>OZ012649.1:6790855-9335812 GCA_963942575.1 Priocnemis perturbator | reverse complement strand
CGGGCAAACGAGAGAAAGGCAGTTGCGACCGTGTCGAGGAAAAATGAAACGAGCCGAAACATGTTCCATCCTGGCCAGTTCCGCGTGATCGTTCATTCGCCATCGTTTTTGTTTGCTTCGTTTGACCAAATTTGTTGTCTTGCCGAGAAGACCCCTTGACCACCGCGACAAGATTCGTATGGATCGATGTAGCACGCAAGACGAAAATCGGCCTCCCTCCCTATAACTCGATTCGTACACGACCACCCCATATAATATGGCACACATCGACGTTTCACATTTTGCACTTTGAACACTTTTTGATAATCTGAACACTAATTTTGTACGAACAGAGTGTTACGCGCACAACGGTAACGCACTCCTCTTATTTAATAATTACGAGAGCTACCCGAGAACGCGCATCGATTATGAAAAATGCGCTCCACACACGATTGGCAACATTTAAGTTCTTTTTTTTCCCCCTATACTCATCCCCATTTACCCTCTCATGTTTCATTATTTTACCTTGATTATTTATTTACTTACTTCTTTTTTTCGCCCCACCCCTAACAACCTTAACTCTAATATTCAACAACATTAAAAAGGCAACAAACGTGAGCTCTAAAACGTCGATTTAAGATACAAAAATTTCAATAGCAAGATTCACGATCAGTGCCTGTTAAGAGTACCTCGACACCCGTGAGTGTGGACACATCGATATATAAACCCTGATCACGAGCCTTGTGGGATGCCAAGTATAAGGGTGTTCACAGGATGCACGTCGGGAGAGGAACGGCCGATATTGCGCACGTGCTTTTTCTCTTTCGGTTTCTTTTTTTTTTGTTTCTCGAAATGCCGTCATTGATTGTGCCGCCAAACGGACGAGGAGAATCGTGCAACTGCCCCCAATTCGCTGTATTTTTATATGTATGCATGCATATGCATCGCGACGATGATGCGAGACACTTTTCGAACGCAGATACATATTCAGTTACATTCTCGTGCCGTGTTTTTTGTTTGGTCGTTCTTCATCGAAACGTCTGACGCGATCGGTGACGAAGAGAGAAGAAGATTCGGCGGGCGCGAATAAAGTCGCGAGCGGTAGGAAATAAATCAGGAGCGAGCTGAGACGAAAGTTCGCAACACCCCCACTCGAACACGGGAACTGATGCAAGAAACGTATGAAGAATTACGGGAATATGGCAAACGTTCATGGATGATATTCCATGATAGTCCACGGATGATATTGTTTCTCGCGGATAATTTTGTTACTCATTACTCTGCATCTCTGCGACGTCTTACGCGATTAGCCGACCGAAACGAACTGACGTTCTGTTCCTACGCACGAATCGATGACATTGCGTAACGTCTCGGGGATAGACGTACGGTGCACTTGCAAAGTGTGTCAATTTGGATTCGATTCGATCTGAAAGTATAGGCTGCGGTTTATGAATAGCGGAATAATGTAACGTTGTTCACGGCAAATTGTAGTCGATGAAACGGTGTGCAGTAAGGTTACCGTCGCGAAGACCAAGGGGCTAACTGAACGGATGTTGCGTCCGCCATGCGGAAACGCGATTGGTTTTTTGCATATTTTCTCACAAAACTAAAGACACGCGTTTGCGTCGAGTGGGAATAGTGCCATAAGATGTGAGCAAATGATAGAAGTATTGCCGCATAAGTCTTGCATGGCAAGACTTGCTCTCATGCAAGTTAAGGTGTCTCAAAAAATCATCAAATTCATTGGCGACGCATGATATTTTCCGCCACGTGTAACAGGAAGAGGTAGATTTTAAAAGAAGTTCCGTTTTTCAAAATGACAGACTTGCAAGTGACCCGCACTGACCATCCTACGTCGTTCGCGATGATGATGTATCAATGTGCCTCGTTCACCCCGCGATATACAATCTGTCCTTGTCTCCGCCCTTCTAATAATTGAGTTAGTCTTAGCCTCTCAGTGATTATCAAATGTGAGTGTAATTATTTTAATTATTATTTTGTTTCCTCTCTTTACTTTAAATCGATATAATAAGCTGTCTAGCCGCTGCCTCTTTGCACTTTTTTTTATATGTATATTTATATATATTCATATATTTATATGTATATCAACTATCAATTTACACCTGCCTCTCTCACTCTCACACTCTATTTCCCACATTTGGCAAGCCCTGGTCTACTCGCGCTTAACAGGGCTCGCATTACCGATCCATCGATAGACGCGAATGCATTTTTCCTAAAGAGAATCGAACGAACCGTGTGCGACGTACTTTTTTTCCCACTGCCCGCTTCTAACTGCCAACATACGCCACCAAGAGCTTAAGCCTTTTGTGCACCTAAAAAAGCGATCCACCAGACAGATATGACAGATATATCATCTTTGGTCCATGAGAGTTTCACAATTTTTGTTGCCGCGGATAATTGACCAAGTCGTTGCCCCCCCGCCCAAAATTCAAACAACCAACGATCATCGCTCACGGTCCGTGAAAAAGTCGGAAATCCAAAGAAACTCCCTTCCCATGTGTTTCCTA
The DNA here is from genome assembly GCA_963942575.1 of Priocnemis perturbator. NCBI lineage: Eukaryota > Metazoa > Arthropoda > Insecta > Hymenoptera > Pompilidae > Priocnemis > Priocnemis perturbator. The sequence goes on along the minus strand of OZ012649.1, from coordinate 9,333,305 downwards.
CACCCCCCCCCCCCCCGATCTATCTAAATAACGTTACTCCCATCTATTCTAATGATCGCGACGGACACACCGCCGACTCCCTCCCCTCCCCTTTCCGTAGGACTCTTATAGCTATTATTTTTTTTTTAATCTTTGCAACGCTAGATACCTCTCGAAATAACGAACGAACAACACTGGTCGATCGTGGGTGATCGGGTCAGCTTAACAGGCCAAGGCGGACGTTTCGCTATCCTCGCTCTCTCGAAAAGGCGAGGAGGAGGTGTAAAGAAACGCGTATGCACGCGCGATGGCCGCTGTCGCCCTCTCATATATCGCGTCCCACGTGGTTTTTTTTTTCTTCTCCTTTTTGCTTCGCCAAAGTAACAACGAGGGTCTCGCAGTTCACCGTAATCAATTAATTAATAGTAGCAGTAATAATAATAGTTATGATAATTATTATTACTATATAGCCTCTAGTCATCTAACGTCTATGCCCAACTAGTGAAAAAATTTGTATATAAATCGTCTCGCTCCCGCTCCAGCCGCCGACGGGATTCGGTTCGAAACGATTATGCCTCGCGGCGCGGGGCGGGCTCGACAGAGTGTAAGGTGCAAAATATAGTAAGCTACGATCGTATTTTTAGTGCTGTCTCTTCGCGACTAAGCCTACTGACCATCGCCGTATCCGTACCCTCTCGATCGATGCCAGACTGATCGCGCGCGCCCTTACGAGTCGTTCGCGCGTGCACGTCGATCGTCATATACGAGATCCTCGCGCGTCGTAAAAGCCATAATTTATTCGGCACTGGTTTCCCAATGTGAGTCTTGCCGGCTCCGTTCCACCGAAAGGTTCCTGCCTCCTGGATCGTGCGCGCTTTATAAATGCATCGATGAATTTTCTACTGGACCTACCGTATGTCGGCGCGCGCGTGTGTGTAACGATTTTCGAACGCGAAAATGAAAGCCCGCGCGACGTTTAATTGCGGCGATAAATATGCTCGGCTCCGAGTACCGTTGTCCAATAAATGTGCCCCGGCGCGAGCGTGGAATTTGTACTTCGAACCTCGTGACTGGAAGTTAGATCAACTAAAATGGTCGTTGGACACGTAACTCATATACGACATGCGAATGGGTGGGCACTGCTCCTTACGTACAGAACCGTAGAGATATTTGGGCGTGCATAAAGTGAAACGAGATCAAACTTGTACCCTGACGGGGTTTAGTTCCGATAGATGAAGTGTGAAATCTTGTTCTTGTGACGTTAATTGCCTACGAAATCGCGCTCGGTCCGCGTTCACTGTTTGTATTTACAAGATGCGCAATCAGTGGCGATAAAAACGCGAGATTTGCAGAATGTGATAATTTAAGCGTTAACTCGTTAATTAACGGGTGGATTATCGATGCCTGATAGGCACGTGGGTATCCAAAAGAAAATCGAGACTGACACGATGGCAGAATGAAAGACGTATGTACATCGCCAGCAGCAGTTGTGTTTGTCATCAAGGAGACGCGCGATGTCACTCGACCTTTCCAAATCCCGCCGTCGAGTAAAGATCGCGTATCGAGACCATTGCCCGACGCCAATTTTATCTCTCTCGTACCTTACCCCCCGTATCAATGTTGAAAGACTCGACTTGATGAGACGTCATGAGTGAAACGATCGATCCTACACGACGCACGATCCGCACTTATCCGTGTTCGACTAAAAAAAAGCTGAACGCTTCGACAGAGAATCCGTTCCTTGAAGAGAAGGAAAAATTCAGGCTTATTATTTCCCTAAGATCACTGGGATCGCGGAGCTAAGGAGTTGCGGAACGAAGGTAGAAAAGGTATCCCGCTGAACACCGGACGTGGTCGAAAAGTGAACGCGCGGATGCGGCGAACGCGCTCGCATAATTCGTGAAAGCGTGAGACGCGAAGGGGCGCAGAACGGTATCGTTCAATCGAGTACAATACGGCATGGCACGGCGTTAAGTTACTACTAAAGTGCCTTCAGTCTATCCAATGTCAGTACTATCTTGTATTTGGTGTCGTTAAAACCGTCCCTCTGCAGTCTTTCGAAAAAATTGCATATCCCATTCCATTGACGCTCCGATTAAGAACCACCCGTCTCCATTTCTGCTCAAAATCGCGGCCTCACATCCCTCATACTACCCTGTCTCATTCGCATTCTCTCCCCCCTCTCTCTCTCTTCCTCCCTGTCTATCTCTTTTCTATTATTCTCTTTTGCTCCCGACTACGCTATTTTAAATTATAACCCCCGCGAATCAGGCTCGATAGCTCGACAACAGCTCAACGGCTCAACAACATGGCGAACGGTCATCGTACATATATGTATATTGCATTTACTCAGTCTACGTGGTTCCCTTATTTTTATTATATCTCATCGTGCATGCACGTGTAATATATGCTTCACCTTAATAATCTTTTTTTTGTTTTGTTTGCTTTCTTACTTCCTCTCACTTGTTAGCTTCTTCAGCTGTAAATTCTTTCTCATTCTCTCTCTAAACTCACGTATGTACTCTCGTAGAAATTGATACACTATATGCAACACGTTTGATTCTCTCCGTTATTAATAATTATAGTTCTCGCGGTAGTAAATATAATTGGTGTGTACGTGTTATGTTTCGTGAATGTAAATATGAGTGTGTGTCTGCTCTTTGCATTATCGGTTTTGGATTTACATGCCCTTACTCCATTTTGTTTCACCCCCTGCGTTCCTTACTTTGTTTTACAACCAGTACACCATCGCCTAGCGGTGATCGCAACTAAGTTCGACCGACCAATGATGGCGGGCGTATCGGTTGGACCATATATAAACTCTTTGTTATGCATATATCTTTTTTTTTTGTATACAGCCGCGTCATCCCTTCGACGGGGAGGCACGCGGTAAAGCTCGTTCGTTTTGTAACTTTAATGCCCGTTGGCGTGTGTTACGCACGCGTACGCGCGCATTCAAATCGTTCCTCGAGGGAGAGAGCATCCGTTCAGCCCAATTGGTGGACGACAATGCAGAGATGGCGAACATTCGAACGAACGAAGAGAAAACGAGTAGCTGACGCGTCGGCACACTGCGAATTAGTACGGAAAAACAAGAACGCGATACATGACACTGACTTCCAATTGGAACGATTCTCAAATGAAGCGAGTCTCATCCGAATCGTCTTCATCTACCGTATCTCACGGCGCACACGAACATCGCAAACATTATGTCTGCAATATATAAACTCTATAACGGAAAGACCCTGTATCGAAAATTTGACAATATGCTACTCCCATACTTACGCCGTAAGTATGTTTACAATGTTCGTGTGGGACCCCTTAAGATAATCGTAAACAACCGAGAAGATGATTGATACCGTCCGCACGACACATTGTACCACCGCGACGTTTCAATACCCCTCACACTCTCTCCCTCTCTCTTCCTCCGTACATGTCCCCACACAACCGTCTCGATCATTGATCCGCCTTCCGATTGACCTAACTAACTATCTACTTGTTTCCTCTGATTCCGTTCGAAAGAAAAGACGCAAACGTCGCTCCCGCCGATTCCCGAGGGACAACTCTGCGGGCGACCTGCGTGCGAACATCGCACTTGCTTTGAGCTTTGAGCAGTCTCTGCGCCCGATATCCGGAGCTCAACGTTCCCTTGGCCGCGCGTTAGTGCTCGCTTCGAGCGTGGAGTCCGGTCGAGAGAGAGAGCGATTATTCTTTCTCTCGACGGCTATTCTCAAAAGTACCCACTGAGACGTACGGGACTGGTCCGAGGTGAATGTGAGATCTGGTCCAATAAAGACCGGTTACTTTCCCTTCGGTGTGCGAACACGTTTCTTTCTCTCCACGTGATTCGAACGCTGCCTAATTAAGCTGCCGAACGGTAATTCGGGATGTTAATGCCGAAACTCTCAAATGTTTGATCAGTGGGCGCGCATCGCGCGGAGACGATATGACTCGTACGAGCTCGACCGACGCATACGACGCAGTAGGCGAACCTGAGGTCTCATATCAAATACGTTAACTAGTAACCAGTACTTAATACATGACTCACTTTCGTATAATTGCGGCTAGTATTCTCTCCGTCGTTTCCCGGCGACTACCGTCTTACGTCATCGCGCGCGAGCACGAAACCCAATCACGTTCTCGGCGTTGCGCCTGGAACACACATCATTCCACACCCTCGGCCAAGCAAGAACGGAGTTTCGTATTGACGCGGGACGAGGAAGCATGCGGTTTTGCGGAGGATCAAAGGAAAACGTTACTTTTTGAAAGAGAACCGAATTGACGGAAAGGCCCGCCGAGTCGTGGTGTACGAGTGCGACGAGACATATCGTCATGCGCTGCCCCCCAGCGGAGGCGCACGGATCGGTTCTCCACGCTCAAGAGCGACGCGCCTGGCCACGGCCAAGGGACGATCGTCGATAAAAACGGAGACGGCGCCCGATGGAGCCACGTTATCACGATCGTCACCACCACCACCACCATCACCATCACCACCCTCATCGTTATCATAATCGCAATGGTATTTCCGATGGTCGTTAGCGCGGCGGACAGCGGCGGTCTACCGTTGCTGGCCCATGCTACTGCTGCCGCTGCTGCTGCTGCTGAGGCTCATGTGAGGCTTAAGGCTATGTATGATCTTCACGTGGGCGACCATGTTGTCCTTCCGCGTGAACTCCTTGAAACAGACCGGGCACGGGTAGTACTTGACGTTAGGCTTGTGCGAGGTGACGTAGTGCCGGCAGAAGTTGCTGATGTGTGTGTACGTGCGATGGCACACGGTGCACCGATAAACGTCGCCCTCCTTCACGCAGAAGTCGCGCACCGAGCCCTCGGTCCTCTCGTTCTCGACCTTGAACGAGCCCTCGAAGTCACTCTGACTTATCTCCGACTCGCCGGCGACCAGATTAAATATGGCACTGCTTAAGTTCTCCTTCGACACTTTCTGCTCCGACTCCGAGTCGGAGAGCTGCTGCTGCTGGTCGTCCGCGGACGCCGCGCTGGCCGCAGCCGCAGCGACCGCGGCAGCTGCAGCTGCGCTCGCCTTCCCTTGGAGCGTCGAGGCGCTGTACTCCTTGCGAAAGCATTTCTCGAAGTTGATGCGAATGTGAGTCGGTGACTGGGAGCCACCGCCACTCGACGTCTCCTCCGAGTCTGAAACGAAGAAAGCTGTCTCCTTTAAACAATTCTTGGTGAGCCGCGCGCTTACTGCGTGCCTCGACACGACATGTACGGGCCGTAGTTGCCAATCGAGCCGTTACGCGACCTCCGTGGGATGTCGTGGTGTATTTCTCTTTTTCTCATTCTCTCTCTCTCTCTCTTTCTCTCTCTCTGCCTTTCTCTCTCTCTCTCTGTCACTGTCTCTCTGTCTCTCTTAGCGGCATACCGCGAGAGTTTCTGCTTTGTTCCGTTTTCAGTTTTCCGTTTTTCTTTATGCTACACAGGTATCATTTGACCGGCACCGAATGTCTGCGCGATATGTGACGTTTGCTACAGATACGTTACTATAAGCCGTTACTTTAGATAACAATGTCAAATAATGGAAATTCTGTTTTTGATTGTTTACTGCTATTAATATTATGAAAAAAAAAAAAAAAAGAACAGTAGGCAGGGACGCGCGTGAAGTATGCATGCGCCCAGACATTTCTACAAATGATCGCGTCCGGCAACTCTTCGTACGCGAACAAAAAGAGCTTCACACAATGTGTGAAATATTTTGAGATGGGGCACGTCATTTGCCTACGGCGCGATATCACATTACAGCTGCACCGTGATACGAGGGCAGAATTGGCAACACAGGCGCGCACATAATCGTAATCACTTATATTAAGAATAGTAAATATGTAATTCAAATTGATAGCTAATTCACTAATTACTTTCAATGCATTATAAACTTTGATTGATATAAAAATCTATAATATATAAATATATGTATATACACGTATGCATATACATATACATATACTATGGGGGGAAGCAAGAGGAAGGGTAGAGCCAGCAAAAAAGATTCACCGTATTTGAACCGCGTCCGTCAACTCAGTCTCTTCGTAAAAGGTGTACGTGTAAACCTGTTCGTGTTATGCGCGTGTACGTATGTGAGTGTAACTTTTATATACCGCGTGCGCGTTCTTTGTACCCCTTTGTGTCCCCAACCCCAACCCCTAGTCTTATACTCTCACACCCTTTCGCACTCTCTCTCTCTCCCTCTCTGTCTCTCACACACACTCACTCGTTCTCTGCCGACATACTCTTGACACTCTTCCACTCATCCTTTCCTTTTCGCCTGTTCGCTCGATTCGTCAGAACCGGCGCGACATTGCGCCTCGATCCAGTATGACTGCGAAGAGGACCTTTGAAAGGTCCCGCTGCCATACCTCGAAGGGAGCATTTCAGCGACGTAATGAAGTCTTGTTCTCACTCTCACGCATGCAGCACTCTCTCCCTCTCTTTCGACCGTACACTCACACTCTCTTTCTCTCATTCTTTCAGTCTCGTCCTCTCATTTTACCTTCCCCTCCCTCTCTCTCTCTCTCTCTCTCGCTCTCCGCTTTTCCCATCTTCCAACCCTGGTCATAGATCTTCTTTCATGCCCTCTCATTACACCTCTCTCCTTCTCCATTTCATTCCCAGACTATACTTTCTCTCCCTCTCTCATTCTATCTTGCAGTACACCATACTCGCACCCCTTTTCACTCGATCTCGGGCATTCAATGCTCCATTCGACCAAAGACATCCCGAATTTCCTTACGTCCACGTTAAATCGAAATAATCCACACACACGCAACAAAAACACGCACGCACACACACACACAGACACACACACGCGCGCACACCAAGCATATACACATACACACATTATTATCAACGATGACACGTACACACTACCCACCCCCCACCCAACCCCCTTTCCGTCCGTTCGTCCCGTCAGTCTGACTCGTATCCATCTCTACGGGAAGACGATCCATCGAGATCGAGGACGCTCGAGAAAAAAGAACGCTTTCTCTTCTTCGTTTTTCCGTTTTCGACTTCTTTTTTTAACACCACATGTATATTCATATAGTATTTTTTTTTCGGATTACATTCGACTTTTAATTTCGGGCATTCTCCTTACAACTTTTGCGTTTCGAGACGGTATCTGTTTTACTTTTTTTTTTGTTTACATACTTTACTCGACATATATATATATGTGCATATATATACATCACAGTTACTTTTTGCTCGTTACTATGATTATTATTATTATATATTATTTTGAGCGGCTGGCCTCCCTAGTTCCCTCGCTTCCCCCGCGCAAAGGTAATCTCTCAGAGATCAAATGGTGACTCAGATAATCTCAACTCACCTGCGCAAAGAGAACAAAGCAACACGTTCACGGTCACTACTGACAACCGGAGTCGTCTTCGACGTCTCTCTTCGAAGCACACTGTTGTCGCGCGCGGCCCGCGTGCGTCAGTTATGTAACTTTTTCTGCTCTTTATATAACATTTTAAAAAACGTTCGTCACACTCTCGGTTTCTTTTCTTTCTGATCGCTCTCTCTCTCTCTCTCTCTCTTTCTCTCTCAATCTCAGGATTGACTTCTTATCACGGATTTTCACTTGAATTTCTGTCTCTCTCTCATTATCCGGTTCCACATTCCATCGTCGTCGTCATATGGGTTATATATCAAGGATGCAACGAGAAGAACGCTAAGAGAAGGCGGAAGCGACAACCTGCCGACGTTCGTCGTTTCGCAATTACACTTATCAAAAGACTCTCCCCCTCTCGCACTATCACTTTCTTTCTCTCTCTCTCTCTCTCTCTCTCTTTCTCTCTCTCTCTCTCTCTCTCGCTCTCACTCCCTCTCTTTCATTCTCTCGATCCCATTCTCTCTCTCTCTTTCACTCTCCGTGATCGATCCTTTTATTGTGCTTGTATTTCCTTACATTTCTCTCTCTCTCTTCCAGTTTTCTTTTAATGCAAAATCGTGACGTCTTTTTTCTGTCTTTCTCTCCCTCACTTTCTCTCTCGCTCTCTCTCATCTTCCTTTTGGCAACGAACGAACGTAAAGAAGTTAACCAGCGTATAAATAAAAATCAGAAAAAAATTAAGCACCGCTAAAAGCTGGCTCCACCCCCTCCTTTTACCCAAGTGGCCAATGGCAGCGAAGCGTTTCTCATTCGTGCGAGTGGCGGGAATATATATATGTATATATATATACATATAAGTATAGTATGTATATAGACGTAGGGGTGAGTTTTTCGAAGAGCGAGTTTAAAAGTAATAGCAGGGAAAAGAGGTGCGGGCAGGATATATTATATAATAGTGGGTGAGTGGGTGTATGTGTGTTTATGTGTGCATGTGAATAATATTTATATACCAGTGTGTATACGTGTACCTGTAAGTGTTAACGAATATAAGAGAGAATAGGCAAGAAGAAGGAACGAGGCGCTGCACATTGGCCGAGCGTATATGTATACATCATAAACGTGGGTAACGTATGTACTACATATATATATACATATATATATATATATATATATATATCACATCTTCAAACGAGAACCGGTGGGTGGTGGGTTAGATTTTTGGAGGCTACAGCATTCAAGGGAAATCGTGTCTCTGGTAGGCGCACGTTCGGTTCCGGTCCGAACATCTCGTGCACCTATTAATTATTATTATATTATTACATGTATATACGGGCTCAACGAGACGACGGCTTCCTTTCTCTCTCATACACTCTCTTTCTCTCGTATATAGATATGTATACATAAGTTACTCATATATTTATACATATATATATATATATATGTTCTGTATCTTTCTGGTTTTTTTTTTCATTATTTTTCTATATCGAGCTGTCACAGGTCAACGCGCGTGGTAGATCGAGTCGTTCTCGTTGTCAAAAAGCCCGTAAAAAAGACACAGTGCGCATCGTATCTCAGGTACGTTATTCACGTCGCCATATAACGTACGTGGGCACACACAGACGTATGAGACACGGCTGAATGGGGCCGTAAGGCTTGTTCTCGCTGGGTTTTGCACGAAAAATCGCGAAAGAGTCTTACAAGATTTTGTGTGTGTTTTTTTAGGAACCCGTGAAACGTCTTTTACCACACTGTATTTTTCGTTTTTTTTTTTTATTTTGATAGCAGAACATGTTTGTCCTGTCCGTGATAATAAATGGAGCATTTCGGGCACGAGTATTTTTGACGAGCACGTTTTTATAGCTATAAGGATCACGACACTACGACTCGTGTGTACTTTTTGCATTTTTGTATTTCGTTTCGTTTCTACTCCGACACTGTCGAGTTTAGCATCATATTAAAATCACGCTCATGCATCTCGTCCGAGTCCCGAGTACGACTGTATTAAAATGAGGAGTCTATACATTGAAAACATAGCCTCTCTCTGGAAACTATCGCTGCGACACTGCATCACACAACGTTGTAAAACTTGCAGCTCGCGCGTTAATGGGAACGACAGGCAAGGTGAACTTAACAGGTTGAAATTTCTGAAAAGTCAAATCAATTAGCACATCGTAACAACAGTTTTTCAAATCCCTCGGACACGCCTTTGAGAGGCGGATGAAATTTCTCTAGCGGGCACGTGGGCGTGCGCGATACATTATTTCCCTCTGTCAGGAGGAAGAGGGTATGTCTGCACAAAAACATAATTTCGTCGTTACGTACGCAACAGGTTGCGGGATAATTAAAACCCTCCGGCCTAAAAAAAAAAAAAGTTGCCGCGACGATCGATTAATCGCGGGAACCCACAATCTTTCGTGGATCGCTCCTCAAACGATGTATGTATATATATGTGTATATATATATATATATATATATATATGCCCTGTTGCACCCGACATTGCAACATCGAGCGCGCATCCGCGTCGCAACGAACAAACGTTTTTTCGGATGTCGTCGATCGACCTCGACGAATCGTGTGAGAGACCCCTAAAATCATTTTCACGTAGAGAGTCACTGTCGTCTACTACACCATCTTCGTTCGATTCTCGTTACTTCTTTTTTTATCAGGACAAACACGTAAAAAGGCGAAAGCGTGGGACGACACAAAAGCGTTGGAATAATCCGACCCTTTCGTCTTTGTCATCCTGCAGATACGGTATTCTGTATGCTAGCGAAGAAAAATATCGGCAGCTCGGACAGGATTGTTTTTTTTTCTTTCTATTTTGCTGCATCGCTTCGTGAAAGAAGGGCCTTACATAGCTCGCACTAGTTTCTCACTTTGCCACAAACGCTGCTTTCGCGACGTATGCATGTGTATACACAGACACACGGCAGGCTAGGCAGACTCTCGCGCGCCAATGTTTTTCTCCGCCGGTCTAAAGGGACTACTATCTCACACCATGCAAAGATATGTTTGCTGTAATGTATCCGTAAAATGTTATTGTCGCAATTCTCACGGGCGTGAAAATCTGCATTCGCGATTGACTTATTATTTGCAAATCTCAATACGACACAACGCTTATGTTCACATTTGGAGATGATCGTTATTCGAAAATTGATCAAGGTTCATACTTTAAATGTCATGTGTAATTTATTTATTATAGAATGTAAGCTACTGTCAATCAGCATTGTGGCATTAAAAATATGCTGCGCTATTTTATGTTACGCAATAGTTACAAAAAGCTCATAGTGCATCTAGTGACACGGTAGAATTTTATGACTTACCATTAATAAACTTCGTATGTAATATATCAGTGAAAGACTCGTTTAGTTTTAATTGACGGAGAACATTAATGGATCTATTACAAGTTAAAATGTCGTTTACACGCCAAGTTCCGCTACCGATCTTACGAAATTATTTGTAAATAATTATTTATGCTACTGTACGTATACGCATGAATGTGCTTGCTACAATCCTAAACTCGGGGTACGTAAAACAAGAAAGCTAAACTGACATATTATCTGTTGTTGTCAATTTCGACTGTTACACCGTATCGTTAGATACACGTAACATGCATAATCGAAAATGCGTGTTAACCCGTTGTTTTATGAAACGAACCAATGTCATTTACATTAAAGTGCCACGAGCACTTATTCTATCTGAGCACGTCAAACTTTTGGCGATCTTCGTCCGTCTTTATCGCCCAACGTATGTAAAGTACCCTATCAAGCTTGCCGCCACCTGACATTAGAGGTGTTAGCGATTACAAACTATACTGTGTTACGAGTTATCGGATATAAGTAAGTGCCCCTATATAGTGGACATATCATTAGTTGTGTAAGCTTGACAATAGTATCTCTTACCTTGCTTGAAACCCTCGCTCCCTTGTCTACTGTGTGGCCGCGCGAACGTTTCATCGGAGGCTGAAAGTATAAATGGAAGATATTAGCAAAATTAATGTTTATTTCGATTCATTAGAATGTGACGTATAAAACATTGGCAACGTGAGCGTACACGAAAACATCGCTAGTACGTTATATGAGAAGTATACTGTTCTATGAAGTCGGAATGCGATGTAGCTGTTACAGTTACTTTGGAACGAAACGACGAACAATTTCCGACCGTCACTGGAAACGCGCGTATATACACAGACAGAGCGCTAAGTCTTATAAAAGGATCATCCTTTCCTCCGACTGTTACGTAAGGCACATACACACCCGCGTGGACTATGTGAAATCAGCTATAATAGAGGTCGCTGCCTACACAATGCAATTATCCATCCGTATACCCTGCACTCGCAACCCACGACCATAACCGACGAAAATTTTCCATAACGCCTGCTGAGACGCTTTTACTCGTTGAAGGTACAGCCTAATCTCAGTATGAGACATAAAATACAGACAGTAAAGCATAGTGCAGAACGCACCTTGCGCAGAGGTGCTAGGCGTTGGTTCAGGTTCCCGTTTGACTCTGGGCGTGAGCGACTCAGGGGTATCAGTGCCGTTTTCCGTTGGCTCGTCCTTCCTGGCCGACGACATCGACGACGCGGCGAGACTCGCCGCTGACGCCGAATTGCCGACGTTGTTACTGACGACGCTGTTGCTGGTCATCGATGCGGCAGCCGCTCCTCCACCGTTCCCACTCCTGCTACCGCCGCTTCCTCCGCCGCCGTTGCCGGACGCCTCGCTTTGAAAGTCGATGCCCATCTTCATCTCCATCATCTCCGGCGAGCCCTGCACGAGGTCTACCCCCGAGCAGGCCTGCATCTCCTGGCCGGTCGTCGTCTCGCCGATCGGCGTGTCCGACGATCCGCTCAGTTTCCTCGGCCTGCCTCTTTTCCTCTTTGGCGCGGTCAACGCCGAACCAAGGAGCGGATGGCTCGACATATGATGGAACCTCTTTTGCGAAACATGGTGGTGAGGTCCGATTTGGTTTATTCTATGCAGATTCGGTGGCGGCGGAGGTACTGTGTTTTGATTGCCGAACAGCGAGGATGTGATGCTCGGCAGGTCGCACTTGTCCTCGTTCACCTCGGTCAGGCCCTTTATCCTGAGGGATTCGGCGACCCTCAGGAAAGCGGTCAACCTGTCCTGGTCGACGCTCACCTCGCCGCGGTACATGAAGTCCAGTAGGCTGCGCATGTCCACGTAGGGGACGTCCTTGAGAATGACTATCGGGTGCTTGTCGGGGTGTCCGACGAACAGGGCCTGGAGGAGAAAGAGAGGGATCGATTCCTTCGGTAGAATATATAACGTAATAAGCGGCTCATGAATTATTGATAGACGACGATGGCGAATTAATTTGCGGCGAATTAATCATGAATTATTGATGGGAGGCCTCGTAGAGTACGACGGATAGGTCGGATGTAGACACGGGAAGGGGAGGTAAAAGGACAAACGTGGCGGACGAAAAGAGAGCGAAGGGGGTCAACGGAGACCGGGAGAGTGTATTGCGGGGCGTTTATCATGACCAATTCACCGTTGTCCGTTATGTCCTCACCTGAAAGTATGGGCTACACGCCGACAGCACCATTTTGTGTGCCCTGAGTAGCTGACCCTCGACGGCCAGCGTAACGTCGACGAACGACTCGTCATGGAGTAGTTGGTCGAAAACGGAGAGTAAATTGCTCTGATGGTTGTTCCAGCGCAGACAGAACCTCTGCGACGCCATCGCTTCGCTTCTCAGATCCGCTAGGTTACCGTTAATGTCCGCTAACATCAGACCTGGTGTTGATCTTTTTGTCGGTACCGGTGCCGCCGCCTCGTCGTCGTTCCTCCTCGCCAACCTCGACGAAGCTGCTCAATCTTACTCGTGCTGCTGCTGCTGCTACTCCTGCTGCTCGTACTCGCGCTCGTGTTCTCTTCTTCATCGGCCACGGTATATCATGTCCTTCTTTCTCGTGACCTACAAATAAACGCAACACTTAGCGAATCAAGGATATTATAGAACGCGAGTGCCGCGACAAACGTTCGTAAGTTGTTATTGTTCCTTTTGAGGAGGCGAGCGATCATACTTTTCCGGGGCGATTTATTCGATTCCGCGATGAGAGCAATTTCGCAGAAAAACGAGACGACACGTTCGCCATCTAATTAATATTATTATTACATACGTGTACCAGATGTTATCGGTGAAAGTCATTTATCATAATGTTACGACGGCATGACGAAGCATTCATGTATCAAACAATGTTACGACTTGAACCCGAACACCCGGAAGAGCTAAATCGCCTCGGAGCCCCTCTCGAACATTCCGAACTCAGTTTCGCCGCTCAGCAATCGCGCGGATTCTCAAGTGCTCAATAAACAACATTCGTTAAACTGATGCATCGTTGCAAAACATCGCCACGGTATCACGACTTTAACAACTCCCGTTGTTATCCGACAATTTTGCCGTCCGAAGTCAATTCGCCAAACCCATCGCATCGCGATCTTACATATCTCGAAAGGGTGTCGTCGCGGCGCGCGTGTCGTAACGACGAGCGACGCAGCAAAAATTCGTGCTCGTACGTGCAGCAGCAGGGAGGAGACGTGTGGACGGGCTCGCATGCACACGAAGCGTACACGCCTTAGCAGTCAGTCCCCGGGCGAGTCCTCCAAACATTTCTACGTGTATAACGATAGCGGCCGCATGCATAATCGTGTACGTAAGCTCTCGAGACAGTACGTACAAAGTACGCGTACGTGGGTGTACGACCCTGGAGGACGTAGGCAGAGAGCGCGAATAGGCGAATGCGGTGCCTGCTTCGTGCCTTTTATGTAATTCTCTCCTCACCCCTTCGTCCGTCCAATCACGGTCACGTACATAACAGAAGGAAACGTACATCTCCTCTTTTTCTCCGTCTCCGCTCGAGCACAGCACAACGAGAGAGGAAGGAGGCTCTCCGCCAAACGACGAGCACGGTAACGCGTCTCTATGCGAGTCTCGGGGAGCAAGAAATGTGGAGGTTCGAAGGTCCATGTGCTAAAGAAAGTGCGAGAGAACCGACCGACAGGACCCGTCTATCTCCGACACGCTCGCAGAATTGCAAGCCCGCGGGGCACCGTCAGATCGATAAGTACCGGTAACCTCGATTAATTTCCGTATCAGGCGCTCGATTGATCGCCGATTTTTACGAGACCGTGCGATAAGGCGACGGCGGGAAAAAGGTGGAGTTGCCGGTGGGTTTTCGGGGCTGCTTGAAAAAACGATTTTGTCGTAAGGCTCGTGTGGAGCTGGGTGTCAATAGACGAGAGGGGAGGAAGGGAGATTTCGGAGGATGTACGCGGGAGCAGTGGTGGTGGTGGTGGTGGTGGTTGCCGTCTTGTGGTGAGCAGCCGCGAAAAAGATCAGAGACGAACGTCAAGTGGGAGCGAGGCTCTTTCAGCAGATAAGAACTTGCGAGAGGGAAGGAGGAGAGTGACAAGGAGGAGGCTGTGGCAGACGGAGTGGGATGGAGGGAGATACAACGAGGATAAGAGACGAGGAGAAAGAAAGAGAGAGGACGTGACGGAATGAGAAGAACGTGTGCAGATGGAGAGGAAGAGGAGGAGAGGGACAGATAGGGAGATAGAGGGAGGGTCCTGTCTCTGCCTCTCCAATCCTCGCCGGCACGACGTGCAGAAGAGGTCGTCGGGTCGGCTGAGGGAATCAATAGCATTTTCTACGCATTCGGATCGATACTGTACTCCGCTGGTTCGCGCGCAAATCACTACGTACACACGACGCACACACGTGAGGAGGACATACGGGCGCATACACGTATCCTTACGCGTCTGTGCATTACACATCTATCGGACGCATACGATGCAGAGAGAGAGAAAGAGAGAGAGAGAGAGAGAGACATACACAGAGGCACCGTGTACGGAAAACACGTACATCGTCGCATATTCGACGGAGATGCAGGATGGTTGTGCACGACCTTGCACGACCTTGTTAGCACCAAGAGAGTGAACGGTTTTCACGGTGAATGGCACGGCACCCATGGTAGACCAACACCTCCGACATTAACGATCCCAATCGTGCCGCGCGGCACACGAATGAAGAATTTCAGGAACGTAGGTGCTTATAGAGAGCGCGTCTCACATTTCGACTGCAGGTGCATCAGGCACACGTAATGGGAGACAGCGACGTACGTACCTGCATACATACATACGTTGAGGCACGCACGCGCGCCGCCACGTCTCCTTCAAATCCTGAAGGATTCCGATCGACCGCGATAAATGTCATTACGTAACGCGCCAGCTGTTCGCTGTGTAACGGCAGCGAGGCACATCGCGCGGCAATCGAACGTGCGCGCATGCAAGAACCTTTGCGCACATATCTCGTTCTCTCTCTCCCGCTACTGTTATGGGAGAACGCGACAGCGAAGGTGAACCCCTGACAAAAGAGAAAAGTGAACAGGTCCCTCTCGCTCTCTCTTTCTCGACTGTGTATCGATCGTTGGACCTCCGGAGCAAAGCGCTCGCCTCCTCCCTTCTCCTCCTCCCATATAACGCCGATCGTGTGACAAATTGGTCTCGCAGTAATCTGGAAAGGACGAGCTGGAGCGAAGTCTCGCGGAACACGTTGGAGAACGGATCGAAAAAAGCGATGAAGCGAACAGTTATCTCCTGCGGCCACGCTTGCAATTACATCGTCATGTTATACGCGCATTCGACTGCGGTCGTCGCTCAAGCGCTATTGACAGAAAATTATAAATGAAAGTGAGGGGACACGGTGCGAGGTGGTAACGTTATACTATTTCGAGAAGTTTGAGGGCGAGAACAAAATGGCGAAAGACATGCTATTTACGTGTGGTAATATATTGGAGTGACATATAGAAATCGGGACGGAATTTCGAAATTTTTTTCTCCGGCAAGATTCACGTGATGAAACGCTTGCGCGTAGGGTGAAAACGGTAGAGAATGCTAGAAATCGTTGCTTTCTACGCCTGATACATTTATGAACGTACACATTCCGTTCGTGAGTAAGTTAAGTAGCTGTTAAATTCCGATAAACTACCGTCCTCTACACGTTACGAGCCGCAGCAGTACGAGTTTCACGAATAATTGTACTGGTAGGGTCAGAAGAAACGATCTACTATCTACTTTTTGGACACATGGCCATCTATATATTTTTCGATCGACCAATGTCGTGTCGGAGAAACGCCGTAGAGGACGCAAATGAAGAACTACAGGCAATGTACATAACCGTATTCTCCGAACAACGCACTACGAACGAGCCATCAACTTCACCTCTACGACCATCGTCAACCATCTTCTCTTTTTCTCCGAGGATATTTGTTTAGTCGCGCGCCACGTATATGTGAGACGAACACGTTTCCCTGTTGCGTCTCTTTAACCAGTTTGGACGATGTATACCCACCCGTGAACCGACCCTCTTATGGGCACGTACATAAGAGCACAAAACAAAAATCGCTTTCCCGTGAATTGAAAGAAACCACTCCTGCCGCCCGTTCAAAGCATTTCTTTAGCGCCCGAACGCCGGATCACGCTGCGTCGAAATAAATGTCACTCTATCCCCCCTGTCCATTCTCATTTAACGATCCTATTTACATCCCCCCTCCCTTCTTCGGATGATGACGATGACGAAGGATAACGGGGTCTCGCAAGCTTAATTACCCGCTCCGCTTAATTATCGAGAAACCGACGAAATTCGTGCGAGCAAGAAGGACGAAGACAAGTGGTGTAAAGATATATACCGGAGTTACTCGATCTGCCAGGTAGTTATACAAGTGTGTACCGACCGCTCGACACATCAGTAAAGAGAAGTTCTCTCCGTTATATTCCGCCGGCCCAGTCAGCCGACCGACCAGTCGACCAGCCAACCAGCCCAACCACCACCACCACCAACACCACCACCGTGAACGATGATGACGATCACCACCACTACCGCCATTGCCGCTACCACCCACTTTTTCTCTCTGCATCTGACTTCATCATCGGTACCGACACTCCGTACCGACCATTATTCCTAGGCTATGTGTCTATGTGGGAGCACTTATCCTACATAGCACCACACCGAGTCGGTCGCACACATACGACTTTGGCGTAACGCACAATTCACACACTCAGATGTGTGCACGTCTGCACGCTCCCGTATGTGCGCGCACACAGGCACACGATTATTCTCCTACATGAACATACGTGCGAACACGTCATTCGCAGGAGTGATTTCACAACGCAACACGCCGTCGCGCGACTAAAGAGCGGGATCCTTCGCAAAAGTCACCGCGACCGTCCCTCTCATCCTGACAACACATCGGCCACATCGGACGACGGCGGCGTGGCCGTATTCGATGATCGTATCGCGCACGGAACTTTGGCACGTGTGCCCTCTCGTAATTTGTTGTTGTAAACATAGCGAGATACCGAGGCCCAATTGCACGGACCACGACCGCCGCGACGACGCGATACGACACAAGCGCCGCCGACATCGAAGCATACCTCAAGTCATTCAAATAGCGCGCGTATACACACGCGAGCACGAACGCACACCACGAATATACGTGGCTGCACCCGCGACAGTTCTGATCTAACTCACGCACGTGCGTGTCCCTCTTCATAGTATTGAATGTACACACTTGGAATGCACGTACCAAGATTGATACATAAGAACAGCGAAATTCAGGCACGCGTACTCTAGCCATATGCATGTGCGCGAGTTAGAGACACGACACATTTTTACTCGACAGAACGGAATACATGCGAGAGGAACGACGCTCTGTCCTCTGTGTAGTAGTTCGCGTCGGTGTTACGTATCGGCACGCGTATGTATTGGTACGCAGCACACGAGAGTCGCTCCTCTCACGGCCACGCATTGCGTAATCAGCACCAGCGGCAGAGTCACGCCGAGGTACAAAACGAACGACAAAGCGCGGCAAATACCGCTGTGTTTCGAGAGCCTGAAATCCTCGCGCTTGTCCTCTCTATCTCTCTGTCCTCCCTCGGACTCCTTCTTTCTCCTTTCCGCCCCGTCACCGACGACTCTTCGTCTCTTTTCGGCCTCCGCCGTGTCTCTTTCTTTCCTCCTTAGCGGTGTTCTGTCTTCCGTCTCTCTTTCTCAACCTCCCCCCACCAACACCCCCTTCATTTCTCTACCCGTTCTTTCTCGCTCGTCCATTCTCCCTGTCTCGCGTCTCTCTTCATCCGTCTCTTTATTCCTGTCTACGTCTCCCTCTTTCTTCCTTTACCGTGTCTCTCTCTCTCTCTCTCTTTGTCTGCCCCTTCGCGTTTCCCCCACCCACCCGCCCCGACGCCACCTTCTTCTCTGCCTCTCTACTTCCGCGTACAGAGGATACACGAGCATGTACACCCCACATGTACACCGGCGGTCTCGTCCTCCTTCTCTCACATCATTGTCTCTCCCTGCCTCTGTCTCTATATGCATGTCCCCAGGCATTACGCGCGGGAAACCACATCGACAATGTCGAAAGCGTGTGCAGTGCGTTATGTTATTTTTTTATCTGCCCTCACCTTCTCCTTTTTGAAGCATTATTGTAACCGCGTGCAAACGGGAGGGAGCGAAAGATACGTATCAATAGCGAAACATTCTGCTGAGTCAACGCGTCAAGGATGAACGTGTCCGTTCGACAAAATCGGTTTCTGCCGGGAATTCTGCTACAGCCCGACGCGATGCACCACCACCACCACCGCCGCCGCCGCCGTCGCCGCAGCTACCACTGCCTACTACCACCATCAGCCCACAATCATCGTCACGCGACCAACACACCACCGTGTCACCAATACAACCGCCCACCGTCACAAACGATGACGGCGACGTGTCATTTTTTTTTTCTCTCCCGCGCCCGCGTCCCTCGTTGCAATGACAGAGAGGTGGAATATTTGCAAATATTGCCACGATTGCGACACCGAACAATGATTCCTCACCCGTTCTTACGGGCATGTTTTACGTGACCAGCAGCGACGATTACGCACCGGGAGTACCGTGCGTGTGCATGTGCATGGCGAATGTTACGTTATGTGAGAGTCAAAGGAGAGCGAGAAAAGAATGAGAAAAGAAAGAAAGGAAGGCGAGGATGAAAAAGAAAACGACAAGTGTACGCATCCGGAGACGCGCCTGTCGTCCTAGAATGGGGGTGGTAGTGGGGTGGGGGGGTTGCTCGATCGATCGACCGAATTTCGACGATAGGATCGAGGTCGAAGCCAACAGAGTGTGGACGGGGAGCGAGCGAGACGGCTAGACGGATAAATGGATATACTGGAGAAGACGAGACGACTCTACCACTACTAGCTGGCATCGTCGTCGTCTACTCGTTGCTGGAAAATACACTAATCCGATCAGGCGTGACGGCGCTCCGCATTTTCTCACAATCACTGACCGGATAATAAGAGTCCCCAATGAAAAGTCTATCTCTCTCTCTGCTCTCTTTTTTTCTGTCCACCTCGCCTCTGTCTCCACCGCCACACCCCTTCTAAACGTCTCTCTATCTCTCGACATCTCCGCGGTGATATCGATAATCGAAGGACGAGAAAAAGTGTCAGGGGCAGATGGGTAGAGCGGTTAACCTACATTAATAAACCACGCTGCGTCATATAAATAAGTCGGCCGTAGAAAGGAAGAGTACCGTCGTCGACGTCGCTCGTTCTATAATAGAGGGGGCAACTTTATAGAACGCAACAAGTCATTTGTGCGACTGTTCTTGCCGGAAGAACCGAGACCGAGCAAACTAGTGGCGCGAGAGAGACAGACAGAGTGATAGAGAGAGGGGGGATATAGTTCTCGGTGCAAACGTTTCATCCCGTTGTAACCGGAGTTAGAGGTAGCAGAAAGGAATTCCGAAAGTCCGTATCCACTCAATGAAATTCGACCGTCTGATCCCGCATCTTCCCCGACAGGGTACACCTAACACAGCCTCTATATCAGACCCACTGGCTCATGATGATTGGGAAGTAGCCGCGAAGCATCAGTTTTCCCCGTACATGCGGTGATATAATTTGGGAGTGTTTCTCGAGTCGAGTGGGGCAAGTGTGTGTCTCGGATATCTGTCCCTCGTCGCACCTCCTCCCACTGGGGGAGTGCCAGGATGTGCTTGGAACGATGAACGCGCTCACAGTTCACACATTCCCAGCTATGTGTGCGAGTCTGTCTCTCTCTCCCTGTCTCTCTACGCATACGTGCGCCTGTTCGTGTGTGGTTTCGTTTTGTCGTATGCATGCATGTACACGCCTATGCGCGCGCGTATGTGTGTGCACATGCAGGAGCGCGATGCCTTGGCTGTGCGAAGAGCGAGAGCAGCACAGGTACGGCTCATTCCGTTAGCTGTGGTGTGGAAGCACCAGGTACGGGAGTTAACGGAGGATTTTGCGGCAAAGGGGAAGAGGGATTGAAGCTACCGAGGAGCGTGTCCCACATTTTAGAACCCGCGTGGAGAAGCGCACCGACATTCCTGATTCCGCTCGTTCCGCCACTGGGATGATGATAACGCGTGATGCCTGGCTTGACTTGCTCGCTTGCCTGCCCGCCTGGTTTGCTTGCCTGCTTGCTTGCCTGTTTTGTGATTGTATTATGAACGCTCGCCCGATTCCAACCGGATGATACTTTTAGCTTAAACTCACTGATGACGTGTGCACACGTGAAAACTACTCGATTTCCGAGACTCTATGGGAGGTGCAATGCAATTGCCGAAGGAATCATTTGAGGGGGCAAGTTGTGCTGATGGTATGATTTTTAATATGTTGCTACCGTTATTCGTCATACGCGTTGAATAAATGCACCCCTCAGGTTATTGGGGGTAATTTTTGTATGGTCATTACCCCCTGTTATCCTTTATCTATCAACAAACGCAATTATCAAACCCTGTATCGTTTGCAATTAGTCTGCTTGTCTTAAAACCCGAACATGCTCCTATTTTCAGAAATAATTTTGAGTAGCCTACAACTACTACCTCGCAATTCCTACGATAAAACGAACTATTTTTCGTCAATCCGGACACCTTGGCGGCGTTCGATCGAGAATAACGCCGACGATAACTTCTCGCCGGGTGGCCGTTTATAAAACGTCCGCTCGAATGTTCGCCGTTGCCAACCCTAAAGAGAATATCGGCTCTCTCTTCACCGCAGGATTCCGAGACGGTGGATCTTGGCTCTGTGAGCTGAGAGCTCGGCTCTCTTTTGCCCCTCTCAGGCACGTTCACATACACAGAAGCGAGAGAGGGAGAGGAAAAGAGGGAGGCAGAACTCGCGGCACACAGTGACGAAAGAGATACATACATACATACGTACGCTCTCGGCTGTGTGTACACACACAGAGAGCCCGACTGACACACAACTCTTTCACGCACTCACGCGTGCACTCTCTCACAGACAGGTCGGCCATCTTTCTTTCTGTTGGCCTGCACCCTACCCCTCTCACCCCCCCTGCCGCCATCTCGCCCTCCTACACCTCCTCCGGCCTACGTATATACCTACCCCTCTCTGACGCTCCTCGCCCTCCACGACCACCACCCTTCCGCCCCGACACGACGCGGACGACGCGGCGGACTACGACGACGTTCGACCTCGGCGCGTGCATTGGCGTCCACCCTGAATTTTTTCGCGCCACGACGAACGTTCTCGATCCTCCCGCACGGCCCAACACGGTACGACTTTTGCAATCGCGTGCAGCCAGCGAGCGGACGAACGAGCGCCCGCGCGCTCAAGGCACGGGTGAACTGCGCATTTTAGACGGCGCTTGCCGACCGCTCGGAATTAGATAAGTAAACGTGCAATGTCGGCCGGCGAGCGCGCGCGGTTTATTAAGCGTAGGGGCAGTGTCGCGAATAAGGAACGCCGCCGGCCGCGGCGTGCGCGACTATTTCTTTACCGAAAGTTCGTTCCTGCGCTCAACCGCTAAGAACGGCGTATCTTTTTCATTTGCCGCCGTAGTCGATTCGGCAATCGAAATAGCGCGTCGTGCTGGGTGTATGAAAATTGATGGTGGTTCCGTTCGACTATCGGTCAGTCGGAATATTTCTTCAATTGCCCCCGCCGTTCTACAACAACGTTCCACCGATTTCCTGCATGACGTTTCGTTCCCATAGAGCGATTCAATCTATGCACCGCTGCCGACCCTCTACCCAACCCACGATTGCCCCCTTCCTCCCTCCCTGATGCGCATTGCTGAACTCATCACCCCCATGTTTTTTATTCGGTTTCCACGTCTCGTTCTCATGCAAGATTCATTCCGTCGCAGGCGACAGCAGCAACGTGTTCCCCCCTACCACAATCGACTCCGCCCATTTTTTTCCTACGCGGTTTTTGTATTTTCACTCGAAAACGCAACCTTCCCTTCGACCGAGTACAAGCTTATGCCACGTTGCGTCGCGTCGCTGTAGACGCGGGCCATTCGAAATACAACCAATAGGCATCCGACCGATGTTAAGCGGGGCGTCGTCGGATGAAATAACAGAGCCATCTAGCAAGGAAATCGAGGCTAATCCGTGACAGCAACCAGAAGGGCAAAAGTGACCGAAATTATTGAATAACCGGGTAGGCGCACGGGGGAACAGTAAATATTTTGATGGTGACTCGTTACTCAATGCGGCCTCAGATTTTTTTCCTTTCCATCGGGCGCGCACGGTAATACTACACAAGTACACACCACTCACGCGCAGCACGGGCTACCACACTTGCCACGAAGAAACGTGGCAACCTCGAGAGAGCGTGTTCCTCGTGCAAACGCATTACATGTAACCTACGCGATATACTGGATGCAGGTGTAACTAGGGCGCGAAGCTGGACATCTATTTCACGATATAGCTACGTCGTGTTATGAAAACAGGTGCACGGACTAGCATACTTGACCACGTTGCGAGCTCGCATTATCCCCTCGCGTTCCTTTAACGCGCCGTATGTTCATTCTTTCCCATTTCGCCCCCTCAACCGAGTTTGTTTTCATTTTTCGTTTTGTCCCCCTTCTTTCCCCCTGCTCTCTAACTCGAACGAATATATGCATAGTTCGGCAATGCACGGCCGTGTACCATTTCACGGATAAAGGACGGGGGGGATTCGGTCGAAAGAATGGCCTAAACTGCTGGCTCAAATGCACCCTCTCGTAAACGCGTCCCCTTCTCTCCCTCGACGAGTATTATTAAGAGGCATTGTTCGACAATCGACACCCCTCTTACCGCGCTATTATTACAGGATAATGCCAACGCGGTGATTTGCAATTGCAGAGAGCGGAGTAAGGAAGTTAGTTAAAGGGTAGCGGAGGTAACGGCGTTGGAAAATGAAAGATATTCACAACGTGGTTGCCGTTTTGTGCCGAGTTGCTCTCGACGCGACGCAATTGTTCGAAGGCACGCTAAGCGATCGCTAATTAGCCGATACGTATCATCGTACGGAAAATATGGCGAATGAGAAGGAAAGATCCCAGATGGCTTTATAGCCACTGACTGACTTTCCATCTCCGTTCCTAATCGCTCCGTGTCCTTAATGGCTTCAATTTACGGTGCTAATGGAAGGCCGCTCATTTAAAGGTCGTTACATTGTGATCGCGCGGAAGAGCGATTCCTGAACACGCTAATACGTTTAGAGTAATCGGGAGTTATTCGATATCCGGAATGGGCCGAAGCGGAGAGGGGGAAGCGGGGGCGAAAGAGAAATTTGGCCGAAGACGCAAAGCAAGGACGGAGGAAGGAGGGGTCAAACGGAGTGAAACTTGGCCAGATCGGAGCTTATACTTCCTATGTCCCTATCACGGCGAAAATCAAAACTGCGACGAGTTGGCAAAAGTGCAAACTGCTGTCGGAGCCCGACATTCTTGTAATGGATATATCCTGGCGACCACGCAGTCGTAACCCGCACACGTAATAAAAGGAACGACGATTGGGGGCAGCGGCAAGGGACGAGGCGGCGAGGGGTGGGAGACTCGTTGCACAGTCATCACCACCGTTACACGACGCACGGGCGCACGCACTTGAAATCACGCGGAGGCCTCTTTTTTTCGCCTGGCCATATTCACCGAAGAAGCAAAACGGACGCGGGGCGAAGGACTCCACCGGAACGGCGGATTCCGAACGAAAATTTCCTACACCCACGCATGCTCAACCTGCTCTCCCCATAGTAACCGTTTTCGTATTCCTCGGCACGCCGGCGCGTCGGAAAGAAATTCGGCGATGCATTCCGAGGGAAGATATCTTGGAAGTCGACGAATGCGTGACACGGAAGATAATTTTAGCCCGCCGTGGAAAGAACTCGAACGGAGGAAGTCACCTACCTGTTTGCAGGTGCAATACACGGAAGCCCTTTTTTTCGCTTCAGAGAGCACCCCTGTTTTTTTTTTCGAAACCTCGTGCTGCGTCGAGGCACACCACTATTCTGTGTTAATCTAACCCTCGCCAACGTTGACTGGCGCAAGTGGCACAGACGATTAGTGGAGAAAGAGGGAGAGATAGAGAGAGAGAACGCCTACTTTACCGACGCGTCTCGCAAGGGGGCTGATTGCGCGGGAAATTCAAAAGCTCCTAATCGACGCCGACGGCAGTGGATTGTTAAATACTCCCACATGAAGTGAAGACGATAAGAGGAGGGCAAGCCTGCAGCTGTATGCGTCACGAATATTAGCTCTCTGTACATAAACCTATTTAACTTTCTCCCCCTACCCACCGACCACCATCATCGTCTGCCACCATAATCGATGGGCTTCAACCCCTCGCGGGTACCGCGATAAAATCGTCACGCTACTTTAATCGGGAACCCGCAGGAAGTCGCATGTAAATTCTCATCGAAACTACTACACGTGGATACAGAGACGTGTCGATGCTTCGGTGGGCATGCAAGCACTTGTCGCCAAACACGCACGTATATGTACGCCATATATTTCTTCCTCCCCGTTCCCCTGTACAGCCTATCTCTTTCCTTCATTCGCTCCTTCTTCAGCACCAACGAAATTATGATATGCAATGCCGGCGAGTAACGACGTGGCGTCATGATTTCGACGAAAAAGCCGATGGACACACTTTGCGCGTTTCCCTGAATAATTGCACTGTCACTTCCCGGGCACACCTTCCTTCTACACATCGACTCTTTCTCGCATTCGCAGTACTTCTTTTGCAACATCTTCGTCTGACGGTTTTATGTGATGCGCGTTAATGATAAAACAACTTGCTAGCGGAAAGCTTGAACGGCTATAGAAGCGCGATATGCTTTATATTTTTATAAATAACGATATCGAACGTTTTCGACCATTTTACTGTGTTAGGAAAAAAAGCATTTTCTAAATTGTCCGGCATCGAGGAAGGGAATTTGAATGTCCACTGTATTCGTGGCAACGTAAAAATACCCACGTGTGCCAACCACGTGGTTACCGTGTTGTATCGCTTGGCGGGAGGTCGACTCGTAAATGAACTTCTATCTCAAGTTTTCCATACATCTGTTGCCGCGACAGTGCCAATTTCACTGGTGAAAACCTTGACCGTGTACTGCGAAGCATTAAAGCTTCGAGCGTGTCGATGAGGAAGTATAACCCCGCTTCTGCCGACAACGTAGGTACTGTTATCGCGGGTAGATTTGAAGCACTCCGATCCCTTTTGCGTCGTAGAAAAGACGATTGCGGACAACTAGGTAAAACACGGCTGAGATTACATAGAAAAATATCCTCCGTTTCAATAATGTGGAACACGCTGCGCAGAGCCAAGTCCAATCTGTGTTCGAGTATGCCTATATCTTAAAGATAACACGAATCCCTCTTCGAGATAACTAGTGCCGCCGACTAACAATGAAACATGTACTTAGTCATCCTCAAATTTGAATTTTATTGCCGGGCAAAAACGAATTTAGCGCGGAAGCACGGATTGCAGACAGAGTGGTCCCAAAATAATGACGGAGAAATTTACCGTTCGTCCAGTTTACGTTGAAGTTGCTTGGATATTAACTAAGTAACAGTCGTTTCTGATGAAACCAGGAAAAAAAATAATATAGAGATAATCTTTATGAATTCATTCGAAGCGATGCACGTGTACACGCGTCCGCGTATAACGTCCTTTCAATTTATCGCACTATCTCAATGGTTTATAACGTTCCGTGACACCATGATTTTTACAATCTAGAACGCTAATGACTTCGCTGCATTCACAGTTACAGATTGACTGTTACGTTAGAAATGCCCATGGATAATCCATGACCTTCATGCCACTTCTAACGCGACGCCCGCGTTCTTGAAAAAGAGAACCAGGAAAGAGGAGCCAAGAGCGAAACGAGGAGGAAAGAAATAGCATACCACAGTTTTCTATGATGGCGATATCCACGCGAAACGCACCACTCGTATAACATGGTCACGACATGACTTCATTCTCGCTACTCACTTGTTAATTCACACAACAGCGCGTTCTCTCGCGCACGCGATAGCCGCCGAGAAATATCTCGTTGCACACTGCAGAGAGACGAGCGTATCGTTCACTTTTCATTTTCACGAGGGCGTGCAACCACCACCCTCGAAATGGCGATGTGCACAGTTGTTACACAATTTTCCACCACAATGGAGCAACGAACAGATTAATTAAAGCGCGCGTGGCGACACTGCTGACTGAGAGAAGCCTCGTCCAGACACGTGCTCGTGCACTCGAGACTGTAGGCACTGGTCCGATAACTCCCGCGTTTGCAGAGAGAGAGACACGGGGCGGCTAAAGTTGTTTATACGCGACTAGTATGACGGCGGCAAAACTCACCTGTTATGCGGTACGCGCGTGTACTCCGATGCAGAGTGAGAGGGAGAGAGCCGAACGCGGCGAACACACCGAAACAGGGAAGTCGACACTCCCGTCGATTATGAGGGAGTGCTCACGAACGAACTACTACCCGAAAAGGAAGCGACGACGATCGAGGCAACAATGACGCTCCCTCGCGAGGGAAGAACTGCCACGAGCATACTGGGGAGCGTGCAGCTCAATGAACACAATAAGGGGGAGGATGCCCGGCGGATGGACGGACGGACGACTCAACCTGACTCGACTCGACTCGACTCGAGTCAGCCTCGACACCCTGGGGCGTATCGGCGCCTATGGGCAGCGCCATACTCGACCGTGCCACACCGCGCGACACGTCGAGCACGAGAAAGAGAGAAAGAGAGAGAGAGAGGGAGACAGACGATCGAGGGTGGGAGGGAAAAGGAGCGAGCAAGAGAGACAGAGCGAGGGACGGAGGGAAGGAAAGAGATAGGCTCAAGTTGAGTGAGAAAGAATGAGGGATAGATGGCAATCGGGGAAGGGGCGCGAGAGGGAGCGACAGAGACAGACGAAGGAGACGAGGTGCAAGGAGGGAGGGAGAAGGAGCGAGCGAGAAAGAAAGATAGATTTACGCAACCCTCTCTCGGTCGAGCGAAAATCCACGTCGAGAGGCACGCTGCTGCCGTCGATGCGCCGATAAGCCACGTAGTACCCTCCTCTCTCGCGCCTCACGCTCTTTTACGATCTTTTTCCAAGAAACTGCGAAACTAACCTCTTCTCGGCTCGCCCCGCAACTTCTTTCTCGACGTTAACCCTTCCGACGCACCCACATGTATACGCACACAGACACACACGCACACAGGGTATCGCGTCCGTGGCGGGCGCACGTATGTACGCGCGCGGGTATATAAACACACGAGCACTGACGAACACTCACGAACGTAACGAGCACCGCGCACAACGACGACGACGATGACGATGACGGTGAGGACGACGAGCCAAAGCACGTACGGAAGAAAGGAGGATTCGGGGATATGCAAAGTGAACGAAGGACGAAGTGGTGTGCGCGAGGGAAAAGGGAAGGAACGTTTAGAAAAAGCGAATACGTAAGAGAGATGGTGTATATGGGGGAGGAGAGAGAGTAAGAATAATAAAGAGTGAGAGAGAGAGAGAGAGAGACACGTCCTCTCCCCCGCAATGGATAATATCGATTCGTAGGGTAGTCCCGATGGCAACGACCCTGCTTGGCTCGGACGGAACGGGTGCGAGGCACACGGTTATATTTTTCAGCTTATCGACACCGCCCGGTTTTTCCCGATGACACCCGAGACAACCGCAGGCGCCTCGTTACTTTCCGTGGACACACGCGCGACGCTATCGCGACGACGAACGATGTACACGATTGCACCACGTCGACTTACCTTGGCATCCTCGGGATGCGCCCGATTCGACGACGGGGTGAGAGCCTCTCTCCACCGAGGACGTGCGACTTGGCCCGTGCAACGCTAGGACGCCATGTCAGCAAGTCGAGGCGCGGACTCTCGGGGCAGATACGCGCATACACACAGACACATGCGCACCGTCAGACGGAAGGAGCGCAAGAGAGAGAGAGGTGCACGCACACCATGTAACTGACCAACCCGGTGCCTGCCGTGCTGGGGAATTCCTGCTGCGCCACCGAACGGCCGTCACGGAACCTCGCCTACGCCCGCCTAGCGCCACGGCCGTGCCTTCCGCTCGTGGTACCCTTCACCGTTTCGCAGCGCCCGCGACACCCGCCCGTTTGCGCGCCCTCGTTCAACCGAACCACCGAAGCCGAGCCGAGCGAGTACACCACAACCTCCCGCGATCTTACTACCACCACCGTCGTCACAGTTATCGTCGTCGTCGTCGCCGTCGTCATCGTCGTCATCGTCGGCGTCGTCGTCTCCGCCACCTCTCTCTCTCTCTCTCTCCCTCTCTCGCCCCCACTCCACCCTCTTTGCTCTCTGTCTCCTCACTCCCCAACCCGAGCACCCTGCTGCTACACGGTTCTCCCCCCTCTCGCTCTTCTACACCCTCGACGAGTCGCTCACGCCATCCTGCGCGCTCCTCGTCCTTTTACCTCTCACTCTTTCTCATCACTCGCTCGTTTAGTCACTCTCCGTCGCTCTCTTTCTATTCCTTCTCCCTGTCTCCGTCCAACTCTCGCCGGGTCCTCTTTACTCTTACGCTCGGTCTTTCCGCGCGTCTCTGTCTCGCCGGCGCGAACCGTCTACTCTACACACGGCTCTCTCTTTCTCACCGAGCTAAATCGTCTCTCCCACTCTGTTCCTCGCCCTCGCAAAGAACGGATCACTTCGTTTGCCTTCTTCGTTCCGTAAATCTTTCCCTCTCCCTCCCGCCGACCGTCTGTCTGTCCCTCTCGCTTCGTCCCGTTGCCCATCCACTCGATTCCTCTCTTCGTTGCACGCGCACGGCGTTACGATCTCGCCATGTTGCTCCTTCTCTTTCTGCGTCTCCTGCCTCACCCTCGATCACCCTCGAAAAAGGGCACTTATTTTCGCCCCTTTGTTCTCACGCTCGTAAGCAAGTTCTCCCTCACGCATACATGCAGAACCAGCCCGGTACACTCTTTCCCGTCCTCTTTCTTTCTTTCTCTCACACGCTCTCCCTTCTATAAACCCGTCGCCTCCCCCGTATCTCTAACGGCCTCGTCCTTCGGACTTCTTTCCCGAACACACCCTTCTCCTTACCTGCAAGCAGAACTTCTTTCGCCATGCTTGCTGCACACTGGCTTCGGCAAACTTACCACTCGCAAGAACGTCGACGGCGCGCGAGTTGCACGATAGACCACGCTCAACCCGCTTATCGCTCATAGTATTATTCCAGTGAAAGGGAAACGCTGTGCCGAAAGAGCCGACAGTAGCGTCTCGTTCGAACGTTCGCGCGACTCACAGGCAAATCTGGCGGAGAGGCGCGTCTCGCGCATGGAACGGCCGGGGAAAAAAATCTAGCCGCTTTAACCTTGATTTTTTCCCCGCGATACAATCGAAACCAACTTTATCATGACGTGGGCGCTCTCATCGTCGCCCGCCGACACATAATCGGCTTCCAGCGTGAAAGTGTTGGAGACCAACAATAGCGGGGGGAGGGGGTGCAGACGCGAGGGTCAAGGCGGAGGACGAGACAAAGTCCTTCCGCGAGGGCAGAAGCGGAGAGGGGGGGGGGGGACTGGCTGCTTCTGGGGATGACCGAAGTGAGAAACTTTTGTAAGCGGGGGCTGCTGGGAGGGAAGCGGACGCAAGGGGCTGGTAGGAAATTCGCGAGTGCGTCGTTCGCGGAGGCGAGCTGTTGCGGATAAGGCGAAAAGGAAGCCTGGCGGATTGGTGACGACGCTGGCGGTGAAGGGAGGGTGGTGAGAGCGAACGTCGGCGGCTCGTGGTGGTAGCGGAGGCGGCGGAAGGGGCAGGAGACGGTGCGTTGTCGTCGTGTAGGTTATACGCGCAACCGCGTTTCGCGTCTGCGCACTTTTTCCCCGCGGCCGCCGACACGCCAGGCGGTGCGAGAGACGGAACGAGCGCACGGATGAGCTTGCCGCTTCGCGCGCCACGAGGTCTGCCGCCGTTTCTCTTTCGGACCGCCTCACATTTTCTAACTGTCGCTCAATAGTCGGAGTACCAACCGCATTTTGGCCGCTGCAACAGTTGACACGATGCCCCGAGCCCTTTGCATAGTCTGCCCAACGCCCCGTGGTGGTTGCTTCCGACTCCCGCCTTCCGCCCTCCTCGCCGATGGAAACCTGCATCGTGAAAACATTACTGGTTGCGCGTGTGGGAGAGATATGTATGCACATCTGTATGCATGTACGCTTGAACGCGCGGGTGTAGAGTACGGCGTGCCGTAACCGCGTTACGAGGCGCGGTAACACACCTCTGACTTCAAATTTCCT
The DNA here is from genome assembly GCA_963942575.1 of Priocnemis perturbator. NCBI lineage: Eukaryota > Metazoa > Arthropoda > Insecta > Hymenoptera > Pompilidae > Priocnemis > Priocnemis perturbator. The sequence continues at coordinate 9,302,368 of OZ012649.1, read as the reverse complement.
CGTCCTGCTTTGCGTAGCGGAGACGTGTTATTGTCGACGGCGGCGTGTCGTCACCGGAATCGCAGTAACGGCAGCAACGTGCACGAGCGCGAAACGCATGCTCTCTCCCTCGCTCCTTCTCTATGCTGGCGGCACCTTGACACGTTTACCCCGGCACGCACGTTAAATGCCGTCGTTGCACCGCGACTAAAGTCGGTACGATCTCAGCGTCGCGAAGCTGTCCCCGTGCCTGTTATCCCACGGAAAGCATCGCCACTCCGTCTATCTCCGTGCACGCCGCTTTTTTCCTCGCTACCAAAAGCGCAACTCCGCCAATCCCCGAGCACCACATCAATGTCGATCGTGCGGCGGATTCGTGCGCTACTGTTAGCCGCGCGTAAAGAGTCGATCTCTTGCCCGCACCCTATCCCCTTCTTCCCTCCTGCGCGTCGTCGTCGTCGTCGTCAACAGAGCGATAGCGAAAAAAAGCCTCGTAAGATCTCGCGGGAGGAGCGGCGGAATAAACATACGACTGTACCGAGTCTTGAACGACGTGTCGCCACCGGAGCACGAGGGTTGGCGAATCCGCGTGTATGGCCGCGCGCGTACGTAGAGACGCAGCGTGCATAGGTGTGTGCGCGTATCTCTGCGCGAGCGCTTCGGAGAAAGAGAGAGTGAGCGTATGAATGAAGCGGACGAGTGAGACGGCGAAACGAGCGACAGAGAGCGACCGACCGACCGACCGAACGAACGATCGACGGGACGGGCAGAAAGACAGACGGAGAGCAATATTTGCGCGGGGCGTTGCCGCGGAAGGATCCCCACGGATCTTTTCGGTCGACTGATAAAAAGGCTTGGAGGCTGCCTTGTCGCGATGGACGAGGCGTATACGGACGAAAAGGAAAAAAAAAAAGCCGCTGGAAGGGGAAGCTCCGGAGGAGACTGTGCCGGCGTGGCGCGGTGCGGTGCGGTGCGGTGCGGTGCGGTGCGGCGAGGCGAGGCGAGGCGGGCGAAACGCGGTCGAAGGAACGGAGGGAGCGTCGTGACGGTGGCGGGGCTGGGCTAGGGGCGGCGGGCGACGGGCGACGGGCGACGGGCGACGGACGACGGGCGACGGGCGCAAGCGGGGACAACGCTTTCAGAGGGGTGGAGGGGTGCTGACGCGCGTACGTAGATGTGGGTCGGGGTGAAGGGGAGTTATGGCCGCCGCCGCCACCGCCAGCACCACCACCACCGCCACCGCCACCGCCGCCAACGCCACGATGATTTGACTCCTCTGGCTGCTGGTGCTGCTGCTTGCTCGCTTGCTTGCTTGCTTTCTTTCTTACTCGCTCGCCCGCTCGCTCGTCTAGTGTCCTTGGCTTCGCTCTAGCAAGACTAGCGCGCTACTTCTAGCCTGACCATGCGCGCTCAGAGAAACTCGGTTGGCTCTCCTACTGCCGCATTATACGGCCGTCCGCGTCCACGGCCAGGGCTGTATCACATGGGGCTGCTTTGCTCCCTACTCTCTCCGTTCTCTATCTCCCTCTCACTCCTTCCGTCTCTCTCCAGCCCACTCTCCCTCGTCCCTCTTTTTACCACGATCTGCGGTCTCTCTCATCGGTCCGCTCGACATCCCGATCGCCCTACTGTTTCCTCCTACTTCTTTCTTGCGAGTTTCTACCAAGTTGAGCGGGTATATCTATGATCGGTTTATCTCGCGCCTCTGCCGGCGCTCCGACTCGCCTGCATTGACCAATTAGCGGGGAAGATTTCGCTTCCACGATGTTATCGTCATCGATACCGTGACATGGCGTAATGGAATTAACGTTAACCGCACGGGCGTGGAGCGATCGGCCGTTTTTATTCGCAACGCTCCCGGTGGCGCGTCATCCTGCGAGTTGTATGAGATGGGAAACTCGTCGCGAAGACGAGCGTTTTGTTCGGTCTGTCGGGCCGTCGAGTTACGATATGACGTATCGTCATCTGCATAATTAGATTCCGAGTTCAGGGTCTGCGACGTAGTAGCGGGTAAATGAAAGAAGAAAAAGAAGGAGAGCCAGGGTATCGGCCGTGGTCTCTTGATCTCTCCGGGCGGCCTCGAACGAGTCCGAGTAGTCGCGGACATTTAGTCCCTGGAACGCCCCGGGAACGTAGCTCGTAGACGTCCGCGGCTAGAACATAGCCCGGCCAGTATCTAGGGAGCTTAGAAATCCAGTGAAAACCGACGTCTAGCCGAGTAGAAGGGATACTAGAGGAGGAGGTGGCAGCAATGGCGTCGCGACTCGCGAAGAGAAGGAGGATGAGGATGAGAAGTAGGAGGGGGTGGGGGAGGGGGAGAGGGCTGCCTTCGTACACTGTGGAAGAGAGGGCGGTGGAAGAGGGAGAGAGGAAGAGTCGAGGGAGGACGGAGGGACTGAGTTGAGGAGTACTACACGTGTCGCTGCAGCGGGGTGTTGACCCCAAATAGCTTTTTTAACGTGACGTAACCACGAAAGGGTTGAGAAACGGCCAACGACGCCGACGTATAGCTCGACGACCAGAGGCCGACTTCTCAGGCTAAAGTCAGAGCCAAGCCCTTGCCTTCTCTCCTTTAAGCCACCGCGGCTTCCCCGTTATGCGCGCGCGTTACAACGATCCTTTCATTCGACTCGAAAACCCACTTGCCCGACTCTCGGCGGTTCGCCACCGTCGCCGTCGCTTCTATAATATTGTACCTTGCAGCGACGCTTCCACCGTTTCCCGTTATCAATTATACGCTTCATTTCAGAGTCGCGCAGAAATTCACTCCTCGCCGTGGCGCTACGTCTCTTGCCACTGTCCAACGTACGGGCGACCTTATCATTTCTACCGCGTCCCTCTTCTCCATGCGTCTTTCTCGCCGACCACCGCCTCGGGTAGTTCCAATTATCATTTCCTGCTTCGCGACCAACTCCACGAACGACGCTTATATGCGCTTCTCGCTTTATTTTCGACATTCCCATGACGCGCAGCAGCCTTGATTGAGTATGCGCTCACCCGGGCGCTCCAAGTGATCTTTGGTGGCGCGACGAGTATGGTAAGCGCCTGAAAAATAATGAATAGTTGATATGGCGGGGAAGGAAAAGCATTGGCCTGCGTTGATCCGGCGAACCAACTAGGCGACGCACGCTCGTGGCATGGTGCATTGAGACGATAGGATGACCCCGCCAATCGGAGGCTCACGGGACACCGTACGGCGTACTGCATGCGGGCACGGTACCGAGGCTCGAGCGAGGAGCAAGCAATTTGACGATTCGCTGCTCGTGGTTCGCGACAAGACGTGCGACCGCCACGCGTTACATTTGCATCGCAATTTGCATGCGCGCTGCCATCCTCTTCGTCATCGTCAAGGTGGGGCACCGCTAGTCCTATCATCGAGGGTGGTGGGCCGCAGCCGTACCCGGCAACGAATGTCGCAACTATGTCGAAACGTCGATAAAAATTCAATTTCTCCTCCAAGAATGTACGGCTATATGAATTACTCGGGGAAACTCGCGGAGACGTGCAAGGGGAAAGGAAAGATTCCATACACTTTTGTGCGATTTTCAAGTAATGCGGACGCATGCTGCGATGGTAAAAGGTGAGGACGATTATGAAGCCGATGACGGAGATTATCTGTAATTGACGCTTTATGCGGATAACGTTAAAAATCAGTTAAACCGATGGAACTAATTGCAACGAATAAGAATTCCGAAGACCGACGCCGATACGAAATCGTGCCGAGTCGTAAGAATCCAAACATCGTAAGGAGGTTAGGACGACAGTTAACCCTCGGTCGCATATGGTTCCCAGTTGGAGCAGCGCTAGTATGTCGTAATGCCGGGCCTTGTGTGTACACTGTGTGTACCTAATTAGGATCATTGAGGAGTAGGAAAAGACATCGCTGATACTCGCTGCGTCCCCCACGTTTCTGTTCGTCATTCGGCATGGGTAGCGCGGCGGAGCGACGATTATATTGCTTTCGACTCGATTCGAACCTGTCGGAATAATTTGTACGTGCGACGTTATAAATACCGCCCAATTGAAAATTTTAATTTCGTTCCGAGGGCGGTGGTGAGAGAGACATGTCGGAGCATGCGTATGTACATATCCATAATCGTGCCTTTTCCTCTTTCACTCTATTTCTCTCTATCTCCCTCTCGCTCACCCTTTCTGCCTCTCTCTCTCTCTCTCTCTCTCTCTCTCTCTCGCTCTCTCTTTCGTTTCTTAATACCGCGTACACATGTGCACAGTGTAGCAGCAGTGGCTATCTTATCGCACGGCTACACCCTGAGAGGCGTGAACGATATTTTTCCTATTTGCTCCGGAGCCTCAGTGGTTCCCCGTTCCGCGTTTCGTAACGGCCCTAGTCGAGGGTCAACGTGTAGGATTTCGAGGTCGAGGCGAAATAGAAAGGGCGAGATACCGGCGAGCTGGCTGTCCGTCTCTCACTCTTTCTCTCTCTATATACTACTGTATCCCACTCTCCCTCTACCTTCGTCTCTCTCTTCCTCTCTCGCTCGATCTACCGTCGTCGACATGGATTTCACCGAGTCCCTGGCACGGGCTGACTCGACTGAACGGTCGTTCGTAGTTCAAAAGCAGAGATATCCTTATCCATCCGTCGACCGCAAAGGATATTCCAAGAAACCACGACTAGAAGGAAATGGCATGCCAGCGCTCCTTTCATCCGCCTCGCGCACTCCCCTCTGCCGCGCCGCCGTCGATTTACTCCGTGGATTTCGCACAGACGCTTGGATTACCGTTCAGCCCGTCCGTGATCGGACGATTTTCCGCTTGACGATGTGAACTTACGACGCGAGCGGAGAGTCCTCGAGACGCTGCTCGCGGTTCCTCGCCGCTGCCGCTGTGGATTTTTCGTTCCGCGCACGAGAGCGCGCCTTTTTCCCGAGGGCCAGGACAGGGTCGAGGAGGGTTAACATTCCGGGAAGAGGGCGTCGGGAAAGAGATCGTGGAAGATTCCGTCGTTCGATAAAAAGAGTCGGTAACCGTGGCAGCGAGTAACGGCGTGCATACCTTATGTATACGTTAGGAAGGGGATGACTCGAAGGGACATTGCTCCCTGGCCTGGCCTGCCCTGGTCCGTCCGTGTCCAGAAAGGATCCACCTATCGTCCTGCACTCTCACGGCCCCTGCGGACCGTGACACCTCCGGCTCCGAGAGTCCGAGTCCTTCCGCCGACGGAGAGCGAGCAAGAAAGACTTCCTGTCCGCGCTTAATTGAGAACGAAAGCAAATGAAAGAGAAAGATAAGGAGAAACGGAGACGGAGGGAAGAAAGATACTGTCGGAGAACGGGGAAAGATGGAGAAAGGTTGTGAAAGAGGCGAGGCGAGGGGAGGGAGAGCCGGGAAGAGAGGTAGGAAGAGAATCCATATACGGCTGGAGGATGCGTCGATATTTCGATGCCACCGAGCGCCAGCCGACGCCGGTGCGCGTACCTAGAAAGCGATAAAGAACGGCACGGGGTGAAAAATTCGAGCCAACAAATATCTCTCCCGCTCCCTTCCGCCCAACGTTATCGTCCGTCCGCTGTGGAAACTCTATCCCGCACAATCAGCTCGCGGAAATGGCACAGGATATTCGAAATTAACTCTCGCCTCCCAAAAATAAAGCCGCGGGGTATGGGCGACGCGGGCACAGCGAAACGGCGTCGGCGGCAGCGGTAGCTGGCGGCTGCTGCCAGTAACGACTCGGCGCTTTCGTGTTGGCTGCCACCCCAACAGGTGGTTACGCCACTTTCGTCTAAAGATAAAAGTTTCCTACACCCCCTCCGAGGTCGGACCTATGAGTCCCTCTCTTTCGGTTACGGACCTGGCCTCCAGAGTTTTCTAACCCTCGTCCTCCCTTCGCTCCGACGCTTTCTCTCCTTCTTTCTCCTCTTCTCCCCCCGTCGCCGTCTCTCTCTCGCTCTCTCCCTCGGTCTTTCACTTTGCGGCGCCCTCTCTTGCCTTACCACCCGTCGCGGAGGAGACTTTCTATCCCCGGGCCGCCTTGCAGCCTCTTTTTCCCTTCTCGACTCTTCTCTCTCCTCTCTCCTCTCTCTTCTCTCCACCCGCTCACCCGCCTCTCCGCCTTCCACTCATCTACATCCTGAGCCCTCTCCTCCTGCGTTCCTCTCCTCGACGCTCTATCTGGCTATCTCGTCTGCCCGTGTACCTACGTGACCGTACCGCATCCCTATTCCTGACTTCTAAGTCTAACCCTAGGTCTAACCCAACCTGGAGGCGCCCTTATACCCAGACGGCGGCGTCATGGATGGGGAGGCGTATGTATATCCCCACCACGGCATCCCTCGTCGAGGGGTCGTTGATCCCCCAAGGACAACGACCTTGCGTCTGCGGCAGCCAACCGTTCGAACGGTTCTGGGTTCCCGGATTCCTCGATTACCAATATCTTTCACTCCTCACTTCCACCTTCTCTCCCCCCCCCTCCCCCCTCTCCCCACTCTCTCTCTCTCTCTCTCTCTCTCTCTCTCTCTCTCTTCATCTCTAGCACTGCCTTCTCTCCCCTTCCCCAGATCCACCTTTTACCTTCTCGTCGTGTACCCCCCCGGTGTATGCATCAAGTTTTCCTCTTTCTTCTTTCCTACCACTTCTCACATCTTTCGTACGTCCCCTTTCATTCTCCTTTCCGTTTTCTTTCACGGATCTCTTTCTTTATCGACGGCTATCAATGGACGACCGTCCGGCATCCGGGTAAGAAAGCGGGAGAGATTCACGGGTATGCATCATGTGTATATTTAGGATGATGAATTCTCGTGCGACATCTCGTGCGAGGCTGTATTTATCGCGACGCCCTACGCGTGGCTATGCAATTAACGTTGGATAGACTAGCAGCCCCGTTCCGTGGATGAACGGCGTTCGATCGGCCTCGTCACGAGGTTTGACGGTTAATGAGGGACTACGGTAAATGGTTCGTGGATCCTCGGAAACATATACGAGAATACGGCGTTTCGCGGATGATCCGCGGCGACGATTGCCGTCCGTGTCGTCCACTAATCTTGATCGTCGAAATCCTTATGACGCTACACCACTTGTTCTTACTGTCGCTTTCTCTCCGCTCCATTCCCGTACGATACTTTTTTAATGAATAAAACCGTACACGCCGCGGACACGTGCGTCGACGAAAGGCCGCTTGTCGAGCATATGTATGTAAATGATATTCTTGACCGGAGGATCAGCCCCGTCCCGGCAGCGATAAAGTCAATTAGATCTTCGCGATGCCATTGACGATAATGAGCGCCGGGAAATATGGAGTTGTATATTTCCGCACGGACCGTCGCGGAGCGCTGTTCGCGACACCGCGCGTACGTAATCACGAGATTGAAATCGGTGAAACTGTGCCGTATCGTATCACTTCCTCGTTCTCCCCGACGACGTCACTCGTCATTTGTCTTCATTCCCTTTTCGGCCCTTCCACGGTCTCGCTTGATAAATGAGGATTTTTTTCTTTCAACGCTAACCATAGGGGATCGGTCGATATTAGTACGTAGGCGGACGATAAGAATCTGCCCATTCGGAGGGATAGCATTTCTTACGGGCCGCTCGACGCGCGGCCAGATAAGCGCTTTCAAATGGATAACCGATTGAATATCAGGAGTAACGACTTATCATACATCGTGACCGCATGATTGCGCCAGCGGACAGTAGTTGCGAGGATCGGGAAGTGCGGAGTGGACCCTTCGCTAGGGTCACCGGGTTTATGGAATTATAAATGAGCGCTGCGCGTCTCCTTTCAAAATCGTAGGAGAGTATGAAAAATTCATGCAAGCCGGCACCGATATGCATGACTCGACCCCGACCCGCATACCCCTCCTCCCCCACTTTTCTTCCCTCCTATTCTTTCGCGACGGTCGCATACACGCGAACGCGCTCGTCAATTCCCGCTTGCGACGACTCATCGATTCCGAACAACGAGCAAAAGCTAATCTCCCTCCTTCTTCTGCTCGCTCCCACCGATGCGTCCCCGAACGATAGACGTTTTATTCTGAGACTACTTATCGTAGAGACACACGGGGGGATTATCGGTTAATTGTGTCGCCTATAAATTACTAACAGCCGCTCTTCCACGCTTCCTGCCTCCTTTCAATTCATTCTCCTCGGCACTTATCCTTACTCTCGCACACGATCCTCGCCGGAATTATATGTAGTCACGAGCGTGCCCACAGCGTTTCCCTTTTCCAGAGCTGTGCCTCGAACGCGGTTCGATGGTTGTTGGTATGTTAAAACGTGGCTCGTAGTTCCATAGGTGGGTGGACTGGTGGGTGGTCAAGTACACACGTAGGAACGGGCCCCGGTTACACATGTACGACATATCCTCACGTACACAGCCTTAACACCGCCGACAGTGCCGAGCGTGGTACGTGGTTGCTGCCGTTGGCTTCGTCGGCCGCGAGTTGGGAGGCGCGATGACGTAATCCTCGAAGGGAAGGAACAACATTGCCGTTGACCTACTAAAGACTCGACTTTTTCTCGCGTTCCTCGTGTGCCGCCCCGGCCTTTTCGGCGTTTCGAGCCAAGGCACGTACCGCGTCAAATTTTCGACGTTCGGGGTTAGCGGCATTGTTCGCCTCGAGAATTCCAATCTGTCGCGAGCGAGATTTTCCGTCGGGGGGACGTGCGCGGGGAGCAGATCAAATTTCGTACCATTTCGTCCGTTACCGTGCGCGTTTCGCCAGACTCATTGAGACGTAAGACGTCGTCTCTCGGATTCGTCTTCGGGCTCGGTTGAAACAGAGCGAACTGCATTTCGCCTGACGCGAATGAGCGCGCGCGCGGCAATGTTACGATGATGGAATTTCGAGGGGACGTTGCTCCTTTGTCGCACGCGGTAAAGGGGAAAACAGGTCGAACGCCAGAGTCCGAGACTCTCCGGGGACAAATGCACGACAAGTGCTCGTGGTTGTGAAATGCAGAAGGAGGTCCTGCAGGTCCCTGTAGCTTCGCCTCCCTTTCTCTTCCTCTGTTGCGGTCTCTCTCTCTCTCTCTCTCTCTGTCTCTCTCACCCATACTTATACGCTTCCCTCTCACCATGGACCACCCCACCGTCACGCTGTGGTGACTTTTGACGCGTGAATACGCCCTTTGTTCGACGATCGCTCTGCCTTCGTCCCTTTCGTTTTCCCTCTTCTACACCCGTCTCTCTTTACACCCCGTGATCCCCATAGACTGTGGCAGGTATACACAGGTAGCGTAGGCAAAGTTAATTTCAATTCGATACTAAGGGGGAGCCGAGTCGCGCTCGTCGTTCGACCCGAACCAAGGCGCACCAATTGTGCAGGTTGGAGATTACCCGAAATGGGGTTACCGGTGTTGAGTGACGTCAGGAGCGGCTGCGGCATTGCGCAAGCCGTCCGCGATCCTGTGTGAGCTTTTCGTCATTGTTATATTGCCCGCCGCGCCGCCGCTAGCGTTTCGCCTCTAAGCGTTATAATACGCCTCGGTCATTATTGTAATTATTTTACGCCATTCCTGTTAATGATACACTCAAATCCGTGATAAGCCTAAATCGTAATTTTCCAGAATTGCCAGCCACTGCGGAGGTGAGATATTCGCCAATTTCGACGGCACGTCGACGTGCAAAGTGCAGACACTTGAATATTGCTCTCACACCTAACAACTCTTGCCCCGGATGATCGATCATTTCAGGAAATAATGAACTAATCTCTGTGGAGTCTCAAATCTTATTGCCTTGCAGATCAAAATTTTCAATCTATAGCACTAGTTCACGTTCAGCCTCTCCAAACGAAGGAAACCTTAGATGTAAAAAAAATGTCAAGCGAACAAAATGACACAAAGTGCCCTTGCTCGTGCGTTTAATCAACTTTAAGCAATATCTTCAGGAATTCGTCAATATCGAATGTTGGCGAAACTCGCTTTTCTAATATTTCGGTAGATTGTAGATCGGAGTCGATCGCTAGTCCGTACTTGAATTCTAGCGTGTGCGACAGTGAGAGAGAAATGCTTGGCCCCTAGCTATGTAGCTCGCCGGTTTGCTTCTCGGACCAGTCGGACGCCTCCCGCTGGCTATGGCGTGTTGGGGTGGTTGCAACAGGTTGTTGCTGTAGCAGCACCATCGTCAGCGACCATGGTTCTACTCGGTCCCCCAAATAACCCGGCCAATTCCTAAGCAAGGGGGAGCCCGGTCTTCGTTCCGGTGGTCGATCGTAATTATACTTTATATCTAAGGGATTGAATTCTATCGTGATGGAAGTGTGCGACATGCGGGAGGATTCAATAATATATGGTGCCGTTTCTCGGCGAGCCGAATGTAATGGAAAGGACTAGAAAAATTGTTGAAGACGTTCCATGCTCTGAAGCACGTGTTGAACACTCTTTATAAACATGCTCGATGACAACGTGCGAACGATACGTATGCGCATAATGCATAGGTTAAAAATCGTTAATAGATGCGGATTCTTGAATGATCAAAGCCATTACTGTCCATGTTATCGCACGCATGTAATACCGTATCATAATATCAGATCATATTGACATACACATAATAGCATATATTTTCTGTTCTTTACCTATGTATTATCGAAGATTCAGCATTCACCGGCGCGGGGAATAAAAGCTTGTTACATAAAATGATTGTCCATCAAAGGTAAGGCGATACCTGGTCATTGACGTAAGGATCCGCCGATGCATTGACTCGGTTTCATCTCTAGCCGCAATTATCGTGGGAAGAGATTCCAAAGACCCATCTTCTTCTTCACCTGGCGACAAACGACCCAGGGCGATAGTGACGATAACAAGATATCGCTTTATCTCCGCTATCGCCCTTACCCGCGGTATTAAGGGCACTGCCTCCATCAGTGGCCACGTGTTCACCTCTTACCACATCGCCTTACCTACGGGCAACGACATCGGGCCGGGAGACTTTATCTACGGCAAAGCCGATTTTTACCCTCGCGTCCGCTACCTTCGGCGGATCTTTCCTGGGTTGGTATTTTAGAGAGACAAATCCGGACACTGGCCCATAATTTAAAACGCTTCTTTTCGATGATTCGTTTCTAATGTCAGTTCTCGAAGCGGGTAAGTTTATGTGACGGTGGCAGAACGTTTGTCGTCGATGGCAATGCGTTACACAGTAGCTTAACATTGCAGAAATGATTATGGTCGTGTCATCCATATATAATGCGTGTTTTGTTCGTGTGCACTATCTTGATTTTTATATTAAATGTTATGCGAAAGATTTAATGAAAAAAAGAGGCATTCAGAATGCATGTATTCGCAATATTCAACAGGAAGGTTGCCTAACATATTAACGGAACGCAAGCGGATCCTTGTATTGTCGTGTAACAACGTCGATATATCGTAGAAAATAAAATCTTGAAAGCGATTAACACGTGTGGCTGGCGGCAATTATACGCCGGCACTCAAAAATGCCATACATACCTGTAACATGAGACGAAACGACGGCGATACGAGGGTAAAACGCAACGATTGAAACCGGTATAATATCTGCTTGATCAACTTCCGATGACACAGGTGTGCACAAGTGAACCGCACGCGGGACGATTCGTCGCCGGCATTTACCATAAAAATCATTTTGGCGTACCTGTGCTATCAGAAACAAGTCAAATCATTATACCAATTTAGATTCTCGATAACGTCTCGGCTCGATGAATACCTCGAATAATGAAGTTGTAGAGATGAAAGGTTTTTATACATTTAACATCCCGGGATGCTTAATGGATAGTTGAAAATCGACTACCATTAACATTAATCGAGTTAGTTTTCATTTTTCATTGCAATATCGCGAATCTTATAAAGTACGTTCACTAATTCGTGGCGATAATTATGTACATATACTCGTTCTTTCTTGACTCACTAAAAACACCGTTTTCCTTGAAATTATTTCTCAATTATGTATCATATACAGATTTCTCATGCTCCCGATCCGGGCAACGGCTTCTTTAACTTTTATTACCGATCAAGACAGCAGTTATTCTTTTTCAATTAATTAAGCACCTGAACAAAAATGAACGGAACATCGTTCCCGATTTGCAAGAGGCCGATATCGCGAATGAGTGGAATCTTTCCGTAGAATTGATCAGCCAGCGGTCGGTGTCGAAAGTTCGACGACACTCTTTGGTTGCGAAAAAAAGCAGAAGGAAGACGCAACCCTGGAACTATTAACGCATGCAGGGAGCAAAACTCTCATGAAGCGTCTCGCGGAGACGAGCGGAGCACAGTGGACGTAGCCTGACGTAATGCAGTGTGGGAGCGGCGCGTCGGACGAGGTCAATGCCCCCGAAGCATTGTTCCTCAACAACCCCGCGTAGATCAGAGAACGGGAAAGATCGTTCTTGCCAAAACTTGACTTCGTGCACGTGCCGTGCCGGAAAAACAGGTCCGAGGATAAAACGTGTCGGGGCATTGAGTTTTTTCAATGGCCAACGGGGCACCGTGCAAAGCACGCTCAAAGGATGAGTGGCTGGAGTAATGTTGACGGAAGAATACCCTGATCGCATGGAGTTCGGTCCCGAAGAACGCGACAGAGTGTGCATCTCCGACGAGACTCGAAGCGTTCGCGGGACAATCCAGCAGCGAGATATTAGGCGATCGAAAAGATAATCGCGGAACTGAAAACGATCGGGCGCGTTCGGAGAGACACATCGATGACGCAACATTCGCATCTGTAGGCGGATCGACGGAGCGCTGCGCGTATATAGGTGGATGCGTAATTTTCAGGACGGAGCGCAGAGCGAGGCGACGAGTTGGACGAGAACGAGCGAACGGGCGTAAATATCGTCGTACGGTAGCGGTGCGCTACTACCGCGCAACGGTCCTCGAGGTGTGCTTTGTCTTTCGTCCGATGCCGAATGCAACCGGTCGTATCGATGCTCCGCATCGAAGCGCTATTTCATGATCGTAGGCGTGTAACGACGAAGGTCGTTACGGAGGTGGTGTACGCGTTAGGAGAGAGCCTGAGAATTCCGAGATTTCTCTCCTTCCCTCGCCTCCCCCCACGACTCTGTACAGTGATGATATTGTGCGTGGGCGTACAGGAGAAAAAAAAAGAGGCGCGCCCAGGGGGAGAAGAGCATCTCTCTTTCAGGAAACTATGAATTTTGTTGAACCCCATTCCACGCGTAAGGATCGAAGCATCGCTGTGGCTCGTCGGGTGATACCGTTAAACTGACTTCCGTCTGCCCACCTACCTACCTACCTACCTACTTTCGTCCTCGTACATCGTCCGACACCGTCCGCGCCGCGTATTTCGCAATCGAGACGGGAGAAAAAGAGAGAGGGAGAGAAAGAGGGGAAGAGAGAGAGAGAGAGTGGGAGAGAGGAAAGAGCTCAGAAGCGACTGACAAGGAGAGAGAATGTTTCGAGACCGAGGGGCTCAAAATATTTGGTACCGTAGGGATCCACGAAATGGAAACCGTTGCGTGAAGCAGGTTGGCGAGATAATACGACGAGAAACCTGTGCTTAAAAGCGACGGTACTGTTGTTGGGCAACGGCGCGTATATTTTCGTAGCACCAAAACACCGTTCAATCGCATGACTACGGACTTATTGTAATGAGGCGCGTAAAAATTGACTGAAGATTTTGGGCGCAAATTTAATCAATTACGATAATCGTGTCGCTACGATGGCAAGCTTTTCAACGTGTCTTCACGTGTGATACGAGCAAGTAACCACTTATCGAATGTAGCCAGATGGAACCGAAGAGGATTTTTATTAATAGGGAAAGGCAAATTGGAATGACACTGACAAACGGAACAAGTTTCATAAATGATGCTCGAAGCAACGACTTGATTTCTTAATTACAGATGCAATGAAGTCATACCGAAATGCTATAAACGGACGACAATGACACTGGTAATGATCAAATCATAAGATAATGACGCCGGCAAATAAAGGACAACCTCTGCATCCAGCCGCGCGCAGAGATGGAAGCACTTCTGACAGCAATGAAATAATGTAATGGGAATCACTTCTTCAAAGCCAGTTCGGTTTAATGACCCGATCACCTGTTACGGGTAGGAAGAATCATGAAGATTTTTGGGTGCGCGGTACGCAATGGTGTCCAGTGCCATTCAGATCATACAAATGGGAGGGTCGGGCATGTGGAACAGGTCACACCCTCTGGGTACCATTATTGCCGGGCACTGTACGTGCACGTGACTCGTGTAGGGTCGGCGCAAGTGGGTTGGTGCAGTCGTTACTGTCGTCCTCGGTACCCCCTGCTCGTTCAACGACCCCGCATGCACGTACTCTCGGCACGGTGTACGAGCACGCGCGCACGCGCACGCACGCACGCACGCATGTACGTGCACGTGACGGGAGGACCGCCGGAGCGAGAGCGAAACGGTGAAACGACAATTGCCGAGAAGATCCAGGATAACTTCTTCCTCCTTTTTCTCCCATGATTCTTTTATCGTTTCGCCCGAAAATGGTCGCGCTCCGGAGGACAATTGGCAGTGAATATTCACCCACTCGGCCCGCGGACGCGTACGAGGGTGGTTACAGAAAGGAATCAACCACCCATTGTCGGCAGCATTGTCATGTGGGTCCGAGCTTGACGTAAATCTATTGTACGAACACGTATGTAATATGTATACGTATATTGTCGATGGGTTACAACGCGTCACGCCGCGCGCATGGGAAATTCCGGTGGGAACTCCCACGCATTTTAAGCCACGATATATTCGACCCTCGACGACGCTCGTGTGAAAGGACAAGTCGCGCGCCTCGCGGTGAGCCCCGCGTCGAACAAGTCAAATGGCGGGGAGGTTTGAGATAGAGGGAGTGTGAAGTTTCAGAATAGCCAAGCCGGTGGGCGATTCTAGCATTATTCATCGCAGCTTTCCCCCGATATCGCGAGTTTTAATACGAACCAGAAGTCTGATACAGACACACGACATTTACGGTCCCTACGCCGTACTACCTATTTGAATTACCTCTATCAATGTAAAAGACACGAAGGAAGGAAGGGGTTGCTGAAAGGAAACATTCAGCATTCCCTCCGTTACCTTTTCGAGCGACGTGAAGATTCCGAGGGTATCTCCGTACGCTTCCATTAACCGGAACGGCAGCGTTGAACGCGTTGAACGCATAAAACGACAAGGATGCATAGACATTTTCATTGAGACACGCGCTCGAAAGTATCGAGCCACGTAGCGCGTTCCGCGGTGAAGTGACTTTTCCCCACGTTGCCGTCGCACTGAGTCCGTGTCGTCGGGGTCACGGCGTACGAATTAAGTAAGGGACCAAGGGTTACGCAGCCGACCGGAAGGAGCGGTAGCGCATTGTCGTGCCGGAAGTCGTAACTTCCGAGTCCTTTGCCCTCATCGAATCCGGCCGTGCGCACCCTCTCGCCCGGAGGAAATCGGGAGGCGACGGTCGGGGAAAAAGGGAATTTGCGCGAGAATCGGGCTCGCGAAGTGGCATTTCGCGAAGGAGGAGCGAGGCGGGCACGAGGCAGTGAGCGCTGCGCCCCAATGCGCCCTCCTCGAGAGATCACCCGAGCGAGCAGGAGAGTCCGGGCGAGAGAAGGAAGGAGCGGGAGCGCGACGTGCCGCCGTCGCGCTGGAGAGAGTAAGAGGGAGAGGGAGAGGGGGGAGTAGAAAGAGTGATAAAGAGAGCCGGAGAGAGACGGGGCGCAGAGGAAAGAAGGGTGGAGAGAGGATAGAGCGAGTGAGTGAAAAAGAGAGAGGGCAGAGGGAGAAAGGGAGGGAGCGAGAGCGAGAGAGAGTGCGAGTGAGAGGTGCAGAGGGGAGAGACAGCAGCGAGAGACGAGGGCGCCGCGCGGGCCGACGGGGGAAGGAGGGTATAGTCGTCGTGAGCTCCTTACAGTGCATTGCCTTTACGATCCCCCGAGTCCCCGTCACACCCCGTGCCCCGACAAATCGCGTACGACGTGCCTCTCATGAAGAGATCCACGAAACCAGCTTCGCCGTTGAGCGATTCGGGTCGTCGAGACTCATCGAGAGGTGGCGGACTCATACGTGCACGCGCGCGTGCAATTGTATGTACGTGCATGAGCGTCGAGTGCATATCGCGCGGTACCGTACGAGCGTACGAAGATACGTATGAGAATGTGCGCTCGCGAGCGTACGCACGCGACGCTCTGCGTGTGTGAGAGCGAATCGGTAACAGGGTATGTGCACCGCACCCCGTCGAACGAAATAATCGTCGCGGGGCAGACGGCGGAGTCGATCATCTCCTGCGCGCTTCGACGAGCGCTCTCCTTTCGTTTCCCTCGGAGGAACAGTGAACTGGCGTGTCCATCGCGCTTGCTCGGGGACTTTCACCGTGCCGAGCGGTGGTGAAGATCGAGTTCGGAAGGGTTACAGAGCGCTGTCGACGGTACCGCCCGTTTTCTGTGCCTCGCAACGGATTCGATAGTTGGATTACGCACCGCGCGAAACCGAATGCAGCGTAGCTCAAACCTCTGCTCTTTGGATATATGTTACGTACCGCCGCGAGCGAAACAACGGGGAAACTTTGCTCAATTAATAACGGGCGGGTATAAGGCCGAAGGCAATAGACGATTGACCTCTCCGACGTTCTCACCTGCGTGAGAGTGAAACTCCTCGCGCCGCGCGTTACAGGCGCTTTAAAATCGTCCGCGGCCACGCGCGGGTGTTGATAATAGCACGTCGAGGGGCTAGGGATATGCCGAGTTCGAAGTTCGGGAGGGTTACAGGGCTATCAGCGCGGCCGTTTGTTTTCCGCCAGGATTTCGGTGCCGAACTTTGCGCGCTATCGTGAAGTCGAAAGTTCGCGTCTCTCCGTTCTGCGTTCTATAGGCCGCGTTCCGAGTCCTATTGACCAGAACTAGAGGGAAGTGGACAACGCGGATAGCGAGTCCGCGAATAGAAGCAGCTTGCTATGAGCGCAGCAACATATGGTTCGTCCGGATTAAAGTTCAGGACATCGTACGTAGCGTGACATGAAAAAATAGCGTCTCGTACGAAGCTTCACCATTGAGCCATAAATAATGAGACGGTTTTACTGTAAGTCAGATTATACCGTTCGACTTTTTCGATGCCTATCCACCAATCGATACAGTTTTTAAACGGTCTCACATACTTCGCGCGAAAGGATCTGCGATAGAGATATCGAGGACCAATTCATTCTCGTTCCAGTGCGCGCCCGCGCGCACCTGAGCTCCGCGCAACGACTGCTCTAATTTGTAAGATCGACAAACGATACACCTCGCCACTTTCATCGGTTCCTCCGCCACAAGCCGCCACGAACCGGCCGCAGGACAACATGTCGCGAGTATCAAAAACCATTTCTAGGTCAAAAACGTTTTTAATGGCGTCGAAAATAGGCTCTTCTAAATAGTGTGGAACTTTCGAAAGAGCCACGTTTCACACCACGCGAGCGCCTTGAACCGAGAGGGGAGCGTTATTGGATGTACCCCTACCCCCGCCATCCTGCACCTCGTTTCGCCTCTTTCCGAGAGTGCGCGCAACCCGCCGACACTTTCAAGCGCTCGCGCGCGCGCGCGCTCGCGCCTCTCTTCTCGTTTTAACGATGTCACCACAAATATGTCGCTTCCTCGTTATATTCGTACCCGATAATGCCCGAACGGGCATACACGTTCGTGCATACACAACCAGGCGCGCAATGCGGGATACCTGCTCGTTTTCTTTCCGTGCATATTGAGAGACGGCGGCCGTCGGGCAGGAGTTGGTAAAGTAGGGAAGGACGTCCGCGTGAAAAGGAGTGCCAAGGAGATGGAGGATGGAGGGAAAAACGCTTGTTGGCCAGAACCGATCCTGGTAGCACCGGGCGTGTAGGTACCGTAACTCCGGGCGACTTGTTGCGGGTCGTCGTTGTGTTCCACCTGTGTGTCTGTGGTTCACACTGGTTCACGCCCTTCTCTTCCTGTACTTTGCACCGAGCGATGTTGCTCTCCACTAACGGTTAATCGCCGTCGAGGCGATTCGCCACGCACGTTTCTCGGTACAGCCGGTGCCATCTAACGGCGGAACTGTACAGTGACGACACGGTTTGTACCGTTTGTACGACTTGGCAAACATTGTTGCAACCGATATGCTTGGAATGCAGCGCAAAGTCGAACGTATTAATTCTGATTAATTCTGATTAATTCGTAACTTTTTTGTGGCACTCGCGCACACATTCGTTTGAAGCGTGCATATAAAGTTAAAAAACTAGTTTCTACGCTCGCTTTGATTCAATCCTGGGACCACTGGTGACGAGGAAAATGGGGGTGCACGTTTTTAAACATGAACTTTTCTTCTACGCGTTCTACGGAATGTAGGAATGGATGTAAATACAGTTGATTATTAAAGCCAATTAAAGCCTTATAGGCTTATAAGTATGTTGGATAAACATGACACTGATATTAACCAAATCTATAGTTCTTGTACGAAACTTTTGTAAACAACTTTCTACACAAACTATAACGTCAGTTGAAATAGAAAAATTTTAACATATGTATTTGACTTTTTTACCGCCTAAGTTGAGGTTTTTTTTTTCTAATATATTTTTGCTAAGCGATGTTACAGTAATCCACTACACATATTTAATAGAACGTTAATATACCTACAATAAAGATTAAATTGAATTTTAGGTTTGTTATACGTATAACCTGGGATTACTTTGTGAATATTCAAGGTTAGGACCATAGTGAAGATGGGTGTAAAAATATGATATTTCTACTATTTACCAAAACTGATATTTTTTATCATAAACCCCGTCTCGTTACTAAAAATGATATTATGAGATTCATGCGACAAAAATACATACTATCTCGTCTTCCTTGTCAATACCATAACCTGTACATTCATGATTTTAACCTATAACAAGTTCGTCTGATCAGAATCCTGTTAACAGATTAGGAAACTGTCGATTGTGAATAATTTGTTGACTTAAAAATGTTGAGTGTGTCTGAAACGGCGCAGCTGCTCAATCGACTAAAATTAAAAGACTTTGTAAAAACGACTGTTAGATGTGCGGTGAGTAATCTGATGTTACTTTTTGGGAGGTACTCTGTAACATTGGCGAAAATGTGCGCTGTATTTTTATAATTGCGAAAAGAAGGTATTTGATGATCTCATACACAATTATAAAGAGAATCGTCATTTATTCTAATACGATGAATGCTCACGATTTTCAGTCAAACAAGAAGAAGAAACTACCAACAGACAGAGCACTGGAACATTTTGATGATGCTTATGGTAATTTATATGGCAAACGTTGGTGGCATATACGATCTGCTCTGTTGTCTGAGGAAACAAAATACGTTGCTGTTGTAAATAATTTCGGTGATATTCATGAAACAATAGCAGGTTTGCAAGTAATATTATCTTTCTCAGATATTTTAATAAATTCTTGATTAATGTAAAAAATTTGAATTAGCATTTAAAGTTGATGCTTATATTATTGTTTTCAGCATGGCGGTGCAGTGGATTTAAAATCAATATACAATGAACGGTACACAATGTTAAAGGAGAGAAATGAACGTAAGAAGGTAAAAGCAGAACAGTATAGAATAAGTCAAAAAACGCAGGAAGCTGAAGGTTCACTTGAGGAATCAGCGGAGACAACTCTGGATGCTTCAGCTTGTGACAATTTCACCCCAAAATCTTTGGAATATAGTGACACAAAGACAGTGATTGCTAAAGAGAAGACTCCATTGGGATGGATTGAGCTGAGATCCATTGAACCAGAGCTAAATGAAATTGAGATAAATACAGATCGCGTAATATACCCTAATCAATCGATTGGAGTCTCTGAATATATACCGGCCTCAAAAATTAAGGGCAAGTACCAATGTAACTGCAATAAACATGTATTAATAAAAGAAAGATCAACTAACACCCAGTCTGATTTTGCTAGGTTTCGATGACGATTGGATCCTGGAATCAGAGTATTACAGACAATATCAAGACAATAAGGACTTTACAATAGAGGTAGAAAAGGAAAATTATCTAGATTTTCCAGAACATTTGAAAGTATATATACCTGAAAAATGCGGGGATTCGCAATTTCCGAAGCCGCAAATCTCGACCACAGGAGTATTCGGTGAATGATTGTTTTATATTTTTATGCATAAATATCAGAGAATATACAGTCTTAAAAAGAGAAAAACTGTGCACGACCTCTCCTATCTCGAATACGATTTAAATACATTGCAAGACTTTATACTTCAGATTATTTTCTCTTTGACGGAGGATCTATACTTCCGGTGCTAGCACTGAATTTAAAATTAGGCGATTGTGTACTGGATATGTGTGCTGCACCTGGTGGAAAGTCATTAGCTGTGCTTCAAACGCTCACACCTCGTTTAATGGTGTGTAATGATATTATGGAATCTCGTGTCAATAGGATTCATAAAATTTTCAAACAATATTTACCAAATCTTAATACATGGAAAGAAACGTTAGTTGTTACGCAGAAAGATGGTCGACTGATGGACGATGTAGACATATTCCATAAGGTAAATTGAGTAAGGTGTACGGTGTTCCATTATATAGTGCTACTGATTTGTGTATGTAACAATGCACTGTGTTTTAGATTTTAGTGGATGTGCCGTGTTCAACGGATAGGCACACTTTACGGTCGGTCGACAATAATATCTTTAAGCCTTCGAGAATTAAAGAACGATTGCGACTGCCGGAGGTGCAGACGCAAATTTTAATGTTGGTAGTTCAGTAATTCCGTTAAACAAACATTAATTCGAACCAATTCAGTGTGGATAAGACATTCTTCATTCTTGCAGGAACGCTATAAAGTTGGTACGCGTTGGTGGGACAGTCGTTTATTCCACTTGTTCCCTCAACCCTTTGGAAAATGACGGCGTTGTGCAAATGGCACTGAAAAGAGCTTTCGAAGAAGGTAATCACGTTATGGTTGTCAAGTAAGTGATCTACAGTACTGTACTAGTTTTCTTTATCTTTTTCAGCAATATTACATTTTTGTTGTTTTATGTGTCAAGAGAAAAATTATCCGCTCATATATTTTGCTTTTTCCCTTTTTTTACTTCATTATACGCGCGCTATTCGTAAACGGGCAGTTAATGTATTGAATAGACACCGTTTATAGAATCAACATGGCTTAAATTCGATAAAGGTGTAATAACTGCTCCCTTTCGATTTATTCTCAAAGTAGAGTTGCCTGCTTAGTATTGTTTATGTTTTATACAGAGATATGTCGCAGGGGTTAGATCCATTGCGATCTGTGTACACATTCGGTGATATTTCACTGAGGTACGGTCACATTGTTATTCCTACTCATGAAAGTAATTGTGGGCCTATATACTTTTGTAAAATGGTAAAAAAACAATAGAATGGTGAGTCAGTGTCAGTCTAAATGCTTATAACAAATAAAAACACTATTCCTAAACCACGCAACAGTTTTACATAAACATATATTACGAAACTTTAAAATAATATATGAGGATTCTAATAACTGTCTATAAATAAACTACAGATCATGAAGTTTTCAAGTCTTTAAATCATAATTGCCTATCGCAACGAAACCATTAGGCGAGTAAAATTAAATTTTATACTTAATGAGAATGTGTGAATTAAGTGAATACACTGTTATGCCCAAATTAAAGAATTGAGATTCCATACAATAGCTGGAATACAGTAAATAATTCACTTTCCGTTGTTCTCCCTTAAGGGTAACGTTTGATCGCTCGTTTCCTCATCAGACAGTTTTACCCTATTCCAGGGTTGTTCCTCTCCACTTCCGAAAATCGTGTAAACGAATATTTCGACTACATAGAGCGCAACTGTTATGAAGAATATAAGTCTCCATGCTTCTATAGTTTGCTGTAAATAAACACAATTGCTGTAAATAAACCTTTGTACAATGGTAGAGTTTTATCAAGGCAGTGGTAGACTATTAATTATCTACGTTTATTGTACTACTGCATCTTATTTTGGTTACTTACATTTCCGTGGGTTAGTCTTCCAACAAGTATCGGTACGACGAATCCTGGTATGGTAGCAATGCAATTTGTGATAGCGACCAAAGTTCCAGCAAAATTTGGAGCTATGTCTATGTGATTTGACAAAAAGCCCGAATACATGCCACCTATACAAGTCACTGCAATCGTCATTAACACAACGGCTAACGATCTGTTGCAACCAACGTACGAAACGCCGATTAGACAAAGCATTGGAACCAGAGACGCTTAAAGCATACAAGTTATGTATACGATTAAATGAGAGGAAGTATAATTTCATTGACCAGTAGACGTTCAAATAAGATACGTACCAAATAATGTACCAATTTTCCTTGATGCTGTCACTGTGATTAAATTTCTATCTTGCATCACGGACAACGCTTTGCTGAGAATCATCGTGAATATCCACATGCATAGGAAAGGCATCGACGATAAACCCGCGTTCTAAATGAGAAATAATGTTTGATCACCACCAGTATCCCACACTTGGTTATTATAAGTTTTATTCCAAACTGCGATATTTACCGAACTCATGTCGAACTTCAGGATCTGATTCATGAAAGTCGGCAGTTCGATGAGTAACATATACCAGCCGAAGTTACTGCAGAAGTGTGCGACTAAGATAGCCCAGAAGGGGATGGACTTAATAACTTTTCCCCAAGGAACAGGCAATTTCTGAAAATCAATTAATTGCTCATGATACGTAACGGCAACTTCCGATAAATTTTAATGGGATAGTGTTTAACAAACCTCTTTGTGAGATGATTCGCCTTTCGTATGACCCAAGGATTCCATAATATAATTCTTCTCCTCCTGACTGATTAACTTCGTTTGTTCCTCCGGCGAGTCTTCGATCATAAGCCACCACGCGGCACACCATACGAGGCACAGCGCACCTTCTATATAAAAGATCCATACCCATCCGAAGTTGGCGGCGAGCATTCCCGATAATAGAATGGAAATTACGGTGCCGAGGGCGGTTCCTGAGGAAGACGTTTCCGTCAGAATATCAGAAAATTGACGCACGTGTATCGTGATGAGCTATCATTTTACCGGCATAAACGATCGACGCGAGGATGCTTCTTTCATTCGGAGGTGCCCATTTGGCGATCATGACGTGCATAGCGGGAAACGTGACGCCCTGAAGTGAAAAACACGTGTTATGAGAAAGCAGCGATAATCGCCGTCTTTACGTTACGTTCCTCTTACTTAATTCGATAAATTGCAAATGTTTATTACGATTGCGGGGTCACTGTTCGTGTGATATATTCGATTCATTTTATAACTGCATCATACCGCTGGTAATAGCAAGTAGCGTCCGTTATAAAATTGTGTACAGGTAGAATACGTACAGATACAAGCTACATGCCACGACATTACCATTATTACTCAATCAATATGACGTGCAATTCAAACAGGCAAAGAAAATATATCGTTTTTCACATCAACTGCTTCAATAACGATTCCGATATTATTGAAACTCACACTATGCTTCAGCATACGCTATCCCGTCAAAACGGTGACCCTTATTCCGTGAAGGAAGCGACTGTTATGATAAGCAAATAAAGCTGGACATTAACTAACCCCGCCGAGTCCTTGAATAAAGCGCATTACGATCAACACGGAGCAATGCATGTTAGCCGCAACAGGTGACAATATAGAAGCAACGGCGTTCAACAGAACGGACCCGTTCATGACCCATCTCGCCGAGAGAAGTTCGGCCATTCTTCCGCCAGGCAACAAGGATACCATGTATCCCCAGAAATATGCTGACAGAATGAGGCCTTGCAGCGGCTCGTTCCACACGAATGGACCATCCTGCAAGATAATATTTGGTATATTACGTGCATCCACTTCAAATATTCTAGAAATACCTCTCGAATGTTCGTCAATACAAGAGTCTTAAATTTACGTCAAAAGGATAATGGATACGTGCATTCAAGATGCGCTATTTATAATAGATAGAGAACAGGGTATTTATGATCTCAGTAAAAAGTGTACGCCTACGCACACGAACTCATAAAGCTAATATTTGATTTGTATACTCTGGTAAACTTCATAATCGATCACTCGAAATCAGGTATATCAATGACACATAGAGCAAACGTTCATACCTCGGCAACACTTTTCGTCACGCCCTTGGCAATATCGTCACATTGACATTCGTCGGCAGCCACTTCGGTCATATTGTAAGCTTCCAACTCGTGCAGTGATGACAATTTTACCGCCGTATGATTAACCATAGCGACGATCGCCACGCTGACATTGACTTTGAAACCGTAAATGATGGCCAGGCCAATGGAACCCATGATGGCCATTATGTATCGAACAGGAAGCCATGTTCCACCTGTTTTGTGTGATCAGAAATTAAACGGTTTGCCTAAGGTTCCGAATGTTTGAGTTTTCCAACCAGTTGGCCAAAGGTAGTAATTGTTTCGAGCAATTCAGGGAAACGTAGTCTCATTCTAAGTAAAACTGTTAAATAGATTAAGATGATTAAAAGTAGTACAAACATGTAGATCTTCGATAATCAATCTGCTCTTTGCGATTACATGAAAGTTGACAAAGTTTGGTTGGGTCTGGTTTATTTCATATTTATCGTAATTTTGATTCTGCAATAACGTTTTCGGTAAATCGTATTTCTGTGCGGAAGGCGGACGTTCGACGACGTGACCACCGGCAAGTTTCAGGTCTTTGACTTTTTCCCTTCACGCGCGGCCGAAGACGGCCAAGATGTGACGTAAACGAATTACGGCAGAAATACTTGAACATTTCTACGTGACCGCGTGCACGTGCATCAGAGTTTCGTTGCGAGTGAGCGCACTTCGATCTTGTTGCGATTTAATGGGTCACTAAATTTAACACTAACGGTTGCATCAGACTTCCACCCCCTTCACTAGAACACCCCTACTAATAAAACATTGTTTTCTATCGTATTATAATGACAATATGTCAATATCTGTCGTTGAAAATGTAGCCTTCGGAATGAAGTTCACAATGTGATAGTCTTTGCATTTGTTGTGTCACATGTTCAATGTTCCTCGAACATCTACGTTTCAAATTTTGGCATCTACATCACGCACGGGATTGTTTGCGTCGATTCAGATCCTCTTTTGGATACCTCGTGGATGCGTTCGACGAATTCTGTATGCCCTTCAACTGTCCCGTCGAAGAATTATTTTAAGAGCCCAAGTTTCGTGCACCAGACAGATTTGCAGTCTCCTCCGCTTCCAGATGGCAAGGCCACGTTTACAAACACTATGTGCTTAAATAATCTACTGTGATTTACGGTCATATTGTTTGATTTTTCCACTTTCTAGGCATTAAACGAAAATATGGCAAAAATTGTTGGGGGGTTTTGTTGCTAGCATCCTGTGTAGATATGACAATGAATGCTAATAAATCTGCGCGCTTGTAGTAGAAAGCCATTATTGTTCAAACTATTCCATTCATTCAATTTACTCGTAATAAATCACTCAAACTCCGAGATTTCTGTAATATACTTTTCTTATCTACCTTGTCTGGTTTTAAGACAATTCAAACAACTGTGATATAACAAACTGAGTAATTGCAAGAGCGTGAACGAAATTTTATTTCGTTCAACGTTAATTAATTTTTCTCATCCTCCCTGTTCTATTTTATTGCATCAGATTTACGAACGCGCCAAAAATTATGCAAACTGCTCTTAACGACGAAAAATATGCAAATTACGCAAATGTGGGCTATTTGTTTAAGAAATATCTCGGTCATAAGATTCGGCACATGTGCTTCCAGACGAAAATAGGTTAACGCACCCATAACGTGTACTACCACAAGTTCTTATATCCTACTCGTTCAACAAGCCTGTTAAATAGCTGGCGTATAAGACAATCAACGTGACAGAAAAATATATTACGATTATGGGACTTCAACTGATTGTGAGGGATGACGCATTGTCAAATCAGAGACCATGTACCTCTCATTTCGCATAACTTTCCAGCCGGCACACATTCGATAGGGCTGAAATACATATTTCGATAAACGTGACGACGATTGCGAGTCTTCCGGGAAAATGACTAACCGCGTGGAAATAGCACTGGTCTAAAGACATTCACGTCGGCGTTAAGTTGCATTGCGTTGCATCAGCGCATACGTACACGAAACCGTTAACTCGAGTAGCGCAAGCACTCCCGTCACCCAGTTCGAATTTTTCATCAGACGCGCGTTGCGTTATCAAGTTACAAAATCTACGCTGGCGTGATAAATAATCGTAAGGCAGACCTTTCATTCATGCGCGTGCCGATCGTACGCTAAAATATGACTGCCAAAGTTTCATTCAGAATTCTTTGTGCTTAGTCACAGGCATCAAAAAAGCAAGAGTACAGAATCACAGACAAGCCTACGGATAAGTCCTGACACGTACGGACTGAGATCAATCTAGGGCAGAGGACGTCCGAAGGTTACATTAATAGAGACAGCTTCCCTCGGGAAATGAAATTCATGGAAGAGTTGCGAGTAATTTGCGCGTGAAGGGTTAAAGCTGTCGGTCCAGAGAAAATGTGCGTGCACAATTTTTAATTGCGATGCTTGATTAAGGTGAATCAACCGAAGATGCCACTCGCCATATGCTTGTTTGCACAGCGTCCCTGTCTATCGCACGATAGTTTTGTGAAACGGTTTCATTGCATGATAAAGTCGTTACGTGGAATATCACTGGAAAATACCCGTCTTTGAGATGTTCCTTAATGAAACGTGCTTGACAGTGTTTGTTCGAGACCGACGTTAGCGACGTTCGATTAAATTCTCAATATACTGTGCCAACCGTGCAATTCTCACACTCCGGTCTCCACGGAACTTTTACTGCGTCTTGCTATTCATATTTAATGGCGCGAATAAAAGAAACTTTCCAAATACTCCACAAAAATGCATTTCGTCATGAGACATTTTTTCCGAATTCTGCCTAGCATTTGCCTGACTCCTTTCACTCATATCCCCGCATGATCGTCTCACTCTCTCCAGCACATAAAACTCATTCCCTCAACGAAGCCAACTTAAAAAACCACTTACTTACCCCTAAGTCTCTTGTCAAAAGCCATTGTCTCCAGCAACCCTCTTCAAACGTTCGCCAGGCGCGTACGGCAGACGCGGCAAGTCAAGTTCGGGCTTCCCTCAAAAACTAAACTTTCTGAAACGGATAGGTCACGGTACACGGAGCGATAGCTTATCACGTACGACAAACGTTCGTCAAACGCGTTCGATCGGTTCGCGTCGATAAGTGACCCCCGTGAAGCGTCGGACTCGACGTTTGAAATTCTACGAATCGTTTCTGCGATTGTCGGATACGTCGAGCAGTGTTTCAACGTCCAGGCGTCTACGTGAGTGAGCGCGACGATGACGCGTGAGCGTATTTTCCACCTTCCTTTTCCTCGGGAGCGTCGTGTCAGCACTGAAGCCGATGCCGGAGATCCTCCGTCGGGTTTGCTGAGGTACGTCGGGCGTGCGCCTCTTCTATAAATGCGTCGCTATGGGGGCTTCCACACGCGCGCAGCCACCGATATTTCGTCTTTGACCACCTTCCCGCCACCACCTCTCGCGACACCCGTCGGACGTGCCTCTCGGTGCGTGCACATGCTCCGACCGGTCGTGTCATCGATTCTGGCAACTTTTCCCTCCCAATCCACCCATCCCTGTGGCGAGCGGGAGTAGTCGTCAGGGTACGTACGCCGTACGCTGGATGCCAGCTGGTGGTCCTCTTTCTGTCGCCCGTTTCGTACCTACGCACGTTCTTCATGTCGATCTCTTTAGGTGGGTGTTCTTGTTGCATTCTTCTGTGTGAGAAGGCATGCGGATATGTGTCCGTTGGAAAAACATTGCGTCAGGTGGACGGTTATGGGATTTCTGTGCGGGGCTGTGTCGTTTAGGGTTTCAGGTATGGCAACTGTTATCGGGCATAATTTGGCTTGTGCAAAATTAATCTGGGATTCAGGGTGAATCCAGTGATCGATAATGAATGACCCAACAAACCGTATATTTTTCGTCTAATCGCTGGAATCAAACCAGGGCATGCGGGTACTATGTATAGGTACTTAAAATGGAGAGCTACCTGCAATCGTTGTATGTTGTTTTCAATCTGGCGAAATAGAACGGAAAACATTTGTGAGAACTATAAGTTTCGCCAGGCTCTAAAAAATATAAGTCTTTACTTCGTCACAAATAACATTGATCATTGCAACAATTACCTCATTTCCCATTTGCCGCGACATTTATGAATTTGATGAAAACAAGTGACTATTTCGTAAGAAGTTGTCTTTCGCGTCAACACCGTGCATCGTACGTTGCGATGTACCGAAAATTTTGAAGTTTATTGACAGCACCAAGCAAACGGATAAAGGCTAGATTTGTAAATTTGCTATACGCGAACGTGTCGAGAATGCACCCGTGACGTTGATCATTTTCCTTGGGAAAACACATCGACCGAGGATGAGCGAACCTAAGGAGGACAAGACGAGCGTGGAGTCGGAAATCGGAGACAACCTCGACGAGATTTACGCATGGATCGATCAAATAACATTTTCGCGGCAAAAGAAAAACATCGCGAGGGACTTTTCCGATGCAGGTCTGCTGTAGATGCGTCATATAATGAATAATTCCCGTTTATTATAATTATATATATGAATTCTTAGTGCTCATGGCCGAGTTAATAAAACGATACTATCCGAGACACGTCGACGTGCATAATTACATACCTGGCAATAGCATAGCAAAAAAAGTCGACAATTGGTGTACCTTGAATCGTAAAGTACTGTCAAAGCTAGACATGAAATTAGGAAAGGACGTGATCAGTCAATTGGCAAATTCGCAACCAGGCGTTGTCGAGAAGGTATTGACGGATTTGCGTGCAAAAATTTCGAAGGACTGCAACGCTGACAGAGACTCCCTGTACGGCGATTATGACAATACCTCGAAGGATGGTAAAAGATTTATCGCTATTAACCACTTTTATCTTAACTGCGAACATTCTTATAAGGGGTATAAAGCTTTTCAAACACTACTAGTTTGAATTTTTGTTCCAAATGGGCCGTTTATATTTAGTAAAACAACTTAATATCGTATTCAACATATATTTATTAATTTTCAAAGTTTCTTCTAAAACTAAACGTCACATAAAACTGTTTGTTTGATAATTGCAAAGGATTTGTAGAATAACAGTATGTTGACATCAAATAATGATCGATTATGGGCGTCGCTTTTCGCGAAAACTGATCCGCACACGGAGTATCACGAATTGTCACGCAGAATTAATAATAAATGCAGAGTCTGCACCATCTATCCTGAATCCTGAGGAGGCTACGAACAAAACCGTTCCGCGGCACGTTTTCGTCAAATTGAAGCAGGAGTTAGAAAAGAAGAAGGAAGTAATTGATACGTTACACCAAAAGGTGTCTCACTTGGAGAGCCTAATGAAACTTAAGGATCAAAGGATCGCAGATTTGATGGCACAAATAACGAAACCACCGGAAAGAAGTACGACTCCTCGACCACATATTGCTGGCAGTGGAGTTTCAAAGCTTCGTACGACGAAAATCTGAAACATTAACTACATTCAACGTGCCTGATCTCGTAAAGGATATACGTAGTTGCTGAAATTATCCTCACGTTTCTACAACAATGCTTTTAAACTTGTCACTCCTGTTTAATATATCACTTTTCTTACACCGTCGTTTTAATAACATTAACGTTTATCTTTCGTTTCTCTGTTTATAATAGAAGAATATAACTTTTATTAAAGTTAAATTTCATTGAACTAATGACTTTTACAGAGTAATCGATATTACATTTTTCAATGTAGAATTAAATTACAAATTGAAATGGAGGGTAACAATTTTATAGTTGAGAGATCAATTGAATAATGTTTGCTAGAAATTTTCATTATTCAAATGATCCTTACAACCGGTATGATCATGTTGTGTATCAATTGCCTTAGTGCACTAATTTTATATTGGCGCTCTCATACTGGGTGGTGAGACTAAAATTACACCGTCCCCACGAACAAAGAGCATTGATATATTTCGCTTTGTAGTACGGTACACTTCTTCATATGTTTCTTCATCAATTTCAACTGTGGTTACAGTCTCTTCCGCTTCTCCCAGGACCATATTCAAGTGTTGATCATAAGCCTGAAATCCAAAATGAAATTCTATAGTCTCATTTTCTGTGTACCATACACATGTTTTCCACTAACTCATATTTAACGTTTATTTATATTGTAAGTACATGCAGACGCCCTCGCAGTTCTCTTTCGTTCCTCATCTTAACGTATATTCTTTCATCCAAACTCAGGCGTATAAGATCCAAGGGTTCCTTGACGTTTATCGCCGGTACCTGTTCTTGAAATTGTATTTAGTCGTCTGTGAGGTTAAGTTTACAGTTATCGAAGTGCAAGTACACCTACCTGTTCAGTCTCATCAGCCATGATGGTCGGTATTTCTACGTTAAATGATGATCAGTCTATGTTATGGAAGTCTCGTTGGAATTACGAGTAATAATCAGTGTAAATGTAAATATAGTTTTAAACGGTCACTCCAACGTCCAACGCAATTCGGAGCACATCGTTTGGTGTATCGACGGACGCCGCCATTTTGATACATTTAGAACGGAGTGGCAGACGGGCAAGTGGCGCCCTATTGCTAATATTGTGTCATCGTGTTGCATCAATCAAGATTTTTGAAGTTGCATGCGAATTGCGCGATTTCCAAGGAACACGGGACAGTCATTGCCACTCCTTCGTGTATTCATCGTGCGCTTACGTGTCTCGGATTTATATTTCCGGCCATTACGAGCTGTTGCGCGACTTGTACGTTCAGTTACTCCAAACGACGGTAAACAATGAAAATACTATCATATTTTGAAAAAATTCCTACAAAATACATGTTATGTTGTAAATCAATTTATTGAGTGGTTATGTGATTATCTGATTAAAGTAAACATTTAATTGGTCATAAATGCAAAATCCATGGCATCAGAACCTAAGCGGTCTCGTTGAGTAGCATTCACATCGCCTTTTAAATACGAAGCAATCTTGGATCTTGCCTTCGGCGTTCGTCAGTTTCCGGTTATACCATCTAAGAAACGTCTTCATTTTTCTTCTATCATACATTATGAGTAAAAATGGAAGCTCTACAGAACCCATGCAACATGCAACGGAAGTACAGCTCGGTAAATTTCGGCCCCACGTCTCTCTATAACTATTACTTCAACTCCACCACATTCTACGAAAGGACTCCACAATATTTCACCCGATCGTCCAAATCTTCACGCCACGCAAGTACCACATTACATAAACGTCGTCGCAACGTCGTCAACGTGTCATACAGAACTCCACGCCATTCGCGAGTCACTATTCGATTTTTCCCGCGCGAAGCAGTTGACGTCCGCGCCACGGCGGAGGATGGCGCGACAATCGGTCGATCGAGTGAGACTCGGCGTTAATATGCCCAGAGCCGAACGAGTGAGTGGAGGCGAGTGAGCGAACGCCATTTTCTGTGTTCGCGGGTGAAGTCGGGTGCCGCGGTGTTAGCGGAGTTCGTTCGCGGACGACGGCTGTTTCCCACGTTTCTCCTTTCACGTCGAGGCGACCGAGGGCTCGCGCGCATCGCCCCTTGACGCGTTAACCCGGTGTTATGCGCGGACACGCGGCCAGCTGTGCGGTGGATATGGTGAGTTGAAGAGATCGAAGCACACCCGGGGCGACGACGTGACGTCTTGTCAGTCGGTCTTTGCTCGTGCCCGCACGTACGCTCGCACGCTCGCACACTCGGCGAGGAGAGAACTCGAGGCTGGGATGGGTCGTGTCGAGTTGTGTCGCTGGTGATAACGTAACGGGCCGCGCGACTCGGCGCTCGCACGTTCCACGAGAGACGTGCACGAACGAACGTACGTATATAATGGAGACATAAAGAGCGAGCGTACGAAGCGAACGACGCGGCGTGCGAAGGGCGCAGCTCGAGAGCACGAAAGATTTTCTCTCACATGGAATCGCTCGCACGCCACCGACGAGAGCGACCGGGGAGGCGTAGGAGCGATATCGCTCGGGCCAATGGGCGGGGGTTTTAGGGCGGCACATGGCTGTTGGGGCGCCGGCTGTGCAGGGGGTGGTTTTGTCCGTCGCGAGAACACTGCGATACGAGAGGCCAGTGTACACGTCTTTTCGTGCTCTCTCGCCAACGAGACCGGGGGCCCGGGCATTATTATTATCGTCCGCGGACGTTGTGCGCGGTCCTTTTCGGAGGATACTCGTTGTCGGCCGTTACTCTCGAAAGAGGCGGTCACGCTTCGAATAGCGACGCTGGAGTGACAGTGGAAAAGAGAGACGTACCGCTGCGCCGGGGTCCGTTAGACGTCTTGGCTCCGGCCTCCGTAGTCCGTCCTCTGCATCTCTTCTTCTCTGTCTCACTCATTCTGCATTTCTCTCTCTCTCTTTCTCTCTCACTCTCTCTCTCTATCTCGCTCGCGATCCCTCTGTCTCTCCTTTTCTCGCCGTAACGAGCTTCGAGCTACCACTGCCTGCCCCTTCGGCGAATATTGCGTGTGCCTTTTGTGTGCTGCTAGTAATTCGTGTGTGCGTACAGCGAGAGCGAGGAGGCGAAAGGGAAAGGGAGGCGACGAGAGAGAGAAAGATTCGCTGAAACGGACAACAACGGCGTGCTACGGCCGCCGGAGGACGGACGTGTGTGTTTGCCGAGGAAAATTTCGACGAAACGTGTGCCGCAACGGGAGATTCCGAGGGACAAAGCCGGTAACGTACACGATTTTCCTTACTGTGTATTCCTTGACGGTGCACACATTTCAACTTTGTCGGGAAGCATCAGCCTGCTCCCTCATTCCCTTTCTCTTGTCTCTTGCTGAGCAAAGCGGCATTCGATCGTGCGAAATGTACAAATGTGCGCGAACGTTAACCAACTACCATCGTCGTTGACACACGCGCGCTCACTCGGGCCCTAGACTCCAGTTCGCCATGCTTGAACTTACTTCCGTTTTTTCCTCGCCATTGTTCCGCGATCCGACGTAAACATTGCCGGATTGAACTTGCGCCCGGGTAGATTATTTACGCGCAGTTTTCCGCTTAGTCAGATACTCACACCCACGCACGCCCGTGTGCATTCGTGCGCGCGGATGTATACTACCGGTGGCGGAGAAAAACGAAGCTTGCGATCGCTTCCTTGCTTTTACTCGAGGCAGCTGAATTTATTCTGTCGGGGTGGGTGGATGGTAGCGAATGATGTGCAACTTTCCTCATTCACTTCTGCAAGTAGCGTCAAAACCAAGTGACGAACGTTCGAATTCTGTACGATTGCTTTGGGATATAGTACTATATAGCAGCGTTTCTAAGCATACAATTCGAATTTGATAACCTACGAAATTAGTTAAGACGGTCTTTAGTTAACAAAATATAAATTCGGACACATAATAATTGTTTTATCCCGTCAAACATTAATTTGAATCCCGACAGAAGCACCGTAATCATTTCTCGAGTACATAGTCAAAAATCTGAAACCTTGTATTAACCGATTTGATTGTTTAGTGTAAACCGGCATTACAAAATGCACATTTTGCATCGTCGCGCAAGGCTTTCGCATAACGAGTAAGAAATTCGTCACGGCACTCGGAGTCGGTGGTGTGCGCGAAAAATTTGGTTTCGTCGCGCGTCCGCTTGAACGTGATTAATTCGCGGCACACGGAGCCGAGTCCATTTCGTTACCGCAGCACAGCGCGACTTATTGTCTCTTTTCGTCGATCAATCGGAACGAAGGGAAACGATGTTCTCCGAGCGCCAGCGTTGCACGGTGCATGGGGACAACATTTTTCCGTCCTCGTGCGACCGATAATATTAACCCCTCGCGGGAGCTTTATTTTAAGAAGTTACGCAAATAGGTTGTTTATGTTAAAAGGTCGATGGTGGGGCTTCTTCACTTGTTTAAAGTCTTTCTGGACGCAATTACTTTGTAACGTAGTGCTCATCATTTTCATTGTAACGCGACGTTCGTGTAATTTATTCGCACTAGCACGAAGCCCGATTTTGCACGAAGCACGAATTTGTCAAATCTAAAGAGACTGCAACGCTTTGATTCGCGACCGCGTAACTACTAAAATATTATTTCATCCGGATGGACCACAGTTTCCTAACCCGAGACTCATCATCGAGTGGGTCCACTTGTGCCCAATTCGTGGGGCAATTAAGACGTTCGCTCTTCCGACTTCGTTGATATTCCGAACGTGTCCCCATCCCCTCCGGGGGGTCGGAACGCCGGGTAACCAAGTTGGACCCTTTCGTGTTTACTCAGGAGCTAATCTTGGATTATTGGCTACGGGGTTTCTGGCGCACTCGAATCAGTCGCGCGGACTTGACGTTTTCTTTCGAACGTCCTATCGCCTTCCGGTTGACACATCGAGAGGCGGAAAAAGAAGCCCGTGCCTTCGTGCCACATTCAAAGACTTCCGCGTCGTGTGATAGACATATGTTTTGCTGTGCGTGACCTTGAAATAGTACGATACCGTACTCGCCACGTCAATGCGTATATGTGCCCCGGTGATTATGATAGCGATCTAATTGTGAGTCGCGTACTTCGCGTTTCAAGATACTTACGCGTCTGCTTTTGGATGTATCGAAGAATGTTTGTTCATTATGTAATGAGATATTTCATAAAACTCGCTTTATTATGTAAGCCTCTTTTACGATTGTAGAATTCGATAAATATTTTTGAACAAACTTATGTCTTTTCGTTGAAAATTCAAACGACTTTGTGAGCATTTTTCAAAGTAAACGTGAATCGATTTCTGTTGAACGACATAGTTCCGTTTAAGAATTTAAGAACTGGTCCCATATTTTTGTAATATCAATATCGCACTCACTATAAGACCAGTCTTATAATCACCGGCACATATGTCCTGTCCGATTCACGGTACTCATTAATGAAGAGCTTGTCGGGAAATATGCATTCGTCATTTTACGTAACTGACGTCACGTGCTTAGCCGTTTCCAATATACTCTCCTCGCAGACGCTGAGAAGTGCTTGTAGAGCGTACAAAGATAAAACTCTTTGTCGGTCGCTGGTTTTATGACTTTGCGTATGCACTTACATTTGGAACGTGCCAAGTATGTAACGTTCGCATGTCTCACCCGGCGCGAATAATAACTTTAGAGGTGGGATCGGAATAAGTGCAGCGGAATATTTCTGCGCAGCCTCCTGTATTCCGCGGAATTGTGCTAGAAATTCCAATGGTCGCCCCTTTTTCTGCCCAACCAGTGTCTCGCGTGTTTTTCGCGTGTTTCACGCGAACGCGCCGAAAACTGGGGTAATCATGCGCTCTTTCCGTAGAGGGGAGAAAAAAAGTGCTACGTGATACTTTGCCGAGAAACTAACTGGCGCGCATTCGGTATTTTCTTCTCGAATAATATTACCTCTCGATCGGCTTGTTTCACTTCCGCCTGACATGGGGGGCTGTTACGCTCCGATTGCGCGAGGAAAACTTTTCATCCTGCTCCAAAGAGATCTTTGTGTACACATACACGTGTCCGGGCGTGTGCGCGACGCATGCGGGGGAACGAATTTAAAATAACCGTGCGTTTTATGGGCGGAGTCCTGTCGAGATGTTTCTTTATTCATGAATGCAAACGAAGCAACGCAGGCCGCGTTAATCCGTCTAAATCAGAGGACGGCAAACTGTCGATCGCAATCCATCGGCTGGAGTTTAACCGGGATCGACTGGAAAATATATCCGTCGATTAGTATTTACTATTGTGCCAACAAAGAACACGGTTTCGACCGAACGTTTTTACAGCAATTCCAATAACGTATATTGTTGCATAAGTTGATGCTAGTATATTCTAACAGCGTATATTTAATCGTCTTTCTGCAAACTGATTAGAAATAACGTACAATGTCTAAATCGAGCATTCGCTCATTTTGATAGTACATCGTAACGTGGTTTTATAATATGATAAATGTGCTCTTGCTACATGTAGTGTGATATCATGCTGTGTGAGATCATTCCGACAATCGTAGATAGGTTTCCGCGCGGCTCGATCGTCTGATTTCGCTTCATTTCGACATTATCATGACATTCACTTCAGATATCCTTTTTAAGCTATGTTCGAGTTAATGCAGTCTTTATGTACCGTGCGATAAACAGAACGTATACATTCATTGGCTGATTTTCATAGTGAATATGTTTTTGTATATTACACTAATTGGAAAGTATATAAAAATTTCATTGATGGCATTCAGCGCGATATAGTCGGTTCACATTCATGTTTCGGGTACACACTTACACACATCTCTTTTTCTCGCTCCCATTCCTTCTTTCATCTTCAGTCATTCGCTCGCGCCCTCTCGCCTAGCATTTCGTTCTATTTGTTTTCATCTCCGCAGTCCTCTTTCTCGCTCCTCACATCCGTCGCTCCGCTTTCACACATCGCTCGAAAGTCCATTGTCCAAGACTTACATGCGGCATATTAGGCCACACACGACCGAGGTTTGTACTACAAAGTGATTTATGTGATCTAGGCATATATACGCGCGTAATAACGTTTATTGTGCCATCTGTTTATTTGCGTCCAACGCTCCCAGGATGAAAATTGGTCAAGTGTTTGCCTTCTCCAGCCGATGTTTCATGAAAATCGAACACTATTTTTGATTCGCACGAAATCAGTTTGCAAGACGACACTCGATGGTGTTCGTTCATTGTTCGTCCTGAGAATGTTGGAGGTAGGCT
Source organism: Priocnemis perturbator (assembly GCA_963942575.1). Classification (NCBI taxonomy): domain Eukaryota; kingdom Metazoa; phylum Arthropoda; class Insecta; order Hymenoptera; family Pompilidae; genus Priocnemis; species Priocnemis perturbator. The sequence continues at coordinate 9,265,731 of OZ012649.1, read as the reverse complement.
AGGCTAAAAGCTATGCCGTTCGGTACGCTAGGTGTGTCAAATGCATTTTTTGCTGGCACGACTTTATCGGGAGATCATTCCATCGTAAGTCGAGGAGCATCTGTACTTGCCAGACCAAATTCAAGTTACTTACGCCTATCTTCGCTAAACGCGACAATCTAAATCGCCGCCCATTACTCCGCCCGACCGCAAGAATGCCACGGGACAATTCTCACGGGCGCTCCTTACGGAGTTTAGCGGTAAGAAATGCTCTATATCGTGCCCGGCGATTCCGTAAGTGGCCGGGACAGGGAAAGAAAAAGGACGAGAGTAGGAAATAAAGCCAGCCTGTTCCGCCGTAGCTTCCTATAGGCTGACGCGACGAAGGAGGGAAGATGTAGATCGAGAATATCGATCGATCGATCGATCGCTGTCGCGAGGCGGCGCACGGACCGTTAACTCCGTCCTTTAAGGAAATGCCAAACTGATTCAAGAATGCAGCTCCCTGGCTCGTTCGGCCATTAGTCTGGCTTTGGCTGAAGCCTGGCATGGATCATTTCGCAATATCGTGGCTTAATAGACAGGAACTTGATCGCTTTCAATATCGTCGGACTTGTCCGATATTTTCATCGTACTCAAAACGCGTAGAGATTTTAATAATTCGTTCTGAGGTAGAAGTCAGATATGACTCGTTAGTTTGGCGGAGATAGCCCCGATTCTTATGGATTTTCGCGTTGTTCTACGTTAATGAGTAATAGACTTATGTTGCATCCGAAACTATGTTCGTACGCATTTTGCATAATGATGTGAATTTACTACTGTCTTATCGGTACCATGAACGGTTGTATACCGAGCTCGAACGGTCGGTATAACACACTAACAGCATTGCCCATTTACATTTAGTAGCGGTTGACTCGTGCATAAGATTTCATTGTTCCGATAAAGTATCGTTAACGTCGACTCGGAGAAAAATCGCGGAAACGTCTACTGTGACGCAGCGACCGCCGGTGAACATGGGCCAGGCTTATTGCTAGCTTCTCGTAATTTTCTGCATCCGTGGATATTGACGATTCCGGAATCACAGGCTGCGTGGAATTGTTTATCGTGACGATACAGGACCGACGCAGACATAAAACCAACAGGTGCATTGAACGGCACGAATCCTGACCCTTTCGGTGTTGTGTTTACGACATAACGGTGAGCCGGTAAATGATACAACCACGAGTCGATGCACACACGCGCGTGCATCACAATCGAACGGTTACCTCAAGGAATTCGTTGCGTTTAACCTTTGATCGAGCCTAAGAATTCGAGTACCGACAGTTGAGAAAGAACCTACAGCACGATTATTCTAAAATTCAGGATTACATTGTAACGCAGTAGGTTTTATGAAGCTATCAACGCAAGCATTAATCGAAGTTTGTTTCGGAAACTTTTTAAAGGTAATAAATGTCAAGTCAAGGAAATAACTCTTTGCGCGTGATCGTTCATACACGTCTTTGTACATAAGGTTAGATTTCATACATTCTGTTCCATTTCGCATACGCGAATTTTATTAAATTTACTTTTAAAGAAAACGTCACGTTTATGGTAGAGTTCACTATTACAATTTCCACGATACTTTGGAAGATTTCCAGGCTAGAGTAGGTGAACGCAAACATATGCGTGTAATGAAAAGCCTTATAACGGTTGCTAGAAAACAGTGAAGCATGTTTCGTGGGTGTAGACATGGGCACAGTTTTGTCCGCCGCGCAGGTATTGTTTCCGTATTGTTTCGCCGCTTGCCTTACAAAATAGCGCGATTGTACGACACGTGCAGCCGTGCGCGATTATTTTATCGTCAGTATGACAAAGGTTTTTCATAGACTGTGCTCGGGGCTATCCGTTCGTTCTGAGACAATGGCGAGCCGGTATGATCGAGCAACGGAGGCGTTTAAATCGCGATTCGACTGAGAGCCTTTGGAGAAATACAGGAAGAGTTCCGTTGTTGCGTACTCCGCGCACGATGCACGTCTACGTGTAGGCACGTAAGTACGCGCGCATAACTTAGAATCGATCGTTTTCATGTCAACGTTATTTTCACACAAGCGAGAACTTATGCTCAGCATCTAATTCTAGCACGTACCTTCGTTAGCGACACGTATTATATGGTTTCAAAACGCAAACTCCTTAATTGGATTCGAAATTGAAATATATCGTGTATATGGGCGTGTAACTTCCCTCGTTGTGAACTTTTGCTCGTCCCGTGCTTTATCGCGAGAAAATTCGAAATTTTGTTTGTTAAACAATCCATGTTGAATTAAAATTTACAACGAAGTATGACAATCGTTTATAATTTATACTGATGAAAAGTAGTATCTAAATCTTGATCTAAGTTTCACGGGTTATGACAGACCAGTGATATATTGTACGATTGGAAATAGACAAAACGTTACCATTTCAATTTTAATAGTAGAATTTGATAATTGAGGTTTTGGATGGAATATTCAGGTGCCACGGCGACTAGACGCATTTGATTTATCTACCCCTGTATATAACTATGTGTGTGATATCTGTGTATATTGGTGTTCGATAGTTTACTGATCACTGATCTAACGTAACGGCATCTTCGTTCGTTCGGCATATCAGGAAGACGCTCTGCCATCGATCTGTGTCGTTAACCGACAGTGTCTTCGCTCGATATAATTGCTAATTAGCCAGTCATCTGAGCGTCGAGAGAACCTTGCGGCTTGTTCCCGTATCGTGCTCGACCTTCTATTATAGCTTCTCTCAAACACTTCTCTTTTGCATCTCTTTCCAGTCTCATTCCATCGAGTGTTCACGTTAAGCATCTGCATAATGTCCAATCCGAATGTCGTTCTCGTTATTATCCTTTCTTGTTCCGCGTTAAACAAGCTTTTCACAATGTTCTCTTTTAAATTTGCTTCATTTATTACAAGATATGTCATATTTTGATAAACGTGCATTACGACTGTACTTAATGTAGGAAATAATTCGAATGACCTGAGCTCATGAAGCTTAATGAATATAGTATCTTATTTCGCATTAATATATCTATCGGCAGTTGATGACACTTTAAATGATACACATCGCGCTGATTATCGAAGTGGTCTAACTATAAGTAAGAAATACCACAGAAGATAAGCGTCGTTAGATTATGTTTCGTTACATGTTTTATGTTGACCAGTTTTATCATTACTGACATGTATATAAAAATACGTTTTACATAATTCCCGAATACCGTCCACCGCGTATTTGCACTTTACACTTCTATATGTTTAATATATTCGGAAGACGAGATACAGATAACGTGTATTGCGACATTTCTATAAACCGGGGACGTGACGTTACGGAATATTGCCAACATAACGTATGCAGTGACAGAGATTTTATGGCGTCTGAGGGAAACTCGAAGGAGACTGCAAAGGAGGAAAGGGCGTATCAAGAATGGTTATCTCCAAGAGAGAGATCGTCACCATTCACTACGGATGTCGTACGCATGTCTCTGTCCGACGATGACTGCCGTCGGACTTGCACCAGTCGGACGACTTTTTTCGCGTTCCAGCACGATTTTCTCGTCGGTCGCCGAACGACCGATAAACCTTCGCGCTCGTGAATTTTCAGTGTCGCATCGTCTTGCAGGTGCAATAAAAATGAAAGTCATCCGCGTCGGGCGACCTCTTCTCGCGCCAATTTTCGGAGTGAATTTCCATTTCTGGCGGATGGGTGGTACGTGACGGGCAATTTTCGGCCCAGTCCCCAGATCAATTACGTGGCTCCCTCGTTTTTTCCCCCCCTGAATTTATTCTCGCCTGCCTACGTTTTCTATCAACGTCTCCTCTGCCCGGTCGGCTTCTTTTTTATTACCGTTCATTCTTTTTTTATTGCTGCGGTTTCGTGCTGTCTCTTCTCGAGACACTTACTCTTGACCTATTCCGCCGCTGTGCACGTTCACTCCGCAGAATAATGGGTAGAACGGAAAAAGGAGACGCTGGTTATTTGCTGGATGAAACGTATCCCGGTACTATTAAACGTCGGTGTAACGATCCTTACAATACTTCCAAGACTCTACGTCAAGAGTCGCAATTCATTTTACACGCGCGTAGCATACAAAATTAAAAATTATAATGTAGTAATCAATGTGCAACTCCAAATTAAATCCGGTTACTGTTAATTCAGCAGAGACGCGCGATTGCGTGCAACATTGCACAATGAACCTACGCGCAATAATACCTGACCGCGTTTCAACTGGCCTGCCACGTATGAGGCGTCGAAAACTGGGTCAGCATATTTCCAGCGCGTAAACCGAGACCCCGATGCGAGCGGGGCGCGTTAGATCGGCGGGAGACGGCGGGAGGTTTAACGGTGAATGAGCAGTGTACTTAAAGGCCGTCTCGTTGTCCATCGAAAGGGAAAAGAGAGGCCGTAAATTACGCGACACGCCGCGTCGTCGGACTTTGCGTCGAGCATGCCGAGAGAGAGAACCCCTTTGACGTCGTTTGCGCCGTGTTGCACCGCGAAAAATGCACCCTTTTCACTTTCCGCCTGGCCTCCTATCCCCGCTCACCTACACGTTAGGAGTCCCGAGAAAATCGTTCAGCGCGGAAGAAGCTGTGAATGACTTCTGCGTAACCCCCAGACGCTGGTGGAATTGCGTAAATCAGATAATATGGAAAATTATTGAAATTTATTAATTTCTTATCGGATTCGATTGAATATTAAGTTGCAGCCAGGCGTGCTATCGACGAATACGATAGAAAGATCAATCTTCCGACAGCGTGCAAATTATTCGGATTATTGCAGCGTAATGTGAGGGACCAGCGTATTTTGTTTCTCTTCCCGCGACCCTGAAGTTCTTCGGAACGATTGGTGCGTGCGGGGTGCAATTAAACCGATCACAGAGTTTATCACCAAAACTCGTTAAGCGCGTATCGTACGCATATTATACTGCGAGCGGAAACTATAAAGCATTGAGTGGCGCGATGACGTATCATCCGGTTCGCAGTATGCGTTGCGTGGCCCACGGTACATTGTATAATACTATAATAAATCAGGCATAAAGTGAAAAGAGGTCGCGAATCGTACCGCGCAGCCTCCCTTCAACGGCACGTGCAAACGTGGACAATTAACATTGGAACTACCTTTGATATCGCGCAACCGTGCAGCAAGATCGAGATTACCTTCTCCGAGTCAATCCTACCAATTAATTCTACGCGAATGTTCTGTCGCGCGTGGCCCGTTGATTCGCGGTGAAATTGTCTCGATATTATCTCGCGTTACCGTTGATCCAGTCGAGTCTCAATGGTCGAGAGAGCGGTCATTTATTAGAACGATACGGTTATACGCGTACGTATGCTCGCCGCATATTGAGAGTAGCTCGCTGATTGACAATGTCGTGGCTATCTATTTCAGTACCCGGAGCATAATGAAGAACGCCGCACTCGAACCGCGGCCGCGGGTTCGTACATTTGGAAAGCATCAATTTGGCCCAAATATTCTTTCCGCCGCGAAACTTATTGCGAATGAAATATCGTGATTGGAGAGATTACAGAAATTACGAGGATTTCGCTGAAATTTAAGCAATAATTGTAACTTGTAGTGTCTCTAATCTTGACAAGAGCGACGCGACTCGTGATCGCGTCCCCTGCTCATTTGTGTGTTAGGGATGAATACATTGGCTTGCCCCGCCCTTGTTACGGTACTGTTCACTGGTACTACGGACATCCACTTAATGACGTCCGTTGACCATCGAAAGGGCAAAGAGGTCGTAAATTACACGGTAGTTCGGCCCCATCGGCGCATCTTGCGCCGGACGCAACGGGAGAACTCTCTCTTTCTCTTTGATATCGAGCAAAACCACCTATCAAGCTTACGCGCGGAGTCTTTAAACGGAAATACCAAATGTTAGTTTGCCTGTCGTGGTCGACGTTTTATGTAAAGTGATCCTGCAGATATACGTAAATATTGACGTAATCTTATTGCTGTTGCATTTCAGACTGCGTACATTAGTGGGTTTTTAGAGTAAAACGATATCTTTCGAAACGAATTATTTAGTCGGTGGCATGTCCACAAATTTCGCGTTCAACCGATTATAATTGCAGTTAGTAGAAAACTCTTTGCAGTGTTTTCGGCTACTTACTTTGGTACAAAGTTAATTGTAAGTATTTGTAAAACCATAGCTTGTTAATGCAACACATTACAATGTACGTGTCAAAGTGGCACTTACTTGGATGTACACAGTATGCAAAATATTAAACATATTGACATAATACTGTCGCTCAGATAGTATATAGTCTTCGTCAGGTCGCAATGATCGTAATTATTCCATTGACGGTGCTGGTCCATTGTGCTTTTGTATATCCTGAACAACATATCGGCAGAGCATCTCTATCCGATATAATACACAGCATCGACTAGGGGTCGCATGCTGCTGACTGACACCCACTTAACGACACTCGTTGTTCTATCGAAAGTGAAAAGAGCCTCATAAAATGCACATGTCTCGTTCAGATACCGTAATATTCACATGTTGATAATATCGTGCGCTCTAGAAGCTACGAACGAATAAAATCACGTCTGACCTCCAGACATTACCACATACTTCGACTCTATTAAACCTGACAATGAGTCAAACGGAATTAATTCTACGATCGCGACATACCAATGTCGTGACTCCGTACGGGGTTATGCAACTCTTTTTTTCTCAGACCAACTTAAGCATCAAAAAATTGCCTTAAAACTACCTACTTATTGCGAAACCTCAAAGAAATAACAATGTGAAAGACTGCGCGTCGTGGATCGCCGGAACATTTGCATATGCTTTCATCGCGCCATATCAGCTTCGAAACTTATAATTTCATCCGAACACCGGAGCGCTACCGATCGGTGCGCTTGCCATTGAATTACACGCTACTACATTATATCGCAACGTACGATTTCTGCCGAGCACACGAGACACAATCGAAAGACAGCCGCCGCGCGTGTCGTCTAATCGCAAGTAAATTGCCGTCGTGAGCTGGCCGACGCTCTCAGAATCAATTCCCCATAAGCGAGCGGCGCAACACACTCACTGGATTATACGGAATATTTAGATAATATCTCCGTCGCCGCTGATACCCCGGCTTAAGCCGTAAGTGGTCGAGCACAGGGTTTATTACGACGATCCGCTTATCCTCGCGCATACCGCAAGCACAGCGTTTGACTGACAGCATACACTGAGAATGGGAAGGAGTAGTTGGGCGCGGAGAGAATCAGGGATGGGGTGGGGTGAGGGGGTGGTCTAATCTATGCCTGTACGATCTGCACTCTCCAGATGCAGCTGCCGTTGCAGCAGCGTGCACTTCGTGCAGCGAGAGCTCGGAGCGGCCGGCGTTGAACTGTGTGCAACGCGGTCGCCGGAGCGTCTATCAAAGGCGTACACCAGCAACTTTCGCAATGACCTGGCTAAAGGCCAGTCCGCCCCTACTCCCGCGGCTAACCTCGACTGCTCAAGTTACGAACACACGCGAGCGTCGATGTAGAACGGTTCGATCTTCTTCGTTCGCCGCCGCGTATATGCATGTTTGTTACGCGAGGGTGTGTGCGGAAGCGTGCACGCGTCCCGATTGCTGAACTTGGACATGCTGCATCGCTTGATCAATGGCTTCTGCAGCGCTGTCCTCGGAACTTACTCCACGTGTCATGCGGAAGTGTGACAATTTTGATGTCAACAAGATTCGTCGATAGCGCGCGACCAAGTTTTCGAATTTTAATTCCGTGGAGTGGCTGCATCGCGATAAATTGTTCTTTGAGAATGTTATCTGTAAGTGTAACGAGTGTAAGGTGTCCTGTGCTCTCGGGATTGGCCGACGCGCATGGCACGCGCGTACATGGGTATGGGGCACTTTGGTGCAAATTCTACCATGCATTTCGCGTGAGCGTCACGTGCATGCCGCAGTGACTTCGCATGAAGGGGCTCGCTTAGAAAAGAAACGGTTGAGTAGGACTAACCCCATTCACGGCTGCACATTGTGCTCGCTTTTTCCTCTCGTCCTCTCCCATTTCCATGCTTTGTCTTTCACGCTCGTCGTGCGATCGCCGCGCGAAATGAAACGTTCGTCTACGTAATAACGTAGATTCTCCCCCCACTTCTTCTTGTCTCTCTCTCTCCCTAGCTCGCCGTTCGCTTTTACGACTCCCCATTTATTTTTATCTCCTTTATCAATTCCGTGAGATTGCAGGGAATAGTGCTCGGCGCCCGCGCTCGTTCGGTTAATTCCGCTCGGCGCGGCGGAGTAACGAGCGCCGGGGACCGTTCGCGATTCCATGCAAACTGCGAGAATTGTCCGACGATCGCAAATCCAGGCCGATCGTATCGAAGCCGAGTGCAAACTGCGGCCGAACGGAGACAGGAAGTCGATGTGCGCGAGTCGAATAAGCCCGGCCGGGCCATTCTCTGCGGACGCGTGCATCGAACGAGAAAGATAGAAATATGCTTCTTTCTCTTCAGTTCTGTCAGAGATGTCTACTTACACCCTACGATCTTGCTTTTCGATCGTCATTTGTGCTGCGGAGAGATCTGCACGAGTTCTGTGAACGCAGTGATTCATTCCGTAGGCATGTAAGTTTACGTAAACCGTCGTTACGAAAGTGATCAGGTTCTTTGCCGCGTCGTCTTAATTTATAATATTTTATACTGCGTTCGGTTACGTAAGAACAAAGGACAGTAAATGGCAGCGTGTAACGTGACCACGATATAGTCACAGAAGTGAATATGCATTAAGTAAAATATGAGTGCGCTTCTTGTTACCTCATTGTTTGTGAAATGTCGCATCGACGGTGATGGCGGAAAACAGCGGAAACGTTTCAGCCCGTACGTATAAGTTCACTCGGCTCCTCAGCAATATATCCTCATTGCGTAACCTCCATGAGATCTCTACGATAATTTGAAAAACAAAACCAATTGACGTACAGTAAACGAGGCTCGTACATTTCGTCGAAGATTAAGCGCAACTTAAACAAGACCACTAAATCAATCGCGCGGCTCGGCCGTCGACGTATCGGAACGATCGTGGGTACATACTTCGCTCGACGAAATAATCGAGACCTGTATTTCGCTGTACCTTCGACAAGTCAAACAGTGCGACGAAAGGTAGGCTCGCCGGTGTGTGTGTGACTCAGCGCGCGCGGTAGGATTGCGCGAACGTGCAATAGCCGGAGATCACGGCGTGCCTTTATATTGGACGGTATTTGAGCAGAGGCAATTAGTCGAAGGTACGCGCACAGAAGCCGAGAGCGAATAACGCCGGCGATAGATCACCGATAAAGTCCTTGCCGCGGCGGTGCGCGCGGAATGTCATATTAGTCGCTTTATGCCACTGTCTTTCCTACGCTCGCTATCCGAGATACGGGCGCAGCGATAGGGCCTTACATCGTATCGATTTGATTCGTTGCAAACTACCCAAGATACATCAATGATTCTCCGGTTGGTACACGTTCGTACGCACTCCGATACGAAGGCAGTCCGTTCCTTCTTGCAATTTTGCTTCAGTACGCCTACGGAATTCGTCGTGCGATCAAACGCGTGTTCCGGTTTAGATCACGCGGTGTTCAAATTGTATAATGTTATCGCTGGCGGTGGAGAAAGTTTTTTTTTTTTGCGGACAGTTAATAATAGTAGACATTACGTTCATTTGCGGAATTATAGATTTAACACACGCGACGACTGTGTGTGTTCTATTTGATATGGTTTATTGATCAGGACGTTTATGGGTTTAATTATTGTCGCGACATGCAAAAGTAACGGAGCAGGAAAAAGCGGCGTCTCCTGTGCAATAAATCGCGCGGTGAGGGAATTGGCGCCGGTCGGGGCCAACAAGGGAGAAGACGTAAATCACACTTTCCCGCGCGGGAACGGTTTGTGTAGGTAGTCGTCGGGAAATGTAACTAATAGCGTTTGCGAATGAATGTATTCTTTTTGCACGCAACGATATTTGAACGAAAGACAGTCACAGATGTTATATGCAGATAACTAAATCACATATCGTATTCCTTGTTATATTCTTACTTTAATATGAATCGTGCATGCCATCGGTTCTGTGGAGACGAAATTCATTTCATGCAACCTCGAGTCGTCCATAATAGACGGCAGTATTTAATTTGACACGTTTATGCGCATGAACCGAAGTTGCGCTTTGGTACCTGAATTTCTGTACTTGGTTTGTACTACCCATTCTCATTAAACCGCAAACAGCATTACCAAACCCGACGCAATTATACGCGACCAAATAATAAGCATAAACAGCGCTAAAAGAAGGAAACGGAAACCATTTCAGTCATCCGCTGACGATATTCACTTTCAAAGCACCAACATCGCACTACGTCGTACCGCAACATTACCTAAACACATCATCCAGCGTTTCATCCTGCATACAAGCATACGAGCCAGTCGATGTCTCACGCGAACGTACAATGTGGTAGCTTTTTTTTTTAAAGTATACGGAGTATGCTTGTAAGGATGCACCTTAATCCAAGTCTGGGTTACGTTGAAGACCCGCAATCGCGATTAAGGTTTATGAGAGACAGAGCGACGGGCTGGGCAAGAAGAGAATGAGGCACAGGTGCCAGCTTATGGACGCGCGTACGAAGTAAGCCGAGAAAAGTCGATCGACGAACCGCGAGGCAGACGCGAAGCTCGTGCGAAATTGTTTGCGTCTGATAACGCATCGGGGCGTGCGCGCGCGCTGATAACAAAATCCATCTGTGCTGATACTTGAAGCAACGTGCAAAACAAAAAGAACGGGGGATGCGACGAGAATCGAGCGCGGTCTGCCAATAGTTGTTTTTTTATTTTGTTTTGGTGGTGGTTGCGTCAGAAGCGGTGGTTACTCATTGGATATCGAAATTGCGGACAATTACCTCGAAAATTAGCACAAGGTTTCGGAGCGGTGTTCGATCCGCTGCGTTTGGGGGTCATCGAGAAATTGATTTGATAACGCCGATATACGCGTTCGGGTTATGTTTTCTTTATCTTTCATGTATAGTTGATACCATAATTATAATGTATGTTATAATACATATATTAACGCATATTATGTACTTTAATGTGCGCGCCATAATTATACGAGATTAAATGTGATAAACACTGCTGCCATTGGAGCAGCAATAATTACAACGCTCATACCATCGAGTAATACTTTCGAATTTTCCCTGCCATTAACGTGGACTCGTTTCAAATTTCATATTTCTCAGTCAAAGCCGGCTACCTCGTATGCGTATGCTTTCACGAATTTCATGCTGAAAATGCTTCTGAATAAATTAGCCCGATCTCGGCATAGAGCTGTGACGCTCGGCGACTTTGTGATCAGCGAGCGTGTGACAGAAATTTTAAGCGCGCCCCTGATTGGCACGCTCGCAATCGTGCGCCGCGTTCGTTGCGTTTTTGTACGTTCCACCGTAATTTGTCAGGGAACATTGTTCCGATATGGCACCCAGTCAAGATTGGGTGGGCGGCTCTGGTGATCTCTCATGACGCGTCATGGCAAGTTGTATCGTTGCAGGCTATCCTTATCACCGGAACGATGTATGCGTTCCGCGGCTGATACCGATTTCGACAAACGCTCGTGCGATAAGATGCTTGTGTTTACAGAACGCTAATTTATTGATGCGCCAGCGCCGAACTGACGTCGAGTGGGCGGCGAACAAATCCTCGCGTTACGTTTAAGGTGGGCGCGACGATCGTGTCTGTGTCATAAGTGGAGTCATATGTGTCGGCGATTCTGGAAATCGCGTAAGTCATAAATACGAAACGACCGGGCCGATAGTTTATTTCATTCTGTAGGACGATATTAAGCAAAATTAATTATTAACGCCATATTCTTGGATAGTTTTGGCTTTGTTGTATTCATTAGTTGTTTGGTAACGTTATCTATCTTATATGCACATGGTCGAAACTATTACGGCAGTAGTTACAGGAAGGACGTGAAAAGAAGTCGGCTGTTTCTAAAATGAAATGGTAAAAAACACAAGGCCGGTAAAATGTTCGACAGGTGTATTTTTTCGCGAAGATTCGCGATTCTGCGGTTGAGCGTCGCGTTTCTTACGTAAGAGAAAACCACGAGTGCACAGAGGCCATAAATCGTCGTTTAAACGATACAACTTTTTCCATGGCATCGGCCTACCTTTGCAAGCCGCGTCGCGTCGAATTTAAAAACCTACGCGACCGATAAGGTCACTGCTACCTCTGCACAGATCGAAGTCACCGGTACCTGGATACTGCTCGAATTGGCATATACGTGGGCGATACTCGATCTGGACGACTCTTTAAACACACGTAACGAAGACAACATGTCGTAAGCACTTTAATTCGAAGCTGGCGCGCTCGAAATACGTCTACGAAGTTGGCCAGTCGAGGTTCCCGTTCACGGACCTGGCTAATGAAAGAATAGCACCGGTATGTGTATATTTCTCAGATACACAGTCAGGAGTAACATTTATTCTTAATTTTTGTTTTCACAATCGCTATAAGAATACGCGTATTTTAGACATTGTCACAAACAGATGCTCGCATGTTTTACGTCGCGTAATATGTGATCCGTCACGGCCTATTTTATGGATGTATTAAATCGTACACACCACTGACATTCAGCCCATAAAATTTCCTTGTCCTCGGATCGTCGTAAACCCTACGACAAGGCTTCCGCTAAATTCGAGTAAAGTCACCGTTCAACACGTAGACATACGTAAGAAAGGAATCAGAGTATGAGACATCTGAGTAAATCTGACAGCAAATAGTCATAGGGGCACTTGACTGGCTGAACGATAAGGGCGAGGTGTAACGGAACCGACCCTCACAGTGCGTCTGCGCGGCCCTCGCTCGAGCCTCGAGGTCCAATTTATCGACACTTCAATATGGAATTGCGCGGGAACGTCTAGGCGGGCGATAAAGTTGTCGCGCTGCTCGTTGAAGGTGCACTTAACATGCGCGACGCGCTCGATAAACGGCAGCCAGACTGTGTCGGCGCAGCAAACGTGGGCGGCCGATATCGACGACGTCGATATCATCGAACTCTCACGGTCGCCGTCGTCGGGGTGCGCGAGTCCGCGTTTCTTGCTATCGGAAAGCGTCGGTTACTCCGAATAATAGGGGCTGGGGGTGGTGTACCGAATTCCGTCGCTCGGTCGGCGGTCGAAAGTTTGCGCTTGGAAGCGGGCCGAATGTATGAATGCCATTGCCGTGCCGCGGCGCGAAGCGGAGGGTTAATTTCGTACCGAGCCGGGAGAGCACTGACCTTCCGCAACTGCAGCTTCCGCGGGAAAGGAATCCATCCTCGAGAGTGTCCGTCACTCGCGCGCCGCGCTGATCTTGATCGTCCCGAAATAAGCGCGCCTACGTGAGTCAGCGTGTTTCGGGACGTAAGTATCAATCGTCGGGGATATTGGAAGTGGCGCGCGGAAGCGTCTGGGGTCGCGTGGGAGTTCGATAGACAGTGGGGTTGTTTCGTGGAAGGTTTACTTCAGTCGGAGCCGATCATGCGGGACGGATGCGTCAGACGTGCGGGAAGAAACGAATAGTGGCTTATCTGTCAGACGCAAATGTATACACGCACCTAACTCTTTGCAGTTCAATATATTAATGTTTTAGTATGTACCAAAAAATACGTAAGCACGTAAGAGTATATAACGTAAACATAAAACTATAATTTCCACTGTTATCGTTCGAAATAAACCAATGCGTAATTGGAAATATAACGTGAAATATTGCAACGAAGAAGCAGGGAGTCGGGTCCACCTCTGTACATGACAAAGGATTAGGTGTATACAGTAGGTACACAAAGCGCTCCGTACTCGGTACCCCGCAAACTTTTCCGCCGATCGAGCGGTAATTATTCCACGTCGTGCACGCCCGTGTGCACACACGAGTTAGCAGGAAATTCGGGAAGGGCCGATGGTCAAACGTGAGTCTCCTCGTCACGGAGATGGAAAGCATTCTCCTCCCAATTAACGCTCACAACGTGCCTATAAATACCACGGCGGGCAGTGGACTGCCGTGTGTGTGTGCTTGTGCCGAAGTCGGCCCCGTTCATTCAAGCGTCCCTAATTGCTTCACTTTGGCGCGCCGCGTCTACCTGCGAGTAGTTAATACTTTGCGCGTACGCGCCTAAAAGCGCACGCACGTTGCCTCGTTCAGTAATTGTAAGTAGACCTGTGTATAGGTAGGCCAGGCGAACGTGGAGCAGGAAACCTCTACTTATGCTCCGAATACGTTCTCGGGCTCTTATTGTTCGACTCATGTCGGACTTAGATTGAATTGGGCTCGTGATAGCTGGTAGAAGAACTTTAACTTCAACTTTTATTCTTAAACTAATCTAAAAGTAACAAATCCGATGCAATGCATAATCAGGGAAACTTCAATTTTTTAGGTTTTCGAATAGACGATTTTAATAATACGTACTTTAGAGCAGGTGTTTTATATAAAACGTAATCGCACTGTCCCTCTCGAAACTCTCACCAATACGGAATGGGAAAAAGACTGTTTATTGAGAGTAACACGTGCTACTCATCAATGTCGATGAAAATTCGTCGTTGCATCGTTACTACCCGCGCCAGTGCAGATCTCCGAATGCACATGGCGCAGACCCTGGTATACATGCCGGTCGTATCTCGCGCGCATACGTTTGTTCGAGCTGAAGGGACGACGCGTATTTGTGCATGCATAAGTTAGCCAGTGTACACACATACACGAGCCACGGCGCGTCCGAAATCCACTGCCCATGTTGACAGACGGTGGCGTTGAGAATTTGCCGCGTGCGTAAACTTGAAAGCTATATTCGTGTTGCACTTGGCTCGGACGTTCGGTTTTTGGTGTCAGCACTGTGTCCCAAAATGATTTTCGTTTATTAGGCTTTTTCGGTTGATTTAAACATACTAAAACCACGCGGCGCTGACACCGAAGACCGCACTGTACACGTGTGTGATGTCATATAATTAAATGCTTGTTTAATTTTGAACGTTGCTTCTGATACTTTTATTGTTCTTGTTACCATAAACGAACCAGAGAATGTAATCGTATCTACAACTTGTCTAGCTCGATCCGCACCTTGTCCTCCACTAAATTCTTGTCAAAGCTACAGATATTTAGACGTTAATAACGATGACAAGTTAAAAGAACAGAAAATGCGACCGGTGCCTGAGATAGTTTGGTGTCTCGTGAATTTATTCAGTCTACCCACGCGCTCTCTCTTTGCACGCAGAACGACGTACGACCGTTCTCTCTGTATAGACGTGCAAATCTTGCCATGTGTTTCGCTCGCGGAGCGTCTTGCATGCACGTGTGCACGTTTATACTCCACAGCAGCTTTGTGCGTATTACGTATATACACACGTACGGTTGTGTGAACATATGGAAACGTAGTCATACGTGAGAGCGTATGGACATAGCAGTCATGCAGTGATCCAGTCATCTGGACATTTGGGCAAGTAAATATCCAAGTACACGTCACACGTACTTCTAGCATGTAGACATACGTGGGTGTACATGCGAACGGATACACAAAGCACCGGACTAATTACTATTCGTGTAGACATGCAACGTGTCTACAAATTTATAAGCATACCGGCTATGAGCTGTACACTGCTTACGTAGAGTGCATTTATGTGTTCCACGATACGTCGCACGTTATGCACGTTTGTACTGACTTACGGATACACCGACGCAAGTGTAGCCATAACCGAAATTAATACTTAGTTCTCTACTGATTAAGGGGATCATTATCTCGCAAAGGTAACGATTTTGTTCGTGCTTCCGAATTTGAAACCTTCCTAAGTATTCGACAAGAAAGATTATGAATAATACCTGAAACTTCGAGACATAAATTTGAAGTCATGAAAGCACGAAGTCACGCGAATGGCACACGCGCTTTCGAAATGGGGAGCGCGTCGTCTTGAAAATCGACGTCCAACTGTACACGGTTGCGAAAGGAAGTGGAGCCGATCTTTTTGCCCCGCTAGTTTGCGTCGTCCCTTTGGCTCTTCTTTCCTCTCCCACCTCCCGTGCGCGCTTCTGGTTCGGCGGAGCAGGTCCCGCGGACTCTTCGTGAGAAGATTAAATTTGTCGTGGACTTGTTGTGCCCCGCGAACTGCACGGAGAGTCCGGTTGCGTGCAACAACTCGGCTGCGTGCGCGTGTTGCGTGTACAATGTCCGACATGGATGGTGTCAGGCTGCCTCTGGGGTCGGTTGTCCTCACCTCGAGGTCAGCTATCTTCTTCCTCGCAATCCTTTCCGCGCGATCTTCATGGTGTAGCAGTCGAAACTGCTTCGGCTTGCCTCGGGGTCAGTCTGATGCAACGGGCCAAAAATCGAAATTCTTCAATTTTCATCCCGTAATTCCGAATTTAGGCTCATCTTCCTTTCATTAGCTTATGATTCAAGAACAAGCAATTCTTTCACTGATTTCCGACGAGCAGGCCTTGTCATCGATTTTCAACTGTAAGCTGCCGCGTTTACGCTGGACCGAAGTCCGTTAAGTGTCGATACTCGATACACGAATTGCATGTCGTATACACGATAATGGCAATGTTGCGCGATAACGGCAGTGCGCGAATGCAAGAAGGAATACGTTTTTAGCGGGGTAAGTAATGAGATGCGTGAAAGCGAATTAGCCGGCGTAATGCGATAAGAAATTCCTTTGATGCGTGGGGGGAGAGCGGCCGCGGCAGGATCATTATGCCGTGCGGAACTTTGTGCAGGAAATAATGGGAAGGCACGCGGTTCGAGTAGGTTGATACGTTAATGGCCGTTTACGAGATGAAAATTACTTGATAGCGTGTTAATAGTTTCGTTCGCTCGAAAAGTGTGTGCCGAGGAAATCTCGTCCTTTGCGGCGGCGACAGAATGTAAGCATTAAAAGTAATGACGTCGACAGCGGACCCTTTCGCCGTTTAAACGTATGCAGTATTGACATGTTGAAGAACGTACGAAGTAAGGGATTTTACTGGAGCGACTTGTTCGCGTCGTCGGACGCGTTATCGGACTGCACGGAATTCATTAGACATCTCACCGATTGCGTCTAAAGTTAGATCGATCAAGTTCTCGGCCAATTGCATGTACAAACGATCCGACGCACGATTCGCGCTCTGTCCATGAACAGCACTCTCGCATGGTGCATATGCATATGCATGTATATATGCATGCGCCGCCGCGCCGGGACGGTGGGAAGAACTTCTAACTCGTCGCGTCGTGACTCGTGACTACTCGAAGAACCGGCGTGTGTTCCTCCTGAGGTCGACGTCTCCGCGTTCACCATGACGAATGTTACCCGATACTAGAGCTGGGACTATTCGGATACTGTTCTACTTGAATATCTTAGGGACATTCGATTCGAGTTACACTCGGTAGTGCCAATTCTACCCACGACAAGAATTTTCGATTTTCTTCCCCACTTTTCCCGTCGAAATCGCTCTTCAGCGCGCCGCACGATTTTACGAAGAAACCTGACGCTTTTGTTTAAGAACGGTACAAAGGCAGCGTTCCGTTTTCCGCAAATTAGTCACGGTGACAAAGGACGACGTTTTACGGGGGGCGGGAGGGGCAGGCGCTTAACCCTCGAACGGAACAAAGCTATCTGCTTTCGGGTAGTTCGCCGGCGCGGTACTCGAACCGGTATTTGCCGGATACGAATTAATGGACTTTCCGTGTGGGAGCGGTTGCCTTCTCATTTTTACGGTTACTTAGCCAACGTTCGATTAGTAGGCACCTCGTATACTGTTACACTTAATCGCTCGATACACCGAAACTGTTCACACGCTCACCGGCACAAAGAACTAAAAGAAACCTCTAATTCAAGTATCTCTTATCTTCCCGCACTAAGAACTAACTTTTCTTGTTACCAAACATCACGTTGTAACGTCAACGATACATAATGCGACTGTTTCGGTTAATTGCACATATATGCGTACGTCTAAATTATTTTATATTAATAATCAACCGCAGAGAATGCGTGCACTTAAAACCCTGGGATCGTTCCTCTCGGGACAGCAGCGTAATGAATGAACAATGAAAGAAGACTGCTTGACGACGTGTCGACGCATCAGTCGAGTCTGGTAATTCTGACAGATTCGACATCCGACTTGTCTCCGCGCGTAACCCACGACGCTCGTCTGAAGCGCAGTGCCCACATAAATAGGCGTGGGACAAGATTTATCGGCGAACACGGTTCTGACGACGATGCACCCATTACAATATTACATTAACGCTGGCGATGCCGCGTGGCACGATCAAAGTGTGTAACCGCGGGAGGGAAGTGGGCTCAGATGGAGTCATTCTTGAAGCTTGTAGAGGCCGATCGTTAGCCAGCCGGCGGAGGCCTTAAAATTAAATGCCTCTCTCGTGGACAGCACGTGAAGTGCCTTTTGTCTACTGCCACGTTAGACCGTGCACTTTCCAGCAGCACGTTCTATTGTCGCCGATACCTTGCCCCCCGTGATCGGTGTATTCGTTGTTCAGGCGTGCGTGCTCGGTACCTCTATTACCGTTATTATCTGAACAGCCTTTGGCGAAAGTCGTTTAACCCTTTTGTACGCGCCCTTGGGTCGCTGAAGCATTCGTATTTTTCGATGTACAGAAGCGGTTTTACATATGAAACTGTACAGACGATAGTGCGTATAATGTGCACGATTGCGTATGTAGAAGCAGGAGTAACATGAAAGTCGTAGAACAAGTTTTGACCATCTACCATGTTTCCATTCATATCAAAGGTTATTCCCAAAATTGTTGCTATAATCAAAAACATCCATCATTGACCAAAAACATTGTACAAGAAGTTTCGATCTGGTGTTATCCGTTCATCGCTATCGTATCTCGTCTCGTAATTACCCGTAATCAAAGAATTTGTAGAATCATTACGAGGTTAAAAAGAATCCTGGAAAAAGCTTCGATCGTGTGGTCATCCCTTCATTGCCATCGAACGTCATTTCTCAATTCTCCCAATGATCGTACTCGCCAAACGAGGCAAAGGTGCCGGCTTCTGTTCGTGACATTGAGGTATGCATTTCAAACGATTTAATTACGCGACCAACGTTACCGGTCACACGACCCGTAATAACGCCGTCCACCATCGTTTGAGACCGCATTAACTCAGGCAAACGAGTCGCCTACGAGTTTTCTTTTATTTTCGGTGCGCGCCAGACGACGTCGACGTCGACAAGGTTAACCGACGTGTAACCGGTTCGTGACATTTGATTCTCGCGATCGAACACGTCGATATTTAGGTATGATACGTGGACCGCGTTCGCGTGTCTGCATGTCTGTTGGACTCGATACCACGGCTGCGGCAGTTATCTGTATGTGTTTTTTTTTTGTACGTGAACATTTTGGGTATATAGATTGGAGAACATTCATGCGCAATAGGATATAGGATCCACTTAATCCGTTTGGCATTGAATCCAGCGTCAGTTAGCAGGCTTCTGTGCTCCAAATACATTGACATCTATAGGATTCTAGCGAGGGACATAGTTTGGGAATTAAAACGGCGATTGTGAGGGTTCCATCGACGATTCTGTATGTGTGCGTGGCAAACATTTTGTTCGTATTGAAAAGGTGATGGGTTGGAACATAGATTGTGACAGAAATTTAGTCCGTTTCAGGATTCTGGGTTAAACACTGCGAATGCTGCATGCATAGAAATACCGATAACAAATATATGTGAAGCGAGCTTCAAAACATGTGTCACCGAATTGTGCGGCGGCAACTGCCTGATAAGATCGTAAAGAATGAGTAAAACTCAGTTGGCCTTATCTCGCATACTTACTCTCAATCTTCAAGAGGTAACTTTTCACCTAAAGTACGCAGCGCACTAAACTATGCTCAAGCTATTCCTTTGACCGTCACAAAGTAACTTTGATCGTAAAGAGATAGCCATCGTAGCGTATTACAAACTGCGATCTTTTTTGCAAACCTCCGCGCTCGCCGTGGATTTATGTTCCTGACTAACCACGATCCTTGACCATTCACCGTAACCTCGGACTTTCTGCTACAAATGCACCTTGACATCACACGTATGCAATTGTACGTATAGTCCTACATACAAACGCGACGCATACACTGGCGCGGCGGAAAGAACTTCTTGGCCTCCGTTCCAATTTTCTATTGTGCCCACTGTCAAACGTGCCCTCGCATCCGGATTTGCAGATTCCCTCTTTCACGTCTTTTTCTTCGAATTCACGTACAACGGGCACGCGTATAAGAGTGCAGACGTGGCAAAAGGCAAGAGTTATGTGTGTCGTGCGCCTTTTTCCATCGCGTCTCGCGTTCTGGTGTTTCTTCGGCTTCGTAGACGACCACAAAAAATGCTTTCTGAAAAACTACTCCCATAATAAAACGTTCTTTATTCTAGACACTCTTTGTGGGCGTTGTTTTTAAAGTAATAAATTCTCATTTCCTGTTTCGTGTGTTCCCAGTACGGACGACAGCACACATGTTTGATCGATACGTAATGGATTCGTCGCAGTCCGTGCCCCTGAATCGCTACCACTTCACATACTACCTTACGTCAGTACATTTATTAATGGCAACTGTCAGATGTAAATATCGAACAAAATTTCACGGTCAACACTTACGTCGACGTTTGTCACAAGAATACAACGTTTAATAGCACAACTCACACGTACGAATGTCTTCAGCCGACATTCATTCGCGCGTTCAGTGTGATGCCTGCAGAGAGGCGGGCGTCCGGCGTACAAGATAATCCCTCTCGCAAAGTCGCGCCGGCATAAAGGCAATTAATGCGCCACACTTGATTCCGCGTTCGATTTCTAGTCTTGTCTAGCGGCGCGATGAAGAAACGACGCGCATCTCTCGGCGTCGCGTGAGACCGAGCGGAAGCGTGTTATACACGCGGTGCAGATTCCACTTAAGCGAACGTCGAGGGATTAGCAAAGGTGGAGGATGGATAGACGTGTAGGGTCGAGTTAGCCGGACCCTACGTGCGAATAATACTTAAAGCACTCGAGTATCCGCGTTACCACGGTCAATTTTCTACCTACGCGCGGAACAAGTCGCGTGTGTTCTTGGTCTCTCTTTCGTCTTGAATCGTCGCGAAAATCGCAACTCTCGGCGGAACAGTGCTTCTCGTCGCGGTCGTGCAAAAATCGGTGCCATTTGCCATCCATATGGAAAGGCAGAGAGCAATTTTCAAAAATATGCGCCGCTTACCGCGACGTAGATATCATTTTAATATGCCACGCTTCGTTACGCAGATAATTACGCATTAACGACATTCTGTTCGAGGAAATGCGTAGTTACGCGTGAAAACGCCGGCAGTTACGCGCTAAAAAGTAACAAACACAGAAGGTAGCGTGTCCCTGCGCTGTTAGCATGAATAAATCTAGCTTGCGCGCAAGTTAGTGCCCGTTATTAATTATAACCTCGTTCGCGTTGCGCGCGGCGAACGAATTATGCTGCTAGAAATTGATGCACGGCCACTTGGCAATCGCGTAACGGGTGATGCATAGCAATATCTGACGCGAACGTTCTTCAAAATCAGGAGCGTGTGCTCCCGGACGTTTTCGCGCCCAGCTTTCGTATCTTATTCCCAAGGCGGGGCGCATGGGTGCGAGGAAAATTTATGTAAATCGTTCTCCGCCGACAAACCGTCACACGTTGCGCGCCTGCGAAGCAAGAGAGCGCGAGCAGGCTGAATTAAACGTGAAGAACTTGTCACGCTTTCGTCTTCGGGTCATTTTTATTCTTAATTAAGTTATCTGACGTCAGCGAGTTTTATGCACATTCTTCTCGTGTTCGGGTAATCGGAACAATGGAGAGGGAAGGATCTGTTTTCGGATTATGGATCTATGTCTCTTGTATATAATATATCCGTCGTTCTTGTTTGCGATAATTTATTATATCGATTGTTCGGACTCATCATTTTTACGAGTATAGTCATTTGTAGACACATTGTATATAAACGCATATACATATATATGTATACGTATATATGTATGGACTTATAGAGCATACGTGTCGTACACAAGAGAAACGAAGAAGAATCATGCCCTCGGTACGTTTCATGACGCGGGACGTGCCGAGTGGACGTTGAATAGAATAATTCGACGACTTTCGAGCAGGCTGAATCCTTCGTTAATAATTTCCGACGAACGTGAAGCAGGCACACCACCAGGGGCTTACAGATTTTCGAACTTCCGCGGGTAACGAACATAACTTCCCGACCGTCGTCGGCAGTGCTTGAAAGAATCAATTCGTTTAGTTCGTCTCCCGGAATCGAGTTAGGGACTTCAACGTAGCGGCCCTCATTCCGGCGAGGAGAAATTTCGTTTCGGGCGTCCTTTCACGAAGTCGTCGCAAAGTTTGCGGCAGTTGTCGGTTACGTCGGGCGCGACAGACATTTTTATTTCCGCCTTTCGACCCGGCAAGTCGCGTTCGCTCGATAATGCTGGGATGCTGAACCAGATAAGAGCCACTTCGTATTGGTGCGTTGAGTAACAAGTTCAGAATATAAGAAACGTACAGCTGTACATACTCCATTGATTTTCGCGTCGCAGCCGGGGGTCTCATTGGCCGGTTGAGTCACGCCGACGACAGGAAACTTTGACTCACGTCCTTCCTCGATTTGACCTGATTAGATCGTGCCGTCTCGCGGAATTAGACTCGATTCGCGCCACGGTTCAGTTCTGCTCTCCGCAGCGGACAGAATGGTCGGTCGTTACGAGATGTGGATCAACTTCTTCCCCGTTCGCCGTTTGTCACCGCTCGCTCGAAACGGCCACCATCAATTCGAGTACGGCTCTTGTGATTCGCACAGTGACTCATATCCACATAGGGAAACCTTGATACACGCCCTTCGCCGACCTAACTTACTTTCGCCCCCACGGGAGCTTGCTTTTGCCCTGCGCAGCTTGATCAATATTGCATGCTAGCACGCGCCACGGTCGCCAGAAGTGTTTTCCTTCGTGAATCTCAAATTAGTTGTCCTGACGGTCGATCGATAGACCGGCGATTTGCGAGAGACCATTATTAGTAGACCGTTGTCGTTGAAATTTGTATAGGGTAGATCGTGAGTTGATGGTGCACGAGTCGGGAAACTGGAGGGTGTGCGTTAATAAATAAGATCGGGAGCGTGGTACGCTTTCGTTCGTGCGGAGAACTTTGCTTCGGAAAAAATAGCGTTAAAAAAAATTTTAACTTTGTGTACGATGTATGTGGCTCAATTTCGAAATCATGGTATTGTCTCATTTTTTTTTTTTATGTTTTATCGTTTTCGGGATTATTCGAAAGTTTGCTACCCACCCTGTGCATGGAACGAGTTACTTTGTAGGAGAAGCTACCGCTGAGCTACATTTAATATCCTCAATTATTTGCACGCAAAATTTCTAAGCTTTCCAACGCCATGACCCAGTATTTAACATTTCTAGAACGTCTTTTCTTATCGCGCTTCGCCATACACTGTAACGGGAATTATGCACGGAATGAAGGTTAATGCCATATTTTGATGGAAAATGTGCAAATTTTGTGCCAGTTGCCTTGCGATACATTTTGCTTAGAATTCATTTCGAATAAGCGGATGCGGGTAATATTTTATTTCCATTTTCTGTTTTGTAACCGTTTCGAGCAACACGTTAAGCGTGGCTTACTGTGTTCTAGCTGAAATTGCATGCCACGTTGAATATGAAATCGGTCACCTAGATGTTTGATCAATACGTTGATCATTGAGGTCAAACGTCGTCTAGCCAGAACGTTGTCAATTCGTCGGGATTCTGTGTGCACGATGAGATAACCTACAATGATAATAGACTAGATCTATCCCGCTACGGCTTCCCTGCTATGTTATGCAGTGTACGCGTTTTAATGGGATAGTTTACGTATTCTGGGCTATACTTACGCCGCAATGCATGGGCATTCAAGGAAGCCAGACAGCTCTGCTCTACATAATTACCGCACAGCAAACTTTTATTCCCGAGAAGAACTGTCCGCATTGTTACATTTTGGTTCATTCAGTGGACGAAAATGGAAGCTTTTCAAATTGAAATTACACACAAATTTCATTAACCTTATCGAGGAAAAACATTGCACAGTGGCTTGAATAGACGGCTATCTCATTGACAACCGTGGACCTCATCCAGCAATTTTTTGCGCAAACGGCACTTTCTTTTACCCCAGTCCCGTAAGTTGATGTGCTTGTCCTGTACGTCGTTTGTGATTGCAGGAACCGACGGATGAAATGAACTAAATTGCTATAAGAGCACCATCAAGATCGACCTTCAGCGTCGAACAGATTTGCCGCGACGCGGAGCGAGATTGCGCTATAAACTCACAGTGGAAGCTACTCACGGGTAGCGAATTCGCCGAAGCATTGGAACAAGAAGCGATCTACATTCGCGCGCGCGCCTCTTGCCATACTCTGTCCTTCGACATTTCGCGGCAATTTATTATCCCCCGTCCGCTTATCCGTTTCCTGCTTCGGAACAGAGCAAATATTGTTAAGGCAAAAAGCGTTTCGCGCGTCGAACGTTGAGCGTGAGTGATGAAATATCGCTAAGAGGGTGCGAGGTGCAGGCGCCCGAATACATATTGGACACTTTTATGTCACGCGCGCAATCACGTTGTTTGTCATTTCCCGCCGATCGGGGATGGTCAGTGACGTCCGGTGGTTTTTTTCCTCATAGATTTTACATTTGACGGCTGTGAATTGTCGTTTATTGGGTTTTCAAACCGTACAGCACATCTCGTTGTCGACCAATTCGATCGGTGTACGGTACGATCGTAATTATTCGCTGAATCGTACTTCGTGCGACTGAACGGTTGAACATATTTGTTTGTTTGCGCCGGTGTCAATGTGTACGGGAACAAGGGCCGTGAAAGGGTACGTTTCCGCGAAGATTGAAGTAGACGTTTCGCGTGGGGCAAAATCGGATCGATCGTCGTGGAAAAAATTCTCCCGGTATAAGCGTGCTCGTGGGATCGACGGGTACGTGGATGACGTAATTCACAGCCCTCCTTCAACGGAAAGGGGTTGACCGGCGTGCGTGCAGAGGTAGCGGGGTGTATATTATATCTACACCCTCTTTCATAGCAATTTAACCCTGAACGAGGGTCCGTAGAACCAGATCTACATATGTAATTCGAGCGCGGCTTTTTTTTACGCTTGGCATACTCTACTTCGCCCTTGTTTCGCCACGGGCCCGCTTTTCTGTTTCATCGCCGATATGCTCAGCTACGAACAACTAAGGGAAGTCGGAAAATAAGGAAAAACCTGAAACTTGGGAGAGTATGAGGTATTTGATAAACGGCACGACGATATTAATGCTTAGTAGGGAATATTACATCTGGAAATTTTTGTATTTTATGAATAGGGGAAGGTAATGAATGATAGAGCAGCTTGTACCTTTATCATTGATAGTAGAGCTATTTTAAATTACCAGCGACTACTCATCGTTACGTGAAAATGATTAGATTTGCAAATTTTAAGTAGTCACTGCCCGATAAAATCACATCGAAAACGATAGTTATCTACCGCAAAATCACTGACTATCCCAGCCGAAAGAAATCGTTGTTGACAAAGTACGCGTCGTACCCCGCGCTCTTCTATTTATTCCGCCCAGCGGACGTTAAATTCGTCCCTAGAAAATAGAACGCCCGTGAGTTTTGCGTTGACCTGGCTGGCAGCCAAACAGGACACGTATGACGGGACGATCAACAGGGATTACCTTTGCCCCGAGCACAAGTGGGCATCCGACGACGACGTGTCGCCCTTTAAGCGACTCCGTTCGATGTGTCTCGCGGCCGGAAAGACTTTTTTCCTCCCGGTAACGAAGTAAATGCCACTAATGAGGAACGAGTGCTCTCGAGTTCGTCCGTGTGCATGCTTTAGACGTCTTCTGCGGCGCAGCGCGACTCGAGTGTGCCGGCTTCAGGTGGACTCGGACTTGCTCTAACGAAAGGAGCCGGGCGTTTTCTAGACTAACTCCCGGACTCGACACGGCTCGCTCTCCTGGTGGCTTGGTCGCGCGGCTCGCAATTTCGCGTTTAATTTAACGTCCCTGCCCGCTCGCGCGTCTTCTGCATTCATGACGCTAATTCTGTACACGTTCGGCAGCGTGGTAGTGCGTTGCGTTTAATGTGGAGAGCATTTTCGTGCGGCCGCGGTGGGCTCGACCGGCGGCGTTAATTTAAATCTGTGCACCGCTTTTGATTGTGCACGCGTGGAGCGCGCTCGTGGAAACGCGTCGCCGTCTCCGCAGCTTTTCGGGAACCGAATTGACGCAGCGCTTCTATATATGCGAATTACGCAAAAGCGGCGTTGGTCGGATCAATAAGCCGTTCGTCAGAGATCGGCAATTTAGCCGAGTCAGTAAGTCTTGCAACCTTTTGACGGGGTTCCATTATCCTCGTCTCGCTCCCTCGTTTATCGAGGCGGTCGTTGTCCGTTTTCCGGCCACTTGGCCTGTGCAAAGTGCAACAAGGTGGATCAGAGTCTCGTATAAATGCAGCGCGGGTAGAGTGCCTCTGTGAACCCCGTGGATGCAGCTCCAGGCTCTTTCTCTCTCTCTCTCTCCCTCTCTGTTTTTCTCTTCCTTCCTCTTGTTCTCGGGTAGCACGTTGCTCCCGTAACGTATAAACGCCGGCATAATTTATTCAACCTGTCGTTAGTGACCCCAACGATTCATATCCTTCCATCTTGGCTGACCCGAATGCCGAGAGCCACAGGCACCTGCCCTCGTGGGTCACTGTTCTTTCTCTCTCTCTCTCTCTTCGCTGTTGCACACTTTTTCGCCTCTCGACCATTGTGTTACGTCATCGGATTCGGTTACAGTACGTTAACACTTCCCTGCATGCGGATCGGTGCGTATCGCAAACGGGATGTAGTCGCTTCTATCGCGTACCATTATTAACACTTAGGCGTCGGGCGCTTCGTACGTGCCTCCCGGCAGTCGATATACGGGGCATCCCGTAATACGTGATAGAACCAGGAAGCTGACGATGCTTCGCGGAAAGTTAAATAACATGGGAGAATTGTATTTGAAATTCTGAAATCCGTCGATGCGAGTTGTGCAGATGTTGCGTGTCAAGTATTTTCTTGAACGACTTAACGAAATATTTATTATATTTGTTACTGTGTATTCGAGATAAAAATGATCGTTTTATCGATTTTTCATGTATAAGCACTGTGAAACGATGTCATACTATAAGCTGCATGAATTTGACAGACTTCCAAGAATCGGCGTTTCCACGACCGAACGAGTGATCGATTAAAGTTGCCAGACATTGCGACATACGTGGTCCACCTTGCCGAATAATTGGAAGCGCGCTTTCTCTCATTGGTAAAACACGAACGTTCGCACGTTCGCGAAAAATCTTCACGGCGCCGTTCAGCTGTAAAGTCAGATATCGCGCAGGGAATCTTTTTGTGCCTTCCGAGTGCGCATCCTTTCGATCGATCGCGGCCGGCTCGCTTCGTCAACCAGTAAATTATCGGATTATAGGCGCGGACCGTTTTCATCGGGCATAGAACCCTCTGAAACGTCTGCCGTTCGTTCTATGATCGCGTGACCAGCGCCGATCGGAGGCTTTTCAGTCTGCTGCGACCGGTAACAGTCGTGGTAACAGGGCTATGCCCTATTAACGTGAACGTATAGACGATAATGTCGATACAGAGCGCGTTCGTATCTTGTCTTGAGTTATGACTCCAACGGAATATCGGTCTGAACATGCAAGTGTCGCGAACTTCTACATACACCTAGCCTTCGACCTACAACAGAGTTACGTCCCTATAAAACTATTGCATATCGAAAAAACTGGGAGTTAAAAATACATTTCCATGTCTAATAATGACAATTGAAAGTACGGATTTTACTGAATTTGCAAGTCATCTTTTTAGTAAGTGTGTCTTTCAGACCGGAATATCATATGTCAATAATCGCTACTTTGAACTTTCCGTACTCTTCCAATCGGCTTGCATAGGAACGATTCATCGTCTACGAAGTGTCTAAACGTTTCAACAGCGGACGCGAAATCTGTCTACGCTCTAAACAATTCCGAGTCTACCGCGGGAAAGGCAGTCCAACAATACTCCGTAGACCGTGGAACGTTTAAGACACCCTAACTGAGGCATTCAGCGCACGTTTGAGTACGGAAAGAACAATGTAGCCAAGGCTCTCACGATCGCCTACTCGACTGACGGCGACCGACAACCGCGCGGAACATCGACAGCCTCAGGTCGACAAAACGATCGCGCAGCGTCGGTTGATCGAGGTCGTGCCTGCCAGTCGTTTCTCAAAATCGTCGCTGCGGAGTGCGTCCCTTTTTCTTCCTCTCGCCATTTTCCGCGACTCTCCGTTACGTGACCGTTTTGCCGGCGCGACACGAGCGGCCACGAAATCTGGGTCGCTGGAAAAATG
The DNA here is from genome assembly GCA_963942575.1 of Priocnemis perturbator. Taxonomy (NCBI): domain Eukaryota; kingdom Metazoa; phylum Arthropoda; class Insecta; order Hymenoptera; family Pompilidae; genus Priocnemis; species Priocnemis perturbator. The sequence continues at coordinate 9,237,365 of OZ012649.1, read as the reverse complement.
CCACGGTGAGAAGTTTTGCGCAAACACACCGATACTGTCTCGTCTGCGTGTAGGTGTGACGATTCTGCGACGTGTGCGCGTGAGTTTTGGCAATGACGGTGATGTAGAAGGAGGCACAGGTTCGTCAAGTAGTGCCTGCTGAACGGCATAAATATAGCTCCCGTTCATTCTCGCTGGGTCGAACAGGGTCAAGTGCCGAACGTTGGATATGTGCCTGTCAGTTTTATCGTCGAAGACAGGGTGCATCTACGCACGTCTACGCTTCGACCGGGACGTCTGTTTTATATCACGCGTGAGTCAAGGTAGTGGAACGTTCGAGTATGTGTATGAGGTTACTTGTGTCGGCGCATAAATTTATTACTCTTGTTGCTAATGTACGAGTAGTCGAGTTTGTCGCGAAACTACTTGTTGAGTGTTTAACGCAGTTCTGATCCTGTGGATTTATGACCTAGTCAAGAAGAGTATTCGATTCAACCTAGAGAGTCAGTACTCACTCGACGCGAATGTAGAATGTCAGGATTGTAAAGATCTTCGATGGACGAGATTCCATTTTTACTGTTCTCAGTATTTTCAACCAGTTCTTTACGCGAGATGATAATAAACGTGCCATTTGTCTGCACTATTGAATTTTACTGGGACGACAGGAAGATAACGGGTCGCGTTAGGCGCACTCATTTTTCCCCCGCCTTCCACATCGTCAGATTCTGTCAACATTGGCATTGTCCCAGCTAATTATGCTAGTTTTTCCTCTTCCCTGCTGCGAGCCGGACAGCACTAGAATGTCACAATGTCACGATAAATATTTAACGAGCGCGAAATGTGGGTCGTGATACTGTGCCAATACTCACATACCCGTTCCTCTTAAGGGGAATAGAAATCCGGCGTGTGATTTCCCTCTCCCTATCTCAGCTCGCTTCTCTCTCTCTCTCTCTCTCTTTCTCTCACACACTCACTCTTAAGAGGACTTGTCCGCGATCCAGCACAGAAATTGGATCGTATCGCGTATCTTATAAGGTCACTGCGACAACCGTGAGAGAAACGACTCTGTCTGAAAGAAATTTAAACGTCTCCGACGACAATTATTCGGTCCGATTAACTTTAATCGTCGATATTCACGTCGCGGTCATCGCTGAGTAATTCATGCAGCCGGCTGCGAATCTTTAATCGCGTCGGAATTATAAGTTTCAAGTTGAGGCCACGGCGGGAGCGTAGAGCGTGCAAGACGTACGTATACGCATCGTTGAATTAATTCAGACTTCTCTAACTCCGCCACGTCCTTCGGCGGAACGGAGTAACTCGACTAATGAATCGACGGTTTATAGTTACAGCGGCGCTTCGGTTAGTCGAAACTGTTGGAACTCGGTAATTTGACTGAGCCATACTATGACGAAGCGGTGGCAATAACAGAAAGGTACTGAAAGACTCCGATGTTTGCTGTGTTAATGTTAACAGCTAGGAAGTAGGAACGATTTTTCAATTGGATTCTTGTTAGACTATAATAATAAGATAAGTCCAATGACTCCTCAAAAAAGACTGCGATAAACCGCAAGCATCTATAATTCAATAATTAATTAATAAAACAGAACCCAACATGAATACAGGAGCGAAATTTCATAAAATCAATCCATATCCTAAATCACCCCCTTGACGACGACCCGTACTCGCTGTTCCGAAAGCAATCAACCAATTATTACTACGCCACTAATAACTACCATCCCATCGTACTATCGAGCCATAATACTTCATTAGACGCCGCCTTCTGCCTTCTGTGAAAATGAGAACGATGACGCGCGCGCCACATACTGCTGTCCCTGCTCACAACCTGCACCGTGGTGAACTTTAAGGAATTCTGGCAGCATACCAGCCTTCACGTTCGGTTCCCTCGCCGCAAGCTCGCGCGGGCGCCATGCACGGACGTTCGCTTTTCCCCGGGCCCGCGATGCATGCCGATGCGACGCAATCGGTTAAACGATACGACATGGCTCCGCGAACTATGGAACGATGCAACCGGTTACCCGCCGTCCGCGTCGCCGACAACAAAGAGCTCATGCTAATGCCCGACGTGCCGCGATTTTGCAATCTCTCCCGCCGGCGACCCGGCCAGCCCGCTTCGCGCCTCGAATCGATTCGACGTGGGACCCCACCGGTGGCTACATACGTACGTTGCACGGCCGTGTGCAGTTGTGCACGTATGAGTATATGCGATCTTTGGCTCGCCGATGTCCATAGTCGTTCTCGAGAGTCTGTGTTCTTTGCGGCGCGGCCAGACATCTTGCTCGCGACGTTCTCTTCCGAGCTTTGTCGCGATGATAATAGTAGTAGGTGGGAGAGATTGAGACGTAATTGTTTCTGGACACCGTCGAGGAATACGGCAGAATAGTGCATAACGCCCCTCCTGGGGTGGCGCTGTTTCATATGTGGCGGTTGGAAAATCGGTAGGGGTAGTGCATGATACGGTTAAGTAATTATTGTTGCTGTTGCATGCGCGGGCGAGTAAAATTCAAAGTGCAGCTTTCAATGGAGAGGAATGTACGGCGCGAAAGCGTATTGTTCGTCGGCTAAAGTCTTCTTATACGAGTATCCTATATTTCGCACAATGTCTCGATCGATACGTAGACTTCTTCTTCGGCGTAACGCTATCGTTGTCTCGTGCCATTCACTTTCATGCCACGTAACTTAATGTCGTACCGATCAGTGGGGGAGGTATCAGCACGACTAAGGTCATAAAGCTGCAACGGCTGTCGGTGACGGAGTCATCGGCAATGGGATTGACGCCATTCGAATTGAATATCGTACAAGCATTCATACTCAACTCCGTGGAATTCGCCTTCTCTTCTTCTTGCACAAAGACGACGCTGATAATATTCCGCTCGCCTCTCGCCTCTTAGTCTTTCGTAACTTGAGAATCCGATTCTCTTGTCTCCCTCGCAAAACGATTCTTCTTTCGTTCGCAATCGACGTCAGAGAATGACCATCGTGAAAGGAACATTTTTCAATTGTTCACACGACTAAGATAGCCTCGCCTTATCTGGGTCGAGCCAAAGACGCGTAATGTCTTTTGACGGAGCCGCAAACTCGGGAGACTCGTGGGAACTTTAGTCATTTCCTAAATGAATAGAAACGTGTGATGATGTAGGGTACATTACGTTCTGTTGACACATTATTCAGTCGGAAAACTGTGTCAGCTTCGTCAGAGCTAGACAAATTCAAGACGCCTGCTTTCAAATCCCGTTATGCAGTTTCTATTTTCTCGCCAAAGTATGGATTTCTATTCAGGGTTCCAGAAACGGAGCAGTTTTTTTCTAGTTCCTGAGAACAGACGTCTCGCTCCACAAAATTCTATGATTCGGTCTGTTCGCGATTTTAAGTTTCTAGAAGTTAAACTTTCATATTTTAATCGAACGATTATCTTAGTATATACGGTTGCTTTCTAATGGCTTCAATGATATCAATACATTCGTTCGACGTTTTCACATTTCTTTGTGCACGTCGCATTTACTCCGCAGTATACTCGCGGCTCGGCCAATTTAATTAAGAAAGTCGCGGAGAAAAGAACGTGACATCAGGGGGTCGGCGATATACAGTGCTTTGACGCGAAAGATAGACGGTCGGGAAAGGTTAAAGTTCCGATAGACGAGACCTTCGATTTCTCTCGAACGATCGAGCGGGGTCGATCGCGTGCATCGGTCTTCCCCCGTTCGCTAGGATCATAGCAGGACGTGATTGATACACTTGGATACTCCGTTGAACGTGAGCCTGTATTTGCATTGCAGACCGCAGCGAAAGATATGTAAAGTGAGAAAGGGAAAGAGAAAAGCAAAGGGAGAGATATGAGCAAATCCGTTCTTGCTTTCAGATAGAAAGTGTTTGCAATAATCGAAGAGACACATGCAGGGTGCATAAGGTATTTTGAATATATCTAGTTAATACCGCAACAACCACGAAAACTGTACCACTACAACGACTGACACCTGGTCTATTACATGACGATCATCATCCCATATATCTCATACATCGGCACATGACCCCTAGAACACGGCTTACTCCAAGGCAACCAGTTCATGAAATCACTTCAAAAGCCGCGGGTGTACGTGTCATCCTGATTCCTCAGACGAGAATCTTGAAGCTCGAAAAACGACAGTCGCAAGAATTTGGCCAGGCGTTCGGACAAACGTTTCGAGTTTCTTCTGCGAGATACGTTCGTGGAGAAAGGAGAAAAAGCACGGCGTCGCTGTTGCATCGTCGTCGTCGTCGACGTGGTGACTCGTGCGCTTCTTACGCTTCACTCGCGAACGCGTGTCGCCATATGGGCGACATGTGCAGCTCGGGCGCGTACAGGGTACAGGTTCAATTTTCATATGCACACGTGCATGGGCCGGGATTAAGTGAAGCGCGTAGTCATCGGCGATGCATGTCGAAGTCATTGTTCCACTCTACGGATGCGCGCCCGAACGAATTGGCGTGAAGAGTCGGCACGAAGTGAACACTCGGCACGCGGAGAGCAGGAGGAACTTAAAGCGCCGTGACCTGAGCGCCCGACGCCTCGACGCATACTCAAGCTCTCAGAACTGAACGCCTAAACGTGCGTGGGGTGGTTGATAAAATTAAAACCGTGAATGGGCACCGTAAGAATGCGTCGGCGGACGATGACGTTCTTGCGCGCTTCGACTTTTCTTGCTGCGTGGCTTGACATATGAAGGAAACCTAGCGATTTCAATTCTGAGGAATATTCATATCGGTGTTTAGGCTTCGACCTACGAATCGTGGATCGTTTTATGTATTTTATATGAAGCTTGAAGAATATTGCTAATCTATCGAACCGCAACGTTACAGTAATTATGATAAATCATCCGTGGATGATTCGATAAACCACATTCTGTCACCTGTCGAGCGTTATAAACTGCGAACTCATACACAATACATGCCGTGAGCAACAGTCTCGATGCAGTAGTCCTTTCCGGCGGAAGAAATGCAAGCGAAACGTTTCGCATATCGTCATGTATCATTATGTTCTTCGTATGACATCAAACTTTCCGCTCAATCGCGCGATATCGCCTGTTACCTTCGACCGAAGATAATCGTCGGCAGATGTGCTCGAACGTGGCAGCATTACAATTGCACCGAGAGCACGAGGCTTTACGTTTTACGACCACGACCTGGAACGGCCGACAACGGTGTGCTCGTGTTTCTTCCGTCACGTCGCCCAACTTCATTTATTTTCGCCCGCGAGACGGAGCAAACGTCAACCGTCAACGAAAGAAATCTGGCTCGCCGTACGTAAATGCATCATAATGTTGCGGGCTTTCGTGGACAGACAATATATGCGGCCGAGTCACGGAATATGCACGCAATGCACCCGGAATCCATTACCGACGGGCGCCAATGGAATCTTCCTGGTTTCTCCATCAGCGCCTGCTGAACTATTGGACTCGACGTACAATATGCGGGATGAATGTTGCAGGCCCAGTATGAAGGGTTTTCCCAACAGACGTCTTTCCGACGGCAGCCTTTTTCCGTGCGCCTGCTTTCAGAAGACGACCGCTGAAACATGCTACATCGATCGGTGCAGGTTTTTACGAGGCGTATACATACATGTTACAGTGTATCAAGAATTGAACGTCGAAAATTCTATGTCCATAAACGTCGACTTTTGCATCGATCACATATATACAATATCGCTGCATATAGCTACTAACAATGCTATCAGTCCCCGAAGCTATTAATACCCATCGCAAGTACAGCCAGTAAAAACAGTTGCACCAAGAATAGAAGTAATGACTCTAGCGCACCAGCGACACAGTATCTATCAGTAGTGCACTACGATCATCTACAATTCTACAAGAACCCGACGCTTTCAGCGTCGAAGCGTACTACGAAGCCATTTTGAAAGGCAAGACTGCGGGGAGAAAGAACGTTTGAGTAGCGCGGTTGAATAAGACGCAGTCTATTACAAGGCTGACATCATCTAAGGTAGACACTGTACTCGTAGTAGCGAGTACTCGCCGCTGGAGCGTAGTAGTGACCTTTAAGCCTTAAATACTGCTTACCTTATGCAAGGCGAGCGCGGGAACGCGGCTATAGTACGCCTGACTCGACCTGCACTCGTGTTTGCACGAACTCGGCCCCATGTGCACGCGTTCTCGTTACTTTAAAGCGAGAAGGATATGACTTTTCTTCTCGTCTACCTTCGCCAGCCTTTGCTTCAATGCCTGCCGTACGTGCGAAATGGGGTGAACAAAAATGATGAAAAACCGTGCGCGATGTAGCGAACGAACGATCGCAGGATGCGAACACTCGATAATGCGTCGTTAAATTAACGCGCTTTTAATGCGCCGCGAATCGTTTTCTTACGGTTTATTGTTTCAGGAATGGTTTCGTTGCGTGTGTCCGCTCGTCGATAAGCCGCGTAATGATGATGTGAGAACCGATACGATTGTTCGATCATTTCTGATGCAAGAGACGACTGTGTGGTTTGCTTGCCGCGTGCGTGTGCTTGTTCGCGATATTACTGATAACTGTGTTATGTTATTTAAGAGAGAGCCAGATTTATTGTGCATTTTACGACACTCGTACTTCCTCCGCTTGATGTTCCGGCTGATGGTACTGATATTATTAATTATTCTGCGTTTGCTAAAATTGATTGGTAGTATAATTCGCGTTAAGGGTGGCAACCACATCAGTTGCGCTAACAAACGGATGATTGTTGAACGTTTGTCATTAACCCTTTATCTTTCCACTTAATAACAGGCACTCTGATTGCCCCTATAAACATCGTACAGTTGTCTATAAAAAGATAATTATACCAAAATGCATCCAGATGCATTTTAGACTGCATTACCGTCACATCGGAAAACTCGCAATTTTTCCATTCTTAGGATTTCTCCTAACTCTGCCATGAACTTCAGATACAGACCATTACGGTAGCAAGTGGGTGGGAAGCGCGAAAATATGGAACGCCATCTGTTACGTATACCGGATAGAGGAGACTTTTTTTCATTGCCAACGATAAATCGCGCGGTGCACTGATCGCCTGAAAGAAGTTTCCACTTCGGCCGTTCCGAAGACCATAATTCTCATTACCGGTCGTGAGTTCTTCCGCTCGCGGCTTCGCACTGAATGACTATAAATGTTCGGTCGGCGCTGAATGCGTGGGAGAGGGCAAAACGTGTGTCTAGCTCAGTATATACATATACCTACATATATATACTAACAACCGTATGCGTGCATGAATTGTAGATAGTACATCATAAGGTTGTAAGGGTTTAGGTGGACGCGGTGACTCATGTTTTCCCGCCTATGATCGAGCCCAGCTGTCCCACGTTAATCCGTTCAGCTCGCCCTGAAAGCTTTTGTAGATTTTACGGGGGAGTTGCCGGTACACGCGAAGCAGGTACTGTGGCCAATGTCGCGATTAATGTCGCTTTAATTGTCGACGTCGCGCCGCGGCATGGCTGATTTTCACGGCCACCTATTTATTTATTAGCCGCAGAACGGCGCATCGCTAATTTGTCCGGCATTTTCCGGGCCCCCGCTATCGGTTGCGTTTTCGGCCCATAAATCACATGGGCAGGTTTTATCGATAGGCGACACGTGTATCGACGTTGTCGACGATTAAATTACACGTCAAAGATGCATTCTCAGAGTCGCACGTGGGACGGTAATTAGTGGTGCGCAGTAATTACATGCCACAGTCGGCGATCCGGCGTGGTTCTAGACGCTGTTACAGTGCGACGTTTCGTGCCTATAGAGCGTACAGAGTCCAGCCGGCAGTCGTTCCGGTGCAACGTGAGAAGGAACTAAGAGTCCGAGATGCACTTCTAAATGTTACACCGCAAAACTTACTGGAAATCGTAGTATAGCGTATTATTACGACTCTTGCGCAGCTACTTTGCGAATCGGTCGCTGAAGGAAAGTTCTCGGACTGGCGGCGAGCACTGCAAAGCATGACAGTATTTCACATTTTGTATAGCCAATTATCACGAAATTATACCAGTTTGTCATATGTCGCTTCTATAAATATAGCCACTATTCCCACGAACTTGCTTCCAATATTGATGGAACTTCGCGAATCGGATGATTAATTAAAAGTGTCGCGGAGTTTAACGGATCACAGAATTAACCGCGCTTCTCCTCTGCATGACGAACAGTGCAACGATCTCGAGAGTAACAACACGCTGAGAGGAACGCATACAGGGAAACGCCATTAACGGAACCGCGCGTAGAAATGCCGATGTCTCTAATTTGGAAGGAAGGAGGTACATATATCCGCTCACACGTCCTCTGCACCCTTCATTACGAGTCGCATAAGTAGCGCGTAATTAGTGGCAACACTTCGTGTCAGCGTTGTAGTGTAAATCTGGAAGAACGACACGTCTAGATACATATTATTCGAATCAAGAATCACTGCGCGTGTTCGCCTGTGCGGGGTGTTCCAGAGACGTAGGAAAATCAAATGAATTTCCCGATTAAAGATATCGAAGAATATTTCCCTCAAGAATTCATAGATTTTATAGGAAAATGTGCAATTTTGAATCAGTTTCAATCTTGGGACACGCTATATACACATATAATAGTGAGGCTATGTTGTTTAGTTTTTTTAATACAGACGGACGCGAGCAAGAACCTTATATATAAGGTCAATGGCAAGAACATGTATATTACAAAAAAAAAGAGGGGAAAGGTAGAGATTTTCTGACACGGCATTCACCTGTGCGAGACCGTGTATGCGCGTGTGACCCGTGTGGGGGGGAGGTCTTCATAGGGAACGAAGATGGATCTCGTTAACGTAGTCCCTGTGTTATAATATTCATTCCGGCTCTAGTACATGGCTACTGAAAGCCGATGGAAGGAAACGAAAAAGAGAAGCAGAAAGGGTCTGGCGTAATAGGAGGTATTAACGAGTGCAGGGAATTCAAACCAGCGAATGGACGAGCTTGAGAAAGGCAAGAGGGACTCATACGACTCGATATATGTCATTATTATTTTATATATATGAACCGAATGATCTTCAGCCGTTTCATTATTTTTTACACGAGTTCGTCTGTCGCCAATTAAAACTATTTTCAATATAGAATTATTACTTAAGTTCAACCGGAATGATGATAATATAGTCCGTTCGCAATGCTTTTAACGATTTATTAAGATTCGTTATAAAATGACGTGTCCTTTGAATTTCAATGTCCGCGAAGTAAATGTCTGTGCGGCCCGGACAGGTGTAAAGTCTGTGCATTAGGATGGTAATTAGTAACGCTTTAGCCGTCGCAGAGCAATGATTTATGTGATATTATGCCTCTAAACGAATTTTTCCTGTACCCGTGACATTGGCGATTCAATATGCATTCGTAATTAACGTTGCAGTTTTATGAACTTATTCCCGTTTGACCATTATTCAGCCTTCGTTCTGCATTAGGATAAAGTAAATTTGAGGGGGTACTAAACGTTATTTTACGTTATGCTTTTTCAGCTTTCGTTTCTGATAGGTAGCCTTCCGGGCGTGATAATTGCTCTGTGTTTCAAATCTGTGTAAATAATGACGTAATTCAATGACAGTAACGTGCTTGGTCGTGCGGAAATTGAATAAAATAACTGGATATGCTGGGCTATCCTGACGAGGACAGAAAGTGAATTTTAAGTGGGACCAGAAAAGGTTTACTAGGGAAATAAAATAAATGGATTACATTGTTCACGGAAACGGTTCATGAAACCCGACGCTAAATAGACGCACGCCCAAGTCCACAAGAACGGGGTTTTGCACGTGGTGAACGGCAGCGTCGGGATAAAGACCACGCGGCATATGAAAAATGACACTATTTTAATTTCACTATACGATATCCGTTGTGCAAAATCTGATTGATGAAGAAAAACGGTAATGAGGACCGCCGTCGCAGCCGCCAAGATCGATATTGTCTAATATCGATTCGTCTTACACTCACCACGGCTGATAACGAAAACTGAACGGTGCTAAAATCGAATTATTCGGTAGCCTGACCGCGTGACAAGCGTCCTGGTCGGGCGTCGATCGATGAACGGAACGATGACAGTAATAGTCGTTTCTTGTGGACGCTAATGAACGGACAGGATGCGCAAAAATAGTCAGTTTGACAGCCTTACATTTACAAGACAGCGCGTTTACCGTGCAATTTTCCGTACTTCGCAAATGTTAATCCTCATTACCTGTTCTTGCTCACGAGTACGCTGCAAGCGGACGAGATAATTACGAATTAAGGATAGCTGCGAGAAACAGTTTACTGTCAGCCGTATAGCAACAAAGTACATATGCATTACATCCGGTCAATTACTAGCGAACGTAATTTCTTACGGAATCCGACACTGATCATTACCTAACGTAACGTCCATTGACCTCATCCGTTCTCAATAAACCATCCGCATTTTACGCTACACAATAAAAAGAAACCCACGCATTTAGCCTCGGGTTTACAGTTTCCAAATAAAACGTCTAACGTCGTCCGTAAGAACGAGCATTTCTGTTGAAAAGTATCAAATGCATGATTTCTCTGCGATCGCCCCGAGGATCTCCCATCATTCCTCATCACACACCAAACAGCCCTTTCGTCCGGCGACTCCGTTGAGAACTACAAGTAAACAGTGTCCGTTGATTCGTTTAACGAACCGACAGCTCCGTGCGTCCCGGCAGGTGCAACATCCGGTAAAGGAGCGCGAGCTGCGGCGACTAATTGCTAATTAGAAGAGCGTGGCACAATGGCGTCGTGGGGGCCAGCCATGATTCGTCGTCGACGTCGTCTTCTTCGTCGTCGTCGGCGTCGTCGTCGTCCCGTTTGGTCACGGCCGTATCATTGACCCTGCGCCATGCCTCGAACGTAATTTGCAGACGACGCAGACTATTTGCCGGTGGTCGAGGTTACGTTAATTCCCGTTCTAATTAGTCCGCGCGCCGCGTACGCCAAAGGTCATTGAGCCTCTGTTCGCCTCTCCGCACTTCTCCTCTCTGCTCTGTTCAGTGCGCGCGGCACTGTGCGTGCCGTGTGTCCCACGGCGCTGCTTCCGTTTTTAGGCCTCGCCGCCTCGGAACTGGACTTATCGAACGGAGCGCGCTGGCCAATTTTCCTAGCGATGCCTTTTCCCGGATTTTCGGCGCTCACTCAGAAGTGACGGGACACGGTCGGCGCATAAGACGGTGCGCGCCGCACACCACACCTTTTGCGCGCGAGCGCTTTCTGTGAGGTGCTGATTAGCGTTGCGTGTCGACCCTGAGAAACGCGACGCACGATAAGAGGCAAGAACCGGGCCAAATTAATCGGGGGCAATGGGATAGCGGGGCAGGGTGGGGTGTCCTAAGGAATGGAAAGGAGTCAAGGCGAGGCTGCAGTCGTTGCACTCCTTAGAATTCGTTCGATCGATCGTATGGGGTACGGGGTATGTGTTATGGATACGCTGTCTCACGCTTGCTCCGCAATGTTTGGCTTCGACGTCGGCGGTTCCGGTACGAGGGATTCTCGCCTCCGATATATCGACGCTCGAGTATTGTTCATATTTCTTCGCGCCGACGCTGCCGCGGGGATGGGAGAAGGAAATACGTGATCCCGTATCGCGGGTGCCTATTTTTCACTGTTGCCAGTCTATCGACGCTCGCATTGCATTTCCCTTCCGTGTGCGCAATTTCAGTTTTCAGGCTGTCGGATACGTGGACGTCTGAGACGGAGCACGTGGCTGACAGTAAATGCGATAGAAATATCGCTGGGATAGCAGCGAAGTGTCAGTAACCGGCAGCCTCTAGCTGCGAAGAGTACAGAGAACATCGTATTGATACAACTGCAGACACAAGAGTGACACCGCGTTAAGGTGCCGATTATAAATATACTCTTGACGCAACTTATACTCAAAGGTTGCCTCAAAAATCAGTTTACGTCAAAGATAGCACGAGCCGCGTGCGTTCGACGAAAAATATTAACATAAACTAAGAAGACGACGGACGGTAGTACGCTTTCGTGTGCCGATTCCTCGTTGCTCACCGTTCTGTCAGCGGTTAGCGATAAGATACCGTTCTTATCGCACCCGACGCGGGATTCTAGCGTACGGCAATTGCGTAATGTCCGTGTTTGCATGAGCACTCCTGTGATCTCCGGTTGGAGTTTTCAGCGCATACAATTGTGTGGTAGGTGTCAGACGTGTCTCGGTGTCCCTGGCATGAAATTGCAACGCGAACCGTCGATGCACAAAGTCATCACGTGCGACGTGCACGCTGGCCACGAAACATTCGTCATCGTCGTCGAGCAAAGTCAGAAGTATACGGGCGCGAATTCGATACGCGGGAAAAGAGATATTTAGATCGAACGATCGAGTTCGTTCCATTGCGGGAGGGAGACACTTTGAAGGGCTGTCAACGGATAGAACAGTTGCCATAGTAATTGTTCCAATGACGGGACCCGTGAACGCTTCAAAATGACCCTGGTTCTAAATTGCGTTTCCAATGTTTCAATTATCGTTGCCGCGGAACTTTTAAACTGACGGTGATTTTTATTTATGTTGACGATGATGAAGTCCGTCACTTGTGCATGCGTAGGCTGAATTCTGAAAAGTGCTCTCTTGAAGTGCATATATGGCACTGAGCGGCATACAATATGGATATATGCAAACGCATTCATAAGCAGACATGGCGTTGAAACTATCCGAGCTGTTATCTATTCTGTACTCGTTGAAACTGTTCAATTTCGATATGCGTGCGAAAGCACTTATACTTAATGAGGCTGTTACTCTGACGAGGATAAGTACACGTTCAGTTGACTTTATCATCATCGCGCTGTATGTATGTTTCTCGAGCTTACCAATGTTTAACGCATCTACCATCAAATAGAACACATTCGCTTACATCACCACTCACACGCATAGATAATAACTTTCAGTACCCATAAACGACATTAAACAGAATTTTATGGCGTTGATCTGTTGTAACATTGTCGAGAGTAGTATGTTCCCCGATATACGCGCACTTCTGCGTAAGAAGAATACGTTAAAAGTACAAATTTGCAAATACATACATATATATATATATATATATATATATATATATATAAAGCACGACCATTTTGATTCTCCAATTCTAGTCACGCCGGGCGGACAACTATTACGACAAGAACATCGCGTGTCTTTCGTCGAGCGTTTTGAAGTTTACGAGTCCGTCGGGATCGTAGGTGCTCCCACGAAAATCGTCGAGATTTACGGGGCATAACTTTCGGCCGTCGCTGCGAGCGGTCTGCGGACTTCCGCGGCCGAAAGCTCGCCGAAAATTCCGTGTCCCGGCGGATCCGACGACGTAAACCGTGCCGAGCGCGTACGTGGGATTTGTCTGGATCAATCGTCGGTGTTTGCGCGTCGTGAAAGGGATGCACGGCCTGTCGAGTGTGTGCATGCGTATGTGTGTACATTCGGATCAAAGGAGCGTATCCCCGGGCATATCGAATACCGAGAAATGGGATGAGTATCACATTGCTGATTTTCTCACTCCATCCCTATCCACTCTTCATACCCTCGGCGCGCATCTGTCAACCGGCGATCCAGCTTCCATCGTCTTTTTCAATATCTCCGTACTTTCCTCATTCCTCCGCCCCGCCTTTCGCTGCAATATTTCAAAGCTTCCTTACGTGGCACATTGATCTTCTGTCTCTCTGTCTGATCTCATCGCAGCGTATTATTTCTCGCACTGTCCGTCCGTTTAGACCGTTCTTTATATTTCTTTTCTCTCCCACACTTCCTGCCCCTCTACCCTTTGTCCCTCTTGTAATTTTCTGAAGCAGTGCCTTGTCCTGAAGAAGTCTTGCGAAGACGAATGACGGATCGAAGTGTCGAGTGTCGACTTTGCACTCGAGCCTGCTCCGGCGCAAATTACTCTCGGGACACGGCCGACACCCGTTCTAAGCGTCGCGCAAAGTTCTCGCGGATAATTGAAGGATGGTATATGCTGCATCTGCATAGTGAGAAGTTTAGCCGCGCCATGCGACCGCGACATGGACTCGCTGGTGACTGTGTCGCGGAGTTCATCTTCATGAGGCTCTCCCAACGGCGCTGTCTCATCGAACTTTTCGCCTCGTTCGAGTTTTGGCAAGAGTTCATAATTGTCACCTCATTCTAGAAAGGGACAATGCTTGCCCTTGGGCCCTTTGAAGTATCGCACGCGAAGACGTGACGTGATTTTACATACCCTAATACGCCTTCATGAAGACCGTGATGATTTTCAAGGTTTTGACGTCATCAGAGTTTCTTACAAAGTCTACAATTTTCTCGCTTGAGTATCCAAACGGTTCCTCCGATTACTCTACTTCTATAGCCACAAATTATGCCAGACAAAGTGTCACAGCAGCATCCCGTAGCCCCGTAGACAATTATTATGACCGGAGTGGCCGAGACCGTTATTCGCTGGCAAAGATCAGTGCCGTTTAATCACTCAACGTATTTTACCCGACTCGGCCGTAGACTGCCTAAAACGGAGTACTCCATCCAGCCGAGCCGGTATCTAAAACGGACGCCATTAGCCCGATTGCCCAATTTCGAATGGGATATCTTCGAAGCGCAGTCGATAACGGCGTTCCTTTTACGCTTCAGGTCTCGAGAGAGCGGTGAGTGGCGTTTCGAGGGTAGCCAGGAGGGTTGATCAGTAGCCAGACGACCAAAAAATGCCTCTCCCGAAGCGACTGGTGGAGCCGGTGCACGTGGCGCGCGGTACCATCCCCGAGGACTTCCCGCTCCCGTCGGAATTGGAGGCTGCAACGAATGGCACCCTGGCCAACACCGTTCGCCAGCTGTCGAGCCTCTCGCGACACGCGGAGGATCTGTTCGGCGAGTTGGCCAGGGAGGCGCATGGACTCAGCGAGAGAGCCAACTCTTTGCAAGCCAGGATTGATCGACTCGCGGTCAAGGTCACGCAGCTCGACAGCACCGTCGAAGAAGGTTGGCTATCGTAATAATATTCTTCGTCTTAAGTAGCACTTATACTGGGGGATCCGTGAATATTGATTTAAAGTGGTTGTGTGCTTTATGCATATTGTTGTAATGATTGTTTCGTTTACAGTTTCCTTGCAAGATATTCATATGAGGAAAGCTTTCAAGAGCTCCGTGGTATTCGATCAGCAGGTGGTGTCCAGGGATACAATGCCAACGGCAATGCTGGAGACTTATCACCAATGCGACACGCCACCTCCATTGGACAAACTTAACATTTACAGGTATTTTCGCGTTTCAGTACGCTGTGTACACAAGTGTAACTTGTTCCGTACTTTTCTTTATTATAGAACCTTTTCCGGTTTATAAACATTGACGAATAGACATATGCATATCCAAGTGCCAAACACTTAATTTCGAAACATTTACTTATGATGTTACATCGATTTATGCTGATATCGCGTTCGTGTGCGATAAGAGTTAAAACAATGGAAGTGGACCACACCGCAATTTATCAAAGATAAGATGTTAGTCAGAGCTAATGCGTGTTTGTGTTTTTAGGGAGGATGGAAAGGACGGACTAAAATTTTATACGGATCCAAATTACTTCTTCGAATTATGGAGTCAGGAGATGTTGAAGGATACCGAGAAGAAGTTACACGATCGGGGGAAGAAGGTAAAGATTCTTATCATTGTCCTAAAAATTCATCGAAACGTACACCTCGGTTCATGCGTCGGCGAATTAATAATATAATTCTATCATCGTGAGAACTTTTTTCACGACCATTATGAGACTGGTTGCAAAACTGTTTTTAATTCTTCGTATAGTGCGTTTCATGCAATAAAATGTTTCGAGGTGTGCGGATGCATACAGTCAATAAGTTTAGTGAAAACTAATGATCAAGTAATGCCGATTCTAACTACTGAAACTGTCCCATTCGTTTATAGACCGAGTCTGAATATGCCGAACCGTTCAGAGAGGCAAGTCGATGGTTTGGATCTTTGTAGTTTTTTACTACCCTTGTTCGATCTTAATAAATAATCGCAAACCACTCACTCATACATAATCAAGCTCACTTCTCTGTGGTTTTTCTCATTAACCGACCTTTTTGCGCTGATAGAAGGATTGCGCTAGCTGCTCGCTTTCGAAGTTTTTTGTAGTTATGTGCTAGGACTAGCCAATGACATTGCATTACTCTCAATGTTCGTCCCTGGCCGGAAAAATATCTGTGTGTAGATCGAATTCGGATCGATCAACTTTTTCGTCGATTCAATTCTCGACCGTGAGAAGTGCCTCACACTATCGCATGTCGCATCGTGATGACTTGTTATATACATGTGTACATATGTACGTGTATAGCGGTTCGATCTACACAGGAGCACCTTGACTTGAAGCCCATTTGTAAATGAGTTGCGTTCTGAACTGAAATAGTTTTTACACCATCATCACTTTGTCGGTCACTGTAATGCCATTTTTCGCCAGTCATGCAAGTTTCTGTATGTACATCATAGAGATTCTGCCATTTATCGTTCACGAGTCATATACGATTGACATCAACCCTCTCATGGTCTCAAATCATTTCAGGACTGTTTTACTACCTTTCACTTTGTCACGTTCGAACACATGTAGGAAATAAAACTGGCATCCCCTGCTACCGGTGAGCGAAGCCATAAAAGTTAATATTCCCTTATAACGGGGCCCGCGTTCAAACGTTACTTAACCCAGGCCTCTCCCGCGTTGAGGCGACGTGTCACCTTGGACGAGAAAAAAGAAAAGAGAACAGCTTTTATTTCCTGCAAACATTTGTGCTCAATCGTTGATCCAGACTGACCCGGAAGAACGAGAGAACATTTTCTTCATTTGACACGGCATCGAAGCATCATTCAGTGAATTCTTGACGTGCACTGGATCGACTGTTGTCTTGACGTTAAATTGGATAATTGAGCTTGTTTTATATGCAATGCACAATGCCATACGATCACCAATATGAAATGTTTAACGAGCAATTCCCGTCAACAGCCACATAGGCCTCGGAATGAGGGCGGTAGCGGAGGTGGCAGACACAAGAAGCGCATAAGACAACCACACAACACGACCGAGAGGCAGAGGCAGCTGGCGCTCGGACATGGGGAATATATTATGCCGACCCAGGCTGTCCAGTATAGAGCGCCCCATAACATACCCGATGAAACGCTATTGGGAATGGTGATGACGGAGCCGAGGCCTCCTAGGCCCAATAGCATTGAACTTAGACGAAGCTATCCGCCGGAGGAACAGCACCTTTACAGCCCTCCTTCTTCCGATCATTACAGGTTTGTAACGTTTCTTTTTCTCGCCGTTTGTTCAATTCAAGATACTTCGTTGTTTCATCTTAAGTGAAATTGCCAAGTCTTTTTTCCGTGAACATTTCTATGTCACCATGGTACAGTATTTTGATGTTAAACGTTCGTCTGGGTGTTAGTATTAAGTCAGGTACGATATTAGTTATAGTAACTGCAATGATGGTGAGTCGTAGATAGATATCATATATCTTTCTGATACATGTTTATAATATGGGTTTGTGTTAGCAGGACAGCAAACTACGTTTCTCAGGGCTATGAAGAGAGTGTGTACAGTTCGCATTATGGGACGAGTCAGGGACAGCCAGGTAGTGAGACGTACCAGAGTCCTGGCGGTCAAAGTACTCCAAGCAGAGGTGGCAGATCACGACCTTCTCAGCCGCCACCAGCTCCGCCGAGCAATACTTCCAGCAATTCCACACCGACTGTAGCTTCGGCTAACAACACTCCCACAAGGGGGAGATCGATGAGTACCGGTCGAGACACTCTTCCGCCGCCACCTCCACCTCCTGGAGAAACAATGTCTCCACCTTCCATGAACGGTGAGTGTCAATTATTGCAGCGGTTCGTTAACGCATTCATTGTCATCTCTATTTTGGATTTCGATAATGGGGAGGTACTGCGATCAGCTTTAACGTATCTCATTGTCAGCTATATACATTCCCAGCATTTAAATGAAACGAGAAAATTAGTTTTTCCCTAACATTTATCTCACATGCTCTACTTTGCAGTGAATACATACTTAACATAAACTTTCTATTAACCAGCAATGCTCTACTTTGAGACAAGAAACTGTGCCAAACGGAAGAATGAATTCCAGATTCACGATCATGAACCTTGGTTCTGTAAAAGCACGCGGGATGTTGGATGAAACGCACGCGCATTACGCAGCAGTGAATGCGATTGATGTTTACCGTACACTGTACTCCGACAATCGATTTAACGTGCCCTCACTCATGCAATGCAATCTCTCGACGTTTCAGGCTCCATACCATCTCATTTGCTAAACAGGAATGGCAGTCGTTCGAATAGTCCATTACCGAGTCACCACTCGACTCCCACTCCTCCGAATCACTCGACGCAAATCGGGACCGACGAGACGGATCCGGCTGCTCCGCAAGACCTACCTCCGCCTCCCCCTACTCCCGATCCAACGCCACCCAGGCCCATCTCTCCACCCTGCAATATTCCGCCACCACCGCCGCCGCCGCCACCGCCACCGGTGCTCAACGGCCCAACGCCGCCGATGCCGCTAACAAACGGAGACATTGCAAGGATGATAGCGACGAACCCGCCGAAGCTGAAGCCGCTGAAGAGTATCGTCGACGGACAGCTTCGGAAGCCAGTCAATCCGAATATTCCGCTGGTAGATCCACGGAACGATCTGCTCAAAGCTATTAGAGACGGTAAATTTGTTTGTTCTCACGTTTTTAATGACGCTCACTCCAAAAGTCGTTTCTTACTTTCGGCGCAGAGTAAACGTACTTGGAGACTCTCCGAGTGCAGAGGGCCAATATCCTAGTTTTATTTTTGTTGTGCTTTTCGTATAAAATTTGTAATGGTAACGGGATTAGTATTATTTCGTACGACATCCACGGTACACATCTTCGGAGTGGAATAGACTGTATAACTGAATGTAACGTAATCTCTTTCTTTTATAGGAATAAAGCTGCGCAAGGTGGAGAAGATAGAGCAAAAGGAAGTGGAGCGCGTGAATGCGTTGAACGACGTTGCGTCTATCCTGGCGCGTCGTGTCGCAGTTGAGTTCAGCGACAGTGACTCAGCGTCCGAGAGCGAGTGCGATAGTGAGGGATGGGGCGAGCAGGAATCGAATCTCGCGTGACCCACCTCACTGCCGTCTACCGCCACTGCCTCCTAGAGAAATGGCTGACGATTCTTTCGTTTCGCTCCAAAGGGAAATCTGACTTTCGTTGCTTACAGAAGTAAGCCCAAGAGATGTGTGTTGCTTAGGCAAGGTGTGATAACGCGGATTATGTAACGAAAAAACCCGTTGAACAGGCAATGTCAGTGATTGAAAGTAGCAAGTTTCAGATTGTCGAGCATTGTAACCGCGGGGGTAAGATGAGCCCGAAGGTATTCCAATATCGGTCATAATGTCACTACTGGAATTACTCGAATCTACAATAATAAAAACTATTCCACTCTAGGCTGCACATCATCCCGCTCAACCGACATTCCCTTCCATATATTTCTACATACGCGTACATGAATAACCGAGGCTGTTGGTATTCATTGCTTAAGCAAGGCAGACAACGAATCTTGTTCGCATACTCTCTACCGGCATCACTTGGCCATTATTATGTTACAACGGTATTATGATCCATAAGAAATGTTAACGGCGCGTATTGGACGATTCTGAGAATCGTTAGCCAGAAGCTGTTTTTATTTATTGCTGCGGAAGCTGAGTCATAAGATGCAGGTAGAAAAGGCTTAAATGTGAGGCTTGGAGAGGCATCTTTCACCTGGAGGCGCGTCATGAGTGATACAATAATTTAGTACAATTACTTGGAAGCGGGTTAAGCGGCCCAGAAATGGCGTGACAAATAGCGATTCTTCAATTCTCCTAAGAGCATGCTTTGTAATGTTTCATTAATGTTTCTATACAATAACGAGAGACGTAGCTGGGATTTTGTTTTGAAGAAATGCAGTCTGAAGAATATAGAAAAGCCGGTTAAAAACATGTTTCCTCGCAGAGGTTTCATGCTATTGATAAATTAAATATCTCTAACTTCTCAGCCCAGTCAACAACATCGTCTTTACTTATGACCAGAGTCAGTCTTATCTCAGCTGCGAGATCATACAAATAATGTTAAAGCGACATGAATGCGCACAGAAATACATGGCATCGACTTCTTAAATCATCCTCGTTCGATGTTGCTCTCAAAGGAAAGTGTATCCTTCTCGGCACATTCCACAATACTGATATAGTGTATAATAAGCTACAATCATTACTTTTTACCTTGACTGTTTCATTGTTCATGTTATATGGTAATGCGTAAGTATCCGTTTATATAAAGCAGACGCTCTGTCTATGAAAAAGCGTACGATAGGATGTGCGTATACAATGCGACATAAGCCAAAATGCAGAGCCGATATTTTTTTTCCTTCGTCGTGCATAAGTCTGTAATATAAGCGTACTTTGAAGTTATATGTCGAAATGCATGTTACGTAGGGAGGTAAAAACCGCGTTCCATCTCGATTACAAGACAACGTCGTAGTAAGTTTTCCCGTTTTCTCCGCATTCTTCAAGCGATCTTCCACAGTCGCGAGCGATTAGACGCGCATTGCACGGAACCCGGTGACGTACGTAGGAGTGCGCTTTAGTTGTGAGAATGTTTGAAACAGAATGTCGAAAAACGAAAATACTCAGTGATCGACAAAACTGACTGTGTGATTGCCGTGGGAGATGAAAAAGGAAGAGGATTGAAATTGTCTAACGATTAGTGGGAAAAAACGAAATGTATCGAGATGTACTGTTGTTACGACAATGACTATATAGTTGCCAATTTAAGGGTAGCCGGGAGAAAAAAATGATTGTGATTTATTTTGCATCGATGTTGGTGAGGTGTGTGGTGACTATTGGTAGATTAACGCATATGTATACATACGCAGATATAAATATATATATTGATCGTTAAGATTATTGCATAATCTTATGTGTTCTGCTAAGAATGAGAAAGAAAACGTGCTGCGGAGAAAGAATTGTCTCTTCCCGTCGACAATGTGTCCCGCGTATTGAAACAAGATACACACATGCATACACACAGATACGTGTACGTAACATTTAACTTGTACCAAAACTAATAGCGGGACGAGTCGATTCGCGTTCGTCGGTTACTGGACAACTTTCATTAACATAATTGTTCGATTGACTCGAACAACGCGAAGGTAACTTATATTTAATAGTCATCGCTGAGTCACGATTCAGTGTATCTACCCTGTATAAAAATGTGAGGATAAATGAGTGAAGTTACTCCGCGCTCACACATGGAGCGTGTAATTCATCGGCAACGACATGTGTATATTTACATAATTTTAAAACATAGTCGAATACTATTATAATATAA
This sequence comes from Priocnemis perturbator, assembly GCA_963942575.1. NCBI lineage: Eukaryota > Metazoa > Arthropoda > Insecta > Hymenoptera > Pompilidae > Priocnemis > Priocnemis perturbator. The sequence continues at coordinate 9,216,024 of OZ012649.1, read as the reverse complement.
TGATTATAAATTCGTCTCTTCTGTATTATGTTTATATATATAAATATATATATAGTATATATACTACAATAAGTAGGATAGATTCATTAGGTGTAAGGACATAAACCCTATAGGAATACTCTTAGCTATTTCGCCAACTACGACACAGTATTTATCAAGAGTTTTGTAATACGAGAGATGGTGAATGAGACATTTCACGTGTAAGCTTAAATATTGTGCAGGTTTATATGAGATGGAATATTATTGTCAAATGTGCTTCTACGAACGTTCATGCATTAAATTATTGTGAAGACGTTTGTCACCTGAATTGATGGGTATTCCAAAGCTTAACGACTAAAGCTACGCTCTAATAGGGATCGATGGAATCTTTTCGATGATTTTATATCTCTTTTCAATCCAGATAGAACAACGTACGCAATTTTCCGGTTTCAACAGTTACAAATTGACAGTGGCTATGATTGATGTAGATTGTAATCGCTATTACGGCAGAATGGATAAATAGTACTGTAATCGATGTTCAGCAGGAACGCTAACATTTGCTCGCATTCTCTAAACATATTGCAATAAGGACAAATTCACTCGTGTATGGCATTTGTCCCTTAATGAAAAAAAAAACTGTAATACCCAGACGATAATTACAAATATACGATTGTATTATTAATATTAATAAATTTGTAGCAAAACTGTACAGAGCCAAATAAATAAAAAAAAGTTCATAAATCATCCGTTTTCCACCATTGAATATCCTTTGTATGGGTATTATTACATATAATATGAAGAATGAGAAGAGATTGTTTGAATACATATACTTTTGGCGGGAAATTCAAAAAAAGAATATTTAAAGTTTAAGATTTGAATTTCCCGCCAAGAAAATTTTGGCGGGAAATTCAAAAACTTTTATTGAAATGTTAAAAATTCGAGTTTTTCGTTAACAAATTTTTGGCGGGAAATTCAAAAAATAATATTTAAAGGTTAAGATTTGAATTTCCCGCCAAGAAAATTTTGGCGGGAAATTCAAAAACTTTTATTGTAATGTTAAAAATTCGAGTTTTTCGTTAACAAATTTTTGGCGGGAAATTCAAAAAATAATATTTAAAGGTTAAGATTTGAATTTCCCGCCAAGAAAATTTTGGCGGGAAATTCAAAAACTTTTATTGAAATGTTAAAAATTCGAGTTTTTCGTTAACAAATTTTTGGCGGGAAATTCAAAAAATAATATTTAAAAGTTAAGATTTGAATTTCCCGCCAAGAATATTTTGGCGGGAAATTCAAAAAGTTTTATTAAAATGTTAAAAATTCGAGTATACCGTCAATAAACGTGTGAGGGAAATTCAAAAAATGTTATTCAATGGTTGAGATTTGAAATAAACAAAGCGCACTTGTAATAAATCACTTATAACATAATCAAGTGATATTATCAAGTCATAGACAGTATATATTCTGACAATTTAACCACATTCTCAGGTAATTAAAAGAATTATTCTCGCAAGATTGTAAAATTTGTATTAATTTGCTCTCGGGCCCATTGTTATCCTTGATGAAGAGTCGACACAGCATGGTTGCATCGCTGTGCAGCAAATATGATATTACGAATAATTAGGAGGGAGTTAATACAATTTAATATCTCTATAGCGAAGTAGTCTAACAATAAAACATTAAACTGTATATGTTTACTGAATACCTTGTCGCCAACAGAGACGTCACTGGGGCGGTAACCATCTTCTTAGCCCATCTTAGCCAATCTTAGCCGGATATCTGACGCGTGCGTACTGAATTTTTCGCATGCCGAAAAACGTCGCTGCTGCATACGCTTGTACTCTGCTTATATAGGCATTTGCACACATACATTTTCGTTCGGAATACGCCAGAATACGATGTACATATATACATATGTATATCTGCTCTCGCGCGGAAGCGCCGTTAACCTCTTACTAATTTGACGTTCCTTTGATGCAGTTGCGCCTTCGCTAAGTACAAGTTTTTTGAAACAACTCGAAATACAGAAATACGAAAATGGCGGCGCCAATAAGTACAGCGATGGATAGCCTTAGTGCTGCACTCAAGTCAAATATAATTCCCAATCAGGAGTACCTTTTGCAAGGTTCCGTTTTGGACAGCGCGGTTGAGGTTCTGCTACATAGACTGCGTGGACTGTGTGACAATGTTGACAGTGGACCCGAGACCTTCAACGACCATGAAATGTGCTTCAGCATAAGAAGGTACATACAAGGAATTTTTAGGGTTATAATGATACATATAGGAAAATGTATTAGAACGTTAATCTGTTGGTTGTTTTAGGGGTCCACCACCGGAACAGCCACTGTTGTTGCGCGTTAGAAGAGCCTTGGATTATCAGGATATGCCTTTTCAGTTAAGATACATTGGTCAACCAGAGCTTGGAGACAAATCTCGTCCCACAATTGTTCGGAGCAGTATAGACATAGCAACCAGCAGTACAGTTGTTGAATTTTTGACTGAACTCGGTTGCCGCCTTGATTTTGAGTACATAGCGCGTGGTTACATGTTTCGAAAAGGTAGAATGAAAGTGACAGTGTCGAAGATATTTAAAATGGGACAGCAGGGAAAGATGCCTGAAAGTGTAGAAGCCATTTCGCAGAGTTATCTTGTGGAGTTGAGTGTTTTAGCTCCCAGCGGTCAGGATGCAATTGCTGAGGATATGAGAATATTTGCTGAACAGTTAAGGCCCTTGGTACAGCTGGAAAAGATTGATTATAAAAGACTTGTCCATTAGATATAGTAATACAGACTTGTAATGATATTGTATTAGGAATGATTGTATAATATGTACTATAGATCATTTTTACAACTTTAAATATAACATATAATGATAACACGAGCATTTTGTATATCCGTTAATTCTGTCGAAGCCATAGAAAACTAAAATCAATCGGAACGTACATCCTGCGCCTAATTGCTCAGAACTCCCTGTTCATCAGTATTCATATTCAATGCGCCGCACTGACGATGTGAATCAAACTAAAGATTAATTTTTTATTAAATAATTTGCGCAAACCGTTTTATGAGACTTATAATTTTTATTGACAATCTTTTTTACAATGTTTTTTACAACTTATTACCATATGAAACAAGTATGCTCTTTTAAGGTCCAATAAAGAATATAAACTTTTGTAGTGACCAAGAAAAAAATCGTATTGCTCGAAAAAGAATATTTCTTGTATCCCATCAGAATAGGGTTTTGGTCAAGGGAAACGACTAATTTTTGCAAATCAAGTGAATCATCAGTTCGTCGCTTGACTGATAAACGGAAAGCAATACAGACGCACTGTTGCCGGTTCACTCGGGAAAGGAGGCCACGGAAGAAGTTCGATTCGATAAGCGCCACCATTTTGTAGCATTTCTACGTGTGCAGTGTTACAAGACGGACGTGCGGTGGTTGTGAAGGCAGGGAAATACGTTTGATTCCTTCCAGTTTATCGAAAATGTAAGTATCGTCCGAAAGTTGACTCGTGTTACAGCGTGAAAATGCCGAAAATTTCGTTAAGCGCGTAGTCCGAGACTACACGAAGCACAACATAAATGAGCGGATCGTTTTCATGGCGTCGGTCTCATTCGAAGCATGCACATATAGGAACGCCCTTCGTCGCAATTGCTTTATCCGCGTATTTTGCCGCGTAACGCGACGCGGTCAGCGGTTTCGTTGAGAGGAGGATTTGTTTCAGTCGTCCGAATTCCGGTATGTTTACGCGGACACGTCCTTGACGCTTCTTTGCTTCTTTTTTTACGGGGGGGCCATCGAAACGCCGTAGCAGGATCCCGCATTCACAACATGGCGGAGCTCGCAACTTTTTAGCCTCGGATGCAGTAGGACGGTGTTGCCTTCAGTTTTTCGATGCAAGTACGCCTTCGCGATCGTTGAGATTGAGCGTAGGCGTGGACCGTGACCCTGGTTAGGGTAATTTTTGTACCGCATCCGCGTTAATGTTTAACAACCGGAGACCCCACACTACGCCGATCGATAAATTTGCGTATCAGAGGAACGCGTACACACTCCATTGCTAATCCTGGTGTGACGGGTTTTTTATGACTTCGATTAATGGTAGGATTTGAAATGGGCAATGTGTTTAATTGTTCAATGGATCAATTCGCTTTTACACAAGATTAGACTTGCTATTTAGCAATGCGTAGCAATTGCTTGCATATTGCTGATACAAATGTTTGAATATTGAACATGCGTCCGGTATTCACCTTACTTTACACAATTGTGACTGATTGTTGTCTTCTTTGCAGATAAAATGTCGCGTTATCGTGAGTGGGACCTCTCCTGCAAAGTCTATGTTGGTAACTTAGGAAGCAGTGCTAGCAAACATGAGATTGAAACTGCGTTTAGCAAATATGGTCCACTAAGAAATGTGTGGGTTGCAAGGAACCCACCCGGGTTTGCGTTTGTGGAGTTTGAAGATCCCAGAGATGCAGAAGATGCAGTCAGAGGTTTAGATGGAACGTAAGGGCTTTATTTCTTTTTCATCTTAATATTTGCCAAAACTTCAATGCATGGTTCTATCATTGAAAAATTGCCTGTAATATTAATTCATGCGTGAAAATATTTGTTTACAGACGCTGCTGTGGGACAAGAGTAAGAGTAGAAATGTCTTCAGGAAGAAGTCGACGAGGTGGTGGTGGACGTAGACCAGGTCCACGATATTCCAGGTAAGAAATCAACAGAAGCATATACAAGTGCATTTTACAGCCCAATTAAAGCTGCAACGGATGACTAAAAGTCTCACCAAGTAGGTATTATAACGGTGCAGTTTATCAGAGTGTCAAGAAGCCGTGCACGGGATTCGGTGAATACTTTCTTTTTCTTTTTTTAAATTGATTTCTGCACAGCCGGTGTGAACCAACATTTATTTTCCATCACGTCATCGGTATAGGAATTTCCATAGATACAAGCATATGTCGATATTTACATTTACTCTTTACGATTGCTCTTCCGGCCAGTACATTCGTGTATGTTGCAGCGGTTTGACTGTGTATATACGCACGATATGATGACACTGCGAAGCGAAGGTCGTCGAAATACGCATCCCGTTCTCAGATCGCATTTTGTTCGTCAATAGTTCATTTTCATCGAGACAGTGGAGAGGTGTGCGGTTAGCCAAAGAGAAACTCCTCCTGCGATGCATGGCAAAGTTAAAGAGAGGAGACGCTCGTACGATACTTAGTTTAAAAAAGAAAAACGAAAAAGAAACATGTCGATTAGAGAACCTCTTCCTTTTTTGAAGTCGGTTAAAAAAGAACGTAGTAGTTTCGTTAAGTAATCACTCTTAGAGAGCCCACTCTTTTTCCCCCGTTGTAATGCCCGTTTCTGACTATGCTCCGTGTTACGATGAGAGGATTTACGTGCCATATATCTTTTCTGACAAATTTATAGGTCCGGATCTCGCAGTCCTCGTAGGAAATCCTTAGATCGTTGTCCGAGGTAAGATTTTCTTAGGTCCCCCTTTGATTAAACGTTTTTCAGGTGCGCATAGATAATTGAAAGAAATCAATGAAACGCAGAACATTTGGCAACATCTCGACTCGGCTGAAGAAAACGTACAATTGTTCTTTTTAATATTTTGTAGATCCTGGTCGAGAAGTCCGCAGCGTTCGTCTGTTAATCTACGTTCCAGGTATATGTATTTCATAGTTCAGGTTTTGTAGAATTTTCAGAGGCCATTAGACGCGGGATACGGCCACTTCGTGGATCAGTACGTATCTCATATAAAATATACCGCTTGTATTGTGATCATTGCAATTTTGCACGCAGTATCACGATCATTTTAAGATATGTTAGATTAATGTTATGTGCGGTATACGATCAAAACACTGTCTCGAAAGTCGAGCTTTTTTCACGCAATCGTCATGATCGGCGGTCAGAGATGTGCTCTTAATGGGTTCGAGAGGACAGGACTAAGATAACACAAAAGTAGATAAATAGAAAAAAAAAGCCACGGTAGACGGAGGACGAAGAGGTAGTTCGGAACACTGAAAGAGAGCGTTCGAATCAAGAGCAAGATTTATTAAAGTTGGCAACTACTCGTCGAACTTGGCCCGGTGCGAGACTTATAAACAGGCAGCACCGGTGGCGGATAAAAGTAAAGCAGAGCGGTGTCTGGTGCATATTTTACAGTCTCTCCTTAAATCAGTACGTTCGATATCGAATACTGTGTAATGTAGACCTTGGTCGGTTGTATTGTAAGCGTGTGACAAATTGTCTGGTATCTAAAGTGCGGCTTTGATCTTACAATGTTGCGTGTAGTACTTACGGTTGACTTACATTTGTTGCGTAGCATGATGCAAAATTGGCAGAGATTTGTGTACATCTGACATTATCTGGACTTTCGATACTGACAATTGTGTGTGTCTGTGAATCGAACAAATTTAATTCTATATCGTACACGCACCGAAGCAGCCTGCCTACTGTTCAATCTCGCGTGCAACGATAGTTTTGCACATTGTGCACGTGATTGTTCTTCATGCAATTGTAGACTTCATACTCAAAAGCGAGAATACACACAGCGATGCGTTCTTTTTGGTTTATCGAGATACGCTTCTTTTGTTTTGGCAAACATATGCTGCGTCGTGCGTTGCGACAGACATGACGCCAAAAAGGAAGGTCGAACAATATGCATTCATCATATAATGTTAATCGTTTAGTTAAAACTAGAGTCTTCTTTTTCGTATGCATATTTAGAGTGGGCAGTCTAGGATAACGATTAAAGAAAAGTCAAATGTGCAAAAAAGAAAGGAAAAATAATTGAGAAAAAAAAACATTATTGACAATAAACTTGTGCGATTTTGTTAAATTTGACGTTTAAGTAGAAAAATGAAAAGAAACAGATAAATTATGGCGCGTATACCGATAGTGGCCAGGAGCATGATAACGTTGATGGTTATATTGCTAAAACTGACGTTTGCAGATTCTACCAGCGTCAGCTCCTAGCTCTGCTCGTCTCCCCGCCACTACTACTACTACTGCTACTACTACTACTACAGCCACCGTGAAAAAAAGTCTAGCAATCGAAACTGAACAAAAAAAAATGCCTGCCTGCCCACTAACTTCCCAACCAGTCACCATCAGTCACCACCAGTCACCGGTAGGAGCCAAGTCGTCCGTCAGTTGACAGTCCGATGCTGTCCGTCAGTTCGATGCTGTCCGTCAGTTCGTCAGTTCGTCAGTCCGTCAGAATCGTCAGTTCGTCTGTTCCCCTTCAAAAAGACTTCTTCGGGCTACCTCAACCTCTAGCGGCTAGGAGCACCGTGAATCCATCGAACAGCCGACGCGATACGAACGAAAAACTTCTGTCAAAATCTCGGCGCGTCAGTCCGTCCGTCCGTCCCAACTTCTACTACTACTACTACTACTACTACTGCTACTCGTCAACCATCACGTTAAACTTAGCCGACAACGCGACCGCCACTTCTCTTCGACCGAGCAAAGCAAAATGATCACCACCTACACACCATCCCACCACCACCCAACCAAGTACCACCACCACCAACCACCACTACATGTTCACAGTTGTCTGGTATTTCACCGATTTTCAAAGATTTTTTATCTTTTTTTTCTCTCTATCTATCTATCTCTCTTTATAGAGAGGTGGCAGACGTTCTCCGATCCGACGTGTGCGGAGATTCGTCTTCTTCGTATTTCTTTCAAAACGTTGGCTCTCGCTTGAATTGTAGCCTATTGTGCCAAGCTCAGTCGTTAGAATCGTCCGGTTGGAGAACTGCCACTTATTACATAATATAATATAAATATATGATACGTATATTTATATTTATATATATGCATATATCTATCTTATCAGTGTAACATTTACTTGTAAAAGATTTGATTTTAACTACCAAATTAATTCTACTTTGTTGATTGGTTTCACGTTTCTGGTGAGATGTCATTTTCTATTAATTATTAATTGTGTCTAACTAGTTTTTATCACCCCTTAGGCAAATAGGAATTAGACAGTCCTAATTCTATTACAGTTGCCTTGCGATGATTTTCGTATCTATGTGTTTTAAACTATGCGTCGCTCTGCTCGTTTCGAGGGACAGTTAAGAGGTGCTTTTCGATTCAGTAGGTTGGATACGCACGGCATGAATTTACAGTGCGTACTGAATCTTTTGTAAAAACATTCAGTCATACTGCTGAGCCGTTCTTTGCCTAACGAAGTGTACTATCCACATTTATACTTGTGTAAAGACCTGACCTTTGAAACGTAGCAGAACGGCGATGTGAAAGCCAACTTTTCCCAGTTTGTATAAAAGGTATTAAATTGTTTTGTGATATTTTAGGTCAAGGTCCCGCAGTCCACGCAGGAGATCCCTGACCCGCAGCCGCAGCCGAGATCGTCGTTCTCGTTCGGATTCCCGTGACAGACGGTATTAATATTAAACACAATTTAGAAAGAAACACGATTTTTAAGTATGTTCGGCAACGGTGATACTTGGCACGATCAGAAATTAGTACAAACGCGCGATCATGGCGTCCCAAAGCCTCAGACGTTCACGTTTTTCGACGAAGGAGTCGGAATGAGGCAGAGACTCCTGCCTCCTCAAAGTTTGCATGAAGTAATATCACTTGTGGGCCGACTCGCACTGCTAGACAATGCTAGCATAAGTTATTGTTAATTTTTCGTCCCATGCCGTTCGTCAACGCGGTTCGAGTTACGAATTTATCGAATTTTCACGCGTTTTATTCGACGTCTCTGATATCGATTTGGTAAGTCGAAAAGTATTTTAACCCTATTATCTAAGCCCCCTTCTCTCTATTTAATTGCAGTTAGGTGCTAAAAGTATTCGGGCGAAATGGACCGACTTAAAGTGCCGGATGGAAGAAAAAGAAAACCAATTTTATATGTATATATAAACTGATTGTTACCACACTTAACACATTCGAACGAAGCGATCGTAATAAACAAAAACGGACCGCGCGTTTCGTCGGATTTGACACGCAACACACGTACATATGACAGATACACGTACATATGACACACACACACATACGCGTTGACATACGTGAAATAGCTGATTCACAGGTACACATTGAACACGCATTTAGTATCAAGTTCTTCAATCATTGCATTAGAGAGGCGTACATTTCTTCATAATCAATTATACACAGTGGAAACAAAACGGAATATATACACTCGGAGAATCACATATTCACACATACAAACACCACCCGCACATTTGCATAAAGTACATTAATGAGGACAATTTGACGTGATAACGGGCTATTCGAGCGCGTTTTGCATCTCTAATAGAAATGTGCTCATGTTGCTTTAAGTGTCGAGTGAGACAAATTTCATCGTAAAAAGATAAAAATTATGGACGATTTATGAACGACGAATGTTTAAACGGTGAATGTTCAAACTGATGCGGCGCGATCAATCGAAAAACCTTATAGACTCGAGAGTATATAATGTGATGCAAGAGCGACGGGGATAAAGTAAACGAAAAAAAAGGAAAAAAACGAGGAACGGTTGTTTTACGTTGTATTAATTATTTTGTACTCTTATCGATTTAAGACTTAAGAATAAATCTGTAAACGCATAAATGTCATGGCTTTCGTTTCGGAAGTATTAGAGGAGCGTTGAAGAGAAAAAAAAAGTTGATAGTCCTTCGTTCGGAGCAATAGAGGATGACAGAAGTGGGATAAATAAAGCGTCATGCGTCTCAGAAAGGTTTTATTTTTGTTGTTGCATACCTTTTAGCGAAAAAATGCCTTGTTTCGTCAGCGCCGATGTTTGTCGCTGTTATACAAATTCTGGGGAAAAGCTATTAAGTACCCGGAAACAGCGCAAACGTGCAAAGATTCTCATAACTTTATATTCCAACAAACCATTGTGCGTAGCACACTTAAATCATGTGCAGTATCACGAAAATCGTTTATTCTGAAATTTAAATGAGCTCGACGTGCGAGTAATCATGTTTTATAAAAGACGAGATAGAGATGTTCAGTTGTAAATGCAAGCGACTCTCAGCATCTCTAACGAGACAGAAACGTCTATTGAGTAATCTAAATCATGGCGTTGTTTCCCAAAGTGAGCATGCACAGTCTAACGCCTTCCTGGCAAAGATGATAGTCTCTGATGGGCAGCGCTAGAGTTTCGTCGAGGAGTTTCAAGATTTCTATATAAGCGTCGAGACCCTGTTTGTGTTCACCGTCTTCAAGATGCCTCGACGCGACTTTAAACAGGGCGTCGGTATCCTGAAGTGCCTTGAGGCCCTTCAGAATATTCGTGCTTTTACCGCATTTTGGGCAATTGATCATGAACTCATTCGTATTCGCCTTTATGGGGAGAATGTTGCCACAGGATGGACCAGTTTCGCATTTGAACCTAATGTACACAGTCGTAAACGAAAAAATCAGTGAAACGCAATATTATTGTATCTTTGATTGTTCTAGTGGATCATTTAGCGTCTTTGTATGTTTTTGGAGACTGAGAGATTGTTAAGAGTTTCAAGCTTGACTAGGCAACTTACAGAAGTTTAAATGGATTTGATGTGGCGGTGAATCCGTTAAATACATTTGTGTTTACGGTAATGATTTGAAAAAATTAAACATTCATTGCTGAATACAATCCGGATCTTTGTGTTCACCAACGGGGTGCTGTCTTCGAAATACGGCGTACTAAATTTACCTTAGGACAGTTGGGTCAATGTCTTCCAACAGGGGCCAGTGGCCTTTACATGCCTCGCAGTTGCAATCAAACCAGTACTGCACCCTCATCTTTCGCTTCCTTTCAGCTTCCGGCGAGGTGGTGAAAATTGATCCGTAGTTTTCAGCCACCTCTTCGCCTGCCGGTATAGTACGAATTGCCCGAACTACCATTGTGCTACCGATGAAATATCTGTTGGCATTGTTAAACATGATTTTCTATCGTTAGATAAACATTATCAGCCCCGATTACGTTTAATCAAAGAATGTTCATTACCTGACCACACCAGGGTTACATGAATGATTGAACAACGCAACCGTAGGGTACACTCCGCCACCAATAAAAACACTTCTTGCTTTAGCAAGAGTCTTTTCGCTCTTTGGCCTCATTAGCTCTGAAATCTTAAAAATGTTGTTAACTCAATATTAACGGTTACCCACAATTATGCCATTACGACTGACCACTCAGTATCATTCATTCTAGTAAGTTTAATCTTCAAACCTAACGAATGTATCGTCCGAATGGCTGATAACCACTCATTCAAACTCAATACATAACAAGTTGTGTAATGCCAGTGTTAAGAAACATTGCCTATGTTCATGAAAGAAATATCGAGAATGACCTGCAATTTTACAACACACGCGACGGCACATAAGTACATACTTCGTGGGAATTGAATTGCACCAGCTGCAAGTTGTGCAGTAGTAAATCAGCGATGAATAGTTCCACTTCGGACAGTGGTTGCTCGGTCGTGTCCGGTGTTTTTACATTTTCCGGAAGATAGTCGCATGTTTTCAAGAGCCTCAATAGCCAACTGGTGATGTAGGCTCTGTGAAAGATGTCCTCAGACGATCTCTCGTCTTCATGTGTCACTGAACAAACGGGATGCACATTAACTATTCAATTTAGAAAAAATTTGTAGAAGTAAATTACGTATTCCATCTAAATGCTTCTAAAGGAACGATTTTAAGATCAACGTTCACAAATACAGATTTCAAATGTTTCTGCGTGCTAATTACGTTTGAGCTATATTACATTGGCTTTCCAACCCTTCGGATAAAGTTACGTATAAAAAAACTTTCGGAACTTGTTTTATTGGAAGATCTTATTACCTAGTCCATAAAGTGTCTCATAATTCTCTCCTTTATAGACTCGTTTGGCGGAAATCTCGAGTTTGCCCATGGAAACTTTAAGTTGCTCGTTGAGCTTGATGAGATCCTTCAACGAGTGCTGCAAAATCGCTCTGAACGCTAAGAAACAAGTGATACTCGCTCTTGAGAGCCATAGAGCCGGCAATAATGCACACTCCCTTGTATGAACTTTGGCATCCACGTTTCTGCATCGCGTGCTGCAGTATGCGACAGAACTGCATCTGTTGCAGGCTGCAGGAGTCGGCACAATGATTCGCGTCAAACAACGGTGGCAATGAGTGAGTCTGCGGGTAAATAAGTGAATCCCATGAGTCCATTGAATTGACGACATAACTTAAACGAAGCTAATAAAACCGACGTTACGCCTACACGGAACGTACATTTCCCAAACCGCGAATTCGCGACAATCGAGGTCGTTCGGTATATCCGATTCCAAAATGTTTGATCACACGAGGAAACAGTTACATCCGAATATTACGCGTTCGTTTCGAAATGTCTCATTCCAAGTATCATTTTTCGCTGATAAGAATATTATGCCGCGGCGTAAGTTCTTGTATATTCGCAATTATTTTCGTATGTTATAACTGTCACGATTATTAGTGATACATGTTACAAATAACTTGTTCCAGCACATTGAACGCGAGTCATGTCGCAAAGAAGCTCGTTAAACACACGTCACCTGTACTCTGCCAATAGAAAGGCGCAGTGCGGTTTCTCGACAGCCAATATCTCGCCGGGCATTATGTCTCTGGTAGCGACAGCGTATCTTCCGACGTCGCCTCCGTCATCCTTAATTTCAACGGCGTTGCTGCACGCAGGATACAGAGGATTGCAGTGTTCCACGCGTGGAATTTGACTGTCGACTTCCTTCACTTGCGATCTCTGCACTTTCTTCTTCTTATCGCCCACCATTTCTTTGCTCTTCGCCATCAGAGCCAGCATGATCCTAATATCAGACTCCAGTTTCTGTTTCCGTTCTAGCGGCAACTTGCTCGTGTCCAGAGCTTTTAAAGCTGTCTTGAAAGAGTCTGTAGCCTCGTCGTGTTTGTTCAGTGCCAGCAAACATCGCGCTCGTCTTTCCTCAAGCTTGTACATCAGTTCCTTTGGATATCCTGTTTGGATCGCTTCCTTTACATCTCTTAGAGCGTAGTCGTAACGTTCCAAGTGGTATAGAGTCGCCGAACGATTCGCGAGTATTACGCCCAGTTCTAAAAGTAATGATGTATGACGTTTGTTTGTATGGTGGAATTATTAAAAATGGTCACGTACATAGTGTTGTTCTGTACAGTGGTGTGAAATATGAAGTTTTAGTAGCGCCTTGTCCGTTAGTTACTTTTCCTGCTACTTATAGCTAACAATTGTCGGTTTCCTTGTCTCTTCCCGTTTCGCGGTTATTTAATATTATGCTTTTTCGTTTATGTAATTTTTGTGTTTTCGAACACCAGAACGATTAGGAAGAATCTAGGTGTATTACTAGAACGACTGACGGTGGTCATTTTGACCGCGTCTTTAATATTGTCTAACGAGACGATTAAGCATGTATCGTTAGTCATACGATCCTACATCGACATATTCTAATAACCTTTACGCATAACCAACTTACATGATTAATCGCTATACTTAAAATCATGGTCAATCCTGTGCAATAGCATGATGCACACATTTAGACTCACTGAATGGTTAAAACTACCTAATGCACCGTTCTAGTATTAACACTTTCCACTATATGAAAATTCTTAGAGAATATAGCGAAAACTGAATGGCAACTAATAAAACAGACTGTGATTTTTATAAAAGAAGTGGTACGGTCAATGCACTAATACTCATTCCGGCGAATAACCATAATGTAAATGCAATGAAAGTGTGTCGCTGTAGTGGGGATAGTTGTAACGATACAAGCGACTCTCTGCGTCGCTTCTGTGGCGACATTCGAGTGCAAATGGTTCATCCTGCCACGACTGACCCTTTGTCTGATCGAACACAGCGAAAATTACGCGCATCTTATCAGCATCTCGCGCTGGTCTTCATCGATTCGCTCACCGTTCTTCGGCGCAACAAGCACAGCGTTCGAGTACGTCTCGAGGGCTTTCCCGAAGTCGCCACGCGCGAAGAGCTTGTTGCCGGCGTCCTTCAATTTGAGAGCGTTCTCCGCGTCTTTCAGCCCGGCGTTCTCCACTTCCAGCGACAGGTGGTGTGCCTCCGGGTAGCTCAGGACAAACGCAACCCTTTCCGCATTCGTGCTAAATGCGGCGAACTTCTTGAAATCCTGCTGACTTATAGCTTTCCGCACCGCCAGCAGATTTGACCGGAAGTAGTCGCCGATCTCGACCTTCGTCTCATCTTCCAGCACCATCGTCAACGCGTTTCGATAAACGACAGCTGATTTCTATCGTTGAGAATGTCAACGGTTACCAAGCTTTCGCGCAGCTTCAACACTCTCGGCGATAATGTTTATCGCGTTCGGTGGCACATTGTTTCCGATGACCGATTAACTTCTCAAATTACGATAATTTATGATTATGATTCAGTTGTCGGTCGAATTTTGGATATCGATTATTTGTATATAATGTGGACGATGTGTAATTTATCAGATTATCGATACATGTATTGTGTGAAAGAACGAAAACGTGTTAATTAGTGGACCGTAGAGGCTACCGGTTGTAATTCGCTGGTTTAATGTCTCACGATCAGTGCATTAAGTTCTTCTGGATACTGTCAAGATTGAATTAATTTATCATACTGTACTTTATCGGCTTTTGTGCATTAGGCGACTGGTAAGTAGATCGAATTGAATTTAATCCGGCGTCTGATTAAATGCACATGCGTATGACACGTTGCTGGTCGACGACTCGAAGCTACTGGGCGTCATCTTCCTTGGCAAAAAGCTACTTACGACTATTTCCGTCCGCGCTATTTTCAGCCATGCTCAACGTGGGAGTGCTACAATGAGGGAAGAAACTGAGACGCGGAACCTGTGTCCTCGTTTTTCACCATGTTGGTGATCGACGAACTAAGTTCAATGATCAGCTAACACATCATTGAAATGATTAAAAATAGTTTCAACGAAAAGTTAACAAATTGTGATAGTCGCTTTGTTTCACTGCCTCATCACTGTATAATTTCTTTTGAAAGTATAATAACAGGATATTGTTTTTTGAAAGTGTTAAAGTACCTTTGAGAATATTTATTAAAATATTATTTACGTATTGTTTATATTACGATAAAGTTTTACAAACATATGATTCATTGCTTAATAATAAATCTATATTTCGTCCGTTTCTACAAGGTA
Source organism: Priocnemis perturbator (assembly GCA_963942575.1). Lineage (NCBI taxonomy): Eukaryota > Metazoa > Arthropoda > Insecta > Hymenoptera > Pompilidae > Priocnemis > Priocnemis perturbator. The sequence continues at coordinate 9,200,899 of OZ012649.1, read as the reverse complement.
AGTAACTAAACTAAGCAGAATTTGTTAAATATTTTGTATTTCACTGTAATTAAAACACTCAGATATGAGATGAGACTAACTATAGTTAACTAGACTAATTTAAGTACAATATATACAAAACTTAAGCGACGTAGAAAATGCTAATTTATAATGTACATGAGAGAGTATCGCATTTTTGCTTTTTAAATAGGATGGAGTCAGTGAGTAGCGCGATTTCTTCAAAACGCAAAATTGAAATTCGCAAATGACTTATTGCACATGCTACGAGATACAACGTATCTTCATGTCAAACGAAAAGACTGATATGTCAAAGATTGGTCACGTACCATAACGTTCGGGTGAAAACTATATCGAGGGTAATGTATCGGTAAACGTTTCAATCAATACCAAAAAATATGCTTCTGCGCAACAAAACTAAATTAAATGCGATTTTATCGAGTGAGAGATGATAAAAACATCCCGAAATAAGAATCTAGGACCTCGAATTTAATTTTCATTCGCAGTTTTGAGGAGAGATTGATGAACGTGGGAGAGTATAGGGGAACTCCGAGAACAGTCACGTTATAATAATGTTATAATGATCGATTCTCGTGGGTAAGTATCGCTTTTTTGATACAATTACATTATGGAACCACCTTCGTTACGAATTAGTCTGGATAATTCAAATAATTCAGAGGTTCGCTGTATCGGACTTATTGCGTCAATAGACGAGTCTTGCTCAAAAGGGATTCTATTCGCGTCGTTCAAACTTCACGGAGCTTAGAAGGCACGCTTATCGATATCATGATCGTCGTACCGGGCTTTGCACGGGATACAAGTGCTGTGAAAGTGAGTCTAGGCCAAGACGCATTCCATGAGATAGAGCTTGCCCTAGACAATAACGATTGGATTCATTCAAGGACGGGGCAAGATCATGAACGTACGATAAATTGATCGTGCCTGTATGAATCATAATGTACGTATTGTCTGTTTAAGTATGCTCGATGGTAAGAATGTTTGGCTGAAAACCTTCTTATGCCACACAGCAAGTATTTTACATACAAATTATACGTGGCCTCTTTACATATTACGACACTTTATGTAGAATGTTTTAACTACCGTTTTTAATGTTTTTTTTCCTACCCTTTCCACCATTCGTCGGTTATGTCGTGCATACTGCAAAATCATCGATTGAATAAAATCGTAGTAATTTATAGGGGATAATTTTGTCATTTTGTTCGATTTGCCCAACTTTATATTTGCCAAGTTCCAGGACTCAGGAACCTGCTAATAATGTCATGTTTAATCAAGTTGTTTGCTGTTACTTTGACATCAACGTGATTTCAGGTACAGTTCCCTTTGTTTTACCGACCCAATTCACGATTCATTAACCCTCTCCAAATTTCTCTTCAAGCGCGTTTCTTGTACACTGCATTCGATTTATATACACTATGAAAGAGAATATGAAACTACGCCATGGACGATGTCCCTCAGTCACTCAAAAAACATTAGAAAGTAACATAAAAGCTTCCTCAAATATTTTGTCGTACCTAATACTCGAGTACGATCACTGATACACCACAGAGCGTCGCATTCATCATTAGCAAAACTATCTCAGCGAACAGTACCCAGACCTACCGCGTCTACCACTTCGTCCTAGCCCCGCTCGGCACATGCCCTTCGTCCCGCACCGTTCCAATGCTCCCCGCCAGAGTCCTCGTCGACGTTAAGAAACCTCGGAAGGCGGTCCGCCGAACGTCGCCCCTCGACATCCTTCCTCCCCAGGTGCCTTCCCTCGACGTCGACCTATCGGCTCCGCACCCATCGTCAACGTCGTCGCCAGCGTCAGCACGAACGACAGCGGGCAGCACGCGCGTCGGTCGTCCGCGTTCGCTGACTCAGAAATCGTACGACGCCTCGTCGTCCTCCTTGGTGTTCCTGAAGCCCACCCTGTAGAGGCCGCCCGCGACCAGCGCGCCCAATATCGGGCCCACCCAGTAGACCCAGAGGTTCGACCAGAGGCCGAGGATGACGGCCGGGCCGAGGGTTCGCGCCGGATTCATGCTGCTACCAGTGAACGGTACGGCCGCCATATGCGAGGCTGAGATCGTCAGGCCGATGGCGAGCGGCGCCCATCCTTTGACGTCGCTCCTCTTCGGGTCGGTGACTGCGTGCACCACCAGGACGAGGAGGAACGTTATGATCGCCTCGACCACGAGGCCCTGGCCCGCTTGTATGCCGCTGCCCAGCATCGTCGCTCCTATGCCCCGCTCCTGCTGCATCGTCGGCACCAGCGCCTGTAAGTCAAATGTTTGCCGATCTTTTCCTCTTTTTCTTTTTTTTTTTTTCTTCTTTCCCCGTCTCCTTTCTCGCTTCTTTGCTTTTTATCTTTCCCGTATGTGGAACGAATGCCAAATTGGCAGGGAGTGGTACTTCCATGTACGTCGGTCTCGCTCGTATTTTAACGAAAAGCGTATGTGCGGGGTTTGAAGGGTATTGAGGTGGTGTACTTTTTAAGATGACGTTATATTTCTTTCTTTGTCGTGGTATTGTGATACGGAGGCGGTGGAGGTGATGGTGTTGAAATGAGGGATGAGAGCATTAAGAAATAATTACATAACGTAACAATGGATATATGAATTAATACCCGTTTTACGTTCAATCAATTAGTCTGATGAATATGTTAAGATTCTACGTTCGTACGAACATGCTGGTTCTCGTGCATGACCGACGTTCAACTGTGGTAGCACTTAATTTCCGGTCCGTAATTAAAGACGTCCGAACTTTCCACTCGTCCCGACTGTCGTGTCGTGACAACACACGAACTCGTCGATGCTGTTCGTGGGTTTAAGGCAGTGTTTCCCAAAGCATCGTTTCTGCTTTTACTACTGCACGACTGATTTTAGACGGTAAGTAACTATCAACGGACACGAAACAATTCACCATTTCTTTTCTAGTTCAATTGAAGCATTATCTTGAAAATGAACCTTCAATAAAGATATAATAGCTTTCGGAATAATGACCTTATAATACTTAGCTTCTAGCCTTGATTTCACGTATTAGCCCCTGTAGGACAGTGATGCATCGATGAGGTCGTGCACCGAAAGTAGTACGCGATCACTAAGGCTTTGGGAAACACTGTTAAGGATTTACGGCACACTGACGCACGTGCGTTGGTAAAATCTTCGCGTATAATGTAACTCGGCACGCGCGTGTCGAGTAATCGGGTACTTACACGAGCACGTAATCCAGTCGGTTGACCAGTTTCTCTGATGTAACGGACACCGGCACACGCTCGACTGCTAACCGAGGAAAGTATATGCCTACCGGACCTTGACCTTCGACGGTGACAACTTTAATTGAGAGACTGCCGAAACGGTACTCTCGCGCGATATCGGAGTTTCGACTGTTCAAACGAGTTCATTCTCATATTTTAATAGAAAAGTGTTTGACGTTGAACGAACAATCTCACGAGGACTGTGTCCTTTATACTAGTCGAGGGGAATGCGATGTAATGAATACATTTTTACATGCATATGAATGAAAATTACTATATGATTATGATCGAATATAGAAATTGTAGGCAGTCGGTGTAATGTTTACGTGAGGTTCATGGAGCGGTGCGTAAAATTGCGTGCAGCTTCGCGTAAAGATGAAGGTCTATGTTACAAACGTGATATACAAATTGCGACATGCGATGGAGGTTCTGTAGTTGCTGATAAATTATAGAGCGCTGCGCGTTAAATATGTTAATCAGTCATAACTTCCGATCTCTCATATCGTTTCTCTACGTACCTTCAGCAGAGCAGAACCCGCAATGGCACCGCAACACTGGCAAACGATGTAACAGAGAGCCTTGAGGAGACTGCAATTGCCGCTGATCAGCAGACCAGCGGTTACTGCGGGATTGATATGGCAACCGGAAATCGGTCCCAGGGCCTGTAACAAACAAATTAACCGTTCATTCCATTTCAAACGTACATAAGGGAAATGTATTGTAAACGAAAAATTAAACCTAACGCCGGCCTTTTTACGTCTTAAAATTTTATTCCTCTTCTATCTTCTATTTCTACTTCACTTCCCCACAGACGTCTACAGCCCCGTACATTCTCTTACAGCATCAACACCATAAATATTCAACAAAGCGAATCAGCCCTCAAAAACATCTTACCACAGCTATCTAATACCTCTCAACCTCATATTTAACACGAACGAACGATATACGGTTGAAGAGCCGCAATCGCATCACCCAGCAGCCACAAAATCGTGGTAACCACGAGACGCACGACGCACGCTCTACTCTCTACTCCTCCTGGCATAGACGCCGTAAAAGCAAGCGGCAGACATCTCGGCGACGGTGACTCCTCATTGATCCACTGTGACTCGCCATTGATCGAAGGTGTGCTTATACGAGGCGACAGAGAAGGTAAAGACGACGGATCGGTAAGAGTGTTCCAGTGACGAACGAGAAAGAAAGAGGGAGAGAGAGAAAGAGAGAGACACGATTGGCGGCGAGAGAAGGAGAAAGAGACAGAAGTGTCCGGGTTGGAAGGCGGGGGGGTGCGTTGTCTAGATCGGTGGCTGGTCCGATTTGGGTCTGATGGGCCGGCGGATCGTAGCCGGGGTCCACGGCGGCCCAGTTCTCATGCACGTCAGCAAGGTCTCAGCTCGCCTTGGGCGATCGGCAACACATGCGCCGACGAGATCTCGGACGTTGCGCAAACCCCGACGTCTTCTCGTCTCGTTCGTTTTTTCACGCTTCTCCGCTGCTGCCTCGTCTTCATCGCCCTCTTCTTTCGTCTCACTGTTCCCTCTCGCCGTTCGCATCGTTCACGGATCGGCCACGTTCCTCGGTGCATGCTTTTCTGCAGTTCTTTCGCCTTTGTTTATTTTCCGCCGAAGACTGTCGAGGGTCGCTTTAGAAGTTGAAGTACCGGGAGCAGTTTCGTGGTCGATAGTTCTCGCGGTCTTTAAGCAACTTCAAAATAGGAGCAGGTTCTCTATTCAACATGTACATTTTTTTTAATTATGGCACTTTTCATTTCTCTTGTTACATTTTTTTATACAAGTTGAGTAGGGGGTAAGGTGTGGATGGAAAGGAAGAGAAAGGATAGTGATGGGGAAGGAATAGGAAGTGGTGAAAGATTTAGGGAGGTATAGGAAGATGTACCGGACAATGTGATTGTTGTTAGTTTTCCGATTTTGTCGTTCGCTGCTTAATTGATTTTAATTCGGGCGACTTTCGGTATTTCGGTTTCTATTACTTTCGAACGCCTCTTCTTTCGCGTCGTCGTCGTTGCCTTTTTTCGTCCGGCCGACCCTCGTCTCAGAATCGCATGAAAGTGCACGTCGGCTGTACTTGACTGAACTGTCGGTGCGATGTATAAATCTTTCTCACCTTATTTTCTTCCTTTACGTCATGCCGTGTGCTCCTTTGCCGTACAATGTTACACGGATGAAAGCTCGACGAAATTATGGGCGAGGCGTTGCGACAGAATTGAAGGGCTTAGTTGCAAAGTGCCTTTTAAATTCCGAAGATGAGAAATGACGAAAATGATCTGCCTATATGGTGATCCACATATGACCATATACGTGTCTATATACGTACGCATAACTTTTACACTTCATTGTATTCAGTTACCTACTCAGTCTGCATCTTTATTTCCGTCATTGCTATCGGATGGGTCGCCAAAGCGACTTAAAAGAAAATCTTTCAAATTTGGCAAGATCTTTGAAATGTTAATTGAACTGCTTGCAGTGGGCGTGTTCTATCGTGTACCACTTTAATTGACGCACGCTTATGACACGCCTAAGAATAAAGGCGTCATTAAAGCAACCCGAAGGTAAGAGGTGGAAAGAGTTACACCACTTTCCACGGCACATCGACCTTCGAGTGTATGCCCCAACGAAAGCGTTATTCTGAGAAAAGTAATAACGAACTCCGGCTCACTCTGCAGCCATGGCCCGCGCGTATGTATAATTTCGATGAGCGCAGTAGCGATCCGCCGGGTTCCTTTAGAAGCGTATCTCGCTATCTCGAATCAATCTCGTGGCCGTTATTAAAACGGCAAAACATTTAGACGTGGCCGTCGATCGTCCGCGGATAGGAATCGCAATGGACGTTGCCGAAATCTGCTTACGGGATCCGCGAACCGTGAAGAGCATGTCGAAATAAAGATTTGTCGATAGGCAGGTCGATCGATGGTCGGCATGCGACCGTTCTGCACGAAAATTTACCTTTCTGAGAACAGCGCCAACGAATGCCACACCAAATCCGTCGAATAACACAAAACGCATAAATAAGAAACCGGACGTTGGTCGTGATAAAATCGACCGCACGACCGAACTATCTAAGGCCATCGGCTGTAACATTCTTGCGATCGAGTAACGATTACAAATACGATACGAGCACGATAACCGCCTACGCCACGATCGATGCGTTTCCTTAGCACGCTCCAACGTCGATTTAACTGGCTGCGGCACTGTCCTCGCGGATCATGTATGAGCGAGCATAGATCATAGTTTCTTAAATTAGCTCGCGGTTTCGTGCCCTACGGGCCTCACGACGACCCACAGCCTCCGGTCATATACACGTCGTACACCTTCCCATAAGATACGCGGCGTATGAGCTCATATGTGTGCCGAATCCGCTCTCGTTTATACGCCGATGTGTCAGCCGTCGGGTTAGTTGCACGCACACGCGCGCGCATACGTGGACTTTAACGCGCGCCGCTTGTATCGTGCAAGGATCGACGTTCCCTTCTTCGCGAAAGGTGGACGCAAAAAGTATCGCGCGCCTCGGTGAGAAGGAGAGAACGAGACGAAAATTGTCGTAATGTATGGGGAAAGACAAGGCGGAGCAGTGGGCTGGGGGAGGGGGAGGGGGAGGGATTTTTGTGCGCGTTGGGCACCTTGGCAAAATGACGTCATGTTGTAAGAAATGTTAAGATTGAAAGTCTTATCTGTAAGCAGTTAGATGGGGAGCAACGATTGTCCGGTGTTATTTTTATTCTCGTATACTTGTATGTTGCAGGTAAGTGCGAACTCGGGAATTTTATATATTTATTACGAATGTAGCTACGGTTGGTTCATTCAAATCGTTGTTACGGTAATTTGGCTAGATTGACGATTGAGGTGAATGATATTGTACCAGGGTATCTATTACGAAAATTGTGTATGAATCGTATAGGGTACGTCAGTGATGGTGTAGTGCCGTATATCGAAATATTGTATAGATTTTTCACTTAATTATCTCACTACTTTCATTATCGGCCGTCACAATATGTATACCGTACAGACAAATTGCGTACTTTGATTAACGTCCTGCCCGATTCAACAAACGACGTCACGGCGAGCGATCCGCTTCTTGCCGAAATTTTAGTGAGCCATTAAACGGATATGACGGATATACTATATGTTCTTGCGACGTGTCCACGTTAATGGGTATGACGTGTGCGTCTTGATAGATGCCGAGCGTTACAATTCGTCGAAACGATCGTAAAAAGTAAACGTTTGTAGAAAGTGCGAGCGTTTAAGCATTACCGTGTAGTAACGGTTGATTCATATTGATTGAAAAAGTTTGGAGTAGGTTATCCCTGCGCTAGGCAGACGTCGGATTGAGAGATTGAAGGTAGTGAGTGGAGGCAGACTTTTATAGTCAGACGTAAGAACGCAGTTCATAAACGCAAGATTTTTCCAATGATTCATGGGATAGCAAATTTCACATTACACTCATACCAGTAGTGTCAAAGCGGAAATTTGACTAAATTCACTATTCCTCTGAAACTTCATCTTTTCCTTACAACTCCGTTAACACGTCACTTTTGAATCCGTACTTACGCAACATTTCTATCTGATATCTGTCCGTACCACGCACTGGCGATATTTGGCAAGAAAATTCTGAGACACTCCGTATCTTAAGCCGTGATTTGCGACGCACTTTTGCAGTGTCTCGACGCGTGCATACAAATAAATATACATATATACATATAGCTACATACACCGAAACTACAAGTCGCCAGTTCCGTTCGCCGATTGGCCGTCAGGTCGTACAGTAAATTTCCTCGTCTCCCCTCATCCTTTCGCGCCCGTCGTTAGCCTGTCGAATTTCACGTTACGTGCTCCCGCAAGCACTCCGTCTCACATAATTGGGGTGCGCAACATGGGCGCGCGCGCGCTACAACTTTGCTCGCTTAACAAAAGCGCACAGGACAATGATCTTTCACTCTCGTTGGGCGCACGTTGCACAACACAGTCGCTCGGCCGTTCTCCAGGGAGCGGTCCGGAGCTGTTGTATGCCCGAAACGCCCCCGGCGAGATGACTCTAATATTTGCCGAGGGATATGACTCGCTCACGAAGCTGGATATCGATTATTATCGCGCATCCTGGAAGCGTTTACCCGCGGGGGTTGCTCTCCTTCGCGCGGCCCGATCGTAAGTCATCGATGACAAATTGTACGGACGCGGAGAAAAAGCTCAATCTTGATGGCACGCTAGACTGTCTAATGCATTGTGTAAGTGGGTATACGCGTGGAATGCCACTTCTGATGGTAGTCATAGATTCTGAGTCATATATACGTGGACAGTTGTGTGTGTCGATGGGATGTAGATGAATGAGATACGCGTTTTATGGGGAAAATGGTTGGAGAGGGTGGGGGATGGAGTCTGAATGTGTTGAGTTGATTAATAGACACCTCTACTTCGAAGCTTCGTGACAGAAAAAGGAATCAACTTCATGAAACTGCCATCGAAAAGCCATTTCTAAAAATCGAACAAAAGTGATAAGCAGGTGCTGAAACGCTGTCTCTATCAGTCATAATTAAAGACGAGAAATGAGTACAAAGCGTAACAAGACTGATCTCTGATCCGACGTTAGCGTCGTGGCCTAAACGACAGATCGCCTGCAAAAAGTGGCCGAGGAAGAATTAGATTTTACGAAAAAAAAAAGAGTAAATCATTAGGCCGCAAGTCAGATCGAGGTTGAGGCCATTCGCTTTAATTCGCTCGAAGTAATTTGATTCCTCGCGTCTGTCTGCCTCTCCGATCGTATGCTCGAGAGAACGAAACACGTGTACTGTCCGCATGCGCGTCTTGCTTTACATGACCCTGGAGAATCGTCACATTTTTCGCGACGATGTTTGCACATGGGACGAGCACGTGAAGACAGACAGACGTTTCGAAGGACCGAAGACGTGGCGAACGACGAAGGTGGCATTAATGGCGTCCTTCTGGATAGTTTGACCATTGTGCCTTCTAAACAAATGCGGTCTAGGCAATGTGCGTTGATGAAACGTTTGCCTCTGTATGGTCTGATATAGACAGTGGGCATGGTTACGGAGAAGCAAGTTGGTTGGCGCAGGTGGCACCTATTGCTTCTCGGGAATGTTTGAATGCCACAATGGAAGGCCAGTGGCGTTTCTGGTTTACAACCCTGTTATGCGACCACCTATGCTAATTAAGATGCGATAATTCTACGCTCCGTCGTCTGTCGGTCATGCGAACCCAGAAAATAAAGTGACTGTATTTATCTGTACAGAAGGACACTTTGTTTTAGCGTGAAAAATAATGGAATTGCGTTGTTTAAGTCAAACTGTCTTCGCGAAAAGTATGCATTTGACAAATAGCGGATTTGCATAGCTTAGAGGATTGCATGACTTTGAGTACTGTAAAGGTGAGTTAGATTTGTTCGATTCGAGAAAGAAAGAGCGCTACATTACGTGGCGGGCAATAAATTTACTCTGCAGAACGACCACGATTTTACTGGACGCTTCTGCCGCCGTAATGCTGATGAAAAGCGTACGCATACCGCGACGGTGATTTTACTTAAGGTAATACTGGAAATTGGACAGTAATTTGGCACGCCAACTGGACGGTAACGTCGTATAAAGTAAGATAATGAAGGCGTCACTAATTTTAACACGGCCGCGCGAACTAAGAGGTTTTTAATTTTCGCGAGTTTGGAGAGTTTCGCGAAAACTTTTGCAATCCGCGTGATTGATGACGACACGCGCGTAACCGGCGAGAAATTTATGAGTTTACCTTTGCGCGAACTCTCTTGCCCCACGTCCATTATGCGTGCCGACGCCAAAACTGGACGCATTGTTGACATATTATCTTCGACTCGCCGAACATTCGGCCGTTTACAAGTGCGACCGTAGTTTGCAAGTTACGAAATAGTTCATCTTTTTCGCGGTATTGAACTTGCCGTCCGAAAGCGTCCGTTTCCGATGTTGGACATTGGGAAGATTCTTCTTGCGGAATAATACGCCAGTACGTACGTCTCATTTTCACGTGTCTCGCCTCACACGGAATTACACAATGAGCGTGTTGCCCGGCTCCTTAGCGATTCTACGTGCGTGGAAGAAGTGTACGCGCGGATAATACGGGGCGAGAAGTGTGCTATTTGCATTCGGCGGTTGCATCGACGTCTTTGGACTTTGCGTGCGCTTCCTCTGACTCTTCGTCCGCGTTTGTCACGTAGATATGTGTTGCGTCTTCTCTGTTCCTGTAGTAAAATCCGGAAATTTTCAAATACCTCTCGCACCCCGCGTTTCCTCACTCATTTCCAATGAGACGCGCGCCGTTCTAATTCGCTCGACCCGACGTACAAGCGAGTTCGGGATCGAAGGCTTACCAGGCCGATTCGGACGCCGCCGCCGTCGCCGCCGCCGTCGGGGAATATAAATGCCTACATCCGCGCCGCGGGCTGTCGGAAAGTAATGTATCAAAAGAGACGGAATAAGAGTGCGGTGGCGCGACCGATCGGAGTTGCGAGTTGGAGGCGAGTGAGCAGCGAGGCACACGAGTAGGTTGTCAGAGCCTCCGGGGCAGAATTGCACCATCCCGACGGTTAGACCCCCCTGGGGCGAATCAGCGGCCTTATTTACCCTTCTACAGTCGACGTGCCAATGGCTCCTTGTTGGACGCGAGCGGCGTACAAGCTCGAGAAACAGTAACGTAATGAGCTTGAGAGGGAGAGGGGGGGAAATAGAGAACGTTAAGGAGACAGTGTTTTAAACTAACAACTATCTAGCTAACTCGAGAGCACTTTTGTGTGGCCACTTACGAATTTGTTCGACGGCGCGGGTTTTCGATGGAAGAGAGCGAAAGGTGAGTGGGATGGAGATGGACATGAGAGGTCAGGAAGAGTTGGGATTAGTCATGTAATTGACGTATATCCTCGAACGAGCTCCCTCATCGATAGGCTGCGGGTGGCGACAGGTGCATGTGGGCATCGACGTCGGACTATCGATAATATTTGCAGTAATTGGAAGGACGCAAGTTGTCGGGTAGATGAATCGTGTCATGGCGATGCGTTTGCCTGAGTGGAAATGCGTAGAATGGAGTGAGGAGAAATTGAGTGAAAATATGATGTAAATTAGAATTTTACGTATTTTTAATGTTATTATTTATGTGTCTAATACCGTACCGAGTAGAGGTGATAACGTTTTCGAGGTTGATTTCTTTGGATCGATTAACTGCCCGTTTTATTGAATAAGTAATAAGTCACATCTTCCATTTTTCTCAGTCTCGTGTAAAGTAGTCCGGCCGAGGCCGATGATGCGATAATTAATAACTTTGGACACGCGTTGCTCACGCGTGCCCTCGGGTCGGTAACGTCAGCCGTTTCAGAGAGGACGAAAGCGTGAGGAAGAGTCAAGGATCAGGTGAGAGAAGGATATGGGAGAGGAGTTCGTGCCGCGTAAATTTGTACACCGTCAACCTCCCACGTGGTCGGCCACGGTAACTTCTGCCTACGCCTCCTTAAGCAATTATCCACCCGTGGCCAAAGGCAACGGCCACCTTCTAGTTGCGGCTCGCTCGCAATGTTCGAGACTTCGTCTTGTGACGAAGGAATGGCATCGTTGACAGCGAAACGTCGAGGGGCACCCTTTATAGTAACGCTAAAGTCTCCTCGTAATCCTTCGTAGTAGAATTCAGGTGCCCGTTGAAAATGATGCGGATGACCGCACCGAAGCTTGTACCAACATAAAACGGAAATAATCTTCACGTTTACCTGATTCACAACGCTCGATTTGAAAAGAGAAATTGATGGAACGGCAAGAATTCAGCGACACGTACCCTGCGTTTCGTGAAATCTCAATCAACACAGCGAATCGCAGCGACAGCGATGCGAGAGTCGTCGTCATAAGGATTCAATCGCCGCTTCGTGAAATATCAATTACGTAACAGACGTGTCAGTGAGTTGCACTCGGACGAGTACGGCCGCCGCTTGCATTTATTTATTTTGGCGCACGACCCGTCAGGGCGTCAAAGCGATCGGGTTGAAGACCGCTAACTTTGGATTACGTCATGAGCCTTGAATGAACAGACGTGCCCGGCGAGTATCGAGAAACGTCAACGTTATTAAACGTATCGACGATAATTATGAAAACGCGTAGCATAACACGCGTCGAGCATGTCGATAATAACAATGGAAAGGGTGATGGTGCGTTTCAATTATGTATATCCTCGAGGGCACCGTGTCGGGCCAATAGCAGGATCATCGTCCTTCGGACGGATCATTGAGTACACATTGAATAATTTATGAAAGGAGTCTTAGCGTGCGCGTAGTCATCAATCGCCGAAAGTTCGCGAGTCGACGGCTGTACTATAAATTCTTACGAGGACGAGGTCAGATCACCTGGATTCGAAAGGACGGAGATGATCCTTCCTTTTTTTCACCACCCCGGCCCCGTTCTCCATTCATCTTTCGGAATCGTATTAATTAATTCATCGGTCACGGTTAATTAGCGTCGAGCGCGGTATTGCTCGTCAGTTTCGTCAATGTTTATTCTACTTTCGCTTTCTGCTCTTTCTTAATAAGCCCACCTTAGTCGGTTCTAGGTCTTCGGCACTGCTCGGATTGCACTCGCTGTTTAATAAGCGGCATTAGTTATCGGCGATTTATGTAATTTCTTCATCGCGAGTGTCGGCTTGCATTTGTCAGTTCCTTTCGCTCATACGCGACTTGTCCGTCGTGAAATAAACGAAGAAATAAATGAATCTCTTCTCAACCTGCACCGCTCGGGAGTCTCAAAAAGACTACTCAAAATCGCACCGACCTCCCCGAAGTTCTTTCAAGCCGTGATGTTGCGTAAGCGCGCTGAAAATATAATTGATCTGACAAAAAAGAATGGAATATATCTATCGAAACGAGCGAGGTCGCCGAGGGAGCGATAATTGTCCTTACGTAGCGGATCTCCGTCACGAACGAGAGGTAGGGACAGGATGCAATTTCTCGCGGTAGGCCGTGCCGGGAATTTCGTAATTGAACATATGTACAAGTATAAAACGCGCGTCCATGACGTCCTCCTCGTCCCTTCGAGACAAACCCGCTCTCAATTATCGGACGATCTCGCCAGCATCTCTCGGTTTTTACGTCTTCCGATATAAAGATTTTGTTCGTTCGCGAGTCATGTACAGTACCGACTCTAAGTTTGGAATCTTGGATGAAGATTGTTGACAGTAAAACTGCCGCGGACTTACGCGTACCTGGGTCTACTGGAGGGTTGGAAATATACGTGTCATTTGTCTTGTAATATATCTGTTTAATAATTATAAAGGGAAAAACGAGTTTTAAATAAGATTTCTATTTTATTGTGGGGGAGTTCTAATAGTTGTCGAATAGATTCGGTAATAGGTACGGTTCAATCATAAGAATTAGCTTAGATAATATTCAGTCGAGGCTGGAATCCAAATTCGAAACGTTTGTGCGTCAGCTGGCCAATAAGTTATTTCGATTTAGGTCCGATTTGCATTTTAATGGGAAGTACCACGAATGAGAAATTCGTTGAGAAATCACGTGCGAATTGTGTTGTTGCAATAACTCACTTCACGTCCCGTCGCAATCTCTCCCGGTTATGAATTAGATCTATATCAGCGCAGTCGACGTTTACTACTGTGCGACACATTTTTGTGCACCAACGACTGCTCTCCTCTTTTTTTTTTTCATGCAACACAACGAGATTTACGGCCATCCTTGCAATAAAAGTTATTTCGACCAGGCATTGTTAGAGCACGTTCTAGATTCCGCTGTGACATTCACAAGTTGGCACTCGCCATCGTCGGCGCTTACATCTATGTCCACGTTTCATTACATCGTAGCAAATATTATCACTCCTCACCTCCTTGAGCCCAAAATCACCGTCAAAAGTGAGTATACGCAGCGAACGTCAGATGTGTTTAATCTCGCGCATAATTCGGTGAGTTTCGAAATTTCTTGCTACCTCCTCTTTCGCCCGCTGGAATTGTATATACTCTTCCATTATCATTTATTCGATTACCAGTCTCGGACAGGCACTCTTTGGGAGAATCGGGTCGTTCAAAGCGCCGAACGATAGACTCGCTCATTGTCAGATCGGACAGAGATTCGGAGTCTCGGACTCCAGCTGGGCAAATTAGCATTCGCCCTACACGAGGCTGACAGTATTTCACCTGCCGAACGTCACTTCCACGTCGTCGTTCGGGAGGACAGCGGGAGCGAGGAAGACTGATCGTGGCTCGGCCGATTCCTAATGTCTGGTGTGACAGTGTACGGGCAAGCGAGGTGAATGGAACCTCCCTGCTCTTTCCACTTACCTCTCGCGTCTCAACCTCCGCTCGATCCTAGTCTCACTAGGATCCTCGTATGACATAATACGCTTTGATACGGAACGCGTGCGATTCGCTCGATTCTTTCTCGCTCAAAGGATCGCGGGCGAACGGTAAGACGAATTTATCGGTACGGCGTGCTCGAATTTTGTTTCACGCGATTTTTGACTCGTTCCCCTGGTACCTGTGTGGACGTTCTATTCAATTGGCGGACTGGTCTTTTAGCGCGCCCTTTTGTGACTTATCGTGACTGTTAGAATGTAGAAGGTCAAGCGTCCGTTTTCAATCGTTGAATTTATTACGTCGGACGGATCGAGATTGTTAGATGACGGTGAATAGATGAGCGAACGCAGAGAGAGTCTTCGCGCGACGAGGTTTTCTATTTGCATATACAGAAGAACGACGTCTTGATTCGTTTCGTACGCTCGCCTCTTTGTTCGCGATCCGTCCTTCTGCTAATCGTCATTTTTCATAATCTTCTCATTGGATCGAAATTCCGTATCTGTTAGTCGGCCAGAATACTGAGAATCTGTGCCGAGCGAAAGTATTTTATCTAATCAGACTGACGTTATTTCAGAAATTATGCGAAACGAGTTGTTGAACGTTTTATTTACTGTGACATCATTTTTGCTCCTTGCTCATTGGCCGTGCCGGCAAATTCGCACTGAATGGCAAGTTTTGCAACTGTGTTCTGGTGAAAGAAAATAATGGAAGCGGCGGCGCAAGGAGAGCAGAAGTTGGCGATCTGCTGTCCGGTTCTGAAATCGTGTCCGACACGAGTGCGGGATAAGTGAATGGAATCTCCTTCTACCACCTGTCTCCTTCCTCTTTCACCTTCTCCACTGTGATATACGCGCGCGCTAAGAGTTTTTGTCAGGTATAAAAAAAAAAAGAAGAAATGATGTTCTATTTTAAGGATCTACGCTTCGCATACGTTCGACGATAGTTTCGTTCCATGCGAACGTACGAAGATAACAATCTGCACGACTGTATTACTGTATACGTTAAAATAATATATGTCTATCACTTTCCTCCGAATTCAGCAAAAAATTTAATCGCACAGTCGAAAGATTTGTTGAATTGATGAAAATCATTGGGGTGTGAAAGAACATAATGTAAAGGTGCTACTTAAACGTTGGACTAACCGATGAGTGAGAAACTCGATACTACATGTCGTAATTGCTGTCAGTACTGTCAGACATCGGTGTATGTTTTCGAATTACACGTATTAAAGGAAGTTACTGCTCACCATTGCCAAACTTGCCACTGCGAGACCGAACGTGAAAGCGATATGGAGAACGGTCGGTGGATTTCCGGCGACCCATGTGATACAGGAAGCGCATCCAATCAGGACCAGCAAAAGTGTGCCGATCATTTCAGCGAAGAGTGGGACCAGGAATTCCATCTTGGTCACCTCGTCCAGGCCAACGAAGTCCTTCGCACCTGAAAGGATCAAAGTATTCGTGCAAAGTTTCATTTAACATTAAGGAACGTCGGCGGAAGTACATCTAAGAAATTATTTTTGCTATTGACGGTCCATTTAAACAACTAGCATCTTCTGCAGTTGAAAATATTTCATAGTTATGTTGATGCATAACGAATAACAGAAATATTTGTTACTTTATACAACCGGTTTCGGTTATTACAACCTTTCCATAATTCGAATGAATCTGAAAATTAACTAGCTGCCTGCGTCAAGATGTGATATATTTTATGAACATGTATTATATTATGTAAACTATGCGGCGTTTTATCTGGGTAGAGTATAGTGATCAATTATAATTAGGCTTGCAAAAATCAAACATCGCGACAGTAGATGCAGTCATCGTAGTCGACATGTGCATCGTGTTCTACGTTGAGCAAGATTGTAAAATAGTGAAATAAAAATGCTCGAAGGCGCCAAAGTTGAAATTCCACACGCTCTTACATCGGACCGCCTCAATTAAGCGGCGCATCAGAGGACACCGACGATAATTTGTGACCAGACGAGATGTGCCGCTTGCAAGCTGTGAGACATGAGTTTCGGCCCGGACAATTATATTGATTAAACGGGCACGACGATTTTCGAAGTGGGCAAAGCGCGCCGCGAAAATCCACCGAAACTTGATTTCTTCATTTCGGAATCCTGGCTTCTTTGTGAAACGCACCGTAATTGAGCGACGTGTCCGTGCGGCCGATAAGAGGTAATAAGTAACTCATAATGTGTGTCGCATGAAATGTTGCGAATTTACGTTGGCGGTCCGAGAATTTTAAGACCTGCACTCCGATAGATATCTTTTGTTTCGCCGCACGTACGAAACGTTACGATAAATATTCTAAAACGTTCTGGTGCTGAGTTTTTGCTATTCTCCACGTAGCCGTGAACAAGCTGAGCAATATGTGATAGGCTAGAGAAGAGGTAAATTATACGGATTTTGTAGCTTCTCAGGATCTTATATCGCGACTGATCGCTGCTGAATTGTCGAAGAATACCCATGCAAGTCGTAAAACAGAATCGTAATCGCTCAAACGTAGTCATCAATCTCTGAAAGCGAGGACTTCGCGACGATTTTTGCCACCAATTAGCATACGAAAATGGGCATTCTGAATGTACACTAGTGCTGAAGCGTCACATAGGCGAGCGTGTACATAAATAGCGCCATCTATTCACCTCGATTGAACGCACTATTCACCTCGTATCTGCATTTTACAACGTTCAAATCGTCCGACCTGCACAATGGTCGGATCAAAACGGCGGTAAAGTATGGTCTTTCATTTTTTCGTAAAAAAAGAAAAAAGACTGGAGAATGCCCAGCGAATTCGGTAATCGAGTTGGGCACAGCGCCGAATTTCGAATTCATCGCTTCTACGAAAAAGGCAGTTTGTCATCGCGAAACGTGTCTCCGGTACGGCTCGCGAGCGAGCGAAAAAAGCGACTCATGCGCGTATTGAACGCGACGGACGGTTCGTTATGTAATGGAAATTGAAAGAGGACGCGAAGTGCCAAATAACTGGGAAAAAAGTGACAGATGACGGTACTGCAAGTACCGTTAAATGTGCTTACCCCACGTCGCGGAATGGGCCTGGTGTTTTTCGAATACCCTGTACAAAGAGACGGCGCGATCGCAGTTATTCCGCTGGTGATAATTGGATTATCGATCGTACGTGAATATCGCTTTACTACCGCATGCGTGATATAAATGCGCGCCTAACACATAATTGCCAAAAATTCAAACCCCTGTCCAGTTACGGTATAGGCTATATTTTAATGGACATTGATACTAACATTTTATTTATTCCTTAAATGATTATAACAAAATGTTCAACAGGTAAATTTGACCCTTGGTCAAATCTGGACGCGTATTACTTAAGCATAATTCAAGTGAAATTCAATTATGAGCGGTGTAGTAGCAAAGTCTTTGCTTCAATTTCTCAATGAAGCTTTTTCGTTAATGTGGGACACATCCATTAATGCAATTACTGACATACGTGATCAATTACATATGACTCTGAATGGTGCCCCGGATAATAGTCACTCGAACGTTTGAGTACTATTTCCTGTACGAGTATTTAGTGTACCTACTCTGTTGAAGCGCCTATATCGTGTACTGATAGTGGTGTTACATGTATGCGATTTAGCGATAGTCGGTCTTGAGTATAAAACAGCCAGCGAAATGCTCGCGATAAAACCGCGATTATGCGAATACCGAGATACGATTGTTCGGTAGTGAAACAAGCGCTCAAATGCGATATCAGCAATATGATCTCCATAAAACCGATACATCGATTAGTGTTAGATTTAACCGCACTTGTAACGACTCGTATTTCGAATTGCGATGACAGATAAGCGAAGAGAGAGAGATATCGAGAATTGTTCAACTTTGCAACTCGCATATATCTAAGTACTTTCTCATTAAAATGGACAAAATAAGAGTGACCAGAATTACAATTTTTGAACGTTTCCTCCTGTAATTTGAAAATTACCGGACTGGGAAACTGGACAGTTTCATATTAACGCAAGAAACCATTTTTCGAAGCCGTTTTCTTTGTATTGATAAAGGACCGTCTGAAAAATGTATGGAGACACTTTCGATTTATATTTGCATCCAGAATCATCGTCTCCTCTCCTGTATCGGGTATTCCATAAAAAATCGTCTGTATTGCTGATGATATATGTAGCTGTTTCAGCATCGAAAAAGTCGAAAATTTATGTAGGTGATTTCCTATCGAACAAGCGGGTAACGGAGATGTCGTCGACACGCGTGTGCACCCATTGTCACGAACGTCTCCTTGGATTTTTATCGGTCTCTCGTTACGTTACGTCGTTCGACAGCTATTTTCGTACGACGTTCATCTAATGAAAATTTTCGATTCGGAACTTTCTATCAAATTGAGACACTTTTCTAACAAGCTTCTAATAATGGAACAACGGACGTATTTGAATAGTACGTAGTTAGATACTAGACACACACACTCACCACGCAACGCGTCATTCGCCGCGGAGGAGAAAATAGCAGTCAGAAATAAAATACGTACTTTTCCACGGCTTACTCATGATTCGTCAGAATTTTGAAAAACGTCGCCGAACAGACTTCGACACTCCGCGGCCCTTGATCGAACGTTGATCGACCACCTTAATCCCCTTTTCCACTTCCCTTTCGTCGACTTCTCCTCGGGACCTCTTCCAAGTCCGACACTATGATCACTCGATCGCAATTCGCTCGACTCTCCGACAAACTAAGCGGTATCCTTAGTATCGAAGTCACTCGAACATCGGACGAAAAGAAAACAGTCTCTCTACTTCTCTTCGACTTCGCGAACAAAATCGTCAACACCACCGGTCAGTTGTAATCCTCGTGCGATCCGCGAGTCCGAGTGTACGGCAGCGAAGGGTGCCAAGTAAGAAGGGTGCTGAGGGTGAGGAGAGTTAGCGAACGTCGGCGTCGAAGGTCGGATTGAAAAACTTCGCGTCTGCTTCTTGCGATCGTCGCTGCGTGTGTGCTCGAACGAGCGTGTGTATGCGCGCCGACGTTCAAATTCGACGCAACGCACGTGAGTTTCTGGGCTATTGAGTCTGGCGAGCGCGAGTTTCGCCTTCATATATCGCTCTTCTCGACTGCTGTCCTCTCCTCCCCACAGCTCCGTCCCCTCCCTCATCGTGCACGATCTACCTCTACGTCGTCGTCCTCCTCCTCCACCTCCTTCTCCTCCATTACTTCATCCACCTCCAACTCCACCTGCTCGTCCGCAACTCCAACCACGCGTCCACCTCCACGTTCGGCATCCAGATTCTTGTCTCACATGCCCACTCCCCTCCAATTTTCTCCAGTTATCTGACGCGTCTAATGAGATGTCGTTATCTATGACATTATTAGATTTGCAACGATTACGGGTAGGTATGTATCCCTGTTGCGGTGGGTCTTGGATTTTGGGTGGTGCGCGACTTCTTCGCTCACTTTTTCGAACGTCCTCTGTCGAGATTTGTCACATGATGAATAACGTGCTCGTTTCGGTCTATCTCTTTCATTCGAAGTTTCGTTGGGATCGAACAAAGTGCGATTCAGATAATCAGCGGAACGGGCGACATGCTAAAAATGTATGAACTGCTTCGCTGCTACTTTGCTTATTGTGCGTATCTGCATTTATGTGTATAGTAGGTATACCGAGACAAATTGTGACGTACCGAGGCGCCAGCAGTGTTCTACTGTTCAAACGCAGGCATCGTGCGATGAGGCGCGTGGTGTTCGTCGCGTGCCGTCAATAATATTGGCGCGAGTAATAGAAAATCGTAAGCCAATGGTATACGCACGTGGTAGGTCTATACGTTCGGGTCTTCGTTGTCCTAAATATTACTACTTTTCTAAATACACGTTCAAAGTAATAACTTACTGATAAATCGAAATTGACGCTACACACGCGGGAACTTAACTTTTATTAATTTAAATAATTGAAGTTATGCTGCTACTTAGTATAATGAAAAATTTATATTCAAATGCTAGATTGTTTGGGGTGCGTGATAAGACGAAGAATCAGATATTTGACTCTTAGACTAACGATTTGTAAGCGCGTGTTGTTTGAGGATATCACGCGTACAAATAGTTAACAGTTACTGTGTAATAGCTGCATATGTGTTGAAGTATGCTGAGTCTTGGCTGATCCCTTATGCGAGATGATGTCTATTAATCCGTCGACCAGAATACTGAGCGCGATGTTATTCAAGATGAATATAGTAAACAAAGTACGAAGGACACGGAATATGCAAAGGCGTCCTTCGTAAATGTAATCCAACGTACTGCCTAGTACGCAAGCGATCTTATTGTTTCCTATTTTTACACACACGCATACGTAATCGTACGTCCAAGAATGGCGTAGTATTTTATCGTCTTCGCAATCAGACGTCTATCACGGCACGTCAAACCTTGAACAATACTCTGATACAATATACACAAACATTTGCGCACAAATTTTACCCAATAATCTACCTGGCACCATACCAAAGACCCAACCGTACTACAATCACATGACGCGTCCGATCAACGAAACAGTCTAAATTCCGAAAACATACACCGTTCAAATAATTAGCACACTTAGCGTACACCCCGCGTGAATAAGATTCAATTCCCAAAGAACCGCCATGAACTACCGCACAAGAAACCACACCCATCAACCATCTCAACAAACCCATCTAAACATCCCGCTCAATCAAGTACCCAAATCCGAGCTATACAAACCAAGACCTCGCCATGAAACATACCTCGCCCCACCAAGTCGCGCACCTCAGTCTACGAGTGCCGTGACGTCGACACAATGCCACGTAAAGCCACGAAGAAGCCAAGAAGCTCCCGCGAGAAGGTGCAGCTAATCGTCAGGTACGAACTATCATCTCCATAAGTGCCGATCAATCTCAAGGTGCACATCGTGCAAATTCCGACAGGCGCTCATAATGGGCCAGGCCGCAGTGGTGTTTCGCCCTTCGGCCGACGCGAAATACGCGTCTCTCTTTCGTCGACGAGCACCACGTGCTCGTCCGTCCGCTCCGTTGCACGTGCGCGACACATAAGTGCGTTACACGCGCGTAGGCGTGCGGATAACATCGTGCGCGATCTCCCGGGGCCCGCGCGATGTGAGGTAACAGGGCGCGTGTATGTACGTGTATGTATGTCAGTGAACCGCCGAAGCCGGTACACCTTTCGGTTTATTGGCCGCTAACCCGTACCGGCCCCACTCCGAGCAGACTCCGCAACCCTGGACGCAAGCCGAAGAACGACTTCACTTTCGTTCGGCGTTGATCAAAAGTCTCTGCCTCTGTCTTTCCTCCTCTCCCTTTCTCTTTCTCTCTCGTTCCCGGTGCTATCACAGTCTTCATCTTCGTCTACCTCGATCTCCTTTTCGCTCCTTTTCTCGCACTTTCCCTCTCTGCGCCGCTCTGTCTACCGAATCTGCCGGTCTGCCTCGCGGCCCAGGTATTGTATTCAAATCGGCGAGGGACGCGATCACAATGATCGGCTCCCATGGTAATTCGCGGCCACACGAAATTTCAGCTGCACGCCGTGATTTTCCAGCCGCTGACCTTGCGACGGCGACGACGACGACGACGCCGCCGCGATTGTCTCGAAGGGAAGGTTCGCGAGGCACTTTGCGGTGAGTCCTCGAGGAGCGAGATTGTAATTATAGTTAAGGTGTCGTGTGATGGCATTGTTCCTTCGGGAGCGATGTTGCAACGATCGATGCCGGACAGAGTTTGGAAATAGTTATTAGGTTATTTGTAATTCGTCGCGCGGATCATTGTATAATGTTGGAGCACATTGTTCGTTGTCGATGCGAGAGTGACACGTTGAGTCGATCTTTTGCGTAATGTTCGGTGACACATAGTGATGCAGGAAATTCCTCTCGAGCTTTTTGTTATTAACATGCGCCGCAAACAGTACGTCTTCGTCTGAGAGGAAGACGATTAATTCGTCGTCCTTGTTTGACAGCCAGTTTCCATGAAGCCAGAAGAAACGTGTGTAGCGGTTGACGCTAGACACACGTTTGGTCGAAATGACTTGTTTCGCTTTTGGCTATAATAATTGCTCATTTTTAAATTATCTATTTTTTTTTTTAATATTTTTGCCCGAGTTTGACATATCGATGGTTTATATGTTTAAATAAGTCATCTTGACCTCTTGGCAATTCTAGTGTTATAGACGATCAGATGGTGAACTTTTGACGCGGGTGACAAGGTGGGTTAACGAAATAAGCCGCCAAATCGATTCTGCCATGATGCTGATCGATTGGCCCGCGGCACGAACTGATCGAATCCGACGTCACATTATCGGCAGCCGATTACGAAACGACGCGATACTGATAATCTCCGTTTAATTAAGCACGCGATCGAGCTGAAAGGCACGAAGAACCGGAAGTTGCACTAGACGCTGGTAACGAAGCGTTAAGTTAAGCGGATCGATGCGCTAAATCTTATTTTGCAGCGCTTACACGTCATCCTAATAAGACACTATGTTTCGTAACAATGAATGGAACGCTCATACAAACGTACAAGCAATATTTCGCGGCAACAATCTACAAATTTTCAACAAGAAATTACTTTAAAATGAACGTCATTCATCAAAGAAAGTATGGCGTCTTTAAAGTCAAATTGAATAAACACGTGCCAAACGTTTGTCCAACATTTGCGCAGGTGTCAAGTTCAAGAAGGACGACAGTAACACACAGAAGGAAAACGTGTTACATCAGAATTGGAGATAGATAAGGAAATCGGCAGTGGTCAGATTGTGCATAATCGCGATTTCCGGCCGCGACTATCTTCATCCATTTGCAATTTCCTCTTTCAACTCTCTGTCCGGCGACATTCTTGCGCAATCCTGCGCTGGGGCTGAAAGACTAATCGACCGCAAGGGTTCCTGGCTGGCGAGCGAATTCAATTGCCGCCGTTCGTGGAATTCCCTTGAGAGAAAACGACGATATTTAAACGTCGGCCACGATCTTTCGCGGTCATCAAGATTACGAGCGCGCCTGACGCTGTTACGTGCGCGGATTATGCTCGTTCGCGCCTTCCAAGACGACGCTGAAGAGGTTGAATGAAAAATGACTTCGGCGCCGATCGAAATGACGCTTTCCGCAAGGAGCGCGTCATGCAGTGCTACCGGCCGAGACGTGCACTTTTTCTAATGACGATGAGTATATGCACGTGGGCGTAATGAGAAAGGGCACTGTTGTTTATCGCGTTTACGCCTTTCCATGACTCGTTTCGAATAAAATAATGTTCGTGCTACACTAGACATGCGTGAACACACAAAATATTGTATACGTTCGTGAATATTTCAATATGTCGTATCTATTGAAATTAATTTCACTCAGGTATAATTCGCACTGTGCTTAGTTTATCTTTTTGTATGAATCATATGTAAGAGAAAGAAGTCATTGTCAAATATGGTTGCGGATATGATCACAAACATAACTAACTGCTTGTTGGACTTTGTGGAATTGTATCCAATAACTGTGGTTTCCAGTTAGGTCCCCGTGTAGAATTATGTTCGACCAGTGGAAACTCTGCGAATCAGTACAAATAAAACGAAAAGTTAAACCGACAGTAACATTATCGAAATATAGAAACTATCATTCTTTTTATTTATGTTGGGACATTAAAAGTTGCTTTCGTGAACAAACAACAGTGCCATGCGTTTTGATGCTTGAACAGGAACTTGAACGTGATCGAGTGTTTAAATGAATGGTCAAGCTTGCAGTGTCAATAATCAGTTCGTGTTTAAGTAACAAATTTGAGCGTGTAGAATGCAAAGCAATGTTGCACCGTGTCAGAGTACCTGCTTAAGACGCTTAAAACGATGTCACGTAAATTCTTCTCAATCGTACGTGTGCTATAAGTGACTTTTGCATGACAAGTAACCACGCCGGCATATTTTATCAGTGATTTAGTGATGGTAATCTGCTCGCAGTTGGTCCGGCAGATAAACGTGTCCGTCGAATTCTTGGCGGTCGTTGTGCGTGCTCGTGCGTCCCTCGGTTGTAATTAAGCGCCAGTAATTGGGTCACTACGTATGCGAGTGTAGCTTCTGCAAATAGCTTCCTCATACACCTGCTACTCCGTTTTATGCCACGTGACGCGACTTGCCGACGCTCGGATAATTGTTGCCAGTCTTACCGTCTGTCGTATTGGAATAAATGTTTATGTAACTCTTGGCGGTAACTATTGGCACGAGTGTCTGTAATAATGTCACTTTAGGATATGCATAGAGAAACTATTTGTTTTGCTGCACCACATTTTCATATGTCTTGCTAAGTTGACTGGCTATCGAGTGGATTGAGAGGGACGCTTATGTGTAAGTATCCAAGGCATTATTATATATTAGTTGTATATATAGTCATATGCGTTGATAATCATACTATATATACGAATAATACAAGTTATTAGGTTTCGTTATGATTGTTGGTAATGAACCGACCTGTTGGGGTATCAAATTTTTACAACAGGTTTTTGTACGTTTCTTAGTACAACTGGTTTTTAATGTGGGTAGAAAGATTAGCTAGAGTGTCATTTCGCCGCGGAGGCGCGTAATGGAACAGGACATTAGTTGATTACCAACAATAGCATTCATTACATGTTCATTACCTGTAATGGACTGCTTTAATGAAGTTAACACCCTAGGAGTGAATAATTATTATAAACGTGGGTAGAGGTCACAGAGACTAATATCACATCCGTTCGAACAAATATCTATCCAACAATACTGTGCAATAATGATTGTTATAAATACACCAAAATTGTTATATCAATTAACGACCTTCCTCTTCCATTAGGTGCTAAATCAATTAATTGTGTTCGGACAATGCGTTGTAAGTATGAATTACAATGAATAAAATAAAGAAATTAATTCGATCAAAAATGAATCAAACAAGCATGCGGCTAAAAGTCACTGTAGTAATTGACACGACCCTTTACTTTCCTTAATCACCGGAACAAACATTCTCCGATTCTATAGACACACAACGTCGCGTTCGGACGTCACGAACGGCGGCATTTTAAATCAAAGGCAACTCGTCTGTTAGTCCAGCGTCGTACGTAAATCGGTAACAGCTGTAAAAGGTAGCGCGACGCTCCCTCTGCGATGATTAAACACCTTTAATTGGGACAGCAGACCGCGCTACGGAGAGCAACTTCTGCAAACAAACAGTGTGACGCGCGCGTACGGGATCTATCTGCGTATCCGATGCCGACGTGTTTGCACGGGTATCAGGGAAAGTGAAAAATGAGCTGGGAGAAATACGACAGATCGTACGAATTTTGAGTCGTCCGCTATCCGTAAAATATCAAAACATTAAATGTATTTCTAATTATTATGTATAATAAATCACATTCCCGAAACATTCATTTGATAAAGCTAATTTCAGTAACGTAACTGGCAGTCATGAATTATGGTAATCTTAAAAAGTTCGATATTGACGTTATCAATTATAGAACACCGTTCCGCCAGCCACGCGATATTGATTCTGTCAATTAAAAAATATGGCACAACCAATTACGCGATGTTGTTCCTTCTAATTATAAGACGTGATACCATGACAAAAATTGTGTTCCGTGTGACTGAGCAACGTAAATTTTTCAAAACAATCATATGCTAAGCCAGTATATAACTGTATGTACGTGAGAATTATTGTAGGAAAAGAGAAATATTATAATAGAATAGGAATGACAAAAAATATAAAGCATCACGATTCTGTCACTATTTCGCAACATGTATCGTAACATATGCAAAATGTGAAGAAACACGATTCTCTCGGTACCTTGCGAAAAGGCGGTAGTAACAATTATGGTAGCGCGCATTATCAAGATCAGACGTCAGTGCGAATTGAAGTAAAGTGTAATTCTGTTTGCGCTGAGCAAACTTTGCCGGTGGAACTGGAATAACAGACGCGTGTCTGGCGTTGATAGAACTAACGCCTAACGTAACGCATAAACGCGTATAATAGAAGATACGTCAGTAACAATTAATGGAAGACGTCATGCTGAACAAACTGTTTCAATCCTCGATAAAAATAGCGACGCCATCTATTAATAGGAAAAGTGAAACTTTTATTGGGATCTTAATGAAAGCGCATGCTAAGAACTTGATTGCGAAACCAAGGTTTTAGAGTTCAGCTGTCGACGCAGTTTATAAAGAACAGTATGAAACATAGACCAGCAAAATTATTCGAATAAACCTGATTACACTTTGTCCAATACGTTCACCTGAATTCGGGTGAGAAATGCAGATCTACAGAAGGGCGATATAAGGATAACGAAACGACAAATTCTACGATGTTCTCGTTTCGCAAGACGGGTGGCCCAGAAAGTCAGAAAAGAATGCCCCCGAGGGCTGTTCTGGAGAGTTCGAAGGGCACACACAGCGCGGACATTCGTAGAAACGAGTATCGATTGTCGATTGTCGATTGGTGCGAAACTTTCACAAACGTCTCCTCCAGCTCCTCCTTCCTGTTGCGCAAAATGGGACCGGGCCAAAGCGACCGAGGCTAGAAAAACAGCACCTGTTCGCGTCCAGAGAGACGCTCAACAGAATTGTTTATGCAAGTGTCGTTGTTCTCACGAAAAGTGGCCGTAATCGTGGGTCGGTGTGCGGATGGCACACGGTTCGCAACTGAGAACGTACAATCAGTGCTGCCGACTCACGAGAATGACACATAAATGAAGACGAGCAAGCTTACAGCGAGGGATACAAGCAGGTAAACGTAATGGTAGCCTGATTGGATGTGGTAATGTAAACATCTCTGTTCGGATAAAGATATCACTGTCGAAATCATGAACATCTCGAAACAGTACATTGTTTGCGTTTCTGCTACGTTACTCCATTCAGACTTTCGAGGCTAGGATGATTCTCGAATGCAACGTGACGCGTTAAGTAAATATTGCAATTGGCACGAGCTGATGCTTGATGGGATTTAATGTTATCCGTCGAACAATAACGTACAAGTATTATTCATTGAAATTTAGTGACGCACACGTTACGGAGGTAAAGCAATGTTTAACAGGAAAATTGGCGCAATTCAGAACCGTTTAGAGCTCACTGCATGTTGATGGTACGAGGAAACGATTTCTGTCGCAACCGACGATACTTTCCTCCCGTAACAAAGGCATAAGGAGAAACTTCTTACTCTCGCGGCCGGGACAGTTCGAACGTCGGCAGAGCCGCGCGAAGAGAAAGAAAGGGTACGCCGGCTAGGAGAAAAAGGAAGTGGCCGGAGTTAATCGCGAGACACGGTGCATACTGGCGCAAATTAGCTGGGTCGGGCTTGGCAAAAATTTGCGCCAGAACGAACGATTGTCTGAGGTTCCAGGAAGCGTGACAGCGACGACGCGTCAAGCACTGCCGCGTTCCGAGATAGTCGAAGGAAACGACAGGTAACAGGGTCTGGCTATTAAATTGGCCATTTTTCCTCACGTCCAGCATACGCGAATATGTAAGCCGATGTAAATGCGATCGTGATGAATACGGAAATGGCAGAAGTGCGGTAAAAAGAACGTAATGCGAAGACCTGTTGCGAAAATTCGTCAGACGACAGGAATGTATGAGTGTGATGAAAATGCAAATCCGGCAATGGAAAACGGCAAACTTGATTGATGGTCGGTGCTCAAGAATGCGCTTGTCACGTTTCGTGCATGAATCGTAATGATATAGCCGTTTTCGTTTTCACAGGTACGCATTTTCATTTCCGTCTACCATTCCAGATTTCTTACTGTTCGTTATCAAAGGTATCGATGTCCCGTCTATTACGATATTTAGTTATCCGGACCTTACCCGAAGGAGCAGCGCGCATTAGATCGGTTCTAGTAGTTTTCCTACACTTTGTACCGGCGTACGTGGGAATTGAGACGGGCGGAAGGAAAATTACTCCTCCGTATCGCGGTGGCGAACACTGTTACGCGATCGGGCCGATTTGTTACGCGATAATGACCGCTGATAGCTAACCCGACGCCTCGTCGACTTCACTGAACGACGTACGATTCATTTTATCTCCCATCCCGCAAGCGTTCCCTCCACGCCGTTTTCGCTTCGACAGTTATCTTCGAAAATCGTCGGGCTATTAACTCGGCGCGCTCGATGCGGTTCCCATCGCGATCGTTAGGTAACTTGTAGCCCCGCTCATAATCTTGCGGTCATCACACTAATTGTAAGTGGCAGCAAAAGAATGCGAGACGTATAGGACGACGGAAATTCTGCGAGCTCGCCTAACGTAAAATGCAGGACGAACGACGCAGCCCCCGTATTTCCAAATCAAATGAGCTGGCATCCTCCTCTTACTGCCAGTAGTCATAAGTCGTTCGTCGCCGCACTCGCAGGCATGTTCAGTCCTCATAACAGGTTGCGCGCCTTACCGCAGCGACGATGATCGGGCAGAAAGACTGGCCGTGCATTTTTCTAATTGAATGCTCAACATTCAAAGTTCGAGTCGTCGATCGCCCTCGAGCGTCCTCTCGACAACAACGCTCTTACTCGACTTTGAAGAAGCACATCGTTGATAAACGCGCATCGCACTCGCAATGGGTGACGCCGAGAGACAGACGAAGACACCTGACTCGCTTTTTAAAAGCACAACTGTTCAGTATGTGCCGCGTATATTTGGAACGTCGCTTACCTCCGGGGCAAGCGCGGTAATCGAAATACCTTCGCTGATTGAAAGTGAGGAAAAATTAATTGAAGGTTAATTGCCGAGCGAGCCGATACGCGACCCGAAGACCGCAGAACGCTGGAAATAACCGCAGCCGGCCGCTGCCGGCGCAGAGCTCGCATCTGGTGCATCGCACTTCATCCGAAATGACATTTATGAGCGGGACTTCACTCCGGATGATCGCTGTGCGTAAAATAATCGTTAACCTCGTATTTAAACGACGGCCAATTAAACGATTACAAAAACGCGCATGCCGCCTGTCACGCGGATGTTAACGATGATTATTTCTCGCGGCTCCTCGCTCGAGAGCCCGGCGCATACCGGGATGAACGATCCGGCGATGTAGAGGTTTTGAAGTTTTCTTTATGGTCGGGCCAATGGAGGAATCGTAAATTAGAAAAGTAGAAACGAGCGCTTGTTCTTGTGTGTGAGTTAGGCGGGTGCAGTCTTAATGAATAACGTGAATGCGTCGTTAGTTAGAATTCATATTGTAGGGAAGTTTTTAATGGTAAGACATTGATGGGAAATTTATGATTGAAATGGCGGAATAGGAGAGTTTATAGTGTGAAGATGATCAGGTGGTTTAAGACGACGCGACGTTTTAATGCAATCTCTTGCCAATTGCACTTGGCTGTATTTCTATAACAGCTGTATGTTTCAGTTCAGTAAAATTAAAACATCTTTCTAGCACCAAACTCCAACACAATAAAAAACATCCCGATAATTCTGCAGCCACATAGTCATCGAATGCAATTATCGTGTCACAGCATCTACTGTAACATTGATACTATCATTTAAGTGGATAGGGGTTCTATAATCGTTTCAATATAGTACGTACGTGAACGACGTGCCTGTCATGAATATGACATGCAAGGCTAATGCCGTTCTACGTGTAAGGGCGATGATCTAACAGCGATTTGAGCGTAACGAAACGAATTCAAGAAGAAGAAACGTGCCTGTAAGCGATTCCACATAAACGGTTAACATTCTGACGTTAACTACATTATGCAGATTGTACGTGCACATCACGTACTTCTGAACCCATGATCTTTCGTATCACTCATATATATCTATATATAATATTTCATAATCGTGTGTCGTTGAAGTAATCTGCGGTCAACTTCTACGAAGATCTAAGCAGGTTACGGCGACTACGACGACGCATACTTTTTAGCCACCGTTTTCAAGAGAAACCCGTGCGAGCCGCGTCATACGGGGCGTGCGTGCGAGAAATAATTTCGGTCGCGAGAGAGCATTGTGAAAGCATCGTTTGATCGTCGTAGACCACCCGCGCGCAGAGTCGAAAGAGTTAAGCGCAGAGCCGGCCTGAAACGAGGGAAATAAATCTGCATCGACCGGTAATACGAGAATATTACGCTGCAATTACGGTCCTTTGGCAGAGAGTTATTCCTGCATCGTTTTATGCACTGGTACGCAGTTATGAGGGATATCGTTGACCAAAAATGTTCGAAGGTGCGCACTGTCTCGGCGGCTTTTACAAATTCGCCTTCAACGATTTCGGGGACATGCAATTTACGTTTATAATATTGTGAGCTTCTCGATTTCGTTGCTGCAAATGGTATATTTGTAACACACTTTCCAGACTTCCCTGTATAGACTTTCAGCAGAAACTGTAGGAAATCGAGTGTACTTGGAATTCGAGGATGTGAATTAGTACTGTCTCACGAACGGAACTAATTCTGCTTTATAACATACTTTCGACACAATTTCTGGTTTTTGGTTCTACAGAACAAAAAGCGTTTAGGTTAGAGTAATGTAAGCGGGCAGAAAATATCGACGTCGCGTTATTATTCACGGAGCGATGGTCGTGTACCCTTTTCGCCCGAGGTAATTTCGCGGATCTGGTAGCGGAACACACTTCGAACCGGCAAACATCGGCTGGCCCCCCGGATCCATCCGATAATCACACGTTTCGTCGGTTGAACCGTTTCGGCGCACGTGCTAAGTTAATCAATTCGGTTAGAGCAGAGGCCGCTCGTTATTGCCGCTTTTTAACGACGGATAAGTGAAATTGCAAACAGAAAATTCCGAACCTCATGCACACGTGCCACAAGCTTACGACGTTCGTTGTTTCCTATGCATATTACCATTGTATGACCACCAATAGTATAAACATATGAAATATGTGGAAGAGGATTTTGTATTGTGTTTTCGTTGGATACTTTGAGTTGTTAGATCAATATGCATTAAGTTCTATTATTGGCCAATGGTGCTTCCGTTATATTTATTGGTATTAGGTCACCCCAAATAATCTAGTATTATCATTTTTGTAAAGTTCCGTGTCTTGCCTTTGATGTTACGTTTAAGTTAGTTACCCGCAACGTGCATTAGCTAATGCGCAGCGAAGCCGAGGTCAGTCATCACGGCTCCCTAGAGTCATTCGTGTACTATGATCGTTGCACCAACAATAAGATCTGCAGTTGATGGTAATTACGTTGCTGGCTACGATGCAACGAATAGGCAGTTGTTGTTATTGTCCCGTTGAAAAACGAGTCTCACCAAAGCGCTTAGTAGCGGAAATCAGCTGTTATTTCGGAAAATCTTACGAGTTGGCAATTTAGAACACACATACATGTACCTTTGCTAATAAGTATCTATAATTACTGAATATTTCGTTTTCACTGTGACATAATACACTATTTTGATTTATCTATATTACCGGATCCAATTGCTCATTCAACGAACACCTTAACGTTGACAGATTGAATAACGCTCTAAACAATTTAAATAAAGGAAAAAAAACCTTGATTGATTGACAATAGCGCGATCTAAAAAGCATTGAACCGAAGCGAGTACTCACGGAAATTCCCATTTTCTAGGTGTTTAGGACGCATAATTTATGCGAGCACAGTCACTGTCAAAGTGTCAGTGCTTGGTTCCACCGACGAATCGAAACCTATTTTACACAAACGCGACCGCTTATATACGTTCCATGAACTCGCTCGCGTCAGGTTTTTCTAGCAATGCCACATTGGTGGTTACCGCGACGCATAACAGGGGGAAATATCGCGTTCGCGTCAACTTCTTCGCGGCTATCGCGATTGTTGCATACGCCCTAAATCGCGCGTTCTCTCGCTTTCTCATGGTTGTTTATACGCGACGATTTAAACAGAGGTGTAATAGGCGACCGACGTGTGTGCCCATGGGACGCGGAGAGAAGTGAGCATGCAGAATGAGCGGCGAGCCCGTGGCGCAAACCGAACGAACTTACGAA
Organism: Priocnemis perturbator; assembly: GCA_963942575.1. Lineage (NCBI taxonomy): Eukaryota > Metazoa > Arthropoda > Insecta > Hymenoptera > Pompilidae > Priocnemis > Priocnemis perturbator. The sequence continues at coordinate 9,168,435 of OZ012649.1, read as the reverse complement.
ATTATCTTGGGATTTCTGGCCTCCGCGAACTTGTCCCGCGACATCTCGATTTTGCTCGGAAATCGGCGAGGCAGTGTCGTGCGAGAATTTCCATCTCGCGCCGCGGAGGTCGAGAGCTCGTGTCATTCGGATTCGCCGATCACCGAATGTTAATGTCTCCGGTAATGTTTGACCCTTGATTAGCGGACCGTCGAGAATTCGCGGAAGTTGCACACGCGCTGCGAACGAATCGTACCTATAGTCGTGTGACCGATCCTATTTCTACGAATTTCTTGTGTCACTAGGCGACGATTTCCAACATTTACTACGGCCGCGACATGATTAATCGCGTATATAAATAATCGTCGTCCTATGTCGATTATGTTATTATTAAAAATTAACTATTACGTTCATCGATATGCATGCCGCGTAAGCAACCTCAAGAAATAAAGTTTATTGTTACTTACACCGAACGGATTTGAACCCTCATTACATGCTCTCGTCTACGTTCTCCCTTGCCAATTCTACGAAGTGACGGAATGCGAACCGACACAGATAATCAAAACTCGAAATTCGCATACCTTAATAAAACACACGTTTGCAATTAACGACAATAGCGTCGGCGATGGTGGGTGCGAGCACCTTTCGATCACCTTGACGCACCTACTATCGGAAGATCCCGAAAGGCACCGGGAGGCGTAGACGGTTTCTTGTCCGGTTTTACGGATTAGCGCCGCAATTATCGCGATCGCTCGAATAATTTGGCGAGGGAAGTCTTCGTAAGCGTTGCAGACTCTATATATGTACCTAGAGGCACGAAGCGTAACGGTGGGCGGCAGATATTACGGGCACGCCGACGATTATCCGACGGTTGAAGCAGAAGCACTGTGTCATGAAAAAGACCTCGAAATCGCAGCAAACAGGATTCAAGATTCGTAGTTGCCGATCGCGCTTGTTATGCCGTTGCCGTACGAGCTCTAAGCTCTCACGAGATATGCGTAGCGAGATACGTTCGCACGATCTCACGTCGGTCATCAAAGTCACGGCGACGTTTCGAGATTTCCGAAATGATTCATAATTCGAATAGCACCTGCGCGGTTGTGTAATTCCGAGCTTTCGGACGGTTAGCTTTTGTTTATACTTTCGGTCGGTCTACGTTGCAATGTCATGAACGTTGTCTTTGCGACATGTTACGTATATAGGTATTATCGTTTATGTATGTTTTTGAGTAGGAAGAATGAGGGTGTGGTGCTCAGGTTGACTGCACGCAGGAGTTAGTTTAAGTGGAAGTGAATCGAGTAGTTTATGCCTTGAGATTAAAACTAGCCTCGCTGTTATAAGCACTCAAGGCTCGCAGGCTTTCTTTCAGCACTAACAGGCGCGAGTCGCGATCTGTCGAGGAGAATTTCAAGCAATTTAAAAAGTACGCGCGTCGCTACGAGCGTGTACAGGACGTCGATAATCTAGGGATCGCTAATGCTGCATACAAAATTCAATGTTTATAAATGTTAATGAACACGACGGATAAGAAACTTAAGCGATCACATCATTAAGCAATCATTGTGCTCTTAGTAAATTAATTTTCACATCATTGACCTTTTGTATTGGTCCAATGAACTTATTAATTTTCGATGTACGCGCTTGCATGCAAGGAATTTTCCGAGGTTTGTTGTCGGTAAACGTTAGTTTGAATGCGATATTTAGCACTGCGAGGATCGCTCTCTCTGTCTGACGATTCCGCGAATTCGATGAGTGTCAGCTCAACAAATTATCGCACTAACAATCGTTGTATACAACATAACACGGACAATTTGACGAGAATTAAAGCATTCTCAGCTCGCCACAACATTCGCCAGCATAATTCCAGCAATTCCGTCGCTTAAACAAAGAGCTCGCGAATAGTGGAAAACTCCGTTTCCTCTTTTTTATCCGAGAGCACTTCCTGCTTAGCGAGCGCAACGATGCGTCAGCTGGTTTCACAGTAATTGTATAATGCACTCAGCCCGGAGAGTAGAACGCCTTACCTTCGCCGATGAAGCGATCCGATATGCCAAAGACGCTGTTCCTCGCAGAACGCCGTTGGCAGCAGGATAACAACCGTACGGAGCGTCATCCTGAATCATATTTTTCCCACCGGAAATGCCTACGTGCCACGCCTATTCGTCTTATTGTTACACGGACGCAACAATAAAAAAACAAGAACGTACTTCACGCGAATTAACAGTTAAACTGACTAATCTCTCAATTCTCACAATCGGTAATTGGCGTGTACAGACTTTCGTCCACCGCAAACGATAAGGCGTTAAGAAGAAAAAAAGTACCTTTCAGGTCTTGAGATATCCCTAACCAGCGCGCTCGCGGGATGACCGATACAGAGACGGTGACGAACAATTATGAGAAATTCTGAGCGTCAAGCGTTTACGTGACGAATTCCGTATTCCTAACCGCTGACGGGAATCGAGTCATAAATTGATTTGCGTGGAATCTTAAGTGATCTTAACAACGCTGCTGCTATAACTATTAGCAAAAAGACAGCAAAAAAACAACCAAACAGAAGAATGTGCAGTGCGCGATGCGAAAGCTGTGCAATACGAATAACGTCGCAGTAGAAGTGCATTGGCGTAAACGAGGGAGCGACAAGGGTGATGAGGAATGCAAATCGGTAAGTTGGAAGACGTGAGATGAGGCACTTACGCGTCAGTCGAGTCTGTGCCGTGCCCTCTCTGTGCGGTTGATCCGACGGTGTTTCCCGTCGCGGCCTCTCGCTCTCGGTGTATCCTTCCGGGAACACCGTGGCTACGTTCATAGCAGGGTCCGCCTTCGAGAACTGCGGACAAAAAATTGATCATCGTCAAATGACCGCTGACATGGCGTCACGGATTCCGATTTCATCGCGGTAGCCCGATAAGGATCTGACCCCTGGAGCGATGCGGTTGTTGCGCCAGGGAAACGCAGGATCGCGGGTACGCCGAGAAAGAAAGCAATTTGCAATGGTAATGGCGAGGATGCAAATGGAGAGGCGCGCGAGCGGGCGACGTGAGACTTTGTGCTTTCAACGAGGGGCCGTAATAATTACGAACGAGTAACGTTGCCGGGGCGTACGGGGAACGGTATATTGTTGGTGCCATATGTTCCTTGCGAGACGTTTGGTTGCCGATCTTTGGCGGATCGAATATTTTAAGAGTCGAACGGACAAGCGTGCGAGTTGGATGCGCTTATTAAGGGCGTAGCTGTTGAAACGTCACGTTAGCGAATGGCTAATTCAAGACATTCTTTTCACTGAGAGTTGCTGTTTAGTCGACAGTGTTGTAATTATGAGTGCAATAGGAAGTATCGGAAGATGAACGTTTATTTGTTATTGTATTTTTTTTTAAGTAATTATTCCCGAATTTAAAAACAAGCGAAAAGTATTAAGTGTTTTTGTGTAGAACATACAGGTTATGGGTAATGTCGTAGTTTCAATTAATTAAGTCTCGATCGCTAATGTATTAATGATAATAATTTTTAGAATAGATTCATAACTATCGGTCAGAAATATATGTCGGATACTTTCGTGGCATTCTGACAGTGATTCGAAAAACGTGATGCTGCGCAAAATCTCGTGATATTCATCGACGGACCAAAGGATACCTTGCCACACGATGTCATTTTTCACACCGCGTTAGCTCGACAATTTGTCGTTTAAACAGTAATATTGCCCTGTCCAATGAAGCGATGAATCGACGCGTAAACATCGGCACCACCACTTCATCGGCCGTGAGAGTGTGCGACGACCGCAAAAGCAATTTTGCTACCGGCGGATGGCAATAAATTTCATTTGCGCCTAAAGTCCTCGACGTTCGTTTGACCGTGAAAGACAATCTGCTTTCGTGTCATAACACGTGCTGCCAATCCGTTTCCTGTTTTGCTCTATTTGGTGCATCCGCAATCTTTTTTTTTGGTATAAATTAACACTGGCAAAACTGTCTACAGGTGATCGAATTATTATGTGATTTTTGACTAACTGACTTTATCTTACTTTTTGTGATGCAACAAAGCGGCCACTGTTTTTAGAACAATTTCCTTCTACCAGTGAATTAAGAGAATATTTTATTTATTGTTTTATCACTACGGTACTGCTCTTTTACACTGTCGTGCTTCCTTGAATACAATTTCATATAATCGTTTGTTATCTTCCCATTGGAAGGTCGTACTAAACTTATAGCCGGTAGTGCATGCTTCTTCTGTTGGCAGGCTTTCTATATTTCAGGAATGTTCGATCAAAGAGAAACAACCGAGAATAAACACGATAATATCTCATCTATTCTGAGACTCTTCTGTAATATTACACTTACAAAATCGAACGTGACACAATACCGCGTTCAAACAGTGAAAATGCTCGTTTTTTCAAGTTTACAAAGGTACACACGTTTTATAATGAATGCTACGTGGTTTGTTGTGCGCCGGCAGGGACCACTGAATATTTCATCAGCCCGACGACAGGACTAGTTTGCAGAAATCGTAAATAAATTCCTCGTATGTACGTAAACAGGCGTTTACCATTCAATTATGTAGCACTAGTTCCAGAGTCTTATCGATTCTTTTCGTAAACGACGCGTTAAGAAATCTTCGTGCCTTCCGTGCGGCAAACGAGCAGGTCTGGTCGTTGAATGATGATTAAAGGTCTGGGCTAGGTAGTACGCGATAGTAAAATTTAACCAAAACAGTAGCATTTTAGTGCTTTCTAAATTCACAAGTGACAGGTGCTTAAGGTAACTTCTGCTCCTTTCTCGAGCAAACGTAAAATGAAATATTTTCTGGGAAAGTGTTCGCAAAATTCTAATTAATCTCATGTTCCACACAGTGCGGCATATGCGAAAGTATAAGCACGCAGACAATAGACTGTCTCGCCTTACACCGAGACGCGTAATTTCGGCAAGTACGCCCGTCCATTCGAGGTTGCTTCCACCGAGCTTCGCGAAACGTTTACCCGACAAATTCGTCCGCTCGAAATTATTTCCTCCCACACGCCTCTTTGCCGAGGCTGTCTAAGATAAGATCGCGGTCAATTTTATCAACCCGACTGCATCGTATCGTGCACGTTGCGGCACACGCACCCACACTATCGCGCAACTGGAGCACGTAAAGGTATTGGGGGTGGTCAGGTCGCAACAGCCTATCTTTCCCCGTGAATTTGCCAATGAGGCCACTGGATCAGGTTTGCGGTACATTTCGAATGAATCGCGACTGCGCAATTTGTTATGAGAGAAGGTCACGGATAATCTGATTAGAGTAATCGCGGGGCCAATCCTCATTCCTATTAAGAGGACGAATTAGACGTTCGCGATGAGCAGTAAAACATTATTTATCTGACGTCAGACGCTTTTAGAATGAGACTTACACGCTGTCCGAAGATCCCGACTTTTGATTTTGCACAAACCTTTCGTGAAACATATCTGAACAATAGTCAGGTTTGTGCGCAGTAGTTCTGATGACGCGAGTGTTTATATTGGAAGATGTAACGATATAAAGCGGTACTAGGAATGTAAACGCGTGATAATAGCGGAATATAAGAATTAACACGTTTGTGGGTTTAGCAGTCATTCGTCCAATCTGTATGTTGATTAGGTAAAGAGTGCAGTAGAGGAGTGTTGATATTCGAAAGCTGAATGCAGACCAACGACGCCGGAAAGGCAATCCTTATCGTGACATGAATTCTCGCAATTCGTGCCGTGTACCTCTTTATTACGGCTCGTACTTGCAAATCGACGGATATGAACTCGCTAATCTCTCGCTTATAACTGCATCGGTTCTCGAGCAAAATTAGGACTTGAAAGAAAGTGAACTGCATTGTATACATACACGTATTAGGTGAACCTTTTTGATTAGACGCATCGTAAAAAATAAACGAGATTTGGAGCAAGATTGCTTTATCATGCCGATGGCTTCATGACTATTGGTGATTTTTTATCGACGATGAACCTTCTCACGTGTTGCATACATTATCGGTTGTAACTGAAACGTTTCTTTAATCTTTGCCAGTCATTTCACATATGATTATATATTCTACTGTATACATTAAAAAGAAAAAAAGAGGTTGGAAGAAGTAACCGAAGGGATTTAGTCAAGTTTACGCCCTTTATCTCTGAAATATGTAAATTACCTAGCGTCAGTGTGGAAATGTATATGCCATAAGGCGTGATGCGCGATATACCGAGGAAGACACATCGTGAAGGTAATAACAACGGGCCATTATATGCGGCGCGATTTTTATCGCCATGAAGTAGACTACGATTAGACCGACAACAGATCGATCGTAACTTATTTCATGACCACGGTTTTGCGTGTAACTGATTACATACGTTTCTTAATATATACGCGTCATTTTTCAAACTGTCAATTGCGAAATAATTGGCCGCGGATATGCTTTTCTTCTGGCACGCTTAGGACATCCATTGCAGATATCATTTTTATACCATATTTATACTATTATAATATAATACTATTCAAATATATACATCGTAACAAAACAATAATCTTGTCGTTCATAATCAACGCGTACTTAACGGAATCGACAAAACCTTGACCCTCTTACTTGCGCGGACGAAAACTGACAAAACAACAGGAAATTCGCGTTCAGGTGGGAAAGCGCTTAATTCGACGAGCGATCGGAGCCTAGCATTCTTTATCGGTCGATTTTCCTTCCTTCCATGTCAGAGTCTCGCGCTAACAATGAGCCGCTTCCTGAATTTTCATTGAAATGCATGAAGTTCCCAGCGCCGCCCACTCTCGAACCGCGAGGACTGATCGAGCCAGTCCGATAAAGTTCTCATTATTACCGTTATTGCTTGATTTGCGTTATCTCGTGTAACGTTACTCGCACCTAAATGTCATCGATGCAAAAGTCAACTATCACGATATTTTGCATGACTCGTTCGCGTAAAGTTTTACACCATCATCGCCTGTCGGCAAATCTAATGCATTCGTTGCATAATCAATTTTCATGACAGACATATATGTATTTATTGGTCGACAAAAAATGCGCGGTTGATTAAAAGCTCGAAATCTGCAATAACTACAGCAAAATGTTAAACAAGACATTTTAACGTCACATTATTCGCTTCCTGCTTTTAGTAAATAGTTTCAGTTACCAGAGTTTGCAACGGCAATATTTTTTTCTCTCGGTCGATACAGTTTCTATACTTATGACTTTTTAAAATGTTAGAAGCGTGCTATGTATTAAGAAGTGACATGCAGTTGCTCGGCACGTGCGGACGATACGCGGACGATACGCGGACGGCTGGCGCCTACGTGTGCAACGACTGAACGACAATTGTGTAATGCCTTTGTCGAAGACGATGCGATATTTACGCTCCCGGCATGCCGATCGCGTAAGCACGCGAATGTAAACACTGAATGAAAGATGCACGAGAACGGCAATATCGACGATACGTCGCATGTCGCCGGTGTTTTCTGCCTCCTTCGATCGACCGAGCGCGAATTATTCGTTTTCGGAATTTTCACTTTGGCCGGATACGGCGGCGCAAGAAACTGATGAACACAGTTGGTTAAATAAGCGAAACGGCGGATATCGACGAACGCGAAACGAGATTTCCCGATAGTCCGGATTGGCGTTTATGACCGGTGATAAACGCATTTATCGAGATTTAACGTACGACGCTCGAAATCTGGCGTACACGTCCTGCTGAATTAATAAATAACGATTTCTCGGTAAGAATACAACTGCAATGAATTATTTGTGTTCGTAAATAGGACGGATGACGTGCTGAGTACGTTTTGCTGTCAGTCTACTCGTAGCGCACGACTGAAAACATGAATGTCACACATTAGACTAGAAACAAAAGTGTCACTGGCCATAGATAAGACACGGGCTAAGTATAAACGTAAACGGAAACGCTCCACTCATTTACGCTACATGGACACATTGTCGCATAGAAATAAACGAAAAAATCTAAAATTGCAAAAAGCATTCTTCACATTCAAACGATGTGCGTCGACAGACGACATTGCGTCACTGACACAAGACTAAATGAACTGTCACACAAGCGTCGCGTCTGAATGTACAGCCATCACACATTTTGCTCGTGATGAAGACTAGGCACGCTCGAATGTTACTAATAGGGAAGCAAAGAACACTAACACTCACTCTCTTGTTGGCGAACCGCTTGGCCGCCAAGTGAAAGACCTGAAACTCCCTCCAGAGGCTCAGATAGGAGGGTTTGTTTGCCACTGGACGTTGCATCCCCGATCAGAGTCTACCACAGGCAATCTTCTTTACCCCTTTCGAGCCTTCGTCCAGCCATCCACCCCACTACCTCGAGTCCGCAGCCCTTCTCCTCCTTGTCGCCTGCCAAAACTTACGAGCTAGCTTATGCCAGAGTCGACTCTGTCGATTCCTTCGAACAGCCTGGAAATGAACGTATTGTGGCGTCATCGGGGAACATATCATTTGCTCTCGTTCTATCGTGTGTACGCTCGCAAGGTGTTATTCAGTTTGCTCTTAAGTCAGTAAGTGAAGAATTTGGAATTATATGAATTCCGGGAGTCAATGGCTGCGAATCATTTCTTTTGTTGTGTTTGACAATTTGGGAGCAGATAAGTGCTGTCGGTATGTGACTGTTTGAAGTCGATTCTGAAGTTTGTGCGTCGTGTAGTTGCGGTTGTTAGGGATTGGGGTGGAGATTTGTTTCTAGTGTGTGTGTTGATCGTTGAATATTGGTCTTGTTAACGCGTTTGTATAATGTATCAATGAGAAGTTATTAGATTATGCTGAAGTATACCGTATTTTTTTATTGCAATTCTCGGCGTACGTTTGTATCCGTACTTTTTAACAATGCAGAAGCCTTTTCGATCATTGATTTGATATAATTCGTCAACACTCTTATTAATGGATGAATTCCGTAAATGTCTATTAGATTATGCGCATTACCAAAGGTACTTACTGCCATCTCAAGTGTACATCCTTGACAATCAAATGTAATGTTTGAGATGGGACGAATGGTGATACGGTGTTTGCTTTGAACATACAAAAACTAATTCCGTCTATTTGCCGCTGTGCACGTGCGTATGTTTGCTGTCGCTCGAAGTACAAACGAGAGTTATGTTTTCGACTTACAAAAGTCATTTCTATGTTAAATTAAAATTAAGTTGCAAACAGCAGAAACGTGCGCACACATTTTAACGAGAAATATACGCACATTGTGTTCACGAATGAATGGTTCGACGTTGCTCTGAGCAAACTCGATCGGAACCGGTTTTAAGCAGAGTACATACTTGATAAGCATTTTCACACGATTTTACTAGAAATATGTGATATCCGCAAACAAATGACGGTACATTGAATATACATCTTATTATTGCGGGTCACCAAGCATTCTTATTTTCACGTTGCTCACAATCAGTCGATTCAATTTGGAAAAAGAAACGAGTACCATCCATAAACTCCCCGAAAACGTGCAAGAGCAATGATCACAGAATCATCACTCTCCCATGTAATACTCATTTTTCATTGTCGTATAAGTTACAAAGCTGTGCTGAACGTACCGGGTCAACAAGTTTACGTTGTCTGATCACTGACGAACTGATCACTGAACGGTTTTCCGATCATTCGCGCATCTCATCGAAAAGAGCTGTTCCTTTCCTTTAACTATGTGCGTATTTATTTTTTTATGCACGTCAAATTTCTCGCAACGCGCCTTCACGCTTCGGCAGTCTCTACGCGACACTGCCGATGAATGAACCGTTGCGGGAGTAAAACAGTGTCGCTGTTCGTGTCAATATCATTCGTTGACGATCCGTGTCGATCGCGGATCTAGCGTGACACGCAGAACGTGCGCTGAAAACCGATGTCCTTGATGTCGACCCTGCAATTCTCGCGTGACACGCAGAAAGACAGAACGAGAGGGGAGTAGATGGTCACGGGGCAGAAAATGCGCGGCTTGGTCACTCCAATCAATTGTTCTGCAAACGAGGGAATTGTTTTTTTCTGTTCTTTTTCCATAAATTGAAAAGCACTCAAGGAATGATCAATTTGGCAATTGCAGTCGAGCGGCTGAGCGAGGAAAAGTCGTGCATATCTATCTACCGTCGTAGCAACTACTGTTAGGCGACATAAGGAGACTGTCAATCAATGAGACAAGAAAAGAAAGCGAATTCATGCTTAATCTTTGCTAAAAGCATAATGTTTCCTTATCAGTAGACCGTATGCTTTTAATGTCTGCTCCGTTTACGAACAGACGATCAAATATTATGAAAACTGATATATAATCGCTGGACGGATATGTCAGATGTTATGACGTTGCGCCTTTAATAACTCACACGCGGCAGACAGCACAATTTTGGGGATCTGACGATAATCCGAATATTCGAACTTGAATCGGACGCACTGAAACCGAAGATTTCAATTTTCAAGACTGTCACATGTCACGATACCTTTAGTTACACAGACTTCTCTAAATGTATTACAAATTTAAAACAGAACGCGGCGAGGCGAACGATTGGCGACACTCCGCTTAAAGAAAGGACATATAAAATGATAAATCTGCGTACCCAAACTGACTTTCGACCTTCTACCATGGCTTCGAACCGCGAAGCGCCAATGAGGGTTGCCCCGACAAGGCCATTGATAAGAGGCCAGAGTGCCAGAGCCAGCTGAAGGTCGGAACAGCAGTCTTCGACCGTCGACTTCCGGTCATCGTGTTACAGCGAGTGACGTGTATAAAACGTACTGCCTTTTCGAGGCTGAGATCTTACGGGGCGATAGAATTTTGCAAACTGGGTCGAGATCGTTACGGCCGAGATTTCTCCCTCGCCCCCTCACCCCGTGCATAAGAAATAAACGCAATATCCGCGCGGACGCGGCCGACGATCGATGGGAATCCGAAATCGCAACGTCACCCAGCTATCGGCCACAAAAAGGTTTCCCCAGTGACTATTTCGTTATGCATTTCTTCGGAACATTCGCCGCGCTCCAAGTGTTCAGAAAGTCCTGACTGATTTCTGACGCACGCTAGGTCAGACGCATGTACGCGAATGTATTCGACTGACCATATCTTTGATTCACCATGATTCTATCGGAACGTAATCCCATCGTAAGTCCAGCTGTAACTGACTGTCCGACAAAACGTCGCCCTTGAACAGACATTTTCCCCTTCATCGTAATGACAGTGCGATGCTCGTCTCTCGCGCCCTTTCACCCGCTCTATATCGAGGCGGCTGAACCGTATTACGGCGATGGCGAGCTCGCGTGCAGATAAAACTGTGCGACAATTAGCATACGTGAGGTCAGTCGATGGACGCGACGGAGGTGCACCGGAACGTCGTGCCTGCAGTTTCTTGCACTCGCGCCGTAACGATTGTTCGCGGTGTCGTTTGAAAATGCTCTCCGACTCTTTTGCACTGTACGGGTGGCGCAGTGGAACTTTTGCTTTAATAACTTTTACGCGCGTCTCTTTTGCCCGGTGCAGTTGTGACGAATTGTTTCGCGAGGGATTGAATGGACGAGGGTAGGTCTTGGTGCAGAGATGTTTCGGTTGATCAATTTATGCAACCGTTAATCTCTATCTACTTTGTCATTACAAACGCACATTGCTCCGCCCATATCATGTAACCTTTTCAATTTCACTTATCCATCAGATGATGAGATGCGTTAACTTGGTTTCATACCTGAGTTAGACTCGTATCGGAGACATGTACAGCCTACTCTTTCAGTTCTACGAAGTAGCGCATAAAAGTAAATTACACACGGCTTCAACTGAAGTTGTAATCATCATATCGGATCGTTAAAGTCATCTAGAACAGTATCTATCGTTTGCTGCTTGTAATTACGGGACTAATAACACACTTGAAGTGAATATGCACACTGGACGCACGTAATGGTCAGACAACGCTAAACATATGGAAAGCAACGTAACAAAGGAACATGGTCTGTGTCAAACATATGTTTCCGTTGTCTGCTCGACAGGCTGCTTAAAGCGTGACACGAAACAGGATGCCAATTTGATCGGCCAAATCCTTCAACTACAATCTGCACCGTGGATTTCGTCACGACAAATGCAGGATGCTGATACTCGATAGGGATAGTGATGGGACCAAGCTCAATATGTACTCATGAGGGTCAATCAATCAATACCCCGGGATACAGACATTTGACAAAAATCCAGTAGTTCCCATGAATTTGGATGCCAGATTTCAGGATCTTGAAAAGCACTCGGTTTCATTACGTTGGCATCGAAACCAAATATGTAATTCAAACATACTTATAATTACTACTACTTTTTTTCGAGGTACTCATACTAAATTCAAACATTAGTCATTCGATTCAGAAATGACTTCAAAGTGGCTTGATCCCATCACGAGACACGGATTGTCGAGCATTCAAACCGAAACGTGTCCTTCAGTCACGAATGAGCACCAATTTTAAATACGAATGACGCCGATCGTGTTCTCAAAACGGCGACGTCTGGTTCTACTCAGATTGGCTCTTAAAACGTAGCGCGCAGCAGTTTCGCACAGCCTCCGAAGCATCGGCTTGATTTAGTGCAGTATCTCCCGATTCATTGACTCGTTCAAGGTGATTTCGTTGACGCGATTAATCAGAAGTCGACGAGGACTTAATTTACAGCTGTCGAACGCACTTTTGGCAGGTCGGATCGCGGAGGAAAGATCGACGCGATCTCGCAGGAAAGTCGTCAACGCAGTCGAGTGAGTGTATCGCTGCACCTGCGCTGTAAGCGTGAAATGAGATTGAATAGATTCGATGAGACTTTCTCTGTATGCGTAAAGACCGTTTTGCGAATATGTGCTCGACTGACAGGGATCAATGCCAGTGTCGCAGACGCGGCCTCGCGTTCTTGCGATACATTAATTGTCCGCCGCTTTCCCGTTATTCCAGGGAAATCATTCTGTCCGGCCGGTATTCGAATACCGGACTCACAAAGAAAATTCCGTTTCCGAGAAGACAGAGACCCGCCGTGAGAGGAATCGATAAGCGGATGTAATCGCCGATAATAGATTCCGCATACGTGGCGACAATAAACCGTAGGACGATTACTTGGCGAGGCAAGCACGCAGGTTTTAATTCTATGTCTCTGCGCCGTCATTTTAAAAAATGTTAAGAACGACAGTATAAAAAGGATTCCTTCGTCAGATTTCCACGATCTGCGCTGTGAAAGGTGATAAAGTTACTGAATTACGTTATATTCACAATTTTTACTAGTTAGACCGCTTTCATACCTAGTCTTCATATTGTATCCCCGATTTATGTGAAAAATATAAGTAAAAAATTAATTATGTACGTAGAAACATTTGCACACATGTTCCCTATAGTTTTGTTCGAATATCAGTATTCTGCGTACGTTTATCAAAATACCGTATGAATACTAGAACGCAGTCAATAACAAGATCCGTAGTCGACAGTATATCATGGAGCTACCAGTTCGGCATACAAATGTATTCCCTGAACACATATCCTTTGTCACGTTCTTTCTTATTTTGTACGATGGCGACATAGTTCGAGCCAAACGTAACGTCGAGGGAATAGCGAGCGGACGACGATCTCGTCTTGAAAGTTCGCGGAACATACAGCATCGTATCGCGTAAACACGTGTGTACGCGTGTATTAGCGGAACGTGGGAAATATGGCGAGTGATTCATCTGGACAACGCGACGCGACGGGACAAACCGGCCTCAAGTGGACTTGACGTCGATGAACTTTTTTTTTTGTGTTTGTCCGCTGTGTACTTTTGTGGCGGCTTGCAGAAACGAGGGCAAGTATCATTACGCGTGTCGCTGTACGCGAGTGAACTAACGTTTAGTAAACTTCTATTAGGCTTGTTTGGACACGGAAATGAGAATGCTGGTATTAGAACGTGCGTCGGTGGACATGCATTTTCGAAATATTTGTCGAGTTTTAGATAGTTAAATGGAGAAAGATATTGGAAGGTGGCCCAGGCCGATACTGAGAACCACTGTGATGAATAAAATCGACAGTCTGCCATGCAGACGAGCGTCAATTAGCACTGAATTAGCGAAGATAAGTTTTTGCACTCATCGGTACGGTAAGAAAGCAAAGAAGGTTTGCCTAATTACGACGGTCGTCAGCAGAATGATGAATTAGAATACGTTGAACTTTTATATATTCGCCACTAAACTTACAATTATTGATGACGAGGAACTAGAAAAAATAAATTCACTTGCTGTTCAACCAGGCCGAAAACTAATTACTCAATCACACGACGATAAATCACGTCGAAACGGGGTTACGAATCTGAACTGAATTGATTATTAAATGGCATCAAGTGAGTTACTCAACGGTAGTCTAATCGTTCCGTAGGCATGAATTCACCGGCGTACGCGGAGCGTCGCGTGGGCGTGCGCAACAATGTGAAGCCCCCGCATCGAAATCATTCATTCGATCCGTTTGCAAACTCGCCACGAGCCCGTACAGCTTGCACGATCATTCTTATATTCGACGATGATGATTCCTCGTTCGTTATAAGAGTACGAGCGATGGTCGAGGTGAATTTGCCATTGCGAGCCACGCGCAGCGTCCGTTGTCAATGTCTAATGTCTAATAATCGTAGAGCCTGGGAAAACTATAATTACGCCGGTTACACGCCACGCGGCCAAGAACAACGCGATGAACGCGTCTGACAGAGATCGTGTCTCGCGACAGCACAATTGCGGCCGCGCGTTTTATTGTTAGAACGTTTCGCAGATTTTTGGCCGCCCTCGTGCTCTGTCGCTCGAAAAATATTTCAAGAAATAATGACGCCGGCAGCGTTGCTGACTGATGATTTAATTCGCTATAGTGGGGTGTGAGCTCTAGTCGACGTTTCCGTTCGCGAGCACTGTGCCTAATGTTATGCAGATCAGAACGTTCCCAGATGCACGGTGTTCGCTGTTTTACGTTTCGGCGAGTAGAAGTATGCGGATCGCTCGGGCAAAATTATTTTGTTGCGATAATACAATTTGTACTGGTAACGTATGTATGTGTGGATGTACTATGTTTGAATGAGCTTAGTGGGTTTGATTTTTTGATAAGAGATAAGCGACAAATCCGGATACGATACAACATTCATAATACGCTTTTAGAATAGTGACGGTATGTCTCGTGTAAAAGAAAACTTTGTTCAGATTGACGAACGATTTAAATAATTCCAATTCTACACGTGTATCATTATGTTTCAGGTAATTTTTATTTATTTGTGAGCGTCGCATACTTTGACGCCTCCGCTGTATTTAATAATGATTCATTCGTTCTTTACCACGTAATTCTTAACATCGTGCATAGCTTCTACGTTATCTCATAAATTATTTCTGGTTATTATCTGCTAAAACCATAGCGAGTGATGGAACTAATTCGTGTCTTCATTCTAAATGACGCGTTACACTAAACAGTAACTTTATGTAATAATTTCATAGTAATTTTGAGCAGTCTCATTACATGATGAGCAGAGGATTAATCGGCTCCTAGAACATAGCGGTTGCTCATTGTGCAACAGGATGCACGGTCAACACTGACAAGGTTCCGGTTGACACGCATCGTTTACGGTACAACGTAAACCGTTAAATTTCACGTACCACAATACCGGTGGTTCGAGGTGCAATTAGATAAAGTATCAGGGTTAGCAGATACGGTTCATCGTTTATGCAGCAAATGTACATTTTGTCGTTATTACTGTTCTGTACCTCGTTCTACACGACGGGTTCTTGGCTGGCGCAAAACTCACGGGAACAGCTGACAGTTATTTGTTTTGCCAATTTTCATGTCCGTTGTGGGTCAATGTTAAAGTCAATGAGTGAGTCTGAATTGAATATATCAGGAGAGAAAGATGAAGCGCGGACTTCATTGCAAATTTAACCGACAATAAGTCCTGACGACGATGAAGAGTGTCTTCACTAGCCATTAATTGCATAGTACAGCAACTTAATTGACTGAATGATAAAATCTCATACAGATGTACATTTCATAATTAGACAGGCTCCTATTAGATTTTAGATTACTATCAGATTACTACTTATTAGGTGCTCCCTTTGATGAAACTGGCATAACTTTAACGATCTATTATATGTTGATTGCCTGCGACTGCATACAACCCTCGGTTTTTGCGTTATCTCATACGGCTGCGATGGAAGGTGGGTCTACGATGATAGAAATGCGTTTGCGTGCAAATGGTAGCACGGTGAGTTACGTTTTCTGTGCGGCAACAATGGCTACTCGAGAATCCTTGCGGGAAATCTGAGCGCGAGCCTTCTGCCGCGGCCATTGCTGGTAAATAATTCACATCGTTATGCATCGCGTGTCCCATGCGGACCGTACCGTTGAAAACTCACGCTTCCGTTTTTGCCACAGGAAAAACCGGCTTTTCCGCTCTGACCCGTCGCTGTAACGAAGCTCTCGAAACAGTAAAAACTTCTTTTCTTTTTTTTTTTCGAGCCTCACACATGGCACGAGCATGCCTTGATTTTGAACAATCTCTGCGCTCGACGGGTCGCCGCGCGAATCGGATTGAGTTCATATTTCCGCGAACATTTATTATAGAATATTCGCCCTATCCGCGGAACACGAATTGCACCTTGAAAAAAAAACGGAATTACGTGCTTATCGCGAGGGAATACGTCATTCAAATTCCGGGCCTTATCGTCCCCCACCCACGGAATTTTGACCCAGTTCCGACAGACATACACGCTTGCAAAGTACGAACTTCGGTCCGCGTATCATTTCCTTCCGATAGCCACCCGTCCTGACCACAATATCCCCATTGTACAATTACGGAGCCGAAAAATTCAAAAATTTCAATTCGACATCGTCTTCGACCTCTGTGGTTTCATAACAGAACTATATGCTTCCAAAATCCAATCCTCTCTCTTTTACAGCAAATTTCTCATAGATTTCCAAAACGAAATTATGATTACCACGTCTATTTTAATTGTTTCAAGCATGATTTCATCACTGGGTATCAATATCGGTACGTACATCCTTCTAAAACGACTTTCAACTTGCAGACCACTTAATCGAACATCACCTCGGCTGATGAAGCCGCTAGACGCAGCATGTACGCCAATTGCGAGGAATTTCACATGTGCACCTGCGGTCTCGTTGTAGCCTAAAGAGCTCGCTCGAACTCGACGACGCCGGCAGTTTTCAACAGGTGCCCGTGCCGTTCTCGAGCCCGAGAACGAGACGACGTCTTTACCTGGAGATCAGCGGTTGCTTTTAACCGTGATATCCCTACTCTGATGCCAGCCATCGAGTCCGAGAACAGAGACGCGGCTAGATTACCTACGTGAGACTTCGCGGTCTCTATGCCCGAGAGAGCCTCGACAGTTGTCGCTCGGTAACTCGTTCGGAGCGTTCGCGGTTGTTCGCGCTCGCACTTTGCCACGGGACGTGTCTTTCGGCGGTTCTTTTAAGAGTCCAGAGAAATTATCTCATCAGCCCCTCCTACCAACAACAAGGTACGTGTAACTCTTTCATATTTAGATTTCCTTCGCGAACGCGGCCCTCTATTTTATATCTGTTGCACGTCATCGTTAAATGCTTCTTGGGAAGGTTTCAATGAAGTGGAGTATGATCATAACGATGTTTAATAGTGGAATTGATGGAATTGATTGAGTTGATCGAAGGAAGGCGTTTGGCATTTTGTGAGGAAAATTGATCATTTTTTAATCATCTTATTTTCTGAAATTCTTCCCTTTTGGCGGTTCTGGTGTATAGTTTCGATGATTCTGCTTAAGTGATTGTAGAATATTTTTATGTATTGACGGGCGACGGGGTGTCTGTGGAATATTGCTTCTGTGTACGGTCTTCTCCTGTTTTGACTGATGCCTACGATGTTTATAAATGAAGGAGAATATTCGAATTATATAATATTTTCCGGTTCAGTTCATATTCTGTTTATACATTTAGTTAAATATTTATTGTATCGGACGTTTTATGCAGTTGTATATGTATGCGATACTTAGATCCAAATCCTTATTCGATAATTTTCTGTGTTAATTAATTGTCATTCTATTTTGCTTATGGTGCTCTTGTGTTTTTAGCTTTCAGGCGACGATGTAAATATGTTTTGTAATACTGTAATGACCAGTCTCACATAATATGCAGTTTTATTGTAATTTGCTTGGAGTGGATTATTCATCTAGCACTCACAACAATAAAAGATTAGGTTATGTATTCGCGATAAACTTGCGATAAAGCGGGAAGATACTTCAAATATTAAGTATAATTCACAATGCTTCGATAAAGATTTCACTTCCACTTATCTGATGTGAAATCACTGCACAAGAGGCTCTCCTATTCCGTTTCGTTCCAGATAACTTTTAATTGCAATGCGCTCCAGTTTCGCACGGAAAAAAAACCAAACAGTTTCTGGAGAACCCATTTCACGTTTTCCGCCGTCAAAAGCGTAAAACTTGTCTTCCAACAAGGACAAGCTCACGATTGACAGCAATTACTTATTGTCACTCGAAGTTCATACCTCACCATATACGAACGTCGTACTACTTCGCTATTTTTATCATTATTTAGCTGGCGTACGTTCCAGGCCTCATTACTACATAATGCTTGCAGATATCGTGCGATTCTTTCAGCTACATCGGTCATTAAGACATTCTGCTTGACACACCGCACACGATTCGTTGAGCAAACATGAAAGTTATATCTGCGATTTCGTGACGTCACATCTGTCATATCTGGCGACGATAACAATATCTCCGTACAACCTTATTTTCGTATATCGAAAATCTTCGATTATTATTAATTTATCATTCGAAACAATGAACGAATAGTTGAAACGAACCGCAGCGGGGTAGAGACGTTCTCGGAAACGGAAAACCCAAATGTCAGATGAGGAAATAAAGTCGCGACGAATTTGCGCGACGAACGCGTGGGTTGAAAAATGGACTTCGAAGTAGCGTAACAAATTACCAACGGAATACGAATACTTTCCACGGATCACTTACGAACACTTAGCGAAATGACGATCGGCCGTGAACATTGCGAAAGGAATCGCTTTCGGTAACTATTTCTCGGAGTGCCGACGACGCGAGTCGAGCGAGCCGTCACTTCGTTCTCCTGTGAAGTAGAACGAGTGCATTACCGGTCCGACCGGGATCGAACCCGAAGTCGATCGGCGCACCATACAGGGTCCTACACGCGCATCCGAAGAAAAAGAGAGTACTGTCGCACAGCGCAGAATTGGACGGAATCGTGAAATCAATCGCTAACTCTGAAGCGTTGCGAGAACAAAGAATGCACCATTTCTCACCCTTTTTTACAGTTTGTTTTGATCACGTGCCGTTTCGCGCAATCCAATACGCGCGACACTGGAAACACGAAGCGCGCCGAGTGCCGCTGTATTGTCCGCGTACGAGGAAGAAGGGACGAAATACGATATAGTAAAACAATAGACACGAGAGGGTAATGAGTGAGTGAAACTAAATGTATACCGTTCCGAGGATCTGGTTAAGTCGAGAGAAGATAAGACGACTGCGAAACGGACAGTTTCCCCTAACCCACGGCGGGAAAAAGTTTTGCGCGCTAAAACACGGCCAATGTAATGCGAGCCACGGAAGTGATGAGAGGACAAACAAAGAGCTGACCGATGTCGATGGATAAGGAGAGACATATTTTCCAGCTGCAACTGGGTCAGGAGAAAAGTGTAGAACCGTGACAAAATTGTAAAGACGCCGCGACGTCGGAGACGGAATGGAAGATAGGCGACCAGAATATGTACCGTACAGATATACCGTATAAAGCTAACGATCGTCCGTGCTGACAGGTGCCGTGCGGTGTAATAAATTGACAAGGACGTAACAGGTGAATTATGTCAAATCGACCGGTTCTCGCTGCTTCGGCGATCGGGCAGGATGCATAAAGGTGCAGAAGCGCGCCGACGGATATATTCGCTCGGGAGCTTTCAATGTTATTACCATTGCAGGAAAAACTAATAGATTCGCGCGAGAGAGCCTCTCCGGCGATCCGCTCCTTTTGAATCTCTCCCGCCGCAAACAAGAAACCTGAGAGTTTGCGTTAAAATAAGCGCGTAAGAAGTGGCGGGCAAGTGGACCGCTCGTTTTTCAACGTCAAGGTTTCGGCGGCGTATCCTTTTTTCGAGCTTTCGTCGTCGTTCGCCATGACACTTTTTTTTATCGCTGTCGACTATTTGTTGTCGCCCACCGCGAATGTCTGCGGCGCAAACAGAATTACTGAACGATGTTTAGTCGAACTTGGCAGTGTAACGAGCGTTGAATTAAATCGTCCCGTAGGAGAAATCGCGAGTGCGCATGCATGAGTCGCAGCTACAATTGCTGGCGACGTTAAGTCGATTCGATCGAGAAATGCATCGCGTACGCTGCGCGTCAATCATGGTAATCACGCAGGTCTCCTTTACGCTTGCCTTTCGCTCGCCCAGAGAAAATTGCATGCCTACGATCTCATTTAACACTTTCACGGTCATTGTCGGTTATATTGTTGGTTCCGGTGTCGATCGCGATATCGTAACAGTAGCGGTAACGTTAATTCGGTTATTTTCATTTTCACCGGCAGATATGGATCCAGATTTAAAGGAAGTTACTTATTCAATTAGACGTTAGCTTAGGAGAGAACATATATATACATACGTACTACGACATATGATAGACGTAAACAACATGCATTTCGAACTGATAATGTGCGGTGCAGCGATTATTCAGGGATGAAATTGTATGATTTCATATCATCTCGGAGAGAGTTAATCGAATCTGAATGCCACAATGGTTTCGGTTTAATGTGTAATCTCACAGGGAGTACGTGCGTTCGGCTGACACTAATGTCGCGTTACATCTTTCTCAAGAAAAAGCATTGCGTGCTTCGCTTCACAAGCAGTTTTTGCGCGATCGGTGATTTCAGAACACCTGTCAAGGTAACGATAATTCCCTTAAGCAATAATACTTCAACGACACGCTCTGATTTGCCTGACAGCGTAAGACTGCATTCAAGCTTCATACGACTTCCTGCGAGGATTTCATCGAGCCAATTGAAATGATGTGCAACACTTTTTCTTTTGTAACATTCCGATCTGATAGAAGATATCTATTTCCGGTATCACTGAGATCAGATATTGATTTTTAATAAGCACATAAAATATGTATCGTCACTCGGTGCATCGATAGCAGACACGGTTCGAGCGGTCACTAGAACAAATAGCCGCATTATAATTCCCGGTAGCGAAGTTTCGACAAGTTTACTCGCAACGTAACGGCAGCCAAAGTCGTAAATTCGTCGGTGGCGCGCTAAAAGCGGACGTACACAGGCACTCAACAGTCACGTCACTCTCAGTCCACCGCGACAGGTGTAAATCATTTTGTCTAAATTTAAATCGATCTCGCCGCCGCAATCGTAACTTGCCGCATGCCGGTGACGGTAGACGCGTTTTGCATTATTAACGACGGTTCGCTCTGACATGCAGGGTTGCGATGCACTGCTAATCGATTGGCATCATGATGGGTTTCAAGCATCGTTCCAGCCGCGTTCACCGGAGGAGACAATTATAGATCGATTTAAACTGTTTTCTCGAGAACGAACATCTATGTTCTGAATTATGTAAGCCCGCGGTAAAGTCATGTAGACTTGGTCTCTTACAACAGCACGCGGGGGTGGATGCTTGCCTAATACATGACACTGACGTAATATCCGAAGATTCTTCCTGCCTCGCGTGCAAAATGATCCCGGCAGAACCTGTTGTACCATAAAATTGTTTATGGTTCGTGCTGCCAATCCGTCGTCTCCTTGATATTGCGAAACTTACGACAAGTCGCCTTGTGGCGGAGCGTGAGGAGAGAATTTGTTCGTAATATTGTACCGAAGAAAGACAACTGTTGCCATAAGTAGATTTATTCATGCTGCACATTTCTATTTGAAAAGAAATTAGTTCGCATCAAACATAACTGCAACAGTGATTTTTTTCGCGTTAGAATCCGGTATCGCCTCTCCGCGTAGAAAATAATACACGCATCCTGAATCTCACCACAAAGACGCGCGAATATTCTCACAATCAGTGAAACGAAACAATCGGCATTGTGCGTGCTCATTGAACATCGCAAAAGGAAGACTCAACGTGTGTCGTCGCGTTTTATTCCCGCGCGCGGATGATCTCACCCGAATTAAATCCATCATTGAATCAGCAACGACTAAGATCTCTCGTTTTCTCTCGTCCCTTTTGCCTAACCGTGGAAATGTTCATAAATTTCTGGCTGGATAAATTCAAGCGTCTATCCTAATCAAGAAAATAATAGCTCTCTGTTAGGAATAATTCGATTACACGTTGAAGCAATGAATAAGTATCATTCCAATTTGGCTCTAAATAATAAAAACAAAGTCCCTATTGTTATACCTATGGTTTTAATTCCATCGTCAATATCTGTACAAGGCAGACGAAATTTTCAAATATCTTGATTCCACCAAATTTGTTTTTCTACATATGAAAGTATAAGTTGTGCGAACGTCATTATGGTAAAAACGAGTTCGCCGATGACCATCGTGGCAAAAAATACAGACATAAGTGAACGTATCACGCGATTCGTCTTTTTTTCTGTTCTTATGCGAGACAAGTCGTAAGCCTCTCATTGGACACGTTTAATGACCTCCGACGTTTCCTTTTTTGCACATGTGCGCAGTTTCTTGAGCTAAATCGATAGGACCCCATAATGTCTGCGTTGATCACGGAATAAGAGAGGATCGACCCAGATCGGCTGAATTCTACACGGCAGTACGGTCTGCAAGAAGGATCGCTGGAAACGACATGGCGTGGCCGACGATTAGTGCGCTCTGATGAGCGGAAAGATTAAGAAAACACTGAACTATGCACGGAAGAACCGCAACGTAAACAAAACATAATTATATTCGACATCGCGCGGCCACTCATTGCATATACGCGTCATTATGCCAAGAAGAAAGAATTAAGCTTCTTGGTTTCCGAGATTAGTCAGCGAGTGATTTAATGAGCGCGGTGTATCAGGTTTTACATCCGTTCGCGATCAGAATCATGAAATTTGCGTACACGCTGCTGTAGAGTCTTTTACCTGCGACTGACCTAGTGCTACTGCACTGACATTTCATGAGACGTGTTAATAAAGAATGGGCATTTTTAAAGATACGATTGAAGAGCTTGTAGATCTTTTATCAGATATTTCTGTTTCCCTATTATTACACCAAGGTACCCTGACGCGAATCACTTTTATAGCCCAATCTATCCGCGTAATAATCTCAGTCCAATCGAACACCACTTTCTATCCGTGACGCCAACGAAGATTGAACGTCGCCTCGTTAGGGCATATCTCGACGATCGGACGAACGCGCGCGATCATACGCGCTCTCGTAAAAACTCCCTTGCACCTTGTAACGTTCATTAAACGTCGGCAAATCGATAACGCATGAGGCGAGGCACATCTGGACGACAGCGTGAGCAACGGGACCGAAAGCGACCGCGAAAGCATCGAATCCACGATACAATTGACCCTCTATTAATAAAGGCTATCGAGCGTGACCATTACAGCGGGAGTTAAAACGGTGCACGTCAAAGATTTGACGTGCGTTTCCTTCCTGCTCAAATACACGGGTTCGAGAATGCGGAGAAGGCCCGACCCAGATGCCGGAGGATTTATGCGTCGCTTCGTTAAGGTACGTCGTCAAGTGCGACGCGGCGTGGGTGACGATTAAAGTCGCGCTCCGTCAGGCAGAGACGATTAAGTAATTCGAGCCGATCGGGACCGTGTGCGACGCGCGACAGGGGCATCGCTCGAGTTCGTCGAGGATGTGACGATCTGCATGCGTAATGAAAACCTGGACGGGCGAACGCGCGGTCGTTAACGTGACGGACCGTTTCTACTGTGCTCCCATGTTGCGCTCGGACCCCGTAACAACGCTCGCATAGGTTCGAGCGTTCGTAAAGAGCGCGTCGTCGCTCGTCCTCGATCTAAATTCGTGACGCAAATCGACGGAACTGCTAAACGTTCGGGTCGTCTCGCTTTCAAGTGGGCGACGAACCGACGACGCGTCTATGGTTGGTCGACGAACAGTGTCGAACGTCTTGCAGGCTAAGTAGCGAGAATACCAATTCTTTGACAAGGTAGACGTTTGCTGCGATCGAAAATTACGACTTCTGACGGATAGAATAGAAATAACAATTCTCTATTGCGCGTTGCCCTAGTCGAGCGAAAACTGCAAGACCTCTTTATGGGCATGTACGTTCGTTCCAACGATACACTTACAATACCCGTATAACGGTATCGATAACCGTTCTTCCACATTACGACGCAGAAGAACGAACTGCCCTTCGGAATCCTTGCGTTCGCCAATCGCGACTCAAGGACTGTTGCTCAACACGGGGGCCTTTTCCGATCTTACGTTCGCGGCGGAAAAAAAAACGTCGTCGGTTCTTGTAGAACCCGCATCGCCATTATTATGGCTACTCGCTGATCTTTTTGTTACAGGGTACGATATAACTATCGAGCTACACTCTATATAGACTTAACCTTCTACCGGATAGTGGCACTCGCGTCTTTATATGGAGGTGAAACCGATGCCGCGTCGTTTAAAGACAATTTCATTACGGTTTCTCGACACTGAGAATCGTTTAAAAGTATTCTGCGTTTAGTTGCCGCGATAGAATCTGCATTGATTTGTCATCGTAGAATGATATAGTAGGCTGTAGACTTGAAAGTCGGTTAAGATAATTATATATATTTTTAATAATATATCATTATTAAGTCCTATATTCATTCATACCATTATAGAACTTCGTACGCTATTACCCGTTCATAGTACATACGAATTGGTTCGTACGGTGTGCTACTATTTATGCATATTACGAACGTCACGTAGTGAAAATTTGCTTTAAATGTTTTCGACCTAATTTCTTTTATAGATGGTGAATTTGAAAGGAGCCTTAGGCGTAAATGAACTTACCGATAAGAAGGCGGGCCTGTACCGTGCATTGGTGGCTGAATTCCTGGGCACGCTGTTGCTAAACTTCTTTGGTTGTGGATCAGTAGTGACAGCGAATGTCGTCGCTATCAGTTTGGCTTTCGGCTTGGCTGTGGCTGGGGCAGTGCAAGGGATTGGGCACGTTTCCGGTGGTCACATCAACCCAGCCGTCACGTTTGGTTTGATGGTCATAGGCAAGGTAAGCTGATAAGGATAAAACAATAATGTTAGAATATGTGAAACTTAACAGAGAAATTTAAAGTTGTTTGTCAAATAAAAGCACCAACAACCCAAATCTGTAGTATAAAATGGTTCATTAGTACAAAACAACAGGTGATGCTAGCAATATGTTTACGTATCATGTTAAATTGACGCATACTTCTTAGTTACTGAAATATGTATAAGTAAAGTTGCGCGAATAATTATTTGTCACCAATTATTTACATTATCGTATTAACATGAACTAATTTACTCTTTCCACGCTACGTTCAATTTCATAACTTCCACGGATTGGTGATGCAGTGCTAATTGCCAGTAAGGTAATTTCCATGTTTGCTGCACCGTATTTGAATAAACTGTTAGGTTACACTGCACCGTGATTCGCACTTATGAGTCAGCGCACCTTGTAATTACTTGTCAATTGTTACTCAGAACGATCAATAACGACGTAAGTGATTAATGGTTAATTTATTCCGAACGGTCTAGTTCAGAATGCATACAGACAATGGTAAAATCAACATCCATGGAATCATCATCAATCGCACATACTTGTATGAATATTATACACTACCGTGATACTGCTAAAGTAACGATTATGGTGAAAACAGCCAAAACAAGAAAACAAATCTTGAGATACAAAATACAATATTCAATGAACTAAACCAATAAATAAGCATATTGTTGAATAAACATTTGGATATTATCGTTTATGCATTATGTATGTTACATGACATTTTATGAATAGTAGGCATATCTTCGATATCGTACGTAATGTATCAAGTGATTAAATAAACATCTCTTACATCCGCATTTTCTGCCTTAGGTGCCTGTGGTAAGGGGTATTCTTTACGTCCTGGCCCAGTGTGCAGGTGCGATAGCTGGATCGGCAGTTTTAAGAGCACTTTCCGCGGAAAGGATGGAGCAAGTCCTAGGGGTGGTATCACTCGCCCCTGGTGTCACACCCGTCCAAGGTCTCGGTGTTGAATTTTTCCTTGCACTCATACTGGTTCTCGTCGTGTGTGGTGCATGCGACGCTGCGAAACCTGACAGCAAGGGAATTGCGCCTTTAATAATCGGACTGGCCGTTACAGTCGGTCATCTTGTCGGTGTAAGAATTTTCAAATTACTTCTGCATGCACACTAACACACTTACTAATGCCAGCTTACGATAAAAAATCAACAAACACATAAACACACAGATATTTTTATAAACGATAGCAATAAATAAGCATGTAACACCACACCAAATTTTATAGAACGCAACATACAAGAAATTCAATAAATAAATTCGTTCAATTAAGCTTTTCGGTTGTATCATCACCGTGCCTCTCGTACTGTGATCTGAAAGAATGCAAAAAGTTCGATGGGGTTGGTGTACCTATGTATATTCAAGGATTTCCTTTCAGGTTCCTAGAACAGGTGCTGGCATGAATCCGGCTCGTTCTTTGGGTAGTGCCGCTGTAATGGGTATGTTTGACGACCACTGGCTTTACTGGGTCGGCCCCATACTCGGTGGAATTGCCGGCGGTCTAATCTACGTCCATGCAATTGGCCCTGCCAAGGAACCGGAAGTCCCTGCCAGGCCGTACGCATCAGTGGCCACGGAAGAGAAGGAGGTATACATAACAAAGATGTAAAATTTCATGGGTACATGAACAAGATCACTCATGTACGGAGCCCAATTAACTCGGTGAACCTATTTTGCTTAACCTCAACTTTTGATACAGTAATAGGTATTCAGGAATTCGGTGAGATTAATATAGACACCTTGTGTGCCGATTGTTACCGCCTCAGAACACTTATTTTAACCTACAAATTATGTTAACAAAGCAGAACAGGTTACGAAACACATTTCTATAACAAACTCGTTGCATATGAAGAGTGCCATTATAACCTTATGTTTCGACATAACATTAACATTCTCGTTCCAGAATCTTTCTGTAAAGTAAGTTTAGACGGTTAGGTATACTTGAATCGTACAAAATCATGCACGTAGCCGAAAGTGCTGTAGCGTTGAACAAGATTCTATACAACTTTTATGATCTCTACTCTACAGAGGTTCGAGTACATAGACAGTGGAAGAGGTGGACTTTAAGAATGCGAGGATACAGAAAGAGAGAAAGAGAAAGATTCGAAGACGGGAATGCGTCTCGCTTTATGGTCGCGCTTGGTAACCGGAAAAACAATTGTTTTACAGCTCCAGAGTCTTACCAGTAGGAAGAACGTCAATCCTGCTTGATCTTCTCATCGTCGTTAACCGCTGCATTTCCTGCCAGTTTGCGAGCACGCATAACTCCGAATTAACGTAAAGCGTTACTTCCTCTCCTCGGGGCGCACGGCATGCAACGAGATTCGTCTTCCTAACTTCGCAAATTTCGAAAAGACCCTTCGCGCGCTGCACTTTATTCGTCCATCGACAATGAACATATGTGAAGACCAAAGAAAAATTGTCCCGCTACTACGGTACAGTGTCGCCATCGTTCGACGCGCCACGGTTTCTCAACGGCGCACCTGGCGGCATCTACACTCGTTACATGAAAACATTTCTGCGAGTCTCGATATATTATAACTGCAAAAGATGCATGAAATTAACGACTGAAACTGAATGTATTGCATGTTGAACAAATGACGATAATTTCAATGTCCGCGTTTGATAAACGTATTTTGTCGTTTCGCTCTTTGTGTTGCACGGTACGTACCGAACACGAGAGTCATCGTTTTAGCGCATTAACAAATTTCACAAAATGCATCCTTGTAGTGTAGAAACGTCGGTTGTTCGTTTTTTTAATCTACAGACTTTTGTACTCTAATATAATTCATTTTTATCGATACGTACGACGGTCGTTAGATCGGCATTTCATTTGGAAACGAACTATTTTTTCGCGTGCTACATAAATGCACGCGCTACGCATAATTTCCACCTTATGACAACCAATATCCAATATGCTTTACTTACTATCGCAAGCGTACTATACTTTATTACGAATAATTTATAAACTCATAAAACGCATTTTTGTATTAAGCATGTTTAGAATATAGTAGAAATAGTAATACGACGTGTACGAATATTTATACTTAGTTGTAATTATATATATATATGTGTGTGTATACGCTAGTTGCCTTCTCTTTTATGCAATAAAGCGTAATTGTTTTATACGACTACTGCCTCTAATTCCATGTTTCCGCCTCAATACATATGCATAAAAGTAGGGTTATGGAAATTAATAAGAACACCATCATTCTTACACATACACACCATACTTTGTATTCGATACATAGCTTCGAATATTTGTAGAACATCACATAATCTATGTACCATCTCCTTCCTAGTCTCGCATAATTCAGAGTGCGAATAATTGTAAATATAATTGAAATTATATTAATATATCTTGTGTTCCCAACGATTACAGGCTTAGAGAGGTTGTAAAGTAGCGGTATACTCGGATCGACTAAATGTTAGTACGTATACGATAAGAGCTCTTTCCCGGCAAATGCACGGAATCATTAAATTTTTTATCCTGTTTCAAGAAAATTGTAAACCTTTAAAAGAATGCATGATTCCTGCAATATGTACACATTTTTCATGCCCATTTCGTATAAGTTGGACAGTCAATCAATTGCCTAAAAGAGTGCTTATATTTACATCACGTTGACAGTTGCCGGATTAGTTGCTCGCAGTGTTTCATGCTAACATTCAACCGGGATGCGTCGCAGATATTGCTTTGCCATTGTAAAAGTAAGTCACTTGCGAATGAACGGTAATCGTTCTGATTCCATTTAATAACTATCTCGGCCAGTATCGACAAATTCGAAGTGTCAATCACTACGAACTACCGCATTACTATCGTATCTAATCACGTTACTCTTTCCACTTAATTCTGCCGAATGGACTAAAAAATCCGTAATAGGAAAAACAAAGAATACATAAGGTTTACGTATAATGTAACGTTAAGGTATATGTTATTTTTATAGTACACATGGTAAGGTATACTATCTTTCCCACGACCCGCGGTCGTAAACGAAAAAATTCAGCGATAAAATGATCAAAGCAACCATAATCGTTAAGGATCAAAATGCAGCTGTCTGGATTTCGTGCAAAAAATGTTTCGAGATCTGGCTCGAGAGAAATTATGTCACGATTAAAAAATGTAATGAGGAAGGAAGAGTCGCTCATGGCGCTACGCTACGAGACACAACCAATCTCGATCGTGTAGAAGACGAACCGTTCAACCCTCCATTTGCGAGAGCTTGTCTTCGAGACTGTCTTGACTGTCTGTGGTGTCGTTCAAATTGATTGTATCGTTGCCGTGCTCGAGCTCCATCACGGAATCTGCCAATGAGTCTCTCGCAGCTTTCTGAACGTCGAGGACATTGTCGGACGGCTCAAAAATATCCGTCGACTCGGACAGATCCTGACTGTCCAGTGTTAAGCTCGGAGTCTGTGTTTCGTCCTGTTCCATCGGTTGCTCCTCGTCCTGTTCGGATTCGGTCTTAATCTCAGTCTCTTGCAGTCCAACGTCGACCGTCATTGGAGTTTCAGGTTCCAATTTTAGTACGATGTCGTCCTTCGGCTCAGTCACAGTATCTTGCTCAATTACCGGTTCTTCAGCCTCTATCTGTCCATCCTCCTTGTCCGGGAACGGTTTCTGCGAACTCTCCGTCATAGAGGACATTTGTGTGAGATTGCTCAGCACAGTTTCCTGCATTTTTGCGACAGTATCAGCAGAATCTAGGATGCTGCTTAATTCACGATTCATCTCCTCTACTTCCGACGCATCTTCTGACTTGACGACGATAATCTTCTTGTTACTGTATACCTTTGAACTCGTTATCATCGGCTGTCTACCTTCTCTTCTCTGCGGCGTTGCAGTCTGAGGTACCTGTGTTGTCGTCGTAGTCGGAGTTGGCGCTGTCGTCACAGTAACTTCTTTCTGTATAATGTCCGGAACGGGGATCGCTTCCTTCTGAGCTTTTTCCTTCTCTTCAGGAGTATCGAATGGAGTATCATCCTTCAATTCTCCTGAGCTGATCTTTACATCAGTGTCATTATACTCCTGTTCCTCGTCGTATATGCTTTGTTTCCTCTTCACAAACACTCTCTTAAGTGGCAGTTGTTGCTCATCTTCCGATTCGTCGTGACGCTCTGGTAACATTTCATCGATTGCCTCGTACTCCTGCTGTTTGCGAGCCTGTAACTCTTCGATCTTCAAGCGTTGCTGTTCAACGCGTTTTTCTAACTGCTCCAACTTCTCTTTAGTTTCCTGTTCACCCTTCGACAACGTCGTCTTTTGCACAGTTGCTGTCGTTGACTTCGGCGTGGATGAAGCACTGCTCGTTGATTGAGATGTCTTCAGCTCAAACTTGGGAGATTCTCCTACCGGTTCGTTAGACTTGACAGACGGTTGCCGTGTTTCCGTCGACGATTGCAAAACAGCTTGGACGAGACCTGGATTCTTATCAATCGTCTTTTTCACAACGACTCTTTTGACAACGTTGCCTGTTGGTAATTTGGCTAATTCCGCTGGATCAATTATCGTCCCATCAGGATTCATGATTACCTCTCTCGTGGTGTCGCCTTGGCGAATAATACGACGAACGATTACTCTCTTCGTAACCTTATGCGGCGTTGCACCCGAGGCTTGCACTACGAACGAATCTACTTCTTTGCCAGCTACTGTTGGAGTTGAACCCTCTCCGCTAGTACCCGGCTTTCTCACGACGATTCTTTTGATTACCTTTACGGTATTCACAGCTTTTGGCGTGCCCGATGGCGTATCTTGCTTCTCATCCTTCATAATAGCTTGTTGATTGGTGACGGACGCGATCTGAGAACGAGTCTGACTCGTGGACGTGGGTGACTCTTTACCTTGCTCCTGTCCCGGAGTCTGGTGTTTGAGAGGTATCTTATGCTCCTTGAACACCGACGCGACGATCTTCTGTACTTGAGCTTCCGTCTCATCCACTCGACCCTTCGGCCCCTCTTCCGCTGGTTTCGCCGGTGTCGACTTTGCATTCTGCGGAGTACCTGCCGGACTGACCTTATTCTTAGTTTCCTGAACGTCACGGCGCTGGATAGGCATGAGTGTCTTTATCGTCTTCTTCACCATATTCCCGTCCTTTCCTCTTACAAAGACCACCTGTTCCTTACGATCTTCAGACCGGCGCTCTTCTGCCCGATGCTCGTCCTTATCCACTCGTTCAGACTCATCGTCGCTTTCCGATGGCTTAGCCTTTGGCAACTTCTTCACGATGTACGCCGGAGGCTCATAATCATCGTCGCCATCGGAATACTGCTCTTCTTCTTCCTCCTCGTCCGAGTCCAAATCAATTTTATTCTTGTTATCTGGCTGTAAGCCGTCGGGACCCATTTTCTCACCCGCCTCAATGTGTTGCTTTATGTGAGTTACATAGTCTGCACGGTTACGGCAAGACTCTTGACAGACGTCGCAGGTCAGACCCATTCCTGTGCGTTTTGTGTGCGTCAATTGATGGACCTCAAGACTCTCTTTACGCTTAAACGCCTTGCCACAATCCTCGCAAACGTGACGTTTTTCGA
This sequence comes from Priocnemis perturbator, assembly GCA_963942575.1. NCBI lineage: Eukaryota > Metazoa > Arthropoda > Insecta > Hymenoptera > Pompilidae > Priocnemis > Priocnemis perturbator. Next base: position 9,136,714 of record OZ012649.1, on the reverse strand, counting down.
CGGAATGGGTACGCATATGTCTGGTCAGATGATGAGAGAGAAGGAATGTACGGGGACACAACTTGCACAAGTAAGGACGGTGGCCAGCGTGTGTGGTCAAGTGACGAGCCAATTTTGTGCTGGTACGGAAGGCCTCCTTGCAATATTCGCAGACGAAAGTCTTGTCCTCGTTGTGCAAGACTTCGTGACGCTCTAGACCCTGTTTATACGTGAACCGCTTGTTACAGATGTTACACTGATGAGGCTTTTCCTTCTTGTGCGCGGTGTCCTCGTGCTTTTCCAGTTCCTCGGTCGTGAAAAACTCGCGGTCGCAATGCTGGCAACCGTAACGCAGTTCATCACGATGTACCTTCTCGTGACGCTGCAGCAAGTTTGCTCTTGAAAACTGCTTGTGACAGATCGGACATGAGAATGGCTTTTCTTCAGAATGCGTTGTCATGTGTTTGCTTAGGTCGTACTTTGAGAAGAACATACGGTCACATTCGGTACATTTGTAATTGCGATCGCGGTGGGCTCGCTGAATATGCAAAGCAAGTGCCTGTCGCAGAGGAAAAGTGCGATCACATTGATCACAAGCATGAACTCTTATTTCACCTGGTTCTAGTTTAAGATCCTCCTTGGCATTGTTTTGCTCCTGTTCAGCTTCACTTGCACCGTCTTGCTCTTCCTCATAGAAATCATGGCGCTGGTCAGGCTTGTCTCTCTGCTTTTCTGGCTCCCTTCTTGTTTCTCTATCTCTATCCCTTTCTCTGTCTCTATCTCGTTCTCTTTCCCGTTCTCTATCTCTTTCTCTAGTCTCACGCCGTTCCCTATCCCCGTTGTCCACTCTGGGTTTCTTTGCAGTGTCAGCTTGCGGTCTCTGTTCTGCCGGTCTCTTATTATTAGTATCTGGTGGATCCGTGGGAATTGGTGGAAATGGTCTTGGCAGAACCCCGGACAGAGGATATGCTCTCAAGGCTTCATCTGCTTTCTTGCATTGCAACTTGAATTTGTAGGAGCGGTCCAAGTTCCATCGACACATACTACATATCATTTGTGGCATTCCATCCGCAGCATACACCTTAAATAGAGTAACGTAAGTATGAAAGATTAATAGAATTCTATGTAAAGCATGTACATTTTCTGACTATAAGCATATTACACAGGTACAAGGTAATAAATACAATACAAATATAGCAGTAATGTTTATTACTAAGTAGTCAATGTTTTGATAACTTTACTGAAACATGTTATTTCCATACAATTTGGGATAAGCGTGGGTATAAGAGAATAGGTTGACCTGAAATATTGTACTTCTTAAACACAAAATAGCATTTATACACATATAATAATGCTCCAATTTGATTGGTTAGCTATGTTCAACACTCTTTGTTATCATATGTTTGGCATGTTTAGCATATTTGAGAATATCCATGATACCATCGTTTCCGCGCCAAAATATTTACGGAGGCGGGAAGTGAAAGTGACCGTAATATTCCATAGTACCTCAGTAGACCGCGATACGCCAACTCCTTCAAAAACGTTAACCATAACGCGGAAACTGCATTGCAAGCGACCTATCGCGAAAATACAATAGTAACCGCGTGTTATCTATTGAAAATGCAATTGCGAATTGCATCGAAGTCTTACCATCATAGCTTAAAACCAGATTATCGATCATATACCGAATGATAAAGAGGTGCGTCTCGAGACATCGTCTCGTTCATAATTCCGTTCGTACCGCGGCTGTTCCCGAATCTACGAAAAAACACACGGGCATATTCGCGGAGGAATCGCTCGGCGAATTAACAGATGTGGACAAATTGGAATGAGTCGCGAAAGTCTGTCGTTCGGCTGATAATCGCGACACCTGCCTTACCAACGCATATTGGCCAACGCTATTGACACAGTCCACGTCTGTGCGAGACAATGCGATATCAATTAAAACAGGCATGCCGTACGATTTGACACCGTTAACGGGGAGTAAGATCGGGGCAGTCAAGGACACCGTCCTCTCGGTAACCGAGAGAACCCGGACAATAATCGGGTACAACGAGCAAGAAAGATGCTTGGCAAGCACACGTCGGTGGCGGTCGATGTCGTCTCCCGACTGAAATAATTACCTCGATGGCGACGCACGACATGATCTGCAGGGTAAGCGGCACCTGGAACGGCTTACTGTGATCCCTCTCGTAGATGAAGCTGAGCGGCTCCGATTCGGTGAGGCAGAATCGACATACTCGCCTCGAGCGCAGAGGCGCCGGTCTGTTCTCCATGTTTTCCTGTCTACCCTCCGTGACTCGGGCACACGCGAGAGCGGAGGACACGCAGCAGCAACAGCAGCAGCAGCAGCAGCAGCAGCAGCAACACTCTCGCGATGGTCACGCGTCCGTCTCTTGCAGGCTCGTCCTCGTTGTCCGGCCGATCGTCGCCCTCCTCAATTTCTCCCCCGCAAACAACGCCAAAAGCACCCGGCCGCGGTCGCGCTCCTGCTCTATTACCCGATATATATCCGCGCGTCAATCGTACGATTGGAAGGGACGACGCCGAGCGTCGGTAAGCGTCGCGTCAGACGGCGAGCCAACGAGCGGGACGAAGTACACACCGCTACGGCGCTATTATGGCGCTCCCAGAACTCCGTTTCCCTTTGCGTGGCGTCTCTCGAGCCTCGACCCGACCCCTGCATTCGGTCTTTCCCCGCCAGCGCCCCCGTCTTCCTCCATCAACCCATGACCGACTGCCATGGTAATGTCGCGCCTCCTTCCTGCGACGCCGACGCCATCTGCATTTCCGCCAGAAACGGCGCCAAACTCGTTCGCAACGCGCCTCCGGGACACCGCCCTTCCTCACTTCGCACGGGTATAACGCTTATTTTATCGTCCAAACACACATTTCCCTTATCCGCACGGCGTTAATGACACACACTCGCATTCGATGAAAATCAGTGCACGCCGATGACTATCGGTCGAGTGAGTTTCGCGCCGGTGGCGCGAGACGCCCTGTGACGGTGCTCGCACGCCTCGTTCCTCCTACCTCCTACCACCATTGCGATGGTAGAATGCAGATTAGCGGATGTTGAGACGACGGTACAGGCTGTTTCAGATTAACCTATCGATTTTCTTCGCTGGTAGATTGAGATAGTCCTCGAGCGTCTCCGATAGAATTTATGCGGTTTTGTCGTGTTGTACGTGTTTATGCGATTGCATGTAGATGCACTGCGGGTTCTTAAACTCTTCAGTCTCTGTTTCGAAGTATTGCAATTTTTCGATATTTTATGTGATATAAGAATAATTGCTATTTCGTGTAGAGTGATAAGACAGTGTTGCGTAATATTGTTCTACGCTACAGAAAATGCTATCGATACATGTATGTTTTTGTTCCTTATTATGTCTCGAGCGTGAGAAGCAACCAAACTATAATTATGATATTAAAGTAATTCTTTGTATAGATTATATTGACCATGAAGCTATGTTTCTACAATTTTATGTGTATTTGCTTAGATCTCTTTAGTCCTTTACATTTATTGTATACCACATATTTGGCAGCAATAATGGGCATATTTTTATTTCTTTGTGTAGCGCCACCAGAGCAATGCTCCCGGACGTTAGACCTTGCATAGTGGAGACCTCACACAGGAGAATCACAAAGCACAAAGCATTTCCCTCACGGTAGTGTCATTCTTCTCTTCCGCTACAGTGGCGACATATTCAAAAATTGTTAACGACGCAATATGTTCCAATCGAGTTTATATTTAATTAGGAGAGTGCAGTCCTTCCCAACGGCTGACACCACTGACCACACTGACAAGCAGAATAGATTCTGACAATTGAAAACATTAATTGCGATGTAATTTTTTGCAATATTCAGATATTCTCATTATAATCTTCATTAAAAAATATATGCATATATATTCTGTAAATCACCGCTAAAGCAAAATTACTGCGTATGGTGCGTGAATGGATATATTGAGCGACGATCAATTAATTGGTGAAACTAAAGTAAAAGTACATTGCTGAAGCTATTCACGAGTAAACTTGTTCTATACATTCGATATCGAGAAGTTGATACAAACATCGATTACAAAATGCCACTTGACAGTTATCATAAGAAGCTAATATCTTTTTACTGGTTACTTCCTTTGAATACAAATATTTAGATACTCTTATTTTTAGCGTCTCCTTTTTTCTATCGCTTACGGCTTGAATGCTAGGTTTTAATGTGTTTATGGCAAGAATGAATTTGTGGAGGAAAGTCGCGGAACTGCGGGATTTCCGTAGTCGACGTCGACAGAATCGTATCAGCAATCTCGACGCGCTTCGCCGAGATATCGAGACAGACGTGCACACACAACCGGCTGCACATCTATTGCACGCTTTGGAAACTAACGCAGCGGAAGGGTTGTCCACTAATGCCGCGCGAGATCGCCTACAAGAAAATGGTCCAAATGCATTGACCCCCTCGAAGAAATCGTCGGAACTGATTAAGTTATTTCGCCATTGTTGCGGTGGATTCTCTTTATTGATTTGGGTAATTCAATAATAAATTATTGAAACAACCTCAATTTAACTCTGCACGTCAAGAAACGTTATCTTGTCATACCTTAAACAAATAGTATTCGTGCGTGACGATATGACTTTAAATGTGTGATGTAAAAACGGTTACTAACGATCATGCTAATATTATTCAGTAATCAAAAATATTGTACTATTAGCATGTTACGGGCGAATACGAAATTTCAAGTCTCCTAACACGAAGCCAATTAATTGCGTTACTCGATCGCAGGTGCAAATGCTGTAAGATATCATGCTTCAACTATTCTGCATTGACGTGTACGGATGTGCGCTCTTGCAGGTGGGCGCTGTCCTTTGCTTCGGCAATTACTTTTTAGAGTACAAAACATACGGCCATGGTTCAATGGATCACGTTTATCTGGGCGCAGTGCTCATCCTTCTGATCCTAGTAACGGGAATGTTCAGCTACTATCAAGAGTCGAAGAGTTCGCGCATCATGGAGTCCTTTCAACAAATGCTACCCGAAAAGGCGAAAGTGTTGAGGGACGGCGAGAGGACGGAGTTGCTAGTGACCGAATTGGTCGTCGGGGACATCGTTCTCCTCGAAACCGGCGATCGGGTGCCCGCTGACATTAGGATTCTGGAATGCCAAGGTGAATATGCGTTGTTGAACGCGGTTCCCGTCGTCACAGGGCACCCTCGCGACTTTCTTATTTTCCTATGAAAACTCCTCGCCAAACTTGGCGCCCGACATCGGAATGTCGCGAGATCCGTATGCTTCCCCCCCGAGATTACATCTGAGAAATCTGTCGGGCGATTAGTTCGAGCTGCACAGCTTACTGAATATTTCAGTACATTATGTTTCGAAGTGCAAGTTAATGCAGTTTAGTGTACGTTGCTATTTCAAACGTAATATTAGGTGGCCTTTTTATGATTTAAAACTGTTTTGAAATGACTCCTCTTAAGGATACATTGAATTCTAATATATTTTTAGTAAAGTACTGAATATGGTATACAGTGCGATGCAATTTTTTTTAAATTAATAAACCGTAATAAAGGTCTGAAGGTTGATCATGCCTCGATTACCGGCGAGTCTATACCCCTCATTCGAACCACCAACATTACACCCGTCGGCGCTATTATCGAAGCAAAGAACATGGCATTCTTCTCTACAAGTATTGTAGAAGGTACGTAACTAAAATCGTCATACGCCGACTCCGTTACCTGTGCTATCCATGCCATATCCATTCACCCGTGATCCATGCCTCTTCGCACGAAGCACGTTACGTAATCGTTTTCGATCTGAAATCTTCTCGCGCGAATAGTTTCGGTCTCATGCAGAGAACGGGCAAACGTGACTAGGAAAATTCTCTTTACTCACAAGCCGTCCATTGTCCGCCTCCGAACAAAGCAGACTTTTCTCAGGACGGGTAGCGAGAAAAATGTACAGCGACGTTTGTAGGCACCGGAAAAGGAGTCGTTGTGGCCTGCGGTGATCATACAGTGATGGGGAGGGTGGCCAAGTTGACATCGAGGTTGACACCAAGGCCGACGCCCCTTTCCCACGAGATACACTTGTTCATGCGCCTGATATCCTGCTGGGCGATATTTCTGGGCGTTCTGTTCTTCGGCTTGTCGATCGCGCAAGATTATAGCTGGATGCAGTCGTTCGTCTTCCTCATTGGCATTATCGTGGCCAACGTACCGGAAGGCCTGATAGCGACGGTCACCGTCAGCTTGACTCTTACCGCGAAGAGAATGGCGAGCAAGAACTGTCTGGTGAGGAATCTCGAGGCGATCGAGACGCTCGGATGCACCGCTGTTATATGCAGCGATAAAACTGGAACCCTCACGCAAAACAGAATGACAGTAATGGCGCTTTTTAGTACGAGTACTGAGATAAAGGGATACAATGCTTTTTTTTTTTTCATTTTTTTTTAAAGATATTTAATTTCCTATCTAAAGCACATAACTACTTGACAGTTTGGCTGTTAATGGAAGTTTATTATGCGTCTTTGAAAGAGTATTTTATAAAGATTATCTGTAACTTAATTGGAATGTATATTGCATTTTATACATGTGATTCTATTCGTAATGAAATGTACGGCGTTGCGAATTAGGTCCGACATGTTTGGTATGATGGACAGCTGATGGAAGTAATGGCATCGGATACATGGCGAAAATATACGAACAGTCCAGGATTTCAAAATTTGGCTAGAATTGCCAGTCTGTGTAATCGTGCCGAATGGGCTGTGCATGAGCAAAGTATTCCGCCGGTGCCTTTGAATAAGAGACTAGTTAACGGAGACGCATCGGATGCTGCTTTGCTGAAATGTATGGAAGTCCTCGTGAAGGGAGGCGCTGAGACATATAGAAAAGACTACGTAAAGGTGAACGTGCAAGTAGAAAAATATCGGAATAAAGAAACCAAGTGCACATGCAGTTTTTATTGCATTAAAAACGTATCAAGTTTTCCAAAGAATACTGCCTACGATCAAATCCAATTTGATAGCCTAATTTAAAAATAAATTTTACAGTAAAACTGTATATTAAAAATGATTTCTTCGAATTGAGAACTCCAATATTAAGTTTCAAACGTACAGCCGCGCCATCGTAGTTTTCTAACACTAAAGACAACGTTTCGAGACAACGTAATAACGTGAATTTTATTTCCGAGGCTTTAGGTCTTCGAAATCCCGTTCAACTCGACGGACAAGTTCCAAGCGAATGTGCATTTTAGCGAGGGCAAACATCTCGTGTCCTTCAAGGGCGCGCCAGAAAGAGTCCTGGAAAGATGCTCGACGATCGCAGTCGCGGACAAGACCAGGAACCTTCAGAGTGAAGATAAAGAGGCATACACGGAGTCCTGTTACACACTCGCGAACAATGGCGAACGAGTGCTTGGCTTCGCTGACCTTGAACTCCCCGCCTCCGCATTCCCGAAAGATTATGAGTTCAACGCTGACCCTCTGAACTTTCCTCTACAGAACCTCAGATTGGTACATAAACGTGAAAACACAATGCAACCAAAGTTCTTTAAGTGCACAAAATATGTAAACGCAACTCTGCGATTATACAAAGTCAACGGCCACCATCACAGAAACGAATGAGCACAAAGCCATTATAACGTTCGCAAACATTATTACCCGTAGAAAAGCATTGCGTATATCATATTGCGCAACAGCGATTAATGTGCCTGTACCGTGTTGATAGCCGCGCACAATTAATGCAAACTCCGGAATTATTAGCGTAGGTGCCGGATAATAAAAGAGATATCAGATGCAGGCGCGCGTAACATACGAGTATGAAATTCGAATGGAGTCCTCGAGACACAGTAGTCATTAATGTCATACGTGAAGAAATATGTGAATTGTATCTTTACATTATGTGCCTCCAGGTTGGTCTCATATCAATGATGGATCCACCTAGACCGGCTGTGCCTGACGCAGTGTACAAGTGTCGTTGCGCCGGGATCAAGGTGATCATGGTGACTGGTGATCACCCTGACACCGCAAGAGCGATCGCAAAGTACGTTGGCATCGTCACGCAGGACGACCATCATCACAGTCAGACTGACGTCGATGAACATATGAGACAGTCCATCGTTGTGACTGGGTCGCAGTTGCGTGACCTGCATCCTGAACAATTGGACGAGTTGATCCTTAAGTACCCAGAGATAGTGTTTGCCAGGACGTCGCCCGTTCAGAAGCTGCAGATTGTGGAAAGTTGCCAGCGACTTCATATGATCACTGCTGTCACGGGCGACGGTGTCAATGACTCGCCAGCTTTGAAGAAGGCTGACATTGGCATTGCCATGGGAATCGCAGGTTTTGTATGGATCTCGTTAAAGCGTCGCATTGGTGGGGGACTTGTTGCGAATTTTTGAATACGGTTTTTTGTTGGGTGTATGATGGAAATAATTACGTTTATAGAATTTCATGATTGGGATACGCACGGAATATGTTTGAAGAATTGAATACTGTTACTCATTCTTATAATATCGAATCTGTAGGAAGTCTCCCATCAATTTAATACACTGCTCGATGCATCGCGATGTCGACATTGTGTTTGTGTTAAAATAGGTAAAAGATGGAGATATTCTTCTAATATTGTAAGCGTCTGTATGTGTCACTAGGTTTAAGTCAGAAATCTAAGGTCACAATTCTACCAGTTGGTTTCTATTTAAATAACTTTGATGGGCAGGGTCTGATGTAAGCAGACAAGTAGCTGACCTCGTACTACTGGACGACAATTTTGCGTCCATAGTGACCGGAATCGAAGAAGGCAGAAGAATTTTCGACAATCTGAAGTCGAGCATAGCTTACACTTTGGCGAGCAACGTCCCAGAAATAACTCCTTTCTTGGCTTTCATCGTTTTTGGAATTCCTCTGCCGGTGGGCGTGATTTGCGTACTGTGCATCGATATGGGCACTGACATGTGGCCTGCTATTTCGCTGGCTTACGAGAAGTCCGAATTTGACATTATGCGGAGGTAGTTTTAGACGTATATAATTATATGATTTTACTCTTCTCTACCCTTCCAAATTTATATACATACATACATAACATCACACAGAATAATGACTGTATCCATCACTGACACGAAGTTTGGCATCGAGCATCACACGACGTTTACTCTCCCTTAATTAATCATGCACATAGCAAATTAATTTAAACGTAACCACCGAAGTCTGCATCCCATAAATAAGCATCCGACCGCGATAGATATATTTAATTGGTTTGAACCCGTCCCGACCGATTACGAATTCAATTCTAAAGCCAGACTAATCGGCCTGTTCATTCACAAACTTGCAGAAAGCCGAGAGTGCCGAACGTGGACCACCTGGTCAGCAGAAGATTGATCTTCATGGCCTACGGGCAAATCGGCATAATCGAAGCGTGCGCCGGATTCTTCACGTATTTCGTCGTGATGGCGGACCACGGCTTTCTGCCGAAAAAGCTACTCGGCCTGCGTGCGTACTGGGACAGCCCGGCCATGAACGATCTGATGGACAGTTTTGGCCAGGAATGGACGTTCAAGCAGCGGAAAATACTCGAGTACACGTGTCACACGGCTTTCTTCGTCAGCATCGTGATTGTTCAATGGGCGGACGCTATGATCTGCAAGACTCGACGAAACTCACTCTTCCGCCAAGGCATGAACAACTGGGTCCTCAACTTTGGCCTTATGTTCGAGATTGCCATGGCTTGCTTTGTCTCGTATGGACCATATATGGACATCATTCTGAGGACTTATCCGTTGAGACCGGAGTGGTGGCTACCGGGTATTCCCTACGCCATTATCATCCTTGTTTACGACGAGCTGAGAAAATGGTGGATCAGAAGGCACCCCGACGGCTGGTGGGATCATGAGACTTCTTATTAGTCGAGCATCGAACGCGGCAGAAAAACGAAGAAATCGACTGAAGACGAAAGTGACGCGAGGCATTGAGCGGTCCAATGTACTCGGTGCACGTTTCGGACTTGCGCGGAAATCCTATCAGTTTGTACAAATAGCTTCATGTATCACAGTCAATATCTCGAAAATATATGCAATGCTCAATATGCTTAGTTAAGAAATTAAAGTTTAGGCCACGATGCATTTGATGATCAACCAACTCTGCTTATTCTCATCAGATTGATATTTTAGTACAACTTTAAAAAGCACAACACATGTAAATAATTCCTTATTCTCTCGTCGTATCAACGAAAATGTTTCAGCAGTGGAGGCACTTAATGCATCGTCGCGAGAGACGCAGTGAAAGAGCCACGCTCGGAAGAGCTGGGAGCAGGACGCACGCTCGAGCGACTTCCGAAGCGGCACTTTCTCACCGAAAATTATTCATCATTTTTCAGCGTTCCTCGTTCATGATGCGCCCACGAGTCCCTAAAAATAACCGCGAACGACGTCTACCGCATGCGCCCGGGTCGGATTTAAGTCGATGCACCTTTAACATACTGCCCGTCCATTGCGGGTATGCAGAAGAGCAACGGCTCTCCTTAAGCTCTACTCGGTCGGCCGGTGTTGTAACCTCGTGGGCCGGCAAAGTGGGGGATGCATATAAGGCCCTGGGGCACCGTCGATGGGGCCCAGTAGTCTCTAGTCATCAATTCCGCCACGCTCGAGGAAACCTCGTGACACGATACCGAAGTAACGAGGACAGGTTCGTTGTCACTTCGCCGCGTCCTCCGCCTCCGTCAGGATGAAGACGGAGGTCCTTTGTCTCCTGATCTGCCTCGGTAAGTAGCTCCCCATCTTCACGCTTGCATCCTCCGCGAGCAATTCCACGCGCACCGTATGGACTCTCGAACTCCTCGTGCCGCCTCTTCGTTCGCGTCCTGCACAGAGTTGACCTTTACGAGAAATTCAGATACAACCGTTTACGGTAACGATCGCTAAAGATCAGCTGGTCAATTATCTGGTCACGAGTCTCAGTCTAGATAGATAGTTAAAGGGTAATAATTTTCTCGTGAATCCGGGGAATCTTCATTATCGCTAACTCTGAGAAGAACTGCCCTCGATTATTCGATGACATTGTTTCGGTGTCTCCGGTTGCTGCCGGTAGAACGGGTTCAGGTAGGCGTCAATAGCGGGCTGCGTTTCGTTCTATCTCAGCTCGGGGTTCGTGCTGAAATTCAACGTGGGCCATTGTTTGCGCTCCTTCTCACGCTGCTTCGAGTCTCGGGACGCGGACGTGCGGATATACACACGTGTCACTCCTAGGTGGATTCGATACCGCTTTATATATTTCGCGCCGCGAGCGGAGTTCGCGTGACAACGAGGGCTCCTTGCGTCACGATTCACTATTGGGAAACTCCATTTCGCGTTGCTTCTTGTCTCTCCGTGTAGAAAGTGCAATTTTTCTGGAGCACGTGTCAGTCCATGCGGCGATTAGCTAATCGGAACGGGTGCTGACTTCTTTATGAACCGCGCCACGCTTTTGTGACTTCGATAGACGATTCTTTTCTTCTTCTCTCTTCTGTTTCCTTTTTTTTAAGAAGTCTATTCGTATGCAGCCGCTTTGTTGTAAAATATTCCCGAACCAGCTTGCTCTACAAAGAATTTATGCAGCATGTTCTCGCGCGAGAGTCGAAATGTGAACACACGTGGAAAGTTACCGTCAGGAGCAATTAAGCGATAGAGTCTTGCCTAGTTAAGGTCTACGATATGGCGAACGCTTTCTCACTTTCTTTCATGAACCAGGACAACCGGCGCGGTAGGCGTTATTAATGTTTTGCTCTCGCCGTCTAGACGTGTCCAATTTTAGTGTTTAGTAATTACAGATTCCCCACACTATGCACCGGCTTGAACACTCTCAGCAAAAATCCAATAGAAAAGTAACTGCAAAAATAATCACTTTCATAATCACCGATACGTGTATCCACAAGTGCTCTATTACGTTACACTCTATACTCTACACTGTCCACCGGCGACGAACCAGTCGGCATTACTAAGAACGTACGAATATGATGAAAAAAAATGATCATAAAAATCGGTTGACATTGAGAGGGCAGAAAAAAAAAAAAAAGCGGTCAGATGGAACGCTAATTAAATTCGCCGGCGCACACGCGTCGTCCATTTCGTTCGTCGGCAAGGTCGAGCGTCCGTCGAAGGACGCGAACTCCTGCGTCGATCGAAAAATCACGATCCGCCCGATCCCGTTTCTCTCGACGTCCAGATCGATCGTGCTTCGCGACGATCGAGAGATCGCCGGTATAGAGAGCTGGAAAGTCAGCGGGCAACACGAGGCGATTAAGCGACATTTAAGCGTCTCTGGCCGGTCGGGCACAAGAGCGCGGCCACTTTCTCGCTTTCTTCCGTTCGCGAGGTCGACCAGCGTGCACGACTGGCGTTTGTTCAGGGACGCAAGACGTCGCGCCGCCCGCCTTGAAATACGCGTCAACCGGTCGACCCTCTCGCGCCACTCACCGATCGTTTTCCGTTTCTTTTATTCCGTCGTTTTTCTCTCATTCCGCCTTTCTCGCCGTCCGCGTCAGTCGCCGGAGCATCCGCGTTGCTCCGACCGCGCCTATTCTCATCGATGCGCTTTAATCGGAGAATGTCCACGACCGTGGACGCTGCCGATAGGTAAGAAAATGTCTCTGTTGTCGACATTGGCGCGTGCGTCAGCGAAACAGGCAGTGGCATTCATGACAAACCATTGAACGCACGCGAATTTTCAGGCTGCTTCGGTTTTACTAATAAAAAGATGTAGACAGCCAAGGCTTGGAAAAGGATCTAGTAAAGATAATGAACTGCAACCAGCGAATATGGGTCTTTATGTCGGTCATTATATGTCTGAATCGAGTGTATCTCCGCTCTAATATGGTATCTACTGTTTAGTACCTATCAATTTTGTTATTTACATACGCGGACAGTGTGAGAGCTAGATCATTGTTTCTTGGAACTTAAAAGAAAATGACTTCCTCATAGGTTTCTTAACGTCCTGTTCGCAAAGTGTGCAGTGACGAAATAACAAGCGTAAAAGTGCCAGCGATTAAGTGAATCGGGGTCCTATTGTAAAATGACACGCTACATTTATGGCACGCCAGAATGTACCCTGTACTTTCACATCATGACTGCATGCTGTAAAAATGTGTGACATTGGTTGAGTGTAGCCATGTAAATTTATCTATTGTATGACTGTCGAATTGTATCAAAAGTTCATCGACTTCGTTTGTCGAAACATTTCTGGCTTACATAAACGTGGGTTTGACTCTCGTATTGCAACTTAAACGTATCTGCTTTCCGTGTGTAAAGTACAGTAAATATCCTGATTTTATTAAAGCACTAATACGATCAACGGTACAATGCGCATCGTTTTTGTTCAACAAAAAGCATCGAGTGAACGTAAGTCGAGAGCGTCGACTATATTGCACACTAACCTTTCAACGCTCCACAAACTTTTCCATGCGACTCTGACGTGAGTTACGAGGTCAGTCCTATCCCACTGACAGCCTCTTCGAAGTCAACGCTCGGCGAATATCAGCAGTGATCGTTACCGTCGCCGACACGATCGTTTCTTCTGCTTTTGCAGCCGCGGTGACCGCCTTATCGAGAAAACAGGAGGCGGCCGAGCAAAGTCGCCGGAAAACGGCATTGCCGACGACGCATAAGAAGCCAGCGCCTAAGCCCGAGGAAGAGGAGTACGAGGACGACGACGAGCTGCTGGACCAGTGTCCCGAGCCCAATGGCTACTTCCCGGACGCGGAACAGTGCGACAAGTACTACGACTGTCGCGACAGCAAAATCACAGAGAAACTCTGCCCGGACGGTCTGGTTTTCAACGACTACAGTCCGCAGTCCGAGAAATGCGACCTGCCGTTCGGCATTGACTGCTCGAAGAGGCCGAAACTACGTAAGACATGTCGCATGAGCCATTGTACGATTTAATAGATTCAACATTTCTCGTTCATTTTATGATATTTGTGGTTTTAATGGTACGGTGTATTATGATGTCTTCTTTATTGAAATGTACCTTTGCTAATAGCAATACAGACGTGACAATGATTGCAGTACATTCACGTTAACCGTACAACCTATTTTCGTTTTGGTCATAATTTCAAACCTGTCTGATATTTAATTTTGCGGAAACCAGAATTATCTGTGATGTAAAGTACCGTTGATCTGCATTAAAATATATTCTTTTTCTATTTGTCTCCCAGAACAACCGCAGCCATCGGCACACTGTCCAAGAATGCACGGCTACTTCGCCCATGAGGACGCAAGAATTTGCGACACATTCTACTATTGCGTCGAGGGAAAATTCAATATGATAACTTGCCCCGACGGTCTCGTATTCTCAGAGAAAACGGGCATATGTAATTGGCCTGACGAGGCGCAGAAGAAGGGCTGCGGCTCGAGAGAACTCTTCAACTTCACTTGCCCAAAAGTCGACGACTCAGTAGCAGCGACTCATCCACGTTATCCGGATGCGGAGGACTGCCAATATTTCTACGTGTGCGTTAACGGAGACATACCGAGGCGAAGTGGCTGCAAACTCGGCCAGGCCTTTGACGAGCGCACGGGAAAATGCGATTGGGCTAGGAAGATACCTGAATGGTAACTTGAGTCAGCCAAACGCCATTAATTGATCTTTCCGTATGAACGCCCAGTCTTTCATCTTTGTTGATCAGATATATCTTTTTTGATCTGGCATAATTTGGCATCATTTGTTTTTCATAAACTTCAGTTTGTTTTACGATTCCTTCGTTGCCAATTGAACAACTCATGGTTCCACCGCGATGGGTCGGTAAATCATTTGACTGGGATTGGAAAGTTGTAAGAAGAATCGACGTACGAGCCAATAGAATAGCAGCACGCGAATATTTTGCATACCTGCAGAAATGCACGTAAAATTAATGACCAATAAAATACTTCACATTATAATTCTCTCAATCTCCATACGACATTTACGACGGATGCTGACAAATATTTACTCAATGAGAGTTTTATGTATGCCTACAACATTATATATCGTCGTCAGGCGTGTTAATCGATGGCGAATATAATGTTCGCAATGAAATTTTATACTGTATTGACGACACAGATACAGTAGCCTATCTATGTATACATACGTTTCGTAATGCGTTCCCTATCTAATGATACTTTCGTATGTCTTGCAGCAAAGACTGGTACAAGGATCAGTTGACTGACGAACAACTGGACGCCTTGGAGAATCCGCCACCGAAACCGAAGCCAAGCGGTGGGCCAAGTAGAAGAAAAGGCAACAGGCCATCGTAGATCGAGGAGAGGAGACACCTCGCTTAGACTTTTAAGGAATACTTATTTTTTTTTTAAATCCTGTACAATAAATTACCTTTACACGTAGTCACGACATCTTCTACGCCTGCACGGCACAGGCAAGACAAATTTCTCTCTACCAATGAAATAATGGCCCGCCGACGGGGCGACCCTATGCGTTTCTTTCGAAACTCCGTATTTTCCCGTCCCTGGAATACGAAACGATCGAAGTTCGAGCGCTATCTATGACCTCGCCAAAGAATTTGCCGGAATATAATAGTGACGGATTCCACGATCCGTCGAGTAAACTCGGGTGAAAGTATTACTCCGTCCCGCGGTCGACGAAATTCTTTTGGCGTCGTGACGCCAGTGGCACGGACTAGACGATGTAACGAGAATCGTCGAGATTATTTCAACTTTTGACGAGTCACCCACAGCGTCACTGCCGCGTAACTCTGCAAACTGGATTCGATCACGTCCTTGTTTGCGTAAGCGGTGTGGCAGTGACATAAACGCTTGTTTTTTTACTTCCGCAATAAATTCTAATCGCGCGTTAATTCCCAAACAGCGGTGAAAGTGATCGGAAGCCGATCGAAGGAGGCTGATTGCGTTTTACGAAAAATATTTGCCGAATCAACAAATCAAATGACGAGTATGGGTGCAACCGTTGCTTTATATACGGATATTTACTTTGCAGCAATATTGGTACTCCTTCAGCGTTCGTGTCCTGCGTTAAATAACTGCAAGGAATGATTAATCAATAAATCACCGTCAAAGTCCGTACACCCGTGAATTTACTCTTCGATCGTCGAAAGCGTAATACTTAATAATACTACCCGTGGGTAGTGCAAATTGCTTCGATCGCTCGACGTCTCTATGATTTTATAATGATCAGAGAACCAGTCGTTACCGTTGAAGAAAGTGGCAACAAAGTTGACGTAGCAAAAAAGAATACATCGACAGAATAGATGCATTTTAATTTTCAAGCATTACGGTCTGTATATGTCCTCAGCGATTTCATGAGGTTCCATTAAACGATACCTAGTACACACGAGCTCTAAGTAGTAACAGTCACGCATAAACACGAGCAATAGACCACGGCGTGTCCACAATTTCTATCGCGTGACTTCTTCCACTGTGACTCAAATACACGAGAACAAAAAAAAAAAGTAGTACAATCCGATGTATCCACTCTCTCGGCTCGCCCACCCAGAATCATTCGCTCGGATTATTTTAACGACACGCATATACGATTCCTTCGAATGGAAAAAGCGACTCGCTGCGTAAACTGCAGGACGCGCCCCGTTTGCCATTGATTTCAACGACGGATCTCCGGCGCGGCGACAAGCGAGTGCGATCCAGGAGTACAAGAGAGAGGAATGTCGAAGTGAGAGTAAGCGCAAGGTAGGCTGCCGCGGGACGGGGAGGGAGAGAGAAGAAAAAGACGGAAAGGTGGACGAACGTTGACGCGATCGAAAGGGGAGGGAGACAGAGTGAGACGGACGAAGAGCGCGTGGTCTCCCGATTAATCTTAATTCTTGACGCTTATCCGGCCGAAGAAAACGCGGCGAAAGTGGGGAAGAAACGTCCGCCATAGTGGGGATCGGCAGGGTATACCCCCGTGGCGAGTAGCCGAAGAGCTGCAGTACTTCGCGGCGGAGACGCCATTCCAAAGAGCGACCAAAAATCATTTCACTCGACTCCTCCTCATCCGTCATTCTCCGACCTCACACGTCGAGCCCTCAGTGCCTCTAGTGACGCGAGTTCGTGATCGTTTACGAGCGGGGGAGAGAAAGTAGAGAAGGAACCGACGATCATGTCGAAAACGTGCCTCGTGATTTTGTTGGCGATCGTCGCCGTTGCACGTGAGTATTCGTTTCATTTTATTCATCCTTGCACCCAATTCGCCCAGTCGAAACTTTCGCGCATGTCGCGACCGATTGGTTAACAACTGTTTCGCGTGGTAGTTCGAGTACTTTGTACGCATTAGTGACGGGAATGCGGTAATGATTTTGGAAGAAAAAGGAGCGTATGTAAGATTTAGAGTAGTTCGATGTTTCACGACAGTTGATCGTACTTGGTGGATTGACTCTGCTGGAAACAATGATTTTTCTAGTGTAACAATTTTTTATAAGCTCTCGTAAAGTAGCCGTCGAATACGTGCAAGGAAATCATCCAAACGAATGTACACCTGAGTTCCGCGTTCGTTGTTAGAATAAAATTTGCAGACGTGAACAGGTATTTCAGAATGTAATCGCACGTGCCGCATTGATTTACATATTCGCGTCCTGCGTTTCCTCCCGTTCGAGGACAGCGATTCCAAGCTACTTACTCTTACCGAAGTTGTCCGCGGAGAGTGCGCGAGAGACAGTCCGACTAAACTTTCTAAAGCGTAAATGTCAGATCTCTCGACCGGCGTGTTGCATAAGTGTGCAACGGTAGTTATCGTCCCTACACGCACAACTCCGATATATAATTATATAAGGAAACAAAATAATAAGCGAGAATTCGAGATTCCGTGCGGCTGAGGTCTGAACGGGTTCGACAACCTCGACAGCCAACGATCGTGCACCAATCGGACATACTTTCGATACTTGGTCGAGCGTGGACCCGCTGCTTCTACTACTGACTTCCGCCATAATGCGGCTGGGACAGTTGCCCGTGACGCTTAAAAGTGCGAACGCGCCATGATTTCCGCGAACGAGTTTCACGCAACTTGCATATATACTCCGGTTCGTTCGTTTCTCCACGTACCCTTCCAACGATTAATGTTTCTTTTGTTTTAACGTCGGTTTTGACTTACATGTTCGGAAATGTAAGAAACTGTGAGGTGTTGAGTTCGATTTTATGAAAAGATTAAAGAGTCAGTGCTTTGTGTAGGAATTTGAATAAAAATTTGGATAATTTTAAATAAGTGAATCCCGTATCAATATCAGATTCTATGTTATTTTATATAATTTCTTAGATGGAGCTTATAACTGTCCGGCTAAGGATGGTCAATATGAGGATTCAATACAGTGCGACAAATTCTATAACTGCGTTGACGGTGTCTCAACGGAAAAGCTGTGTCCTGACGGTCTAGTCTTTGATCCTCTCAATCGGAAGGTGAACAAGTGCGATCACGTATTCAACGTCGATTGCGGTGATCGTCTGGAATTGCGTAAGTTTACTGACAGATACGTATTTCTCTTGTTCTCAATACTGCCGTGTATTCGTTAGTTAAAAAGATTTCCGTTCAAACATTTATAATGTACGTACAGCTCTTAAGCGTTACATAATACAAGTCCCATTCTTTTGAAACACGGATCCAAAACGTATTGAAGTTAATCTCTCCAATTACACGGTTTCCCAGTATATAATGTACTGTTGCGCCTAGCCAATTCTATCACATGTCATAAATCGCCATAGGGTAAAAAGTGAACAAACCGGCGACACACAAAGTGCGTGTCATTGGCTTCTGTGGCGTAATGTCCTTGACATACAGGATACAGTTGCCACGGTGTCTAGTGTTAATTAACTCTCCGCTACATATTCCATCTCGACAGAACCCCCGCAGCCGACGAAGAAGTGTCCGCGAAGAAACGGCTTCTTCGCCCATCCCGACCCGTCCGTTTGCAACGTTTTCTACAACTGTATCGACGGCGAGGCGGTCGAGATCATCTGCACCACCGGACTGCACTTCGACGAGTACTCCGGCACCTGCGTTTGGCCGGACAGCGCCGGGCGTCAGGTGAATTTCACTTCTATTATGCTGCTTTTGGTAGAAAGTATTGCCTCACGGTACGTTCGGCGCGAGAATTTCTCAAACGTTGACTCACATCTCCATACCGGTGGACCTGTAATCTGCGCGCGGGCAATGCCCATTTACACGCGCTCAAGGTGTGCTCACTTCATGGGATATGTGTCGATTTAGTGCGTCGTGTGTCGTAGACTGACGGTCTTGGCGAAGCGGTATCGTAAGCTTCGAATTGCAAAATGGACGCGACTAGAACTAGAAAGTAGAAATTGCCGTTTTCGTACTCGTCGAGAAAGATGGAAAATATTGTTTGAATTGAAGTATGTGAAAGGCACAGTTCGGTGATTTTTCCATACTTTCGCGAGATTCGGTGATGGACGTTTCCTAATTTATGGTTTGCGTGGACGTAAGTTAATGCGTGCTTGTTGGGTATAGGGATGCGGAGCGGTGGACAAGAAGCTGAAGGACGGCTTTGAGTGTCCGAAGGAGAGTCAAGTGGACAGCAGGGGAATGGCTGTCGATCATCCGAAATTCGCTCATCCGGAAGACTGTCAGAAGTTCTACGTATGTCTGAACGGCGTGACACCGCGCGAACAGGGTTGCAGCGATGGTACAGTTTATAATGAAGAGCAACAGAGGTGTGATGCGCCTGAGAATGTTCCCGGCTGGTGCGTATCAGATTTGTAACATTTTTTTTATATACAAAGTTTTAAATTTAAAAGAATTTGTAATATTTTGCATGAATTATGTTGAATTAATGTGAACTGTACGTTAACACCATTCGTTCTATTGCTTGTTTACAGTGAGGATTGGTACAAGGATGACGACAAGAAACCATGAAGAGATCTTCGACAATGATATGTCCCGCATCGGGACGCCCTTATATTCGTCTTAATCACCCGTCATCCTTGTTCAGCATGTGTAATCACGTGTGTCTAGGCGTATCGAACGTTCTCCGAGAAATTCTGTTTCCCGCTGCCCGCCACGACGAACCCACCTGCCAACGAAATATACGGACAGTACAATTACAAGAGCGCTCTGGTCGAGGTCTTGTCGACGAGGACGGCGAATCGTAGATAAGCTGAACACAATTAGAGATATACATTTGGCTGTTAAATAAATTAATTGATACTTTATCCGAAACCGCATGTCTTCTTAATAATAATGCCTAACGGATCCGACGTTGACAAAGGACATCTTAGAGCACGATTATACGTACAACAGAAGGCCTTGAATCATTCTCACGAACGGCCGAGCGAATCTACGATGACTTTCTCCCCCAGTTATCATAGTTCTCGTTTTCCAATATATACTGAGCACGCGAGCCAGCAGCTTTCTTACTACGTCGGTTGATCTTGAGCAAAATGTACGTCGCGTCGGTTCTGCTTTCCTACGTGCGCCGATGCAAATCGTCTGCGAATAGACGCGACACTGTTTTGCGGTCAATCGAATACGGGAAACTCGGTAAAGAAGTGTCGCGCCATTTAACATTCGCGAACGTGGAAATGGAAAGTTGCGCGATGCTGAACTGATATCGAAGGTTACCAGGAGAAAAAGTCGTGAACCGTAATAGTATCATCGGAAAACAATGCGCTAGTTAATTTCATGATACAGCCGCGTAAAGAGATAAATGAATATTTTACACGCTTAAAACGTTCAACGAAACACAGGAAATTGTTTTATAATCGATGAAATTTGATCACGTTGAAAATGAATGATCTTATCAATATTCGAATTCTGGGAGAACGTAGAGCTAATGAGACCGTAATAATGTAATTTGAGGATGCAACCAAAGACCTTTTCGATCGAATGTGATGATGCTTGCGAAAAGCCAATAAACTTGAAGGTAGAAACGAAAGTGCACGCGCTAATGTTAAACTGTTGCGTCTCGGAGAATGTACAACGCTGAAACGAACGAGTGAAGCGAGGAAACCGCAAAAATGGTACGCGGTTGCGCACGCTCAACAATGCGAAAGACTAGCCTCACTTCGAGAAAGGTCAATGCATCCAAAGGATACCGACTTCGTTCGAACTTCCAGCGAAGATAATTCCACTATAATCTTCAAATGTCAACGAAGCACCGCAATTTCTTTTCTCAACGTGCACCGAGTCGAGCGGAAACTAGCAATGAGCCTTGTCGGCTGAGTAGTAAATTCAATGTCTCATTCTATCATTGCAATGTGGACTTAATGTTCCGTATCCTCGTTCTAAGAAATCAAACACCGTATACATTGACATAAAACATCGATCACGGGTAACGATGGTACTTCAACGATGACAGCTAGAACGCCTAGAACGCTGTAGATTCAAACGCTACATGCCGTGGGCAAGATATCAGCACGACAGACGTCTAGGAATTTCAATCGTTCGCGACAAGGAAGTGTCAGGAATAGAAGCAAGAAGAAGAAAAAAATCCTCACAACCGGGTACCAGTAGAACAATGGCTCACTGCGCCGACGGACTCGTCAGGCCGACGAGGCAGCGAGCGTTGGTGGGCGTAGGAAAAATGGCAGCGCGATGTAAGGTCAATAGGTGGTTGAGCCTAGCGACGCCACGCGACTCCGAAGAAAGTTGGCGGCGACGAAATCGCGACGGTCCACGTCACCGATAGTGTCGGCCGATAAAATTGGCCGGGCCGGTCGGTGGCGGCCGCATGCGAGAGTGCATCGAGGAGTGCGACCGCGACAAAAGGGGGAGACACTAAGAGACGAGGATGGCGAAGATCACGCGCGAGACGAGGGGACCGAGACAGCGAACGACAGCGACATGTCGGAGAAGGAGAGAACGATCGAAGGGAGAGAATAAGACGAACAGACAGGGCGACAGAGACAGGGACAGAGAGAGGACTTTCGGCGAAAGGGGGGGTGGGGGTTGTGAAATGCAGGTAAGGATCCGGTGGTGGAGAGGCCAGTCGAGCGAATCAGGACCAGTTTCAGGTCCGCAGTCACGTTATACTCGCGTACCTTCGCGCTGCTTTCGAACGTCGGCCGAGCGAAGAGGAGGTGGAAGAGGACGAAGACGAGACGAAGGAAGAGCGGAAGCAGAGAAAGCGTGGAAAGGTCAGGTTTAAGTGGACGAAGTACGGAAAAGGGTTGGCGAGGATGACGAGGATGACGAGCGAAGCCCGACTTGCGAGATGCGTCCTTCTGCTGCTGAGCGCGGTGACCTTGAGCGCCAGCCAGTACCACTGCCCGGAGCTGAAGGGCTTCTTCGCCGATCCCGAGCAGTGCGATCTATACTACGTTTGCCTCAACGGCAAGGCGGAAGAGAAACTATGCAAGGACGGGCTCGTCTTCAGGGACGACAACCCTAAGAAGGAGCTGTGCGACATACCGGCCAACGTGCCTTGCGGCGAACGGACAATTCTCCGTAAGTTCACAGCTCGTTTCACTGATCCTCTTATCGGGCGGCCGCGCGCCAAACGCGGCGCGAGAGATATTCGCGCGACTCTATTTACGGCGCAAGTACGGCATGCGAGGAAGCTTACGTCGAGTATTATATATTGCGCCATTCGCAGAGATCCGAGGAAATTGGAATGACGCAACGCACCTGGTAGGTGGTTCATTAGAATAAGTAAAACGCGAAGAACGAAAATTCGCGGCTTAGAAAGAAGCGCTGGTGGCCGACTGCGCGCACACGTGTTCACTCGTACTTTCGTTCGGATCCCGCTGCGCCAGATCGAGAAAAAGCGTCAGCTTAATTAGATGTGAAATCGCGACGCTTACGAGTTCCGCTCTTTTTTCAACCGTCGATTCCTATAAATAGGTTTGCGCGAGCGCACGATCCTGAAGAATGAAAACTCGCTTCGCAACGAAAATACTCTAATGCACGGTTTCAATTGTTCGCGTATTGACATAATATTCAATGATAGGGTAGTAGCATAAGTCACCATAAATCGCCGCCCTTCATCGCCTGCTGCCGTCGTAATAATGCATGTAACGTCTGACTATACCGTAATTAATATGTCATCGATGTACGATTACTCAACGCGATCAACCAGACGCCGCCTCCGGCGGAATAATTCTCCGCGTCTACATACGTGCAATTTCGTAGAAATTTCTCGTGATATTTACAGAGATATGCCGATCGTGCATAGACTTGAGTGAAAGTTGTTGAATATGGACTGTAACGTGCATGTTATAGGCGCGCACATACAATCATCAGGTCGCGAAGTTGTTTCATAATTAATTATCGTTTATTCGCACCGCATGAAACAATAAATTGCCCGACATGGATTACTGAAATTACCTACAATATCACAGTATTACATTCATCCGCTCATTGTAACTGCGCGAAGAAAAGGTCGCCGGGAGAGTCCGAAGTATCACACAAAAGATGCAAAACCTCCAGGGTCGACCGGTTCTTCCGCGGTTCACTATTCAAATTCACAAGAAACACGCTTCGGCTCGAATTTTTTCCCCCGACATTAGGATATACCTGCAAAAACGAACGGTAAACGTTTTGCATCGCCGCCAGTTCGAATCCTATGAGGCCCACGTACAGCCGTGTACAGTCGACGCCGTTAACACGGTATTGCGCGTGTTTTACCCTACTTTCATCAGCTTCCCCTCTTGAATCGTGAACCGGCGTTTCTGTGTTGTTCAGGAAATGCGGCGCCGGTTCTGAGATTTACGTTCGAATTCGGTCGACATACGACAGCTTCGAATAATTCGTTTTGCGCACCGCATGAACATACACCGTGAATATCGAAAGTTCCTTAGATTTAGAAAGCACGTTCTTGATGGAAAGACACTTGGAACGTCGCGAGTAAGCACTAAAACTTGAAAGTTGAAAGTCTCGGGCTAAGAATAAACCACAATGTACGTTCAATCAAAGATATCTCGCATGACGTAATGTGCGACAAATTCTGCAACGAAAATACAGAACGCCATCATGCCTCGCGCTTTAAATATTATACTTTTCTCGAACGAAACAGAGGAGCCACAACCAAGCAAAGGGTGCCCACGAGCGAACGGATACTTCAAACACGAGGACCCAACGGCCTGCGATCGTTTCGTGAATTGCATCGACGGCGTCGCACAAATGATGCCCTGTCCACCCGGTCTCATCTACGAAGACAAAATGAAGAGTTGCGTGTGGCCTCCGGACGCCAGCAGACTGTGCGAGCACGTTAAGAGAGACGTCCTGGACGACGGTTTCGTTTGTCCCGAGGGCGACGTCGCTGGACCACTTGGCAGGATTCTGCCACATCCGACGTACCCTCATCCCGACGACTGCGCCAAATTCTACATCTGCAAGAATGGCGTCGTACCGCAAAAGGGACAGTGCGATTATGGCACTGTCTATAACGAGGAGACCTTCAGGTGTACTGACCCAGACAACGTGCCCGGATGGTGAGTAGTGATGTCTATCTTTTGAGTTGCAAAGTCCTGCGTTTTTACATATATCCAAAGATTCAGTGATTATGATCAATAACTTTCATTGTGTGCACAATGAATTATTGTAAAGATGATTGGAAGTAAAAATTTCGTAACAAATGTATTGTGTAAGACTGAATACGAGTGTGATAAACAATTGTCGGAGAAAGGGCCTTTTTGTCGGTTAGCAAGTAAAGACGTCCTCGTGCGTTCGTTCGAGAGACAACGAAAAACCGACACTTGAATTTTTCTGTTACAGCGAGGATTATTACAAGAACAAGAACTGAGTCAGGACAAAGGTGCCAGTTAACCTGAGAGATACGTGTATAACGCTTAACTTTTTACATTATAGAAAACAATAAACGCGCGATATACTTACGTAAACTGTTTGTGGCCTTTACGTGCGCCTCCTACGGCGGCACCATACCTTTCTCCTTACGCAAACGTATTACTTTCTGAAAATCGATAACTTTTTTAAACGCCCGAACGTTGCTGCAAACATCGACGAGCAACGCTCGGGGAACCTGACTTGTTATGTACCAGCATCGGTTGATACTCGTTGCGCGTGACGTAAAGTTCTGACTGGAAGCATGAAATTCGCTGTGAAATTCGATAAATGCAACGAGCGACAACTTGTTACATATTTAACAGCGTGGCAGAATTCCGCTTACATACGCGTGTACGACAACAGTTCAACGTCCCAACATTGTGCCGATCGTTAAATATGACTTTTTTCCCCATTGTTCAAACGTGCCTATAATTAGCGGGTGTGCATAATTTGCCGGGTTCAATAAAGAATCGTTAATTGTGTCTCGTGAACGTTACAACGTACTAACGACGTAATTGCGTCCAGTCGTTTAAAGACTTTACATTGATCGTTATGCATCACCGATTTTTATTCTTCGATCAGATGAACACTGATTAACTCAGGTTGGATTGGAGTAATTATGTGTTATTACCACGGCATTGTATGAATCCGTCCGATTACAGATGCACAATGGGAGCGGAATGAATTTCCCGAGCGAGCACACAATTTCTCTCCCCTCTGTTCAATTATGTAGCCAATTGCAACCTTTCTCTTTATGTAATTCACGATGTGCTCGATTGACTCGTTGAAACGCGTACGAGAGACCTCCCAGCGCAATTTACATTTCTGTCTATTGGAAAATCTTGGACGTTCAGGGGGTAATTGCGTCTCGGGATGGATGCGATTGTGGAAAATAAGGTGTTAACCGCGCTCATCGTATCGTGTACGATTGATGCTACCAGTCACGCTCGCACGTTTCTACTTTACGACATCGTCGATCTGACATCGGTTTCTCAATTGCAATCGGTTTACTCGGCAAACAAAGATATGTACTCAATTTTCATAAAGACTTTTGTTCTGTCCCAACTCTACAGGATCATAAATCTGTTACGAAGACTAAGTATTCCGGCAACTGCTTATTCGAAAATAAACGCGCTCCCAACAATATATATACGCCCAATACCACTCCTGCACCATATCCGTGAACTATTCCTGACAATCACTTGAATTACCCCCATCAACTTGACGAACCCAAAACCCACCGCCTAAAGAAATACGCCGTTTCATCTCACCGTCCCCTCACTCGCCTATATGGGACGAATATCAATCAGAGTGGCTTGCTGAAGAAAAAGTGCCCGTCCTATCGAGTCTCCGGCAGCTGCACAGAAGTGAGCGCCGAGCCAAACGTTCACACGAATATTGGGCACTGCGCAGCGGCCATAATGACGGTGCCGATGTGACAATCATCGGCGGAAGGCATGTTTGTTTGAATCCGTCGAGTCGGCCGACAGACAATGTTGAATATCTCGATCGAGTGGGCTGTCGGCTTTCACTATCCATGTCCGGAGATCTGGTCCCTCCCACCCTCGGGCCTCGGGCCCAGCAGGCTTGGCTCTTGCGTAATGCCAGTTAAGGCCCCGAGGGTCTTTTAACCGTACTCCGTGCGTGCACGTACGCGCACGTCGATCGAGGATCGCGAGGGAGAACGTGGATCGAATCGCTACCATGTACGTGTGCGTGGATATGCATGTGAGCACGCGGCTCATCGTATTGGTAACAGAGCGTTTCATGCGGTGTTATGCTCATTCTAGGATTACCGAACAACGACGGCCGGATCGAGAGGAACGAGAAATCAAGTATATTATGTTTGAAAATGCATTCCCGAAGTAGGAAGTGCCGATGTGCGGGTCGAAGGTCGTGGTTTAGTATTAAGAAGAATTGGGGTCTGTTTTTATATTGTCTTTCAGATAACGTACGATGTATATGTATGTTTATTGCTATTATTAATATTATATACATATAGCGTTGGAGATTTTTAATAAATATATAATAATAGAAAAATTATTGTATGGTGAATTATTTTAAAGGCAGGTGTTTTGTGATTACTGGCTTATTGCCGCGTAGAGATGTCTGTAGTGGTGCCTTGGAGACCTCAATGCCTGTAGCTAGCATAGCGAATCGGTGGCGTGAGAATAAGAGGACGTGCGAATAATTTTCTGCTGAAAATCTCAGCATTCACTGCTGAGAATTATCTCTTAGCGTCTTTGCGACATTTTACGAAGGCTGAAAAGTGTACGTGCACTACAGGGTCATGCGTTGGCATTAAGGACGTTTGCCAAGTCACGTGTTCCGCGGAGCAGAATCGATCAAACGTACCGTTAAATGCAACGTTTTCACGGACGCCGTGTGAAAACGATCCAACAACCGATTGCAAGCGAACGAATGCAAGTCAGGCTTGAAATTGACCCGAGAAATCGCGATAAAATTAGAATTCACTCCCAGTCAACCGTTGCAAATCGCTCAGTTGTCACACGACGTCCTCGAACGTTTCACGAAAAGCAGTATCCTATTCCTCTTGCCTCATAAATTCCTCAAACTCAAAACCAGAACTACAAACAATAAGATACTGATGAGCAAAGATTCCAGGCCCGCGATACTCGACCGTTTGAAAATGAAACCGTTGCTGCCAAACTACCCTGACCATCATCACCCACGGCCTGGCGATCGTCGCGCTAGCTATCAAGCCAATCTCCTCGCTCGGCGTCGCTCGGTAATGAGCCGAAGGCTTACGATCCCGTGAGAAATCGCGGCGAACGAGCGAACGAACGCGCAAACGAAGGAACGAACGACCGACCGAACGAACGAACAACGACAGTGACGACGAGGCCTGGAAAGGTGGGGTACGAAGACGGGGTACGCGACGAGAGTGAAGGGAGAAGCTCTCGGCCTCCCGAGGCCGATAACTACGCTCCAATCGTCGACAGGCTAAGCGTCAGTAGTCAGAGTCGAACCAGACCAGACCGGACCAGACGAGACCGGACTATGAGCTACCCGAGGAGCGTGACCCTATTGGCCCTGGCGGGTCTTCTGACCTCCGGTAAGTCGAACATTACCACCTCGCCACCTCACCGCCTCGCTGCCTCATCGATGCAGCTTCGATCGCTGCGTGCGTCAAGTGTCGCGGCGAGGATACGTACACCCTGCCACAAGCACGCACGCACCTACGCATACACGGGTCGGGTATCGCGCGCACATCGAGGATGCCCCCACGATGCATCCGCTACGCAGCATCGCCGCTTTGCAGGCTGCAGCTTCTCAGGCGCCACTGCTAGCCGCGAGTCGGCCAATCTGAAGAGACTTTCAGACACTCGAGCGGCGGCTCTCCGGGTTCTTACGACACGTCCGATCGAGGAATTCATAGCTTTCACTGTCTCACTCTTTCACTCTCACCTTCCGCTCCCCCTCTGCAACACTCTCCTCCTCTTCGCTTCACCTTTCTCCATGCGTACCTCTCGCGTTTATTTCTTTCTTGGGCTTCTAGCGATCGTTCGTATGGTTGCTTGTTTTTTTATCTCTCTCTCTCTCTCTCTCTCTCTTTCTTTCTCTGTCTGTTCTTTCGACTCGCTCGTTCACCGCGAGCCGTCACCATATGGTTACATGCGCGCGACCTATGATGTAACGGCCGGACGCCGTCTAGTGCCTCTCTCGCCTTCCTCATCTCTTATTCAGAAGTGCATCGTACCATCGCCGTGTCTGATCTTCCCGCACGTCCATTATTCACAACGGCAACACCGAGCAGCGACGACGTCACCCGCGCTTCGCTCTCAAACGAAGACAAGTCGCTCGGCCGGGCTTTCCATCATGTCCGTCGCTCTTCGCGGGGCCTAAGATCTGCCGTTGATTAAATCCGACGACGATACCCGACACCCGATCCGTACCGTGCGACTCTCGAGCCATCCTTCCTTCCTCGTTCGCGTGTGCCCGCGCAGTTTTGCACGTTGTCGTCGCTGGAAAACTTTTGGCCCGACGAGAGCAGCGAGCGAAAGAGAACGCGCGAGCGAACGAGCGAGCGCATAAACGTCACCGCGCACGTTTCACCTGTGGAACGTGCACCTGGCGGGATAGGCGAAAAAAGAAAAGTTCAAGAAAGCAGATATTCATGAAGCGGTGGACCGTCATGCGAGTCGGCGCTAACGCTTTTGTCGGTTGCGCGCGACGCGCTCGTCGATTTACAATTCAGGATCGACTTTCGATGGTGCGCGTCTACGCCCATTTCTTTCCGACACATTTCTCCCACGTTTTCGTGCGATTTCACTCGATCGACCGGACGGCCTGCGCCCTGCGCCGACTCTTGTCTTCCATCGTCAACCTTCGAGTCGGAAAAAGTTTCGCGCTTCTATCGGACGACCACGCCTCTTATTTGATTATGTACTTCCTTTCATTTTCTCTAGTAATCGCGCGCCAACGCACGACGTCGAAGTTGTATTTTTGACCGATATTCGCAGCGTTTACTTCGGCCGGATCGGTTAGATTTTTATATGCTGCTCCTTTTCCGTCTTAAATGTGCTGCACGATGAGAGCGGACGCAAAAACGTTCTCAAGGTAGCGGATAATTGTTCCTACTTAAGTGCCGAGTAAATTGGCTTATTGCTTACTGGTTTTCGTACGGCCAGATTTCGTTGACCGACCACTTTTGGCCTGGCATCGTGACCGACAGGTTTTATCGATTTACCAGGGCAAATTCTTTTATTCAATGGTAAGCCCTGCTCTCGATTTAACGTTTTCTGCTTCGTTGAACTTCGGGGCGGAGAATTCTTCATGACATGCTGCGATCTGATTAATATTTATGCCGTTCCTTCGACATTGGATTCTCGGATCTGTTGCTTTGTAATTTAGTCGCAATTAATTATACAGAAAAACCGTACGGTACGTTATGAAAAGTATTAGGCACCGATAGGTAATACATTGTACGTCTTTTCAATTTTGATACCGCATGGCATAGCAATAACCAACTTGGTATTTAAAGGTCAACCGGAGCCGGCCGCCTGACGGTCGTTATTACGAAACTGAAAATTTTCTTCAATTTTCATAAGTAGCCTAGGATATGGCAGCCTGATATTACTTAACACTTATGCCAATTACCGTGTCATCAATTATTTCCTTCTTGTTTCTTAATCAGTTCAAATCAGCATTGCTTGCAACGTTATTTAATAATAGTCCATTCATAATGGCCAAAGTTTCTGAATAATTCAGCTGCTTCTCCCGTCACGTACGAATAATTTATAAAGCTTTCTATAGTGACCTGTTATTACTCTATACTCGTCGTTACCATTCTATACTGTTTTTTATTAAATAGCCCAAGGTGCAATTCTCTACGACGGACCGCCGTGTCCTAATCAATACGGCGTTCATGCCTATGCTCATCCGGACGACTGCAACACCTTCTTCCTCTGCACGAATGGGACTCTGACCCTTGAACAATGCGAAAATGGTCTGCTCTTCGACGGCCACGGTGACATCTACCACCACTGCAACTACCACTGGGCTGTGGATTGTGGACATCGCAAGGCCGACCGTGAGTATCGCGTTACGAACACGATATTATTCAACAGATCGCCTGTTACGACGCAATAGTGTGAAATTTTATACAGTGCACTCACAATCAGATTAAAGTACCTGTACCGATTGCATGTACACTTTAAGAATATTGACCATCTTGTATTATGAAACTTTTTCTGCGACTACGTGCTCATCATTATACATCTCAGAGATATTGGTATTCCATATCGTGGAAAGTGTTTCGTGAGTGCGTTATTTTCGGTTAGCTGTCGTGTTCATCTTTATGAATAATGAGAATCACGTAACTTCATTGCCGACCAGGAATTCACTTAATACTGTGTACTCTTCTAGAGGCTTCTTCTTGTACGCAACGCTGCGCACATTTACACGCCGAGCGTGAAAGTAAAAGTTGCACGACCGAGTGGTTTTGACAGCAGTGTCCTTTTTGTGGGTCACCATAATGGCAATTATTATACGTGCTTTGCCGCGAGGTCAAACTCGTCGACGTGAAATCATTTCTTGCCCATTATCCGACAATCGTTCCCGCGGGTGTGTACTCGAAACTTTAGGAACCCGTAACAAATTCGTGAGTCTCCTCCTACCAGATGTAACTTTTATCAATTTAATTTTCCACTACCTATAACTGTCAGCTCTCATCTGAACACACATTATACTTTATTAGCAGTAGTTCTGTAAAGATTTAAAAATCTCACGAAATCCCATACACCGTAACAGCACCATTATACTATACAATTTTATCTTCAAATTTGCTAAAGACCTTAACGAACCATCTACAAATGAAATTACATTTTATGTTTTTAAGTTGTGTTGCCTGTCCGATTCATGAAACTAATGCGTGTGTTAACATTCAGTGACGCCGATCAGCTCGCCAGCATGCGAGTATCAATTTGGAATGTACCCGGACAGCCACGAGTGCAGTACATCGTACATAAAATGCGTGCACGGCGAAGCGCATCAGGTTAAATGCGACGCCGGTCTGGTTTACGATGCCAAGACTCACACTTGCGTCTGGCCAGATCAACTTATACCCTACTGCAACCCCGAGGCCATCGTCGGATTCAAGTGCCCTCACAAGGTACCTGCTCGCAGCGCCGCGGCCAAATTCTGGCCCTTCCCAAGGTAAATAATCATCTTAAGCACTTAAGTCATCGTCCTATATCACATCCCGAAAGTCTTTTTACACAATAATTTAGCACGGAAATGTATTATTTGAGTTATATTCATTCTTCTTTATTACGAAGAATTCGAGGGACAAATCCGTTAAGGAATTGCAAATCTTCAAAGATCTACTGAAAAGATTACGTAACCTCTGGGAAAACTGAGAAATTATAAGACTCAAATTACAAGATTCTTACTTGTTCACGCGTTTACTTCAACAATGGAAGAATTTTTTAACAAGAATCTGAAGTTCATTAACCTACACTACAGGAGGAAAAATGCAACCGAAATAATCTACAGTTCGTTTCAAATTCCCTCAATCTCCAAGCACCGATAAAGTCGCATTTACATATTTTATATCTGCGCATCATCGCCGATATTCGGACCACTAACTTTACCCCGTTATTGCCAATTAACGCGAACGAATGACGGTGGCGTTCAGAATTAACGATCGCCCTAAAATTCGTCGCGATACCTTACAGCTTCTGACGTCGCCCGTATCTCTCCTTCGACGGGCGTCCGAGCGTCTGTAAACGTCCGCCATTCTCGTTTCTTTTGTCTCGCTGCGCGCGTACGCTCGTACGGGCCTGGTAATAGCGCGTGTAAAACGAGAACGGACGACTTGACGCTCCTAAATGTCAAGACATCCGCGTTCATCGTCTCGCGCAATTTAAAAACCGGTCCCACCCTTCGACTCCCTCTTATACCGCGGAGACGAAACGAGCTATCCCGCTGGGACAGCCGACAAGCGTTTTACGGTGGATTCAATTTAAGGACCGCCGGAACAAACGTCCTCTCTCATTCGCCTCTTCTATCCCTCTCCCCCCGGCTCCATCCGTTTATCTGCCGCTTCTCGTGCGCGCTGAATTACGATCCCGATTCGATCGTTATTGTTTCATCTTGGCCGCGCACGACTCGGGGCGCCAGGCTATTTCGAGATCACCCACTGCATTCTCCCCCGTGTCTTCGTTCGCATGTACACAGGTACACACGACAGATAGTGTCCAGTGTCTCTCTCGTTGGCACGACTGACAATGAGAATTCCAGGCGTCATGTATTTCGCTTGTTTCTTTTTTGCAGATTCCCTGTGCCGGGCGACTGCGGCAGGCTGATCACTTGCGTCGAGGGTCATCCGCGACTTCTCACCTGCGGTGACGAGAAGCTCTTCGATTCTGTCACTCTAAGCTGCATGGACCCCGAAGAGATTCCTCACTGGTTCGTTAATGGATTTTTGTCGATGTTTCGTGGGGTTTTTGTTAACACTCGTCTGTTAAACGTTTGTCAGACAGGGACGCTTATTTTGGTACCGTTTCTTGTTTCAGTGCTAACCACGTTTAAGTGGAGGAAAAGGTGTCCCGCACGTCGCTGAATGACGTTGCCGAATGCCACCTTTCGGCTGAATTTTCGTCGATTGGAGAGGTTCTTAAGTGTCCACCGACTTAACGAGCCGAGATCCGTGTAAAGAATAAGTATATTGTTTATTGTGCGAGGAGTAATATAATTCTTTCTCGATACATGCACCCTGGCTGTCTGTTTCGCTCCGCTATAAATATTGTTACCACGTAACGAACATGCACAATTGGTAGTACGTGCAACATTATCAGGCATACACTATGAATTACGAAAATAAATGCATGAAATCTTACTAATAATCGAGAAGTCGCTCACTGATTAATTCCCTTCGATCAAAGCGCGCGACGAGTTTCTTTGTTAAACGTTAGTGCCGGTCATGCAAACGCGCGCGCGACGTTTTGTCGTCACAATTAATTTGCGTGCAAGTTTTGCCATTTACGTCGATTTATTCGTCAACGATAAATCCAGCTGTACTTCAACGGAAACGTGCGTTTAACTTTGACTGTTTAATATCTTTCGGCCGTCGAATCGTTCGTGTCGCCCAGAGATTTGTAATCTGCATACAACGAGCGTATGAATAAATCCTGAACGTGCGTATAAAAAATATACAACATACACTTTTATTCCAACGAGTCTACATCATACATGTTTAATCGCATTACAATGGACCTTACAATTAGGGCGAGGAAGAGGTGAATAATGGGATAGGTGATATTTACATCTCGACCAAGGATGACGGAGAGCAGACGGATGAGACGGTCGCGAGAGTATAAAGGAACCTAACAACTAGCACGATAATAGATAATATATAATTAACATTAATAATAATAATAATAATAATATAGTGTGCACCAGAGACCACGAAGCCCACGAAACGCGAGCATCGAGTGCCCAGTGCGGAAAAGAGAACCCGCGTGTCTTTCGGAAGGCTCGATTTAACGTACGATTTCCATAGGAAAAGAAGAAGAGAGCGAAGAACGTCCCTAGCAAATCGTCAATACTGAAAATACTCCGTGCGTGCGGAAACCGATGACGCGCGCGCCCCCGAATCCCACGTTTTCCTAAGCGTCAAACGAAAAATTGTCCAATCAGCGACATTAAATGTACCACGGGCGCGCGAGCGATAACTCCCCTCCCCCGGAAGTCGGGGTTCCTCTTCTACAGAAGAAACGAATAGTGATAGTAAGAATCGAGGCGAAATAATTTAGGACCCCGCTCTGAGTGACCTCTCTCCTGTTCTCTCCCTCGTCGAACATAAACTCCTTCCGCTTCCACGTGTTACATCTCTCGATCTCCCGACGCCGGTTCGTCAGCGGTCTTTCGTCTCGCTCGGGATCCGTCGTTTAGTTCCTCGGGCGCGACCGTAGTTGAATCGGAAGCGCACCTGACGGTAGTGGAGGCACGCCGGGCGGAAGGTTCTCCTCTTCGGGCTCCTGCTCGTTCCGACCGTCCGGAAGGTCGCCCTCGAGGCTGGGCGGCGTCGTCGGCACGTCACAATCTTCCGTGGGCGGCACGACGCACCTCAGTGACCTTCGATCGAACACCAGCATGGCGGGGCACCTTTGTAGCCGCGGATAGCCACCTTGACATTGCCAGTATCGGTTGCACGACTTACCCAGGGGTACGTTGCCATTCGCGTCCTCGTTGCAGAGCGCTGCGGAGGATTCGATGTGGGTCAGTTGAGACTTCGTCGAAACGATGCGAAGGCTTTTACGGCCTCTTGCGACGCGCTTCGCCGCAGATTGTGATAAGCGGGCAGGGTTGAGCAATTGGGTTGCAGGTATTGCCCTCTGGGATGAAGGGTATGCGGGGTACGTGCTTTTCAAAACCGAGATCATGCTTTTAGGGTGATAGCAGTTTTATGATTTGTTAATTGTTATTTACCGTTGTACAGGGTGTTCTGTAATCTGAGGTCGAGTAGGTTTTTGTAGGAAATTACTATGAAAGGGTCGTGTGCGATACCATATAGAAGCCGGGTAATGTGTAAGATGGTGGAAATTTCATTATGTCAGACTGCATGTGATATCCTGTTTGCCCGAACCAAAACTGAGGAACGAACCCTGTGAGTACGCTAAGCTGGAACAATGTATAAGGCTGAACGATTATGTACATACTTCTTCGACGTCTACGTAGCAGAATGCGGTTGTCGCGTCTTATATAGCCGCAATCAATTTACGTGTCAGACGTGTGTCGAATGACGACTAACGAAGTGACCGATCGCCGTCATTTCTCGATGATGTCATCGTAGAAAGTAAGCGTCTAATTTCTAGCCGGCGACGTACCGTGATACAGTTGACATTCCTCAACAAACCCGACGAAGCGTCGTGACGCACTCTCCGCAACGAGCCAAAGATCTGCATATCTCCACGCAGACAGCAGAGACCACGAAACATTCCGTCCGTTCGACCGTTAATTAAAAGACCTATCCACGATAATTTCCTGAAATTTCATCTCGGACAAGAAAAAAAAGAACATACCGTTCCAAGACCAAGATAATTGGCTATCAATAAAGGGATTCCTAAAAGGTTCGATAACGTCAGAACCAGTCGAAGATCTCATGCTCCGTCGTTATGCTGATTTGAGCGTACACGCGGACTCGAGTTTGTCAGCCGATGCGTGGGGCAAAGGAAGGCGCGACCGGAGAGCTTTACTTTGAATGCTAATTAGCGTCTCGCCCCTTTCGCCTCTCGGGACCTACGACGTGCTGGGAGGGCACTGACTCTTGCGCGAGAACAGACAGAGAATTCCTCGCCGCATCCAGCTCGCACGACGCCCCTCGCACGAACTTGCCTACTTTCGAAAGTGAGAATGATCGCGAACGAGCGCCCCGGGCGAAAGGCGTGCTCGACGGGACAAACGGAGATACATACTCATAGATCTCCGGGCGAATGGAAAGGGAGAGTATCGGGCGTAGAAATTCGTGCGTAAGAGATTATGACACGTGGCCTGGCTCGAGTCGGCGTTTCTACTTTTTTGGTGTTTCTTTTTTTCTCGTCGCGGATAATGTTACGCCGTAACTGGGGAAGCTCGAAGAAAATCTTTTCTGAGGCGTGAACGTGGTGACTGCGGCGGAAAAAATTCGCAAGTATTGTGAAAGGAATGTATCAAGCTTGATAGATGGTGATAAACTTTTCAATAATAGCAGAGGCAAGTTTCGAAGCGGCATAAGACAAGCGCATTACACAAGACACGCATACGCCCACGCAAGTATACTTTTACCGCATCCTCCCACGAACACTAAACTCTCACACTAACAAGACGAACGAGTAATGACGATAAACGGTTCTCTCGGAATATACATCCTCCAGTAAATGACCCCCGCATTCATACCAGCCATTTGCCGTGCTCCTCGAAGCAATAAACAATCCCATTAAAAATGTTCTCTCCCACAATTCAATAACACCTCTCTTATCCAAGGATGTAAATCGCGTAACGTACTAAACGCGCTAAACGTGAGAGTTGACTATCAAATGAATCATTTCCCAACGCATCATAACAAACCACACCCCAGACGTCATTCTCCCATCGTAAACCCATCACCTTTCAGCAGACATTACATGCAAACAAAAATAAAAAAAA
Organism: Priocnemis perturbator; assembly: GCA_963942575.1. NCBI lineage: Eukaryota > Metazoa > Arthropoda > Insecta > Hymenoptera > Pompilidae > Priocnemis > Priocnemis perturbator. The sequence goes on along the minus strand of OZ012649.1, from coordinate 9,100,389 downwards.
TACTCACGATGTTTCTGGCAACCCTCAACGTTCTCCGGCCAATCGCACGACCTCGCTCTCTCGTTGTAGAGGAGGCCACCGATGCAGAGTTGCTCGGTCGCCGTACCGTTCCAGCACGTCCAATACCTGGTGCACGATGTCTCGTGGCCGAATATACCGTAGAGCCAGTCGCAGTGCTCGGCCGGTATCGGAGGGTTCGCCTGACGCTTGCCGTCACAGTAATTCGCTCTCCAAGGATAATCGCAACCCTCGGTCACGCCGCGGTGCTTGCCGGCGAAGACGAGACCATTGGGACAGTCGAAGAGTTCGGGACGGCCACTGACGCACTCCCAGTATCGGTCGCAGTAGTCGATGTCGCCCACTACCCTAGCCTTCGTCTGGCAAGGGTCCTCCTGCTGCTGCTTCTGTGCGTGCAGTCCTTTGGGGGTAAATGACAGTGTTAGATCGGATTTGAAACGTTTCAGGCGGAGCATTGATATATTTTAGTTTTATGTTGGCACGTTTGGTACCTTTTAATTGGAAATGGACATGTGTAACGGTAACTGGGTAAACCAAAGAATGCAGAAGTTGCTGGGAAAGGTTTAAAATATGGATTGCTCACTATCTACCCAAATACAAAATCTCAGTGAGAGGGTAAACGTGTCTCTTGAATTCGGTACCCCAACTTCGAAATTCGATACGCGCGCTCGATTACTTGTCGCCGGTAGCCGCGCGAAAGATTACAAGGTAAACGATGAACACGACACGATGGATCGATCGACTCCCACGATAATGGTGATAATAAAGTGGGACCGATGACGCACGGTAATTACGGCAGCGATTGTGGTAATGATGTCTATTACCATCCTGATTACCGTTCAGTCGGCGGAGGTCGGGTGAAAAAAGGAAGCGGACAATGATATTCGGTGCGTGCAACGGCGGAAACCATGCGGGGAGGAAATAAGCGTCATTAAGAACGATTCACAGAACGAGGCGCACGCGCGCGCGATGCTTAAACTTCCAGAACGTGCGTTGTGAAACTCGGCACAGATATCCCTCCCTCGCAGTCCTCGATCTTCACCTTGACTATAATCACCCGACCAAACCACTACCATCGCAGGTCGATTCGCTAATAAGAAATCGATTATTAGAAATTCGCGGCGATAAACGCTCGCGGCTTTCGTTTTTCCGCCCGCTCTTTGCCGACTTCCACAGCCTCCCGACTCGGCCTCGTTCAGGCAAATCGGTGCGGCGCTGCGAGAAACGCGCGGGGGCATTGAAAATTCCGGGATTTATTTCAGTGAAAGTCGTGCAGCTGCCTTTCGAAAGTTCTCTCTCTCGATCTTCACCTTGACGTAGATATTTCTATGTGATGAGTCTCTGAGCGACAGAAAGGCGACTTAGGCGCGTCGTGCGTTATACTTTAATCGTTAATCGAGCCTGGATGTAAAATGTACACAAATTCGCTGCTCCGTCCGTGGCTCGTTATTTCCGCAGCGATGTATCCGATGACAAAATCCCGTCGGAACTTAAAGCGATACTTCTCGAGTTATCGTCGCGCAGAACGTCTCGCGACTCGTTGGCCGCTCGGCGAATTATTTTACCGGACGATCAAGATACACGCGGGGCGAACAAATTTATGCGATAAGTCGATGCGGATACATCCGCCGGGAGTCCTCGACCTTTGCCGTAATATGCCGGTATAACATAAATTACAGGCAGAAGTCAGCGACAAATATGCGAATTTATGAATATTACAGACTCGTCGGTGCGCTCTTTTGCCCGCGACCTGCCGTTTCCTGCCGTCGGCTGAAATATTTTTGCAGGAATGTGATCCGTGGCACGCGGAACGGTATCGATGATAATTAACGCGTGTTTTCCACGGGAAAGGACAACTGGCACACGGTCGTCGATAGTCGCAATTCAATACTGTGTAACGTCGACATTCGTCCTCTCCTTTCGTTTCGCAGACACGCGCAACAACGAACGGCGCCTTTCTATCGTCGCGAAGCACGGTAGCACGATTTCTCATTCGATCCTGGACGCTTCGTGACTCATCATCGTTCATTGGCATCCCGAGCCAGATTTATGAGTCCACGTTGTATTACGGATGCATTCGTCGCGATATCTCGAACAAAAAGGGCGATGGCGTGGAATATGAGCAACTAGAAACTTGGTTGCTTGAAAAATAGTATAACTAAGTGTTTCTATTCAATTTTTGTTAATTTAACGTGTTCCAGGCATTAATTCGTCGCGGATGGTATCTCTTGATCATAATCTAAACTAATAAGCGCCTGGACTATTAAACCATGTAACTAGCGTAGAAAATACTACAGGGAATAATCCAAGTGCACTGTTTAAACAGAACGAGGAACGATCTCGTACGTTCTAAGAAATTGCTCCTACGCTACGTGACTCTGTGCCGTTCTACAGGAGGCAAGAGCACTATCGCGGCACGATTAAAATCTATTCGCAATTACTCGCGCCGCGCGTACACGCCACTGTAAACATATCGCAATTTCATCAACGGAAATAAATTGATACGTTCCGCAAAGCTGAGATGGCAAACGAAAATTGCTCGACGTTCGCGCAAGTTCGCAGAAAGCTACGCCGATGCATTATGCATGTACAACAAACCTTCGAAATATATTTACAATGTAACGCAACTCATGAATAACGCATGAAGCGCGAACAATTTCATCAATCGCCAATACCAATATGGCGTCGCCGGTGGTCGCTGAGCAGTCTTCCGAATGAGTCAATATCCGTCTCCCTACGCCGGTTTCGATTGGACGCGTTCGACAGCGTGCACCACGGCGCGATATTGCAAAGCGCACGGAACGCACCCACATACAGCGTAGCAGAAATTCACAACGGCGCGCACCTTCACTCGCCTCCACCGTACCTTGAGCGGCGTGCCCGATTAGACAGAAAAATTCCTTGCACTTAACGTCGCATTTAAGAGGCACGTCGTTGCGTACCAGAGGCACCGCAAGGTTTCCTCGCTTTCGCTAATGAGTGTAATTCGGCTCATTTGGCGAGAGCCCGGGTGGAAAAGTAAATAGTAAAGTAAGGTGGGAAGTCAGCCGGTGCCACGCTCCCAAGAGGTGCTCGGGCGGGCACAAGTGAAAGTGCCTAGCCTTGACTTGCAACCTTCAGGGCAGCCTACCGCTCCCCCCAGCATTGCTCCTCTCCTCGTCATCCACCAAAACCCCACGTCCGAAACGTTCCTCGCTACTCCTCCCACCAAATGAGAGATTCGATCTACCGGCTCCTCTCGCCTCGGCATAGTCCCTAATGTCACTCTCATCCTTTGCTCTTCCTGCGGTCGCATTCCCGGGGATGAAAGGAAAGAAAAAAAGGATCGACCGTCTGGACCACTCGGGGAACTTTCCCAATGAAGGAATTTGAATGCGGTCTCTCTCTCTCTCTCTCTCTCTCTTTCGCTATCTTGTTCGTTCTCCCTTTCATTCTCGTGCTCACTCTTTTGTTCGCTTTTTCATTCTTCGTATTTATCTTCGCCAAGAATTCTTTCTTGCATGAAACCACGATAAATTGCTCTCTTCCTCGCGCTAACGGATAAAGGAACGGGGTGGGTTGGTAGTTTATGTAAATGCGTCCGATTGCCCGAAGCTATTCGTGGTGCCGGGTCATTGTTTCGATGATCGATGGAACGATTAGTGAGTGTGCGAGGGATTTCTACAAAGTTTAATTTAACGTAGAGGAATTACATTTCTGTCATTTCTTCGCGTGACAGAGTCTAAAGTCGCGCGCTTTCCCGACGGGATCGTTGCAGGCTTTACGATTGACATCGTATCATTAGGAGTAGCATAACGTTCTGCGCGAAACAGCGAACGTTCCGGCGTGCACGTGTTCCGCGGGAATGCAATTTGTTCGTCGCGCCGTATCGTTCGTTCGCGGCAAAATCGAAAGGTCTACGATTCTCTTTAGAGAGGCGAGCAGAGAGACTGAATTTTCCCAGTGCCCACGTGTTCCACCGTTACCACGAACAAAATTCACAATCCTCGCCGGCGGCGGCGACAGCGTCCACCGGCGCGTTCGATACTCCGCATGACAGGCAGAGCAGGTTCTCGGCTCGAGGATGCAAAAGGAACACGCTCGATAATGCGATCAGAGTAATCCCGTATCAAGCCCGATCCATGTCGCAGAATCGGCCAACCGTGCGCGATACACCGACGCGTTAGAAAAAGAATGAATTAAATCCATGTAAGGGCCGGCGTGATCGGCGGCGTCGCAAGAGTCGCTCACAATCAGTCGAGGCAGATCATTTTTCTCCTTCGATCCTTGCATCATCGACCGCGCTCGCGCCGTGAAATTCAGCGTGATATCGCCAACGATCGCTATCGTACCATTCGTACCACTGACAAAGCTCGAGCCGCGCCGTGCAACGCGAGCGAATCCGATTAGTCGGCCATCGACTTCCTAGCGTTAATCGATTTACGCGAGAGCCCGTCTAGAAAAATGGTCACAGTCGTCTGGGCTCGAAATGGGATTCGACGAAGCTCGCCGACGTAATAATCTGGAAACCGCAGAGCGATATCGGAAGAACGTGGTCGGCGTCGGTGGCTAGCAGTGAGGATTAATCGATTCGCGACGGGAGTCGTCGTTGCCTGCGTCGTTTTCGTCGTGCCTGTAGGTGGAGACATCCCTGGACGGCTGGTCGGTTACGTAAGAAAAACGCTTAGTTAATGCTGCCGCGGCACAACGGGTTACTTTCCCTTCCTTTACGACTCCTTGTAAAGAATATGTAAGCGCGCAGTGGGTCGCCCCGTGCCGCGACGCGATTCCAAGCGAACTTACACGACCAAGTGCGTCGTCTCTTCGTACAGGACGTCATGCCGCATAGCTGGGCATACGTAACGTCGCGCCGTATTAAATGTTCGCTTCTCCAAATCGTGCAATATGCAAAGTTGCGTCGTATGTGTACGACGATTTCCAGATTGTGTATAGGTCGGAAAAATACTACACCGTGAATGGATGTATGCATTTGTTTTTCCCGTTATAATAAATCATAGTGACAAAACGTGTGATTACCATGCATTCCTTCATGAGACTGGAATACATTTAAGTGAGAATGCGCGTGCTATTACTTTATCCAAGCTCCCGGTGCAGCAGTTTTGCAAACCTACTCCACTGCATTTCTTTCCGCGGCACGTGACCAATGGACATGCAACTATGTATTATTTTGTTGCTCCAGTTACAATCGGTACCCGTTGCACAGCCGCCGATTCATTGTGGTGTAACGAGCGATTATTCGCGGCAAATTAATGGCAAATTGCAAAGTGCAATGCTATCCTCGGTATTACTTAGGCTACTTCTGAAAGTAACTGCACTTCCACGTTGCCGCAATCCGTCGTGATTACCTTCCATGGGCGCACTTTGCGAAACTGTCCATTATTCTTACGGTTAATTCACATAAGTTGAACCTGTTCCCGTGCGGCGAAGCGGCCGACCTTTTATCCAAATTAAATCGAAACGGCAGGCCTAATGCGCACGCGAAATGACTCTTCATTTAGAAATTGCTCCTGCGGAGTACCGTACGTTTTTACACTTGACTAACAGCTACAGCCTCGTCACGCACTGCTTAGTATTTCCTGTAAGTGGCGAAGGCCAGACTTTCGCCAGACGAATCCTACTTCCCTCGGCAATTCCGTAAAGATAGGCCGCGCGACAATTGAATAATAATCCGGAAAACTAATTTATCCCCATCGCGAAATTACGTGCGCGGGCAACATTATGAAACGTGCTATTTACTCGGAACGGGAGGCATTAGCTAACGTCCTCCGGTCTTTGCATTTATGTAATAAAAACCAGTGGCGTTGAAAAGTGATACTCTCGAATAAGCGCAATTACGGCATTCTATCAGCTCACCTTACATTACGATTGACAATAGCGGTAAAAAAGAAAAAGAAATACTGCAAAGAACCTACCCACGGCCAATCATTTTCCGACATAAACTATACAAGCAAACACTATATACGTAAATTGTCGCGAGGCGAATAAAGTCGCTCGTTTCATTTAAACACGTTCCACTAATTAGACGGACGTTACATGTAACGTGGGATAACCTTTTATTACGCTGTCTCGCTTTTCCATCGAGGGTCGCTTGCCGGCGCAGATCGTTATTACCGCAATAAAGCGAGCGAGTGGAAGGCGGACCTTAAAAAGATATGACTCTCATGCCTAACCTTATTACATTATTCTTCCGTGAGGCGCGAAGTAAATACCAGAACGTGCACCGGCGCCGATCGAGTGCCCCGCGCGAGCTGCAACCACCGGCCCCACCTTGTTGCACGCCTCCTTCCGCAGCGTGTGTAAATAAATAAATGCCGTGTTCCGTCCGTTGCGGCCGTTAAAGGTACACGACGAGCGACGAGCCTTCGAGAGGCAAAGCCCAGCTGCCCCACCTTCCGCGCGTTCCTTCCGTATAAAGTGCAACGGTCGCCGGCAAAGCGAAAGATCGGCAACGTGCAGCAAAGCGTGCATCGAGAGACGCCGTTTGCCGGATTCGCGCCGCTTCCCCTTTCCTGCCGATCGGCCGCTTTCCTTTTGTCCCGCGCGATAGCAGCTTTAGCCAGCAGAATGCCGAACTTTTCAGACGCGGAGAAATTTCTCCAACCACTCGCTCCAGCCTCTGCGAGAGAGGGGAAACGGCGTGGTGGCGACGGCAGCGGGGCCCGAACGTGTTCGACGACTCCGGCGGGCTGCCGAAACGAGGAACGGGATTAGTGTGATTTTCCAGGAAGCAGTTTTCTAAAATAATATCTGCAACGAGACCGGCGGCCGCCGCGGCCGGTAGAAAGTAGAGTCTCTTACGTAAAGCCCGACGTCGCCGGCTGCGAGATCGACGGCGGTGGCTTGGAAGCTCGGTAGGATCGGGCGAGGTCGATCGCGACGAAAATCGCCCCAAACTCACTCGGTTCTCGCCGGCCACTTCTTTCCGTCACCTTTCGGACGGGAGTATGAATCGGTGCCTACGACGTCGAAAAATCCGCCGCCGCGCCGGTTCGTTACGATCTCGACGCGGCGAGTTCGCGTGTGTTGCGACCGTACGGAAACCGGTGGCGTGTAAATGCGCGAGGAGGGAAAGAGAGCGAGCGAACCGCTGCTCGCTGAGCTACTTTCATATTTTCACCCGCGAGACACGGGAGAAAGTTCTTCGGATGTGTGAAACACGGCGAATGGCTACCATTGTCTCACGAAGATGCGAACAATAATTGCGGCCGAGGACTCGCCGACTGGAAGTTATGAACGGGCCGCCGGTTTGCGATCAAGATTGTGTAACGAGGGGAGGGGAAGAAAAAGGCAGGAGGAGACGTGATAACGGTGGTTCCAATAGCAGTCGCGTGGTCGAGAAAGATTACTTGAGGTTTCTAATAACTAATCTCTCGGTACAGTTGTGGAAATGCGAAATGACACGACAGAGCGTCGCTGATCCTGAAATGAAAATTTCGTTCGAGTCTGCGGTTCGCCGTAATTGATCGTTTCGCCGACGACTGTCGATCGGCACGGTTTAATAAACGCCTGTAGAGACCCGAAGTGGGCCGTGAATCATCGAAGAATCTCACGGCGACGGACGCGAGCGACGAGCTTAATTGAGGCGTCTGTCGTCGTTCAACGCAGGCATGATTATAATTCCCGCTTAAAGAAGTGGGTCGCTCGCGCGCATTTTCAGTTTCACTTTGGGATGACGTTTTCACTTGCACTTTTGCGCGCGTCAGTGTCGTTATCGTGCACTCTCGTATTAAGCGCCCATACTAAACCGAGCTGCCTTCGCTGAAATTAATCACCATTACAAAATATTCGATACAAGTATCATCCTCCGCGCACACTGAACTCCCCGTATCTCACGCTACAACCTCAAAATGGCGACTCATTTAACCGTCGTATACCATCGAACCGTCAGACCGTCGTCGACCCAAGAATTCACTAAAATAAACCTTCGAGACAGAGTGACACGATCACGTTTAATTGCGAACAAGCGCACCTTTTATCCCGACCGACTAAACAGAACGACCGAAGGACTCCGAGGACAAGATGAGTTCGCTTCGGGTGTAAGAAGAAGGGCCGAAGAAGGGCGCGCGAAAAGGGAGAAGGGAACGAGCGGACGACGAAGAAAAGGTACTGAAGAAGCAGTGGTAAAGACTCACCATGGGCAGCCAGGAGCAGCAGAAGTGTCGAGACGAACTGCGGCGGTACCATTATACGTTTCTATCGATTAGCAGATCCTAACGAACTAACCGAGAACTCTCGAATCTATGCGAAATGAATCCCTGTCACAGTCGTTAGAACCATCCAATATGGTGGGGGCGTGTGAACCTGAAGTGGCTCCTGTGTGAGAGCCGAAGAAGCTCGGCTGATGAGTTTTCGTGTCGAGACTGGTCACTGGGAGAGGCGTTTGGCTTCGTGTCTTATATGAGCTCCCCACTCTTCGGCTGGTCCGATCTCTGTGCCGCATAGGAAGGCCTCTACCTGGAGAACACACCTGGTTTCTTCTATTGAGGGCTCTCCGGCACTCGGCTGCCTATCTCGGCGATGATACCGGACGGATCGGCAGAATGGCTCGGAATTACGACGTCCTTCGCAGGACTTGATCGCCATTGATGGCTAGGATCTTCTCTCGGTGCAGCGCCGCGGGCAGCACCCAATTTTTTAGCGAAATTCCAGTGAAAACAGCGCCGCTCAGTCCGCCGTCTTTTTTTCCCCCGGGGAAATAGGGTATGCGTATACCGTGGACGAGTGCGGTTAAAGTTTCGAGGTCGAGGGGAACAAGCGATTCGGGTAGGAATAATGGAGGGAGCGGTTTAAATGGTATTGTAGCGAGTCGCGCGGATTTTTTAGAGGGAAAAATTTCAACGTGCTTTTATACGTCTTTTTAGAACAAGGAGAGTATTTATCGGTAAGTTGAGTCGAATTGATTAGCACGGCTATACTTAGTAATATTTTTGAATTTGTCGAAAGTAATTAATTAGTATTTCAGCAATGTGACGTTTAGACAGGCTTATAGATAAGGTCGGTAGACGGTGTTTAATTATATTGTGCAGCTTATGTAGAAATATATTTAAAATGTTACCTCAGATTTCTTCGTACCTTTGTTGCTATTCCATCGATCCCCGTGTACCTGTCGTAATCTCTCTCCCGATGGCTGTAGCAATTCATTGACTAAATCAATATAACATCTTATATTATCCGCGAACAATCGTCGATATCTTCGACACCGAAATGTCATCGATGCAACTCTAAGCGATCGAGGCCAGAAAATATCACAGCGCCGATACCGTCGAGGTGAGATCTTAAGCAGGGCGTACTTTTAATTAATGACAAAGCAGACCCGTCGTAGCCGCTGAGTTTTATAATCTTTGATAATGAAGCGGATAAGGGTTCGCAGCATTGTGCGTCGAAGCTTCCTCGTGAAGTCTGCATTGTCTAAATTTCACGAGCAGTCGGATAGCACCCATTGCATTGTCTCGAGACGTCGACAGACCTTTCGGATGCCTTCTTCTTCCGTGAAGTCATCGGAACATTAAGACAACGACCTTCTCCATACATCGTTCTTTCTCACGGCTCTTGTTATCTCCTCATTCAGCGTCGTCACCCCTTCTCCCTTGTCACGAAACTCAGCCGCGCCAATATCAATTTTGCGAAAACCCGTTACGAAAGACAACGGCGTCGTGCCGTCCTTCGAATGTCTCCCTTTCCTCTCTCATTGTCTGCCCGAGCAAACCCAGGCGCATTGTCTTCGAACTCGCTATTCATTGCACAATCGATGCGCCATTGAGCGACGAGTTATTTAATATCTCGACCGAGGTGAACGATGTGAAAATTGAAATTTTCCGCTCCACACGTACGCTTGCGTCGGCGTTCGAGCTGAATGGGCGAAACGAAAGTGTGATCGTCGTGGATTTACGAGGACTGAATAAGACGGGAATACGGCGGTCGTTATTAAGTGACACTAATTATGCCGGAGAGAGCTAAGGGCAATTTGGCGTATTCATCTGACGAATTCTCTCATCTAGACGCGAGAACTTTCGTATCTGCGCGACAGACATGACTTTAGCTTTTTAATATAAGATATCGGCGTAACGTGACTTTTTTCCAGTGCACGTCCAGCGGGACGTGTGAAATATATTTAATACCTCGCACGTTATTTCACCCGGATGCAGAACCGGCTTCGCGAACGACAACCTCGCTAATCGGGAAGGTAGAATTGCTAATTATTCATCGACAAATATTTCGCGTCCGCGTGGAGTTGTTGCGGACGATAAATTCCAAATGTTAGCGCGGCGAGTGTTACATAATTCGCGCTTAAATTCGTCATAAGGGCGCATACCGACGCGAAGCCTTCACTAGTTATAAGAAACAACGAGCCGCTTATAAGGCGAGCTCGTGCACCTCGTGATTTGCATCCCAACGCCTACATCTCTTTTCGGCGAACGAGAATATGCCGGTGTACTCGAAATCCATATTAAAAACGTACTCTTCCGCGTCGCGCCAGTTTCATCCTTTTCAGCCGTCCGCTTTTCAGCACGCCTGCACTCTGCCGTTACTCTCGTTATCGTCGCTGATATTTCATCGACGTGTCGTGCGTACAGCAGAGCGCCGCGTCCGTGTCGTGCGTGTCGTACTGTCGAACACACGAGAGAAGAAGGCCTTCACGGTTTCTTTCCCTCGGAACGCGTACGCGTACGCCGCCGCCGACTTCACGCGATGATTCCGAGTGAAAATAAAGGTGAAACACACTCTCGTTGGCTAGATGAAATTCTTTCCCGGCACTTCGAGGAGCCTCGTCTACTGCGCTAGGCGCATCGGCACGCTGCGTAATTGGCCCAGTGGAAAACTCGAATCGGCTCGCACCGAAACTGAGGCCGCACGGCGTTCTTGCGTAGAAACGCACGGATGCATGCGATAATCGAGATTTCCCATGGGCGTGTCAGTTCGACGAAATGTAACCAGTCAACAAGCTCGGCCCCAGAAGATTTCTTCGCTCTTGAGACGACGTGTCGATTTTGACGCGCGAACACGTTTTCTCGCGCGGTAGGAAAACGGTCGGTACAATTTCTACCGCCTACGGACATGCCGGGATGATTCATTTATTTGCGCCCAGTTAGGAATTTACGACTGGAACGCTTTAGAAAATACCGTTGTCGATGTTTTTTCGGAAGTCTACGTATTCGGTTGTTCGGCCCGAACGTTAAGTGCGCGGACGTTAATGCACAATTTCCTAGCGTAACATTATTATGCTGCTTAGCCGTTCGATATCGCTGAGCGTGTTCTAGGTCATGCCATACCGGTGCTATCGCGTTACCATGCATTGAGAGCTTACGAGAAAATTCGAGAAACGCGAAAACTGCAGGACGCAATTCTAGTTTGAGCGCGGCAAAACTTTTGTCGGTCTCTGAGGCTTCGTGGGATGAACCGAGCGACACTTTCTACTTTTGATATAGATTCGTTCTTTCGTCGGTTCGTCCTGTCCGAGCGATCGCGTTACAAATACCGTGAACCGTTTCTCGGACTCGTTTCCCATCGACGAAACGGCGAGTTGTGCAACTCAGTGGGCCGGAAAGTCATTGACGTCTCTTAGCGATATTATTAATTACCGTGCGCATGAATAATGGAGCAGTTCTCCCTCCACCCTGTCCCGTCTCTACTCTCTTCCTCTCCTTTCACCCGCGTCCGCACAATTACACGGAATTTCGCCAAGTTTCGTTGCTTTACAGCAATTCGGTTCCAGAGAGACCACGACAGCGCCGAGAAATAATAGAACGCGCGCAAGGCGATCGTGAATCGAGCAGCATTCAAATTAACCTCGAAATTCGAGTAACCCTGAGCCGCGACGTATGTAAGTCTAACGGTCGCGAGATGCGTATCTGTACATTTCTACCGTGACTACGTTTTGAGTTGGATATGAAAGTTCGAACGAAGTCGCGCTTTCGCGCATTCCCTCGATCGCCGATGGCCGACCAGCCGGGCACCGACACGCGATTAACGCCGATTACATGACGGACAATTCTCAAATCGGTCACGAAACATGCTTAGACGCACTTGAGAGTCTGCGCGGATCCCGACGACGATCTCTGCCGATCGACGTGCGATCTGACGGTGCATAATTACAGCGGCGAATAGCTTTCGAATTTGTCACGACGACGTTTCGACACCCGCGGTCGACGGTCGAATGAAAAATGGCCGGTCGTCGAACGAATGGCCCTCGAGGCGAGACGCTCGTAACTCAATAACAAACTTTCGGTAGTTCACGGAAGCGCGAGTTCAACGACGGAGTACGCGCTCGATGGCTGACATCTTCGGCATGTTTCCTTAGGCAAGGAAATCAGGATAGACGGGCGAGGACGGACTGACGGAGTCGAGGCTTCGTTGTTGCGCGACGAGATTATCGCGACGCTCGGTGAGAATGGTCACAAGAGGAAACGAGACATATAAGAATGAAACAATGGCGGCGAGTTTCGAAACTCTCTCGCGACGGGCGGCTCGGGCCCTCGGCATCTTCCCGATCTCACCCTCGATTTCCAAATCCGAACCTTAATCGGCGAAATTAATCGCTCGTAATGACGCTTCGAGAGCCTAATCGGCGAGATTAATCGCTCGTAATGACGACTCGAGTCCGGTGAGAACAGTTTTGCTCGGATATTGAGTGAACGGTAGATGGCTATCTGACTACAGCCGCGCTAATGTCTTATTTGTTTAGTCTCTGTTATAGGCGAGGGTCTTCTGGTGAAGCAATCGCTTTCATTAGAATGGAAACTACATTGCCGGCTCTGATCACAATCTCTTCTGTGTTCGTGTCAAGAATTATGTCATTTGCTGAATTCCTTTGATTAACAGCTTAACTGATGATATGAAAATGAAGTTCATCTATTAGTAATAGTACGCGCTGGTGTAATAAGCAGCGTGTGTTTAGGCAGCAGAGATGAAAGTGAGAACCAAAGAAACCATGAACAACCGACCTATCGACTTTGCACTTTGAGAATTGCAGCACTTATTCTCGAGCGAGTATAATGTTTCGAAAGCAAAAAATAAATTCTTGTGTGTCAGAAACGACTGCCTGTTTGGAATTTATGTTGACACCGCCGGCGCCGCCGCTTCTAGAATATGCAGACGAGCGCCTGAACCGTAGGCAAAATGCCATACACCGATGTATCAACGGTAGGAAGTTTCAGGTAAGCATCAGGCGCAAAAAGCCACAATCTGTTCTTATAGCTTACGACTTACGATGTGTATTATAAGTTGAGAGGGTCGGGTATTGGAAAAATTAATTAACGTCCGCAGCTCAGGGAAAAACAGCTGCAAATTAAGACCGATTCAGCATTCCGAATGAAGGTATGAAATGTTTCACGACTTGTTAACTCGCAATTACGAATAACCCAATTTCGAAACTCATCACGCTTAAGTATTTCCACGTGAAGCGTACACACCGTTAACGTGCCGTTTTTGCATTCATATTGTAACGCTACCGTATAGATATAGTGATATGTAAGTGAAACGAGGTTCGGGTAGCTCAGATATTCATTAGCTCAAGATCGACCTCCATCAAGTTCCTACGCACTATTTTTCAAGTGCACGAATACGGCATGCGTTGAAATATAATCGATTTCCCGTCATACATTGATGCATATCTGTAGCTCAATTAAATCAAAGCATTACTTACTGAACGCAATAACAATCAGTTATTGAAATCCGATTGTATATGTAGTTGTAAGACATTGGACGTATTTCAGGCATCTGAAATGATGTATCGTTTCCCATTAGATAAAAGACCACCGAAGGCGTAGCAATAAATACAATAAAATCATCAAGGAAATGAGCAGTACTTTCTAACATTTCGTTCGTAACACAGCCCGACTTGCCTGGACTCTTTCACTGAAACTTTCAGTGCCACGTAGCCGTTATGTAAATGCTACATTAATTGTTAGAAAACTCGCGGCTGTTCGATTTAATTACTAGGCGCGGACATACGTAGCAGGCGCCCGGTCATCTATCTTACATTTCACCGAACGTAGCTGACACCTGCTCAAACGAATACGACGTGTCAATGCGATTAACCGATTGAGTGAGCGTAGAGGAAAATAATTACTGCCGATAAAGGCATCCGACCATTCGAATTAAACCTAACTTTGACAGGAGCTTTGACCGTGGCATTAAGTCGACCATTGTGGTTAAAAGTCTTCTGAACATTAAATCCATTAAACAATGCAGAGTCAGCAATCATTTTTCAACCATATTCGCCAATTTGAATTTTTACAAAAGTGCTTCAGAGTGCGTTTCTGATAAACTACGAAAACACAGATTAGATTCCAACAGAACTCTTGTGTAGGCCAAATAAAATTGAACAACCCCGCTCTTAACTACCCTAATAATTCGACGCTATCGATAAAAGTCTCTTATGGCTTCGATCACGAAGGCCCCTTACGATCGAGTCCGAAGACCATTCGATATAGATCAAATAGATTTGAGAGCCTCTGAGTGAGTCGAAGTGAAGAAAGTGTTGTGAGTCTGCGAGCTGCTATGACCCGGAGAGCAAGGACCTCTGGTCCTTGACGCGTTCGAGTCCACCGCTTCTTCTCCTCTCTTATTTTCTCTCCTCTCATTTCTTTTTCTCGAGCTCCTCGACCCTCCCTGCGGTACGTCTCATCCTGCTCGTCCTTTGCCTCCTTTTTAATTGTTTTATCGCCGTCCACCCATCCCCCTTATCGCTCTCCTTCCCCCATCTCTCTCCCTTCCTATCTTTCTTTCTTCTCTCTCTCTCTGTCTCTCAGGACGCCTTTTCGCTTCATCGCGCACCACTTCTCCGAAATGTATTCGCTTCATTAGAGCGCTTAGCCGATGCGTTGCCGAATCTCTCTGGTATCGAGAATTAGGCTGCCCGTCGTTCATCTGAACGTAACCTCATGTATGCCCGCTTATACGGAACAGGAGATCTCGAGATGAAGAGTAAGTATAATACATCGCATGGTCCCACAGTCCACAAACCAAATTGTTCGTTCGTCAATCCTCCCTGGATTAAAACAGTCCGACGAATTTCGTCGAAAGATTCAAGTCATACGTCAATAAAAACGCACACTCGTATGTCAGAACGGATTGCAAATGCACCGGCATGACCAAAATCCACGTTTTAAATGAAGATAGGCTCACCCAGTATATCTGCGGAATCTAATCCTCGCGCTATGCCTTTTTTCCCCGTACGCTAGTTTCTGCCCACCTCGCCCCCACTCCCGGTCGTTCGTTCTCTCTCGCGCCCACCGACACAGTCGAAGATGAAGCAACGGTCGTACCTCTTCTTTTTCATAAGGGATGACCATTCGCAGCGGTATCCTGGGTAAAACCATACGCCGCGCGACTTCACGAGAAAGCGGAGAATCGTTAACAGTACAGTCATCGCGACGGCCCCGGCAAGCGAGGCTCCTCAGGCGAGTGCTGCTGCTGCTCGACAAAGGAACTCGACAGAAAAGAATGCTCCTCGCTCGGCCGATGCAATTTCCCCTCGTTCCGGTCGTACCGCGAAACGTTACGTTCTTACCGTTTCGCGGGATTATAATATTTCCGCTTCTTCCACCTCGTCCGCTGGAAACGATCGTTTCGCAGCGAGAAACGCCTATCGGCGTACGACATTTCCGAGTGCGAATTTTTCCCGCGCACGGCCAACGAGCCGACTCCGTGGTAGGCAGTGGTAATAGCAGCGGCGGTAGCGGTAATAATAATTTCCGTAATGGCATGCGTGGAAATGATTACCCCTCGCAGAAAGGGATTGGGTATTCTCGGCGAGGCATCCGCGCTTAGTTAGTTACCGAGAGCCAGCACCTCGGGGAAAAGAAAGGACATGCGCGAACGGTGAAGTTTTCGTGGTGGCGCGCTCGGCGCCATTCGGCCGACAATATGATCCCGCGCGCAAAATACGAGCCGACCTACCGATACATCGGCGAAACAAATCGAGCCTCATTGTCGTACATCGCCTTAGACAAGAACATCGCCGCTCCGCGTTGTCCATGAGAACGTCGGACCCATGTCGGACAACGCTCGTTAGGCGAGTCGGAAATTCCGGCGAAAATACAGCCACTGCCTATCCTATGGAAACAGGCGCGCGCACGCGCCCTCGTGCGCTAATGCAGTCATTGTAAATCGCCGAAAATGCCCCCTCGCGCGGCCGTATCGATTTATCATCTAAATCCCCTCTCGCCCGCCAATTTATCACGTCCGCCGAGCCTCGCTCGTTTTTGCATACTCCGCGGATGCCTTTTTATGCAAATGACGAAGCTCTTCTCTCTTTGCTTTCTCGGACTTTTGACGTCATTGTAGTAGGCTGGACGCTACTCGGCGGACGAGCCTCTGAAAGGAAAGAAAAATAACGTCGACTCGGAGTCCCGATTCCGCGCCTCCCTTTCTCCGCCGCTGTCTATTTCCCACTTTTCGCGTCTTTGTTGACTCTGCGCCTGGCTTCCACCTTTTTTCTTGCACCTTCTTTATGCGTCGACGTCACGGGAAGGAGACGTTTCGCGGTACTTCCTAAGACGAATGTGTGCGCGCACGGCAGAGGTGGCCACGATGAACATGCAGAAGACGCGCGAAGATACCGTAATGCTCATTCGAATTCACTTGAGGGCCCATTGGTGCAGCTTCAAGTACCTACACGTTAAAAGGTTGTCGGGTAGATGGACCACCCTTCGCAGCGTACGCGCAATTGTGCGCGGCTATTGGTCGGATAAGACCGACTGCAATTGAGGTTTCGGGAGAGTGATAGAATAAATCCGACGAACGCGCGGCCAGTTAATGCGATCGCCGATAGCACTCCCGAATTTCCATAATTGCAGGTGAGGAGATACGGACTCGTCTTGTGTCGAGTAAAAAGGATAAACGATGCCGTTCCAATCTTCGATGTAATTACGTCGGAGGAGGACTTGATAGAAGGTCGGGGGAGCACTTTGAATTCTAATTTGGATCGTAATTGGCCAACGTACGGCGAGATACGACGTGCGTATGAGAATGAGTACGATGTATCGAGTGATGAATGGACAAGATGCTGTGAATGAAAACTAAACCGAAAAACATGTAATTGAATCGTAATCACTTCTCGACACTTCCTTTGTCACTCAGCAGTCCGAAAATCGAGAAGGAAGCACTGCCACGAGCGTAAATCCTACACCCAACACTGATGAACTCCGGCAAAAATGATGTACCCACCGTCAAAACTAATGACGCGCGATCAATAAAATCGATACTCCCCCAGCGGGATACCGTCAAGGGCAGTCATGAATCACTGGGACGCGTAAGCGTTCGTGACGACTTCGTCAGAAAGTGCAGGCGCGGAAATTGAAACGTTCTCCAATGACGGTTTACGGCGCACGCGACGAGACACGAAGGGCCTCGGGTCCAGCGCGCGGAAAAAGGACCACGAGTATGTAGAAACACACCGAGAAGCGTAAGTATCGGGAAGAGACAGTCCCTCTCAAGCCCCATGTCCCTTCCTAAGTGGTGTGTTGTGTAAGCGACATCGAATTTATTGTACTATCCGACTCCGCGCAGAGGTAATTCCTTATCGGGACTCGCGGCTCCGGTCATCACTCTCCGAAATTAATTGTTCGCAAGGGCGTGTCCGGGACCCTTCTTTCGAGTCCCATCCTCCCACTCCCCTTCCTCTCTGCGCGTTTGCGTCGATTTTTTGTCCTCCTTCGTTCTCTCTTCGATCGCAGTTCCACACCACCTTACCGTCGTCCGTTCGTTCTCCCTCGAATCATCGACATTCCATACAACGTGCCCCCCCCCCCCGTCCTTACCTCCATCCCTCCCTCCCTCGACTCCCCCGCACAATCGGTACGCTTTTAACGAAAGTCCGAACGAGAAAAGGAAAAAGGCGCAAAAATTCGACCGGCCCGACGCAGGAGTGGGCGGTATGCGCAGAGGATGACGACGATGGAACCAGCTCAATCGCTTCGCAGAACCGATGTTATGAATAGAAGCGTGTGTGATTAGACGTCAAGTTTATCATCGGCGGTGTCAGTCTTACAACTTCTTCGACATGTCCGTTCGGTTTTGTTAGTCGCGGGCTGGATCCCATCGCATAAGGCAAAGTGACATTTTAGAGGACGAGATTGTAGAATATGTTTCGTTTTGAATGGATCGATGATGAATATGTGTACGTGTTTTGCGCGGATGAGTGATAATTAAGATTAGTTTTCAGGCTTCGGCAGATGCATATTGCACGTTCCGAACCATTTTAGAGCCCTTTATGCCAATTCTTGGCAATTGTGAGGCAAAGTTTGATATGCAAGTTTATGACTTGTGTACGTGTTTAATATATTTAATTAGGCTTCCAATTATTTAATACTTAAACCTCAGTTCATATACGTAATCCCAGTAGTTACACGTAATTGCGTACTTGTATTATGTCTTCGTACCGCATTCTAAATGTTTACAACGTGCGTAATTTGAAGCATTACTTACCGTGATTACCATTCGAAAGACCGTCACTGTAATATCGTTAAGTCACGAAACGAGTCGTTAGTGTGTTCAACTATAATCAAAAATGCAACTCACGGATCCGCGCTGCCGTCTTTGCTTCTGTCCTCAGATGTTCTCCAAGTAAGGGGAATGGCCTGATTATGCGGTCCAGAATCGTAAGTTAAGATCAGACGATAAAAACTATTGACGCTGCGCCGCCAAATCCTGGCAGGTCCGAGACGACCGGAGAGTTAAAAATTCACGTCTTGATATATGAAACGGTCCACATTACCATATTAGCTGTAACATACGAACATCCATAGTAACTATTTATCGCACGGATTACGCCTTGCGAAAGGTATTCGACACATTTTTCAACGGATATTTTTATCCTAGCGCATTGTCGTCGCGACGTTTAGTATAATGTGCATTCTTATATTGTATTCTCGTTATATATAGTTATATATAACTTTGGAATATACGCAGGTCGATACTATAGATACAAATTAAGAGACATCATTATTAGCGACTCCTTTTTTTACAGTGCATCCCTTTGAGGGGTACAAAGGAACGTCCTTGAGAATGTTGTATTTGAGAGCATTGGCTGAGGCAGCCGGAGGAGGAGGCGTCCAGCATTCAAGTCACGAACTACAGAACGTTGGCCCGTGCTGCATCTAGACGTCTCAGGCTAATTAAAAACATTTCAGAGCAGCGTTTCGCTTTTTCGCATTAAAGCATTTTTAACTTAGCGAAGTGGTTATCGATAGTGTCATCGGACCGGCAATTTTTTGAATGTCTAAGCTGATCATCGTCATTCGAATCACGAAAGCAACTCGTGTTCTAACTACACGTTTGCAGCTGTGTTCTCTATGTAATAGACGTACGTGTTCGCGCAAACTAAGTCTTTACTTTTCGTCCTACGTACGCTTGATAGCCACGGTCCGAAATCGCGTATATAATCTTAGCAACGCAACATGAAATCGTGCGGTTTGCATAAAAATGAAAAAAATTAAAAAATTTTTTCGGTGCAAATCGTAGCGTTATACCTCGGGAGTGCATATAATGAAAATGATCTCAGAAAATGTCATGAGGCATATGTAAATTTGGTAGCAACGGTTTTATTCTAAACACGTGTTCGCTTTCTATGTTCCGCGGTCACGCGTCATGTGATAAAAGAAGATCGTGATCAGACGTCTGGCCTAGCCATTCTCGTTCCGTATCCACTTCGCTCTTAGTCCCCGGACGAGGGATACACATTAAATCCCCGTAGAATGACTCTCCGGAAAGCCCTCGTCATTTCAAATCGCGCCACATACAAGATTCCAATCTGACGCTGGCATCGTTTTAAGCGTAACGTCCCACGAACGAAATTTTACAAAACTATGACGAACAGAAGCACGCACAAGAGTGTCCCCCAATTCCCTGATGCGTCATTTCCGTTTCAGGTTCATTCTCATCAGCCGCGTCAGTAGTTACATCGGCAAAGGTACCACGTATACGGATGACCGCGAAACAATTTAGCATAGACTCCTTGTCCCGCAATTACAAGCACGTCTCGTCAGCAGCCGCCAAAATGCCTACGCGGCAACGGGGTCCGCGGAAGATCGGAGATGATCTGCGAGCATTATTCGAGTCACGAGGCGAGCGTTTCAGCGCGAGTTCTCCCAAGTCTATCCCTGCCCCCGTCACGCGATATTCATCGTGCAAAGGAGGCGCGTGATCGGCCGGCAGGACCGTTTTCGGCCATCGCGGATGATCTTCCTGGTAGCACGCGCGCGCGGAAAAGTCAACGTATTCGCTCGCGGCGAATCTGAGGTCACGCGTGAGTCAGGAAATATTCGCGACCGCCGCGGTGGTAACGCTTTTCGGGCTTCGGGCCGCAAGACGAGGTCGATCAGGGAGGGGGCGCGGTGGGCGCCGAGGGCGGACTCTTTGAATTCCAGGATTACGTGGATTTGGCCGTCCCTCTTTTTTTACGCTCTTTCGCCTCTCGAACGCGAATTCTTCCTCATTGCCTTGCTCGGAGACACCGAAACGAGGTGGATAATAAAAAGGACGATGAGCCACACCACTGGTTCCTCGACTCTGGTCCCTCTCCACCATCCTTATCTTCTCGCTCGCTCGTTCTCACACACGCCGACCCTCGGTCTCGCCTTTTTCCGTATTTCGTTCTCTTTTCCCTCATCTCGCGCTCTCTCGCTTCCTCGTCAGTATTTTGAGTTCACTCCACTCTCGGGGCGGAGAGGCGGCGGGGCAAGCGGCGGTTTTGGCCATTGAGGATCCCACGTGTGCACGGACGTTCGAGATTTCGGGAACCGAACGCCCGTGGTAACGAGGAACCATCTTTAGAGTGCGTCTACCTTTGCATACTGGCGTAGCTTTGACTTGTGCAGGTGCTGCGCAGAGACACTATCCGTCGATGGGTATGCAGGAAGTAACGTGAGAATCGGCCAGCAGGCTGATATTCCTGATTCGTCACACAGATAATGCTGATTCGTCAGCCATACTTACGGGGGAGTACCGTTCGCCAAGTACGAACTTCATGTCTTCGGCACTAGTAATATTGAAGCAATGTTATTCTTGACACAACTCCCTTCTCCGTCGCGGATGATACGTAATCGACGTCACACGGACTGCCGAGTAGAATATCAATTCCAATATATTCTTCAAATCTCGAATGTAGCCCAAAACGTGCACACGCCTGCATACGAAGCAAAGGGCCGGCTATCATCTATCAGGATATAATTTGTCTCCCTTCTTTAGTATCCGAATGAATCTTCACATAAAACGACGTTCTTTACCGAGAGTTCTCTGTAACGGCCGCAAGAAAAATTTCGACGAATAACCGTCGAGCGTGCGTTCATTTCTGTACGGGGGATCCTGCGGATTTCGTCCAATGGTCGAGAGCAAAGAGGCGTCCTTGCGCGACTTCGACCCCACGATTGTCGGCCAGGTGGGGGAATTTAACCGACAACAAGAGTGGAGTGCAGGAGCGTGCACTTCCTGAGCAAGAGGAGCCCGCAGGGTCCTGCGCCCGTGTAATTGGGGTCCTGCGGCTCCCTGCAAAAGCAGGATGGTGGGGGATGCCCTATGTAAGCCCTCGGACAGACGAGGTCCAGCCCATCCAGCATCAGGACACCGTACAAGGACACACGGATCTCAGACGGTTCGCTGATCGTCTATCGTTGATCACGGAGACTGTTACACAGATCGCGAGAGACCCCGAGAGGGCGTAGATTTGTCGGTTCACCAGCGTCAGAGGAACGCGCAAAGGACTCGATGCGGTGTATCGGACTCTGGACCGGCACCGTCAAGACCTTCTGGAGGATTTGAAATTTTGTGAGACCGTGCCGAATTACGTCGCGCAAGGATCCTTCAGCGGCTGCGATCGGATTAGACCGGTGTTTCTTCGTGGGACACGGCCGTTTTCCTGGAGCCGAACGAACGACTCGTAGGTTCGAGTCGAGGAAGAATTTAGCGGTGCGACCGAACGGTGCGCGTCGATGAGCGAATTTTAAGGATCAACGGAAAATCTGACTGCGTGACGCAATCGCGAAATCATCGATCGCCAGAATGACGAGGATTACGAGAATCGAAGTATTGCTGCGCGCCTTCCTCCTGCTGAGTGTCTGCGACGCCGCGAGACGGACCAGATCGACGACGCAGGCCGCTTCCACTTCCGCGACCTTCGAGCCCAGACAATTAGGATTCCCCGGCCAACCTGAAGGTCAGTGGCGCATGACGCCCCGCCAGACTTTTTCTCTCTATTCCGAACTATGTCTAATTTCTAAATTAACCTTTCTATCATTTTTATACTAACTGCAGTCATTTCAATACTTTACCAGCGTCACTTCCATCTTCAAAACTGCTAAACACAGATTTCAGTCTACATGGTTCATTATACGTCTACTTTATCGTATTCTAATTGCAACCGCTAAAGAACCATATCAACGTTGGCATTTTTAATTAAATAAAGAATAGAAACTCAGACGCTTCTGTACTAATTCTGTCCAAATCCTGCAAACGTCTCGAAATATCTCAAAGCACGCGGTTCCCCTGTCCTCGTGAAAACAAATCTTCTCATTGAACGATGCAGATTTAACGAGCATGTGGGAGCACATGGATCTGCAAAAACTAGACACGACCAGAGTGGATGCCTGGAAGAGCACAACGTCGACGGACGCAATCAGGAGCCGGGACAACGACACAGAGATCGTTAGCACGGGGAGGCAATTTTATCCAGGATTTCCGGTGAATCCGGGGGAAACGGGCGAGGTTCCCAGTCCTATCTCGCCACCGATTCTACCGCCTCAGCCAACGCCGGCACCCGGTTGTCTGGGCCTGAGAGGTCAATTCCCCAGTCCAACGAGTTGTGCCAATTACCTGAATTGCTGGGACGACGTCGTTGTCGAGCAGACATGCCCGGGCGGATTGCTCTTCAACGAACTGACTAACGTGTGTGACTTCGACTACAACGTCAACTGCGGCAATCGACCCCCGCCCACGCCGAGTAAGTAACGATCGATAACCATTGGTGTCTCGTGCGCGGCCGGTTTAGTAAGTAATTTGAGTACATCAGCGACGTAAAGTTGTTAGGGAGGACGTAGCGGGGCGTCGACTGCCAATGGCTATTTCCTGTACAACGTTTCTACTCGGAAATCGTAATTGGGGATACTGTGTTTCAATTTCCTCGAATCTGATTGTAAGGAGTTTAGATAATGCTAATAGGGGGGGTTCTATCGAGTGGCCAGGATGTCCAATTATCAAATTTTCTTCAGACAAACTGAAGTAAAAGCGTACTGATAACGTATATTTTTTTGTCTCAGTACGCAATGTTAATTTTAGATTATCTCAGACGTATTTCGTTGTTAATAAAAATATGACTATTCCGATGAAATAAAGTGAAGCGCCTATTAGGACTTCTTTAGGGCAGTTTGCTAGGCCTCCGTAACAGTCGCGTTTACTTACATGGACAGAACCCCCACTACCGCCGGGCTCGAAGATGTGTCCGGACCCGAATGGACGCTACAGAAGCTCCACAAACTGCTCGGAATTCTACGTGTGCGTCAGCGGCCGGCCCGTCAAGTTCAGGTGTCCTCGCGGACTGGTCTACAATGACGTAAGGATACGAGTCCGCCCATTCTTAGGGCACTTCCTGAATTTTAAGTCCGCAAAATTACGGCCCCCCTGTCACGTTAGCGTGAGAATCTCCGCAGTTGATTTCACCCGCGATATTTGAGGGTCATTTATGTGACCCCATATCTTAACCTCCGGCGCTGTTACGTGGAACCGAATCGGACGTTTAAATGCGCCACATCGTTCACGGCCCGGTACCTGAATGTAAATAACGCGTCCTTTCTGCTTAACATTCCGCAGGACTGCAATGAAAATGACAAATTAATTGGAAGTAAATTTGAAAGAAGATATAAAAGCCGAGGCAGGTTTCGAGCTAGGAAGTGCCCTCCATTAAAAGATAACAGTACACATTTGTGTACATTTTTAGGAAGCGTTTAAAATCGTAGTACAGTCACGTACGTGATGATTCTATTCCAAGAACTCTCTTGCCCGTAACATCGTACGAAAAAAACAATATCCTGTGCACTGTATATTCTTCCATTGAAGACAATCTCTTTTTCGGTTCACACTGCGATTTCAACCGCATTCCACATGCACTAACAGCACGACACCAGCGATTAGAGCGATGCTACAAAATAATATCATGATTCAGATATTAGACGTCTGCGATTACGTGTACAACGTCGATTGCAAAGGTTCAGCCACACCGATACCCACCCCCCGTCCTATAACCATACCAACTCAACAGCCGTCTAATCCCGTCGACCCGACCTCTCCCCCCGACGTTCCTCCCCCAACATACGTACCTCCTCCGCCATCATACGCTCCGTCTTATCCTCCCTACCAACCCTCCTATCCACCTTCATACCCACCACCCTCTTATCCTCCACAGCAACCTACATACCCGCCGCAGCAACCTACATACCCTCCGCAGCAACCTAGTTATCCCGGCAACCCGTGGTTGAATAACAAGGAAATCGATCCTTGGCATCAGCGACCAGTCGCGTCTCAGCTGGAAGTCGACAAGGAAAAAGAGCAACAACAGGCAGCCAATAAGCCGCCAGTCGGACTGGACGATCCGACCGAACCACCCGCCGTATCGAATCCGTGGAATATTCTGCAAACTATGCCCGCGTCATTGAGCGAAGCACCTTGCCAGAATGGGGACATCCACAGGCTGGACGACGCCTGCACCAGCGTGGTGGTCTGTAGGAATCGTCGACCTCAACTCGTCCAGTGCGGCACCGGTCTCACGTATGACAGACCGTCGGACTCTTGCAGACCTTTCACCGTCGCCAGATGGTAGGTATCGCGAAGATAAGAGGCCGGTGTTTGAATTCAATGTTCACCGTAACGCGCGTATTTTTGGTTTTACGAAAAATTGTAAACGATTCTGTTTTGCTGATATTTACGAATATGTTTTTCGTCTGTTTCAGCTAATCCTCAAGTAATCTAGAAACTACTACGCTTTGTACTGAATGCATAAACCAAGTGACGTAAATAAAGTACTGATTTTTTAACCATTAAGCGTTTGTTACCCTGTGTATTTGCGTAAACCTTTACATTTAAATCGTTTGTTGATTGTACGTGTTAAGATGAAAGTGTATATAGTTGCGTGGCATTCTTTGAAAGTATTAATCCAAGCAAAATCATGAACAATTAAGAGCCATGAGAGGGGTGCTTGATCATGGAAGACTTAAGACCCCATTTGATTATACTCCTATTGATATTATTTCAAACCTTGAACTTGATAAAGCTTATCCATCAAGAAGATACCAATATCCTTGTGATGGTAAGATCCGTGTTCTACAAGGTAGCATACATTCCGACAGAACGTCACGAGAGTGCAGCACCTTCCACATCAGTTGAAATTCCTGTCCTCCAAGTTCTCCACAGAAACGAAACATTTAAACAGGCAAGCACGACTTTAAGAGGGGGCACAGGTCGCCCCTAACAAGGTACGGTAACGAAAAACATGAACCAGACACCTGCACATGTATTCATGTCTTCCTCAAGTAGCTTCAATGTCGTCCTCCAGGTGGTGGTACCAATATGGCGGCCGTTCCGACCGAATCTGATAAGACAGGACTCGAGGGTACCAGTGATCGAAACGCTTGTGGAACATGCCACCAGGATGCAGCACCGTACGTCGTAATAGTTTATCACGTTCCTTTGGCTTGCTAACTGCGGCGAGGCCAAAGGACATCGCGAAAAGGGGAGAGGCCGAAGGAAAGGATCTAAGTCGGAGTTCGCGGGCGGAACTGGGCCACGATATCGACACGCCAATGTATGTACACATGTCGGTGAGCATACACGTACGTAGAATGCGGCGGCGAATAAATCCTACCGCCGTTTTTACTCGCGCCAGCAAGATGGCCGGCGGCGGTACACAGAAACAGAAAGTGGCAATACGTGAATTCAGCAGCGTGCGACGTACACGCGCACGAAGCCCAACAGGCCACGACCGCACAATGTATCCATATGTAACTAGGACAGGGCTGTGGTCTCGCATCTCGAGAGAGCGCACAGCTCGCTACGTACCCCCCATGCTTAATTTCGTCCTTCCGTTCTTTCTTTCCCGAACGACGCGGCGCGACGGGTCGCGGGCGGCCAGGAGAAAGACAAGGGAAAAAGAAAGTGGGCGGGAATTATAGGAGAACGAGAAGGAGATTCGACATGCATCGGGCCGATCTGAAAACGCCGACTGTCTAACTTCTTCCCCGCGGCTTTTTGCCGAACTGGAATTTTACGCTCCACCGACGGTTCTGGTCTAACAATAAGCAAAGGCGGTTGTGCAGACGGAACGCTCGGCAAGAAGTCGCGTCGAGCGCTCCCGGCGAAGGCTGCCTGTCGGGACATTTAAAAGCGACTGTTCGAGAGAACTGTCGGCTAGGAGATTTCGACCCGTTTCGGACGAATCGTAAAGCTTGGAATATTATGCAAGAAACGGCCGCGTCGGTTACATCGATACTCATCCTGGCGTCGTTGCGTTAACGTAAGATGCAGCTCGGTAAAAGGTCTCGCACCTAGTGAAATGCAGAAAGTATTAACCGGGAAGACAGGTGCAAAAGGCGAAGGTGGTGAAGGTGGACAAACGCATTCGTACGGCAATAAAGGATAGGGAGAGGGGGAGTGTGATGGTGTATGCGGTAAACAAATGCGCGAGAGTCTAATAACCTGATGCTTACGTAAATGCCGGGGGCGCCAAGAGTCTCGGTCCGTTCCTGAATGGGACAGAGAAGAGAACAGTGCGGCAAAGAGATATCACTTTCCCGGCTTTCTTGGCTGCCACGCCCGGCTTCCAGTACGTTTATGCAAAGTCAAACGGAGCTACAAATCCGGTAATCCTTGAAGTATCGATATGAATAATAAGTGCTGAATCAAACGTCAAATCAGAATGGATACGTTCAACGGATAAGCGGTATTCGTACGAGTAAGGAGGCCTAAGTAGCATCTCGTAATCGAACGAGCTACATCGTTATGGCGCCGCGCAGTCGAGAACGCGTACTACGAAACTCTGAATAAAAATATGAAAATTGCCGCGCTTAGCTCGAAATAGAAAGAGAGAGAGAGAGAGAGGGAGAGACCGCGAAGTAAAAGGAGTTCGACACGGCTCTGCATTGTCGGCTACGATACTCTCGTTACGGAAGGTTTGACGAGTCGGCCGGGCAAACGAGAAAGAAAGGTACGATCGTAGAGTGCGCGGGTCCGAGACTTCTCGTGCGGCCTCGACCTTTCCGGGAAAGCTTTCAAATTACAGACTCGCAACGGCGCCATTAGGCATGCGTGAAAGAGCAGCTCGCTAACGGGGAGGCTCGAAAAAATCGCGCAGATCGGAAAACGCACGCCAGGGCCCACGCCAACATCGTGCAGCGTAGATACGAGCCTGAGACAGCGATCCGTCGCGGCCTGTTTCTCTCTCTCTCTCTCTCTCTCTCTCTCTCTCTCTCTCTCTCTCTCTCTCTCTCTCTCTCTCTCTCTCTCTCTCTCTCTTCTTTCACTCTCTCTCCTCCCGTGATCGCGCGGGAGTTGGCGAAAAACGAACACCCCACGCCCGCGCGAATCGGCCGAATAGAAATTCAGCCATGTGTCATTACGAAATTCTCAATCCAACGTCGGTGTCGCGATCGAGGAATCGCCTTTCTCCTCTCTTTAATGACGGCCAAAGGACAACGTCCTTTTGGCAGGAAAGTTATCTACGACGTGAGCAGCGCGGGCATCTTTAAATGTGAGAGACCTGTTACGACACGCGTGCGCTTATACGCGGCCGATTATTGCACGGGCTGCGTTATACGTTCGCAGGGCCACGATTGTTTCAGGAGTGGTGAGTCTGAAGCTCGCGTAGGCAGGCCGAGTATACGTGGCGCATAAACAGAGATGTAATTACGAGTAGTGACGGGACAGCGACATCGACCCTCTGCGAGCTAATTTATTGGCATGCCAAATCGTCGGCGCGGCGTAAAATTATTGCGTTTAGATGTATGGGAAGACATTTTTGCGCGATCCACGGTAATCGCGTTAGTGCCGCACGATCAGTAGGTATAACATGGTCCCGGTTCATTGTGCCGCGGTAAGACGTCGACGTCTATGCAAAGCGCAACCCAGTCTATTTATCGCACGCCTGTACATTGTGATGGGAATTTTTACCGGTGCCGGCATACTCGAAACACGTGTAATTACGCGTTAATTCATATTCGAAGGCGTCATCGTTAATTCCGCGTTATTTCATTAATTACCATACCGGCCACTACGCTTTCTGAAGCTAACGAAGTAAGTACAGACAGTGAGAAAAGCCACTTTCGGATTGTTACCGATACACGCGGAACTTCCTAAGAGAGGATCGATCCAATTCGATTGCTCGTCGACCCGAAAATGGAGTTAATTTCTATGCAATGAGCTCTATGATGCAACGAAATAGTTGCGGCGGTTACTAGCTGACGCGGAACATCCTCAATTTGATTTAATTAGGGCCTAACTTCAGAATTGGCAATTATGTCATAAAGCAATGCAAAAAGTTGTTCTACTATGATTCCCAATATACGTGACACATTCCGTATGAAATTAGATCTTTGGTACCATGACCGCTCAGAAAATCAAATGAGTCCCATCAATCCCCTGTTCTACAACTGCAAAACTCGTAACGTACCAGAGTAGCGAGAAATTACTCCTTGGCGACCAGTATCTATGCAATTTCACTAGAAGCTTGGTCCGGCGGGACACAGATACGCGTCATCGAATTTGCAAATTCAGTCTGGTAAAGCCGCGCGAGCGTCGGTCCCGTATCGACGAGGAAAGACAATTGTCTCCGGACTCGGATTCCGTGGAACTGCGTGGGCAGAGTAACTGCATTTCTCGTACGTGACACACCGAAGACGTGCATGCACGGCACGCATGCACGTGCACCGTCGAGCATAGCCGCGACCGTTGAAAGTGCATTAGTCGTCGTGCACGTAGGTCACGTAAGAGGGGCGGTGCGTTTCGAGGTACGAACAAGCCTCAACGTCGGCGTCGGCACCCAGACGGATGCAGGACAAAAAGAGGAAGACTCCCGTAGGCTTCCCTCTTCCGCCCACGTCTCGCCAATACGTTCCGCGAGTTCTTTTTCCCGCGAAAGGGAAGGTCCTCGCCGGTCGTCGGTTGTCTCTGGGTGTGACTCGAATTCTTCGACTTCTCTTTCTTTACCTTTCCCCCTTACTTCGACCGCCGCGTCCTACCCCTCCTGCCACCGTGCCGTTCTCCGTCGCCACCTTTCCCGATCGTGTAGCAGAGTCCTATTGCCTATCGATCGGGTCCGATTCACTTGATTCATCGTGTGCGCTATGTGACATTTCTCCATCCCTCATTCTCCTATTCTTTGCCGCACGGCCGACGGTAGACGCGGGCAGAGTCGGTCACGTTTTGCGAAATACGCGCTCGCGCCTTCGTGGAACGTGTCTTCTATATTTTATGAATCTATACAAATTCGCCTCCCCATCGACGCGATGCGGTGACGCTCGGATCGCGTGCGCGCGCGCGCCTTCATTTTCGACGCATTCAATATTTTTATCCGGCACCGCGCGTGGCGAATACACGCGTTAAGCTCGACCTCACCTTTCTCTCAGGTTACTTCGGACTCTTCTTATGAAAGTGATACCAAGGTCTCAGGGAATTGCCAAATACGAAAAGAGAGTGAAAGGTTCGACGCGGACAGTTCTGCTGAGGATTGGATGAAAAAAGCGGAAGCACTTAAGAGAGTATGTGCTAACTGCGAAGATATAATCGAGTCCGATACAGCCTCACGTACGCGATAAACGTTACCGTAACAGGATTATCGAATATCGAGCGTTCGCGCAGAAGTTGAAGTCGAAATGTACGCATCGAGCAAGCGCTCCGAGTGCAGATCTTATCGGCGTATAACCGAGACCTTAACAATTTCGCAACCGCGCTGAAACTGCAGCACGCTGCAGAGTGTGAAGTTTCGAGAGTCCGCGCGGTCTATCCGAATCGCTAGGTTTCAACCTACTTCGATCGAAGGTACAACTGGGTCACCTTGCCGGAGGTTTTGCAACTCCGGTAGGTAGGTATCTATGGGAACTATATATGTAGACGGCCAGGGGCGACGAAAAGAGGTGAGGGACCGAGCGAGGGGGAGTGAGGGGTGACGGTGTGTACATGACAGACTGAAAATCCGGTTTGGGGTAAATAAGCTGGAGCCTGAGGGCAAGAGGGTTCCACCAGGGAGTGTTCGCGACGTGGCTCTTTCCCGTGTGGAAATCTTATGTAGCTGCGAAGTAGGACCTATTTTGGATTAAAAGAATAAACGTAGGGCCTAGGTGGGACACCTATGTAGCTCCAACATTCAATGTTGGAAACCTAGACAGATTTCCACACGGGTTGTGTTTCATCGGGTGCCGTGTGCACTTTGGCAAGGCCTCCTTCCCTGGACTTCTTGGAAGGCATTAGTAGCCTGACGTCCGGATGCCAGGCGTCGGTTGTTAGCGGCGATCGGGGATAATTTTAGAATCGAGAAAGGACGAGACGACTGTTGCCCTCGAACAGAAAGTGGTGCCAGATGGCTTTTGTTATCCTGGAAATTGAGGCGCGGAACGACGACATTCTTCTATTGTAAAGGCAGGCTTTTTCACTCGTCTCGCCAAATGCGCGTAATGGATAGTTAGTATTAGGTAAACTGATCCCCATTCCTTTTATTTAAACTTCAGCTGCGTCGCAATCGATCTAGAACGTGCCTCGGCTGCACCTTTTCATTCATGCGTTATCTATTTACTGTCATTTGTCCGCTTGTTAATCAACCGAATCACGCAGAGGGAAATGAAGAATCTTTCCTTGCCAGTCACAAAGCACATCGTTACAGAAGATTTATCATTATGGAAACGCATAAATGAATCATCGTTGCCGATGATGCTTGTTCATTCATTATCCGTTGCAGTTTGAAAGTCTCATTAGCAGATGACAAAACTTGATCTCCCATTATACAAAGTATACAGGATGATCAATGGTCTGACGGTGCAGAATCGCCGGAGACGAATAAATTGAATGAACGTCGAGCCGTTCGCCTTCGAGCGGAATTTCCTCAAATTAATTTTATATCCACATCTCGAGGCAGTGAAAACGACTTGTGTCATCACCATCGCCACCGCGTCTGGTGAAGTTATTAAAGATCTACTTCCTTCGAGCAAACGAACACGTATCAAAGGGACATGTCGTAATAATAACGACTAAAATAAATTCGTTCCGTAAAAGTCTGGATGACCAGACGCGTTAGTGAGACTCCAAGATTGTGGTGAAGATAATTGTGAAATGATTTTCATAATTTTCGACTGCTCACGCCTAGGTACTAGTGCCCACACAAGCTTTTAGTGCAACATTTGTGACATGTGCTCAACGGTGCTTCTGACACCAGCGACTCTGGTCAGTTGCGTAACTACCTGTTATATATCACTCTAACACATCTTTTCTCACGTAAGCCTGTCTTGTCATAAAATCAGACACCTACGGATTATGTTATTTGAATTCCTTAATGAATGCTTTGTTTATAGCAAACGTTTTCCGTAATAGACTTTATTTTCCAGCATCTACGATTACACGCAGCAAGTATCTACAGTGAATCGCTCCTCGCGCGGTATTACACGGATTGGAATGCAAATTTTCGGCAATAATCACATGTCCGCGACTACGGCGATGCAGAAAATAAATGTCACGATATTCACGGTACGGTCGTTTATCTCGGCATGCTTCAGGTGCCAGAGGGTTATTTACGCAAGAGGACATTATAAGTCAGTGTAATATTTATCTCTCGCCTCGGGTATGCGTATCGTCTTGCAACCGGAAATTTTGTAGACAATCTGAATATATTAGACAGCTCCATTGTGACGTCTATCCCGCTTTTACATGCGATCACACACGTACAGCCTATGTACCAACACGGCTCGATGCTCGGTGGTTCCTTGCTCCTTAGATAACCAGCCAACTGAAAATGTGCAGGTTGAAACAAAGAATATTCGGTGTTAATGGCGCCCTCGATCAAAAAGGCACATTAAAATGCCACGCTGTTCCCCGAACACGTTCCTCTTGCATTTCGATGCGTTCGAAATGCCACTAAGTGTATTACGCAAAAGAAACGCTGTTTAGCAATAACGCAACATCATCTTGTAAACGAAAATCTTTATACGCTTCTAAACAGTATGCAATGCACTCAGCGAGCGTTTAGCGGCGTGCAGTCACTTTAACCAACGGGAAAGTATCTAATCACGTACTGTAAGTAACCATTCGTCTGCGCAGTGATAGAACGAATCGCATGTAGGAATTCACGTGCGCCGACCGGCAGAGAGAGAAACGCTCGATGCATACATCGGAAATATTATAAACATTTTGCATTGCACAATGCGTCAAAGTAGCGGTTTGCAAGACAGGAAATTCGCGCACTGTCTCCAGTGTTTCATTTTACCCAGTCATTTGAATGCGTAGTGGACGATAAGAAATAGAGATGTAAGATGAAGATAAATGAACTCCTAGTCAATTGCGCGCATCGTAAAATTCGTAAAGCACGTTCGGCGTAATATTTGTCGTTCACCACTAGCAGTCATGCTATATCGCACATAGAACGGCGTGCGCCTCGGCGAGTAGTACCCACATGTCGGCCGAAACGTGCCGTGAAAATACGACGCTTCCACGTGGCTGACCGTGCGCGGTAAGTATCTACTTGACGGCCGATCGGCAGCGCGACACAAGGCGCGTACACGAGCACGCAGAGGGCCAATAAATGCCACAATATTCGCGACGTGCCCGTTCATCCCGATGCGTTCCAGGTGCCGGGTGGTGAGTTGCGTAAGAAACACGTTATATACCTATATATAACATCCTCTCCTCGCCTCGCCTCGTCCCGCTGGTGGCCGGGTACGAGTTCGCGCGCGTACATATTCGCGGTAAGGTTAAACTCCGGTGACATTTTGGACGACTTTCACCGGTGCGGGCCGGCCGGGACGGCTGCTTTCTTCGTCTTTTCGTCTCGACGCGCCGCCTCGACGACGAAGACGGCGTGCAGAAACGATCGGGGCGCGGTTCGCCGGCGGAATCCGACCGACTGGTTCGATATGAACGGAGCCGGACGGTATAATATAACAGCCCGCGTACATATATACGTCTTTCGCGCGAGACATCTCGGATGTTCGTCAGGCGACCGTGACCCAGATACGTTTTGCCTGGCATCCGGCGACGGCGGGATGGGAAAGATTTGCGCGGAAAAATTCGCCCTCTTATCGGGCCGCTCGCTTTCGAACGACGCGCTCCTCGCGGGGATATGTGGAGCAGAGAAACGTCGACGATGATCGAGGATCGGGCGACGCAGCAGTGGCTCGGTGGTTCATCTGGCGCGCGGGAACGGTTCCGATCGACGCCGAGCGAGGATCCCGTCCGTTGGCACATTAATCGCGCGTGATTACGGTGCCGCTTAGTTACGTAATGATATAGAATCAGATGAGTTGCCAAACGGCACCGCGAACGATGGGTTTCAATAGACGCCGTTTCTAATTGCACTTTCTAACGGCACTTTTGCAATAATTTAATAATGTGGCGATCCGGGGCCGACAGCCGCTCTGCCCGCAGTTACCCCCGCTCGGCAGTGTCTACAGTCTTGTTGAAATATTCTAACGACTTTTCACTCCGATGTGCCGCTCATTACCGATGCCGATCCACATCTGTCCGAGCGTGTAATTAGGACTTTTATTTGCGCCCGTTATAATTCCCGCGCCACTATCCCGAATGCGCCCCGGCGCGATTCGCGTTGAGGAGAAAGCGACGGAGTGCTTAGGCGAAAAACGATCGGAAGGCGAGGAAAAAGGAAATGCGCGACGATCGATATGCTTTCGAGCGCGTATACGTACATGCAAATGCGTCTGTGGCGAGTCGCATTTTCTCCGCGCATTTTCCCTCTTGCTTTTTCTGCCCAGCGTCGGTTACATGGTCGCGCGGCACGCGTCGACGCCCGACGGCCGCGCCGAGGAGAAAGAATATTATTTTCCGTACGATCGCGGAAGAATCGTCTCGCTCGAAGATATGCGGCCCCCAGCCCCCGACTGTTAAAGGCACGCACAGCCTCGCGCGCGGCCAAATACTCATATTTACGATCGCGGTGCATGCGTAATCAATGAATATGGGCGCACGTGTGTGTCCCGATCGCAGGCGCACACTTAACTCAATAATTGTGGGTCTATGCGCATCGACGTTGCGCCGCATAAACGTCACGAGCACGTTCATACATATGAACACACTGTTCGCGGCGTACGTAAGAGAGTGAAAAGTACGGGAAAAGTGGAAGGAGCGAAGGATAGATAGAGAAAAAGAGAGAGAGAGAGAGAGAGAGAGAGAGAGAGTGTGTCCAACGCTTAAGTATATAAATGTGCATACACGTACACGCGATTATGGGATAGAGAAGGAGGCACACGAGCGATTCGTGAGCCGGCTTATAGACTGTGAGAGATAGCTGGGGAATATCTAGGGTGCAGCGCGAAGTGGTTCTCCTTGGGCGCCGATGCCGCATTCCGGTTCATGCATCTCCTCTCCCGGCAGTCTTTTCTTTTTTCCTCTCCTCCCGCCGTCTTAGCCATCGCTCGCTTTCTTTTTCTCTCGTTCGCACCGCGCGCTCCTATCCCGCGCCTTCCTATTTGCCGCGCGCCGAACGGCGTGCGCCCGTAGGCGACGGAAAGCGGTGTTACGGATTTGCCGCAACGTTTACCGCTAAGTGCATCGTGCCCTAAAGTGACGTGTTCACCTACATAAGCATAAGATAGCGCGAGATACGCAGAATCGACGCTGATTAATGCACCGATGGTAATGACCACTACCCGCTTGCCGTTAACGCGTTCCGCTTACCAGTCCCATTTCCACATACTCACACACACGCCCACGCACGTCAAATTCGAAATTTTCTCGGCGAGCGTGAACGATCCGTCGAGCGGCGCGGACGAATCGAAAATTTTGTTCGTCGAGAGCGGCGGTGTACGTTAAGTCGATTTCTCAAGTCGTTTATATAAGTGGCTTGTCACCATTATCTGCCTTTATCGTTCCATTAAAATGTACGCCCCGCGCGCGCAAATCCACGAGACATCAAAGTTCCTCGAGCACCGTGCACACGAGCGGGAAGAAATTAAAGAGCGAAGCCGCGGGGCACGTGATCCTGAAAATAATCCGACGATCTAGTTTCCGTGTACAGGGGATGAGATGGGCGAGATCGGCACGCCATGCTGCTGAAACGTGTGAGTTCAGCTGCCTCAACGAGTACCTCGTGCATCGGCACGATTTGCGAAGATTCTCCTTTCCATTTTCACGCTAGAACCGACATCGTGCGCACGAGATCGAACCGCTTCTTCCCGACGACGCAGAAAACAAGTGTACATGTAAACGTATTTGCATGAGATCGATCTTCGCGCGGGTAATGTGGCGGGAACATTGCAAAACGAGATAGCGAGCGGAGACACAGCGTTTCGGCACGCGAGACCGAAATATCTTTTGAGAACGTCGCGTGTACTTCGAGCAGACCGGACTGCGCGAGGGAAAAATGCGGTGCAGGAAATTGCGAGGAATGAAACCGGTCGGCTGTATCGACACGATCGATTTCCGACGACATAGACGCGCGAAAATAATCGCCAGCGCGGAGTGATAATAAGTCCGGCGATTTGTCGCTGGCCTCGCTCTCGCCTATCGAAATCCTTACGGAATTGGCCGGGGCCGGTAATGAACCGGTTGGGTACCCTGAAATGTTTCCCGGGCAACGAAGAAGCTAATGAGGATTATTCTTTTCAATAGAATGTCTGCTATCGACGATATTATCGTTTCTGTCACCGCTTTCACCGCACGGGGAAGTAATCGGGCGAATCGAGACACGTGTCATTATATGTTTTGTCGTCTGAAATGTATACGCATAGACGGCTATGTAAGAGTCCATTTTTTGCTCGTCCTTCCAACCGTCGGCGTCGCCCGTCTGATTCTTCATTCAGAAACGATACAAGGGTGCAGATGCGAAAGTTCGATCAGTTCTGCATGATCGAAGAAGGCGAATGAAGAATCTTGATGCGCTCCTCGACGATCGGCGATTCGTGAATCTTTTCGGGCGAGGACACGAGGGGAGACGCAGGAAAGCGGCGTCGAATCAATGCGAGACTCGAAAACTGGGCGACACTTAAAAGTCGCTGCGCGCAGCAGCAAGTCGGAGAAAACCGTTTGAATGCCTCGCGGAATAAAAGACCCGGATTCTCGCGAAAGGGAAAAGACGTGCCGGCCAGACAGGCTGACAGACAGACAGAAGGACGAACGAACGGAAAGAGCGCCAACGTCTGAATGAATCTAAACTCACCTAAGAAACTTTCATCGACCCGTTAAACCTAGAAAACCCACGTATTCTATGAACCTTCCTTGAAGAGACTAGACGCCGCTCAATGGAAATAACTCGGAGACATAAAAATCGATAAAAGCGTCAAACATGAATTATTCACGTTCAATAAGAGCGCATACCACGAGGAAAACTTGCGAGAAAAGAATGTTTCGCAGAGGCCAACCCGCGACCCGCCGCGGCCGGCTCGAATAACTTCCAAAGGATTATGTCGTCTCGATATCGGCAAACGATCATCGCCTAAACCGTCACGGAGGAAGCGCCGAATAGAAATGCAAGGCGCGTGGTCCGTAGGAGGCTCCCGCATTGGCATTCGGTGGGCATTGTGCACGTATATGTCGTCGATGCCGACGAGGACGAAGAAGACGACGACGACGAAACGCCAAAGAAACGATGGCGAAGGTGTCAACAACCTCTTCGCAATCCTCCTCCCGCGCCACCCTCGCTCCTATAAACGTCGCCTTTTTTCACTTCGCCCGCCCCCTTCACTGAGTCCTCCGCACCGTTCGCGAAGGAGGATAGCACCGGTAGCAAAAACGACGGAGGGAGCTCGTGTCAAGGATTCTAAGACCGCTCCCGCTCGTCCAACGCACACCCGTCGTCCTACGGAATCGACAGTAAATTGCAGCCGACGACACGACCGGCGGCCAAGAGAGCGCATCGAGCACGGATATTTGATCTCCCCTTGCGAAGGATATGTCAAGGTCGTGGGTGACATGATCGGGGATCGGGGGTTTAATCGTGATGGGAATGGAGGACGGATAAACCGGTAGGAGGCTTCTTTTAAGTTTTATGAAGCCTAAGGAATATTGTGCTTGGCAGACATATGTTTCTCAGGAAGCCGATGGGAACGTTTCTCATACTCTCGTGTATGTTATTAAAGTGGGGCAGGGACGATTAGTCTTCAACGGTAGTTTAGAGGTAACACGTATGCGCGTGATAAATTACAGGAAATGTGTGCCCGGTAAAGAGAGCAGCAAAGCTGCGATGTAAATACGTGGATGCCGGTCGAATATAATAAAAGCTCAAGGTGCTGCAGGTTCCGATGCTGATGGATCATTTCAGTTGCTTACTTTCACTCCCGTCTACCTGCGAGCGATGCGCCGCGCTAGAGATCACGCCGCGTCCGACCATCGATAAAAGCAGTCTAACGGCCTCGTTCAAAATCCTCTCTCTTCCGCGGCACTACTCTTCGTCCGCTCGACGAAGTCATCCTTCTTGCATCTACCCACAGCCGCATACTACTTTTTTTCTCGCCAACCGTCAAGCATTGCTTCCTCCGCCGATTACACGTCCGTTAAAGAGGGTAACATTATCGTCCCGCGGAAGTGCCATGCGACATAGACTATCGGTGGTCGTGGCAAAAAAACAATACAAATTGTCTGATACAAATTGCCAGCGTCATCTGAGGCATCGAAAGCGCCAAACGATAGACCGCAAGCCGGCGGCATGCCGCGCGAGGCACGTCTCACAATGAGAGCTCGTGCCAAATGCAAGCCACCGGCATGCTGATACATCGCCTCTCAGACTCCTCACTTTCACTCTCTCTCGCGCGCACGATCCGCCGCCGTCGGCGTCGCGGTTTGGCGCGCTGCGCGACGACTTTAACGGCACGTCGAGCGAAGCGCGTCGCCATTATCGCTTTTTCCCCGCGCCACCCGGCGCGAATCTATCGGCCATTCTAGAAGTCGTTCGCGGCTGATCGATCCATGAGAAGCAGCTGTCGGCGATAATTGGAGCTCAATTCCGAGACGCACAGCTGGTCCGGATGGATCTTTCGAGCTAAACTTCGATGCACGCTTTCACTCCCGCCTCTGACAGCGAGTAGGAACGATCGAACGTGTCGGATATGACCGACGCATCGGTCTCCTTTAGGTCGTGTGACAGGAGTGGTCGTCTAGGAACGTGGACGAGTGTCGTTATCGGTCTATGTATTGTATATAGTGCACCGCGCTGTGTACATACTCTGTCCTGATGAGAAACGTCAGTCAGTGAATTTAGCGAAGCCGAGACTTCTCTGGGAACGTTATGTAACGACTGCAGACGTTACCTCAACGGTCTTATCGCGCACGTCGCGCGATGCTACCGCGGAGAACCGGTGACGTGAGCTACCGGCGTGCAACGACGCGTGCCAATAAGCGACATATCGCGCGCGCGCCCTCGCAGTCGCACGCGTCCTGGCGTGCGCACACGTTCGCTCGTTAAATCATCCAGAAGCTGACAATGGCCGCGTGAATTGAAAGGGCAAACGTGGAAGGAGACGCGAGAAAATTGAATGCCTCGTATGGCATGGGGATGACCTAAGGTGGTCGATCGACCGGAATGCGACTCTTTTCCGGTATTTTATAGTCTTTATTTGCGTCGAGATTGATCTTTTCGGTATACTCGGTGCATTCGGTAAAATGGGTAGTTATGGATAATTAGCTGAAAAACTAGTCGTTGTGTAATAGACTGCACGTTCTTTTTAATTCGAGAATTCTCAGTGAATAAAATGGCGCAGGTGCGTAAAGTATGGCAATAGCTAAGAAATGTGTCGTAACGCTAAGATCGAATGATTCTACCTACTGATAACGTTGGGGTATAACGAATAGCATTGGGTCACACTTTGCATTCATATTTTCTATCCTATTGCACGAAGCCGTGAGCAGGTAAGTACCTACCACCCACGGGCAGCAATAAAAATTCCGGCACCTCACAGTGGGACGCTACAACCGCATGTTCTATGAAATCCGAACAACTTCGCGACCGCGAAATACGAAACTCCGACTGAATCATCCGCAGAGCCAAATAGGGAAGGTCATTCATGAGCTGGACACATTGAAACAGAAGCGTGACGTGTCAACGACCGACCGTTGCATATAGATATCCGTAGTAATGAAATACAGACGCGCGTTTATGCGTTCAGCGGGCCCGACAACCGTTGTCGAAGCTAGTTCTTTGACATGGCACCAGAGATTTGCATGCGCGATAAGCGAGATAGTTAGTCTCTTGTCCGCCTAACTCGTTCATATCTCCGCCTTGAAAGTTCCTACATACACGAAGCAGTTCTCTGAAGGAACGCACAGTGACCAGAATATTCACTGTCCGTCAGTTCTCGGCACTTTCCAAATTTCTTTAGAAAATCGAGCGCGCAACAATGCGCAGGCTACTTCGCGCCGGAGGATTCCGAAGTGAAATGAGAACGAGGAGTGCGCACGAAATTGTAAACATTAACTGGCACGAGCGCCGCGATAATGGAATATACGGAACGATGCAATAGCGTCGTAGGACAGACTAATATAGAATTCGGTGAAAGGAGAGCGTCCGTGGATAATTATAACGAGGGAAGCTAGAATGCTGTTGAAGCCGCGGCGGTCGACAGAGAAAACCGTTATGCGTGCAGGATCTAAGGAAGGAGCCGAAGCGATTATCCTAGAAAATTTATGGCGCCACTTTTTTCGCCGCACTCATCGATCGATTGATCGCTCGACCATTAGCATTCCGCCGTATCCTTGCTAGTCGAGTATCATATTCGCGCGCCGCTCACGCACACCTATTCGCATAAACTCGAGCGGCCATCTAACGACCTTGCCACCTTGTCGGAAAAAACCTTCGACGATCCTGCGTGCGATTTTTACTTTGCAGAAGGTTAATTATCCGTGGAATGCTTGCGTATCAGAAGAATGTTGACTGGATGGCGAGCTTTTTTTACGTGCAAAATCATCAGGTCGATTTGTCATTTGTATCGAGATCCGGGGCAAGGTTCATGATAACAGTTGAATTCTGAGTCATCGCGGTTAATCATCGGATGCAATATTAATCCAACCGGATAACACGCCTTTAAAATCATTTACATACGAAAATTGAAGGTGACCGATCCCAAACTTCAAAAGGAGACAATTTGTTGCAGTATTTGGTGATGAAAAGGAGAAACTATGTTAACGCCACGATCTTTCAACTCTCTTTTCTTTCACCAGTACGTCGGCGTAGGACCAAGTATACCCCCCCATAATAGGATTCAGATTCGGAAAGGACGTGGACGGCAGACAATGGATCCGCAGCAAAATAGGCGGCCGAGGAGGCCATCGGGCCGAATATTAATTGTTACAGAGGCGCGGCACCTGCATATCCTTGGCACGCGGTGGCACGTAACACTTGCCACTGTAACGAGCCCACCACTCGATCCAAGTTAACCGTTATCCGGAAGGCATTCGTACCTTCGTCGTCCGGCAAAACGTTTCCTCCTTCGGCGCGGAGCTTTAGTCCTCGCACCCCCGCACTGCATTTCTCGTTGGCGCGCGAAAGAAATCCCTACGAGAGGCGAATCAAAATCGGGATCGACGCGTTGTCGGAAGTGACCGGCGGTGACGGGAAATAAACGACGAGCTGATATACCAGAATACGGAAGTGGAGCGACACACGCTCCCGTTATCACGCAGAAGCCTGCTCGTTTCCTTCCGACGCGGCGGCGCGAGCGGAAAAGATTTCATTGAGAGGTCGAAAACGCGAGAGCGGTTGCCGATCGCAGGCCGAACGAAGCAGAGCTTTTGATCCGATCGGCCGCGAGAACTCGGGCGCGCGGATCTCGTCTAGCCCGTTTTCATGCGTTTCCAATTTTTCCCGGCCGAGCTACTTTCCACCTTTTACGTTCGATCGTACTTTAGTTAAGATCGCGTACTCGGACGTCTACTTCTACGCGCCTCGAAACGTTCCAGTCTGAATGACACGGCACTGTTTTATTTCGATACATCATACTTCCTCATTCGAATATCGCGTTTTCTTGCAAGACACACAGGCCCCCGATTTCCATTCATGCCGATCGGCCGCGGCGAATTAGCAGCGATTTCAGTCGTTTTCTTGTCGCGACACGTTCAAGGTCAGTCGCGGGCCGCGATAGAACGGCCCTAAACGTCGACGACAGAAAAACGCGTACACGGTCTCAAGTACCGTCGATAATTCGTTCTTAATTCCATTCTCAAGTTCTCCCATGATTTTTACGGGCAACCCTCGCGAGGCTGGCTGAACTCTAGCTGGCCCGTTCCTTTCGTGTTCGGTTCGGTAGTGCTATCGCGAGTACGCGCGCGCGCACGATCGACGTTACATACGCGTCGATACCAGCTCGCACGATGCGATTTATTCGAGAAACTGGATTAAGCGGAGCGAGAAAGTTCCGTTGTCGTCGAAAGCGTCCGGCATTAATATGCGTGCCCGCCCTGATCGAAATCGTCCTTGGCGTCTTCGGCGAACGCGTTGCACGTCGAAGCGGCTCGCGTCGGCTCTTTTCACAGTTTCCTTCGAATCTGTTTATGCTCATTGTACTAGCCCGTCGAGCTCGTTGCCTTTCTCCGTCGACGAGAGCAGTCACTCGTGCACGGCGTTTATTATTCGACGCGTTCGTCTAATTTCAACGGACGGTTTCGCGCGATAAATCGCGTGCAATGCATGTGCCCGTCCGGAATCGGAACGCCGGATACCTGAGAGGGCTTAATGGAGAAATAAGCGTTTTTTAATAACGTTCGGGGGGGGTAATGAACCAGTTCATCTGTCGAGAACGACGGGAAATAACGTTCTTTTTCTCTCCGCGTATAAAGTATACGATCACCTTCTTTTTCGATGCAAGCTCAGTCTCGGCTAAAGGAACGGACGAGACGAGGTCTTACCTGCCGGCGCGGTTATAAATGAAGAGTGACGAAATAATTGCCAAACCCGTGGAACTTTCTTTCGTAGTGTAGCATCGACACAACGGCCGTCGCAAATGTGCAGCAGCAGTCGTGTCGAGCCAAAACCCCCGCACACGTTGCACCGATGTTCTTAGAATCCTTCACATACGTGCCCGAAAACATTCTGTCAATCGGTCGTACCGACGAACTCGTACTTACGATTTACATACGAGACGAACATTTTTACGAGACGACGGTAGAAAAACGTAAGTGTAAAAGGATTCCACGAAGTATACCAAACGCTGCTGCAAAAATCGCGGAGAGAACGTGTCGGAGAGTCGCAGGTGAGAAATGACTTTTTTCCCCCGAAAACTCGGTAAACATCAAACAGCGTTGACAGAAAACAACGCAGGCGTACGAGAATAGCTCGCGAGCGATGACCAGTGCCAATAAAAACGGAATCGTTGTGCTAAGCGCCGCGCCGTTTAGAATCACAGCCGCGCGGCCTATCGGTTTAACGGTCACCGGCAGACCGGCAGTGAATATTCATCGTTCGATCGATTATCGAAACGCCCATCTGTGTCTCGCCGATTAAAACGTTGCCAGCGCGGACGGCCGATGTAATTGGCGTGAACGTACACGTGTGTCGCGTCAGAGAGACTACGGGGAATTGTTTCAGCGCGCGAGGAGAATATTAATCGTATCAGCGCTCAATCGTTCGATAACAGCACGCCATTACGCGCTGCTGTAATTATTGAGAAAGCATGCGAACCGCGGCGAATTCTTCGGCGAGGATCGCACGAAATGCTTGCCACGGGATTTGCGTTAATCCGGGATGTCACGGTGACTCATGGCCGCCCGGTCATCGTGCTCGACCTTCATCCCCTTCCACTCATTTCCTCTATCATTTTATATCACCTACGTCCGAACGACCTTCCCGCTGCAATTGGTATTATTAGCCTACGCGGTGCACTTCAAATTCCACAACCGTGTTAACACGTCGGCGCGCATGCGAGCGTCAAGATTTTGAAAAAATAAGCTGATCCTTATGAAGAACTC
Source organism: Priocnemis perturbator (assembly GCA_963942575.1). NCBI lineage: Eukaryota > Metazoa > Arthropoda > Insecta > Hymenoptera > Pompilidae > Priocnemis > Priocnemis perturbator. The sequence goes on along the minus strand of OZ012649.1, from coordinate 9,057,288 downwards.
GTATTCGAAATGATTCTCGTTTCCGTTCCTCTTTTTCTCTTTTCTCGTGAGCATCGATATCCCTTTTTCGTTAAAATTGATAGCGAGACCCTTGCTAAGATCACCTTTCGAATGCCCTTTCCCTCGGCTGACTGTAAATTCGATCCGTGGTCGCGACGCGAATGAGACAAAGCTGGCCGTGCCGACGAAAATGAAAAGTGGAATTCCGGCCGATACCAGCCAAAAACCAACCGGCTTCGAAACTAGTCCCGCGAGTCGTGGACCGGCGAGAAAAAGGACATGGCCGGGGCGGGCCGCGGGGATGCGAGTCTTTATTTTCTGCCTTTAAGACAGGCGGGTCAGAGATAGAATAACGCGAAGACGCGCAACAAGAAAAAGTGGATATCGTAGACGGAGAGTGCCGGGGCGACAAAAGGAGTGGGAGGTCGATAGGACGAAGCGGGGGAGGGAGTGAGAGAGGGAGAGGGGAGAGGAGACGGCATGAAATATCATCATTACGATCGTCCTCCGTTGAGCCTCTTCGGATGGCATTTTCAGCAACGGCGAGTGAGGGAATGAGGGGGAGGTCGAGGGAGGGAATGGAGGAGAGAAAGAAAAGACAAAGAGAGAAAGAGAGCCGGGGAGGTAACGCGGTACCTCTTCTTGAAGTGACGTGAAAGAGAGAAGGAGGAGGAGGAGGAGGGGCACGACACGTGACCAATGACTTATATAAAGGTGGAGAACGACAGGGCGCAAACACAGAGTTCTCTCTGCGCAGTGAAGACGTGTCCTTAAAAGTGACTGCGACGATTTTTTTTTAACTCCGTCGGTCCGTCGAGAGAGGAGACCTCCCCCAAGTAACTATCCCGGCAAATCTCGAACGGTTCCTACACGCGGGAGGACACGCGCAACGCACACGCTCACAGAGAGAGACAGTCGTAACCATGAGGACGTACTTCGTGTTAGCCGCCATTCTGCTCGCCGGTACGTAATTCAAAAAAGAAACGCGCGTCAAGACTATGTCGTCGCTGCTGTGTGACGAATGAGAGGAGATAGAGAGAAAGAGAGAGAGAGAGAGAGAGAGAAAGAGAGCAATCAGGGTCAGGAGACGTTGATAGGAGGAGCGGGTAGGAAATGGTGGAGGGAGTGGGTCAGAGGGAGAGAACGGCCGGGGGTCGGGAAAACGGGGGAAAAAAAGTGCGATACGAGGACGATTTTCATATCCCAAGTGTGGAGCAAAATGACAAGTGCGTGTGACATGCAGCGTGTGATCTTACGGGGAGAGTGTACTCTTCGTCCGTATCGTTCCTATCCGCTGATAGTATCTCGAAAACGCGGTCGCGTTCCTGATATGCAATTGCGCGAAAGCTAACTTCATCCGGCGCATCGACTCGCGCACGAGACTAACCGATGAATTGAGAATTTTCAAATTACCGTAAATTGCCGCGACCATTATCACCCGGACGTGCTCGCTCAGCGCCGACTTTCCGACTTTCGAACGGGCATTTTCAGCGTCTCATTTTCTTCACGTGCAAGAGACCGCGATCGAAAGTGTGTGAAGAAGTCGATAGGCCGTTTCCTGAGATTCGCTTCTGGGAAGTACGAACGTTTCCAGTGTTTTCCCTGTGCTCTTTCCCCTGTCGCGCCGTAAGGAAGAAATACGATCGATACAGAATAAACATGTGTGTGACATCTTGAAATGGTGGTAATAGTACGAGAAGCTTAGATTATATTACGATAAGATCGAACGGTTTTAACGTCCGCAAGACGATTAAGTACGTATATTCGATGTACTTAATAACAACTGCGCATGATTCCTTCCAAAATGTGCAAATATTACAAATGACATTCAGTATTAAGCAAATATCGCTAATAAATTTGTAAGTGTTATCAATGAATTACTGAGAAATTATTTATTAGTAAATTGAGACTGAAACGGCAAATAGCTAGCACCTAACGTGCAACGAATAAGAACCTGTACACGTTGCCGCTACCTTACAGGAGAAAGAGAGAGAGAGAGAGAGAGAGACACGCACACACGCAAATTAAGGGTGGGGTAAGACGGGACATAGATGCAACTATCACAACTCGATCGATCGCTTTCGATCATCTAGATTACCCGAACACTCTCCTCTTAACCGCGACCTAAAATCATAATTACCTGACACACACACATCTATCAAACGCACTCTCCATCAATTCTCACGGTTTCGCGTGCACTTTTCTCATTCGCTCCCTTTCGCCGAAGCGGAGCATAACCTTGGCCCAGATCTTGACCCTTCCTTTTTTTGTTTATTGTCCATCGATAAACGGTTCAAGGATAGATATCCCTTTTGCGGGAGTCGATCGAGAAAAAGCCTCGAATCGAACGCGCCACGAGTTACATCAGAGACGCGAGAAAGAATTTTCGGCAGCCGGACCCCGGGCCCGATAAAAAGGAAAGTGAACATAACGAGATTCAGAACGGGCATTTATCTCTCCTGTACACACACATATATATATATATATACATATATTGAACGTCACACATTGAACACGCGAGCGCCTCGAGCCGGCACACACGTGCACACACTCTCGGAGACTCGTGCACGAGAGCCGAGTGAACGGGATGCTGGGAGGGCCAGTCACGAGTCGTTGTATTGCGGCTGCTGTTGTTGCTGCTGCTGCTGGCAGCTATCGCTGCTTGCTGGGCCTGGCTCTGGGCCCAAAGTGAAAGCGCCCGGCGAAAGTCAGTTTGTATCCTTACATAAGACGTTTAGCTTATTCAGACATCATATGGCCACGTAGGGGGGAAATGATTATTAGGCGCGAATCTTGTTCAGGGGCACTGACTGGACGCGACGACGTTTGGAGATCGAATTATCGAATCGATAAACAGAAGGTTTTCGCGGTCGTTGGACCGATGTGAGATTCGTAACGTCTCGTAACATCGACTTCCTCGTCGAAGTGAGATTAAAGTTCGCCGCGGTAAACACGGTGGAGATACAGCGATGATCGCCAGTGACTGTAATTGCAGTAGTTTCATTGCGGGTGGAACCTGCAGGCGCCTTGCGGTCGATATTTAATTTCACCGTTTGGCAGTCTTATCCCCCTCCACCTTAGCTACTGGCAAGAAGAACCCGACGAATCGTAGGACGGGACGACGAAATTAAAGGAGATTGCTGTAATTTCAAGTAATATTAAGTGATGCCGTATATTTACCATACCGGCGTGTAACCGCAGCGGCGGTGATCCTTTTTTTTACTCGCGGGACGATTCGTAGCTCGGTGAGCAGTACGACCCGCGGCTCGTAAGATACGAAGAATTAATTCACGGCAGACAGCATTATTCCCTGTCTCCTTCGTAACATCAAGATTAAACCGCGTTTCCTTTCTATTAATTTGAGACCGGCGCGTTTCACAGGCATCACTTAATTCGTGCCACCGTTTTGCAATCGCGCTCCAGAAGAATGATATAATTGAATTGAATTGAATTGAAATGAATAAAGTAAGAGTAATACCTATAGCTGCACGCTCCGCGAAGTCTACTTTTACGCAATCATCATTGTTACCGCTGCCCGTTATACCATTTATCCGCTACGAAGGGACAAATTGAAAGATGCAAAAAATGGATCGGTAATTGACAGCCCCTGATTTTACGTAACACCGACCACTGCGATAATTTGCTTTCACTCTCCGCTCCTCTACCTGCCATCGCTCGCCACGTTCCCTCCGTCTAACGCGAAGCTTCTAACTGTCCCCGCATTTACATTCATCGACCTGCTCCGCGATTTGAAAGTCAAGGAATTACGTGGCGCCAGACCGTGCGTCGGGACTTTCCGATTAAAGCGCAGCAAACTATGTCTCATTCTTTTTTCCTGCCGCCAACGTGACACCCGCCGTCGCATACATTCGCTGACGTTCTCACGGCACTTTCAGGAGCGAACGCGCAGGAAACTTTCAAGTGCCCGGACGACTTCGGCTTCTACCCCCATCACATATCGTGTGACAAGTACTGGAAGTGCGACAACAATGCGGCCGAGGTGAAGACGTGCGGCAACGGTCTGGCGTTCGATGCCACGGACAGCAAGTTCCTCACCGAGAACTGCGACTACCTGCACAACGTCGACTGCGGCGAGAGGACGCAATTGGAGCAGCCAATTAGCACACCCCATTGCGCCCGACTCTACGGCATCTTCCCCGACGAGAAGAAGTGCGACGTCTTCTGGAACTGTTGGAACGGAGAGGCGTCCAGATACCAGTGCAGTCCTGGACTGGCATACGATCGCGAGGCACGAGTCTGCATGTGGGCTGATCAGGTGCCGGAGTGCAGAAACGATGGTATGTGATCCGGAATTTGTGAGGGGGGCGAAACGAAGAGTCGATCGCGAACTAGTGGAACCTAATATGCGGACCTAGTATGGCGTCGAATACTTCAGCTGTACGACTTGGATCGGATTACACTTGCAACCGGTTATGTTATTTGACCTAAATAATCGAATAGAGCAAACAATCCATCGGTTAGATAATGTTTGTCATTTTCCACGGACAACGGACAGTAGCCATTTTTTATTATGATACACATATACAGTAACGATTATTGTGTATCTATTTAAAAGGCTTCGCTCGAGTTGCATTAAATGCAAGTGTCGGAATGGATGAATATTCGTGCGTGTAACTATGAGAAGCCGCATTGATGCACGTGAAAGAATGTCAAATATTGTATGGCGGGCGTGGCGAACAGCCGTCGTAACGAACGATCGGCAAGGACGAACGCGTTCGATATGGCGCGCGACGCAAGGAAGGGACGGCCAATTTCGAATTTCTTCGTGTCACCTGCGTTGCGCAACGCGCCGACGCGCGACGGGTGAACGTTCGTGCCTGGATTTAGGATATTACGCGGCGCTGTTCATAATCTGCTTTCTCGCGACCACGGGGGGGTTTACGTGTCGGCCGACGCAGAAGAATCGACGTCGTGCAACTAATCAAGCAACTTTCATGCGAGAGCCGGTATGAACAGCTGTACCCGGGCGTCGAATTCAAATGTGAAATCCGATCAGGCCGAATCGTTCCATTAGCATCTCTCGGTCCCAAGCGCGACTGAGTAACAATGTCGAACAATGTTCAGCGTCTTTCGTCATTCACTTGGGATCTTGCGAACGAACGCTTTCGCACCTATGATTATCGCGAGACGCACGGTACAGATCCGTCTTTATCTGAACCGGCCGATCACCACTAGTGTCGGTCTTAGAAGCCACACCCCGCGACCGTACCTTCCGCCTTTAAACGTAACCTGTGTTTATCGCGTTGCACAGAGGTCGCCGGAGGTTTCACGTGTCCGGCCGCTGGCGAAGTGAGCGGAGCATCCGGTAGCTTCAGCAGGCACGCCCATCCGGAGGACTGCAGAAAGTATTACATCTGTCTGGAGGGCATCGCCAGGGAATACGGCTGTCCGATCGGCACCGTCTTCAAGATCGGCGACTCCGACGGTAGCGGCGCTTGCGAGGATCCCGAGGACGTTCCTGGATGGTGAGTATCTCGAGTCCTTCAACCCTTCTGTTCACATCACAGACAACTCGGTGCGTTATTTACGAGTTCCGAGTTTTAAACGACGATTATGTGAAAACGACGAAAATGCGACGAGAAAGAAGCCAGACTTTCAGATCACTGACACTTTCACGGATCGACACCGGGGGTGGAAGTGCTCCACACGAACATTTTTACGCAACGCAGTGCGAAAAGCACCGATCGAATTCGATTTTACGCGTGCTCGCCAAGTACCGAACATGTTTTCCTTAAGCCATCAGAAACCGGATCTCCGAAACGATTAAAATTCTTTCAGAGATCGTAGAGCCCCGCGAACGTTCGTGTCGAAAGACGGCCCTCGCGTTACGTAGGATCCGATCATTGCGTAACGGTATCGCTGGGTGTATGTGTGCTTGCACAACGTTGCCCAAATTATCACCTAATGAGGTCGGCAAAAGCACTCCAGCCGACGGTGTCGATCTGCGAGCATCTCCCCGAGATCGAAGGAAAGCAGGAAAACGAGATTTCAATATCCTCTTCTCAAGATAATTACGTGTTCGGTGTGAATTAACCTTGGTATATCTAACAACGTCTGTAACATTTATGTGCTCCGTACTCATTCTTCACAATCTAACCATCTCTCTTTGTTCGCGACTTCGACATTATGCACAGTATTGAATCTGTAACTGAACTTTTAACCTTTCGAATACTCCCTTCACCACTTTTACAATAATACTACTCCATCTAGACAACAAAATTGTTCTGTAACCCCGAGTCGTGATAATGGAATCCCATCGAGCAGAGAGCGTCCATAATGTCGATGCACGAACGAAGCTTGCACGACTTGAGTGTACCTTTTGAACACTGACAAACGAGTACACCGATTCTTACACCTTTGCACGTTCACAAACACGCATGCGACCGAGGAGACTCGTTAAGCTGACACGGAACCGCACGCCAGCCGAATCCGCACACGCATGTCCTGACCCCCGGGTTTTGTCTCGGTTTTGCTTCACAGTGAGGATTACTATGGTGACCTGGACCTGAAGAGCATCAGGAAGAGCGAGCTGCTTGCTGGGATCCAAAGTTCGGGCGAGCCCAGGAAGCCGTCTCAGGGCAAGCCTAGGCCCGGAGTAATTCCCGCGAGGCCCTCTGCACCTCTTCAGGAATAACTTTTAATTCTCTCACTCTCTCTTTCGCTCTCTCACCCTCTCATTCTTCTTGCTCTTCTCCTCTCTGTTTCTTTCTGCCTTCCTTTCTCTCTCTCTCTCTCTCTCTCTCTCTCTCTCTCACTCGCCCACTCTCTTGTACCCTTACACACCTGTTCTTCTCTCTGCACCCACTCTGCATTCCCTTATCTATTGCTCCCCGCCACACATTCTCGATAAATGAAGAACCACCACCCTCTGATCTTACTTAATACCTCCAAGAGGAATAATTCATGCCGGGAGCCAAGAGTTCGCCTCGGCTTCTTTCTTCGTTCTCTAGTATTTCCTTCCCACTTAAAGCCGAGTGTCCCTGCGGCCGTACGTGTCGTTATTCAGAGCTCGCAAACGCTTGGCGTCACATCTCCTGACTTAATTTAATTCACGAAATTTGATACGATTTCCGATTGGCTCAGAATCATGCTCCGTGTCCGTTCTTACATCTTGGAACACATCGGCGACGATGAGAATGTCACGAAATCTAGGCTGCCTCCGGCTCGTTTGTAATACGTGAGTACGTGTGGCTAAATCGATTTGTAAATATCCGACGATTTGCCTGCTTAATGTAAGAATTATTCGAATAATAAGAAAGATAGATAAAAAAGTATATTCGCTTTTTCTCTGAATAGTCAGCGTAGTATTTGACGAACACTGACAGTCATCGCCAAGCCGTCATGTTCTTTACGCGGCAGAGAACTTTCCATTCGGAAGTCGGGATCAAAGAAAAATTTCACGATACATCGTCGTATCGTCTCGTGGGTAGTACTGTACAGCTCTCCTATCACCCATATCTCTATCGTTCCACTCTCTCTCTATCTCTTATATTTCATCCATCTTCTACTCTTTCCGCACTTTTCCTGCCCCCCTCTACTACCTCGAGCGATTTCGATTGATCAAAAATTGCTCTACGATACAACGTGTGCTATGCGTAAGAGCAAAACATCCATTGAGCGTGTGTAGCCCTTACACGATTGAAGCCGTGCTCACTGGGCAATATGTAAATTTCGGACGACGCGATGCGTCGAGCTTAACCTCCGCAACTCTTGGCCTCGGTCGAGCGCGCTCGCGAAGTCGCACAATCTCGCCGGGCTATCGTATATTTTTAAGTAAAGCGAAAAATCGGAAAAATAAAAAAAAAGAAAATTTCGAAAAAATAAATACGTCACCGTTGGTGTTTATGTTCGCAAGTCCCCCCCAACCTCTCATTTCTATCACTCTATTTACTACATGCCCGTACCAGTTTCCTGCGCCCGATACCTCGGGCGTGTTTTTAACGGAGATTTCATCTAATCTCCCCGTATACAATTTTCTAATCTAAAGAGATTGCATTTTTTTTCTGTTTTTCTTGCATGCTCACGACGTTGTGGTCTAATAATCGTACGTTCTCCAGTTGTAACATGTGCGTGTGTGCGTGTGTGTGTTTGTGCTCTCTTCTATTTTGTCCGTAACATACCGACTAAACATGCGTCAATTTGTTTCGCACATTAATTCGTGCCGTTAACGGTCGCTACCATTTCTTATTTGCGTATCTTTTTGCGCATATCAATGTATCATACCATTGCATTCTGCCCAATGGAACATACTGAAATATTTATGCATAGGAATTGATGTTGACCAAATACAGTTATACAAGTTGCAAATCGACAGACTTTTGGAAAAGACATACTTAATAAAGATACCTTAACAGTGATCTTAGAATGATGACACGCAAACTAAACTTGCAGTCTTGTAAAAACGTTTTCATTGCCATCTAAACCTAAGGTGTAGAATAATTAAAAAGAAAAAGTATGCCACAAGTATGTGTACATTTTACCAACATTCTCGGCTGTTAACGCATGATTCCGACCATACGTCACACTCATTCGCAAATGCAACGCACCGATGACAGTTGTTGTCAATAAAGAACGTATCCAGTCGAAATAGATGGGATTACGTGTGTAAACATGACGATTGTGAATTTCTTAGCGAGGACTATTATGGGGACGTGGATTTGAAGGCTCTACGCAAGCTTGGGTATAAGAAGTGAACAAGGATATTTTGAGCCGGACACGGGGGAATTATCTGAGGATGAAAAGTCCTGCGGATGAAGCAAGCAAAAAACAGACATTAAGCGACAATCGAGTTGTGACGGGATCGAGTTGACAAGCTGGATGCCACGATCGGAAGAAAGGGTATCCGTCCAACGTTACAACTCTCTGTTTGTTCCCCCTTCGGTAAAGTCAACTTACGACTCTTACGAGAAGTGTAACTCACACACGTCACCGTGTGACACTCACATATCGACACACAACGACACATCACCTAAATTTGACGTTACAATGTAAATAAACTACATTATAATTCGTACTTTTAAACAATCGAGTTGTACTCATGCAGTCCTTGCTCTTCCCAGCTTCCTCCATTCTGACCTTTTTACAAAGTACCCCAATATAAAGTGAATATATTACGAAATACACAATAGTTTCAAGATCTCATAGAATGGAATGCAACATACTTTTGCATTATTTTCGCTGTACCATGTTTTAACGTACCTGACACGGAGTTGACACACATCTGCATAGGTTAGGATTAGGAGTTGGAAACAGCTGAAAAACAGAGCAGAAACATAATGCGCGAAACTATGTTAATTTGTAGGGTAACGAGTTAGGAAGTTATGTGTCAATACGTACCATAGATCCTTTCACGTAACTGTCAACTAGATGACGTAAAAAGTATCATTCCACAATCACAAACTCACTTTCCGTGAAACAACCGGAATCCGTTCACGCGCCACCACTAAATTTGAAATAACGCGTACCATGATTACTGTTCCATCGACAAATGCCCCCTCTATGTCATAAATCTTGAATTACTATGCAAAACTTACCGACCTTTATCATTATGCGTGCGTAACTTTCAACTACGGCTTTGCATTGATTATTATACTTTAATGCATTGCTGTTTGAAATCTATAATTATATATTATATAATTTAATCTCATATCAGACATTATCGGCCGAGTTCGATAACAGATTACAACGCGACTGTGGTAAGAATTAATACTAATTCCATGCATAACGATTCATTTTTAAAAAGTGTCAATTTAGTTAAAGACGTGTATCCCATTTTTTAATTATTAATAATAAGTAGTGGTAAGAACATCACATGTCAATAACTTTACTGTCAACTAGAGGAATCATTTTTTATAATAAAAGTTTATTTTCCAATATAAGATGTTAATTGCTCTTTCTGCAGGCAGTTCTAGCTCTGTGATATTTGAAGAAATAACAATTTATAACATGTGTTATATATTAGTTCTGTTATCACAGAGACAGAACTATTATATACTTGCGAATACCGTAACAATCAAAAGACTGTTTCGCCACCGTAAAGGCTTGAAAACTATTTGGAATAATCCTCTCCGGAATCATGGTGTCCAGATTTGTAATAAAGAAGCTAACTGAGATTATCGTACGAAATCAATAATAATTATACAAATGCCGTATTATTTCGTCATATGTTTTCGTTGTTGAGTGCTGATAGGATAGGTTATCAAAATATGTTCACGATTATCTCTTACATTTAGGACACGATTTGCTTAATCGGATGCACAGTATTATTCGTGTTATACCAAGCAGGTGAGAGAAATTTTAGTTAAGCTAGAAACGAGGACGTCAGTCAAAGCAGTCGATATTCAGCATAGAATAATACCACTTGTCGTATGGTGTACTTCAGCTTGGGAATCGCTTGAGTGTAAACAAACGTCGTGCTCGGCGTTAGAACTATTGCACGGTTGACGCTTTCACATCTGCAACCTTAGTGACTCCGGAAAGAAACATTCAATGATCCTCATGTTCTCCCATACCTCATCTGTCGCAAAAAATTCGAATGGTGTAAACATTTTCGGGACTATAGTTGCATGCACTTTACAGACTTTGGTCACCAAAGTAAGGTTAATGATTATTGAACATATATAACGCGGTTATTGTCGAACAGCTCTACATATGCGATTTAGAATTAAAAAAAATGGAAACTACGGAGGATTGCAAAGAAACGCAGCAAGAATTGAGTGACTTTATTGAAGAGAATGTATGGGATACTAGCGACGAAGACAGTAGTGTGAGAGAACTGTTCACAAAGGTATTTGTAATTGCTGAGAATGAAAACTTTAAACTGCCGGCGCCCGAAGTTATGTTTACCGACGATCGCTGGCAAGATCAAGAATTGCAAGAGTTAAAGGAGAAGCTGAACAAGGTGAAAAATTGTTTGAATGGCTATACTATGGACGAGTGGCAATCTCATACAAGATTTAGGAATAAGGCGGGCGATGTTATGAGATATGTAAGGATGCATATAGAGCCTGAGTTGATGACGCAAGCGTGGTGCAAATTCTACGAAATAGCCTCGGTCTTCTCGTTAATACCTAAAGATCAAATTATGTCTAACAATAACAGGTTTACATCTGTCCATTTGTGCGAAGCACCCGGTGCCTTTGTAACTGCTTTAAATCATTGGTTAAGAATAAATGCCCCCACTGTTGAATGGGATTGGGTTGCCACAACGTTGAATCCATACTTTGAAGGGAATCCTTTGTCATACATGATTGACGATGATCGCTTTATACGACATACATTAGAACATTGGTGTTTCGGCGCAGATAAAACAGGAAATTTGATGAACTTAAGGAATTTGGATTATCTGGTTGGAGATTCAGAGGGAGACAAAGAAATACTGCTTGTCACCGCAGATGGAAGCATAGACTGTACAGAGATGCCTGGAGAACAAGAAAAGAATGTTTGTCATTTGCATTACTGTGAAATTGTTAGTATGATACACTTGCTTTCATTGGGAGGAAATTTCTTACTAAAAATTTTTACCACTTTTGAAGATCAGACTGTATCTTTACTGTACTTATTGTCTTGCTGTTTCAATAAAATAGCTATAACGAAGCCTTCTACAAGTAAAGAAGGAAATTCAGAAACGTATGTTGTGTGTTTAAACTTTAAAGGTAAAGAACTCATGGCTCCGTATCTAAGTGTTCTAAGAGAGCACTATGAAACTGATATTGATAAGGCAATACTGGGCAAAGCTCATATCCCTGAGTCCTTCTTGCAAAAAGTTATTCAATGCAGCACATTTTTCACAAATATTCAGTGTAAGATAATTATGAGTAATATAGAAACATTTGAAGCTGATAAGACCAATCATTGTTCTCATGCTGACATAAAAAAACTAAAGCAAACAATTGCAGAAGAGTATGTACAAGTTTGCCAGCTAAGACCATTAGAAGATGATGAAGTTGAAATTGTTGGAAAGTATGTGTTGGATGAAACTACTACTGTCAACACAACTAGAAAGCTGATTAAAGGCTCCTATAATGATAGAATCAACAGAAAAGCATTTGACTGGCATAAGCAGCTAGAAGAGCTTCTGCATGAGTCTAGAGAGATCACATTTCGTAGATCGGCAAACAAAAAAATTTTAGTAAGCTAATTTCATTACAGCAATTTTTACAGCTTTATTTAATTTCCTCTTTGATTGACCAGTACATAAAAAACACATTGCCAATGTGATGGTATTATACACGTGATGTCATCAAACCTAATAATAGTAGAGTCTTTTATTTCAAATGGGAAACTATTTGAACATTATTAAATGTATAAACGTATAATGTTGTTCTTGTTAGGATAGAGTGATTAACAGTAATAGGAGTTAAATAATACGACAGTTATAATTTGTTTTGATTTCCACTCTGCAAACGTGAACACATTTTACGTAATTTAACAACAATGAAAATGTTGTAAAACATTGATAAATGTTATTTCTTCTTTATAGCTCAAGTTCAAAGAACCACCAGATTGCTTGTCGCTCTGGACGGGTACAACATTTCATGAAGTAAAAAGTTCAAGATTTTGCAAAGCCGAAATCTTGCAGCTTAAGCACAAAGTGGATAAGATCTTAAGACAAAACAAACTTTCTCTCGAATTTCCTTCCGTAGACGCGATACAAAGTTGTATACAAAAAATTAAGGATGTTAAAAATTGTAAAATATTAACGTTCAGATACACCGATCCTTATGACGCGCACAGTTTAATTACGGAAATATTCAATGTCTTGCAAACTTTAAATCCCAAGGAATCTCTAGTCCTCATTGGCTATTCTTTATTGACTCTTTTGAACGTTGGCCTTTTGTATCTTTTACAACATACTTTTACAAGTGTAGAAGTAAGAACTTATAATAACGTAGGATGTTTAATCACCTTGAAACGTTATACAAATAATCCTACTGTGCTGACACATTTGCACGAGATCAACAATTACAAAAACAGTATACAAAGTTATGATGAACACATTTTCTGCGTTGTACCTGTCTCAGTTTTATGTGGTAAGATGGGTTGATGCAATAAATTCGTCTCTTCTGTTAATACAAATACGTTGGTCTATCACAATTTTTTTTTAGGTTGCGATGCATTCTACGAACTTGTGGACCTTAATCACCGGGTTATCAAATCATATGTTAATCGTGCAGTAATTATTGCAACAGAGAATACTAACACCTAACATTATTTATTTCTTTGAACATACAGTCCTGTATAAGTTACTAGAATGCAGTAAATAAAAGAATGTATGTTTCAAAACAGTGTGTAATATTCGTAACACAATTGTAAATACTTTGTTCTATAATTACTGGAAATCTAATGATCAGCATCAGGTGAACATGATAACAAGTACTATATAACTATTTCATAAATGTCAATTTTTGAGCGCTTTAGATATAAAAAAGATACAACACGCTACAGTAATATTCTTATATAAATAATAACCAGTAAACTCATTTCTTGGTATGAAGGTATTTACCATATTTCTATTTTGTTCAAGAGCCCAAAGTATTTTGTACAGACATTACACAGTTCTTATGTTTATATGGACAAAGCATTGACCTAGTTTACCATATATTGAATACTAGAGACACACTCTGACTTCAACTGAGAAAGCTTGAACAGTGATCCAACAGAATTACAGAAAGTAACATATACCACGCATGATCTATGCTGTATAACAAAGTGCATTGGCTAACGTTTTCCCTTAAGGTACAACATCCATAAATGCTATTCCGTAATCTATGTAATCATGTAAATATTGTTTTGTAGATCAACATTTTATGCTATAATGAAACTTGGAATACTTTCCAATCATGTTCGACGATTGTGCACTGATCAAATTGTACCAAAAGTATGTATTGTCGGCGCAGGGCCTGCAGGATTTTATGCAGCACAACAATTACTGAAGGTAAATTTCATGTTGGCGATAATGAAGTCATTGCTATACTACAATACTGTTTTGCAGTCGTCTCCCGATGTCAGGATAGATATTTTAGAAAAATTACCGGTACCGTTTGGTCTAGTACGTTTTGGAGTTGCTCCTGATCATCCAGAAGTGAAGAATGTCATTAACACGTTTCATAAGACTGCAACAAATTCACGTGTTCAATTTATAGGCAATGTTAATGTTGGGACAGATATTTCGGTGGAACGGCTTCAAGAAATCTACCACACTGTATTATTGGTATTGTTCAACATTCTTTAATCTATGATCCGTGATTGTTACGCAATCCTATCTATGACGGTATTCTTTTGATTTAGACTTACGGCGCCGAGGAAGACAAATTATTAAACGTACCGGGGGAAAGATTAAAGAATGTTATATCAGGTCGTGAATTTGTAGGCTGGTACAATGGAGTACCAACTAATAAGAACCTAACAATTAATTTGGATTCGGAGGAAGCTGTTATTTTTGGGCAGGGTAATGTTGCTATGGACATTGCGAGAATTCTTCTAACACCAATTGACAAGCTTAAGGTAACGGGATCTAAGATTAATTATTAAATCCATTATCTGACAGCATTGATTTCAGAGCACTGATATAACGTCATACGCGTTAGAACATTTGTCACGCAGTAAAGTTCGTAAAGTTTGGATGATCGGTAGAAGAGGTCCGCTGCAGGCTGCGTTTACAATAGCAGAATTACGGGAGTTGATCAGACTGGAAGGGTGCAGTACCTATTGGCGTCCCGATGACTTCAACAATGTAAAAGAAATAGTTCCATCATTAGCCAGACCTAGGAAACGACTGACAGAACTCATGATAAAATCTTTGAAAGAACAAAGCTCAGACGCTGTAGGTACAAAGGAATTTCGTCCAATATTCTTACGCAGTCCTGTCGAATTTCTCGGCTCCGGAAACGTAAATAAAGTTAAGGTCACCGTAAATCAGCTGGAAGGAGACGATATCAATGCTCAGAGTGCAAAATCAACTGGAATAATCGAAGAAATATCCACAAATTTAGTCTTCCGCAGTATAGGCTACAAGTCTGTTTCGATCGATGCATTTGTCCCATTTGATCAGCGAGCTGGTAGAATAAAGAACTCTTCCGGTAAAATAGCGGATAATCTTTATGCAGCTGGTTGGGTTGCTACTGGACCTATGGGTGTGATCTTGTCGACAATGACAAATGCGTTTCAAGTTGGTAAGCTAATGTCCAAAGAACTTACTGTTACAAATAGTAAGCCAGGTTCAGGTGGCCTTCGTGAAATACTGGATGCAAAACGTATTCAAACAGTGTCATACACTGATTGGGAGAAAATTGACCAAGCGGAACGTGATAGAGGCAAGGAATTGGGTAAACCAAGGGAGAAAATTGTTGACATAGATGAAATGTTGAAAATAGCCTCACATTAGTATACTTATTCCATGTGGCTGAGTGCAGTCTGCTTAATGCAGAATAGAATTGTAAACTGCAGTAAAGTGACGGTTTCTTCAAAGATACATTTGTTAGAACAGTATTACTGCCACTAAAAACGTCTAGTTTATATCTTTTATATTACACAGATGTAGTGATACACAATTTATCGTAAAAGTTAACTGACTCAGCACACAAAATGTGTATTTATAAAATGTATAGAAATATAATTTACTTATTTAACGTATAAGTGAAATTAATATTTATGGTGAATGATTTATTGAAAGTTACAGTGACTACTGTTGAACTATTTTATACCAACCGAAATACATTTTATATGTCAAGAAATATTTGTTCATGTCTTACTGCCATCATTTGTAAATATCTTATAGGTTCATTAATACAATGTGACACTCTGATATTAAAGATCGATAGTATATATATCTTCTATCTGCAGGGTCCGCATAATAATTGTAAAAATTAACTACTACATTTTGCTGTCATAATTAAATCAAATGTCACACAATAGGTAATTAAATTTGTATTTGTGACGTGGATGATGATATTTTCAAAATTTTTAATAAAGGACGACTGTTCAAATTATGACGTAAATTGTACATGTATATAATTCTTAGTAAATGACGATTACCGCATTTTTTGCAATATTTCATTATTTACAAACAAACCTGTGCTAGCTTTCTTACGACCGCTTACCTAAAGTTTTTCAATGTCTGTGTATTCCAAACATTACTCAGAATTTCGTCATTACCAGTCATTACCCATTCCATTGTCGACATGCAGCAGGCCACGTTATGAATAACATTCGTGAAATCGGTGCGTCCGTCAGAATGGCGGGGTTTTTAATCAGTGATCCTATTGAAACAAGCTATAACTGACAATAATTAAAATCATATCGTAAATGCAAACCATTGAGAGCAATCGAATGATAACGTATTCCAACCGAAAAGTGGAAGATTTATGTATTTATATTCACTCAGGTTATCATTTTATATTAACCTCTATGGCAGGCACGTAACGTCTGACTAATATACTTTGGAAGATACGAGGATCAGCATTTACGCAACATGGACTTGCGTGAACCAAAGAAGAAGAAAAAGGTGAAGCTGCAGAACCAGTCACCGTTTCCTATTCCAATAGGCAGAACAAACGAATGGGTGCTTTACACTGCTCAACTTACAGACCTTGGTTCATGTATAGTGAATCCTGATGAAATTGTTGCTCTACACACCATGGTAATTCAATCGCTTACTTTGCAAGAATTTATCAAGAATTTTACTGTAATTACAACTATTGCAACTGTATTTTATTAGGGTTTCTTTGGCAAGGGATCCTTATCTCGCAGCTATCCATCGTTTGGAAAATCTCGCTACGGTGCGCCACCAATTATTCGTAATAGACAATGGATTCGCAGACAAGAGTGGTTGAAAGAAGTAAAAGATCTAAATGAGGATTCCCTCTCTGGTACTAGTAAAAATATTAACTGGGACAAGTCTGATTTTGAGGAAGGCAATAGCGAGCATAATAATACAAATGATATGCCAGTAACATTAAAGGACGGAGAAGGTGTGTTATTGCTTAACTCAACCATAACATCTTTACAAGCAATTGGAAGAAATTACTAATAAATGTTCTTTAACGTTAGTGCTCAAACATGTCAAAGACATTTTAATCGTTTCAGACATTAAGATGGAAGACAAAGAGAGTTTATCAGAAGACAAATGTAATAACTTAAGCTTAAATCATCAAAATGTTAGCCAAGAAACAAAAGAGTTACCAGACAAATCTCAGCTGGATTTACCTGATATTATTGAAATTTCTAAAGAGAGCAATGTAATAGATAATGAAGTTCAAAAGGCAGCTAGCATAGATGAGATTGATCTCGATTCCACAGAGGAGGATAATATGATTGTAACTGTAAATAGAGAAAACGAAAAGTACGAAGATCAAAATAGTTATGAAAGTGGCGAACAATCAAGAAATCATAGAGCAGACGAATTTTTTACGTTTCATAATTACGATTATAAGGAGAACGACAGATGCATCAATAAACATAATGCAGACCTCCATGGAAAGTTGCTAGTTTTGCCTGACAGTGATTCGGACACTGAAGATTATTTAAAGAAAGTCAAACCAAAGATTGAAAATGAGGGTTTCCCTATAAGGGAAACATTGCACCTTACCTTTGAAGAAACGTTTTTTCTCTTATTCGGATTAGGCTGTTTACAAGTAATCAATTTCGACGGTAGCTTATTAGATATTAACAGTGCCTGGCTTTACTTCTGTAAGGTAGATAAGGATTTTGTGCAGAAATACGTCGTGTACCATTATTTTAGAAGTAAAGGATGGGTAGTGAAACCTGGCCTTAAGTATGGAGGAAATTTTCGTTAGTATCATTGACTGTGCATTCAAACATCGTTGGCTTTCGTTTTCAATAATTCAATTTTAAACGTTGCAGTATTATACAAACAAGGGCCTCCTTTTTACCATGCATCTTACATCGTCATAGTCGATGTTATAGACGCAGATTTATTAGTTAGGAATCCCCTTAGATCTACAAGGAAAATAACTTGGAATAACTTATTCGGATTAGACAGATTGTCCGAGACCGCTGCTAAGGTAATATATCTTATTTGTATAGCTCTTTCATTAAAAATTTCATTTCATCTTTTCATTAAAAATCTTCCCAGAATAACAATATATTTTTCGTGCAGGAAATATTATTTGCGCAAGTGCTGTGGCCATCGTCAATTCCAAGAAACTGTAATCCACCGAGCCCCGATATTATATCTGAATTCACAGTAAAGGAATTGTTATGGCGAAGGTGGAACCCAAAACAAAATAGGGATGTGATTCATGTGGAGGACGATGAAGATTCGTGTTGAGAATCTTTATATTGTTTATTTACCAAAATCAAAAAATCAATATTCAATGATCGATCTTTGTCAAATGGAGCGTCCCAATGAAATATTCAGCTAAATCTTTTTGATAATGAAATGATATTCATAGAAAAATTCCATTCACTGTAAATATATTCATTTATATACAAGATTACTGTGTTCAATCATTTAGAATGGCAACGTGACTCTCTTAATTAATAAACATAATAATCTGTGCTTAATCTAAAGCAATTTACAATTTCTGCTGTTCTCTTTCTTTTTTACTTAAACCTGTTCTTCTGTACTCGCTTCTTTCTTTCAAGTATTGTTGAGTGCAATCTTTTACAAATTCTTCATCATTGTACCACTGTGCTAAGCATTCCTTCATTACTTTCGATAGGGCCCTGCATCTTAAGACCATCAGGTATTTATTCTCTGATGCACATTGTGTGAATTCTATGAAATGAATACAATCTTGTCATAGTAATGTTTCTGCTACTATTAATATACAACAGATATTTTCGAGTGTTCGTATGAATTTACCTGCCACCTCCTTAGGACATTTTTCTCTACTCGATCGCTCTCGGATAGTCCTTGTTACTAACACTTCTTTCTCAGGCTGACTGAGAAACATATCATCGGGATCACCTTAAGCAAAAATTGGCCTCACACAAATACCAATTTAATATTTACGTAACTTAAACGTAAGTACAGTATAAAGCCTGAAGTTTCATAAAGAATAAAAGGGAAATAATTAGAAAATAATATTTAAAAAATTCATATCGGCAAAAAATAAATAATACCATAGGTTCAAACAGCAAAAATCGTACGTCCATAACTTTTAATGTCTTAAACATTTTTCACTGAAAATCAGACGTGAAAATTTAACGAACCGTAACCTAAATTATTCTTTAAGAAACAAGTAGTGAACAGCGTATTATGTGACACTGATCTCTGTACATTGCATGTTATTGAACAGGGAAGCGTTGTTAATGCAATACCTAATCCCATCGGGCCACCCGTATACTTTTTGAAAATATTGCGATTAAATCCGGTGCTCATAGCGTTGCAGTGTGTTTAAAAGTTTCACAGACAACTATAACCTCTCAGTGTTAAAATTTCTCTAAAGAGCTATATCCATACGTCTCCAATAGGCCGCGCTCGTGAGTGTGCAGATTTGAGATTTGTCAGTAGGCGGATTCGCGAGGGATGCTTGGTTTATTCGTTCCAGTCTACTCTCGATAATACGATCACTATTTGGTAAGTTGAACAGCATTTTGCGTCGTAGATGAATAAAATACATAATTAGCTTATTAGCAGATAATAAAACAAAGTTAATTCGCATTTGACATTAACAAACTTAACCTTCTTTGATGCTTGGACACATCAGAGCATGACTGTTGTTTATGGAGAATGATGATAAATTATTAAAGTTCTTTATTGCAGAACGTCCTGTGAAATTAAATTAACATTAAAATGGATAGACTCTTAAGATTAGGAGGTGGAATGCCAGGTTTAAATCAGGGGCCACCACCATCAGATGCTCCTGTTGTTGATACAGCTGAACAGGTAAAATTTATTTGAAAATACATTGTAAATATTTAGTGTTACATTGCATTAACATTGTCTAATTTTATAGGTCTATATCTCATCGCTGGCTCTGTTAAAAATGTTGAAGCACGGTCGTGCTGGTGTACCAATGGAAGTGATGGGTCTTATGTTGGGAGAATTTGTTGATGACTACACAGTTAGGGTCATTGATGTTTTTGCTATGCCACAAACAGGAACGGTATGAATTTTCATAAAGCTAACTCTGCTTCAATACTTACTATATGTCTTGTCCTGTATGTAAAGATTTTGCAAGACAACCAACAATGGTGACGATTCATATTATAAAATTATATAATATTAATGCCACATAATTATATTATATTAGTGTGGTTATCAGCAAATTCATATTTGCAGGGGGTCAGTGTAGAAGCTGTTGATCCAGTATTTCAGGCAAAAATGTTGGATATGTTGAAACAGACTGGTCGGCCAGAAATGGTTGTAGGCTGGTACCACTCTCATCCAGGATTTGGTTGTTGGTTGTCTGGGGTTGATATTAACACACAACAATCCTTTGAGGCACTCAGTGAAAGAGCAGTAGCTGTTGTCATTGATCCTATTCAATCTGTAAAGGGCAAGGTGGTTATCGATGCATTTAGATTAATCAACCCCAACATGATGGTAAGTAAATTCAATGTAAAGGAACACACCATATACAGCCTCATTTAATGTATGAAACTTATCTGTTTTGTGTAGGTCCTTGGTCAAGAACCTAGACAAACAACATCAAATTTAGGACATCTTCAGAAACCATCCGTTCAAGCCTTGATTCATGGGTTAAACCGTCATTATTATAGCATTAGTATCAACTATCGCAAAAATGAGCTAGAGCAAAAAATGTTATTAAACCTGCACAAAAAGACATGGATGGATGGTCTTACTCTTG
This sequence comes from Priocnemis perturbator, assembly GCA_963942575.1. Classification (NCBI taxonomy): domain Eukaryota; kingdom Metazoa; phylum Arthropoda; class Insecta; order Hymenoptera; family Pompilidae; genus Priocnemis; species Priocnemis perturbator. The sequence continues at coordinate 9,036,490 of OZ012649.1, read as the reverse complement.
CAGAGTATTCAGAGCATAGCAGACTCAATGAAAATATCGTGTCGGAAATGCTTGAACTTGCTAAAAATTACAACAAGGCAAGTGAAAAAACACAATTCATGTATGGTATTTTATGTCAAATGTTGTGATGTACACTATTACGAACTAACGATCCCGACTTGATAGGCTCTGGAAGACGAGGAGAAAATGACGCCAGAACAGCTAGCTATAAAGAACGTTGGCAAGCAGGATCCGAAACGGCATTTAGAAGAGAAAGTGGATACACTTATGGCAACAAATATTGTTCAGTGCTTGGGAGCTATGCTCGATACAGTTGTATTCAAATAACCACTCCTGCAATCACCGTTTGCAATATGACATTTAAAGGAAATACACATCTTTTTAACATAAACCGGTCAAATTTCTTACGTTGCTTATAAGCACATGTAAATCGAATGTATCAATAAGAAACACATTTTGTGTGTCACCCGTAACAAATATGTAATTACTTTTATACATTTTTATTCAAAATAGTACATTTTAAAAACATAATAGAATTACTGTCAGACATATGGAACTGGTCTTTACCTTTCTGACAACAAGGTACAAAGACGTTTTACAGATGTCTAGAAAAAAATATAATAGATGCACGAAAATGACAGACTAATGTAGATAATGCACAATGCGATTCGCTGTAAAAGTTCTTTGAAGGGGTCGTACGAAAATTAAAAAATTACTATCGCACAATTTGTTCCCGATATGTCGGCAACATCTAAATACTTCAAGGAATATATTGAAATGTAATATGTTATCTATATATACAGTCCATTAGTACAAAAAAAGTCGTACCAATATATTCTTTATGAATTATGAACTGATTAATTACACACGTCCATTGGAATAATCTGTACAGACTCACATACCATGTGGAACATTCACTTCACTGTAAATTGTATCGGATATTTAGGAAAACATCGACATCGCCCTCTTCTTATTCATATCGCATAATATAAACTTAATTATACGTGCATATATTGCCCATTTTTCATAAAGAGTCACTCATTTCTGATGACCTGCATTAATTTTCAAAACACATAAAATCTTTCCTATCATATAAAATGTGAAAAATATATATGATCAATCTGTTCCTGATTACACATGGCGTTATCTTCATATACCATTATTATGAATAATTTTTTTTCTTTCGAAACTTTATAATTATGTCTGGAAAGTAAACTAACTCGCAACCGTTGTATCTTGTTCTAGATCTTCATCTTGTTCTTTATCCTTCTTCTTCTTCTTCTTCTTTTTCTCCTCTTTCGTGGGAGTTTCCTATATGGATATTACAGACCATGAACATGACACAGAAACATTATAAATTAAAAATTACATTCATTGGCATAGATGCTTTCATTACCGGTTCGGTGCCTTCCGTCATTATTGATTCATCGCCGCCTGCTTCTTGCTTATCCTTCTTTTTCTTCTTCTTCTTGTCCTTTTTCTCCTTCTTCTTCTCTTTCGGCGACGTCATCTCAGTATCTTCAACAGCTTCATGTTTTACGGAAATCGGTGTTTCTGATTCAGTAGGCGCTGGCACCGAAATGTCTTCATATTTCCGCTTTTTGCCGGCAATTTCCGACGTTCCATTATCTTCAACCTTCAAGTATCGCAACGCCTCGGTTATTAAGTATATACCAAATAGGGCGAATTGTTCTCTGTTACACTATATAATTCGTAAATAGTATATCATTTTACAAACCTTAATGTCCGGTCGTGGAGTATAATCCGTATAATTTTCCAACCATTCCGAAGGCGTATTCTCATTTGGTTTGCCGTGCTTGTCTAATTTTCCCTCAACTATCATGCGTTTCTTTACAGACGCTTTAGGACCGAGTCCCCACTTTCTCGGATACGCGTCTCTTTCCATGATGACCCGCTTAATTTTTGCCGCTACACCGTGATCGCATGCCGTCATTGTCGGAGACGTCATCAATGCAACACCTAGTCAAGAAGAGCAAACAGTGAAAAATATTCAGGAATACCCTCAAATTACTCAAAACTATAAGTAGCGGACAACATTCCTTAACACTGTACCGCTTGAATATTAACGTAGTTGCACATTCAAGCGATAACGATGTGAAGAGATTCATTGAAATGACATAATGTGCGGCGATGCTACGTTACTTTGAAAATACATTTACCAAGTGCTATAGCTTCGCCCTTGCTAGTCACGATTACAATTTCCTGGTTCAACTCTATGCCTTCGTCGTACATGAGTACACCTGGCAGCATAATCTTAGCTCCGTAACAAATTGCATTTACCTAGCAGTAGATACATTTTATTACATTACAGTGATGGAGTGTATCTCTTGGATTGTGTTATTAATTATGTATTGCAGGTATGAGTAAAAACTGCATACGTACGGCGCTGTCTTTCACGATAATCCTCTTATGGTTCACTAAGAGTGCCTCCAATGGCTTGATGACCCTGCGCAAGTAAGATTCGTCTCCATGATTCTCATACAGCCACTGCGCGTCGAGAATATCGTGCATCGTGACCATTCCGTCTTTTTCAGACTGGACACCAGAGCGATTTCTGCGCAGCTCTTGCATTTGACAGCCTGTTCCAAGGAAGAGTCCCAGATGAACGCAAATGGTCCTAATGTATGAACCGGCTTCGCAACTGACACGGAAAACGCCCATATTTCGCTCTGCGTCATAATCGAGCAGCCAACTGTCGTATACTGTTCTTACTCGAAGTTGTCGTTTTACTGCTGAGATCAGTGGAGGTCTTTGGAATAATGCACCTTTCAACTTTTCCAATGCTTGGCTCACCTAAAATAATTGACTAATTTTAGTCGATATTTGTACTTGTTATAAATTGGCACAATCATAGGGAATGCATATATATACATACCTTCTGCATACTTTCAGGTGCAGAATGTAATTTGAATACTGACACATATTCTTTACCTGCAGACTGTTGCGACTTGGCTAATCTGGTGGCCCTGTCAATACATACAATTAGACAACCTGATACTTTGGGATCCAGAGTACCGGAATGTCCAGTCTTTTCTACTTTCAGAATTCTCTTTATCCATGCAACAACCTCGTGGGACGATGGGTTACATGGCTTATCAAGATTAATGCAACCTGATTTTACATATTCAGACAAAGTCCGATGCAGTGGTGTGGACCCACTGGTTAATGGCGTAAAATGCTTTGTCCTCGTAAGCATTTTATCAAAATTCTAAAAGATGTTATAACAATTGGAGTAATTACTTCTATTAACTACGTTAAATAATGCTCCAACTTTTAATTATCAGATGCAATGAAGGTAAACGCACAATATTTATAGAACGCAGCTATAATTCAAACCTTCCTGTACCTTAAATAATAGTGGCCAATCTTTACAGTCAAGCTGTGTGACTTCGCTGGATGGTTCAAGTTGACATTTCATGGTAGCTTGAATCTCGCCAAGAGATTTCCTCTTGCTCTTCTTCTTACTCTTATCTACAACATCAACAAAGCCTTGAATAACCTACATCTCTAACCTATATATTGAGGCATCGTATAAACAGTATGGGACATTATCATGACTGTGCAAAGGTGCTAATACTGAGGTGCATACGAAAATTTTCCAGGTATTCGCAGTCATTCTTATCCATTTCAAGTAATACTTTCAATCAAAATCGTTAGAAGCCACACGGGGCACGTGTGCCGCGTTGCGGCTACATGAAAGGCATAACATAAAATATATCTCTTTCCTAGATCAGCACCCATGCGACGAGTATACGGCAATACTCGGTAAAAGTCATACAGGCTGTACGAAAAAGTTTACGATAATTACCGTTCTCTGCCATTTTCGTTCGAGTAATAAGCACGTGTACTTCGAAACGGCAATATGAGGAAAAAGTAGCCACATACAACGCGCGCACGTGCACACACCAAAAACAGTGATACTAGCCGATACTTGTTCAGCAGCATTTAACAGTGAGTTCGATATATCGAGTCTCGAATACACGTCGATACGCATAGCTCGAAGATCTCGTTGCTGAGAATCGATGTTTCGAGGTCGAAAGCGTGAAATACCGTTTTTAAATTGTAATAAAACGTTAGCAGTCGATCGCTGATATATCACTCGCGTCGGCGTGATCGAATTGCCGATGCGTGGAAAAAGTTTTGTTGTACGAATTGAGAGATGCAAGTATTTCGCACTGCACGAACATGCATTATTATCATTTGCACATCCTCATCGGTGTCCGTCCGTAATATTTACACGTAGATACGCTGTGCAACAGAACGCGTTATAGCGTTCGTCTCGGTTTTGCGCGGTAAACCGTTGAAAGGAGAGTGAAGCGTTAAGAAACTGCTGCGAATGTGAATTCTCTCACATGCCGAGACTCACTGCAACATGTTTATCGCGGATTTGGAAAAAGATTTTTACGACGCTACACAGAGGAATGTAAGTGTCGATTTTCTTTGGCACTAAAGGTTTCGGCCAGTGCTTTCAGTGTCTCGTGACTTGTAGGTTATTCGCGCAGATCTGATTAGACTAGCAGTCAATAAATGTGATTCGATTTTACAAATCGACGAGAAGAGATTAGGTGGGAAGTACTTTTTGTTTGTTGCAGCCTAGTCGATTTTATGTGTGTTACATTTGCGGTAAACATAGTCAAAACAATGTCTCATAGGGAGCAAAGTATTTTGAAAGTATTATTTCAATGGGTTTTTTAAATGCACCATAGTACTGCAATTGATCAGGTTTTACTTCAGCACTGCTTATTTCTTTCTATTGAATTTTAAACATTATCATCTTTATTTCGAGGTATATCTAATAGCATAACGCATTCTTGGAAGCCAAACAATATCTTTCCTTGAACATTATGGAACATGAGTATTTCTGTTCTGTAAATTTCTAATAACATTCCGTTTTATTTTGTTCTGTTCCGTTTAGAGATGCTTACTATTGGTAAACTTTGACATAGATGCAATTTGCGCCTGTAGAATTTTACAGCAACTTTTTAAAAATGACAATGCTTTATATACCCTTATACCTGTGCAAGGTGTCCAGGATATGGTTCGTGCATTTGAAGAAAATTGCGATGAGGTAAGAGAGCTGTATAATATAACTTTTATCACATTAGTATGTATGTGATCATTTAGTTTCTTAAACCCAACTCTAGGTGAAAAATGTAATTATGATAAATTGCGGTGGAACAATAGATCTAGTGGAAATACTTCAGCCCCCAGAATCTGTGATATTTTTTATACTTGATAGTCATAGACCCTACGATTTGTGTAACATATATTCAGAACGCCAAATATGTATTTTGGGTAAACCAGATGAAGAAGACGATATACCGGAATATAATGATGTATTCAGGGATGACTCTGTAAATAAATACCTTGTTAAACGTTGTAGCTTTTGAACTTAATGACAATGTATTCAAGGTAGTGTGTTTTAGTCTGAAGAGGAAGAGAGCGGAGACGAAGGTTTGGACGGACAAGACCCAGGAAGGCAGTCTAAGAGACGAAGGTTGAATGAGGAAGACCTTAATAGGAAAATAGAACGAAGGAAATGGATTGAGAATAGGGATACAATCCTTTTCAACTACTCACAGTACAGTTATTACGGAAGATCGGTTAGTACTCCCAGAGATAATCATTAGTACAGATGCTGAGAAAGTGTCTGAAAAAAATACCAGTGATTGTACTTAAATTTTTACCTAAATCTCTGTAGAGTTCAACTCTTATGTTTGACATGGCATGGCACATGTCAAAAGATAATCTGGATATAGCTTGGTGGGCAATAGTTGGTTCAACTGAACAAGCTATCCTTGGGAAGGTAGAATCAAGGTCGAGTGTATTGGAGGAAGGTGCGCTGCAAGCTCATATCTCCAGATTAATGCACAAGCAAGGCATTGACAAGGATTTACAAGAACAGCAGCAAAGTTCTGTGAGAGTTACGTATGACAAGGAGTATCCTTTCTTATGTCAATCTCTCTAACAAGTTACACTTATGTGTGAACTCGTGAATCGTGCGTTGAACCTCGATAAATGTGTGTGTTGGATCCTTATCTGCATTGCACAGTCTTCAATTAGCGTTATATCGACACTGGACTGTTGAGGCAAGTTTAAGGCATTCAATACCAACCGCAGTCTCGTTAAGGCTTTGGTCTATCAGAGGTGAACAACGATTGAAGGAACTTCTGGCCGAAATGGGTTTACCATTGGCACAGTCCAGGCAGCGATTCTGTTCAATGGACCTCTCACTTAGACAAGAATTCAGACAAATGATAGAGAAATTAGCGGGAAAATATAATCTTGACAGAATCATTGGGACCAGTTTCACGTTGCAATACGGCTATCGATTCAAATATTGTGCCTCCGACATCGTGTATGCAATGTTGGCGGTAATGGAATCTTCTGTGAGTCGATATTATATTAAATACTTCGACTTAAGTGTTAACAAGTGAACATGAATAAATGCTAATAACGTCCCAAATTTTCAAGACCAAAGACCTCCCGCCGCAACGTTGCTTCTTGAACGCACTGGATTGCTTATCGCGTACAAGGAAAGATATGTTGGAGAGCGGTATACAGAAGGCAAAGCTTATGCTTATGAACATCTTCAAAACTGGCCAAGGTATTTTGGAAATGAGGCAGGTTACAAACGCAGGCTCGTTTTTATCCATCACGGTTGCGACTGGGTCTCCGGACAGTCGATTATTCATGCATCCTCATGCGCTAATTATGTTAGCTCAGTTCATTTTGAAAGCGTACGTCAGCATGTCGCGAAACAGACGCGCATCTGAATGGCCTCTCGTTGCTTCTGCACCGTACGACGTCGAGGAAAGTATGTGCCTGATTGTTGGAATTCCGCCAACTTGCGAGGATCAACCTAGAAGGTAAAAAGTGCCTTCAAAATAAACCGAAGGAGCTTTGAGCATGAAGGTGGTCATTTCATGCCTAATGTATGTGTTGCAGTTTATTTGGGAGAGCATTCGAGCAAGCCGCAAAGAATACAAATTCTCACATCGAAGCAGACTACTTTGACAGCACAAGTAAGACAATAAAAATGAGATTTGTCTTTTCTCCTGTTTCTTTATCAGATCGATAATGGGTCTTTCCTTTAAACTGTTACAGTAATAAGACTGAAAATTGAAGAACGGCCAAAGTTTTTTGATGCTCTGGCAGCACTTCTCGCATAAATAAGATACTTAGAAGAGCATTTAAAAAATGAAGAATTGATTATGTAATTAGATATGATCTAGTATTTATTTTTAAGGAAAGCGCCGAATCGGCGACAGCTAGTATAAGGATACAAAAATTAGAAAATCGACCAAGACAGCAGATAGGTGCACAATATTTTTTTTAAATATACCGTTTATGTTAGAATAGTCCTTTTAATTGCGTATAAATTTGTATTGTACATTTTTACTACGAACGACGCGGATAGCTTTAAAATTGTAGAAATATGATATGTACAAAGTAGAACTTATATAAGAACGGATGAAACGATGAAATATCTTGTCGAGTGCTAATCAAATTCTAACAGCGGGGTACATCAATCAAACGAGATAAAGAAACACCGAATAAGGTACAGTAAGGTAGGGCAGCACATTATATCATCTATCTGTCTCGCAACGGTGATTTTAAAAAAGTTGCTAAATGTAATGGAAATATAATAACAATCGCTCTATAGGATGAATCACGAAGTGTCATTTATCATAAAGGGCACCTCAAGAAGTTTTGACTCTATCTCCGCACATAGGATGTATTGTACAACTCAAAAGCCGCATGATGTGTGCCCAATCAGGCGTTTATTTAAGTAGTACATAGTAATATATTAACGTATTCGTGTGCGTGTGTACACTTAAAAATAAATTCGTCCGCTTTGTTCTTTCTTTCTCTTTACCATTTTTGTTTCTCATTTTCTTCTCCGACTATGATACATGTCTTTTGGTTATTTCCACAGAATGTTGTACAAATACGAAGCGCGGTTGTCGCGCGAAATCTTTCCTACGAAAAGAGGCGCCGGTATCACAGAGATGGGATTAGACAAGGACATACGTGAGAGTTTTTCTATGTTGTATGATCGCGTTGTGTTTTCGAGAGAAAAAACACTTCGAAAATCCAACCGATCGGTTTCATGCGTTCTGAGATTCGTACGGTGCATGCATGTTCCAATTGCCCGATTGGCAACTACGCAGTTTCAGACCGGAATTGGATCAGTTTTGGGCGCTTTGTGCACCGCCGCAATTTTGTTTGTCGGCAATTTATTGTTGCGGAATCCATCGACGAATTGTTGCACGGTATCGACCGTTATCTCAGCACCGTCCTCCATCACAACGTAAACTCCCCGCGGTATGTCAATTGCAGTCAACAGTGGTACAGCATCGTCCAGACCCACAAATTCGCGTAGAATATCGGAAGTTTCGCACTATAAAACGAGGGAGTACAATGTTTTCGAAGAAACGCAGAAAGAGATAATGAGTAATGTCGATTAATGAGGTAATGCATTTATATACGTACGTCTAGCGCTATGTAAAACTGTAACGTATCGTCCGGATCGTCGTAAAACGGATCATAGTTTGGCAAATCCCTCCTATAGGCCTCGGCTGCTGGCAGTAGAACGCCTTCTCCAAACTGAATTTCGCAGTCATCACCTTCTGATTATTTAAAACAGCGGAAAGAAGAGAAACAACGGTTATCTGCGCCGATAGACATCTTGTCGACCTATAATTATATCGACATACCGATGAACAGGATGATAGCTGGAGCGTCATGCAAGGAGGTTGCATACTTTTCCGTCAGAATATTCACGAGTCGACTCGTCCATGGGAAGTTCTGCATAAAAGGAACAGCAGGATAATTGTTACTATGAAGGTACCTATGAATGTTGGTGATGGATCAATGATAATATGAGTTTACCAGTCCTTCCGGATCCTCTAGTAACTCCGCTCGCCCGTCCAGTGTAATTATATTATCCCGCGGATCGAGGATCACCAACGTGGGTATTGCTTGAACGTCCAAAGCCCTGGCTAACTTTTTACGCCTTTCCTCCTGATTGAACGGTATCCTCAGCCAAGGCATTGTTTCGGTGTAAACGTTATAAGATTCTTCGCTCCTAAAATGAGCCGCACATGAATTTAGTAAGTATTTCTTTAATACTGATAATACGTAACACATTGGAATAATAATTATGCTTCCATCGCTCCTAAATAATATAATAAAACGGAATAAATCGATCACTCACCTATCTGAACTCACGAAAATCACTTCAAAATTATGTCCCCTCTCTCGGATTCGTTGATACGTATCCACCAATTGTGGCGTAAACGCTTTACACGGAGGGCACTAGAAATGAAACCGTTAATAAAGTACGAACGACCCGCATTTCGTTTACCTTACACACAAGTCAATCTAATTCTCATCTGAAGGACCGCCAGCACGGATTAATTTACATATTCCCACGCGCCGTAATAAATGAATTATTTAGTCGGCCCGAAGATTAATCTTCCTTTTTTACCCGCCGGAATGCTAGTAATCATTGGCCATTACGGATTTTTGCATTCTCCCGGAATTGAGGTGAACACACGACGTCGCATACAAGTGGCCGTCGGGGAAGATTAATGTTACGAGCCCAGTTCATAATGAATGTTTACCCAATGGGCACTGAAGTAGACACCCTTGAAGCAATGACGCAGCTCCTCGTGCAGCATAGGCTCATTACTGTCGCGAGCACTGCACGGTAGCAGAGGGCCATCCTCGAGGGCCGCTTTCGGATGAGGCGGCTTCCACGGGAATTCCATGCCGGTGGGATCGGCAATTGTTCGCTCGACGCCTCCTCTCGTCACGACCGATCCGTTCGAGCCTTCCAATAAGATCAAAGTGGGCACGCCGGCCTTTATCCGATACCTCCTCGTCAATCTAGTCTGAAATTATGAAAAATCGCTGCTATCGGCACATGTGAAGGATCGCGGACGCGCAGGTGGAAGTTCTGTAATATGTGCTACGCTCTGACAACGAATCAAATAATTGTTATACTTTTGTAGTAAACCAGTTATACATTGCAAAATGATAACGAATTTATTTTCGCTTCATTAATGTGTTATGCATAACTGATGGATGGATGAAGTTATTCTATCAATCGATTTGAGGCATTATATCTTGTAGCATTTTCGCAGGTTATACACGTTAACAGATATTAAATTTGATTGAAAAATAGTTGTATCCATTATCACTACGTGCGTTTATAATATTTACAAACGTTTTTAAATTGAATGGTTATTTATTCGTGAAGTTCTGTCTGTCATAACTTTTTTCCCATCAATTGCATTATTTATTGGCCACGGTCGCCGTCCATCGGTTCGAAAACTGCTCTCGATAAAGGCGTAACTGTGCACTAAGCATGAATAATGCCGAGCTGTCTGGCTGGGTCAGCTTTTTTCACTGTCTTTACAAAAGATTGCCACTCGATTGCAACATATTTCACCATTCGAAATATCTTCGTGTTATTTCCATCTCCGTGCACACTGTATGATAGTGCATTTTAAAATTTCAATAGAGACGAAACATGAAATAGCTGGAATCGGGAATATGATAGACGTTTACCTGGAAGTTAAAGTGTTATCCTTCTTTCTAATTAAAAGTAAAAACATTACAAGCAACGATTCACAAGTCAAAAAGGGGTTGGTTCTATTGTACTGTGAGGGTTGCTATGTATTTGAAATAGTCCATTATCAGGAGAGGACAAAGCCAGGCGTACTCTTTCAAAAACGTTACTGGCTTTATTCGTCACGCCCTTTAAATTACTACAATACTTAATTCGTGTTTAGATAGGTATATTTAGTAATTTCAATTAGACTTCTGGAAAACGCTATTCTTTTGGTCGTCCCATTCTTTATTGAAAATTAATGACGTGACAAGCATTACTTTGTCTGTAAATATCGTTAATTTTTATTCAATGTACACTGATAAAATCGTCTATAGAACAGTAGAAAAGTTGTAACAACAGATAAGTATGAAAATGGAACAAAATCACGGAAGATACATGCTACTAACTAGTTACCCGCCGCTTGCAATCATAGTTTACGTGAATTCCCAGCGCACAATCAAAAACTGACGCGCGACATAAGTGCGTAGGCGACGTGTAAACAGACGCGGGACGAGCCGACGTACGTGTCTTTCCCTCATTGCATCAACCAGCTAGCAATCACGGTGACGGAGGGTGCGACGAGCTCGACGAAAAAGAAAAGTATTGTCCGCTGACAGAATAGCGCACCTCTCCCTCCCCCGTCGGTCAATTCGCGGAATCGCATAAATGCAGAAATGTTCACATGCGACGAGCATGTGCCGTGATAAAGCAACGAAACAGAAGCCAGACGGACAAACCTGCACGAGATGCATAAGTGATAGAGGGAACGGAATCGTGATCTGTTTCTTCCGACGTCTCTAATCACCCCTCCTCGACGCGAGAAAAGCCCGTCGAACGTGGTAGCAAATGGTGTAACGAGTATCTGAAAGGGATAGCGCTTCGCCGACAAAGAAGCGTCCCTTTTGAACCAACAGCAGAAGGTTCACACAAATCCAGCGACATCGTCTCGCCTGCACTCAGAGCACAATTTTAATAAAATCCCGATCCCACGCGAGATCTACCCCTTCGAAGGAAACAAAAAAAAGTACGCGGCTAAACGATCTCACGGAGAAATAGCCGGGGGTACGGAGGAAATTGAGAAATATGAGTGGCGTATGGGTAAACGAATCCAATACCGTTTCCAACGTTCAAGTGGCAGCGCATATACTGAGCAATTCTGAGTGGATGGGGAACGTGTATCGGGGAAAGGAAAAAATGCATCTTTGATAGAATGCGCGGGGTGGGCGGGCTACTTTTAAATACGCAGGAGAAGGACCCGAAAAAAGGACTTGTGCGCCGCAACATTCGTAATGTACTGTGAAATTTCGACGATTTTGAAGCTTTGATAGTTCTCCGTGCGAAATGTAGGTCGATGGTGCTTACCTCCGTCAGCCCGCGGGAGGGAAATTCGGCTGGAATACGAAACTTCGCGGTGCTGGAATACTAAACCTAAATACTAGGAGCAGGTGTATCTTTTCGTTATTCATTGAACAAGAGTAACTCTCGAGTGCCTATCTTCCGGTGTGAAGAGTACCATTCTACATTCACAGCTCACAATTGAATACACAGGTACTACTACTTAACCGTTTCTATTAGTTTCCTCACCGGCTGCGCATCATGAAATCTCTCGTGGCCGAGCGAGGCGGCCGCGGCGCCGCGGTGTAGGAAAATAATGAACGCGCTAGTGACTGCCGTTTTAATCGAATTTACCTCACAGCAGGTTTCGCAGCAGCCAAAACGGAATATCGAAATGCAACACTTTCGGACAAGCCAGCGGCGCGGCATTGCATAAGTAATGTAAGCGGAGAGAAGAGCGCACACAGCGCTCAGCTCCTTCCGCTGTCTTTCCCGCAACGTGAAATCCCCTTCGGAGAGGGCGATTGCAAAGGGCGCAACAAGCACCTAAAGGGGGAGCAGCTCGCACGGTGTCTACTGACAATGAGCACTGTCCTTCCACGGCAGTCCCCGTGTATGATTACGACGGGACGGGAGGAGGGCAAAAAGGGAAAAAGGCTCTTCTCTCCGGTGGTAGCGATGGATACGATGCCCGAGGGGGGTTCTTCGCGCGCGCGTCGCGAGAGAGGGTAAGCGAGAATGGAGACCCCGATCGAAGGCTGCAATATTAACGACTTAAGCTGTCGCGCAAATCGATCGTGATTTACCGGTCCGGGGCGAGCAAAGAGAATAGTCGCTAGGTCGGCATGATGAGGATGAGAAATCAGGACGGGCAAGAAGGGTGCCTCGCGGAGTCCACGACATGCAGCAGAGCTCGACTTCGGATTAATTCGATCCGACATTAATTAATGGTACGCGCCGTTCGTTAACGCGCGCCCCGCGCCTGGGAAATATCGAATCGTCGTGCGGGGCGCTTGGTTCTATATCTATACATACGTACTCTCTACAGTCTACGCGTAGACCCTCGTCTCGTGTACAGACTCTCTCTCTCTCTCTTTCTGTCTCTGCGTACTGCTCGCTTTCACCCGCCACAATTTTAATAACTCGCTCTTGATTTTTATACCCCCGCGCTCGAGGGCTTCCCGGCTTCGACGAACGAGAAGCCGCCGTCGTCGTCGCGCTGCAATTGCGGATTTCCCTCACAGGTATTTTTCATTACTCGCTCTCGAACTTTTTAGCGGGGATTTCTCTTTACGTTTTGTCGTTTTGCTGCGGATGAGGAGAGCGTAAAAAAGAAAGAGAGAGAGAGAGAGAGAAGCGGGGGATACGGAGATGATAGGCGGGAAGCAAGGCAAATGAAGGAAACATATTACTGAAATGATGAAAACGTAAAAGGTACGCGTATCGGAGTGTGAAATACGTTGAACGAGGCAGTGGTGAATGGATGTCACGCGAGTGATCGACGCGCGACAGTTTCGCGAACAGCCAACAAAAAAAGGGGGATGCAAAGAGCCGAGTCGAAAGAATCGGTGCAAAAAGTCGAGCGTCGCCCGAAGGAGAGAAGCGTCAGATCAAAGTTTGGGCATGCAGAGGAAAACCGCACTCCCTCCTTCCATCTCCAACCCCACGATGATATCTGGATCGAACACCCCGAACTTCCAATCTTCCAGCAACTACTCCCCCGCCGTTTCCTTCCCCCCCTTTCCCAGGCATCGGTCGCAGTGCACCGGCTGGAAGGATAGGCGAAATTTCCTGCCGATAGGTTAGCAGGGATGGGGGACATAAAGGAGGCGGCATAGGAGGCAAGAAACGAGGCAAGGGGTGGTCTCTGGGTACCCAGAACGTGCGACGGCGTACGTTATCGCAACCCTCCACGGAGGCATTACTTCTCTCTACCCTTCGTATATTTCTACCGAACGGTGGTGTTACTGCCGCTGCTGCTGCCGGTGCCTACAGCCGCTACCCTGCTGCTCTCGGTGTTCGTTCGTACGCGGTATGTACGTATGTATGTTCGTTTGCCGTCTCCGTCTCGGCCGGTCGATAACGCGTGCACGTCCTCCCTTGCTGCCGTTGCTGCCCCGCTCGACGGTGCTATCGTTATTTCCCCCAGCGGTGTGTACGTCCCCTACTACGGCGCCCCCCACGGCTGTCTTTCTTTCCCTCTATGTCTCTCTCACCCGCACCCCTAAATCCTTCTCTTTCTTTCTTTCCCGTTTCTGTAGCTCGGTCGCTCCCTCTCTTTTTCTCTTCCATCCCTCTGTCTTTCTCCTACTCTTTCAATATTTCCACCTTACTCTCTCCCGCATTCAGTATATATCTACGTTTTTGCCTCGTTTCGTTCTTCTCTTTCTCTTCCTTCTCCACTACGCCCCCCGCTACCGTCTTCCTTTTCTTCTTTCCTCCCCTCTCGCTCGCTCCACCCGCCATTCTTTTCCTTCCTCCGCTTATCGGTCTGCCCACTTTCCCCCTTTCCTGTCTCATCTTTTTTCTTGCTCACCAGCAACCACCCCCTGCCGCGCTATCGTGTAGAAGACGAGCGGGTCGGGTATGCACGACGAAGAGAATGAGAACGGTAGCTAGGTGAGGGTGGGGTAGGAAGAGATCACTGTTGACTCGTTCGCGCGCGTTCAATCATCTCCTCCGTGTATACAGATCGCGGTTGGCCCCGACGCGCGGTCTTATTCCTCTCCACCTCCTACGTCAAACACACGCGCAATGCTGAACGCCGAGGCACCACCGAGCGGGCGATGTTCCTTTCGGGTTAATCTCGACCCCGGTCTTTACACCGCCGCGGTTTTTCTTTTTACTACCTCTTTCCCTGCCTTGCGCGACACGCAGCAAACTCCAGGCATTAAAAAGCACGCGTGAGGCGTCGACGGTGCACACTTCGGTCGAGACGTCGCCCAGGTTTTTCGACTTTCGGACGATGGTTTTCGAGCTGAGTTTTTCTTTGTGTTCAATGCCGCATCAAGACTCATTTGCAGATTATTCTAGAAGCCTCAATGTATCATTGTTGCCAACACATTACTCCAGTACTTGATATGAGCAACGTTCAGAGAGCCTCTGCAAGCCTTTCACGCATACTATTTTCTCCTAGCTCATCCTCTCTTGACAATTGACAGAAACATCGTCGAACGCTTATAATGATCTCCCTCTTGCCTCGTACGACGTTCGCAGATCTTTCACGACTCTTTCATCGCACTGACAGGACAAGAGATGAGTTGGCAACGGTTTATTCGTGCGATCTACACGTACTTCGCCACTTCTCCTTTGCTGGTCCGCCTAGTAGGTCGCCCGTAATGTAGACGATCACGGTGAGCTTTGAAAGCCCGAGGGACGAGAAGTACATCAGCACGGCGAGCGGAGGCCATTCTGTGTGCGAACTACCCTCAAAGTCTATCTAGATCCAAACGTTTCTCCCTTTTCGTTCGTCGCGTTTCAACTGTTCTGGCAAAGAGAAAAACCTGCACAGTGCCAGTTTAGTGTCCCAGCTATCTCCATCCACCTTCTTTCCTTCCCTTGCCTTCCTCTCCCCCGGCTCTATCAACTCCTCTCGCTCACTGCTTCCAATTCGTTCTTCCTCTCTCGTGAGTTTTTTTATCTCGCCGGGCGAATGAGAAAGCTATTTGCGGAAGATATGGGTCGGCCACCCCGAATGGCTTGCTCGGCTTGACTCTTTCTCGGTACTGCCCTGTCGGCGTTTCTCATGAAGTAAAGGCGTGCACCTTCATGAAACCATTTATACAACGTCGAAGCGACGAGCAACTCCGCTTATTACGGCTTTCAACGGAGAAGAGAGAAAGAAGCAATGCGGTCGTGTGTCGTGTGCAGAGTTGTTCCTTTTATTGGACACACACGGGTAACTGTGTTACTTTGTTCGATAGGATGCGTCGCGAACAAGGCAGAAGAGAGCGGACAAGAGGCAAGGGAAACAGTTAATAGTGGCTACATATGTATGGGGACGGGAAAGGCAACGGAAACAACGAGTTAATTGTTTACGATCAACCCTTGTCGATCAATATTAAGCTCTGTCTCGAATGTAAATGTATGCACAATCGCGAGTCTCTCGAGTACATCCGATGATGCAATTTACTTTCAAGCTAACGGCCCCCACCGATTATTTTATGAGCAAATCAGCGAGACTGAGAGGGGGAGAGAGAGGGAGATTTGTGACATCGATGAAATAATCGCGAACGGGGAATGCCTGGGCGGAACGATAGGCGGATTAACAAGGGAGAAAGAACCACGAGACTACTTGGCGCTAATTGCGCAGGACGCTTTATCGTTAAATTTACCCACGAATCCCGGCCACCCAGTATATATGTGTGTGTGTATGCATTACAAACGAGTGCCTTATTCGAGTGTCCCCATTAATGATCGACGGAAGGAACTTGCGACAAACGGAGGAGACCGAAGCAAGCGACGATCGACTCCTAAACTTGTACGTTCGTTTAATATCTTTATGCTTATAAAGCAGCCTTGCGCGAATGTCGTGTACCACAGTGAGAGTGAGAGCATATCGCAGCACGCACGAATGACTATTTTGTGCAAAAGGCAATGGAGGCTCGAGTGTCGCGTTGGCGCGAATAAAATCGGCCCTTAAATAGCGCGTCTGGCGGTCTGGCGCGAGAGGGTTAAATCGGCCGTGGAAAATAATAAAAATCGAACTTGCGTGGCCTGTGTACATAAACGTTGTAGTACACAACTTCGTATAGTGTTTGTTATTTCGTGCCTTATGACTACCCGGCAACGAGGAAAGGCGACGATACAGACATGCAGATCCCGTGGTGAAAAGATAAAGTGACCAGCAACTTCCGGACATATTGTGTACGACGAGCGACGTGGAAAACTTGTCAATCCGAATCTTCATTTACTCGTCGGAGACACAGGTAAATAGTTTGTTTACCCTTCCCGCCGTTTGCACAAAGATTTCCAATGTAGATTTCCAAAGTATGTTCTCAGAACATACGGGTCATACGTTAAGTTCGTATTCTTTTGATTTCGAGCCATTACGAGTGAAAGACCAGTTTCAATTGCACTCCATTTTACAAAGTGTGCGTACCATATATCCTTCGATCATTGTAATCACTCGTACAACCATCCGCAAAGATATCACTTCACCGACCGATTAGAAACAACTGATCTCGCTGTCCACAAGCGCAGAATAAAAGAGACCTAGCCGGGGCAAACATAAACCTGCGAAACAGCACGCACATCAACAGTTAGCAACCGAGCGACGCGATGGGCAGACGGCTCGTGACACAGGACAAACAAGAGTCGCGCGACATCAACTCACGATCAGTCAAACCCTCAACAACTCAGAACTCACCTTTCTCTCGTAGTCCCGATTCGGCACGGCGAGCCAGGGCAATTCGGAAACATGCGCGCGGAAGCTCTCCTCGAAGTCGAGCACATCGGCCACGTTGCTCCACAGGACCACGTGCACGACCTCGAATCTTTTCCTCCTCTCGCGTCCCGCAGCACCCTCGGCATCCCGGTCGTTAGCCGGCGAGTTGACACTGGCGTACAGCTCGATCAGCTGACGCGTGAAGTCGTCGCAGGTAGCGCCGGGATTAATGAAGCTAAAGTATAGGCCGATCAACCGGCAATTCGCTGCGCCATCCTGGTCGACCAGGGCGACCGAGGTTTCGCAGGCTTTCGCGCTGTCCTGCTGCTGTTGACCGTTCACCTCATTGCATCGTACCAATTGCTTGCCGAACAACCTGTGTTGCCAAGAAATCGGCCTCGCCGCTCCGCCTCCCTCCTGCCCTTTCGCTACGATCGTTGACACCGACGATGACAGCTGCTGCTGCTGCTCGCTGCTAACGTACGCGGCCATCGCGTACGGCAACTGAGCAGCCTCCTCATTCACCGGCGAAGCACGGCAGCGTACGGAGCCGAGAGAGACGTCGACGAGACGACCGTACGACACGAGGCAAGATCCAAGCCGAGAAACGACACAGGACCACGACCGGGGACTCCTTTGGCGCCGGCAACCCACGCACCTTCCAACTGAGTCACCGACCGAACGCCGACTACTGATTCACCTACCGGCCGAACCTGCCGACGACGCATGCACGCACGCATGCAATCCGCGCGGGTCCTCCCAACGAAGCGCCGCAGTGGAGCTGCGGACGTCGACGGCACACCGATCGAAGCCGGCTACCCCTTCGACTGCCTTCGTGTCGATTCTCGCCAAACCTTCGCACACATCCAATTTTTTTTAGCTAACGCGGCATTACCTATGCGCTCCCCGGCTCCCCGTGCACGGATGGCAGCGGAGGCAAATTTTCAGGAGAGTTATTTCTCGAAATTCCAGTCGCTGAGCATGCTAGAATACGACCCATTGTTTCCGCTTATGTCATATATTTTCGGGCATTTAGGAGCCGACTCTCTTGATTAAAGTACCTGACACTCGGCGATACCAAATACTGTTTCAGGAATTGAGAATTAATGCACGATGAATTCGATGCATAAAATGAGATTTGTATATGGGAAAAGATGGAAATGATCTTCAGACGTATGCGTCCGTATGATACGCTCTGTGTTTCGCGTTGTGATTTTCAGTTGACACAATACACAGATTGAGTACCGCGATCCTTGGCAATACAGAATAAAGCGCGTTTACGATGTTGCGTGGCTCGTGATCGAAATTTGTATCGGCATGCATCAAAAATTGAGGAAGCAGATTCAAATTAACATCGCGATGCCATCTCTGAGAGTGATCGAAAGGTTACTAATGCACGTTATCTGGCGATATATGACCACAGGAGTAAATTGCACAAAAACATCCACTCGGTTCGGGCGCGTACACAAAGGCAAGAATTCAAATATCACGTCCGACTCGCCCGAGCTTTAAATATCCCTAGTATTATAATTACGAAGCGCTAGTTACATTCGAATATTTCGTCTAGTAGTCGAATATTCGATAGCAAATTCATCTCTAATTTCAAATTAGCAGCGCGCGACTAGTATTTTCAGAATAAAAAAAGAGAGTTATCTACAACGATTTGCCAACGCACTTTATCATATACCCGTACAACTAAATAGTCTCCGAAACCAGCTCAAGAATTTTCGGGCAGACGGCTCGAATCTTCTTCCTCCGCTATTTCGTAAGCAGAACGAATCATTCGCAATTAAGCTAAGAGTGACGTTGCCGAATCGACAAACAGTAACGTATTAATTCTTCGGCACTTCGTATCGCCACGGAGAGGGTATGAAAACTCTCAATATATGCTGTAATGCAATGAATAAAAGCCGAAACCGACTGTCTTAGGAAATGCCCCCTCTCCCCCTGCGGTCAGCCACCAAGCCGATACATGTAATAAATAAATATTCCAGCAGTGACATTCTGATAGGCTGCGTGTTTTTATCGGCCGCGAAGAGCAAGGGCACGATGGAAACTGGTACGACTTTTACGTAAGGTGCACCCATCTCGATGAAAATCTTGGCAAGAACCATATGTTTATAGTCGTGCTGTAACAGTTAGTAGGTGATCAATGGAACGTCACACTTCGCGCTCGCGCTGTCGTGCCTCTAAGCCTCTGTGCGCGATCGCTCTCTTCCTCAGCCCGCTTCAAATGTTTATTATATCGTGCCGTTTAGAAAAGTAGTACGGTTTTTGACGTGTCCCGGGCTCACGCGAGTCAACGCAGTGCGATGACAAGGCCCGCCTCGTCGTTTCTCGTCTTATGATCCGATAGTTCGGCCTTCTTCATTCTCGGGCAATTTCGCGCACTGTAATGAGCACAATTACTGGCTGAGGAAACGTTCATTCAAAAAAACGAACAAGGGTGAGTTGCGATACTTTACTTAATATTTTCGTCTCTCCCGTTTTGTTCCCCGTCGCCAGTTTCTGCGTCGTCGTGGGTAACGTAGTGAAAAAAATAAGTGCGATGCTGCGAGAATGACAGATACGCGCACTGTGTGGACGGCTCGTTTTTGGGTCGGGGATCTAATTTGTCACCTGGCTGTATCAAATCCGGTCAATGAAATCTTCTCCGTCCGTCCGTCCGTTGCGCAGTCAATCATTTTCACGCTAGTATCCACGCGATCATTCCTTCCGAACGGTTTTCGCAAATGTTTAATGCGGATTAATGCTGAACTCGTCGACGATAATTTCGAGTTTCGTCCGTCTTGAGACACTTGGTTGGTGGCATTGATTCTGGGTGCCACTGTTATTTTTGGAACCCTTTTAAATAATATATAATAAATTTGCCCCACAGTTTATTCGCACTCATATGTTAGTAGATGAATATCTCTATGTTGTGCGTCTGTTATGTTTTAGCTATCATTGCATTCATTTCTTGGATAGATTTTGTCTATATTTTAAGCCACTCTTTCTGTAATTTGATTTATCAATTCATAGATTGTGTATATTATAATGTGTGTAACGTACTTCTTTCATGTCACAGATTCAAGATGAGTTCGCAACCAATTGTTGTGCCGGGCGGAGATCACCGGTCGCAATCAGAGATTCATTCAGTCCCTGCAGGGACGTCTACAGATGCGTTTAAGACCATGACACCACCCAATGTCAGTCGGTCCCTTAGCAGTCGTAAGTGTATCATTTAGAGAAACAAATAACATGTCTAATGATCATCTTAACATGAATACGTTTACACTCGGCCAATACTCATTATGCAATCATGGTTTAATTTCACAATATCATTCTAAGAACTCTGTGACAGATCCTTGGAAGATATTCTGTCAAAGTAGCTATTAATAAACAGTTATGATTTGCATAATGTTAGTGCTGCCGTTCAATTGAGACTTGATTCTAATAACAAGACATTAAAATGCATGAGTACACTTTTTTCACAGCTTCTATATTAGATGTTATATTGGTGTTGAACTGAAAATCATTAGGGGAAAGATAATGTATATGTGTAGGAAAAAACAATAATATATCAATTTTTAATGTAAGACCACATTTACAGACGTGAATTTAGTACATGTGCAATGTGAGAATATTTTCTGGTGATAACTTTTTTTACTTTTTTTTTCTGTTGAACTTTAAACCCTGCATATACAATTACAGGAGCAATTCTTGCACACTCATGCTCAGGTATCACCTATCATTACATCTTCTAACAATTAAGTTTACATAATTATTTGTTAATTTGCATGTGAGTTTTTGTTTTACAGAGGACATTGTTTGTCTATAGTAACATATAATTAACAATATAACACACCACTATTGAAATTGACAATAACAGAAATAACTCTAACACTACAGATGTAACTGATGCAGCAACACAACTGACATATGTAAAAATAAATATTGAATGAACTGAGTAACATTTTTAAGAATCTTTACCATGTACTTGTATCTTATCCTTTTTCACTGATTCATCACACTAATGCATATTGATACGTCAGAAGAACCACTACAAAGCTTTCCTACACATACAATTTACTAATGGTTAATTATTAATTCTTGCTAACACACATGTTTAACAACTCTTTAAGGGATTAAATTATCCACTTTTTTCCACTTAACCAACCTTTAGCAGGGATGAGTAAATACATTCAAAACTATCCTTGACAATGGAAGTGTTATATCATCAATGGAGCTAGGTACACTCATTAATATAAATCAAGTGCCATACTATAGTGAGAGTGACTGTGGGAAAGATGGAGATCAATAAATACCAGGGTATAATAGGCCATTCTCACATTATAGTATGAATATCTAGGGCCACAAACAGTTTTACTTGCAATAACAGTTCTTGCTTCAGTTCAAACCTTGTATTGCATACTGTTGGTGTTCCGAGAGGATAAAGCCAACATTTATTATATTAATCAGCCAGATGCGGTACACAATCAAGTTTAGTTTGCTTAGAGGTAATGAAGCTCACACAAATGAACTAATCATTTCTTAATGCAAGTAACTGAGGGACATGGTTACTGGCATCATTTAAAGCTTATTGTCGCAGATGCTATATACTTCACACTCTGCACAAACTCAATATGTTTCATCAAAACATATTTCCATCTGCATCATGTTGAACATATTTGTTTTCACTTGATAAGGACTAAAACACAGTTCCAAACATATGACTTACAAGAGCTTTCATGACCTGTTCAAAGATAAATATCTAACATCTTTGTGCTACTGATACAGAATTCACACAAGAATAATTGTATGTTGGCTTCTCTTATAAGTTTCATGCTCCAAATAATCTTTTGACACTGCTTACACAAAAGTTATGCATGTTTCATTTTACTGTATTGGTATGCCCCCATACGTAAACTTATTCAAAGCTAAAACATTGTTGCATGTTGCACATAAGTACGCTTTATATTAAAATGATGGCAAACAACTCTGTTTAAATTATTTATCATTGAATTTATATTGTTTAAAACTATGGGTTACCGCAACTGTATTACAGACTTATTTAAGAGTAAGTTATTGAAGTGATAAACCATACACTCTGTGTGAAGAAAAACTGATAAGGATTAGTATATTTAAACACTCAAGATTTTTTTGTATTCTACAAATGTATTGAGATGTTAAAATTGTAAATATGCTGACAACTATCAGTTTTTAAATAAAATATACTAAATACATAGAGCCAGTGGATCGACAACTTCGACGAAGCAGTGTTCAAGTACAATCTACGCCATTACCTAAACTTCCATCAAGCGAATCTCTCACAACAAGCGTAAATATTACATCCAGTGCTGCTCCAGCATCCCCAGGTATAATTAAAAAAAATATTTGCAGATATTACATGACTGTGTTATCCTCTGCAATGACTGAATAGTTGTGAGGTGTATTTAAATGTATTTTTAGTTAATATTATTTATCAGTTATACTTCATAGTTAAGTACATTGTATGAATTGCTTTCAGTTAGCAAGCTTGACTTAGAAAAATAATGTACTTTATAGATTACAGCTTGAAGAATTTTATTATGCTACCAGATTTGGATATGAAACATTCACTTATGTAATCATATTACATAAATCTTTTCTCTTATACGATAGCATAGTAATTGCACTTACAAATTCCGATATCCCCCCCTTATATGAGCAATCGCAATTTTACTTTCTGTATTTCGTTCATAACTTAAACATCATATTATAGACTTAACTGGGTTTCGAACGAGTTCATATAACATTGAATACAAATATGACAATCTATATTCTTTCTCAGTAACATCCGTGAAAAATCTTGTGCATGAGCAATATCTACCAAACAAATCTAATTATGAAAATCGTATTGGATAAAATACTGTAATACCTGGTTTTTAATTAAAGTTCACTGACTAGCAAAAATATATTACTATAATGCTTCAAGTAATAGGTCAGTATTTATGTTATACATATGATTAACTTCACCTATGTAGCACAATATTTTTTAATGTTCTCATTGACTGTTATGATTTTATTATCACACTTATACCACTGCATTGTATAATTTTTTGAATCGTAATGTTATTGCACAATGTAAATAGACGATATTTTGGGCTTCTCATCGCTGTGCTTTGCTTGCACCAATGGTCATTACAGTAAGGGTGCTTAAGGAAGTTTTGTACATTACATCATAAAATGGGATAAATATCATTCTGTGAATTATTGATTACTCACTATGAGAGTGTAACTAACATGTCCTGACAATGATTATGACATATTACATAAAAATGTAGCAGATAATGATATGTATTTATGATTTTTACAATTCAAATATTATTATCTACAATACAGTTAATGTGTAAGAACTTTTAAAAAATTAAAACAAAATTGTATTGAGAGCTGATTGTGATAAGTACTAGGGTATAAATATTAAAATCCTAGAAGTGTTATTGTTTTTGTGATCTAAGAGGATACCAGATTAAGGAGTTGATAAATTGACTAATTAAATTTGAATAAGAGAGAGGGCAACATACAATACATGGTGAAATAATTCTATCTGTTTTGTGTATTACACTGAGAAATAGTAATAACAATGGATAATTATCTGCTATTTTCGATTTTTGAACTGCATTCATGCAATGTAAGTGTTAATCTAATACTGATGCTTACAGAAGGAAAGTTCGTACAGGAACTTTTCAGGGGAATGCTATCCTACTTTAATACCTAACATAAAATCATATGTGTGGATTCAATGTGTTAGAATTCTTGCAATACAATTGTTGAAATTTTGTATGGTTGCATTCAAGCAATTTGTAATTTCAATATAGCAAGGCATACAATGAATATGACTTTTCATTATACTCGTCTATATTGTAACAAGCTATTGTTACTTGTAAATAAACTTATGTAGATGCACTATTTGTCAAAAGCAGTATGTTGCAGTAGAATTTGACATACATTAAATAACAGGAGATAATCATAATAATTACTAATAATGACAGTGCAACAGATTAATACTCAGGCACTAAGAGTTTTGTGCACATTAACGTTAATTAAGGCTTTTTCATGTACCATATACATTGAAACCGTTACAAATACTTTTATAGCATTGTAGACATAGAGTATTAATGTACATATTGTACGTATCATTGAATTGATTGCCTCTAGTTAATGTAGTTGCTTTTAATCAGTCTGCGGATTATGATAATTGAGAATATGTGTATTACAGGTCTGTCCACAATGGGGGAAAGCAGTCAAAAAGTAGATAACACATCAGATAAGGTATGTGATGAATGTCTTAGTAAGTGAGTCATTTATTATGCGCTTATCAGCGTAATTTATCAGTAAGATACTGCACGTATTAACAAACAGTAACATAACACTTCTCATTCGATAATCAGTATAATTTATTTTGTATCCCATCTGTTTAATCAATATACACAATAGTCTCTGGTTAAATATGGAACCAAAGTAAATTTATACAAAACATACTGTGTAAGGATACTTTATGTACATACTGCACTGAATTATTTGGATATAAGGAATTGATATCAATGGCGTAGAATGTTAAGCAGCGTACAATTTGTAGAGTAAATTTAGAAATATATATTAAATACGTTTAACCTCTAAATTATGTTTCAGTCTTTGGATTCTTGTAAATTGACAAGAAAAGAATCATACAAGGCGCAAAGAAAAAATTACAGGATGGAGAAAAAACGAGTTGCAAATGAACTTTTGAGTTCATTTAAGGATCCAACTGTCATAGTAATGAGTGATTGGCTTAAAGTTCGTGGAACGTTGAAAAGTTGGACAAAGTTGTGGTGTATTCTCAAGCCTGGTTTACTGCTGCTGTATAAAAGCCCAAAGATAAAAGTGATTATATTCACTCACTCTGTCTTGTACTCTGTAATTTTATATAATCACATTGATATTATTATTGTAGAGCAATCATTGGGTGGGCACAGTATTATTGAACACTTGTCAAGTAATTGAGCGTCCTAGTAAAAAAGATGGATTCTGTTTTAAATTATTCCATCCACTGGAGCAATCTATTTGGGCCCCCAGGGGACCAGAGAAAGAAGCCATTGGTAAGGAAAACTGCAATAAGGAATATTTTTCGGAATTTTACACAAATAAGCATGTTGAATAATATAATAATAGATAAATAAATAAAGTGGAAAGTTTGGGTAATCGACAAATATAATATTACCGTAATATCCATTATAACAACATTTGTCTTGCAGGTGCTGTGGTACAGCCTTTGCCAACTTCCTATTTAATATTCAGAGCTCCCTCGCAAGCTGCAGGTAAATGTTGGCTAGATGCCCTTGAACTATCATTACGTTGCTCTTCGCTAATTGTTCGTTCAACGAGTGCTTTGCCACGCTCCATGCAACATGACGCAACGACAACCCATGAAACTCAATGGAGTGAAGCTGATTATGAAAAACATTTTGATGATCACGGTAAGTACTATTGGTAACAAATACTAGAACATACATGAATACAGAACAGAAATATTTGGAATGTAGTAGCATGTTTTTTAGTTACAATAAGAACGTAATTTACTATGAGGTATCATTGTATGTGACTATATTATTTCTTATTACTAAATTATACAAAATTCACACATTTTTATGTAAATGTTGAGCAAACACAAATAATGTACAACTTGTGGTAAATGTTATGATGATAACTACTGAATTTTTAGTTGCTTTTCATTCACAATAAATGCAGACGGTATTAAAACAATATTATAATGATTTGTTAACAGTCATATTTAAAATGTTCTAATAACACCTCCTTACATATGATACCATAGCTAAATGAGCATAATTTTAAGATTACACATTAGTACATATTTAGACGAGGTACACTGTATACTGCATAAATTAAACATACATAATATTTACTGTATCCCTAAGTACGAAACTTGTTAATACCTATAGTTACATAATTTGAAGTAAATGCAATATGCACAACACCTAGTGTGCGCAGATTATTGTCTTATCTGATAGTATACAGTTATGTTTGACAAAATTCTTTCAACAAAGAAGTAGCGCGAGTCGTGTAGTACTTAAGGATTCATTTAACCGTACAACATATTTTATTAGCCGTAAATTATATGGAAGAATTATTGTCAATAATCTCAATGACGAACATGTGATATCAAGTAAATGACTAATTTAAGTCGAATTATTATTTATGTCGCTTGCCCGCTCGTCAACGTCTGAAAAACAATATTGGAAACACTTGCTTTGTTCACGCCAGTACTATCTTTAAGTCATTATGCTCCCCGTTCACCCACAACGCCTCAAAGACGCTTATTGTCATGTCCACAGCCGCTCTCGCCTGCTATAACACGTGATCCTAAAAGCGCTTGCCCCTCACCAACTCCAATGTTTCAACAACTTTACCATGCAGTTGCGTATTGGGAAAAACAATTTCGCGATAGATCTCCGACGCCTGCCGCTGATTCGGAGAATCTCGTGTCGTCAATCTATCCTGAGGAACCAGATAGTGGGGATGCACATCCTAGCGCGTCTGGTTTTTCATCCTCCGCTTGTGCGTCCGTTCCCTCCATATCCCCCGCTCGTCGCATGACTGTTCCTTCTGTAACTGTCCTAGAATACGAGACCCATCAAGTAGTAACGCTAGACCCTGTCTACACGTCACACACAGACCTGGACGATATCAGTCAGCCAGAGAACGGAGTGGCGGCCGATGCTGAAATTAGCGCATCAGACAGTGAGTCTGAGGGTTCGGCTAAAGAGGATCAGATAGAAGTCATCAATGAAACACCGTACGTGGCGAATGAGAACGAATTCCTAGGTGTGGTAAGTTTAATTTACTTCTGCTCCAATAACCTTCGATCATTTTTTCTTTATTCTTTGTTGCTCAATAAGTACCTTTCTGGCTGCAAGGTTGCTCGGTTACCGTAGAAGCACATGACACTGTGGGAATGTTAGTAACGTCAGTTTATTTTTCGTTGAAATTAACGTGTACAGGCTGGCGAGGTCGTTGCAGAATTGCAGGAGGAGCAAAAATCGTTGATATGGTTCTTGATGAAGCAAGTCCGTCCTGGAATGGATTTGTCCAAAGTCGTGCTGCCGACATTTATACTTGAACCACGATCATTTTTAGAGAAACTCGCTGATTCGTATTATCATGCTGATCTTTTATCTCAGTAAGTGATTGTTGAGACAGTAGGGCTATTAATCTGCAGAGCGTTAAAGCGGAGTACCTTGCTTTCTACAGTGCAGTGTCGGAAGACGATGCATTTACGCGTATGAAAGGAGTTGTGCAGTGGTATTTATCTGGGTTCTACAAAAAGCCACAAGGGTTGAAAAAACCGTACAATCCGTTATTAGGTGAAACATTCCGCTGTTACTGGCAACATCCTAACGGTTCAAGGACTTTCTATTTAGCAGAACAAGTAAAAACAACATTCTCATAGCTATGTATAGATAGTGCATAGTGTAGATTTTTAAAACGCGTCTTAAAAATAAGTCTTAATTTCAGTTATCTCACCATCCACCCATAACTGGCTTCTACGTGACTAATCGGCAAGATGGATTCACAATTAGTGCTACGATTGTTGCAAAGTCCAAATTCTACGGTATATTGACCTATACAATACATACGCGACAAAAGTGAAATTTGCGACGGCATTAATTGTTTTACACTGAGCAACCACTTCTTTACAGGAAATTCAACATCAGCTGTACTGGACGGAGTTGCCATACTAACGATGTTACCTAGAGGTGAGGATTACACAATGACAATTCCTTACGCTCATTGCAAAGGTATCCTTATGGGTACGTTGTCTATGGAACTCGGGGGAAAGGTGAACATAGTATGTGAGAAAACCGGATATCACACAGAGCTCGAATTTAAGCTAAAGGTAATCGATTATTTTCTTGTTTGTGATTACCATCATACTAGTGTTATGCGCGCTTATAGTTTAGACCATAGATCGAAACACTCATTGCACATTATCTCATGTCTCGTTAAGCCATTCCTTGGAGGTGCGGAACAGATGAATCAAGTCGTCGGAAGAATACGTTTAGGAAAAGAAACTCTTGCAACAGTGTCAGGTTATTGGGATGGACAGATTCTAATAACCGATAAGCGAACAGGGGTAAGTGAACCATGTACAATTGATAAATGCAACGTGACGTGAATGCTTCGATTTACAGCAAGAAATGGTGTTTTTCAATCCAACTTCCGAAGTCCGTAAGAATAGATTGAAGAAGTACACAGTCCCGATGGACTGTCAGGGTCCGTGGGAAAGCGAGAAATTATGGTATGCCGTTACATGTGCTATTAATCACGACGATCAAGTTGCCGCTACCGAGGCAAAGACACAACTTGAAGAAGCTCAAAGGGAACGTGCCAAAGAACGAAAAACGCTAGGTCAAGAATGGATACCAAAATACTTTGTACAGGTATAATCAGTTCCACGGCTCTTATATTTTGGCATTCGAAATACAACAATGCTTAGTCTCTATTTAACGTGAAAGCATCATAGACGTTGGGAAAGTATGTTTGAGTATTACGTAAAGATCGTTATTATACAAATACGTGTTTCTGTTTGTAGGATATTATAACAGGAAACTGGGTATACCGACATGCGGATATTCGGCCATGGGATCCTAGAAATGACGTTGTACAATATGAACAGGACTATATAGTCCGCACTAAGACAAGACACAAGACACCGATTATGCGTACGGGTAGTATCGTTTCTACAGAACCACAGTCACAGGTACAAGAATGTCAGAATTGATACCTTCGAATGTATGTCCTTTTCAATATTCACATTCACTAATAGCGATGTATTAAATGGTACATTTATCATTTAGTATCGCAAGCTACTAATCATATATTATGCACGGTATTCTTAACACATCTGGTATAAACATTTGAGCAGCAATCCATATTTACGGTATCTGTAATACAATTTGGCTTCTTCCGACGAGATACGTGGATATTGTAGTTGTATTTATACTTGTATCAACGCGGTAGAAAATAAGTAAAAACATAGATGTTACGCTCCAAGTGATACTTTTTTCTTTATTTAGTATTATGTTGTATGAGGATTATGTAGAACCCATGATTTTGCGAATTTATGAATGATTTATGTTTGTTTGCGGTGGTATATCTTATTTTATTAAAGTAGTTCATCTTTGACGCTTATGCATTATTCTATTTATCAATGGTATACGTTATTGTTGGAAATCTGGTTTATGCGAATGACGCTTATTCAACAGTACGGCTATGCACATATGCATGTGATTATCGATATTCTGCAAAATATGTCATTGAATAATAATATCAGTATGAATTCAAGTGCTTAAGTATGAAATGAAAATCCGAACATGTATTCGGCGATTACCGCGGTGTTGGTGTTACCGGTCAGTTACAATATCAATCGCACACGGTATATGGGGATTTACTTACTTAATTTTGGAAATATTTTCCGTAATTCTTCAAATTATTGCACAAATTTGGCATACACTCGCACCCTGCTACGCGGTGCTTTGGGAACCAAAATTTATACTCCTGCCTAATTACAAGATTATTCACCGTATGCGTTTTACTTATAGAAGATTTATTTAAACAGAAGCTTCAATGTTGGCAATTTTATCGTTATGAATTTATTATTTGTGTTTTAACTTTATAATATATTTGCACATTATTAAAATTGTTTTATTGATTATGTAGCAGTTTGTGCACGAGATTCAACAAACATACATCTCATTTTAACATAAAACATACAGTTACCCTTACATGTCAGTTTTTATAAGCTCCTGTGTTCCAATGTTTGCGATGTCTTTGTTAGTTGGTCCATAACCAGTATTGTTCCCACATCGTGGAAAATTAACAATATATGCAACATTATTTACAGGTTCCCTTGCTTCAAGCCGAGTCCCGTTCCTCTCTTTCCGTTTTGAAGTCTTCAAAGAGACAATTGTCCAATAATATGCCTCTCACAGAAACGGCACACGATTCAGGAAGCTCATCCGCAGAGCTGCATTCCGATTCTAGTCAGTCAATAGGCAAAAGAAGACGTTCAGCTGCAAGGTAGGACATTAGTAGTTTATAATCGTGCAGGGAAACTAATTTAAAATGGTATTGGATGTATAACGAGCCTTTGGTTATTACCAATTTTTGGTCACTTCATAGTAAGACGTTAACGAATTAACGCTCAAATTACCAATTCTAGGATAATAGATGTAATAAAGGAAGTCGAAAGTCAGATGTTGGAATATGGTGAGAAACTGAACCATATACAGCGTTTAATAGAACAGCTTGCTATGAGACAAAGAGCACAAGCGGAACAGCATCACAACACGTACACATTCAAGAGCTTCGCAGATACTATCCTTGTCATTGTAATCGTCTTTTTTGTACAGTACTGTATGAAAGTATGGAGCGGTGGTCCTAGCGGTGGTTGAAAATACAATAATATTGTATTATATTTATCGTAAATATATATACATATATATATACATATATATTATATATATGTTACGGGCAATGTGTTTAATGTGGGCCTTCTATACAGTGCCCAGTCATTATACAGAATGCCCACGTTGAACACATTGCCCGTGACATATATATATACACAGACACATAAATAAATATATATATATATACATATATAATATTCCGATGAGCTACTTGTATAAGTTTTACATATGTAAAAGTATCCAAAAAACTGGTAATGGGATAGATTCGGAACCATTAGTCTATTTTTGGTGCAGGTAGTCAGACCTCATTATTTCGATGGGTATGTCGTTGAAAAAAGAGTGAAAACATACCGCATTATTGCATACTATACAATCGCATTGTACCCTTAAAATGATGTAACCTAACGATTTACGAAACGAGCCATTAAATTACCAATCTACTTGAGCTTATTATGTATATAATATTTATGTGACACTGCTAACACGTAATATTGCATGATGATATCGGAATGCTATAATTGAATAATGGTATTTGTAGTTTCTACTGCAATCGCTCAATAGTGAAATCTAATTATATGACAGAATAATTATAAAGATGTTATGAAAATGCTTTAACGTAAATTGCAACAGCTAAGTTACACTACAAACCGCTGTGCAATGGGAACTTCATTATCGATGGTTGATTCTTACTAAATTCGAAACCTATATATAAATACGTTGACATTTACACGGAACAAGATGATAATTATGTTATATATTTTAATTCAGCTTGCAGTTTTCAAAGAGGAGATAAATTGAGGAGATGCTTGATAAGTTGAGTTTCGATGCGTTTCGTATTTATCGGTCTTCATACGTCACTGAATATTTTAGTTCAAATTTCTTGATGGTTGTCTCATTATATACTTGCTTTCTGATATGAAGTTTGTAAGTAATATGAAGCCGTTTTGCACGGCTTTAAGTTTATAACGTACCCTCTCAATTTCGTGTTTTGAT
Organism: Priocnemis perturbator; assembly: GCA_963942575.1. Taxonomy (NCBI): domain Eukaryota; kingdom Metazoa; phylum Arthropoda; class Insecta; order Hymenoptera; family Pompilidae; genus Priocnemis; species Priocnemis perturbator. The sequence continues at coordinate 9,004,647 of OZ012649.1, read as the reverse complement.
GGAAATCTTCAATTTCATACGGCTCCGACAAAGTTCGTTTCCTCTGTATAAGAAATACGGGAATAGTCCTAGCCTTACAGAAAAATTCTCATCTAAATTGAACCAAAAATATCTGTATCAATTTTCTATCATTACGACGATTTTAAAACAGTGTACTTGAAGTATTTGGAATAATGTAAACGCTTTACACTATTCCATTGAAACTCATTCTGCTAATTTGGTAACAATGTTTTTATTCCTAAATGTTCCGTTGTAGTTATTCGATGTTCAATTGTGTATTGTGTTACTGTAGTTATTTTGAAGATTTCCAGATTTCATTAATAATATTAAAGTTTGATTAAACACACAATACGGCACACTATAATCATTTTTTACAAATGCTACTTTATGCATTAATTTTATTCTGCCTTTAATAGTCGGCGTATTTTTATTACTAAATGCATGCTGATATAAATATTGATGATGTTAATTTTAGCATTTTTGGTAACTTATAGAAAAATATTGAAAATTTTTTGACACAGTTTGTAAGCATGAAAAAAAATTCTTCATATACGCACTATAGTTGATGAAACCAAGCGTTAAGACATTTCATTTGTTAATATTAATATGTGTTCGGATTTTACGAAAAATTGTATAAAATGCGTTTGCAGTTTCAGTTGTCTAATGAAGTTGTGTAATACGTTCTAACGAATGTCATTAGTTTAAGTAATCATTGTATAAGCAGACGTTCTTGTTATTTTTACTAATAGGTAAAGCGATAAGATATTGCTTTTTTGTAATTTTAATACTTTATCCTTGTAAATGCACACAATCAACATCTGTCTATCTTTAATTACGCTTAGATTATTTATTAATTGTTATTTCGAAGTAGGGAAAACCAAAAATATTTGCGATGCATATTTACCATTAAGTCGATTACATAATCGCAAAATTGTTTATATAAACCGCGCGAAGACAAAATCTTAAAAACCACAGTCGATACTGTATGGTATTGTATGGAATACCTGTGTACACAAGTGCGCTCATACGTCTGCTACAGAAATGAGTTTTTGCATTTTCAATCTTCCGGAGAAGAGTATCTCTACGTTATGTGAACAATGAATTGCGTTTAGCACTAACGTTTAATTATTTATAAATTATCTACGTATACGTATTCAGTGAAGAGTAGAAAATGTTACTGACTCGTATTGGATACTACCTACTCTAAGCGTACGAGTTCATTTCGTAAAATTCAATATATCGGACCATTTTTCTATTCGTATCATACGCGCTTTGCATCGCTAGACGTAATTCTATACTATTATATAAAAACAGAAAAAAGACGCTTCAATCTGCTGTTTAAAGGGGAAAAAGCATAAATCATGCTGTGTCAGTCTGGGCTATACTTTTATCCAGGATTCAGCGACGCCATACTTATTTAATAGGTAATAATTTATTCCACAAGTCCTACTTAGGCTTTGTGATCCATAGTTAGCACAATCGCTTTGAACAACGTATGGTTTTGTTTGCCATACATACGGTATTAAGTTTATTTGCAAACAAATGTCTGAATAGTAGCGGTCACTTCACAATTTCACTATAATACCGCAATCAACTCTTAGCAGTAGGCATCTATTAATTTAAACAAATAAATGGGTTTGTGAACAAAGAAAAATATTCGCCACAAGTATATCAGTTTGTAGTACAGGAACATAATTTGTACCTATGAAAATTTTGCTTTTACATGTGTATAATGATATCCAGATTTAACGACGCAATTAGACATTTGCGTAGTTTATTCCCCTGTCAGAAAAAGTATTTTTTGTCATGTACCTGAACGTTTTAATGTCAACTTTATTTACTATTCTTATGTCAATGGAATATAGTGTAAATAATGTCTGGATCTAACCAAATGTCTTATGTATTATCATAGAATTGATTATTTACAAAAATGCAACTGACAATGAACTCCTGTTTCCTTTGAATACTTTGAAAGAGTTCTACTTATATCATTTTGTTACATATCTTAATTATTAGTTTTCCTTGTCATGTATGTATTTGTCTTCTTGAAGATAGCAGCAATTCCATTACGATGGATAGACAAACGATTATAGAGTTTATACAAATTTCTATTTCATTAAAGAGCGACAAGAGTTCATGTATATTCCAGAACTACGTTAAACAGCACCGTACATGTATTCATTGGTATCCTGTTAAGCATGAAAATAACAGAGTTTAAAGTTTGCACTGATCGAGAATACTGTTGTAACTTTCCGTTGTATTAAAGTGAATAAAATACGAATTTAACAGAATTTACATATTACATGAGATTTATGTATGACAATACTGACACCAGAGTTTATTTCTTATGTTCACATATTCAACTTACATCATATTGATCATGACCTATTGTTTATTTCGGAAATAACAGCAAAACAATTTCTAGTCGCACAATTGGTTCAATCAAGGCAACTTCAATGATGTCTTCAGTAATTGATGTAACCATGCAATTAGTCGTGTCATCTTTCTTAATCTTCGTGCTTTGTAAATTATGCTTTTAAAGAAGCGACAATGTCTTTGAATGCACGACATACAAATGAGAGTGGGATAAACTCCTGTGTTATGAGAAAAGGTCTCAATGACTGTGATATTTATGAAAATAACGCCCAGATACGTATATTACTTGTATACACATATCTATTTTGCTGCACTTTGTAATAGATATCAGCAATTGTATCCTCTAGAAAGATACAGTGTTATTCAAATTGATTAGAATCCACAATCTGTTCTATTGTAATTTTAAGTCCACGTACATATATGTATATGTATTATAATAGAAGCTAAATCTTAAAGCCAGTGCAGGAAGAATATTAGATATAAAGAAATATTGTAACAGTAGCCATTTGGAACATCTAGCGGATAATTCCATTCAAGTGACGCCAGAAATGCTTCGGGATGCTGTACAAGAACTGGAAATGACAAGAATTTATGTTAGCGTTCCGATGATCATTGATCACTTACAACGACGCTATCCCGTTCAACGAGACAGGAAAATGCTGACAAAGGAAGTAATTGAAACGCTAAGCTGCGCTGTTTGCGCTGGTTTACTTGAGAAATGTGCGGAGGACAAGTACTGCATACCCACGTTACTATACGAAGCCAACGCTGATAAAGATCGATAACTGCATTTTAGGAATTATAACTATAGTGTAATAGAAATTGCAGCTTTTTGTCGATGTACAATGCTACTGTTACAATTTCTGTATTTCATTGCATTACAATGCTTTAGGAATTGGGAAGAAGGAAGACTGTGACAAAGGAATTGAATGGACCTGTTATGAAAACCATGGAAATTATCATATAAAGATATATACAAGATTATAACAATTATTTTATATTCATAAAACCTATTCATAAACATACACACTTCACGCATTTGTTTCATTCTTTTTACAATACTAAAGAGTATAAAATTGTAACAGTAGTCTAAAGTTGAATAAATCTAAAAGATATTTCAAGTAAAACTGTTCATAATATAATTGTAACAATGGATAACGTTAGTTTGAAAGTTTTTATGCACAATATGTACATGTTTAGAACGTAAGTGATATCTATGGCAAGAACATTTTTATTTGCACGTAGAAAAATAATGAACTCTGTATTTTAATCTATATTAAAATATTTTTCGTTATTTTTCCCCTTATTGTTTCCTTTCTCTTTTCTTCTTTATTGTGATCCATCCTCCATTATCAGCACTGGTTGATTTAACTTTAAACAAAAGTGCATTGAACAAACGTAAAAGACTCGGAGATTGTTGCAATACTGTTGTAATGTAAGCATCAATATCTTTACGTCGTTTAAAATTAACAACTAAATTATATAAGAAAGTACCATTATACAGATTTCCAATTACAGGCTGTTCATATGGACATCCTAATAATGCGTTTAAATCTAAGGTATGTTTCAAGCAGTTCTGAAATTGTGCAAAAAAATGAACAATCAACGCAACAAATTTGGTCTGCTTTGTGAAAAGTTTCCCATCGCCTTTAAAGTTTGATATGAAAAAGGATGCTGATAACAGACAGTCATCTTTATTAATACATTTACAAGCCTCAATAATAGTAGCATCTGTTGTGTTTTCCACTGGACAATTTGCTTTATTTTTCATGTCTGCAACTATTTTCATATATCTTTTGTCAAAATTTCGCATAGTTCTGTAATACCCTATTTTATTGTCAATAATATGATATAGCATACAAAAGAGCAACGAATAGATGTGACATATGATTGAAGACAAACTTTCTTGTTGTTTTATCCAAAAAATAATGCTGGCCATATACAACTGCCAGTGAGGCGGAATATCATTCACGAAATCTGCGTTAATTTTTAACGTGTTGTTTAAGATTTCTCTTCTTTCATGAAGAGGAATTATTCGCAAATTATACAGTGATGGGAGTTTAAAACCAGATTTGTTATTTTTAAATCTCAATTGATGATGTATTAGTTTTGTATTGTTTCCTCTGATCATGCAACGTATGTAACAGTTTTGTCTTTGACGACATGGTATTAGTAGTCCAAATAAAACATTCAAAATTTCTTCACACGCAAGAACAGTTGTTGGATAGGTGAAATCTTCAATTTGAGTGTAGGGCAAGTATAGTTTGTGAGTAATTATGTCCATTAAATATCGTGGTAGTTTTCCACTAGTGTGCTCTTGAATAAACCAGTCAGGCAAAGGGGGTATAGCAGTATCATCAGCATCATAATAATTATCATTGTCACTTTCGTCAGATGTATCAAATTCTTCTATATATGAAGTTTCATCTATATATTCCAAATTATTTATATCTCCTTTATATTTAAAATCTTTGATTACAGACAGACTTTTGTGATAGTGTTCCTTTGGAATATTTAATGGTACTAGTAGATGTGTGGGTAACTTAAGGTAACCATTTATAGCCATTTCGGTAATGTTAACAATCCTTTGACGATCAGTTTTTGGTATTCTGCTTAATATACTGGTCAATGCATAATCAAATGTGCATTTGCGTATCCAGTTTAAAACTGCTACAATACGACGTTGTTCATTATTAGTCCTCTTTGTTCCTCCTAATTTTAAATGCGCAAAGAAGTTTTTAAACGTAGATCGCTTTACATAGTCATTTCCCAGCAGCATTGCAAATAATGGTAGTAACAATGTGTCCTGTTCCTTAAAATTGCATAACAAGTTCTCAACTTCATAAATCTTACAGCATTTTGCATACCCAGTGCCATTTTCCAATTTGATAATGCCACGTTCTAAAGTGGTAAACGATATGTATGATGAACCAAAAATGTAGTAATCTGAATCAAAACTGAGTACAGGACAATGCAATGATTTTGCAACTGCAGCTATGGCACTATCAGCTTCAAACATTGTCACAACATACTTGATTCCTTTCTTATTCAAGACATCAATAAAGACATAGCTGAAGCACAATGGGAACAATTTTTTCTCCAGTTGCGACTGTGGAGTGAAGGTGGCGGCATGAAGAACCCTCTGCCTTCTACGCGATATCGCAGTCTTAATCTTCTTCTTCTCAAGTCCACCGTCAAATATGACCAAGGGAGTTACCTTGCATTTCAAAAGTTCGTCAAAGAATTCATCGACGCATTTTGAAAACTTGTCATAGTCGCCGCCAAAGACGCAGTTGCATTCAGCATAGTGTGAATAAAGGCAGCAGGTTATACAGTTGCCATCGATTACTAAATACGTATCGTGCAAGTGAAAAGGTTTAAAATATTGTTCGGAGTGCTCACTGATATATCTTGTCAGTCCTTTAATACCCATGTTAGGTTGTTATGTGCGCGATCAAAATATGACCACACGCATCACGAATTTAGACGCCACCTGACGCTGACTGCAGTGTCAGCAGCCAATCAAGCAGTGCGTAGCTCTCACCAGCTCCGTATAGTTAGCACCCCATCCTCAACCGATTTGAGTTTTAATACTTGCAATCGTTTGAAGGTCGTTTGATAGTGTTTGATAGTCCAAAATAAACGAAATGCCTACGACAAAATTTCCCCTAGACACTTATTTCTTTGATTACAAACAAACGGCTAACTATCAAACGTTTGTATTGGACTATCAAACGCTATCAAAGGATTTTACATCAATTGGTATAGTTAAAAATCAAATTTGCGACCATGGGGGTGCTAACTATACAAAAAATTCCTCTAGAAATTTGTTTCTTTAATTATAAATAAACGGTTGACTATCAAACGTTTATTTTGGACTATCAAACACTATCAAACGACCTTCAAACGATTGCAACTATTAAAACTCAAATCGGTTGAGGATGGGGTGCTATCAACATATGTTTCTCATGTTACAATCGTTGGATCTGCTGACATCAGCTGACACTGCCAACACTGCCTAGCTGGGTAATATCTTTGCGCCGGTGGCGCCAGCCTTAGCTTCAAAACGCTCAAACTAATCAGTGAACGTCCGTCGGTTCAAATGGTTACAGTGATCAACAATACCAACTGGTGTCCACTGATTAGTTCGAGCGTTTTTCCGCTAAGGCAGGCGCCACCGTCGCCATGAAATTAGATGTGGCGAAAAATTTAAAAATATGTGAAACCAACAAAGTGCATGGAAACTACCAGGTGATAGTACAAGGAATTAAAAAGGGACGCTATTGGCAGTACAATAACTAATAAACATCTCAGATCTCAGCAATATGTCAAATAAATCTTCGGATAAAATAAAATAAAAGCAAATAAGTTATATTATTCTACGATGAAGTGTTAACCGCTGACCTCTTGTCAAAGGAACCGCATCGGGTCCTAAATTAAACGCTTGACTGACTCCGAGGAAGAAAACAGGCGTAGGAAAAACGCATACCTTAGCGGAGAACTAACGGAGTGGACAATGCGAGAGTACCACTAGTAGGATAAATTTGGTCAAACTTGGTCGAACTGCGCGGCGTAAGCATGAGATCAAACGTCAGAGTACGGATTTTACTTACCAAGATCTTTTATTGTACAATATATAGTGTATTCGTATGTACATTGATACATAGTATGCTTGTAACTACCAATGGGTATTCCTTTGCTTAAAATGTTGAATGACTGCCTATGTTGTTACTCCACATATTGATAGTCGAGTATGAAAATAAACTGTGCAGCTTATATTTTCTTACGTTATACAACGTATTCCGTTTTGGAATGTGGTATTGTGGGAATGTTTGAGTGCCCAAAACTAACTATAATTTTGCTGAAAAAAAACAACAGTTACACGGATTACTTCAACGATTATATCTAGTTATTCCTCAGAATATGATAGTAATTTTGCAAATATTTTGGTATACAAGCGTGTAAGGAATATTTAAGGGGCAGTCACAGACATAAAAAGGTAATTAAGTGAAAACAACGGCCATCTTAGAGAACCTGCAAAAATGATTCAGAATATCAATATGTACAACTTTGTACAAGCATTGTCTTATATTTTTAAATATACAATGTGCAGCTGTACAGTGAAGAAACTATATGAATGTGTAATTACAGTGCATATTCCGTGACAACCCTTTACAAGAAAAACGATTTACTGTGTATTTCAAGCAAAGTAAATGTAAAAACAACTCGTATATAGTGATGTAATGATTTGAGCTCGTGAAATATAAAAATCGTTAAAATATTTAAGCTATAGTGCACGTGGACAAAATAACATTACTTGCATATGCATCGTTTTTTGCGCCCTTCTGGAATGAAAGAGCTTTGTCTCTCTCATCCCAAATTGTAAGTCCATCACAAGCGCAAATTTTCTTCGTATTTTGATACAGACCAGATGATCTTGCTATAATGCCACATGCCAACCTATATTAAAAATTATTTTGCATCAGTGACTCTCATAAACAGTATAGAACGTAATCACAATAAGAAATGCTTTACATATTCAGCATATTTCATCTTACCTGTTGCCACTGTTTCCATTTATCTTGGAGTTTGTATTGCTGCCTTTCCCAAGATCATCTGGCTCTTCGGTAACAACTAGTGATCTTCCAATAATGTCAGGAATTTTAATCCATTTATCTGTCATTCTAAATATAGCTCTGCCTGTGTTGTCTGCACTTATATTTCCAAGATCACCAACATGCTATAATGAATTGGCAGATGTTTGACTTTCAGTATTTGCTTTAATTGTAGTATTCACAAAATTTGCAGCAACAGTATTAGATTTATTTGCTTGAATTTGTATGCAACGTTTATTGAACTTATATTGATATCCTCTTTAGTATGGATAGTATATTGGATATATATAGGTAATAACCTTCAGTGAGATTTACAAAAGATATGAAATAATTTTCGTATAATTTTGTAATATCAATATTTCGTATAATATAATATTTAGTATATAAATTTACCCTCTTAGACGCATCATCAGCTGGACCCCCATGTAATGTATTGTTTGGATTAAAATGTTCCCCGACACTACGGATAAAAGGAAAATAATTAAACACTAAATACTAGAAAATTGGCAAAACACAAATAAAATGATGTGTCACAATAAATATAAGGTAATTTTAATTTTGAACCTGTTGCAACCTCTGGAGATATCACCACACTCATGTATATGCATTCCATGTTGTCCAGGACTGAGACCATCAATTGTGCCATCTACAATACACCCATCAATTGTCTGCACAAACCTTACTACACCATGTATTTGATCATGGACACTGTATCCTGAATTTCCCCCTAACATTGACACTGCGCTGGTGACAGATTCTGTAAAACGAATAATGTTTCTATACTGGTAGGAAACGGTATTAATACAAAGAGGAGATAATATTAATACAATTTCTTATTTACTTTATATGAAAGAAAAATGATTTATGATCATTTGGTCCATGTCCATACGCACCTCCATATCCTTTTAGAACAGCTTGTTTTCCTGATTTTTCAATCTGCTCTTGTATAACAGAATATGGAAGGGTTGTTTCAACTACAACAGTACCACGACTCAATGAGATGTCTATATTTTTAACATCCTCCAAGTGCGACAGACTATCATGAACCGTATTAACACATTTTTGACAAGTCATTGGTACTGCAAACTCAATCTATAAAGGGAGTAAATAAAGTATTAAGATGTATAATATTATCTTTCTTTACCTTAATTTACATATTACCTTTGCCGACGCCATATCAGTCTGTTTTGATATTTTAGCTTCAAGAAGATGCGACGGAACTAGTGTTCATAAGTCACAAAGCGCCTATAAGGTCCTGCGTTCAGGTTATGTTGGTTTTGACTTGCGTTTCGTACAGTGCAGTTGTGTGTTACAGCAAGTGCGTTGTACTTGGTGCATCCCCTAAAAAAATACCGACTGCTGTCCAACGATTAGTTTGAGCGTTTCACCGTTTACTTTGAAGGAGCCCCGTACCAAAGATATTAAGGCGGCGCGTCTATGATTTTATATTGTTTTATATGCACACGTAATCTGTTACCCGATAGTGAGAAAATACTTTAAATCTGTAAATGCTTTTAGGATTTTGCCAGACTTAAAGGTTATGATTTATTCCAGATACAGCATGTATTTAATAAGAAGAATTATATTTAATTTAATAAAAAGTGATAGATTGCTTATGTCGAATCTACTCAGCCGACGCCAAAGACACTTTACAAAGAATGGTGATAAACTTTGTTACACACCAAAGATTCCGTCAGTACAGTACTCAAGTGACAGTCCAGTAAAATGTTGGAATTGTAATTATATGCATAAGTCGGAATTGTTTTGTTCCAAATGCAACGCTGTGCAGAAATTCACAGAAAACTTAAGTTTATTCGACATCATAGGTATAAAACAAAATTATGATCTATCAGCTGAGGAACTTCATAATAAATACAGATTTCTGCAAAAAATGCTTCATCCAGACAAATTTGCTAATAAGTCTGAGGTAAGAGATGTTTATTAATTGAACGGCAAACAGAAATTGAAACTCTCGACCTTAACAGAGAGAAAGACAGATTTCTGAAAACATGTCCTCATTGGTGAATAAGGCTTATAGTACATTAAATAATCCACTGAAGAGAGGATTATACATGCTAGAACTGAATGATGAGTCAATACCAGAAGGTACCACAAATGTTGACCCAAACTTTTTGATGGAGATCATGGAAAGAAATGAAGCAGTACAAGAGGCTTCTAATGACAAAGAGGAAACATTGAAGTTGTTCAAAGAAAATAAAGAAATTCTTGTAGGATTAACAAAGTAAATTAAAGTATAATTGTAATTATATTATTATTCTAGGCTAAGTGAGTAATTAATTTATTTTTCTAGGGCAGTGTCTAGTGCATTTCAGGCTAATGATATTGAAACAGCCAAGAAGCTTCTTGTTAAAATAAAGTATTATGATAGTATAGAGAACAGATTAAAAATAATTAAGCAAGAACTTGGTTTGACAGATTGAAGAATCAAATTGTATAAATGTTTAAAACATGTATAAAAATTTATATAGAAATCCTATATAATCCTATATGTTACTGTACCTAACAAAAGCAAATATGTACACTAAGTTTTCTGATTATCTATTTTCCATTGTTCAATCCATTGACATATCCTATTTACATTTTCATTAAGTTGATCTAGTGTATTATTTGCTAATTGATGAACTATTTCTTCTCTGTAAGAGGTTTTGGCTTCTTCAAGAATGGTTTGAAATATTTCACAGTCAACGTTATCCTCCAGCTTCTTTCCTGAATATCCTCTCTCTTTTAGACGGTCATATAAAATTGTATTGTCAGTTCTCAGAACAAACACAATGTCAAACCATCTTTCGGGAAAAAATTCAGCACCATGATAATCCACAATTTGTCCACCTTCCAGCATTAAGTTTTCCATTCCATCTAATAACTGGAGAAAGAATGGGTAAAAATAAATAAAAATATTTAGACAAGAACATGAGACATAAAGAGCTTTATTGAATTACCTTGTCTTCATCCAGAACCTTACATTGATACTGTTCATCATATTCCTCTAGGCAATTGTATTCAACAGCTAATTTGTTAACATCAAGCCAGATCAATCCAGACTTTTCAGATAACTTCTGACACAGTGAACTTTTACCGACACCCGGTGTACCTGAAATAATATGACTTATTAGTTCCAGCCTTATCTTATTAATTAAAATATTTCATCTTTACCTGTTACCAGGATGTTGGGTGCACTCCTATTGACCATCTTTAATTTTTTTGTAGATATTCACAATATCACTTGTAGGAATGCTCCGTAGAAACCACGTGTACCTTAGCCCCTGAATCATGAAGTGTTCATAACGGAGATGACTCCCCGATTGTCTGCAAGCGCAATTTAGTTGGAATTATTGGGTCAGTCATAATGCTTCGTCCTGTGTTATGAAAAACAACGGTGTATATTTTACAAGCAAAAAATATTCTCTTCTTAATTAATAGTTCTGTTACGTTTTGTTACTATTTTATTACGTCTGGGCGCCTCAGCGTCTGGGGTCTGGGCTGGGCTGGGCACACCCGCCAACCCGCCATCATAATTGTACATTTAGGTACTCGCCGCACCTTCATAAGACACATACTATATGGTCTAAAGTTGCATGACCAACAACTGCCAACAACTGATCCTGTCACAACACATTTGGCGTCACATTAATCGTTGTTGTAGAAACATCAGAAAATATAGATACGTCTATCGATGTGCATATGCGACCTCATAAAGTGTTTCTCTGTTTAAATAGCCGTGTTTATTCTTATAAAGTAGGTCTTGATTTTACTATGTCTTCTCTACAAAAATCTGTATTGAAGTCTAAATTACCGCCGACGAGTGGCAGTTTAGGTTCTAGGTTAGTGACATGTAAACTTTTATACTATAATTATAGTCAAGTACCGTGACGTATTTATTGATACAAATATATTGCATCTGTGCACTTGCATTATGTAGACTAAATAAGACAAAAGGGACCCAGCGAAAGAGAGATTATGAGCCTGTGCAGTGGACACCATATTTTGATGAATCTAAGGATATTACAATAGGAGATAACATTTTTCATATTTATTTGAAAGGCATAGATGGGCCAACCTTGGTTTTATTGCATGGAGGTGGTTACAGTGGTCTCACATGGGCAGAATTTGCTGTAAGTTCTGAGTACGAATTTAGGAAAGATCATTGTAATATATATGTTATACTTTTCAGAAATCTATTATGACAATGATAATCTGCAGAGTTATGGCCATTGATCTTAGAGGTCATGGAGATTCTCATACAACCAATGAGGAGGATTTGTCTGCAGATACCTTGGCTGCGTAAGTACTTATGTTTTAAACAAAGAGTTAAACATAATAATAATCATTTTATATATCTTATTCAAAGAGATGTAGCAGCTGTGATAGAAGCAGCCCTAGATGACAATCAAGTCATTTTAGTTGGTCATAGTATGGGTGGTGCTGTTGCTGTGAAAGCTGCCCCGTTAATTCCAAATTTATCTGGATTGGGAGTAATAGATGTTGTGGAAGGGACAGCTATGGATGCATTGGCATCCATGCAAAGTTTTTTAAGATCCAGGCCAGCAAGTTTCAGTTCCATTTCTCAAGCCGTTGAATGGTGGTTTGTATAAATCTTTACAATGCTATTTCATTCATTCTAATGTTTCTTATTCAAAACAAAATGTGTCTTATATGTCTATCTTTTAGTGTGCGAAGTGGACAAATACGTAATATACAGTCAGCTAAAGTGTCAGTTCCTGGACAAATAAAGAAGTTAGTGAGTTCTTAAAAATGTTCAACACTTTTGCACATTAAGATTACGAGTGATATACATTTTATACATAATGATATTTGATTGTTTTAGCGTTGAGACTAATAAATTAGCAACTCATGATATTGACTCCCTCTCCGCTCACGCTTTATGTGAATGTATCTCAGAACCAGTACTTGCTTGCGATGATGTTATTCAAGAAGAAGAACCTTTAAGTATGCCACCTCCTCCGACATCCTCCACTGGTACCTCTATGGGTAGGAAATATGTCTGGAGGATAGATTTGGCAAAGACAGAACAACACTGGTCTGGCTGGTTTAAAGGACTGTCTGCAGCATTTTTGAACGTTTCAGTTCCTAAAATGTTGTTATTAGCCGGTGTCGATAGGTTGGATCGGGAACTTACTGTAGGACAGATGCAAGGTATTGTCTATGCGTGCAGCAATTTTCATTATGCTCAGAACATAGAACAATATATCAATACCGTTCTTCTATTTAGGAAAATTTCAAATGCAAGTGTTGCCGGCGTGTGGACACGCTGTACACGAAGATGTGCCAGATAAAGTCGCTGAGGCAATTGCCACTTTTATGGTTAGACATAAATTTGCAGAACCGGCATCAGAGTTTCAACGGTAAGTTTCAGAACAAACGTCACTCTCTATTTTGGCATTAATGATTTTCTATGATTTTGTTGTAGAACATTTCCAGCTTGTTAAACAACGGGATTTTTAAATTAATGGGTTACAAGTGATGCCCGCCTAATTCAAATGCAATCGAATTCAGTAAATTAGTTGAATTGAGCATTTTATTTATTTGAAGAAGGTACGTCCACAAAAATATATAATACATGTGTAAATAAAATCATTAACTTGGTGCAAAAATAAATTTGTTCTTACATATTTGCTTACATTATCTTAATGCACGGGTAGCTCTTAAATATACAATAGCTGGGTGTAAAAGCGTAAGTAAAAATCATTAAAAACATTGTTAAAACATTTTACAATAAAAGATTCTCAAATCCATTACGGTACGTGACTAATACATGCTATAAGATCTTATGATGTGTACAATGCTTTTTTCAAAAGCCATTGCAGTCAAGAATTACTTTCAGGAAATTCGTATAAAATATCTAGTTCACTGGATTATGTACCAGCTTGTAGATTGATAAAAATATTGTTTGTTATTAATTATTAAAAAAGTGGCATTTAAGAAGGAAAACACTTACAGTCTTGAGGATTCACTTTTGATTCACGTGGCGTTACTTAAATTTTTAACAACAACGCAAGGGCCAGCGCGACCAGCTTTTAGAGGAGCGACCTTGAAGAATGAGAGTTAGATCAGCGGAGGGAAAATAGGGAAATTTTTTCAGAATTTCCTTTATGCACTTACTGTTTCCCATTCATTCATGTGTGGATCATAAGCTTCGACCAGCGTAAGATACTGCTGACCATCATGTCCACCCACAGCCATCAGTCTATCCCCTAAAACACAAACTCCAACTGCATTTCTGGGAATGCTCATCGGTGCTATCATCGTCCATGTGTCAGTCTTTGGATCATATCTATAATATTAAAATGTGTCGAATTAAGGAACCAACAGAAGCAGCCCCCGACAGTAATAGATGGGGATCACAGTCGCCATTACCTTTCGACACAATCAAATCTGCTAGCCTTGGGATTACTTGCCGGTGCATCATGGCCACCAAGAACATAAAGACATCCGTTCACAACCCCTACACCGACACCGCCTCGTCGCTTTGACATCGGTGCACATGCGGTCCATTTATTCGTATGTGGATCATAACACTCCACCGTGTTCAAACAAGAGCTAATGTCCCTCCCACCTACAGCGTATAGTCTGGTTGAAAAGTAAACGTGTGCTATGAATAGTCGTTTCCTCATCATTAACTTTTCTACCGACACACACCCTATGTGCGCATAGTTTTTATTCGCTTACTTATCATTTAATACTGCTACACCTATTGTAGATCGAGGTATAGACATAGGGCATACGGAATTCCACTGACGTGTAGCAGGGTCCCATCTTTCCACGGTATCGAGAAAACTCCAACCATCGTGACCACCAACGGCATACAAAGGACCGCCTAGGACCGCTACCCCTGCAAATAGAAAATAAGAATTAACTCTGTTATTAGCTTACTGTGAATGGAGAGAAGACAGACTAAAAAGATAGCTACCCAAACCATGACGATGAACAATCATTGGTGGCAAAGTACTCCACGATAATGTCGTAAAATCGAAACATTCAACTGTATTTAAAGTTTTTAGCCCATCCCTTCCTCCGGCGACGATTAACTTTTTATCAACAACGGCCGCACCAAACTGATGACGTCTCCCGCTCATCGTTGCTAGGGTCTTCCAAGAGTTATCGCGTAAAGAAAATGCGTCTATGGATGTAGTTCCTGCAAACAGGGTTTAACGTGATCTTCCAATACAAATAAGAATTTGTTATTTTCTTACCTTTAGTAGCATCCATTCCCCCCACTGCTAATAATTGTCCGACCGTAGCTTTCCTCGGTTTTGTACGACCCGATTGAAGCAAGGGTCTGCGTTCAGGTAAAAGGTGATATTTTAAAGCTTCCATTATTAATTCCTGTGCAGCTCTTTGATCTTTAAACATTTCATTGCTTTCGATGTTGTCCGCTATAAACTATGTGAAAAAGTTAAGAAATTTATTGCACTCTTTATGATATCACTGAACTGTGGGAAATATGCTTACTGCAGGTGAAAGTAAGGGCAGTTTTACGAGACTCAGTAATCTGCTGGCATCTTGACGTCTATTTTCTGGCTCATATTCTAACCAAGTCGTAAGAGCCTGTGTATGCAGTAAGTAACATTCTTCTATAAAGCATTTGCTCACTTCTTAAACTCGTTGGTACATAACATACATACATGGAAAATTGTTTCTTCTGAAGGCACATTGAGATCTTCTGATTCTAATAACTTGGCCACTTCATTAGCAGATAATTGTAGAAATTCCTGATTCCTTGTTACTTCCATGAAATGTTTAGTTGTGTACGCATGAGCATGTTCCAATAAATCAGTACAGCCCTGTGTGTCTGCAAACATTCTTATTCCCAAGCAGTTGCTTGGATGAAGTTGTTTTCTTAAGAACTGACAACATGCTTTAACAACAGGACTTAACTGTAGTAAGCATGCTGTTGCTAAAAGAGTTTCCACGCTGTCTTCTCTTAATTCTATACAGCCTATGTTTGAAAAGGTAGAAAATTTATTAGATTATCCAAACATCATTCTACTCAATGTGTAAATTAATTATTTACCAGTATAGCAGTAGCGAACCAATGCCCATAAAGCATCACCATCTACTCCCATTAACTCTACTTCCTTTTGTTCCGATTCCTTTAGAGGGCTTGTAAACATTGCTGCAAAATATTCTGATCCAGCACTTAGAACTAAGCGATGAGCAGGAAAACGTCTATTTCCTAAACAAAGAACAGAGGATTAAGTATGCTTTCATATTCTATCAAAGAAGTGAGTACCATGGTCTAAATGCAAGTATTTTATTAATACAATATTTAAAGACTCTATTGTTTCATTGTTTAACATTTTGCGTCCCTATCTGAAACGGGACCATATGATCGGTATACATATATATAGATCACCTGCGATTAACGTGACATCGGTCAGCTGTTGCTTGTGTAAATACAATTCCATAACTCTGAGGCTAGTCTCCGCGTGCTTTGGCGCTTTAAAATTTTCATCCTGCGAAATACTCGAGGCCATACTCGAAATACTGTGCTCACTGGCCGAGGCATCTTTCTCCGGGAATGGAAATTCCTGTTCTCCTTTGTTCATTGCTCCAGCGATATGTCCTACCTTTGACATGTTATTCTCTTCGAATGTCGAGCAGTTTTTGACGTTCCAATAACAGTGACAGGTTTGCACGTCCTCAAGGCACTTGAACGTGTAGAAAAAAAATGTACTTAACTTTAGTAAAACTCCTTTCTTTAGCCCTATATGCGTCCTGATGTAGCGTGATCTTGACCACCGCGTTCCATCTTGGCAGTTGGATCTGGTAAACTGCATGTAAGTAAACACACTGAATTGCGCTTGCACGCGGTCACTGACCGTCACTACTTTATTCTCAGGTCGGCGCAGTTTGGATTTAGCGAAGAATTATACAGTGAACGGAATATTATCGGGTATGTTACAATTTGTTTTCATGCAAATTTATAACAATTCTGTATTTTAAAACTTAAATTTTATCCACTTGCTTTGGTAAAATGCTCATATTGAAATCTCAAAAGATTTTGTGAGATCTTGGACCCAAATGGCAAATTTAAAATTTCAATTGGCGATTATAACCAGTCATACTGAATATACGTATTTACTATATTGTCGTACGTCAACAAATGCTTTTCAAGTTGGAACTGACAAGTGAGACCGCGGATTTACTTATTATATATATTCTTCGTACTTGTGCAAATTACCGAAAAGGTGATGTTTTATTTGTTCGTCCTATGTCCTATGTCCTGAATGGAAATCGTTAGTCATTTTTGTAATACGCGAAGGATAGCCAATTACAAAATCGTTTCTTTCTGTACGTTCTGCCATGATACGTCCATGCATGGTGGGCAAACGTCCATATGCGCATGTACAGAAGGACACGTAAATATGCTGTAGTGTAGTCGATCAAAGAGCGCATGCGTTTTAACGAGCAACTTGTACAAGCAAGACAAATTGTCTGATTTGTTCTTTTGCGGGAGCAGAGGTACAGGATAATACTAATTTTTGTACGAAACAATCTGTGATACAATTTATTTCATTTTCTTGTAAATATATAAATACATATCTTTGGGCAAGTCTGTTTTGCAATTTCCATGTTGTATGTATATGTCGCGAGATGATTTTGATAGATACACATTAACGTTATCTATGTGTGTAATTCGTTCGACTGAAAGTGTACTGTATTGCGTAGTCGTATAATACATGTATACTACACACATTCTCTCACACTAGTAAGTACACACATTGGTATTATGGACATTGTGTCTTTTCCTAAACAATGACTTGCTTCAACTGGTACTTTGGGAATAGTAAAATACTATAATATCCTATGAATGTACGCGTGTGAGGGACATTCATTTCGGCTAGCTTTGGCATCTATGCTCATTCCATGTAAAGATTACACGGAAATTAATCGACAGATCGTTCAACGTTATTCAATATTGTGGTTCCGACTGATTCAACGTTTCACGTATAATACTATATAGTCGTGCCATGCATTCTGTTTGCAAAGTGTGGCCTTTTCAATTCGATACCGTTGGCATTTCAAAGCGTGGAAGCTAGTACGAGGCAGTAAAACGTTTCCTCATGATGTAAATGATGAATTCATGGCGCAATATTTCAATATTTTCTTTTACAGAAGGTACTAGTACAGCAGCAAAGTTTTCATACAATCGTTGTACAAATGCAGAACGTTATGCGTAACATTCGCGAAAATAAATAATATTTTCACGTCAAATATGCTTGCTTCCTGAAAGTATTTCAGATAGAACCACAACATTTAGGTACGAATAATTGCCTGCTATGTACAACTTATATGCAGCTGGATCCCCCGCATACTTGTTCACATTTTTTCGATGAATCCGAATTCGAATCTATACTAGACCCGGAGAAGGAGCCGTAAAATGCCTTCTTCCGGCAGCAGCAGAACCTGTCCAAAAGTTCCGACAAGTCGCTTCTTTCGGATTCATCTCGGAACATTCCGCTAGACGCTTCGTCCGTACAGGCAGCAATGAAAGTCTGCAAGTCGTTCTTTGGGAAGCCGTCGCGATAATAAATCTTTATCGTGTCATAGGCGTCCATTATCACAGAAATAAATAAACTTAGTACCACGTAAATGTACAAAGAGATGAAGCTATATAAATAGATTCGCGAATACCACCAGAGCATCGGCGACTTGAAAGATGTGATGGAGAACGTGGCAAACATATCATCGCCGTTTATGAGGGCAAATAAACATTCTGAAGTTGTAGCGAGGGATCGGAACTTCATATGATAAGGGCCCAGAATCAACCAACCACAGAACGTGAACCCGGCATATATGAGAATGGCGCATATCAAGAATCGTGCAACTTTGGGCGCTGCCTTCTTCAAAGTCAGAATGACGACGTTGTACGTTTTAAAGAAGCCCAGATATCGCAAAACTCCGAACCAGACGAGCAAGTTTCCAGTGCCAAGAAAGATACTACACACGTTCCAATGGTCGCTACCGAAGTGTATCCTTTCGATCTGCTCTTTAATGGCGGATCCGACGATGATGAGGAGGTCGTTGATGATGATCATGATGTACCAGAAATTTAAAAATTCTAATCTGCCCTCGAAGCTCAACGATTTACCGTAAGTTTTCTTGAAGAAGTTCATTGTTTCGAACTTAAGGAGCTGCGCTCTGTACAGCGCTCTTGAGCATAAAATGAGCGACACCGTGCAGATGAGAATAACGAGTAAGTTCAAGAGCGTTCTCAACGCCGACTCGATGCGATTATCTGTAATATAACGAGTGTCCCCTTTACAGCGAAGCCTCCGCGGTTCCGCGTCCAACGACAGAAGCATCTGCCCGTCGAAATCACGATTGTCAAAGTCAATCATGATGTTGAATTGATAACAATCCGGTGGGGTCATGGGACCAGCTGCCTTTAAATTCACAGTCTTCAGTGCAAACTTGAGATGGGCTCTAACGAGGGCGGAAAAGTCCACTTGAACGTTGCTCTGCACCAACAGATTCATCGAGCTTGAATATGAGTCGTAATACTTTTGGCTGATATTGACGCATGTTTTTTCGATCTCGTTGTCGAAAACGTAACTTTCGTTGAAGCCAAATATGATGCCTTGCTTGTATTGAAGAAGACAGAGGACAACGGGACCCACCGAATTGTCTTCCGCGATGTAAGAGTATGAGCCGATTGCGTTGCTGAGGTTGTAGTATCCGTCCAGAGCATAATCGATGGTTTCATAAAAGTCATCCTTCTTGTAAAGAGCCAACGGTCCCGTTGCCGGTGGATATGCTGGAACCTAGAGACAGGAATTTTCGCGATATCACATCAACGAAAGATGTTGTACTTCGTTTCTTGATCTTTGCTACGCGCTGATATTTTGATATAGCGATAAGGATAGTTCAGAGATAACGCGCCGTACCTCTTGAGTGGCGTCCCAGCCACGGAGAAAGAGGTGAGAGAAGGCTATTCGATTGTCCCACGTGTAGTTTACGTGCATATAGTTGTTGTGCGCAAAGAGACAGAGTTGCACCGTAACCAGAACGATCTTTATCACTTGGACGATGAATTTATATGGAAAGCGGCGCTTTGCTTGCCATTTTTCGATAGGATTCATAAAAAAGAATCGTAATTTCCGTCTCATCTTGTCTTCGGCAAACGTCGACGCAATCCCACATCGCGGTCTCTCTGGGTTAGGCGCATGATAGCTTGAATTATACAAAAAAGAAGCTATAGCCAACGAAACCTTTCCGTATCAAATTTAATACTAACAGATACATATTATGTAATGAGAACAATTTCTACATTATTTGCTGTCCGAAGGCAATTCAATTCGGCAAATTACGATCGTCGCTCGACGCGGTATTTACTTCAAGAGATATGGATTCACTATGTGACGTACGATGTCGAGATACAAATTTTTACGGGGGTACATATGAAACAGCGGGTATATGTACACGTGGAGTAACGACGAGAATTACATGTCACTCATTGTCAGCGCATTATTATCCTTGCTGAATCGTATATGACAAAGCGTGTCCAGTTGCGTCGCGTGTCATGCCGCCGAATACAGAAGCTTCATTAACACATTGGACTACTGATTATATACGCCCGGTGCGCGATTTCCATAGCATAACTGAAACAATGTATCAGTTACCACTGACAAAGGAGGGACTGCATATCAAAGGTCACGTGCAAGGGGATAATGAGGAGTACAACGTAATTGTCGGCAATACGAGAGTGGCCCATAGTAATTGGAATGATTCCGGCAATGTTTAGAGTCGGAGCAACGAATGGGCGAGGGTGTCAGATTAGACGCGTACATACCATGGTTCGACGTCGTCGACATTGAGCAATCCATTCTCGCTCGCTTCCTCTTCCTCGCTCTCTGGGCCATTGCTCCAAGAGTTGCTGCGAAGGATATTACCCGAGGGCATCTCCTCGCGCTGCGGTCTCTTCCTCGCCTCTGTCATTCTCTCTCTGGAAAGCTGTCAATGAAGTGTGAAACGTTCGAGGAGTTTCGAGTACTTTATCCCGCGGAGTTGTCCCACTTTCCGACGGGCGATGAAGGGGCGAGCTGTTCACATGCGTCGATCTGCGGAGTAGATGAGTCATCATTATACGTTCATGATTTGTCAGGCGAGCAGATTCCCGTCAGGTTTCACGAAACCTTTACCACGTACACGTTGGGCACACGCAACGGGGAAAAATCGCAACGATTTTGATGTATTGACAGCGGCCATCGCAGTCCAAGCGACGCGAACGCACCAAACTCAACTGATCGTCACGCTTTGCACGCCAGCCTGGCCGTTCTAGGAAACCGTGCACGACGTTAGAAAGAGGGGGGAAGCCACGTGTTGCCCGCCAGGCTTTAAATACTCGTTGTTGTAGCTATCCAATGTCGCGTCGGAAGATATGATTCAGATCTTGGCGGTTCCTTTGAACTCCTGTGCATCGCTGTAACGTCAGGTGGAAAGTATTTTATGCCCAAATTAGAGCACAGCTGGGAGAATCGGTAAGATTAAGTAGAAGTCGCGTTAACAATGTGTCAGGCAGAATAGAACGATCAAGTGAATGATGAATTGACCCTGTCAAATTTTCATTATCGGTCATACAGTGACGAAGCGGGCCATCGACACTTCCGATCCAAAAAGAAATGATTCCATCGATTCGTCATCCGTAACAAAGATAGCTGAGCAGTAAAGAGAAGTGCGGGAAGAAAGTGGACTGTGGAGTTGAAAAGGAACGGGAGATAAGGACGTATTTGACATCGAACAGCATGTAATCTGACAGCCGTATGTCTCGCGAGGGTTGGCACGCTTCCGAACCGCGTGCGGGTGGTCGAATGGCGAGTGGTGGTAGGTAGAAGAAAGGACATCTGGGGGGTGGCTGCGCGTCAGGGCAGCGCACTGTCTGTGCGCTTCTCTGCGCCCGCGTTTATCTCAGCCTCTCGTAACAACGCGACAACGACGTCGGCTGACTAGAGAAAGAGTGAGGCGGGGATGAAGGGGCGAAAGAGGAAAGAGGAGAGAGGATAGTCCGACCTGCCGCGCGCGTGAACCGCCTAGAACAGGAAACGTAGTGAGCGAGAGAACGAAGCGCGATAGCTCTGCCTTTCTTCTCAGCCGACGTAGGCGCAGTCTCTCCCCGTCGTCGGTCCGGCTTGTTTCCGTGTCGGAGAGAGACTCTTGCAGTTGGTCTCGCGAACGAACAAGAGATCACACCGTTTCGCGCTCCGCTCCGCTCTCGTGCATCTTTCTTACCTGGGTCGGCGACCTACAGCGTACATCCACCTCGTCCTTATCATCGACACCGTATCCGGTCGGCCTCGGCGTGCCAAGCGAGAGCGCGGTATATCGTGCAGTGTCCTGTCTTCGTTCCGAACACTCTCTCCCCGCCGATCATTTTTTCCGTCCTCTTTTCTATCCCGCTTTCCACCACCACCGTGCTTCTGCCACTACCGCCACCCCGTGTCTCACGCTCACCCACAATTTAACCGACACACCGTCACGAGTTACGTACGCACACGAACGTAGGATACTCCACAACCCCTTTCAATCCCTCCCCGATACTCTCACTCTCTCTTTCTCTCTCTCACTCTCTCTCTCTCTCTCTCTCTCTCTCTCTCGCTCGCCCGCTCTCTGTTGATCCGCTCAGTCGAGTAGAGTGGCGAGAACCGCGCGAGACGAGACGAGACGAGTCTAACCGAGGACGCGGAGAGAGCGCAAGCATGGTGGATCAACAGCAGCCGGATCAGCAACAGGACGCCGTGCCGAACGTGGTCGAGCTTAACGTGGGCGGCGTCTTTTACACGACGGCCCTCACCACCCTGATCCGCGAAGGCGATTCTCATTTGGCGGCATTTTTCACCGGTAAGTCGCCCGTCGGCAAGGACGCAAAGGGCAAATACTTCTTGGACCGGGACGGTGTGCTCTTCCGCTACGTACTCGACTTCCTGCGCAACCAAGCCCTTGTTCTACCTGAGGGCTTTCGAGAACGAGAGAGGCTTAAGCAGGAAGCGAACTTCTATGGTCTTCCTGGCCTGGAGCGAGCCATACTGGAGAACGCCGATCCGAGCGTCGCTCACCTGCAGGCGGCAGCGACCCCGTCCGGAAAACGCATGGCGGGATACATAACGGTCGGTTATCGTGGAAGTTTCGCCTTCGGGCGCGAGGGTTTGACAGACGTAAAGTTCCGGAAGCTGTCGAGGATCCTCGTGTGCGGCCGCGTGGCACTTTGCAGAGACGTCTTTGGCGAGACGCTCAATGAGAGTCGGGATCCGGATCACGGAATGTCCGATCGCTATACCTCGAGGTTCTTTTTGAAGCACAGTTTCATCGAGCAGGCTTTCGACATGCTCCAGGAGCAAGGCTTCAGACTAGCCGGAAGCTGCGGATCGGGAACAGCCGGCGGCAACTCGGAACAGCTGAAGCCGGGCGTTGATTCAGAGGAGAATCGTTGGAATCACTACAACGAGTTTGTCTTCGTACGTGATTAAGCCCACCTAGACGCTCGCATTCTTCCCTCGTGATCGTGCACACCGCTAGCGTACGATCCGTCAGATACAAAGGAAATACGGCTCGACGTAAGACGCGTCACTTCAGGGGGTACGTAGGATATCGGCAGAAAATGCAGCAAGAGGATTCACCGATCAAGTACAGCGCTACCTGATTATTTCTCTTTCGTAATTGATGTGAAACCTAGACCAGTCCAGGACTCATGGCCATGCATGCACGGTCTAAATCGTGCAAAGTTAAATGTTAACGTTTACATCCGAACGACTATGTCCCGACTACCATCCTCCCGAACGATTCTTCGCCATTTATCTCAGCTAATCTACCGTACGGAAATTCGACTTAAATCTTGAGTGTGAAAGTCGATAAGCTGGATCGAGCGGAGACCCCCGTTTGAAGATGAACCTACATATGTATTTATTGGACACGTGCATTACACGCGGCGTTAAACGCTGGACGGGCTCGACGATTAGCGAGATTGCCAAGTTCTACAGGTTCTTCGGTCTTCTCTGCCTACCGGAATCTGCTTGAGGTAACAATCGGCACTGAAGAATACACCGTTTTAACAGCGACAGACTCTTTTAGAATGCGTGCACCCACAAGACAACGTGCCTGTGTTCATTACGGCGTAAAAGTCTCGTCGAGTCGACTCGCAATGAGACCAAGAACGAAATAGGCTTTTTCAGAATGATTCTTTGCCAACTCTATAGCGAGCCCTGTGAAAGAGGATTAATTGTAAGTCAATCTCAGACAGCATAATTCTCTTTACGTATAATTTAAATGCCGATGGATGGAGAAATAGCAAGAAGCGCGCTTCTTAAAACGTCAAACTATTGCATATTCTAAATTATTTGTCGGACCGTATTAACGATGACATATAAACCAAAATTACATTCCCTTGCGCTCTGCATAAATGAACGCGGCGTTTGCTCTTCAAGCAGATAAGCTAAAACACGTATCGAACCATGCCACTCACTTATTCCCGGATCATGATACAAATTGCAGCCCTATCAGCTGACAGATCCGTAATAGCGAAATGTCGCGACTCACGACAAACATTTTGCACGTGGCATTTGGTTAAATTGGTAAGAGATAATTACGCCCGTTCCAATTACTCTTAAATTCATCCAGGAAGAGGATATTTCATCCAGTTAATCATGTTGCGCGGATAAGTTATTTGCTTTAAGCCTGAAAATGCCATTTTAACTTCTGTGCCGCGCTACCTGGAGTCACGGTTAGTTGAACTTTCTTAGAACTTTCGAAAGGCTGGATAGAAACTCGTGCCTATCTCCTCCTGCTAAAGTATCAGCTCCGGCTACTTCTTCGTTCAAACGTAGATACAGAAATCAGGTTTGAATGTGCAACGATGATTAAATTAATTCCGCGTCTTTCACAATATCGGCGATGTTAATATCATATCTATGCCATCGGTACGATCGTTTTCATTATCGGAAATCGTGCAAACTCGTGGCCAGGTTATCCAAGGATCTGGCAGGAAACTAAAAATAAAACCATATCGTCTTTAAATCTATCCATATTTTCTTATTAGCCTGAAAATGCAGCCGACTCGACAAAGCTTCTACATCGTAGATTAGACACGTTTTAAGACAATCCGGTGTAGTAGACGAGAGTCTGAACGTCATCAAGCGTCTACCCTTTCTTCTTATTGTATTTTTCTCTAATTGACATCTGTTCCGTGTGCTTTTCTGATACGTCTAGCGAGACACGCTAAACTAAATCGAGAACTTGACGTTATAGACAAATGGGCAACGTGCATGTGAAGCTACATATTGCCCTCGCCGATATATGAAATAGTGTATGAAATGCGAGCACACGAAGCATCTGGTAAAGGTAACGCTACACCGACGCACCGTAAAATACAAAATGTGTCTCTTCCATTCAGTGAATTAAATACATTATTTTTCTCAACGGTTAAACCGTCCGCACACCATGAAAGTGCACAATTTGAGTAAACTTCATAAAGATGATTAGTTGAATTCGGGTATAAATTTTACCCTCAATACTTTGTACTTTTCGAGCGTCGTAATCGTGATAAATGGTTCCCTCTGAAGAATCTACAGTTATGAGAGATTCGAATTGAGATACTTTCACTCTTTGCCGAAAAGCGAACAGAGCGACATAAATGGTGGTGGTGCCCTTGCTACTTGCACATTCGTGTTCGAGGGAGAGTTAAAGAGAAAGCGAAGACGGGGGAGGAGGAAGGGAGCACAGGCAATAGCTCGCAACTGGTTCGGTAGAGTAAGCGGTCGTCTGGAACGGTGGGAATTTGGCAAGACCGAATTTGACCTTTATGCACCAACAATTTCACGGTTCACCGACATTTCCATCAGTCAAAGGATGATCAGCATGTGGGCGTGGGCGTGTCCGAGCATGCATGCATTTGCCTATTCGCCGTTCTGTAATTCGATGAGTGCGAGGGTAACGTAAGTTGACCTAACAATGTATCGTGTAATGATGTATCGACGACGCGACGATCCGCGGCGTAAGCGGGGTGCAACGGATGTAACGTTAGCCACTCCTGGCTCTCGTAGTGAGAGATTGATGGGGGTATTCTCCCAAATGTGCTGTCCAATTCAACGAGGTCGCACGTTAATTGAATGGCTCCCCTGAAGCGCGTTATATAGGTGCTCCATTCTACTATGCAGACACGTACGGAGATTTTTCAACTTGCCCAGAAATCCTCCTCCCAAACACGTCGCATATCGACTATTCAAGGCCGAGCGTGGAAATCTCACTTTTCCACCTCAAATAACTGGGCCATTTCCACAGAGAGCAAGAGAGAGAGACAGAGAGAACGAAGGGTATATGTCTATGAAATGCTTCACGTTCAGCGGGAAAATAACGAGGGATTACCATTTTTAGATACCATCGTGGGTGCGCGGTCAATAATTTCTCACCGAAAGGCAGGATATTACGCTTATCCCGCCGCGCTTCCGTCACTCGCGCGCGGGTTATTAAATTCCACGATGCGCGGGGGCATCGAAAGTATTTCACTTTTACTAACTTCGATGGGGTATTAAGCTTTTCGGATGCCGCGAGCGAAGATGAACCGATCGTTTCATGGAGATAACGTTAGAAGAGCAAAATCGAGCGAAATCAAGCGCAATCAAGTTATGAATTAAGACCGTGTCTTGTACCTGCTCCGGACTTTAGTCGTACCGTCTCTTGACATCAGGCCTGATTCCGACACAACTGGCAAGTTGAAAATCGAGGATTTTCAGCCTAAAGAGAGAGACGCCGTCATCTTAAGGGGGAGACTCGGCGTTTTCCGTTATTATGTACCTAAACCTAAACTCCTCTTTGTCTCGTCGTTGTCGTTTAGAATTGATAAAGTGAACGGCGATCGTCATCTCTGTCGTAATGCGCGAAACGACATGACCGACTATGACCTGCGATATAGCGGCTCTATTTCGCGGAAGAAAACAAATGGGATGGATGAGGTTGAGAATTACGATGGGGCGTGAGTGAAATCGTATTGAGCGAATCAATGTGTTGAAACAAGATGAGGGAAAGAAGAAGAAGACGAGAACGCCAGCGGGCCCTCTCACCGCGTCGCAATTCTCGCCGTTTTATTCCCATCCACTTTTCCCGTGTTCGTAGATTAGAAGTGGTACCAGAAATCCGTTCAACGAAAACGGGAAGAGGTTTAGAGCGAGTGTATTCGAGAGTACAGTTTCGAATGGGAGAACTTTTAGCGATTTACAGGAGGGCAGTGCTTAAGCGCTAGCCAGTCTTCGTCTACCACGATTGCTTGCTTTTCGCAACGGTATTTCCGAGTCACTCGCTCGCAGGACGCTCGTAAGACGCTCTTTCCTTTTTTCTTCGCTTGAAACGGATTAAACGAGTAGAAGCAAAACGGTGTTAGGTAGCGTGTAAAACGATGCTACTCTGTGACGAGATATTGAATCATTGTACATGTATATATGAACAAAATCGAGAGAGGTAAATAAAGGGACGATACAAGATACGACGATGGTGTTACTCTCGCTATGCCTTCGTCCTCGTTTCACGTCCTTCGAGGGATGTCGGGGCCGGCTATAAAATCATATCGGATGATTTGATTTTGCAAGCGCGTCTACCCTCTTTCCCACGGCCCCACGCACTCGTATGTTTCATAAGTGGTAAGGCACAGACGATGACGGAAGCGAAAATCAAAGAATTCTCTTAGCAAATGAAAAGCGTCAAGAAGAGCCTTCATTTTCCTTGATTTTCCAGTTAATCGTCCGATACCGCGGTCCACTTTCCTCTAACGTTCGTTCCTTTTTCCCAGCATACTCTATCCATTTACTACGCAGAAATTGAACGTCTATCTCGGTACGCGTGAATAGCGCGAAAAAAGTGTAACGGCTTCTCCGGGATAGCGCGCGTCAAACGAACGTTTTGCTGAAGAAAAGGAGATTGCGCGTTAACGAACGTCACCGGAAAGCAGCGGATGTAAACTCAATTGCCCGTTTGAACGAATTTTCGCACCTACGCCTACGGCTGGAAAGCGATCGCCGTTGGTGGTTTCATCGTCGGCGGTTTCATCATCGGTGGTTGTCAGTGGTGTACGGCTTCAGCCCCGTGATGAGCGAACCAGCAGCGAAGCATGGAGGCAATTTGTCGGCCGGCCGTTTGTTCGCGCTGATTGCAGCGTAGAAAGAAATTTAATTAATGGGATGTAAACAAAATTGAGGACAAGGTCCTCTAGAGTGGTCATTACCGTGAGCCCGCGATAAGCTAATTTCAGCGCGATATGTATTTTCTGACCGACGCGACGCGACGCTACACGGCGACGTATAAGCCGCTAGTTCCAAGGACGGCATTCAATGGCGCCATTCGCTATTGGGCCAGGAACCGCAGGTAGCGTCGTATTTTAACCCCATTTTGGTTAGAACGTGGCTTGGTGCGATCATCGCTTTGCACGGTTAGACTAGCGTTCGTATGTCGTACCTTGTCTCCCCGGCTCTCCCTCATCTTCGCACAGATCGATCGAATCGAAGGTAATTATAAACGCAGCTGCCGACGGATGTCGAAGGATAAGCTGCTGGCGATGTCAAAAAGTGTGAGAGAAGGACGAGAGTCGAGGATTTTTCTCGAACAATACATGTCCCCGTCTAGGGTTTGTTTTTCAAGGTAAGTGCTGTCCTCACTAAAGACGCTCCTCACGACAGGGGCAATTACGTGCATTTCTTGGCATAGACACTTCGTGGAAAGACCGTTAATGAACGTGCAAGAAGTGGTGGACGTCTCTGCCTCTTCTTCTCGACCTTGAGTCATCTTGAGCACAAAGAAAGAACACACGACCCTTCTGGGGTAACCTGCCTTTTTCACGTGCTTTTCTTTTCTTCAACGTTTCGAGCAGTTTATTTTTTGTTTGCCTCAGGCTCAGCCAGTGAAGGACGCTAAAGGGCGGAAAGGGGTGGACAAGGCGGAAAGGGTCTGGTAAGAGGAGCTCTTTTAAAGTGCCGTTGAGGGTGGACCTGGGAACGTGAGATGTCAGTTGCCACGCGTGGAATGGTCAGTTACGGAGAAGGTCGCGGCGGTACATGCTTTTATTGTAGAGCCAGTGGATCCATCTGGTTCGATGGTTCGAATCAGACTGAATGTTCGTTCGGTTTGATCAATAAAAGTAGCGCGCACGCGTCCTCGCCAGGCGGTATATGAGAGTCGTTCTCTTTCTCTCCTTCTCTTCCTCGATTCTCGCTGCCTCCCAAGATTCTTATAATTACAACTATATGTCACGAGATGTCAAATATCCGAAATAGTTACGACAATAATTTTCTCGTATAATCGCGAGACTTGATACACATGCGCGTATCATAGAGAAGAGCGCAGGAAATGAATCATTAATCGTTTGCCTGTAGGAGTTGGTTTTTCTTTGCTACAGAGCTTCTTTATTGGACTCCTCAGTAGTGCCCTGCGTGTGATATCTAGAACGAAATGATAAAGATAGCATCTGGGGACTGAGAAAGCGGACAATTTGGAAATTGTGCTGCGTCGTGTGACAAGCAAAAGTGTTGCTGGCTCTTTACATTGTTGTTCGCCAACTGTTCAAGAGTCACCTTTCCGGCCTTCAAACCTTCTTTTCGGATTCCTAATGCATCGTACTCATGTAACTTCACAAAGGCGTCGTTCCTTTGTTCGTCGAGATCATTTTTTTCACTCCGATATACGTGACGTATATTTCTTTATCAGAACCGCAAGCCATATCGATGAAGCTTTTCACATTTCTCATCGTTTCACGTTCCGTTGTCCTATCTTTCATATTTATTTTTCGCCCTCACAGATAACCGTTCGAGCCATTCTGAGAATTTTCATTTTCCCCATTCGCCTCGCCGGTATTTTTTCATTTCTATTCCTGTGAAAATGAGCAGGAATGAAAATGACTGATTGCGAGAGTCTTAAACTTCCAACCGATAGCTTTTTATTTTTCGTCTGTGATGTAAATTAATCGGTGGTTTCGATGGCGCCATCCGCGAGGGTCTTGATCGTTCGATAAATGATAAACTTCCTAGCGACCGAGGTTCCTCGTTGGCAGTTCTCTGACGCTCGGGATATGAAATTACCGGCTCAAGATGACGGTTTACTTTGTCATCCTCCGACTTTCTCGACGTCTCGCGATTTCCTTCGCTCGCTTAACTGCGGCGAATAGCGACTTTTTCCCGCGTATTGGCCACCACTATTCCGATGTTGAAAAAATTCATTTTTTACTAATATTAATCGTCAGTCGATTCAATCGATCTACTTTAACAACATATTCTCCCTCTGCCTTTGTGAGTTAAGGAAGAATCAATCAGTCTGATGAAACTGTGTTTCAATAAATCGGCTGCTGTGACAATAAAAACGCATGATCGGTCTTCGCGGCATTGTCCCATATAAACGTAGGTCGTTGTTGCGTTTAAAAGCACCGATCCATCGTATCTACCCAAGCGTGCGGGGTTCAATCTTGTGTTATTCGCTCTCCCCGCTGTTGACCTTTTGGGTAATCCTGCGCTTCGCTGAAGCGAGATTGAAAGAACTATTCGATCTCGAGTACATATATGGAATTCTTTTCGTGGCTGTCGCATGTACGGTTTACCGGCGTGTTTGCCGTTGACCGTAGCGGAATGTGCAGAGCGCCGCCAAAGGAAGCGTTATTTCGGCCATCGAAGATATGTACAAAGACGGACTCAATGATAGATCGACATCATCCCGTTGTTACGGTCTCTGCATTATTCCCTCTGTTGCTACATACTTCATATCGACGCTCAATAGTGCCTACGAATACTCAACTACGCGTTATCACTCGCTCTTGTCGTGACCAGTTCTACCTGCTTGCTGATACGCCGCAGGAAAATACACAATTATTTCTGCGATGCTCGTGAGCCGTCAGGCCACAGGGATGAAGCGTATAAATTAGTCGGACAGGAGAGGCAAGTATGGAGGGCGAGAAATATGGAAGGACAGATTCGTGATGGCGCGCGATCAATTTTTATGCTGCTACTTCTTTTCAATTAGAGTTACCCTAGCGAGGTGGTTAAATTTCCAGGCCCCTTCTGTACGTTCCTTGGGTTATAAAAAAAGTGTTAACCTTGCGTTATTCGTGCATCGTTGTTCCCGACCATCGATGTAATATTGCGCTTCAGCGAAGTGTAATCAAGAGGGGTGATATTGAGTTTTAGGAAGTTCACCAACTGGACAAGAACTAGGATTCGAATATGAGGATTCGACCTCCTCCGTCAGTCCTTCTTCGCTTTCATATTTCAACCCTCCGACAGGGGCAAATATCCCGTCTGCTTATTTTTCTGAGCACGATGCATACTAGTAGCCTTTCTGGAATACGTGTGCACGTCGTTTCGTTATTTGGTTGCACTCCGTGAATTGTTCAACTTACTGTTCGTGTCGCCAAGAGACTGACAAAGTGTTCCCGACAATAAAATTTTCATATTTCGAGCGAAATGAAAATTGTAACAGCTGGTTGTTAAGTCGAGCGAAGGAAATAGGTGGAGGAGCGGTTACGTCGTAAATCGTTCAAAATGTTATTCCGTGAGGCAGCGGCGTAACGTTTTCGCATCATCATGGCGTGGCAAAGATCGATAGCGCAACGTTCCTGATCGCTTTTTAGTAACCGTTTATCGCGGTGGTTCAATAAATAGGTCGAAACAATGCTATGAATCAATGGTGGATGCCTTCGAAGGACGATCTGCAAGAATTATGCCCAACCAATCAAAAAGAACAAATTTTTTCTTAGTTTGTAAAGTTGCCCTGACATTATCCACCCATCGAAAGGCAGAGCACTCTCTCAAATCACTCGATGTTTGTCTTTCACGCGGCTCCAGCATGCAATATCAATTTGCATAAAATTTCTTAATCACGCACGCTTGTAAGTGTTAATAAAATGCGAGATTAATGCTCGCTCTGTAGACACATTATATCTTCCGTGCCCTCCTGCTTGCAATAAATTCATATTAAATTAAAGGCATCTAATTGCTGCCGAACGGGTGACACATTTCACTGCCTGCCGATTAACACGGTCCAATTGTGTTAACGAATAAAAACGAATGAAAACTCCATCAATTCTCACAATTACGAAGGTAAATGTACAATTTGTCACGTCCCCGGGAATCGTTGCTCAACGTCGGCGTTTCTGTTCAAAGAACTGGCAACCTCCGTAAGAATAAGTACTTAAATCGAAAAACTTTGACGGTAATGAATTCCGCAATTAATTCTCCCCTGAATTGATCCAATTACGCGGCTCTACGACATTTTCATGGTGCGGCCATTTATTCTCCTTTTATCGTTGACGAATTGACGCAATGCTTGAGAAGTTCGCAAACTAGTATATTTGTTTCATACACATCGTAGCCCTTGCCTAGAAATGTCTTTCATGCTAAATTAATATGATCGGGTCAAGTTTCTAATCGAATACGAGCGCTCCTGAAGATGTAATTAATTCAAATAATCCGACGGTAATCTGCGCCGAACTACGACGGTCATAAAGACGTCATTAATTCTCGCGTAACGAGGAGATCGAGTACGTGACGGTCGGTTAGAGCTCCGTCCTCTATCCCCTAGAAAATACCTGGGACCATTAATCTCGATTGACTTTCTTCTTCGGAAAACTACGATCGGCTCTCGCGCTATTGCGAGACTACGTGAAGGAGATAGCGCGAGAACTGTTAATCTTCCACCGAACAGTACATTTTCGTCAGTTTCGTCAGCTTCTTCAGAACTGGAACACACTCTCGTGCTTTGTCGGTGTAGCACGAATCGCATGCGCGAAATTCGACAAGCAAGATTGCTCGAATAAATCTCCCGGGCCGAAAAGCGCTTTGTGCCGACAGCGACACGCGTGATTGATTCTTTCAGACTGTCTAGTCGATCGAAGAAGTTTCATTTTTTTCGAGCCAAGAAATGAAAGTCTTCCAATCGAGAGAGGCATTTTAAGAATGAAATGTATGAAAACTCAATGTCGGCGCAATGCTTGGTTTATTCTACTGGATTCTGCATAACGTCGTCTCGCACGCCGAAATCGTTCGCGATAGACCATAAAATAAAGTATTTTTTGAAGATCTGTTTATGCTCTATAAGATGGCATCAATGCCGAAATCCCCAAAAATTCGTGCGCATGTGCACCTTTCGTGATATCCCAGAAGGTCTGGTTAGAGTATCATTCCACTCATACGCCTCAGCATCGGCAAGCTTCTGTAGAGCCGGCAACTATGACAGCAGGCCAAATCCTTGAAACGTGCAAAATCCGTTAGCCTTGTGTTATTTACACCGTCGCTGTTGACCTTCAACCCGTTGAAATATGGTGAAAAACAAGGCGAGCTTTTAAGCGCGCCGCGTTTTTCTATTCCCACCAACTATTTATACCACACACTCACGCATGCACATGTGTTTACGCGCTCCGCTCGTTTGTCGGGGCACTTAATTTGCTGATAAGTAAGATGAATAAGAAGATATTCTCGACTCTTTGAAAGTGCGCCTCGAGCCAACCCTTGTCCGGCGAAGTGCGCGCTATATAATCAGAATCGGAAAAATGTCGAGGACAAATTGGACGTAATTAGATTGGCCCTTGGGCTTTTTTCATGAGGGGGCTCCCTTGCCCGACGGTGGGTCTGACAATTTTTGTCTTCCATCATCGACGATAATCGGACGGTCACCTCGCGCGAGCTCGTCCTGATATTTCATGAGGAAAGTCCCGTTGCTACGAAGCGAGTGATAGAGCGTTAAAGGGAGACGGAGCGAGATGGATCGGGGCATAGAAGGAGATAGACTTGTTCGCATGGCATATATTTCAGGTTGGCTCGGAGGGTTGAGCCCGTGGCCGGGGCTGGAGCCTAGTGAGATCGAGTGGATCTGGCTCGATCGCAGCGAAGTATCAGGAATTTGAGGAAATTTCACGTCGAGGCGAGGGCGAGGGGGCGAAAACGACGAGGCGTCGTATAATGGGGCCGCGGTGCCATCGTCGCTCGTCGTCTCGATCGATTCGGCCAATCCGAGCTTCCTCCTCCGCCGATGCCGTTACTGACTCTGACTCTTCCCACCTTTTCCGCTCCTGTTGTCCTTCTACCTCTTGTTATTCCTCCGGTTCTTCCTGCTGCTAATCTTTCCCGTACGCTTCCACTCCCCGCTCTTCTTTATCATCCCGCAGTAGTTCCTTCGTTCGTTTGTCCCTTTCATTAATTTCGCCCATTCAGAACGCAGTGCAGGAGCACTTAACGACGACAATAGGCGCAAACAAGGAAGTGAAAGTTGTTAGCAGTGGCGTTGTGTGGACGTACTTCGCCTCCCGTTCTACGTGATTCTTTCAAGTACTTTTCCGTGAATAGAGAGGAGGCGCTGATGGTCCAGGGTACTCTTCTTCGATATCCAGCGTAGTCGCCAATTCAAGCACTCCGCGCGAGACAATGGAGATATTCGAAGGGGACGAGAGTTGCAGATAAGCTGGCGGTGTGCCTGCTCGATAATACTTATTTCAACGTGCGATACGAAGTTACGTTCGTCTCTTCTTGCTCCTTCGTGCGGTCGCCTTCTATTGGACATGCAATCGTCGCGATAAGATGAGAGTTTGGCAGGGTTGCCAAAGGGCAAGAAGAAAGTGAATATTGCTCCAGTTGGAGCACATTCAACTCCAATCGGCTGCAACTAGGCGAACAGTTTTCCCTTGTTTCCGAAGCGTGGAACGTGTGCGAAGCGTCAAAGCGGCGCGGGCGGCACAGTAGTGGCTACCTTTCAGCGTCAGACGCGAGCAACAGCCGTCATCATGCCCCTTCTTCCCCATCTGCGGAAGCCCCTCAGACAATGACGAATATTAGAACGATGAAACTTGTTCGCAGTTTGCTCCGGTACACACCGAGCGACCGAGCTGCCGTCAAATTGCCGTAATAATAGCCGTCCCGCTTCGCACGTAATGGATTTGTAATTATGTACGCGCTCAACCGTCCTTTACAATCATTTATTTCTATCATCTACTTTTTCACCTCATGCACTTTATTCTGATACTAAATAATTTGTTTTAGGTACGGAGGAGATTTTGCTATCCCTTTTTTCCTCTTTCCAATTAATACACTTATTTTTGGGACTTCCAACGAGCCAAGCATGAATTCTCCTTTACGAGTGATAACCTTTACACGGTTCTGGGAATGCCGGAGGGACCTTAATATGCCGTTTCAGTACGTGCGCCGTGTACTCATTATTATTTTAATATATGCATCGAATAGAGAGTGCTCTCTTAACACTGTCCGTGTGTATGGTAAAATGTGTTGGCAATATACTATAAATTGACGGGAATATTTCGATTAGTCGGCCTTTCTTTCACGTTCGGACCGCGGAACAAGTTTGATCAATTTGTCTAGTGAACGGTAGTTGTGAATAGAAACGAAGCAACTACTGAGTATAATTGGGCTATAAGAATTTCGTTGCGTTTCTTCGTTTCCCAAAGAGTTTGCTTGTCATCACATTACTATTTTCAACATTAAAACTAAGTTTGTACGTACCGACGCGGGCCATCCCGCACAGTCTTCTTCCTTTTAGAACGCGTAAAAGAGGGTGGTCTTTACAAGATTCTTTGAATACCGGAGTGGTCTAATATAGAGGGAGAAATGTTACTTGCCCACCAGGCAACGCGGACGGCATACAAAAGAGGCAACTATTCCATTATATGCATGGAATTGAAAATTCCTGCTGCCGTTTGGGCGTACATCTAGCAGGAAGGGGTTGGCCTCAAAATCGTGCAAAATTTCTCTCCGGACAAGTACAAGCCCGTCCGCACCAAGCAGCGGCCCCATTACCGCCTTCACTATTTTAATTGAGGAACTCCCATCAATCATGAATCCATCTTTCGCTCACGGGAGAGACTTTACAACGTTCCGAGAATACCGGGACCGTTTAAATATTCCCGGGGCAATGTCAGTTGTGAGTTTGGCCAGGAAGCCGCTGTACAATAAGTATTTCAGTATATGCACTACCGTGTGCTTACACGTACGCTGTCTACGTGTGCCGTTGTGTATACGGGAAGAGAGATAGAAGAGGAGGGACGGAATGTGAGAGAGATGGTTTTCGTACAGAGAGCCCAGGGCAAGTGTGTTCGCGAAATAATGCACGAAGCGGCTTTCTTTACATTTTACATGGTTCAACGCGGCCACCTGCAGGCTCGACGTCGTGCAACGTGCAACAGACTTTCCACTCTTCTTCTGCCGGACTACACGGAAGACGGAACGTGGAACGGAGTGGCCGCGTAAAGGCCAGTTGTCTTATGCAAAGAAAGAACCGATGTGGTCCTCGTCTTGTCTTGTAGCCTGATCCGATTGAGAGTGGTAAACGAGACGGAACAATAGGCTGAACGGATCTTTACTATTGAGAACGCCGAAGATCTGGCACAGCTATTCAGTGGATGGAAGAGCCGCGTGTTTTATTGCTCGCACAGAAAAGCCTGAATTTACGATTCCTGAATGTTTCCGATACAATAAAGAACATTTTATAATATTGGATCGGCTCATATTGCCGGTGGCTGGGCGCTGGGAGTTGTTGTCGGGATAAGCCTGAAAAGGAGCACGACGACAGTGGGGGAGCGATGGAAATTAGGAACATCAATTCCTTGCCTCGTGGAATTGCCGCGCTTGAATTTGGAAGGACATTTTGACGTATGTGAACGCCTCGTGTGTCGCGCACCGCCTGAAGGCGTATGCACGTAATCATTTTACGCATGACGCGTCTCGATATTGAACGATATCTTCGAATACAGGCTGATTCATTATAGGCGTACGCAAAGCCGACAATTTGGTCCAGCGCCACCAAGGATAA
Source organism: Priocnemis perturbator (assembly GCA_963942575.1). Taxonomy (NCBI): domain Eukaryota; kingdom Metazoa; phylum Arthropoda; class Insecta; order Hymenoptera; family Pompilidae; genus Priocnemis; species Priocnemis perturbator. Next base: position 8,967,844 of record OZ012649.1, on the reverse strand, counting down.
AGGTATATCAAAAGAAACTCGTCGAACTCATCGGGCCAAAAAGTGGACGACGAAATTGTAAGTATACAGACGTTGTCCGACATTTTCGAGTGATATAGGGTGTACGTTACCTCTGAATCGCTCCGTATATCGTCAGTTCCATTTGCAACATATTACCTTCGAGCCAACGTTGCGGCTTACGTTGATGCTCCACCCTCTTCGCTTCAATACGAAGATTCAACGACAAAGTCGATGCTGCATTTACAATGATTGGGAGATGATAGAATCGTCGTTCATGTTAAAGTTATGCAGCATCTGTCATTGTTCAATTGGGACACACATCATTTTAACTCAAATCCGTCTTCCCAATTTTTCGGAACGCATACTAACAGATGTCCATGTTTAGGAACGTCACTTCAGAAAATCCTTAAAACACGGTTTTTGCATTACAGGTGGCATTCGCTGTTTTGCACGAGTTTAAAAATTCTGTTTCCTGTGTCGGATTACTTCGGGCTGGCCCGAAAGAAACGGTGCTTCAATGTTCCTTTGGTCGTTTTACGGTCAGACCCGTGCTCTATTCCGACGGGACAGGTATTTCTTCATTCTTCCAACGTTGTGCTTCATGTCAAAGTTCGAGTCTGTATCTACTCGTTCCGAAACTTTCGTCAATTCTGCTCGTGTCGGAACGATCGAAAGAATGTTCCCCTTTTGGCAAAACTTTCGCGAAGAGGACAAGAACGTCTGAAATTTACTGAAGTTGTACATAGAACCCCTGAGTCTTTGTCGCGTTTCAACTTTTCCTATTCCGTTGCAAAACACATACAGGTTAAAAAAGACTCATTTATCGCGATATATCTCACATGTTTCTGACACTGATAAATCCGTACATTTTTTCGGTTTGCTCGATCCCTCATTTTACACGTACTTCAGTTGTTTCTCTAGTACTTTGTTCAATTTAACGTAGTTTCCATGTGTCTTGAAAATGTGAAAATGTCGTTAGGCGTTCGATGGGGTACGGCCTTTGTATGAGCGCGTGGAAGATGAACGACTTTAACTCTGTCCGTAGTGCAAAGTAGGCGAGCCAAGGAAGTACGCACAGTAAGTGCTTTAAGTTTCTCAGGGAAAGAGCTCATTGGTTCGAAATGGAGGTTCGGGGGTAGAAATAGGGAACTTTCGGCGTTAAAGAAATCCTTTGGATTCAGCCAAGAGTGACGAATCAGGGAGGAAAGAGTCTAACGCGTACATTAAAAGCAATGATGATAAAGTGCATCGTTCAGAAAGTGCCGGCGTACAATTTAGACCGTCCCAGAAATTATGCGAGGATGAATAAATTTAGCCGAAAAAGAGAACAGTTTAAAAACGAGGATCGCTGTTTCAAAATGTCAACGGTTGCACAATCGGTACTTGCGAAGAGAACGTTTCATATCCAGATTAAACTTTGAAAAATTAGTCTTTCAGTATCATAACGCCGAATGTTTAGAAACGACTGCGGTAAGGTAAATGTTTGCTGAATAACGGTGACAAAGTTGAAAATTTCGTTTTGCCCCGGACCTGTGCCGTTCGATAGAGGGTAATTTGCGCCGAAAATAGACCACTGGCTGCAAGCTGAACTCTCAACAGTTTCGCAGTTCTCCATTCTTCTCAGCGACACAGTGTGAAAGCCAAACTCCTCAGTGCGTGGACCGTTTGCGTTCGACTTTGAACTGTCGAGAATTTCTTGGCGTCAAGTTAAAAAGGAACTGGTGCAAGTAAGAGCACACGAATTAAACGAGGGAGAAAGAAAAGCAAGTCGGCGCGCGGCGCGGTGATGCGAAGCGGGCGGAGGAGAGACGTCCGGGAGTGCCGGTAATTAAAAACCGCGCGATCTTCAAGAAACTGTTGAAGAGTCGCCGCCGGTATTGACCTAAATCAGGGCAGCCGAGAGTATCTTGGGGGATCCGTTTATATTAATAAATAATGTACTTACCTAAGTGTTACTCTCGAAACGGAGCAAAAACGAGGTTTTTGGGGGCGGATACGGGGAACGATCCTTTTTAAAGCAATGCGACCCGAAGGACGAAGAGTTACGGCCGCGGCGATGGATGTACGTAAATGCGTACGCGTGGATGCGTGTGCTATACGGCTATAGAAGGCGCACGTATGCGCACGTTGGACGCCTATACTTGCGCTCGTGAAATATGTATGAGTGTGCAATGTGTCGAGCTTCCTCGTTCCAGGGGAGTAATGTACGTATCGCGCGGTCACTGTCACGCGTACGAACAACGATCTCGTTCACGATGTTTGCAAAGGTAATTGGAAACAGCTCTTCAGAGGTTCAGCCTGCGGCTGTTTGCCGCCATTCCGTGCGCACTAGCTCGCTTCCACTTATCAGGATGATTTCGAGGGTAGGAGTACCGTAATAAGTGCGATCGGCGGGAGCTCGTTTGTCATCGGTCGCTGCGCGACTCTATTGTAAGCCGCGCCTATTGTTTAATCGATCGTTACCTTATACCCTCTATATTTTACCGCGTAACGACGGATAAACGTCATTTGCCGTCATAAACGTCGAATCGATGGCAGATTTAGGGTTTACGGTAGCGCGGAGAGCTCCATCCGGCCATCTTTACGGCCGCATATTCCATTAGTGATCGGGGTCCAGGTATGATCGTATAGAGTATTTTGATTCTTCCGAATTACTGCGGCAGGGAATCACCAATGGGATGATCCTCGGATTAACGCGCACCTAAATTTGATTTTTATGCAAACGCACACAACGCCGGAAAACCGAAATCAATGTGGGAAATCGTCAGCTCGATCGTGAACGATATTAAAGAGTAATGGGGTTAGGGAAGATTGATTTTGCAAGGATTCGACGAGACCTCGTCGACTCGATTCCTGGCCGGTGTTCGCTCCGGGAAAAGTGGGAAAGAGAGGACCTTCGATCAACGCTATCGAAAAACGTCATTTTCACTCGGATCGTTTTTATTATGACGCTTTAAATGTACAGACGAGAGAGGAAAATTTAAATAAATGGGATCTGTGGTGAAGACAATTATAATGCTGCAGTGGTGTGTGAAAACCAGGAATGGGTGAAATGGGAAGAATTGGACATTGAGAAAAACATCCCGGGAACATGAAATAAATAATTGGGTGGAATCGCCGAAACGGAACAGAGGATTGACCACTGTGTCGATGAAGCTGCTTGACAATTTTTAAGTGGAAATGTGTCCCACACAGATGCAGCGATCACGGTTACAGCTCAATATTCATTTCCAGCATGAAAAAATTCGTAGATCTAGGTATCTGCTTAAGTTGTGTGTGTCGCGTGTTAAACGCGAAATAAAGGGTATTTATGAGTAGCAGACTAATTAGATTCCGTGGCAAAAATAGAGCGGCAACGTGGGGAATGCACGTACGAACATTTGTGCGATCGATCAAGCGCGCGAACTGCGCCAAACTGGAATGCTTTCTGACGTGAATGAATTTTGGTTCTGGACGAAGGACATACGTCGTACGTGTACGTGATCCCCATTCGGGACTTTTCTTTCCCGTCGGAACATGAGGAACGCCTCTTTACTCGATGGACCGAGTTTATTGCGTTCTTCTCGCATTACGTCAGTCCCTCGCGACCACGTAAAACGCCATTAGGTCGGCCGGCTGCTCGTAAAATATCTTAATTACGTACGTCAGACGACATCGATCCAACAGAGCTAGTACTATGTGGGCGAGATTACGTTTGTTGCTTATATAGTTAGCATACGAGCACGTCGGACAATTATAACCCACAGAGTACGCAAGCTCCCTCGACAGGACAATCCTCGTCTATGCCCGACGCTCGTTCAGTTGTCTGTATCAGTTTGCTACTACTCCCCGACGAAAGATTGGTTGTGTCACAAACATTTGCGAACAGGCGTTTATTGTGCGCCAGTGTGGCTTATCGTGCATTACGCCCACTGAAAAAATATTCTCCTCTAATAGTCGTTGTCATGAAACGCGGAGTTGATTCTATTTCAGGAGGATATTGAAGAGAAATCTCTACCAGTACCGGAAATTCTTCAGAGTTCTCGATATAGTCCATGCGTGTGGAAGTATCCACTGTATTCCGCACTGATCTGAAATTGGTACCTCTCAAAGAAAACAGTAGGGCGTACATTTCAGCCGTCGTTACCGTCCATAATTGCAGCACCGGCGAAGCAGAAGAAACGGGATCTTCGGCGAGGACTTAATGACCATTTAAGGTCCGGAAAGTACTTGAAAAAGTATAAAATATGCCATGCAAATCCCTTCGTGCAAGATCTCTTTTAAAAGAAATCTCCCGTTAGACATTTCCCTCAACGTTGTCGCGCGTAAAAGTAATAGGACGAAATAAAGAGGGGAGGATCCGAGAAATTCTGCTGCGAGTTTCCGCCGTGGAAGTTTGCGGGACCTCGCAAAAAATATAATCGTAAACACGATCAGCATTATGCGAAGTTCACGAGGTGATTCAGCGTATATTTAAGGGTCTGAAAGTGCAGTTTTGCGGAAAATCCTCTGCCGTAGATTCGCCTTGATGTTATTTCTCATAATGGTACGCAGTGCCAGGGGTAAAAAGAGAAGGCGGAGCCGGGAAATTTTCTTAGCGATACTTCAGTGGAGGCGCTTGGCAAATATCCGCGCGAAACCATAATTGCGTAAATGCGATTCGGGGCTTCCAAATCCAACGAAGAGAAAGAGAGAGAGAGAGAGAGAGACAGAGAGAGATAGGGAGAGTGAAGAGTCGGTGAGAGTATTCCAAGTGTCAGAAAGCACGTAACGATCCCGCGGGCATCCAAGTCCCTTGGGCAAAGCGCTCTCTAACACGGAAAAGCCGACTTTGCGCGTCAAAGTGAAGGGGTGGCGCGGGGAAGGGTTGGGAGCGGGACTGCTGAGGGACAAGTAAGTTGAGGGAAAGGAGAAAAGAGGAAGCGTGGGGGACTCGGTCGGGCCGGTGCCGCTGTCGCGCCGTCACAGCGCTTTCAATTTTTATTTTCGCCCGAGGTACACTTCAGCATTAAGTACTCGAAGGTGGCCGATATCCGATGCTTTACCTCAGTAATGGCGTTTTTATGTCCGGAGTCTCTCATTCTTGCGAGCGTGGGCGAGCGGTGCTGAGCGATACGTCGCAAGTTAAACGATAGATATCGCTTGACAACGCACGCGGTCGCTCGCAAAAACTCGTCACCGCGCGCACGATGCGCCACGTGAACACTTTTACATCCGATACTTTTATCGCACTCGGCGTTACTGGGCGCGGCAGGCACCTGGGAATCATTATTCTCATCCGGCACGGTTATCGGTAAACGCTGGCCGTGTTGCGAAATTGAGGCAAACTTTTTCAAACCAAATTTCATCGCAAACTGTTTTAACTTCAGCGCAAAGTTTGCCTTCTGTTCCCGTTTTTATGGAGTCCTCGAACGGCGTGGCTTCGCCGTGAAACAAGATTTGCCAAGGCGTCTTCGTCAATTTGTTGACCGAAGATATCAGACACGGGTTACGATGTTTGCGATTACGGACAGGTACTTCGGAGGTCGTTATCAGGGGTAAAGTGCCACGACTAGTTGCGAGCGGAGTTAGCGTTCGAATGAGCTTGGAGAGGCAGAGAGAAGCCGCAGGTCACCGCCATCGGTTTACACCGGGGAACTTGAAAGTTACGCCAAACTTCGGGAGGGTCGAAACTCCTCAACGAAGTGGGACAAGGAAGGATGACTTATATCGAATGAACGAATATCTTGGAGGCAAGCTCCTTGCAATGTATATATATGTATATGCGAGCTTCAGTCGTAGGCAGTGGTCGCACTCTCAGCATGAAACATCGATCGCGCGCGGTTCTCTCCTCGCTTCCAACTTGAACCCCAATATATAGGATGTCGACGAATTAACGGCGTAACTTTCGGATTATCTGCCGGCAAACTCGCAAACCGGCGACGGTGAAATCGAAGGGAAACCTCGAGTGAAATCGCGGGATGGGAGGCATTATAGTTAGTCGTTTGTCGTTTCAGCGAGCAGCTTCTCCAATTGGCGATCTCTATCCACTCCTTCGCCGCACGGGTGCAATCGATGTGCCGAAATCGTTTTGGCAATGCAATCACGTAGTTTGTAGATCGACGATCAAGAATCACGCAGATATTTACGTATACGTGGGAAAGAGAGAATAATTTTAACAGGATCAACTACAGGGGTTTTCAGCACCTCGTCTTTGTTTTTTGCCTCGCTTTCATTTATTTCCGATCTTTTCGCTACTTCGTTTCTGCGACCTTACACTCTTACACCTTGAAAAAGAGGCTTACGTACAGGTAGACATAAGCGGCGTTAAAGAATTATCATTATTGTTATTGTTATTATTATTTAGTAATTAGTTAAGATATACTGCACCTCGTATGGTGATACGCGATGATTTAGGCACTTTTGAACGTATGTATGTATATAATACTAAACACTGGTCACGCTTCTGGCCGTATTTCGCTCGATCGATAACAGTTATCTCACCTTATCTAGCACTATCGTTTCTTCGGACTCCTGTCTTCTTTTCTCTTCTCTGGTCACGTGTGACATGTCCGATAAACAAACGAATTACGCGCTTAGTCTTTCGTCCTTGGAAGCTCGTCGCGACAGTCGTTTGTGTTCGATGAATCATTATATACGCGCCATTTGGTATTTTTAGGCTGATTCGGTTAAGGTTGGTTAGAGCGCGTTCATAGCACCGCTAGTTCTCACGCTTCCTCAATGCATTTAATATCGTTCCACTCTCTTTATTCTTTGTTACAGTCCTGTCTGGCTTTCTGGTGAATCAGGAGTGCACGCCGGTAGAATCGCTGTGATATTATGTTCGGAAGCGATTCGTGTGTAAAAACGTAAATGCATCCTGCCTCCTTAAGCGATACGTTTATCACAGTTACCAATTGCAACCATAGGACGATTATGCATAATTGTAGATAGCCAATTGACATCGCACCTTGCAAGTTCAATGGCAACGAACCCTGCACCAAGAATAGGCCTTGAAACGGGGCAGGGTAAAATGAAAAAGAAAGAGAAGTATGGATCAACCAATCTCATCTTCACATGCTGTCCCCGCGAGTCACTTACGTTCGACACGAAACTTATGTCTTCGGGAAAGTTGATCATTTCCGAAGGCTTCACTGCAGTAGGCCGCTCCTGTCGTAACTGACGGACCTGAATGCGTCTTCCACTAAATCGGTTAAACACCTGACTGCTTGCAGCAACGCAGCCAAGAGCAGAGAAAGGGATAAGGATATCAGTTTACTGGGCACGAGAGCATTGTCGTTTGGGCCCTGCACCCTGCCGGTCGCCTTCTTTCTTTTTCGCTTGTCGCAATTCACCTTTCCACCCTCCTTTTCTTTATCACTGGAAGCATTTCGCTTCTGCCGGCACGGCGATCTGTCCGTCGACCTAGGAAGCGTGCTCTCCATAGACTCCTTGGAGATTCTCGTCGGCTTCTTATAAAAATCCGAAGCCATGGTCGATCGTCGATGAGACACACTGGTCGGCGTCTTTTTCCGAAAACCGTCGGCTCTTTCCTTCAGAGCAATCGAGCGGTTTTCTCTTCCCAATTTTGAAATCTTATCTATTTGCATCTGCAAAGTGCTCTCCGACTTTGCTTTCCCGTTCATGTCGAAGCAATTGTTGGTAGCCTCGAATGGTAGATTTTGCAACGAAGTCTTTCCGTTTCCATGCCGATCTGCGTACTCCGAGTTCTGGAACGTCGAGTTCTCGTCCAGCGAATTTGTCCTGCTGTGACATTTGTCGCGAAAAAAGAATTTCTTTTCAGCACAAGCGGTATTCAAGTTATAATCGACTGCGCTGGCTGGTTCTTCCGGTTCGGACGAGCAGAGTCTAATATTCTCTTTTGTCTCTTCCAGGATGATTCGTCTGGGCGGAGTTTTTCCGAGGCTATTTGGAATGAAATTGACGGCTTTTTCAGGATCTGCTTGAAAGCAATTTGAGGCACGAAGACTACTCGCATTCCCGTCGCCCCAATCGCTGTTCACCGTTCGATCATCCGTGGATTTGACAGCGCTGTCATCTTGATTAGCTGTATCAGAAGATTCTTCGTTCGATGCACCAAACGGTCCTGCCGCGGCGTCTCCATCTTCATCGTCGTCATCCTTAATGGATCGGTTTCGATTTATCCAAACGTCTCCTTCTTCCTCTTCTTCGTCGTCCTCGTCTTCATCCTCTTCATCAGAGTCCAAAGACGCCGGCTTGCTTCTGGTAATAACCGGGACCATTCCATCAGCGTAAAGAAGACCTTGAACTTCGAAAAGGCTTCTCTCAATACTAGGACTTTTGTATAACAGATTCCTTAGTTGCGGTATGTCGAGGTCTTGAACGTGAAGAAGATTCTGCTCGATGTTCAATAGGCTCTCCTCTATCTGAACCAAGCACTGCTCAATGTCGCATGTCGTCTCCTGCTGAGATTCGTTTTTTGATTTCGTTCCTGAGATCTTCTGGCTATCTATCTTCGCCACCTCGTCCTGCTTCTGCTCTTCTTTTGTGTAATTCGAAAAGATGTGCTCCGTCCACGATTCCGTGGGCCAGGTCGGTGGCTGAACGAGGCCCTGTTGCGTCTGACTGTCGTAAAAGACGCGATAATTGCTGTGACTATTGGCCACTTCGTAATTCGCGGTATATCTCGTGTCCCACATCAGACGATCGCCATCGAGGTTGTCCATGAAGCTTCTGTCTCTGTTCTCTGACGAAATTCCGCTGTAATCCTCGTGACTGTTAGCCATCGAATAGCTGGCACCGTCGTCGTCTCGAGGGATCTCCAACTCGGTCCTCGAATGCTCCGAGAACAGCTCTGAATATTTGTTATGACTACTGGAGTCTTGATATGCGTTGCCGTGGCTGTTGGCGAGTGGATACATCGTTGGCTCGAGATCCATTCCCCTGGAGGTTTCTTTGCGTTTTCTGTAATACATGAAGCTATCGTATTTCCCATGGCTGTCCGTATCCCCATCGTCAACGTCCTCGTCAACTTCCTGAGCGCCCTCGGGAAAAGGCATTCCCTCTTCGTCGGTTCCCGAATGATTAGGTCCAGCGTACTTGTCGTCGATCAAAATGTAGCCATCGAGAACGTTGTCGTCCAAGTCGATCCATCTGCGTGGATCGTCCCTGCGCTCCCGATGTCTACGATCCCTCTCATCCTTTTCACTGACGCGTCGTCTTTCGCGCACAGCCGGATTCGGGTCGTGTACGTGAATCTGCACCGGGCAGAGGACGTCGGCTCTCCTCTCGATCCCGCAAACGATCGCAGGAGGTGTGGTAGCTGCTACGAGCGGTGCTGTCGTGTCATCTAGTAGAGCAGCGTCGTCTTGGAACACACGGTAGCGATAACCTGGGCAAGGTGTGTCGACCGGTGAATGCGAGAGGAGGTTGACGTAGCCACCGGCGCCCCTGCCGATGAGCGATCAGGTGATCGTTGATGTTCCTTGGTTCTGCACGATGTCGGATTCCTGGCTTTCGTTCAGCGCCTCGTTGCTCACCCGTGCACGATTCAGGTTGCACATCACCTACGATACGATTCGGATGCTAACCAAATGTCAGGACTCGGTCCGATTTATAAGTCCAACTTATACCTACCTTTGGATGGCTTATTCGAAGGTCTCTGAACTCGTCGGTAAAAGTGAGAATGTAAACGCAAAACGCTATCGCACAGAGCCACTCTGTTACTGTACTAGCAACGTGAAGCTCCCAGCCGCCATCTTCCTTATACCACTTTCGAGGATTCGTTCCTGCACAAGATAATAAAAGATATTGTCATAGGCTGTTTCATGAGCTAATGGTAGATTCGAAGAATAGAAGGAACCAACCTTTGTAGGCCAGATGGGCAAGCACCCCCGTAATGAGAATGACGAAGAAGCAAACGGTGCAGAAGGTGGATAGAGCCGTCCGAAGATGGGCCAGACGTAATGGACAGCCCAAAGGTTGTAGATAGAACGAACACACGGCCTAGGAAATTAAGAGTGTAATTAGTTTACACGTGTAATACGGTTTTCTCAAGGAAAACATAGAAACGCGGAATGCCTATTATTTTCTCGTGCTACCTGAGTCCAGAAATAAGCTGTGCCACCGCCAAAGCATAGAATGGCTCCTATTAGGTGTACGACGATCACTGAAGTTTCTTGAAAGTTTGCGACTATCGATAGGCCTAGCGTCGACGTGAGGCCTAAAATTAGAGCCCATCGATTCCATTTCGGCAGATTCGCTTGCAAACGAAATGCGCTGATGTATTCCTTTACTTGGGAATATCGTATGTATATTACGAAGCACACTGCAAAGAAAGAGATGAACGAATGTCAGAGTACGTGCGATCAAATACTCCAAACATACACAATACAGCAATAGAAAGCAATTATTCGGAAATATCAATATCTTTCTAATATACAATTGATAAGGAGTCTATCTTATATGTTGTCGACATGCTACAGTCATTTCTATCGGGTGCATATTCCGTTAGCATATTTCGTGCAAAGGTCATCGCTACCCCGCGCGAAATGTCGTGGATCGATATTCGTTATTTATCGTTGCCGAGGGTCTGGAATATTCAGGAAATGTTGCGATACTCACTGAGTGCCGCAGTCATATTAATAAATTGAGCAAATATACAGCTCTCCGGTGCGTAGGCGGCTACGTCTGAGATATAAGGAAAACCTGCCTCTACATGTTCTAGTAGGACGGCTATAATATAGCTAAAAGAAAAGGTAATCATTAAGAAAAATTTCGCCAGCAATATACGGTGTGATAGAGGCCTAGGGCCTAGGGTATCTTGCTTACGTTAAAATGAAGACTGTAGGTAGCGAGACAAAAAGAATGATTGGTAGATAGTGAAGATTTACAAGGTATTCCTGCTTCTCCATAATGCACACTGTTGATAATTTTCAAGTTATTTATCTGAAATATCGGCGTCTGCGATCGACGTTGCTATCGGTAATGCTCGCGCCGAAGCACGCGCCGAAACACGCGTCGATGCAGCCGCCGACGATTTACGATCGCTCATGCTCCTCGGTCGCTCTTCATATATCCTCGTGGCTGCCGGCTATTGCCTTATTGGTAACCGGTTGTGGCCCGTCAATCGCCAAGGCGTCTCCAGCAGTCACTATCAGCCGAACGAAATGCCATTAATACCACCTCCGATGGTCCTTCAATCAGAGAGCAACCTTTTATCATTCCATTCAGTTCCATAGAGAAACGCGTTTATGGCAGTAGTTGGAACTGCTAACTCAACCGAAAGACTAGTAATGAAGCAATAATTGGATTCATGGCATTATTTTCTCTACATCGTGGCTCGGCCTATCCTTTTCAAATCAACACGTACGGCTAATTAACTGTCACCCATAAATTGCAATATTTCCATTCACGCAGATGTTCGCGACGACAACAACGTGCTACCATACAAGTGCATCTCGGTGGTTTCAGCGTTATGTAAGACTCGATACGCGACGAAGCGTTTGAATTTCTCAGCAGAAAATTAATCATGACGCGTTTGTACAAGCGAAACCATGCGACAACAAATTGATCGCGGGTCCAACAGTCGATTGCACGTGTATGGCAAGACGTTAATGACACCGCGGCTTCTTCCGCGTTTGTCTGTTACGCGACGACACTCTCGATGGATTCGACGATATATAAAAGAGAAACGGCTTCAGAGTAGGAAACAGACAGCGTATAAGCGTATCTGTGTGCAGGTCAACTCGTGGCAGAGACTTCTCACGCGAACGTTGGTTGCGGATCGAAAAGCTGAACAATTAATAACTGAGAGTTCGCGCACGAGGTTACACGGTTCACACTTCACCCTGAAGCGCGAGAAATATTAAAGAATCCATTGAGAAGATTGAGTAGTAGAATTGAAAGTTGGGGACAGAGAAGACAATGTACCTCCCGTGGCCTGTGTCCCTCTCCCGTAGTCTCCCAACGCGCGAAACCCTTCCGTGGCTAGGGGTGATTGAAAGTCTTCGCCAGACGACCTCGACGAACGGTGCGACACGCCTCTTCACGACGTGTACACGCGTCACTCGCTATCGTCGCCCCTTTCGAGAGCTCGAAAATTGCTGCTCGAGAGCGCCTCGAATTGACCCCCTCGACAAGTGCTGTTTGTCGGAATCGACTCACGCGCGTCTTTTGCAACGGGAAACGCTGCTAAAGATGCAGAGGTTATGGCCAGACGGTTCGCCAGTCTGTGCGATCGATGCTGCGTCAGCGAAAACGGCGCTCCCCAGCAGCTGCGCCACGAGACTGTGCCGTCGACGACGCCAGGCGTCGTTTTGTCGCTTCCCAAACGACCGATATGCTTTTTAACCTGGCGCAATTCTTTGCTTCCGCGCGTAGAGTCAAACGTTTCCCTGGATTATTATTAATTCCCTGATGTATTATTCATTGAAAGTGCCAGCTGTCATATCATTGTCGTAGGAATTTCATTTATTTTCGACTCTTATCTTCAGTATATTTTCACACCAACACTTCCAATTATATCGATAACCGAAGATGATTAAATTAAGGTTCGATAAGTTGGTCAGATAATTCCAATCCGTCAGTCATCATATTTTCGTTAATACAATTGAAAGTAAAAATCGCATCACGGTACACGAATGTGACAAGGCCGTTTGTTTTATACTATGATTCATTTCCGCCGGATGGGGTTCTCATATCATACAATTGCAAGGCAATCACATTTTAACTATGAGCCGTGAGGATAATCATTTGAACTGCCGCGGTAGGCACGGTAAAGGCGTCGACATCTTGCGGCGTTTTGGCGAACAGACTAGGCCGATAATATGGATTGACTTTGTGTTGGCAAGGACGGGGTATACAACACCGACGAGATATTCCTAAAAACTGCCAGCCTTATGGGACTTTGTGTCTCCAGCAAAATTCGCTGTTCTCGGGCACCCTCTAGAATATATTGCGGCCAGAGTAAGAAACTGATGTCGAATCACTACCGTCTACCGTACCGAACTGTTATCATGAGATCCTATCCAATCGTGTATCCAGTGTATGTATATGTAGATCCTTATATCATTTATTTCGCTTATTCCTTATTCATTAGCGGGGGAACTAGGTTGAAACAGAGCAACGTTAAATTATCCTGATCTATAATATTACACACAATCAAATGTTAACTAAATTTATGCATAGTGACATTTATTTGAAATATGCTATCAAACAAAAGGCGAGACGCAGCCTTTAGTCACTGTGATCCTTGATTCAGACAAAAAATTATCCGATTCAAGGATAACAGTGTCCAGATCACACCCCGTGGAGGTAGCTACGTGTGGTGACCCACCAAATTTATTTAGTTTTAATTATGCAAAGTAAAATATACAATATTGTCATATATTGACAGTAATGAATGTAAATAAAAGCAATATTAAATTAATCGACATACTTGGTTGAGGAAAGATTGTAAATATAAACAGAAATAAAGCAAATGTGGATCATATAATACGTTAAATGATGTGTACATAGATTAATGGTATCAGGTATGGTAGGTCCGGTAAGAATGCATATAGAGTAATGATAAGTTAAAGAACCGTAGAATATGTGTAGCATATAATATGGAAACACCCCCACATTGTGTACAACAATGTAGTAATAATGGCTTAAACTTGTTTCTGTAATCAAAAGGAAAATGTGTAATATAAACAATTGTAACTTACAAAAGCGACGTAGACATATACAGCGTAAGCATGGCAGTGGGTGGGCAAAAACCAGACACCTGTTGCTAAATGTCATATGAAAACATGGTTCTCACGACAAGTAGTATGCACTTTATGCCACTATATACATGTATACATATATGCATAGTGTCAACGTGCACCGTAAATATTTAAAATGAATAGCATTATAAAAAATTTTAAACAAAAATTGTTAGTTACTATTGTTGGTGTTCACAATCAATCGCACCATTCAAATGAAATAAAATTATATTTATTAAGCACTGTTAAAGTTAAATGTCAATATAGGCAGTGCCAATATAGGTAGTAAAAATGAACTCTCAGTGTTTACTATTAACATCCACATCACTAGCACATTGCACTGTAGTAATCGATAAATCCAATGCTGTATTAGCAAAAGAATAAGTAATCTCATCTTTGAGGCAAACCTCACATATTCCAGATTTTTGATGTTGCTCTTGCGGTGGTCTGGCATTCATTCTGGCTCATTATGCGCAAAGCGCTGATACTCTTGCGTCTTCATATCGATCTCATGCGCGAGGTGCTGATATATAATTATTAGCTCTTTCATCTCAAACTTTATTACTGACACGCGATTTGAGCACAGTGCAATACGTTCATCTAAATGTTTCTCCTGAATGATGTATAGTAATCGAAATATTCGACTTTGATTCCAGACACTCGACAATTGAACACCAAAGAATAACGCTGCTGTGATATAAAATCTCAATTTTCCCAGTTTTTACGACAATTTTGGTGAGTCAGGCACTAATTGACATTCTAATTAGTTGGTAGGACCGCGTGGGCAAATGATTCATTACGAATATCGGGTTTATTCGATGTATTCTGTGCTACAAGTGAAAATATTGACTTTTATAACCTCGATCTATACGTGTGTTATTGTAAACATAGACCGTTTGAATTTTCGTGCGAGAATTCGCCACTCTAGCGCTGCCTCAGTGACTGAGGCACTTCTGGTGTTCTGGTTGCTTCTGGTCACTTCAGTAGTTTGACCGAGGTAGTGTGCAAGTGACGCAACGTTAGCAAACGTAACCTCCTACATTTCAGACAATTATTTGATGAAAATTTGATATTTCATTCTGGAATTTGCCGCAATCTTGTACATTGAGTAGCGGGCAATGTAATTCTGGACATGGTTTATCTTGATGTTGTGAATTAATCGAAATATGTGATTCTGATTCCAGACATGTCTTGACAGGTTGGAAAATCAAAGGACGCCGTCGAGCTGAGCCATCGCTTTTTGCAGCTTTCACAACATTATTGGTGAGTTTGACGTTATTCAGTACCTGATTTAGATGCTAGGGCTGCAGTAGCAACTAATTCGCCATAAACTGGGGTGCATTTAACATATTTTGTGTTGGAAAAGCAATTGTTGCGTTTTTCGATATCGCGGGAAGGGAATGGGTCTGAAGGCAATCTCGTGATTTGAACAGTTTCAAAATGGCGCATGCGCAGTTTGTTGTGATTCGCCACTGTACACTTGCTGCATTCACTTCGATACTTTGTTCAGACAATGGCAAAAGTGACGTCGGAAAAGGTGAGCTCCCACTTTTAACACAGTTATTTGATAAATATTTGTCGTTTCATCCTTAAATTTGTGACAATCTTGAATATTAACAATCGGGCAACGTGGAGGTGTATATATTTTAACTTGATATTATGAATTAATCGAAATATCTGACTGTTATTTTAGGCACTCTGGGCAGCGTGGGAAATCGAAGGACGCCGTGTATTTCAGCTCCAGTTTTTCGCAGTTTTCACATGTTTTTCGGTGAGTTTGACATCGTTCAGTACTTGATTTACGTGCTAGGGCGGTATGAGCAACTAATTCGACACAAAGATCGGGTGTATTCAACATATTTTGTGCATGCAAAGCAATTATTGAGTTTGCCAATATCGAGGGTAGGAATTGGTTGCAAAGCACAAATGCGCAAACGCAACCTTTCGAAAATGGCGGTGACGTCAGTCGTGGAGGGGACGCATAAGTAGCGTTAGCAATAAAATTTTTTGTTCAGTTATATTTCCCATATATATACACGATATAAGATGTTTAAAATATAAATTTAGTGTGAAAATTTCAGATTGCACGTTCAGTAAAATAAATATTCCGAAATATTTTACAAATGAGCACAGTAAAATTGTATATGTCGTATAGGACAAAATTATTATTCTAAACATAATCAGATAATTGTATTTCTCAATTATAATGGGTCACCACTTGCAGCGACCTCCATGAGGGTGTGACCTGGAAACCGGTGTTATCCACGAATCGGATTTCATATCTGAATCGAGGATCAGACCGGGCTAAAGGCTGCAAACCGCGTATTTTGCTCTCCGTAAGGGCTCAATTGTTCTTTCATTTTTCAATCCTTCAGATATTGAAAGAATTCAATTTCAAGAATTCATTTGTTGTTTCATTTTTACGTTATTCAGATATTGAAAGAATTCAATTTTAAGAACTCAATCGCTCCATCAACATTTGCAGCACCTCACTTATTCACTTTACTAATCAATGTCTGTTTTCTGTTACAGGAACTCTGGAATGTTGCACCTTGTTGGAGTATAATTCATTTTTTCTTCTAACATAATAACTTGTAATTAATAAGAGGGTATTCCTCAACTTTTCTTACAGTATTGATGACCGCGTGCAATGCGGTTTGAAGTCAGTGCTTGATTACGAATTGTCTATTCCCTTTCTAGCCGAATGGGCTATTTGCTCTAACTTCTTTCCTTTCCAGAGTAATGTAGAATCACGTGAAGTAGAGTCAGTGTTGTTCGATTATTATATTAATAGCTTATAATATTATTAGTATATTGTACATTATTTATTGGAGTCAGTGATTGCAGGGTTTAGTGACCGCGTGCAATGCGGTTTAGAGTCACTCATTGATTACGAAATGTTTATTCGCTATTGAAGCTGTATGAGCTCTTTGCTGTAACTTGATCCCTTTGCAAAGTAATGTAGAGCCACGCGAATTAGAGCCATTATTATAGGACAGTAGTATCCCACATTTTTCAATCGCGAATTCGAGTCAGTGTTGTTCGATTATTATATTCTTGGCATATTATATTATCAGTATATTGTAAATTATTAATCGGTATTAGAGTCAGTCATCCCAGAAGAAGTTACTGAGTCACAACAGTTGATTCACAGCTGCCTGCAATGCTGTTGCGTTTGCAAGGTACGTTCAAAATTGATTTGTTAATTTCAATATTTTTGTTTGGTGTTTATCCTCAATTAATATTATACATGTTCACATTGGACTTAATCAAATTTTATTTCACAGAGCACGATTTTATTTAAGATATCATGGTGGATCGATAAAGAAAAAGATGCCAAAGATACCCAAGCCAAGTAGCCAAATCCAGAGTCTGAGGGCCAGGGGTCCATTATTGCAGCGTGTTCCTGTGGTATGCAGACAAGACAACACTGGTGAGTGAAATTTTAAAGTCCCTCCAGTCACTCAATCATGTCGTAGGGCGAATGGTCCGAATCGACACGGGTGATTGGTTGTAATTACTCCTTAGAAAATTTGAATGAAGAGCACAGTGACCATAGATAAACTCTGAGGAGTTTACCTATGAGTGGTATTTTGTTAGGCACATCATTATTGCCATGTTTAATCAGAATAGGATAGGTCTCCCTTGCTCATAGTATGTTTCATTTCCATTTCGCAATTCGCGTTCGGGGCATTAACTTAAATAAATGTAAAAATTGCAAGCAGATAAGTCCATATTTAATTGCAAATTCATAATTGTACTTTGATGTATTATCATCATATAAAAATCAATAGTAGTTAAAGTATTCAATTTAATTTTTTCAACTCAACAGTTTCGGGTTATAGTTTTTCTATAATCAGAAACAATTTCGTTTTCGCATTCCGAATTTGTTTGAAAGAGCAAGAAGGCGCTTCGCGACGGGTAGTACCTGCTTTCAGAGAGACATACTAATATACTGCATACTAGTTTCTTTAGAAAAGTCTCTCTGAAAACAGGTCGCTCGAGGTTAATCATACGTTTCTTTCAGGTTTATTTTATTGAAATATTATTCAAACATATTTTAATGTTGAATTTGAGAAATTATGAAATAATGCTTCAAACATCATGTAAAGTAGAGTTTCATGCATGCCCAGTCTTTGCTTTTGAAATGGCAAATATTAATATGTTTCCATATTTCAAGTTTATACATTTATCTATTCTTTAAAGAACAGCTTTTAAATAAATTTGAATTATATATAAGATGAAAATGAATCTTTAGCCCGCATACGTACAGTTTATATAATATGTTTACTAATCTTAGATCAGGATGTTTTCAGCAAAACGGTTGGTACACACTTTCTTGGCCGTGCTCATTACTTTAAGTCTGAAACCATTCATGCGCCCAGGTGTTGCATGGATGGATCAGACTGGTGAGCACGGATATGGTTACTGAAATTTACTAATTTGTACTAGCGACTGTCGATGTGTTTAGTGACCACCAACATGCTATCCATTGTGTGTTGTGTGAATGGTAGTGTTATAGATTGCATGTTGGGTAAGCAAACATATTTATTGCATTCTCATGACCTTCAAGTAATTCTCTTAATGGTTGATTTGATACGAAATCACCGTGATTGCTACACAATTTTTGTAGTAGTAGATGATCACGTTTAATTTAAATATCACGCAATACGTTTTACAAACTGTACAGCATTTGGTTGTACAGTAAAATGAAGTAGTCAAATTCGCGGTCGCGTCTAACTTGCATGGTCACTAGCCTTTGGCAGTCGATTTCAGGAAATGGTACGTAAAGTAGTGAAATGAATGATGATGTGCGCTGAGTTCGGGTGTCGGAGACGTCCCGGGACGTACTCTCTAGAAATAGGCCTTTGCACCCGGGCGGAATGTGTGAGAATCCGGGAGTGAGTGTGTTGGTGTGATTGCTTTGCATATTTAATTATAGGAATTAGGAAGGCAGGTAGCATACTTCTGTGTGAATGGTAATGTTTAAGTAGGAAGGGCCAGCGGAAGCTATCACTTTTCTCTCGCGAATACTGGTTAGGCGTTCAAGTGATATGTCTTTACCTGGGATTCATTTGACTATTGCAACCACAATATTTTGATCGCGATCTTACTTGTCTTAATAACTATAATTTTATAATCATATTATCTATTGATATTATTTGCCAAAATGCTCTATTTTTAACTTTGTGATCTATTTCTCCTCATATTAATAATCATTAATTATAACTTACCAATGATACCTCACGTAGTAACATTCTTATCTTATAAAAGTTGTGTTATTAATACCTGTCGTAGAGTTTGGTTGCGACTGTCATTTGCTACACTTAATGTTATTATATTTGTTTTTTAGCAGAAATACGTAATCATTGCACAAACGAAGTGATACCTCATCGTACTGTTGGGTCCGTTGAGTTTCGTACGAAAGTATTTGGTATCATGCTATACGTCTAAACAATACTTCTCACAGTACGACTGAGGTTCACTTCATTACACATACGAATTACGTATTTCGAACTGATTGGGATTTTCGGTTAAATGTGCACGTTTATGAGCAGTTTGTAACTTTATCTTTATATCAAGACGTGCAAAAAGTAATGCATTTATATGTTTTCCTGTTTACGCAAAATGTTATATTACCACTTTCTACGTCTAAGTTTCTGTATTAAAAATGCCTGCGTGCTAGCTATTGTTCGCACATTTCTCATTCATATTCATACAATGAGATATCGGTATAATTTTCGAAAGTTTATTGTATTTGTTTATTGAATCCCAATCAGTGAGGGCTTGCCTACGCATGTCCGAAAAATGAAGAGACTATTTTGACATAGTCGAAGCGACCCGGAGAAGAGGGCCTTCGTCGTTGGATTAGTATACCACTTTGTCACTGTGCTCGATCATTATTAGGTGTTGCACATGTAACTTATAGCAGTTACATCTGTAAATGAAATATATAAAAATACTGCCACGATTAACTCTTTTTGTTTTGTGAATCTTATCAAATGCAAACTATATAAAAGTAAAGAAAATATTTGTTCTTGAATTTGTTTGAGGATATACAGATCGTAGATAACATATTTGCCATTTTTTTTTATAAATGTAAAAAATCTTTTTTATACGCTCGAAGCTCTTCTTTATAAATTTAGTTTACTATGAGTTACAATATACATTTATATTCTGTAATGACGAGTTAATCGTGGGCAATTTACTTCACCTTTATGTATTTTCAGGAGTTGCTGATATATAAGCTTGAGATATGACATTGCACCGCCTTGATAAATCGTTAATTTGTTACATTATTTCGTATATTCATGTTCATGAAATACGGAATAATAAGCTGATTATTGTCGAATTATTATGGCTGGCATCCGGTGTCTTAAAATTTACGAATTTGGGTGGGATATGAAAATTGACCATATTTTTTTTATTTAAAGCAACAATTTTTCTGAGTGCTGTTTTTTTTTTGATTGACAAATATTATTATTTTAATGTATTAATTCTTACTTTCTGCTATTAAAATTGTTCCGAAATGTTTTTTTCATTGAAGCGTTGGACGGAATGGCAGTTTATGTTGCATTGATACAGAATGAACATAGAACGTTTACTGTGCCGTCGCTTCAATAACGTACTAATATTTGCTTTTTTGCAGGAATAATTATAACGATTTCCGTTCCAGGTTTATTAAAATTTTGGATAATTTTACTTGCTTGTTTGGAACGTTTTAATTTTGTTCTGCTTTCTGTTCCAGATCACCGATAATAGAGAAACTGATTTTTCTAGTTTTCTTGGAATGTTTTAATTTTGTTTTTCTTTCTGTTTTAAAAGGTTCCTGTCACAGAGAAACTAATAATTTGACTTGTTTTCTTGGAACGTTTTAATATTGTTCTGCTTTCTGTTCTAGGCTTCCTATCATAGAGAAGTCCCATCCTGGTTATTATTGACTAATTTGTATTTTCCTAGTAATTAATGTTAACTTACTGTTTCAGGTGCATCAAATGTTCATCACGCAACCTGGTCTTCGGTTCAACCTGATTCAATTACACGGTTATTAAAACTCTCCTTTCTGTTATAGAGCTTCCATAGCAGAGGATATTATTTTGTGTACTTGTTCTTTATTTGAATTGATCTATAGAACTTTGCTGTTCCAGGATTTTTATTTTTAGCTTAATTACCCACGAAATTTGTTCTTTCAACATGAAACCAATGTACACTATATGTGCCTATTAATTGTCGTCTGTCATGAGTGCACTCATATTTGATTCCTATATTTCGTATACAATACATTCCCTTTTCTCTTTGTGTTTCTTTTTATTGCAGCTAGGTTTCATCTCAATCATCGATACCATCAACTGACAACTTTAAATATCCGTAATCCTAGAAACTAATATAAGTCTCGTAAGAAAGTATGCGTTGTATGAAAGTGATGAGTACGGTTCTTTGTAATCTGCGGTATGATTGCGACGATGAATATGATGTGTGTCAATAGTCGATATAAAATTATCAATTTTGTAAAAGAGTGGCCGACAGGCTTCTCTTGTCTGTCATTCTCCGCGGCAGGTAAATTTCGATTCCGATTTGCATTGCTTCCCAGATCAATTTTTTTGACAGAACATTTATCTGGGAAATGCCAATGTGGAATCATTTGTTTAATGGCTGGAGGTTGGGCCCGTTTTGCAACGCGGGTGGGTCACCACTTGCAGTAACCTCCCCGATGGTGTGACCTGGGAAATCGGTATTATCCACGATATGGTTTTTAAATCCGAATCGAAGATCATACCGAGCTAAAGGCTGCAAATCGCGTGTTCTGTTCTCGGCAACAGCTCAGTTCATTAATTTTTAAATCATTCACATGTTGAAACAATTTTTAAAGTTACCGTTACAGTTAGTCGGTAATTCGAATGCAGCACGTTATAGTTTCCATTTTCATCATAGCTAGACACGGAGTGCGCTTGAACTAGCCTCGTTTCGGGCAAAGTCGGTCATTTTTTACGTGAGACAGCGAGTCCCATAAGATGATTGGTCTATACTATACCTCGTCTGTGATTCCATATTCTTATGTTTTATACTTCATGAAATTTGCGGAATGTATTGATAACGTCCTCTGTACGATAATGTGCTGTTTCACAATATTCTATATGGAAAGTTAAAGAAATCAGTACGCCTGGCTGCGAGATTTTGTTAAAAAGGTTTGCAGAAAATGAGTTTTAATATAGAAAAGTCGATTGATTCGTAATTAACCGAAACAGTAGAGCATCTTTCTGTAGTTGATAGGAAGAATGCTACTTTCCGTGGCTGACTCTAGAGCTTTCTTACCAGTTCCGTGTCACATCCAACGTTATCGGTCGGGCGTGACATCAGATCACAATGCTACTTGTGCTAAGAATTGATACTAAATTCAACGATAGTAATATTTTTTTAATTTAATGAGAAGAATAATCTTATGGGACTTTTAGTGTCTCACGTAAAAAATTACCGGCAGTGCAGACTTCAATCATCTTTTTCCGCATCATTATATGCCGTAGTAACAACTATTTAATCAGGAATATTGGGAATATTCAATATATTTTCTGTTACAAAAGTTATAATTCCGTCTACAATATTGCGGGAAGGAGTACGATTTTGCAGTCTGAACGATCTGAATATGGCGCATATGCAACTCGTTGTGATTGGCCCCTGTGAAATTGCCTGACTTCACTTCGGTAGTCTGGCCGGCGCGGCGCGGTGGCGCAGTGGCGAAAGTGACCGCAGGAAGAATGTGCTCCCACATGTAAGTCATTTACTTGATGAATGTTTACTGTTCCATCCTCAAATTTGTGACAATCTTGTAAATTGAGTAGCGGGCAACATGTTTGTACAAATGTTTTAACTTGATGTAGCGAATTAATCGAAGTATCGGGTTCTGATTCCAGGCACCTTTGGCCGCGTGGGAACTCAAAGTTTGCCGTGGATTTCAACCTCGACTTTGCAGATTTTCTCGGATTTTCGGTGAGTTTGACACAATGCAGTACTTGATTTAGGTGCTAGAATCGGAGTAGCGGCTAATTAGTCATAAATATCGAGTCTATTCAACATATTTTGTGCAAGACGAGCAACTATTGAGATTGTCAATATCGACAGTAGGAATAGGTTGGAATGCAGTTACGCCAAATCAGGCATTCAAATACAGTGCTTGTGAATTTGATCGCAGTTGGCATTGTTCACTAACATAACCAATAACATTTTGTTTTTACTTAGAATTCCTTAGAATTCATTAGTATATAATATATATAGATATATATACACATATATTCGCTCGTTGAATTTAGTATCAATTGTCAGCGCAAGCAGCGCTGTGATCCGATGCCACATCTGGCTGGTAACGTTGGATGTGACACGGAAATAGTAAGGGGGCTCTAGAGCCCCCCGATCGTGAGACAAAAATTTGCATGGATGAGCGGTCTATGTTATACCTCGTAGGTGGTATTAGTCATTTTATGCGCAATTCTTTTAATTATAACTCTCGTAGTTGGTTACATGACGCGCGTTGCGGTAAACACGACATTGCATAAATATGTAATACATCTGCTTGCTGACAATAATTACTTCCACGAGTTTTATGTCATATGATGTTTTAACAAAAACAGAAACTCAATGCACGTGTGCGTCAATCTATCCATTCGACGCGTGTACTTATATAACATGTACCTAGTTATGCTATTAAATATTCAAATGTTGACTCGTGAGACACTCTTAATCTCAGCGAGCGAGAAGCTGGCGACATCCTGTGAAAGGAGTTTGCTTTTCTTTAAAGTAATTTGAGCTAAATTCAAAAGTTTCCTTCTATTCAAAATATTGTTTCTTTCTCCTAACAATTAAAAAGAAATTGCAAGACGGCGTGTGCGATCTAAGTTTCCTGTATCGCTACCTCCGATTTACCGTCGATTCTTTGACTCTCTTGCGCCTTGTCCAGATAAATTAACTGAAACACAAGATCGATCCGTCAGAAACATGCGACGGAAGACCGAAGATGCTCTCTACCAGCAGTCGGTTGGTCTTTGATCATCCACTTACCGTAACCACAGGATCCTCGATGTTGATTAGTCGAAATTCCGGGACGAACGTGAGAAGGAACGCGCAATAGACGATGGCGAGAATCCATTCTGAAATAGCACTCGCGACGTGCCATTCCCATCCACCGTCCGTCTGTAGCCATTTCTTGTAGTCGTTACCTACGAACAGCGGGCTCGTTGAAAAGCATATTCGCTGGCTTCTTAACGGCCTGCGAGGTATAGAAGAAGCAAGCCTACCTCGGAATTCAGACATTGAGATGTAACCCGGCACGATCGTGGCGATCGTTAAGATGAGCGTGAGCGCGGAAAGGCCAGCTCGAAGATAAACGACCAGTCGGCCGTTCACGGCAGGGGACATTTTGTAACTCAAGTACGTCTACAATGATACGCCACATCGTCAGAAGACACCGTCAAATCGCCAGACATAATTCAAATTATTTCCCTCCTTTAAACGTACGTACGTACCTGAAGACAAAAATATACGGTACCAGCCGTGAAACAAGTCATTGCACCAATCATATGAGCAGCAACGACTCGCGCTTCTTGAAAATTGGCGAGAATGTCGAGGCCGAAACAGGCTAAACCGCCACACGATGCCGTCCACGAAACGATTCTCTGGCTGACTAGGTCCCGACCTCTCTCGACTTGCCATTGTAGTACCTGTCGGTGTCTGATGTATACGCAGCAAGCAACTGTAATGTTTCGATCCCAATTTTCATTCTTCTGTAACAAGTACTTCGCGATTGCCACCACGTAATTCAACATGTTCAACTTTTTAACACTCACGCAAAAGTGCAGCAATATTGAGGAATTGTGTGAATATGCAGGATTCCGGTGACAAGGTACCCGTTTCTGATATGTAAGGGAATCCGGGCACTACATGATCCCATTGCACTGATATCGTATACCTGTAATATGAGCAGTTTATAAATGCGAGCGCTTAGCAAGACGCTCGTGTGAATCGTTTTTATTCGGTTTTCGTGAAGATCACTAATGGTAATTCATCGTTATCACCGCAATCCGTCGGCTTCGACAAACCCTCGAAGTAACGAAACACGTACAATTGTCAATTATATTTTGTCACTTTTCTTTGTTCTTCGTAAGATATTTTGGACCTTCTGCGATATATTGAAAGGGCAAGTAAACTGGCGAACTCTAATTCGTTGCAAAATTAGAAATATTAACTAAATCATTTTCAATGTTCGAATTCATTTCGAATGAATGGATTGGAGCGTACTTATATTGCGAGTACAACTGCAACTTGCATTCTGTCAATTAAACAGTGTATTGTTTCCGATATCGTGGCCTTGATCGATGGTAAACTCGATCGATGGTAGATTCCGCGCACTGATTATGCTTTCTCGTGGCAACTGTGACACAGCGGGTCCCATTGTTCTGACCCAACAGCTGATCTTACCAGTCATCCTAGCGGCTACGTATGGTCGTGCTTCTCCTTTGCGTAGTTAATCAAATAAAGCAAAGATACCGTTCGTTGAACAATATCAAAAGAGGAAGTGACCGAGGTCTTCCAATCTCCTTTTACCTACCTTTCTCGATCTTCGAAAACGTGGTGAAATACTTACGTAATAACGAAGGTCACTGGTATGAGTATGAAGAGACTCAAAGGCAGTACGTGCAGCTTTCCGTACGGCATCCCGTGAAATTGTCGCCCGTGGCCACTGAAGCAGACTTCGGGTTCTCAGTCGAACGAACTATTACATTTCGGACGTCACTACTTATCAAAATCGATGGTCAAGGAATGAGGGACGGCGATCACGATAAAGAGGAGAAAGTAGAATGAATGGTCGACTGATGAGAGCAGAGAATGATGTAGGTGGACCGTGAGAAGAAGGTTACGAAAACGGACATGATGAAGGAATCGGTAGATAGAATCACCGGCACTAGCAGCTATTTTTCACTTCTTACTAATGAATCGAAAGATTACCTCACGATAATTCGATAGAATCGAACGAACCTCGCGTTTGAAAGGGACTCTATTTCAATCAACGCCAGGTGGTCGGTTCGTCATGGGGCGCCTTGGAGCAACTGTCCGATGGTGGAGGCAACATACCTCCTACACTAACGGGACGTGCCAATTGCCGATTACGCACACAATCGCGATGTGATTAACGCAAAGCGTGACACGACGCGATAAAGTAGCTTCAGCGTTCCAGCGGATACGGAGAAATTAATTTTTAATGACTTCGGAGAGATAAGCAGGGAAACGAAAATGTACTTTGCAAAATCACATTTTTTTTTATATTAACAACGTCACAATATTACAATGTGTAGAGCACGTTTGTTCGATGCATTTCTTTTTCGTTATTATAATACTTGTGAAAATTTTACCCAATGATGTATAGTAGATTGGATGGTACGGTTCGTTACAACTATTTTATTAATGACTTGCGAATTATTGTTCCGGTTGGGCGAATGTGCTGATTAATAGTCTATCAAATCATGATGTCAAACCTCAAGCGCCTTTAATACGTTTAAATTATTGACGCCAGATTATTAGGTCGTCGGTGGTCAATCGGCTAAGCGTTTTAATAATCTGCAAAGTGAGAGTAACACTCGTGAAAAATAAATAAGGGCAACGAGTTGTGTAGAGAAGATTCCTACATCCTAGAGGAGGAACACTTAGCCGATTCATTTCATATACGTAACCGTCTACGAAATCGAGTATGTATATACACATAGCATCTATGCTCAAATATGTACATTCTAATATAAATAGTTCGATAAATAAATAGATACGCGATATTATCTCTGGCAATTCCGAATCGACGCATTGCGAACAGGGGCCATGGGAAACGCCTATCACGAGGAATTTCGCGTACCCGTCGATACAAATACACCACGTTTCCCTAAGGACGTGACATATTTAGAATAGGCTTCGCACGCTAAAGTAGCATTTTTTCACTGCTTTCCGTCGCGCTACGTTGTAAATGATTAATTGGCTGGCCTACGTAAAGCGTTAATTTTTGTATCATGACATCGTGTCGTAAATTTCGCGAGATTACACATAGAAGTGGGCGAACGTGTCTAGGGATCGCGCATGATCGGTACCAAAATCTTCGCATCGCCGAATTAACGAGACAATTATAAAAGTAACTATTTACGGTTATCTGCGCTCGATGCACACAGAGTATCACGACTGCCGACTAGCTCGGAATTCGATATAAGAATAGATGACGTATCGGCGCACTAATTACAATGGAGGGTCTATGGTTATTGTAATTGTGCAGGTCTTATTGACTCACCCAGTTGTATAGCTATTCGATATCCCCGTCGACTTTTCCATTTGGATATTGAATGTAGCGTTCGTATGACGTTGGCAGTATCCGATTTCGAGAGACGCGTGTTGTCGAGTAGCTGCGGTGCATACGCGTGGCAGTGCAACTAGAACGAATTCATAAGCGTGGAACAATGTCGACGCGAGTCGAGGTCGTTTCCAAGTTGTGGACGGAACGTTTCCGTGGTTCCTCTCGCCTCGGCCTGACGAGATTATTGTCCTTAATTGCGCCGCGAATTAAGTGTGACCCGCCTTACGGGATTCTTACGCCTTCGCGTCGAGATTAGTTCGCCTACTACCCCGCCTAATACGATTCCTAGACGTACTTAATCCAGTGACGAGGTGAATGGATAAATAAATGCAAAGCAGCCGTGCTCGCAGAAAACTCAACTGTCCACGAAACTGTCCCCTCACGACCAAGGAGATATTCTGTGTATGCGTGATTATGCGCTGGCCTCATCGATCACCGTAATCACTCGGCTGTTAGAATTTGCAGGTGCGTTGGCGAGCCGCCATTTAGGCTTGTCGTCCTCCTCGACGGCTTGCTGCTGGTGGGGTTGGCCGGCGGGAGCCGGCTTAGAGCGGGCCAGAGACCATCTGCGCCCACGACGATCCATGATTATCGGCATCTCCGCGATCAGGTTGTTCTCGAATTCCGATAGCATGAGGTAGTTCTCGACCTTGTTGCACGATGTAATACAATCGCCGATGTAATCTAGATCCTCCAGCAGATTGTCCGGAAGATCCATGTCAGCTATGCCCTCTTCGGAGATGCACGTCAGCTCCGGCTTGTCAGCTCCTAAAGCATCAATCATCTCACCTGGTGCAACAGTTTAGCAGACGAACACATCAATAAGCCGACTACAGTGAAAGAGTGAAAGAAACATCACACGTTTTCACTTCTAGACAGACAGTCATCAACTTACCTGGTGCCGGTGCTAGCTCTGCCCCAAGGACGAGAGCAGCTGCCGCAGCTCCCGCTGCAGCTACATGAGTTCCGTCATTTTCTGGCTCTTGACTGAACGAGAGCCTTCGACGTTGAGGACAGCTGTCTGTGACGCAAAGATGCTTGGTCCCGTTAGCCTTTGTGTGCTTGTGCCTCGACAAGCTGCGCCTGTGGAGATCTATGAAGAAGAGAGTGAAGCTACCCACAAGGACGCAGGTCGAGCTGAAGTAATAACCAGCCTTTCCTCCGCAACCAACGTTTATGTAGCCTGAAAAATAGTAGATTACGTTATAGTAAATGATTCTTAAGCTGCTCTTCTCTCATTCTTGATTTCCCTTTACCGGATATAGGCACGCCGATCGCGATTGGTATGGCCTGGGAACATTGAACAAAGCCCCACGTTCGTGCGAAATTTCTCGCTCTCACTCTCTCGTAAGTGTACATCTTGAGACTGTAATGGTACCCGCCGCAAAAGATACCTGTAGGCAGAAGTAAGTGACTATTTTATCGGCCACAAGTCGTTGCAAAATGCATTGACCATTCAACAATTTTCTTACAGGGAGGGTGTACGCGGGGTCTATGAATACTTTTCATACGTAATATGAAGGGGTCTCTTGGAGACGGTTACAGACTTGTTACGCAAGCGAAGCCAGCCACTACGATGGTTACGTGCCAGTGCAATCTTACTAAAATGGACGATATGTAGATTTCAACTAACCGTAAATCCAGGTGAACATGACGTATCCGTGATAATTTCCTTGAACCGCGGTCAGGGCCAAAATGCAGACTCCACAAACAAAGACGGCTGCCTGCGTGAGATACTGACGGGCTATCCTGCACTCGACACTGCGATGGACGACCAAGAAGCCAAAGGCCACGCAGCCCAGACTCCAGGCCAAGCCGAGATAAGTTTGCAGAAGGACGACCGTGTCACCCAAACCCTCTTCCTCTGCTTGGTGTGCCTGAGCGCACAAAGATAAGTCTCACAAGATACACTAGTACAGTATAAGTGCGAAGAGAACTGATTTCCTACCAAGTAAAATATCGGCGTGTTGATTCCAAATGCTGATATTCCAGTGGACACCAGAAGTATCCTCACCGTTTTACTTTTTAAAGTGCTGAAATCGAAGAAGGGTGGTCTGTCGTCGGATTTGTTCTTATCTTTGATCTTACGCTTCTGATTCTTCAAATGCAGGATGGCCCTGCGTTGAGGGTGATAGAGGGATGCACTGCGGTAAAATGTACCCAGGATAAAGGTGAGGAATACCACGCCGGTAACAGCTTGAAGTCCGAGACGCCAACCAATTTTGCTGGAAAAACGAGTAAATAGGAGCGTATCGTACATTGTTTCTTAAGTTTTCAATGTACACACCTAATGGCTCCCTTTATGAAGGCGGACATGACGGCGATACCAAGCCCACTTCCCGAAACGATGAATATCTCAACCAGTTCTCTCCTTCTTTTAAAGTACTGCGCAACCATTAGCGTGCTACAGTCTCTCGTCATTCCAACTCCAATTCCTACACAGGTGCGAAGTACTTTTTGAATCTTCGATCATGTATCTTCAGTATTATTTGCTACGTCGCGATAGGAGCGCACCGCAAGTCATGTGAGTAAGTTGTTGCAGAGCCTGCTCACTTACCCACAACGGTGCCGTAACTGAAGAACAATTGGTGAAATTGCGAAGCAAAGGATGTGAAGAGGCAGCCGAGGGCCGTAACGAGGCCACCCAAAACCGCAGTCACTCTTGTGCTCTTCCTTCGACAAACTGCTATTGTCACCGGTGATACCAGCAGCGCGACACCCGTCGACATCGCTCCGAGCCATCCTAGAAAAGAGAGAGTTAAGATAACCGAAGATTCAGCGAACTCTCACATGGCTGAGTTCTGAATCGAAAGATGAAGAAAGAAATGGTGTCGGCACTTCGATCCATTAAGAGTACGTAAGTAATTACATGCTTTCGAGGACGGTAATTATCTCACGCAATGTAACGTTAATTGAATCGTCCGATCATTTACGAAGGCGCCATGGTCCTGGCGTCTGTTTCTCATTTAATACGGTCTGTTAGCCTCGCTTCTGAACGATTTTGCTTTTTCATCCCTTGATTAGGTCTATCGGTCTAGCTTATTCGTCTATCTATTTAAAATCGAGGCTCCTCTGCGGTTCACGTGTAACATGATTAGCGTGCGCGTTTCGTGTGTGTGATCTATGCTATCGATGATATCCAAGGAGGGTCCGGTTGCCGGTGGTTCAGTTTGACGGTTTCGCGTTGATTGGCCGGTGAGACGCTCATGCCTTGTAACCGCACCTCTCGCTTTTTGCATCGATTGGCTGTCTCTTTAGGAGAGCCGCCCATTACCAATTAACGTGAAAGAACCGAAACGGGTAGAAGAGGCCAGAATTTTCCTTTCGCAATCGAATAACGATTGCACACTGTTCTCGAAATGTTTCAACATCCTGAAGTATCAAAATTGTCGACATTATTCATAGCATGGATGGCACGTGTTTCTGGTAAGTTTCTTCTTTTTCCTCGAGGGTACTTGCGGTTGTGCACACAGACGCTGACTCTCGATCGAGGTTAAGACCGCTTTAATTACAACAGAGGCGTGCGCAGCCGGGGCGATTAGTGGGCTCTAGGAGAGCCGAGTCATTTAATTAATTTTCACCGTTTCTCCAGGCAGCGACGATCGGTCTCATCGATCAAGCGCTCGCCTCTCGAGGAGGGCGAATTCTTTTATTACCGGAGCAACGCTCGCGTTAACGCCGAGACAAAGGGACGTCGCGCGAGGATAAAGAAAAAGCGTGTCCTTATTAATCTCGCGGATCTAGCGTGGGCGTGATGGACGCGGGTTAAATGTCCCTCGACGCCTGGCAAGCAACTTCCTCGCCACTCCGCGCCAAACTCGTCGTTTATGTTCGCTCCTTTTTCACGCTTCCGCCTTAATTCTTTTCTTTTTTCTTATCGCGTTTTTCTCCACGCAACGACGATGACCGGATTTTGGCGAGCGTTCCGTCGCTTTCAGAATGCTCACTGACGAGGAGATGAATGCGTGTATTCCTACGATATAGATCGCGAGGATTTGGTAGATTTATACAGGCTGGTCTCGCCTCTATTGTTCAGAGTGATAGATGCCGATGGGTGGAAGATACTACGGTGAAATCGATTATTCGCATGTCCGCGCCCATGACGCATGCAAAATATCTATTACGCGGGCTTCGCGATAATTGCCGCCGAGGCCGAGTCATAGCCATCGATAAGAATTTCATCAAAATGTTCACGCTTTGCGACGCAAAAATTTTCTCTCGAGTCAAGTAAGATCTTGACGATGCGGAGCATAAACTTATCTACTTTCTTATGCCGGAACGTTGCTGAGCGAATTGTCGAATTCGTTTTGCTGTCCGCTGCAGCTTTGTACATTAAGGTATATCACGAGCGGGAAGCTCATGCTCAAGCACCAAGGGATTGTACGTCATTCTAGCGATAGTAGAACATTGTCCGTGTATTCGGTACAGTTTTGTGCCAAGCCACTTTTACTGCCACTCGTCTATATGCATTCCTTTGACAGTTATTATCCCGGACAATATATCTTAAAGTACGCCCTAGACTTGGAAGTATATCTCCCATAACACGTGTCTCTTGATTTCTCCAAAACACCAGCATAAAAGAGGGTCAAACGTAAGACGAAAACAATACGATGACGTAGTATTATGTTGAAATTCTGCAAACAATCAGGACGCATCGCCTTATTTTCGACCTGCTATCGGGGAAAAAAAATTTGAGAGCGCTCGATGCAACGTAAAGCCAGAAAGTTACTGAGCTCGTAAAGTTACGCGAGCAATTCCGCGGCGGAGGAGGAATCGAGGGAGAAAGAGGTGGAACACACTTAAGAGAGGTGGATGGGAGAACGTTCTCATCGAAGTTTGTAAATTTCGATGAGAACGTCCGGCGCATTATGCCGTGGAGCCTGTGGGCATTACGTTCGCCTCGCGGCTTCCGCAGGTCTTCACATCGCTCAGGATCAGGATATTTTATCGAGAATTGTAAGGCTGCTGACTATTCACTCCTTCCAGTGGCGACCCATCCCGAAACTCGCACCAACCCCGAAAGCGGATAAACGAGAGGGAGAGTGGATACTTCTCGCGCGCAAGAGAGAGCCTTCACGGTCAACAACCCTTACATTCTCCGGTGCTGCGCAACGCTGGTGTGGGTGGGAGAAGGTTTACTCCACGACTGTATCCTCCGCGAAGGACACGAGGAACGGTTCGATTCAAAGTGAAGAAGAAAGAGAGGAAGAAGGCAGAGACAGAGTTTCGAAGGACATTTTGCCAAGAGTGCTCCTCCAGAGAGATTTATTTCGGCGAGATGCGAATGGGTATCTAGTCTGAATGTTCCCCGTCGGACGGCTCCGAAATCGGGCATTTTCCACGGTGTATTGCCCCTCGCCCCCTCTACCGCCTATTCTTTCTATCCCGTAGAGACGATTGCGCGGTTAAGTCGGGTAGACAGGAAGAAAGTGAAAGCAAGGATTATTAAACGCGGACGGAAGGTACGAGAGATAGGGGAGAAACGATAATCCTCCGCCGTGCGTTCAGTATTACAGTGTTTTTACATGTATTAAGAAGGGATTGGCCCTCTCGCGCCGAGGCCACTCGTTTTTGGCTGGCGGAAAAAGTGGGAACCGACGTTATTAAACCTAAATGACAGGGCGAAATGGAAAATGCAAATGTTCTTATATGAATATCATGAGTGTGTTTTGCGAATGCTTCGGGATAAGAAAGCACTTTGGGAAAACTGTTACGCGGCCGTTTCCGCTATCGCCTGAAAGTAAACGTGATCGTTTAGTAATTGCTACCGTCTCCCTGAAACGAGGAGGACGGCGCGGCGCGGCGCGGCGCGGCGTAGGGATTGAGACTGAAGTGGAGCGAAACTCGTTAGCTCTCGAAAGTGGCAGAAAGCAAAGAGAACGCCCCGGGAGGAGGGTGGAAGCCTTGGTGGGGGTTACGCGCGAGAAAATAAATCAGAGCCAGCAGGGTCGCTTTTATGGGAACGATAATAATGCGCCCGAGCGTGCGAGGTAGACGCGGCACAACCTTTACACACTCCTTCATGAATAATAATAACGAGACGGCACGAAACTCTTAACTCGCGACTTTTGCCATTTTCGAACGTCGGCAGCGGCTATTGTCGCTTCTCATTGCCCTTGTAACGTATATGCTCGGTAACGCGACTTTGCATTTCCTATCCTCGTTAAGGCAAACGACACATTCGTAAGATAGAGTTGAAAGATACTTTTTAATCGTGTCGACCTACTCCCCGCTTCCCTCGCGCTATATCTCGGTCGTTTCTCAACTTGGATTTGGATTTGCAAATCGAGATTTCCAGCTGACGGGCGCATAACGTATCGGGGAATGAGCAATGTATCGCGTATATTTAAATTGCCGAGTAGGGTCGTGTCGACATCTGCTTTCGGGGAATAACATACCCACGTTGAGGAGAGACTGTCGGTATCTCTTGGTCCCATCCAAGAGCAGCCAAGCGCCGGCGGCCCCGTGAATCCCCGTGGCGAGAATTTGCACCATAACGCCGGTTATAACGACGATCCAACCCCAACCGCTTTCCGGATAGTAATGTTGTCTTATGGTACATCGAGCAATGTACCTGCGGCACGTTCAGGGGGAGCACAATAAATAAGAGCATGCTGGCTATACAATAATTGCTGATCGATTGCATCAGAGATCAGAGTTCTCCTCTTAATCTGACCTAGGATCCCGATTTGCATTTTCCTCGGTCGTTCCTTTCGGTCCCGCTTGTTCCTGCGAGTACACGATTCCCTCGCATTCTCCGGAGAAAGAATGTTCCCCGAGCTCGCCGGAAATCGCAACCCCGCTGTCCTCGTAAGCGGGACTCTGAACGATGTCCCGCTCGTGATGCCCGCGAGCCTTCATCCCTTCAGCACGCGACTACTTTCGTCGCTACTACTTTTCTCGCCGAAACGTACCGTCCATTCTCCCCGCACCACTCTTCTCGCCCATCGGACGCGGTTTCTTTATTTATCGTGACGTCTCTTTTCGCTCACTGTCGCTGTCCATGCTCTACTTTTCAGTCATTACTGATTTGCATTAAATTGCCGGTTAACATGCAATACGAACCGTGTTATATTGAGAAAAATTGGT
Source organism: Priocnemis perturbator (assembly GCA_963942575.1). Classification (NCBI taxonomy): domain Eukaryota; kingdom Metazoa; phylum Arthropoda; class Insecta; order Hymenoptera; family Pompilidae; genus Priocnemis; species Priocnemis perturbator. The sequence continues at coordinate 8,933,692 of OZ012649.1, read as the reverse complement.
CAGACGAAAAAAATGCCTTTCGGGATAAGTGTAACCGTCCTCATTTCGGGAGAAAGTATTTTCTGACTGTGTATACCCTAATGCCTATGCATTACGATAAAAGCTAGGCAAACAGGATCATGAGACGACGAGAAAAAGGAGGAACCAGCGGGGTTGAAGGAGACTTAGATGTATGGACATGGGGATACACAGCGTGCCGTGTGTAACTGACAGGGAAGTGAGTAGGCAAGGATGCAAGGACGAGACGTGGGGTGGGGTTGGGAGGACGGAAGGCAGCAGCGTATCGTAGATTTGCCGTACGACGGTATTCCTGCTACAGCTAATTCCACGTTTCTGTAATTTCAGCGAGGAAACGATCCGTGACTCCGGGCATTGTTCTGGGGATGGGAGTTCACGATTCCACTTGCGCATGCAACTTTACTTTGGCTGGATTTTGGGTAAGCATGAATTTTCCGATTATCTTTCACTATTCTTAATTATTTACCAGTCATACAAGTCTTCGAGAGAATCCTCACTTTAAATGCAATTGCGCGCATCGTTAGACTGTCCGCAAATAGTCGTAAAGTTATGTTTGACTTGAAATGTTTGTTCATCAAGTCGACTTACATAGACACGACAAAGTTAACGCGAAACACTTCCCGCCAACGGGATGACGAGAGTACACGATTAGAATTTGCACACGAACATTTTTCGTTCCCACGGTAAACGTACATTCGCGTGGAAGGTCGCCCCCGAAGGTAGAAACGGGTCAACGATGCTACGTGCTCCGACGTCGTTTCGCGAGGACAAGGCGGGTTGTATTTGTATCGGACAACGCTCTGCATACACACTCTGCAACCACGTTCCTGCCGCTTCGGAGCATTGGCATTCACTTCTCATAATCCCTTTGAAACTTTCATGATCCCCGAGTGATTTTCCGACATTTCCTGTCTGCCGAACGAGACACGCGCGATATCAATATTAATAAACAGGCAATCTGACAGCGACAATGACACGACGGAAAATTCTCCCAAGTCCACTTACAACTTCGATCGTCAAGTATCTTATCGTTACAAAGCGTTGTGTGAAGGGTGTATATCGTCAATGATCGGCACTTTGCGCGAGCAAATAATGATCGCGCACGTGAATATTATTCGCACGACGAACGTGTGGAATCGTAATCGAAAACGTGGCGCCACACGGTCGAGAAGTGAGATGCGTCGCCGAACGCCAACTGGGTACACCGAGGTGGATCAGAAGGAGAGACTCCGACTGTGCGACTTGAGCTTGCGTAGGGGAAGCCAATGGGCCAATGGGCCAATCCCCTCGTTTTCCGACCTGGCCACGTGCTTTCGTTGCCGAGCATTCGCGATGAGACGACGCGACGGGTGGCACATGTTCAACCAAGGTAAACCAAACTAAACTGCGGCCACCTCTTTCACCTGCGGACATGGCAGAGCAATCGTGTCCCTGCCTGGTCAGTCATTAGTCCTTTCGGGGGCCAAATTATCTTCATTTCACTCGCTCGCAAATGAACAGGTAACTGGTCGCGGGAACGATAATCCACCGGTACTTCCAATCAGATTTCAATCAGCAGGGGACGCGTAATTGTTCAAGGATTCTGTAATTAGTCATGGCCCGGCACTCTGATTTATCGGGCAGAGAGTACGAGAAGTATGAGCTCGGCCTGAGTGTACTCGTATGAGACTGTAAGGCTTGCGGGAGACAAAGTGCCAGATTAATGTCACTCTCAGCATTCTACTTGTCGGCCTTTCCCGCGGTTCTAAATTCATCCCCATCGTTCCTCGCGATTCATAGTTACTCGGCCTGACGTTCCGGCGCGGCGGAATGATTACTTTTGAAAAGCAAACGCACGAGTTAGGGATCGTGCAAATCAGAACGCATTTCCGTGCCAATTTGTCAGATAAATGGATCGTTGTCGGCGAACGGCTGTCGACGGGCCGACACGCGAGAAACTCGTTCTCGCTCGCGTACACGGGTGGGCGCGATAAAATTTGAAATTTTATCGGAGGAGGATCGAGGGAGAGGGTAATCGATCTTAAGTGTTGGCTTTCGCGTGTCCGACGTCTCCGCCGGCATGTTAATCGGGCTACCTGAGTACGTCGTTTTACCCGTATGCCGCAAAGATACGATCACAGGACGATCCGGCCGATGCCGACGGACGTGGCTCGAGAGGTGTGTCGGCACGTTTTACGAATTATGCAAAGGGTCTTGATCACACAACGGCGACAGTGGCGGCGTTTCTGCCGCTACCGAGAGCGAGGAAAAAAACGTCGGATTTCAGTGAACCGATCAAAAATGGAATACGACTGCGAGGGAGACGTGGGAAATTAGAGCGACGCGAGCGGGGCTTAGGAAATTGCCCCTTCAAATTTTGCGATCGTAGGTCGTTTCCTCTTCCGTCGTGCAACAACGAAGAAAGAGGACAAAATTCCAGCGTCGCTTCCGCGCTATCTATTTCTATCCAGACGGTATTGTTCAAAGTTGGGGGACGAGCCGGGATTGTGCAGGAAGAAATGTTTCGACCCCGGCAATTTTGGGGTGGCAATAAATCGAAGCAAAAGCGACTATCGTCGCCATGATGGTATCTATAAAATACTCGCTATGTATAAAGGGAGAAGGCTTTCGCCGACTTTCGGCGTCAATCACTCCGAACGACCGAGATTCGTTAACCGCGTCGTGCCGGTTTTTCTCGTTCTTAATCGAAAGCAGGGAACGATACTGGAATTTGCATCGATCTTCCAACGACATCCCGACAGCCGTGCTCGGAAATCCAATTTCCACCGAGGGAACGTTCTCGGAACGTCGAGCGGCGTCGTTTCAGAACAAATTTCACAATCAATGAATACACCGTCACACCGTGTTCCTGTCAATCCCCGGGTAGACAATAAATCCCGACTGCGGCGTGTTAGCGAGCTGAAGAAGGTTTCCCCGCGTTATCGGGGCCGCTAAGTATCTCGAGAGAGGCAGTTTCTCAGCGCGATCAAGCCGAGCGAGAGCGAGCATAAATACCGGCGCGGAAATCTCGGAGTCGATCGCTCGACGTCAGGCGAGTATATCGCGAGTCAGGTCGAGACGCCGTCGCCGACACCCTATTTTTATCGCTACAGGCACGACGCTGCAGCTGTCGAATCGGAGGGCAATATAAATCCTGCGCACGCCTCGTGGCAGGATCGGTTTTGCTCTCCCGTTTGCTTCTCGCTCCTCTCCACAAAGCTACGCGACATTAATCACGATGTTTTGTGCAGAGCATACCGCGGGTATCAGTCCGCACCGCGCTCGTCTATTCTTGTCCAGAAAAGACTACCCCACCCTCTTTTTTCCTCCACGTCGCACTTCTTCGCCCCGAATCACCGGAGTAGAGTCTGAGGTAATTGGAAAACTTGAACCTTTCCGCGCGATAAAGGCTCGTCAAGTGGACTTTGATTTTTTCTCTCGGTCAGCTTCTACTTCCGCAAACGTGATGTCGAACTTCCGATGGCGATTGACTCTCCAAACTTTATGTATTTCGGCAAAAGGAGCTTGGGATGAAACGACCAAAAGTTCTTTCTATTGACAAACGATCAGTGCGAGTGGTACGATACTTCGACTGTGCCGACTATCGAGTCAATCTCGTTTAAGTCAATCCTCCTTTAAGTCGGTCTTAACGTTTTCAATTATTGTCGGGCCATGCCGATGCGGCACTGATTTCGTTGGAGGCTGACAATGCCAAGGTTCTGCTTGCTTTCACATTGACGAGAGGTGAGTCGGTGGACTCCTCTGTCAGAGAGTTCACGCGACAATGGAGAGCATGCTTATACAATTTAATTCGTATGAAACATTCATAAACCGGGCTTCACCCTTCACCTCCCTCTAGAATGCTGAGCAGATACGTCAGACACGAAGAAACATGAGAATAATGAGAGATACTCGTAATGGCATCACTCATTTTTATCCTGGTGATCCGTAATAGGCCCGTGTAGTAGGATGAATAGCTACAGGCCCTCATATTGCCAATTTTGCGACGCGTTCCGATCTACTCTTGATAGAAGACAATCGAAAGTAAGAGTCGCTGAGGGAGCGCAAGACTGAGACAGAAAAAGTGTCTTCGGGGAGTTGACGTAACTCCTGCGGTGGACATGACTCACTCGGTTAGATTGCCACAAAGTCGTTAAGCGCCTCTCTCCACCGCGAAACGAAGAGAGTTTCGACTTTTCGTCAAAGTCTCTCTTGACTCGATCTTTTTTCTCCCTCTCTCTCTTTCCTTTTGTGTGGACATGCTCGTGAGAGACCAGCCAAGCCATTGATGCGGGTCTTGGACACGTGCAACAACCGCAGATTGACCGTGAGATAGATTCGCAAATTCACGAGGCAGATAAACATTAAGATTAAGGACTGCGTGTAGCCCTCCCTTTCAGAAGGGGATATGCGGCAACGATGTTCCTATTCCTAATATGTGGGAGGGTGCGAGTCGGAGCAGTGCGTACCCGAAATTCATCGGCGTCGATTCCGCGTGTCGAACGACCTCTTTTTCCTCTGCTCTTCCTTGATATTTATGCTCTCATAGTCCCGCATATCCCTTTTTCGGACTTCCTGCCTCTCCTTTCATTTTGCCGCTCGCTATCGATCGAACTTATACAGTACAGGTTTTGCGTTAACTTGTTCCGATTGAATTCATCGATAGCCACCACTCAGTGTCCGATTCCGTTCTTGTTCATAATTGATTGACCAATTGAGTCGTTCCAATATTGAAATGAAAACTACTGAAAAGTTAATGAAAATTGGTATAAAGGTGAAAGTAGATTTGTTGAGACTTGCTCATGTAATATATCAGTGTCATGATCGTTAGTGGCCGGCATTGCATAAGCGGTTGCGGTAATCAATCTTGAGCGTTGACGCGCTCGATCGCACGTCCGCGAGGTATGTATACCGTGCTGTATGTACGTAGGTATCTCCCCGTCTCAGAAATGGTAACTGCTCGACGAATGGAACACGGAAACTGCTCAAAGTCGATAAGGCAGATTTCACGAGACTGTTCGTTGGCACTTTTATCTCATCTAGATAATGCTCAGAAGGCTTAGCTTGTCGCTTTATCAATCGTCAGTCACTTGACCCGCAGGCAGACGACGTTTATGTATGTAGAGACGCAAATTTTGATTTGCCTTATTAATTCTCGCAATACTGGTGTCAGTCTTGGACAATAAACTAAATTAACGATTAATTTGTTATAATTGATATATTGGTACAGAAAGAAGTTGCAGAGTCCTTTCAAAATGAAATGTAACTGTTGATAACAAAAATCTGCTCAAACAGGAGAATTTGCATGAAGATTTAAAATGACGGTAAAATTTGGACGTCCACTGACGCATCCGATCAGATGAAGAAATGAGTATTAGCTTTGAAACTGTATACTCTCTTCGATCCATATGTGCACACTCATCGCCAGTTGAACCGAGTGTCCACCCGATAAGAGAGCGTTTGATCTCTGCTAGTGACAGGAACGTATCGGATCTCCGCCCTCCGTTTTTGCAACGAACGAATATCTTTGCGCCCAAGTCAGCACCCCACCGGCTTTTTGTTCATCTTTTTGTTCTATATTCTGAGGGGCGGCGCGCTGTCTTTGTCAAAGGACCATGCCTTTCGTCCCTTCGATGACGAAGTAGGCTTCGTTTAGGCAGGCGGGATATTCGGGAGAGATATGGTTGTCCCTTAAACTGACGAGGAAGAAATCTCGGCTTGAGGACGGGGAAGCGTTATATGAAATCAGGGCCATCAGCGGGAAAATGTTGACGTGACGGTATACTTAATGTCACCGTGTAGGGAAAATGTGCGATAACGCGACGTAACCGTTAAACTCGACATGATTTAAAGATAAGCTACGGCAATTGAGCGATTCGCCGTTTAACCTCAGGAGAGAGCCCTCAATTGGTAGCTCTCTCACGCGCGGCAAATATTTACTGGATGAAACTGAAAACGCCCGTGCGAATTGGGAGCACGTGGCATCAATGCGCCCCTTTAATCTCGGCCCTCCGTGCATCCCCGTTTAGGAGGCACCTACGAATAGAAAGTCGCGCCCATTTATTTTCGTCATGATCGACGGCTTGAGAAAGCATACGATTCAGAGTGATCATTCAGGCCGATTCGCCCACGCCGAGCGTTTACGTCAGGCGATTGTAAAAAAAAAAAACGACATAATCCGACGACCATACGCTTGTTGCAGTTACAGTAAATGGAAGAATAGGTCAGGCGTCGTCGTGTAAGAGACAGAGAGAGGAATTTTGAAGCGGTACGAAAAATTAGAGTCATTTTGTTTCTCGCGCGGAGTGATATTCTTGCCAGTCACTGGAGTTGGAATTAAGTTTAAGGTATGCTCCAAATTGGATCAACACACTGATAGAAAATTAGGTCCGCAACGTGACTGCAATATCATTCTCCCCGAGGGATGACGATGGCCCGTTTCACGTTTCCTTCTCCACGCTTCTTGGGCCGATATTAGTCCGCCACTCGTTAGAAGTATTAAGCGGCTAAGGAAAAGAGCACACGATATGTATGCAAATTTCACGAGCAAAACAACGCTGCATCCTCAATATCGGAAATTCTGTTCGCGGGTCGGGCGATTTTCAGTGCCGTAAATTGACGAGACGGGATCACAAATTTCCATCACTTTACACAACAGATTCATTGCGCCACGGTTCGATAAACCTGTTGATCATTTTCATGGTGAGATTGAAAGTAGATTCACGGTAGAAGCACCATGATTCGTCTCTCAATGTTTTCATTTTCCAACATGAAATTGTGCTACGTGAAATTTGACGTTACAGTGCATTGAACGATCATATCCGTGCGCGACAAATAAATTCTCATTAGGTCCGGTTGACGAATAAATCTCGTTCGTGGGTATGCGACGCATGCCGACGTAACGAGATCGGTAATGATCGAAGGTAGCGCAAGCGAGAACTTGACAGCCCGTTTTTTTTCTCATTCTGTTCGCTGCTGGACCCACGGGAGATGCGCATACCTATTACGAAGTACGATCGCGAGAAAGAGAGACTGGAAGGGAACGGGTCCCGCGCGAGGTCGGTGTCCATTGTGGCCCCCTTTATAAATCACTCCATGTGGCGAATGATCGGAACGCCGCTGTCTCGATCCTCACCCTCCTCCGCACGCGCGTTCACTCTCGTTTATTCGGCGTACGTGCCGTTAAGATACCGCTCGTTCACCCGGAGCCCGGAGTAGACATAGATAAAGAGAGAAGGAGATCCGATCTGTGCCGTTCGTTTTAGATCAATTGACTCCGGATAGATTGGAAGCTGTGGGTGATCTGCGGTGGATAATGGGAAACTTTGCGAGCTTTAAATATACTTTCTAGATCCTTAGGATAAGGCTCGATCTGTCGTGCTTTGTGTCAAATGACCCGGATGCATTGGATGTTCCGGACAATCCGTGAAGGATAATGGAGGATAATGGAAAACGCATTTGTGCGATCGTTGAGACTGCGAAATTTTTGCAATTCGTGGTTTCTCTAACCCCCTTTGCCGTGCACTTACGCATTCTTCTCGTGTTTGCTTACGGAGGGAGCGATACTATGCTTCTGAAGAGCCAGAGAGATTCGATCTGCCTCATATGTATCCGTCGAATGTCGAATGCGTCGAGCTATTAACTTGTAAGCGTGATACTCGATATGGAGTCAATGCCACGTGTCTACGATTCTAATGCAAGCGGTTTCGTTTATTTATTAATAGACTGGGTATTTTATTTCAGTAACTTATATGCCCGTTATATAAAACATTGATTGTGACGTCGGAAAAATGTGAATAATATTATTTTAGCCTCTGACGAAGTTCATAGCGAACTTCACATGACAGTCAATGTGTTAATCGCGTAGCTAAAAGGTAGGATGAAATTAAGAAATTGTACGAGGCCGTTCGTAGCGTGGTACACGCTCCAATTAGTACGGAACCAAACATACTGTTACCATAATTGGGGATGCGCAGAAATGCAAGTGCAATTAGGAGTGCGCCATAAGCGAATGCAAGCGACAAGAGTCATTAGGCGTCCTCGAATTTTCACTCTGATTACCCAAAATAGTTGGGTTTGGAGCTGAAGGGGAGCGGAGAAAGGCCACGGACACTGGGTCTAGAGAATTTTTTCGCGAGCCAATGCGAAAGCCGTTAAGCTCCTTGCGATTCGAGGGATTTACGGATACGCATTTCTGAGACGGCTGTCTGGTTTTCGCGCGCGCTGATAGCCAGACGATTTTCCGTGAGTGGAAAAGAAGGGTCGGTGTCTTCTCTACGAGGCCCGGGAGACGTCGCGATAGCTTTTTCGTGCATCGGCGGCTCCGTCGCGGCCGCCTCCCCTCCGTCACCCCTCGCGAGACATTTCTCAATTACGTCTCTCGCAATATCACGAGATACAGAATTTTGCCATTCAATGTTCCGATACTCGTCGCGCAGCCACGACGCCGTCTTATCGTCGGAGATCGTTCAACTTTTGTTTTCGGCTTGATCGGCTCCTGTTTACGGAACGCGAACAACAGATGCGACAGCAAGTTAGACGACTCGAACGAGGGACGATCTTCGCGAGATTGTCGGATCATCTGGAGCGAATGCAAAACGGATCCGTCGGCGCCAGTCCTGTTTTCTGCGAGTCACTCACGGAAATTCGATCTTTCTTTCTTTAACGGACTTCTAAACCGTCTAACATCGGGAGCTATTTTTCGCGCGAGCTATTTCAAGCGAATGATTTGTATGAAAAATGATAGGTGATTCGATGATTCATTTCGCGTCATGTCCTCGACTATTGTTGCCGATCGCGTAATTAAGCCACACGATGAAAGCAGGACGGAGGAAAATGTATACAGTTTTGCGGGACGTAAGCGTTTCTAGCATTTTGCATGGATCTGGGGAGGCTGCGATCAAACGGCTTTTAAATACCGCCTGTACACGTGCCTGTGTAAGACAGATTGATGTTCTGCTGCTGAAGTAAAAGGAAATCATAGTTATGATTATGGGCGCGGATGCGCGCTTGGGATCTCAGTGTGAGCCGGCTGTATATATTATCCAAGCTAAGTCAGCAGAACCTTGCCAACGCGATACCTCCGGATATACCTTCCTTTGAGGGATAGCCAATTTTTTTCCAGCAATTTTCGTTCCCCATCACAGAAATGGCGTGTGCGAAAATTGAAATATGACTGCTTCGATTGTTTTCTTCTCCGGTCTCGAAACCTTTTCACCTCCAGAAAAATGTTCTTCCCTGTACCTGACACATTCGCTACACGATCTCCTTCTTATCGATGTCTTCTTCCTCGGCATTGACTTTTTCTTACCTCCGAGTCACGGTTACATGCAAACCACCGTCGCGTCGCGGACTTGCGGATACAGCATTCATTTTTTTTTTCAACTCATTCGCGGAGCATTTGGAATGTCGCGCGTATGCAGTTACTGTCCGGTATTTTTGTTCGAACCGTATTTCTCATTATTTTACGAGCGGCAATTCAGGCTTGAAAAGTGGTGCGCGCGGTGTTATTTTACAGCGCGCACGAATTTGTTTCAGCGGTACAAAGTGTGTTGGAACGTCTGGCTGTCGGGGTACGGAAGCCACTCTCGTCGATTCCGATCCTAACGCGTATTATTCCTAATAAATTCTATCGATTTTAGTATCGCGACATGTCGGCGCTCGCTTTTACCGTCATCGCCAGATATTTATACTCGACACTGAACGGCCAAATGCAACGTGTCGCGACCGAGACACATGCACCAACTATCTCCCCGAACTCGATTTGCAACGAAGCGAAAGGAATTGGCCGACTGAGAAGGTCGGAAATTCGGTTGGATTAAAAGCCGGTGCCACTTCAATCCCATTGTATTCCGTCTGCGAGCCGTCAGAGGATTCAGATAAGACGTCAAATATGCGTTCTGCCGACGACTCATCCTACGCAAGAGAAAGATGAGAGAATGACGAGAGAAAGATAGCGAGAACACGGACGTGGTTCTGTAGTTCTATGGCAGGAGACGCGAGAGGAATTGTTAGAATCGCCAAGTTTTAGCGTGCACCCCCCACAGTGCAGGGGCAGAACGCGTGTCGAGGACTCTCAGACGTGAGTCAGCGCCACTGTCTGCACCGACGCGACGTCGTCTTGTCTGAAATTCGGAAAGGATCCGCACGAGACTCTATACTCTATCGTCCGCCTCCTGAAAAAAGTTTCCTCTCGACTCGGAGGATTATTGTACTAGTGGATATAACAAAGACAAAAAAGCCGTATACTTCCGGGGAAAAGAAGGATTCGGCGTAAGAGGATTGTTGCAGCAGTGTCAATGGGGTAGCGTTCGTGCTACGGAATTCATCACGGAGTAGGATCGCGGGGCAAGATCTCAGCGATCGTATCTGTCCTATCAAGGAGACACCCCCGAGATCGACGGACACTTACAAGCCGAAAATCGATGTCAGGCATCTGATATGGTCTGCCGACGTCGGATCGTACTTATAGAATTACGATTTGGCTTCGGGGAAAACTTATTGGCTCGCGTGAAACATCTATGCCGATAACATACTGTTACACACATTTTTGCAGAAACAGTTCAGCTTGAAGGTAGAAAAGTGAGAGTAAAAATGGAAATTGTGCGCACGCTAGACCTCGACATCCTCGTTCCGTGTGTCGATGATAGTTTAGACACACGGTAGTGGCTAGAAGAGAAGCTGGCCCACCTAAGGAGCGAACCGAACAAACGCTGTCCGACTGAGAAGAGGGGGTCCTCGTATGCGCACCTGCTCACATCTCGGTGCGTGCGTGTAAAACGCGCTTTCTCAAGAGCGCGCTCTCGAACGGGAACGGGATCAACGCTCCAGTACCGTAGACCCGCTTCGATGACGTCAGCGAGATCGGTGCTAGCCACTAAATTCCACTAGTGCTGCGAATCGTTTCACCGAGTCGTCAGCCCGGGGAGTCTCTCCCATGAGAAAAAGTCGTAAAGTAGAGAGCTCGATTCGGCGTATACGGCACGTCTGCACGAGCGAATCAGGGAATTTTTCGCCCCCCCCCCAGACACTTTCTTTTCACTTTTACACCCCGGAAACTTGTTTGTCGTCTTAACGGCTGAAAATCGAGGGACTTTTCACGCCTCCCGCCAACGAGAATTCAGTCGTGGATATAGTCCAAGGAAATTTAGATCTCCTTGCCCTTGCGAACAGGCATCGATTTGTTGCAGGAGGGACCGTAGAAAAAGAGTAGATATTGAAAACGCTCTAAGATCAATGTGGCGGCCGCGTCAATAAGTCGACTCGAGATTAAACTGGTTTACGAAACTCGCCGTGGGCCTTTCGAACCATAAGAGGCTATCTATCAGTTGATAATTTCCATATTGTTCGGTAATTCTTATTGACGAGCACTGACGGATTTTGTTGTTCGGACGTTAAACGTGATCGGGCAGAGAGCCTGATGCGATTAGACGCGTGTAATATTAAATTGTTGTTCGGTACAAGACGTATCGATAGCATCGGCTAATTTAGCGACCACCCAATCGAGCATCTCATTTCGCCGTATAAGCGCTGCCATTTTATCAGCGCACCTGCAATCCCTCGCTCATTGAACTTTTCCCGCGACGTCTCGGTTTCATCCCCCTATTGCTCGGCGGAGAAACGTTTGCCTGTAATTCCGTATGAATAGATATCTGGGCCACGTAAACGTGTAGGAACAGCGGAGGAATAGTGCCATTTCCCCGCAGGTCGAAATATCTTATATGGGAAGATTATCGCAGTAGACCAGCACTACAGCATACTTATGTGGATTGCGTTGGACGGTTGTCGTTCAACTATTTTCACCGCTACGTCTCGCAACATCTGACAAGCTGGCTGAGACAACCGCTTGTCTCTCGGTTAAAGGAAAGTGGACAGTGGAATTTACAATCTGTCAGACCAATGCAAGCACTTCCACCGGCTGACGCATGCTCGTGTGTGTCCATTTATTGCTTTTTCTCCGTATGTACGTCCGCAATTAATGAAATGCCCGTTGAAAACGACGTTGGACATTGATTTTGATCGTAATCAGGTGTCACAGCTCCTCGAGTGTTCACAAATGTAATTCAGGTATCATTTATCAGGAACAGATGTAAGAATACTCGAGGACTTTTCCGACTCTTGGCCACTGTCCAAGTTGCACTGGACACGTATGCCCGTCGAAGGCGCATAGTAGAGAGAGAGAGAGAGAGAGTGAAGAGAATGAAACCACCGTGGTGCGGACAAAGTATCCATAGTTAAATGAGTCGTAAAAAAACGCACTAAAAAGTGCACTCTAAAAAAAACGGAGCTCTACGAACCTACAGAAGCAGCTGACACGTTTAATTTCTCACGTCTGTGCTCCATATCGCGGTGGGTGGCTAAAAGTGAATATTTGTGAAAAATCGTTCTGACTGAAATTGTCGGACAGGGTATTTCTGTAGCTGTGCTTCTATAAGAAATTATTTTTTTTGTTACATATTATTGATCGTTTAACGATAAATTCTCTAACAAAGAATGCGTAGCTTCCATGAGAATAGGAGCCAGATCAATACTTGTCGAAAAACCGGGGCTACTATTTTCTTTTCCTTTTCTGAGACGATACTTGAGTGACACTTCTTCATAGTACTTGCGTGCTCCCAACACATGGCTCCATAACGACTACATACAAGATTCAATAGCACGTCGTTTTACTAATTATCATTTTCTTCGATTCTCCCATTGAATCCATCGGGTTAAGGGACGTCGCGACAAAAACGCTCGGAACAATTGTGTGGAGCCGCGCACGTGACGGAGGAGCTCGTCATTAGCCGCAAGATCTAATCGAGATACACGACTAACCTGACTCGAGATGTAATTGCGGTCCGAATCTGGCCTCGACTTGCTGAAGAAGAATGCCAACGGCGCCGTGCGTCCCATGCGACAATATCTGCACAAGGAGCCCTACTAGTAGGATAACCCACCCCCAACCGCCCTCCGGGTAATAGTGTTGCTTCAGCGTAAGGAGTTGCCTCAGATCGGCTACTAGCTGCCTGGAGGAGTGTGCTTGACCATGTCCTGGCGTCGGTTCATTTCCGCTGCACGCGACTCCACTGTCGTGACCTGATAAACGAGGCAAGGATCGACTTCGACAGAGCAAAGACGCAACTGGAGTCTCCAGCCTCGTATCCTGATGAGCTGCCTTTGGCACATTATTCTCCCCATACGAGTCGCATTCCAAGTAGCCCGAGTACTCGCGCAGATAAGAGTACCGACCGTATGGAAAATGCGGAGAGCCGCAGTTTCCGCATTTCTTCGGTGTACCTTGCAGTTTCTCCGGATTCCTGTCGTTCGCCGGAGATGAGAGTCCGTTCGACGATCTGATCTGAGAGGCAACGTGGATCTGACGATTGCGGCTCTCATTGTCTCGGCAGGGCGAGGATCGTCGTTTCCTGATTGGTGTTCTCGTCGGGGACTTTGTTGGCGAATTGATAAATCTCTGGTCCTGGCAGTGCGGAGAGAAGTTAGCTGTGTGTCTTGTCGATTTTTCCTCCGCTTTTTTTGCCAAATTCTCCACATCGTCGTTTACATCGTGACTGATTTCCGATATTTCATCGTTCATCGCGCTTCGTGCACGACGACGATTCTGTCGATGAGAGCTTGTGTCCGGGCAATGAATTTGACGAGGATTCGCGCTTACTTCGGTTCTTTGCTTGTCATCGGCGGGACATTTCCTTTCATTACTGCCATTCATTTCGACTCCACCTCGAGAAGTACAGAGATTCTCGCCGGCCGTGACCTTTTTGATTGGCCCGTCTTCGGCTGCACATCGTCGACAGCGAACTGATATCTTCCTGTCGTCATTCTCGATCGGATCGCGATGAATTGCGGAAAGCAAAATGCAGGAACTGTCTTGATCACCTTCGTTGACATCGTTACTGGTTCCATCGGAAGGATCCATTCGACGATCTCGATCTGTTCTCGGAGCGTCGACAGAATTGTCAGATCGATCGAACGAGCATTCGGCATCCTCGCGAACCTCGAGTAAGCCCTCAGCATTTTTGTCTGACTCAGAGAAAGCTGATTCGGAGCTGGCATTTCGGGCGCCAAACTCGGAATCCACACGGGAGGTGGCCATCATCAGGCTCCGACCCGGTGTTGTCGCTCAGCTCCTCGTCGTCGTCCTCGCCGTCTTCGTCGTCTTTTCTCCGCTTCTTCCGTCTCTTCCATTTCCCCTCGCTCGAAAAATCCGCGGCTCGATGATCGCGCGCGCGTGTCTCGTCCCGGAACCACGTGTCTCACGTTCGAGACAAGATCCCTCAGACCGCGCGTCGAGACTTTACGATCCCAATTTCGCGCCACGTCGTGGTTCGTGAGAATGGCCGGTCGTCAACGACGTCCATCCTACGCAAATGGTCAATGCGCGGACTACTTTGGCGTCATTGAAGCTTTTATTAGTTCATGAGTGACTGGACTAAGTAAAAGTTTAACGCGTCACGGTGTCGTAACGTGACATTTTTGCGCTTCTCATTCTGCAGCCTCGCACTTGGGAGAGACATTTTCCATAACGTTGCACCGACGTAACCTTTAATCGATGCAGTCGCCGACTTCCAGTACCATATACCGATCTGTCAATTCGCTTCTTTCGGAATCCGCCAATAGCCTTCGACGTTCACGTCAATCACACGATCGCAACCTGGATCCTAGATGACTTTGCAATGTTGCGCCCGCTGCTGGTCGTTCCTCTTAGATGAAACGGTAAAGCAATAGCACAAAGTCAAAGTACTGTACGGTGGCTGTCGGCGATTATCTCTTCGGTATTGAGCCACAAATAACGTTGCAGCAAAAGCCCGAAAATATTAAAAATTGTATGAAATATCGTTGAACTTGTTGAACTAATTGCCATTGCGTAGCGCTTATGGTTATTACATTTGGTGAGTGGAATAGTACGCGCAGCCGAGAAAGGGACGACCGAGCGCGGCACGCTCAGCTCGCAAACTGACAGACTGCCGCGAGTGCCGAGTACCCTGTGGCAGTCTGCGGCTGCGGCGAGCGTCTCTCCGCTTCTGGCGCGTAGTCGTCGAGTGTGGAGCCGTCGAGAGTAGAACTGCCGGCCAAGCCGATCAACCGCAGTCGATTCTTCCTTCTCTAACCCACACCCCGCAGCGCTCTACTCTTCTCTTCTCTAAGCTACTCTACTTTCCTCTCTTTCTTTCTCTCTCTCTCTCTCTCACTCCTTCCGTCTGTCCGTCACTCCGTCGATGTGTCTCTCCTTTTCTTTTTCCCTCTCAGGTTGATCTCCGCTCGTTTCGTCGCTCATAGATCACCCGTGTGCATAAGTCTATAAGCTGCTCGCCACGGTAGAGCGAACGATCTAGTCACCGCCCACGTTCGGATCTCCTTCTCTATTGTCTAACATAGTTTTGCTCTAGCGCCGCCGATTTGTAACAGTATCGGGTGATTAAATTCGAGCCTTCATTTCGTGACAGCTTCATATAAGATGACATGATTTAGCAGTCGGAAGTAAAGCGTTTAAAGAAATTCTCCGCGGCACAGTAAAAGTATATCCGGCGAAATATTTAAAATTTAATCCAGCGCGTTTGCCTCGTCTCATCCTGCGGTCGCTGCGTGCTACGGCTTTTGAGGCGTTACATAATTATACCGAGCTACTCCCCCTCTCTGCAGGGATTTTGCGCGTGACTTTATTCGGGGGAAATAAAAACCTAAATCGCGGCGATAATCCTAACTTTTCCATTTTCACCGAAGAATCCCTCCCGGTCATATACTTCCTTTGATGCGATCCCCCTTTCGTAAATCCTGGCTTAGTGTATTCCAAGCTTTTTTTCTACATCATCGCTCTCCCGGCAAAAGTGTATAGCGGGATGAAAGAGTAAATCTCAGTATCGAAATCTGAGGAGAAGCATATTCGGATCAAACGTGTTTCATGACAAAAGCCATATTGCTATCAGAGCACTGAACCATAGGAAATCGAAAATTGAGTATCAAAAGAGTAGTTTAGATACGGTCGAATCACGATCCGCTCAAGCAACATGCAGTTATGTGAGATCTTTCCTTCGGAAAACATAGATTCGTCCTCGGGAAGTAGATAGTCTGCGAGATTGTAATGTTACACGTTCGTTTATGTAACAGAGGTATTACGATCGATAGACGTGTTAGATGAAATATACATTTTTACAGTTACTCGTGAACCCGTTTGATTGCTTCAGAGTATGATAGTTCCAGTCGATTGGATCGTATTATTTAAATCGTATTTCGAGCAGGTAAAGTGCCATCGTAAAAGGCTCTATAGCAACTACTTTCAATTTAGCCACTCGTCAATCGTTTCTCTCTCCGAACGCCTCGCATCCTTTCTCGATTTATTGACCATACTTATGTTATTACGCGAGAAAATTCTCGCAAGTACCGTCATCGGTCTCGGTCGACTCTTTTTCAGAAAATCTTGGAGCAAATGTCTGCTGGCGGGGAATTTTCCGGGACGAAGGTAGAGAGGCGGCTTAGAATCGTTATGCTCGAAAGAACTCGAAGATTATTGCTGAAAAGACGGTAGGACGCAAGCTTGTCGCGAGTTCTCGCATCGAAGTCGTTTCATTGCTCTTCGTGTCCTAACGACACCCCGTACGATCATGAAGAAGCACATTGAGATAATTGAATCGGACATTCGAGAGGGGCAATGAAGTTTGTTCCTTTATTTTTGCCGCTCATGGCACCGGTCTTCGTTGGTGCAGTTCCGATTCAGTTACCGGCATTGTTCTCTACAGTTCCGGCAACCATAATAACGCAGAATAACGCCGTATCAGTGACACATAATGTCGATCTATCGTTAACGTGAACTATGCAGTCGCGGATAGTGAGAACGTAAGGGAAGGCAATGCGAAAACTTTGTTACTCCTACACCGGCCGGCCACAATGGCAATATTCCTCTAAGAAACTCGCCCTCTTGCAAACGCGAAACTTTTCTGATAAATGACGCCGACATTCTGTAAGCTGCTCGGAGACGTGATAAATAGTGCAGAATGCACCCACCTAGTCACCTGCCTGATGTGTTAGCAAACACGTGCACTCACCATTAGTAAGATGAAATTTTCGAATGCCTGATTTTTCCTGTATTACAAATTTTACGTTAGCGTTCGATATATTAGCTGTCCTACCATGTTTACTGTGCGTTCGATATATTAATTATAACACCAGAATGAAAATTCTAATAGGATCGGAAACGAAATGTTCAAATCAGCCCAGCTATGTCATCAGTCTTATCAATGTGCTACTACAATTGCTTTTTCTTCCCTGTTTAACTGAGCGACTGCGTCCACATATTTCCCATGCATCGCCATTGTAAATGTCTATGAATACGTTTAAGATGCTTATATAGATTCAGGATGAAAACCGTACAAGGGGTCGTGCAGGGAGTTTTTATCTAAATCTTGTCGACTGAGTGAAACGCGCTGATATCTGTTTACACGTCCGCATAGCCAGGAGGATAGTTGCATTAAAAGTTATTTACAACCTCGTATCCCTCTGGGGCTTATACACTCTATTTGCCAAACATATCGAGGAACTTTCGTAATTTGCGAAGGGATGACTTTCGGCTTAGCGGGAGACTTTCATTGAAGAAGATTTTTTCGCGGAGTGGTTTGGTAAGTCTTTCGGATTGAAAGATGCATTTCGTCTAATTAATTCTCGGGGCAGAACTTGGAGAACGTTCAAATATGCGGAACCGCGGGAACGTCGCGAAGTCATCGACGAGTTACAGGCGAATATTTTCCGCGTCGGTAACTTAGCAGACGGTGTCGGCGACTCACAGAGAGTGCTCAATTTTTGCGCGTTTCCACTTTACCGACTTTAGATGCGGCAAGGGTTTGAAGCGAAGAGCGAAAGGCGCAGGAGACAACGCGACGAGACGGAGCTGCGTGATCGATGTTAGACCGCGGAAAGAGGCCAGTGACTCATAAATTTTCCCAGCCTTCGTAAGATCGCGCGGATAGGAAAAATCCTGGGGTGAAATTGTGTTTCTCGGAAGAGTCACACGGTGGGGTTCGGTAATATGAGACGGCACGGATACTTTGTCCCTCTGACAGATGTACAGATTGATTGAGGTACATGAGAGTTTGTAGAGGGGGACGAAGTTGGCGGAGACGTGCCGAATATCTTTCATAACAGTTAAGAATTTCGTTCTACTAACTTTATGAAGGAAAAAGGTCCCGTCTCACATATTGCCCGTCATAAAGCGGGGCGCGTGCAGACGAGAGCGAACTGATATGAGACGAACATTAGCAAGAGAGGATAGGTGGAGCAGTGGTAGAGAGTGAGACGGGAGAAATACCTATATTAGTCCAACCGGTAGAGAGTGAGAGTAGGTCAGATACCAGAGTCGAGAAGCGATGAGAGTCTTGATTCTCCCAAATCACACATCGGCTGTCATCGCCTACCGCGTCGGGTGATGGAAGAAAAAATGACGTTGGCTTTAATTGAAAGTGAAAAACATTTCTGTGTTCCGTTGCAGATTTACTTTTCTCATCCGTCAGATGTTTTTCCGGGCGTATTTCTGTATATGGGTGGGATTGTAGCGCTTTTTCTCATTACCATTAACGGTCAGCCATCGGTGACGGTCATAAAAGCGCAGATGAGTTTCTAACTCTTCGCGACCCGGCATACTAAATCGGGGTGGATTATGAAAAAGCGCATCCAGCAGGGGCGTTTGAACTCGCGATTATCTCCCGACCCGCCGGTCATTCCCGGCTTTGCGCGGCCGTCGTTTAATCTCCTAATGCGGACGTGCCAAGGTGCACTTTCGGTTGGCCGACTAACGACAGTTTACCGTACTTCGCCACTATTTGTTAACACATTGAATGCCGCGTTGCCTTCAAATGACCGGCTCTTGATTTTCTTCGGAAATCGTGTCACCCAAAAATGGATGACGGTGAACTGACTAGATCGTTATCAATAGAATTCGCGGCTTTTTATCATAAATTGTTTAGTATGCGAAGCAGAAGCAGCAGTGCATTTCAGGCGGCAGATACTGCAGCGAATGTGCTAAATTGCTGTACGTAACGGTCATTCGACTTTAGCAATTAAGAGCGCCGCGCTCGAATAGGAAGTCCCCAATGCATTGCTATTTCACCGACATCTTACACCTTCCCTGCTCGAATACTCTTAGACACGGTACGTGGTACGTCCACTTTGCGTTGGACCGCGGGCATTTCCCGCGGCCATTTACACTCCATCCCACCGAGACTGGATTACGCAAGTAGAAAACACAATCGTTTCCGAAAGCGTTCAGTTTTATCGAGCGACGCAAGCATCGAAAGTTTAGCACCAACTCGATATGTACGTCCCACTCGTCTAGCGACATTCCATCGCGACAGCGCTTAGTGAATCGGAAGGAATTCTTCTCGACGACTTACCGGCGGTGTGCAAGGGATGATGATAGAATTTGACGGTCGCTGGTATCGCGAGGGTGGCCGGCACGGACAGTTGAAGGCCTGGCCCTAGAACGTGTACCAAAGTTCCGACAACGGTGACGACCCAACCCCATCCGCCTTCCGGGTAGTAATGCCTGCAGAGAAGTCTTCTGGCTTGTACCTGCGGACTTCCGTCAGCTGCCTTCTCGTCGACAATCTCCTCCGACTTGCGTGTTTTCTTGAGAGACGATGAGTCGTCCGGCAGCGAGCCGCAACCTCTGGTGGCTCCTGTCTCGAGGAGAGGCCAGGATTGTGCCCGTGACATCGACATCACGCGAGCGGCGGCACCCTCGCACCTGCGTCGGGCTACGTGCCCGCGTCCTCGTTTTCCTCTAACAACGTCCTGCTCCTCCTCGTCGGCGACGCACTCTCGTGCGTTCGCAATTGTAGCGTCTCGTGATTCGTCAGACGCATACTGCCGATTCTCGCCGACGACGCACCGCGTGTCTTTCTCCGGCGTCTCTCCCGCGTTTCTCAAGCAGACGCCTTCCCCCAGCTCTTTTTTCGCCGCGCGATTTATCGAGCTCCGTTACGATAATCGCGCGTGCCGTTACTGTCCTTTAAATTGCACGTTTCGCGCGGAGGACGCAGCTGGCCGTGCGGCCGCGTAATTAAGGAATTTCCGGCAAACGGCCGAAATTCGCGAGCTGGAAATAGTTCACGTTCCGTTTACCCTTCGCGCCGTTTCGGCTCACATTTTTTCGTCCCTCGCTCCGCGGTCGCGACCCTGTGCCTTATCCTCCCGAGCGCGAATTTTGCCCGACTGCCTGCTTTTCAGATGGCATAACTTTCTCGCGAAATGCAGAGAGCGCGATGTTTTTTTTTTTCTTTTGCACGCCGTCAACTCTCCTACTTCATTTTTCTCGCTTGTCTCGCGCGTCGCGAGGATAAATTAACGCTGGAGGCCGTGGCTCGAGAAATGAGCCATTATAAATTACTACGTTCCGCGGTGAGCCTTTGTGTTACGACATCGATCCGCTAGCGCTACCGGCTGCTCCTTTAACGGACCCATCGGGCGCTAATGTACGTGCTGAGGGGAGGCTCTTTGCCGCTCGATTTTAATAAATTCTCGAGTGGGCGCTCATTGTGCCGCGCAACGATTTATAACGTCTATAAATGCATCGCTCGACAGCCACCCTCGCGGCGCCCGTTCTCCATTCGATCGAAAAATCCTCCCGTTAGATTGTGCCGCGAATTACTGATTCCTCAATCTTCTGCAAAAACCGGACTATCAAACGCGCTAATTCCTTACGCACAAGTCGATCAAGTTTTTGTCAGACCGGAATCGATTTCTGCGGAGCAATTGAAAGTGTTCAGTGGCGGAGTTTGATCAACCGCAGCTAACTCGTTGTGGTGCTTCTTTTTTTTTAAATTTTCGAACAAATGTTTGATCAGATTTCCGATGGCATGCAATAGCAGAATAAAAATCCGCATACAGGTACACGACGGATTCGAGATTATCACGAGGCAATCACGTGCATTCGACTTTCATGGCCAGAGAGAGAGAGAGAGAGATCTCGACCAAAGGAATCTGCGGAGCGCGTCTCTGGCCGACGTAATTAAAAGAATATTTAACGAGGACAACAGGCGCCCGCGCGCGCTTTCGATCACGAGAGAGCCGCTAGGTTATTTATTTGACGATCGAGCGGAGCGAACACGAGTGCAAAGAGAGTTAAAGAAAGCTGGCGGATTTGTGGAGCGTAGGGTTTCGCGCGGTACCGCCGACTGATGCTGCTCCGACGAGAGACGGGCTCTTTCCCTCTGCTCCCCTGCTCCCTCCAGTAGTCCCGGTTCCCTCTCGAGCATCGCCGCCGCCACCGCCACCACCACCGCCACCGCCATCACCACCGATACCGCCACCGGCAAGCAACCTTCACCACTATCGTCTACGTCACCGTTTCATACCTGCAGCTACTCTACCGCCTGCGGTGCTCGTACCTGCAGTCATACGTGAAAACGCACGGCTAATTATGTACCGGCAATTTATTGCCTGTCATTCGGCTCGTGCGCCCGCGCCAATGTCAGTGGGGTATCGGGAGAGTCCGAACTCTTTTCAATTAGATCCGCAGGGTGAATCGATCGGTTCAAGGATCGATAGGGAGAACATGCATCTTCGATTATTTCAGTCGCTCCAGTCGCGGAGGAGTTGGATTTCTTTCGCGACGAATCGGATGGTGGGAACGGCAGACGCCGGCTTTTTGCTCGCCTTTTCCTGTCGTCGGGCTAACGAACCAGCAACGGACCATGTCGTTCTTTTTCCAGCGAACGACTCGCGAGAAATATGAAATCCGCGAGCAATACCACATGCGCTGCACACCGGAAACGCATACCGCCGCGACTATTCGTATGTTATATCTTTGACGCTTCGCCCGTGAAGGTGGGTGACTACGTGAAGCCGCCGCGCCGTGAAAAAAGAAAAGTCTCTTTGACAGACGTCGCTCGTACGCAGCGCTCTCGTAGATCGAGCGAGTTTAGGAAGGCAGTCCGTGCTCTTACATCCTGCGCTTTATGGGTCCCGGCAAATATGCGCGGATAAAAAGTCGACTGGTGTTTCCCTCGGACGGTTTCTGTATGGTTAACGCATGTCGCGCTCGGTCTCCTTTCGACGGTGCATCGTTTCTTTTTCCTCATTGCCGTACATGCGTGCCTGCACGAGTATATAAATTACAGTATAATTATACCTTAACGTGTATTACGTCCGGTGGCTGAGATGAGTCGCGTAGAGAGCACATACGAGTACGAGGGTATGTGCTTTTCATCGGTCGACTGCGGCGCGCGGCATTCGTTTCTCAGTATGCGTTTCTCAGTAAACGCGAGCATGTTGGCCACGATGATTGCCACTCGTAAAGAGACACCCGCCGCGTTTGAAAGTGCCACCAGAATGCGAGTCCCTGACTCATCCATGACTAAACGCACGTGCGATCGCGTTCGTATTCGCGCTCGCAATCGTGCGCGCCGATCGTGACTCGCGCCGTGACGCAAGGATCGCCTGAGAATTATCGACATAGAAGAATTAACTGCGAAGGAGCGAGATTGCATCTCGCAAGCGCTGAAATTACAGACACGAGGAAGCTCCAAGACTTATATGGATCGATCTTCCGAATTCCTACGGTAACTTTGCGACTCGATAACGCGTTAAATCCTTGCATTTTCTATTTCGCTTCTTCCAGATTGGCAAACGCGAAGCAAGGCAATCTGGTACTGTCCACTTTGAGCTTATTGGTCGTACATTGGGGAAAGGGATCGAGCCTGTCTCGACGAAAATTCACGCCACACTCATTTTCCCTCTCGGACGTTTAACCAACATCTCGATCCGCCCAGTGCGAAAACGCACACCTATACGTGTAGGGAAAAAGCGTAACAGCGAGCGCGAGCGTGTAGCCATTTAAGCTGAGGCAAGAAAGAAATAATCTTATTCCGGCAAGTTTGCGAGGCCCCTTCCTCGTATCCACGTAACGCAAACTCTGACCCGGTAGCGGAACTTCTTCCAAGTTCGGGGGCGCGCGGGATCATTGGTGTACACGCCGTAAGTGTCGCCTGTCGGTCCGCTTCGGCAAGTTTCTTCGTTCGTTCGTTCGTGCGCGCGCACGATCACGCGATACCGTGCGTGTGTAGGACAAGAGAGTAACGTAGTTGGACGAAATGAAGTCTCTCTCGGAGGAATTCATCGGGTAAGGGGTAAGGTTCATCTAAAATCAAATGAGGCCCGGATTAAATGCGGCTGCTTCGGCGGGCCAATTCCGCGAGTCTCGCGTGTATACGCCGCTGGTACTTACCGCGAAAACGACGATCTGCATTTCTTATGCATTCCCTGGACACACGTTTCGCCCTCACTGCAAATGATCGTTTACGCTGCGCACGTAGGGCTCTCAATATGAGTTTCGATTATGGCGTTACGACGTCCCTCTACGGCGCTTATATGTTTATCGATTTATTACTATTAATTCTATTACTATCCTCCTTCACGCGCTTTCATTGTCGGAAATGGATCGATTCCGATCGAGGCGGACGATACAACAGGACACTCGAGCCCGTTGTATGCGAGTCGCTGGCTCAGCTAGTTTCAATGATTATTACGAGTTGTATGACGAGTCGCTCGGATATTTGAGGTTTGCGAGGGCGTTGGAGTCTTCGACGCTGTTGGCTGTAGAAGAAAAGTCGAGATTGCGGGGTGGAGTGTGTTTAGGATTCGTTAGAAGCAGCTCACACGTACTCCCGCGTGCGTGTGCATACGTCAGCTTTATCATCGCGCTCGCATCGTAAATTTGAATCGCGGGGGTCGGTCGATCGGTCGGTCGGTCGAGCAAGAGAAGGAACGAAGCAACGAACGACGATGCGCTCCCGCGATAACGGACCACTGCGCTCGCCTCGTCGATCTTGTCGGGGCGCATACGTTGCCGTCGACAAGTCGACGACGTCGTGCGTCGCGAACATAGTCGCGCTGGCCAGGGGAAGGGTGAGGAAGGGGCCTCACCCCGTTTGGTCCCTCGTAAAACTTTATTGGTAGCAGCCAGCCAGCGATGCCTTTCGCCTTTTGCTTCTCCTCGTAGGTAAGAGGACTTTATCGACCGTGTGATTCAGAATTCGAGCCCATAGCACGAAATGGAATATATCGGGCCACGCGTATTCGCTTAATGACGCCCCATAAACGCGGTGACGTCCCGCGCCGCGACGCTCCGGCTCGGCTCTCGAGAGGTCTCGAGTCGCCGAATCGAGTTTTACTTTCATTCGGTGAAAGTAGTACCGCCCTGTTCGCCGATCGCCGTTCGCCGTTCGCCTCCATCCGCCCACCTCCCCCTCATACTCTCGACCTGCTCCACAACAGGATTATCAAACGCGTGCACTTTTTCTTCTCTCTTTCCCGTTCTGTATATAACGACCGATGAATACGCAAGTATTTTTCACGCACGAGCTCCGGGTCAATGTTCTTAATGCGCTTAATTTGAATGTACGTGGGGAGCTATCAAACATTTATTTCCCATCGCGTCATTACGGCATGTTGTTTGCGCGATTTCTTTTCCAGCGCACGAATCGACCTGATGTTTGTGCGATTCCTAGATGACCTGTCTCGCGAGGTAGTCTCGTTCCTATCGTCCGTGTTCTTTATGCAGCTCTGTAAAGTTTTCTTATTACTTGTGAAGCACAGCGGCGTCGGTATGATAGAAGATACATAACGATGCCTCTGGCCCGAAGTTCCTACAGAAGCTTTCGTCGTAAAAATTGATTTCCCAAAGAGCCTGGGGAGACAGAGTGCTCAGTGTTCAGTCGGCTCCGGCGTCGTCGGGTGGTAAATTTTAGGTAAATGGATTTTCGGAAAGTGCACGTTCGAGACTTCCAAACGAACTACACCGTTCTCTTCGTCACCTGTGGACTCGCGACTTGTCCTGTGCGTTTCCTTCATACAGTTCCCTTTACGATCTTCTTAGGTATGTACTTAAATCTTCTCGGTTACAGGGGACGGAGATAACTTTGCGGAACGTCCAATTCTTCTCTCGCATCGTAAAGCTTCCCTTATCGCTTGTTAAAATCGTCGTGAGCCATTACATCCTTTCGTGCAGAATAAAAATGTATCACGGTAAGCGAAGGGAGGCAACTGATCGTACGATGCGTATCGTAATGGCGAGATGGTTGCACAGGAGAGGAGAGGAGCGTGGTCCGCATAGGAGGATTCGTCGTAAAAATTGATTTTCCCAAAGCGTTGGTGCGCGGTGTTTCTCGCGAAGAAAGCGCTTGGTCAACGGTAGATTTCCGAGAAAGGGAAAAGTGTACGCGAGAGAGCCGTCAGCGTTGCATCTTTTCCATTGTCCTGCGCGTGCAACTTGCCTCCGTTTTCTCGTCACCTGTAAACTCTTTCTCTCCGGAATTCTCCTTTGGCTTACTTCCCGACGCAGGATAAGGCAAAGAGATACGCGTGAAGCGATGGAGGTGAAGAGCTCGAGCGAGGTTCACGTTCCTCGATGTCCCGGATGTCCCGGATGTCCTGTGACGCACAGCTCGCTCCAGAGCCGTAAAACCTATCTTTATGGTTCACACCTCGGACGCGCTACAGAAATGCTAGCTCCCTCTCACTCCGCTT
This sequence comes from Priocnemis perturbator, assembly GCA_963942575.1. NCBI lineage: Eukaryota > Metazoa > Arthropoda > Insecta > Hymenoptera > Pompilidae > Priocnemis > Priocnemis perturbator. Next base: position 8,908,186 of record OZ012649.1, on the reverse strand, counting down.
GCTGACGCGGTCGTCGTCGCTTCTAACCCTCTTCCCCCAGTCTAGTTTCATGTTACTTGCAGCATGCTCTCGTGCACTCTGCATCACCCCGATATAGACGTATCCGGTCCGAGGTCCGAGGTCCCTCTTACCCCCGATATCACTGCCTCATTGGTGAGTCTGATCTTTCGAATATCTTTTGCAAATGAATTTTGACTTATCGACCCGTTAGACGGATACTCAGGCCGAATCATTAGTCAGCTCTGCAAGTAGCTGTACACGAAGTCTCGCGGCTCGTCCGTCGCGATGCGTCGGAATGCTTGCTAACAAGCTGTCGTTACCCGTGACAGATTTAAATCAGCGCTGCCGGCTGCCTTTGCCAAGAGCCAAGACGCTCCTTCTTCTTCCAGTCTCTTCTCTCTGTTCCCTGCCTATTCAACGCGCTTTCACGATCATTAGACCGACCGCGCTATATCCGTCCCGGGTAATTCATTTTCTCGACCGGCCTAATCACTTCTATTGTCGTAAAGAGGCAGTCCTTATTTTTCTCACGCTACACGATTGAATGACTCCAGTCGACATAATTAATGAGTCAAGTTTTTGTCGCCTTGCCGATAATCTATGCTGCGATTTCGAGGTCATTCGTTTCTTTCGATATTTTCAACAGCCGTTCCATTTCAGGTCGGCGATATTGCGAATCGTACTGTCTGCTAGAAGGGACAGGAAAAGGGCTGAGAACTGTCAAGTATAATGCGGTTTAAAGCGAGGGATGCTTTGGATGGGAAACAGTATAAAAGGACGAATTCTCTGGTCCCGCTTTGGCTTTCACAAAAATCTACCTTTTACGGCTCTTACGTTCTTCGTTCATTTGTCACACGACTAAGTGGATCTCTGTACAGTGGTTTTTTTCGGTATCTCACTGGAAACCGACTGGATTGGGTCGTCCGTCGTAACCGCAGCTGTGAACGATCCTTCAATCTGCTCCATTTTTCCTCCTCCCAATGGGCTGGTTCGCTTTTCGTCCCTTTTAAGGACACTGGGGAATTACACTTAGCCGCCCGTGTTGCCTGGCCAATCGCGATAATGCAGGATTTCTCGCGCTTATTATCCGATTCCTGTTTTCTCCCGGTTCAGGTCGTAATTCTACCGCTGGTCGGGACAGATACACGGGCTAACTAAATTTACGTAACTTTATCGGTCGCACGATTTCTTAATAGAATGGCGAGCGGGACAAAATGGCATAAGGATTTCTCCGAGACACTATACCGTGGCCTCATTAACAAATTAATTTCGCTGAGTATGTTTTCGATACACATAATCTAATATGAAATATACGTGTAGGGCAACGTGAGGAAACAGGAAAGCTTGCAGTGACAGCGATTCAGTGGGTGTAGCGAAATCGATAAGTTAGTGGACGCTGGTAAATTCTGCTGCGGATTCCAGAAGTTCTCCGTTACCAGCGACAAGAGAATGCTATCGGTAAGTTACCAGCAGTTTCAAAAATAAATATCTAATTTTGGGAAAAGCAATATCGTGATTTTGCAGGCGTTGTATCATCCATATTCATAACGGGCTTAATTCAATGAAATAATTGGGACGACAAGTGCATAGAGAGTGCGCGCATTGTCATAAATACGGGTATTGTATCCGCATGTCGAGATAGGATTATTAGTTTGCCGAATATATGGACCATTCTCGATTCCTACTATTAAATGAATATTCTGTCGCTTCGTGTGACCCGCGTACACGCATTCGTGAATACATTATTAAGCGAAGCGTGAATTTGCCCAAATATCGTTTGTGGCGAGGATCCGATTCGATTCAATCTTTTCCGAACGGGATGTTGGGGTCTAAGATTTAAATCACATCCCCATATTATACATATATCCAATTTTACCCGCATCGCGTAAATAAATGTGGGTTAAGGGAGCATGAAACGTGATATGGAACAGGACTCGTGGAAGTCTGGAGTACGAGTTACGGTAGGTGCAAGTTACCGTTGGCCGGGACGACAGTTGGTGCAGGTGTATCGAATCGCTTTCTCGTTGCGTAAAACGTAGGCCATGTATTACCACGCTCCTTCGCGACAAATTTCGCGTGTGTGTGTGTGTGTCGCGTCAGTACAAACTTTAGACCTATATTAATGAGCTTGCAAGCCACGGAACGGTGCTGTCGTCGATCACAGCCCGTGTATCTTAGTACGTCTCGAAGAAAGTAGGCAAGTAGGAAAACCGTGGAGATTGACTAATTGGGCAAGTTCCGGCAACTGAAGTAGGGTCAGAGGTGGTTAGGTTCAACGTTCGCTATACCTGCATGGCCGGAATTGTGACGATACTTGGCTGTAATCGGCGTGACGAGTAGCCCGAATCCAAGCTGCAACCCGTGGGAGAGTAATTGCGCGAAAAGCGCCACCATCACAACAATCCAGCCCCATCCACCTTCGGGGTAATAGTGCTTCTTAAGCGTGACCCTTTTCCTAGCGTTAATTGCGGTCAAAGACTCTTCTTCCTCCTCGATCTCTCGTCCCTCCGGTAAGTCCTCCAAGTCCGGCAGACTTCCCCCGAGTCCCCCTTCGAGAATGAGCTGTTCGGAGAAGCGTCTCTTCATGATCTTCGGCGTTATCAGAGCGCTGCTCTTCCTCCGGTTATCAGGCTTGTTCGTTGCATCCGATTGCCGCTCTTTTCCTTTAAAAGTCTCATGATCAGAACTATCCACCCTCGCTTCCGGCTTGGGGCAAACCCTCGGGCCGGATCTCGTTGCGATTGGTTTGGCGAGGCTGCCACAGCTTTTCTCGTTGGCCCCGATGGCATCTCGCTCGTGCGTTTCTTCGGAGAATCTTCGATTATCAGGACGTTCGATCTTGCCGTTGCGGCGCGCCGCATGCACTTGATGCGTTTGATCCGAGTGCCGACGTTGAATGACGAGTATCGCTTGGCGAACGTCCGATCGAAGATCCTCGTCCCGCGTGTCGTAGCCATGGTACAAGCTCGTACTCGAGTTTCTGCCGGACGAAGGCGGTAGGATACTTTGGCACGTCGATACCGAGTAACCGGAGCCCTTCCTCTTGTAGCCGAGGTAGAAGGGATAGGGGTAGTCCTTCATCGACGAGGTGGAAATCTTTCGGCGCTGATAGAGACACTGGCAGCAGCGACATTGATACTGGCACTGGCCGTTGCACTGGCATTCGTAGCTGGCTAGGGCGTATTTGCCGTTGGACGACAGGAAGCAGTGACACTTTAGCATTCGGGAATAGAGTTCGGGATAAGAGTGGGGTATTTCGGGTAACTCGATGTCGCCCCATGATCTCGCGGTATCGGCAGAGGACGCCCTAGTTAGCTCTCGCTTTGACGCCGAGCTCTCGCTGGAACAAGTTTCCGAGTCGAGACTCGCGTTGTCCGGAAACTTTCCTCGTCCCTGATACGACGTGCTCCATCGCGCCGCTACCGAGCCGCTCCCTCGACGACGGCGACGGCGAGGATCCGTAATTCCATCGTCCCCTGCTTCCTCCTCGCTCATGGCCGCGCAATAAGAGTTGCGCCGCTTCCGGCTTCCCACCGCAGCGCCCTTCTCCATTCCCAGACTCCTTTCTTTTTTATACGCCACCAACGGCGCGCGATAATTTATCTTTCCACTCGCGTTTATTTCAGACGATCGAATTTATTGGCGCGCGATGACAATACTATTCCGGCCCGCGACTGGCCGCGGTTAAATTAAAACTGACCGCGTCGAAGAAGTCGTCGGACAAATGGCCGTCGGCTACAAGAAGGCGGCACGGTGGTCCTTCGACGTTGCATCGCGATGCCCCGCACGCATGAAAACGAACGTGAGAACGCGCGACTCGTCCCGACTACCGATTCATCGTCCCAATTTTTCTGTCGTTGCCGCACCGCATCGTGATTCGGTGTCGCCACGCACTTTCCTGCGCGCGGCACTATATCACGATAACTCTCCTCGTACGTGAAACAATTACTCCCGCTCGCTACTCGGGACCCTTCGCGTTCCTATCTGCTATACTCGTACTCGTACGCCGCACGCCGGCCCGACGCCGACGCCGACGCTCACTGTGAGCGCGTAATTTATCGAGCGTGTTTTCAGTTCGCCGGATAATTTGTCGGATATGCGTCCGGTTTTCTCGTTAATGCGCCAACTTGGAATGAGGCGCCTAATCATACGGATACGACGAGCGAGATACGGGAGTTTGGCAAGTTTCGAATGGAAGTGGGATAGGGGCTTCGACGAGCGAGAGAGACGATTAGATACGGTCGACGGTCATGATCGATGGAACCCGAAGATCGCGCTCTTGATCGAGCGACCGAGTTTTTCCAACGCGACGCAGTTCACCCTTTAACCGTCATCATCCCTCGGGGTATTGCGGCCACATAATTTATGACAGTATCGCTCTCAACAAGGCTGAAGTACACAGTTGCGCGAAACGTGACCGAAATATCGAATTACAGAGATATATATGCTCGCATTAAATACTCTGCCGGACAAGTGTGAGTTATTCGTTGGATTTAATGCGATTAGCCAGACGCGTTCGACACATCGTTCTGGCTTGCGGTGAAAGTGTACTCGTATATAGGAAGAATGGAAGTCGATAAATTGAGTTGAATCTGCGTCTCACCTGCGCTATGGAGAGGTGGCTGATGGAATTTGAGCTCGGCGGTGATGTGCCAGGTGCCAGGAGCCGCGAATTGAAGACCAATGCCGAGAAAATGCACGAGCATCGAGCACGTGACAATGACATATCCCCATCCTCCCTCGGGATAGTAGTGTTGTCTGAGAGTGGCCTCCTTTCTAAGATCAGACGGACGCGAGGGCGACGAGCCGTTCTTCTTCCGGCGCACGTTTTTCTTCTCGTCGCCGTCGTCGTCGTTGTCTCTGCAACCGATCAGGCACTCGGCCTGTCTGCCCAGCAGCCAGGTGTCCTTCAGCCGACTCGCCGTATCGGCCTGACAATGTACATCACAGTGGCCCTTGCTCGGACCGGAATTATTACCGCTCTCATCGATCTTGCCGCTTCGATTGGACAGGGCCGGCGAAGGGACGGGTGATCGAAAGGGGTCGATCTGCAATCGCAGCAGACCTTCCGACGTACACTTGGCACACGCGTGATTCACCTGCCGCGAGGACGAGGAGGACGTTAAGAAATCGTAATCCACCACCTGAATGTGCGGCGTGAACGCGTCAACTTTCGGGGAGGAGGCTCGACGACAACGGTCGATCGATTCACTATCTTTTTGCACGCTCTCCTGCGGAACATTGACCGTATCGTCCGTCACCACGAACGTGGCTTCATTCGAGACACTTGCCGATACGTTCTCCTCGTTTGTCGCGCGACACGAGAGCACCAAGATCGTCGGTGTCGCCGGTGGAGAGCTCCTATCGATCGAGGACTCCCGCTCGTCACGATTCAAGCCTTTCACCGATGAATCTATACTCTTCCCTTCGGCATTCGAGCCAATCCTCAGAGGAATGTACCTCGACGTTTTCGCGCGAGACCCTTCAAGTTCCGCGATAAAATCGCAGCTCGTTCTAGATCGATTCACCAGACATTGGTGCGCTTTGCTTTTCGTGTCCGCCGACGACACACTTCGCTGCAATCTCCATCGTTCGTTGCTTTTACCGTTCGATCTGAAATTCTTAACGTCCTTGTCATTTCTCGCCGTCCCATTTTTGCCGCACTTATCCCTTTTGTCGGCTATAAATTCTTTTTCAAACGGAGAATGGCGGCCGGTCGCTACGAGGTTGTCGAACCAATTCGATTTTCTGCTCGTCTCCAGCAACGGATGGTAGTTCTCACGAACTGTCGGGATAATGGTAAAGGCGCGGGATAGAGGATCGACGCGCACCTTCACAGTCTGCGGTGCGGTTCGGTCCGGCCAAGAACTGCTATGCCTCATGTTCTTCCTGTCCTCACGACGCACTGTCATGTCGCGCTGATTACGATGACCGTTTTCTTTCGATTTTTATGTGCACCGGTTAACGCTTAATAACTTCTTTCTCTTACTCGACGAAGTTGCGAACGGAAGGTTTACGATCCCTGTCACTCGCGTGGCATGGATCCGTTCCACGATCAACGCTAGGATTTTTTCGAAGCGCTCCACTCCCACCACCCTTTGACCAGACGGTACGATCTTGTTAGATGTAAATGACGAAATACAAGGGGGATGTTCGTGGTCTTTGAAGAGAGGCAGCATTTTTCTGGTATACACCTTCACTCCCACGCACTGCTATTCGCACTGTAATCAACTTAGCGAAGTGGACCAGAAGATTTGCATAGATTCGTTTCTTTCATTACGTTCCGATGTATACATTTTCTCGGATCGTTGTGGGCGGCAAAGGATGTTTTGGACGACATGGTAGATATTGGGAGACATGCGTAGCTTTCACGATCGGTGCGTGCGACAGAGATTTTGATCTATGTATATATATATATATATTTGTAGAATGCGGACGGCTGCACGAGATTTGACGGAAAGATATCGATTCCGAAGGAAGAAGCGGTCCTGGCGAGTGCGCCAGGATGACTGCTACGCACGTGCTGCTCAATCGCAAGCAACCCTCGCTCCTCGTTCTCTCCGTCTCTCTCCTTCTTTCTCCCTCTCCCTATCTCTCGCTCCCTCTCCGTGGTCGTCGGTGATGGGCGCATGCCTGTGGAAATTCGACAAATCTCGAAATGTACAATTCTAGATCCCTTCGCTGCGAAACTTTTCAAACGACCCTTCATCTTACGCTATCTGAGCCGACCTGTCAAGACGCACTCTGTGCCGCTGACAATTTGCCAACTTTGTCCACCGCGAATAATAATCGAAATCTCCCTGCTCGGCAGCACACTCGACTCTCGGCGGACACAGTTTGCGCCTCTACTAAATTAGAATCCTCGCCCCAGAGACACTGCTGCCTGAAATTCAGAAGAACGAGCAAATGATTATAGACTGTGGAGCGCGGTAAAAAATGTTTCGCGCCCTTTTCATGCACTTCTGTTGGCAAGACTGACCTACCCTTACGACACTCGCGTCCGGTTGTCTGCCTACCGCACATCAATTCAACGAAAGCGTGGCGCTGCACGGACAATGAGTTACGAGTAGGGGAGCCGTCCGGATGAAGGGTGAGAGCTAGCCTCTTGGTAAACGAGGCAAGAGAGGAGTGAGAGAGTGTGTTGGAGATGAGACGAAAGGGGAATAGGGAAAGGAAGAGAGACAGAGGCATAGGGAAAGACATAGCTCGTCCTCGACATCGAGCGACCTGGATTCAGGAAGGAAAGAAAAGTCGTAAAAATGCGCTCGCTGGGGGGATTACCCACGATGATGCTATCGCCGAGTGGAAAGGGTGGAGTAACACTCAGAGAAAGACCGGCATGAGAGAGAGTGTGCACTGTTGCGAGGGTGCAACTTTCCGTGTTTTCTCCGCAACGAAATGTGAAATTGGCCCTGGCCACGTGCGAATTACCACCGTGACAGACGGACGCCTGGCGACTGGCTTTTATCAGCGCCCATGTCAAATTGTTCGCGCGCATTCTGACATCGGCCGATTTGAAAATCGCTTTACCCAGAGAATACATTTTGCGAGAGTGACGCAATGTCATCTGGCGCTAGCCGACACTTCTTAACGATACGAAAGAGTGTTTTGGGCCCGGTAACGCGGTAAATTTAGGCATGCGATGAGCATCGTCGCGTGTACGTGTTAAGAGCTTCCTCTCTTAAATTCTACATGATTTACATGAGCATTAATTTCAGACCGCGAAAGCCAGCGCGCGCGCGCGCGCGCCTTCTCTCGTAAACTACAGGGAGGCAGAGTCGAAGGAGGAGTTTTAGTCGGCGTGACGTAAGACAAACTCTTTAAACGTTCGTTCCTTTTATACCGTCGGTATGATTTATCTCGATATTAATCTTGGATTGAGCATACCACGGTAAATATGCCGACGCGGCATGAACTCAAAATACTCGACAGATTCGCCCAATACGTCGACAGCGTGCCGGTCCGGTCAACTTTAATACAGCTCTTACTTTTTGCGGAATCACCTGCACAGAAGTTCGATCTTTTCAGAGACCTGTAGTCGCGTTAGAGTTGATAATTAGCTGTAACTTATAGCCATTAACTGAAACACACATAATGACGAAGTTTCGCTTAGCGCGGAGTATATCGTGTGGATTCTTCCCAAGGAGTTCTTAACGAATGTCGGATGAATTATTTGCAGAGTTGCACCGAGGCCCGTTTTCAACAATACCTTATCCGCTCGATCCGTCCCAGTTGCGCGACTTATTACGCGGAACTGGGGCGATCTTGATGCGTACACCATACGCAGAGAGGGAAGGAGAGAGGCAGCGTCAGGTACCGTCCGTTGTGCCCCTTTACGCGACATTTAAGTTGGTTAAATTATGATCGCGCCGGGAGATCCTGAAAGCGCGGTCGGATCGAAGGAGGGCGAGAGAGGGCAACTCTTTCCTCTATCGATCATTCTGCCACTCCCCCGCAGTTGCACGCTAACCTCTTACTGCACGGAGTCGTAATTGTCGGTGCGAACGACTCGCGACCCATTACGGCACAACGCGAACGAGTAAAATTCGATGTCTATTCGATAAAGTTTTTATTTCCTTTCGAATTTAGCGAGCCAGCCCGTTCGCCTGACGGTTATCATGACGCGCGTAACTTAAGCGCAGCCGAGCGAACCTATTACAACTTGCATCGTACTCCTTTATGTTACGTTTACGGTCGGTAAGTTACGTTCAGTTTGGGAGGATCTAAAAAAGCGAACGCGTGGAAAGAAAGAGAGGAGACGGAGGAGGAGAAGAAGGCAGCGATGGAAGTTCGAAAGAAAGCTTTTCTATGCCGATCTGACGATGCCTTGGTTACCTCGGAAGTTTTCCTTGTGAAACGAATAACTTCGGGTCGGGCTGGCACGTGCTATTCACTATACGGAATCTATTTAAGTTGAATGCGGAACTTGAATATCGACGTGGAAGAATCGCCGAATTGGCACCTTTGAGAATGTCAGCGAACGTTGTACAACGGTGATGGGGAGATTCGGTGTTGTATGAATTTATTAGTATTTACAAAATGAATTTATTCTAAGTAAAAGCCTTGAGATCGGCCAAAGCAGTCCTCATTCTTTGCTTGAGCACGTGAGCGTAGCGAAGGGCGGATTCGTCGACGACAATATCGTCCATTAAAAGATCACAGTCGAGGTGTCTATCGTCGCAGGCTCGATGATGGTGCTTGAGCGCGTCGTCCGGATCGATGTGATGAGCCCGCCTGGTCGAAGGATTGAGTGTGCTCAATGCATAGTGGTTGTGCACCGTCAACGCTCGTCTCGTCGAGACGAAGCTCTTGATGGAATCACCTTCTGGCGATATGCAGGCGGTCCTGACGGTGTTCAGGTAGTCAGGATCGTCGACCGACGCGAGATCGGTGTAAAACGTCGAGTCTTGCGATCCCCTAGTACTCTTGTTCTGCAGCTCGGGGAAGAAGTATGCGTTCCTCACGGAATACGATGCGAAGTCCTTGAAACTCCGGCCCAGCTTCCTTCTCTCGTCCTGCAGTAGTTCGTGCCAGCTCCTTCTTTTCACCGGCACGATCGTCTCGTCGATGTCGATCGGCACGACGAACGCCGAGCGACGAAGATTCTCGTAGAAGCAATGATTGTACGGGATCAGTTCCATCCGTCGTTTCGTCCAAATGTCGTCGGCCAGGAATCTTCGTCGCGCCGTCCTCTCGTTCGGTAGATCTCCCGGCAAAGTGAGGTCGAACCATCGGACTACGTTCGACCTCTCGTACAATCGTAACACCCTCAGAACGTTCTCGTGCACGCTGAAGACGTAGAAGTAGAAGAGGCGCGCACCTAATATGCGATTTAACTCGACGAAGGCGACGAGTTTTTCGGAGATATCCTCGTCGAAGTCGAGTCCCTTAATGCAGAGGGTGAACTGGTGGTGCGGCTCTTTCGTGCGAAACTCATCGTTACTATCGTCGTCCGCGTCTAGGTCGACGTCGACGTCGTTCTCGTTCGCCGTTCGCCGTATCGCTAAACTATGACTAGGATTCTCGTGGCACTCGGTTGTGCCAACGAGCACTCTTAAGGGGTCGATCGACCCGTCTAACGGCAACTGGCAGTTCACGAGGATGCCGGTATAGCTGTCCGCTGTTCCGCCCCATTCGTCTAGCCAGATCGTCGAGACCAGAGCTTCCATACTCAAGGATCGCGCTCCCCCGTGCTCCTCGTACCTGAAAGCCAGTCAAACGAGAAGGAAGGAATTAGCTCCGGATGCTTTCGCTGGGCGTCGCGTCGTGAGATGAAAAATAATTCCCCGCCGCCGCGGCCGCGGCCGCGGCCGCGGCGTAAGAAAATTCACGACCAGACCACGCCACGCCAGGAAATCTTCCCACGCGTACGCGCCGTGTATATTACCTGACGCTGGAACGCAAGCTACTTGGGCGGCACGTCCCGCTTTAATATTAATTTAATTATCAAACCGCGTCTACGTGTGCGGCAGGAATAACTGTAGTTTCTCTCCTTAAACTGGGCAAGTTTCTCTAGAGCCGGCATGGGAGTTGCGTGCGTGGCGTAATATGAAGGACCTCGTGTGTGCCATTTAATGTCGCAGGCAAGAAAGCCGGAGATGCATACGCGGATGCGAGATGAGCGGCGGAGCTGTCGCGAAAAAGGGAAGGAGGACGATGTCTCTCACCAAACGGTGCAGAAGAGCGCGGAGGTCGGCAGAGGTCCCCGTTTAACGCCAATCACTCTGAGGCTCGGATAACTAGCCACTCTAAGGTCCAAGTGGCCGCTGTACAGGAAGAGCCGTCCGGGGATTGTCTCAAGCCACTTCGTGCTGGGCAACTCGAACGCGTTTAACGCCATTCCGTACGTTCCATTACCGTTGCACTCCTTGGAGGGCCTGTAATCGAGTGCCAATCTCCGCGCCCACGAGTACGCCACGATGCTCCTCGTACCCGGAGGTTCGCCACCTAGAAGAATATGTGCGAGTTATACGACGAAGACTGAAGAGAAGATCGGTGTGTGACGACATGATGAGAACAGGGGATAGGACGTTGCTCCGACACCCACGCAATCTTCCGCTTCCCTTTTTTCGCCCACCGTTTACGGACGCTGAGCTCCTCGAACGTAGCACGAGGAGCGGGATGCAATTACGCCCGAGAATTAGGTAATCGTCGCCTTCTTCCACTTCGTTACCTTAACGACTCGGATATGTAGGATGGTTCGCAGAAACAGTGCTCTCTTCGTGCTTCCATCAGGACTTTCATTTTGCCGCGAGGAATCTTTCAGCTGGTAGGATCGAGTACCGGAGATAAATCGCATCGTTCGCCCTTTGTGCTTCCGAAAGGTATTACGTACGCGTGACGTGGACGATCGTTAAGTCATACTCAGATGTGCCCCGCGTAGCAAATTACGTTTGAAAGACTATTTACTTTGCAATATCGCCGAGCCTAGGCTGCACACAGTCTGCATGCAGTATAAATCTACTCGTAAATAAGAATCGCGATTAGCTTCCGCCATTAGACGAATCAAATGCCAAATGTTGCCCATGTGAAGCTGCGAAGGTTACTTCAGGGAGGGCAGGGCTTGTTTTACTGGATATCATTAGAATCCCGGAATCGCGTGAAACTCATTGAAATTCTGCGGCCGGACGGAAGTTGCGTGTCATCCGCAGGAGACGGATGCGCTGTACCGCGAATACAGTTACATCGTCACGTTGCACTCGTCCGCTCGCTCGTGGACATAGTCCAACCCGAAGCTCAGAGTATCCGCTTAGCCTGAGACTGTCCGCTCACAATCAGACCCTCTACGTCGTACGCATACGCGTCACTTTAATGAAGAGAGCCGAACGAGCGCAGAATGCTTACACGGAACTTCAATCGAAACCCATGCTAATTGGCTCGTAATCGCGCGCATGCCTGTTAACACACGCATATCGCGAGATGCCCGTTACTTCTCGTACCAATCGAGACCGATATCGGTAGGCCGATGAATTTTAACGAGGACCACGGCGAACCTTTGCCGCCATTTTTCGCGGCCAGAATAGCGCAGAATAGACGTAGCGCTCTCTGATAATCTCCGGTTGTACCGATAGACACGGCGATTGCCTTACGACGCATCCGGCTCGTGGAATGTTCGCGTCGTGGTCATCGGCAGATCTGCACGTTCGCCTCTTACGTTCTGACAGTTAACATTATAAGCTCCCATGTAACCATATTTATTCTCTCTTTCTGCGAGACGATGTGTTGTCCTTTAAAAGTTTCGTCTACGTTTGACCCGACGACTTAAGGCGGGGGTGGGGGGTATTGCAAGTTGCGTGCCGCGAGTGTTCTCCGTGACTCTCTGCCCTTTAATACTACCGCCGCACATCCTCTCGGCGCTCCACGGTGCCCAGCGCGGCGGTGTTCTAGCGGAGAAAGTAAAGCTTCGTGCGGGTATACGCGAACGCGTAATCTTCCTTCTCTCCCTTTCCGTCTATCGCCTGCGAAAATCGTTGGCAATGGGCCGTACGTAGTAGGCGTCGCTTGGACGCGAGACGCGATCAACCTGTCATAATTTCTGCGAAATGTTTGTACGGGGCGGGCGGAGGAAGCGAACCGCGCGCAAGGGTCGACGTCGACGGGCGGTCGCTCGATGAATCAAGCCGTAAATTACGTCGCCTAATGAAGTCGCTACCACTAAAGAACGTACGCGCAGAGATTTACGTCCGTGACAAGCTTTATGCCGAACCTTCGCGGATTATTTATCGCCACGCATCGCGTTCTCCTTTTTCACTCACGATCATCCACTTTATCATACATTTTTCCACCGCATAGCTTGCAACTCGCGCCCGGTGCACCGGTCACTTATATTGATGCAGCTCTCTCGGGCCGTAGCCATTTCAATTACGATTTTTTCCTTCGATCGTTCATCATTGGTCAGCGATGATGATTGACACGCACACTTACGTCGCTCGCGGGAAGGCAATCCTGAGAACCGAAGCCGCTGATCGAGAAAAAAAAAAGGCGGGAAAACTTCCTTTTCTCCGACCGGATAGAGATAATGGCTGAGAAACTATTCGCGAGTAAGGAAATAGTGTACGCATAAATATGCAACGCGGCCGCGTGACGGCGGCAAGTACACACGTGCGACACGTGAGAATGTTTGACGGGCGCGGTTTTAAGTAAAGGTCGATCGGTAAGAAATGTGACAGTAACGACGTTGTTATTCGACGAGCAGAGCATTAATTAAGACTGTGTTAATTCTCTAATAACGGCATCGTGAGCGTTCTGCACGATCGGTCGAAACGAATTATACCGAGAGCGAGCCGTGAGTAATTAACGTTCCAGAGACTCTGTCAGTATTCTCGATTGCGGAATGCAGCAGAGGGATGCAACTAGTCAATTTTAATAATTTCAATTAAGTTCCCCGTTCTCTAACTTCATCCACCGTCCCGTGTAATCTTTCCTAATAGCTTAATATCGCAATGTAAAATTGAAGGCAAAGGTAAATGAAATATCTTTGAGTTGACTCGAGATTCGGACGAGTGTCAGTTACAACGATACCCAATTTGTCTCACTTATCCAGTCACACGTTTCGCTGCAAATAAGGTGCGCCCATTGTTACATGTCGAACAGGCGTCACCGGTTGAAGAGAACGCGGAGCGTAGTTGTTGGACGATAACGAAAGGGCAAGGGTCGCACGCGGTCACGCGGCATAGGCAATGGAGAACGGGAAAGTGGGAGGTGGTAGAGGTGGTAGAAAATTTCTCTCACCAGGCGTGGGAGGAGGATCGGCCGGAGGATCCGGGAGTTCCAGCGGCGAGTCCAGTAGAGTTAGGACGCAGAGCGCAGTGACCAGCACGGCGACAAGACCGACTCTGCATAATCTTCTCGTGCCGGCGACCAGCATACTTTTCTATTATCCTTGTCGCGGCAGCACTCCTTCATTCGCTGAGCACGTGTTCACCGTAGCAGGAGTAGAAGAACGAATGCAAGAGTGCTACGGTGACGTATTGAAAAGTTTCGGGCGCCTCCTCTCGTTCGACTCTCCTCGTTCCGGGATCGGAACCAGCGCACCGGGTCGACGTGAAACTCCGCAGAGTCCACACTCGGCTCGCACATTTCCGAGAACCCGAGACGACGAATCTCCTCGAGTTATCCGGGCTCACGGTTCCCAAACAGACACCCACCCACTCACCCACCACGCCTACCGCTCTACTTTCCTCTCCTTTCCGCTTTCCCTGATGGAGATTCGATCAATCAGAAGTCGGAGAACTCCGGGCAGTCCGGGCCTGCTTTCCGGTCGTATCTCCGAGTTTCGAAGTCGGAGCTTTCCGCGCGATTAAGCGATGACCCTAGCGAGGGTAGAGGCACTGGTGGGTGACTAACGAACGGCGGGTAATCATCCAAGTTGGAACTCCTGCGGAATATCGCCCACTAAATTATCCTACTTTACGTTTTTCACTCCTTCCGCTTTCTGCACGCGTCTACTGGCCACCGGTGTCGCGTCGTTCACACTTTCAATGACGTTTACTTAGGACGACGCAAAACTTTTCCTCCTTCTCCTGTGTTTCTTTTAGTTTCCCCGATGCCGGTCCTTTCCGGAATGAATCTTCTTCCTGGAAGACCGGCGTCGTTAGACAGAAGCTGCGGTAGGCACGAGGGAGCAGGAATTACACGGCTAAACAGCCGTCCGGGTGTGTTGGTTCTCAGGCACTTGCTGGCAATCCCGCGCACACGAATCTGTCTCCCGGCGTCGTCGTGTAAAAAGAGTCGTGCAAGAGACTCGACCTCCCACGCAGCTCCTACTCTCTCACTTTCCGCGTGTCCGTCTTTATACTTCTCACTCTTTCTGTCACGGCTCACTGCTCATAGGCGCGAAGGTCCATGTATGGTCGTCTTGCCGGATCTTTCGGGCACTTGGAGGCTTTCGATGATTTAATTAAAACGAAATCCAACCCACTTCTTGCGCTTCGCTTTTTGTCGCCTCGGAGGTTCTTTCGACTCTTCTACCTTTTTCAGCTCTCATCTGATTCTCCCCTCGTTCTCAGAGCCAGTTGTATCATCGGCAGTTACCGAGGGCGCAATTATGCTTTTGCCGCGGTTCTTCTGAATCAGGTGCGCAACACAGTGACGTGACCATTTCGAATTCATTCTTGCCGCCTTCGTTTCACGTGCTCGGCCGCGACGTTCCGAAAGTGGAACGCTTCGGACCAGACCAGACAGGAAATGGTGTTTCACCGTCGTTTATTTCAATTCTCCATGTGAGCGTCACGTTCGAGACCAATTTTGTCCCCGTAATAAGAAATGGCGCGCTCACGCCATTCCCTAGCAACCAGTCCGATGGGCCATTACAATCTGTGACTAATCCAATTTCGTTGAGACGTCGAGGCGCGTTCCGCAATTCACGATTAAATTCCACGTCCTTCGAACATTGGTCTTGAGGTCGTTAACGCCGGAGAGTAGAACGCGAGATGAGTTGGTCCTTATTCGCTCGGACTGGCGGCCGTTTTAAATAAATTTCTAATGCCCGCGCACGTGCGCTCACTTAACTATTACTCATCGATCACTGTATACCGTACTGTCGAATGCGAAACGATCGACGATACCGAATATAGTTACGCTCGCAAAATCGTTTGCCGGTGCACTTTCAAAACGGTTGACACAATCCCGCCCGCGGTGGCGTATCGTCGCTTCGATGCACGTGGTCTGCGGATCGGGCGGCTGGATTGGTGCAATCTGGCCTGCGCGAGAGTCGAGAGCGTACTGCGTCCGTACGGGAGGTTAACGCGCCACCGGAGTCTCACCGGGGACTCCGGCGACTTTGGACCCGTTGCCTTAGCATGCCTTGCCAATGCGACTTGCCTTGCCTTGCCTTACCTTGCGTTGCCTTGCCCCGTCCCTACTCTGACTTGCCTTGCCTACCTTCCTTCGCTTCTCCACGACCTAGCTCCTCTCTCTGCTTTGACTCCTACCTTTGCTTAGCCTACGCTTCGCCTTGTTCTGCCTCGTTCTGGCTTGCCGCAGCGACGCCGACGCTCTCCACACTTTGCCTCGACCGCTTTGCCTTGCTCGATGTTCTTAGTCTCTCAGACCCTTCCCCGTTTTCGTCTTATCTTTTCATACCTTGCGTGTTGGTTCAACGGTATATCTAGCCACCTGGCCGCTCTCGTTGACTCTTCCTTTTTCGGACCCTCTTGACGCTGAGAACGATCATCTTCACGCGCTCGTCTTTTAGACGCGACTCGTATCCTAGGGCTATTACATAGATGAGGCTCGATATATCGTACTCTATACTCTATCGATAACATTTGCACTTTATTGCCCTCACAATCCCGGCATCTTGATCCGCGATAAAATTCCTTCATATTACTTCTTGCAGCGTATCAGTCATATCGGATCGTCTCACCTTTGCACATCGGTAGGTCTAACATCTCCTTCTCTTATCTCTAGCCTGGCTACTGTGGTCAACCCGTTATTTCTCTAACGATATTCATCTACCCCATGTGGTACTTTTATCGTGAACCTTCATTTTCATTGCCATTTCCTCTTTTTTCATTGGTACTTCTCCACGACCACCGTGAAGCGTGCGCTGCTTGTTCCTGTCAAACTCGATTAAACGAAGAACGATGGTGGGTAGCAGTGCACGGACGCCATTGCTACGGCCACCGGTGGCATCATTTAAATCATTCCGACGCCAGGCTCACCTACCGCCACGAGGGGTCTCTCTCTCTTGCTTTCTCTAGTTTCTTACGGAAATGACTGAAAGGGTGCTCTTGGACGGTGTGCCTGCGTGCACAGAAAGGGAAAACCGCACTGAAAATCGCGAGTGAACGGCGTTCGTGGTTCAGCGTTGCCTGGTATATGCGTTATTTGAAAACGATGCTGTAATGACTCGGCGAATGAGCTTTCCGCGGCGGTCTATTCCTGTGGGTAGGTTTGAAACAACCTGTGCTGGATACGGCTCGCATTTTCCAGTGATCGAGGCGGGATCGATGATGCGTGACAAATCTGTTAATCGAAATCTCTGAATCGACGCGCAGCATCGGTTCTTTCGCGCTGCGAAGCGCGGCTATTCGTGCCTTGTAATTTATGTCGGTGACAGTGGGTACAGGCCGCGCTGGTCAGACATCGGCACGCGAGACAGTTTAATTTAATCCGATGACCGGACGATGGTTACGAGAATAGGGGAGGTCGAGGAAGAATAAGGCAAAAAGGAAGGGATGGGAAGAGTTGACTTCATCTCGAGATTGGATGGTATCTGGGTTGACGCATGTCTGATTGCGAGCTCGTGTACGTGTCAGCGTCGATTGTCGCAGTGGTAAAGATATACGGAGAGGGACGGGCAAAGAAAAGGGTTACTGGCGTACGATACAAACGGCAATCGCTCCGAACTTATTATTGTCAGTAAGAAACTCATAAATGCTTATGACTTGCGCGCCACTTTTTGCGGCTCTCTTCTACTTTGCCGAGCTCGATCCAGTTAAAGAGCCGCGGCGAGTTTCGTCGGATTGACTCCGCGGTCAGCTGCAAGTGCATGGGTAAACGGGAGAGTGCAAACCGGCAAAGGATATATAGAGGAGGCGGGGCAGCAAGGAACATAGGACAAAGGAGAGGCGGAGAGGCGGAGAGAGGAGACCGAGAACTCTCTTCGACGTCATTTGTAATACCGGATGGCCTAATGATGCGGCTGCTCGTGACAGGACGAGAATAAGAGTGGAAGCGACGGTGGCGCGGTGATTCGCTCGTTTTGCCGTGTGGTAGAGAGACTACGACACTCGTCGGAGTCGAGTCCTGCTTGCGGGATGACTCACGCGTGTCTTCTGTCATTTGATCCTGTTGAGTGCTCCGCATCAGAACACTGTGTACTTCGTCTCCGTACTCTCTGCCCCGTAATCGGATTCGTACAAATCGAACGAAATTTTTCAAATTATACTTCATCTTGCGGACAAGACGAGACCGTTGAAGCCTTACTGAATTTCTCGTGCCAGTCACTGTGTTGAAGCGACGTCAAGTAGTCCACGGATAATCGTCGACGATGTTTACAGTAAAACAAACTGTGCCCGGTAGAAAGAAGAAAACATCCGTTGGGTGGTTTGGACGGATCGCATAGCAGCGCGATGTAGTGGTTTTTCTCGAAAGGCAACGTCAAATTATGATAATTATTGTCCGGAATGCATAGCGGGAGCACGTTGAAGCAAACTACTAAAGTAGCACACTGCCACTCATCCGTAACTATTTTCTGCCCTCCGCAGACGAAGATAATAACAATGTTCTTTCTTTGATCACCCTCTCGAACGCTACTTTCTTGCACCGACCAACAGAAGTAACGGGGTCCTGAAAATTGGACAAGTCCCACATCCGCGAGCGTCCGTTCCGAAGATCGAACAATCTCTCGCGTCGCGTCGCTATAAATTTAACTGCAATGATTTAAGGACGATGTCGGTTTAGCACTTTTACTCGTCACGCTTTATCGCCGCCCTTTCTGCTCTGTCTGGCCGCTGGAGGAGTGTCTGGTGTAAAATGATGACGTTGAAGGCCGTTATAGCGAAGATTTATTATTTGTTGAGCGATCATCGGTGTGGATCGAAACTAGATCGATTGGAGGATCGAGTGGACGTGTTCAGAAGCGTCGCTGGGGCGTATCGTCGTCGCGGTTGGCCAGAGAGAGCGAACGCGGCTGTGTAGATATGCGTGCCCTCGACGGTGAATAATACTTGCCATTTATTCAACGCGACGAGCACCTCCGGAGCGTCCTCTTCATATACCTCTCGTTGCACGTTCCTTTATTCTCGGTGCGGAGTGCAAGGCGGGACACGTCGCCGTTGCCGTGACCGTCGTCGGTGCGAGAAATCGATTGATCGTTCTATCGCGTCTCTCTTGTCGGGCCCGGGACACGCGTGCGGCTGGCGTCGTGTTCGCGACACGCTCGAGCGAGAATTCCTCGCGGTCAGCTCCAACCCCATGCCCGACTAAATCAATTAGGAACAACCGAAAGACCGGTGAGAGCCCTACACTCTCTTCACCCTTTCCATTATAGTCATTTCGCTCTAGCCGAGGAACAAGGAACGTCATCTTCTCTTATAGGGGACAGAATGTTACGGGACTCTTCTTATTCGTCGTCTCGAACGATGAAGGCTTGTCTCTGTGGATAGTAGACACAGGTAAGACAGATCCCAGGATGAAAGAGAACGTGCTGGTGTCGTTGGGAGGTTCCAGAAAATATCTACCGCAACAAGACGAGTTCTCGAGACTGCTCGGGACTCTCCGCTGCAACTTTTCACGTCGATCTTCAAAGTTCGCGAACATCGAGACGAGGGACAGCGATTTATAATTAATGCACCGCGTGTCCAATTAGCGCGTGGATCACGTGGATGCGATATTCACCGCATGCTTCTGTTCAATTGCTCTTATCGCAGGGACCCGCATGTGTCCGCTCGTATAATGTATGCACTCGTGTCAGTTCTAGGGTCTGGTTGCGTGCAAACGGCTAATGACAATCAATGGAACCGGTACAGTACAAGATGTTCATCACATGTCACCTTTTAATTGCCGTTTCAATGGCCATATTGCCCTATTTCTTTACCTCTCAAAATTGATGCTTCGTTAACTATTCTCCTATGCAAAGCAGTCACGTGTATAGGTAAACGCGAGCCTAAGCAATCGTTTCCCATCCGTGTTGAGTGGGACGACGAGTCTTCACTGCCGATATTCTACTCTTTGGCCGCAAGTAGCGGCAGGCAGAAGACCGCCCATGGTGAGAGTCTGTCGTCATCGTGTCCGATTAAACGGTCGGTGCAAGACCGATAATCACGCGTGTACGATTAATCGATATAGATACCCGGATCTTCATTGTGGGCTAACGATCTGCAATTATTCGTGCTCCTCTATTGTCGGCATCAGGAATGCAGACGCTACAGGAATCCTAATTTCCATATGAACGTCTGCCAGTGATATTGTAACCTTTTCCGAAATTCAAATTTTACGAACTCCTGCACTTCCTAGGAGAAAATTGAAAGCTCGACGATATCCCTTCGAATATCGCTTAAGAACATAGGTGCATGTGAAGGAAAATAAATTCGGAACCAAATGCCTCTTCTTGCCATCTCCTGAAACTAAGACGCTTTGTTTTTACAATGCGTAGGCACCACATATTGTTCAGATAGTCTGATATTATTAGATTTCCACATTTCCATCAGCTGATAGCGTTGGCCCATTTCTCGAGCATCAACCGAGGCGATTGAGTGCATATATACCTCGGTTTATAATACCGCTCGAACGTGCCGTGATCGACTTCTAAGGTAATTCCGAATGCAGCCTCGAAGCTGTCGGAAAACAGTAAGACGAAATGATTGAGCTGTTAATTCCGTCCGCAAAATACTCATCTTTCGCCAGACGTTTTCGCGCTCCGTATTTCATTTCTTCCCTCTCTCGTTATATGAATTTCGTTCCTCGCTTTTGCGAGTAAGGCGGACGTTCATGTCACGGTTGCTTCACCGCAGTATGATAATACGTGTGTACCCCTGGAAAGTCATATGAGCCCGACGTCTTACCCGTAACGTAAAAAAGATATGGAATTTTCAAGTCTGACGAGATAAGGGAACGTCCGTCATCGGTTAACTCACGGAATATATACCGCCGCGGAACTTACCCCCCTCTTTGATGCAGACGATATTGCGGATCAAATAACCAGCCACTGTCGGAGAAGAAGAGTTTCCCGAGATATAGGTCAGTCGAGGCAACCGGATCTACATTACGTTGCACTATCGCAAAAGTGCGCAAGACAGACGTCGAATTCATTACCGTGGTTGATGGGCGGGGCGGTCTCGATACGTACTTTTACTGACGCACTACATTCATTAACTTGCCGCGGCCGCGTAGATGACGTTTCTTGCGCGCATGTTTTCAATTAATCGACTCTCTGCTCGGACTCGTCGAGGATCGACGATTGCCAACTCGGCGTGCACTCACGCGCACGCATACTATGAGGTGAGAGAAGGACAGAGGTAGGAAGAGCGGAAAGGGCTGAAGGGCAGAGGGGTAAAGGACCGGGAGGGCACGCGGTTCAAAAGGGTTCCGAGGCGAGGAGGTGCCGCATGCCGTGAAACGAGGCGTTACACGCGTGGGAGAGCACGCCGCGCGAAAGAACAATGCCCAAGGTACCTACAGGGGTCGAGCTCTGTTCGTGCGAGATAGTCAGGCATCACTGACCGCCTGCCTGCTACTAGGCGATGTACCGACGAGGATCGTAAACCGGGTGCGGGTAGTTTCTGTGCTAGATGTTCGGCCATTATCGGCGCGCCATTGTCAGCACTGCGACCATCGTGGCCAATTCGCCACGTAATCGTTTAAGTCCCGCCATCGAAATTCTTCCTCCACCGTCAATGTTCCGCTTTTCCTGTGCACGCCATCCTCAACACCTCCGTCATTGTAATTCCTAACAGATTTTCAGAGTCGATAAGGGAACAGGGAGGAAGCTTCGACAGAGTGGAGATAAGGGTCGTCGTAATATTCATGTCGAGCTTGTTCTAACGGTTCATTATAATTATCTTATTACTGCCAGTGCCATGGAGTCCCGACAGGATGGAACAATGTTGAATATTTTCTCGAGTTGAGTGGTATTTCGTGCACGGTAGTCACGTATTATGCTGCAACGTGAACCAAGCTATTGATCTTCTATGTAAAGTAGCTACACTGCTGTAGGACGAGTGATTACTGGCCTCATTGTAACCGTTGTTGACAGTCGTATGCTCGAGATTTGCATGATTTGGAGAAAAGATGGGAACGTACAATTTCCGTAATAATGCCTCGCGTGATGCTTTGTACGCTCTACTTTGTGGAAATTGAAGAAGCTGTTGAACATTGTATGAGAACTGCTTCTGATTAGATGCGAATAGCAGAGCTCAACACCCGGTCGTTTCCTTGTCCCTACCGCCATGCATGCTTCATACATTTCGACTGATCAGGAAGAATCTAGTAACTCGTAACGCGTTCGGCAGGGGTTGCAACGCGTTGTCGATGGTATTTACGCGGAGTAATTAATTAAACGCTGGTAAAATCAATTAGTAACGATCCTCGACTATCTCATTGCACCGAGCACTCGGAGCCCGTAAATACAATAAGATTGAATTGCAGCTATAAGTACCCATCGGTCGTTAAAGACCCAGGATTTACGATGATGAACACTCTATGTGATCACGCGATGTGCCGGCATAATCGGTTGCCGTTCACTTTTCTGTCGTTTTATGGTTATCTTGTCGATGCAGTCGATTGCGAATTGCGATAAATATAAAATGCTGTGCTATGGGAAAAATTGTCCGTGCCGCCTCACGCAATGATTCGTTGAAACACTTGAAACGCGTTCTCGCGTTTCCGTGTACTCGTCCGACGAAACATTCGAATCACGATTACGAGTTTCTGCGAGACAATTGCCCCTCGGTTCGTTGATCCTCCGCCATTCTCACTCGATCCACTTTTGTGGAACACTTCTTCGACGTTCGAGATCAGAGATAATGACACGTTTACCCCCTCGAACTTCGGTCGGATGAGAGTGAACTTTTTATTTGACCGCCTCAGATGAGGCGGCGAATTTAAAGCGAAGCGGGAGGATAATCGAAACTTCCATAAGTAGTATGACTGTTCCGTGTCAGAGGAGGAAGATTCTTTGCATTGTGAGTAATGACTCCTTTTGGCTCGGCCCGTATTAGGAGGAAGATTGAAAGGAGGAAAGGGGGCACTAGAACTTGCTGAAAAACGGATAGCGAGAAACTGGCGGGCTTCATTACATTGAAAAACGTAATCAGACTAACTGTGGTGCGCGTTTCTGCGCTTTTCCACGAACCGCTGGAGTATCACGGTTACGCCCCGTCGTTACAACACGATTACTAGGTCTTGCAGAAGTCATGATCTTCTTGTCCAGAATTTTTC
The DNA here is from genome assembly GCA_963942575.1 of Priocnemis perturbator. NCBI lineage: Eukaryota > Metazoa > Arthropoda > Insecta > Hymenoptera > Pompilidae > Priocnemis > Priocnemis perturbator. Next base: position 8,885,302 of record OZ012649.1, on the reverse strand, counting down.
CGTCGCACCGCACCGTTAAAGCGCAATTGAATCGCAGATAATGACGCCTTCCCTTCGCTTCTACGAACTTCGCAAGGAGAAGAGAGCTATAATTAGAGCACAACGACGATTTAAGTGCCGACCGAATAATTCCGACAAAACGGTAAGATCGAGATAAAGCGAACACAATGGAATTATGCTAGAATTCGCATCAACCTGTACGATCTCAATGATGATCGTGCCTCTCTGCCTACTCAGGAGTCAGAATTTATTGGGGGAGTCGATATTGCTCAGCTATCAGTTTGACAAAAGGCGTCTCTTCTTCTAATTCGAGAGCAAGATGTATGTGTATCTCGAGTAGTCGTCGAGTATCGAGTAAGTACATCTCTCGCGTGCTTCTGCGCTTCCTCCAGCATTCCCAACGATCTAAAATCGCGATAGCGATTCAGCGCGGTCCACAACTGTTTTCTGCCGCGATTCACGATTCGTGATTCACGACCGCCTTCCTTTGACCGATCTTCCTCTCTCTCTCTCTTTTTCTCTTGCTCTTTCGCTGGACGCAACGGTATTCGCCTACGACGCCCCTTTCGCCGGACGCGAACGAACGAGCGAGCGAGAAACTGGCGTCCAGAATTTTCTGCTCCTCGACCGCTGGTCGTTTCTCGGACAGGCCGCGGTCGTATTTTACGTGCTCTCTGATTGCCCGTGCACAAGCGCACGTTCTTATTCTCGCGCCACCGTCGAGAAGAGAGAGATGATGAGGCTCTTGACGAATTAAGTTCGCCCACGCCGGTCATATACGTCGATCGTAACGTTGCTCGACATCTTGTACTTCAAAGGAAGACAGGAAAATCTTCTCGTTTTACGTTCGGCTAGCGAAAAAGATTGGCTGCAAGCAGCTGGCCTCGTCGTTTACGAGGCAAGAAAGGATAGATGCGCATAGAGCCGCAACAAGCATGAAGCGTAAGTATAGCCAGAAGAAGAAGAAGAAGAAGGAGGAGGAGGAGGAGGAGCAGAAGCACGCGGCTTTCGCGCAATCATTGTTCCTCGGGACGAACTCGTAAATCGCGCTTCGGCGAATACCGCTTTCACCTAGCGAGAGGCTAGCACGGGCAAAAGGGGAGGCGTTGAAATCGAAATGGCGAGACTCGACTTGCCTGCGAATCGCTAGAAGGCTATATATAGGCTCCCCGGCAGTGGTATTCAAATTGCAATGCCGATGGTACTTGGCTTATCCGAGGACTTCCAACGTCGGACTCGAGGTTCAAATATCTTTGATATCTTAGTCGCCGATAATGAGGATCGTCAACGTATCCTCGCGCACGATCATTTTCTCTGCAGGTGACTGATGAGATCGCATTAATAATCCAAGGACCCTTCTTGCGACTGGGGAAAGAATTTAGCGCTTTTTTTTTGTTTTGATCCCTCTTGAAGTAATGACCGTCGAGAGACAGAAGCGAGTGTATTCGTGGCCGGGCACGGGGGCTTTAATGCATGTAAAACGCAAGGAGTACGCTGGCAAACCGCCTCGCGCGGTACCCTAGAAGTAACAAAACCGTTAAATTATCGGCTTGTGCCGCTCCTCGAGAGCGGCGAGTCGAGTCGAGTCGAGTGGAGTCGAGCGTGGCCGAACGAAGGCGAATGTGGATGGCCAGCGTGGATGCTCGCCCTGGATACCGGGCCTGGATAGCCGGCGCGGATGCCCGACGTGGATGGCAGTCGTGCTCGGGGAATATGGGTAAGCCGACCCAGCTAAGGGTGTCACGCGGCACGGGATGCGCCGTAATTGTGGGACACGACTCTCTCAAGAGGGGGTTTACTACGGGGTATCGGATAGTGTGTCGTCTTCCTCCGCTTTAATTAACGGCGATTGCGCGATAACGCTAATTATAGGCTACTTTCCATAATCCGTAATGGAAGAATAAATTGTGCCGCGCTCGTGGAATTTGACAACGACAAATAATGTCCGCTCTTGTTGAGGTTGGATAAGGCGGTTATTGGATATCGACGACGGCGACGGAGCGATCGTAATCTGACCGTCTTGTCGCATAGGAGATTTTGAATTTTCTTGAGGAAGCACGTCGCACGACGCACGTCGCACGTCGCACGTCGCACGTCGCACGATTCACTCCGTCGTCGATGTCAGAAGACGCGCGAACCTTGGCTTCGTTGCGATTCTCCGGGGAGACGTAAGTAGGCATACGCCGCAGTATGTGACGGTACTCGCACGGAGAGTCATGACGGTGCCGGCGTGTGACCTTCGCCCCAGTCACGACATTATCCCGGGTTCCGATGGGACGTGACTCCCGACCGAGGTGACGCGAGATCCCAGATCTCTTCGTAGCAGGAAATTCGCATTCCCGTTCCCAGACGCGTCGTTCCGTGGTTTTGCGCTCCTCGCGAATGGCTCTTATTAACGATAAGCGTTCCCCCTTACCGTCATCCTTTGTCCCGACACGGACCGCCGGCTTTACTTCCTTCCTGATTTCCACTTTCGACGAGCGCCGTCGTTGGCTACGATCAATTTATGCGGGGGCGATGCCTTTTTCCCATGATCGGGGTCACGCTCGAGAGATGGGATAGCATTATTCGGAATCGCGCGTGCACATTGGAATAATTAGAACTCAAGAGTAAAAGTGTACGCGTGTATGAAATTGATCGCATCGTCATACTAATTTCGTGCTGTGTCATCTTGAGAAGGCAAGTTTCATGTTAATAATCACGAGGGTCTCCTTGAAAGTCAGGTGAATTGGCGCCCGAGACAGATATCGAGGAGGTACGCAGTGAAAGACTGACGGGATACACAGCGGCGCTCGATTAATTGGAGGATAACCTCCTTCCTGGCGGTCAATGTCATTTGCATGAGAGCTTCTTGTTTCTTGCGCGATCCATCGCCGCCTCCGTGTCCGTGAGCGTTCGAGTGTCGACTGTCGGCGTAGTCGGAGAGAAAGCGAAGGTAGCAGAAGAGAGATGGGGATGAACGGATGGACCCTGGTCCCGGTCCCGGTCCCGGTGGTAGGAGGAGATAGTGGCGGAGAAGAGTGAAAAAGAAAGAAAAGGGGAGAAAGAGAGACGAATGGAGAGACAGGAGTGAAGGGAGTGAGCCCATTAAAGTACAGAGTTCATGTACGCCCGAAGCACGGAGATGTCGGAACGTCACTCTTGGACACGTTTATACGGCCTTCCCTCGACCGGGGCTAATAATATATGTAAGTTCGCTCCACCGACTTTATAGTCGGCATCACGATCGGAGCCCACGGTTGGTCGCCTTTCTGGTCCGAGAAGCGCGGGCAAGTCTGCCCCTTGCGAACTGAGATCTGTAATGCCTCGCAGCGTAGATCGTTTTTACTATTTGTCAGCCGCACTCGACGAGCGATACTTTTCGCTAACCAATCGTAAGAACCGCGTGCGTATTGCTCATCTCGGCGAACATCGAAGCTTCGCGATCGGACGATCCAACGTCTTCCTCTCTCGCTGTCTCTTGCTCCTTCTGGCCAAGACAAACGCAAAGGTATAAATAGTAGGTTATTTATGGAGAAAGGCGGGTGAGAGATTGCGTTCCCGAGTCATTCACTTGTCCGCTGACAGCGAGAATTCGAGAATGACGATGGAAAAAATGTATGCGCTCTTATGATTTATTTCTTGGCTTATTAAGAGTCGCCGGATCATTACGATTTACGACGAGACAAGAGGTTCTTTTTTATGGAACGTGAGACGCAGGATGCGTTTCTCGAGCCTGCGATACGGTCTTTATAGTCGCTATCGGCTCTCCGTCTTGATTATATTTCTGCATAGTCTCGGTTGCGCGCTCTTCGTTGCGCAGTCTTCGATGCCTCGAAGGGAGCGCCGTTTTTATCATTCGCCAAGCACACTTGAGGGATCGTTTTCTTCGGCCGCTTGTAAGAGTTCTCTCCTATGAGCGTTTTGCATCTCTCGCAAGCAGTCGCGGCACCGGCTTCGTGCCGCAGTGCTCCACTCGGGAGAGATAACGCGCGCCAACAAATAAATAATTTGTAATTTATGGCCGGTCCCGAAGTCATTCGCCGCCGTGAGGTCGCGAGTCGCATAAAGCATCGACGGTAAAAAAAAAATGCCCTGCGAGCGTGATGTACTTCTTTACAGCGGGCATAATTTTCGAATCCTTGTCGTCCATTTATTATAATTCGTCGGACAAAATTGGACTTTCCGTTCGTGCTCGTTTTTCCCGAAGGCAGACGGGGTACGGTGTACACGCTCGTGTCTCGATGCCTGTCTGGCAGTTCTCGTCCGGAGAAGAGTGGAGAGCTCATTTTTACCATTAGCCGACCGCACAAAGGCTTCTTCCTTTATCTCGTCGCTCGTTTCTTTTGATTGGCCTTCGGTTGACGCATCCCATCCCATCCCGTTCCATCCCATTCCTCCGAAGGAAAGGCGTCACGTATCGCGTGCAACGTGATCGATCGATCGCCATCGATTTAATCGAGTGCGATAGATCGCGATGCTCCGCAACGCGTGAAATGCAAAACGATTTCTGACACGATATCGTAGCGGGCGCGGGGATTACCATTATAAATATTTTCGCGCGCCGACCGATTGAGCCGATACAGGACCCCTGCTCCTACAATTCTCCCGGAGCGAGCGCAGCGAGAGAGCGCCGACACGTAGGGTAGTCGGATAAATAATCGATATCATTAGGATGGCGAGAGGCAGATTGGAGGAGTGCGCACCGTCGTTGCCGGATCGAATTCTCGGTTCCAGCGTAGACCCTGACGCAACGACTTAGGAATTCGAAGAAGCACGGCAGCGAGAAGTATGAGGCAGGAGAAGGAGAAGGGGAGTGGGAAGGGGAAGGAGAAGGAGAAGGAGAAGGAGGCGCTGCTCGTCGAGATAAAATTACTTGTTCGCCGATAAATTGATTTATCAAAAGGCTAATGGGTATAAATCGAGCACTGATTAATGCGTTCGCTCGGGCAGGTGGAAGAGAAGGTGGCTTTTCAGGGGAGGACTTCCCGCGAGGGCTAAAGGGGCTTGGACCTCTTCGATTCGCGATCCAGCCGTGTAACTAGAACGGGATGTAAATCTAAAGGTACACGGCCCATTTATCCGGACAGTTAAGGGGGCATTTATTCATTCCCGAGAGAGATACGAATCTGGTAGTCCGACGAGAATGATCCTCATAATTGGCGTACCGCGATCCAGCGGGACGGCGCGCAGAGCCTTTCCTCGCTGGAAAAGTCCGTGTGCCGATCGTAACATAAATTCCCCTGATAATGAGATGGGTAAATATCGGTTGCCACGCACGTTTAACCGGAATACCTTGGAACACACTCGCATCGAGATGGGAGAGTTATTGAATCCGTCCGGGCCGCGCTTAAATCGATCTCCGATGCGTCTCGGCAGAGCGAGATGCGGCCTCTCCTCTCTCCTCTCTTTTTTCAGCTTCGGACTGGACGGTGCCGCGATGCCGACGGGCTCTTACGTCCGTGCGCACGCAGGCGTTTCATTACTCAATTAACGACCCACGCGGCTACGTTCTCGTGTAGTGGCGCGGACGCGAGGACGCGAGCGAAAGAGCGAAATGACCGGGACTCGATGTCCTCGCAAAAATTCACTTCGATCTACCACGGCTGTACAAACAAGCGCCAGTCTTCTTTCCTTCCTTCCTTCCTTCCGACGTTACATGAAAGCGTCCACTCTCCGATCGACGCTCATACGAGGCGGGACGTTTTTTATGCCGACACTTTAAGGGAAGAGCCTATATAGGTAATATAATTGTCAAGATAATATCTTCAGTCTGTCGTCCGAAATGGCCGCAAAGTCGAATTTCGATGGACTCGATATGTCGGGACAAATTAACGAGCCGCGCGCTCTTATCTCCCGCTCCCGACGCCGTAAATCCTGATCAGAGAGCTGACATTTCGAGATGTCCCGAAGACGTAGGCTCGAGTAAATCGAAGAGGAGCGGCCGACAAAGAGCCGCGGTAAATATGCACGATCCCGTCACGATTGCGCCGGCAGCACGTCATTAGATGAGACCGCGGTGAAGACATGCATATGCAGGAGCAGATCCGGTAGATCCTGATAAGCGATTAAGATTGGCATAAAAGGGAATATTATTATTCCACTTGTTATTATGTCGCGTATACCTCACTCCCAGCTTCCAGTCCATCTGGTCGGTCCGCTGCTTAAGGAATCGCACGGGTTCGTTTTTACCGCGCCACTTTATTTTTACCAGGCGCGATCCCGAACACCGTTACGTCGCGTGTAGGTGTTGCGACTCGATCGTGAGTCCTTGTCGGGATAGGACAGCCATCCGCCGACGCTCCACGGGCAGAGTGGCTAGGGGTGGGGGAAGGAGGACAAAAGGAAAAAGGATTAACGACCCACGCGCACCGTCATATACGTATCACGGATGCGATACGATGGCGACCAGTCGTGCTATCTTGTAAGTAGCCCCGGTAAATCGAACAAGATCGCCGTGCAGTCGTGCACGCCACTTTGTAAATATGGACGACGCTGTCGGGAATTCCGCTGGCCGGCATGTAGTCGGCAATTGACGAGACACTCGTACGCAAAGAGGCTACGTAGCTCGGCCTCAGACTTTGATGAGGGAGCGAGGGAATTTGAGCCGCGAGACGAGATTGAGATTGGTAGTAAAGACGATATGATTATTATCATCTCGCCCCGGACAGCGCTGATCTTAATTTGCCGACCTTGGCAGCCACGTTAAGCCTGTAATATAGGACTAAAAAGTCGCGAGGCCGAGATCGACATCGAATGATTTTTATTAAATGACGGCTACAATGTTCGACGCTACTCGCTGCCTCAAGGTTCTTACAACACTGTAACGCTATCGGCCATCCCGTAAAGTATCCTCATTGTAGTGAAACGAGAGTGTAAGTGAAATCGGTATGAGATCACGCTGCGCGACTCTCTGCCTACCGTGTAAACAGAGTTCACAAGGGGATCATCTCACTTCCAGATCGAACTTTGGCAAACGGACCGTACCGTTGGCCTTATTATCATGAAAATTGCAAAGTGAGACGTTCTCCTCGTCAGACAAATTGAAGCCACTCTTCGAGGTATCCCAGACGGTGAATATGCGCAATTCCGTCTGCATTCCGCCTCTGAGTAAGTGCGTAGCAACGGCAATCGAAGAGACGCGTTAGGTATAGATTGTGGGGGACTGAAGTTAAAACTTTGGCGAGGGAAAGGACTCGCGATATAAGCCGTCCAGACTGCAGGATGTGAATTGAGATTGGTAGCAAGGGCAATATTATTATTATCACCTCGCTCCTCAGACGGCGGCCATCTTAATTTAGCGACCTTGGAACATACTTAAAAACCCGACGCAAGGTGCAAGATCCTACGCGTCGGGGCCAGCCAGGAAATAAAGTGTATCGAAGGAATGGTTCTCATTCGAGGATAATTACCGTATCGGATAATTATGACAACCGGACGCGGACGCGTCTATAAAGAGAAGGCGCAGAAGTATCATGGCCAGCTATTATGATTTGCCCACGCTATTTTTACGCAGCTGCCACATCACTTTTTCGCGCAGAAACCCGCGAACGTACGTGTCGTCGCAATTCTCATTGGGCACGTCTCGGACAAAAAAGGATCGTAAACGTATTATTAATCCTACTGTTGGCAGCGGTTGTCGTAACAACCGGTCCACGGTCCACGCGCGCGGCTATCAGCCGAGCGTACGTGAAACGTCAAATCGATTCATTCGGGCGTCATAATTACGCGCATAATCCGCGAGCAGCCGGTCTTTTTCAGCCGGTAGCTGACCCAGCAGTGAGAATAATAAAGACCGTTAACCTTGCCACCGTGTCACGGCGTCGTTAAGCGGCTTTACCGCATCGTAGGAACTTTACGCGCCGCGGGCTCTCTACGTCCATAAAACTTGTCCCGTGACCGCGACAATTTACTCGTCGTTGCCTGTCCTGGAGGCTCTCCCCCGTGACGAGAACGGGAACTCGTCGAGGGTTACAATTTTATGATGTGACGTTTCCGCTGCTTTAAACGAGAAACAGTTAAATGTCGCTAGAGAACGGCCCGGGTATTCTAATGAGGCGCTCTTCCAGCTTTGCTTCTTTTCGGCCCTGACATTCGGAGGCGGAGGGCGGAGCGGGACTAACACGCACGAATCTATTGTCTCGGACGGGATGAAAAGAATTTTCTCTAACTCTGGGGTGCGTGGCGCTGGCGAATCGACGTAATCGCGGAAGTGCGAGGACGTTTGTGAGAAAGTGAGAAAAGTGGAGGAGAGAAGGAGTCATCGGAGAAGAAGAAGACGAGGAAGGCGCACGGTCGGCTGCGCACACGCTCGCCGACTGTCATCAGTGATTACGTCAGCCCTGCCAAGGTGGCCGGCCATAGCACAGTACCGCGAAGCCGGAAGAGAACAGTGTGACGCATCTAACATTATCTTCCGGACCTACGCCAGAAGATGGAAGAATAGGTCGCGGGATACATGTCCCTGCATTGATTTCGTCCATCTTCCTTACGCCCCCCCCCCCTCTCCCTCCCCCTTTCCTTCCTCGTACAGTCTTCCTTAAAGAATCGATGACCCCCACGACTTATAGGTACGTCCCGTTATCTGCGCTTTCGTGTTACTGGCTTCCCCGTATTTTTCCTTTTCCGCCCGAGTTTCGCGCTGAAATTTAGAGGCGAGTCGTTGGGAGTTAAGGTGCTCCATTTTGTGATAGGTCGTACGTTTAAATGTTCGACAAGGAGGGCGAATAGGATACCTTATATTGTAAGAGAAAAGCCAGAGGCAAGTCTGACCAATAGCCGTCCCGGGTTGCTAATGCGTTTCCGATGTACATCCGCTTTCTAATCGACATACGAACCTTACACCAGCCCTTTGACCGTGGGTTATAACCGTGGTAAAACCGATCACTTCACCTACAAGAGCAGGCAGGTCCTCCTTCCGAGAGTGCACTCTATCAAGGCGGCCTCAAAGACTGGATTGACGCGTAATTGCTTGCAGCCTTCTGAAAGGCTTCTCGCCAAAGGTGCATCTTATGAAAGTGAATTTTTCCTACCTCTTTAATACACGCTGATGACATAGACGCGCCACGGACGTCGCGCGTCGCTGCGACGCAATAGATGCCAATTGCCCGATCAGATTTATTTAGGTTGCGGGTAAATATTGAAATTCAGCAGGAATATCTACCGCGAAGTGCGAAGAAGGCGGGTGAAAAAAATTGCCGAACACGATATCGCACTTATTCGACGGACAATTGATTTTGCGGTTGGCCGAGAAACAATACAGATAAGAGGGGACGGACGAAACTTCTTGTGCGCTCGGATACTGGAAAGTGTGTGAGGACAAGTGGAGGAGATAGCGGGCGGAAGGAGGGATAGGGATTAAAGAGAAGAAATCCCGAGACTCGTCTCGGGCATATCGTGACGCGCGAACGAGTCGCAGGGGGGAAAAAAATGGAAAACACGATATTCCACTCGGCGGAGTAGCGCGGCTAAGCGAGGAGTTAAGGTATTGAAATCGATTTAGTGGATCTCGAAACGATCGAGTCGGCCGACTGCGCCAGACGATTTGCCGCTAATTGAGATTAATGCCGCTAGCGAATTCCGGAGCTAAACGGAAAGTTTCGCGTAGACGGAATAATTACGGAGATAGGTATCTCGTACAACGGGGCTACGTTGTAACCGGGGCTCGTGTACTTAACTGCTCCCTGGGACCAGGACGCATACTGATAACCGCCTTGAACTCGTTGTATTTGCCGAGCGCGTTGTATCTGCCTACTTGCATTTTCAAGGGAGTCGCCGCGGAATCTCCTATCCTTTCACCCTGACGAAGAACGAAGAAGTTCTGTCTTGTCGGCCGGGAACATCTCCCCGCGATGCCGTCTCCGTCTTCCTATTTCTGCCTTTGCACCCATAACTGCTTTGATGGCCCGACATACTCCTCCGCGATCCCATTATGTACTTTCTCTTATAATTTCCTCGACGCTACTCTTGTTAAGACATTTTTCTTCCGTATCTCATCCATTCTCGTTTTTCGATCGACCCCAGGAGTACGAGAAGGCAAGACAATGGGACCGCAACAACGTGCCAGTCGTCATTATTCTGCCTTAACCTTTACGGCATCATGGACTAGAAATTTATTCTGAGAATCTTCAGGCTGGCAATCGCGTCTCACGATCAGAGTTCACTGCGGCTAAGTGGACGATTAGCGAGTCTCGACGCTGGTCTATCCGGTACCGGCAGAAATAACAATATTTGTAGAAACCTAGACAGCATTCAATTAGTTTGACCGCACGCCCTGCCCCTCGTTAACTTATCATTGCGACGTGGACTAGCATCGTCATTACGCGCCGCTAACTACCGGTCTACAATCAATAGTGAGGCTTAGCCAGGCGGTCATATTATAATAATTAACTACAGTTATATCCTGGCCGACAGATGTGTTCTTCCTGTCCGACACTGTTCTTTGCGTAAGAAGGAACAAACGAGCGGCGTCTTGCTGCGTGTGTGATCACCATGCACATAGCGAGAGATCATAGAAGAACTGCGCGAGGTAGCTCGCGCGCGTCGTTTAATCATGCCTTCGAAACCATAATCGCTACTGCTTCAGGGTACTGGCCGCGGGTCAGGATTCGCTCTTCTGCTTTGCACGGCTGTCTCTCTCTCTCTCTCTCTTTCTCTCTCTCTCGCTCGCAATGTTCTTTCCTACCGTCGTCGTCTATATACGCTCTCAGTGGAAAATAGTTTAATCACCGTGATTAATAATAATCGCCGCGACTTATCATCGGCTTTTTATGCGTCGCGATGACAGGGTGAAGCGCCGCGACGAAAAGGAAGAGCGAAAGCTTAACCTTGGTAACCTCGGACGGCATCTAATTAGTCTGGCCTACCTTTCCCTGCTACCTTGCCTCCTCCCGGGGAGAAGTAGCACCGGAGGCGGTGACGGCGACGACGTCGGTGACGACGACGTTGGCGACGACGCCGTGACTCTCGACCGCGTTTCAGTAGACACCGGTCTCTATGGTAATAAGCGAACGTCCACGTCCAACCGTGCGTACCGACAAAAACTAGTTTATTAACATGGGTAGCACGTTCGCCATAATCTACGTTCGTTGCCTCGGCGAAGCGCCGCTGTACGACGTTCAAAGGATGGAGAACGATCTTGAAGACGCAAAGTCATTGTCTTCGAGGCTTATGCGAGATCGTCTTTCGTCCTTTAACCTGCCCATCGAAGGCTTTGACCGCTACCGTAGCTTCCGTTCTTGTCCTTCTGCCTTGAGAGGTGGTAATTAGAAAAACGAAGTAGATCGGGCGACAGAGAAGACAGCTCAGTTCTTTTCTGGCATTCGCGGTGCTTGAAAATTTCTCTTTCCTTGACGGGCCGATTCACCGAAACGCCCGTCTTTCTAATCGCATAGATCGATCATCGCTGAAGAGAGAGATGGAGAGATGGAAGTTGGATAGGAGTAGCGCCATCACAGCTGTACCGGTCGCGAGTGCTCTCACGCCAATAAACGCCTTAACGGCGTGGCGATGCGCGAATGCACGCGGTATTCTCTGCCAGCTCTCCAACCCTCTTCTTTTTGCCAGTTGAAACGGCGTTAATGCGAGACCGGCTCTCTCACTTCCTCCCACCCCGATGACATTCCAAACTCTTTTGTTCGGGGAACAGGCAAGCAAACCACTCCGGCAATCGTAAAAAAGAAAAGGCAAGGAAGAGAGAGAGAGAGAGAGAAGTTGTCTATGCGAGACTCGCTCTATGACAATGCATGCTTAGGAACAATATTTACGAAGCTAATTGTAATACCCACCGCTGGTCCCTATCTTTCCTCCTCTTCTTTTCCCCTCATCACTCTCTATTCGCATCTTACTCTATCCATCTCCATGGTTTTTCGTTCTTCTACAGTCTGCAAGTCACGTCCACAACGTGTGGAACCACAAAGCAGTTCTTACTGTCGCTGTACCGTCATCGCTCGTCTCGACCGTCGATCTTCCATCGACCTGCCTTTTTTTTTGAGCGTGCGCGTGTGTGCGTTTTTAACAACTTCGCCGTGTGCGGTTTTATCAGCCAGGCGTGGCGAATCTACCGAGAGAGGTTATTTCTAAACCAGCAGCCAACAGGAGAGTCCCACCGCGATTGTTCGAACCTTCATTAACGGCCTGAATGAGAATTTGGTAAGAAACGCAGATTTCTTGTGGAACGATTGAAAGGAAATTCTCCACGTGCTTAGTCCTATCTTTCTGCTCGATCATGGTAGCGACCGACTTCTAATGTGTGTTTTTACTTCACTTCCGTTGACGGGGCAATTGATGAAATCAGCGTATAATTAGAAAGAAGAGAGGTGGCAGAGATACCGATACAGAAGGGTAGGATAGGGTAGGGTAGGGTAAGCGGACATGAAGGTTGATTTCGATCGCGATAGCCTATCGGGCGTATAATTACCGGTGAAAATAATATTATTCTTGAAATTTATCGTTCCGATCACGAAATGCTTGTCTACCGGTTACAGATTGGCACCTAGTCCGTGAGAAGTGTCTGACGAGTGCGAAATCTCTGCGCTGCGGTGGTTGGCTGGCTCAGTAAACTAGCTTCTCTCATCGAGTAGCGTTAATCCGTCACTAGGCACGTGGGTATATCGCGATATCTGGCGAGAGCCGGAAATTAAACGAACACACGCACGCGGGCTGGCCCGTAAGCGCGATAACGGTATGACGCTAGCAATTTGCTCGGTCACAGGAGGGCGAGACGTGATGAAGGGGTGAAAGAAGTGCAAAGGTGCCGAGTCGTGTTGTCGGGTGTGTGGGTGTCCGATGGGCCTTCTTGTCGAACGAACGATCGACTCTGTGGCCGCAGAAGACGAGAGATAACTAGGTATCAGGAGTTCCTACCACGTACAATCTGCTCGCGGTAGCAACACACCTGCATTCCAATCCCACTTTTAACGAAGGCTCACAGCAACAAACTACGCGAATAAAGGGTACGCGAACGGGTTTTTTTTAGCAACGTACCCTCCACGCGTACAGACGGAAGTATTATTCGAAGGCGAAGAGGACAGCAGCTAGCGCCAAGCGTCGCCAAGCGTCGGCAAAAGTGGACCGATACGATTTGCTTTGAAAAATGGTGTTTGAGAGGGTCCGTTATACGCGGCCAGAATTTACGCCTTCCTGGAAAGAGCAGCTCGCGGAATCGAGTAAATCATCGCGAGCCGGGTCGCGAACGGTCGCATTAAACACTACGCACAACTTCGCTTTAGAGTTCGAATTTACGATTCTTCTCCGACGAAGATAACCGGAGATGAAGTGCACTGTGGAGTTACAGAGCGAGTCAGGCTTTTCTCGTCCGTGTGATGACCATTTTCGTGTGCGAAGGGGAGCGTATACTGGCGTCTCGCGTATGTGAAGGCGCGTAGATAGGTAGCTGGGTCGCTAGGTAGGTGGGTTCAGGACCCGCAGACTTGTTAGAACACGCTTGCTGCTTCGGACGGTGCTTTGCAATCTCAGTGCACGAACGATCAGCGTACAAACGACCGGCGAACGCGTGCACCGGGGATAAAAGGCTTCCGGGAGTTGGAAAAAGTGCGCGACGAATTGACCTCAGCGACCGTCAGGCCAGTGAGTCCGAGGATGCAGGTTAAAGACGTTGCGTGCTCGCGTCCACTGACTATTATCGTCTCGGTTATATTCTTGTCCCACGCGGGACCTGGTCACTCTGTCCCATCCCCCTTAATTGATTTTCCTTAGATGCTCGACGCTCGGTATGCCATACGATAATGACGGGCCCGTGTAAGTGGATGAGCCGTGCTAATGAACGTTTTATGAATGGATTCGACTTCCAATACCTTTCCCGTTGCGACGGTCGGCTGAACCACATTGCCAACGATCCGTGGAAGTAGCAAAGTATAGGCGGCACTGAAATTTATTGTGCCTCGTGATGAAACGTGATGGTTACACGAGGCGGATTTTTTCCGGAGGCGAGGGTGCGCGATCCGGATGTCTCGATCGAGCGCCGAGCGCAAGCAACAGATTGTCGAAGATGACGGAGCCGAGGGGAACAGCCTGAAAATGCGTTATAGCTGCTCTCTGCACCGAGTGTATCGAACACCGGTAATAGAGAATCCCTTCCTGCAGTAGGGAGTCTGACCTCCGATCACGACTAGCGAATAATAGCCAAGCACTGCTCATCTATCCACGGGGGTGCATCGATCTCTTACTGGTTCCGAGCTGATTGGCGCATCCTTATAAGTCGCATACCAATATCCTACTCGGCCCAGGGACTAACTGTCTTCCGCGTCATTTAACTCGCCTACATCGGAAAATTATTCCATCGGAAGAGCGTCATACGGAAAGGTCGGAGGTCCGGAATAACCGTTCTTACGGGCGTCATGTAATCGACCCTTTGCCATCCATCCCATGCCGTCAACGAGGGAAATTTTTCGCGGAACCGTATTCTCCGTGCCGACGGCAAGCTTTCCTCTCAAAGATCCGGTGAAAAAGTCAACGAAAAAAAAACATTGAATTTTTTGCCAAAGGGTCTAAACTATTTCGTTTGTCGTGCGGGACACTTTGACCCTGACCAACATTTCTATTCCTAAACGTGAACCTTTGCAAGGGGAGCGTCCCTGTAACTAGTCGGACGAATGCTGCCTCCGCACAAGTGATATCCACACTGCTGTAGCTCAGTCTCCGTAGCAGACAGACATAGAAGTGCAACAGGTATGTTCGACAGAAAGGCATCCCTTGTATGGCACGATCTAATTTCAACCTGAATTTCTATCGTGCGGGAGAAAGTGGTAATACTGTTAGTAAGGTTCACGAATTAATGCAGTTCGCTTTTGTAAAAGGAGAAAGGGCGTGAGCGTCCATGAAAGTTGATGCTCGGGGTGGGCGTTTCTCAGGCGGAGGATTCTTAACGAGGGAATCGGATGAACGTGTCCTCGGTGTGATTGCGGCGATCGGTTTCGGTCGTGCGAGTCGGAAGTTGGAGCTGGCACGGGCGCGGTACCTCGGCGAGTTTCGAAAAGACGGGACTGTGACGGCGGGTACTATTACGCGCTCGAATGGAATTTCACGATTTTACGCTTCGTTGCGGAATCGTGGTCGTTACGCGTCCTCGCCTGAATAATACCCACGAGTAGATATCGCTCCCCAACCACTTACCGTGCTCAGCGAATAAAGAGCATAGTTACGTGCAATGAATGTCTTAGAGAGGGAAGAAATATACCCGGTAATCGTACGCGATACTCCCGTCTTTCTCCATCGGAGTCACCCTTGAATAGAACGAATCGGCATCTGCTTGACACCGGCGTGAACTCTTCCAGGAGAGAGAATCGATTGCCCTCCGACAGTCCACAAACACGCTTTTCAACGAGCGATCGTCCGCGTCGCTCGCTTCCCAAGAGCAAGGGGTAACGATCGGCTTGTTACGGCCTTTGCATCATTTTATTGCATTCTGCCTCGCGCTGAAATTCAGCTTCGTTAGAGGTTTCTCGCTCCGTCGTTATTGAGATCGTTACCGGGAGGAATCTGTGATGTGAGACTCGCGTCGAGACTGGATCGATATCTGGCTTATTAATCATTGCGCATCGATTCCTCGAGACTCTTTTTGCCGGAGCCTATCGATCGCTTATTCAGATCGATTTTCAACTATACCGAGCAGCGTTCTTAATCGGCCTGCCGGGATAATATGAAAACATTGTACAATTAGCAATCGTCCACGGACATAACAGCTTGACGACTTTGCGGCCTGTAGTGCGACATGTACGAAGTGCGCACCGGCGTTATTAACTCTGACGTAAAAAACTGTGTTAATGGTAATCGTGAGTTATAACTACCTGCAGCTTACGCACCTGTCGAACCGGTGGTCAGCGGTGGGCTAATGGCATGGCATACGCGCGGGTCTTCTTCGCTATAAAATGCAATGGGCATATCTTACTAGGAACGGCAACGCCACTACTGCTAACAGCCGGAAAGCAAAGCAGTGCAGAGGTAACAGGGGAGCAACACGTGAGCAATACGTAGCCATCTCTCCTGAGGCGATAAGCTATGCCCATGCAATGATTTAGAATGGCGCGCTGTGACACTATCGAGCTGTCGTGTATACTGTTGTCCTCGAATAGTGACCGGCAGATCGCGATGTCGCGGTTTTATGGCCTAACGCGTACGACAGGTAGGTAGATAGGTGGGTTGGTAGGTATGTAGGTTGTAGGTAGGTAGGTAGGTTGGCAGGCTGGAACGTTCGTACCTGTTAGCTGCGCCGTCTACATACCGCGTCCTCTCCTTCTCTTCTCGGTTTCTCTGTATATTTTATTTTATCGAACCTACTGATCGTAAGTAGTGACTGTAGATTGCGCGCCTACTGATTCTACAATGTTGCAATTATCAGATCGCCACTGTGGCAAAAGGCGCATCCTCGGTATGTATCCTTTGCCACGGGCCTGTTTTTCTTCATCATACAGTCCTACTCTCTCGCTTTCTCCTTCCGCAAGACGCTTCATTCAGTAATTTGCTATAATTCCTGCACGCCCTCATGCGAATCGATTTCGCGATTTCGATTATAAACGGACCGATCAAAGGAACGTGGAAAAAGTATCGATAGCAATCGCACGCCAATGTATCTGCGTCATTCGTTGGAATCTCTCAGTGTATACATTCGACTCTAAGCAGATAGGACGAGAGAGCGGAAGACGATCGCGGTAATTATCAGGAGCTCGCGGAAGGGGACGATTTCGTAATATCCTGTCAGCACGTGAATCCAATGCTCGTATCAAGGAACGGAATGCCGACAGAGAGTTCATCGACGCGATCTGCTCGCGTCCTACAGACAAAGCGAGAACACACTACCGCACCGCCCGCGCCGTGGATGAAGGCGGCCGAGAGGCGAGCGAGAGGCGTTTATGTAGCTATCGACTCAACATCCTGCCGGGACAAAGAACAGCGAGTTCCTCGCGATTTACGCCGTAAAAATGTCCGTCGATTTAACCGTCCCTCCCCCGCGCCCCTTCCCTTTCCTCCCACCCCATTGCGGCTCGATAGGGTTCCGCCACGAGACCGCCACCGCGGACCAGCTCGGTAAAATCGCAATAATAACGCTGATTTTGCATCCATTTGTCCGCAACAAGTGTGCACGGCGTGTGCGAGTTTCGAGTGGCACGATGCGTGTACGCGGTTAGCGAGAATCGATGATCGTCGTATGTGCGAGCCACCGGAAGTGTTCGGTTACATTTTTCCCTGCCTCCTCTTCTTCCCACCCCTTTTTCTGGTCGCGAGAGTTTGCCGATATTAAGACGTAAACACGCCGAAGGACGTGTAAACCACGCTCGTTCGGAGATAGCACTAAAAATCTTGACAGCATTCATTTTACGTTAATTCGAGGCAGATGCTATCTACTGGCGAAGAGACACGAAGCGAGGCGTAGTGAGTGAGTAAGAGTCGTTGGCCTTCCTTTGAACAAATTTTTGTTGTGGAGTCAACTATGCTTGGCGCGCGCGCGCGCGCGCGATATTTGTGTCCTTATTTCAAGGCGAAGAGAGCAAAGGCTCGCGCTCGTATCACTTACGTACACATATGTTTGTACATCGTTGGGTGATCGGTGTAGGCAAACGATGACACAAATCCGTACATGGTATATATGTGTTAAAACCACCTCGTCGCTGCCGCTCCCTCTCGGCATCGAGACGCTGCGTTCTCCGTCGCCGTATTCGTTCGCTCGCAAACCTATTTGTATTCCAGCCACGTTCCCGTGTTCTCTCATCGGATATCCAGGTTGCTCTGATTGTTTCTGAAACGCGTCTTTGGTTATGCGAGCCGCTTCTGTGACGCGTCTCTGTCGCGTAGAGTAGAGCTAGGGAGCGTCATTACTCCATTGCGACCGTTCATACTTATCGTCTTCGTTACGATAATGACGATTCCACAGTTAGGAGAAGAGGGTTTGACAGTAATCGCGTTTAACAAGTGAGCCGCTCAGCGGCGCGATCGTAAAGTGGCACTTTTGAAATGCGAAAGAGTTCCGCGACAATGACATAGAGCGAGCAGTGGGATGAGGCAAAACGCATCTTCGAATTTCCTTCGCTTCTTGGCGGTTTTGATCGTAAGTGCAGGTGCAACGGTACGCTGTAAGGTAAACTCGTAGCGTGTCGACGAGAGAAATCGCGCGATTGCGAAAATTGATATCTACGAGCGATATCGCGGACAAATCTCTAGAATCACGATCGGTGGCTATCGGCAAACTCATAAATCCCGCTCCCTTTTCTGAGGGCTACTCGGCCGCATAACAGGCGCGTCACATGCGGCATGCGGCGCGGTGCTTTGGGAGCACGTACGCTCGTACGTAACGTTTGCATCGGCAAACTTCCACGTACACGCTCCTCTCTACATTCGTATGCACCGCTAGTAATTTTCGGCAACTACCGAAAATCATACCTCGCGGGGAATGCCAAATATTCGTAATCTTATTATACGTCGCGCAGCCATCAATCACGGACTTACCGATCGGAATTTGATGCAATTCATGCTGCGCTCGAATGGAATCTTAGTCATATATCCTACTAATTCAAGGAATGTTTGAGGTCGCCCGCCTTTACGGAGCGCGGATAAGATCGGCGCCATGGGGAAAATTGGCGCCTATGATCGCCGACAAATCACAGGATCACACGTTGCAGAAGGGACGTCTCGGAATGGTCGCTTCGAGGGCATAACGCGCCGGCACTGCGGCACGTATGTATTTACGCGATTCTTTCGAAACGTGAGCTTATACCCGCTCCGAGGTGTTACGGTCCCTTTTGCGCGGTCAGTGCGTATGCGCACGCGATTTCTTCCTTCGTCCTCGTTCGGATTATGTGTGCGCCCGTTTACGAGCGGCATGCTGCGTCACTGCCCGGAGCGCAAAAGATTCTATCATCCCACTCTATCTCTTTCTCTTTCTCTTTCTCTTTCTCCTTCTCCCTTGTCCCTGCATAACATATTGCCCGCTCGCCGGTGTATAGCTGCAGATTGAACATCTGCCATTCGTAGGTGTGTGCGTCTCGTAAAACATTGACTTTTATCGTAGGGTATCTAGGCAGCAGCGCCGCACTCTAAAACTGTCATTTGTACCGGTTATCGGGCGCCCTCTTGACGGTTATCAGATGCCATTGTCATCGTGAGATATCTCGTTCCGCAATCGCGTATAAAAACGACCCTCCTAATGGCCCGTAAAAAGGTCGCCGCCGACGCCGACGCCGGCGCCGCAGCCACTGGCCTCCGTTGCGCCACGGGATTTACTATTCAAACGAGAATTGCGAATTGATTGTTTGTGGACTTTCTTTTTCGCTCGAGGCGGATATTTCTCAGGAGCTACGTAAATTTCGTACAAATAACGGCCGCTTGAAATTCACTCGTTTCGGTGATCAGAATTTGCGATCCGGCCAAACTTTGATCTGTCGGTAGATTGGAACAAAAAATAGAGCAGTAGATAAAATCTATGCGATTTACTATTTCATTCGCAACACGCGCTCTGCGTTCCCTGTTGGTATCGGAGGGAGCAGTGAATTAAAACTTATCCGATTTTACGACAAGCGCAACCGCAACACGGCGATAAATAAAAACCAAGTAGTTACATCCCATATTGAATTTCGTGAAGGTGTCATTATCATTTCGGTGAATGAGATTAGTTTTTCAGGATTTGCGACAGTGCGCCAGGCGATATTTCAGTGAACATTTATCTTCCGTGTGCCCGGTCCCTTAATCCAGGTATAAATTCCCGCAATCCATTAAGCCTTTAAAAGAAAAGGTCAAACATCGCAGCTGCACCATGATAACCGTCTTCGAGCAGTAATGCGCGCGCCGCAGAGTCATCGAAACGTCCAGGAGCATCGGTCAAGAATCATCGTCTCAATAAATTGTCACATTAGACGAGCGAATGGTGGCGATGCATCGAAACCTAATGGCATGACGCTTAACTTCGGCCTTAGTGATTTCATTTCATGTCAGCCACATTTCTTTTGTACGTCGCCACTCGCGGTGTGCTGTGCAATAAGAATAATTATGCATAAGTCGATGGCAAATTTTTCTCTGTCACCGGCGCCGGGGCAGCGGAGCATCTCGGTATTAGTTACAATAGCGCTCAACAAGGGATGCGATAAATTCTCATTATGAAAGCTCTGCTGGCCCTTCAACGACGATTCTCCATGCTCGGCAGAAGAGCGTCGGCGCGAGAGCGCTGGCCCGAGAGCACCGGCACTCGAAGATCGAAAAATCTTTCTGGCTCATGGTCATCCTTGACGTTCTCTCTTGAAGCAAATCGAATCGGCGGCGGCGTATCTCGTCTTACAGCCAACATCCGAGCATTGCGTGCCTGCGCAATCTGTATCATCCGCGTTGAACGTCTAATTGCCTGGCCATGTAGGGTCATCTGAAATAATCCTTTTACGATCGCTTTGCAACAACGTAGTAATTTCAGCGAATAGTAGAAAACTCATTAACACGACGAGCTTGAGAAAAAGTGTGAAAATACGAGGGACGGGAAACGGTATTTCGCCAACTGGAATCCAGTGCAAATTCATCGGCGCTCTGCTCATATGGCGTGCACACAAACCTTGGGACGTTAAACGTCGGAGCACACAGCAATGGCCAATGGCACGCGACAAACTCGCGTGTACACGCTGCGTTTCCTCTCTCCATGTTACTGTCACACTCCGAGCATCCTTCCGCGGTGATTTTCCGAGTATGTGGTTATGTCCATACGCACCTCCCTGTCGTCGGACGCGCCTGCCGAACACCTACCGTGGATAATAGTGTCCTCTTGATTCTGGGAAAGTCATCGTTCGCGTGCGTGAACGCTTCGCTTCTCTCTTGTCAGACAATTTCCTCGTATTATCGGATCTGGGAGAAGCGGTATTTGCCTCGGAACGTCGACATCCCTTCAACGTTTCTTCACCGGAATCCCTTGAAATGACTTCGTTTAAGCTTAATACAATTGCGGAGCATTAGTCGACTGTCGTCACACTGCCTGCCACTTGTGGCGCAAATAATAACGTCCGTCCCTAGCCGACTGTCTTCACGCCTCCTGCATACAGTACCACGTTCTTCTCTCGTTAGAACGGTACTTCGACTCCGGCTTTTTGCCACGATCTCGCATCACTCTTCGGGGTAGATCAGATCGAGCGATCTGGTCGATGATAAATAAGGGGCCGTAATATTAATTTCGGCTTAATGCGTGCACGCGCCTCGTAGGGCGGGAGTTGCTCGAAGGGACAGAAAGTAAGACGAAGGAAGAGGAGCTGCTGCTGCTGCTGCTGCTGCTGGTAGCGGCGTCATCTTAAGCTTTAGCAGACATTGCATTAGCTATGCCATTAGTTTGCAATAAGACGTAGAAAAGTCGTTAATTGTCCGGTGGAAGTCAATTAAGCGGATGGCCGTTAATAATGATAATAGCTCTTGGGTTAGCGATATCTTGATTATATCGTTACATGTGAGTTCCATAGAGCCATCGAGAGAGTCCGTGACTGGCGAGCGGAGGAAACTCGATTGGATTTCTTGCACACGTCGCGGAAGAGCCTTCGGTATTCGATGTCGAGGAATATGTTTACGCGCGTGTACGTGCACGTCGCTGCCACTCTCGATGCCCACGATTGACCCGATTTCTTTGTCGGGAACGTGACGCGTACTTCGCGTCTCTAGTGATCCGTTATCAAATTTGTTTCTTCGCTTCGGCATCGACGCGTCTTGCGCCTAATGGCCAAATGAAATTCCGCACTCAATTGCCTCCCCATTAACACGTTAGAGCAGAATTACGATCGAAAGAGGCATTTCAGTTGCAGCGTGAAAAAGTAGCTTATATTTCGCTCGACGCAATGACGACGGGTCGAATAATAATCGGTGCAACCGGTACGGCGGTTGTCTCGTTTCCGGAAGTCGTTAGGTCGTACCTTGTCCGACTAGGTCGATGGATTGCCGCTGCTCGCGTTCCCTATTACGTGGCCAGTTTGTCGACAAATGAACAGTTAGCGTCGCCCGAGATCGTGGATAAGAAGGTCTTCTCGTTGCGCCGTGACTCTCTCTTTCTCCGGAGAAGTCGGCCTCTCAGTTGGATCAACGCGAATACCTTGGCACACGCGCGCATCCGGTTATTCAGCCGCGATTTTGCTGCCGCCAATGACGTTCAACGTTTAACGGCATCGCCGCGTCTCCTCTCATTTACGGCCGCGAACGCGACATCGTTTTCCCAACTGCAACGGAACATCTGCGCGATTGTGGATTGCGGGCGGCGGGCGCGTGCACGCACTCTGGCAAACAATAAATATCGATCCGCATCGCAAAACCTTCCGCACTTAAACGCCTCCTGCTTAAAGCGATTACTACGCAGTCGATGTTCTCTTATCCTCGCCTACGCGCGGTCACGTTCATATGGAAAGGCGAGCACCGCCGACGGAGATCATGATATAAGGACGGTGGGAAGCCGCCATACGAAACGATTAGCCGGCAGTCGGCACATAGTTGCTAGATATTCGACACATACAGCGCAACGGATAAGAAATCTTATCATCCTTTCCTATACATTAAATTCCTATGCTCTCTGATGAAAATGGAAAGTAGAATTACGTTTATTGATAGGGAGTATTTTCGGTGTAGCCGCTCGTTAACTGCGCCACCTTCGCACGCGTAAACTACTTATTATTTATGAGCAGACCCGTTCGCACAGCAGCGGCTTGATCGGCGGGGCAATTAACGGCGATGCAGGGCGAACTTTTCGTCGTAAGTAACACGTTAAATAACGCCGTGCGTTTGCGCGCGTTTAAGGCGACGTTATCTTTTAATTAAATGCAAATTAGTAGCAGGTAAAGCGTAGCCCTTCGCTTTCGCCACCGGCCGTTTCAGCGTTTTATACAAAGCGACGCTGACTGATACAGCCATTGACCGGGGGTATCGGGTTGCAGTACTTGGGAAAAGTAACGAGACTACACTGACTTATTGGACGTCGCATAATTAGTAACCCGGCGTTAATGGCCGCTCGCGTCACAGTGTAAAAAAGCTTAATTTAATGTCGAATAACGAGGCGACCGGGAACGAGTATCCAGAAATGTCGACTTGTAGGAACCGCGCTACGCTTCGTGGCAGTAACCTCTCGTTAATTGGTTATTAATTCTCAATACCGATATCAACTGTCGCGTACGCTCTTAAATTGATTAACTCGGTGCGTGTCAGCCGTGCACGCCGACCAGACGACTCTAATGAATGTTGTCCGCGAGAGGAGTTAGGCCGCATTCGAGAGTACCTGATACTGCCCGCAATTGAGAGTGTTTCGCGTCGAGAGTTACGCTTTAACAAAACGTATCGTCTCATTCTCTGGGGTAGAGATTGCGATTGCGCTCGTCCCTCTCCAATGCTCCACGCTCGAGCGAATATTTTTTCTCCGTCCTCCAGCGCTGGCCAGTGGGTGTAACTCACGCGAGACGTGTAATGACGGGGACTGCAGCGCGGCGCATTCAATCGTACAAGGTAGCATAAATGTGAGACAAAACGATAATACGGGAGGGAATTAAAGGAAATTGGCGCGCCTGCGAAGAGGATGATGGCGAGACGGGAGACGGGACAGAAAGAGAGTCCGCGCTCGCGCGCGCACCATCCAGCACGCCGGTTTCGAGAACCGGAACGACGTTATCGCACGGAATCGTCCAGCGACACGCTCCGGCCTTCTTGCCGGTTCTTCTTCCCTCAGTCGTCCTCGAGAAGATTCTTTCGTATCGCGAGAGCCAGCCAGCTTGGAGGGGCAAGGACACTTTAATCCTCCTACCGTCGAGGTTGCCTTCGAAGAAGAGAGGAGTGAAAGGGGACAGAAGACGAGACGCGAGTCGGTGGAGGTTGGGGCTTCTCTCTTCGTATGCGTACCATCTTTTTTCCTTCTTCCTTCTTCCTCTCTCTTTCTGTCTGCCGTACGTCGCGTCGTACCGTCTCTTCTTCTCGGCTGTCGGGCATAATCGAGTCGGGCGATCACAAATGGAGTGCACTCGACGTGAGAGATGTAATTCTTTCGGATGACGAGTGTATCCACAAAATCGTGTCTCTCTTTGTTCGTGTGCCTCGCATTGCCGGTTGATCGCATCTCGCGCGCACCCTGCTCCATTTGCATTTCGGCCCCCCGGTTCACACATTCACACTTCTTTTGTGTTCTTTGGATGCTCAAAGTAGATCGAAAAATTCCATTCCATTTGTATCGTATGATAGTTTTCGTGCCTTCGAGGATGAATAGTGTCGAGCATACATAGCCGGCGCGGCAGTCTATGCGCTAATTCATTCAATCGTTTTGCGGACAGCCTGAATGCAGATGCAGACCCGTTCTAGGGTGTGTATGCGCACGCGGTAGAGTTACACTGCATTACACGTCCATGCGCCCATTACTCACGGCCTCGATGGACATGCAATTTTGACAGCTGAAACGATTTCAATATGATAAACCGCGTTGTGGCACGGTCGAGTTTCATTAAACCGCTCGCTCGTGTTATGGCACATATTCTGCTGGACATCGGTTGTACGCGCCGGAAATTTGTTTGCCGCAGCCAGCCGTGAAAAATAGTGAATTTTGTCGTTAACGATTGGACGGCTGACAACCCGATCTGTCGGCGTTATACAATAAAAAAAAAAAATAAATAAAAAAAAAATGCATTTCGATGTTATCGGGATGAAATAAATGTTGACCCGGGTCGTATGAATATTCCGTTCTCCATAGCCCTGGCACCATTAACCGCGAGACTAAAGACGGTCGTAATAACGTTGATAGCGTCGTCAGTTCTGCCTTCTGTAGAAAGAATGAACGGGAGAGGCTGGCAGTTTCTCTGCTGCCGTCGTGGCCGTCGAAAGAGAAATCACTTTCGGTAATTTCGTGCGCTAGGCTATTTTCTAGTGGCGCTGTGCGGCCGCGTAGCTGCGGTGATTTCTAATGAAAAGGCAAAGTTATTGTAACGCCATACCTAATTTCAGCTAATTGTATATTATTAGCTCACGCTGGCTATCCACGGAAATTCGTGGAGCGCACAGTAGGACGGCCGGTTGATGTGGTGCAGCTACACCCAGCGAGATAACCTTCGCTACTTAATGTTCACGATCGCCGATCGATGATAGAGGCGCGTGTTACGGACGCGCGAAACCCGAACCCGCGCACGAATATACGATTCGACGTCGTCGATGAATAATCATGAAAGCCGCTCGTTCGTGATAAATTGAACCGGGTTCGGGATATAACGTATTTCAAGAGACCATTTTTTCTGCCCATTGCCGTCGACTCCGTAATATCCTTCTTCAGTGACACTCGGATATTGCGTCGAAATTAAAGGAAGAACGAAGTGCAAAAACTGTCAGTGAGCGCATTCATCATTCTCGCTAACAATTTGGCAAAAAGTATCATTACGATTCGTTACGTCGCCACTTGATTCACCGCGCTGATACGACTCATTGCACATCCGATTCCTAGTCGTTCGCGGGAGCAAGTTGTAAAGATTCCGAACCCTCTGGTTTAATCGAGGCGAAATCAACTTCGGGATCCTCAAGAGTACGCGAGAGCCGCCGAACAAATGAACGAACCAACGAATCGACGAACGGGAGGAGGCGAACGTCTTTCCCACGACCCGGGAAAATGAACCCAAGAATTCCTCCCGCGCTTACAGTTAGCGATCGGGACCGATCCAATTCCCGACTGGCCATTTTCAAGCGATCTCATTCCTCCAGCGCCGTTCCAGTCAAATCGACTGGTCGCAAGATGCTAATTGCCGGGAAGTTGCAGGCACCGAGCAGGGGAGGCAAACTCTTTCCAAAGTGCTGTAAGGCGTGGAAACGATTGATTTGGACATCGGTCTCACATCTTTTTTACGCCCCCCTCCCTCCACCACCACTACTCCCAACGCGTCGAATGAGTACATAAGATGAATTATTTATATTATCCTGAATCGTCGCTTTCGGTGCTCGTGCCTACCTCCCCGAGCAGCCCCAAGGGTTTCTTACATACTTGCCACGGCTATTCTCGTGCCTCGATTCTGAGCCACCCGATGCACCGGTAACTCGGATTCTAAGGCACCATGCGATCTGCCATGCAACCTAGCTGTCCCTGCAGGCTGACGTAGGAGTACTGCAGCCTGTACATCCTTACAGATCTCCCTCTTTTTCGCTCTTTCTCACACACGGACTCTTTCTTTGTGCCCAACCTCCGATATGTAAATTCACTTTCCAGCGTCTTGAAGGTACTTGCCTTTTGCAATTAGTGTGGAATGTGCGTGGCACGCGGGGGTTGCTGGCTGCCGGGAGAGGCGAAAGAAGGGAAGAATAGTAGAGTGAGAGGGCGAGGGGAATGGTATGATCGGCGTTGTAAAACTGCAAAACGAGAGAGGAAAAAGAGAGGGAGAGAGAGAAGTGGAACGCTCCTTCTGCGAACCTCCTACGCACGTACGACTCCCAATTTGGCGCTCTCGTTGGCCGTTCTATACCGTTAATTGAGAACACCATCGATATTCAACGGGCTCTCTGCCTTGCAACTTACCGAGGCGAGGCGAGGCCAGGGTAAATAAAGTCCGACTCCGGCAGGCGGCTGTTCTTGCTGCCCCACGGCAGCAATTACAGGCGTAACGGATACCTTAAAAACGTGACAAATATCTTTAAAGTATCTTGTTCGACCGTGTATGGAGAACCCGGGTTCGATTTTTAATGCGCCACGACTGGCACAGGTATACACGGCGACATGCTGTGACCGTTTAATCGATACTGTTCAGGGAGAAAGAGGCACTCTAACTCGTTATTTAGGTCATTGCCGATGACGGTTCCGGGAGAGATTGCAGAATTTTTAATTTCACCAACGATATTTCGTCCTCTTAATTTGACGGGCCGCTTCAGACCTCACGGAGCAAAAAGAGTTTTTGCTCACGCGGCATATAAAAATTCACGACTTATTGTGTCAGAAATGACGTCTTCGAGAGTACGCCCCCTTCCATTCCATTTTTCATATTTATATCTTTTAATACACGCTGCCCTCCGTGGCTTTATGACTGAATTGTGGCGGATACGACGCATCTTATAGCGCTCATTTTATTTACTGTTGTTTATCTATACTGCCGTTACGCGTTTCATCCCTGATGAGCCCCCTCGTACAAAGTATGGTATAGGGATACAATCAGGGGTTGTGTTCCTCCACTCCACTCGCTCTCCCTCATTCGTCCCGCTTACTATCCCATCTCCGTACCTCATTCCCTACTCTTCGATCTTATTTCGTGAATGAGACCGGTTTCTCGGCGCGATTTGTACCTTCGATAAATCGGGCGAACTCGATATGCCTAGGATCCCAGGAGCACTTCTGGCTGCACCTATTTAAAGAATAACCCCTTTTGCCGGGTGCACGGAACGTTTCAAGTTGTAATCGAGAATATTACATTTTCATTCACATTTAATATGTCCGTCCCGAATGCGAAGCCGCAGAGCTATGTTGAACATACATATTAATCATGGCTGATTTAATTGCGAGGACCTCTCTTTTGAAAACTGGCTCTCTCGGAGTTTAAGGACGTGTGCAAACCCTCGTGTCCTTCTGCCTCCTCTCTCTTCGCCTCGAAGCGAGAGAGTTTTATGATCCGCGCACGCCCGTGGCGAAATTATACCGTCCCTCGTGTTGCGTGCAAATTAATTACGCCCCTCGGACCAACGCCTTTCTCTCCCGTTCGTCGCTCGCGCAACACTCTGTTATTGAGTGCATTTCCGGCAGAGGTACGCGTTCGAAGAAACGCAAATCTTCGTCAATGACTTTATCGCCGTGACGTCTCTCTTTTCATTTCTGCACTTCTCCACCTCCTTCTCGTTCGCGTGACTGCTTTTTCTCCTTCTCATCCATTCGCCGTGATTGCACGCACCTCGCAAGAGTGTGGGGGTCACTCTGCGTGAACTCTGCGGACGGACTTACGGAAGTGTTTATCCGCATTTAGCAGGGATGCTGTTTGCGTTTAGCGGGGTGAAGCACCGAGCGCACATACGTGCGTGTACATTTATTCACGCGCATTGTCATTGCCATGGCCGGTGCAAGGAAGAAGGTCGAAGTATGCAAATAACCACCGGGAGAGGGAGTATGCCGAAGACTTTATCGCTCGCGACGTACGAGCGTCCATTATGAGGCTATTATGTGTGTAACAACAGGCACTCGTAGGAAAAAGCTCGCGCCAACATACCGGAGCGATAAGATATTCGAGGGTGCTTAGGTGTAATCCGTGTCGCCGAGAATTTGCTATTCCTCCTCGCCAGCAGTCATGTCGAATCACATGCGAATACATTTACATGCCGAGTCGAGTACGTGGAAATACAGGAAAAGTACACAAATCCTCGTCAACGACTTTATCGTGTACCGGTATTCGAGAGATCGTACGTAAGCAACAGGTCGTGGGTATGAATACAGCGCGCGCTCCCTCCAAAGTGTTGATATATGCCTGGCTAATAAAATGTCTTTCTACATTTGGCCACACTCAACGGCAACGCGGAGTACGCTTTACGTACAGAAGTATATGGTAGAGGGGTGTGGAGACTCACGTGGCGAGAGACACAATCGCGCGCAGAATAAATTACCGCTTGCCCCCAGAAGCCCCTCCCCTGACGTCCTTCGCGTCACAATTATTACGACCGCGAGCGTAAGAATTTAACCATCTCGCAACGAGGCCCGACGAAAGTTCTCCAACCGTGCACTTTCCATGGGGAACTTTCGACCTGACATATGTTCGAGGGATAAAACCACGAGCGTACATACGTATGAAGTATGAAGTGCAGTTTCTGCCAAGTAGGATGGCTCGCGGTGGATACGGGACATTCTCGGGGAAGAGGGAGAGATACGGAGAGATAGACGCACGTTGTGTGAACGGGGGGAGAGAGAGAGAGAGACAGAGAGAGAGAAGCGAAAGGAGGTTGCAGGTACAGTGCATCCTGCAACGGCGGCGCAGCCAGGGCGAAGGTTAACTCGGCTAACGTTAGAGCACCGACGGAATATAGATGCTCGGTACCGTTCGCCGCTTCATTTCCTTGAGTTATGGTCAATTACGTGTGCCTTATCTCGCCGGCGTGGGTCCACGACTACTACCGACGACTACTCGCCGTCTACTCTGGGCCCGAGCTGCCACAAGAGTCTCGGCAGATAATCTAGCAGCGTGTGTATTATCTTCCTGGAAAACATCCTACCTCGCGCTTTCGCTAAATCGCCGTGACTCCTATTCCGAGTTCTCACGACGCGTAATCGGCAGCCTCTTTTCCCCACTTTGTCATCCGCCCGTAACGACCATATTAATTTCGACACACAGCAGGTCCTCGTCCGTCGGCTACCGGAATATTTTACTTTCGAGCCTGACATGACTCATGTCCTTAAAGGGGTTAATGAAAAACCATTTGCTGCCGCCGGTGTGCAATTTTTCCATGCGCTGGTATGAGACCGTAGCCACGGCTCCATTATGAAAATGACGTCTGGACAACGTTAACTGCGCTCTTCGGTCATCCTCGGCTGGGCGTGTGAGCGTGCTAAGAGCGTGCGATTTTACGCACTAATGCATGCCCGTTTTGCGTATATGCTGCGTAATTAAATTTTTAATTTCTCGCTCTGTCTTTCTCCCTCTCTTTCACACTTCCATACACACACACACACACACACAGACGTACAGTCGTTGTATGCGTATCGCAATGCAGTGCCCGTGAAATTAATCTCGCGGAATTGAAATCATTTTTCGCGCACTTGTCGCATTTTTCCGTTTTACTCGGTGTCGTCTCTGCAGTAAGACCAGGCGCGTGACTTCAACGACGGCCGTCTCTGCCCGGTCATCAGCGATTTCAGGGTCAATGAAGAAAACTGCCGTTTAGCCGCGGTTAGGATGCCATGACTGACGGAAGTTTTCGCGAGTCGCTGGCTGCAACGCTCAGCACGCCGATCGGTTCGATCCCCGAGGGGCAACATTTACATTCGCATTCCACTCGGGTAATAACGCTCGTACGCTGTCTTACGCAAACCGTCGTGCCTCGGTCAGGAGTTTTGCATTAAGTTGCGCATTTTAATCGCGCGTGGGATGTACCGTTAACGAGCGGGCCATCAAACTGCACCGCGACAATTTTCCTCGTCTAACGCGTCCCGTCGTTATTTCAGACTGCAGTCGTTAAACTTCGCTCGCCGAAAATCAGAGCAGGCTGACAAAGCTTTACGACACTCTCGAATTTCCGAGATACCGTATCACTCGTGTTCGTTTGATGATATAACGTGTGGAGAGAACGGCGCGACATAGAGATAGTTGTAAGGCGCCTAAGGAAACGTCGCGCCGGTTGAACGGCCCTCTGGCAGGCTGATAGACTTCAGCGGGGTGATTCATCTCGCGATCGATTTATTCAGCTCGAAAACCAACGCGCAATGCTCGCGACAACGCATCGCGACTCTTCGACGTACGTCACATTGTTCGTATCGCGAACTACTTAATCTTGCTTCGTCTCTCGGGATATCCCTCTTCCCGATTTTCCGACTAGGGTATACCTACTCGGTACTCCTTCAAATGTCCCTTTCCAAGGCCCTTTCCAATATTAAAACTTATGTTAACAAGATATTTGAAGGTGCAAATCGCTTCCGTACACTTCTCTGCCCTCCCGATCGTAAGTCGCACGTCGTGCGAGCCGGTTGCCGCTAAAATTTACATTCCGTTTGATCGTTTATTCGAATTTACGTTCGGCCTCGGCGGAACGTCCCCAGCCGCTCGTTAGGATGGTCTTCGCGCAAACGCGATAACGACCGTTCACGTTTTGTCCCTCTTCGAACTTAATGACAGTCGTAAATCGAAAGTCAATTACCAGAAATCCGAGGAATATCAGGCTCGCTTGGGACATTCAGTTTTAATAATCGCCTCCGCTTCTCCTGCGCCGAATTTCATTTAGCCGAGCAACACCTAACACCCTCTGATTTTCACCCAGGGCCACGCTCTGCCGATTCCTTTCAACGTCGTTGCCTAGGCCTCATTGTTTCGTTTGAAGGAGCCTCGCATCCTCGCGATCCTCACCCGCACCCCTCGGCTAATGGACAAGGGGTGGCGATCCTTTGTTAGAAGCAATAGATGACGATCACGTGAGGAGCGTGAGTCGTCCGCGATGTTTGGAGAGCTGTCGTGTGAGATCGCTACCTTCTCGAACGGCCATGGAGATAATGGCACGCTGGCTGTTCGTACAACACGGGGAATTCCACTCGCTTGACTCTGCATCGCGGGACCGTTGCTACCTATTAAGTGAAAATCTCTTTGTACGCCGCGTACTTATCGTTCGCTAAGCGACTTTATGACGTTCGCGAATCGTGTCGTCGTCTGGCGGCAAGCGTAGCGACGCGGAATCGCGGGATGAGGCGGTCGTGAAACGATAATGGCTATTAGCGTCATATTTATCAACTACCCGCACTCTTTCTTCGTCTCGCTCGCTCTCCCTTGGGCGGCGCGGCGCGGCCAGCGAGAAAGATGGCTAGAAAAGCTAATTCCTCGGCCTCCACGTTTAGTCGGTAACTAACGAGTAGTGACCTCGACATCTCGAAACGCAATCTCGCGAGCGTGCAGCCTCCCTTGTTTCAGCCTCTTTTTCCTCCCGTTCCCCTGCCATATACCACTCTCGCGCGCACTCTCGTTCTTCTCCGTCTCGTCTCGTCTCGTCTTCTTTTCCTCTTTCCATCTGTAGGTTATTAGAATCTGAAACGAAGCGCCGGAGGACACCGTTCGTAATAATTTCTTAATCGTATTCCTGATCTCGGAGCGCGTCCTACGCAAACACGGTCAGTTTCAGTGGAATATTCATGATACTTCCACGCGCTCACTCGTCCACGGCCAATGGTAATTGCATTATACCATCGCCGACGATTGTACCACGCCAGAAGCATCTTTGCTACGAGCGGCGCGATTCGAAAAAATGTGATTCGTGTAGGAAGCGCACGGATCTGGGCAGATAGCGAGAGCGGCTTAGGACGCCGGTGCTGAGATGAAATTTTCGAGAATACGCTCTCTTGCACCTGCATGCTCTGCCACCGAAAATAAAAAGTCGGATAATTTAAAGTTACCGGATAATAAAGAACCGGATAATCTGGATATACCTGTAGAGCCTCTTTGGGAGAGAGAACGAGATCTCTCGCGCACTAAGAATAGATTCGCGGTTATTGATATTTCACGGATACTTGCACGCGAAGTAGATATTTGCACCTCGTATGACATTCCGGCTCTCGGGTGTATCGCGTGTCGGACGAAAAAGGGAAAGCACTGAAGGCAGGAGAGCAGCGAGCGAGCGAGCGGGCGGAAAAGGCGAGGTAATGGAAATCGGACGTAAATCTTCCCTAAT
This sequence comes from Priocnemis perturbator, assembly GCA_963942575.1. Lineage (NCBI taxonomy): Eukaryota > Metazoa > Arthropoda > Insecta > Hymenoptera > Pompilidae > Priocnemis > Priocnemis perturbator. Next base: position 8,853,031 of record OZ012649.1, on the reverse strand, counting down.
ATCCCCCGCGCGCACCGTTCGTCGCTGGGTATGTCGCTAATTTCGGACCCGTACGCTTTGTCGTTCGTTGACGTTGTAACGATGATAAACGACCGACCGGCCACTTTTCTCATCATCAAATTTATTGCCAATTCTTATCGCGTCGTGGCTGTTCGGATATGTCCAGCATATAAGCATTCCGAGGAAGTGCCGCGCTGTTACGACATTGTAAATTGCCCGTAGTTAGTAGTACGTCAAATATCGCAGTAATTACGATTTTTCGCAGCCTAATGGCGATAAAAACATGATGATATGAAACGACCGGTGACGATTTCAAATCGATTCGGCTCCGCGTCTATCGCGTTCAACGATCAACGATCAACGCACACTGGACACGCTTCTTCCAGGGTGTTTTCACGATGGAGAGTGGATGCGAGGATACGGAAAAGTGTCGAGTCATGGTTCGTTTAACGCTTGTAAAAGAGACTGAAAGTCACTTAAGCCAATCCGCCCGATCCGCGGGCAGAAATTGAAGAGTCACGGCTGACCATGACCGAACCGACACTACTGGGGAAGCACTACGATTACCATGGAATTCCAGCTAAGCCAGAGTTATAACTATATGGCGGTGTCGCGCGAAGATGCATCGCAGCTTCTCAGCCCTATACACCACTCGTGCCTTTTTATGAATTCGATTGAGTGAGATCGTTACGCGGCTGATCGTAAATTTGAAGGCACGGAGATTGCTAATCGAAGAACGCCGGATCCGTAAAGGACGAAGACGAGCGTCGCACATTTTTCTGTCGCTTTTATTGGTGCGGTACAAGGCATACCGATAAGTAGCGGGCAGTCGTGTACTTGAAGGGGGACCTTCTTGTTCGTTCACCGGCGAGAAGAATTGCCGAGAAGAATCGCCAAGTGCTTGCGCATGTGCACAAAGCCATACGTCATGTCGAGTCGTTTAATGGCCTTTTAATACTACCTTACGAACAGAACAGATCCCCACCCGCAATGTGGCCGATGGTACGCTCCTTTGAATAGGCGCCTCGAAGCTCCATTCTTGTTTTTCGGTCTCTCATTCCTTTGCTCTGCTCTGCTCCGCTCCGTTCGTATTTTTCTATCGCCGTGCAATTCGTTAAGAGATCATTCGGTGCCGAAGATTAAAAATATCCATGCTGCTGTAACCGGTTTCAATGAAAATTGGCGACCTCATTCAGTGTCCATCAGTACGGCGAGCAAATAGGCGGAGAAAGAGTAATCGTGAGTCGTCCGTCCTGCTCACGGCAGCTCGGGATTCCTTAGCGTCTGTGTCATCGGCGGAATCGCGCCTCGTAAATTGGAAGAGTCGAGATACGGTCACTTCGTTCCTCTTTTCCGAGAGGTTCGGCCACTTTCCGGCCAGCAGAACAGTTTACGACGATCGCGGGAAATTATGGCTTTCGCACATCCTCCCGTCGCGGCTCTTTCTTATTAGATCGATCATTTTCGTCGCTCGCTTGTGCAGCGCGCCACACGAGGCCTTCCCTGCTTTTGATTACTGAGGTCGCAATATGTTAAGAAATAATTTCGTTCCCTCTGCAATAAACGTCGATTGTCTAATATGACTTTATAGAATCGGAAGATTGTCGCGAACATGTTTATTCGGCGTTCAAACGTAAAATGCAGTAGGGTATTTTACTAGCTCCGCTCGCCGAGTAACGTCTCCGAACGGAATGTAACCGTGCAAAGTACTACACTCGGTACGCGAGCACGCGAGGAAACCTCCATTCCGAGTCTACACGGTCACACTGTCGTATTTCCTCCTTGTCGCCCTCGCAGTCGCAGTCGTCGTCCCCGTAGGAGGAAATATCTCTTGTGCAAAATCCAAGTTTCGCTAACCATTATCGTGGCGTCTGCGCTTCTTGAACGCATCGGGAACGTATATTTACGGACGAGCAATTTCGTTACACCGCGTTACAAGGTACCCTTTGGCGGCGGTCCATTACAGAGAGGCCGTTACTCGGTGTCGCTTATTAAGAGCTATTGGCCATTATTAGTACTAATCTCACGAAATTTCTCCTCGAAATATGGTCCGAGTCTCCCTCATACCCCGCGATTAGCCGCGTGTTCGTCATTTTTCTATCAGATTCTATCTCCCTCTCCTCGGCCCGGACACTCCGGACCGCGGTGCCTCGTTCACGGAAATTCCAGGGCTCGAATTCAATACTACATGTCTCGCGTTCCCATCGTTTCTACTGCCATGTATTTTGACGTGTCACAACCTAGGTACTGCTCTTGTTAAGAAGAGAACGTTTTTGCGTCTGTATCCACTGACGATTTTCTCCCTTTTACAACCTTCGTTGACTTGCATTTTACCAGGAATTTCAGCTCGTTGACGATTTTTTCTCCGAATGGGATCTGGAACAGAACAAGTTAATTAGAAAGGTAAACGTAGAAGAGACAATCTTTATGTCATTCTCGTATTCATTCGACTTCGTCGAGCGTGACATTACGTTTTCTTTGACGGAGACTTGTCGAAGATGCCAAAGCAGTGACCATATCGTTGGCAGCCAGCCCAGCGTTATGCCGGACACGAGGATCAGAAACACACCGCCCACGTCCTCGAAGTTTAATGGATCCGGTCTCACCACACCCTTTACCTAAACGTGTTAATAGACACGGTTAAAATGACCTAATGGCTTTATCTTTTTATACACTTGCCGTACTTCGCATTTATCGCCGCCTCGTTTCTGGTTCCACCATTTGTGTCGAAGTTCATTTATTGTGCCAATCTCCTTTAGCCTCAGAATGGCGCCGCTCAGATCGGGCCGAATCTCGGAATCTACAATAATGAGACAATTGAAACGTCGAAAACAGGCTAAACCTTTTTTTAAGTACAAACGTTTTTTCATCGCTATTCCATATCCTTTCGCATCCAAGAGTCCGCCAACCTGTGTTACGTTGCAATGTCTCTGCTGTACGTATTCTATCGACGTTGATTCCATAAGAAAAGCGTAATTGGTATTCTGTTCCACCATGGTGAGGCCTTGGTCGTTTTCCTTCGGCAACAATTCATCAGTATTTTCGATCATGTTCTTGTACATAAGTTTGTAGGCTGGGTGGGTGGAGGTCTAATCAAAATGACAAAGTCACGAATTTCGACAGAAACATTTGAATGGGTGTTAGATGGAGAATTTACACTGAAAAAGGCAAGTGTCGAACCGCCCCGCTTTGCACCGCATTTGATAGTTTTATGATAAGCCAACTCCTCGGCATTGGTAAACGGCCAGACGACAGATTTCGTTGATAAGGCAGCAGCAAGATTAGCCAAGTAGGTGTTGGTCATGATGAGGCAGAAGAACCACCACGCCGTTCCGATCGCACGCGTCGAGAGGCCCCTTTAAAGGAAAAAAAAAAACAGTTTTCTCGGGTCAAGGGTCTTTTCAAACGTCAGCCTGGGAAAATGAGCGCGTAACCTGTCATTAACTTACGCAGGTGCAAAACCTGTGGGACTTTTTAATAGACTGCCGACGATGAAAAACGGCGTATCTGGTATGGTGAACGGATTCCTCAGGACTTCGGGCTCCTTGATGCACGGATAGGGGTTGGTCCACTCGACCGGACACAGCCGCCCGATAAAGTAGAGCGATGTTGTCACGACAATGTATGCTCCGATCAGATGTACCCAGATATCCATATGGAATGGTAATAGGAACGAGAGCCAGCTCGGTGGAGACTTGGTCGGTTTTGTGTAAAGAATACTTATGCCTGGAAAGACATCGGCTCGTTCGTTTGTGGGTATAATTCAATCCAATGTCCGAGATGCTTTAATGTAATTGCTCAATCGTCGGGTGTGAAGCGAACGAAAGGGAGTTCTTACCCAAATTCATGAATGGCGAGGTAAAGTCCACGGCACTCTCGCGTTGTGCCGTGATGGTCAGGTCCGTAATTGCAAGGTCTGCATCCTACAAATGTTGGGTCATTAGTACTTCTACGAATCCTAGTTCTTGTTTTTCATCATTCCGAGGAAAGGAAGTGTGGATGATAAGGGAACGAAATGAGAGGAAGGAAACGTTTAGCTGATCGTTCGGGGTATACGTTTTTTGCTACAGAAACCGGTTCGGGCGAAGGTAAACGTAATGGGCGTGTGTAATATTTGTAAAATATATTGTCAGCTTGTCAGACCCGAAGGATGATCGCGGAAGTAACAGTTGCTGGTAACGATACGGGCAGGTGTCGGATAGCTAGGCGGCTTCTTTATCGCCACGGTGCTTTCAGACTCTTAGCTTATACGTAGGATAAAAGATAGCAGCACGGTTCACCGCCGTCCAATTAATTTAGTTAATTATTAGGATCGTCACATTGACAAAGTCGAAAGACTCTAAGCTTTCACTCACGCCTTCCATCAGTTTTTTAACCATTCCATTCCACTGTTTGGTATCTTTGTTGAAGGATCCATATTCAAGCTCCACTTGAAACGTGTAATTAAAACCGAGGAGTTTGCTCATTTCTTGAATGATGTCGACAGCAAAGCCTTCGTATCTCTCGTTACCCGTCATCGTGTCCGATGACTGTCGCAGCATTCCAAATGGTTCGGTCTAGAAATTTGTGGATCGTCGTGAAGCGTACAAGTTTCTCCGATAGAATCGTCGCTACCTACCAAGGATATCAGGACAATGAAATGTCTATCGTAGAGTGTTTTCTGTGCGTCCAGAATGTCATGCTGAGCCTTCGGGAGCCATCGAATATTACCGGAATTCCACACTGCGAATTTATCCAGTCCGTCTCGTTTCAGTCTTACCATATCTAAGTGAAAGTCTGTCCGAAATCCTGCGGTGTCAAATTTGATCAGACCGCTTAATCCTGCCATCTCCTCCTGCATGTAAGAGAACGTGAGAATTTTCGAGCCGAGACGCTACTGCATTTTACTGTTCTTTTTGTTACAACATCACATACACCCCGTATGAGGTTACTTAAGCTGTAGCCGTGCTCCCAAGCTTGAGAAGTGTTACAGAAAAGTTGCTTGAACTTTCCTTTCGCGCTTCCCTTGAGACGTGTCAAGCCTCTGGCGAAAATTTGCACGGCATCGTAGGCGAGAGCCGCCTCGACACGTAATTGAGAAGGCTCAGTAAGATTCCAACGAAGGGCACGAGATCCGAGAATTTCCTGGACAATGGGATTTTCCGGATCGATCAGACGCACACCGGTAAAGTTTACGCCGCAATATTGATAGGGCTCCAAATCGATGGTCTGTAAGTCCTGAAATCAATATAAGCAGCCTAAGTGCATCGTCATTAGCAATAACGCCAGTAGTTTTTGTGCTAAAGTTTCAACAAGGGATCATGTATTACCAGCGAGGTAATGAGAACTTTGTTCCCGTCCTTGAATAAACCAATTTGTAGACATTGTTGGAGAATCAAGGGAAGTTGTTCGTGCGAGCAGTCGATGACGAAATTGACGTATCCGGCTACCTTAATCTCCTGCAAGATCTTCCTGTGCACGAAACGATCATCTTCATATGATCCATTTTTGTCCCCCACATAGAATGGGATCTGTGCGACCAATGTAACACTCGCGCCTATATATATCGGCTACCCAAAGAGCGACCTATATTTGTTTGCGCATATGCATACCTGAAATTTGGTCCATTGCCCAAATGATACAACATCACATCATAATCTTCGATATTCTGGAGTTCGATCACTCGGTTCATGCGAATTAAACTATTTGTATCAGTATACAGAATAGCGTATTCTTTCCAATGAAATTCCCTTATGATGTCTACGTACACCTAAATTGTGCAGTTGTTCATTAATTACTCATCTTGAGGACTGAATGATTTATAATAAGAAGAAAGATCATGGAAACGTGCCTGAGAAAGAGCACTTGCGTGTGGATACAAATTGATGACATTCCCGCGTTTCTGTTCCGGGTCCCATCTCGCGGAAATGTAAGGTATATCCATAGTATCACACATACTCTGCACGTGCATGGAGGTTAACTTATCCTGGGGACCAAATATTCCTGCCACTCCGATAGCAAGAAGACCGCATGCTGTACACAATTTTCAACAATTGAAAAATTCTAGCATTCTTGAGTGAGCTTCGCAAAAAGAATCGTTTATGTTATCTTACCTTTTTTGGCAACCCTGAATGTATCGGTACTGACTCGAAATGGTTTAGCAGTTAACGATAAGTCCATAATATCGCTCGATGTTGCAATGCGTTTATTAACAGCCCTCGTTGATAATTCAAAGGCTTTCTGGATCATTTCGTCGTCATCGAATAGACCTCCTGCGATCACTTGTTTTATTCATTTCTTCTATCTACATTTTCTTTTCAATCAAGCGCTAGAATTACTTACCAATAGAGACTCGTTGAGAGAATCCCAAGATGCATGGTAATGTCGAAATGATAGCGCAAATGAACAACATTTTTTGGCCATTCTGAAAAATGTAATTCTTCTTTTCAATTGGCTGTCATAATCACACGGGCGAATATGACTATCAGTTCAACGAGCGCCATTGTAGCTCCCCCCCCCCATCCGCCCCGCCTGCCTATCCAACTATCCTAACGCACGCAGGGTCAAATCTACGAATTTGGACGTTTGAAAGTATAGGTGTCGGTATATTTAGATACTTCGAGCTTCGTCGTACTAACGCACGTCTTTCAAAGTGTGTGACATAGATTCTTGTGACACAAACTAAATTTCCACAGTCATTTTTTCAAAGACGATGATGAAAATTTATCATTACAGTAGCTGCTAAATCCCATCAGCGATAGTCTAACTTCTAGGAAACTCAATGTACTGCGCCTAATCTCATGACGCCGAGCGCACTCTCTTGTTAATCGGATTAGAGAATTGCACGCTCTTCATTACTGCGACTTTAAGCAGCCCACGTGACAAGCGATCGATATTTTGTTCCGCTTTTTAATGCAATTGCCGAGCAACTCCGAAGCTATCAAAGATATATAATGCACCATTCGTGACTCGTTGAGTGAATCTTTCAGAGGACCTGCTGTCAATCGTTGATGTTATTTCGGTGAATTACGTGGATATGTCGTTGTATACGCTGACCTTCTAGTAGTTTCTCTCTCTTGCAACAGGTGTTATTTATTTATCCCGTAAATTTGTGGAGGGTTTGTAATGTCAAAAATTGCTCGTATCCGTGCGAGATTGCTGCCAGCGGGACAATAGTATACAACGTAAGGTTCAAGTAAGCGGGAAGTATATTTCAACAGTAATAATTGGGTGAATATGAGGAAAATCATAAGAATCTGAGCAGAAAGAAGGCGATATTTTTATTCTTACCTATGGATAGAGAGCGTAAAGGAGCCTAAGCTCGACCCGTCGAAGGGACACACGTAAAGGTTGTTGCGTACGCTTCAAACACTTTTTGATTCGATACTTATCAACGCGTGCAAACAAATCACAAACTGCAGCCGCGCAAGCCCGTGGCCACTTGTCGTCTATTTTCTGTTCGCTTACGCTTGACGTTAGAGTGAGAATAAGAGGACGCGCGCGCGGTCTATTCCACTTCTGATTCCTCGTGCACTCTGTTGCGCATGCCGATGCCTTATCTCGGGAGGTGGTTATTTACTATCTTCGTTCACCGTTCATGTTTCATAAATTAGGATTGCGGCACGTGCGTCAACATTGCCGTGAAACAGCGAAGTTCGAACGGGTGAACTAGATGACTGGTTTCGCGATGAAATTTGACCGATCGCCAGTAAAGATCTGATAGGCTCTGCGGGGGGGCCTCGTAAACTATTCAAGACAACTCTGTACTCCTGCTCTCGCAACTATGGATTCAACATGTGGCTAGTGAAAGGATGGAAGGGTGTAGTAGAAACTGCCGGTTAAATATTCCCAATCAATTCTCTCATTTATTGCGCAGCGGGTCGTGGCGTACAATTTGTATTCTGAACTAAGACTAGGTCTCTACCGATACCAAGTCGCCGCTCGTATTTCCAATTCTACGCGAAGGAAGTCGAAATTGAGTTCGTTCCGCCTACTTTCTGCAGAATGTTAGTATTACAAGGGAGGCCATTTCGTAGACTGTTTCGTCTACTTGCAAAACTTTCAAGTGCCTGCACGTTACGATTTCGTTTAGATACTGGTAAAGCTATTTCGTCCAATGCCGTCAGCTCGCACGTAGTTCTGCGTATAATTTCAGATAACTTCTTTTGTTAATTATTATTATTTGTCGTCGGCGGCTGACGTTGTAATTACGGTTGGTATAAACCCGTATGGGGGTGTACACCCTCCGGTACTCTCCTCGCCACTCCTATTCGACGATCCTTTTCTTCTTCTAACTGGCTTCGGCGCGCTACTGCATTTTGCTATAAACTTCACTTCCTCCATAAGTTCTTCTTTGAAGGATATCTTTAGAAAAATGTTCCATCGTTAGCTTCGATAGGGATCAGAAATATCTGACTCGGTGATATTCTAACGTTCGCACCATTTGTTCTTTGCTAAATTGCGCTTTTCTACTCACGTTTTCTCGCAAAGATTTACAGCCAACTTCCCAAAATACTTCGAAAGCGGTATAAAAGACCGACAATGCTACGCCCGCAGTCAGAACCAAGAACGCGCCGCCCACATTTTCAAGATCCAAATCGCTCGGCTTACTCTGGCCGCCACTCTCCTACGACATACGACAAGACACGCTCAAAGTTAGACTTACAGTTCTCTCGACATCTGGAAATCAAATTAAAAGCGACGCTCACTCGACACTTCCCGCCGCCTCGTTTTTGGGTCCACCATTTCTTTTTTAGCTCCGTAATGATACCACTCTCCTGTAGCTTAAGAACGGCGGTGTTGAGGGCGTGTCGATGGGTGGACTCTAAAACACGAGCATCGATCCTTTGGTACCTAGATGAAGTCCTCTAGAAATGAATCTCTCGACTTACGTTTCTTCATGGCTATACCGTAACCTTTAGCGTCTAGGAGGCCACCGACCTGCGTCAGGTTGCACTCCCTCTCTATGATGTACTCAATTGAGCTTGACTCCATCAAAAAGGCGTAGTCTTCCGTCAGCACCTTCTTCTTACCGACCTCGTTGTTGTTGGGCAGTACATCTTTCGCGTTGTTTAGCATGTAATCGTGCATGATCTTGTAGGTCGGGTAGGAGGCCTCCTTTGAATTGGCATAATTCTTTCAAGATCTTGAATTAGAATGACTGTCTACTAGTCTCTTCTGCCTAATGCCTAGTGCTCGTCGCTGGTTTTCGACGAATTAGTTAATCGCTATTGCGGGGTGCAGGGTTGATAGCCTTGTTTCATACATGTTTGCGGCATGAGTTACGCTGTTTCTATTCACTAAAGTATTGGTGACATTCGGTGTTATCGTTCCACACTAAATTCAGATTATTTTCGGTAATGGACTACTAAGGGGAGGGGGGAAATACCTTTTGTCGAAAACTTCTGTAATAGTTGCCTTATAATTGCATGATTGGGGGAAAGCGTATTGTGAGGTCATTTTTCGGTAAGTTTAACGATTTTTAGAAGCAATATAAGCGAGAACATCAGTCTAATCAATCCATCTAATCAACCTTACTTTCGGATAGTGAGTACGAGACACTTAGGGGTCTCGATTTGTGATGATCGTTGTAAATTTCCTGCAAATCTGTCGTGCCACTTGTTCGATAATTCACATGTTTATATATACATATATATGAAGAACGGTGGTCGCGCTTCTCACGGATTTCGGTCTGCGTAAATTGCCGTTTAGGAATGAACTTACTGTGAAGAATGCGTAGGTGGAGCCGCCTTCTTTCGCGCCATACTTAATCGTCTTCTTCTTAGCGAGCTCCTCCACGTTGGAGAATGGAGAAACGGCCGTGGTAACAGTCAAACAAGCGGCTAGATTGGCAGTGTAAGAGGACACCATGATGAGGCAGAAGAACCACCAGCACCCCGCCATCATTCTCGTGGAAATCCCACTGGAAAGGAGACTCGTAATCGGATGATCGCGATAAGGTGTACGCGTTGCGTGCGAATTTACACTCGAACTCACATGGGAGCGATCTCAGAACCCTGCTGCATAATGGCGCCGATCGTGAACCACAGGGAATTCTTGAGAGTGAACTGGTTCTCGAGCACCTCCGGCTCTTCCACGCAGGGGTACGGGTTATTCCACTCTGATGGGCAGAGTCGCCCGATCACGAAGAACAACAGCGATACGAATATGTAAGCTCCGATAAGATACAGCCAGACGTCGTCTGAGAACGGCGCGAGGAAGGAGAAGAGGCTCGGTTGTGCTTTTATTGGTTTCTTATAAAGTATGCTGATGCCTGAGCGAAGAATCTACTGGTTACATCTTCCGACAGTATTGACCGTAACTTGGTTGCTTCTAATCGTTCATACCTAAGTTCATGAATGGCATCGTGAAGTCGACTGCTTTTTCACGGTCTGACGTGATCGTTAAGTCGGTGATTGCTAGATCGGCATCCTGAAATCATCATGTTTCCCGAGTTTCAGCACGTCGTTCAATCCCAGTGAGCTCATTCAAACTCACCCCATCTATTATCTTTCGCAACATGCCGGACCATTCTCCTGTGATTTTATCCAGACCCCCGTAATCGTTGTCGGCCTGAACCTGGAACGTATAATTGAAGCCAAGCATCTTACTTAACTCGTGAATGATGTCGATGCCAAATCCCTCGTAACGTTCGTTACCCGTCATCATGTTAGCTGATCTTTTGAGCATGCCGTAGGGATCAGTCTGAAAAGTTGAGACAAGAGAATATAGAAGAACGTGTGCTCGAAGTAGAGTAGATTGTCGATAGCGGCACATACTAAAGATATCAGAACGATGAATGTCTTATTCTGCAGACTAAGTTCTACATCGGATCTCTGCCAAGAGGGATCAGGCAACCATTCGATGGTATTGGTACTGTTCCACACGCCGATTTTCCGCAGCCCATCCTCCGTTAATCTTACGATGTTTAGCAGGAAGTCGCTACGGAATCCTGCCGTGTCGAACTTTATCAAGCCGGTGAGTCCATTGAACTCGGTCTAGAAATAAACGAGACGTTTTTGAGTTGAGAATCAAAAGGATTCCTACAGAGTCTAATGAAGCCTACGCTGATCTCACCGATCGCATGAAATTGCTCAGACTCGTCCCGTGCTCCCAGCTATCAGAACCATTGCAGGGCAGCTCTTTGACGTCACTCTTGATAGCGTCCTTAAACTGCTTGAAAGCTCTCGCGAAGAGCTGCACGCCGTCGTACATGAGAGCAGGCTCAATGCGCAGCTGTTCGGGCCGTGAAAAGCCCCATTCGATGTTATGCTTCTCCAGCACCTGGTTAACTACGGTATCGTCCGGATCGATTAGGCGGACTCCGGTGAAATTCACACCGGAGTACTGGTACGGTTCCAGATCGAGTGCTTGAACATCCTTCCACCAGACGATCGTAACGATTAATTTGCATTCTTTCAACTTCTTCGTTCTCGATCGAGCGATGAGAGATCCGCTGATATTTGCTTACCAATGACGTCACTACTACATTATTCTTCTCCGACAGGATACCGACTTGTTGAGCCTGCTTGAGCACTTCATCGAGTATCTCGAATGAACAGTCAATGACAAGGTTCTCGATCCCTTCGTCCTTTATTTCTTGCATCACGTCCCTGCAGATGATTCGATGCCATGCTGTAGAATTAATCCATATTGCTGTCCAATATATAATTGTAATTCTGATTATTGAACAATAGATTTGAGGTACCTGTAGCTCGGACCAGGCCCCAGGTTATACAGCAACACTATGCGATCTGGCGAATTCCATCGTTTCAATAGGAGATGCGTTCGGATTAAACTATCCGTGTTCTCGTATAATAATGCAAATAATTTCCATTCAAAATCCTTTATAATATGATAATATACCTGGTAATGCATTGAATCTCATTTAATTAATTTCCGACCACGCGAGAAAGCTCTCGTCGATAACACCATTCGTACCATCGATAATGTGTCGCCATGGGGGTACATGTTCACCTCTTTACCCCTTACTTCGTTCGGGTTCCATCTTGCGGTAATGTGCGGCATTTCCATGGTATCACAGATACTTTGGACGTGCTCACAGCTGACTTTACCTTGAGGACCAAAAATCCCAGCTACTCCAGAACTCACCAAATCACAGACTGCATTTCAAGGACCAAATTAGTGATTTCTACACATTCCATTTTAAACGTTGCGCTATGGACATTGCACCGTACCTTTTTGCGCCACCTCGAATGTGTTAGAATCAATTTTATGCGATACTCGTTCCAAATACACATTTGCGAATAGCGTTTGATTCTTGTGTCTCGCCTTATTGGCCGCCTGAACCGACAACTCAAAGGCCCTTTGAATACCTTCATCCTCGTCAAATAATCCACCTGCATAGACGGACAATGTTTTTTTTCTACTTTTCGCCAAATTATCGGCTGTGTATACCTCTTGCGTCGCTTACCAATCTGAATCCTCTTTGGAAAGGCTACGGTGCACTGCACGAGTATTACCAGGAGATATTTGGGCAGCATCTTCTGGACATTCTGCTCGGATGCAAACGGTTCGGTGAGAAAGTACATGAGACGCAGGGAAAGCGCGTGCGGCCCGTCAATTCGATGTTTACGGAATAAAGTCCGGTCTATACACGTGTTTGAGCTCCAGTTCAACAGAAGCGCCTTGAACGAGCACTTAACCATTTGACGTTATGTAAACGCATGCGAAACCGTTGCAGGACTGCACCCTGCTCAGCGAGTATAAACATTTACATACGTCTAGAAATCAATCTTCCGATATTCATTCCTGCTATTTACTCGACGTTTATAATCCTAATGAAACCTTCTGTCGTCAGACTTTCGAGAAGTCTCACGAACTCTTGCGTCAAAAACTCCAGGGAGGCAGGTTATTTCCGGCGGACGTTTATTTATAAACACCGATTAAAAAGATTGGGAGACAAAACGCGAAATTGCGCGATTAACTCGACGAGGAAAAGAGACGTTCTTATAATGGAATAGTTGGATGGTCGAAGTGTGCCAAATTCTTTTTCGGCCACTCTCTTATTTCCTGTTTTCTTTGAAACGTCGAAATGCGCACTTTTAGCGTGGCACATTGAGCGCTTTCGCGAATCGTACTGTCACCGTGCCAAGTGCACGCAGTCTGGCTCCTTCTTTTTCATTCATTCACTGCGTCCCACCTCGACATTCATATCCAACATACGTGGACATTATCGTTACAAGTCAGACGAAGTTAGTGGAACACTGCGTTACGCAAATAGAAATACGAACTTGACTCGCCCCCTGTTTCACCTAAGTTCCCGAAAGACCGTCCGTCGTGTCCAGAAGTCGCCGGTAGGGTATGGAAAACGAACGAAAATCTGTGAGAGTGCGTAGCGACACCGATATATTTAGACGCTGAGCGTCGCCGCCATTGGTGCTTGTCGCGTAGTCCCTGTGACATAGATTTCGTCGAAGCACAATCGGACATATATCGTTAGCGTGAAACATGCGCGTACTTCAGTGCCTTCCGACGAATTGGCAAATACTTTTGTGTCAAACATTTCTGACAATCCTACGTGCCACTTCGGTCGTACTCTACTGTCACGACGGATGATTCAAATGATACTTACATTTGTACTCTACATTGAAATAATATGTCAAGCACCGGCACGAACAGAGCACAGTCTGATTAATGACACGAGCTGCACTTAATGAGAAAATATTCTGCTTATAATGATTGCATTCTTTTGTTAGTTGTGATTGCTTCGATTTCTTTTTCTGTTACACGGAACGTTCTACAGACATTCGTTTAGAAGGTTAACCGCGACGACTGGAATTATATGATAGACTCTTACCTAGAAAGAAACGTGACGATTTGGCACTTGGGGGACTCTAGAAGTTTGATAAAAGCCGCTTTTCAGAACGAACCTCGCGGTACGCACGCTAAATCGGAACGCCAGTTCTTCGTGAGTGGTTCGTGTGTGCGCATGCTCCTCCGCATCCGAATCTCCCTTCCCAAGTTTTCCCGGCTCGTTGCACTAGCGTGGAAGACGGCGGTGCGACTGTCCGTGGCATCGTGCTGATTCTTTATTCCTGCCAGCCACGCTAGATGCCGCGATCCGAAAAGACAAGAATATATCGGCGCCTGGCGAGGAGGTCGTTGAAGGCCCTTCAACTCTCGCAGCACTCTCTCTCTTTCTCTCTCTGTCACTCTAACACACACTCGGCTCCCTCTTTGTCTGTTTATTTTTTTCGATAGCGCCGCTTTTACGATGCTTTTCGATCACTCAAAAATCTTGCTCGGGGGTGAATCAGATGCTTGGGCGCGATATGACGACGCCGCCACCGACGCGACGGTCAGATGAAAGAAAACGTGGAGAGCGACAATTAGTCTTGGACGGTGTGTAAATTAAAGGCGCGTACTAGTCCGCTGGGGGTAGAAAGGAACGAGCGTGAATGCAACGGTAGTTAAGCAAATTAGAGCTGTGCTTTGGGAGCTATTTTTCTAATGACGAGAGTAAAGACCCTGACGCGTAATGTCACCAATGGAATTCAACGCCTGGGTCGGCGTTGCGTCGTAAACGGCGTTTCGTGACGGTACTTACCTAGCAGGGAACGGTTCGAGATAGAGTATAACCTAGTAAATGTCTCAGGTGAGAATATACAGACGGATAGTTTATTCACGTTTAATATGTTGTTCGTAGTACATTTTATATAAGAAGTATAATCAATAGGCTTTTGACAAACTCGTACGACGTTGTGTAAACGCGATGTAACAAGTATGTAATACAGATGGTATTTACAAGTGTTTACGGGTGTAACGTATGAATGCAGAGTGTCTTCATTTTGTACGTACGCTTATGATCTGATTTTCTGTATGATGACTGCGTGAGTCGAGTTGAGAGTAAAAAACGACTGGGAGAAGCGAGCGTGAGAGGAAAAATGTAGAGAGCTGCCTCTCTATTTTTATCTTTTACACTCGCTTCTCGATAGTGGAATGCGTTGACACTCGCCGAATTCGCTGGAACGTATCGTTTGTTGTAATGGCTAAGGTTCTCGACATTGTTTCTTATTCACCCTTTCAGAACTTTATCATCCAAGATGCCGAATTATTGGCGTCCGTGTACACAATATTCGCGCAATATTTATATATCTAAGTGCGAGAAGGAAGACCAAAATTAATACTGCTCGATTTGCAATGTTTGTACAAATGTGGACAATGTAGAAACGAACGAAACGATCGCAGGGCGGGTGTCCGAACGATTGAATCGAACATACGCACGACTTTACGAATATTCCGAGGTTAGTAGACGATGGGATGAATAGGGTAATTGAAACGATAAGTTGCAATTCGTTTCGTTGCATCACTCGTTGCAACAATGTTCGCGTAGAAAAATTCGGAGGAAATTCAAAAAATAGTCACACTATCTAGACACGGGTACAACAGATTAGAATAACCGGAAAATGTCTAACGTTTGTGCCTATTACGCGAGGACAACCAGAGGTGTGCAATTTACCCGAAATTTATAACTTTGGTGCCGTATTGAAATGACATTTTAGTTTCTTTTTTTTTTAAATCACCACGGCAGCAATATTATAGGACACAAATTCCTGACACATTCCGCGTAATGAAGTAGTCAGCGCATTTCGTGAATATTTCCTTATTTCTCCATTGAAAAAGAAGATGAAAGCGCAGCACGGGTAAATCGCTAATCTCCAGGCACAACCTTTAATCCTATATATGAAAAGTACTTATTACACTATCGAACACTTACGTGAACTTTGAATGGCGTGCAAGAGACAAACGCACGTATTACAAAGTCCACTCTCACCGTTGTTCGACACTTTCTCACCCCTCTGTCCCTCTCCCTCTCCCTCTCATTCATTCATTCTCTCCGCAGGCGCCCAATAATTTTCCCTAGCCCTAGGTTATGAATGGGTACACTGGTCGATAATATTGATTTTTTTTACGGCCACGCGGTAAAAAATAGACATGTACAACACATAGACACAAGTTCGATTAATAATGTTGCTGATTCGCGATCGGCATCGATCGTCCGTCGAGTTTACCATCGCGTAGGATATACGTTTTCGGGTTCACGTGAGTGGAGGCTTCCCGACGAAGTGAGTGTATTTGTTGCGAGCAGCGTAGTCACCCTCCGCAGAGACGATTGAGAGGTTCGAGTGCTGCCTCTGTCGACGACAGAGAGTCTTCTTCACTGGCTTTTTGTTGCCGTTAGCACAGTCCAGGGCGTATCGCAGTTCGCTTGCCATCTCCGAGCACATGGATTTCTGAAAGTTCCATTATCAACCACGATTGCGAGACGCTCGTTTTTTATTCGTCGAAAATCCTCGTGACTGCCTCATCCAGAAGTGACTTTTTTTTTTGCACTAGCAAATAGTTGGGTATAGTTCTGCTGGATAGTGAATCGACCGAATGCTGTGAAATATTGCTTAAGACATTTTTCTCTAGAAAATATTGTGGAATTGGTGTCGTTCAGTCGATTTGTTGGCAGTCGTTGAGGGAATCAGACAAGAGCATGCACAGTTATGACGGAATAACTAAAAAGCCTCGTCGAGGAAAAGAAATAGAACTTATATGTCCGGGAAGCAAATGAGTATGTATGTAAAAGCGATGTCTCATGTTTTACACATGCAATTTGGCGCAGAAGAGACAAATCATGCTGTATCTTTCTCTTCAAGTAGTTTAGCGTGTAGAAGCTCTCTTGAGTCTTAGCAGCGTTAGTAAAGGTTCAATGTACGTTCGACAAATTGTTAAAAAGTTAACAGAATAGTATAGAGCGTGAGAAAACTTGTAAATTGCTCACCTCATGTAAATCCATGACGACAAAGAGAGAGAGAGAGAGAAAGAGAGAGGCAAGAAACATTGCGACACAACTAACAATGTCATACTAAACTGTCACACAGCGTGCGCGTGTCCTTTCAACACATTTCACTTATGGCTACATTATAACGCAATGCCTTTAATTGCAGTGCTCTTATAATACAATTTTTCATTATGAGCCGAGACATAGAATCATCTATCGAATATCGGAGTTTCGGAATCCGTGGGCTTCTTCCTGTGGACCTGAAATACTTTACAGCTCGTTCAGTATTTTCGTTTGCCAAATTTCGTCGCTCATACGTTTTTCCTCGTTTCTCGTTATCGAGAAGCAGACGGACTCCACGTATAATCGCATATGCCCGCGAACTACTCAATATGTACAATAAAACGCCTGTAACCTGACACTATACATTCACTATCTAGTCGGTATAAAATTGTGATTGTTCTTAAATATTCGTTACTCTGCAGCGTTTTTCAGTCACGAAACTGGCGAGCGTGCTTGCTTCGTCGCGAAGCCTCGTGTTACGTAATGTGACGAGTTGCTCGGTGTGTAGGTTGCAGTTTTGTCGCTGCGAGGCTTAAAGTCTTCGTTAATTAATCTAAGTTTTGATATGAGCAAATGGCAAACGCGTTGACCGTTCCAATTTTTATGCCTTCACCGTGCCCAGTCCCGATCGCATCGGACGCAAATATTAAGAGTAACCAAATTATAGTATAGATTCCGTCAACTTACTTAAACCTACCTAATGAAACGCGTTAATCGAATATCACACAGAATTCTTATAAATACTAACAATAAGCCTACGACAACTGCAGTTGCGTCATCGCGTCGTCGGTCTTTTCATCGCGGCTCACAAAAAAAGCGCTGGTTCTGTTTCAGGTCCAGTAACTTACGGAATGAATTGTCGGAGGAGAAGATGTGCGGAACGCGAGAGGCGTACGGCACGTGTGCTCTAAAAATGGTTGCACTGGAATGTGAAGCGGAATATACAGCGGTCGCTGAGCGTGTGAAAATACTACCGATCACCGGATGCAGCTATCTACGTGCTTGACGTTTACCTTCCTTAAAAAATCTCTCGTCAAAGGAGCGTTAGAGTTCTAGGTGTTCCTCGAACGAAGGTACAGTCTTGTCTTTGGCACGTGGTTTGTCGATCGAGACTGGCACGCTTCGCACGTTTTCGAGTGAATGTGAAAAAAAATTGGAAAGGTCGAGGGTCGTTGCTTCTCCTTTTGATTATACGTCTGTCTTTCTTTCTATAATGATACTGTCTTTGCACAGTTCTCGGTCACTCGTGATGGAGTTCTTCCTTCGGTCCATCGAACTCGGGTCGAATACGTATCGTGGTACCGGCTCGGGATTAAGAATCTGTTTTTCTAGCGTAGCGTGTAGCGCATATCGCTAGTGTAGATCGGTAAAACCCTCGCAGATCGGTTTCCCCGAGGATTTCTGCTTCTAAAACACAACACCAAAATTCCCGAGGTAAGATTTCGTCATAATTGATTGTGCTTGATTAAGCGCGATGGTCAGATGGCAAAGCGGGGAAACGAGATGCGGAGAAAGCGAATAAAATTTCTCGTAAAGCAGCGTAATCGTGGCGCCGAACAAAAGGGAAAAAAGACTCTCTCTCTCTCTCTCTCTCTCTCTCTCTTTCTCTCTCTTTCTCTCTGTCTCCATCTGCCGACTAGTTACTTAAGAGGAAGCGAATTTAGAAAGGTCGAACCGGTCAAATCGATCATTACTTGCAGCCCGACGGGAGTGCAATTGGACGGATGCAGGGGTTGAAAAGTAATCGTCCACCGGTTCGCCGCCGGTAGGTTGTACTGTATTTCTCCTCTTGTCGAAACGTCATTTGTCCTCTCTTTCGATTTGAGGTTTGAAAGGGCAAGCAAGCCGCGTGAGGCCGTCCGCCGCGCCGTTACCATATCCCGTCTGCGGTCTGAGACAGCACAGTGGTCTGAAGAGGAACAGCAATAGCCGACCATGGGGTTCGTTGGCCCATAGAATTGTTTGCTCGTAAGTACGTGGACGAAAGTGCGCGCGAGCGCGCGGGGCCACCAGCGCAAAGCAGCATATCCCTATTTGTTGACGACGCGCTCAAATACTTGCTTGTTTGCTTACCGCTCGAATGTACGCAAACGCTCAGATACATATCATAGGCGCACGACCATGCGGCCTCAGAACGACCGTACGGAACTCTCTTCTCTCTTGCGAGCCCCGAGCCTCGAGCCGCACGGCGCTCACCAATTCCATTCAAGGCAAAATATTGCTGGGGGCCTCGTTCCGTTGCTCCCCTACCGAACAGGATTACGGGTCAAACGCTTTTTTTATGAGCTTATTTTCCGTCTGTATTTCGAAGCTCATTCACGAACGATTATACTCAACGTTAATATGTCTTTAAATGCTGGTATTTTAATGTTTCTGATCACTGCCATTCAGAATTCTGTGTTCCCGTACTAAACGGATAATCTATCTCGACCGCGATGGTCTCTTTGCTTTTGCCTGGCAGGATGCTTCGGAATATGTTAGATCGATGCAACGCGGTAGACAGACTGCTGCAAATCTGTTTCCGATTTTGATGGAAAGCCTTCGAAAATGTGAGAATTTTGCGCAATCGACTAGCCGAGAACACGACGCTCGCCAACCGCCGTTCGAACAATAGTTGCGTAATGACGAAAGGGCTCGTAAATCGCGGCAGTTACAACTGGACTTGGAGCGCCGAACGAAAACGAGGGAACTTAATCATCCATTCGAAGACCGTATCGGGACTCACTCTACCCTTTCGTATCCCCTTGTTCATCGATTCGAACGTATCCGTATCGATCGATCGGTGTCATCGGATGCTCAGAAAGAGATGGACCGACGAGATGAGAGACGAGAGGAAAGAGTAGCTGAGAGCTGAGATAGATAGAAAAGGGGTTGAGAGAAGAGAGATAAAGAGAGAGAGATAGCGTACCAGTACCGTCGTTTCTCGACGATCAGACCCGAGTGATTTTGTATTCGCATTGCCGGGACCATTAAAGAGGAACTCCACCATCGTGCGAACATCAACTAATGTATTCGCGCGGTATGTCGGGATAGATCGCGTCCGGATCTAGATGCGTGTTCTGCGTGGCGTGCACGTCCGGTCCCGCGACCGCGCCTTCATCCACGTGCTATCTGACCTCACTCACCCGTTCCTCGATGGCGACCTTCCGGCTTTTCCAGACGAATTCGCATACCGCTATTACGCACGCGACGCCCATGCCGCCCATCAGCACTACAAAGACACCGCCAACGTTGGCCAGGCCAAGTTCATTCGCCGCTGAGCTGCTCTTTGACGTATCATCCTGCAACATCGATCGCCAATCAAAATTCTCGCCCAGACTAGCTGAACGGGTCAAGCGTCAAGTCACCGTCCAACACGCTTATGGCTAAAGAGGATGTTCGTAAAGTTCGCAGACACATACATCGAGGCGGAGGATTCTAGGATCGGAGTCTACCTTAAGATCGAAGGATTCGTATTTCTGCATGGGAATGCGGATAAGGTTTGTTCGTCGTACCGTGTCGTAACCATTTCCTCTGCCCCTCCCCGATTCCGTATGATATAGCGGTGTGTCATCAAGAAACTTGGCTCGTTTTGCAAGAATTATCGCGGGAATTTGTCAAAATTTATCGGCGAGGGAGTGGACGAGATAACGGCGTGAAATAAAAGCAAAGAACAAGCGGCATACCGCGCCGCGGCGAGGCCATGCGAAGCCCGACGAACAGCCGACTTTGTGAATTTATGAAATGGTCTTCCCCTCGTGTTTCCTCTGCAAACCTTGTACCGAATCTCTTAACTCACTTGTCCTCCGTCCTTGGAGACTCGGCCGAGCCGCGGAATAAACGTGGGACAAGGGGCGGTGGATGGAAAGAAGGAAGAATTTCGGGCGCGCACTTATTGAGTGCAGTGCGCGCGATATCATGTTCTCGCAGAGAGTTAGACAAGTGGCAGGACGGGGGGAGGGAAGGGAAGGAAGGGATGGGAGGGTAGTAGGGCATAGTGGGAAGAGCTTGTATTTGCATGCTCACCCTGCAAGATCCGCCCCCGCGCTTCTCCTTCCACCAGCGCGTCTTCAGCAAGTGGAGCTTTCCCTCCTCCTGAAGTTTTAGGATCGCTCCGCTTATGGCCGTCCTGTACGGCGAATCTGAAGTTCGAAAGATCATTTTGGAGCAAGCTCTCCCTTTTCCCCGAGCTTTTATCGCGTCGTACGGATGGCAAAACTTTCGAAAGTGCCGTCGCGCGGCGGACTATCGTTTTGCCCCGGCTCGTTTGCGTTTCTCGCGCGAATCTTCGACGGTCATTAAGCAGGGGAGTCCGTCCGTACGACTCCGCGGCATCTGTACCCTCTACGACTCTACGTATAGGCGCGCGGCGCGGGCGTTTCGGTACGCCTTTCTATTCTCGAGCCAACGAACGTGCGTATCGAGTCTACTTTGCCTTTCTTTTTACACCTCGCAATCAGAGTATTTGACACTTACTTGGCGGCATAGCAATCCCATAACCCTTCGAGTCTAACAGGCCTCCGACTTGAGTGAGATCGCAGTTCCTCTCGATTACGTATTCGATGGAGGTGGATTCCATTAGGAATGCGTAGCTACCCTTCCCCTTGATCACTCGGTCTACGCCCTCGACGTTGCTCGACGTAAATACCGTCGGCTTCGCCGAATCCATGAAGGACCACATGCGTTGGTACGTCGAGAAATTGGAATCCTAGATCATGCCAGGAATCCAATGGTTGAGTGTACCGTCGTACTAATCAATCGAACGCGGGTAGAGATCGGTTAACCGTTGAGTAGGCACACGTCATTTTGCGGTTATATTTCGGTATCGCGCGTGTCGTATAGCTGTGGCTTTTGCCTTTCGCTGTATAGGAATTCCGAGGAACAAGAAGCTCCAATGATAGCACCTAATGCGTTTGATAAAGCTTCGTTACTGGTCATATTTAACGGTGTGCCGCAACTAATATCGTTGCCAGGCGCGGGCAAGTCGCGAAAGGTCGTGATTAAAATTCATAACTTAATCTTACTCTGAAGAAGGCCGCGGTGCTTCCTCCTTTGAGAGCTCCATACTTGATTTTCGTCTGCTTTGCAAGATCCTCGGCGCTCTCGATCGGAGAGTCCATTCGTTCCACAGTGAGGAAAGCAGCCAGGTTGGCGGTGTACGAGGAAATCATGATCAAAGTGAAGAACCACCACATGCCGGCTACCATGCGTGTCGACACGGCCCTGTGATAAAAATTCAGGGGTGCAGAATTTCGATTGCCCTCTGAGTGCTATCAGCATCAGCCTTTTTATCGTATGCCTCTTTGGCAGTTTACGAACGGGCTAGTACTCGCGTAACGTCATAGCAATCGGATCGTAACGGCGAAACAAGCGGGCGGGAGAAAAATCTGCCGAGAACCTGGAAACGCGATAGTCGGACGGAAAGGAAATCGGACGCGCTTGTATACATCGGCGGCGGTGCAGATTTTGTTACAACATCCGCAAGTCGCGATCATATCAATGTCTTCCGCATGAATATTTCATAGCCCACACACACACACTTTCGCGCGACTATACTCGCCACGACTCTGCGTGCACACATATAGGTACGCCGCCGTGTGACGCGTCCGAATGCTATCGCATAGTATATTTCATGCACAAGTAGTTATCCAAAACGTCGTTAGAATTTTTATCGGTACATCCATAGAGTATAGAGACGGTCGATACGATTAACGTGACAGCATTCCAAGTTGTGAAGATTGTTGCAATTTGCAAGCACTCATGCATTCTACGGAAATAAATTTCGATCGTCAGACGGAACACACTTGTGTGAAACGGGGGAATGGGTTGAGATATCGTGGGCGTTAGCATCGCTATTATGCCGGGAATATCCGTACTTTGTAGACTTTTCACAGCGGCAACCTTCATCCCGGATACCTCAACCACGCGGCGCATGCATAAGCCGTATTAATCGAAACACACATGCTCGAGTGAGGAGAGAATGACAATGGGGATGATCGCCTGATTCCTGACAGCGGTGCGCGCCGGTTACCAGAAAAGTGAGATTCTCACTATTTTAACAAAGTGAATGGCAAATATGCGTCGCGTCAATCTTTAGCACTGCTGAAACAGCGATGATCTCGTTTTTCATTGTCGGACATTTGGAGCGACGAGAGGCGGGAAGAGGGTGGGCGTGTAGAAGTGTGCCGGAGAAAAAGAGCGGTCGAAACAGGCAGTGACATAAACGTACGAACAGACGGATCGGGAAGAATGAGGAAGGGAAAGAGAGACAGCGTCGAAAACGTAGCAACATCGGTAACAACAGCGGCAGTAGCGACGGTAGTCGGACTCTAGTAGCAAAGCGTACGCTGATTAATTCCCGACACGCTAATGTAGTCTATTGCAGCAAGCCTACGATATAGCATACCCAGACTATCGTTTACACAAGAGTAGAAGCCCACACCGCAGACCCGACCTCCAATCTCCAGCGACACGCTTTAACGCTCCCGCGGTAACTCGTGGTGGTTAACTGTGTTCGCGCGTTCTACTCGTCTTCGCGTCCCTTTGCCGTTCGTCTTTGAACGCCGGTAGGCGGGCCGTACGGTTGTTATACACGCGAGGAGACGGATATACGTACGTCGCGTGACCGCTAGAAATTTCGGCAAACTCGAGGCAGACGTTTACGGTGTTTATCGATAAAAATGAGAGAAACGGGGAAAGTCGTGACAAGCTGCCGGGCGGAGCCCTGAAAGCATGTGATTTTTCTCTTCAAATATCATCGCTCTCCGCCCGCGACCAGGAAAAATTCTTGTCCGCCGTGTGAACGCGAATACCCCACATATATGCAACATACAGTATGTACGTGTATTATACGCATTAGCTGCAAAAAGTGCCTCGTGGTCGTCTTCTTCGTGACTTACTTCGGCGCTATATCAGAGCCTTGCTGCATGAGCGAGCCTATGGTGAACCAGAGCGAGTTCAGGAGGGTGAACTCATTCTCGAGGACCTCCGACTGCCCGTTGCACGGATGGGGATTCTCCCACTCGTAGGGGCTGAACCTGCGGACACGTGAAAGGAGAAGGGACGGGATTAGATCTCGGAGCCGTAACGGAGGCGCACGTACCCGGTAGTGAATTTTGCTCTGACGCAACCCGGTCCGCAACCGTCTCACAACACGTCACACTTTACAGAGACACGGATCTTCGGCACGCGACCCGCGCCTCACTGAGATTGAGTCGTACTTGCGTTCTTCGTGAGGAGTATCTCTACGGAGAATTATGATCCCTTGTACATTGTGACGAAGGGTGCGCACTTTCCTCATCCGGTTACGACTCTGACGATCGTTGCTTTGCCTTCGGAGCTGGCCATTCACCTAAGTCCCGTCGAGGTTCTCGTGTCGGGGACATCGTACTTTATTTCCAATGCTAACTCACGCTAGCGGATCCGACTCGGAAGGAAGGTTACTAGATTTGCATGTACGTACTAAGTCGTCGCTAGTTACGATTTATCGGATCGTGAAACTCAAAGCACTCGGCATGCCGCTGAAGAATAAGAGAAACGCGGCATCACCCTCCGAGTCTGCATGCAAAATTCGCGACACCGACGGCCACAGCGTGAGAAAAAAGACTTGTTACGAAACGGGCGTGTGACGTAATTGCGGTGGAGAGTAAGTGAGTGACACAACATGAACCGTGACTGGTGCCAATGTAACAGCTTACTTGGGCAGTATGTCACAACCCTGCCGCATTAGAGATCCAATGGTGAACCACATGCAGTTGAGCAGCTTGAAGCGGTTTTCCAGATGGTCCGGGTTTTTGTTGCACGGATGAGGATTGTACCACTCGTACGGTGTGAATCTAAACCGATCAACGCTAGACAGACTCTAACCAAGAGACAGCTCTCTACTAATGTCTCGTCGCTTGGTGATGCGGTAAAAACCGTCCGAAATAATGCTAGAACGTTCGGTCAACGGAAACGGCCTCTCACCTCCGCACCACACTTTCTATCTACGTCTGATAAGAATTCGATCGCTTTGAATTGGCAAATGGGTCTCCACTTGCCTGGCGAGTATGAAGAGCAGTACCGAGACGCCGAGGTAAGCCGTTGCCATGTAGATCCAAACGTCGAGGCTGAGCGGGCTCAGGAACGAGAACAGATTCGGCGGCTGCTTTATGGGCTTTCGGTAGAGTATGCTGATACCTAGAAATTCAAAATGCCCCGCTTCAGTGTTTTCTCGGACGACGTTGGCGAGACAGCAGCGAGCGCAGCGAGCGGGAAGGGAATGTGAAAGAAAGTTGTTAGAGACGAGGGTGAGAGCCGCCGCCGCCGCCGCCGTCGCCGTCGCCGTCGCCACCGCTGTAATCACTCTCGGATTTCATTGTAACTTTAGTCGCAATTTGCACGCGGCAAGCGACATGCAAATTCGTAATGAGGTTTCAAATTGTACGGAGAAAATGTGTTTGCGCGCGGCATCCTCCCCTCTGTCTGCGTATACATATAATTATTTAACCCGACTGCCTGATTCAACGGAACAATCTTCTTTTCTCTTTGCGCGAAAACCTTCCACTATGAGCTCGGTAAATCTTCACTGATTATGCTGATGGTTGCGAGTATAATTTCAAGCCTGATCGAACTCGTTTCCCTATCGCTCCTCGTTATACCGAATTTACAAGCTCAGCCAAGATGCACTAATGACTTGATCGCCTACTCACCCAAGTTCATGAACGGCATAGTAAAGTCGACTGCTTGCTCTCGATCGTAGGTGATGGTTAGATCGGCGATCGCGAGATCCGCCTTCTGATCGAGGAGCTCCTTCATCATGCCATCCCATTCTTTGGTCTGCTTGTTGTACGAGCCGTAACGTCCGTCCGGCACGAGTCGGAATGTATAATTGAAGCCGAGGATCCGCGATATCTCATAAATCAAGTCGATGCTATAGCCCTCGAATTGCGCATTTCCGGTGAGTTTCTCACTCGAATCCTTCCGCATGCAGTACGGTGCACTCTGTGGTGTAACGAGCTGACGTCACAAGTGGAAATCGCACACGTGTAGGAGTATGGACGTAAATGGTAACGACCTGCTCGCGTGTCACGCGTAGCCAACTATAAAGCAGGTTGGATCGAGTGCGTATGGGGTGACACATGGAAATTTTCAATATCGCGGATGACCTATACTGGCTTTGCCTTGGTATGTTTATTTTCGCGTGTTACACTCTCTTTGATCGCGGCCGTCGCCGTTGCCGTCGCGTTCGTAGGTATTGGGACGGTGCTGGATATTGCAGAGGAGCAAGCAAAAAGTTGACGGCTCCCCGTGGAGCTTGTAAACGTCCGCCGTTGGACGCACTTGTTTTAAGTCGACGGACGCAATGAATAAAAGGGCAGTTATACACTTCAACTGGCGACATTAGGTTGGAGAATAAAGTTTTTATGAAAGCGCCGAGCCGTCTTGCTAGGCATCACCGACGGCTTCTTTTTAGCTGCGCCGGGTCAGCGGTAGTAGCGCAAAACTTCCCGTCGTTGCTTCGTCGTTTCTTCGCGAACTTTCTAGTCAGTTAATACATTAGTGAGTACATTACTTGTCGTCGCAATTAACGCGAGAATAAGTAATGCGACTCGGACGGCGCTGTGAAAACTTCAATTAAGTCGCGAATATCCCATTCCTTTGCCCTTTTCGCGCCACGACTCCTTCGTTTCTCCTTTCTCCTTTCTCGCTTCTCCCGTGTCCGGAAAACAAGAGGGAAGAAGGCTAACGAGTTCCGCCCCTGCAGACGGCAGGAAAGAAAATTCCTCATCGAGATGATACCGCTACGGCACTGATCCGTATTCACACGAAAGTGGGTCGTTGATTTGTTAATGAGAAGCCCTGTAACCCGATATTCTACGCCGCTTCTTACCAGTATCGTAGTCACTATGAACGTCTTGTTCTGCAAATTCTCCACGATCTGCGTGTAAACGTCTCCGTAGCTTCTTGTAAAGTTTATGCCTCTCGTACTGTTCCAAGTACCGATCTTCTTTAGGCCTTCCTTGTTGTTCAATTCGATTATGTCCAGAATGAAGTCCGAGCGAAAGCCTTGGTGATCGAACTTGATGATGCCCGTGAGGCCAGTCATCTCGACCTGGAATAAGATTCGACGCGTTCAAGGTTAAGGAGTCGCGCACCGGCCGAAGGAATGATAACGTCCGCCGCGCGATAGGATTATGGTGAAGAGCGAAATCTGCTGACATTTTGTAGTGCTGTAATATTCACGAGAGCGTGTTCTGGCGTTTCTTAGGGACTTGAGAGTATCGCGAAATTAAATTCCCACAGCCTGCGACCCCTGACTTAACATTCGTTGCCAGTCTGATGCGTCTAGCTGAGGCGTCCCGTCTGACAGCGTCTGGGCGCTAGAAATTGGCTGTCAAGAAAAATATTGACGTATCCCGGGTATTTTTCCCACCCTCAACCACTCTCCACGCACATCCGTCCACACGTACGAGCGACAACGCGTGAACGACGCACACGTACAGGATTGAACGGTGATTACGAGTGACGCGGAGCGTCGGGATAGCTCGCACGGACGCGAAAATAGCAAAAATTGGCAAGTGCGGGACGCATTCGTTATTGACGCTGTGCAACACAATTTTTCCTTTGACGGGGGTTGGCTGGATTTAGCGAGCGCGTCACTCGTGCCTACGAGCGTTTACATCGCCCGCGTCCGCTCGTTCTCTCCGGTATCGTTTCAGAGGATTTTCGTTCGGCTGACTAATTAATCGGCTAGCAGCATGCGGCACACAGTATCATGCAGTCATTGTTTCGTCGCGGCGAAAAATTTATTCTTTCTTTCCGACACGAGCCATTAAATCAACATCCCTTGAAAAATTGTCGATTTGATGTTTTGAAGTGGGTGCTACATGTTTTTGAAGGTTCTTTTTTATCCGATTATGAAACGTTCTCGTTGTTTGTCTCACACGTTTTCCCGCACCGGTGCCAATGCGTAGTGAGTCACACATATCGGATGTAGCGGTCAATGAGCTAAACATATGTTAAAGATTTCGCTGACGTTTAGTCTTTTCCCGCTGGCTTGATCCGCTGTAGTAGATAGCAATACTCAGGGTGCTCGTTAATAAGGCATTGCTCGAGCGCAGGCAATGCGCGCGAGGAAGAGACGGAACGTAGAGAGGAGAGGAAATTGAGATTGAGCATATGGTTATAATGGCTTATTACGTTGTCCGGGCATAGTCGATCGATACCCATAATTCCGCGGAATTAATTTCCCCCTTGCACGATATATCCCTGATAACGCGTCGGTGTCGTTGCACCCGCGCAACGAGAATATCTGCTCGGCGAGAGATACGACGCTCGCCAACCATCTGAAAGGCTGTAGGTGTCGATTGCCGCACGCACATTGCCGCCTCTTTGCCATCCCTTTGCCATCCCTTTGCCATCTCTTGGCCATATCTGCACCGAAGCTGCCGGTGGTCCGCGCTCGAATCTAAATCGAAATCGTACCGTCACTTTGTGAATTGCCTTTCCATTCAATTCCCTATTCTTTCCATCGCTTTCGAAGAAAATAGCGAAGAAAATGCAAAAACGCTTCTCCGATTGGTCTCTTTGTTGCCAGCTCTGTCTTTCCTTGCCACTCTTTCCCCGTTCGGGGGGAGGAAAACGATTAAAGCGACTGCCACGTATACGTGTGGATCGATAAGTTTATCCGCTCCGACAAGTTGTACTTACGATTTTCATGTAATTGATGAGGGAATACCCGTGGGGCCAGGTGTCGGTCGACTCACAGGACAGCGGCTTAATGTCGATCTGCTGAGACGTGTCCAGATCGTGGAGTGCCTTGGCGAAGAGATGCACGGCGTCGTACATGAGGGACGTTTCAGTCTGAAAAGTTAATGTCATGCTAATAAGTGGTCACGCTTACACTTACAGCCGTGCATGCATAAAGCTCATCCGCGCCGGCGGATATAGTTTAGTGACTTTGAAAAGCGATATCGAACGTGACCTTAGCGCTGGCGAACGGTCAAAATAGGCGTCAGCTGTTGGTGAAATATCACCGAGTGTTAACACTTTTTCCGCCCAACTCTCCCATTGCTTCCCTCTGTCTGCAATTTTTTGCGCCCCATTTCTCGCGAGCCCGTGACGTGGAAGGCGAAGACGTTAAACGAGATATTTTTGTCGTGCGGGCAAACTCGCGTTGTTCTCGGCGATGTCGGAGCGAGAAATTTCTCTTTTTGCGCCTAAACGGGCTCCAACGTCTGCGAAGAGGGAACTAAGCCAAAGTCAAGCTCTCCGCCATCGTTCTCGCCTTCCAGCGATGTTTCCACCTTCATTGCCTAAAAATTCCCCGGCAAATTGACACTCCCTTGCCCGGGCATTTATATTTCTCGAGTCGTTGGCGAGGCAGCAGTGGCTGCTGGCGTAGACGAGGACAAGGGAGAAAAAGAAGAGAGTAAGAGGGTTGTACTATCGGTGTAAAAATCGTATCATCGCGCGCGCGTATCGTCACCGGGTATACCTTCGACCCGATATTCGGGACAGCCAATATCCTTACGGGGGTTTTACGAGTCCTCGTCCAGAAGCGTATTTACGGAGAAAAGAGTCAATGCGCTCGATTCGCGTGTTTTCCCGATACGGGAGTGCCTCATACGGTTGTATGAGATTCTCGACGGCAACGGATGACGGAGTGCGACACGTCGGGAAACGAATTTTTCGAAAAATATAAAATTTTCTCTCCACAGCTCGAGATATAAATCCCGTGGCCAGATTGCTCTGGCTCGGCGTTACCCTCGTGCGGATGATCATACGCGGTGATGTAGCTGTGAGAATGAGAGGAACGCTCAGGCATGATAATATATCATTTTATTCGCTCTTTGCTCTCTGTGAAAGCGTGCCTCTCGTACACCGCAACAAATATTCTTAAACGTCCCGTCGATCGATACTTTCGTTTCTCCGTTGCATCGGCAAACGCCAATTAAAGCGAGTCGGGGTGTCGCCATGCAAACGATGCAGAGTCGTATAATCATTGCGTCCTGCAATTTGGCATGAGCGTATAGGTATAACTTTGGATATCCGCGCAACGCGTCCCTGTATCGACGTTCGCACGCTGCGACTGGTTTACATTTGCAATCGCCTTGTGACCGTGTTCGGTAATAATTCATTTGTAATGAAACCAGTTAGACACACGCACCGCCGTTCCGCGCTTCATTGGACGAACCAACAACGAATTACGAGAGTAAAAAATGATTCAGTCCGGGCTTGTTTTCCCTCCCGCGTTGCCTTCTGCATTTACGAGAAATTAAGCCCGAGAGTATTTATGATTTTTGCCCGAAACGAGCTTCCGGCCGATAAGCTTCGCTTTCGGTTCGGCAGTAGAAAACGTATAAAAACAATGCGCATAGTTCGATCATACGAGTTTCTCGGAAAAATTGCACTTCTGATAATTTCAACTTATCAGATGCACGCTCGAAAAAGTACATCATCATCATTTCTGATGCATTTCCCGCGGTTGCATGCAATATGCTCTTGCATAATTGATATACGGCCTTACCTTTATGCACGTTAGATTGTTCTGGTCCAGAAAAGCGTGTAAAATAGAAGATCGCATGTTTAGTTTTTTGCAAAAATTCAATTGGCGTAGCAGATTGGACAGGTTTCGAAAATTGTCGACCCATGGTAGGCCGTTAAAACAATCTCCGAAGCAGAAACGTTAACAGGCCTAGTCGAAAAATGAATTTCAATTTGTGCGAAAACCCGCTTAATGCCGAGTAACAGGCTTCGGGGTAGGCTACATGCGCGCAACTACAGCAGCTCTGCCACCCACGCAATGTCCGATAATAACGACGGTCCACTGTTCTATCTGTAATTGAATCAATATATTGGCCGTTTGTTTATTGCGTACATGCGATCGAGTTAATTAGCTCGGCTTTGACGCACCTGTAATGGCACTGTGCCTACGTACGCTTCAGTCTCTCACTCTTTTCCTCTTCCCCCTTTCTGTCATTTGCTCTCGCCGTGCGTTCTCGCGCGATCATTATGACAATTTACGGTGCACAATTAATCGGGTGCGGCATCATACTTCGTAACTTGCCGCGTTTAAATATTATAGTCGTGACTGCGCGAAATGCCTCTCCACGGGTAGAATCTGACATGTTTCATAATTTAAGAGCGCCCAGAGTACGTCAAGGGGAGCGAGTAAGAGTTGAAAACGAAGGAAATCCGTCGTCGACGATAAATATCCCATGAAAACTGTGCCTAACTCTCTAAGGGATTTGCCGTGTAACACGACATGCCGGAAGAAAAGTAACCAAGTGATTTGTCAATGCACAGTTTGCGAAATTTATATTGAGGACACGTTCGATTACTAAATTAAAGTGATGTTGGAGGTGGAAGCGATACAATTATGTTTACGTTTATGGAGCATATCTCGATGACAGTTTTCATCCTTAACCATCCGCACCACTTGAAATTACACTAACTAAGTGCGCCCGGTGTGGATTCGGTGAATCGAAGAGAGGATTGCCGTAGAAACTATGTTATTTGTTCTGCCAATGTCCCCCTACTGATCACTAAATATGGTGCCCCAATGCCACATTAGGAGATCCAGTCCCATGAGTGGCAAAATCGGTCACGTACAGTCACTTATCCGGTTGAGCTTAGCAGCGAACGGTCTGTCCGTATGTGCGTGCTTGTACCTACTTGCCACTCGTCGCGTGGCAGAAACTTGAGCGGAATCAGTAATGCTCCCAGGCGATCTCTATTTCCATTACTAAATTCGTCGTTAAGGACTTGATACTGTCGCTAACGTTTGATCATGGAGCTTACGAGGCGCGTGCACGTAGCGAAACGTATATACGAGCACACGGCAAATTGAACGTCTTGATCGAGCGGCACGGGACACGGGTTCCATAGTCGAATGAAAACTGTCAAGGATAACGGGTTGCTATATCGGCTGATAAAAAATGAACGACTGGCGCGTCTCCGGCGGCAATTACTTTTCGGTTGCGTCATCTTGCCTTAACTCCGCTCCAGCCGCGTGGGGTCAGTTTCGTGGGCGAAAGATAAATCGCGTCGTTTTGCAAGAACAACTTTTCAACAATCGCCGGACAAAGTAGCGGGGCCAGGAAGGGAGACTGGCCGGCGAATAAATGGGGCCAGCCCGTGAAAATGACGCTCGTGCGAAATTGGGAATTTTTTCCTTTACCCTTCCTCTAATTCCTTCTGTTCCACGATTCTCCCGGCCGAAAGAGTGAGGGGAATTCATCGTCGATGCCCAGCCGCGCTCGGGGTAAGTTGTTGCTGGCAATTTCGCCTCGCGATTCATTTTCATTCGTTGGTTAATTTGCGGAGCGCCGAGGTTGAAAATAAATTGGAAACGTTTAGCGATTGTAAATCTCCGCCTATAGCCGATTAAAGGAATGCAGAAGGAGGCACGGTAGTCGAGCGGTCGCGTCGTGAGGCTGCTCGGCGTGGAATGACGACGATTGGCGAAATTGAGAAGGGACGACGGGAGCGTGGGCGGGGGACGTAGCTAGCTACGATATCTCATCCAAGACCTTCTCCGGCGAGCGGAGTCGTTTTCTTCGCGTTATGAACGGGTCACGGATCAAACGAGCGGACGTAGCTTTTGAGGGGAAGAAAAAGAGAGAGCGAAAGCGTAGGGACAACGAAAAAAGATAGGGGGCTACGGACGATGGAAAGGGCAGAAGCCGCAGAATCCTCACGATGTCCCCGGGGGTATCCGCCTCCGTAGCAACACTTCATTATTTCGCTCGCCTCCCTCCTCGCCCCTTCGGGTCCCTTTGAATTTATCAGCGAGTCGCGACGCTCCGTCAAGCGCGTGGTCAGAATGTCGATTGTCCGCAATTTTCGGCTTGACAACCTTAATCGTCCCGCGCCGAAGATATTCGTCACCGCGATACGTGCGCTGGCGCAATGTTGCCGGAAATTTTGCGCTCGAGGGCTGAGAAACGCGGACGAATAAATAATTTGCCTCTTTTCAGAGCATCATTCCAGCCGCTGAATGCGCACCAGATGTTGCGCACCCGACGAAATAACCAAACGCCCGGCGGTCTCTCCTCAACTTTTCTGCTGTTGATGCCGTGCCAGGTGCGTCGGACGATACAATCTTCCTCTCTGAATCGAGCGTTGCGAGAAAATGAAACGAATCCTGCTAATTGCGAGTCGGATCGTTGGACGGACGTATTAACGCTCGAAGCATGTATATCGACATGTATATCGACATGTATTGCCAATTGTAGTGAGCAGCGACAAATATGATATTATTCTAATCGTCGCGACGGCAATTTTTCATTTGCAGTTCGCTGAATCTAACGCGGCCACGTTTTAATGATCGACGTCGTTCGGCGCGCAAATGTTTGTCGCCCTCCAATTTCGCGGCATAGTTAATTAAACGTTCCCGTCGGGGCGAAATTAATGTAACAGACGTGTCGACATGCTGGCGTCCATTGATCGAGCCGGATAAAGGATACGCGATAACGCCTCGACTTGCGAATAATCTTGATCGATGACCAAAAGGAGAGCGCGCTCGCTTCGCCATTTTGGGAAAACAGAGTGATTAGTCATTCTCCCGCGATTACTGACCATCGATCTGGAGTCGTCGTCGTCTAGCCTGATAAATCGTCGCTTACGCCAATAAGTGCAAAATTTGCCCTTCCCACAGAATGTGTTAATCCTTCAGTGGAACACGCCATACGAAACTGAGTCCGATGAATAGCGTGTCGCCTGATTACCCCGAATTCACGGATATATCAAATCTCTCGCTTCGTACGCGCGCGCGCGCGGCTCCCTGCTGCATATATGCATATTCAATTCGTTTAATTAACTTGTACGGATGGAAATACTTTTTAACGCATTCGAGAGCCTAGCGCAAACGAAACGGCACGATCATGGCTTTATAATTGCGGCGAAAAATAAACCGTAACGAAGTTATCCGAGCCAAGCGAGAAGCAGCGTAGTACTGACCGGATAACCGGATACGTACGTATAAACGCTATGTATATCCGATATGCCGATACACCGGGGTGTTAGTTTGAAGCGTTAAAGCGCTCGCAAACATAGCTTCTCTTCGCACGAATTTTGATTAAGCGCACCACCATACATCGTTTAATTTCGGTATGATTTTGTTTGCGCGCTTAGCACGCACAGCAAATCAGTTCTGTGTGCGAAGGAAACGAGTAAACTGTCTCGACAGTTTCCCGTTCCGCCGCGATGTTTGCGACTGGCTCCAGTTACATGCGAGTACGTACGATTCCAGCCTACCGAAGAAACGAGAAGATGGGAACGGTATGCGAAATTAGGCGAGACGTAGAGTCGATCGAGCAATTTCGATATGTGTCTACTTCCCCGAGCGGCAGTACTAATTAAGTGTTTATTTCCGCTACGGAAAGTCCAAAATTGCGGAAAGAAATCCGAGCGTGAAGCGCTGCCGTTAGTTAAATCGCACGGAAAAAGCGAGAGAGGATTTTTCCAGAAGTTTAGAGTCTCGGTGAACGATGAATGAAGTAAACGCAGCCGAATCGCACGACCTGTCGGATGACGGTGTCGTACAAAGTGGTTTTGAGAAAAATGTCGAGACAATAGCGAAGGTAGGGTGGGATAATTAAAATTCCACGAGTCGCTTGGCACCCCTCAGAAATTTCGTGGCATTCTCAGTCCTCTGGGCGATGTTCGCATCGACGCATACAAGTACGTGCGCATACACAAAGCATCCCCGATTACACACATATACAAGGCGGCGCGTATGCCCGTGCTCTGTGGACAGAGTAGACTCCCCGATACACGCGCGTTTACGGAGGATTACACGCCGCTATACAATATCGTCAATACCGCCTAACGTTATTGTCAATACGAGCTAACATAGGATACATTGTGTAAGGCGTCCCCGTTTAATTATCGGCATTCGTGGCTCTGCGCCCTCTTACGTGCGAGTCAAGTCTTGGCGCAAATAATCTTTTACACAGACACCCGCTACCGTGCTGGCGCCCCTTGAGGATCAACCCTGCACGAAACTCGTCGCAGTTTGGCCTTTGTGGTATTTGCATTCTTATGAGAATCGGCACGTGCCACGGGAAATTGAATTTCCCCGTGAACTTTTGAATAGGTAATACCCAATTATTACGCGTCCGCTCTCCCTTATTCTCGATGGTACCAGCGGCACGTACTACGTTGCTAAGTTTCAAACGGGCTAAGGACCAAGAAGGTGGTACAAGAAGAGAAAGATCAATGTCGAACTGTCAAGTGACTTCCCGCGACCAATGTGAAATTAGATTGTTATTGCACGAGTCATTGAAGAATGCGATTGTCCAATCGGCTCCTTTGTCGATCGGACGTTTTGATCAAAGTTGGAATTTACGGGAAGATGAAATTATTTATTATCGGACGTAAGAGTTTCAGAGAGAATATTGTCGCGCTTACCTTATTGGTGTTCTGTCCCATGTCGAGCTCCCGATTGTAACGTTTCTCACCGTAGATCCAATCCTGAACTACCTTCTGTATCTCCGGCTTCTCTGGGTCCACCAATCGAAAGGCAGTGATATTGGTCCCCCCGTGCTTGAATTCCTCTAGGTCGACGCTGTGTAGGTCCTGCAAAGGATTCGAGTTGCTGCATGAATGGCCATTGTCAATCGATCTCCTCGCGTGCAAAGGCACGGAACATTTTTCCCGAAAATCTTTCACGAGGAAGATTAACCGTTTCCGTTATTGGAAAATATTAGGAGGAGCGTTTAAGTGGACGAGCGCGAACTTGCCGGAACAAACGCAAACTTTCTTCGAACTCTTCGATCGACGATTTTGCACGGATTAATGAGTTGCAGCGAAGCTCGATCGGATTTCCTCGGCGAGTATCAGGACGAGGTACGTCAGATTTTCCAGGGGATCGCGCGTAACGCCAATCTTCGGAGGCGGGTGTACGTCTAAGACGATCTCGTTATCCTCCCTAATCACTCCAACGCCGACGCCGACGCCGACGCCGACGCCGACGCCGAAGGAGAGGGTGCTTCTTGCGAGGGTCCGCGCGGGCACGTACCTATCTGCCGGCGTAAATGGAACTTCCTCCAAGATCTTCACCGGATCTCCCGCTCTCTCGTAAGATCAACGTCTTCTCGTTCCCGGCTTTTCTTCGTTAATTTTTACCGACCTTTCTCATCGCAGCTGAAACGGGTCCCCTCTAATCCTTCGATTCGATGAGCAGAGACGAACGGTCGTCTGACCGTAAATTTGCGTGAAACCCCGGCTCCCCTTTCTCTCTCTCGTTAATCTTGTCACTCTGAACGTGTTCGTCTTTGTCGATTTTTATCCGACCATCTCACGACCTATCTCCGCCAGAACTTTTCTGCTTATCGTGGGATATCCTATCCATTCGCAGCGGCAAATCTAACTAGCTATTGGGAATGGAGATGTCGCTGGAAAATGGAAACTATGCAGCGTTGATGTGCCTCGGGCGACGACATGATATAAACACACGTCGTGCTTGAAAGCGCGAGACGCGCGTCCACTCTTTCGAGTGTTCGGGGAGAGGAGTGGAAGACTGGGCCATTTATTATCCTTTGTCCCGCATCTTGGCCATACCAGATAAGTTTCGTATTCTCCATCTGCCGTTACACACAGTAGCCGCGGGAGTCGATGGATGTACGGACGCGACGATGCGTTCGCGATCGATCAGCGGCGAGTCGATGATGGGTGATCGATCATCGGCCAGTTCCGCCGTTCTTTCCGACGTCCGTGATATGATGGCGGGCCGATATTGCCGCGAGAGCGCATGCGGGAGAGATTTCTTCTCGACCCAGTGCCATTACCATCGTCCAAGTAAAATACATCTCCCACGGAGCCTTTCAAGGTCCACCCACTTTTTTCTCGTCACGTCAAACGAAAGTACAATTGCTTACGACGCGTAAATCATAACCGAGTAACAATGGTTATCGATCTTCGCGTGCCAGTTGTCTACCTTCAATATTTACTGAGTATTTCTTGAGACGCTCGCGAAAAACTCTCCCACTTCTCCCTACTCGCATGTTTTACAAAAATCGGGCCAAAATAAATGTATATCGCGGTGCATTATCGTGAGCTTGTTCAGGCAACGTGATCCGTTACGTATACTTTTACCGGACCAGTATTATAGTGCACAGCGAATTGAGATACTTTTTCACCACCTTGTGTTGAATATACATGAGACGATGTTGCTTCGCTATCTAATGGAATGATATAATAATGCTTCGGGTAACGACAATGTATGGAGATGAACTTGCCGTAGCATTAGTGGAGGGCCATCTATGCGGCGATCAATAGATTCGACGTAAACGAGCAGAATCCGACCAAATTGAAGCATACCTTGACGGTCGAGATATTACGACGATGGCAGATACCGATATGGAGGTTAATGACGTCAATACCTGTGCCTGACTTCGGTTAATATGCGTCTAAAGTTAAATCAATCGCTCTTATAATACAAAGGGAGAGTAACATTTGCACCGTCTAGCAAGCTCTGTTGAATTGTGTCTGTCAGTCATCTACACTGAACCAATGACGAGGGAACATTAAACCGTCGATTATAGTGAAGCTAAATGCATGTAATAAGAACGTTAATGACATTGAAGGCCGTGACGGTGATAACAATCATCATAACCGTAATAGGCATAATAACGGTAATGACTGTGGGCACGCGATAATACGTTGGCGCAGAGCTAAATTCGCCGGACATGCGGAGATTTGTGCTCGTGACTGAGCCAGAGAGAAAGAGCGGCTGGTGGATGGGTGGATACATATGAGAGAAGTACGGACGGCCGAGGATAGACATTTTGTCTATTATACTGGGGCCCGCACTGTGTTTCAACAAAGCCGGTAAAATTATAACGATGAAACAACTACCGTGGAAATTCTACACTCGGACGTAACTGAAAAAACTTTATCTCCATAAGAGTATTCCAGTTGGTTGCGTCCGCATGCGAAAAGAGCCATCTTGCGAAATCATGGCTGGCAGGCAACGGGGAGTGACTTCCGCAAGAAGGTACGTATAATCGGACAAACTACATTCAATGTTCGCCCATCGATCGTCGGCCTTACACTCGCTTGATTTATGAATGTGAGCCCGGCGTAGAGCACTGTTGAGCGGCAGAAAGAGAGGGCCGAGGCGAGTCGACGTGCGGACAGAAAGAACGAGGGGAGCCGACGAGATTCGGGAGTGAAATCAGTGCTTCATGGGGCGAAGTTAATTCGACGAAAAGTAATTCGTCGGAAGGGAGAGGCGGCCCAGAGCCAGAGCAAGATTCATTAATGTTTCAGTCGTCCGGAAGCCGGATTGCCGACCTACCTACACACCGTACACCTGCGTAAGCATAGGTGTAAGTGCACAGGCGCGCCTACAATGAACGACGATGTGGGCTTTCTGATCGCTTCGCGGAAAGGTCAGGTTGATGGATGAAGTCCTATCCTACGGGCGAGAGCTCGGCGACTCGACGATATAAATGAAAATAAATGGCCTCCACTCTGGGACGTATCTCGGGGGTCGCGAATTGCCCGCCGCCGCCGTACGCTTACATTTAGCCAGTCGGTGACACTTCGACGCCGACCAGCCCTCACAGGTGTAATGATTAATTATCGACAATGTCCGTTTCAGCTGACCGATCAATTTTCTAAGAGCCGAGAGCGACGATCGTTAATTGTTCTTTATGGTTTCGCAGTCGACGCGTTAATAGACGATAAAGCGGAAACGTTGCAGGTGATGAAGTATTCTCGCGGTCGATTGTACTGATCTTACGTTTAAGCGCTGGAACGACGAATGAGCGCGCGAGATAGGCGGGCAATCAATAGAAAAGGTCGTCTGGGAGCGGTCGTTTAAGCGATTCGTCAGCGCGACAAATTTTCGTCCCGGTCCCAGAGCAAACTAGCCCCTTAAGAAGAGTCAACAGGAAGAGGTCGGAAGAAAGAGCACGCTCCTAGATCTCGCGTCTGAACAAATACCCTCGCTAATTTACATTTTAATGGATCTAAATTGAAATCTGGTAGAGGGCACTGAGATAAATTGTGCTAGTGCGCGAGCGAGAACGTCAGCTATACGGCGTGTCCGTTTAAAGCCCTATTTAGTTTTTATCACTTATTGCAACGCCTGTACCTTCCGGCTGAGGTACCGGTAAATTGCTAATTACCCTCAGACAGCCTCAAGCTTTAACTTTGGGGTGACTCGAGCTTCTTCTCGTCCAAGTCAAATTATTTTCGAAGGTGTCGCGCGCACGCTGCCATCGACGCTGACTCTATTTCGTTCTATCAGGAAATCCGTTCTTTCTTCGATGCGTCTGTACCCGGGGGATGATGAAAAATT
This sequence comes from Priocnemis perturbator, assembly GCA_963942575.1. Classification (NCBI taxonomy): domain Eukaryota; kingdom Metazoa; phylum Arthropoda; class Insecta; order Hymenoptera; family Pompilidae; genus Priocnemis; species Priocnemis perturbator. The sequence continues at coordinate 8,813,924 of OZ012649.1, read as the reverse complement.
CTATTTTCGGACGAGGTCTTTGGTTACATGTCCCATCCATTCGCGCAAAGCATTGTCTCAGTAACGGTTAGTCGATTTCGGACATCAGACAGCCCTCTCCTGGTGCCAAAACAAAATTCTTTCTTCATCTCAAGATACTAATTTACCCTTAATTATCTTTAATAACCCTAATGAACGGGGTACGGAATGGTTTTTCCAGGTGGCCAATTGGAATGGTTGGATGGAATATCGATTCCAGCCTCGCCTCACTTATCTTTCTCCCCTTCACCCTCGACACAGCTACCTGGCGAAGTCTGTATCTTTGTACAAATTCTACTTTCCTCGATCGTAGTGCGAGGGGGCGGAAGATTTCTAAAAGAAAGAATATCGGGAGAAAATCGACGATATTGCAGTGATCGCGCCTGCAGCCATTCTCAACCAACACGTAGAGCGATCTCGCGCGTCTCTATCTCCCGTTCAAAGCGCGAATCACAGAAGTCTTGCACTCACTCTGTGTCCCTCCCTTCTATCCCTTCTCTCTCTCTCTCACTCTCTCTCTCTCGCGCGCGCTCCGCCGGTTTCCTGTTCCTCAGGGGAATGTTTGTAGCTCGGTGATATTCTCTTTCTGCGAGTAAGTGTAAAGGGGCTTTTCACGTACATTAATACGAGCGCTTGATCGAGTGCGCCGGTACGTGAAAAAGGAGAGAGAAAAAACAAGAGGCAAGCTCCGCGACGAGTACGGTTCGAATTTCGATAATGGCGATGCGCCTGCATTGGAGAAATTCAGCCCCTAAACGAATGCAATTTTTCGTCAATCCATTTCCATCGTTCTGCCGCGCGCAGAGGGTGCACGGTGTGTGGAGCAAGGCCTTCATTTTAATGCACGTTATAACGGGTCTCCACTCTATGCTCTTCCTTTTTCCGATCTCATCACCGTTCGGATGAACGATGAATTTTGATAATGTACTCTCTCGTTGATATGCTCAATCGCTAAATGAACGTACAGATGAATGAATAACGCGGTTCGCGCGCACGCTGAGAAAAGTGAGAGAATTGAAAATCCAGCGTGCGGGACGACGGTAACCGTAGGACTTCGACTTTTCTAATTACTCACTGAGAAAGTGAGTAATTCTTTTCACGGTAACGCAGCGAACGGCACATAGCTTTATTGCTTTATTTTTTACGGGAAACCGGCATAATCGCGGCGACGGCTACGTGCTCTCCGGTACCTTATGAAATGATATTAAGATTGGACGGAAATGGCGAGGGAGGTTTCCGGAACAAAGATGATTCAGATCACGGCGTCCGCAGGCAAACGACAGCGGAAGGCAATCTCTGGTGGGCACGTTCCGTTCACACGGTAATCGATTTCTCGTCGTCGCAGTTACGGACAATTTACAGCTACACTGCATTGGCCATTTCATAAGAATTGATCGAACGGAAATGAGGAAAACAATGCCAAATTCCAGCCTCCTGCGCCGAATCAGCGAACGAGTAATAAGAAGCGTGCCGATGGGCGGGAAATAATCGTTATCGCGGCAATTGGCTGATTGTTTGATAACTGCCTATTACGTGGATGCATTCGTATCGGCAAGTTCACGTCAGCCCACGCACACTCCTGGCAATCGTCCTTCGTCCTAGAGTTAATCGAAGGGACCGCCCAAACGGCTAGCTAGATGTCGACGGTTAATTACATTCCCATTTAATTAAAGGACTTACCAGAGAAGTGATGAGGTAACTGTGATAGTCGCTCATCATCCCTATTTGCTGAGCTTGCTTTAGCACGTCGTAAATCCTTTCGGTCGAGCAGTCCAAAACAATGTGAGACTCTGCCGAGTTCTTTATCTGCTTCAGAAGCGGCCTGAAACAGAGGAATAACGGTATGGCCGTGAATATACATTTACATTTACACACTGTTACGATGACACGCCCTTTGAAGTAGTTGCCTTCATCCCGGAGATGAAGAGAAGCTGCGCGTATCTTAGCAGATTAAGACTTTGCTTTACGACGCTTGTATTGCGACGTTTGAAGACGACGTAATCTCTTTGGCGTCCGATTTTCGTGACGTGAACGAAAGCTTCGTCTGACAATGAGTGACTACAGCTTGCGAGAGCGAGTATCACTGGAAGTACACGATCCCTGGGAACGGCTGGGAAAAGAATTACAGATAATGTCGGCTACACGGCTGTCGCCCGAACGGGAGGATCACATATGGAAAAATAAATGGTCGAAAAAAAAGCGACGACGAGTCCGGGACAAAGTGGAGGCACACGCTACGTTTTAATAGAATTCACTGCGCCTCGCCCGGAGGTTATTCATAGCGGAATAATTTCGCGCCACGAGTGGATGGTATTAATTTGCATAGCGCGTGGTAAATTTCATCAAAAAGTCACCGCCCCCCCCCCAGCTTACCGCCGTAATTCTTAGCGCACTTTCTTATCCTGCTGTTTCCTCGGCTTCCCCGCAGGGGGGTCCCGCCCTTGTGGTGGGGACCTTTGGGGCTTAGCGTACCCACGGACCCGACATACGCTCAGACTGCTCAATCGGTTTGCTCGGGCCGTGCAGTCACTCCACCGGAGGATAATCGGTAGACGGGGTTGAGGTGGGCCCGTCGGCGGTGGTGGTAGGGTAGCGTGTGTGAACGTCCCACCCGCGTTGCCCTTAGCCACCGTCGGTCCCCCCAACATTGGGACGGCACCCTTAGGGGTTGCAATCGTCGTGGCAGTGGTGATAGCCAAATTTACGCTGGCGAGAGTGTGAAAACCCGGTGTGGGAGTTGCACTCAATCAGCTCGCCTTACCATGAATTGGCAGAGTCCTGGTAGAGGTTTAGAAAGGCCTCGCTTCCACCAGTAAGATTCGGTGCCGGCAACCCGATAGACTGGAAGCAGTTTTATTGCGCGCTGATTGGACGTATTCCAATCCGTGCCTCGTTTACGTTTGCGTTGCCCACTCGTAGCAGGGGGCCGTGTGGTTTAAGGCCTCTAGCCAGTTTGCCGCACGTTAAACAACACGACTTATGTTTCCTCGGCTCAGCGACACCTAGTTGCTCTTCGCGTTCATCCAGCCGTTTGATTATAACGAAGAACGCGAGGAGGACAGATAGGTCGAGGACTCGGTCAAGATAATTTCGAAATTTTCGCGAGTCCGTTTGCAGATATTCGTCTGCGACGTTCCTCGAGGTCTCGAGGGGCACCCGGTTCCGATTCCGGACGTGCTGTTCCCCATCTAGTTCTGCTAAAAATTTCATAACGCGTAGCGGGTTTCTTGCCGTCATCCTTTTCGCGCTTCCATCCACCCACTCTCTATTTCTCCCACTTCCCGTCATTCAACATGCACGATAATGCGAATCTCCTTATGCAGCACGTGAAAGTTGGACCTCCGCCCATTCGAGGAATTTTTCATGCGTCCGTGCATTATTCACCACAAGTTTCCCCTTTACGCACGTCTCTGCTGTTCGGGAGTAGCGCGGCGAATTTCATGCCGCGAGTTTGCACGGGCGACGCCAACGGTTGGCCGTTTCTCACTTCGAGTTGGTCGCACTGATTCCAACAGCTAGACGTCGAACGAGATACCCAGCAAAACGTAGACGCGGGCGTCGTTGGATTTAAACAGAATACCGGAGAGAATTCTCCGGGCTCTTAAATGAATGAGATTGTACGACCGCGAGATTCTTGACATTTTTCATAAAATATTTATACAGAGCTCTTGCCTACTGTCCGCCGACGCTGTTTATTTTATTCCTGGCGTGCATTCTTATTGGCACGCGTAACAACGCTGGCCACTCTCGCAGCGAGAGTCCCTAAGGGCTGCGACTGTTCAACGCTACTCGAGGAATTCTCTTTGAGTTCTTCTATGCCGTGGTGCACAATCTCGCCTAGTTGCTGGCACGCTCGAGAGCGTGGTTTCCGCTTAAAAATTCACGCCCGGTTTGTCCCACGCCAGACACTTACCGCGTTCGAACCTTTGTATCGTCCCTGATTTGCCGCCACGGACCTTCAATGGATATAATGCGTTAGTACGCGTCGATACGCTTGTGGCCAGACCTAGAGCGGTCTACCGAAACTGTCACAGCAATTCCGCTTTATTATGTATGCTGACTTCGCCGGGCCATCATTTTCGAGAGGACGGGAGTGCTTTAATCGAGAGTGATTACTTGCCGCCTAAAGTGCCACACGCAAACAGCTACAATTTTCCCGCGCCACGGTATACGCGGCGGAATCCTACTTTCGCTGCACTTGGAACATTTACGATACATCAGGTGCTCGTAGATACATCTGATATCTCGACAGATTTCTTCTGGGCACTTCCATCGGCTGATATCAGGAGCATGAAATATAGTTTGTCAGCGAGAAGGAATCGACGCGTTTCTTGGAGAGAAGCGTAAGGCCATGGTTGCCTGTGCACTCCCGTAGTCCTCCTATCCCCGCGTAATACCATACTCGAAGCTCTATTCTCTAAAGGCGCAAACCGTATAACGTAAGCTCAGCAAACGTCTTCCTTTTGCAGCCTCTTTCTTATCCTGCTTTCTTTTTGCTTCGTCCGCTGTTTCTCTCTCTCTCTCTCTCTTTTCGTACATCTCCGACACTCCTCAGATTCCTCGTGGCACTTTACCGGCTTGTCACCGTTCGCGATAGCTTTCAAGATGCCTTTCAAGATAGTCATCCTGCTAGGAGAATGACTAAAGGCCGACGAGACTGGCAGACGAATGACGCCTGACAAGCAGCATGGTCTCTAGGAATTTTTTAATCCCGCAAAAAGACTGGCACGAACGGGGGAGAGTCGGAGAGGTTCATTTCGCGCGGCAGACGTCTCAAAGAGGTCGAGAGCGGTCGGGAGTCAAATGCCGCGGAAGGAAAGCGAAAAAGGATGAAAGGAATGTAAGATCGACACTCCAATGCGCGACGACGCCGCGACGCAACTAGCAACCACGATTCAACGTATTTTCTACCCCCGTGACTAATCGGTTTGTCGTTAGACGCCGCGATGCATGCAACGCGACATTAATGAGAACAGAGGTTGAGCAAAGAGCATTGTAAAAAGCCGGCTTTCCCTCAGCCCAGCAATCTTTTCAATGGTCGCAATCAGGAACGGAAAAAATTCACTTTTCTTTCCGGAATATCGTCTTTGAGAAACATCCGCAGTCGGTAAACTGAAACAAGATGCAAATTTATGTAACGAACGGAGACGGACGACGGTATAGTGAGACTCTTAACTTGCGCAATTCGACGAAAATTATCGCCTAGCTCTGGGTACAGGATCGGATACTTTCGTCGTTGGAACCTGTCGCTAATTGTCTCCGCCATCAACATCGGCCGATTTTTATCTTTCGCAACCGTTCAACCCGTCCCATTATATGTTGCGTAATATCGTTAATAAATGGAATATTTGGGGAGCGAACGGTAGTATCGTTGGGGGATTGTACGAGCGTGCTCAACGCGGAACTGGGTCGAACCAGTGTTCGTCGTGTATGTTGACATAGTCGGGCAGGTCGGGCAGGCGGGGGCGAGGAAAATAGAAGCTGAGAAAAACTCGACTGCACGGCAGCAGCAGCCAATTCGGCATGTTCGGCTGTCAAGTCTCTTAACAGCAACGCTGGTCCGGCAGCATCGGGAGCCTGGCTTTTCATTAGGGGAATGCAAAATGCCGAGGGAATATCACTTTTGCGGGCTTGCGTCCGCGGCAAATGGATGGCGCAATTTTGTATAATGGAACAAGGAGGAGCGCCAGATAGCGTTTGATCGCGCTCGATTTCGCCTGTAAGTGAAATATCGGTTATCGCGGCGCCACTAGAATTCGCCTTTCCACATTCTACGCCGTAAGCATAGCCCAGCGTTCGAGTGCAGCATGCCCGTATATATACGTATATAACAACGTCGTCGACCACGAAATTCTAATAGACCATTGATCTTACCTATCTATAGCAAAATACACAATCTTATCAGAGCGTAGTACGTGGATTGATGAAGGGTTGAGCGCTAGGAACACCTTAAAAATGGCACTCGATCCGAAGAAAATTTACTTGGCGACGAAAAACAATGTGGCCCAATAAGTCAATTTCGCACGCTGCGGTGACGAGAAAACTGTCCGCAAGCGGCCTCTCAATCTTGCCATCTGAAACGTGTCAATATCTCCGTTCGACGACTTATCGCCGTACCGACATCGCGCAGACCAATCGCCCCTTTCACGCCTTTACGAACGTGTAATTACATTTTTTTTCCAGCCACTCGTTACTCTCATCCCTTCGTCGCCGCCCTGCCTGGCGCGCATGAGAACGTAACTGGCCGAAGCTTGCGCCGAGAGTAGTAATAAAGCTTTCGCAAGCTCTCCGGGCCGGAAAAGAACTTATAGAACTAATAAAAACAGCGCGGTGTACCGTCAGTAGCTGGTAATAGTGGTCAGAGTCGATTTTCCTCCCCCGTCGAGGCACTTAATTCCATCCGATCAACCTACCCGTCCGCCAACAGTTTCGTGGTTTCAGATCGATTTGCCAGGTTGAAGGGCATCGACGTCCCTCTTTCGCTCTCCAGAGAAGCACCGATAAACGTGAGAGGGTCTCGATGCTAAGAAGGGACCCATTACGTAAAATAAACGTCGACCAACCTCTCACGCCATTCACGTCCTGATAATCTTCGACGGAGAACTGTGAAACTCATCGGGGCCGTCTTTTCACGTTGCAGAGTGATGACACCGAGTCAAGTGGGGAATGTATCTTTCTCGAGAGGTCAACTTACGAGTCCTTTTTTACCGTCCACCGAGATTGGAAGCAGGGCCATTTTGATTAATAACGCGCTACGCCTTCTATCCGTTGGTTATCCTATTCCTATCATCGCACGCTTTCAGCGGTCCAAGGAAGATAATAGCGATAACGCCGCGCGGATAATTAGCCGGTAGCATCTGACTCGCGCGTACGGCGCAAAATTGCGCCACATATTTTCGTGTTAAATCGTGATTACGCCCACTCTCACCAGGGGGGCACAGAACGGTATATTCAACTACTCGCGCACTTTCGTTATCACCCTGCTTTCGCCTTTGATCAAAGAACAGCGCTAACAAAAAATCACATATCACTCTATCTGTCTCCTGACGGTTGTTCCGGGAAAATTGTGCGATAAAACGCATCCGCCGAATTGGCGTTTGAGCGCACAGGAAAAAGAGGCTGCTTTTTCCGTTGTTAACGAAGTAAGAGGAATAACCAGTACGATGAAAGCCGCTCGACAACCTATCTAAACGGTCGGCGTCGTCGCTGAAATGACACGGCCGCGGGCCGGTCCGACAGGTGATATCGCGTTCTACATCGTTGGGTAGCGGAACTTGTCTCTAATATCCCAGCGAGTTTCCATCGCCTCGTGCTAGTCGAAACTTAATTTCCGGTTCGAGGCGTTAAACGTATGTACCTGCAAGCCATCGGCGAGTGCGAAGCAGTGATTGCTGCACACTCCCAGCAGAGTCAGCGGATGCACACTTCGGAGTTAACGTTAATTCGCATCCGTGCGGATGTTTTCGAAATGTGTCGAACAGGAAATGTAAAACGGAAATGAATGATCGGGAAGCGATCCTGTCTATATCGATATTTGCTATGGACCACCAGGCGACATTACGGGCACGGTGCGAGTTTATCTCGCAGAGACGACATTCTTAAAAATACAGAGGCCACTCGCACGAGGTCCCCGACGTGAATTTTCACAGATCGAACGCTGAGCAAGAAACTCTCGAGTTCGCTCAGTCGAGCATATACGAATTACGAGTTTCGTCTTCCGTGCTCGTTGTACAATTGCCAGCACCATTCTCGTACATTTCCGCGAAATCGTGCCAGGGGGAAAATTCCAAACGTTCCACCTCACCGCGAACCATCGTACTTGCGGCCAGGCGAAATGGAAATTAATTCGTCTCGAGTTCTGCACGCTACCGGCGCACCGCGATATTTTAATAAGTTCGACGGATAATTCTCGTCCAGAGCGGAACAAGGAGAAGTCTGAAAATATGATTCTCTCGTAATAGTTGTTTTCTAGCTCCGAGCTAGTCAGTCAGGCAGACGAACAACTTTCCGTAACAGCGGGGAACTGTCGGCGCGATGATCAATTTAATTAGATCGTTTAGAGCAGTTTAGAGGAGGATTTGTACTCGTGATGGAACGGAACGGCGGCGGCTTGGTCGATCTTATTGTTGGTTATGAGACAGTCGAATATTCGAGGACGACGATTGTCCGAGGGAGGGGTAGGCGAGGGAGGGCGAGAGGAAGAGTGGAAAGGGGCAAGACAGATGTACGTCCTGCCGTTTATCTGATTCGTATTAATTGTCCGTTGCTCCGTTGTACCATTGGTTCTGTGTTCCGGCCTTTCATCGGTGTTGGCGGTCCCTCGGTAGAACTGTGACCAAGTTTGCTCCGGTACAGCTGGCTTTCAGAAGGAAGCTCGGAGAATGTTGATCGGGAGGGTGGAACGAAGCAAATGAGAATAAGCGTTGCATCGCTTTCTCGGCTGCCTCTGTCCCTCTGACAGTCGTTCCTCTCCCTCTGTCGCCCACCGTTAGGGTGCCTCGAGCTAGAATCACTGCGTCAGTTGCAGCATGCCGCGTGCGGCGGCGTGTATGACGGCCTTTCTTTCGACGAATCTCCGGGGAACCACATGGCGTTGGTGAACTGCCGCAGTTTCTCCAAGATTATGTAACAAAGGGCTGCCGTGGTGACGTTACGTTCGCGCATGACTTGCTCCCGGCTTGAGCATTAAACAAGAAGCACCCTCGTTTGTGCAACATTCAACTGCGCGACATTATGCCGCCTGACGTACGTTTTATTCTCCCTATTCTCTCATCTTCCGGCGAGATATTTTTTCGCGGACTTCACACCAACGTCTCGTTGCGAATTTTTGTCAAGAGATACTGCTGGACATTCTGCTACATTACCGACTGACGATGATTGCGTGATTCGGTCTATCAAATTGCGGCCCTCCGCAGTTCCGCAGCTCCTGGGACGCTTGGAACGGGATAACACGATTGAAGAGATACCGTTGCGCGGTCGTTGGGTCGAAAGACGGACGTTTGCGTAGGACGGACATGCGAGCGTGCAAGGAGATATGTGATACACCTTGACGCCAGTCCGGCTCCTCCGATGACACTGTCGTAAATCGGCGCCACAAATGTTCCGTATAACGGTGCGAACTTTGCCCTCGGTGCTTCGCCTCTCACAGCAGGAACAAAAGAACCGTTAACGTTGCCGTGGCGAGAATTAAGGTAATAAGAGGCCGGCCGAGGGGAGACGGAAAGTGGCGTGCGCCGAGCGCGTGGGCGGCCGTAATAAAAGTGCGATGTCGAGGCTCTCAAACTTTTCCGCAAAGAACACGTACAGATGCGCGGAACAAATTTCCTCGCGTCGCCTATAATTTTAAGAGAGACCTCGCGCCACACGGAAGCAAGATAAATATCCGCCCTCCTCTTCAAGTGCACGCTCGGTGGTGGGGGCTTTTATTTGCTCCAATCTTGAAGTTTTATTCCCTCCACGAATTTCATGCTCAGGGAGAACGAACTCGGCTACATGGGAGCGAGTTCATGACCCGAAGCAAGACAAGGGCCTGTTTAACTGGTCGGTCATTGCAAACGCGGGGTAGTATCAAGCCGCGAACTTTTCCGCGAACCTGCGGCAATCCGGAATAAAACCTAAGAAGTACTCTGCCGCATTCTCATGCACCGCTCTGCCAGTTTCCGGAGAGGGTCGACATCTGCTTTTCATTTCGCCTCTCCAATTGCCATCTGCGTGCACGTTTGCTCGGCAGCGATCGATCGGCCGTGAGAGTGCGAGGAGAGAACGGTAGAGCGGAGCAGGGCTGTATAGGTGCGGCACGTCGTTTGGCCGAAATCTTATTATTCGTCCCTCGTTATCCCGAAATCCCGCCGAAGGGTCGCGGACCGAGTCGTGACATTTTGAGGACGGGGGAAACGCGCGAAACGTGATCCTTCGTCGTACGTTAACCCAGACGCATATCTGCACCGAGTCCGACGTTAACTGGACGTCCCTACGCTTTCCTGCACTCGCGCGCAAGGCTTCCGGTGTATGCGGGCTCGTGCGAAGGTGTAAGCAAGGGAGAGCGGAATGGCAGGGCAAAACGGGATAGGGAAGCCTGGTAGCGAAGCCAGAGAGCGAGCGCAGGAATGTCGGATAAAACGGTCTGAATAATTTTCCTCTGTACATACTGCAGGACGCATTAATCTAATAGAGACGACGCGGAACAAGCTTTCGGTATTCCTCTAAAGGAATTAAAAGATGCATGAAGGAACAATCGTATGCGTTCTGTCGGCTGAGATCCGGCGCGGGTATATTCCAAGTTAATCGTTCGCGCGATTATTACCGGAATTCGCATGGAATTCATTCGCAATTGCGGAGGAAACGTTTCACGGAATTTCGCGTTGGATTAGACAGATCGCGATAAAAGTCCCCCGTGCTGTCTTGTCTGGGCTAAGAGCGGCAATTCTCGTCGGATAACGGCTTGTGGCAAATCGCGGCTTCGTTGGGTCCGAATGACTGCGAACTCCTTTCGTTATTCGATTCGCTATAGGTAAGCGGCTGTCCTCGTCCAATTGCGCTGTACAAATGTTTTCCTTTCTTTCCCTTTTCGCTCCGGCTGATTTCTTCGGCACGCCCGCGCCCGCCCCGAAGATGTACGCATTCTACTCGAGTAGACAGTGAATGAGCAAAAAAATAAGAATAGCAGGGAGAGAGAGAGGAAAAAATCGCACGAATTGGGGTGGAAATTACGTTCGAGAGTACGGAATGTAATTTATTTTGCCTGTCTACGTTCTTCCGCCTCCTCGAACCATGCGCGTTTCATTCGTCTACTAGCACGGTAGTTATCTAAGAGGAAGAGTCGACCTATGGCTCACCGGAGAAAATGTAGGGGAAGCTACTTCATCGATAAAGTTGGATATCCCGGGTGCGCATTCTTATTGTTCATCGTGCATCTCAACATTGTACCATCTTCCCTAGTTTTCTGCCGTTTCTTCTTTTTTTTTTCATCTACTTACTATTCACGCTCAGACTGCCACGACGGACCTCGTTGCGAGTGGCTGCCGTTTTATCTCGTGCAAGTTGGTTGGAAAATTTAATGGAGTATCGACCTACGGCCGAACTTTTGAATCTCTTTCCGTTTGTTCGTCTACTCTCGCATGCATGCATGAATCTGCCGCACTTTCGGCCCGGCCCGCTCATTCCCGGAGAACATTTCAGCATCTTTATCGACGTATTTTGCCGATTTCAAAATCTTTCTTCGTTGCGTTAGACCGCGAGAGATATCCGCTGTCGCGAGACTGCGCGAAGCTTCATTTTGCACATTCTACACGGTCCATCAGCGACGCGGAGTATCGGCACCGCACTATTACGCCCTGTCGAATTTATCACGCGCCCGCACGCATTATCCAGCGGCGAACGTCGAAGCTTTTTCGCGCGGGTGAGCTATGTGAATAAAAATATCCGGATATTATACGTGGAGAATGACTGGGACACTGTATATCAAGCTGTATTTGTAGCGGCGGCAGTGACATCGGGGGTACAACTATACCCCGTACGCTTTTACGTTTGACACATCCGCGTAATTCCTGTTTTCCCGACATCCTCCGTCCTGATAGTCGTGGTGATTCGTCGAGGCTGCACACCCCGTGGACCATTTCAAAGGAAACGGAAGTAAACTGTCTTCACCGTTCGAGTGTACGTCCAATGCTAATCCGCAATAACTTGACGTGCGCCACTCGGAGTTAAATGAAATTTGGAAACGCTCGTTTTCGTATTATCATAAAGAATTGCCCTCGGGAAGATCTTTGCGACTGGAAATGTTTTGATCGTTCCCCTGTCCCACGGACAATGATAAATTTTTCCCGCTAACCGACTCATTTTTCCGGCATTAAAATGTTGTTTGCCGCGGCGTTCTCGCGACTTGGAGGACGAAGTGAGCAAACTCATGTTTTCGCGGAAGAAGGTACGCTTTCATTTCAATCTAAATTGGAGAAATCGGAGTCCCTTTGCACTGGTATACGGCGTACGTATTAGGGGCGCACAAAACCATCTCTACGGCACCGATGCGCCGTCGACCGATCTTGAATATTGGATTTTCCCTTTTGCTCTTTTTGCGCCAATAGGTGAATTTCTCTTTCACAAAATCCACTTGACGTGTATTACTTACGTCGAGCATTGACATCCGTTCTATATACAGACGGATTCGTCGGTGATGTACACAGTATTACATCATTACCAAAATTGTCAAGGGAGAGTGAAGGAATAAATTCAACAGCGATATCTCTCGTCCAATACAGGTATGATGTAAGCAAAAGTTTCATTATTCTGCGGGCGTTTTGTGATGTCTCCAAATGTATTACGGACATGTTCTTCGCTGTCCGGCGTCCTTTCTCAACGAGTTATTTAATGGCTTGGTCCGAGAAAGAGTTGCTTCGCTTTGGTTAATTATTAACGGAATGGCGGCTGTGCGAGTAGTATCTCTTTTTGTCTGCAGAAATTATCTAACTATATCGCGACTAAAAAATGAGACGAACCTCTCTCCTCGTTAGCTGTCTTTTTTCCTTACGGGCCATTGTGCCGACATAACCGTAATATATTTTTCTCTTTAGGGATTTGCATGGTTCTAGGCATAATAAAGCGCTTTTCTCTTCCCCGTCTTTTTGCCTGTCTCTCAGGGTTGACTTTTTATCCGTCCCGTTTGCACAGCATTCGTCGTTCTCCCGCTGTTTTGAATCCTCAGAACCAACGTCACCCCGGCACCGATATTATTTCTCATGCGGCATACGGTACATGCCGAGCAAGTGACTGGATAGGAATAAGCGAGAAGGCCCCGACGGGGCATGAGTACCAAAGATGCCGAAGAGGATAACGGGTTGCAGTCTGCCAAGCGTTCCCTTGAATATATCGCCTCCGCCACAGAGGAGGGAGTTGGGCAATAAATATCGAATCTTTCGCGGAGCCATCTAAAAACAGTATGACGCAACTTTCGCACCGCCCACCGTAAGGCAAAGCGCATTCATGACAAAGATCGAGGATCCAGCCGATCGTATTATGTCAAGCGATTTACATTTCTGCGGACAATCTTCAGTGGCGTTCTTAATTAAATTTACCATCAGCACAGTTTCGGCTATGTGTTTTACGGCCCCGAACGAAGCATGTGCGCATTAGCTGGGCTAAGCTAGACGAAAAGAAGCGAAAAGTCGCTGACGCGGCTTAGCCGGCAAAGTACGATATCCGCGTTACCGCTTCCTTAACTTCATTTACGCTCGCGCGAGGCGAGGTGGAAAGAAGCGGAACAAATAGAAATTTGTTGGTTCTTAGCGGTTTCACGTTCCTCCTAATACAACGCCGCGGTACAATGGAGGAGAGAAGAACTCACCGTTCACGAAACTTCGTGACTGCGGCGGTGTATTGTAATTTTCGCCCAGTTACTCGGTCTCTCCCATAATCTTGACGAAAAATTCCTCCTCGTTCGCGGGCGAATTCGGGTCCGAAGACTCTCTTCCATTTTCGCCACCTCGCCCGTCCGCGACTTTATTCGCGCGGCAAAACTTTTCACTCCCTCGCTCCCGAACGCTCGCCTCTTTTCTCTTCCTTCTTCTGAAGAGGAGAGGATTTTGGGCGGTCGGGCGACGCACGGCAGTCGTGGCACCTGCACGAGCAACGAGCGCCACCGTCTGTACGTACGTTACATTGAAGATGGGTCCGCGCGAAATGAGGTTTCCATCAGTTAGTTTGCAAATTTCCGCAAGTTACTTTACCGCGGGCTCGCAGCGTCGCCAGAGTTTCACTTGCCTCCCACGCCACTCTGTTCCTCCTTCTCTCTCTTACTCTCTGGCAACCGCCTCCCCATTCGCCCACCCTCCCGTTCGGAACTGCGGAAGGGAGTCATGCTCAAACTCACGTTAGTACGATCGGGGCCTCGGATAAACTTTTGCGCCGGGAGTTCGGCTCATCTTCGAAGTCGTAGCAGCGCTAAGGATATTCACATTTGCCGAAATGAGCGGCGTTGAAGGCGTCCTTCCTTATACTTACCCCCGTCCTCAATGGTTGTGTATAGATGTTATAAGCCCTTACGACGTCGCAGGAAGTTGCGTGTACCCTCTCCTTCTCAGTCTACACTACGTTCCGTTAGTTGGGCAACTGGGGGTGGTGGAAGGTACACTTCCGTCGTGGGGCCGTTTGGTTTATCTTAGTTTCCTCGTTTGTTTGTCGTGTCCGGTTTATCTTTCAGCGGCAGGTGGTGGGAGACGTTGTTTGTTGCCCGCGGATGGTTTACATGGCCAAGGAAATTGATCGAAGATTTAGCGAACCGTGTTAACGAACGTATTTCCTGCATTCTCCTACCCGAGTACTTGCGCAAGTCAGCAACTTTATTGGGGACTCTTTAACGAAATATTTCTCAAGATCGAAGCACGTCGAGACTAGTGGCGGTGTAACGATCGAGTCGAGATGTTATTTTGTTGCCAGCTGCAGGGGGCTGCCAATTATTAACGTTATCGTGCATCGAATTCGCGCGCGAAGCGAAATTTATTTCGCGCCCTAATATGGAAATGGTTGACTCGGTCTGATTTGGAATACACCCTGTATGCTGGAGAAATGCTCGACGCGACATGGAGCTAGCGTGAGACGGCAAGGCGGCCATGCGTTACGCCAGGAAAACGTCAGATTTAGTCGTACATCAACGGTACGAAATGAACGGCTTCCTTTCCGGCGTGTCTGAAAAATGTGACGATGCGAGCGTGCGGGTACTTAAGAAATTGTATAAGAGACGCGATGCATCACGGTCGCGGTGGAGTCACCGGGAAAGATTCTCTGGATGCCTGATGGATCATCGTAATATCCAGAGTGTAAACGGAAGACATTGGCATCGCGAGGCATCCTGTTGGGCAAAAAGCGCTTAACACCGCCATTCGTCTCCCGATGTCATCGCCTTTCGCGCCGCAATTTGCCCTTCTCACTCCCCCATCAAGACTCAGCCGAAAAATGACTTTGCTCCGAAAGCAGTTTCGGGATCGTCAAGAGGCAACGACATCCTCGAGGGTGACATGACTTCCGGCTCGGTGGAAGGGGGTATTTCACGTCTTAAAACTTTGAGCCTCGATCCTCGTATCTTACTTCTTAATGACGATTTCCGGCGTAGAAGTAGCATTAACCGCGAAGTAATGCCGAAAATTGATAACCTCGGAGCGGGAAGCTTTTTCCGATAAGTCGCGCGGCTGCAGCGTTGCGATACCCCGGTAATGCCTCAACAAAGCAGCTTTTGCGTCGACAATGACGTCGTACTCTACTTCCAACGAAGACCGGTAATGCCGGCGGTACCCGAGAGCTAGCCCTCCCTTCCTCCATTCAAGATAATCGTCTACGATGTAAATCGCTTCGGTGTAAATAGACGCGACGGGATGCATCGTAAATTTCCAGTTAAAACGCCTCGGATGCGGTGCAATGCATGCCGCGGAAAAAGAAGTGCGCGAATGTGCGCGCGCATATGTATGTATATGTGCGTTGTTCTCGCCGCTCCGTTTGTCTCGGACCCATGAGCGTACCCGCATAAACAATATTCCACGAGAGACGCGCATACAGGTAATGCAAAGTGCGCCTCCATAATGTTTTTATTGCGACGTACCGCACGGAAGACGAACGGGCTTTCCGATGGAGAGTACCAACGGTAGTTTTGAATTTTACGTATCCGCGGTCGTCTGTCGTGCCCGGCACACGTGCACGGCATATCCGTCCGAATCAAGCACACATATATCGCGTTCTGCGTTTACACTTTCAAAAGCGAAAGCGTCTCGCAGTTTCTCCCCGTGACATTTCACTCCAATATACCATCGCAGCTGTCTCTTGATTGTACGTCGATTGCGTGCATTCACTTGAGTATTATTCCGTAACCATAAACCGACAATGATCGGGGAGAGTAATTTAAAGTTCCGCAGACGGCAGAAGGGAGTCGAGTTGCCTGAGAAGAAAAGTTTTCTAATTAATCGGAGAAATCCCAGGGAACCACGTCGCTGGATGAAAAATTTCCACGCCCAGTCGCCGTCGCCACGATCGTCTCCGATGTCATCGTTCTCGTCCTTGCCCTCGTCCTGAGTACGCTCTAGGACGGGGTAAAATCTAAAGATGCGATCGAGATTAGACTCGATTGAAGATTAAGCGTTATACGTACATGAACAGAGAGAGAGAGAGA
Organism: Priocnemis perturbator; assembly: GCA_963942575.1. Taxonomy (NCBI): domain Eukaryota; kingdom Metazoa; phylum Arthropoda; class Insecta; order Hymenoptera; family Pompilidae; genus Priocnemis; species Priocnemis perturbator. The sequence goes on along the minus strand of OZ012649.1, from coordinate 8,797,756 downwards.
GAGAGGGAGAGAGAGAGAGACAAAGCAATAGAAGGAGAAGCGATCGAGCGGCTCTAAACTGGGCACGCGATCCTCTAGTGCTAAATCAGTCCTCCCTTTCGAGAAGCTATCGAGAGCTCGTTAAAAAGAAATTGGCCCGTAATCGATACCCCTGAATCTTAGAACTTTCCACCCTACCCTCCTGCTGCTCCCGTTCTGCCTGCTACCGAGAGTGCCTGAGAATGCAACGGGAGAGCCATATAAATTAAGGCGTCTATACGTGTGCAGCTAGGTATACCGAATGCCGGCCTATCTGTCGGCGACAGCTGCTTTATCGGAAAACCAATTTTTCACCGGGTCGTTCAGGCCATGTCCGTAACACCTCATATCGAGAATCACACTCAATAATATCGGGAGCACTCCGTGACGCGACTGTCAATCTGACATACTGCGGCACGTTATGCAGGGGCAAATTACTGCTCGACCCGGAGTAAGGTAAGACCGGCTTGCCGGTGAACGAGGAGCGAAGGTACTATGTAAAGCCCTGCATCAGGTTGTTAATAATGAAGTAACATCGCTGGAGAGCGGAGAGTCTGAGTGCACCGCACGATCCGCAAACGCGTCCGCTCGCACTCTTAGCAGCCCTCGCGGCCGCTCACCTTCGTGTAAGAATTTACTGCGCGTTCGTGGCTCTAGATGCGAATCGTCCTGAGTGCCAGAAAGAGTCACGGCTCCGTTCCCGTTTCGAGTGGCCCGAAAATAAGGTGAAGAATTTAAATTCAATCTTCAATGTGATTGGATGTGCCTGTGGTTGAACCCGAATCGAGGCCAGTGTTTGCGGAGTAGACCGCTGCGACGTTTTAACGGCTCTCCAAGCATAACTTTTACACGTGTCTCGGGCCTTGAGCCTCCAGCTATGTCGCCATCCCACAGTTTGCCTCTACATTCGGTAAACTCTGAGTTTGATTCAACGAGAGCTGTCCGCAGAGTTGTAAGTTACACGCAAACACTCACGCTCGCGAGACCATTTCTCATTCTGACTGTCTGCCTCGAAAAGTAGGGAACGGGAAGTGGTAGCGACGACGATAGCGGTGTGCTACCGACGTAAAGGTGCAACGAGGGGTGAGAGGAAGGATCGAAGAACGAGAAGGTAGTAGGCACGCGATGCTGGAGGCTGGAGGCTGGAGGCTGGAGGGTACCCAGCGGCGGAGAAGAATTCATTGGACGTAGGTAACGGATGAGGCGAGAAAGTTTGCACGGTAATAACTCATCGTTCACACCTTATTTACCTAGTCCCCGCCCGCTCTGCCAAGTCGATCGTTCCTTACTCTTGCCCCCGTTCACTTTCTCACTCCTCCCTCTCTAAGCGGTCGAATTTAACCGAATTGAATTTTAACGCTCCTCTCGCCCCTCTGCTCGGCGAACGACAAAAGTGCCGCTAGAAGGTCTGTGTTAGTGATTTTCCTCCCGCATCGGGCGATAAGGCACGAACTTGCCGAAAAGGGGTCGTGGAAGCAGAAAGCGAATACAGAGTAATGTGATTTTTTTTCGTCGACCTTCGAAAGGGCTGATGCCAGTTTACTGGGCCACTCTACTGTCGAAGAGATTTCATAGGTATCTCTTCGGTGGATGCCGACTGGATTCCGTTCTGCATTGCAGCTGTAGGATTAGATTTGTCCTACTATCCGTTATCCTGTTCACTTCATATTTATAAACCATATACAACGCGACGAGGAAAGGTGTTCAAATATTTTCGCAGCGCACATTCGCACCATTTTTGGTGCGAGGTATGAAAGGTCGAATGTCACGGGACCTGTACATATTTCACGAGAATACACTGGCTGGATCGCGCCAAAGCTTGAGTATATATATATAGAGAAAGAGAGAGAGCATCGGAAAGGCAGATCGGGATAGAAAGGAAGCATCTTTCATATTTTCCCGAACTTTTCGTTTCGCAGTAAGTGATGGGGGAGACGATGGAGACGAGGGTACCGTGACAAAGTCATTAGACGGAAGGAGTATCAGGCAAAGGAGCTCATCGTGTGCCTCACGCCATTGCCGCGGCATACCACCTTTATGTAATGGCGGTTCTCCGAAAGCGTAGAGCGTTTCCAAGAATTCTCTCATCCGCCTCAACAATTTAAGAGCACCGGCTCTAAACTACCGTGACACGACGTTTCCCGTGCGCAAAATGAAGCTGGGATCGGTGAAATTGTGCATGGGCCACTGCAATCTCTCACGCGACGTATCACTTCCCAGACTCCCGACGCCGACGATCGACGCAGACAAACTTTCGGCTATACCGCGTGCTACGAATGAGTCTGGCATAATCGTATGAATGGAAACACCCCGTGTGTGCCCGTCTTCCGGATAAGATTAGAGTACGTTTCTGTATGCAAAGATGAAGGAGCGACCATGCCGTACGGCTTATCACCTCCAGATTGTAGGTAAATCTCTCCCTCGGGGGGTAGTGGTAAGGAAGAGGGTGTGGAAGGACGGGAAAGATGGCGTAAACAGAGGAGGGAGCATGAGAAGTTCTGAATTCAGCAAACGGTCCTTCTCGCAACAAAATTACTCGTCGCCAGAAGCAGGCGTTATGCCGGAGTGTTGCGCGACTGTATCTGTCAGGGGTGGATGAATGTTGAGGGGTGGGAGTCAGACGACCTGAAGAGGCTCCGCCGTGCCGGATCCACGGTACGTCGTTTAATCGCCCCTTTTGTTTTCTCCTCCCTCCCCTCCTCTTCCGTTCCCTCTGCCAGCGAGAGCACTCGCGCGAGCCTTGCTAGGACTTTCGAGAGAGCGAGACGAAGGGCGGGGCGATGCAAAGAAGTTTGCGGAAAAACAGAATTATAGGGAAACCCCGATAAACGCGTAGATATTAATTATGGTTTTGAAGGAAAGTTCAGCTCCTCGAGCGACGCCGAATCGACAGGCATTACGATGATTAGAAATACATTTCAATGGCAGAAAGGAAATTTTTGTTGCTACAATACTCCCAGAACAATGCCAAGCAACTTCTGAGTATTGTAGAGAAATACGCGAGTGATTCAATTCGGTTCCAGGCAAGGGAAGTGAAGGGATGGGGGGAAGTGAATGGGAGGGTGGGAAGGAAAGCGGAGAACGCACAAAAGCAGTAAGAGGGCGGGAGGAAGAACGCGGAGGAAAGAGGCAGACAGCCAGCAGCAGCGGCAGAATGAGAGACAAAGATAAAGTGGATAAAGCACGACGGAAACGCGAGAGGTTAACCGTGCCCACTTTTACGCCCGAATTAACATACTCATTAGTTTCCCCGAGAGGGCTGCCTCAAGCCACGGCAAGCCGCGTGTCACCGAACACCCCGGCAGGCTGCATGCTCGGCTACAGACTCCAGCCCTGTAGACTCTAGACTGCGAAGTGCAGGCTGCAGGTGCCAACAGGCACACGGTGAGCTACTAGAATAACCGTATCCCCGAGAGATTATTCATAGTGCCTCCTCGTCGTCACTTGATTTCTCGACCTCGCCGCCTCTCGGACCAGATCAACACCCGAGCTTCTTGCTGTACAACTACGATCGCGTACACAACTATCTAAACTCGCACACAGACATATTCAAACGCCGTTGCAGAGAACGGTCGGTACGCACGGGCGAGCTCGCGGGAGCGAACATAGTGGGGTTACCGAGAAGATAAATGTGCGAAGCAGGACTCGGGAGAGAGGTTCGATGAATATTTCCAGCGTAGTTTGTGAATAAAAATGCGCTGACGCGTCGCGAGGATTCCGGGCTGTCGAGGTTGGACAAGTTGATGATGTCGTTTTTTCGAGATTGCCTCGTATCGTCTGTGATGCATATCGTGCGATCGCGTTTTGTGTATTTGCGGGAGTGCCGACGGAGACCGCGGGCATCATGAATAATCTGCTCTGTTGCTTTTTTTTTTTGTTTTTTTTTTTTGTTACGTCACAAGCTACGCTGTCGCCGTTGAAACTCTTGAGGATGCCAGCGTTAAGGGAGAAAATTAGTTCTCGCCGAGGAAACGAGTAATATCATTACTTATTCGCAGATAAAATGACGCTGTTCCGTGAGCGCTGGTACTTATCAAAAAGATACCTCACGAAAGTTTTCAAGATGACTCCCACTCTTCATTCGTTGTTACGCCCTTGGGTATAAGTGTTCGAGACACCCCCACACGCACGAGCAAGAGTGCGGGCACTTTTCCTTTCCTCGATGGTACTTTTATTACCGCTGGGAGAAATTATGGCGGAACAGCTGAGATCGTAAAACGATGAGAGAGGCGTGGTGAAAAGTGTAGTTAAAGGGATAATTTAACGCAATTCCCCATAGTTAACTATCTTGTGGTGTGATAATTGGACCCGAAATTTCTACAGAATTGCTGATTTAGGGCCCACAGCGTAGGTCGACAAATCTCGTGATCAATAAAAATCTCGTGCCCTCTCGGTGAGAAGTTGCAGAGTTCTAGGGTAGAATTTCATTTGTTTGCATACGCCCTTGGGGCACGGAGCGTTATCGATGTCGATCCGTCCCCGCGGGAGAAAAGTTTCTCAGAGACTTCCTTCGTCGCGGGCATCCCGAAAAGAATAATTGGCAATGAGGGAAAGAGAGAAGGAGATAGGAAAAATGTGGATGATCGCAGTGGTAGTGGTCGGCGAATACGCATCCGGATTCGCCTTTGATCAATCAGACCACGATGCTTTTCCCGGACGTGACGCGGGATCTGCGGTGTACCAGAAAGGACGCTCGGGTGGAAACTACCCCCGATCGGGGTATCCGTCGAAGGGACGCGGACGGAGGACGGAAGGGGGAGGGCCACTGCTCGGGCCGAAGTTCACGGCGCTGAACTTGCCCGTTGCGTTTGAAGTCTTTGAGCCCCGACTTCTTATCATGCCGAGCCGCACCGTTGCGCAGGCCAGAACCGAACGTTTCCACTTCTCCGGCTTCGAAACATTTCAATTACTTATTCCGTGCCCGACGTCCTGTCGAACCGGATCCGAGGGATCCTTCTTCCTTTTTCATCCCCCGCACGCTACTCCGACAGTGCCAACCTTTTCGAGTCGGCAAACCGTGTAACCTCCCGCCTGCGACTTTGCTCGTCGATTTTAGTATCGCGTGTCTCTCACGTTCGCCAGTTTCCCGGACGTCTACATGTCGACGCGCACCCTGAATTACACTGCCGTGGAAGTTCGACGTACGGAAACTACACGGCAAGACGAGACATCGATGCCTTTGCCCCGATACCGCTACAAGTTTCGAGACTGCTCTTCTTCTCCACCGATCTCGCATGATCCCTGCTGAAGCTCGATAATTCTTGAATAATGCGCTACAGGCAAAACTTCTCTCCACTGTCCTGCTACCCGCTTCGAAGAGACTTTTATCGGCACACCAAGCAATGTCACTGTTACACATTGCGCCCAAATTCCAGACGCGCATATTCGTGTCTCGCGGAGTTTGCGAAGCCGGCGTCTGGGTTTCCGGTTGAAGCGCGGTTCGACCGCAAGCCTCCACCACGTGGAAACTCCTCTTCACTTTCGTCGTCTCTCGATCACACGTAGCCGCAGCCGTACACACGTAGAATCTACGATGACCATGTGCCAGCAGAGCGCGGTCCCTATCTCCCTTTCTCCGTCAGTACGTTCGCCCTGTTTCTGATGTTTGGCATGTTTCGAGCGCGACACCCGATTCCGTCAATTCGACCGGAGAGACGCGATTCCCTTGCGTCACGGAAACACGAGTATTTTCGACCCTCTCTCTCTCTCTTTCTCTCTCATTCTCTCTACTTCAATGCAGTCCACTCGAGTTCCCGCGGATTACTGTTCCCCCGTGAAATTCTCCTAGTTGCCATTTCCACACGCGATTCTCGTCGGCGGTGTGGAAACGCGACGTTCTTATCTGTGGACGCATTGTAAACCAAGCCTCGCTCCCTAAACTCTCTCTGTCTCTTTCTTGGACTCCTTCGTTCCTTTTGCCGCCCACTCCTGTTCGCTGTCTCGAAACGGAGCATTCTCTCGGGAAAAGTTTAGTTTTGCCGAGCGAGTGCGCACTCCCGTTTCCGCTCGCTTTTCCGGTACTCTAGAAATAAGAGTTCGCTTTATAACCGTACCACCGACTCACGCGCCATCGCCCGCTCTGTCTACTTCCGTCTAGCGTGCGCACTCTCCCACCACTTTCTTAATTCGACGCGGGGATTCAACATTGACGGCGAGTCATTAATATCGGATGAGCGGAAGACTGGAACGTCTCTCGGCTTACGGCGAAAGAGCCTTTAATAATACATAAACAAGAGCGGTGATACGATTCGAGGAATAAAGGGTGAATCTCGTGATGCACGGGGATGCGTTGCATGCCGGGGGGCAGAAAATCTAGCTGAATTTATTCAAATCCCGATCGTTTTGCCCTTCGAGCGAAAGGGCACCCGCAATAAGTCACTGTCGCTCTTGAACTTTATGAATAATGCAGCGTGCGAGAGTGAGAGGATAGATAAAGAGAGCAAGAAAAGTGTCTGACAAGAGAAGAGACGAGAGCGTGCGAGGGCAGAAGGCAAGCGTAGGTATATTCTCTTAAGAGGAGCTTCAGCTCGCTATCGGACAGAGAATAGAAAGGAAGATGAAGATTCGCTCATTCGGTACGTAGTACGTGGTACGTAGTTGACACAGTTTTCCGTGCGCGATCGATACGTCAGCCGCACACTTAGCCGAACTGCGCAAGAAGATCAGTGCGGACGGGCTTGTCGCGCCGCGGCGTATTAAATCGTAATCAGCCTGCTTTCCGCTCTCGGACGAGCTGGATAACTGCTTGACTGGCTGATCGATATATGATTCGTGTGCGCGCACGGGATCGTAGCATTGCGCTTTATTCGCTTATCCGTAGCGTCGTTAAATCTTAATTAACAGGGCCAATATGCCAGCGGGGAGGTTGCGCTAGTTCGTGAAGCTTTAGAACTTTGAAGTCCACGATTTAGGATTATCGCGGTGGGATTTGCGCCCACCGAGATCGCGTACGACGGTCGGCTTGCGGCCTCGATGCTCATAAATTATCCGTGGGAAATGCAAAGGAATCGACGGCGTCGTCGGTTGTTCGTGATTTTTTTTTTCTTCTCCTTTTTTTTTTCGCCGTCCGACCGTAGCTATTGGGGATTCCCGCGGACGATAAATCAGTCTGTAATGTTACGACGTGGGGCACGCCATCGTCCTGCGCGCTTATATATACTGACACTTTCAGGTTATAGAATGGGGAGTCTGTGTAATGCGCCGTGAAGGGATAAAGGTGGGTAAAACTCACCGATATTCCGCGCCCTCGCTGAGCTGCCTGACCGTAATCGGAAATTCGCTGGGTCCGTGGGCCTTCAAAAGTTCCTGCAATCGCACCAGCCCCTCGTTATTCTCGTAGATGATCGTGAAGCTCTTCCAGCCCCAGGCCTTCACCAGGTCGACGTAAGCCTATAACGTTAGATTTTTCCGGTTACTCCCACTGCACGATTCGCCTTTCTTGATAATAGAGTGTCGGCGAACTGCGCACTAAGCTGAATTTGACACCGAAACAAATACTGTAATCTGCGGCCAGCGGCCATTGTTCTCACCGTCGCCGACGCGACGGTTTATTACGAAGCCGCGGCCCTCTTTATCTAAATTTCAACCGGGTTGGCGCTATTGTTGGATTTATTACGAAATGCTAATCCAGGCATAACCACGCGAGGTCGGAACATTAATATCCTCTGTTCGAAATCCACTAAAATTTTACGAACGTGTCTCCTCCGGATGAAATACAGCTGACATCGGTCATAGATCGCGCCGGGCGAGATCTATGCACGATGTTTCGCATTATTGCGAGCAGCAAATTCTGTCGGATTGTTGTCGCTTTAACAGCGGCTGACGCACTGGTCGCCGGCCAATGAAATCATCGGAGTTATAGCCGATAAGCAGAAGGTATTTCAGGGCGTGTATGTGCGATTTTTTTTCGCCAGCATAAAAGATGAGTCCTCTGTCTCTATTCGGAGACGAGACCGATACCAGGACTGATGCGTTCTGCATTTCGCAGTACGGTTGACTTTTCTATAGAGCAGGCTTTTAGCTTGGAAAACGGCTATCAGCCGCACGCTCTCCAATGGCCGAATCGACCCGGCGCGAGCGAGGCTGCAAGTTTCGCGGGGCGAGCTTTCACGAAGGTCCCTCTCCTTCTCCGCTAACTCGCATTTCGAAGCCGCTTTTCCGATAATCCGAACTTCCTGAAAGCACGGGTGTATATTTTCCGGAGAGTAACTTGCCCCGTACCCATTCTCACTCCACTTTCTACTCTTGCCGCCCCCTTCGCGAACGTCTACGTGCTCCTTTCCAGCCTGTCCCCTTATATTCCCCTGGTTTTCTACAGACGGCTAGGCGGACGGAATGGAGGGCTACCGTTTTGTGTCTTCGCGTCGACTTCTCTCCCCGCGAATAGGACGGAAAATGGCAGCTTTATCGAGAGCACCGAGAAGTTGAAAAATGAACTGCAAGAATGCGTCGGTGTCACTCCCTTGAGAATTCATTGAGTAGATTTTGCGGCGCGTTATATAGCTCGCGGAAGTACCTCGGCACATTACGTGCCGTGGGAATATTTTTCTCGAAATAATTACATATCCGGAGGGCCATATGAAGGTGGCTAATTAACTTTGCCAGCCATTTTCACAAGTTTCATTAAACGAACAGTTCCCCTGTATCCGGTATCATTTCCTGTTTTGCTGGTCCATTTCACGGAACGATTAATTATTCATGCCACAGCTAAAAATATAAGGAATCGACACCCACTCCTGAGGTGATTAAAGATGAGATATAAGATAATATAGTTGTATTAGACTTTATTCAATATTTTTCGACGCTGTTTCGTCCCCCTAAAATCATCATATTTCCGAAACAATTGTTGAGTTGAGCGTGCAAGCAGTGGTCTATTTTCAGCACAAACTGCCTCAACCAAATGGCCGGGGGTAAAAAACAATTTAGACATTTTCCCCATTTTCCGATCATATCTCGATGGCAATTATTTTCCAGCATTGAAAAGAAATGACATATTCTCAATTAATTTCGTATCAATTTCCAGTGTACGCAGTATTATGCTCATATACTATGGTAATAGGACTCTAATGCGGCAAGATTGTGAGAGAAAAATATGCATTGCACCAATGGTCTACCCTGTACCTCGTCTGTGACGTGGCGTAGCTCGCTCAGACTTGCGCAACATCGATAAACACGACTAACATCGATATCGACGATGGCTCGCGCTCGTTTCAAAGGTAACTCCGTTGACGAGCATTAACGATGTATCGACGGCGCTGGCCATATCGGCGGATAGTACGGGAACGAGGGCTCGTGGAAAAGGGCAGGATCGATGGGCCGATGCACGTAGACCGGGTATTTAAATTTATCATCGCGGGAGATGGTGCGGACTCGCGTTTCGAAAATATGCGACAATCTGCCGTCCGATGTTATCGGCGTCGCGACGCCCAGAGAGCAGCAGCGACGAGGGCGGCGTACGCGTCTGGCTCGTGGCCAGCCGCCCAACCACCCGGCACACGCGTCATCTACGGCTACGCGCACTATGCGCCGTGCTCCGTGCTCCGTGCTCCGTGTTATGTATCGTCGCCATCGAAGCCGACTCCTGCGCTCCCCTTTTTTTCCGTTCTTCCAAAGGTCAGATAACAGCCGCGCGTATAGTATATCGCCGGTATGCTATGCCGTTTGTACCGTACGCCGCGCCGCGGACGCGGATCGTACGTGAGTCGAGCGCATGCGATACGGGAATGACAAATGTATGGTGGCACCTTTCGGAAACGTATGCAAATGCATACCGCTCGGAGCCTGTCGCGTCTCATCTGGCTTCGAAAAAAGAAAATAAATCAGCGAACATCGCGATTGTTGGCGCGCGGCGAGCGTGCCGCGCGTTTGCCCATAATCGCGGAAAGTACGCGGTAAATCTGCTGGGCGCCGACCGATACAACCGTGCGTCTTTGTGGGTGTGTGCTCGTGGCTCGCGTGACGGGGTGAGCGCGAAGGGGTCGTGAGACGGCGTAGTCACGTTTCACTGCAGTTCCACACGTTTCGCTTATCGTAATGACGCGTAATGCGGTTCCAGGTAAAAATACGAGGAGTTATAGGCCGCCGGCGCCGGTAGAGCCGTTAATTCCGCCCGTCCCGTCCGTCCGCGCAACAAAAAACCAGATGAACGGAGGAAAGAATTGCGACGCTTAGCGAAGTAAAGCTTTCATAAAGTTCCGCGTCGCATTTGACAATCTCGAGCAGACACGATGCCTCGGTATAACAACGACCAGACTCTCCACGCGCCGGTGTATATCGACGGCGTATATTCAGATATTTCATTCATCCGATAATACCCGGTAATCCTTATTCCCCCGATAATCCCAATAATCCTGATAATACCTGTTCTCCGCAGTGCCGTTTGGCGTTCCTCGCAGGCGGCCACTTATCTGAAAATTTTCGGTTATCCGGCAAACGAAGCGGGCGAAACGTTTGCGAATCGGATGGGCTGTCGCCGGCTGGCGGATCCGGCATTCCAGCCGGTGCGGTGCCTTGCTCGCTCAGAAACATTCGACAAAACTCCAATCCACCCCGTCGCCTCCTTCCCCTCCACCACCAGTGAGATCACGTGGAAATAAGTTTCAGGCGATCGCGCGATAATTTGTAAAATTTTAAGTGCCGAGAAGCAGCCGCGGGCGCTTCCCTCTCGGCGCGTCGCGACGGCATTACGTATTCTCGTGGCACGACATGGGCGTGTAAGAGACCGCGGTCTTCGCGGCCAATGCAAATTTCGCGGAAATATTTCAGAGCTCCCCTGCTCCTCTCTTCTCGCCGTACCCATCCGACCGACCTACGACTATAGCTGACGCTATCCACTGCCACTGCCTGGCGGCACCCTCCAGGAGTCCCCGACGGCCCCGACGCCTTTATCACGGTATCGGCCAAATTCAAGTCCGGGGCCATGCTCCAGAGACGGAATTTATCATCGCAGTAACGTTACCAGTTCAGGCACGTTTGCGACCGAGTACGTTATACTTCAAAACGCGTCCGCGGTTATACGTCAACGACCTGTGTGAAAACTCGTGTGGAAACTCTTGGAATGCTCACGGGGTGTCGAAAGACGAATAAACGCTCGCGGCTTCGTTTTAATTAGATGAGTTCACTCAAAGCCATGTTTTTCTCATCGAAACTTCTTCAAGTGCCCCCTCACGTATTCCCGCTTTTGTCATAGATAGCAATTCAGATCTCCGAGCTCTCTTACTTCGACTCAAATGTACATGCCGCGAAGTGCGTAATTAACGTCTCATAAATGCAGCTATCCAATTAACACGGCTAGCGGGAAGTTTTTATTTTGACCGCTTTGCTTTGAGAGCGTGTCACCTTTTTGCAGCTACGTTTTTCAAAGTCTCCGGGTTCACCGTAGAACGCGTTTGACACGTTATCGCGGAATAGTGTAGTTCGAGCTTACGCGTGAGTAGAACGAAAAATGAGTTTGTCTGTAGGCTCGTATTACGTAACTGATTATTTGCTTTTATTACGAAAGCCACGTAAATTCTGAGTACCAACGTTTTCCGTAGGACACGTCTTGCGAGCAAATCAGCCTCTTCCTTCCTACAGCTTCTTATCTTTTATTGTTTAGAGCTGCAGAGACACAGTTTGTCCTTCGAACAAAACGTTAAGTGGCTCGGACAACTTCAACGACTAAATTGTCTCCGCTCCACTTTTTGCTCGTACTTGGCGAATGAAGAGACAACCCGCTGGAACAAGTATGTTGCTGGGAACGTTACGCTTGCCCATTCATTTGCTCCTTTAACGCAGCCGAGTATACTCTGTATACTTTCTCTACTTCGCTCATCACCAAGTTCTTTGTACCATAATTCGATTATCCGGTTTAGCGTTTACGAGACGCATCTGCAAAGCGTTTTGCGCGCTCTTTCTAACTCGCAGGACCGTTGTGTGTAGATATAGATTTTGCTCCCTGAGACGTCTTTTGCCCGCAGTCAACGTACCAGGGCCATGAGACTTCAGTTTCCGGGGGTTCTTGTTCATGGATTTTTATGCAAAGTAGAAGATGGCATTATCGTATTTAGTCGTTATCCCATTTGCTCTTTCAGTCTGGTATCTTATGGTCCACTTTGGGGATGATAAAAAAATGCAAATCTCTACGTGTCGACGTATATCTGACACGGACTTACTTTGAGCGTAGTCGTTAGTGCTAATGGAACGTCATCGATTAATTTCTCGGGAGCGACTTAACGTTCGTCGCAATATTTTCGTGGAAAACCACAGACGCCCACTTTCCCGCTTCTTCTTCGCTCCTGTTCTTACGCTGTTGTATTAAAAGCATGCCAAAAAGGCATCACCCTATAGTGCACTGTATCTCGTTACTAACGAACCCCTCCCACAGCTTCGTGCTCACGACGACAAGATGCTAAAGAGAAAAGACGCTCTTCTTCCCTTGTGCCTCGTGTGATTTTTCTGCTGTCTCGTACTCTACTGCCACGCTTGCAATTCCTTTGTTTGCCTCTCTACCTTTATGACGCCCCGTTCTTCAAACGATTCTTCAAATTTACTTGCTAATACGGGGAATGACTCGCCGGAGCTGTCGCTACCATTACGCTGACAGAGGCGTATGAGCCACGTGCCTTCATGCGACAAAATTTGTCACGTCAAAGTATCCAACATCTAAAAAGGTCAAAATACGAGCGCATGTATTTGTTGCTTCTGAATTAATCGAATCAAGCTGTGAGCGAATGATATTCGCTGAGTATAAGAGAAATATTTATTCTATTGTCAATGATCCGATACACGTCGTGAACACAGATGTCGTACACGTCAGTTAATCGAATGTACGCTTCATACGCGTACAGTTGCGGAAAGCACGCGGTACTTGAGTTGAATTTCGCATCAAGATACATCCTCTTTCTGTCATCGGGTATCGTCGGCCATGATTATTCGTCGATAGTGCAATTCCCGTCTTCAGCAGACCGTTCTCTCGCGTGGTTTTCATTCATAGCGTAACAGAGCGAGCCTCGAATTCGCCTCGACTGTCGTGCCCCAATTACGTTGGCGACAATTCTCTCTCTCGTTACATTATACCAAAGCCCGCGAGCCAGCCCGACCAATTATTCGCGATCATAGTTACTCGTGCAAATTATCCGGTCGATTAAATTTTCGCGATCGTTCTGTCGGCGAGTACGATGATGGAGTGCCCGAACGTGTGTGACAGAATTATTATCACCGTCGGATACGCGGGCGCACCGGAAGTCGATACCATGCAGCATACTTTTCGTGCGGCTGCTGAGTACTCGTCCGTAATCGAACGCATCAAACACATCGAGTACGTTCAGGACTAATTTTTATCGAATTTCTTGCCCTGACGTAGCCTTTTCAGCAAATCGGTCTTTAGCCTTTAGCAACGTGCGACAGCGGTAACGAAGCCATGCGCAACGCAATTTGCTCGTTGCCAACGTCCAGACGATTTGAATCCGGATTGCGCTTGAGAACAATATAATTAATTCAAAGTAAATCCTCTGCTAACTCGAAAAGCCGATCAGTAACTGCGTTGCTTCCCCTCGGGCGTAACATCGATGCTACAATGCCTGCCTGACCATAGCTGCCGATTGAGCCACGTACCTATTTGTTTACGTCATTATCACCATCAACAAGAGAGACTCGCAGAACATGCACAGAAGAAAATTTTGGTAAGAAGTTCTTTCAATCGAATCCGTCCGATCCGTCCCGGTGCGAAGAATGTAGGTACATACTTGAGACTCTCGTTCGAACGGCTTTTTTCACGACACTGCGCGCCCAGCATACGCCCGCAGCTCTCGCAACTCCAGGAAAAGTTTTCGAGATGCATTAGAGGTGGATGGAGGGAGTGAGAGGAGGAGGAGACAGCAGGCGAAGGAGCGAAGCTAGGGAAAGCGCAGGAGAACAGCTGAGAGAGCGAAATCGGCGGAAAAACGTCTGCTTTTAATTCCATTTCTAATAGAACTCGCCTTCTGCCTAATGCACTCGTAAATAATGCATTTTCCCTCCATGCTCTTTGAGTGCCATTCCTACTCTTTCTACATCGCTCGACGCCTCGGCTACTCTCTCGTGCTGGATGCGACTGACGACGTTAAAACTGCGACTAAAAGGGAATGACGAGTGTAAAAGTAAAACGTCGAATTACGAGTGGTGTAATAGACGTAGTCGGCCGACCTCGATCGCTCGTACACTACGGATAATACGCCTGTGAAATTTCCACTCGGCGCTCTATATCTCCACAGATTCAGCCTTCTCTCTTCTCATTAGGAGCTTAAAGCTATGACGAGAAAGAAATGGAGGATTACGTTACGCACCATGGTAGCGTTTGAGTATCAAATGTTATGACATGCAAGGAGCGTGTAGTTGAAGTATAACGGCTGAATTGAGCGGCCGCTTAATGAAACTGATTTCCTCGACGAATAGACAGGCCTACGTGGGTCAACGTCGACGCCAACGATTGACCGCTCTACTAGTTTTCATCACGAATAATGGATCAAAAGCACGGAACGTTTGCTCACCGAACGCGTTTGACCAATCAGACGCAACAGCGCCAACATGCTCGGATATGGATCGATTAATCGGGTATAAAATTCGGCCGCTTGATTAGTCGCATGAACATGCAACGTCGGGGATGTTAATATTTGATTCCTGCTATATCAAATGGCCGCGATAAATCAACGAGTGGAGTCGTTTGAAAGTAGGAAAATATTAATGTATCGTAGGGTAGCAGCCCGCATCGATTTCAATCGATTAATCGCATGTTTATCGCTCCGAAAGTCTGTTTTTCGAAAGTACCCGCTCGAATTTCTCGTGTTGCAATTGCACCAATGGAAACCGAGCCGATGCCGATTACGTCGAACCGTCCGGAGCGTTAATTAATTCCCGTTGTACCCTCCTCCGTGATTTTAATCTTTTCCGTGCGTATCGAGCCAGCTTGCTCTGGCGTGTTATGTTATCATACTTGATATCGCTAATTGGCAGTACTAATTCCCTGGTTCTGCGTATTACACAGTCTCGTTTGGATTCGTTTCCCTCATCGTTAGCGAATTTTCCGAAGTAGTCCGGAATGGTGTGCAAGCCAATGAGGGTGAAAAACCTTGCCCCGACCGACGTGTCAGTATTTCTCCTGCTGATCAGGGGTTTAACGGAAAGTATCTGATCAGCTTTGCTTTCGCGCCCCGCTGCTCGACATAATTGAACTGTAAAATAGCCTCAAATACGTGTCCATGAGAATTCAACCATATTGGTTAGCCCGATATATCTATCGCGAATTGTCCTGGCATATGATGCACGAATCGAACGGGGAAAGTCCAGGGGGAGAAAGAGAAACAAAATAGAACTAAATAGCTAATCTGCAAACATTCACCTACGGTGGCGGCAATCGGCTTTCAATCGGCCCAGTGGGATAAGTACGTGGTTTCTGTGTGCGAGTGTTTGTACTTGCGGATTCGCTCACGATACAACGCTTTCGTGTGCGTTGAATGGCGTTGATTAGAAACTACTCTGGGAAATAAACGAGCTCAGCCGGTCGGCGTGTATACAGCAGATCCCCCACTCGACGCCCGACGCTCGACGCCCGACGCTCGACGCTCGACGCCAGTCGACGCATCCCTTCACCAACGCGTTTTGCCGGTGTTAGTAGACAGGGGAGAAGGGAGAAGGAAGAAACGAAAGAATCGACTTGAAATAGCGGGGCAGAGGGAAGAAGCGTATGAACACGATGAGGCCGGGATGTTCCCCTCGAAGGTTGCAGGCTAGATCGAGTACATGCTTGCCGAGAGACGTTACACGGGCCGGTGGTGTGTATAATACGTCTGTATACACGGATTACCTGCCAATACGAGTGGCGCGGCGGATAGAAACCGTAACGAGCAAAGGCTCGTCGAGGAAACGGTATAAATTGAATTCCAACGGTAACGTATCGGTTGATTCGAGCGATCACAACGGGCCCGTCGCTGTATCCGGACGAAGGGTTGAGGGGGAGAATGCGAGAGGGGTTGTGGCCGCGGTCCATTATCGAGGGGGCGGCGAAGGAAGATCGTTAAATCATTGGCGCGGTGGCCAGCAATTGCACCTCTCGCGGTTCATTAAAGCCTCACCGACATATCGCCTCGACTATGCGCCCCCAGCCCATAAGGATTCACCAAAGCGATCGTCGCGCACGCAGAATCCCAGCTGAGATTCACCCGGCGAATTCTTACCGCTCAATTTCGCGCGCCTGACAATGTCGTATTGATAGATTTATACCGCCGAGTATATCGTACTGTAGCGAGA
Organism: Priocnemis perturbator; assembly: GCA_963942575.1. NCBI lineage: Eukaryota > Metazoa > Arthropoda > Insecta > Hymenoptera > Pompilidae > Priocnemis > Priocnemis perturbator. The sequence continues at coordinate 8,781,475 of OZ012649.1, read as the reverse complement.
AAAAGAAACGGATGACTGAAGAATCAATAGAGAATTGCGGATTGGTGGCCATTCATGAATGTAAAGTGGCTCTTCGTGGCCTCTGTCCTCGTCTAGCCTACTTGGCGTTGCACATTTGCATATCGTGTGATTGGACCTTGTGCTCGACTAGTCTAGCAGATACAAGATAGAGTTTCACAAATAGCGTCTCTTGTCGCGACAGCGCCAACAGTACGATTGGCATCGATCGAACGGCGGGCCTACAAATTAAAAAGCGTGCCGTGCCCGTGCCGAAGCAGGCATCGTCAATCGAAAATCTTTCCCAGGAACCGTCGATGCCGATAGTCTCCCGATCAAGGCGACATTGATTGCGCCCGGTTTCTTCGCGAGACAGAGGGAGGTAGACAGAGAGCGGGACCGTAAAGTCGTTGTCGCGCCATTACGTCGACGACAGCGACGAAGCGGAAGGCTAATAACCTGGATGCTCGAAGCGTAAATAGCTTTGTCCACGGCAAACAGCCACGGCAAAGAGCGTGTAACGAGTCCGTCGATGTTTTTCCACCAGACAGCGAGGATGTACCTCCTCCGAGGCGAAGTTATAAAGGCATTCCTGATGCGGAGCCGAGAGTCAGTAGACTTCCCGAAACGAGTGAAACTTTTATTTGCGACCAGGCGACGACCGAAGGTAAGTATAATAACGTAGCTGAAAGATTGAGAATCAAACGTCATTCTTTGCCGGCCCTTTCCAATTTCATTTCTTACTCGCAAAATGGAAGTATGATGAGGCATGAGAAACTCTAGCTACGTATATAACTCGCTCGATCAACGAACGTCGGCCTAAAGACAATGTCTCTGACGCTTCGTTAGCGGATCGTTACGAGCCGTTTTCACGGCTTTGTCGAGCGTTTTTTCGCCGCAAGACACATTAAAGTTGGCGAGGCAGTACTGGGATTGGTCGAGTCAAAGAAACTCGATCTGCGCTGCGGCGACTTTTCTTCTTTTCGTTTTCCGCGGCAGCAGGCAGCAGGCAGCAGCCAGCAGGCAGCAGCCACCAGCCGCCGTTCCCCGTTCACTTCCTCCGAGCTGCGAGACCGTCTTCGACTCCTTTGATCCCTCGCGGTAAGATGGAACGGCGAGGGAAAAGAGAAGCAGGGAAAAGTAAAATATTTCCATCGGGTTGACTGAATGAAACTGTCGTTGGTTCGATGGAATCGGGCGCAAGCGACTCTCGACTCCTGCCCCGCTGCTTCTTTTCCCTCACCACGTACTACTCTAATCACGAGGTTACTTCCTCCCGTTGAATTTTGCATTTTCGCCATCGCAAATGGCTCGCCGCCGAGAAGGTTGAGTGAGCGATATATATGCGGACACAGACGGCGAGCTCTGTCAGGGCTTTGAAGGAGGAGAAGCGAACGCCAAAGGCATCGATTGGCCCCCGCAAGACGGTCAACGTTTCCCGAAACTCACCGGATGCTATGGCAACGATATTGCGCCTTTCGCAATGATCGAAGCTCTACGTCGGCGTCGGCGTCGGCGTCGCTTTCATCAGATCGGGGCTGTTGCTGCCTAAGCTCACAGCATCTTTTTCCCGCGGAGGCAATAGGTTCTCTAATTGGAATTCTTACCCCCTGTGCTCGACAGAACAAATTCGGCCGTCCGACCCGGCTGTTCGAACGGCCTCCTCTACATTTTAATTTCGCTCAACTTTGTGTCGTAATAACGTCCAATCGCGTTCTTTGATCGTGACCCCTCTTCAAAGTCGACGCACGCATCCGTAAACCATTATCTATTGATCAGTGCAACGCGGAAGTTCGTAAAGCGCTGTGCCGAGAATTTTCATTTTCCTGCCGAGGTATACGTGCATGGGAATAAATTCTGTCCTCGTGCGGAATGCCTTCCTCCTTCCCCTCGTTCTCTCTTTGATCGCTGTTGTGCTTCCATCGTTGTTCCACATAGATTTTCCCGTGTCGAATTGTCAAACGTTGCTCGTCGCTCATCGGGGTGAGCCAAATTTATTTATTCGTTTCCTTTTATCCAGTATTAACCAATTCTAAATGAACTCGCTTTGAAATGGACTTCCCCGCCCCACCTATTTTTTTTTTTAATTATTGATGCTGCTAGTGCATCGAACGGTGGGCCAGCGTCATCCGTATTTTCGACGAGTTCCGGCCGCGTAAAAATACCGACTCTGTTGAGCGCTTTTATTCGATACTTCCATTCGCTATGGCGCTCATCAAACGCGAGACTGCATTCCCCTGATTATAATTAAATTTCGGCCCCTAAAGCGCGCATCTGATCACTTGACATTTTTCGTTTACCTTTCCCACGAAATATTCGACGCATTCGGTTGGGCAAAGGTCGACGGCATATCGTTGTCGGCGAGAGTCCTGCGACGTACTAACTGACGCGCATTCGGTGACGAAATAAATGGAGCGCTCCAGAGCATGGATCTTCGAGTAGCAAATATTGAGAGAGAGGTCGGATGAGGGAATGTCGCGCGCGAGCACGCGCGCGCGGACGCGGCACAAGTATTCGCAAGTGGCAAATATTGGAGAAGGAGCTGCGAGGTTTCATGAAATACCAACGAGGGGACGGAAGGAGGGTCTGCGTGGGAGGCTGAAGGAGAGAACTCTCGTTAACCCAAAAGCTCGAGAGCTTCCATCCCGCGAGCCCCGGCTTTCAGCCACTTTCCTCCAGGAACTTCCCGCTTATTAAGAGAAATTTAGAAACTTCCTGTTCTTTTGTGACAACTTCTGACTCCGGAGCGTGCGACATCCGAAACACATAATCAGACGCTACTACGGCAGACTCGCTTGCCAAAGCTGTTTTTCTCCGAGTCTCCCTTGAGCAAGATCAACCGAATCATTGAGCACCGTTGGTCTTTCGGTAATTAAGGAATCCTCGCGGTCGGCGATCGCTGGAACTTTCGTCGTGTAATCGCGGCCAAGTTCTTCTCAAATTCCGTACCGGTCCCGTTCGAACGATATCAGCGGAACGGTCTCGCCGAGTCGCGAACGGAAATCGCAGTCCTTGGAGCGGTTAACGAGAAGGTGAAACCGCGTCTTTGAAGTAGCGAGACTGCCAGAGATAGCGGATTTTGGCTGGAGGAATAGTAAGATAGAGAGGGAGGGGGGGGGGGGGGGGACACGAAGGCGAAACTTAATGAGGGTATTATTCCAGAAGTTTATACGTACCTTAGACAAGGTGGTGGGATGCGGATAGAGGTTGACAAGGCAGCTCTGACGTCTTAGCCGGTAGTCCCAGCGCGTTTCCAGGTGCGGTATCTCCATGGTGTCGCAAATGCTCTGCACGTGTGACGCCGTGTGAGCGCTCTGCGGTCCAAAAATCGCGGCAACGCCACTGCGCAGCAAGTGGCAAACTGTAAGCAAAAAGTTGCGTCGCTCGCTGTTTAACCGAGTTCGAGATCACCCGGGAATAGCCGAATTAATTGTCACATTTCATTAACGGCATTACCGCGGTTTCAATTGCTTCTGTTATCACGTTTATAGCTCGCAGAGGAGCCGACAATACAAATCGATAGCTTCGCTGTATAACAGCGGAGTAGAAACTTCGGCAAGCCAAATGGGAATCCCAGTTCTACCGAATTTGCAGAGTCGATATATAGTAGCGGAGAATACGACAATAGAGAGACCGTACGGCATCCGTATTGTATACCGGTAACTGTTTGTGGCTCGAAGGCAAGGATTAATTAAAGCCGCTCTTTCTATCATGTAACCGCGAAAGCGTAAAAAGAGCGAGAGCGTGAACGCGAACGCGTCGTGCGGATCGGCCGCGTAATACGTCGATCCCGCGACCATCATTTTACATTATTAGGGTCGCGGTACACGTTGCACCCGATCGTAAAGCGTCCACTCCAGACGATCCCGCCGTTATCGATTAATCACCGTAACTCGTGCGAACTTTACCGCAGAGCAATTTCGCACTATGCCGGGCTATTTCCTGGCGACGTGTTGCGGACTTTCAACGCCGCCATGGGGTGCGTGATAAACGACGATGCATCGCGCCCTCGCGCGAAAGTCAACCACCGACCGTGAGTGGAGAGACAATCCCGCAGCTTGAATAACTGTACGTCGAACCCCTCCGTTTGCCGGCCAATTTAATTTGTCCAATGAATGTTTTCTATCGTTGCACGATGCTGCCGCTTATGTAACAGCCGTTGCAAGCCTCTCGCTCACCCTCTCACCGCTTTCCTACGATTCAACTCACGCCGTATCCTTCTTCCCGGCCGCTGACGAAGGACGGGAAAAAAACATCACATCGCACTATTCCATTTCTCCGAGTAAGAAGACGGAGAGATCGTCTCAGGGCACTATTCCTTTCAATTACGACTCCGCGGCGATTGTCTTCCCGCCTGGATAGGTCTCGGGTCGCGTACGATTTACGATTTCCAGGCAGGTGGTTCCGATCGTTTATAAATCATACTTGATTATTCTTGCCCTTGGCCACGGCGAGACGTCTCACCTTTGGGAATTTCGGCCGGGAGCGCCGCAGTAAGCCGTGGCCAGTATGTAAATTATGGATAGCTTTATATTATGCGCTGTAATACCGCTCTTACATGTATCAGCCTTTTAATCGCCTAGGGTTTTCTCTTCGTGAGATGGGTCTCTGTAACCGATTACACGCGACCTTTTTTCACGATACGACCGGCGAAGGGGATTAAATTTGCCGCGTCGAAATGGAGAATGGTGTGAGAGTTAAAAAAAATAAAATAAAAGAAAAAAGACCTCTCGGATTTTTATCCAGGGTGAGTAAAGCGTCGTGTAATTGCGTTTGATCCCATTCGTATCAGAACAGCGAGAAAACGTCCCTTTTTTTGAAAATGCAATTAAACATGGCAAGGATCTTCCGGGACGCGTTAATTTATCTTTATTTGCCCTATCCAGCGGATAACATTTTACTTCTTTGACAGCGGGAGGCGCGCGTCGGTGTTTGCCGTCCGACGTGAAAATGTAACTACGGGTTAATATACCGCATATCGCGTTGCCTCTCCCGGCCAACCACTACCCTAATCCGCACCCTTTGACAGCGCTCTATGCCACGTTTCTTTTATGCAAACGTAACATCCTGCAATACCGAGGCAGACAGCGGCGAATTAGGATGAAGAGCTCGCGGCATTTCAGTGAGGGGAAAGAGGTAAGCCATGAGAAGTTTGGAATCCCTTTAGCCGCCTTATTTGCCTGAAATAATCCAATCTAGGAGATTTATGTGTAGGGACAGGTTTTTGAGGGGAATAAATGTAACAGTGGAACTTTTACAAGACCATTCCAATTCGAAATACTCGAGACTTGCGGGACCGTTCTCGTTAGCTGGGGCAGCGCGGGCATCTCGAATTTTCAAGAGAATCGTGTTACAAAAGTACCGGCCCGCGACCTTTCCGCAATCCGCCGACGACGACCAACGGCTTTAATCCTTGGGGCTACCTTTTGATCATTTATTCCGCCCGAAACCGACCTCTGTACCCCGCAGGCTCATCTCTCTGGCATGACAAAAAGGTCGCGGTAAAGGTTTCGCAGATCGTGCGTGTAGGGGAGGACACGAGGTGGTTGCAGGAGAAATAGAAGTGTAGGGAAGAGACACGAAGAGAGAGAAGCGTCGTACTTCCGTTCTCAATCGAGAATCTCTATAATCGGTCCGCAAACTAAGCTTCTGCCGAGCTCGAAGGCTCAAAGTAATGCCGCCGCGGCAGCGTGCCCTCTCGAACGTGCCGCGGGCGCTTTAAGGTTGAAATATGAAATGCGCAAACCGCTATATTGAAATTCCAGATGCAATTTTGCCCGACAGCCCGGAGCGCGTATTGCGGCTGCGGATCGTGTACTCTGGTATTTTTTTCCCTCCTCCCTATCAGTTTCGCGTGCACCGCGACAACACGTACGTCGGGCGTGGTTCAATCTTTCTATTTTCCAAGACATCAGTTCGCCCCGCGATCGCCTCTTTGCCATTGGAACTCAACTTTATTCTCCGTGAAGCGTAGGTGCTGCGAGCTACGCGCGCACGTGTGCGTATGTACGCGGGGCTATGAAACTGTATGACGTGCCCTTTGTGTCAGTTATGGATAGTTGGAGCTCTGTAACGCAGCAGTGATAACGGATAAAGAGAACGGACGAGTTAATATCTGTGGCAGAACCGTGTTTGAGGCACCGGCGACGGCCGAGGGCCGGGGGCAAGACGTCGAGCGATGGCTGTTTCGAAGCGTCGCGCTTTGAGGGGTAAGAACTAAGAACGTGTGGCTTGTCCGACGACGACGACGAGACACGCTCCACTTGGCCCGATTAAGGATCTTACCAGTCGATAACGACACCGACCGCGTCTCACACGATGTAACGTATCAGTATACCGGTACAGGATCTGCGGGTAGACGGCTGCAGCTGGGTGCATATTCCATGCGTCCGTGGTATGCAGTTGGTATCATCCTCCGGCTTTGCGAGCAGATAGGATTATCGCTCCGTAATGTATCAAAGCCAGTTGGCAACCGGGCCGTCCCACATTGGGCGATACCTATTCTCTCGTGGCACACGCTGTTCTCCGCCCTTCTCGCACCTCCTCGTCTAACACCTGTAAAGAGCACTTGTACGTTCTACCGCCCGTCGGCGTCTGCGTCTGCATCGGCATCCTCTTTCTCCACACCCGCCCCATTCGCCTGTCCCTTCCGTTCGAGTGTTAGAACGTGACTGTTTAGTACACGCTGCTGCCGACTGCTATTTCGCGAGCTCCCTCGAGTATCGTTACCGGCGTTATATGATGTGAGCAATGTTAATTGTTATTTAGAGCGTTGTAGCCTCTATAAACTCGGGGACCCGGATTCAGTAGCACCGACGTCGACGCCGACGCCCAGTTAACGCTACGAGCCGGATACGAGCGCTAGATGTGGCTCGAATGCCATGGCTGCGTCGAGAAAAGAAACCGGCAGAATTGTAGGGATCCGTTAATGGCTATTGGCGTCCATGATTACGCCCGATTCGCAGTTAAATATCGTGCTAATTACGGTTAACGCATTGTGTGCCCAGAATGGAAGTGCGCCTGACGCGCGAGCCCTTCCTCTACCGTGTATTTCCGAACGATTCAGTCGCAGTCTAGCGGCCGCAACTTTCCCGTCGGAAACGCAATTTCCGTCCGCGCGGATTCCCGTCAACGATCCGCTGAAACATTACCAACCACTCGTGCGGATACCATCACGTCCCACTTCCTCAAGAACTTCCCCATTTAATTTCAACTTCTGCATCGATCCATATCACCCCCTCTCTCTCTGTCTCTCTAATTGTTATTTTTCTTATTAGCAGCATCGCTGACGGGCAACTCAATGCACGGCCGTATTTCCGGTGCGGAAAAGTTTCACGTTCGACTCTCGTCAAAAATCATGGACGAATCTCTCGCAGGGTGTAGTCAAAATCAATACTTCCGCAGCGGAACTCCGGAATTTGGCTTTATACGAGATCATACGTAAGTACCTTTAACGCGGAAGCCTCGGCGAGGAAGGGCGTGAAAAAATGCAAAAACCTTGAACTATTCGATATAGGTATGTGGGCCGCGCAAGAAAATTCCGCTTTCAGGGACGCCGGGTTTCCCGGGGAACGTTCGCCAGGGGAACGCGTGAGGGCTGGGCGCTAGGGGCTGGGGGTGACCTATTGAATTCTCACGCACGACCCAAATGCGAAAATTGCGTATCGCCTACGCTGTACTGCGAACAAGAGAGCCAGAGGAAAATGGGGAGAACAGAGTGTACTGGAATTTGAAGCCCGATAGCCGCCGATTGGCCGAGTCGTTGTTTGGGAACGGATCTCAATAAAAAAAGCAACCGCTCGGCATGCTGGTTGCGTGGTGGCAAAGGTTCGGCACCCTTGTTGTTTCACGTCTCTTTCCCTATTTTTTTTCTCATTTCAATGTCCTCCCACGCGAAGCCCACCCCCATGGCACATGTCTACACCTCCACCAGACTCGACTTCGACTCCCACCCCGTCTCTTCGTCTCGCGTCATTTCCTCGGCCTGCCAACCGTTCCGGAATTTTCGCTCAACTCGTTTCGCTGTTTGCCAAATGAAACGCTCACGCCGTTTTGTAACGCGAGCACCGCGACGGTATATCACCGGTAACGTCCGCAGTGCGAAACGTATAATCGTAGCACGGTTTATGCAAATTCGCACGTAGAACCAGCGGTAATTTCGCCCGCGCAGTCCGCGGAGCGCGATACCGGGATTCTAGCCCGCCCTACTTCCGTCGAAAACTTTTAACCGCGAGCTTGCCCGTTCCAGGACTATTACGGACACGGGCAAAAATTGTGCTTCATCGACGTGAATTTGCAATGCGCTCTCTCTCTCTCTCTCTCACTCTCTGCGTAACTGTCCGTGCGAGCTGGATACTGCAGCAATTTTGCATTTGCCGAGTTTATAGTTGGCAAACTGATAAAGACCACGCCGTGATATGCGGTAACGCTTTCGGTATTTTGCGTCACTCGCGAAGAATCACAGAGAGAGAGAGACAAAGAGAAATTCGTCCAATGTCGCTCGTTATTCGTAACGCTCGATTGCTCGTTACGAGTTTCTTTCGAGGCACGGTATGCAATTTTAAAGTTCCCCAGATCGCGTTCGTTCACTTTCACGGTCTCGCCCACGCTTTATTCTTCAAAGGAATTCTTCTTCGTCGATGTAATAATTGGCTTCAACTCGCCGCGCGTTTTAGGAAACTTTGCGATGAAACCTTTGCCAAAGTTCGTCCATAGCGTGGCTCATTAGCCGACAGGCGTCTCCTTGACTTGACGTAAAAAAGGTCTTTCCGGGCTGTTGGCCCGACTGTAATTATCCACGAGGCCGGCGGCACCGGCGTGAATTATTCTGTTTTCTTCTGCCCACCTGTGCCCGTAATTCCTCGTTTATTCCACTATCGAGATCCTAGAGTACGAATTTCTTCGTCGGTCGATTCACTTTTAGCTAGGTCATCGAACCAAAGAAATCCGGGATCCGGGGCAAGAAGAAGACGGGGATGAGTGTGCGATTGTTAGTTCGTAAATGCAGGATTATGTTAATTCTCTTCCAAGATTAACGGTGCCAACAACGCTACTGGGCGAGTATCCACATAGGAAGCAAGTGTAGCCCGTCGGAAGCGGGTTGAGTGAGTGGGTTGCGAATGCTAGATATATAGAGGACTAAGGTAAGGGACTGAGACGCCTAGGAGAGAGACTCGAGAGTGATTTTAATCCCTTCGCAATGAAGACCGAATTGTCTTTTAATCTTCCTAATACCGTCTTGGAGAAACTAACTGGTACGCGAAGAAGAGAGGCCGGGCTCAGGGCGAGTGTTTTCTTATATGGAATTTAAACGCGCCACCACCCTTGTTGGCCCCCTAGGTGATGTAGACCGAGGGACAGAGATAGGGAATTGGGACGGGGAGGGACGGTGGCAGAGGTAAAGCGACTTTGTTAAGCGAGATTTACGTTTATCGTCGATTCGTCGAACGACCCAGACGTGCTCCGAGGAGGAAAATCTCGTCAGAGGAGGAAGATCGATACTCGCACAAATAATGCATCCCTCGCACGGATGGAGCACACTTTTCCCGCGCGGGTCATGCTTTATCGCGCTCAGCGCTTCTTGCGATTTTTTCGAGACAAAGCGAAGATTGCAGCGAGGTATCGCGATTCTTTCCAGGGAGATGCAGATGAATAGGTGTATCTTATCCGCGCCATATCCGTATATACGATATTCCTTTTGTATGTGCCGGAGGAAGTAGGCCACCTGGAGAATCTTCGTCAGAAGCACTTGTTTGCGGTGTCAATTTCGAAAGAGGCACGTCCCGGACTGTAAATAAAGTTCCGCCGACGATCGTAATTATGAAACGTCCGCGGAAATAAAAGACTTAATAAAATTTCAATTCAACGAAGCTGCTGTCGGAGAACATTCTTAACGGCATTCTTAATAGTTGGGTGGCGGTAAATTCGAGAGGGCGATCGTTTCTTCACCATATTCACCAACCACCCCGATCCTGAATTCTCCACTTTCCCACGAAAATTCTACCCACAAAGGGGAGTCCAAATCACTTTCTCAGTCCTCTATCGCATCCAATTTAATCCGCATCTCCCCCTACTTTCATTACAAAGATCCGGAATTATTTCAGGCATTGTTTCGTTGCCGTACGCCAGTTCATTCGTTGAACTTGTTCAAATGACTTTTAGAGTCAATTTGCTCGACTTGCCGTTAACCAGACATTTCTGCCCTAAAGCCACGAGGCCACGACCCTCTTCCGCGCCCTACCCTTTTCTGCTTTACGCCATCTTTCCCCCATCTCGCCCAACCGACTCTGGCCGTTTATTCTAATTCCATGATTGACCCTGCGGATACTATTGCCATTATATCGGTTCCGATTTATGCGGAAGGCACTAAGGCAGGGCAACGATAAGCGGCGCTGGAAATATATGTGACGCGATATTTCTTTCGATTTGCGTAAAACCGCTTTCGCGTACCCCCGACTACGTTTTCCGGTAGAAGATCGAAAGACCGTTCGAGAAACGGCTTGACACAGCAAAAAGAGACGTCGTTTTAAAGTGCAAATGTGGACAGCTAGGACGATTAGAATACATCGAGCGCCCCACGGCGATGCTCTTTCGATCGCTGTCACAACGAGAACCGAGGGAGGAAAGACGAGAGAAAAGCTCCTCTTGATAGTTTGTCAGCGTCGTCGTCGCGAAGAAAGTAAAATGCGAGGAATACTAAACGTCACGGCGACCACTTTCGCGAGGGAAACTTTTCTCCTTGCTCGGCGGTATGAAAATGAGCACGATTCACAACCACGGGGAGGATCGTTTTTGAATAACTTCTTTGGTGCGTACTAAACTTCGTTAAAGAGCAATAGCGAAGCATTTTTCCCTGGTTCGTCGTAAATTGTGAAGTTCTTCCGGAACCACGTTTCTTTCCCCGCGCGACGTCGAGTTGTCGGAGAAATTTTTAAAGAGTTGTAGAATAGAGGCGGAGCGGACGATTTTCGTCACCTATAAAACGATCCGTGCCCGCGACAAACGATATTTCTGCCGATCGGGCACATCGTCAGTCGCTCGCAAAATTCCCGCTTCAAAAGTTTCCATCCACCTCTCCCGTCGGCGTCGGTGCCCTTAAGCCTCGAACTTTCGACGGGCAGGCGAGGCTTTTTGTTCCGTAACTTGGGAAATTAGCTTAATGCATTAACGAGAAAAGCCTCCCCGAATTAGTCCGCATCACAAACGCCGGCCTCCTTTCGCAGTTAACCCGCTGGATAACTGCCTATCGACGGGACAGACCCGGCAGGCAACAGATGCTCGAGAAAATTTCCAGCCCTGCCCTGCCCTCGGTAAGAGGATAACAATAGTCGATATGCGCGAGAATTGTTTACGGGAAATGTTTGGCCAACAAAGTCCACTCGCGACGAGGAGCGCTTTCGTTAGAATGTTTCAGCGTGCGGTCGCAATTGGACAGCGGGATCCGTGGACGTTGGCGAAATAACCAAGTTCGTGGGGCCATTGTGCATCAAGGGGGTTGCTGTCGAGACTTTCAGCGCGCGCGCGAGGCAGTTTCTTTGAGCGAGGGAACGCAGCAACAAACGAATCAGCCTCGCTCATGACATCTCGCTACAGTTCGTCAGGGATGCACTGGTCTCGACGAACTTGCCAGGTTACGAGCGTATACCTACGCCCGCGCAGCGTCCATACGATACAGAACGAGGCACGGTAAAGTCTCAAACGTGGCCCAGAGGCTTGGCTCGAGCAAATAAAAGGGGAAGACTGGTCGGAGGCGCGTCTCGTAGGAAATAGAAGTAACGAGCACTTTGGGTACACTGCTGTTCTTAGGATAAAGTCGTGTGGCCCCTTCAGACTGTCTGTTCTTTGTTTCTACCAGGCTGCCAGCTGCCTCAAGATCGAATTTATTATTGAGCCGCCGCACCGGCGCGGGCGTCGGTGCCGGCTGTGTATTGCTGTAAGTAAATGCCGAGACAATCGGGACCAGGATTCGCAGAGTGCGTGCCCAAATGGCGAGGAATAGAAAGAAACGATATTATACGATGCCAGGAGCGTTCAATTGTGGACTAGCATTGACAAGGGATAACGAAGATTGATATAAACACTTCTCACACGACAACGTTCGACGATTGTCCGCGCGCTATTGTGTCGCAATCGACACCGGGCATCTCTGGTTTTGACATGTCCATGCTGACTGCGCTGAAGGAACGATAACGTATCGTGACCGATAGCGATGAAAATATCTCGTCACGCGGAGGGACTTGGTCGATCGGAATTTTCGTCGGCGGAAGTGCCGCACCGTTCGTAACTTCCTGCGTTGTAAAACTCGAGCAATCGTCGAGCGACGCTGGTCCGTCATTCGTCCTTCCGCCCTGTGCGTTATTCGTTTGTTTCGCATTATTCCGACGAAGCGACGAGTTCGGACTCTGGCATGGACGCACAACTTCGTGGCCTAGATTTGACGCACGATTGCTCATCGCGGCGCTTAATAAAGCGTCGCTCACGCCAAGCATCCGAGTGGCCCTTCCTGTGGAGTCATTCGATAAATCAGAAACTTCCGGACTCGAAATAAAGCGGTAGAAAAAAGGAAGAAAAAGCGGGGCAGCCGCTACAGATCGTTAGGGCGGGTCCTATTTCTCCGCAGCTCGTTCTGCCGACGAAAACTGGACTTCCGGTGATGGCTGGACGTGGGCGAGACCGTGTAATGGCCGCGGCAGACTTTTCACCGGCATCGAGCACAATCGTGATTTACCGCTTATACTGACCATTTTATGATAGCCTTTGCCGCCATTACGGGCATTACGAGCGATATTATACAGCCCGATCCATTTTTCAGTAGCCTCCGAGTGTGCCTCGTTTCATATACTTGTATACCGGCCTCGATAACGCGTATCCTTTGTACGGCACACACACACACACAATCACGTTACGGGGCGCACCTCGTGTTTGCCCACCTCGTCCCTTGTATCGATACTTGTATATTATATACCGTGTTTGCGTATGAGTACGACCCTTGGAATACCGTGGCCGGCGAGCTACCTAAGGCCAGCGGATTTGTGCTCACAGAATTTTCGCGGTTGCGCTCCTGGACCGTGGTTTATGAAGTTTATGAGCTGGCACTCGTATAATACACCCTTCTGTATGAGCGCCTAGCGAGGGCAAATTGCTTGTTTACCTCCACGGCTCGTTAATTTTGCTGCGAAAGTAAATCGTGGCCGGTTCCGTAATCTGTCAATGCTCGCTTAAGTGCAGGCTTTCGTGATGGCTCGGGATTACTGTGAATATACGAGTTATACGCGGTGAGATACGGTACTCTTGTTTCGTTATATGTTTATCGAGTTTGTCAAGTCCACCCGACGACGGACGGGATGCTGCACTCGTGTATGTAGTGGTTTCCTACGATCGTCATAAACGAGAGAATACGTTTGTTTGTTTCACCAACGAAACGGGACGTACGCGTACGTCAAACAATTGACTTGATAAAAGGATTCGCATTTATGGGGGATAAAATGTTTTGTTTCTCACGGTCACCCCTATAATTCTACCAAAAGTTTTCCTCAGTTTCCCATCGATTTTTCGCCATAATGGCAAATAAGGCTCCTCGCAACGTGGTAAAAGCGAAATTGTCTGTTTCACGGAGCACCGGTAGTTAAAAATATTTCATTGAATATACATCGCGCCACTTGGTCCGATGCATTAAGAATGTGTTTCCATCGCCCATCGCGATTTATAGCACAAGCTCTTGCAACCGTTTCCGGTGGTATTGTTTCATGGACGAGAGAGCTATTTCCTGGTGCAGTATCAATTCGTTACGGCTGAAACCGCTTTGATCTGACACTAATTTGGTATGCGATTATTAAAAATACCAAATATTCATGAATGTCCTGTTTTTTTTTTAATATCCTTTCTTTAACATCGAACACCTCGTAATGTTTTCCATTGTCTGAACTTAATATGAGTACAACCGGGGGGAAGCGCTGATCTGAGCGCGGTGTATGGAAAACGAGACCCGTCTAATTGGCGATGGAGAAGGAATTGCAGGATGCAATCTTTCGTTGTCATGTAAATGCAATAGGTTAACCGGGAAGATACATATTCAAAACTTCCGGTGCTGTTTTTGTACAACGGCCGATCGAGGAACGGTTTTCTACCGAAATTCACGGTATGCAAATACATCGGTACGCGGCTGTATTTGCATATGCCGAAAGGTGCGGCCGACGGTCGGCGCACGGTCCTTCGTCGATAGACGGATATATATCCCACGCCGTCGTCCGGGGCCGTCATGCGAAGTCAGGTATTACTGTCGCTGCAAAATTGGACCGCCGTTCGTCAGATTATTGAATCTCGCAAATTGATTGCGAATCATCTGCTCTCAAGCTGCAGATTAAACGTGCGATTCCGTTCGACCTATAGGCTGCGCGATTATGGCCATTCGGACGAGACGATGTTTAATAAAGAAAACCCTTTAAAAAAATGTAAGTTGTATTAGACATTTCTGACACGATTTGGGCCGTTCACGACGTCGGCACAATTAATTTGACCGTTTCGAGCGTTTTCGTAGGAACGATGAATCAGCCCCAACGGAATTGTTCCAACAAAGTCAAAGATGTAGCGAGCGGAAAATGAATCGTATTTCATTTCCTGTAACTATCCGCAGCTGTTGCCGTATAGTGCCAGATTACAACGAAAGAAGAGTTCGTTGTGCGCGTCTGAGCATAAACGGTTCCCTCTACTTACGGTACAGTCCGTGAAAGGAGTGGTCTATTGTAAGCTGCGATACCGTGAGGGCTGTTCGCAATCGGTGGAAATTCACTTGGGCTTCGGATGCCTTTTGTCGACCAGAAACGACGAGAAACGACCAGCTTGCAATTGTTTCGTCCCTCGGACCCGGGAATTATCGAATTACTCCGTCATCGTCTGGCCGTTTGTCGTCCACCTTCGGCCGTTGGTCGTCCCTGATTACTCTCACAGATGAATACCCGGTCCGTCTCATCGAGCACACGCGGAAAAAGTTTCTCGATGCCTTCGTCGACATCGCGTGACGCCGACGCTGACGCCTTTCTCAAACAGTAATCGTGTCGTTTTATACGTCTGACATCGGATATTACTTCCAGCAAGTTTTAGTTTCTCAGTTAATAATCACTTACGAAGTTAATTGGAGTTGGTAGATGGGAAACGATCCCCGGCAAAAAAAAAAAGACAAGGGAAATTTTTGCAGGAAAGTTTTTCCATTGGCTTATTGAGGTGGTCAGCTAGCACCGGTCGAACCGACATTTCGGATCCGCCGCACGCGCCAAGTAAAGCAAAGTTTTTTGCATCCCGCGAAATGCTCAGGTTCGAAGAAGAAAAAGGAAAGACCGCAGTCGCGGGAGTCGCCGGCGTAGACGGTAGACGGTAGACACAAATGTAATTTAAATCGTGAACCGCACGAGCGCCACGAACACTGCGATAACGAAGAGCCGTTTTTGTTTTACAGCTCAACGCTGGGAAGCGAGCGGTTGGAGAATTTTTTTCCCCGTCGGATGTGACGGGACGGGACGTTCGCGCGTGCAGCGCCAATTTTCTTCGCACAATAAAGCTACGCCGAAATTGGAGAAACAGCGATAGCGCGCGGTCACATTGAAAATGCCGGTAATGCGCGAGTGAGCCGACAGCGCGGATGCAGTTCATAAATCGTGAATGATTTAGTCACATTATCCACGATGCTGGCGGCATTGGGGTACAGGGACGCGCAGCGTGAACAGAAACGAGTACGCGCGAAATATACGATATTTCCATCAAATGCACGAGTGCGGCGAGATATACAAAGTCAATGGACGATATTAAATCGGTCGAGGAGAGCCAACTGCGTTGTGCAGTAAATTACGGCTTACTGTAAACCCGCGCTAATCTGCCGTTAAGCCACCTGGGCTACTCGCCGAGATTCAGGGTAAAATTATACCGAATCGCAGGTCAACGTGACCCACTCGATCCTCGTTAATTCTCCCGCTTGATCGACCGTCCGTAATTTACAGTCGGCCAGTGAGTACCGTTGCTGCCAAGTAATTATCTATCAGTCAGGCTACGGATGTGGGTCAATAAAATTAGCAGAAGATACGGTTAGAGGCTCATCGACGTCGATCAGCGTCGCCGAAGGGGATTCGTAGATAAAGTGCGAATATCATGACAGTGCGATCGATCGGTGGAAATAAAATGCGCCGGGCGGAATTGATATTGAATGAACGCTTTTAAACGGAAACGCGTTGAACGGCAAGCCGATTAGTGTAGCGAACTTCGTTACGCCGGCGGCCCTTGTCGTGAGAATATGACGGCGGGGTCACGTTGGTGGTAAAATCGGTAGGCGCGGATATAATCGGAGGGTATCGGCAATTTCGGCTGCACTAGACAACCACCCCTACACACTCGTTACCTGGCGTTGTAATTAAGCGTGAGTCTATAGATACAACGCAGGTTAGTAACTTAGTAACGTGAACGACATGGTATACGTTGCTGCGATATAGATTAATATGTGGCGTACGTACACATGGCCGTGTACATGAGGACAGTGATGCGACGAACGTCATATGGCGCACAAGCCAGGCCATTGCAGCTGCCCATTTGCTCTATGAATCTCTCCATGATCGCATCCATCCTCGACGCGGAGTATGAGCCCCTTTGACACACCCTCTGCCTCTCCCTCCTACCCTCCTTCCAATAATAATTCAATAATTAATTTTCCTATTATCCACTTGGCCGCCGTCCGACAACTGAGCTTGGCAACGGACATGGCGTATTGATAAATCGAACCAAAGGAATCTCTCGTAAAGACGATCGCTCACGCCGCGGCTATTGACGTGATCTATCTAACGACGCTTTATGGAGATGGATATTTACATAAGGATCTCATTAAGCCAGTACGTAGCGGATTATCCGATTGAACGAAAAGCCAGGGTCGCGAGCCTCTATCATCCTTACAATTAACTGGCAGCTGCTCCTTCGCCACTGGTCAATCAACTCCACCGGCCTTCCCCCTTCGGAAGCACTGATCCGTGAGTGATGTACCAATTTGATAACAGACTTTGCCTCGCTCTTTCGGACCGAGAGCGGTTCAGCCGGGCTGCGAATTCGCAGCGCGGTATACAAGCCAATTACATCGTCCCGGAGCCGTGTTTAAGATCTAATGGAATTACTCGACGACGGAGAAGCGAACGTAGAGGGGGAGTAAAACTAACTTCTCGTTTCTGCGAATCCCGTCGTTCCCCAAGTAGCTTCATTCCGCGCTCACATATTCATATTAAACGCACAATCTTTTTCGCCGCGTCGTTGTGCGCCGTCGTCTCGGTTATATTACAATTCCAAACGAGGTGCTGCTCGTACGACATTATCCGTTTGCCTCGAACCACCCGGCATATGTCCTCGTGTCTACAGAGAAACAAGAGGCGAATGAAAGGCGCGCGAGAAAGCGAGAAAGAGATGGAAGAGAGAGAGAGAGAGACGCAGGGAACAAGGATAAGAATGTGTATATGTGGCATAAGGCAGGCTGAACCCCAGTCTCGTTTCCTTCTAGACTCGTATTACGAGCAGGCATCTTTCGCGGTACGTATAAAATGCTTCCGCACGAAAATACGGATCTTTGGCATTCACGTGAGAAGGGTGGAATCGAAGCAGCGTCAGCAAGACGAGTAAAACAACACGTTCGCTCACTTGAGCGCCCGCTATATTTTCCCATCGAAACTCTTCTCCGCTCTGGTAGCCGAAGAAGGGTGCATCGAGTATGATTAAGAGAATAGAGAAACCGGACAATAATTTCTCTTCGTTACATGTAATATTTCCGTCGTTAGGGCGTGTGGAGCGGATTTTTCAGGCGGAGCCGCTATTTCTTGGGAGAAGTGACGTTTTAATTACCCGCTCATGCGTTATGTACATATTACGTGGTTTTAACGGCATCCAGACAGTGAACGATTATCGTGTGGCGAGAGTTTTGAAATAACGTTTCTTATACTGGTGAGTTTTCGGCGTGGCTGATGCCCTGCTGATTAAAATGTCACTCAGCCCCGGGTACCTTATCACTTTCAAGCGCGTACACGTGTCGTGCACTACTTTCAATATACCGCAGGAAGAAATAGCTTCACGTACGTGAGTGGAGATAGATAGCGGGTGAAAGGGTTAGGTAGCATGTGAAAAGGGAGAGGCCGGTGGGTGGCTGGGTGGGTGGAGAACGAAGGGCGCAAAGTAACTTTATATGACTTTGAAAGAGGTAATGAACGAGGTAGGCACTACAAAGTTTGACAGGACAGGCAGCGTCGGTTAAAGTTCCAGTAGCGCTGTGCATGGCGGAATATGTAAAATGGGAGAGGAGGAGTACCCTTGTATGCGCTCAGCTTCGCGTACAGGAAGAATTATGGCGTAAGATTGAAGTGCGGAAGTTTATAATAACATAGCTTGGAAAATGCCGATTCGCTGTTTCGTCATAACTCAGACTCCCCCTCCTAGCGTACGAAAGAAACTTTCTTATGTAAAGTATCGCCGCGCGAAAGGTTAAACATGTCCGCTACAAATTTCGATATCGACAGGTTTATTAGTAATGAGAGTAAACAGTTCGCTCGGAAAGTACGGGGCCCTAGAATAAACACCAGCAGACAATCTCATAAGAAAAACACCAACAACCGTGGCGGATTCGATTTTCTACCGAAGCCGGGGCAATGCGATTTTTTCACATCCGAGTTCTTTCCTCGAACTCGCAACAAGCTTTCGCACTTAAATTCTTTAGCGGATTTCAAAATTTCTCGAGAACTTTGAATGATTTTTTGCGTTCCTTTTGTTTTCATTTCGTCGCTCTTTCTTCCTCCAAGTGTTTCTTAACTAGGAAATAAGTAGATGTAATCAATCACCCGCGTTCTGCTTCGAAGCTGCTCCGGAGTTTACTTCCTCAGCTACGAAGTTTCTGATAAACTCGCCGTGCCGAAGGAAACAGATGAATCACACGATTTCGCAGGAGTAATTCTCAATACAATTAAGCTCACGAATGTAAATAAACTCTCTTTTTAAATGCTGCCGGTTGAGATACGAGACTGATTAAATACAATTTAATTACGTTTACGTCTTTCTATACACGCCCGACACAACCTCCCACGAATAAATCCTTCCGATCCAACACGATCGAGGAGTATCTTCCTCTTCCGCAAGCTTCGCATTCTCGAGGACTGAAGAAAAATCGCGAGCTCTGTGAAGCCTCGAGACAGAACGAAATTATTAAGGAAAGCCCTTAGTCACGAGCCGGAGCTGAATGTTGCGCGCCATGGCCAATTTCCAATATATATTCATGCGCTTCGTTATCGTAAAAATTGCTGTCCCCACGGCGTCCTCATTCCTACGGCTAGCCAGCGAAGAGAAGAACCCTATATTGCGATGCGCTTTGCCGCATCGACCTCAACAGCCGGTAACTGAAGCGATACAATATTGGGGACTGGCGGTGTCAATATCATTAGGAACGACCATGTCCCGCCCTCCTCAAACTTCTCATGACGGCTCATAACAGTGTTGTGTCAATTCAAAGACTCTGGCTTACGCGCTTTCGAAAAGCATTAGAAGAATCTGTAATCTGTGACGGTAAACGTAGCAGTCGTATGGCGCAGCTGGATTGTATAAATGAGAGCTTTAAAGTAAACTTACTGAAGAAAAGCATGGCGCGAAGTCGTTTGGCGTGGTACTGACACTATCCAGAAGCAACATCAATATCGCATCTTGTTGCGTAGCTACGTCTTACTTCAGCGATGCTTGGTGTGTGCGCGCGCGAGAATCCCTCGGCAATGTACGACGTCACATTTATACCAAGTGTTCGCGGCGCAATTTCGACGACGCAAACCTATCCAGAGCTATCCATGCCGGCGCAACGACGACACCCATCTTCGGCTGTGTCCTGACAATGTCGGGCGAATTGTCCGCGTTAGGAAACGGTTATACCCTCCGATAACGTCAGCGAGATCGCGCGAGAAAGAGCTTGGCGCTATTTTCGAGCGCAATGTACCGAGCGTGCATCTATCCACTCTGCCGTTCGATGACATTTTTACGTCGTTAAGTGTCCTCTTTGACAGATTTCTCGGAAAATGATATCGCCGTGTCGACACGTGGACGAGGCGGCGTGATACGTGGAAGCGGGCGAGCTGTGATATGAGACAGGGATCTACGACAAAATAATGCCTTGTAATAACATTTTTCCGACAATGAGGCTACGTTGGAGAAAGAAATATGACGCCGTAAGGAGATTGCGCTTGCCCTCGTAACGGATTATAGTTCTGATTAAAATGCTGCGCGACACTTTTTCGCCGTCCGCTGTTCTTTCGGTTCTTCGCGTACTCGTATTACCGTTGCATTATATTTATTATACGTGCGGTATTGTTTGGTCGACTTGGAGGTCTGCGATATACGGAAAAGGTCTCTCGGGCACGATGCGAACAAATTTCAACGCTACTATTAACGGGGTCCGATTGTACGTGGGATTGGAAATCGTTCAAAACTTACGTCCACAAATTCAGAGCGCAGGTTAACCTCGGAATGCCAACGCATTGGAATTTCAGATGACAACTCGGTTTGGGTGTGGCCATGGAATTCGTTCTACCTCATGTCCGGGTATGTCCTAGACAATTATTGCTGATGAAGATCGTACGTATCTGGGTGCGCAATTCGCCTTACAACTTGTGAACGATAGCATAGCAACGTTGATTATCTACATCTCATCGAGCAGCTACTACAAGCACGACGTTGCGACGTCGACGTGCACTTTATCCACAATTTCGAAACTCTGCTGTGCGCGTGATGTGATCGAACGAGCGATACGTTTCCAAACGAACGTGACGTTATAGAACGCAAATAGATAAAACGCACATGAGCTTAGCGCGTTGACTGGCACGTCGCTAATATCCGAATAACAGATGATTTTACGTGTTCCTTCGACGCCGTGTGACGTCGCGCCGCTGAAATGCGGATAGTCCGTACTTCAATGTCAATTCGGCGAGCAGCGCGACGTTTGAAGGCATCGGTTAAAAGCGTTTTCGGGTACCGGTTCGATGTATTAACAGAAGCAAACATTTCGCCCCCGAGCGAAAGTTCGCCAATTTGGCGTCGGCAATGAACGCGTTAACAGTGCCGCAGGCGAGAAACGGAAGGAGTTACTATTGCCGTTCTCTCGTAATGGAGCAGGAAGTCTGACAGGATAATCCGAGAACACGCTGTCTAATGTACATCGAATATCATAATTTCTTACACATGTACACGCTACTTGCCGGCAGAAGCACTTAGCACTTGCGCCGCTAAGCTCTCGATCGCGCTTACGTCTACGTTCTGATTACTCGCTCATAGTATGGCGAGGAATAGTTGTTGCTGTTTTGCTGCATCTCGCTTCTCGAAGGCGCACGGGAAGCTCGCGAGCAAAGATTACATACAACTCATCGAGTATCCGCCGACGCGTATTTCCCACGATATACAGGCACTATTCCCCGGCGAATGTACAAGACGTACGTCTGGCTCTACGACGTGCCAGTCGAATGGCACGATTGGGAACGCGCTCCCCTACAGCCGAACTCGAGAAAATCGCGCAGTAACTTTACACGGAATTTCAAGCGAACACGGCCGTGATATATTGATCGCTATTAAAGCCCTCGGTAATTCCGGCGCAAAGTGTCCGGCAAAAATTACGCTCGTAAATCTAGCGAGATCGCGCGAGCCGGTAAGAACGCCACGGCTGATTCCGAGGGCAGCGAGAACGTGCCCGATACAGTAGTTACGTTTTTTAATTGGACTCATTCCGGCCCGCCCGCGCCGGGGAAATGTATGTATTTCCTCTCCTTTTCATTACTTCATCCGCGAGTTCACGGTTGCCGCGCTCGACGATCAAACAAGTAGATCTCTTGGTGCGCCGAAAAAACTGGCGCTCCCCTCATTTTCCCGCGATACATGGACTCGGTTCATTTCAATTATATTATTGCAATCTTTCGAGCGACCGCCGGCGTTCATTCAGAATTTCCCACGGAACAATCGTTATTTGTATTTCAAGCTTCCAGAATGGAGGCTATGGGTTTTATCATGCAGCCGCGAGGAAAGTTTCTGACCCCGCGACGCCTTCTACTCGACTGGATGGGTATTAAAGTTGGCGAAAGAGGAAAGTTTTTACAACTTGCCGGTGGTTGTCGTTATGATCCGTCCTGCCGCGCTGGCAAGATTCACGGCAGACTTTCGACGCGTCGGCCGCAGATCAAATCAAGAAGTGGAAAGTACAGAGAGATATATCCGCGGTAATGGAATTTGCTCTGTTGAAATTTCGACGATTTTCCGAGGACCCGCCGCTCGATTCTCCCAACTTTCCCCGCCCTCCCACGCTCACCCTCGTATACGCTCTTGATCCGCGGATTAAAGTGACGGAAGTCTATCCACGTCCGCAGATACATTTCTCAGCATGGCGAATAGTCGTGACGGATCTCGTTGCGCCCGTCTGTCCGGAAACATTTCTTGATTGAAGCCGCTCGTTGTATCGTTTCGTGATAAATTGCAATTGTTTCGCCAACTTAACCCTTTCAAGATTATGAAACCTTATGGATCACCGGTAATGATCCGGTGGAAAGGGGGGGGATGAGATGACCTAGATACGGGATATCTTTCTCACCGGCGAACCCTGCTTGACAAATATCTGGCTACGCCTGTCCGTCTCGAGATTTCAAGTTCCACCGAAACAGCGCCTAATGTGCCGAGGAGCGATAGCGTAAGGGATGAAAGCAATAATCGCTGCTTTTCCCGAGACAAACAGCGTCTGTTAAAAAGTGCTCTCTTTATGTCTGGAGAGGAAAAGGAGTGACAAACGAGCGAGGCACTTTGTAAGGAAATCTCGTCGAGGCGACATCCTTCGCGGTGGGTACATCGAGGCAGCGCATCGTGGCGGCGCGTAACCGGAAATGAGGGACCGCGAATTCATGAAAGAAGAACGAGCGGGATTCACAGGCCGGGAAAAACGAATAAGCATGTATGCAAAGCGTGCTGCGCGGTCCGTGCGGCGAGCAGGGCGGGCGGAGGAGGGTGAAGCTTAATGAAAAATCGATGCTGGCGACTACGAAAGCCGAGGAGAGTCTCATGGATGCTCGCCTGTAGGGTGTAAGTGTCCGTAAGCGCAGTCGTTGTGGGCAGAGGTTGGACAGAGGGCAGGGAGAGAGAGAGAGAGAGAGAGAGAGAGAAAACGGGGCCGGCGTGGATGGCCTTTTGCGCGATAAAAATCCCGCGGCTATGCAAATTCCTCGGCGTTGAAATCCCGCGGAAGATTAACACAGCCGAAACCGTCTCCTCTCTCGCCTCTTGCTAATACTTGCCCCTCCTCTCTACGCGTCCGTGCGAGAGGAAATGCCAGACCCCATCGCAGCCGCTCGTCGCGTTTTACTCGCCACCTTATATTCTATGACGCGCCGCGTATGCATTTTCCACGGACACGCGACATTGATTTATACGAAAGCGTTGGGAAACGCTTGCGTCCGCTCTTGACGTTCCAAGCTCTCTACGTACCTGCACCGTACGGATCCAGTCTTCACGTTCAAGGGACGTCATTCTCCGACATTTGCATGACAAAATTGCGGATGAAATTAGTGCGTCGGCGTACACGCGTCTATGCGCACCCACGTACTTACCGGCCGTTCCCGTCCTGAGGACAGAATGACGCAGAGTCTAACGCCTTTTGTCCCTTCTATAGGGTAGCATAAAAGTTCGCAGCGACGACTCTCATCTGGCCTCCGCGTCTAGTCTACCGTAAAACTGGCGGCAAAGCTCGACCTCTTCCACTATCCGCGCTCACCGACCGCTCTTTGATCCGCCGGAATTGTCCACGTTCCTCGTCCACGTACACCCAGTAACATGTACGCTGCCGTTGATATTATTGCACGGTGGTCGACGGAAATGCATCGGGTAAAGGCACTGTGAGCTGAAGACCACCGGACGCGTACGATAATACTTTCGTCCGTTCGACGTTGTAAAGTGCAAGGCATAAACCGGAAAAGGAATGACGGGGCTTTCCTGCGGCGCTAATGGCACGGACGAGCTGTGGGATAGAACCGTCGTCTTACGGGACTTACTGCCCCACGCAAAAAAGTGCCATGCCCGAATCTTTTGGAGACTCACGGAGGGTGTCAATAGGCACTGCGAGATCGACGGGCAGCCCTCAATTCGCAGCAACTTCTGAGATATTGCATTTTGAAAATGCCAAAAAATTAGACATTTTTTTTATCGTCGCCATTGATAGCATCATATAGAGCATAAAAATAGCTTCAAAAAACACTACTTGTTTTCTGCTCTATCTCAAATAGTTTCGGTGTGAGAAGCATTTTAGTATTTGAATATATGTATTATTAAGGTCTGACCAATGGTTGACTTTTATCACTGGATTCTGAACAAATTCGTCTCT
The DNA here is from genome assembly GCA_963942575.1 of Priocnemis perturbator. Lineage (NCBI taxonomy): Eukaryota > Metazoa > Arthropoda > Insecta > Hymenoptera > Pompilidae > Priocnemis > Priocnemis perturbator. The sequence goes on along the minus strand of OZ012649.1, from coordinate 8,757,090 downwards.
CGCGCCGAAACTATTTCAGATAGAGCAGAAAACAAGTAGTGTTTTTTGAAGCTCTTTTTATGCTCTATCAGAGACTTTCCACCGCTGTGGCAATGGTGGTAAATTCATGGTGAATCAATGGTCTCAATCAATGGTGAGAGTTAACTCGCGTTGGTAAAGTTTACAAAAGCTTCGGTGCCAATTGTCACCGTAGTTGTTAATTGATATTTAGTCGTTGTTTCTCTGATAAGAGGCTACGTCTGCAGGCGCAATCGGGCAGGTAGTCTCGCCGCTAACTTTACTCTTCCGCCTACTAACAATCCGATTAACGCTTTCCTCTCATTGTCAGTTCCCTCCCTCCTTCATTCTCCGTCCGCTCTGCTTCTTACTTTGTCGCAGTTCCGCTGACAGGCTACAATTGTAATTTATTATTCTCCTTATGGAAGCAACGTCGCAGGGCGACGCAACGACGATAAAATTTTCTTTCTCCCTTTAAAGAACAAAAGTCCGTGCCGCTGAGAAATTAGAGGAGCTACGTACTCTATACCGTCGCGTAATTAATCAACCCTCGGCCGCGAAAACTCCAGAAGTTTAACTATGAACGCGCCAAAACTATATAATGACATTTAATTTCTGGTTCCAAAATCCGATAAAGGCGATAAATTTTGCCTAACGAGGTGAAAGATAGGCAAGAGAATAAATGCACTTACGGGGTCACAAATTCGTCCACAACGTCAACATAATGAATCGACGTTGAAACGACGATGACAACGCATCTGCATACGTTAATAGAAAAGGTATGTTGCATTAATCAGGTAATATTGTAAGGGTTAATGCGTCAAAATATGTTCGATTACGAGTAATGGTACATTAATGGGAAAATTACAGTCGCTCATTCGCGATATGATATACCCATGCATTTGCATTAATCCGTTATTTTGCGGCCGTTCTGATATAGCTACGTCATAATGTACTATGTATTGTTGAATTTCGAACGACCATAAATGTTCCGTTTTCAATTACCAGCTAGTCGAAAACGCACCGGCTTTGATTCAAAATAACCCGTCCGCTAACAAAGGTATGTCGACTATTTACGGTAATGTAGCGTGGTCAGCTAGATATTCTTGAGCATCGATAAAGGGCCCAATGAAACACGGACGTTATATAAAGTCGTATATATCAGTCGAACATGGTGGACGGACATTGTGTGTGCACGTTATAAAATTGAGTGCGCACGCCCGTCGACAATTAATTTTCGACGAATTGAGCCGAATTTTTGGTGCCGACACTGCGCGACTCTCAACGACGTTTCACGGGCCGCGGTGAGCGAGCTATTAAATATACGATGAGATTAAAGAAGAATAAATGAGCAATTTATATCTTCCGCTTATGCTAAACGAGTTTGGAAGTTCAACGACGATAAAAACGCAGCGCAGGCTATAAAATGCACAGCAGCGCCGAGTCGCATACTTCTCGGATTCTGCCAGAAAACATGGTATGATATAAATCGATACCTAATCAAGAATTTCCACATTTTTTGCATAGTTTTAGCCGGATGTGCCGAGCTATTGAGAGTTGGGCGGGCAGTTTCTAGTGGTCTAGTTTCAGGGCAAAGTATACTCTATCGAATGGTAGAGGTGCGGGGCAAAAAAATGCTTAAACTTTTTGGCCTATTTTTAGGCAATGCCTAAACTACGTGCTTGTTGAAACGGGTTCTGAACAGTGCCTACCAACGTCTCTGCGCCGGCGCCGGTCCAATAGCTAGCATTTTTGTATCTTGTCGGCGCTGTTTTACTGATATCGGAGTCAAGGCTCGGCCGTGTGTACAGAGCGTTTTAGAGAGAGCGTAAAGGAGTGAGGAGAGAATACGAAACGGCGTTCCAAACAGTCAATCCAGCTCGTTGAACTCTTTTTCCCTTTCTGCGCGGAACGATAATTACGCCTGCCTCATAGGCGATCGGCGCCAGTTATCCCCGCAGGTATTTTTCAATCAGTCCGCGTTTTATTGGAAATCGTCGAGCGAGAATTCCCGCACCATGGATTGGCTCCGAAGCTCGGTGATTACAAGGAAACGGCGAATGTTAACGAGATTCCAGCGATACCGACGAAGACAACGAAGCCTCATCTCACGCATATGTGGAGCTGCTTTCGATCAGTTGCTTCGCACGGCAGTCGAGTGCAGCCTTCTGCGTGTGTGCGGAGTTTTCAACATTTTCACAGTTCACATCTCCTTTTGTTGGAAATCCGGCACTTTTTTCAATTGAGCCACGGAATAGATTGAAAGGGACTATTTGAGCGTGAATATTGCATAATTTTCGTGCGCTTCAGACCGGTATGTGCACTCGACGAAATCATTTTTCACGCCGTGACGGAATTTCATTTTAATGATCTAACTTGCCGAATTCGACTCCGGCAACTAACTGTGTTAACATCATCTTATCGCTTGAGCGGAAGATTAATTACTAGGTCGGCTACATTGGCGTCTATGAGTTGTACGTCCGCCGATGCACTCTATAATTAAGGCGCGCGCGCGCGCCGCTGGGCGCCAAGTATTTTAAGTTCATTTATCGTTTTTAATTCAGGACCGGTAGAAAATGGTAAAAATTGTGCGCCAGTAGGGGTGCATATGTACGTATATTCGGCTGCAGCTTAGCAACGTGAAAATCTGGTAAATATGGCGCATACGCATGCAGCTCTGCACGAATAAATTGCAAAAAGGTAATTGAACGTGTCGATTGGAAAGAAATAATTGGAAAAATATTCAATACACCGGGCACGAGGGAAAAAATATTTTTTACTATTTCTCACACCGTCGTCGGTGTTCTAGCATTGCAGCGACTCGCCTTTTTTTTTTCAACGCTCCATGCAGGTACCGTATACATCGTGCATGGATATAGGTACCTGCGTGCACTCTTTAATCCCGATACAATTGAATTTCCGACAGTGCACAGCCTTCCGTGCGCTTGAAACTCTAGCAACTACAGAGATGGATGCGCTTCGTTACGCGATCGTTATAGACTCGCGCTTACCCGCATAGGCACGTCCGATCTTGGCAAAGTTCTCCCTTTCGGCAAGGTATAGTTTGGTGATTAAAACGGTCTCGGGATGGGAACTGTCCGATAGTCTGCTCGCCCGTCAAATGCATCTGCATGTACCTGTACCTTTCTCCTTCAACGCGTTTGACCCGCAGCGAGTCGATTTACTTGGAAACTCTAGCCGAACAAACTCAATTTTCGCCCTGGAGTCAAAGATCGTACGAGGGATTAGCTCGATTCAAGCGTTGACGTTCGATGCAGTCGAAGGAAGGAATAGGGCTAGTCGGAGGTATCGATTAATGCGAGCTCACCGTCTCCGTCTCGAGACGTCGCGCGTCGCGTCGTCTGGTCGAGAAGGAAGCACACCGTTTGCCGGCAAAATAATCTCCCCGGCCATGAAGATGGCTGGCCGGAATTCCAACGATTTAACGAAGAACATAAAGTCACTCTTCCGGTAAGGGAAGCGCTAAGCGCTCGCACACACGATATACATGCGCCGGTATCTCTATCCACGCGAATTTAGCCAGGCCGAATCGGCAAAGTGTAAGAAAAGATACGACTTCCGGCGGAGCGTGAAGTACGGCCTGATGCATTTCGCGCGGCGACGCTCCGCTAAATTTATTAAAAGTCGTCGAACGACCCCGCGTGCGCAGGGGAATTATGGCTGAACGAAACTCTGCCGCTTAATTGACGACTGAAAAGTTTCGATCGGCGGCGACGTGAGAGATTCGGAAAGCAACCGGCTGCGAGCGGTGTGTGTGCCGCTGGTTCGACCGAGCGTGAGGAATAGTTTCGCGGCAATAACGTCGATTCGCGACCCGCCATGACGGAATAAGCAAATTAACGAGTGTGAAACGGTACATTTATTTCTTCTCGCGGGGCCGTGTGCGCAATTATCGGCTGCCGATGAAACGAAACGCAGCAGGCATTTTCTTCGCTCGCTGCGCTTCGTGTTGCTCGCCGGGCTAATCGGACAACAAGAAAGAACGGCGACATCGTCGCTGACATATCTTTTACTTTTTGACACGGAATTGCTTTTGACGCGGGGCCTTAAAATATTCACTGAACACTATCGCAGTTCAACTGTCAGCAATACGGTATATACTCCGCTTCTATCTTGATGCCCGTCGATTCGGCCTGTCGAACGCAAAACGCCGGCGCAACAGCGCGAAGGTAATGAGTTGAAGCATCGCTGGCAGTTAATCGTGGTCGGTGTTGCGATTTACGCGTGACTGCCCGAATCGCGCGGATTCTCGTTTAATCTATCGATTATTCTCGCGCGGGGCTGCATCGTGTACGCGCCGGAAATTGTGAAAATGCCTGTATGTACTTCCGTGAAATTTGCAACGACTCGTAGCGGCGGTTTCCTCTTTCTCTCCTTCTCTGTTCCCTATTCTCCATCGCGAACGCAATCTTGCTTTCTGTCTTTGTGTTATGAACGATGCAATTCTTGCCATCGGCTTTGTGGATTAAACTAGCAAACGCTTGGTGGGCGCGCGACGTCCGACGAGTGTGTCAAAACTTTCACCCTCCCCCGGCAACGTTTCTAATCTTGAACTTCCGGCGAAAATAGTGTCTACTCTATATTCGGCAAAAACCATCGACGAATTCCAAAAATCTATACTCTTGGTTAAACCCACCTCCGCCTTCTAATTACGCTATCAAGTAACTGTTAAATCTAGGAAACTCGATGCAATTACGGAGAGATGACTATTTGAGCGTGTCGTTAGACTCAAAAAACTGAATGAGTACGTTAAATCGTAGGCTGCAGTAGTTGGACGTCGCTCTCCGGTGACGTGGCTTGACCCATAGAAAAAAAATATGGATCTCTCAGATTTTCCTGCTTAACGACGTATTTGAAGGAGAAGCAAATTGGTTCCTGACACTCCTCCGTCTTCTCTTGCGAATAGTGGAATTACGGTAATAGAGATCGTCCGACGAATAAACTTCGCGCAGATACCCAAGCACGCTATAATGTGATATGATCGCATCACTTAATGCCCCTAAATACCTTAGTGGGAGTATCTTAGATCAGAGTTCGGGTGTCTCGAGTTAGGCGGATCCACGTAAGCGGCTTTACAACAACTGCCTCGTTACTTTACCATAAACTTCGCTATCCTTTCTCGCCTCACTGATCAATTACCTCCCGTGGTTAAATACTTAATCAACGTGCCCGATCATTACGTATTAATCGCTCGATCAATGCGGGCAGGAGAAAAATAGTTACGATAGAGAAGCATTAAGGATAGCGGGGGGGAATGGGAGATTTGAACTGCAATCCGGGAAGTGGGTCCTCTTAACACACGATCAGCCATTCTATGCCACGAATGGCCCAACTACGGCGCGCATCTACTATCGCATCTTCGCTGGGCGAGAGCGCCGTGGTGCAAGAAGAATCCCAAGAGCAGATTTACTAAATAACGGCATTCTACTCGGGAGAGAACTTTCTGGGGTCGTAAATTTGTTTTAATTTTCGCGAAAGGAAGAAGGTCCGCAGCCGCGCGTTCTCCTCGCCCCGCGCGGAGGAGAAGGAAAAGAAAAATATAAAAAGGGAAAGGCTGGGAGAATAGTAACGACTGCGGAGACTTATATGCACTGGTAAAGAATGGAAACGCGGACTGTGTTGGGAAAAGGATAAAGTAGAAGAAATCGCGGGAGCGAAAGGTCGGAGGGCGAAGAAAAAAGATTATCTGCTCGGTGGCCGCAAAGTCGCGCAGTTTTTTTGGTGAAGTTGTGTGCCTACGTAACCACTACTCTCCGAAACGACGTAATTAACACTTTACTACGCTAATTCGAGCCACTATCTCAATAAAGTTGCGACTGTGTGCGGTATCTCTCGACGATTTCCATTTGCTTTGTCCGCCGAGCCTTTTCATTCGCAATCTCTTATTTGCGTGCCCGGCGTTTACGCGTTCGCCAATTCTTGCCGCACGCAATTCGATTCGCGAACTCCTCCGGCGCCGTAAATGGAGAATAGCTGGCCTATCCTACCAAAGGACATCGGAAACCACCACTGGCACATAGCCCCTAAACGATTCTCGAAGCCGCAGCGGCAACGCGACACGCGGAATCGATGGACGGCGTTTTACGCCACCTGAAACCACGTTTATATTGTTCCGACACATCGACCGAACGCGTGCATCGGTGTTACTTAGCCGAATTTAAGTAATCTGCTAAAAGCCTGCGCGTTCGCATAAGCTGGCAAATAAAAGGGCGAAGAAAAAAATCGCTGAAAATTCAATATTTCAGAGCAACATTCGATTTTGTACTCGCTGCTGCAGCGTAATTCATGATCCAGCAGCCTCTTGTTTTCTGCACCAGGTAAGGTAGTGTCATTAGCAAAGAAGGCGACGCATGGCCGCGCGTAAAGTTACTTTAAATAGCATGCTCCTAGCAACTGTGCAACTTTAAACAACCCCCATGGGCAGCAGGTATTTCAGTGGTAAAAGAGGACCGGAGGCTGGGAGCCTTTGGATCTCTGAGGCTCCGAGGATGTGCGAAAAGAAGGCGTTTAATTATTTCTTGAATTACACACACAATGTCGACGAGGTTGCCTCCGGCGATGGAAGAGGTGTCCGAGGTGACGATGGGGCCATGAGACGCTCCTGCTCCGGTAATTGAAAAGCTTGAAACCGTAATTACCAGCACGGCGCGCGGTGTGTTCCGCCAGTAACTCGCCCTCAAACGTCGCGTAATTGCATGAGAAGGTAACAGAGTCGGTGTACTGGCTCAAGGTCCGTTGTTGACCAGAAGCAGGGCCGCCTTAACGGCGCGGTCGCGGCGGCCGCTGACGCGATTTGCCGGCGATTAATTGCCGACGATTAAGCGAGCCTCCCACGAGCACGGCCAGTGGCGCGCGGCTCGGCCATTGGGAGGCATTTTTTACCTAAGCAGCTACGCTCCTTACCCGCGAGCTTAATTTCACTTCTTGCCACTCCTTTCCTTTTTTCTTCATCTTCACTTCGTATCCGTACGTCGACGTCGATACGCGCAGTCTACATCCAGCATCTCGCTGTCCCTCACTGCCCCACGCGACCCATCCTGAGGCGAGGATAAGAATAAAAAGCGCTTTGCCACCGTGAAAAGCGCTTACATTATTCATGGCAGCCGTTACCGCGCAACTTTGCGACCCCACACCCCTTTTACCGTTCACTCCCCACCTCTCTCCCTCCCTGTTTCTTCTCTCGCGATCTACTACCACCCGTTCTACTCCGTCTGCTTTCCTCCGAGACCATCCGAGACCTTCTACCGCGTCGCTAAACCCCTCTCTCTCTTTCGGTATGTGTGCCGCACCTCGCACCCTCTCAACGCGCGAATACGTAATTGAAAAGCCTCATGAAAACAAATCGTTACGTTTAAACTGCGCTCGTCCAGCGAGTCCGAGCCTTCCGTTGTTTGCGCGCTCGCTAATGAGCACGACGTGTGTGCCACCTGGCTGCTGTGTGTAATTACTCACGGGATTGCTCCTGCTCCCGCGTTTAATAGTCACCCGCAAATCGACGACCTGTTAATGGAGAATAGCATAATCGCGCTGTAAATGGACGCCATTTTCTACCGACGACTGCACGGAATTGTCGCACTCTGCAGCTTCATCGAATGGCTCAACTATTTTCAACAAAGTAACACATTCTGTCGGCTGCGATGAAAATACGCAAATAGAGGAGTACGGTTTTGTTTTCCGTCTTGACGTCGGACGGTCCGGAGCTGCGTCAGGAACCGCAAAACTTGACACGTCTGATCCACCGAATCGCCGCGGGCTGGGCGAAACTTTTGCCAGCTCAATACGTTTTCAGTAGTTCGGCAACTATGTGGAAGAAGAAACCTTAAAAGTTATAGCGAAATTAGAGCCGGTCGTTCCATCTTCAGTCTCTCTCTCTCTCTCTCTGGCCCGTCGTTGCAGGCCAATACTTGGGCCATGACCCGCGTCTGAAACTTTTCGCCTCTCTGTGGTTTTAGTAAATTGGCTTAGAGAAAGTGAAACGAGCGGGACGGCGCGCTGGCAGCGTGGGCGGCGGCGCCGGCTGTAAGCAATTTTTCCTCCCAAGTTTGCGGAAATCGCGTTTCGAGTGTGCCAAGCACCTAAGCGCGGTTGCCTCGGCTAAATAAGTTGTTATTACCTCTGCCTGCCTGCGTGCAAGGACGACTCAGTGAGTTCCTCCGAAGCGTTTGTGCGCCGGAGCGTAGGAGCTGCGTCGTGCATACAATTGTTTGCGCGAAGGCAAAATGTGCCGACAAGACACGGACCACGGGCGCGGGCGGATCGTTTTTACTCACTGCACCGCCGACAAAACTCGGTACCCGTCGTCGTCACACCGAATAATCATGTCGATGTAGTGGTGTCGCCGAAAAAAAAGGCCGCTCAGAGTGTTATACGGCTTTTATTAACGTCTCTTTTAGCGTGGTCCGCGTTGTTCGGTAAACAATACAAAAGGACGAATTGGTACATGACAGGAGAAATTCCGAGGGAAGGCGAGCGCCAGCCAGTATCGTAAAACTGTATTACGTACAACCGTGTCCCAGAGATATGGGACGAACAAAGGCCCAGGCATTCGGTAGCTGCCGCTTTTTCGCTCGTATCGTAAAAACACAGCGTAGGAAGAAAGGCCATCGAAACGAGCTTCCGCTCCTTCTGTTTGTCCGACGAAGAAGTTCATTGCCCTCGGGAGCGAAACGAAAACGAGACGGGAAGGATGGCGGGACCTGACGTGAATTTCTTTCTGCCACTTGATTCACCGCACTGACCTAGAAAAGGGTTTACACGCGCTCTGTCGGCCATCTTATTTCCAAGTTACAATAAGCCATTCACCTACCGGTTTCGCTTTCCTCGGCACGACGACTACGGGAGTAGGAGGGAAGAGGGCCAGGTTCGTGGATAAATTGGATGGCTTCTGATAAGGCGACTACGGCGTCGAAAATGCTCGTCGACAAATTGCTCTCGCTTGGGAAAGTTGGTCGGTCGAGAGCGTGGATTTCGGAATGTCGCGGTAGAAAAATATAGACGCTTAACGTTCGCTTGCGATGCCGTTAAAGGAATATACGTACCAGCATCGAATTGAATTGAATGCGCATTGGTGACGACGGCCGGGGTATCGCGTACCCAGGACAATTCGAATGTTGGCAAAGGGTAGTGTGTCAGTAAAATTTTTTACGTCTCCCGTCTGCCATGAAACACTGCCAAGTCCCACTCGCGCAGCCGGCTTGGATACTTTTCTTGATTTACGGCACCTCGCCTCCCCGTGCCCCATGCCCCATGCCCCGAGCCAAACGTGTTTATTACAAATCAGCCGACTTAATCATTCGGCGTAATAATTACGCGCAATTTCATTCCCTGCTTCGTACTTCATACAAGGAATAATTAATACTACCTACCGTTGCCGCCAATTCGCCAGAATCGCATTCAATTTTCTGATTTCGAGACGCGCGAGCGGCGCGACGTGGGACCGTTTAAAATTTTAAATTATATTCCGCGAGCGTAACTCGATTCCCATCTTGGCGATAATTTCCTTCTCGAGGCAGTTTCAAATGAAGTTTCACTAGTTACATCGCGCCAGTATAACATACCGTTAAAACAAGCCCTTAACCGTGCTGCCGTCGAATAAGGCTGTTTGAAACTTTGTCATTCGCGGCAGGGGTATGCCATTATGTCGAGCATCAACCGGTACGTGTTTCGTTGATGGAAGTAAGAACCGGAATGTCAGTACGGCGACGCGGTGAATCCGTAACGTCGGAAACGCAGTTTGTTTTCGACGGCAGGCACGCCATGAACTTTCAAAATAGTTTAGCGCTCTTTCTCTCCCCAGCTCGCTCGCTCGCTCCCTCGGTCGCTGCGTGCTCCGAAATACGTGCGATGCGAAGGCAGCCTCCGAACCGACGACCAAGTAACGTAGGCGAAACAGCGACGAAACGGCGCTGAAGGAAAAGGTACGGGTGTGGAGTGTGGAACAGCAGCGGCAGGCGGCAGCAGGAAGAGCAGAAGGGCGACGAACGGCGAGGAAGATAGAAAATTCTGTTCAACCTAAATTCGTATTCCGCGCTACGTGACGCACACATTCCTATGGCGAATAAATTTATCCGATCTCTCTCCTTCTCCGTCTGTCTCTTAGCAGGCAGCAGAGACGGCGGAAGATGGAAGTGGCGCGTCGCTTACTCTACGCTCTACAGTTTCGCGGCAAACGAGACGTTGAAACAGGGACGAATGCGTCAAAAGGGAGACGTAATGCTGTTTGAAAATGGGACTTTCCCGCGCGGCAGCTGACAACGCTGTCTTTTGTTGTGAATATTTCATTCTTCTTAGTCCGCTGAACTCCCTCTACCGTGTGTCTCATTTGTGGCAGGAGGAAAAGTCCGATAACGATGTTAACTCGTTGAAAATGCACGCGGTATCTTCGAACTTACCTCGTTTGGAAGCGTGAAAACTGTCCTGCGGTTTTATCTGTTCAATCTGGGCGCTGAGACGAGACTTGGGCAGGATGTCCCGGTTGGCGTTGATCTTTTCCACGGCATAGCGAAAGGCCACTTCCTGCTTGTCGTCCGACGGATGAAACAGCCCACCTGGGAAATCAGGCATTCATATTAAAGAGTGCCACTTTGACGAGGTGCGCACGCTTGCACTTTTCCTCATTTCCCTGCCAGTCCGCTTGACCGCGTCCCGACGAATTGTCTTTCACACTTTTATACAACGCCCACGCGTCCGCGCGAGCCCTTCTTCGTGGAATTCGCGCGTGATATAGTGCAAAGGGGTGGCTGACACTACGCGGTACGCCTGCACTCTATTATCTCGGATAACAAGAAACTGCCCTGATTATTTCGCTCGACGAAGCAAATGGAAGCGTAATAGATTCGTAGAAAATTAAAACTGCATTAAACGTTATATGCCTCGCAACCTCGACACCCCGCTCATTTATATTCTCTGACGGCTTAAAATACGTTTACCGCACGGCCAATTGTTCTCGATTTCTGTTAAATGATTCAGCGGACGCACTGATTCATCCACGACGACGTCGGAATAATTGACAGCAAATTCGATTCAACGATCGAGCAACCTTTCGTCCATCCGACCCCGCCCCGGTAACTAACGTTCCTATTCACCTATGTCCTATGCTCTTATCTATCTGTCGAACCGTCGCGCGTCGTGATATACCACTGAGAATCGTGCATGAAAGAGTCTTCGCTCGATCGGCTTCCGCCGACGTCGGAGCTGTTTTGTCTCCCGATTCCATGCCGCACGTGTAACCCGGCCTGGCCATGGTCTGTCGACAACTATGCATGAGCAAACCAATAAATCGATGCGAGTGCATTTGCATGTGACCCTCTCGCGGTAGACCGCAGCAGAGTATAACCGAGGATGTAGCTTTCGGGTCTTCCCATACGGAAGAGAGACAGGAAAATGCTCTTTTAGATATACCTCGGGATAGGTTATTAAAGTTGCCGAGAAATTGCTGAAATTTAACGCGCCCTTTTAACTTAGGATTATTAATTTCGGAGACACTCACGCTGAAAGGGTTATTAACCCTTTCATTACTGAAATGTCTGACGCGCCCGCTGTGTATGGCGCACGATAATGGTAGTCTACCACGGCACTGAATTCTGGTGCACGTTTAACGCAACGTATGCTCACGCTGTAAAGACGTTTGTAGGAAGTCTGATTGAGACAGGAGATATATGGAGAATAACTCGCTAATTTTCGTATGCGTACCCACGACTGCACTTTTATTTTCTTATAACAACTCTACTCCGATCCGCTCAATCCTGCGTTCGCTCTCGGTCTGCGCTCATACCCCCCCGAAACTACTCGCTCGCTCCTCTTTCTGTCTCACTCTAAGCACGTGACTAACGCTTACAGTTCGTCGCATGTTGGCGCCTTTTTGCGCTCACGCATTTTCAAATAATGCCACAATTCGGCCATTCCTGCAGGCTTGTCGACCCGACAGCGCAAACATCCATTAATCTCAACATAAACGGCTTACTTATCACCTAACAGAACATTTTAACTTGTTTTCTTACAAAATTCGACTTACATCTATTCTTAAACAAAACATTATTCCGTTTCGGTAGGGCTAGCGGTAGGTTTCTGCTGAGTGCGGGTCGTGACCCGATTTTTATAATCGCTCACGCTGGAGACAAATCGCAGTCTATCTGCAGCTATTATTCCACAATACTCCCGCTGAGTTTGTTTCTCTCCTTCTATATCGCGTACAACATATCGGTCGTAGTCTAATGCTTCTGCGATTTCATAAGGGCCTCGAAACTTTTGCGTTAATTTTCGGCTTTCCCCAGTTGCAGCGGCTTCGTTTTTTATAAGGACTAAGTCCCCCACTTTATACTTTCGTGCTACGACTCGATTCTTATCAAATTGTTTCTTAAGGGTTTCTCTATTCCTATTCAACAACACCGTAACGTCTTCTCCCGTTTCTTGACTACCTATCTCCTCGTTAAGTTCGCGGATTTCGCGAGTAAGCGGGTTATCCGACAAGCCTACGACTCGGTGATTAAAAACAATATCATACGGGGTTTTCCTCGTCACTTTATGCTGGCTACTATTGATCGCCCATTGCACCTCACACAATCGTTCATCCCAATCTTCGCCAGTAATCGTTTCGGTCGTTGCTGACAAACACTTTAAAATTACGCTATTAATACGCTCCACTTGACCGTTCGCCCGTGGTGTACCCGTAGCTACCTTAATGTGCTGAATTTCGGTGTTTTTACAGAACATTTCAAAGTCTCGCGCGGTAAACGCAGTCCCTCTGTCAGTGATAAGGCGGTGAGGTTTCCCGTAATGCGAAATGAATTCGCGTACAAACCGCAAGGTCGACTCCGTTCGTACATCCGGTGTCGCTTTCAAAACTACGTACTTGCTATAACCACAAATAATCGCTGCTACATATCGATTGCCTAGCTCGGTTAATGGCATCGGGCCTAAATGATCCATGTGTACAGTGTGGAATGGAGTATCGCCTTTGTCAAGCGGGTGCAGGAAGCCTTGCTTCTTCCCAGTCGCTGGTTTATAGTAAAGACAGTTGACGCATCGATTAACATAACTCGTTACAAAAGCACGCATTTTCGGGAAATAGTACTCCTCTTTTACTTTGGCAAGCGTTTTATCGACTCCAAGATGTGCCAGTGCACGATGAGCTTCTGATACTATGTCGCAACGTAAGTCATTAGGCAAGTATAATCTCCAGCGCCCCTTTGTCGTTTTATAAACACGCGCATTGTACATGGTGTATTTTTCATGAACGGCTTGATCGCCGGCTTCTAGTCGGTCGCGTAACTGTAATATTACTGGGTCGGCTCTTTGCATTGCTGCTACCCAGTCCGTAGTGACTTTAATTCCTAAAACTGGTAACCCCACAGCATCGGTCTCCTCTCCCCTTCCTACCGGGTTTCGACTTAGAGCATCGGCCACCCTGTTTTTGTCCGCATTATGATAATCAATCGTGTAATTAAATTCCGAGAGTCTAATGAACCACCTGCCGATGCGCGGGTTTAAATCCCTTTTGTTCTCTAACATCTTTAGACTGTTGCAGTCTGTCCGGACTGTGAAATGTATCCCGATTAGGTAAACTCTAAACTTTTCAAGTGCGCACACTATGGCCAGAGCTTCCAGCTCATAGGAATGATACTTCGCCTCATCTGGCGTCGTTTTGCGACTATAATAGCTCACAGCGTGCCACTTGCCATCGTCTCGTTTTTGTAACAGTATCGCGCCTAGACCCGACGCGCACGCATCCGTGTGGACTTCGGTTTCCGCCTGATGATCGTATATTACAAGAATCGGTTTTGTAACTAACATTTCCTTAATCCGATTAAACGCCTCCACTTGTTCTGCGCCCCAGCAAAACATCGCATCCTTACGTAACAAATCAGTCAACGGTTTGGCCAATATCGCAAAGTTCCTTACAAACCGTCGAAAATAACTCGCTAATCCTAAAAAGCTTCTTACATCTCTATTGCTCGTCGGCTCGGGAAATGCGTTCACGCTCGTCAACTTCCTTTCGCTGGGCTGTATGCCTGACAATGATACTTCGAAACCTAAATATTCTATGCGTAATTTCAGGAAGTGACATTTTTTTAGATTTATAGTAAGCCCTGCACCTCTAAGGGCGTTAAATACTTGTACTAATCGACCCAGTCCTTCATTGACTGTCATGCTTGGGATAATAATGTCATCCAAGTATGCCATAGCTACATCGTACCTCATTGACCCTAGTACCGCATTAATAAGACGCTGAAATACAGCCGGAGCATTACACAAACCGAACGGCATCCTTTTAAACCGGTAGTGCCCATCCGGCGTTACAAATGCGGTTTTATCCCGCGAATCCTTTTGGACTTCAATTTGGTAATACCCACTAAAGAGATCCAGACTTGTGTAATACTTCTGCCCTTTTAACCTATCTAATTGATCGTCAACGCGCGGCAACGGGTACTTATCTTTTACTGTAGCTTTATTGACACTCCGGTAATCAACACACATGCGTATCTCTCCGTTCTTTTTTCTCACTAATAGCACGGGGCTAGCGAAGGGTGATGTACTGTCTTCTATAATGTCAGCTGACTTTAGGTCTTTAATCATGTCGGTTAGCTGCTGTCTCTCGTGATAGGATAGACGATAAGGTCTGTAAACTATTGGTTTTTCGTTTAGGGACTCGATACGCATGGTTGTCTTATCCGTTTTGCCTACTTGTCTCATCGTACGCGCTACCAAATCGCGATTACTATTCAATACCGCGAACAACTCGTTGTCTTCCTCGCCGGAAAGGTCGGTGTCCACTTCCTCCGGTGTTATAGGTTCATCATTTACCTCGCGCTCCACAGTCCGCTCCTCACAGGATTCCGCACGCGTGACGGTGTCTCCCGATCTGATTTCCAACGTTTGACCAGATACATTAAGAACGGGTACGATCGTCCTTCCGTCCTCATCTGTGGCAACGACGCACCGTGGTACGATTGGTCCCCGTTCCCGCAAGCCTCCTTCGACGAGCAGCTCCTGGCTTGGGACGTTACCCGTCACTGCTATGTGTCCTAGGAAATTATCTGGAATGACGTATGATTTATCAGCATGAAGCGTGGTTTTATTCACGCTTTCCGGCACGATTGATCGTAGGTCCTGCTCCCTATCCAACACTCGCAGCTCTCCGTCCCTGCTGAGTATGACTATCCCTGGATTCTCGGTATACGGGTGACCGACTAGCAGGGGAACGGCTTGGCTCCCTTTTGGGACTATGTGCACCTCCGTTTTGGCTATCACCCCGTCGATTCCGATGCTGGCAGTTAGCACGCCTAACGGCTGTACACGACCGTCGCCGTACCCGACAAAGCAATTGAGTGTTGTTTCGTGATAGGTAAGCCCTATTTCATTAGCTACATCTTCACGCAGGGCCACCACGCTACTTCCCAGATCGACATAGCATCTTATCGACCGGCCGTTAATCGTTGCGTCCTTGAAGTACTTTTGGTGTGTGTCTCCGGCAATATGCAACACTGGCTGGTTTCGGGGAAAATTCCGTTCCGTCGTGTCTCCGGCCGACCTCTGTGCCGTGTTTGTACACATCCGCGAAATATGTCCGCTAGCTCCACATTTGAAACATATCGGCGCTTGCCTGGGTTTAGGACAATCACGCACCGTGTGACCTATCTGTTTACAGGAATGACATTTAATTGACCGTCGACTCGTTTGGCCATCGTTGAAACGTTGGCTATTTGCGATTGCCGCCGCTTCCTTCGTATACCACGTCGCGCTTCGTAAATCAACTAAAAGTTCACAAGGTTTTTTATACCGGCCCAATGGCCCTAGAAAATCTTTTAATCGGGGGTTATCAAGGCCGCTTACGATCCACTCGATCGCTTCACGGTCCCCCATCTTAGCTCTGTTACACTTAGACAACTTTTCGTAAAAGTATTCGATTATGTCTTGACTCGGCCGTTTCTTATAATTTTGAGCTTGTAGTCTGGAACTCACCATACTTTCATCTGCCGGAAAGTTCTCCTGTAGTAATACCTTCCATTGCGGCCATGTACGCTCCATACAAGGCAAGCTGTCCCGCCATTTCCTCGCCACTCCGACCAGTTTCATTAGCGCATAATGGCGGACCGCCACATCATCCCATCGATACAGGTCCCCGTATTCCTCTATCTTTTGGATCCATTGGTCTATTGTAAATTCACCCGTCACTGGGTCAAACGCCGGTAACACCGTCGCCACTTCGCGAAAGTGCCGCTCTTCCCTGCCTTGGTCCTCGTCGGCCATCCTTGCCGAGATGAGCAATAACGCACACGCCTGCCCCGATACTCCTGCTTAAAATCACGTACGGCACAGTATGCGCACGTTTGCCTGTCCGTACACCACGGGAAATCGGAACTCGCGTCTCGATACTCTTCGCGACTCGACACACCGGTATAATAATGGATCACGTAAGCGAATCCCACTTCTGATTTAAACTGTAGGAAGTCTGATTGAGACAGGAGATATATGGAGAATAACTCGCTAATTTTCGTATGCGTACCCACGACTGCACTTTTATTTTCTTATAACAACTCTACTCCGATCCGCTCAATCCTGCGTTCGCTCTCGGTCTGCGCTCATACCCCCCCGAAACTACTCGCTCGCTCCTCTTTCTGTCTCACTCTAAGCACGTGACTAACGCTTACAGTTCGTCGCATGTTGGCGCCTTTTTGCGCTCACGCATTTTCAAATAATGCCACACGTTGTAAAACCATATTGCGCGTCTTTGATGTTGATACGCGGCGAGATGATTGTCAATCGATTGCGGAGAACAAATATTATTGCTCACCGTAATGAAACACCTAAGTTTGCTCGTTATTGGCGTTTCTTTTGAGAAGTCGCCGTTCAATTTCGCACCCTCAAATTTCACGGTGCCGTGAACATAATGGAAGAGGAAGAGAGAGAGAGAGAGAGAGAGAGGGCGAGAAAGCAGCCGGAACGATCGGCACCATAAATTGATTTTAATCTCGTGTACGTCATAAAGTAACTGAACGAACAGCTGCGCCAGCTTGACTCTACAATTTATAGAATTCCCCGGATAGATTTACGTCCCCTCGTTAGCGGCTGTTATCGATTAATTTCGATCGCGGAAGGTGGCGCACTGGATCCTACCGAATAACACGACAATAATGGCTGTAATAACGTCGGAGAATAGCTATAGACGTGGAAAAATAAAGAACCGACGCAACGTGCGGCGCGCTTTCTATTAAATGTATAATGTCTGCGAATAAATTTCCGTTCTCCCGTCTCAAGGCAGCGTCACTCACGAACCTGTTCTGACGTCACGAATTTCCAGTGTCGGATCATTTGCCGGATTAATGGATCGGAAAGCTCTCATTCGGGGCATGCAAATTGGCGCTCAATGAAGTTATCACCCAACGCACCGCTCAGCGACGTTGCAACGTCGATGGGTAGTTAAAAAGAATATTAAATATACAGAAAGAGCTCGCTCAGCCTGAAATGACGGCCGCAGCTTTATTTCGGCGCTCCGATACGGCAACACTTTTTTGCCTCGGCGTACTGTCGAATTAATAGGGCTTGAATATTCATTGATTGTTAATGAATTATTTCGGGCCGACTGGGTGGCGACGGAGGGTGTCGGTATATATTTCTAGCCGGGGAGCGGAGGCTGGCGGCTGCCACCGTCACGGGGTAACAAAAACAGTAAATTGATACTGCTTCGATACGTCGCTCGTACTAGTAATTCCGTATAGCGAAGCCCCGGATTAATTGCCCGTGCACAGAATACCCAGCGGCGGGCTATGTAGATATATCAAGAAAGGCGACGTACTGTTCTCCTACCATCGAACGTCCGTTTCCTCCCGAAATTTACGCACCGTCTGACGCCGACGAAAAACAATCGTTTAGCAACAACGACGAGAGCAGATCGAAATATTGACGGTGGGGACGCAACGCAATTTCTACGAACAACGACGGCGGCTGGTTTCTAACAAGCAATATTTGTACACGTGTTCGACACATATCAACTGAAACGTCTAATCCGGTCCGATATTAAGTTTACTCGGACCGTAACATCCCGTACGTACATCCGGAAATTCAGCTCACTGTCCTCTCTGATTCGACAGCAGCCGACCAGGTATGTCTTGAGCGATCATCGGAATGTGCCAAGATTGCGGGAAACATCCCGACGTATGTACTTTCTATGCCCAGCGAACACGCGCACATAGTCTGTGAGTGTACGTTCCCGCTGAAAGCGAGAGCACTCAAAACTTTTCACGACCTGAATTTACGTATCCGTTAAACTCTTGACCGTAGTCAAGATCTTTGCCGTGCCGTACTGGTCTCAATGGTTTCAGCGACACCCGCAATACACTGTCAATGAAGTTAATGCGAGTAAAAGCGAAATATGAGAATGAGCGACGGACGCGCATTGAAAACAGTGTAAATAGCGTGAAAAACCATACTCGCCAATCCGACGGATCAATGTTTATGAATATTCGAAATTCATCTGGCGAGAATGTTTTTATGGCGAGTGTGTTGATTGGAGATATTTCGTTATTTCCCGAATAAATACCATTGTCGCGGCGAAGCGGGCGGAGGGGCAAATATCCTGGCGCTCCCATTCGTTCTTCCGATTATTTCGCTGCAGTAAGAATATTTCACACGCAACACTTTCCGCCTCGGCCGTGTGCGGCCTGGGGTTCTTTCCGCGGAAGGCAGAAGGTGGCCCGCGGGAATACTCTGTACGCTGTTGAAGCGGGGCGAAGTTGCTGGTCGATGGACATTACCATTAGGCGGTTATTGTCGGCCAGTAAATACAGATAATAATTTGGCCCCGGCGTGGCGTCAGCGGGCATAAAGGATGCGGGCCCCTTTTGGCCGCGAAAGGGGAAGCTGGAAAGATACTCACCTATCCTAATGATATCAGGAAGAGCCGCGGCGTGGGCGGCGAGGAGCGCCAGCAGGAGCCACCTCGCAGCCATTTCCGGTTCCGGTCCGCCCCACCGTCTCTCCCCACGTCTCACCCCTCGTCTTCCGCGCCACCGCCACTGCCGTCTCCTCTCCCCCTTCCTTCTCCTTCGCCCCCGCCTGCCACCCTTCCTCTGGTCCGAAGGAACTCACGCCACTGGAAAACAAGATGGGACGGGTGAGTTCATTAAAATGCACACCGCAAACCTTCGCGTCCGGGCTGAATATCCAGCCTCGTTTACGGAAGGATCGTATTTCGAGCGGTAGCAAGACAGAACGAGGATCGACGACGGACTTAAGGTGACGATCGATCCGGGAGTAGGCGTCGATCGATGAATGGCTCGTAAAGGAAAAAGTCTCGTGATGAAGGGAGGGGCTCGATGCGGGCAGGTAAGAACGAGCGCAAATTTAATGGGTTCCGTGACAGTAAAAGTGATCATTATCGATCGTCGCGCCACGTAATTCCAGTGTTTGCCTTCGTCAGCCTGATCGCACATTGATATCTTACCGGACAGGACAACCGCGACGACTCTCGATCGTTTGTTCGTCCCGCGTCTGGTACGAGGAGTTCAATAGTATCGTCACGGTAGAAAGAATCAGTTTGATCGACTCGTCAAAAGTTATTTAATCAACTAGATTACTCGGGAACGTTAAATGTTGTTTGTGCGAAAAAAAAATTCAATTGCTACGACATGATTTCATTTGTATCGTATATGTGCGACTGCAACGAATATTCCATCAGCACGTATGATCGTTGTTCCATACTGGCCTGGCCGTAATCAAACAGAGCGCTGTTTGCATCTATGGAATTTCGTCGCTATTGAAAACGTCATGATTAAATATGACGCGCTGGCGTATAATGACGTGTAGGTGGACACGCGAGAGTGGCGAACCTGAAAAGTCCGTTACGCGAGCGCTACGGCGGGCGTGAGAATTAAAAAAAAAAAAAAAAAAAAAAAAAAAAGTGATGCCGAGAGCAAACTCTCGGCGAGAGTGAGCGAAGCGGGGAACCATACGCTTTCTAACTACAGCTGGAGGCTTTTTCGCGTAAGCTACGAACACGTAGTCACAATGGCGGTGCGTGTACAATGAGCGAAGCCTCTAGTGAGAGAAAACTGCACCCAATGTCAACTGCACAGGAGGAATGGCACCGAGCACGAGGCGAGGAGGGCAAATACAGCCGGCAATACGGCCAGAAATACTCCAACGGCCGACGTGTTGGCGCAGTTCTTTTGGTACGCCGGCATCGAGCGTAACAACTGGAAAGTATTTTTCATTAATTCCGCCCCACAAACGTGGGGGCAACTAACATCCTCAGATATTTGATGAATTTCCTTATTTGCTCATGATAACTTGCACAAACTGTTTCCGCAGAATTCTTTGCTTCGTTCGGTCGTCTTCGCTTTTCGTCAAGGGATAATTGTCGCGGGGTGGCTCGAATCTCGACTGTCGTCAAGTTTTACCGCGCTGCAACGACTAGACGCGCGGGAGAAGGAGAACAAGGAGGGCCCGATAACGCGCGTCACAGGAGAAAATGGGACGAGCTTCTCGGTGGAACGAGCACCTCTAGCTATAAAACGAACATTCCTCGATCGAAGGGTGGTGGATCGTTGGACGTGGACGATGTCTATAAAAAAGGACATATCAACCACAAATTCTTCTACTATCGCCTGAGCCGTGATGGCCGACTCAAGTTATAGGGACGACGAATCAGGGGTGGTCAGTTAATTGTGGAGACATGGGCCGGGATAGGAAAGAGTTGGAAATGTCTGCACTCGATGGAAAGAACTGATCGATAAATCTCGCGAAGATACCACCTCCCACTCCGATTCTAAATAATAGACAATGAACGCGCGTGACGCGGTCGAACTCGTTCGCCATCGTGTGAAGGTGGACAGATATGTCGTACGGCAAATCCTGCTCGTCATCGGTCCCCCGATGGACTTCATTCGAAATGTTCAATACTTAATGGAATCTACGCAGCGTGCGACATTTTGCTCATTATTATTTAGCGCCCTCGGCTGGTCTCCCCGGTACGCCGAGAACGCGTCATAAAGTTGAGATGCAAATGAGCGCATAAATTGCGCGATGCAAATTCCTCGACTGACATCGAACGACACAGGCGCGACTATCGTGTCTTTCAGGACCATCGCAAGTCTGCACTCACCGAACACGGTTCATGAAAAGCGTGACCACCGATGGAATAGTCTCTTTCGTCAGAACGCACGCACACACGCACGCAGGCACGTACTCACTCACAAGTAGCGTCCGGTTTCTGGCGCGACCGTGAATTTCCGATTCCTTATAACAGCTTTACGCTCGCCCGACACGAGCTCCGGATATTGCGCCGAGTCGCGGTAAGGCAAAGGCGCATATCCGGCTTAAGTCGTGATCTCGATTCAATCCGGTACTACATCCTCATGGCCTGATGGCGCGGCGGAGCACGCAATATCCGTCGATGTACGCGACTTGACCGTCCCTTCTCTTCTCCAGCCGAGCTTGTCAGGATAGACATCCTCGTGGCTGAAGACGCGCGAGCGCACTGCACTAGCGGACAGGTACCTGATGCACTTACGGTCAACGTGAAAGGAGCGCAAGATCGAAGAAGTTGAAGCGCGACGCGCCAAGAGGGTGGTTAAGAGGCGAGTGAATAGGACAGGCGAGAGCATCGACATCGGCGCCGCTCCGAGATGTGGACTGAATTTTAACGAATCTCCTTTGCCTTTGTGCGCTAAGCCCCTTCTGGATTCTCTCCCGCAGGGCGTGGGAGCATGAAATTTTTATGAAAACACGGATCATTCGTCTCGACCAATTCCCTTCTTCGGCGTCCTCATTCGTCGCCCTCCTTCACTCGCCGTTCCAGAATTACACCCACCCACGAGTCTTTCTCGTCCTTCCATCTGTCCTAGCTTACGTCGCTATCGTCGACCCGCGAACCCCTTTTCTCAGTCTTTTTCGATCTTCCTTCGAGACTCACCCGTCTCGCAGCGTCTATCCTCTTTCCACTCCGGACTCCGGAGGGGCGGCGGGCGGGGTAACGAGGTTTGCATTCTTCTTTCGGCGACGATCATCCACCTAACATCTTCATTGGACCGGATGCGCGCCCAGAGACGAAAGTTGAATAAAGATAGAGCGATGAGTACGGCGTACCGGGCGCACGGTCTCGAGCTTCCGCGCATCTCGAACGTATTCATGCCGTATCCTCGCTCTTGAAACGTCGTTACCGGTGAATCTCGTTTTCCGCGTCGAGGATAATCTCGACTTAACTACCTCGCACATTTCTACCGCGCACCCTTCAATACCTCTGACGGTTAAGACGTCGAACGAACGAAAAACTCTGTCGGCCGCATTTTCGGCCGCGAAAACAGATTCGATTAAACACGCACCGACCGTTTCAGCGGATTATCAGGCCGATGCCGGCTGAAATGGAGTTCACGCGTTCACGGTCGCTGGCTATCGCGCATACGGATTTTCGCGTCCCACGCGTCCATTATCCGTTTCTCCTCCTATCGCAGGGCTAAACGCGGCATCGGGCGAATGTGCATTTCTGTCAAAGGCGATGGCAGATTGCGCGCCGGCAGCAGCAGCCGGCGATAACGATCTGATTTTTGTTCTTCCCGTCGCAGACACTCTTTATTTAGAACCTTGCAGATTCTTTCTCGTTCCCAGCGGGACAGACATTGTAGCAGGCAAGAGGCGCGCGGTGAAGGATGAGGAGGCTTCCACGCGTAAAGCGCGCATAAGTACGTCCTTTGAAAGAAGGCATTCAGACGTCTAGGTTCTAGGTCGCAGGTATGCGCCATCGAACGACGTTGCATTCGCACCGGTCTGCTCACTTCGCTCGCTTCACCCTCCTGTTCCACGCCGTTTATCGCAGCAGAAAGAGAATCGAGACATGCAATAAACGGAGAAAGACTGGTGGCAAAGTAAGAACTCCGATGAAATTAATGAAAAATCGCGGAACGGATAAATGAATAGAGAGGAAAGGATAGTAATGGGTGACACAACCCTGGACAGGAAAGAGACGCAAATAGAGCGAGTGTGTATCCTTCAATTGACGTGCATCCAGCATTCGTCCATTCTCGCCATCGTCGTCGTCCTTTCGCATTTCCTATGGGCACGACTTATCTTTTTTATCCTCACTGCGTCTCCTTAGAGGGAGCTCTTTCACCGGCGATGTGGATAGAATACAGAGAGATGCCTGACACCTCTTCTGGCGCGGAAGCGAAACGAAGAACGGATCGACGGGCCGCGTCTAAGTTTCGCGCGTAGCTGACGGCGAAGTCGTGGGACGTGTACGCCCCGCACAGAATGCATTTCCGCGCCAGCGAAAAGTGTAAAGGGCTCGTCGTTCTTGCTTTACATCGTACCCGCTTGCGGAACTTTACGCGAGCCACGATAAACTTCCTACCTGTAATAACATCCCCGCGCTCGAAATATTAGTCTACCACCCCTAGACAGCCCCACGCTTTTCTCCCACCGAGATCGCGTTGGAACGTTTTGTTTGCCGGCGAAGACAGAGGTTACTCGCTTCGTTGGCTTTTAAAAACACGTTGCTGCATCGAAGGATTATTGAAGGAACTTCCACTCCCGACTAGGTCTCTGATTTCAGTGTCCCCCTCTTTATTATACATAAATGTCACGGAGCGGCCAACCATTCGATTCTCGAAATTTCGAGGAATTTAATCTCGGCGATCGACGAGCGCGAAACAATTACGCGGATCAACAATCTCGCTATCCACTCGTGTCGCAGAGAGATTTCCAGTTTGCGCGTCAGCGGCAAACGGGCCGAGGATTTGCAGGATTCGCTACCATACATTTGCGTAATCCTTTCTCGTCGCCAACTGAATGTTCGCGGACCGACGTTGTGTGGCCCGCCAACGCTCCACGCCGGCTTTAAGCACAGGACATGTACGAAACCTTGGCCGGACCTAGTTCCGTTCGTTAAATGCTTCGTATTTTGCCGTCAGCTGTGACAAATGACAGCAACCGCAACGGTGGCGAACGAAATGGTCAAGAGGATCCCGCGAGCTAATTTTTGTCAGAATATTTTTAGACTCCCACGTGGAAAAACATGCGTATGAGCAAGCTGAAAATTTACCCTGCTCCATCGCGTGGCTTTCTCCCTGATTCACGCGGTTATATAAAATACATACGCCAATCACGGTTCGCGGACGGTCCAGTTACGTTACGTTGCGCGACGATGGTTTTGTGACAGCGTGATTGCTGTAATAATAACGACGTGTTCACCGTAACGTTCGGGCCGGATATTTTCTCCGCCGTGTATGCGTACGGGTCGCTGAGAAGAATTGTGAAAAATAGCCGCGACGAAGTGCGGTGCCGTCAGGCAGGAAATTCTGCATGAAGAACGAGGGGTAAACTAATATTTTTTCTCGACGTATCTACGCATTTTGATCTCGCTTCGATACTTCGATACCTCGTTACTTGGGTTATATCGAATTTATGTAGACAGTCGAAAAACGCTTTCCGTGCAATAAGCCCTCGCCGCGACAAAGCGAAAACCATGCCGAGAGATATGTCAAAAATGTATATAGTTGAACCGAGTCAGTCGCAAATCAAGCACGGTGGTCGTTTGGCCGGTTGAAAAGTTCTCATCGATTTTCAATAAAAATTTTCCGTTTTATCGGGGTCATGTTTTCATGCGAAAATTCATGTGCGGGGAGCCGCAGAAAGAAGCTGTTATATGCGGTTACGCAGGTGCGTGCTGGTGGGGGTAGGGACGAACCTGAAAACATTCGATTTCGAGAATGGACGATGTGGAGGGTGCTCTCCGATTCCGGGTTGATTTGAATATTCATGAGCAATGCAGATCATG
Organism: Priocnemis perturbator; assembly: GCA_963942575.1. Taxonomy (NCBI): domain Eukaryota; kingdom Metazoa; phylum Arthropoda; class Insecta; order Hymenoptera; family Pompilidae; genus Priocnemis; species Priocnemis perturbator. Next base: position 8,732,303 of record OZ012649.1, on the reverse strand, counting down.
TCCCCACACCTGCAGCACCCGCAGGTTCAGATAGGCTGTGAAGTTATCCCTGTGATAAACACGCCAAGTCCACTGGCTGGTGAAAAATCGCAAAAGGAGAGCGACGGATTTCTGCTGAAACCTGTGCTAGCGACAGAATAATTTCTCTGTCTTCGGCGGACTTGAAAACTCGAGGTAGGTAACTGAGAGATACCGAACAATGTCGCAAATTGCGCGAAACAAATCCGAACTATCCTCGGATTCACGCGTAATTCACTCCTCTCGCCCTGATTTGCCAGCCTCGTATCAGTCCTACTTCCCTCCAACTTCTCCACTGGCCCATTTAGCCCAACTCCAACCCTCAAACGTAGACGATCTAACTATTTCGAAACGTGAAAGTATGGCCGTCCGTGCGGCTGATTTCTGCGATCTAAACGGGAATTGACCGACGCGACGTGTCTTTTGGCTTTAACCGCGACGAGGAAAGTACGAGTGTCGACGGCGACGCCGACGTCGACTTGGCTCGCTCCAACTTTCCGCATTAAGTCGACGATTCTGAATACCGCGAGCGGCGCAAGAGGAATCCCCAGGAATTTTCATGCCTGTGCGCCGTGTCTGGCTCGAACTATGTCAGTTCCACTGCGATATATCGTCCCTCGTGCCCGTGACTCTCTCTCTACTTAACTTGCCTTCCGATGTATGAAATTGGCATTGTTAATATCTCGCACAGCACAAATTCTGGGATGTGTCAACTTTTTACGACGCACGAATGTACCATGGGATCCAGAATATGGAGCAATGTAAATGATGATTCGTAACGGTTCTGGCACTACCCTCGCTTGACACTGGCGTTTACTCGCATTCGCCAGGTCTCGGCCTCAACTCGGCCTCACCTCGACATCGCAGGGGTTGAACGAACGTCGCACGTAGCCGTCGCCACTGCCGTCGTGTCGTAAAATTCAGAGATATAAGCTTTATATGCGTATACAAGGATGTTGCTGTACGCCATCTGCACGCGACCGTATTCACGTGCGCGCGTAATATATATTTTTCTCGCCCTCTCTCTCTCTCTCTCTTTCTCTCTCTTTCGGTCTTCCTAGTATGTCTACGAAGTAAATTGATGGACAGAAGCTGGAGAGTTACCGTTCCAGAAGAGATCGTGTTTGCGCAGAGTGGTTGGTTTGCAGTTAATTAAGGAAGGCGGGCTACGTGAATAATTTCGACGTAACCGCCACAGAAGCCCGCGTCTGGTACGGCTAAAAGCTAGTACTTCGAAATTGCATGAGGTCTTTCTAACGGCAGTGTGAAGACGACCCTCGGTGTCAGCCGGGCAGCCAGGACACGTGGAATGTATATTTTGCCTATTATAAAGCGGCGCTACATTATAATACTTTCTTGGTTGAGAGATGCGAGGCCCGATACGATCGCAAGATTTCGCGGAAGCCCAGAGCCGAGGGAAATTCTATTTCGCCATGATTTGTGCGCGAACCGGCAGTCTGCGAACGTGTATCTACCCGCATAAACCGCCCAGATACGTGTTCTGACTATTTCCTATGTGCATATAACCACTACCACTTGCAGGAGAGTGGCTCGTACGTGTAGTTCTTCGTTCGCGTACGTGTCGAAAACGAGTGGCGGACACACACACACACACACACACGTCCTCTTGCCTATGACCTATATAACTTACATATATACTGCTATTTACTCTGATACATGAAGATATGTATCAGAGTAAGTTGGTACGCGATGACGAATCGATCACGACAGAAGATGAATGAAACGAGTGATCGTATCAACCGCCATTGTCAAGAGTATCGCGCGAAGAGCCGACGAGGAAAAATCCCCGTACCCGCTACCGGATCATGTTAATTAGCTCGTAATTGCAACGTCTTTTTGAAAAGGAAAAGGGAGGAGTAGGTCGTTGCGGCGGCGATACAGGTGGTACGCGAAACGAAAATTCGCATCTCACTTCGTGCCACAGTGTAGTAGGGCGCTTTCATTAATTTTTTGCATCGCGAGAATATGCATCCGGCGAACGAACGTCCGAGGCGTATCTTCATGTTCAAAAATGTGTTCCAACTTCACTCCTCGCTGAGTTTCAGGTTGCAAGTTTATCCGATAATTTCTCGCTCCGACTCGCCATGTAACGCCAGGCGATAATCGCACATTTCTGTCGTCGCGTCCACCGTGTTATTAATATTTTTAATGGTCCGACGATAATATCACGCCATCTCGATCGTCGCCAGACAATTCTTTCGTCGCATCGACAAACGGGGACGCGCAACGCTGGATTTCCCCCCCCCTATCGAACCGATAACGGCAGTAATTTCACGGGGAACGTTAGATGCCGATAAAACGATTTGTCGGCCATACGACAGAGATAAAACTCCTGAAACTCGTCCCGACGTCCTTCACTCGTAAAGATAGAGGGGACAATTATTGCCGGGCCACGTTCTACTCATTCCGAGCCGCGCCCACGCCCGCGCGCCCTATAACGTCGAAAATGCATCGGCCGCATTAAGCGAACGCAGGATAACATCCATTCGCTTCCGCTCTCCAAGTCCATATTGTGGTAGTTGTAACGTGCCGTTTATAGCGGCTGTAGTGGGTGGCGCTTTATTCGCACTATTATATGCGGGAAGTGCACATACACATCGGCGGCTCTTGCTCTTTCCTTCACTTCACGCAACGTACAACTCGCAGCCTCGGCGATGCCGATAACTTATTTTCTCGCACCCCTTCTCCGTCCTTTTCATTCTACCGAGCCACCGTTCCGGAGACATCGCCGGCGCCCGGGTAATACCCGATGGCTTTCAGAAGATCGTTGTGCGTCTTCCGTTTAACCATGCAGCCCGGTAAATTTATCGTAACAGCCGCGCGCGGGCGCGGGCATGAATTATTGCCGATGTGAAAATCCCTTCTCCCGTCTCCGCGCCAGCACGAATGCGCGTAACTCTTGTAAGATGGTTTTTAAATCAATTACGCGCGCATTACGGCGCGAGATAATGGCTCGCCACGAATTAATAATGCATTAATCCTCGCCCACGTTCTTCACACTCTCTGTTTATCAACCCCACCGCCGGCGCGTCGGCTGTCCGTTGAACGCATGTGAGATATCGCTCCAAGGTGTGCTTTACGAGCCGGGTTACACGAAAATTTCACATAGAACGCCGCACCAGGGTAATTTTTCCCAGGTTTATCACGGGCAAGCGCGTACTCCTGCGCGGCCGCTCGGTATGTTAATAAAAAAGAACGAGCCCGGGCAAGTATTTTTATGCGCTGCGGATACTCGTTTTTATCCTGAACGATGCTCAGGGTGCGTGAGCGGCTAGTGTGTGGCCCTGTAACGTGGCCGGTACGACGACGGTCAACGCCACGCGCGATCCAGCCTGGGTGTCCCCTTAGCGATTTCGTCGAAATTGCATTTTCCTTCCCGTCCATTCATTGCTACATTGTATTCCGCTAGTACGAGTCGCTCGTAAAATAGTGAAATTGGACAACCGCGCCGGAGCGGAATAGAATAAGAGAGTGAAACACGGCCAGCGAGTATCGATCGTTTAGTAATATCATGCCGCACTATGGCCTGCGCATATACAAGCACGTACTTGTGTATTCGCGCGTTATATCGCGACCGAACCGATACTGCGAGCTAATTGTAGCTTCTAGTTCGAGCAGATATAGACAATGCGCATAAATTGAGCAAAGAATTTTCTTCGGTACGACGCTCGCGGAATGCGGCCGTAGGTTGGGCCAAATATTGATTTAAATATCAGGTATGCGTTGCGAGTTATTAATATGAATAACGCGCATCCTTGGTGGAGGACGAGTGAGAAATTAGGCTGAAATACGGGTGATTTAGCCATGAACATCCAGCCGTGCCAGCGGCGAGTTGTGCGCGCCACGAGGTTGGTCGACCCACATTTCGACCCGTTTCGCCTGTAATGCACTCTCCTAGTCACCCACGGCGCGCGCGTCCCTGTGTTGACTCCACGGGTAAGAAGAGAATCGATGATAAAATATGCACGCGCTCGTCGAGTACGTTAAGCCCGTAAAGTATTTACCTGTCTCGGGCGAACAGGTGTAGACGAGTGCTTTAAATGGCACAGCCACACAGCATTTTATTAGGAAACTTTAATATGCCGAAAATTAAATTTGCCTCCTACCACGCCGCTTGCTGCCCAAACTTTCGTTTTACTTACTTTCTTAATTGCGCCTGATCGCGAGCGCTACTTAACTTCGAACGTCGAACTTGCTTAAATGCCGACAAAGTACGCCGGCAAAGTATGCCGACGAGCTAAGCGAACCAAGTACGCCTCTGCCACGAGTGATGTTTGATAAAGACTTTTCCCTTTAGCTTTCTCTCTGATTCCATGGAAACTGGGGAAACCATCGATAGTTTGAGAAGGTCGTCACGTAGAAGCGACGATTCTAACGTTTCCAGGCACACATTGTTAATGCAATATTTTTTACGGACACGTTGCTATCGTGACGAAGACGCGAGTCAGCGTCGGCGTACACTCATTTAGATAGACGGTCGTTTTTGTTTCCCTCAAATTCTCTCGCGAGACGGAAGAATGTCTACAACAAGTCTCGTGTACTTTTACTTAAAATTATACGATGGAGACGGAAGAATGTTAAAACACGTTTCCCTTCAGAATTCAGAGCTTTCTGCCGACAATCTTCTGTGAAGTTCCGGGATAATACACGTGGAGAAAAACGCAAAGCTGAACGCCTTGATGCGGTTTAGACGTGGAAGAAGAAATGATTGCGTTGAAAGTGCTGCCGTAAGTGAAGAGGGCACGTGGCAAGGCACGAAAATGCCTTACTTTTCCAATGTCGAATAACAGTCCCGCATGCACTCGTAGCTCACGCGTTACAATGCGAACATGTCTGACATTGTCGGTGAACTAGATGCGGGATAAAAAAATGAAACGGCAGAGCAAAACGGGACAATTGAAAAGGGCGGTACGTCTGATGCGCGGTATACGGCACACCGGAAAATTTCTATTAGCGGCGGACGGTGCAATGAAAAAGAAAAAAAAAGAAAAAACGGCCGAAAAAAATAGGAATATTGAACGGACACGGATGGCGCCTCTTTCTCTTCCACCCTCCCCCTTCCGCCCTTTCTCCCGGCTGCTTTTTGTCGACCATTTTTACGGCGCTGCGGGAATTTACTAGGACCAACAATCTCGGGCCTCGGCATGTTACGACGATTGTCCCCTGGTAACGTGGCTACCTGGCCCGATGGAACGAACCAATTACCACCAGCTGCATCCAGGCAAAAACTGTACATCCCCTCGACGGGCCACTACCCCCGGATTGAACTAATTAAACTGTTTTTAATTAAACCTTATTTTCGTTCCCTACGGCCCGCCTGCTCGCACAGACGTATCTCGATCCAACCGTCGCGCGTCGTGTCTTATCTCCGGGAAATAGAATTTCTCCCCCGGCGCAAATTGTGGCGCGAAGGGGAAGGGAGAGGGGAAGCGTTCATTTTTAAGGGCGCGTCGATGTCGCGTCTTGCGCCATTATAGCGCTTCCTGGAATTACGCCGCCACCCATTGCGGGCCGGGCTAGCGAGAGCTAAAATATACCTGGGACGGGTATTGCAAAATTCATATGGAAATCATTATTATTTCCGCCTGCGAATTCACAACTCGGGGCTTATCGCAAATTCGTTCTCCATGCTCATCGTTAATGACGCACGCACGATACGGACATATCCTGTTAATTAACGATAATGATAAAGAGGTCGCGATTGCCTTCGTTGATCATTGTGCCCGTGCCACGGACAGATTTCTGTACAAAAAGTATCATCCTCTGAGGCGTACAAAATGCTGGCCTTGTGGCGCATGTAATTTTCCAACAGCTTTGCTTGCATTGTCATGAGGTATCTTTTACGTGCGGGTAGAAAATTTGCCTCATATTTATAATTATACGAATGAAACATCCCTCTCGATCAATATAAGTACAGGCACACGCACAGGCACAGGCACCCGTTCGTCCAAAAGCATTATTACGTATTCACGGATCGGACTCTGTATGATCGAGAGAGCAGAAAGCAAACACACGGGTGGGTCGCGTGATTTTGAAAAACACAGCTGCTGGTGGCAACGGGGAACGCGCGTTTCAGAGACGACAAATAATACGGCGGCCAACAACGCAAACCGGCCGACTCACGTCGAGCGATAATTGCCAGTAAAACCTGCGCGGACACTGATATTTACTCGCCTCGACCGCATTACCGTCGCGCTTCCACCTTCACACACAATGAATGATTTTCATATGGGTGTCAAATTTGATGGGTCTTCTATTTGCACGGACCAACTTCCACTCACAATCAGACAAATTGCTTATAGGCTTATATTCCCGCGACCGCAATGCGCAATGATATTTGCGTCCTGTTCGCCATTACTCTCTGTTTGCTCGGGCCGTAGTACGAGCCGCAATTTTTTTCGCCCGTGTCAAACTGGACGCGAGCGGACTCTGTGAAGCCTGACCCGTGTTTGCAGCTTGAAAAGCCGAAACCCGAAAGCCGTGTCCGCCCCTAGACGAATAGGCGGTCACGCTGGGATAGATAAACACGCTGACGTTTCACGAGACAGCGAGACAGCGAGGGACGATGGGACGAGCGGGAAAAGAGCCATGGCCAGGGCGCGGAAGAGAATTCGAGAGAGCGAAGGGGTGATAGAGGAAGATAGAACGAATGTAGAGAGAAAAACGTTGACGAACTGTCGCCCATAACCGGAAGATCACTCCCAAGGGTACCCGTACATTTTACACGTCCGCTGCGGAACGGATCGGAAGTCAGTCGGTCGTCGAAAAATCGAAATCACACGACCGGCTCCTGGCCAGAAGCGTATCGAGCCAACGGCGCAAACTGAAATGGCGCGAGGATACGATGGAATCGTATAAATAGAATGGCCGAGCAGCGATTGGACGTCTCGCTGCCATAGGTGAATTCGCCTGCAGGAATTTCTAGGTACCGGCCGAGAGAGAGCGCGGGAGCGAGAAAATAGAAAAGCAGAGAGTTCCGTGACTGGCAAGCGTGCGATGCCTTTGTACTAAGAGGTGTATGGTGTTTTATCCAATGGCCCTGCCGCACGAGGCCGCGCGAGGCCACACGAGAGACAAACACGAGTTGTTGACCGAACAAATTCCGTTTCGGCTTATCAGCTGTGGCCAAGTTTTACGCCTCGAACCGACACTATCGAGCCACGAGATCGTCCAAGTGACCGCGCAACTACTTTTAACAGCGAGTTAACTTTATTGCGCCCCTGAGTCTCAATCGTAATCGAATGGCCGGCAATTCGTGCCGCGACAAATTCTTCGGGATACCCACGCCGAACTGAAGTCTCGAGTCTCGAGGTAAGATGGAACGCGATGTTTCACGCTGTCCGCGCGAACAACTTAATGGAAGAGGCGCGAAAAGTGTTGTGGAAAGAATCGCTCGCCTTGCGAAGAAATATCACCGATTCAATTACGGATAACATTTTGTCACGATCCATGAAAGGCAATAAAAGCAGCGCGTAATAGCACGTTCTTGCACGCCGTTTCAACGTCCTGGACACGTGCACAACGACCAGCCGTGGAAACGAGCTCGCCCGGCGCTCAGTACATCTCACCACTCTTCTTCGACCTTTGCCTTTCCGCGTCTTCCTCTCGATACTACCCGACCCGATATCGATATTCGATATGTCGCCGCGCACAAATTGTGGCGCGGCGGTAAATATGTAAGTTGTACGTGGAATTACGTGGGGGCTCATTCAACCCTTTAAAACTCGACAGTCGCCGAGGCGACTTATTTCTTCACGGGCTAATAATATAGCTTCCAAATTCTACTAAAAAAAATCAAACGGTGCGTCACGTGCAGAAGGCCTTTCCTGACGAATGCAGCAGGTCGGCTGGCTGTCATGCTAGCGTTGTCCACATCACGACGCGTACCTGTTGAACCACCCTTTTTTTACCCTGCGATTTCGTCCCTTTTTCTCGACGCTCGATGTCGCGTTTTTATCGCGACTGCGTGCTTTTGGCCCTCCAACTTTGTACGACAAGCGCGTGCTCGAGTGTTCACGAATGCATATCGCGATTGCCATCGTCACAACGGTACTGGGCAAAAGAGAGAACTTTCCTCCCCCACCCCCTCTTCACCCCAGTGCATTTTTCTCCTTTTCCAAAGGTTATTAACGATAGCGAAGTTTGCCGTGAAGAAGTCGGGACTTTGTACGTCCTAAGCCTGACGGATCTTTTCTTACTTGCGATATCGGTGGCCGTGAGCATCAAGTATCACGACCGTCAATGGCTTCGAGTTACTTCGAGGGTAGCTTTATCGTTTGTATACGTAATTAAAAGTTTCGCCGAACAATGACCGAAGGATCGAAATGAACCCCCGACGTCGTTACCCGTATAAACGAGGGTAAAAGGAATAGCGATGTTGGGCAAATCTGGCAGCCAGGGGCGGAATCAAACTTTTAATGAATTCGCTCGAATAAGAAGTCACCTTCCACGATGCAATCTCTTGATTTCCGCAAACCTCGAGCCTATGTACATACGAAAGCAATCTCTGTTTTTTTCATACGACGAGTAGCCTGCCTTCAGAATTTCCTACGCTATTACGCCTCCTTTGGCTGTCCAATATGATTCGAGATTAAATCACAAACTTCGAAGCGTTTCGGTATTAGCCCATATTCGGGCTTTCATAGAAAGATTGGAAAGTAAATAGGGCCGCAAGCTGCGAGCCTCTTAACTTATTAAATTCCACTCTCACGCTCGTGACGAAATGAGGACGCACAGTCGCCACTCGAAATCTTTGCCGAATTTAGTTCTACGACCGAGCAGATGACCGTAAAAGATCGAATTTCTATAAATTGCCAAGAGCGCCAAAAAGTTCTTTCCCATAGCTGCCAAAGTCAGGGTACGGTCGTTAGTTTCATCGTCATCGGAAGGACGTATTCGGACCTTCATCATGTCTGACTAGGGGCTGACCCTCACCACTTACCTACCGCGTTTCCCCGCCGACGCCGACGCCGACGCCGACGCAGACGCCGACGCCGACGTACGAAACGGTGAAGCACGACGTACGTGATGCGGCGACAAATCATTCGCAGACGACTTTTTATACGCTGCAATTTTACCTAAACCTTCTCTGTGCCAACTTTATTGCCCGGCATTGTCTGCTGAGTTCCGTACAGTGCCGCTCGTATAAATGTCTTCCTGCATTCCACTCCACCGCCACTATCCACCCACTGCCGACCGCTGCCGTGCCATTAATATCATCGAGCTCCTTTTTCGCGCCACTTTTGCGTACGAATCACGACGTAACGACTCGCACGACCTACTTCAAGGAGGTCGGATCGTTTCCAGCCCAAATTCGTGGCACACGGCCCGCTCGTTAGCCGCAAAAAAAAAAAGAAGCTATGGGGAAGTTGCAGGCTTCGGCCGAAACATTCTCGCAGCCGCTCGTCGCATTCCGCAAACGACTTTGAATATGGCACTACAAGCTAATTCTAACATATCACGCGCATCGCTCGTTCTCTGTACTTTTACCTGCCCGCGATAATTGTTCTGATCCAAGCGTCGAGGAACGAGTCTCGCGCCAAGGTCGATCACCGGAATTGGTTTCCACACCCTCTAGGGGAACAAGCGCACGACGAGAACGTCAAACAATTGGTTCGACGCGGCGCGGCGCTCGAAACATTTCATCGATTCTGGCAGTTGTTTGCAAAAGGGTCATCGTCCAGCGCAAACGGTAAAATTAAACAACGAACGCACTTAAAATAGGACGGTGTAGCCATTCGAGTGCCGGAAGAATGGATCCGAATTGCGTTTCGCTCCGTCGTGAAAAGGTTCAAGAATACGAGGCTATTCTTTCCCTTTCGGCCTTCTTTATATCTTTTTGTCCCACCTCCTTTTCCCGGCTCGAACTCCTCTCCCTGTTCAACCCTGAAAGATGTCTCTAGGGGCAATGCTCTCTCGTGAAGAATTTCAGTCGCTTCGTAGACGAGCAGGAATGGCGAATCGTATGCCGAGATTCTTCCTCCAAGGAGAAAAAGAGAGAGGAGAGTAAAAAGAACGGACGACTACCGGGCTGACTGCGCAATATCAGGTACAAAGCACAATTAAATATTCTTCGCTGATATTCTCATGCTCCCGATGGAGAGTATTAAAGGGCAGCTTCATTCGTCGGTCATAATTGCACATGATAGCGTTCGTAAAATGTTTCCCTCCAGTACGTGAACGCCGGAGACTCCGAAAATATTTCAATTAAGGTTTTTCAGCGTTGCATCATGGGAGAGACCTTGGGTCCGAATTTTGTTCGGCCACATGGTAGTACATTCGAGCTTATATAAGGTTCTGACTATAAAAACGGTGTTTGGTCTTACCGATATGCGAGTATATACGTCGCGACTCGTACGCTTCGCTGATTTCCCGAAATCATAGTCATGTCTCGTTGCATAGACGTCGAACCAAGGCAAAACGAAGCTGAGCACTCGAGTGTAACAGCGCACGGGCTTCATTCCCTGTACAAATATGTATGCCGACATACACAACGCCCGCTGTATACCTTATTCCCTTTCATCCGGATCAAATAGAAACCCTGAGAATACCTACTTTCTGTATGTGGTACTCATCTTTTTTTGACGACCGAACCCAGCGCTTTTTGTGCTCAGTACCTGTGGATAATTGCGAGTACGATCACGTGCGTCCTCTACCTCGCTTGTGCTGGTAGCCAGTCGCCGTGCTGTGTATCAGTTCGCGGTGAGTATGTATGTTCGGGATGTATCTAGGTCTGTACCTGTGTACGTGCGCAATTCCGTTCGCTTAAAACGTGTTTCGTGCAACGCGATGTTCTCTTTTGCGACATTAATCAATTTTTCAATCCCGAAACACGCTGCTTGTTTAAACTTTCAAGAGACCATGAAAACGGAACGGTGGTGGATCGTGTAAGAATTCCTTGATCAGCCAGCCCCCTTCACCAACACTGCCAATGTTTCCGAACAAACAGGGACACGGCACTCCGATGCAAACCTAGTGCTGCTCTCGACTTCGCGTGCGCTCGCTTGCGTGTGAACCGTGCTTCCTTTTTTTTCTTTTTTTTGGTTAAACATCCCCCGCGCATAAAAACCCCGTAAATGGATTTGCAAGTTTTCCATTTCATGCTCCACCAAGTACCGCTGAAATGCAATTTGACCAGTTATTGAGTTAAAACCGTTCACGACGCGGACTGATAAAACTTTTAAAGCCGCCATAGGACTCCGCTGATATTGCGCGGATCTAGGGAAATTTCGTGGATGGCCGTTTCTTCTCTACCATTTTCTGTTTTTATCAGCGGACAGAAACGCCGAAAAATATCGACCGTAGAATCGGAGCGGTCTCGCGATGGATGTGCATAATTATAGGCAACCTAGGAGCGATTATCGAAAAGGATGCGCCAACTTGCTCGCGCCACGTCCCGCTGCGACGATTTGTCGCCCGGTATCGTTGAATCGCGTAACCTAACTCTGTCGGCAGTCGATAAACTTTCCGGCAAAGTGAATCTGACGAAGCAAACGCGTACCCACTTCGAGACGGCCCTACGCCGGAAGTGGATAATCGCATTTCACTCCCCTCGCCCCTTTGCCTACTCGACTCCCTCTCCTCACTTCCTCGTGCGATCACCGATACAGATTGCTCGCACCACTTCGAGTTCCAATTAAAAGTTAAACGACTTCTATCAGGATCAAATTAACATCCGCATAGGCAATCAATCCGCGAATTACCGAAGGATCTTATCGATTAAAAGTTGAGTAGTGCGCACCACGGTTATATCGGCTTTTTCAACTACCGGCCTGGTCTTTAATTTACAAAGAGCACATGTCGCGGGTGGACCTCGTTACTTCTTCACGCAATGACGCGTCGCGAATGAGCCAGGAGCGAGGCAATGATCGGCGTCGATCGTCCGACAGTGCGATCGCGGCTCCCGAATGGCCGGATAGGCGTATACCGTTGATTAGGAGGCAGGAGGCCGGTGGCATTAATTTCAGGTGCCGGCGCTTAATTCGATCGGAGATGCCCTAATCAAAGCCCAAGCAATTAACGTAAACAGTGCAGATGGAGGGTACTAAATCAGATCAGACGCGCGGTAATGCGTCATTGGGCATCGATGTACATCAGTGATCCTCAACGAGACGTTGCCAGCCGGCGAAGGATCGTCGATGGCCAAAGCCAAAGCGAACGATTCGCTCGCTCTACTTTGTCGCCGACGCGGGAGTAATTATGTTAGTCTGCTCACGAGTATCGACGGGCGTCCATTTTCTACGGCCGGCACGGCCGACGCGGCGCTCCGATTGCAGCAGACGTAACGAGCAAGAATTTATCTCGCGTCGATATTGATCGAACTCCAGTCGCGTCGCGCGCGCCCTGTCGCCTGTATTCCGCCGACTAAGACGCATTGGAAGAATTTCATCCCTTAGCGGAATACCTTCAATAACGTAGGTCGTAGGCCATCGATATTAGGATCGAGACAGTCGAGAAACGAAGCTGCAATCCGTGCCGGATATGCCTCCATTTACGATATCACTGCCGGATGTGCGTCGAGCGTCGCGCGCCGCACGAAGAATGTACTTTCCTCGTTCGCACTTTATGATTTGAGCGTGCCGAAAAGAGTGAAAAGAAAGCTGTGCCGAGAGCGAAGCGGGGAACGGGAGAGGAGTTAGTTATGTCAGTGTGAAAGGTGAAAAGAGGAAAATAGGAAGGGAACGGGAGATGAGAAGAGCGAAAGAGAGATGGAGGGAATGAGAGGAAGAGAGGCAGAGGGAGATCACCCTGCGGGCTTTACTACCACGTGGCCCGCTTCGAAATTGCATTTACCCCTCTGACAATAATTGCCTGCACCATTTACCTGGTCGTATAACTCGGCTTTACTCAGAGGTAATGGAATCGTTGGACCTCTGTGGGAACCATTCTGCGTGTATTATTCGTATACATCCCGGCGATCACGCTCGATTTTGATGATCGTCGATCCTCCGTCTAGCGCGACGTACACGCTGAAACGGCACGAGCTGTGGAATTTCCGGATCAGTCCGCAGATTAAACAGGCGGTACAGCGACGACTGTCGAAAGGCAAAAACGATAATGACGGACGCAGTGCGAATCGAGCTTGAGACCAATCCGCCGCATTACGTAAATTACGATGCGCGATGGAAGATGGCTTATGAGCTTAACGGCTATATTCTGTGCTTTCGCCGGACTCCAAGAGTTTCCGTAACTGACAACTAAAACGACCAATGTGTACGCGTACACGTCGAAGCGGGTTGACGAGTTCGGTTAATCATTTTCGGACTGCGATTTCTATGACACGGTCAAAGACGTGTGTCAGGGACAAAAAGGGTGGATGGGTCTTCCTCGCGGCCTACTTTCGGAACGGTATTCTATCTGCTCTTTTCCACGATAAGGCGCGGAAAGAGGAGCGAAGGAGGTCGGGGGCGTCAGAATTCAGTGGAAATTTATTGCGCCGACCTTCCGCCCCTACAGCCTTCCATTCTCACGAAGCTCTACGGGCCGTTTCCTGGAGCGACCTACCGCGAAGTAGGCGACAAGGGAGGAACGAGACCGCATCCTGTGGACGACGGCACAGTCCGGTAGCACGCTCAACGGGCGCCCCTCCCGCTTTATCTACCGTAACGTAGGAAGTCGCCAGTGGGGCGACCTGATTGGCTCGATTGTCCGTCGATTACTTCGACCGGACGTAGAACGACTTCTTCGATCCCCTTCGCACTCTGTTCCGCGACCGTTTTCATCGCTTTCATTGTCGGGGGCGAACTTCACATTTCTTCACGCAACCTCAATTTCGAACCTCGTGTTTGCCTCCGCGCCACCGACTCCTATGGCTCGGTCCACATGCGTTCGCGCGTGTCTTCGTGTTATTCAAGTTCGAAGCAAAGTCTCGTAACTTACGAGTCGATCTAACCATTCGTTTTTTATTCATGAAGTGCTGCACCGGCCTGTCATGTTCGTACCGCATGCATCGATCCGATCGAACCCCGTGTCACATCCCGCCGTAAATTAGGTGCAACTCGAATAACTTAGCGTGGGACACTTCATTCCGGGCGACTCGCGCATCGCGAGTTAGTGGCACGGCGTATACGCACGATAAATCAGACGTAATGGTCGTAAGCAGCTTCCTGGGAAAAATCTCACTGCACTCGCTGCGGCGCGGCAGCGGCCTGTATCGGATTGACCTTTTTGCCGGTAAGATATATTTTCCAATTTCCGAATGACGTCTCCTTCTAGCCGGAGAGAATCTCTTACCGCACTCGGATAATAGTAGCCTTCTTCCTATATCCGCGGCATCCTCCGAGTCTGCCGCTTAAGTCTCCACGAACTATGACCGCCGATCCGTCTCGATTCCAGCGGATTTCACGTGTGAAGTTATAGCCCAACTATCGCTTCCTCGAGTCCACGCGAAGACAGCCGCCCGGAAAGATCGCGTATACCTGCGAAACGGGCAACGCGGCAGCAATGGCCATAATTAATTCGACCTTTACACCCGAATGCGCAGAGTACTTTCCCGAGCGACACGATTCACTCGTTTTCCATTTACGGAGGTCGAGTGCGCTCACTCTAAAAAGGCCCCATTTTCTCAGTACATTTACGTCGCATTCGGTCGTCAGCGAGGTTCTGTAATCGCGCGGCGCGGCGGCACAAATTGTAACAGTCAAAATGCTAACCGTCCCCCTTGGCGTTTCAATTATAGCAGTTCGCCCCGTACTCGACCATCGTAAACTTTTAATTAACGCGCCCGCCTATGCCGACGGTGTCCGTTTCCCCGCGAATTTCGCGCTCTATCAGTTCTGAAAGCTCGAAACGTGCCACCGGCGTGCCGCTGTCGGGGCCATTCATCGTGAAAGGAAGTTCATCGGGCTTACTTGTAAGCTCATCGCTGGCCTGGGGACGCTATTTTAGTTCCATTAAGTCCATATTTTTATTCAACTCGCCCGACGTTGTCCCGAATGCCTGCAGACGAGATCAAGCAAACAAATTGAAGACGATTTGCGATTGTTTTGCGATTTCGTTCGTCTTTCGACGCACGAAAATAGCTGAGGAAATATTGGCTGTCTGCCTCAAATACTAGTCGACGCGTTGCGGTCGTTTGCACTTTGCACCTATACCGTTCGACCACCGAATTTCGCTACACGCCAACACCTTCCCCCCCTCCGCAGCTCTTTCGCTTTTCGGATAAGTGGAATTTCGACGATGTTTCATATTTAAAAATAGTTCGACCGACGATGCTCGTCAATCCCGATACTCTCGTTTGAAGTTTCCACGCTCGCTAAGGAATTTTTATCTCCGCTCGGAAGTGTCGTCGCAAGTGGCGCTACGTAGCTCGGAGTGTCACGGTAACGGAATAATAAGTTACGAATCTCTTCTTCCACTCCGAAGTAACGGGAGAGAAATGTACGCCATAAACTTCCTCGACTGCCGTCTCCGCGATTCAAAGAGGAATTATACCTCGAGCACGGAAGGCAACGCGATAATGTTCGAGGCGCAACGATTCCGGCCGCGTCGCTGTCTCTCTCTCCGAGAGCCAAACAAGGCATCTTCTGATTAATTATAACCCACCAACATAAATGATGAAGAAACCGCGTGGCGGAGAAATTGAAATAGAATCCCGATGGCGCTGACACTACTTCGAAGTTCGCGCGGAAGAGACTTCGAGATAGGCTAGGGAAGATTTCCTTCTTGGAAGATAACAAAGGGAGCAACGCGGGAGACTTCAGAACCGCTACAAGGGTCCTTCCTTCTTGCTAACTTTTGCAGCGCAAATCTTGATCCGCGGGACCACGTCGTTTTCCACTCGTTAAATTTTCCTCCCGCGCGCCGCGCGTCGAATCGCCATGGGGCATCGCGGGACTCTCCTCTCCGAAAGTTTTCAAATGATTTTCAAACTCGGCCAGCTTAATTTCATAACAGATGTTCTCGAGGAAACCGCCTCGTACCCGTTGCATCGTGTGGCTTATCGCTGTCTGCCGTTAACGTATTGATTTCCGTGTTAACAACACATCGTAGACACTGTGAGTATGTTAGGCAGCCGTGGCGGAACGTATATTTATTCTGCGTCATAATTATGGGAAAGTTATTTTGTTTCTTTACAATACACAAAGTATGACCTGAAAGTTGGACGTTCAGCAGGTGTTAGTTAAACTTATACTTATATGCGTAGAAAATACGTTATATCGATAGTGTATTTTAAAATAATGTACGCCGCGATAATCGCGGAGCGTTGCATACTAGAATCCAATCTACAGCGAGTGGCAAGGTGTATGGGCGCTGGATCGTGACTCTCATTAGAGGCATGTCTATCCGGTATGGCCGCGGCACTCTCATTAAGGTGCTATGTGCAATAGCGGATTATCGACACTTTTGAAACAGAGAACAGCGTATCGATGACTGATTTCTATGCTTGGCAACCGCACATATCGGTGTCCCGCATTATTCACGATCCAAAAAGGAAAAGCAATTGACTTCTTCATGCGGCGCGAGACAAATTACGGGACTACGACGGTCGGGTACATGCAAATTATCGCGTTATGTTATGTTATGTCTCGTTTTACACGTTAAATAATTCCTGATTACGAAGCAATTTATTCGGCAGCCAATCATATTGAGCAACCGGATACGCCTGTCGGTGCATATCAGAACCGCACGAGTATTACACTTCTAAATTGATCATTGCGCGTGAATCAAACGCAAATAGATGTTGAAATTATCGGGTTACTATGAACTGTAGAATCCCAGCGGTCAATGTTACTCTCTCGGGTTAATTGGGTCGACAGTTTCCAGTGGAGATAGTTAGACGAAATGGGTGTAATCGTCATAAAGTGTGCGGTAGCAGTAACGCACCGAGCTCATAATTCCACTTCGATGAGATAGATTATTTCAAGATTAAAGAATGGTCGGTGTATCCGGCCTGCTGGAAAATTACGGTACCATTAATATCAGCAAGAAAATCCCTGGGACTTTCCGCTGTCGAGTGCGGATTTTTCTTTACTCCTGTGAGCTATTAGATTGATCGAGTAAAGAGCCGTTTGGATTCGATACCGGCCGCAACTTGTGCCGTTTGGATTAGCGCCATTAACAGAGCGCGAATTATTACGTATGGCCCCTGCAACGCTGCACAAATTACGCAGTTATGTTGGCGCTTTTAATGCCTCGATCATTATTATACTTTCAACACCGAGTAAGCTTGTTTTTAGTCTCCAATTATTGTCGCACGCCGCGACGTTAAGATAATTTGAAATTACTGGCCGCTGTAATGAGACATCGAGTAAATATGGATATAATCGTGTACATTATTATAACCATTTATCGATACCCCACTGTCCGACTGCGCCGGATTATAGCAATTAACGAGAGCGATAATTTCATCGAAAGTTTCACCTTTTAAGTAAATACGGAACTCGGCGATATCCGTAGGACCGAAACTTCGGTATTATAGTAATTTATTAACGGTGCGCCGGTAAATCTCGCTGAATATGTAAATCGACGATTACGCCCCGTTACCTCGTACCTGCGCCGGAAATCCGCTACCTTCTCTCGGTAGATATATGCAGTACCACAGGGAGGACGCCTTCGTGTCAGCAGAAATATTATTCTTCGTCGGCTATCCTCGTGAAAGTGTACGGGTTTTCGCTAACTTCTTATCAACAAACATACACGCAACCTAGTGACATTCGCCGCGACGCGCGACTTCTGCCTCAACACCCCAACTATATCGCCTTTGGATACCCGATGTCACAAAGAAACGTCAAATGGGTTCTATCGAGGAAACAACTGCACTGGCGCAGAACACATTTTCGAGTTTCGAATTTAATGACGGAACGCACATTATTTACAAGACGAAGAGGGAGCGGATTCACTCCCCTGTTGTCTTAAACCAAAAGAGTGTACAGAGACTTTGCGAACTACGGCGCAGCTAAATAAACTTTGTGCGCATCGTCGACCGCGCCATTGCAGTATGTTAGTCCCTTATCTGACTAGAAGTAGAGGATTCTCCCGCCTCGGCTCTTGCGCCAATGTTCTTCGACGGAATACAAACTCGTACTTTCTTGTTTTGCCGACTGAATTGAGCCGCAGACGAAATGGACTTTGAATTCCCAATCGGAACGTCAGTTTGCCGCTTCAAATATCTTACGCACTGCTGGCATTGGTTGGCGGAAAATGCAAAAGTTCGCAACTGCCATTATAGCGTTAAAGCAACCTCGCGAGCGGGTGAGCAGGTCGGAATCTGTGAACGAGAGGAGCATGGAATATCTTCAATGCCTCGTTGCGTCGTCATTCTATCTGATCTCCGTATAGTGGGTGCAATGGGTCATCGTAACCGAAGGGGCTATCTTGGATAATATCGATTTACAGTACAAGTTTCCCTGTTTGGCGCATGATCCGCCTTGATATTATACGCCAAGTCTTTGACTAGGTACGACGGTGAATGCCTCACTAAGTCCTATCCTCACGAGAGAACCTCAGCAACCAAGAGACGAATATCTCGCCCTGACGACGTGGAAGACGGTATCGCTCCCCGTTTTAACGACATTCTTGGTCTGCGCGGCATTCTGTGCGCGCTTATTCAGCCGAGTGATTTTCCTGGAAAGGGTCTCACTCGCGAATCCAATTTGCCTCAATCCAAATACTCGACTTCCTGCACTATCGATCATTCCCCAACCCCCTAACTAACCTGCTCGCCGATTCTTCTCGCTGATTATCGGACTCAATTCTCTCAACTACGCCCAAGGCATTCCTTATTAAATCCCGATTGGCGCTGCCGCGAACCTGGGCGTGGTAGTACATTTCTAATTATGCGAGCAATCATCTGTGGTACGAATCCAATTTTTCAAGCGTTACGTAACTCAATTAAAGTGGTCGTATCATGAGCGTTTTTATTACGATTTCGTTGCTCTTGCGTAACAGCTCGTCCTCGGCCGCAGAAGCCTAAAAACTCGGTCACCTTCGAGCGAAGAATGCGAACTATGCGAAAGCGGCTGGAGCAATTTAATATTCGTAACGTAACGTAACGCACTGCGCGAGCCCGGCGGATCGGCAGCTTGCGCTGCTTTTGCGAGCGGGCCTCGTCGTTAATTTGGCGGAAGGCGATGACGGCCAGCTGCCATCGTAGCGACGCCGACGGTTCGCTAATTTCTGTCATTATCCTTCGTCGGTTCGCTAACTTCGAAGATCGCAGCGATTCGTCAAGAGCGTGACGTGCGGCGGCGGTTGGTAGCGGCATAGTGGAGCGAACCTCACCTAAATCATGCAACCGCGTCGCGTCGTTTCTCGTTGCCGGCGTGATGCATTTTCAAGCGCGCTCACGGATACGTATTGCGCTCGGCCGGACTTGCGGCATCGAATTAATTGTAACTGCACTCAAAACATGCCAACGGAGGATTTAAAAGTTTTTTCGAGTGCACTTACGTGCTGCCGAATGCGCCAACCGCGCAGCAGCATTTCCGACTGGCTCGTGAAAGGGGTTTCGGCGATTAGCAGACAATGGCTTTGTTATTTTGGCACTAGCCGCGGGGAATCCGCGGTTGTTTAGCTTCCCTTTCAGGCATCAACAGCCAGCCACATATACACCACCCTCGCCGAACTCATTCCACAACTTCTTCGTCTTTCTCCTCTCCATTGGGCGCCCTCGTCGTCGTCTCTAGCTCCGCCAGCCGACCTGCCGACACACTCGCTCAGTCTTCCAGCGCATTCTCTTTATCTCGCGTCAGGGCATCCCGGTGCAAAACTTGCTGCGCTTCCGGTAAAAAGCATCTCTCGCAAGTAAATCCACCTGATGAAGCTTTTGGGCGTAACCGACCTGCCAAGATTAATCTTGCGCCACTAGCTCCTAACCCAGCTACTAGCAGCCAGTGCCGCAGCGTTCTCATTCTCTCCTAGTTGGAGCCACGTAATCAGCGAGCGGCAAAGAAAAGATCCGCGCAGCGGCGCATCCAAGAAAGACAAAGGATACGATTCCACGGACCCGTATCTGGTCTTGACAACGCCAAAGTCGTCGGACTTTCTTGTTTCGCGAGGATTTTCTTGCAGCGAGCTTTTCCGCGTGAAATCAGCTTCTGAAGGAGATTCCCAGCCCTCATTGCGGAGCGACGTGAAGGTCCACGACGGAAATACGGGATACAGCGGTCGAGCGCGTTTCAATTAGATCGCTCAGCCGGCTTCGCCTGTCGTCCCGGCGGAAAGCGATCGAATTCAGTGAATGCCCGACATTGTTCGACAATGGAAAATATTGCGGCAAACGCGGACGTCATCGGGTGTTCGGTCGAATTGAATAATCTCGCTTCGTTCTCCGATATTTGGCTGGGCCAGCGAATATTCCTGCGTCCCTTGTCGCCCAGCCACTCGTTCGTTCTCCGGCCCCGTGCGAAATTGCACAGAAATATTCCAGTCTCATTGTCTATGAATTGCGCGCGAAACTAGCGGAAACCGCAGCGGTTACCTAACGAAAGAGTCGGCTGGAAAATAAAAGGTTTCTGTGGAAGCGAAAAAAAGAAGAAGAAAGCAAGGGCGAGGGGAGTAGTAGGGGGCACGAAAGAAAGAAAGAAGGAGAAAAGGTAAAAGGAGGTCTCTGGTACGAGCCGGGTCTGCCGCGATAAAATATTCATGGACAATTTTCCAAATTGGATGACACAGGGGCAGCGGAGCGCGGCAGAATGGAAAGGAGAAAGGGAGAGAGAATGGGTGACGAAGGGAGAGGACAACGTAGGTGCGTGCGGAAATCGCGTATTATTTACAACGGCTTTTCAACAGCTAATTCGCGGTCGCACGCGCCTCTCTCCCACCACCGCCCACATGGCCGTTTTCATCCCTCCTTAAGCCCCCCAGCCCGGGCCACTCACTGTCTGGACGCTCTCTCATTGAATTTAGCGCATGCTTTGTTTCAACGAGAGATTTCACGTTGTTACGCACTCACCTACGTAACCACACATGAGCGCACGCACACGCGCACGCGACGCAAACAACGTGGCCGACCGGTAATTTATACGAGGGACCCGCAATCGTTGGTCGGATAGAACGTTCCTAGCAGTTTATCTTTCAGCACCGCCTTCTTCTTTTTACTTAGTTGTTTCTGAGCTACGATAACTTAGCTGCAGATTGCGGCATCGAGAAACGTGCGCCTTCGAGAAGGCGAAATTCACTCGGTATGCCGGGTCTGATCGTACACGACTTTTTCTACTTGGACACTTTCTTCGCCGGCTCCGAATTCCGTAGCGGTGAGCAGGCAATCGCAAGGCAAGAAACTCGCGAGTCGCGGTGCAACAGCAGTACACATCCACGTACTTAGCGCAGGCAACGTAACCGACAGTTCATAGCGTGTTTCAGACCCTGAATCGTTTCAGGACAAAACGTTCGCCGCAGTTTATCTTGCCACCCTCTTCCGCCGCACCCCTTTTGTTTCTCAGGCACGATAACTCAGCCAGAGGATACAGCGTGGCACACGAACGTGCCCCGAATCCCGACAGTAATATTCGCTGGAAAATCACATGCCGACTGTGCGCGCTAACGCGAATGCGGATCAATAGGAGCGGGCATTTAAAATGGCTGAAGTTTTCGTTCACTATTCCCCAACTACTCTCCAATCGCCCTCTCTTGCGCTCAGCCGAACGAGCAAACTCGGATTTGGCTAAGCTTTATTTTGCCGCGACAGGAAGCACGCGAATTCCGCTGTCCATGGCCGCGCCAATGTATCCGTAGGCGAGAACGAGCGAATGCACGGGACGAGAAACGAAGACCACTCGCAATTTATGTCGTGCACTCACGACAATCTGTCTGACGAAACGCTTGTAACAGTTTATCTTCTCGCCGACGCGGACGCCTCTTTTCCACTTCCATGGGCCGCTGTTTTCAAAGCCGGCTTTCGGATTCCGGCTGAGCCGGCGTTTTCCGAGGGTGTCTTTGAAAAAAGAAATATGCAAATTACGTTTCATGGCGGGCGTGGGTGGCACGGCCGCGACATATTCTTCGCTCGCACGGCCACGTTTAACTCTTGGTGGGAAAAAATTACTTGGCGCGGATAAAAATTTAATTTACAACCCTTTCTGCATCTCCCTGCCGGGGAGCGTGCCTCGTCCGCGACTGCACGCGCATATCCACCCTTCTACCCTCCCCATCCCCCTCCCTCTCTCCCTCTCTCCCACCTCTTCCACCGCGAGGCCGAGCATCTGACGACACTCTCATTAAATCTCCCCTCTTTGCGCTTTATTTCGACGAGATAAGGCCAGTATGCGATGCAACTGGCTGCGCGCAAACGAATTAGTTTAAGTGGATGAAAGTTTAATTTTTAACCATCTTTCGTCGCCGTTAATTTACCGCCGCACTTTCCGCCCGACGCCATTTTCCCGTTACTCGGCCATACTCTCATTGAATTTGGCTCATGTTTTATTTCGATAGACGCCGACACGTTCGTTCGCGCGTTACGTGTGTACGCCTATGTATATTCGTGTACGTTTAAGCACACGAGCTTAACGCGGAAACGGCGAGGTCGCGAGTTGTTCCCTGTAACCGACCAGTAATTTATGTCGTTACCCGCAATCGCTGTTGGACCAAGTGTTAGTAACGTTTTATCCACCCACACGCTCCACTGCCCCGTTAGCCCGATGTTTTTGGGTCACGATGGCCGAAAGCTCGAACGATACAATTCCGGGCGGACACTTTGGGAATGGACGGAACATAAAAAGACACCGACGCTTTACTCGATATCGGGTCTTGGCAATGGCCGCGGGTACCCGTAAGTTACCCACCCGCTTACCTCATCTGCGGTCTAACCAAATTACAACGTATGAAACGCCACGCCGGATAACGGTATTGAACCACTTCAGGATCTGATTATGCGAGATCGCGCCGCCGTATAATTGCACGTCGTATACTCCACATTCTCCGATCACCAGCTCCGCAATTCGCCCCTCTCCCTTTCCATTTCCATCTCTATTTATTCACGGTTTTTCATGCGGAGCCATACGCCAGTACGACGCCGCTTTGCTGCGCTCAGATCCAATTAAAATGCGCTCGCTGTCAGGGGTGTATCGAAATTACATTTTTTCACGCCAACACTTTTACGACAGCGTCGACGGAGTATACGTATCCGTCATACGGTTCTTGGAATATTTCGAACCAATCATTCGTGTCGATCTGCCTCGTATACTGAGAGGTGCTGAAAAGAATGCGGCCGACCGTCGACCACCCTCCTCTCTTATTTCTTTTATTCGCCTCCTCTCGACGCGGACGCCGGCACGGAAATGGACGTGCGTGTGCGCCGGCCTTGTCATGCAGATATCGAAGAAGCGATTCGTTCGATCGAAGCTTAAGGGAATTGCGAAATTGAGAAATCGTTTCCCAAGACGTATGCGCTGGGATGATCCGTGACAAAGACGCGACGTTCTAGATATCCGTCACGTCTCGCAAACGATAGTTTCCCCCGTTGCGATGGCTCGGTAAATATTTTCCAGCCACGCCAAAGTACAATCTTCACCGCGACGAACCGGCGCGGCGTCGACGCCATTTTCCATGAATCCGATGAATCTCGGCCTGACGGCGAGAATCGGATTATGGCGGATTTTTGCCACTGTCATTCGACAGCCGTCCGGCCCGCTTCGTTAGCCGTGTGATTCGACAATCGCGTCAATGGCGGCTCCGAACACCACCGACTCTTTTATCTCGCGGGAATGGCGATGAAGGTTTGACAACAGGAACGATGAGCCTTTACCGCCCGGACATTTATCACGCGCCGCAACTTTGACAACTTTTCACTGATCGTAGTCTTGCTTCCGCTTGAAGGAGGAACGAAAATATCCCGATAAGGACACGATTGGACCCGCAGAAGATTCACGACGTTATCACGGCGAAGAATCAATGAACACCGTCGCAGAAACGAGCAAGAAGGCAGGACCGTAATGCGTCAAGTGAGAAAAGTCGGTATGAGTCAGCATCGAGGAGTCGAGGTATACGTTAGGCCAGACCTAAGCCAGACGCCTTTTTCCATCATTTCTTACCATTATTACGAACGGATCTCTCAATAGCCTCGCTAGAATCAGTTTCATCTACTTTACGCGCATAACTTGGTTAGCGCTGCGACGATTCTCTAATAGACACTGCAAATTAATTGTCTAAGCGAAGGAGCGCCATGGATAATACCGAGACGGACATTTTTCCTCCCTTCCTGCACCATAAATCTCTGTCCTCGCGTCGACTGGAAGTCGATACGAAACGAATTAACACGTGACCCTCTCGACATCATTTTCTCGTCGCCCTACGCTCTCGCTTTATCACACGTCAAAGTTCGCCCCGCGTTAGTCATAAAAAGGAAAAGGAGGGACATTCTGAGTGAACGCCTTCGGTAGACTCTCGGCAGAAGCGAATATCTCTCTTTACCGTGCCGGTTGCAATTTTTTGCGCGTCGTCCGTCGGCGGACCCGAAGTTTCGGAAGAGGTGCGCTAGAGGGAGAGAAGGAGGGAGGCAAGGTGGCGCGAGGCAGAGGAGAAAGGAGCTTACACGGCACCCAGTGCATTACCAGCCGCGAATTCGGCTCCTAGCTCGCGACTCACGAACTCAAGCCCTCCTCTATCGTGTCGTTGTTACGGTCGACGCAATTTCGGCCTGTGTAACGGTACGAGGACGTCCCAGCAGCGAGGCACACTCACACGGAAGCGATCGAACAGTGACGAAGAAGCTGCAGTTCCGGCATTCGAGCGCTTCCGTTTCTTTGACCCTCCTCCCGCGCGACCCGCGCCTCTCGTTTCTCGAGACGTCCCTAGAAAGCAATTTGCACGACGTTCGGGAAAAATCGTCTACGAAATGGCGCTGCCTCCATGTAGCAGAGAACTCTATAGCCTTCTTCTTTCCGACGGATACGCAAATTGTCAGTCCTTTTCGAGGCTCCGCCACTGAATAATTCACCCACGGCTAATGAACATTCGAGAAAACGAGGCGCACTCAGTCTCGCCCCGTTCTCCGGCTATCTTTCTCCGTCTATCCTCTCACGTCCGACACTTGAACGAGACGCTCTTTCGCGACGGAGCGTTTCACCGCGAAACAGCCAGATTTGTTATCGTTCCCCTTGCCCGCCCTCTCTTTTTCCTCTTCATCCAGCTCATTCTTCTTCGGTCCTCTACTTTCTTGCCCTCCCCCAACCTTCCTAGCGTAATGTTCCATGGGATACTGACTCGTCGTTGTTTATCCGAATGCCAACTACCCGCCCACTCTCCGTCTCCTTCTCTCAAAATACGTGACTTCGTTGCCTCGACCGATAACTCTATTTTTCTTCGCCATGGACCCGCAAATCCGACTCTCCTCGCTCGTGTACTCTGTCAACGTTTGACGGCTCGCTGGTTAAGTCGAACGCGATATTTTTATATCAAGCTTCACCCGGCCGGAATCGACGTCGACATGGCACTCGCTCGGTGAATTTAATACACGACTCGTTAAACTTTCATCCGATATTCTGCACCTACGTGCGTATCGAACGTGAACAATTTTAATACATGTCGGTACCAGCCACTCACTTCCCTTAGTCGCTTAATGAGCCTGCCGGCACTTCCGCAGCGGAACTCTGCAGGCAGAGCCGGTGGGCCAGGTGAGTCTTGTCCTTTTGCCACACGACAGTGACAACGTGGCACGTGCGCGAGAACACTCGCGCGCTCCCGAAACAGCGGCGAGAATTACGGGAGGCGGACATGACGTGCCTATTTATGATTCATATAAATCGCATTGCACGTAGCCTGGAGTGGAGGTGGTTATACGGTGGCCTCGGTCCATTATCTCGCGGGTAACTCGAATACGGTTTCCATGATGTGTTATAACCTGCGGCCGGCATGGGAGGGACAGGGAGAGAGAGAGAAAGCGGAGTGAGAAGGCAGGAGTACGCGCGCGCACCTTTAAAACGTGCTATGAATATTTATTCACGGCTATTGCAAAATAAATGCATGTTGGTCGGAAGTTCTGACGCGGGGGGTTGGGCCTTTCGACGTCGACGACGTGGAAAATAAAAATATATCGTAATTCCCGTGCCATCTGCGCGTGTTTTTTTCGTTCTCTCTTCCGCAGTGGTATGTCGTGCGCGTACGCGGAAATGAGCCTTTTCGATTTCGGCCGCACACCCGTCGGAACAGCAAGCTCGCCGATTTTTTTTACGTCCCATTTTTCTTCTTCCGAGTATGAGATATCATCCCAGCGTTTACTAGGAGGCAGGAGGGAAGGATACGGATTATTGCGAGAGGGCGGGAAAAAAATTCTGGAGAAACGTCTGGTTCCACGCTGGGATGCCCGCTGTCCGTATCCGCCGGTCGTCGTTGATTTTGATAACGCTGACCGGGCAAGTGGGCGTGAAAAAATCGCTCCGATGATCGGCGAACAGAAAGCGCAAGGAAAAAGTTCGCCCGAGTAATATATTCGGTCCCTGTTCAATTTTCATTTCACCCCGGGCCGGCGAAAAATTTTCTCGCGGCTCAATTTGTCCCGAACGTTAAGCAGCTTTCAGTTTGCATAAAACTTTCAAGCGGGGGACGGCGGAAAGAGTCAGTTGAATTTTCACGCGTCTCATTGATATTTCGATCGTGCCAATACGATGTTCTTCGCATGCACTTGGCTGGCTCACGTATGAGACGGTAAACCGAAACTCAATGCACCTTAGCCGACGTCGACGATGATGTACGGGAATTGACGAAATAGACGAGACTGCAAATTGGATTCTTACGTTTTACGTCGCGCGGAACGTTCCGGCCGCGTGGAGTCCTGACACTCCTTGCGCGACGGGAGCACGGGTCGTTTGGACGTTACGCGCTCTCAAAATCGTATGGCGAGGCAAAGTCGGGTGAGAATGGAATTGTCGGATTTTGCGCGTCTTTCACGGCCCGGCCAGATTGAAAACGGTAGTCCGGTTGCGGCGCGGCAAAGAATAAAGCACGCCAATTTCGCCCGTTTCGTAGGAGGCCGCGGTTCATGATGATACGTTATTAACATGCGCTTCGACGTACTGACGGAAACCGCACGCCACGAACTACGTAAGCGGATAAACGGTAATGGCGAAACATTGATCTTCGTTGCCTATTAGATTTGTATGTTTTGCGTTTGCGGGCCGCGGTCAAAGCGAGGAATCTTCATGCTCGTCTGCAGTGCGCGAGGGAGCACTCAAAATTACACGCTCGTTCCTCGTATCCGAGCAGGATTACAAATCTCGTGGATTATTACAAAGCCTCTGGGTTTCGGGTTACTGACGTTGAAACGAAAGCAGAAGATGAGAGAGAGAGAGAGAGAGAGAGAGAGGCAACTATCGGGTCGAAGCTCGGGAAAGAGAGAAAGAGACAGACGAAAGGCTCGCTCGTATCTAATATCTCGGGCCATAAAGTTTTTATAAAACAAGGAGAACGAGAGTTACGACCTCGGGGAAGGACGGGGGTAAAGGATGATATATGATCGCCACGAGTTAAGCTTTCGGCGGGTTGGTCTTACGTTAACGTAAACGAACCTCATTTTCGGCGCCTCCCAGACCGCCGCGAGTAAATTGTCTGCGCGGATGTTACTCCGGTGACGAAATTACATTTTGCCGGCTCACCACCTGCGACTTGACGTTTCAATCGAAATTAACTCGGTGCGACGCTCGAGCCTGCCGTAAGCGAAGGTTGACAGAGGGCGCAGGAAAATCGCTAGATTGCCTGTACTCTCGCTTCGACAGCGACCTACGTTCCGAATCAATTGCAAAATGCCGCGGGCCAAAATTGCGGCCGACGAAACGACGAACAGTACGTACTGCCAAGCCACTTCGCGATGCCTGCCGCTGTTTCGGAAGATATACTTCGAGAAGATGCTCGCTTCGAGAGTGCGCGTACTCGTGAGGGGCTGCTCGTTCCATAACTATGGCCGCCGTCGAAACTCCAGACCGCACTTTCGAACAAGTCGGCCGCCGCGCATTGTTCCGCATCGCCTTAATCGTTGACAAGTGCACGACACAACAGGTGAACTCAGGTCGGGCGTACGGGAGTAAACTTTCACGGTAAACACGAGAAAGAGCCTCGCCGTGTGCAGGTAGCACCCTGGAATTTCTCCAACGTGCCCTGTATCCGAGGTACGCGCAAAATTCGGGACCGTCAGTGTCGGGACGTCGAAATTCGGCGCTACCTACCACGGATGTCTCGCGTGGGCCACGCCTTAATCGCGATACGACGCATTTGCTCGCTTGAATAAGTTCGCCGGCAGTCCTCCTACCGAGCCAATTTACAGAAATTCCCTTCGGAATGTCTGCGCACGAGGTGTCGACTCTGCTCATCTTTACACCCTCGTCTATTCCATTTATTTCAGCCCACTTCTAATTTAACGTGCATTAACTTTCTCGAAAATTCTAAGAAACCGTCACTTTTTGCGAGCACACATTTAGCCGCGTAGAAATTCTGTTCTGCGTCGGGAAACCCGACAGAATAATCGAGTTCATTGTAGAATCTACGTCGTACATTTCTTCCACATTTTCGATGTACCCAGTACGTATCGACTTTCTGTCGATCCTCCAACATGAACCGACACAGGACGGTGCTCACGCCGATAATGCATCATTCTTCCAAGCACCGCGCGGTTTTTCCCGCGAGCACGGCAGCGCCGAAACAAAATTTACAAGAGTCACTACAGCAGATAGAGTAATTCCTACTCCACGAAGGGTGTCCGTCTAAAGTGAATGACCACGATATTTTCCGGGACAAATAAAATCGTGTACAGATTTAAGCCATACAGACGATCACACATACAGAGACGCAGCGAAATGATGATGTAGCACGCAAAAAGCCTCGACATATTTGTCGCCGTCGTCGACGTCAGCGTCGGCGTCGGCGTCGGAAGATACGACGTTGGTGTTGGAACGACTCTCCAACACCGACGCGGAAATCCATCCAGAAAACATGGCTGTAGATGCGCGTCGAGAGCTCGTGGTGTACGTACCGGTTGGCTCAAAAGATTATTTCAGGTACGAGCTACCCTCTCGACGTACTTATCGCGATGGAATGGAATTATTCAAGCGCGGTGACCGACCGTATTCCACCGCGTCACTCTCCCTCGTCCATTCGTTGAAGAAGGCTCAACGTACTTCCACGTATTTCCACGCGATATGCGTCAAATTGCGCCCTTCAATTTGACCAGAATGTAAGTTACTGCGGGTCAAACCGAGCCGCCTCATCGCGCAGCGATGATCAAACTCCTGGCTTACGGGCCTTCAGTCGGCACTGCCTCTTTCGCTTGAGCTCTCTTCTCATTAAAGTGGACGAGAACTCAAACGCTCTCGTTCCTTCTGAATCGTCCTGTACACGTAGATGCGTTCGCTCCGTTTGCACACAGAGGCAGGATACGGGAGAGCAGCGAAGCTTCTGAAGAATGACAACGGTATTTGGCTTGAGCTTTTGGAGACAAGCAGAATGCAGAGAGATGCGAGACTAAGTGAGTAAGAAGGAAAGGGGCAGAAGCAAGAGGCGAGAGGCGAGAGAGCGGACGAAATGAGAGGATCGCTGAAAGAAAATGGGCGGGAAGAAGAGTGCAATGAATGGGATAAGTCGACACTGCTGCCACAGCTAGAATGCACTTCGACCCCTTAATTTCGTCACGCTCCAGCACTCAGCCTCGGCTGGAAATGTTTTGCGAGATATTTTCAACAAACGCCACCCGCCGGCGTAGCCGAAAAAGACCGAGACACGATCGGCTAAAAATGGACCGTCACAATTAGTGCAATTTATCATCTCGTTCCAACAATGAACACGATTACCGACAACTCTCCGACTATATTTGGCAAACCACCAAGAAACGTTTGGAGCGGTGCATTTTGTCATACCGCACTGACGTTGACACGCAATTTTATAGATGACCATGGGAACATCTTCACGCGATTGGTCAATCATACTACTTTTCCAATCTCTATAAACGAACGTCGACCACATGTGTCACGATACACAAGCGCAGGGCCTAATTTCCATGAAACGTAAACTTTCGTTCTATTTCGCTGGATAGCTATTTTGGCGAAATCGGCGAAATAGAACCGCAGTCCCATGTAATTCAATAGATGCGATGTGCGACTAGGTGAACACGCGTAATTCAGTGGAGGTTCGCCCGGGGGGCACCTGCGCGTTATGTACATCAAATGCGACGTATCGATGTCCTTCCATCCGACGTACGCAAACAATGCCGAGAGCAGTGTAATTCGATGTACATTCTCCGTCTCTCTCTGAGCGTCCCGACCCGCCGACGCGGCCTTCCTCCAATACTACACTTCGCTATCAATCTGCCTCCATCTCGCAACTCGCGCTCACCTACGTGCACACGTACGTGGCCACAATGGTAGGTCGTGTACATGGAAACGCATTCGGGTAGCCCTTCCGCAGATCCGCGCACACTCATTGTTCAAGTGTCGCGATCAAATTATATGCAATCGGGCGGCGTAAGCCACGTAAAATACTGCCTGCCGCGGCTTGCAATTGGTCGGCATCGTTCGTAAATACGCGTCAGCATATTCCGATCATCGACAGAGTTACACGCCGCCTGTAATTAATTATGCACTCGCTCGAGGGTGGCTGAGAACGATCACAATGGCACGTCTCACTTGCACCAGCTCTTGTTCTCGCTGCCGTCGCCGCCGGCACGACATACTGGCAAAGGTAATATATGCGAGCCTATACACGTACGTAGAGAGAGCGTCATACCCGGATCACGCTTAACGAAGAGCGTCACTGTAAATGCGATCTGCGCTCCCATCCGAAAACTTTTCAGCTCTACTCTTCCTTCCTTCCTGCCAGCTCTTCTCCCAAACTTTCATCGCAATTGTGCCTAACGGTAACGCGAACGCGCGGTCGACGGATCGTTAAAAAAGTTGTTATACTCATTTTAATTGCTCAGCCATTAAATCGCGAACGAGGCGGCCGCGCATCAGGCAGCTGCAGAGTAACAATTTGTCCACGCGAAATCTATCCACAGTTGTAACGATCGTTCATCTCAGACATCCTATACCCTACAAAATCCTACTTAGGAAGGGGACTAAAGCGCACCGTGTGTCTTCCTTCCGTCGAACAAAGGCCGTTTCGATTTCGAGGCAACTCACGAACTCTATCGGGGATCGGGATACCGAGCAGAAGATTCTCCATTCCCTTAATGAAACACCGAAGTCCGGATATCGTCTCGGATCACGCGCGTATAAACCTACCTACACCCTCTCGCGATTCGCTTCCTCGCTTCCGCGCAGGACTTGCCTATTACGTAAGGACGATCTCTCGGGATTAACGACTCAGCATCGTGCCGGATAATCTGGTTCTAAAAAAATCGATCGCTTGTCTGCTTAAACTTGCGAGTTGCGAGTCCTGCAACAGCGCGTTCCTTCTCGGAATAAAAATGCAATTATGCGATCGGAAGAACTGCAGCGTACTTGGGAAGATTTAACGCCGATAGACTGGTAAGGCTCCTCATGTCCCTATTGTCTGTCTTATAAGACAAAGCCGGAGTTTGTCTTGTAAAGAAGCTACTAAGAGGGTGAATACACGCGCTATATCAAGGAAAGATAAGCGGCTTAATTTCGTACGAGATTAGTCCGGACGTTCAATCTCCTACATCGTCTTCCCTTTGGCGTGCAACGTAGCCGGTATTCCTAAGCTAAGGTTAATCTCTGGACTAATCCAGAAACGAAGTTTCCCAGTGCCACTTTTCGTAACCCTTCGTGCCCTCAAGTTGTTTCATTGACCGTCCGCAGTGTCCGTCCGTCTGGCCACTCGTCGGGGTTATTACGTAATTAGCGATCCAGCGAGGGTGCATGCGAAGCTGGAAATTCTTGCGATAACAATGTCACAACTTCAAAGCCTTCGTACGCTCCTCTTTCAAAGAAAACTACGGAACGCCTCTGGCGAATCCAAATTTATGACGTTCCTCTCGAAACTTTTTACCCACCGTATGGGCTGGGTGCAAAAGAAGAAAACGAAGGATTGAAGATTGAAGTAACCGACACAATCCCGACGACTTGCCGCCGCGTGTCATTGCAAGACTCGAACTTTCGTTGTTGAATAAATTCACGTCCGTTTCCGCGCTGGCCTTCGATAAGCCGATAACAGTGCATGGTTTACGGAGTCCATAAATTAGGCGCTGAGAGTTCGATTCGCGCTCTTTGGTAATCCCTTCGTTGACATACGACAGAGTTCGGCATTATAACTTTGCGATGCATTTGCATGTCGTAGTATCGATCCTGCTCTGAGAGACCGGTGACACTTATGAGATAACGCTCGACGGTCACCCCTTAATCAGGGTCGCTAAACTTACTCATCAGGCGATCGATAAATTCCGTCGTCAGACATGGGAAGATTTCGGGTCGCCGCAAGTTCAGCATTTCTCGTTACAATTATCCCGGTACGAGTCGTCTTTGTCAAGGATCGCACACAGAACCCACAGTCTTGAGGGAGGAACGGCGAAGAAAGCAGGACTGTCGAGATACGACATGACGTATTATACTTTGAGGGAAAATGTTCTGTGGACCAAAGTCGTCACGGAAGCCTTACTGTAACTTGCCTCACCTATTGTCAGCGTGTTTAAAGGCGAACATGCAGTTCGGTGGGCATAATAGGAGAAGAAAGAGAATAAAGAGTTCCGGGTCAGGTTCCACGACACGGTCCACGGTGCATGGTCGAGTTACCTTTTGGAAGCTTCGTTCCGGATTTTCCTCCGGAAGAGGGCGGATACACAGGCTTCGATCAGCGCGTTATTTTATACTACCGGCCATATTGTCTGAAGGAGAAGAGGTTCGTGTTGAGTCGAGAAATTTATCCGTTCTCACAGAGTGACGTCGAGAAGGGGGTCAGGAAATTGTACCACTCTCGGCAGCGGCTGGAATGGCAGAGAATAAAAATTCGCGCGCAAATTCTCCCCACACGTCAGCTCTCTCTCTCTCTATTTTGCTCCGGCGCTTTTGCATCTTTCAAACACTTGCACTTCGAAATGGACCGTCGGCCGTCTCTGAGAATTATCGGGACAGTATTCGGTCGAAGTGAAACTGGATCGGAAGCGGCTTACGAAATATCGCAAACGGATTAACCCAATTCGATTACGACTTTCTAACGTTATATCAAATTATCGCGGAGCCCTTTGTGCTTCCGGCTCTGCCTAACTTCTCGCCGCGCAAAATACGAAGTTTTCTCAGGCCGTAACCGCGAAATCACCTTAAATCTCAGCCCCTGTTCCGATGTGCCCTCGTCGAGGGGAATTTATTCAGCCACGCTGGGATCGAGGCTGCATCGCGGAAGTTTTGCGCGTTCTCTTTTGTGGGAACTCCAAACGAGACGCGAGGGTCTGTCGCCAACCGGATTACAGCTAAATAGAGAGCACTTTGTACTCGTCCTGGCGAAGAGGCAAAAAAGGAAGCGCGCCAGTCCACTCGGAGTGAAGCTGGAAATGGGGTAGGTGGGAAGAAGAGACTGCTTCGAAGAATGAAAACAAGAACAAGCCTCGCAGACTGGAGTTTGAGTAATGGGCGCGCGTTGCGAAAGTCAATTCACTAGAAAATCAGCTGTAGCGCACATATGTACGTTCTTAGCTGTGTGCTCCATCTTTCTACTTTCCGACTCGATGTGCGAGCAAGAACCCAGTATCCATCTACGTTTTCGCCCCACTCTCTGTCTTTATCTTCGTCTCTATGACGCTCTACCACTCCCGCCTGGCCTTTGGAGCAAAGCTCTGCAATTATTTGCTAAACTCTCCGGATAACTGACGCCGCAAACAGACACTACAAACAAGCGTGGCCTTTTTGTCCCCTCCCCCGCATGTTCCCGCGAAACATAATAAATTATTTTCACCCACCTTTGCCTCCTCGACATTTAACTTATTCCATCGCAGAATCCACTCAGCCGGTGCGCGTCGACTTATCGCTCACAAGAATCGTCGCTTACAACGCCCGACTTTGGCACGGTTCATGAACAAGATTGTCTCTAACGGACATTGTACGAGACTTTGCGCGCGCGTGTAAATGTGTAAGGCCTGAGCCCGTATCGATGCTGGGAGTTGTCGAACGCTACAAGGCAGTCGCGGACAAGGGGATCGGGTTACTGGGACATGGCGCATGTACCAAGAGCTGAGAGCGAAGCCAAAAAAGCTTGCGCTCACTATCACGAAGCTCGACTAGCGATCCGCCAACACCCCGGCTCGAATCTCACGCCCAGAACTTAGCTGAGGAAAGCAGAACGAGAGAGAGAGAGAGAGAGAGAGAGAGTAGGTGGGGGAAGCTGAACCGACGGAGGACTGCGTTAAACGTGCTTGCGAACTCGACACGGGTCTACGATCGACATTCGAAAGTTGTCGCGCAAAGATGGCGGAAGTCGTCATGCTAGATGCATGTGACAGCTATAAGTATGTAATCTCGCGAGATTAAATCCGACGCTTGGCTTGGTGGGACTTGTCATCCGAACGATTCTGATCGCGACAACTGTCAGAAACAATTTGTAAAGCGTTCGGAAATCGTACAGAAAAATCGTTCTTCTTATCACTCACAAGGGTCAACCTTTTAAAAGCCGAAGTATTAAGGCCTCGAGTATCTCTGCGGAATTCTGGCGAATACACGGACCGAAAAATATGCACTGTCTCGTATAAGGCGAGTCTCGGATTAAGACTGCGAGCCAGTTCTATCGGGGAAGGAAATATCTTTTCCTCCTTTGTTGGACGACCCAACGGTCTTAGCATAAGACGGATTTGCCAGGACTGTAAACCCGCCTATATTTCCATTCTACGGGCCGAAAATTTGCTTGGCTCAGTCTTAGCGAAGATTGGATTGGTGAGAACGCGGTCTCGAAACCGGCAAACTGGTGCAGTATTCATTAAATTACCGATGCACCCTATGCACTCGAAATTGTCATCGCTCTTCGCCGGACACGGATTGTAATAATCCACAGGCCAGAATCTTGTCCTGTCACGTCAGCAGACTAAAACGGAAGTTCATCGAGTCCGTGACGACGGTCTGGACCATGATCCGTAATACCCTTAACCGTAAGCCGGCGACGATCAAGCTGTGTGTCGTAATCTTCGAAGGATTCGATGTTTATGCCCTTGGATAGGAGTCGCTTTACGCACGTGTGCGCACGCACGCCCACACTCGTAAGCATCGCGCGACAGCTGCTATCTCTAATCCATGAACAGACGAAGTATGCATACATATGTACGTATCTGAAAGCATTATCTGGTACAGAGTGATACACGGAACTTCGGTATTGTAAGGAGAACAGTGTAACATGTACGATATCTCGACGAAGCTTTCGGTGAATACGGCATAGCTCTACCATGGCTCCTTTTTACAGCAACTACACGACAATGCGATCTTAACCTTGTCGACCATATCTCGATCGCAGCTTGTCATTTTCTATGCTCCTACATCATTCTAGAGGTTATTTTTAACAAAGAGGACCCAAAGCAACTCGAAAATGCAGAGTTCCAAAATTGGCCACTTTAAAAAAAAAACGGATCTCTTATCAATTTTATTGACTTTCTCTTTCTCTTCCCCTCAACTCTACTCTCTCTTCTACCCCCTGCATGCGGGTCGCCTGGTAAAATCTAAAATCCCACGACTATTAACGAAACGGCAAAGTGAGATTACAGAAAGGAAAAGTAATACAAAAGAGACGGGGAGCGAGTAGCAAAGTTTCCCGGATCCCGCATTTAAGTATCTCCGATTCTAACTACGGCATCCTCGTCCGGAGAAAGTATACAGTCGTCGTAGACTTTGTCCGTCGAGAATGACGTTCGTAATCGCTCTCCATTGTTATGCCTTAAGCAGTCAGTTGACGGCAGAATATCGCTGAGAACGGAGTTAGCTCGGTCCAGATATTTCCCCGATGACGAGCGAATTCATCGGAAGACTCAGCTACATCCCCTGTATCTATTCCCGCGTACTCTGACATGCGTCGCGAGAGCACCTGCTTGATCGACAACATTAACGGTAGCTATCGGCTGTAGACATAGCTAACAACACCGTGAAACGCAGCCACACAAGGCAGTAAACGGAGTGAACGCAGGGAGAGAGTGGCATAAGTGGCGATGTGCATGGGGGTGGGTAGGTGGTTGGGTGGTCGGAAAGGGGTAGTAAGTGCACGCTCTGCACTGTTCGACCGTAAACACAGAACCTCGAAGCCTCGATCCGTTTCGGTTACACGCGACCCATCGACATAGAGGGTGCAAGGGAAAGGGAGGACAACTTGAATTTCGAAGCCTCGTGGCAAAGCTTAAATGCGGTTAACAAGACGTCGGCGATGCAAATGTTTTCTCTCGCGAGTCGCACCAATTTGTGGTAGTCAGCGGATGCATCGAAGTGACACGTGCGGCGAGAAGAGGTTCCCCGAGTTCGATACGATGGATCACTAGACGTCTTTTTTCAAGGACTATCTGTAACTTCTTTTACCCCAGCACCAGCGCAGACCACGTATCCGATCGGATAAATTTGTCGCGCTACATTGAGCCTGGCTTGACAAATTGTCACGCTCTCACTCTCCACTCACGTCATTTTTTCCCTTTGATGCTCGCTCATTGACGACGTTATAAAATGATCAGATGGCCCGCAAACAGAAATGCACGCGGGAAATTAGGCGCGACGCGCAGGGACGATTCGATATTGTCGGCAGACGACGATTACGGAGGTCTGCTGGCTAACGAGTGGAAATCGGCCGTGGACACACGCGATGAACGGTGCGAACGCAGTGCAGCTGCGGCAACGAAGGGCTGAACGGTAAATGCAGGTGGCCTGCAGTGAACGCCCGTAAACACGGAAACCAGTTTCCCTAGATCCGTTCGGTTACATATGGAACAACGTTCACTCGCTCGCCAACGATACTCCCGTACCTCACGTCATTGCGAATCCTCGTGGGAACATGTCGGACGTTCGTCCCGATCTCAGTGACCACCCTCCGAAGCAGAATCTTTTTCCTTCAGAATCCTCATTTTAATCGAAAAACGTCTCATTACATCGTCGACGATGTAATTATCCGCTGCAGCAATGATTGGCGATACGCAGTATAAGAATACTCCGTAATTACAGATTGTATAATTTGCTCTAATTAGCCGAAACTAATTTAGCTATCATTTGCGTCGCTAATTGGCGGAAACTAACGGGTGACGCGTGCGTTAATTGTCGATGAATCGGGTCGTCTGAATGGTCACGGTCGGAAAGTAAGGTCGGAAGTAGCGGAATATAGATGGGCATCCTCAGAAACGATGAACACCGCTGCAAGAGCTGGTTGTTATGCCTCGCACGTTCGTCCACTTGTTTGCAGCTTTACCGCTCTCTCGGAACGAAGAGTCGATGGGATACGGTTTCGAGTTTGCCGACTTTCCGTTCCGGGGAAGGTTGCACAGGATCGACGCTCACGGTGGATAGAGAAAGGATTTGAATAAATTATTTGTCGACGTAAATCTAAGTCCTTGGCGACCTCTTTCCGCGGAGCTCGGCTCTCGAATTTGAAGTAGCTGGAGGCTGGAGGTGGTAGTTTCTTGTTCTTGCGAGAGACCGCTTCACGGTCCTTTTATCTCCGCCCACTTTGGCTAAAAGGCCGATGCGTTTCTAACTAACGCGACGGCGGATTTGTCATTTTCAGGGGACGTCAGAAGGGAAAATAGGCAAACTGGGTCGAGTGAACGGGAACTTTCGAATTGGACGTCGCTGGACGGATAAAGTGGTCGAGGCTGATAAGTAATATAGGGCCGGCTGGATAAAGGGCATTCATTGGAGCCGAGATTTGGATCTCGGACCTGAACGTTTGTTGCCTCCATCGGCTCAATCAATAGGACACCCCCGGGGCTTATACTTTTGCCCACTCCTTTCGCTCTTTTATACGGAATTTCATCCCACAGCGGCAATTAAATTACACCGGCACGCTCCTGCGGGACAAGAAACGTAGGGAAAGAAACGGAACGCAGGTACTCGTGACTTTCCTCACAATCAGACGAATATACCTTTATCTGGGCCAAACAATATCCATTCTCTGCCCGAGAAGCATTCGTTCCCGCTCTACAGACTGAAGCGAAATACCTGAAAATGCAGCATTGTCAATGACAAAATAGAAGCCAAAATGAAGCATGCAAAAATAATACCGGGCCAGCGAACGCTGCGTGTTCATTGCACCGTTGCATTCGCAAATTCGTGCCACTTGTTTTCGTTTGCATATTTTTCTTTGGAGCTAATGATTTCATGAGGAACGTTCACTCGCTTTGAAACATTATATTGCGGTCACGTTGCCTTTTCGCTTTGCGAAACGAGTGTAAAAGCAGATTACATTCATGTGGGACTAGGGACCGTGGGAGAAATGTGTAGAACACTGGGACATACCGTACAAGGGTCTTGAATGTGGCTCATTATGTTCAACGGGCACATATACTCGACTAAGTTAATCCCCATTCTAGGAACTACAAACCTTCCTCCTTCCTTCTGGCCAACGTCGATTCACAAGGCAAACTGCAGAGAGCACACGAGAGCCGTTGCGACTAATTCGCTTCGACCCGTGAATCAAAGGAAACTACTTCTTTCCCGAGCACCTTGGCACCCGTTCAACGACCGATTTCGACGAAATGAAACAATTTTCGTATAACTCGCACCCAAGCCCAAAAGACAATGAGACCAGTGTCAGGGAGTACTTCTGGCAAATTGAGCGTGAACGATGATGTCAGGACATCGACTGAGACGCGGGCGCAGGCACTGTGAGCGGCTAAGGCAGTGAAACGGTCAATCTGCGATTCAAGCCAAGATGGCAGAAGGCGTCTGTAGAGAGCGAGGGACGAGCCAAAGGGCGCGTTCACGGCCTGCAGACAGTCGGCAGGCGCAGGAGGCACGAGGGTGGGAATTAGGAGGTGGCAGGAGTATGTAAAGGCCGGATTTCGGCTCAATTGCTCGAACGTTAGCGGGAGGTGCGCGTAGTGCCGGTGGCAGGCCAATTTCATGGCGGCGCCAGTCGTGAATCAAAGCCCGTTGGGGACACTTAAACGGCCTAGCCAGGCTAGGTATGTGGACCGCGTGGAGGCGCTGCTGAAGCTGCCTGCTCGACGCTCACTCTATAGATGCGGCTCACCCAGAACGATTGTGTATACACCCGCGAAGCCTGGCAATCCGCTGAATAATTACCCAATTCAATACGTAATCACGCTACTTCCCGTTCCGTACCCTCGCTTCTGTACCAGCCCGTCTACCGTTCGACTGTCCACCGCCGCTGGCCGCTGGCCGCTGGCCGCTGGCCGCCTAGTCGCTTGTCCGGGCCCCAGCGGAGACATAATCCCGTTTAAGCCATCCATAAGCATATTCCACCGCGAGCCTCGGCTACATTATGTTCATGGACCTCTCCTCTCCGTCCGAATGTACGCGTCCAGATACCGGCAGCCAGGACAAGCCATGTAACGAACTCCGTCTTCTGCAATTCTGCCGCTCGTTAGGCTCCGTCGGTATTATCCTTAAGAAACGGGACGAATTCTGTGCCCGAAATATCGAGCTGCTCGCCTTTTAAACGATTACGATTTCGAGCGGAGCGACGCTTCCCTCTTAACTTCCTACTACCTTCTCGTCAGCTCAATCGCGACTTGGTCCCGACAAAATCCGAGCCCGACTAGTCGATACATCGCGAACGGAGAGCAATTTACCCAAGCGCCTGAATTGCGCGCGATGTCGCTTTATGGCGCGGCAATTTAGATGTTTGTCCTGGTAACGCCGTTAGCAGTAAGATATTTAATTGCGACGCGGCCAACTCCGGCATCGGATGCCGAGAATTCTTCGCCCCGGGTAATCTTGATCATGAAACTCGAGACGCCACATTGTCGGAGGGAAATAGTGGTCGGTGAGTGAGAAGAAAGCTCGTACGCGTTGCGTAGGTATGCGTATGCCACCCCTAACACGTCTATCGTCACGGTGGCATTTGAAGGAAAAATTCTATTTACCGTGGCACCAGTCTCCTCTCGAACCTGTAATCACTGACCGACATCGAAGTAATTATAAGCACGCTCAATCTTTGCCGCAAATTTGTCCCCAGCTTGATCTGCAGGAAATAACACTCATTACTGCTGACCCGCTGCTATTTCCTCCACAAAAGGGGACGTTGTTGTCGCGCTGCTTTATTACGGACTTGTTAACTCGGCGCAACTTTCCATTGCGCACATTTAGACGGGCAACCGTGACCCGCAGCGTCGTACGCTAAGGCGCTTTATCACTTCATCAGGGCTTCGAGGAAATCGAATTAACGATAAATTAAATCGACCTCCACAATTTACCCGGTCAGCGGCTACCGCGACTGTAGGGCGTTGCAAAATGCAGACGTGATTTTTACGTCTAGACGCGATCGTATTACGCTTCAAGAGCAACTGCGAAAGCGATGCAATAGGACGTTAAATTCCGTCTCATCGAGCACGTTAGACATTGGCCGCGAATCGAGCTAGAGTCCAGCGATAAAAACGTCTGGTCTAGGAATTTCGTAAGTCCTTCACGAAACGAACGATCCTGCCCCATCTAACTTCCGACGAATAAAAACGTCGGAGATACCGAAATGCCTTCGTCTCCATCGCACGACTCGCTTCACTATCGTCGCAACTCGTTTACAACTTTGATAAACGTTACGATACGGTCATGAAATGGAAGGAGACGCATATTGGAAGGGAGCTACGTATTTGCAGTTTCTGACCGAATGAGCATGGCTCGAATGCCGTGGAGTGAGATGGTTATCGCGAAAGAAGAGTCACGATATAGTTTTGTTACAGAATGATTTCGGTCGAATGACCACCACTACTCCCCGCACTGTAGTTGTTGGAAAAACGCAGCGTGTGTCGAAATGGACGAACGTATGACGAAATAATCTACCGTGGCTGTGAGTATCATTGAATTCCATTCAGCCTACGAACTCTGCTAGCTTGACGCGGAAACGTTGACAGCAATGACATTTAAAGCCAAAATCGTAATTGACGTCTACCCTGTAATTTATAATTCATTTTCGCCTCCCCCGTGTCGAATTTCCCGTAACGTCCCTTACGGTGGTTTCTGCGGTCAACCCATGCATTCGATCTACAAACGAACGGTCCCAGTCACGTTATTGGACACGTTCCGCATTGTACTCATTATTTCGCACGTACGCAGGCCTCACACGCCCGCGCCGTTGTAAATTATACGGAGCATGCAGCATCAACACGAATCCGGGAATCTAATCAAAATCTCACGGTGCGACGATTGTTTGGCCGATTCACTGGGGTGGATGGCTGTTTGTCGACGAGCGGCTTGTTCGTTGCTTTTTCAACAGAATTTCATTGCGCGGTGCGATGGGCACAGCGCGATGCCGATTGGCTACGCCCACTGCCAGCGGGAAGATTGGTGACGCTTATCTCCCAATTTTCTAGCCGAAACGCTTGGCGAAATCCGCGGGGAGCGTGTTGCATCGCCTTCCGTCCTTTATTGCGCGCCGTTTCGGTAATGAACGCCCACCGTTCCGGCCAGACATCATTTCTTTTCTGAGCAAGTGCATAGCAGGAGACTTTGTACCGTCCCGGAAGGCCTTCCGCCCTCGTTCTCCTTTATTTTCTCTTTCTCTCTCTCTCTCTCTCCTTTTTTACCGAGCACTCTGACTCCATTAGCCGATAGTTGACTTAATGCTCGATCACTCGATTACAGAGTGACGGGACTTTTCCGCCGTTTTCGCCGTAAAAGTTTCAAGTTCCGCTTCCCGATTAAGTTAAAATGCAATTTTCCCCTTGCCTCCGCCCTTCTCGCGCCCATGTTTTTGCCCTCTACCGTGCCGGCCTCTCTCTTTCCATCCAGTGCACGCCGTACCCTTGTCTGCCGTTCATCCCAATCCCCAGCGAGCCCGCTGCCCGTTCACGAAGAACATTCTCTTGTATATATAAGTATTCAACTTTCTTTCTCTCTTTCTCTCTCGCAACACGAACATCTTACTTCCAGATCGAACTTCGGAAAATGCCAATGTAAAACCCGAAACATATGCTGGGGTCGATTTCCGAAAGTTCGATCTGAAAGTGAGACGTTCAGTGCATCTACCGCTGTAACGCTTATTATATTTTTATTTCGCGAAAGGAGAGCAGGGGTTAACGTGCGCTCGAGTACGGATGAAGACAGCCAATGAACCGCGGCCTTTTCATGCCCCGTTAAAAATACTGATCCCGTGCAGGATAAACATAAAATTCAAAACACGAGCACGCCAGTAACCGTTCCCGAGGTCCCTGTATCGACGAGAAAATATTGGATAGAAATTGTGAGCGGGCTCCTGGTGACTTGAGGCCGCGAAGGAGTTTGAGAAAGTCAGATAGCGAGAAGGAGGAAGTTGATGGACGGGAGAGAATGAAGGGTAGAAGCGCAGAATAGACACGGCACTTTTTATCGCGTGCAGTCACTTGAAATAAAATAATGAGGAGGTGAAACAAAAATAGGAGCGCCCTCCGGGAATAATGCGATCTCTCTCGAGCCGTGCTTCTGCTCCCGGTCGTATTATTTTACAACTTTGCCTCGCGCGGCCTGGGGGGCGAGGGTGCCATGCGACAGTCCGGGTATTATTATTTTCCGCGGGTCTCGAAGTCTCTCCTTCACTGTCACGAAATTCCCGGCTGACGCGCTCGCTCGCGTTGACGCGACTAATCGAACATATCGATTTCGCTCGCCGAGCGTGGCAACAGAAGACGCAGCGATGTTTTTGGAAAAAATCTACGCGCGAATCAACCCCGATTCGGTAATATTCATTAAAAGTTCCCGCCGAACGTATTTCTCGCGCTGCCGATGACAGCGGTGAGCGGTGTCCTTTAATAAAATCTCGCCACGTCTATTAACTATGACGTCTGTTATTGACGGTTCGCATCTGCGCCCGGCTACCATGCACATACATTGTGCGCCCACTTTTTTCGTTGATCATTCGACGATATTCCCCCAGCGAAATGGGTTTCGTATTGATGGTCGAAAGTTCAGTGGTCGAATCGAAGTGGAAATTCAATATATCGAGTGCTCTGCTCTTGTTCGCTCCCTCAGCTTCTCTGCCTCCTGCCCCTCCACGCTCCGCTGGTCGAGCGAGCATCCTACGTACGGAATAGGTACTACGTATACATGTAGAGCTCACGGAGTGTAGGAGTCACGCTCCGCTTTATTGAAAAGCCGGCTCGTATCGCGTAGATGGACCGTGGGGCGGCCGCGTTCGTCGGAAATTACTGGTGAATTCTTTACGAACGGTTACGCTCGCGTTACCTGCTGTCACAATTTGGCAATTCCGCGCCTGCCAACTCTCTCCCCGCTGGCAGGCTGTGACGGAGATGCCGCGATTTCAGCCGGAACCGGCGCACAAGCTACGTTCGATGATAAATGCGAGAGAGCGAAACAATGGTTTGAAAAGGGGGAATGCGGCGGAGTGACAAGACTGAGGCAAACAAAAGGGAAAAAAGCGAGCGATGGGGAGGAAAAAGTGGAGAGAATATAGAGCAGGCGAACGAGGTGAGGGGGCAGGACAAAAGGAGGCCAGTTAAGGAGAAGAAGCTGTAAAGACGCTGCGTGGGCGAGTCAGTGAGCGGGATACATTCTTTACGCAAACGTTCATTCACGGAGAAAGAATGACGCCTGAATAATTGACGATTTCGTTAGGGAAGAATTTTGCTTAATGCATCGCTCGTCATTGGCCTAGTGGCGAATATGAAACGTGATAATAGGAAGAACGGATAGAAAGAGGGACGCTAGAATAGTATTAAGTAGCATCCTGGCAAAGAGGTAGTTAACGAGGGAAAGGATGCTGGGGAGGGTGAAAATGGACTTCGCATAAAGAAATTTGAAATTTCAAATACAAAAGCTCGCTTCGCCAGGGCGAGCTCCCTTTGACAAGTGCCTGGGCAAAATAAAAGGACGGAGGAAGTGGGGAAAGTGGAGAAAAACAAGACGAAGGGGGAGGGGAGAAAGCGTCGGCCTTGTGCCATGCTCGCCCCTTTCCACGCCATTTTACATGCAAAACACTTTTTAATTAATCCACGAAATATTGCGGTTTAGAGTGGGTACGTCGAGACGCGCAGACCTCTTTCTACCTCTTTTCCGCTTGCCCCGCCCGCCTTTGCTACTACCCACGGAACTATCAAGGTTTGCGACGACGTCTAATGGAATTGGAATTCCAATTAGAGTTTGCATTTTTTAAGA
The DNA here is from genome assembly GCA_963942575.1 of Priocnemis perturbator. Lineage (NCBI taxonomy): Eukaryota > Metazoa > Arthropoda > Insecta > Hymenoptera > Pompilidae > Priocnemis > Priocnemis perturbator. The sequence goes on along the minus strand of OZ012649.1, from coordinate 8,688,180 downwards.
GCGTTCCTGAAACCAACCCGACACGGCAATGCCCGTCAAGCGTCAAAACGAAGTTGATACGGTTTGCGTTTAATCGAATTTACGTTGGAATTCACGCATATACTTTGCGGCTGAACAGGCGAGCGAGAAGGGTGGTCGTTTTTTATCGTCAGCCACGAAACGTCGGTTGATGTCAATCGTCGATTCCGCGTGGTTGCGTGCAGGCAGAAAAATTTTAAACGTTTTCCCACCGCTGACGTTTCGACAAATACCACAATCGTCGGTTACGGATGATTACGCGCGTCTAGACACCGTTCCAGCGCGAACACCCGTAGTTTACCTACCGGCGATATCAAAGGGGAAAATTACGGTGCTCGACGCAACTGGACCATCACGGGCTGAAATTTTCTTTCACTACTCGTCTAGCGACTATTACGTTGGTTGGCGCTAGCAAGTATGATCGGTGCAAAATGTACAAATATTTGACGGTATCAAATTTTCGTCAAATTTCGATAATTTCACGATAATTCCCCCTTGCAAGTATCAATGCCGGCTGTTTGATTCATTTCCCCACTAAGCGTGTAAATTATATCGGCTTCACATTAACCAGTATCCCGTCCATTATTGCAGAATCATGCCCAGTCCGGTCTCCCAATTATTTGGAGCACGCAGCCGTGGATAGACCGGGGGCAATATGCCGGTACGTCATCCCGATTCGGCGTGCGCGAGATTATTTTCAACCCAGCTGGTGTGCGCGCTGACGAAAATATGGTAATAGAGGATGATCGCGCGTCACGCGTATCCCGCAGAGTGGTATGATCCGCGAAAAAAATCGATCGCTCCAGTGCGGGCGCCATCCTGACGACTATCCGAACGAGCGACGACGACGACGACTCGAAATCGCTGAGAAACGACAAAGTGTCGTCTGCAAAGGCCATTTGTCCAGATGGCAAGACGGAATTTTCCGTTAAAAGGGCCTGACAATAAGTCGAACGGCGACGTCACTCCAACCATCTGACCGATTAATAGCTTCACGCTCTGTTCCGCCGAGCGCGCTTATTTTCACTCACCCACGCGTTCAGCCAGCCTATAAATAAGCGCAACTGCTGCGGTTCGCACTTTGCGACCATTATTTGCAGCCATTTTTGCGATAAATATTTGCCCACCGACAGCTAGTACACGCATACACGTATCCCTAATGACTGTCCGTCGATGCGCGATAGAAGAGAAATTTTTCGCAATTACGATACGTCATTCAACGTCGGAGCGCGTCCTGCGCAGGGTGATTCGCTCGACTTACGAGCTTTTCGCTCGGACGCGTGTGGTGAGCTCATTTATATATCCCCAGCCTAGCGCTGGCCGATGGGCGAACACAGCTGGATGGATGCACGCGAATCGACAAAAACTCGGTGAGCTGGCAACCGTTTTCACCGACAGGCACACCTCGTTTATTACAGGCATATTTATGTCCGCGTCGTCCGCACGGCTCGACCGACGCGCGATTCGCCCGGCGATCCTGATGATACCAACAGGGCGCAGAGTGGACGTTCGATGATAGGGTGATACATTGAAAAGTGATCGCTAAACGGCGGACGACCGGCGTACGAAACGAAGCGGCCCGAGGCTATCGCCATTGTTAACGATAATACCTAACACGAATTTAATGCATCGCGGTAGGGCGCTCCCTTTATTATCCGCTTTGCAGGCTACAAATGGCGCAATAAATGCCCGCCGATCGGCAGATTGCGGAGAGAGAATTGAACCCCATCGACAACGGGTACTCGTACAATCGTTACCATCCGGCGAACGATGTAACGAGAAGCCATCTAACCTTACGAAAAATAATTCTTCCAAAAATCCCCGAATATCGAATAAATCGCGTATGCAGATAGCGGGAGATTCAGCCTCGGGGGTGGCTGCCCGGGTAATGCCCGTGAGCAGCTTTTGGAGACGACGGGGAGCGGGCAGCGGGCAGCGGAAACGAGATGGCGGTAAATAGTTTCGCTTCGTTTTTTCGACTTCGAGTTACGTACTGCACAATTCCTGCGGTCACCATAAATCTACTTGTTTCTCGGCGAGTATATACGGTGCACGATGTAATCGTCCATTATGTGCTAGATAGTCCCTCTCTCCCGCTCGTCGAACGACAATTCCTCTATTTGTTTCCTCACCCGCGAGCACATCGTATCGGGTACGTCGGCATGTGTGTGCCACCGTGTGCACCGCTGCGCATGTACGCGTATCGAGTGCACGACTTCGACGTTCCTTCGTTTTCAACTTCCATTCCGCTCGCCGCGCGCAGGGCTGAACTGAGGGCAATATGTGCTCGTGCTTCTTCGTTGGACCTCGCCAGCGCGCGTCGTTCGCCAACCGCGAAACAATGTCTTACAGGACTGAGGACGGCGAGAATTCAGCGTTTCGCGTCCCCACTAGTCCCCATTCGTTTGTCCGCACTGTCCCTGTTCTCGCGTTTTTTTCTTCTTTCTAGTTTTTGTGCGCTTGCCTCGTTCTTCGTTCCCTTTCGTTACGTCGCGTCGCGCCATACCAAGAGGGAACGTTTTAATGTGAGACTTCAAAGGGAGACGAGAGTTTTGTCGAACGCGTTACGGTTCGTCCTTCTAAGTGACCCATTACCGCGAATGCAACGCTTTACAGGCTCGCTAAATATTTCCCGAGCAATTTCCAGACGACGACGAGTCGTAATTAATGTGCGAACGAGGTAAGGCTTCCTCCCGGGAAAAGTTTTCCGGCCGACCGGATAGTCCAAAACATTATACCGCGGTCCATCCATTCTTAAGTACCCTCCTAATCGTGTTGAATTTTCTTTCGGCGAAACTCCGTGAGACATGCTCACGGACAAAGCTTTAGGCAAACGTCACTGAAAATTCTATCCAAAATTTAATCCTGCCATCCGGCCCGGAGCTACGAAGAACACCGGTAGTACATTAATTAGACCCACAATTACGGTAATGGGTGAGTTCGTGCGTTGCAATTATCGTAGCGCCGCGAAAGCAGTTAATTAAGAGAAATTCAATTAAGCTCTTTCGGCGGGCAAGAGGCACACGGTGGAGCGCTGGCTTGGGAAGGGGTTAGAGAGAAAGGGCGAGGCGTGAGTTGCAACAGCAGCTTGCAACGCATGCGTCACACACGCGGGGCCGATTTCGCGGGGTAAAATTAATTTTTATTCTCGTCTATTCCGCTCCCATTGGTGTCCCCGCTTACGCACACCGGCAACCTGCTGGGCATCGTTAATTGTAGGATGATTCGATTGGCGACGAGTGTCGATGCAAATTTTGTCTAATTTGACGATGAAGCCCGATGAGAAAAAAAAGAAGGAGCTTATCATCGACCTGTCTTCGTTAGCCCCTCTTCACGGTGGATTACAGCGTGCCATATATCGTCGCCGTCGGTCGTCGAACGTCAAAGCAGAGTGTTTAATTAGCATCGTTGCTTGTGGAGCGTGTATTAATACGTCTGGCGAAAATTCATTGAGCGCGGCTTGCGCCTGTATACAGGCGCACATTAGCAAGCATTAATGGCGTTCGAGAATCGGCCCCTAAATAAGCTTGCCCCGGTGTTATAGTTCTACGCGATTATTTATCGTTCGGCTGTCGCTAATAGGAGCAGCACGGCCTGATGTGGCATAGCAATTTTTAACCACCTCTTTGTTTCGTGACTGCAGTTGTCTCTTCCGTTAAAACGACGCGAAAGAAACTGTTTGCTTGGATACGGTCCGCGATATTTCGCTCTGTCCATTTTCGCTGCAATGAATTTTTTTACGGCCAGCTATATTAGCCGTGTCAGTGGTAAAGGGAGAGTAGTCGGACAAGCTCGGCGGTTAGAATTACGCTGACGAATTGAGAACGCCCGGGGTAGGGCGCAAATGGCTTGTTAATATCTGGAGTGACAGAAAATAAACAACCGGTGGACGCGCAACGGGACGAGGATGCACCGCGCCTGCGGTAGCACAGGAGCGAGAGAGACAGAGAGAGGAAGGAAATGCTTTCATTACAAGCAGGAAGCTAAGGTCCCTCCAGACCGGCCGACATTTGCGTAATGGTAAAGGGAATACGCCCTGCCAGTGAACTTTAATTTAAGCTCACGCCTTAGTACTCTTCATCGATGCCCTCATATATCCATGCCGCAATTCGTTCAAGCATCGCACGCAAGCTCAAAGATCGCTGCATCTGCACGCGAGTCGCAAAGGGTAAAGAAGAAACATTTATCATGCGCGGGGATAATGTATAAGCTCGATAAAAAGTTGCCGACGCACTTTTAGTAGCGCGGCGCTTTAGAACTACTTGGACGGAAATTCGAATACATCGGGGCGAACAAACCGCTTGCCCCCATTGTTCGCCGCTTTCTTCATGGAAATTTGTTGGAACGTTAAAGCGGCAAGTCTGCGCCGAAGGGTAGATCGCCATAATATCTTAACTGTCACTGAAAGTCTGACGGCGATAATCAATGTGCCAAGTAATTAGAGAGCGCGCGTAGAATGATTACAGAGAGGAGGGAAAATGAGAGCGGAATGGCGCGAGGGGCAAATTGTGTGAAGGTAGAAGAGGAGATAAGGAGACGACGAGAAAGAAAGTGAGAGAACGAGGACTCCGAGAAAGCGTGCGGGTCTTTGGCAGTCACACCATTCGGGAGGGCCGCCTCCCCTGCAGGAGTACTGAATTAAACGTCGCGGTGGAATACTAATTTCACTGACACGCACCTGTAATTTCCGGTGCTCCCGTTGGCCCAACTTTCGCCCCCCTTCCTCGTTAAACTCACTTACTCGATGGCAATGTATTATCTGCCCATCACCCGTTCCCTTTTTCTCCGTGCCAATTTCCGTCCGAACGTAGCAATCCCGCCAAATTGCGCCTGATTGTACACGAGGCATTTCGCAGCGTGCACACACGTGCCGCGCACCTACATGTACACGGCACATCGAAATTCGAAGCACATAGCGCGCGACCCACTGCGCACCGGAATTCGTTCGAGCCAGGATCGACGAGCTGGTTTGACGGGTGCATGATTCTCGCTCGTGCGCTCGCCTCCGAAAGTAACGAGTGAAGTTGGTGTCGGGTGGTAGTCGGTAGTCGGTACAATTTTGCCCGCCGCCGCCCGCGCCGCTTCCACGGCGTAACGTCACTTTTTTTCCCTCTATTTTCGAATCCGTTATTTTGCGCCCACATTTTGTCAACTGACGCGCTAATTCGGAGCAATTTTATTAATGCAGCCAAGCGAGGCTGCGCGCTGTTCACGAAGATTCCCTGGGGGAATCCACAAAGTACCATTCGTGCCGTGTAATTTTTTGCTAATATCGTTAATGAGCTGTAACAAACGCACATCGCAATAATTCCAATTCATTAGACCAGAGTTGGCCGCCCCGCGGTCGGGTTATATATGAGTGCACATGGAAATGCACGGCAATAGTTTAAAAGCGCGGGTCGAATAACGTGTAGTGTGGTTTTCGTCCGCGAGAAAATTATCGAGCGGATCCGTTTTTAGTGAGTAATTATTATTTAAGGGAAGACTGAGGGAAATCAAAGTGTACGCTGATCTTAGGTACCCCAATATGAGTCTCCGTCGTCGCATCTCGTCCGGGGGCTACAAATTGCAGGCAAGTTATATTAAATGCCCAGGCCACTTCGTAAATTTCTGCCCGACTGTCTTATCACTATATCTCGCGTTACGGGGGCGCAACGAACGAACTTTCGTGCAAGTTTCACTCTGATGACAGATATTGAATTTTTTGGCACGCAATATTTTACCTTCTTGCCCTCCATAATAACGTCGCAATCGCTTACATCGAACTTTTGCAGTAAAGTTTTACGCGAGCCGCGGTTGACTCGGGATCATCGTTTATTTAAATCACTCTATCCGGTCAATACGCTTCTCTGACAAAGGAGTAATTACCCATTGAAGCCGCGAGGATAATTAATCATAGATTGATAGGAGAAAAGCCGTTCAGCGAAGTGAAAAAGTGCGAAAAAAACGTGAAAAAGTAAAGCATCGTGGATTGATGGAGCTCCTAATAACTTTCGCCAAACATTCGACAAGATTCAACGTTCCGCGAAGGTTCGAAACTAGTTTGCCGTGGAAAAGGAACTCTCGATATCCGGGTCGCAGTTTGAAAGAATTTCATTAAGCCCTACGCGGCGAATTCTTGCAACGTCAAGATTTTAATAATCGAAGGAGTACAGTGGCTGTTCCGCGCGGTGACAGTGGCGCAAAGGGGACGTAAAGGGCGCTACTTCGATCTTCGATCGAGGAAATCCAGACGAAAGCCAAGATTCGTCTGCAGGAGTTCTCTATCGGCGTACGTCGGGGGATTTCGAAAGCGAGTTTATACGCGGCCACACAGAGCCGGTCGACATGCGCAGAGACAAACACATCGACGCGCCGCGTGGACATGTACGTACACGTGTGCGCACATATTCGACGTGAGGACGGAAGCTCTAGGCCGCTCAGGCAATTCCCGGAAACCCCGGATCCTCGAGCGAAGAGAGAAAGGCAGGGAGACGATGAAACACGGCGGCTGTTTGAGTTCCAATTTGCGTTTAATAATTGCATTCGATTAATATTCATTGGAATGCAAAGCGGTTCTGTAAAACGGTAAATCCAGCCACGGCGGGCGGTGGATAGTCCGCGGTGCGGCTATATGCGAAGGAAAATGGAAATTCCCAAGCGTTTTGCGTTTTGCGTTCTGCGTTTTGCCGGCGCGCGACTTCGTTCCCTCGCGGAACGGTCCAATGCCGGAAGGGCAGGGTATATCCTCATCCTCATCCTCATCCTCTTCCTCTTCCTATCCCTATTCCTCTTCCTCTCTATCTATCTGTCCGTCTCTTTTTTCCGCCACTATCTTCTGCCCTCCGGCCTCTAGCCTTCCGACCCACCCCCGTCCAACCCTTTCCACCACCTCAAGACTAATGGATTTCGAATCTCGAGAGTCTCTCTACGATTTATTTATGCGACCGCCTCAAGCGAGCACGACATGCACGACTCACGTTACGCTCTGGCTCTTCTTCTACCGTTGTCTCTCCGATTGTAGCGAAAAAAGGAGCGGGCGAGGCGGGATAAGCCGGCGAGCAACATCTCAGAACCGATTAACCCCACCTACGCTTTGCCACCCCCGCACCGTCCCTATTACCGCCACCACCACCACCATCACCACCACCACGCCCCGATCTCTGCGTGTTTGCAAACTTGACCGTAACTGCTGGTCCGTCTTTGATGAAATCCCCAATATGACGCTAATATCACAGAGAGCTGTTCAACGAGCTGAGGAAAACGCAAACCTCTACATTTCACCCGTTCAGTCCAACGTCCTCGGATTTTTCAGCGAGACGCGCGGTTGACCTTAATTCAATAAACGTCGCCGGTAACACAATAGCGTCTTTTAAGAACGGCTCCGGTGCACGGTGAAAAATAATCCGCACGGTGAACTATATTCGCCTTGGAAATCGCGGTTTGTAACGAATCCTTCGAGCACACCCGTACAATCTACTTCATCGCACGCGTCAAATTCATTTTCGCGAAAATTTGTCTCAAGACCGTCAGATTTTTTGTACTACTGCTTATTATGTTCACTAGTCCGTGAATGAATTGAAGATCGTTGAATGTATGTGCACCTGTATACACGAGCAGCAGAGTCTAGCTAAACACACGGTCATCTCTCTATGCGAATGCAGTATGATCACACAATCAGAGCATGATGCACCGTTCCCGCGATCTCCCGAAACCAGAAGAATGCACAATCAGGGTCGCGCCCCCTTCGGCAAGTTGAAAGCACGAAACAGAAGAGAGAGGTTTACGTTCGTCTCATACCCTACCGAGCGACGACCGGATTCTCGCGTAGTCACGCTCGACACGAGGGAATCAGTAGTTACGGCATGTGCTTGATCAGACGTCCAATCCCAAGCATTTCCCATGCAGGCCGAGAGCGTAAGGAGCTGTGACACCAGCGAATAAACTTTGTACGATAAACTACACTCTTGTCGGGCAAGTTCTTAGATCGAACAATACACTGGACGAACAACTTTTACATTCACAATAAACAATGTAGGATGTAATACGATTATGAGAGAAACCGTCGCGATAGGAGAAACATCAATCGGTCGGATTCAACTTTTCACAATCACTACGGACAGACGAGAGTATAATTCATCTCAGCGAATGAGAGGATTAACTCTTGACACGAAGAAGAAAGAAATCCTATACCTTTCTCAGCCAGCTTTTCCCAAGCTCCAACCACGACAGCAAATCCTCTTCAAAATCCTCGTAAAGATTCTTCGAGTTTCTTGACCCCCTTACAATGCCGCGAACTTCACTCCAAGATGTGTCACGCGGGACTGTTCACAGAGCGAAGGATCACGCGATGATTAACAGGAATCCGTCACATTTTGACTACTCATTCACTCGATCGACACTCGCTGTCCCCATTGATCCTGGATCTTGGAGAACGTGCCGAATGAAAACACGACGGTGGTAATACGCGACTATCCCGCATGCAAGTGCCACGCGGGGCTCACACGATTGACGAAGTAAGACAGGAGCGTAGAGGGACAGCTGTCAGAATGAGAGGAATCGCGATACGCGACGAAGCTCGGCGTCGGGGCGACTGTCGTCGCAGCGCTGTGTTCTTTGCCAAACGACAGCGGAAGGCAAACTGGACCGAGCGGCGGAGACTGCCTTTGGCAGCTGCGTGTGCGTTCTGGTGGCGCCGCTTCGGCGACCAGCAGTAGCAGCAGTAGTAGCAGGAGTAGCAGTAGTAGCAGCAGCAGCAGCAGCAGCAGCAGTAGCAGCGGCACCAGTACACTAGCACAGCAGCACCAGCACCACCGTCGACGACGACGATAACGACGACGACTACGACGACGGCGACGACGACGACGACGACGACGCCGACGCCGCTCGTAGCAACCATGGCCACACGGTGCAGAAACCGCCGGCTGGAGCGCCCTCTCATTTCACCCGATCCTGCACCTATATTTCCAGCCTGCACACTCTCTGCCGAGATGAGAGAGAAAGAGATCGATCGTCCCGTCTTCGTTCCTCTCGCCTCTCGCGTCCTCTGTTTCCCTCTTTCTCACCCCAGCGTACTTGCTTCTCCCTCTAATTTTCCTCTTTCCCACCCTCGTCGCTCCTGCGCATCTTCTCCGTCCATCCGTAGGCGTATTCGTCTCTCTCACTGCCGCAGCCAGCCTCCCTTTCAGCCCCACAGCGGCCGCCTTCTCGCTCTCCCGCTCGCTCGCCCGCCCTCCCCACTACTCTATCGATCCTACGGGAAAGGCCCTCTGGTGCGTTCCATTTGCCTCGGCCCAGTCGAGACTACGAATCGCTCTCGCAGCGCCGAGCACGACTCTGTGCGGCTTAAAAGAGCGAGCAGAAAACCCGATGCACCCTGAATGGTCTCGATATTCACCCCGCCTCCTCGTTCTTTTCCTCTCCGCTCCCCGTATCACACGCGTCATCGAGCGAATCTAAAGGAGGCAAAATCATTTCAGGAGAAAGATTCCTCTCGTAGCTTTGACCTTGCGTAACGACGACCTGTTCTCCGCGATGCGTGAGTACACGCGTCTTCGACTGTACAATGGCCGTACCTTCTGTACCCGCTTCCTCGTTGAATCGTCACAATAGGCGCCAATTGCGTTCCCTCTTTCTCGCGGCACTGGCAGCTTCGAGAGAGAAGTGCGCATTGAACGCCGTCGGCTTTTCCTTCGCCCCTCCTCGGGCTTTAGAGGTACATTGGCCGTGGGCGATCGTTTAATTCCGTTTGTCTGATTTGTTCGCTAAACCGATACTCTCTCGCTCGCTCCCTCTACGTTTGAACTTTGGCGTGCAGATTTGAACAGGATTAAAACGCGAATGCGCGGGGTGGTAGGAACTGGAGAGAAAGTTATAAGACGTGTAACTCATGAAATCCACGAGTAACGGGTACAAGATTGCGGTTATGTGTAACGCCGTTCGCACGCGAACGGTATAAACAGTGATTCCGCTGTGTGGAGTTTAGTCTCATATTTCGAAGGGTTTACGAAATCGAAGAATAACATTGTCAAGACATTTCTTTGCGTTCTGAGTCAGAAGTGAAGTGAACGGCGCGATACGTGATTATATAAATTCAAATGAAAACCGGCAGTATTACGAAGAAAAATCATTGAGAAATTTTTTATCAAGAAAAATGATCGAGGAACTGAAAAGGTAGGGTTTACAGGTCGGGAATGTCACAAGTTTGCACGAGATCTCTAATACTTCCTGAGAATATGTGAGTGTTCTTCCTCGACCCGGATCAAACCACCCTGTCAACGGTGTTGAAGTGCGAAGAGCGTGGGTATAAAATTTTTAAGAGCGTCTCAGTCGCCAAACGGAGACATATATATATATATAAGCGAAGCTGCAAGGAAGATCTGAAGTTAATAGCCGAACTTTTAAAAACGGCCTATCCGGTCTTTGCAGAAGAATTAATGCCCGGAAGAAATTATCGGAGAAGGAGAAATAATGGAGATGTGCGGGGTGTAGAAAGAGGAGTCGAAGAAAGATCCGCGCAAACTTGAATCCAAAATTCCACACGATTGAGACGGCACCCTTTGCTATCGCGTGTCCCGTGTTTTTCTGCCGTCTCGCGTCCTCTAAGTAATGTCCTATTACTCTGATCCTTTTTCTCGCAGCACGAGAGAGCGACGTCGCCGTTTTTACCCCCGCACAAAGGCCACCCCAATCGAGTGAGCACGAGCCGTCTGCAGAGCGCGAATATTTCACGACTCATTAAATCCGTTCTGCCCGGCGCTGCGCTGTCCGTGAAATTATTTAAAAAAAGAGACCAATTATTTCCGCCCCGAACACGAAGGTCGCCATCGTTTCATCGGCGATTAATTAAAGCGGATCTCCTCCGATATATACTCAATTGGATACGAAGCTGTAAGACCGTTTCGTTACTCGGCGAAATGGAAATTAATTCGATTAATGTCTTGCTCAATTTGTAGGGACGCGCGACGGCCATTAACAGATTCCGCACCCTTTTCGCATTTTCTCTCCCTCTCTCTTTCTCTCTCTCTCTCTCTCTCTCGTCGCTGAATTACCGGGGCAGATCGTCATTTGTCTGCATTATCCAAGCATGTCTGCCAATCGCTTCTTCGACGAGAGACAGTTGACAGGTAAGAAAAACGCATTCCAAGCCGCCACAATGGAGATGGGGGTTGGTCGCGGACGGTGAGCGATCCCGGTAAAAAATGACGACATTGCATTGAGGTCGCCTGACTTTTGTTCTCCGAGTCGCGCCAGAATTCGCCCCGTTGCACGTGAATTTATACCGCGAACCGCTCGGTATTTACGGCGGGTCATTTCGTAGAAGAAAGGGAATGAAACGCGGAAGAACGAGGCACCATCACCGACCCTCCCTCTTCCACTCCTTTCCACGCTCGCGCTCCATATTCTCCGTGCTATCGCGAATGATAAAAGAGAACGCTTGTCGTGGGAAGGCGCGTTGCGCGCATTTCCGCTTTCCACGTTCGATTCTGTCACGGTGCGCGAACGAAAAAATCCCTTTGTGCTTCGCCGGAAACGTCTAGCCAAAGCTCGTTTCATCTCCGAGTTACTTGCTCTCTATCCGACAATTACGAGCCATTCCCGATCTCGCTATTTTCCGCTCAGAATCCGCGCCACTGCGTTATTGTTCGCGAGTTCAGACACAGACGGGTCGTGTCAAAAGTTGTCGAAGCATGTTTTCGCGCGCACGACAGGCAATCGTTGGACGGTTCCATATTTCTCTCGGTCTTCCTCTATGTCCCACCCTCTCAGTATATATATATATATACATCTAACTGATCGTCTTTGCTTGCCGCCTTCTGGCAGCTCTCGCCCTCGTCATCCCGCTGGCCTCCTTGGGAGAAACCGATTTCGCGGCGATTCAATTCCGCGGGAAGAAAGTTCGAAAGCTATGGCACTGCCCTGGTATTCCTTCGGAGATAGTCGAAGGTTGCGAGCGCGAATGCAGAGTAGAGAGAGGCGCCCAAGTGGGAAAGTGGGACGGGAACAACGAGGGGTAGTCGTCCAAGTTTCGCGAAAGTGGAAAGTTCCGCTGATCGTGGCCCGTGAGAACTACTGTGAGATCGCCAAGGCGTCGTCCTCGGCCTATTCTCGGTAATTTGATTCTGATCGAGATCCTTCGAGACAGAGCGTCACCTATTTCGGAGTGCGAGAGTCGACGACCACGCACACGTATTGCAACGCTGTCCAATAAATTTCATATGCGCCCGATCATACTTTCCCAGAAAACCGTTAAGATCTTCCGTACAAATTGTCACGCTATTCGTAAAGCGCGATCCACTTCACGCATCTTCACAATTTGCACGGCAGAACTGAAAATTGTTCTATCAACTGCCCTCTGCGCTGCCGGAAATCGACTGCGCGCATCTGAGAATACGACCACTTGCTGCACCGCTCTTCCTTTCGAAACTGCGAACTTTGCTCTCTACGACCGGTACCAGCTTTGGGGAGAGAGAAAGAGAGAAACTTTTTCGTTACCTTGCCCTTTCCGAACTTTCACCACTCGCCAATGCCCAGATGCAATTATATTAGCACGCGGAGCGAATGAATAAACTGACGCGAAAACGTTTGTGACGACTCCGGCGAACGCTTTAACTGTTTTTCCGCTAGAAATACCGTTGCCCCGAGCGATAGTCGTGTTTCTCGTTTCTCAATCGAAACTTCCCGTCGCCCTCAGAAGGATAAACTTTTAGCGTTGACTATTCACGATCGCCGAGGGGATCGCGCGTCCGGTACTGCGGTACACAGTTGTAATTTCTGATTACCGCGTTCGTGTAAGACACGCTGGGATGGTAATGCTCTTGCAAAGATTTGCAGTGGGAAAAGCAGTCCCTGGACGCACGTGCAACAAGCATTTACGGGAACGTTGTAAACGCTGTCGCGCATTCGATTCCAGTCGATATCGGCTAATAACTGTCGACGTTCGTGACTGATTCGAAATCAAGTTTGGCCTGCGCATATCGTCTCTGGTCTTGACGTACAATATTGATTGCAGGGCAAGTCTGACGGTGGCGTTAATCATACCTACTGGCTATTCGTCGTAGCGATCGAGTACAAACTTTCGACGCATTATAGACGTCATTTGGAAGCGACGCTATCCTTGCTTCGCGACGAGAAGTTATTAGCGTCAAGGATAGTTACGGTTGATCGACCAAGATATCGAGGGATGGCATTCTATCGAATATGATTCGATGTTATCGTTCGTTCGTATCTGTATTCGAAACACGCCAACTTCTGGCGTCCTTCTAATTCTGAGAACCTCCTCAGAGAGGCCGGTACACGTAATCCGTGCTCGGAGCGGCTGTTGTTTCAGCTGAACCGAGAAACCGAAGGGCACTTGTAGCGCTAACAGCGCGTTCCTCGAATACGGACCGGGCGTATCTAAAATCGTGACTTACTACAAATTTACTTTGCGGCACTATACATAGAGTTCTCGCTGCCGGCACTCCGCGCTGATTGCGATGCAAGCCGGTCGCAAGCCTTAATCGTGGCTTCCGGCAATTCGTCCCCATTCCCGCGTCCCGGACTTTTAACGATAATCCTGTAAAAGCGATCCTGCCCTTGTTCGGCGGCTAGTGACCCGACTTAATTCCGAAATCTTCCCTTCTTCCATCGGCAAACTTTGTTGACTCATTCGTCTCAATTCGTTCAGACCGAAACACCCTAGTTTCAATGATTTGCATCTTCAGTACGGTTGATTCGACGGATTCAATTGTATCGGGGCTCAATTGGATAGACATACACGTCTTACATTCCCTTCGGCAAACTTTTCACGTCTCACGACAATTATGATCAGCCGCGTGAAGATGAAACCAATTTCGCAGTTTAGCTCGCTAGCCGAAAACTTTTCACCGGCACGTAACCGTATAGGCATGCTAACCATCATCAGCGGGTCAAAATCTGCTTTATATCGGAGCAACGCTTTGCTCCCGGTACTCCATGGTGATTGCAGCGCAAGTCTGACGCCAACATTAATCGCGTAGCTTCCGACTTTCCGGACTGAAAGTTTTAAGGGCGACTCACCGAGACCGATTGCGCGTGCTACGTGCACACAGACGCACCGATCCACTTGGCTAACCACAGTTGCACTACAGACGCAGTATTATTGTTTCCATCCCGATTATAGTATTACGATCATGATTCGCTTCTAACTTTCTTCACTCAGTTCCGCACCACAAAAGCATCTTAACTGCACCGTTGCATCATCTGCGTAGCGATTTAGCTCCACAGTTACTACGTTCCTACAATGCTTTTTATCCAAAATGCCAAGACCTAGTAATATAGACGGGCAAAGCTGTAAACGCTAACAATTCTTGCGGCGAGATTTATTCGTCTTCCTGCAGAAAATGTGAACGTCGATGGGTCGGCAGGAAAAATGGGAACGAAACGATCACTGTTCTGGTTACGAACTTGCCAAACCATTCAATTTACGACGACTCTGAACGTTTCCCGTCGACTCTCCTGTAATTTCAGCCGCGAACTTTCCATGGCGAAACGTGGATACGCACGCAGCACGTGACTCGTTCCGTCGGCCAGTTTCCTCCAATCACGCTAATTGAAGGCCGCGAACGCTTGGCCCCCAGAGCACGTTATCCACAACACACAAAATTGCGCGACCCCGCGAAGATTACGGGCGCTGATTGTACGGGTAAAGCACAAAGCTTCGCGGGTCGTGCGTCGAACCGAGTGAAAATTAAAACTTCATTCGAGCCTGTCGCCAACTTGTCTGTCGCCTCGCTCTCTTCCGTCCCGAAGGACGAGCTTATAAATGTCCGTCGACGATGGCCCGACGTCCGGCGTAAATTACAAAAAGACGGATTCTCCTCGGCTGTCTACCTGTCTTCGGCAACAAGCACTCATTTTCGATGATATAACTAATGGACAACGACACCGTCGAAACGATGGATCGCACCGTTAGTCGACTAAGAAAAATCAAATAGTATAGGGAATGTGACGAAGAATGCTGCGCGTCTAGAGTGGTGTCGACATCCTCGAGCGGTCGGACAGTCCAAGATATGGAATTTGATAAAATGTCCGGCGACAGTGGAATTCTCAGCGAGAGTGAGACCGACGGCACGAGACACGCAACGCCAGCTTTCCAGCTGGGCGAGAATGGGTTGCGAATAGACATGTGAGCGCATCACCTTTACTTTCAACCAAGTTCCCCGGATTTAGTTCGGCGAACCGTGGTTTCAGCAATCCGAAACGACCGTAAGAAATTCGACTCGTGGATCCGGATAAGACGGCCGCTTCACGAAACCGGAGAAAAAAAAAAGCGTAGTTGGCCGCCTCACGATTTGCCCCTTTTCTGCCGTCGTCCTCCGTGTCTCAAGTCGCCTCTTCCCTTATATCCGAAAAGTCTACGATGATCGCGGCGGAGGACTTCGCCTCCGGGGAGCTGCGGAATCCATCGATCGTAACTTTTCTCGTGGCCGAATTCTATTTATCCTGCAAAAGCTCCCTCGTCGCGTTTCTTGAACCGTTGCACCCCGCTCGACTCTCGAGTTACCCCGCAAACTTTCTTAACCCTCGGTGCCGAATGTTCTCTGTCGGTCTGTATCTCTCACCCCGCGGCGCACCGTCCACATTTGTCTCCTTCTTTATCTCCATTTCACTCCGGCGACCAGCACCGTCGAGACGTTTTAGCACTCTGAAGACCCCCGAGTTCCTGTCGATACGACTCGTTTAACCAATGGAAACCGACCGCACGTATTGCCGAGAGATACGACGCGCGACGCAGCGAAGTGTACGGCGCGTGGCTCGTGGCGGCGAGTGAAATATTCGGAATACGATTCCTCGAATGGAAGAACTTATCGCGCCTTGCCGCCTTCACGGGTTCGCGGCACGACGACGGAAGCATGTTCGATCATTCGGACACGGTCACGCGTGTCGCTCGATAACGACTTGTCCTGGCTGTCCGAGAGAGCGCCAGACTGCCGGACACACTCTCAATCGGCCATTGATTCGGCAACGAGATGTGATTCGCCGTCTGAAAGTACATACTCCTTTCGAACTCGTGGCTGAGCCTGAAGAGGCAGGGCGCGGCGGCGGAGTGAGGAGAAATCCGATATAAAATCTTAGATGTTACTCGTGCTTTTTTACTCGCCCTGACGTCGTCGCCATAACTACGGGCTACGGGGCGCCTTTACAGCGGCAGATAACGCAGACGAACACTCCCACCCGTATCCCCGAGTTATTCTCGTCACTCGAGTTGGTCGGAGATCAGCTGAACTCGGAGGATCAGGCTGCGAGAAAGCTACGACCATCGGTAGGAAGAGGCGGGGAGCCTCCTGGATAGTCGGATTCGCATCGCTTCCAACACCTCGGCAAGATTTATGACGCGTGATAACCCAACCGCGCTCCCGCGCCGGGAAAAAGCCTCGCGCTCGCGAACGCGACTGGATTGGCGCAATAGAATGTCTCTGCGTGCAGCTCATCCGAAAACGCTCTAGATCCGTTTCATCGTCCCTCGCGACAATAGGGCTTGCCAATTGCAATTGCTCTCGGTCGAGGAGCATTCGAAATATAGCGTGCATGTGCGATTAAGCTAGTGTACTTTGATGAGAATGATTTGGGTGAAAGGACTGGCGCACATGGCACTCGGATATGTCGGCGGTGGCCGTGGCGTCGTGGCCACCACGATGGATGCGCAGGTCCGTTTTCATTACTCTGAAATGTCACGTATGCCCCCGTCCTGGCTTTTACAGTTCGTACAATATAGCCCCGTGTAGGTAATCTAAAGCGCGCATTAAACTCGGCCAAGTGCCGAGTGGCACGTGCACGGAAATCGTCCGAACGCCGTTTAATCTTCGCGGCTGGGACGTATATTTACAGCCCCTAACGTTAATCCGCTACCGGAGGAAAGCTCGCGTGCGAGAATGACCGGAACGTTTAGGACGTTAGATAGGTCAGATGCAAGGGAAGCGATACGTTCAGCGACGTTTATGCCAGCGGCATGCATAACATGCAATTAAAACGGACAGGAACGGTAACACCTCCGTCGGAATGTCGCGCAAAGAAATCCATCTGACTAAGCGACACTGCCGTATGCGCTGGCGTAAACTGGGGGTGGAGAGTGGAGAGTGCCTGGTTACGAGAAACATCGTGAACGAACGGCCGGATCGATCGGCGCGTGAGGGTAATGGAAGAAATTTTCAAGCGTGCCACCACGCAAAGGAGAGAGAAAGCTCTGCGTCGAAAGTTTTTACCTTGAGAGAAAGAGAGAGAGGGAGTAAGGGAAAATGAGAGAGAATTGAAAGGAGAAAGGGCAGCAGTGAGCCAGCCGGCAGCCGTACGCTGCATCATTCTCGCACCACCCGTTTAAAGTTTACCCTACCCGGAGGTTATATCGCGGAAACCGTCATTGGCCGAGACGATCTTTAGCGAGCGAGCGGCAACGGAGGCGGGTTAAAATTTTTATCGCCGCACAGAGCGGAACAGCTGGGCGTGCGAGCTTCGCGCCGCACGATCGCGATTTACGGCCAGATATAAATGTTACCCTGAGCGCGGGAACGCGAGAAGTCCGTAGTTCTAAGTGCGGCTTACGTTCTGATAAAACGCGGTTTCTCTTCTATCGCGTCGGATCGATTCGGTAACAGCACTCGATCCGCCGTCTCGAACTTCTTTTTAAAGACGCGATCAAGAAGACTGTGCGGACTCGTCGATATAAAGTTCCGCATAAAGTTTGCACTTCCGCCTTCATTTTTTCCCATTTTTCATTCGTCGACAGGCCGCCGCGTGCTCCGTCCCGGCGTCTTTACGGCCTCCAGGCTTACGAGCGTAAGCGACATTTACGCGAGAAAGAGCGTCCACATTCTATCGTCGATTGATTTGCTAACGAGAATCGGATCCGCAGTTTCGCGAAGCCTTCAAGAGGCGTAGAAACCGCGCGCAAATCGCACAGACTCCAGACAAAGTGCAACATAAAATTTCTTACTCCTCTTCCCCTTTTCTCGCCACGTTCGCCATACACCTCCCACTCAGACTGTACGTCTCTGAATAGACTTCGTAACGACAAGGCGTCGGTTTAGGAGGCGCAGGCGTCTCCAATCGTCAATTGATTTGGTAACCGGCTCTGATCCATTGCTAGAAGCTGCCGTCATATCCGATGTGCCGTCTCGATTGCCTTGAATAGGACGCCGCGAAACCGCACACAGAGTCTATAGATGAGACATATATCGTCGTCGCCATAAATGCACGCTCGGATCATCACGGTTCCGGTCACAATGATCATTGTCCCAATTGTACTAGCGACCGCGAAATTGTCCGACGTGAGACCGCTTTATTTAATCGCTGTCGAATATTCAAAGGTGATGGTCGTTTAATTTATTTTCAACGCCATCGACCCCCCGTCCAATATCTCGAGTTCGATAGCACGCGCGTATACACGATCCCGCATACGAAATTAGGTCGCCGTCGTCGTTATACGCTCCGAAAGATCCATTTTCGTTCCAATATAATTGCTTAGCGATAATTGGCATACTCGTAGCCGTTTGAAGAGCACACCGCGAACCGTCTATATACGCTCCAGCTGCGTTTCACGCTTACGAAAAAATAGATGTCGAGATGAGAGAGATTACGAGACAGATTTCTCGGAGGGCTTGAAATTCGAACGGTATGCAAACAATGCGAACGTCAGCAGCAACGTCCGTCCGACGAAGCAGCTTCGCTCGATGAGGAATTAATCGTCTTCCCTCGGTCGTTTGTGCGACAGTCGAACAATATCGAATTCTAGCTCCACAAACTTGCGTCCGTTTTCTCTTGCGCGCACTGGCCGCGCGACATTTTCACATCCGTTATCCCACTTTCTTTTTCCCCGACCGGGCATTCTCATTCGAAACACGACAGTTACCTGGAAACAATTTATCTCGCAACGCAATGAAGCCTCCGCGTCCATTTTCATCTCTCTAAAGTAGACGACATGAGGGAGGAAAATAGCAAGAGAACAAGCGGCCAACGAGAAATGTCCGACAAAGTGGACGAGACGTTTCTCGAATATTTTTGATCATTTTTCCTTGACACTTTGTGTTTTCAACTGAGATCCTCATTTCCGTCAAGACTTGTACGACGACGATAAAAAGAAGAATTGAAAAAAAGTTCTTCTCAACGTGTCAAGTAGGCTAGAGCCAGAGGAAGGTTCTATTGTCTCTGATCTGACAACTGGACGATACCCTGATATCATACAATAGCTCTCTGAAGCCAGACAGCAGTGAGAGAAGAAAAACTAATGGTTGCTCTCGAGGTACGCTGTTTTCTCTTTACCCAATTCTATGAACCCGGCATACCCCGAATCTTAGCGTTATTACACGAAAAATAAAGTGGCCCAACTTTTCCGACCCGGCAGACAAGCAAGGTATTTATGTACCGCGATATATTCCTCCAAGACCTCGATTCAGGCACCATCATCCCGGCTCTTAACTTCATGCATGTTAAACGTAATTTACGTCGCCGAAGGTGGAGGGAAAAATCAGCGTTAACTAAGCAGACGGAACTTGAGCGAGTCAAGAGTCTCTGTAAAACGTGCGCGGAATAAAGAGGAAGTGTCCGCCTTCGTCCGCAAAGTCGAGAACACCGTCTCCACAGCGTTAATACTCGACTCGCACGTCGGGAAGTTCTGCGTGTCGCAGGTTGCTAGCTTAGTTTCCGGGAACGAATTTATCGTCCGCGAAAAGGAAACCGTCGAGGAGGTCTAGGAGGAGGCGACAATGATTGATTCGTCCTCGAGTCGTGAACGGTAGATGGCCTTCTTCACGCTCGGTCCAGCCCGTACGTAGGCGTCCCTTCTGCGAGCCGGAACGCGACACGATCGCAGATTATTACGTTTCATATCCTGGTCGGGTGCGGCACGGCCGCTACTTTCCCCCGATATTGGCTTTCAATTTGACGACGCGTTATTCCCTTCGAGAAGGGACTATCGACCGTGCATAGGTGTTTGTGTATGTATGAGCAAACCGCCGGAGTATCCAAGGGCGTGCGCCCCTTTTAAATGGGCCAGGGCGGAGCTCTACCGATAGCTCGAATTTCGTTCTCAGCTCGGCTTAAGCTGCCCCGTTATCTACTTAAAGGTAGACGTAAGCGGACGATTTAGGTGCCCAAGCACAATGATAATATCTCCCTAAGCTTCTCTCTCGACCCGCCCTTTAACGCATGATGGAAATATTTTTTTCCCCGCCGTTCCTTCAGAAATATTCGTCCCGGCAACTTCCCGAAATCCGATCGCTGACGCATCCTCGGCGTCGAGCGACTACTCAGGATACGTCGTCTGCGCAAACGTATTTCTCGGACCGTTTCGCTCTTTACAATATCGCAAAGTTGCCGTGCCAGTGTCGCGCCGAAGAAGGACCGTCGCGTCGGGCAAATTAGAATCGATAGGACTTGTCAGTCGTGATTTCGACGCGGGAACATTTTTCACCCGGCTCCCGTGCCCAGGTGCCCGCCTCCACCTCCACTCGCGGCACAGATTCGACCGTAAGAGTCCGATTCTCAGCAGTGGCCAGATATTCTCCTCTTCTCTTAAGCTCTCTGCTCAGACTGCGCCAATGATCCAAAGTGTGAGAGTGAGAATGCCGAGAGGTAAAAAAGCTGACACTGACCAATTTCTTCAGCTCCTAACGGATTAAGCGCAGTACGTCGTACAACAGCCGGAAACGGGGCGCACGTTTAAAAATGTTGAAAAATAATGGCGAGGCAGCTTAGCCGATGCAAAAGGCCGGGGGTTTAGTGGGCAGAGGGAGGATGCCAAAGGGTGAAAGCGAGAGGGAGCGAAAAAGATAGAGTACCATGTGGGAGGAGGAACGACTAACGTTACGAGCGACAGCTACTCCGACTTTGAAAGCTCTCGTTACTCTCGCCCTCCATTTGGTTCAACTTTGGGCCACTAGCCAAGCGGAACGCTACACTCTTCCTCCTCCCTCTTCCACCTACCGTCATCGCCACTTCTGCCGTTCGATTGCATTTCATTTCACGCAAACTCCGCGACTACAGATTTCCGCCGCTAATGTTGAGAAAGAGTGTGTACGTAGAGGCGGGTGTTAAGGGCACCAGAGGATGCTCGTAATTTACATGGTAACGCCGAGATATAAACGAAACGCTTCGGGAGCAGAGGCTACGCCACACACCATCCCGTCCCATGCCGGCCCGTCTAAATTCATTGAAACTTCCTCGTTCGCTCCGCTAACGGCTATCCTTTACGTGTCGTACGCTTCGTTCGCAACATATCGCACGGTCCACGTTTCGGCCGTTGCCCACTGCCGGCTACGGACTTTGCATAAAAATTTGCAAACTGTTGCGCTCGTTGGAGCTTGAGTCGCGTCAGACTGGCAGCGGGAGCGACTATTGGCGACATTAAATATGGACATTGTGAAATCAGACAGCGTGGTCGCCAGGTGGACATTCACTTCAGAGATGGATCGAGGGCGGAGGACGTTCGAAGGGAAATAATGGGGGTGAATTGATTCGGATTAAATTCGTTAAATTGCGTAATCTCGTTAAAATGCCGCGCCCGGTGCGGAATTAGTGAAAAGTCGAAAGTGAGGAGGACAAACGTGAAAGAGACGGTCGCGCCGGGGAGGGGGGAAGAAGAGGAGAAAGGCAAGGACAGGATACATGACGGTACAGGCGGCCATTAACGTGGCCATCCACCGGGAGCCATGGCCGACGCCGCCGCGCCGTCGACGATAAGATCAAATTATTTACAAGCCCCGTCGTAACGACCGCGCAAATGCTCCCTGGCTGATTTATCACCCGGACCCCGCTTAAGTAAGTAGGTATATCTACTGCTCTCGTTCCGCCTCGCGGTAAACGTCGCAAAATAGGGATATAACGGGCTGTCCGTCTCCCGAGTCGAACACCATCTCCGCCGCTCGTCGGCATCCGCCGTGCCTCGTTACGTGCCCATCGTATATTCACGCTGATACGCCTGTTACCTACCGTCAACGAACGTCCCGAGAATATCCACGACCGCGGCAGCAGCGGAATTTCGAATTACTCGAGCATTCCCTCCCATACATCCGCAAAATATCCGTCTCTCACTTGTTACAGTAACGATCACCGGCGCTCAGAGCATTTGTTTTTTATTTCAGAGTGGTGCTGAATGTAGAATACTGCTAAAAATGCTGCCGGCGAGGACTCGACTGGAAATGCCCCGGTTCAAATATTTACGGCTGATCGGAAATGGAGAACAACTATGCGTCTCGTGAAAGCAACCGTGAATTATTATTACAGCGGTGGTATTGCCAGGCGAAACATGCATTGTTCCGCGTTGATCGCTATGTAATTGCAGTGAACGCGGTAATAAATTAACAGTAAATTATTGTGGAGCCGGAAAATTAACGTGGCGCGCTGCAGCGAAATTTTTATCGGCAATCCCTGATTCTTTCGGACACAATTGCAATTACGTTCCGGCGGAATTGCCCCCGCAACGGCACATTTTTCGTTTTCTTCCTTCGATGACGCTCGTTTGCGAGTGGTACTTGATTTATCTGCTTCATAACTTATTCCCTTTCCGCGGTATCTTGGCGCCGGGACTCGTTCAGTTTTTACGATTTAAGAGACCTTGCAACGTGCCCGCGTTGAAAGGGACATTGGGAACGTTAGTGCCGATATCTGCGCGAAAGAACGTATACAGGATCGATAGGATGTTTTTTTTTTTTTAAGCACTCCCTCATCAAACATTATCCGCTTCAACCACGGTTTTATACGCTCGCGAAGTATTTCGACGTCGCCGATGAAAATGCTTGTTTCTTTATACTCCCATACCGGCGCAATATGTCTCGGATGGATCACACGCAGGAGCGTGGTTAATCCCAGACTAAGGGAGCAACTTCGGTCCTCTGCACTTAATCAAAATTTACGCAGTTCATGACGTTCATCGACCGCGGTTGATCGAACCATAAATAGCACGCGACCGCCCGATGCGTGGACGATATAGAGCCAAAATGTGGGCCGATTTTCCATTCTCCTCTTGAATACGCCATAAACTCGCTCGGCCGGCCTGCGACTCGAATATGACTGTGAAGACTGCAGTGAGCGAAACGTGCCGGAGGGATCAAATCTATTTTTAAGTGAGAAACGAATGACCCCCGGAAAGAACGAAAGTGCGGCTGATGAGGGAGACGCAGGAACAGAGCGAGGAGGAGAGCAGGAAAGTGAGATGCAGATAAACGTACGAACGGACAAATGGAGAAGGAAACTCGGCACGGGGGCCGATGAGGACGGGGAAGGAAAGCGTTTGCGTAAAATTAAGATAAGAGCCCGAGCGGCTTGGAAACCGCCGCGGAAACTACCTCGGCAGGATATGCTTCCGCTTTGAAAGTTTCCTGGAGAACAGGCAACCAAATGTTTTCCTTCTTAGCCTTCGTTTAATTGAAATCCACAATGGAATCTGTAGCAGCGACGAATCGGACACATCGGCGGGCGGCACGGAGAGCGTATTCGCCCACGCCCTCCCGCTCACTCTTTCGCCCCCTCGAAATTAAAATAAAACGTCATCCCCCGCGAACGCGTGACGACGTCACGAGCCGTACGACGACTGGTTGTGCACCGCGATGCCGACGCGAATCCACCTCCTCGTAAAAGTTAGCTGTCGTTCCTGAGTCGAATCGAAAATGTGGTCGCGGATGGCGGCAACGATTTTTAATAAAACCTTCCCTCTCGCACTCGCTCCGTGCCTCATTCTCGTTCTGCCTCCCGCCTACCCTCCCTTACTCCCATACTCCCTGTCGCACGCTCGCCTTCACGCTTGCTCCGCGATTTGTCACGAAACCTCGTCGCGCACGTGCGCCTCGTAGAACTGTAGAAAAGTTATTGCGTTTACCGGCGACGGACTGCGATCAACGAGATATAAGGTATATTAAAATTAAAGACGGCGCCCCTCTTTCTATTCGCCTCACTGGCATGGGACCTGCAATTGCGCGCGCGTGACTAGGCTGACGAACTTTGATCGTGGCTCAGTGTAAAGGCCCTCTTCTAACGTCCTACCATTACGCGAGTCCACAGCGCGTGGAATGAAATTCCGCTCGGGCAAAAAGCGAGGCAGCAGACGTCATTATGGGAATTCATTAGGAGAAGCAAGATCCGAACTCCACCGCGGCATCGGCGAATATCTGGATGCGAAGGTCCGACGTTAATTAATCCGCGCTTTTCCTCCGCGCAAAGCGCCCTGCATCATAGCTATCACGCGTTTTACCCTTGGGCTTACTTTTTCGTACGTCGCCCACGCTGAATGGGGATCGAGGAGGTGGCAAAAGCAACGAAGAAACCATCTCGCCGTGGAAATAAAACAGCCCCGAACGAATGGAGAATTTAATTAAAACCGGACAAAGGGCACATTTTTCTCCTCCGTGCCAGTACTCATTTCATATTTATAATCGCGAACTTCACAATCCGTAAACACCTGCCTCTACACTCTTTCGAAATTTCATCCCACCTGTATCGGGGACACCGGCACGCTGCCTCGCACGACGTACATCAAGAAATGTCTCTTTCAGTTCGTTTTCAAAAAACTTTCCGCGAGAAAGATTTCACGCATCGAAACTACCCACGTTCACCGTTCCGTGAACCGCCTTACACTTCGGGCCTCACTCTCATCGAACGTTGCGCGAACGTTCTTCAAATCCACTTCCCGTACTCGATGCGCGGTCTTCGGAAAATCTAATCAACGCAAGAGTTACTCTGCCATTCGCCAGCGACAGCGGCATTCTTCTTCGCGAGACATTTTATACTTGCTTTGCTTAGGCCGTGTTAGGGGTCGGTACTCTCTACCTCGCGCACAGCTCTACTTTGCAACGACGCCGCAGGCTCGATCAACAGAGAAGAGAGAGAGAGAGAGAGAGGAGAGAAAAAGCCATAAAGTCTTACCACGGGAATTTCATATTCCCCTACCTCAGCGCATTTCTCCGGTAATGCGTGGGTTGAGCCGTGTGTAAGAGTAAGGATCTTAGACTCGAAAATTTACCCGCCAGAGTTGCTTCGCCTCACCTTCCTTCTCCTCTCACGCGCACGCTTACGGATTTCGACCGGAAGACTTTCAACAACGAAACTACAAGGCCTCCAATCGCAGCAGCACTCCCTCGTCCAAGCGATAGTCGGTGTCGAAAAATTCCACGAATTTCATTGTCTCATTCTGACGCTGCGAAACGTACCGTTGCATGTTTTTTCGCTCAGACCTTTTTCGCGGCGATATTCGATGGCGCATGAGCGACACGTGTCGTTAATCGGCGCCTTTATCGATTACAACTTTCAGTCGCGAAAGGCGCGAAGCGCGCAGAGTCGATGCACCTTACTGAAAGTTATGCCGAGACAGCGTGACGATGATTGATAGTGAAAAGTCCGAGGAGTAAACGAACTGCACGCGGAAGAGCCATTAGGAAAGAGGAACGTTAAGGCAACAAATAAAAGGAGCTTACATCGCCAAGATATTCCCAGGAGATACGTTCAACGTTTTATCGAATTAAGGCTGAAAATGATTTCGACAACTCTCAGAAGAGAGCACCGACAATTGAGCAACCTATTGACGACGAGAAATTTAACGAGACGCTTCTCGCACCTTAGATTCGAGTCAGATTAACGCTTGCTAATTAACTAATTAGAACTTCTAGCGCTCAAATATGTAAAGAAGGAATATGTTACAATATTCGTTGACGCGTTCAGAAGCTAATTACGTTGTGACGCATTGATTTTGCACGATGGTATTTGCACAAGAAAACCGAGTGTCGAACATTGTAGCGACCGTATAAGCATGGGCGGTAGCGCTAGGGCGGACAATTAAACAGCTTAATAATTATGTAACGTTTCTCCGATCACGTTGAATTTATTCATCGACCGCTTCGGCCTCGAGTGCCGGTGATTATAATTTAATTATTAACGATTTTACGGACGGCGCAACGCTTGATTTGCGCCCTGTTGTCCTACCAAGTTCCCCGGCTGACTGTTTTTACCCGAACGCTATAACTTTCCGTGAATATTCGTGCGAACCTCGCGAGACGTTCACGGTCGTGCGCGCCCACGAATTATTGCAGTGTGGCCGGCATTGAAGCGACCAACTTTAAGCGCGCAATGTATTCGAACGCGGATCGCAAATCATGTCGGAGCAATGTAACGGTGTAACGTGCACCGAGCTGTTCAATCACACCAGTTTTATCGAACGGCACGAATATTTCAGTAAACTACGCAATTGAATTCTGACAATTTTCAAACTCACCGATGCTGTTGCGAATAGGTTATATACAGTCGTCAAGTGTGGCCACGGACATTCACGCAGGATTACCTTCCACACATAAGCATCGGCCCGAAACAGCGTCAGCAGGACCATGGAACGTACAGTCATCATGAACACAATCACTATCACTGTTCACACAATGCGAAATCACGAAATTCAACTAATTTCGACGGCGCGATCAAGCAACGACACGAAATTTATTAACACCTCGACGCGACTAGCGCCACCTGCGCGGGCGCAACGATAACTTACAGTTTGAAAATATTCGCCTACCTGCGTTGCTGCGACTCTAAGCGGCATAGATCGAAAGCTACGCACCCTTCGATTTCCAATAGATTCCGCGCGTACGGGTGGCGCCACTAGTGCAGTGTCGCTCGAACATTGTGTGTCATGTTGTTGTTGCTCCGTCGAAATTCATTAAATTTGATAGTGTCGTGCCTTTTGTGTTAATCGCCATAGTGATCTTCACATCAAATCAGAATACTACTGAAGCTGTGAACTTGGAGCGTGACTGCCAAATGATAATCGTGCTTGGAAATTTGTCGATGTCTTTGGTAAGTTATGCAATCACCACAGTTGAATTGTTTACAAATCTGTTGAACATAAAACGAATATAATATTGGATAGTTTTCATGCCATTTCATTTATGCAACTATGGAAATGTAACGATGCATTTCGGCATTAAATCGTAAATCTCTTACGACTTATAATCAAGCACTTTCGGACACGGTTTGACCTGACCTTTTCGCACCTACTTGACCCTCTCAAGAGACTATATAAATTTGGTCGCACGTCCCGTATGTGGGACGAACCTCACCTTCAAACGAGCGCGTTACACGAGGGAAATCGGACGACGTAATGATTTTTTAACGAGTCCACTCGCGAAGGAATTATTCGCTTCATCGTCGATTCGACCCCGGTGCGTTCGTGCTCGAGTGAGTCTAAGAGAATTCCGCAGAGCTAGCGGGGGAAACGATCGGGCGAATTATACGTCGCACGACCTTTTGGAGTGGCAGTATTTTAGTTGAGCGGAAAATCGTGCGACGCGTAAGTTGAATGAAACGTTCCATGAATATCGTCGGCCGGCCTTCGTCGAACAGCGCCAAAATTACAAAAGCTTTCGGAGCGTGCCTCGAGTCGAGCCACACTCCAAGCCGAATGTATTTAGACTGGTCCGCGCCAAATTTAGATCAGTGCGTGCAGAGCAGGGCCAGCGTGCGCAAAGCTCCGCGAGACGTTCCTATCGATCTCTCTCAAACGTCGATCGTCGTCGTAGCGGGTCGCGTGAGTCAGTGTAGGTTAGTGCATCGAGAAGTTTCTCCGATTGAAAGTTTCACCCTCTCCCGTCGGCGCGGCGCGCACCGTTCCGTCCGATCGAGGCCGAGAACAATGAGGGGATGACGAGTGTATGTCATTAACGATTTCTCCAGGAAACGAGGGTAAAGGTCAATTAACGAACGACTCGTCCCACGTCTGCCTGCCACCGTTCAATCTGTCGCGTGGAACGCGGACACATCGGTCCGCTGCTTTTTCCCAATTTCACCGTAGTCCCTTTCACGGCGACGCCAATTGCGAAACAAGCGTAAAGCGCGTTCGTCGACGGAACCACTTCTCCGAAAAACCTTCTATTTCGGTTCAACACGAAACCGTGTCGACCGGTGTCGGATGCTTCGCGGAATTCACGGAGGACAGAGGCGATATGAAAAAGACGACGACGACGATTCCCTCCCGAGAACATCGTCAGTTTCGTCTTTTCGTTTGCTCGCGAAAATACGCGTCGGAGTATCGTCGCACGCTCCACTGCAGCTTCGCGTGCGGAATCGGGTCGCAAGATTCGATCGAGGCGCACTCCGCCCAATGCTCGACTTCCGGCCTTTAACGAGCGAGCGGTATTCGCGTAATTTCAAAGAATAACTCCCGCGTTACTCGCTGAATCGAGGCACTTCGTTGTTACACACACACACACATACACGGAGCTTATACACGAGCACCCGCCTCGCTAATTGTCTTGGGTTCGGCTGTAATTAAACGTTATTTACACGCGCGGCACACGACTGAACGGTGATAATTGCGAGTTTCGAGCTTTTTCGCTCGCACCACCCCCAGACGGCACGGCCGGCAAAATCGATTCCGTCTCACGATTCCACTTCAAAGCGTGCGGCACTCCTATTGGCCTCGATTATGGCAGCACAGTTAATAGGCGCGGAAAGGAAACGGGTGTCGTTCGATTTTGCAAACCCTGCTAATAGGCTACTTTGTCGGAGCCGAGAGAGAAATTCAAATTATCCAGAGATAAGTCTGTGTGGATTGAGGGACAGGGGTGTGGGGAGTAAATTGCGCTACGTGATTATAGTGGAAACTCGCGCACAGTCGGAAGGTAAAAAGTCGATCGTACGAGAGTTGAGTTATAAATCCGTTCGAATCACCTGTCGTTTCTCGATATTTCTCCAAGTTTTTAATCCTGCGCCTTGAGTTTTCCACTCCGCGGCTCTCTCAAGGATTCTTCACTCATTCCCTTTAGAAATACGCCCCGGCTCGGCGCACTGGCGTCTTTTCTAAGCGAATCGGAGGACGCGCTGAAAAATTTTCCGCCAGCTCGGAAACCGCATCCGGCCGAGGGCCGATAATCACGAACGATGCCTTCGACCACTCGAACCAACTGCATGCGACTCTGAATACCTCGCGATCGTATTGCGAGCCCCGAACGCATACAGTACTCACTGTTGCCGAGAGTGGTGGAAGTCTGTCTGGAATGGCGTTCGTGCAAATGCGAGCACGTCCAATCTGCTTTAACTTGGAATTTCAGCTGCAGTCTAACGACAGAGAGAATATTAAACCGAACGCTAATTTGAATATTGATATTAGCAATCCTTCGGCGACGCTCACTTTCCTGTTTGCTTATTGTCGACCATTCTGCCACCGAGGCTATTTGCCGCGCTAATGTTTGAGCGACGCGAACGCGGCGACGAGTGCGCGAGGGAAAAATGCAACACGGTGTCGAATTGACTCGATATATCGCGTTATCGGGTCCGACGGTAATCGCGGTCTTTGGTGGCGCGCAAATTCAGGAGAACGGCGTTTCCTATCGGCTGCCTCGCTCGTGCATGGCGTACCAAACGTCGCTCCACTCGACGTCAGTTGCAAATCGTCGACGTATAAAGATACAGAGCCGTGCACGACAGCGAGCAACAGTTTGCGACATATAGCGGGAACAAAATGCACGAGTCCTCCCCCTTCAATCGAACGCTGACTGATTAATCGGTTAACCGCCTGTTGTGAGCCAATAAACTGTTAAATTGCCGCGATAGAATAATTACGCGGTTAATCAGGAGTTATGAACTGATAAATCGACGGGCCGACTTAACGCGGCCGGCGATGCACGTGTTTTCAGACTCGCTACCAATTGATTTCGTATGCTTGACCAGAGGGAATTGGGCCGCGTAGTCGGCGTATATTTGTCGCGGCCCGAGCAAATATCGAAGGCCGTTCAATCGAACCAAAGACAAGGGAGATTTGAGATGCGTCAATTTTCCCACCCGCATGTATACCTACATACGTCATCGTATTCTAAAGGTGTCAGTTGGCAAGTGTGATATGCAGGGAGAGGGGTGGAGAGGGGTGGAGGCGAGAAAGTATGAAGCGCTGGAACAGAAGGAAATGACAGAGGAACGGAAAGAGGGGGGAAAGTGGAAAACAGCTAGGGCGATGAGAACTGAAGGGTGAGGGAAAGGGATGCGAGGAAAAAAATAAGAAAGAAATGCCATGAGGAGAGAGACAGTGTGCACGCGAAAAACGTTCTTTGACGTCAACCACAGTCACCATGCGCGCACGCCCGCTTTCCACGCTTTATGTCCTTAAAGCGGACGTGTCTGGCTGGGTCTTTCGGGTTTATTTACATCATGAGAGACGACTGTCAGTGAAAGCTGCATTCTGAACGGATAAATGCAGTTTGCAAATACAACGCGCGAAAAATTTCCTCGCCTTTTCCCTTCCGCGCGTATGGGATTATTATCCTCCGACAATTTACCTTTTTGTTTCCACACCTTCTCGTAGCACGCTCAGCGGCTCGAACGCCTCCGTCCGGTAGAATTATTTTCTTTCTCCTTACACGTTATGTCAGATGCTTATACCGACTTGGCTCTGTTTCTGTCATCGAAAAATGACCTGCAGCAAAGAACTACTGAATCCTGTCTGGCACTCACAATCAGTGTGTTAATTCGGCAGAGAGCACTCCAGGATAACGGTCGACGCGCATCTTCTGTGAAAATTGTAAATCTAGCCTCGAAACAATGACGGCCACGTTCAAACGACGCGATCGATACGCGAACTCGCTCACGCACCGCGCACGCCGATCTGCATATGAAGGTATTCAGAAATTTGTCCGGGCGCCGCCAGAACTCTCCCACGCAGATAATAATTTATTAGCCGCGTAGACGGGTAAAATATCGAAAAAGGATGAATGCTCGGTTGTAGCGCGCACTCGTTTGAACATTTTCACCGGCGCAATCGAGAGCGCCGCGACTTGCCGTCGCGATTTCGCGGCCACGATATTTCAAGCCCGGCAATTTTTATGCATTTTTCAAAAATCCCTACAGATACACGTTCGACTTTTAAAAACCAGTTTCATTCGGCCCGATACGCCGCACAGAGCACACGCATACCACGGATTTCTGGCGAAACAGAACATCGCATGGAGGTCGCAAATAAATTTGCACCTTGAAAGATCCGTCAATTAGCAGAACAATTGTGACAGCGCTTCGAGACGAAACTGCTCAGCGATCAATCGAAAAGCCCTCCTTAAATTATAAAGCGCAATAACGCGTAATGAGAAAATGATTTTATAACTACGGCCATTCTCGCGTGCATAATTCCACGCATAATATCACGCGCAACGGCAAATCGGTCGAATTGGTTGTCGCCGCGTGCACTCGAAAGCTCTGTAATTGGACGATATTAAACTATATCATCGAGTGGCTTTGTGACTCTCATCTAGCCGACAGGACGATAATGGAAAATCGCGCCGTACGCCCCGGCGGTATGTCGCGTGTACGTAACATTAGGTACACGTGACATCGGTACGTAGATACCTATGCCCGTACCTACGTATCGTACGTACCCTACGGATATATACGACGCACGCGAGCACGGTGATGTTAATTTAGGGCAAGGCTGTTACGAATGTCGGCCGTGATTGCGGTGGTATTTCGTGCCCGAAACGTTTCGCAAGGAATAACGCTGACGCCGTGAAATGGTAGAGTAGAGGAAAAGAAACGGGAGCACGAACGGAAACGCTTGACTCTCCATACAAGTAACACTGCGTCGTCCGGCATTCGATGCTCGACGATATACTAAATGAGGTATTCGTGGAGACAGATAAATGATCGGACAGCGAAATGAACGCATCCCGAAGAAAGAGCTGACGAGCTACGAACAGCTTCAGCGGCAGACACCTATTAACTCCCAATTTAAAGTTTTAAGGGCCCGATTGTTGGTTACGGTCCATTGCCGATGGAGAATTCGATGGGTTGGAAGTCGGTTTTACTGGAGGCTAACGCCGCGGACCGCGGATAAGCGGGAATTTATCGGAAGCCGTAGATAATGTAAAGTACGCGGTTCCGCGAGCAGTCTTGAGCGATTTATCGCGTAGAGCGTAGAGTTTAGCGCGAGCAAGGAGTGAAGATCGGCGCGGTTGGTGGGATCGCATCGGGCGGGTCTTGTTTCACTCTCCGAGGGAAAGGACAAATGTGACGGGAATGTTTTACGTTCTGTTTTGTGCGACGCGAATGTCTACGCACGAGTTGCGACGTGGCGTCGCCAATCCCCTTTCATAAAAATCCTGTAACTCCTGTCATCCGGACTAACTTTCTGACGGGCCAACACATAGCATATCCCGTCAGCGGACGCGCCCGCGCCGCCCACAAGGAGCCGGCCTCGACTACACACGCATGCGGCTGCGAGCGAGTCGCAGAAAAAGTATTGGGGTGTGCGTGGGAAATATCGTAGAAACGAGGCGTGGAAGATTATTAATTCCGTTTAAAACAAACCGTGACGGAAATGCAGGCGCGCGTGTTTAACGCATCCGTCAATAATTTCAACGATATTGCAGGATGCTATAATAAATTTACGTTAGTCTCGTTCGAAATGCTTGCCCAAGGTAAAACAATGGCCGCACACGCGGACGACGTTCATTGCGGGATCGAACAATTAATATGTCGCTAATACATAGTTAATCGCATTGAGGCAGAAGGGTGTACGGTTAAAGCGCCATTTCCAGCCATTGACAATGTGCACGCGCGTTTCGGATGTATGCGCCGCACTTGGTGATACGTGTCGTCGCAACCCCTCTTTATTTCCCTAGCGTAACGTTTCGTTACTCGTACGCTACTCGTACACATCGTTCCGCGTTCACGTCGACCGGTCGTTGCATGGCTTTTCCGGAATTTCCATCTGAGAGCTTAGAGCAGAACTGAAAAATATATGTCAACGTTATGAACCGGAGCGGGCGGTTGCCAGCTTACGAGCTTTCGCAGTCGCGAATGGCACGAAGCAAATACCGTAATACCGATCGCGCAGATTTAATCACGCATTTCGCGGCAACTCTCCTTCCAAACTTTTTACGCCGCACCAGTTTCTCTTTTTCAAGTACCGCCGCCAATATCGGCGCTCTCGTTGGCAAAAAACTCGTCTCCTTTCTCTGCTCATCACCGATCTCTCCCGACTCCCGACTCCCGGCTGCTATTTTCCTGGCATCGGGATCCGGCGCACTTTCGGATCCTTTGCATATCGAACGTTCGTGGGAATCACGGACTTGGCCGTTCCGCGTCCCGATTCCGTGCATTTTCCCGACGACCCGGAATGGCTTGTTCCGCCGACGGGAGAGTCAATTAAATAAAGTCGTCGATCGAAGATCGTTACCGTTCTCTCTACGTTATCTTCGCTTTCTCTCTTCTTCCTCTATCTCACCTCCCAGTCTTCGTACGCGGCCTTTAATGAAGGTTGACACAGATTCTCACCGAGTCGAAGGTGGCTGAGAGTGTTTCTGTATCCGATAAAAATCTCACCGCACTCCGCGCACCCTCGCACACCCCCGCACGCGTCCCCTGGGCTTCCCTCGTCTTGACCTTCTTTTCCGACTAGTCGGGTCTTTCGTTTCGTCGTGGCTCAATTGAGCGCGTTCGTTATCCAACGGAAATTATGCGCTCTCGTTGTACCAACGGCCACTCCTTGATCCGTCTTATTTCCTCTTTCGCTTCTCTCCTTACGTTCGCGGTAGTGACGATCGAAATTTTCGTTCAATCTTTCATGAGCTTACGTAAGGATCCCCTAAACCAATGCCGCATGAAATTTCTGTTTGACTCCCTGATGAAGCACTTTAAGAACGGACCGCGTTTTATTAAACCACTTTACGGCTTTGTTTACGTTCTCTCCGCGCCGTACTTACGAACGAACGAACGAGTGGCAACGAATGGAGAGCGAGAGAGAGTGGATCGAATAAGAGTAGTAGAAACTTTTGATTTCGGTTCCCTTATCTACGTTACACCCCCGAGATTAGCGAATGCACCGATGCCGGCGTGACGTTTCGTCGGGAGAGTTCACTTTTCGCGCGTTTCCTATGGTTGATGAGATTTTAGTGCCCTCACTGAGAGCGTCCTCAGACCACTTCGATTCTCCGCCGAATAACCTTTTAGCGAAATAGCTGGCTAAGAAAGTTTGTTTATGGCTACTCTGGCCTTCCGTGTCGATGGGTCGGCAAGTTCGATCCTGCCGAGCTCCGTCAACTAACAGATTCATGACTGCATATTCGCCGCAGTCATGGAACGACCGCCGCCGCCGCAACAAGCGCGCCAAATATTTTCCCGAAGCACTTGCTTGTTGCCCCAGAACAGAACTCATCGTCCGAAACAAGACGGCCACGGAAAGTCGGAGTACCGGGAAGGCGGGCGGAATCAACTTTCTCACTGCAATCGTCGAGAATCGCTCGCTCGCACACAGCTTTAGACTTACAACTAGATGAGAGAAAAAAAAATGTAGGCTATAATTTCGTTACCCTATCGCTTCATCTCGCCTCGATCACTCAAGACAAATCGTCGAGGCAAAGCACGCTCACGAAAACACTCGCTGACTTGGAGGATCGTTGGAGAGGAAGGGTCACTTCTCCGGAGGAACCGTAAAGTGGATGTTGCGCCTCCCTGAGGGGAATCATCGGCGGACTCGTCGGTTACTCGGAAATCGGAAAAACGATCGACCCGTAAAATCACGTGCGCGGCATCCTCCCTCTGTCCACACAAACCCACCCTTCTTTTCTCTGGCCCACTACCCTCCTGTTCATGAGTGTATTCACTTTCTGTCCACACACTCGACTCCGCCGGCGCGGGCGGAGTCGACGACGATTTAAATCAGTGGACGACAATCGAATGTGATATAGCTAACTGGCCGGCAACCGACAGATTGACGCCGGCTGTAGGAGCTTCTCGGGACGGGAAAGGAGTGGAAATGCCGCACGTATGAGTATGCGTACCGACGTGTGCGAGTGTGTGCGTAGAAAAACAGGAGACCTGACGAACGGAGTGGAAATGGTAAAGCATGAGGAGTCAAAGCCTCTTACCGTAGGATCTGTTCCAATTCGAATTTGAGCCCCAAAGTGAATGTTCAGTCTCTTTGAAAGACATTGACTGTTGCCGGATTACGTGGGAGACTTGACCACGTCGAGGACGGAATTGTGGCTTCTGTAAAGAGTCAAAGTAGTACTTCAGCAGAGAAATTACATCGTGCGCCGTTCGACCGTAGAATGAAACGCTGGATGGCATCGAGTCCATTTAATTACACGGACGTTCAAAAGATGAACGGACACGAGTGGTCGTGACATTTTCCGCCCGACATTTCGCAGGTCGACATTTCTTTCTGAAAATTAAAATGGTAAAATGGCTGATGCAAATAATTCGCTTTACGCCCTGCGCCGAACGGGACAATGTTTTATCTTATAATCGCCTAATTAGTCGTCACGAGCTTTAACTATTACCACCCCGGTCGGGCGAAATGTCGGAACATTTGCTTCGTGTATATTTAACACAGGGGCTAATATTAGCTGGAGGTGGCAAACTGGAAACTGATCTGTTAATTTCTCAAGCGTTCTCCGCGCGAATTAACGAGCACGCTCCGAAGAATACGCGAGAGAGAAGCCCGTGGTGGACGTGGATCGTCCAGCGAAAATCTTACCTGAACGAATGGCTATTCGATGCCAATTTCCATTTCGCGATTTTCAACGGAGATTATACCGCGGCGCTTCTTTATTTATGTACGCCAAACTTCCAAAGGAACAAACGCGATTCTAGCGCGGCCATAAAATCGCCAATTTCATTCCGACCGACCTATCTCCATGATGCATTTTCATTGGCTAGCTCGGAAACATCCATTGGTAGGGTGCACGCTCCCGTGTGTGAGCGTCCCTCTACACGCGTATATCTATCGATATACATATATTTACCGCGGCCAAATGCGTCGGATCGGCCATACGTTCCACGCTACCAAATCCTATCTAGTCCATCACCGAGCGTCTGTTTATAAAACATTCACGACGCTTTTATCACCGACGAAACATTCGATATACGGCGTTACATCTTCGTATAGCGAGTGAGAGAAAGAGGACTCACGTGTGGTGAAAGGTGAAAGCCACCCTGACTATCCTACCAATCTCCTTTTCCCTGCCGTTGACCGAAAATCGACTTTTCCATTACTTTCGAAAGCTTCAACTTTCGTCTAACATGTGCACATTTCTGTTTCAGACTATTACCAAACTACATTATGCTCTATCCAAGTCGAGCAATGCCGGCGCTGGCTATTTTACTCATTTTCTCTGCGTTGCCGCACACCGAAGCCGCATCTCGGCCGATAAAAATCGGTGAGTCGTAATCATGTAAGCTTAAGAACGTTTGCGGTAAGTTTCGTGCGCACGTATTATGCCGTACACATAAATTACGCGAATACCTGGCCGCTGCCAGTGAGGCGAACAAAAAATCTCCGGTTGCAGTTTATCGGCGTATTATGCAGCCGCTCGGTGGAAGTCAGCTTTCTCTCAGCCGATCCCTCTCTCCCTCTACTTTCCTTACTTCCCTTACTTGCCGACTCTCTCTACCTCTCCTCTGCCTGTCTCTTTCTTCCGCGGCGTTTACCGAAGAAGTACACGTTTGTCATTCCCGAGTGCTCGTAGAGAGTCTCCTTATGAAAATGCCCAAATATTTAGAGAAGAACGAATGGGTTTCATAAGGGGTTCCCTTCCAGTACTCGCTACTTACATCCCACAGTGTGGGTCGTGCATGCATGCAAAGAGACCCGTGTGCGGGTGCATGGCAAATGCCTCTCCGGCTGGGCATTTCGCCGAGCAACCTCGCCGAAAATTCTACGAAATATTGTACGAGAAAGGAAAACTATATCGCGATTTCCACCGCAACCCGGATGAAACTCAGCGCGCACCGACCTGCTGAAGGGGTCTGTGGGATACAGTGGACAGGGAAGAAGATGGGGCAGGAGGACAGCGAAGATAAACGTCACCGCAACGGCAACCGTAGAAATCCGAGAATCGCACTGAGAACCATAGAACGTAGGAGAAAGAAAGAGACAACAGAGGAGAGATCGAAACAACGCACGAGAGTAATGAATAAATGCCTAACAGGTTAATTTATGGAGCAAGGGAATTGTACGCATTAACGTAGAAGTAGGTGAGTGGATATACAAACGGAGATAAAAGTGAGCTAAATGAAAATTGGAGAGACGTACGGTTCTTCTATACGAGGCGCAATACTGGCCAGCGAGTAACGCCGACCTCCGCTGCTCCAGCTTGAAATATGCAAGGGGAAAATGTTAAATTAAAGACGCGACAGGAAATGGATTTCAAGGATGGAATGAAGCACAGGTGCAGGTAGTCGTTGTTCGGACATTTTCAGGCTTTTTCTTCTCTCGACTTCACAACTTCGTGAACTACACATTGTTGCAGCGTTTTTTCCTTTCTCTTTTCCCGCCTCTCTTCAATCTTTCCTTTCTGCCGTGTGTCTCACGTACGCCACGTATAACTGCGCTGTCGTACAACGCGTTTCACCTGTTTTCACGTAAGGGAAATAAGAAAGGAACGAAGTTGGAAATGATTTAGACGAAGCACGATCGCGTGAATATGTATACACGGTGAAACAACGTGCGACGCCATTCCCTTCGAACGTTCTTCTCGTACGTGTTCCGCACAGTCGACACGTTCATCACGTGTACAACGTAAGGGTAAGGATAAGGAAAGGCGCAATGCGCGAGATAGAGCTGGTACATATGCAGGGAGACGTTGTCAATAAGCATCGGGGGTAGAAAAAACGACGATTGCTCCGAACGATGAGGGTCGACAATGAAAACCGTGTATCCAGAAAACACAACGATCGTAATTGTAAGAATGCACGGACTATCACTTTAATTCCATTTGCCGGGGGCTTGGAGTGATGGTGCAGAAAGTGGTGTAGCTATAGACCGTCGATTGGAAGGCTGCGGCTCTTATACCGACAAATTGCTTATCCCCAACTCACGTAACAGGTACAAACGGCGCAGAGCTTCCGGGGTGTTACGGGTCACACTGACGGTGCAACATTGACTTGCGGCAACGAGGGTGATAGGTTACCGCCAGTCTCACATTACACTCGCCGCTATTTTACGAGCAACGACTTGACCCATCGCGACGGGTTTCAGGTCGCATGCTTTGAAAGCTCTGCACATCGTTCGCGGACGTCCCTTCTGCGATCTCGTCTCTTTCTCGATGCGCCACGTGGACATAAAGCTACCGTTGTCGCGGGAATTACCGGTCATTCGAAGGGTTGCCGGGGACGATCCGATAAAATTTCCACCCGACTCCGGCCATAAGGCAACAGCAAATAAGGCTCGTATTCGCGGCCGAGCCATTGTATAAACCGATACCGAGCCGCCATTTCGCGGCGACTGACTTTAGCACCGAGACCATCATTTTCTACGCGGACAGGCTGTTAAAGTAAACAAGGTCACGCTCAGATGACCCAGTCCTTCTCATTTGGCGTCGATCGAACGTCGACGATCACGCTAAATTATCTTCTTACCGTGGACGATACTCGTTCGTCGCCGCTGTATTTCTAGCGCGTGCACGCTGAGAAAATAATGCGTCGCCCGGGGGGTTGAAGGGTGGAAGTCGGCGAAATAAAGTTGGCCGCTCGTCGCTCGTACCACTTTGCGGCTGGCGTGCAATCATAACAAACTCGCGCGCGATCCGAGCGAAACGAGATCGAAGACTGGATTAAGAGGCGCTGCGTCGTCGGAATTATTCGACGCGTCAACAACGCAAGCCGGAGGGTGCGAGAGTGGGGATATATTTATTGATATCGAAGAGGCCACGCCATCTGCCTACGGTAGCGTGAAAGGGATGCGAACGTCAAGCAAATCCGTCAAAGCTACTCTCGTCAAGCCATCGTGAATGAAATCGAGGGATCGATAGTACGCTTCAAAGGCTGCTGACTGCCCTATCGGCTTTACGACGCCTCCCAGCGTCGCTCCAAAGAAAGCTGCGTCGGAGTATGCATATTCCAGGCATCCTCCCTTCGTTCTCGCTTCCTGCTCCTTTGCCCAGTCCTTTGCCACGCGCCGCGGCAAGTCCTAGAGGAAACATAATACTGTTCCTCCTGCAAGTAAGTGATTACTTCCTTTTCACGCGCTCAAACGGATACTTTTGCACCGTTCGTAAGGGTTGTCCGTTTGTAAGAGTTCCCGCGTGCACACGTCTCACGCACACGCGCTCAGTAACTCGAAGTCAGACGCCGATCGTTCGGGGGAAATTTTCATTCGAGCAATACGCCACGCCATTGGAAATTCGACGAAAACGCGCGGTTGCATAGAAACTCTTGGAATTGCACGCTGGGTCCCGCGAGGAAACGTTTCACGAGATATTTACTTTCGGCGTTGAAGTAATCAGAAAGGAGTATCCGGCCGATATCGAAACGCAGGAGTAAGTGATCTATGGAGCACGCGTTTCGTCAGCAGCGGGAAACATGGAAATTCGTTGCAGCCAGGAAGTGCGAGGTAAAATTTGCGGCAGATAACGTGTAATTTTCTCGACATCAAACTTTAACTCGACTCCAAACTTTACTACTGCGCGACACACTAATTACGGCTACGGCTTTAAATGCAACTCGTTCCTATAGGTACTTGAAAACTGGAACGGCGATGAGGGCCGTACAAGGAGCGAAGTTTCTAATAATGGCCATCGTTCATCCTTCTTCGCTGTAATCATTACCGCGCATAATAACCGCCAATGATCATAGATATTTCGCTTGGCGAGGCTTCGACAATCCGATCATTAAACCAGGGATCACAATAAGACTCCAATCACGAAATATTCACGCCAACGACATTATCAAAAGTTTCCCGTCATAGCGGGTCCAAATTTTACCCGTAATTCCGCGCTCGGCATATAATCTGGTTCCCAATTAACGAACGATTCATCACTGCCACTTCAGTGAACGGGTTAAATAATCCTTTCATACCGTTCCGATCAGCGTCGCGTCCGTGTCCCGTGCGAAAATTCACTGGTGTAACAAACTCTTACGGCGCGCGATGTGAGTACTCGTTCCAACGTTTCACCTACAGACGGGGATCTTACACATTCTTCGAACTGATTAAGGTGAAGGGCACCTGGCCCAGCCGGAAGTCGAGGCTGATACTGTACCGTGGTATCTTCTTCGACCGGACAGAAAATGAGTGAGAAAGCCATTACATTTAATTCTTCGGCATAAAACAAGACGATTGTCCTGACTTATCGATCCCTCTCTTCTTCACCACCCCATCCTACAACTTTTTCTAGCCCGCTTTCTTTTCCACTGCCACTGTCCCATTTATCGATCTTATCGTTAACGCTTTAAATGTAGAAGAACGAATCGATGAATAGATTCCGGGCGAGGGGAAGAGAACGGTTCACCGGCGGATAATGAAGATGCCCTCTCGCCATTTACTTGGGAATTCAGCACCCCAGCCTGCGTCACCCCCGCACCGTCCATACTCCCTCTCGTCGTCCGACGTTTTACCTTTTTTTTCCCCCCTCTCTCAAGAACGCTTTTTACTCGCGGCTATACCCACCACGGGTATCTGACAGTTAATGAAAACGATAGCGCCCTGACATCCAGACGGATGTTTAACGGAACAATATAGAACGGGGAAAGATCGGAGCAAATTAAAAAATAATAATGATTAATTCCCTTGTCAACGTAAACCGCCGTTGGCGACCGCTCAACTTTGATTTTTCAACTGGATATCAACGAGATTCGAATCTTTGTTTAACCACCGGGCGGATATGGAATTATGGCGGAACGCGAGCATAGGCGGACGAACGATAAATCGTTTCCGATGCCGGGCTTAATAATTATTATTTGAACATGCCATAAATGAAAATCGAAGTTGGAAACGGGAAATGTGAAAATAATTATTGCCCGGCACATTATCCTCGATATGATAATCATTTCTGCGTTTCAATTCTCCCCGCGTGGGCGCGCTCTGTAAAGCTGGTCGGGTAGTAAAATTGTTTAAAAACAAACTGAGCATCGACGAGTTAAAGCGCGTCACGCGCTCCCGCGAGCTCGCTGCGCCTCTGCTCGTTACTAAATTGATGTGATATTTACGCATGTCGAGTTGCATCGCCGACACGGTGGCATACATTTTTGGTGGCACTCGTGAAAAACGCGCGCGAATATCACCCCTCACTCGTGCCACGGATTTACGCACCCGTTTATCGGTGTTTTCGGAAAGCGACGCAATTTCGGGAATCGGGTCCGAGCTTTAGAAAGATATCCAGTCTTTTCGACGCAGCAACGATTCCGTCTGGCGCTGCTGTTACTTCTTCCCCAGCCACGGAGTCGGCACGCTGCAAAACGCGAAAGTGCCTTTTAACGAAAGAGTTTGGGAACCGTGCCGCGCCGCTGTAATTTTGCTCCACCTACGCAACTCGTCCGTTACCCTCCGTTATTGTCGGGGGGGAGCCCGCCGTTTGCCCGTTCGCTGCATTATCCCCAGAACTATTAACCGTGTTATGCAAATTTTGTTTGCGACCGTCGCGGCAATGCCGGCGAAAATGGCCGACTGTTCCAATGTCGTCCGTGCATTACGAGTAGCGGCGAGGTACTTACGTGCCGTATTCGACAAGGGGTGCGTACGTATATTATCCGGCATAATCCCGGCACACGCAGCCTTCAATTTTCGGCTTTGCCAGAGAGTCTTGACACCGTCCCGACTAATTGCAGGGCGGGAAAAGAGGTGGCTCGTGGGCGAGACGGTGTTACCGGCTGATATCGCGCATAGAGCCTAATAATTCCGGCCTTGTAATTAGCCGGATGATGCAGGGGTTACTGCATCGCGGGTGTTGACAAACGTGTAACGTCCGGATGAATGGAGTGCACGGTATTAACGTCACCGACGCCGTAATAACGAAAGTTAAGGACGTAAAATGGGAGCCCGTCTTAACCGGCTCGCTGTGCATTACAGCCATATCGAGGCTTCCTCGCCGCGTCCCGACTCACCGACTTCAGTCTCGTCAGGCAAACTACCGTCCAAAGTTTAATATCGCGTAACAACGTTCCGTTAATTGCCGCGTGGAAATGTAAACCCCGCGCAGCTGGGTGCGATCCGACCTTTGCTTTCCTACAATTTAGAGACGGTTAAAACGTTTAATATCGTACGTGATATTTCGTGAAACGCTCGGGCTGAAGTGCACGTTCGACGCTGGCGGACGATCTAACGCGCCGAAGGGCGAGGAGTGGTGGCCCGTGAAGGGAAGAGTTAGAGCAGGAGGAGAAGAAGGAAGGACGAGGAGGGCTGGAATGACGAGCTTCGAGTACCCGTCAAAAGTTCATCGCGCGTCGGATTACGAGAGGGAAGCTCGTTTGTTAGGCGAGCAGAACAATGCGCTTACCGTTGTTGGCACATAATTATTGTTTTGCCTCGTGGTGCTTTCCGGTCGTGATGCAAGAGCGCGACGGGTTGGCTTCATTAC
Source organism: Priocnemis perturbator (assembly GCA_963942575.1). Taxonomy (NCBI): domain Eukaryota; kingdom Metazoa; phylum Arthropoda; class Insecta; order Hymenoptera; family Pompilidae; genus Priocnemis; species Priocnemis perturbator. The sequence continues at coordinate 8,645,920 of OZ012649.1, read as the reverse complement.
GTGTCCAGATAAGCGACATGCCGACTGCACCTTCCGCCACCGCGAGAGCCCGGCCGATCACGCGACTGCCACGCTTTCTGCCGCATCCGCGCTAGATTACCAACTTTCCAAGTCGACGGAATCTGACCGAGGACCTTCCGGCAAGTTTCGAACGAGAAGGGAGAGAATCGACGGCGGCAGAGTACGGCAAGGGCTCCCTAAGTTGATCGAGTCGGGATTATCCGCGTCAAAGGAGAAGAGCTACGAAAGACAGAGTGGCTACAGGAGGGAAAAATCCACTAATTTCCAATTGCTACGAGCGACCAACGTTTTTCCTCTCGTCCTCTCCCCTCTTCGGCCGACCACGCCCTCTCCACGGTACAGTGTAGCCGCTCTTAGATTACAGAGCACCCAAGTCCATGGAATCTGAGAGAGGAACTGACCGTGGCCCAAGTCCCGGCGAGTACAAGGATCGATCGTTGTGTACGTTCACGACGGGAGCAAACTGACACTCATTCTCTTAAAGCCGAGCAGACACACGGCGTGTGCACGGGAGAAGAGGGATGAGGAATTGCGGGCGGAGGCGGGTTGTTGGCGGTAAAGAAAGGCCAGATAAGGAGGGCGGCCGGTCAACAGCACGAAATTGCAATAGAAGCAAGCCGCGTGCGACGAACTTCTCGTACCGTGAAATTGAGGTCTCCCACGGAAAGTATGAGGCGTCTATATACCTACGTATACATGTATAATGCCTAGCTGCGCGTATACGCCTTGTTTCCGTGTTAACCGCTCTCAGCGACAGGTGGACTGCCTGCTGTCCTTTATGATCTTGCAACGACCGTTCCCGCGCCCTTAAAGAAACCACTGAATTTTCGCTAACCTCCGGCCGAGAGAATTGTTTAGGAAGCACAAAGAGGGCTGCCGCGTTGCTATTTCTTTACGCGCCTCGCTACTGCACGTTTCTCGCTGCTAGCGTGTGCGCCAAGTTAGGCGTTTTCCATTTAACTGTAGTTAGGGCAACGAATCGAGCGCCAAGGAGTGATTTAACACGAATTAGCCTCAGCATACATACGGACCAGCATACGGCACGTACCCCGAGGGGCCGGATTTCAACTCCACTTCAATTGTACACCCTACCGACTCTTCCCGGCCAAACGCGTGCTTCGTGTGCAGTGCGTCTCTCGAAAAAAGGAATTGTGAGACGTGAATGCCTACAGGAAATAAATATACACCGTCGGATATTCTGCTTTTCTCATGTTGCGTATACAGCAGCGTCGTAACTGTTGGAATTTAATTAGAGACGATGCAAGGCTTGTCTACCCGCAACTAGAACCGAGGGCATTCTGGTGTTGCACCAAGACTGGTTTGAGGATGGCTTATGAACCCTTAGCGAACTTTAAGCAAACTTTAATACATTGACTGGCAAGAAACAATAATCATTTTGTACGGAACGCTAGAGAAAGTAGTCGAAACGACGTTTCTCTAAAAGCCCTGTAAGAGACGTTACAGATGGTAATCCGCGTAACGCTTTATCCCTCGGATTGAACGGTAAAGCGTGGCTCAGCGTATCGTCTTTTCTAAGGGCGGATTCGTAGGAATCAGAGGGTTGAACTGAAGCACGCGTCGAACGTGCCTGCATGCTGATCTCGGGTGTAACTGTCGATACCACACCGCGCGCTATTGCCGACAAGATAATTTCAATTATCCAGGCAGCCGTCATAGGATCAAGCAGCCAACCGATCAGTCTGCAGTCAGACTCAACTAACTGGCAGCCAGTGCGGATCGTGTGCCGATGATACTGAGAATCAGTGTGCGGATCGCGACCCATGCGGATGCTCAGGTGTTGCCCTACAATCCTCTATCGAGCCCTTCTCGGGTCCGTAGTCATCGCGACAATAGCGGCTTCGGCCCAGTAACCCTGTCGAGAGTGTAAATGATGACAGTCAAGAGAGACAGGCAGACAGCCGCTCGAATCCAGCCGCCGCCATCGTAATACCATCTGATTCACCGTTGTGATCAGATTGAAAATTTAACGTTCCCACGGCTCGGCTTTCCGCTGACAAATGAAAATCTGCAACGCGCTGTAGAGAGCGTTTCAAGCGTGAGCACGCTGATGGGGAGAAACGGTTGATTTACGCACCGGGACCATGGGGCTCGGTGCATATGGGAATAGCGGGACCAACGGACGATGGGTGATATTTTTAACCAAGAAATTCCTGGTTATACCCCCGCGGTTAATAAACCTTTTTTTTACCTGCCCATCGATCGATGCCGCTCGAGCGCGAGGGGGATTTTTTCGTTTTGTGCCAAACGCGAACACTACTTCCGCAGAAAGTGGGGCATGACGTAAAAAAAATCCGCCATTCCTGCCGCGAAGAAACCGTCCGAATGGTATGCCTGGGTAACGAGGAGAGCTCGGTATAAATTCAATGGGTCGTCGCGCTTCGTCATGATTTAGGCTGTCTTGGTCAGAACGCAAGTAGGATTGATCTCGACGCCAGCGACGTTACGTGACTCAGACTCCTGTGTACGTGTATGAATAAATCCAGATTTGCCCCGCGTGTCCGCGCGGCACTATTCCGAAAATTTAAAAGCCTCCTGAATTCCGCTAGAACTAAACCGCCGGGCGTTTTGGGCGACGGTAAAGATTACGATTACACGTTCGTGCTCAGCAATTCTTTGCCAATGTCGCGCTACCATCTCGAGGCTTTTTTCCTTTACGGAACAAGCGGCCAGCGGCTATTTTTTATTCCTTCCCAATGTCTGGCCGACGTTTTAGATGTACCGTAATCGAAAGCGCCATCAGCCAATCGATCACTCCTGTCTTCGTCGACCCTTTATCCCGATACCGTTCCGTTCGCTTTTCAAGAGATGCGTCAAAATTCGAAGTTCGATGCTCGATGGATTGAGCCTAAAGATGTACGGACGTTCGGCTTTTCTCTACGATTACAGTCCGAAAATTGAGGTCCGTATTATTATACCCTCAAAGAAAAGAATAACAATACACACAATGCTCTAACTCTTATCTTCAGATACGACAGCACGCGACAAATAGTATAGCACGCGAATTAATCAAACGAAATTTATCGACCGTCAGCCGAACGTGCATTTATCACTGCAGATTCATAATCAGCGCATCGGGAACGGATGATACTAGCCCGGAGCCGCATACGATCGATCTTTCTCTCCGCACCCTGATCCCCCCTCTCTCTCTCTCTCTCTCTCTCGCCGGCTACGACCTTACTCCCGCCTACTCTATCATCGAAGACGCGCGGCGTGCTAGGCGGGCAAAGTTTTCCGCCATATGGGATAAAATGCTAAAATAAAAGTTGGAGCAATAGGCGGACTGATACGGAGAATCGATACGCGCTGGCGTGCGCGTCGCGTGTGTGCGAGGACATGAGCGTACGTGTCGCTGGAAAATAGTGTACGTAGCCCGGCGTGTCCCGCAACTATATGAGAAATCGCGAAGAATCTGCCGGGAGTGAGTACCGCGACCGGTACTGCGATCTCGCAGGCCGGAAGAGAGCTCAACAGGTCTTAATGGCCCCTACAACGGTGAGAGCGATAGCGCTTGCTTGCGTTTCGCTCTTTTGCAATTAGCACGGTTTCGAGCACGAAACTTGGCCGGCCGATAAACATTTGCCGCTCTCCTTGTACAGTATCAGGGCGAAAATGATGGAGGGAGTAGGAGACAGAGTCAGAGAAAGGCAGAGGATGGTAGTTTTAGAGGACCTATCTTCCAACGTGAAACTCCTGGATTGCACTGCTTACTCTCGTTCAAGTTTTGCCGCGAAAGAAGTGCTAAGAGGAATCTCGAGATTATTTCTTTCCTTTCAATTTCGTTGAGTCGGCTCTCGCACTGATCTCGCGTACATTCGACGTTGACTGTGAATAGGAATATTCGCCGGTTATCGGAACGGTTTTAATCGATTTTAATAAGCTATGGGCCATGCTCTATTAACCGCGTACGTATATAGAAGGGAGGAACAGTTAATAAAGAAGGAACGTAACGATTATTACCGATGTATGGGCAAGACACGCTCGGTTAGTACGCGGCGAAATTAAAGCAAATTCAGGGACCGTTCGCATTAAAGTTGGCATTATTCGACGTGACACGCGCGCGAGCATTGTCCTCCTGAAAGAACGTGGAATCTATATCGGCCACGCGGCGCTGAGGTTTCTGTTATGGAAATCGCCCATAGCCAATATCATATATTTCTGAGGGATAAAATCCTGGAGAGCGTGGCGGCACACTAAAGCCGATTTCATCGGACAAAAATTGTGGCGGTACGTCGCACGATGAAACGGAAATGGATGGTAAATAGTGGCCCGAGCGTAGATCAAAATCCCCTTCGATTATTCGCTCTCGAGAGGATCGGAAGGCAAAGGGGTGGCACAGGGGAACGGTTACCGAGTCCGGGAAGCTTGATACACGTGAATCTTTCATTCGCCGCGAACGGCTCGCGTAACGTCAACGGCCGCAAAACTCTGTCCGAGCCAAAGCGAAATTCTGATATTATCCGGCCGCGTTAACGTCGTAAAGATTGCGCGACGAGGTTATTTGCGGAAGCGATATCATCGCGCAATAAGGATAGAGATAATTGCACGTTTGAGAGCATACGTAGATTTCACGCTTCCGAGCGCACGCGCTCTCCTGCACGGCCGTTTAGGAAGGGCCACGTTGATCATGGTTATTATCGAGAGGAGTGCTTTGCTGCTGCAGCTCCCGGTCTGATCCAAAGTCCGGCGCCGAACTGCAGAAACAGCAGGACCTCCGCAGCGGCACTCGGTAAATAATCCAGACGACAATTTATAATTTGCAACGTCATGACTTTATCGTGCCGTTAAACTACAGCCGTTGCCTCGTAAGCGCAGGGTTAAAGGTGCCTTTTACGATGTCGGACTCTTTTCTTCGGGAGGTATATAGTCCCGGGGCGACCGTAGATGCCGGACAAACTTTCAAAGCGACAACGAAATAGGCGTATGTTCTGTGTCCTGTGTCCTCTGTCGGGCCGAGGAACGCTCGGCGAGGGTGTAACGCCGCTGCGACGAATCAATTGAAAATGTATGAAACCGTTCCGTCGTTATGGCAGTGACGGATTTACCGTTGTAGGCCACGGAGGAACGGTTACGTCTCCGAACGCGATACAGGACACGGCGTCATGTCCCGAGTACACCGTCTGACAGCTTCCGTTCCTAGAACGAGCTCTGTCTTTCACTCAGCCCTTCTCCGCCGTCTCCCCCACGGCAGTTGTCTTGTGGAATATATGAACATTACGCATGCAAAGTCTGTTTTCTATTTATTCGCCTCATCAAGTTGCAATGGACAGGACGTTGAAGATAAAAGAAATATGAGAATTTTAGGTGACCCAACATTCAGAATGAAATGAGACGTAGTCGGATGCTCGGCATTCGGCTGCCGCGGGACAGCTCCATTTAAAATCTTAATTATTCGCCGATTTTCACCGGCGGGCCATACCACATTCTGGAATTTCGGGACGGCCCTCGCCCGCGTGGCAATAATGCAAGGAAAACGGCCAAATCGAAGTGAATTACTACGTCTGTGTGTGCATGTAAGAGTTTCCGCCGAAAGGGTGGCAGGCGCGGACCTAAATGCACGACCCCGATGTAATCCTAATCGGTCACGGCTCCGAGGTTTGCTTAGTTTAACCCGACCAAATCGCGCGAAAGTTAGTTTCTATGGGACACTAGTTGAATTACACAGTCTGTGTGTGGGTGGAGCAATGGCATTTGTCAGCTAATGGAAAATCGGGAAAGTAGCAAACCATCGAACACTAAAATCGTACGAGCTTCGTCGAATCGAATTTCGTTCCCAAGACCCAAACATGTTCCTCTTTGAAGCGCAATTGTAGATTTCTCTGCTTTCCCCCACTATCCTCGATTATATGCCGCGGAAGTAAAAATGTTTAGCTTTAAAATGCACTTTGTTTCATCTTCCTACGACGTGTGGGAGCCGAGATATTACAGTTTAAACACACTCATGCATTTTGGTTTTTCGGCACTCTCGTGATGCAGCCATTGCAGACCACGTGCGTCCGCATGGACATGCACCTGTTACCCTGGAGTAAGTTCTAAGAATTTATGTAGGTCAGTAGTAAATTCTAGGAATTGATTCAAGCGAATGAACTAGAATGAGCTCCCTAAATCTTTTTCCTTTCTACGGGACGATTATATTTAAAAATTCATATCTCAGGAACGGCAAGCCGTATCGCGTTCAAACAAACGGCAAATTAATCAGCGGAATTTCACCTACCCTTTTCAATCACTTTAATCGCTGTTAAATTGTTTAAACAATTAAATTTGTTCATAAATGATAATATTGACCTGTATGTTTAACGTGACGATCATTCATATCGTGCGTGCGTTAGCATAAGTAGCGTGCATAATTATCAGTGCATTTGTTTATTGTTATAAATAATTATTAGCAAACTATAACATTACCTAAACGTTATATGAGAATAGAATCTATCCGAGTGCATGTGGTTACTCTTGGCACATTTACGAGACCTGCATTATAATGAGGGCGGTCAACGAAAAATAATGATAATTTTCGTTGCAAACAAATTATAATGAAATGTGCAATGTAAGCCATATTATAATCATAAAAATTGCAAGAGGACAGGCTTCATATTCGCCACATCATTAAACATATTTTATGTTTGAAAAATCATTTAGATACCAATTTTGAATGTTTATAACAAATATGAAATAAAAATATTATTTTTATAAATATCCGCTACTGCCATAATTACATTAATAGGAGCAGCAGTAATGATCAAGGAATACCTGCATTTTAATTAAATAACACTGTTATAAACAAATATTAATAAAACACCTACAAACGGCGAAATTGAGATTTAATAAATTTAAATTGATTGGATTGACCATGGCTACTGTTTTCATTACATTACATTATATGGCGGTCGGCATTTAAATTATTTTTTATTTATATTCACTCAGTTATTGGACCACCGGAACCAATGTTGGTCTGTATTTCGAATTTATGATGCTTTCAGGATACGAAGGTGGAGTTTATTATTGACCGCGTTAGATATTAAGGCACATTAGTACCTCCGTGGTAATACGCAAGCCGATGCGATCGCCAATACCGTCATTGCTACAAACTGGAGATTTTGGTTGCACGTTTCCTCGCCCCACAGCCAATATCACGTCCTCTCTTTATTGTTCTCAGGTGCGATCTTTCACAAGGGGGATGAAGACCACATATCGGCATTTACTAAGGCAGTATACGAGGTGAGATACGAGCACGTTGCACCTGCATTCGATCTAGTACCAATCATAAAGTATGTGGAGGTTAATACCGACAGCTTCAAGACTGCCGCAGCTGGTATGTATTACCTCTATTTTATTACATCATCTTATCAACAAACAATGATACGAGACGCGCTGTAACTGTCAAGAATTGTCGCAAAATTCCTCGCCTTCTGCGCGCAGATATTTCTCTTTTTTTTTCTTTTTAATATGAAAGACGTGACGCGCCTCTTCAGTAACCGCGTCATACCCCTTGGGGGTTGCAAAAAATGGCACGTCCGTAAAATCCATCATGTAATTGCTTGAAACGACGAACTTCTCGTCTTAAATTGCTTCTCGCAACTTCGCAGTTTGCGAACTCGTCGAGGAAGGCGTGGCGGCCATTTTTGGTCCCGCGAGTCCACACACCCGCGGAATCGTCGCGAGCACGGCTGCTCGCTACGAAATACCGCACATTGACTACGTTTGGCGACCGCACGAAGAGCCATTGCCGGATGGGAGTCAGAGAAATCCCATGCCGATGACAATCAACGTGTTTCCAGACGGCGAGATAATTAGTCAGGTGGGTTTCGCTTCACGACGATTTTTTCTTTTTTCCACATATTTCACTGCCGACACAGATTCGCAATTACAATGAATACCGCTCCAATGACATTTATTGAAATAACCCATGATACGCCAACGGCCGACTGACCGCATGTTCTCGTTAGCTGTTCGAGTATTGTATAAATTTTCGCTGCAAGCAGCCCACGTATATTTCGCTTATTCGGCCTTTATTTATCGCTCTGGCTCACATCAGATCCCGACTGACACGTAGGTCCATACGCACAGGATACAGCGGAACGAGAGTGTTTGCCAGGTTTAAATTTGCTCTACCTGCAAACAACGGCAAGTAGGGTGAGGTGATCTTTACGAGTTTAACACGTCATATATCATAGGAACGCTATGAGCGACCGTAAAAAGGATTCTTTGCGCACAGGATAGTGCGTTCTCGGATCAATTTTGAGAACGTTTGCCTGTCGTAAAAGAAAAACGGAGAAACGCTTTCGCGGTTCGATTATCGTAGCCGCCGTTTAATCGACAAAGATCCTGGGAAATAGCGCACTCCGTGCAAGGAAGGATGTACCAAAATCTACTTCATCCAGGTCATTCGCGTCGCAGTTTTACCCGGTCCACGTATGTTGGCGGGTCAACGATCGTGAAATCAATTTCTGGTCGAGATACAACTTCCCTCCCTGCTTGCCGTCGATTCGAAATCAGGGCGACTTTGTACGGCACGGTTGAATTTCTTCCGGACAGCAAATTCCTTCGACGTCAACGACACGAACACACATTTTGACGCTCGACATTATCGGGAAACGAACGACATTTCTACTCGCAGGCGATCGCGAAAATCGTCGAAACAATGGGATGGTCGACGTTTGCGGCGATCTACGAGACCGACGACGGATTGTCAAGGATTCAGAAGGCGCTCACCATCAGACGGGGCAAGGACAATCCGATGGCGGTCCGCAAGCTCGGCGAGGGACGGAATTATCGACCGATTCTGAAGGAGCTCGGCTCCATACCGATATACAATATAATCGTCGACGTCGAGCCCCAGAACATCGTTGAAGTCCTCTTACAGGCGAAGGAGATGAACCTCCTCAAGGACTACCGCAATTTCTTCGTCACGTACTTGGTATTAAGAGCTCCGGCTTCCACTTTGGCGAATCGATCTTTCGCTTTTTCGTAACCCATGTCCTTTCAGGCAGCACTGCCAATTTATTTGCGAACGTTTCAACATTCATCCGATTCCCAATCATTCCTTCTGCTTACCCGTAAACGGGACGGTTTTCGACATACGCCGCTCATATTGCGTGAAGTTTATTGTTTGATGATCTGAGACAAGCGACCCTCGGTCAATGTAGCACAAAATAGCCGCTGCTCGCTCGTAAATATGTTGAAACGTTCGAGTAGAATCTACCACGCATATAACCGCTGTTCCTGAATCCTGGCACGTGCGGGCTGAGCCAAGGCAAGACATGGAGTGGACCCACATCAATGTCAATGTTTTTAGCACCCCAACGGTAGGATTCCGATAACCGGGCGAACGCGGCTTCTCCAATAAACCCGGCATGAAACATTCGCGAGCAGTTTCACTTTATAAATCGTATGAGCGGAGGCGAAACGCACGACGATACGTGACCGAAACACGTTCGCGTAATAATTTCAAACGAATCTTCTCGCGGCGCTGCAGGGGAGAACGCGCGGCCCGGAAGAATTTCGTAATACCAGACGCGTTTATTTAAAACCAACCGGCTGGGTACGGCGGAAAAAAGCGTTTGCAAACGAGAGTACGAAAAAATGGTTGAAATATTGGGAAAGCGGGAATGTAGACCGCCCTCACGTCTCCCGGCCGACCGCTTTTTCGCACTCGGCTTTTCGAGTCCTTTAATCGCCGAACGCGGCGCACAGGAGCAAAAGCTGCTGATGTTGGCCCTTTAAAATGACGACCTCTGACCCCTCACACGACAGGAGCGAACGGACAGCTGGGAAAAATGTTCGAGATAGATGAAGTATGCGGGAGTGCCACTCTCCTCCGGAAACTCCTCCGGAAGCTTGGCTTGGCTCGGCTGCCAGAGAGATTTCGGGGGCACGTGGCATCGACAGTCCTTAAAATAATATCTGCACCGCGATCGTAGGATCTGACAAAACTGCCGTTTTCCGAGATACGGAACGGCACCTCAGCCAACATCACCGGTCTCAGTATTCGGATGAACGACGTGGAAGGAATCAACTGGGTAACTATGCTTAATCATCCGAATCCTTAATTAAGTTACTTACCGGGCGCATTTATAACGGGCCAGTGGAGTACCGTACGGGTGCTAGCAACTTTCATAATTACAGCGGGAATATCGTCGGAGTTGAATTTTCATCACGTCCTTCCCTGGCAGGGAAGGATGCACGCGCAATATTTTTGCCCTTCTAATTTTCGTCGCGAAAATTTTGTCGCGCGCGTGCAAAGAATCCCGCATCCGTCCCTTTTTTCTTCGTCACGCCGCCGCACTCCTGCTGTCGGGCACGTGTTCTCGCGCATCAGTGTATTTTAATCATGTCTTTTTCGCGGCATGCATAATAAAGTCGTTTACACCGCCGGCCACCCAAGAATTGTCTAAATGCGAGCAGCTTCGACCATTCGGGCTAATTTCTTCATTAACCCCCGTGGCACAATGCGGCAATGCCACTCTCGAGCCACGCGAGTTCTACGAAATCTACCCACGACACGGTACTTGCGACCAGCTGACGGCGCGCCTTAATTTTCCTTTCATTAGCCACCGTGTCGTCCCGTCGTCGTTTTGCATCCTGAAAGAGATGAAAAAAAAAAAAATGTAAGAGCCAGTTCTCCGGAGAATGATTAGAGTGTAGGTAGGTGCATGCGTTAGATTGAAGAGACCTGATGAATTACGATTACGGCGACCGGCGCCGCGGCGCGAGCAATTTATCATTCCGCCAGCTCTGTCGTGGTCGTGACACTCGTGACCGACATCATTAGCGCGGATGTAGATATGAATCGACTGAAATGACTCTGACTCCAGGCGGAATCAATGGTGCTTTACGATGCTGTCTTCCTCGTGGACAACGCATTGGAGGCCTTGAACGCAAGGAACAAGGACAACCAGGACCCGGTAGATATTGACCCGGTACCGCTCTCTTGCGACGATACTCAGAAATATTCAGCAGGTCCCAACATTACCGGCCTCATACGAGAGGTAAAAGCTCATTTAATATCGCGGCGAACGGAAGAAATCGTGGATCTTGAGTTGGCTCGCCTGAGTTATGAGGCGTCACGGACGAGAGCGAAGTTACCGACTTACGCCGCGCGAAATCGAAAGTGCCATTTAAACGAGACCGCAAATAATTCTTTCAATTTCCCACCGCCCGTTTTTTGCCCATCGCGTCGACGGAAAATCACGAAAATGCATTACGGCACGTTTTCAATTTTTCACCCGACGCAAAACGAGTCCATCGCCGGTGGTCATTGCGAATAAACGGCTGGTTAATAATGAAAACAAAATTGGATATGGCAATTACGGTCGATCGCGGGCCATCATAAAATATTTCCTCTTGCCTCGACAGCTTTCCAGAGAGGGAAAAATGACCGGCACGGTATATATTGATGAAAATGGTCGACGAAGGGATTTCAACCTTCAGCTTGTGGATGTCCAGAAACACAGCGTCGCGCAAACCGCATACTGGGATTCGGAGGGTGTGCATTCCACGCGCACAGAGGAAGAGATAGAATTGTACTTGCACAAGTCCATTGAACAAAAGGAATTCCGGATCACGACCAGGGTGGTAAGTCACAATACCCTCTATCGTGCATTCTCTAATGGACGTTGAAGCGACGATGTTGCAGAAAGAATTCCCTAATCAATTATAGGGCGGGCCGTATGTAATGTTAGTGACTGATAGTTCAACAAGAGGTATTTTGATTGGCCAAGAACGCTACGAGGGATACTGCATTGATTTAATCGAGAAAATTGCTGGCCTGCTCAACTTCAAATACATCTTCAAACTGGTGCCTGACAATAGCTACGGCACTTATCTAGCCGACCAGAAGAAATGGACCGGCCTTATCAAGCAATTATTAGAACACGAAGCTGATCTCGCTATTTGTGATCTCACCATTACCTACCAACGAGAGAGTGCAGTAGACTTTACGATGCCGTTTATGAACCTGGGTATCAGCATCGTGTTTAGTAAGGCCGAGGAAAAAAAACCGGAACTTTTTTCGTTCTTGGCACCCTTATCGGCCGATGTCTGGATATACATGGCGACCGCTTATTTAGCAGTATCCATAATGCTGTTTCTGCAAGCTAGGTAGGGACGAAACATTCAGACCCCATGAACAAATGTTATGCGAAGTATGTGACGCGTGTTTAGAATGGCGCCAGGCGAATGGGGCAACCCTCATCCGTGCAACCCCGACCCAGAAGAACTGGAGAACAATTTCGACCTGAAGAACTCGATGTGGCTCACCGTTGGCTCGCTCATGCAACAGGGTTCCGACATACTTCCCAAGTAAGAGTTCGCGAGCTTCTGGAAGCCAGACGCCAGACGCCTGCACTCCCGCAACCCAATGTCCCCGTCCGTAACTGAGCGTGACTATCCTTCGGCGTTTCAGGCTCCTCGAATTATCAATAAAGTATCCGGTGATACGTCGCTCGGCCGTGCGCGTTGACAGTATCCTTTCTGTCAACTAGATTTTCGACCAAAACGATCCCGACGAGTCTTCGTCATAAATTATGACCTGTGAGTTTCGTTCCTAAATTGCGGCTAAGTGGAGACCGCCGGTAGATCCTCGCACGCTTCCTCTCTGCACGATTTACATACTAATCATTCGGTCTGGCGGCCAACAGAATATGATAATAAATTCCTTTGGCCCTGCCTGTCGTCTTTAATAAATCTCGACACCGTGTCTTGATTAAAGCAAACAAAAAAGAGGCAAGGAGAGCAGAGCGTGGAGGGAGAGAGAGAGAGAGAGAGAGAGAGAGAGAGCGAGAGAAATATTTCTCATGATTAGATTACCGGGAACGGCAGCAAAAGTTGAAACGACGCCGGCTAAAGCGGCGGAGACGTGGGCGTTCATTATTTTTTCTCTTTTCCCTCCGATCCTCGCGTCTCGCGCGCTCCTTCCCTCGCTCCCTCCCACTCCTTTTTTTTCACGACAATTAAGCTTAACGAGGCGCTGTTTGCCGGACGTATTTGAGGCGGCTTCCCACTTATTAGCGCCGACATGGCGGCGCTAGCTCTGCGTCCGTGACATCGTGCGTGTTTACTCGCCACATACTGACGACTGGCGGCTAAAGACGACGGCGACGCTCCTACTAACTGCCGTGCTACCCGCTTGTTTATGCGCCGAATCGTACACGAGCGGGCGTACCGTTCTCCACCTCCTTCCCATTCGTATGTATGCGGGGTACGACACTTTTTAAGCGGTGCCATTTCATTATCTCGACAGCTAACGAACGCACGAACGAAGCATTTTTAGACCAGTGGCCGAGCGTGTGCAAGATTTTTCAGACCCCTTTTCCGTCCCCGAGATCTGACGTTAATAATAAATTCGGTGTGCCGGCAACATGAATTTTTCGCCGACACGAATGATTTTCACAGAATATAATATACTCTTTCAAGTACAACATCTTTCTCATGCGTGAGCGTCTACACGAGTGCATACGCAGGCATGCATGTACATTGCGATGCTCAGCAAACAGGCGTCATTTACATACGCGGCCCTTTAGCCTTTGCTTAATTAGGAGAGCGTGATGTATGGTTCTCGCGCCTCAGGTTCTCCTCCCGTTCTCTTGCTTGCTCTCGGTTTCTCTCTCCGTCTCGCTCTGCCTTCAACTCGTGGATTGCCGAGTCTTGAACCCCCCCAGTTAAGACGCTCCCTTACTACCTCCAACAGCGGACGATTTACTTCCGGCTCGGGACAACGAAGGCCATCGGGCTTGCGAGGAAGTTCTTAGCCGCGCTTATAAAGAAGACGCGAAGTGTCTTTAATGGACGGCAACGTTTAATGGGAGTTTTACGTCGGCCGGGCGCAGTTTGACACGCCGCACGGTGATCGTCCGTACGAAAAAAAACTTTCACCTCGCCCGTGCCCGGGTACTTTAATTCTGTCGACTTTATAGCCCACCGCGCATATTTTACAAACAAACTGGCCGTGTCGCAGTTGCCGATATCGCGATAAATGGAGCCGATATCCGTTGGCAGGAATTTTTTATTTTAACGCCTGACGGGAAATGATGATGAAAATCTGTCACTCTTCATAGAGCGCCTTCTATTCGCATGGTGGCTGCAATGTGGTGGTTCTTCACATTGATCATGGTTTCCTCGTATACGGCCAATTTGGCTGCATTTTTGACAGTCGACAAGATGGACACCCCTATCAAGGGCGTCGAGGATCTTGCCAAGCAGACGAAAATTAAGTATGGCGCCGTCAAGGATGGCTCCACCTCCACTTTCTTCAGGGTAAGAAGGAGAAGAATAATCGCTGTAGTGCCCATGATAATTTACTCCTTCCGCCAGGATTCCAACTACACGACGTATCAAAGAATGTGGGCCGCGATGGCTGAAGCGAGACCGAGCGTTTTCACCAAGAGCAACGACGAAGGTATCGAACGGGTCTCTAAATCCAAACGTCAGTACGCCTTTTTAATGGAATCCACTTCCATCGAGTACACGATGGAACGACAATGCGACATCGAAAAAGTTGGCGGGCTCATTGATAATAAAGGATATGGCATTGCCTTGCCGCGAAGTAAGAACCATCGTCACTTACAAGAAAATTCATTATCTAAGAACTTATCAAGCACGAACCTATTGAAATGACCTCTTCGCAGACTCTCCGTACAGAACACCTATCAGCGGCGCCATATTAACACTTCAAGAAAAAGGTACGTTATCTGAACTAAAGACAAAGTGGTGGCAACAACGTGGGGGTGGAAAGTGTAAGAAATTCGATCAAGAGAGTACGGCTAACTCAAACGAGTTGGGATTGGCCAGCGTTGGCGGTGTGTTCCTCGTCTTGATGTTAGGATGCAGTGCCGCGTTCGTCATAGCGGTATGCGAATTCCTCTGGAACATACGGAAGGTTGCGATCGATGAAAAGGTAAGCCCCCTAGCCGCTCTTTCCTATTTGTGGCATATCGAAATATTGCCTCAAGGTTTGAATTTATGAAAGACGTCGTTTTCAACGCGTCACGTGTTGGAAAAAGAACAGAATCCCTTTCGTGTAAACAAAATTCCTGAATGCCCTTAACCTGGATACACGTGCCAGACTAACAGATTGACGTCCGTTTTGCTTTTCATTTGAATCGCAGATTACTCTGTGGCAAGCGCTCATCGCCGAACTGAAATTTGCCGTCAACATATGGGCAGAGACGAAGCCCGTGAAAATCGCCAAACGCTCGAGCGGCACGAGTTCGATGGAAGGTGGACTCGGCAGAGCAGCGTCCACGGCTCGATCCATAGTCGGATCATTCCTGCGTCTGGATATGCTCGATAAATTTGACAGAGACAACAGCCAGAACAATCGGAGCAACGATCGCAAGATCAACTGATCGAATAAATTGGTAATTAATTGCGGAACAATTCTTTCGATCAGATTAGTGTCAATGATTTTCCGGTAGTGAGAAGTGTATGACGTACTATGCAATAATTGACAGAAAGTCAATGAACATTTTTAAATAGCCTTCCGAATTGTGTGCACGTCAAGGAAAACAATTACACGGTACGCCGGTACTGGTAGTAATCATTTCTATGAATTTTGTAAACAGTTATGTTGGAACGTTAATAAAATAACGGTCAAGCAGCGAACCAAGATATTCCTCGGAACGTGGCATGAACGTTTGCTTAGCGGAAGTGGCGCATAGAGCTGTCACGTCACTCGCCCAACAGTGCAACGTCACGATGGAAACGAAAATCTTCGCTGTAGGTCCCGAACGGAATCCAATAATATTTGGACTCAGCCACAATGGCGCTAACGAGCCGTGCCCTTGGTTTAGGGGATTTTCGTCCCGAGAAATCATCCGGACTCCCCGGGGGCACTCCGACGTTACCCTTCAGAGCAAAGCGGCATCTTTGTGTCATTATTACCGAGAATCGTTCGACGCTGTCTCCTATCGATCTTGACCGGGCTCCGAGGCCTTGTCCTCGAACAAAAGTCCCACGTCGATGACGTAAACTTCGTCCAATAATAAAATCCTCCTAAACGATCGTTACGCAACGCGATATATTAAAAACGCGATCGTTGAAGGCAATCATAAATTAAGCGGCAATGCTGGGCGTGCACCCCGGAAATCGTAGGCTTAATTTTTGCCGGCGTAAAGCGCATCGGGCGACGCTCGAAATTCGGGTTACCTACGGTTTCTCCCGTCTGTTTCTCGATAAAGGTGTAAGTACATCAATTAATACTTCTTTTCATTGCCGCCGTAAAAGCGGGTAACATGATTACGGGTAACGTTTATGGCCAGCCAAACGAGCAGTTAAGCGTACGACATTTTTGCAGGCAGACGACCGTAATCGTAAGCGTTTTATGAAACTAAAGTTTCTTTTTCTCACGGTCGCATTGACGTGTCTTTTACGGGGCTCGACATTGGACGAGCGTATTTAGTGCCACTCGTTCGCGGGGACGCGGATATATAATTAGCTGAAAATGCATGTACTTCTTTGAAGGATCCGCCGGGCACGCGAATACACATCTCATGGGCACTTTGTCATTCAAATAAGCCCTCACCGCAAGAACGACGTGCAGAGAGTACGATAATTATCACTTGCCGTCAGAGCGTAACGTTCAAATGAGCCTGTTTATTTTGGAACAAAAATTGTCTCGATAACGGAAAATTTATGGGAGCGAACGTGCGAGCGACCTCCGCCATGCCGACGCGAAGAGCAAAACGAAAGGAGGGGAAGAAAAATTTGGCTTTGGACGGGCATGATAAATTCGAGCGAGCGTTGTGTTTCCTCCCCCGTAATTAAACGCGTGCAATAGCGGCGCTGAATTAATCGATCGCGGGCATTACCCACGCTGGCCGTGTACACGGTAGCGATGATCGTCCTCATTTATCAGAGGCGTATAACAGTTATCTTCGATTCCTAAGATCGAGATCGATGCTCGTGCCGGCGACACCGCGACGCTTACAAATGACACTCCGGCGCGCACACTAGCCCATCCTCGTGGGCCACATGCCCCGGCATATCCAGATTAGCGAGAATCTCCTTAATCGAAAAGGAAATAAATTGTCGTGCAAGGGGTTAATTAAGTTTTATGACCGCGCGCTCTCGCCGACTGGCCGTTATGCAGGTGTACAGGTGTATTATCTACGATACATCTTCATCTCCGCGAGATCCGCAAGGCCGACTTGACCAATGCGAGCTCTCTGTCTGTCTCCGTCTCTCTTCCGCTCGCTATCTCTGACCCTTGTGGACGGTACGACGTCAGGCTTTGATGCTGTGCGTAGAGTCGACGACCCATAGACCGCGATTTACGCACTTTCCACTCGACTATATGAACTCCGTGATTTGTGGACTGTGCGCCTTGAGGAGTCTGTCTTTAGAAGGTTCGCGCATGTGCCGTGAGACAAACTCGGATAGGAGGAGAACGGCGAGATAACCGAACGGTCGGTGGAAACATCAGTGGCACATGGTGGGACTGATGCCATCGAGCTCGGACAGTGTACGGCAATGGGAGAGTGTCGGTGCGCAAAGTCTCTCTCACACGGACGCACGCGCTCGTACGACGCTCGATCTTATCGGCTTGCCGACGAAAACAACAGGTGCACGAAATCACGAACCGCCCCGATGTCGCTCCGAGATCTACCGGTGTTCTTTGCCGGCCCTC
Organism: Priocnemis perturbator; assembly: GCA_963942575.1. Taxonomy (NCBI): domain Eukaryota; kingdom Metazoa; phylum Arthropoda; class Insecta; order Hymenoptera; family Pompilidae; genus Priocnemis; species Priocnemis perturbator. The sequence continues at coordinate 8,628,261 of OZ012649.1, read as the reverse complement.
TTTTTACGAGCGCGTTCGTGTCCACGTTCGCGTTCACATCTAGGGGTTGGAAATATCGGAGTCGACGGACGGCTCTCCATTACGCCGCGCCGGAGCGACATTGTTTATCGCTGCTTATCAGCGTCGCGGCATATGTCGGCCGATCCCCCATTACTCGCTGATGTCATGCAATTTTATTGCCGAAATCTATCATGCGCAGTAACCACCTGAAGCACCCCGTTCGCGATATTTGCCAACGTCGCGCATCGCGCGCGTCGAGCGGATTTCAGCGTTGCTCGCTCGAAATCGAAAGGTGTTAACCGGGAGATCGTGGATGGGGAGCGGTAAAGAAGAGAAGAGGGAACTGCCGGCGCTCGACTCAAAGAGAGATACCGCGGTAGAGCCGGCCCTGAGCTCTCGGCGGGGCTCGTAGGGATTGAAATTGATTTCGGTCGACTTCCATTACTCAAAGAGGGCCAGAAACGTGTACCGACAAAAGTCAGGAGCGATGCTACGAGGATAAGGGCTCCTTTCGCTCCCGAGCACGCCGGTGGTTTGAAGCGAGACAAGGAGGGAAAGAGAGAGTCGGAGCCCCATGAATTCCTGGCGCGTTTACCAGCAGCAGAGGGATCCGTCGACTCCTCTTTTGCTTGGCCGACGACGCACTGGCCGGGTCCGAAAGCATGTACGTGCCGACTTAAACCATCGTTGCGTCGTATCGTCCTTTTCCTCCCGCGGCGAGCCACCCCGAGAATTCCCGATGGACTCGTCAGTTTCGTCCTTTCCCCGTACACGCCCCCTCGCCGTGTGACATCGGCTTCTGTGACTTCTCCGATTATCAGAATCTGGGACCACCTAGGCCGCTATCACTTCCGGGGTGCGAGTCACTCGTCATTTATTACTTTACGACGAGTACAGCCTTTCACCTTTGTCGGTAGATTTGGAGAAGCTTTGGAGAACAGTCCTCGTCTCTATCGCACTGGGGGGTGGGGGTTAAATGATGTTAACGTCAGACTTCTCAATGTCGAGCGTCGAGAGGCTGCACCGATGGCGAGCGACCTTCATGCGGAGCTCGAGGCATAGCGAGACTCATTCATGGTTTATGCTCGCCATTGGAATTCGAGCGTAGGAAGAAGCATCCTTCTCGGTCGAACTTCCTAGTCACTCTCTTCGCTCCTTCACCCTGCTCCGTAACATTCACTCATTCTCTCTTTTGGCTCTCCTCCGTCTCTGTCGAGACAAGAGACTCGCTCACGCGGCGGTATGTCAGTATGCAAAGCCAAGTCGAGGAACGACGAAGAGGCTGACGATGGTATCGGCGCTTGTTAAGGCGACTCCAGACTATCGCAGCGGGGTGCTTCCCTCGTCGGCGTATCTCCGAGAGGAACAGAGCGCGAGAACGAAAGACAAAGAGAGTCCCTCGTGGAGATAAAAAGAGAGACAGAGAGGCCTGCTCTTCTGCCTCGAAATCACCGCGCATCCAGACGGATCGTTAAAAAGCAAGAGAAATAATGGCCCTGTGCCGAAAGTGGCGTCATGGGTTACCGCCGCGATCGAGAGATCGAGATTCATAGCGGCGTGTATCGATGCGCCGCTAGTCGAACAATCTACACTAGCAAGAAATATCACGACTTGCCCGATGACAATTTGACCGACCGTTATCGCGACGTTCACTCGTAACGGGTACCCCTAATTGTTACCGAGTGCTATTGGATTTGGGATTAAATCCGAAAAGAGCGGAGAAAGGAAAGCGGAACGCCCAGACGATTGTATATATTGCGACTTTGAAGAACCCGTCGGCACGGGATTCAAACGAAGACAAGAAAGTTACGAGAGATAGCGCGTAATATATCGCATATCGAGCGGCGATTTCTCGACTTTTTTTTAACGTCTATTTCAAGTATTATACCGGGTGCCCGCCCACTAGACACGTATATATTATATCGGCTGTGTTTATTAGGGAGCGAGAACGTTACTACCGTGTTCGGTCTCAGGAGGCGGTAACTACAAAGAGGACGCGGAGATGGGGCAGTTTGTGAGCGAGCGGCTAACACGAACTAACACGAGCTACTCGTTTACACGGATTTAAACGAGCCACTCGCCTACGAGACCAACACTAAAGCGGACGGGCGCACGCCTTCGTTGCCACCGCACTCGCCACGGCGCTTTCTCTTTATTTTTCGGCCATTATTCCGCGGCCATTCCACTCGCGAAATGCTGCTGAATGAAAATCCTCTTCCCGTAAACACGTATATACCTACCTTCATTACATATTTTCCAGGCTTCTTCTCCTTCTTCCCTTCAAATATACTCTAATTTGGACGCGGAAAAATTCACGAAAGTCACTCCCTCGTATTATGGTCCGCCGGATACACAGTAGGTGTAGGTAGGCAGACGGTGTTCTGTCGCGAATAGCAGAAACTTACGAGTTGGCTTCCCTGAATTCTCAAGGCGTGGGTGGACCTGTACGGCGCGAGAATTTATACGCTGAACGCGTTCATCATCGCTGCTGCACCGGCACACAATCACGAAGCGTTCGTACGAGAAACACTTATGGTACGGTCAGAAAGCATTCCTCAAGAAATTCCGAGCGTATCGGTACACCTAACGTGGCCGGTCGGCCATGAGACCGGCCGATGTTTTCGGATCTTCTTCGTGGCTAGACAGAGTACGCAACGTCGTCGGAGTCTTCATGGGTGGCTGAGGTCGAGACTCACGACCATTCGTCTTCTCGTCTTTATCTTCGAAATCTGCGAAGCGTGCACGCGTCTTATTCGGAGAAAAATTCGAAAAGAAACAATGCCGACGATCTATCATAATTTCAACTGATGGCGAGAAATTTTCCAGGCCAAACTGTTCTGTACCTCTCTGTCATTTTTCAGGATTACCTGGCAACGTGTACTTTGTTCAATGTACATATTGCGTTGATTTTACGTAGTACAAGATATCTCGTGAGAATGTAGAAATGCAACAGAAAGTAGAAACGGTCGTTTGAAGGCTGACGATGCCTAACAAGAGAAGGCCGGGAAGCATCCAAATTTACGATTTTCGTGTATTTTAGTGTTCTGAAGGGTACTTTTTAGGTACTATAGGCTATAGGTAGTTTCTTGGCAAAGAATACGGCGCGCGACGTGCAGCGATCTTTCGTCGACTCGTCGAAGGCAGTGGACGGCCGGTGGACGATCGGTGGACGCGCAGTGGGCACGCAATGCATGGGAAGGGGTGGGCACAGTGGGCCCTCGCAAAAACTGGCAGACGTGCGCAAAGCATCGAAGGATAATCACTGCCACGTGACCGCCGCCACGCCGAGCCGCGTTTTTGTCGGCATTACGTGTCCCTAATCCGGCCAAAGAGGCGCCATAATTGTTACGCCCTGTTCGAATTTCGTCACCGTGAGTAATTCAATAAGTCCACGCGGTAATCGGCGCGGTAATGAGAAGACGTTTGTCCGGCGACACTTCTCTGCAATTTTCTTCCTCTCTTTCACTCGGTCCGATCCGCCAGGTCTTTCGGATTCCGTCGGAAACTCTTCGAATTCGCGAGTTGACTCGTCCGAGATCGTAGAATTGATCGTCTCTCTTAGCGTCGTTAAAATTTTGACATTCTTGAAAGAGTTGCGGAGGGGTCGGGCGCGATTATCTCGAGCTCGTCGCTGCACAGCTCCGAATCAAAGCTTCTTTTTTCTCCGTTTTCGTTCCCGATTAGCCAGTACATGCCGACGTTTCTGTTATCCGTCCGATCTCGGTCTCTAAATCTCTAAGTCATTTATAAGCGCCTCTTAACGACCTCTTCTTCCCGACGCCGACGGTCGAGCGCCGATTTATAGTGCGCGCGAGAGAATGCAAATGTCCACGGACGAATTTGTCCGGGTGGATCTGACGAAACGACGAATGCCAACGTGATGCCGTTGGCACAAGCTCCTCGGATCGGTCGCTTTATCTCTTTCACGAATCGTCGAGACAGTCGTTATTAACGTCCAAATACGATGCACTTCGAACGAGTGTCCGCATCTGGTATGCGAGACGAAAATTGTTTTTGCGACCTCAACGGCCGCGCTCGACGAACAAATTCCAAGCCCCTGCGTTAATTAGATATTCGTCGGGAAGAACGAATCCGTCAGATTTGCCGGTGAAAATTTCCGCCGGTCGGCATATTTGATTATCGACAACACCGTCGTGTTTACGCGGTATGCCAGGCTGGCTCGCCGTTTTCGGGGCGAAATTCGCAGAGAGCGGCCGATTTAAATGGGGCACGCGCGTTTTCGCGCGCACGACAAGGATGGTGACCGGCTGAGAATAAAAAAGAGTTTGCCGATGGAATAATCGGGACCCGTGATCAAAGCGCGCTTTTCGAGCGGCCGACGAGGAGCCGACGAGCCGACGACGGCTAATTAAGCGCCGGTGGATTTCTCGATGCGGCTGCGCGCACTCGCGAACATTACATGATCGGTCGCCGTATACGATTACCGCGTTTTTGTCTGTAAAAAGGGACGCCCGGTCGCGCCGTATTCGTGCCTGCTTCCATAGCACGTCCGCGGCGTCCATGGCCATGCCGGGACATCACAGAGAACTTCCGATCTTTTGAATATTCTCCCTCGTGACTTACCGCGCAGTTGACGCTTTGCCGGAAGGATCTGTCCATATAAGATGAGCGAGTCGCTTCGACGTATGTACGTCAACTCCCCTTTCGCGAACCCTCAACCCTTCTTCCGACGCCAATAAAATAGTCAATCGCGTACCATCGTGTCCGCACGTCGAATCGATATCGAATCGATGCCATTGGCCCGCGCAATGGGGGAGGAAAACAAATAATCCACACGAACGTGCGTTTCCTCGGGCCTGAAATAGACCGTTGAGCTTGTGGTGGGCGAACATAACCGATTGGATCCGAAATCGAGGCATATACGCGGCCCTCATTGGTCGTGCTGTGTGCCGCGACGAGGGAAGCAGATGGGGGAGGACGAGGGGAATACGGGGGGCCGCGTACCGGTGAGCTTAGAAGAAAGAGAGCCTGGCGGCACAGTTCAAAGCGATGGTGACATGTGACCGGCATTGTGGCCCAGAGGCCTCTCTCTATGCCGTGTGGTTATGTGCTTTTCTATTGCCACGAAACAGCCTCGCTCTTTGTCGGTGGAGACTTGCCGCGTCCTCGTCTTCGAGCTACCCCGAAGAGGCTGATTTCGCCTCTCCGGAGCATCCACTCGCCAGCGCCAAATCAGCCTCTTTGACGGTACGCTCGAGATAACACGCCGGTCGTCCGCGATCGCGGACCTTTCACCGACACAATTCTCCATCAAAGGCATCCTTCATTAGCGGATCTTTACATGAGACCTACAAGACACAATGACGATGACTGAATAGTAAAGTGCCGCGAAACACAGCCACCCCTCTGTTCGATATCATCTCCGTTTCTGTTCATGCATTCATTTACATCGACTCAGGCATTCTGAATGTTTGTCAAGCAGGTTGCGCGATGCGTATTAATTAACCCCGTCGAGATCTTCTTCGTTACATCGGTCACCGGTGTACAACGTCGCTCTACACTCTACGTCCACGGCGAGAAAATCAGTCGATCGTCGAAAGATTCATGCCACGACTACCGAGAACGAGTATCGCGGGGCGATCTAAAGACGAGGCAAGATATTACGACGGGGGCCACAAACAGGACACGTGTTCCGGACACGTGTGTCCTCCTATTGCACTTATCTACTGGCCTATCTAACCGCGCGGTGTCCTTCCTTATTGTCAGCCACCGGGGACCGCTTCCTGTGAGCAATTCGACCACCACCGGTCTTCCCTCTATGAACTCCGGCACGGGGTTAATGAAGGACGTCGTCACTGATTCGGTAAATTCGTGGATGAATTCACAAGAGCCGTCATCGTTTTCCGCTGGCATACTTAAAACGGCGCTAACGTTTCCAGGCCGAATAAATGTCGGCTGTCACACTGGCTGCGCATAGAATCCATCGCGTTCATTTGCATTTCATGCGGTCCCGTGGAAAGGGTGGCGCTGTGCACGCACGCACCGTAATTTCTACCCATCAACGTCGTTAGTGGCAACGGACTGAGTTGATCCATTTTAGCCTACCCATTTTCAAAAGGCCACTACGTCAGAATACTTTTCCTTTCCATCGGAATATGAACGAAACAGTAATTGCGCCACTGCTCAACGCTGCTGCCGGCTGCCGCGACTATGAAAGGAAAAGCACCGACAACTGCCCGTTACTCTCAACCACTTTACTCATAAAAACTGTGACAAATTCTCCGACACGTTGGCTTTCAAGCTGCATTGTCCGAGCCCATTGGCAACATGAGCGACCAAACACACGGCTCTATTGTCCGCGATGCCTGACAGAGCGCATCGATGCATTCGATCCGGCCGCGGTATCAAATGCGCAGGTACGAGAGAAGTGCACTTTGCCGCACCTGAACTCCCGAAGGTCCTCGAGAGCTTCACGTTAATTTTGGCAAGCCGCGTGCCATTCCATATTTGCGTTTCGCGAGAGGGGTCATGGCATGAAGTGAAAGAGAAGCAGAGAGACAGAGAGCGGGTAGCGGGGCTGAGAGTGGGCTGAGGCAGGGGGTGGCCGTGTGTGTGCACGCTCGCGCCGTAACTTCTAGCCATCAGCGAGCATTACATTAATTTATCGAGTGCTCGTTCGGCTCGGGCCTCGGAGCGTTGGCGTCGGCCATCGTAATAACAATAAAGTAGGGGCTTATGGGCCCGTCGGATCGTTTTCGCGAAAAGGCACCGAAAAAGCATTATCGATATTTATTCAGCCTCGTCCCCTGTAATATTCAGAACGATTGCCGACATTAAGCCGTTCCCCCCGCAAGACGTCGCCGAACGAAATATCTGTACCTCAGTATATGTGTGCGTCGAACGCGTCTATATAACGAACGTATACGTATAACCGTACCGGAGGAATAATAATTAGAGGATTCGTCGGCGCCGGTGGTCGCACTGTACCATAACTTTTTTTCCTCCCTCTCCCATACGTACATCCCTTTCGTTCTCGCACGCACACTCTTCGTTTCCAATCCGCCCCCTCTCTCCTCTTCGAGCTACGAACGTTTAAACGCATATATGTATAAAACGCGAACCCCTTTCGATCGAGCGCTGCCTTTAAAATGGTTTATTCGGCCAGCACCATAGCGGACGTTCGAAAAACAAGACCGTAGATCGCAGCCACGAACTCGTTATGCGGCTTACGGCCAAAGTAGTCGAAAGCAGATGGCACGAGGGAGAAGGCAGAAGACTTCGATTGAGGTATACCGAGATTAAAGAAATATTCCAGGCTATCTAAGAATATCGTTTGCGGGAAGGACCAGACCGCTATCGCGCCTCTTCGATAGCGCCCGATTAACCCTCCATACAGGTAAATGAAACATTTCACATGCGGGCAGTCGCAAACACTGCTGCCGATTAAATTCATCGAAAACAGCGATTCTCTGCAACGGAACAATTTTGACTGGATCATACGTGCATTTTATCGCGAGCCCCGAAGACACGCGAATCGGTGCCTGAGTCATCAAACAGGCAATTCTCTCTTCAGTAGCTTTTTCCGTCGTTGCAGGTGGCCAGCGTCGTTTGTTGCGCATGCGAGCACGGTCAATCCAATATTTCATGCTAATTTCGCGAATTAGTCGTTTCGAAGGACCACTCGATTCAGGGCCGTAGCCAGCTCACCGCGCGCCAGCTCAGCCCTGGAAGGCGCACGGCGCGGCGGCGAGATGAAAGCCACGCTGATGTTTACATAATAGTGGTCCACCGTGATTCTTCCCCTCCCTCTCGCAGCCTCCAGCAGTCCTCCCGCGCCAAGCCGTCCTATTCCCTCTCACCCCACCGCCACCATCCTCGACCCCACTACCAAACGCCTCCTTTCCACCGTGTCTTTCACCGATCTGCCTCGCTCTTCTCAGACACTTCATACTCTATCTCTCTCCCTCTCCTTGCGCATCATAGACTCACCACCCTGTCCTTCTCTTCCCCACTCAGATGCCCAGTTTATTCCCTTGTTTCTGTTATTTTTCCTCCGCTTTTCCTTTCTCCAGCTTCTTCCCCACCCCTCTCGTGTAATCGTCGGTTCTCTCTGTTTTCCTTAAACCTCACCGGCCTGTCCTTTCCTTTTCTTTTCTTTTCTTTTCTTTTCTTTTCTCTCTCTTTCTCTCTCTCCTCCCTTCCGACAGAGCACTGTATGCTTCTACTCTCCCGTGCGCGCACACGCACCACCGATTCAAACGCGACATACGCATCCCCCGTTCCACCTCCGGTGAACTGTGTGGCGAACATCAAACGTGCCGACAGCCACGACGTGCACCTGCCTCCGTCACGCGCCCGGGTAAACGGCTCGTTCCGTCCTCCTCTCACCCCTTGTGCGTATTCTCATTACCCCCACCCGTCCGGCGCCGGTTACCCTCGTTGGCAGTGCCGTGGCAAGCTTGGTGGTTTCCCTTTTACACCCCCTACAAACGCTCCCCATCTTTCTTGCATCTTCCGCCCACATTTCAATAATTTCGCGGGACCAATTTATAGATACTTATACAATTTGATCCATAAGGAAAGCATCGATTCATTCTTCATCCTAGGAAGACAAAACATATATGTGGGACAATAAGTTAAAAATAGTTAAAGTCGCTACCTTAGACAAATGTGACTAAGACGGTAAAAAAAATATATTGTAATTATTTCGTTGCACACGCCTTAGCGACGTAGAGACCACCTACAAAGATTATACGACTGCTATCATACCTACTGGTGCTTAAGGCTCACGGCCGACATTTACAACGGTATAGTAAAAGTGTTATTATCGTTAATTTTCACTGCCATAAAGCAGAGGTATCCAGTGAGAATTAATGATAACGCCATCTGGACTACCTATAGACTCAGGTACATCCTCTTGTATACCTCGTAATCGATTTCAAACTCCCCGAGGATATTCAACGGGGAAAGAAGGGGATAGAAAGAGAGAGAGCGCGAGGATGCTATAATTTGTCACCTCCATCAACGTCTCTACCGTTTCCGATTTATTACAGTTTCGTGTTGGTCAAAGGATATCGCGCGAAACACCGTCGTCAATTTTTTTCGGGGACAATCGTACAACAGCCGTGGCGTCGCGTCGTTTTGCTGCACCGTCGAAATCACGCAGGCGGGAAGGGACGAGACACCGTGAGCGAGAGAGGGGGGCATTACAGAACGACGAAAGGGGAGGATAAGCGAGAAAAAAAGGAGATAAACGAGAGGCGGCGAGGCTCGAGGAAGGGATGAAAGGCGCCGACTGCCCTCCGAGATACCCCCCTCGCCACCCAACCTCCTCTCCCATCCCTCAACGCCGCCCCCTTTTCTCAACCTCAACTACTACACCTGGTCACGACGCGCTAGTCCGCCGCATCCTCCGGTTCACGCGGTGCCAAATCGCACAAGATCGTTCCGTCGCGGGTTCGCGCCAATGCGCGGAGTCTCGTTTCGCGTGGGAGTAGGGGAAGGAGAGAAAGAGAGAGAAGAGAGAGAGAGGACGAAGAACGCGAATCCATCGACGAGATCGGTATCGACCGGTTCGACGATGACTCACGATGGCCATTTTCATTGGCATCCTTGCCCGGCCCCCGATTATCGATAATTCGATACTTAAATATTCCATCGACACGTTCGCCGTACATAACGTCACGTGGAACGCGTCGCTTATGTAAATTCAGTCGGTGTTTTCTCAGGCAGCGAATCCGGCTGCCGAGCAAAACGCGAAATGTTGCATTAAGGCCGTCGCGGAATTACGGAGCTTCCAGGCGGACCGATCGAATCGGGTAAGTTTCGGGACTTGGACGTCCGCCTCCTAACTTTGGTTCTGCGTGGAATCAATGGCTCGGCTCCGCAGTGGCAGAGGAGTACGCATACAGACACACGAGTAAGCGGTAAGCAGTACGTGTAAGCCACGGACAAGTTCCTTGAATCGGCCAGAAGCGTAAGTACGTCGGTACGGTGAGCGGATATCAAAGAGAGAGTATCGTGCAGCCTTCCCGGCGGGCAGGGAGGCGGTGGCAGTGGAGGCAGCGGCGACTCTGGCGGCGGCGGCAGTGGCGGCGGCAGTGGCGGCGGCGGCGGCGGCAGCGGCGGCGGCGACTTCTAGCTGCTAATGATCGCGGTGTACCGTAACGTGCTACACGATTCCAACGATAAACTACAACGCACCCGGCAGCACCCGCGGCAGAGCAAACCCGTTTTTCGAGCGTGGACTTTTTCTTTCCCCTCTTTCTTCTCTCTCCCCTGCCACCTCCTTCTCCGTCTCCTTCTGGAGCTCCGTTTCCTTCCCTGCCACCTCGTCCAGCACTCCTGCCCTGCTCCTGCAGCCCCTGGACATGTAGACGTCCGACAATAAGTACGCTCCTCGACATGTGGACCTATGATAGGCTACCGCTTTTACGGCATAGATATCAGCCGGTATACACTCTTATCGCGTTGAACGCGTATGTCGGTGGTACCCGCCGCCGCCACCGCACCGCCCGAAGGGAGCTTAAATCCGGAGCTAATTCGAGACCTGCGAAGGGGATTGAATACACGAGATCCACTTGGATGTTTCTGCGTCCTGCAAGTAGTAAAACGAGATTTTCTCCATTCTCCGTGATGATCAGTGGTGAATTCGGTCGGTGCAGGTGCAGTCGTCGCACCGAGAGTACCTGCAACGTTCCATTTCCCTTTCTTGAAGTGCGCGGAAGACAATGAGGTCGTCGCTGCGGCCGCCGTCGCCGTCGCCGTCGCCGTCGCCGTCGCCGCGCCAGTGTGAGACACCTCCAGCTCTAAACCGAACAGCAGTGGCAGCAGTAGAAGCGGTGGCTTAAAAGGGGACGCTGACACGCGTATAATGGCAGAGACCGACCCATTGCTACCCGGTTGACTTCTCTGCCACCGGATTGCGGTAGCGCATAAATCTTCATTAAAGCGCCCCGTTCCCGTCCACATTTCGAGAGATAGATGACGAGATGCTCTGTTCAATTACAGCGGTCCTCTCGAAACAAATACATATATTCGAGATGCGAGCCGCGATTAGACATTCTCCCGTACTCAAGGAACACATGTCCGACGCTTTGCTAATGTCCGCGGGGAGAGTTTCTGTCGCGTCATCGAACTCTCATCGGCCTCCAGCGACAGAGAGAAGAAACAGAAGCGGCAGGCAGATGCTACTCGCTCCTCGTGTGCCAAATACACCTGCGCCGATCAAATTCGCTTTTGTTGGCTGCCCGCTTCGTTTCCCCGCTTCGAGCTTTGATCTTTGCTCGACGGCGTCGGTGATTGGGATATACAGCGATCTCTCGATGATCGAGCGACGGCCTCTCCTGGTTGTTTGCCGCGCCCAAGCGACGATCGATTACGAGGCCCTGTGTGAAAAGGACCGCCTCGCCGTTTGTCAATACAAAAGGAACGCCGAACGTCAAAAGCAGCCCGTTCGATAAAAGATGGAACGAAAAGATCGACATTCGAGATCGAGGTGAAATCATCGTCGTCAGACTTTCGACCCGTCGCGTCGCGTCGCTTGAAAGTCGCGGGCTACTCAAAAGAATTCCAACAAACAGTCTTGTGCAACAATGTAGCGTGTCTCTCTTCGGCGCTGTCGTCCTGTAGCTTTGCTTTTTAATCGATCGAACCGGGCATTTTGATGACGAACCGAATCGTAAAGCATATCGCCAAAAAAAAAGTAATCGAGAGATCAAAAAGCGAAGGATTCATCGGTCGGACCAACCCTCCAGGACTATGTATTGGTGGGGATCTTTCTCCACCGCTCATGGAGTCTCTCTCTCTCTCTCTCTCTCCTTCACAGGTCGTCTCTTTTCTCCCTCCTCTCTATCTCTCTCTTTCTCGCTCTTGTCTGCTTACTTCGCGCGGTTTAACCTGGACCGATTGTCAGTCAGTGCTCGGCCACGTCGGCGCAAGGAAGGAAGCTCGACGAGCCGCTCGAAAGGTGATGGCTCGTGGCTGAAGGTCCACGTGAGAATAATAATACAAGGAGTCGGTGAAAAACAACGCCGGCGACGACAACGAGGAGAAAGAGTCGACCAAGAGGAGGGTAGGCAAGCTCAAGGGAGAGAGCTGAAGAAGAAGCAGGAGAAGGAGGAAGAAGAAGAGAAGGTGTCAGTTGCTGTTAGCTCCTCGGTCGTGGCTGGCACGTGCGCGTACCTGACCCTCGTGACTCGGAAGAAGAAGGGTGCGTTAAAGGAGGAAAGGAACGAGCGAAGGAGGAGGAGAAGAAGAGGAAGCGGCCAAAGCGGAAAGTGGCAGTGCGCTGCGAACCGTCAACCGGTACGTGTGCCGAGAAACAGAGAGAGAGCCTGCCTGTTTGTCGTGTGTTCATGCGTGCTTTAACCACGTGACTCTTTCCCTCTCTTTCTCTTTCTCTCTCTCTATCTCTCTCTCTCTCACTCTCTCTCTCGATCTGTTAACTCGTGCCTCCGCCTGCACACACGGGCTTTGAATGTTACCCTCGTTCGATTAATCCATAATCGATTAAACGTCGATCCGATCGAATTCAACTTTAAACGAAAATTTAACGATTCAGCGAAGACTAAGCATAAGGAACGATGATTTATTTCCGTGAAGTGGAATCTATAAATGCGCTATCGTTTTCACTTCTACGACTTGTGAATTTCAACGAATTTTGAGTATCTGAACATTGTCCGTGGAACGTCCGCGAACATACGACTTCGATCGAAGATGATCTGCCAAAGACTTTGTATTGCGAAGTGACTCTTAGAATCTTCGTTTTGTGAACTGATCGTACGCTTGGTTTCGTGTCTGTGAGGGGTGAAAACAAGTGCTTCAACATGAGGACCGAATTACAGGTAAGAAATTAATCTTTCTTCTCATTTTATCTCTCTCATTTTTTCAACCATCACAAACGGTATGTTAATCCACGTGCAAAGAATAACATTACGCAGAAATGTTATTGTTTTCCCTTGCGTAGAACGAAATGCTTTGTGACGAAAAGCATTTGCGTTAGTGGTACGCGGAAACGTGTCGGGAGGGTTGAATGATGTGCCATTAAGAAAGTCAGGATTGCTCGTGTTTGTTCCCATATACACGTATACATACGTCGGTGCGGGTTCATCGTAAGACGAGGAGCGCGATACCAAGGCAACCGAATCCTCTTTTAACGCTCTTTGATCATCTCGAGCTTCTGCTTTCACGGCTCTTGCTTTGCTTCTCCTCCTTCTTCCCCACCCCCTCGTGAACCCTTCGTCATCGTCTCCCTGCCTGGATCCCTCGCGTGTGCGGGCTTTAACTTTTAAGTGCGATTTAACGAAAGCCTTTGAACCTGACTTCCACAAAACTCCCGCCCGGCAGGCGTCTAAGGGTTATTTGACCTCATCTTCTGCGCGACCATCCCTCCAAAACCGAGCCCTGCCCCCACTTTCGTATATTTTTCACACCGCCATTCCCCCCCAGTCTTTGGCATGCAGCGAGTCTTTTGATTTCTCCCTCGTTATTTGATCAACCTTTCCATCGCCTCGTATAACACACGTTAACGTGACACTTTGAAAATGTTATCCCTCCTTATGGCGTACACATACACGCCGGCGATGTAAACGCAGCTGTCAAGGATCAAAGTGCAAGGTAAATGAGGCAGTTCTAAAATAATTCTTGAGCCTGCTATAAGGAAATGATAAAATTTTGTTGTTACTATCATACCGTACTGTATTTAACGTTCCTGCAAGCGAATTTGGCATTGTTGGTCAAGTTCCTTGACGGGTCAACAACTGGGAAGGCTGACGCGGAACGCACAATTGAACAGAGGCGCGCGCGATCTTCCTGCGCGCAATAAATCACAATCGCGAGAATGCACTCACGCTTACCGAGAGAAGGAGGAGGCCGTCTCTGACTCCTTGTGCATTCTCGACCGCCACCCGCCTAAATATATTGTCATTCGTCGGCTCTCTACTCCGAACACGACACACACTTTGCACACGTATAATTAATCGTGGCGCCAAGCGCAGTCTGCCGAGAAAACTAGTTCCCGAAATACCGGAGAGCATGTAAAGTTATTAGCACAATCTCTTCTTCAAAGTTACACATCCCATTAAGCTATTATGACATTTTTCCTTACATAAATAATTAAAAAAGAGAGAGAGAGAAACAGAAAAGGTAGATGACTGTCGTCTCCTATCGAAATAGAGAATCGATTGAGGATGGACAAGAAAAAATAAAAGCAAGTATTAATTGCGGCGATTCGTCGGACCATCATCTCTCGAAAAAAGAGGCAAGGTTAACGGCACGCGATGTTTGCACGAATATCCTCTCGGCACCGTTCTCCCTCGTTAATGAGACTAAATTGATTTTAAGCAGAGTGCATGACCGACGTCAGAGGATACAAGAGGAGCAACAAGTATTTTGCCGGGAGAACTGAAAGGCCGAGATTACACTTTAAGCCTGTTTATGTCGGGATCCTGTCTGTGATCTCACGCGCCACGCATAGTCCGCATCGATTCAGGCCTCCCCTCTCTGCTTTCTTTCGTTTCCTACGCTTCTTCCACGGTTTCTTCTCGCGGTCTATTTAAATCCATTCATCTTCGATGAACATTGCGCCGAATTCAAGTTTCGCCCGCAATAGTCTGTAAGTATATACGCGACCCGTAGCATTTGACAGACAATTGGTGTATTCTTTGATAGCAACTTTTATTCGGTTTTGATGAGTTTCTATTTTCTGCCGAGATAATTAATGATCGTTTTATCGACAAAGAACAGTAATGACCGAACGGAAAGGTGCAAACGACGCCTCGTTAAGCGATTAAAGCAAACACCGTGCACATTCTGCCAGGCATCTCCAGGGGTCGGTCTCGCTCGTTACTTCCGCTACCATTGCAATCAGCGACATTGTTGCTACTCACAAACTCAACCAACCCTGTGCCCCTGCCACCGCAAATTACAATAATTGTCTGAGATATCGTTTGAGGTGAGCAATTTTCCCTGCCCTTTCCCCGAAAGTTGATCAAACGATTTTTCCTCGATCTTTCTCTGAGCTCGTTACGTCGGTCGTCGGTCCCGTTCGGTAGCGGAATGACAACGACATCAATTTATCATTCCTCCTAATTACGGCTAATGATGTAACGACACGAGCCGTCGACGTGCTAGCGGTACGTCTTGACACGGTTCGCCTAAACGGTTCAAACGACCCTTGTATACCGGTGACGTCGAAGTGCGCCTTTCGTCGTTCCGCATGCCTTTCTACGAGGAAACAGGGTCCTGGATAAGCGGACAGTGGGGCATTGTCCCATCGTAGGACCGGGTTTGGCGTCCGCGTCGGCGTCGGCGTCGGCGACGCCTCGAGGAGGCGGCGGGTGGCCGTCTCGCGTTTTACGAGAGAGCGAGTCTGACGCGGAAAAAATAAGTGCGGCCAAGCAAGAAGACCTTCTCTAACTATTCGGCCAACTGTCGCACGCTCTCAAGCGAGCATCGCGTCATGAACGGCAGGGCGGCAAGGCAGAGACGGCAAAAGCAGCGGCTCGGCGCGGCAGTAGTAGTAGTACGATCTTCTCGTTAGTTCCGCGTTCCTTTCTATGACGACACGCGAGCACATTGTGGGCCATTGTCCTAGCGCGCGAGGGACAGGAATTAACGGAAGGACGTTGTCGAACGGCTTAGACCTTAGACCGTCGCAGGAGGTCTCCGCTCTCGGGCCCCTCGGCCGCTCGTTCATACTAGTCTGCTGCGCTCCGTAACACTTACGCAATAAACAGGGAAATTATCGTTGAGATGAACGACGGACGCGATGACGGCGACGACAATGGTCGACGTAGACGAGGCTCACGGCGACGCGGACGACGTCGACGACGACGGCGACGATGCTTCTGCCGTGGGGCGGTGAGCAATTAGCGACACAGCGCGGCGAGATCAGAGGCCGAGGGCGGGGTGGGGAGCGGCGGCCTAATTACACACGGTACCGACCGACTTCAAAGGAGCCGACAGTTCCTCTCCTTCGAGCCATCCCCTCCGAATGGCCGGCCGGAGAACAACGCTCCTCTTCCTCGTATACCCCAGAGCTCAGCCAGGCGTCGTCGACGCTGACCTGACTAGCCTTCGATACTCTCTTTATCTCCTTCCTTCTTTCTCTTCCTCTTCCTCGTCTAGCTGTCCCCAGCAAGCGATCGCATCGATTCGAGCAGTAGGAAACACGTACGGATTTGTCGCATGATTATTTTGTATGACCAGTTCAACTGGCTTCCATCTTCGGCCCGTAGCTTTGGAAGCGCGGCCATCTGGAATTTCATAAGGGCGGATCGGATGAGGGAATACCGAAAGCGAATGGACACGCGTGTGGGCACGCGTCTTCCGAAGAAATCGACATGGCAGGACCGGTAAAAGGGGATCGGTTGTGACGCGAGTGAGAGGATAGGGTAAAGCAGTAAGATAGTAGAGGAGGGGGGAGTCCACGGTGTCTTCCACGACGTGTAGCCGACGACTAGTCTCTTGAGTCTCTCTCTCCCTCTCTCTTTTCTCGGTCGTGGCCGCAAGTCATCAGTCAAGTCTTTGAGGCCGGCTTCAAGCTCGGCCCCGCAGAAAAAGGCCTTTTGCCGATCTGGCTTGGCGGTGAGATCAAACGTTTCACGGTCCACCGTACGCTGAACCGACTGTGTGCCGCGCAGGACGCTGCTTCAGGCCCGATATACATAGACGTCTACTATAGAGGCGCACTTGTGTGCGCGTGTGGTGGTGAACGAGCGCGAGAGAACGGCGATAGAAGGAAGGACGTGTAGCGAAGGCAGAGAGCTCTTCGGGGAAGGAAAGGGAAAGGGCCTGGGGAATACACCTAAACAAATACGCGTGCCCTCGCTAACCGATCGCAAATTTGTTGAGGTCCCATCTCTAAAGGGAAGCGCAGGCACGTACGCGCCGCCGCTTCAACTTTCGTGTTTCAATCTCGCACCGTGCAAATCAGGGAATATCATGAACTTTGCCACCGGCGCAAACGCGCTACCAATTTGCCGTCCGCCGATTTTATTGTCGGCCGGGTCGATTGCGAGCCCTTTTTTCCTCCGGCATCTCTCGAATTTTCAAAGCTATTCGCAAATGGCTTTCCCTGACCGCACAAAGGGCTCGTGATTATCTGCATGGAATTGCGGTTTATCCAAATGTTTTTTGCGGCGATTAATGAACCGCGTGTTGTTTTTTTACGTGATTATTTTTTTTTTTTTTTTTGCTCGCTACACATTGTTTGCAGACACCCGGTGTGGATATTTCGCGTTCGTTATTGCAATATCCGCCGATCTGTCGAGCAGCTACGAATCGCATTATCAATTTGTACGGCGGTGCCGATTCGCGCTGAGTGAACCTTTGAAGTGAGCCGAAGTTCGCGGAGGCTTCCGGTAAGCGCACCGTGGCACTAAAGTCCGCGTGCGGATCGAGCACGCGTGAAGAATCTTCAAGAGGGAGGAAGAGAGCGACGAGACGAAGAACGACAGTACGAAGGAAGTGAGGGAAAAAGAGAAAGAGAGAGAGAGAGAGAGAGCTTCGAAATAAGCCCCTAAGCCCCCGTAAAATGATTGCCTACGCGCTTGCTACCGCGCTCTTATGTTCGATTTCATCTAACTCGTTTGATCCGACATTACAATACCTCGATGATCGTTCTGGCGGCATGATTGAAAAGATTTTTGAAAAAACGTCACCAATTTTCAAATTAAGAACCGGATCAATCGAAAGTTGAATGGGCAACTGTTCGTGGAAGAGAAAAATTGTTCGTTTGGTCACGTCTACGATGGTGGAAAGATTGAGAAGGGCAGAAGAGAGGGGTCGGGCAGATTTTTCCGAGTGTCGTCGCATCTGGTATACCGCGAATAGAACTTTTTGCCGAGCGCAAGAAAAAGATGGAACGCGCGTAGAGTCGACCGGCGGCTTTAGCCAGGGCATCGGTTAGAGTTAGCAAGAACGGGGTGTAGGCGGCACATCAAAGGCGCACCTCGGGCGTGAACGAGCGAGCGGGCACGCGGCTCAAGTAGAGAGCGGAAGACACCGCCACCAATCCTACCACCATCCAATATATTTACTCCGATGGACCACCGCTACCATCACCATCACCCGCCACTACCACCAGCATCACCTACGCCACCTTCGCCATCGGTACCCTCGCTATCGGTACCTTCGCCATCAGTACCTTCGCCCTTCGCCATTCAACTGCCGGCAAGGCGCGCTATCAGTAATTCGAGCAATATTACCAGTGGTCACGAATACCAGCATCGAGCATGGTCAGCGTCGATTGGGATGAGACGATGGCGAAGGCGACAATGACGGCAACCAACGAGAACGAGGATCAGAATAGCGACCGCAAGAGTGAGCGAGAGTCACGTACGTCGAACGATACCTTGTACGCTCCTGCGGTCAGCAAACGACCGTGCCTCTTCTCTTCTTCCCATCAATCTCCCCAGAAGTGTACCCGCCTTGAATTGCGGCTTGTTATTTCGTACGATTCGACACCTGACAACGTTGCAACGATCTGCTCGAAGGTGTTGCCGTTTTTTCCTATTCTCCCTCTTCTCCGTCTTCTGCAGCCTCTTCCTCCTCGCTCCATCTCCTCTTCCACTGGTCCAGGAGAAATTTTTCTCGTGGCCTATTCCGGCTAGAGAGCTTACCTCGTTTTGGCAATGAGGATTTTTGTCGTTTGAAGAAAGGAGTGGCGAGAGCCGCAAACGATCGTTTCAAGAGAACGAAGTGAAGAAGTATGTTGATCCCGGCTCGTCGCCGGCAGGAAGACCGACCGATAAATTAGTTGCCAGAAGATATCTCTTCTTCGCTTTTCCTTCGAAAGGCTCGCACGACGGAGTGAAGCGACGGAGAGAGGGAGTATGGAAGAGGGACAAAGTGAGGTGAGGTGAGACGAGGCAGGGCAAGGCAAGGCAAGGCAGTCATATTTCAGCCCTTGTTAGGCCGAGGGGCCCCCGCCGTGCGACGGGATGGGGGAGAAAATCTCTTTGACTCGCCGCTCCGCGCCTTAATCCACTGGTGTATATACCCTATCTTGCCACCTGCTCCCTCTTCCTTCCTCGCTACCTTCCCCACCATCTCTTCCGTCTATCTCTCTCTCCTTTGCTCTTGTTCTTCCTCTCGCCCCCTCTTTCGCTTTCGAGTCCTTCACCATAAATTACGGCGAACATAACGCGCGGCCTCTCCTACCGCTGTTTTTGATGCGGCTAAGTACGTTCGAGAATATCGCCCCTAATAGGTCATCAAATTTGGGAACACCTACGGATAATGGGATGGGAGAGCAAAATTTACGCCCGTTCTCGGTAAGTCCCTATCGAATCGTTATGCAAGCATTCGGATTTAATGCCTTGCGCCCTTACGCTTACGCGTTCTCGGATTTTTCTGCTCGATTCACCTTTGACACAAAGGCCGCCGCGCCGCCGCCGACAGGTTCCGAACAAAACCCTTACGACTGAAGGCTGACGTTTAGAAGTACGCTCTAGTCAGTCCGGCATCTATCCTGGTGGACAGCTCAATCGATTGCAAGAGGGCGCGATCGAGTCGCGTATCTCTTCACCTCCTTTCTTCTTCTCGCTCTTCCTCGCTTTTAAAGAGGCCGACCCTTTCCCGACAAGGCAGCGAAGAGAAGATTTCAAACGTGCCGTCATTCGTGTCCAAGATACGTTTCCGACCGTCGATCTCGCGCTCTGCACAACCACGGACTCTTTTTGAGCCCCGTGATGTCGATGGCCTCCTTAGGCACTTACTGCCACTCGTCATTAACTTTCAAGATTTACGCACAACGGTGTGCAATAAAAGGACTCTTGCTAGCGTTGTTGCAAACGAAACGTTGATATTTAATGAAGTCGAAAAATAGAATAGATGACACCCTCGTTATCAAAGATTGAAATTGAAGCGTCTATCAGTTCTTAAGAGTCCAACACCTCGACCCGCTCTCGAGCACCCTTCTTTTTTCTCCCCACTCGGTTCGATCCGGCTGCTGGTGCTCGTTAAGCGGCGCGTCGGTACCGTCTTACGCTCGAAAGCTCCCGCTAACTTTCGCCACAGCCGTGGAAGGAACAACCCAACAACAAGCCCCGTCGTTCTTATACGCGGTTATGGTAATGCGAAGGTTCGTGCGTGTTAGCAACAGCCGCTCCTGCGTGAGCGGCCCTCGTAATGGTAACGAGACTCTTTCTCTCCTTTTCTCTTCCTATCTCCTTTGCCTCTCCTCCTCCTCCTCCTCCGCAGCAGCAGCATCTTACCATCACCATCAGCTGCGATCGCCACCGCCACCTTTACCATCACCACCACCGTCATCATCATCATCATCATCACATCCGGACGACGAAACACGATGCGAACCATCAACGACTCTCGGGGGCAAGCGAGAAGAGTTCTCAAAGGTGCCGACCGCGATCCGCGCGGCTATTTTTAACCTGTTTTCGCGTCCCTATATACCCCGTGTGCATTCGCGCACGCCGCATCGGTGGAATGCCACGCACCACCAACTGCGAGAGAGCGAGGGTGGCGGCGAGCAAAGGAGAACGAGGACAGAGATGGATGAATTGTTAGCCGGCTAGCCGGGGAAGAAGTGCGCGCGACTCGCGAAATCAGGCGTGAAACAAATGAAGTTGTATCGGGAGCGAAGATATCTCGTATCGATCCTTAAGAAGAGCTTCGATACGATGTTTTTGCGTCCTTTTAAATGGCTAACTAAGTACCGCGACTTGCCTTGCTACCCTTCGTAAAGAAGGGCAACGTTGTTAGCGCGGATAATGCCTTTATAGGAAGGACGTTGCCCGCCCTCCTCATTCTACGATTTTGACATGCTCGCCGACGTTCCGCGTACTTTTTGCTCCGCCGAGATTGTTCCAGCGTTTCGTCTACTACCGGAATACACGTGGGTCGAGTGCGGGGGTTGGAGGGCAGTAACAGCCATCACTTTGTCGGCCTTTGTCACGGGGATTATGCGACGGGTGGCAAATTATGACGGACACCTTCACGCCCTGGACAATCTCTAACGTGTCGGACACAACGGTGAAAGGCACTGAAAGGAGCAAAAGAGTAAGAGGAGACGATAGGATCAAAGTGCGGGATCTTTCAAAAGAGCCGGCATAAATCCCTTTAAAAGTCTTCCTGCGCAATTAAGAATCTAAGCAAACCGATTGAGCGAAATGAACTGAGATGTCGGCATGATAAAACGAACGTTATTACAGTGCAAGAATACAGCGGAGGAGGGTACTAGACAACGATACTAACGTGCTCGCTTGCAGCGTATATTACGTTTAGGTACCGTCGTTAGGGGTTTGGGGATCTCTCGAGATTTACTCGGAAGCGGCGAGTGGTGGTTCTCCTCCTCTCGTTCCTCCTCTTTTTTCGTCGCCGTCGATCCTCTCTTACAGGCGACCGCTCGAAGCGTCCTGAAACAACCCCTAACATAAACGGGACCGCGCTGGGTACCCCTCGCAGCTTGATTTACGACATAATAAAGCGGTTACGCAAAGTGAAGAATTCCCTCCACGGCAAGTCGTGAATTTTATTTACGACCTGCTCGAAAGTTCGAATTCGTCGCGCAGATTTTCGGAAATTGCTTTTTAACTTTTCGCGTCTCTTTTCCGCAAACGTCACCGCCATCGCCAAAAGGCAGTACGCGGTATGCGTACTATGTGAACGTTAGTCATCCATTGTTTCGTGTCGTGCCTTTGCCTCCTTTCTTTCGCGGTACGCATTCGCGCCAATGTGGGAACGTTACGTGGGCGCGCGAGGCTAAAAGAATCTCTTTTTACTGGCGAATGGCTGGTCTATTGAAGGCACAACCCAATCTGGCTGTTCGCGAGCTATTATGCCCGATCATAATTGCGTCGCAACAACGTTTCCCCTTTCTGCTTGCTCGACAGCGGTGGCGGCCGTAGTGGCGGCAGTAGTGACGGCAGTAGTGGCGGCCGTAGTGGCGGCATCCTTTCATCTCGAAACGAGACCGAGCTTCTGTTTCCGAGGTGTTTCCGCCGCCGGCTACTGTCCTGGAAGCTGGAACTTGATCCTAAGTAGTCGCTTTCGTGAAAGAGATGGTGCCCGAGGGGGGAGGGAACTGTGGAGGGTGGTCGAGCAGAAGGTGGGTGGAGAGGGCGAAAGAGGTGAAACGCATGGTGAGGACGGAGCGGGAGGGAGGGAGAGAGCGAAAAAGCGAGACAGAGAAAGTGGCGCCGAGATCCTTGCTACACTACCACTACACCGAGCTCCGAGTGCCTCTTTTTGTATGTCCATCCTCACGATTGCCTGTCACGTAGATTCGCGAGCGTTCGATAATGGCGTTTCACTACTTTTTCGTCTTCCGAAGCTGCCAGAGATGTCGTCCACGTCCAGCGGGCACGACGACAATGAGGATCGTCAGGTTCTGTTGAACTAATGTTTGCCCACTCCGTGCTCCTTGCAGATCGCAGTTTGCCTGGCGGCGTTGATTCTGACGATAGTCGCGGAAGACAAGCCAACGAACACCGTTTCGGTTTCCTCGGGCACACCGGTAATACAGAGTAACACGATACAGAAGCTGATCAAGATCCTGGAGAAGTATGGGCTGGAGGAGCAGCGGGGTCTGAAGAGGGTCTACCTGAGCAACAGGTCGATCACTTGCAACGACGGCTCGCAGGCCGGATTCTACCTGAGAAAATCGCACGGCTCCAAGAGATGGATCATATACTTGGAGGGTGGCTGGTACTGTTACGATCACAAGAGCTGCAGAAACAGGTGGCTAAGGCTGAGGCACCTGATGACGTCGACCCAGTGGCCGGAGACACGCGACGGTGAGCGTTTCGAAAATCGTATCTCTCTCGTTGTAATTATATAGCCGCCAGGCCCTTATACTCCGTCTCTCGCGTCGGGTGTGTGTGTGCCTCGTGCACTTTACCGCAAATTTGCGTTCTGCACAATGGGAACAATTTTGTCTCGTGTAAATCAGTTTGCCCCCTTTGCAAGCGGCAGCGATTGACCGAGTACGTTCGTGCCGCAGAACGATGTAGCGAGTGTACGGTGTAATCGAGTTCAAGTAACGACATTGTGATCCTTTCAGTTGGAGGACTCCTCTCGGCGAACCCCGAAGAGAATCCCTTCTGGTGGAATGCGAATCACGTGTAGGTATTGTCCATAACGATAACTCGACTGTTCCGGGCGCACGATTATTGTTTTCTTAATCGCGCTCCTCGCTTTCTTCAGCTTCGTGCCATATTGCACGAGCGACAGTTGGAGTGGTACCAGAGCTTCTCCGAACGAGATGTTCTCCTTCATGGGCGCGGAAATCGTTTCGCAAGTCGTTCGGGATCTCATACCTCTTGGCCTGGAAAACGCCAGCTCGCTTCTGCTCGCCGGTAGTAGTGCGGGTGGAACAGGTGTCATGTTGAATTTGGATCATGTTCATAACATGGTGCACCACGAATTGGGTATGTTATATAGACACAAACGTATCATTTTCTCTGATCGGACGATTCTATCAATTTTCTTTTGACACACGACGTAGGTCTAAAACACATCGCCATACGAGGGGTATCCGATTCCGGATGGTTCCTTGATCGAGCACCATACTCACCAAATGGCTTATCACCCGTCGACGCTGTGCATAAAGGAATGGAGCTATGGAAGGCTCGAATGCCCCGCAATTGCGTCCTTAAGCACCCCGAAGAGCCGTGGAGATGTTATTTCGGATATCGATTGTATCCCACTTTAACCGGTGAGCATACTTTAGCGCTAGGTTACGTCACACCGACCAACTGTCGGCACTGTTTCAAACATCGCATTGTCGTCGCGCATAGTAGGCCATTATGAAAATACGAAGAGTGTGAAAAATGTGCATCTTTGACAAAATTGCAGCTCCTCTCTTCGTCTTCCAATGGCTCTTCGACGAGGCCCAAATGTCGGCCGACAACGTTGGCGCACCGGTGACGAAGCAGCAATGGGATTACATTCATAAAATGGGCGACAACTTGAGGCGTACATTCGAAAATGTTACCGCGGTCTTTGCCCCTAGCTGCATTAGTCACAGCGTTCTGACGAAGAGGGATTGGCAACTAGTTAAAATAGACGAAGTTTCGTTGGCTCAGGCGTTACATTGTTGGGAGCAAATGCCTATTGGGAACCACCGCAACGAGTGAGTTATTACACTTGCCTGTTTCCCTTACCCAGAAGTGCATTGACTTTCCATAAATTTACGCCCGATCGTTTTCTCAGAACCCACTCACAGATTGAAACGAACCAGCCGTGTGCGAAGTCTATCAGAAAGTTGTTGCGCTCTGGCTCGACGAAGGGAAATGGAACGTCTGTTGAGATTGAGAAAAACGGAAAAAACGAATCAGTGACAGAATCGCAAAGAGGTACGTCAAACGGAGGAAAAACAGAGGAAAAGAAGACGACGTCTGGTCATGCACAAGAGAGGGAGAACAAGAAGAGGCGAAGGAGAAAGCACAAGGGTAGGAGGCGGGAGAGAAATAAAGAAGGAAGACCTAAGAAAGAGAAGCGCGATAGAAGAAAATCGGCGGGTACCTTGATCTTTCATTCATATCCATAGAAGCGGAGTGATGAAAACGGACGGATTGTAGATGAATGATTTGTTTTTTCTCTTGTCGCAGGACGCCGGAAGGGAGGTGGCAATAAGCAAAGCAGCGAGAGTAATCACACCGCCATGTTTAACGGCACACGGCCTCAACGGTCCGTGATACCGTTCGGCAAACGAAAATGCGGGCAGGGCTGCCATTTCCGGTTGATCGAACGCTGCACTTGGCCACAGTGCAATCACAGCTGCCCGAAGCTTCACAATCCCTTCACGGGTGAGGAGATGGACTTCATTGAATTGCTCAAGAGCTTTGGCCTCGACATGAAGAGCGTCGCCAACGCCCTCGGCATTGACATTCAAACGTTGAACAGTATGGATCACGACGAGCTGCTCAATCTTCTGACTCAGCAGGCAAATTAACGAGGATGTACATTCCATCGTCGGCACTCGACTACGTATTATCGAATACGAAAGTATGATAATAATGATCAATCGTCGAGCTTTGCTGCTTTCAGAAAATATTGCGATCCTCGCATTCTGAACTCGTCTTCAAACTCATCGGATTTTGCATTTCTTCACAATCCGGATTTAACGCGGTGGCATTGGCACTCAGGACCATAAACAGACTGCCGGTACAAGATCGATATGAACTACGCGTTTGTATGGGTAAAGCGTATTCTCGTTTGAGCAACAGGGTAGTCCGCACTTACTAGGCTAGACATATTTGTGGACCCATACAAATACCATTGGGTCAGAGACAAACGCGTCAAGCACAGCGACGTTCAACCAAAACGAATGTATATAATTTTTCCAGAGTATATATAGAATGTTTTGAGAATCCCCGTTCTAGGTGTTCCCGAACTTTACAAGCGTATTCAACGCCTGTGGGTTCCGGGAATATAACCGATAAAAAAGTGTATATTTTGTTTTAACATTGCGACTAGAATATCTTAATTTATTTGATAGTTTGTAGAGAGAATTAAACTGGGCATGTAGCTACATTGTATGCACGCATTATAATCGATGTGGATTATGTCGCGACGTCAATTTACCGACCTGGAGATGGAACATTGACGCAAGAGGTTCGAATTTCGTTTTACTACACCATCTCAACATACTCGTACCTGCCAGAAGTGAACACACATTCTGACATCCGAGCGTCGCATTAGCGGGCCGCTCTATTCATGACTGTTAACTTCGAGACCTCGTCAACTAGTTTAACTTTTCTTCCGACCATACTAACCGTATAATCGAATTGTTCGCAAAATGTCACGTACTTAACGACATCCGACTGTCACATCTTCGGAACTCCTAAATTTGCCTCGTAACCATTTACAGCTGCATGGAGACTTCGAAGGAAGACCTCTTCCAACGTTCATTGGCTAAACTATCCCTACTTAGGCAACGCGTAAGTTCGTTGCAAAATAATGAATTAATGCGGTTAGAACTAAACAAACCGACCAAGCAGCTTCATAGACTGATTAAATTATCTACCTCAGCGAAATCAAATCGTATAAACGTCCTTCATGTACTTTAAACGTTGACTAGAGCAGCACGATAAGAGTAATTATAGACTAGCGCGCGTAGACTTTATATGTGTATATACTGTAATACTGTATCTATCTATCGAGACTTTGTAACATACTTGTCAGGGTAATATTATTTATTTAACGTAACGGAAAAGGCAATTCTCACTCGACCAACGGGGCCTGTTAAACATTAATTTATTGCATTTATAACCGCAAAAAGTGTATCCAGTACGATTCTCGTTCTAGCACTTCCACTTGCGTTCATGTACCATACGTTGTAATCCCTAACGAGCGTGAAACTGTAAATAAATTGTATATCTGTTGTACTAAATATTTCTTATACCTGTACCACCTGTACCAAGAAAATACGAAGCGATAAGAAGAATGATAAGATTCGTATATCAAATTGCTATCATTAATAAGATCAAGTTTTCGAAAAGACAACATTGGAACTTTGTGTTGTTTTTACACCTCGTGATGCAACAGTACGGTATCTAGTGTAATCGAGCGATGATCGGGATATCACAACGAATGTAAACGATAAGAAGCTTGTTACGCAAGATTGAGCTGTGAAAGCAGGCTAAAGCAGCGGTTTCACGCTATGATCCCGCCAGAATGTGGCTGGCCGGTAGCACGATCGTGGACTGTCTCCTCCACCTGTAACGTAACCACCGAGCCGTTTGCTCTCACGACGTGTCCCTTCCTGACACGGGGGAGAGGCCCCTGCATAGCTACGGCGCACACGAGGGTGATAATTCAATGTAAAATCAGAATCCGTCCCCCACAACCCCCTGGCGTTCACGCACGACATACACCGACGCAGCCAGCCTCTTCCTCCCCGTCTCTCCGGCCTACCCTCGTGCCTACGCGACTCTTTCCCTCTCCCTCTCGTCCTCTCTACCTCTCCGGAACGGTCTGCAACACGATTCTCGGCCTTACGCAGGAAGTGGCGTTTAATGGCTGGTAGGTCAGGTTGGGTCTGACCCCGGCCGCTGACGCTTCGTCGATAGATTCGAACGATGGAGACGGATAGAGCGACGGAGAGGGAAAAAGAAAAGGGAAGAAGAGCGGTGGAGAGGCAGAGCGAGACGAGCTCTTGTCCCCCCCGAGCAATTGACGTGTCCGAGGAAGTAATGGAAGGATGGCACAATGTGCTTGAATGTCCCATAAGCGAGAGAGCGGGTTCTATATTAAACTGGTCCGGTTGTTACCGGTCGTTCGGCCGTTCGACCGTTCGTTCGGCCGTGCGTTCGGCCGTTCGTTCAGTCACTGGGGTGTCTCCCGACGACAGCCGGTGCCCAGATCAGGATAACACGACTTCTTCTCCGTTCTTCGCGTCTTACAGACTCGCCGCCGATGACAATCGGTCGGAATCGATCACGGTACGCGAAATGATCGTTCGAACCTCAATCCGTGCGTGAGTTCGCCAAGGGGAGCAACCGTTTGAATGCACTCTCTCCTCCAGCCGTGCCGATCGATCGCTCTTCCTTGACAGAAGGTCGCGACTATAAGTGGAATTTCGAATAAATCTCACCTGCGTTTATTGCTTCGCGCTTCCTCAAACGCACGGAAACGTTCATTGTAGACGATAAGTAGTTCAACTTGGAACATCCTTCCTCCTACGCTGTGGACTTGTGATCTTCGGTTCCAATCATGCTCAAAGGGATCATACTATTATTTCTTCATATATTCTGCGATGTTGGTGAGCCGCAAGCTTAACATTATTACATTCTCGCATATTTTGTTAGAGCATGCTAAGCACCTTGCAACGTATTTTTCAGCTCTGGCAGCGCAATGTGGCAAAGTTTGGCTTACGGTCTCCTCCCTGTGGAGGCCAATCGCGGCCAGCGACAAAGTGGTCGACGCTGAATTGGAAGTAAATTGGGACCTCGATTGTCTATCGAATATGGGATACCCAGATACCATCAAGGTGTTCTCTGCTGACCCAGCACATAGTAATAAGTTTTGTTTGCTTCTCCTGCACTTTGTACGCCCGAGCGAGCGTCTCGATATTCGAAACGGATCGAACGGCGATTTTCGACTTCCCTTGAACCATTCGTAATCTCGAAAAAATTACCCAAATATTCGCAATCGAAACCGTTCGACGCAATTATCAACGTTACTCTTTCAGACAAGACGATAAAGCCGAAACTAACGTTGACACCTCTGCAACTTCCGCGAGGATATTATCGTACGAATATTACGGTTGGTCGACCGCCGTTACCCGGAGGCTGGGACACCAAAGACGGTGCAACGCTTCCAGGCCCACACTGTCTCAAGCACCACGCTGCTCTCTATAAGGACGGTGCATTTTTGACCAGCTCCTGTTTGCAGATTTGGCCGACATGGATGTACGACCTAAGGTACCTTTTACATACATCGAAATGTTGGGTGCAACAAGAGTGTGACCTTGAATAAATATTCTGAATGTCTGAAGGAGGCAACTCGGCAGACTTCCGATTTGCAGTCTGATGATCCCCGGCACCCACAATTCCGGCTGTTACAAGCATGGCGATCTAACGCGACGAGATGCCTTCCAACGATATCTGCTGACCCAAGATCGTGACGTGTGGACACAACTCGTCCACGGCGTAAGGTACCTCGACATTAGAGTGGGATATTATCCCTCGATACCAAATGGCACTGTAGTCGGAGAGGAAGGTAACCACATCAGCAGGTTCTGGGTTAACCACGATATCATCCGCATTACTCCTCTCGCTGCTATTATCAGGGACGTTCGGAATTTCTTGGACGTCGCGAGAGGAGAAGTGGTCGTCATGGATTTCCACAGGTGAGAATTAATCGAGCCAATTGAACATTAATAAGGATGTGGAACGTTGCCAAGAATATTAGCCGGTAATCGAGGATGGCTCGTCATTCGATTACGCGCCGTATTCTGTTAGCTATTACAGTATTAATCCTGATTAATAGCGTCTCATTAAATCCTCAGTACCGCAAATTCAATTAGGCTCCAGTCTTGGCGTACTGACTACCAATTAGCACGCTACGTTTAACCCGCGTTGTGGGAGCAATTGAATAAACTTGTCGAATTGAGGTCGATGATAAGTAAACAGATGAAAACGAGGAGTGACTGCAACTCACTCACTGCGCTTGACCTCCATCTAACAATCCAACGAAATCGCAGATTTCCCGTGGGCTTCGAGGGAAGACCGAGCAGGCATCGACGCCTTGCGGCGATTCTTCACCGAGAATTCGATGGACTGATCCTGAAGCCCGACAGGGGAGTGGAGGGGCTTGGTCCGACACTGAACGATATTTGGACTGGCGGTAGAAGATTGATCATTTGTTACGGCGATAAGCATACGGTGAATGGTAAGAAAGAGGTGCAGTAATGATATCGGATAATTCTACATGTTTCCTCTGCATTGCCAGAGTATGATTGGTTATGGCCGCCGATGATGCAAGCGTGGGGAAATCAACAGACCGTGGGTGGTCTTTTCAACTTTCTGGACGAGGTAATCATGGGTCCGAAGCGATTTAGAAATAATCCAAATCCATTGTGGGCAGTTATGGCGGAACTAACGCCGTATCCATTGGATATTATCTTGAATCCGTCCGGCGGACTGCGGCAGATGGCCGATGCCGTGAACAGAAATCTTACCGCCAAGTTTCAGGAGGAATGGTGGAAAGAGGCAAACATTGTCGCCACGGACTTTTTCCTTGGGAATAATCTGATCGACGTCTCGATACAATCGAATATCAAGAAGAGCAACATCGCCCAATGGCGCCTATAATTACGCCAAATGTTTCGTTCGGAGGCAGTATGTTATCGTTCTCCGAGAGAGAAAATTCGTATTGAAAATAACAGTTAAACACAGAGTCAGAAACGGAATGACTACTGTCAGTAAAGTCACGTGAGACGGAGACTTTATAAAACGTAGTACTAATTTATTTATTCGAGTCTAAGTTTGATTGACATATGTAAGACAATATGCCGGGCAACGTGTAGGTGAATGTTTGCTCCATTATCGTCGTCGATCGATGCGCGAAGCGCGAACTAAACTATACCGCTACGCTGTTACTGATATAAGCTCGCTCAGCATTCGATCGACGAACCTTTGTTCTTTCCAATGCTCTCCACTCCTAATACGTGCGAAAGTGATATCATCTTACGTAATGAGCGTCACATATTTTTTTAGCAACTCGTAAGTTAACCCATAACCAAAGATGTTGATATAATCCCACGTGGAGGTTGGTATAAGTGATAACAGAACAGCGACTCCAGCGACACTGCACAACGAGAGCGCAGCGATTATTAAATATACTGCACGAATAAAGTGGAATTTCAATTGAAGAAACCCGTCATACCCTTCCTTGTCTTACTGCTGAGGGAATCGGGTTTGTTTTTTATCGCGTGTGCTTTAGTTCTTGCACAATGTTTGCGCGCATCGATTACGGCTCGACACCTTGTCGGCGCCTGTATCATACAACCAAATTAAGTGGCCGGTCGCCATGGTTTACGACATCACGAGCGAATTCATGCGCACCTCGCAGTCGTACGTTGCCAGCGAGCGGATGTGGAGATAGAAGAAGGAGAGCAACGCAACGTTACACAGCGATAGCCTCGTGAAATCATGTCGGAGATAAACATAGACAGCGTGGAAGCAAAAGACGAACTATGGGCGGTTTACGCTTGCTGGGCGTGCATTCTCGTTCTGAAAATGATGTTGCTGACTTGGTTCACCGGAATGATCCGGAAGACCAAACAAGTAAGATCCGAATTATAGTAGACATATTTTTCAGTCATCATTTGGATGGTACAGCAAATATGCTAACAAGATGTATTATGTGCGTTTAACTGATATCTTTCACGATGAACCATATAGAATTATTTGTACACGTGGAAAAACATAACCATATGTATCATCAAAAACTACAGTTATTCCTTATGAAATCGTAGCCATCCTTTTGAATCGTCGTCAGCAGATTTTGCAGCGACGTAGCATGCGTTTGACAAAATAGCCGGAAAAGCAATGACAACATAGCAATGGCTTACCGAAGTCATAGTTATGCTGTGGGATAACACGATAAATTTAATTTTTTGAACGATCTTGCGCAGGTTATTCACAGCGAAGAAGACAAAAGGTGGATGAGAAAACCGGACGTTCCCATAATTTTGAACCCGACAGCAGGTGGACATCCTGACCTGGACCGCATTCGAAGTGCTCATCGGCACGACCTTGAAACAGTTCTTCCGTTTTTACTTTTAGTTCCAATCTACTTGGCTACATCGCCGGAACTCTTTGTTGCGCGCACAACAATTTCCGCTTTTTCGCTCATCAGTATC
Organism: Priocnemis perturbator; assembly: GCA_963942575.1. NCBI lineage: Eukaryota > Metazoa > Arthropoda > Insecta > Hymenoptera > Pompilidae > Priocnemis > Priocnemis perturbator. The sequence goes on along the minus strand of OZ012649.1, from coordinate 8,596,967 downwards.
GCGCACACTTTAATGCATATGCAGATACTCAAGGCCCCTGCTGTTTGCAAAACTTTTACCGCCTTTGCTACGTTCTGCATTATGACTTATACTTGCGTAATGTGCGCGATGTACTATGCTAATGCATAGACGAACAATTGTAACCCTTCAGTGGGTCTTACGTGACGTTCCTGCACTTTCGTCGGATTACACGTTTATTAAAAACGGATTCGTTTCAACAATAATTGGCAAATTTACATTGATTATGTAATGTTTTTCAAAACATCTCCTTGATCGCGCGAACCTTGAACTTTTTCCTGGCGAATCAGCGGCACGGACAGAAGTTTCGCACCGTGCAATAGCTTGCTTGGCCGGCCAGGATGACAAGCTCATTTCAATGGACGGTGCATCTACGAGACAAATTAGCCGAGATCTACGGACGTAGATGAGACGGTTGATCATCAATTAAATCAATTAAACAATAAACTGCTGCTTGGGTAAGTTTGTAAGACTATTGTATCGAGTAGTAGTTGTTAAAGATTTCGAGGTTGCGTTAGCTGCATTCAAAGTAAGTAAAAATGACTCGCGCGCGATACGAATTTGATAACACGCAAATCACGTACGGGTAATCAGTTTATCTCTGCCATTTGCAACGCAATGCGATCGCATGCGCCTTCGGCAAAATGCAAGGCGCTGTACTTTATGTACAGTGACTCAAGTGTGATGGAAGACGCTTTTGATGCGTCCGGTTTTTTGAGAAGGTTGGACCGGGCGTGCATGCTATTTCGGGATGAGTGACATTAACTTGTACCTGAACGTCGCTTGTGACCAGTGCGTTGTTAGGATCAATATACAGTCTCGAATCTGAGGTTATGTAGGTATCTTGTCAGATTGTAGATAATATAAGAACTGTCACTTTCATTATCCGTACACATAAGATGAGCCTCATGCATGTCTTACAACTTGTACACATAAATATTAGTGGTCTTACAATTCTGTTCACAGTACCCGTAGAAATTATGGAAATACAAGAAAGAATAGTTCATAGAAAATCTCTTCGCACAATCTTACACCTTATACCACAACGTATATCAGAGGCTGTGGAGCATTTCTTCTATCAGTAAGTTATTCGCTCATTTTTTGAAAGACCCACGTGACGCTATTTCTTGCTAACTTTGTGATATTGTCTAGTCTTGGGCTACGAATTGCTCAACAGCCTCAGAGATGGCTCTTTGGCAGTTTTGTTATAATATCAATTTGTCTCAGTGGGTTATTTTGTTTTCGACAAGAAAAAAATCCATTGAAACTATGGGTACCACCTGATTCTGATTTCGTACATGACACTGAATGGTTAATGACAAAGTTTGGGGAAGGGCTGCGCATACAAACAATGATAATGACTGGGGATAATATATTAGAGCCGCAAGCTCTGGTTAAAGTACGTATTAATAGATTAGGAATTGAAATATAAAGATAAGCATACATTACCGATAACTGTTTTAGTTAAATGAAATTACAAAGCAAGTGATCTCGACACGAACAAGTAATAACAAAACATCATGGACTGATGTGTGTTTTAAGTATGTAATTCCATATATACATTGCCTTTATACTTAGAAGATACAGTAAGAATAGTCAGAGTAAGATGTAGTATCATTTAACAGAGTACCTGCTATAACAGCAATAATGGAATCTAATGATAGGATTAGAAGAAGTATTGATACTTTTGATGATGACTTTTTTGATGAAGCACCTGAGGTGACGATGAATAAAACCGTTTTTGAACCATCGGTTCATCTTGATAACCAGCTCTATTGCAAGATATTTAACACTCTGCCAAGAGCATGCCTTTTGCTTAATATTCTTGATATTTGGAATTTTGATAGCAGTAAAATAGAAATAGATACCAACGAGGATATTATTAGAAAGATAAATACCGTTCATATTAGTCCGACATTGGGCCATTTTATGAATTTTACCGATCTCCTTGGCGGCGTTATATTTGATGAACAAGGCAGAATAGTAGCTGCCAAAGCTGTAAAAACACAATGGATGGTTTATGTAAATTTTTCCAATGTAAATATGGATAAGCAAGGAAATGATGCAGGAACAGCTGATTGGGTAAGGTAAGTTGCGGCGAAGGCCTCAATCGTTAGGATGTTCGTTTTTAAATGAACACCAGGGCCAGATCACACAATATGCGTATGTAACATGAAGAAAATGCTTTTCAGAATATTTCAAAATATTTCAAGTGATTTGGACGTTATTTAAATTTTATGATGTCTTGTTGGGGTCATGCGTACAGACTTTGTTGCTTAATAATCCAACACTTAAAAAGGTCTAGTCAGATCTTTCTTGATGTCCAGTAAGCACAAAATGAAAAGTTTTCCGTAGACGCTGATATTCACTCACTTTTTTCAATTTATGTCATGCATCTTAAACTGATCCGCATACTTTTTTTTTCAAATTTACGTATAGCATTTTGCGTAGCGAATTATTTAACGCTTACAATTACAACAAAATGTAATCATATGCAACTTAGGCAACAGCAGATGTAATGGACTGGGAAAAAGCGTACTTGCGGGTGTTAAAGAAAAATGCAATAGAGTTAGTACGTGCCAAAGATGTAAATCAATCCCTCGAATTATGGTACGAAGCAGGACGAAGTTTCGGGGATATCAGTTCGACAACGTTATTTCAGGATATCGATAAATTGGCCATAGGAATAATTTTAATGTTCATGTACGTTTTGGTGATCCTCTCAAAATTTAATTGGGTCGAGTGGCGGGTAAGCAAAAGCTCTTATACAAGGGAATCATATAAAGAATTCAGTGCCTGCATTTGGTAATTTTAACGCGCAGTTTTGCCTCACCGCTACCGGTCTTCTATGCGTCGGAGGTGCATTCATCGTGGCTGTCGGGCTGTGTTCATTAATTGGGATACCTTATGGTCCCGTGCATACATCTTTACCCTTCATGCTTCTCGGTCTCGGCGTAGACGATATTTTTGTCATGATGGCATCTTGGAATCAAATCCACACGTCAGAAAGAAATCGGGAGAAGCCGATGCATGAGAGGGTGGGCCTCATGTTAGGACATGCGGGCTCAGCAATTTGCATCACGTCTCTTACAGATGTTGTAGCCTTCGTTATAGGAGCTTCAACCGTACGTAGACAGTGGGAATGATAAGAAGTTTGCGCTTCTCTCGAAATAGGCCTGACGACAGTCTCATATTTTAGATTTTACCGTCCTTGCAGTCATTCTGCATTTACGCGGCAGTAGGGGTCCTGGTGACCTTCTTACTCCAGATTACATTTTTCGTGGGCTTCTTCAGTCTCGATGCTAAGCGAATGGAGAACAAAAGGAACGGTATACTGCCATGTATTGTTCATCGAAATTTTGTGTTGAAACCCGTGAATCCTAGTGAAACGTTGTCATGGAAGTTTATTCATCGTCTATACTCGGGAGTTGTTTTAACGGTACCTGGGAAAGTGGTCATTTTGCTGATAACAATTGCTGCTGCGTCCGCGGGGATCGTGGGATCTCTTCAGTTGGAACAATGGTTCGATCCTAAATGGTTCCTCCCCAAAGACTCGTACTTGAGCGAATTTATAGCTGTACGACACCAATACTATTCTCAGCGTGGCTTCGATGCATCAGTGTTCATGGGAGACATTAATTATCCTTCTGAGTTTCCGAATATATTAGGATTGACAGAGCGATTGGCCAATTTATCATCCGTTGAAAGCGTTGACTCGTGGCCTGATCATTTCACCCAATTTGTCTCGACGTACTACCAAAAAGGTACGCTGTCGATTAGTCATTCAATTTAGGGATAGTTCGATAGAAAACTTATGATATCGTTCAACAATTTTAGACTTGACCACGACGACCCTCGACTACGACGACTTTCAGTTTTACCTCTCGAAATTCCTCTTCAGTCGTGCTGGCGGAAAGTATCAAAGAAATTTCCGTTGGAATGGGAAACTCATGTGCGGCGAGAGCGCGCCGAGAATTTTAATATCTAGCATAGATCTTTCGTTCGCCAAATTCTCCGGACCTCACGAATGGATCCCCGCGATGGATGACACTAAGCGTCTGGCCAAGGAATCTGGAATTCACGGCTTTGTCACGGTCTGGAGCAAGATGTTCGGTTCGTGGGTTACCGATAAACTTATCGCCCAAGAAGTGTTCCGCAACCTTTTACTCGCCCTAATCTGCGTGATGGCAACTACCGCGGTACTGATCGCCGAACTGCAAACTTGTTTTTGGATTCTCCTCTGCGTTCTTCTCACCCTTCTCAATGTATGTGGCTTCATGTTTTTCTGGGGACTGACGATAGACATCGTATCGTGCATCGGTGAGTACTCACCTTACACTAACGGTACACTGACAGTGCCGTAACTGCAGACATTCCGTTTCTCGCGTTGCACAATCACAGGCGATAATAGAATCTTAACGTTTATATCTTACCTTGACGTCCAACGTTATGTCGCACCTCGCCATGTTTGTCGTTCTCTCCTTCCAAAATTTATCCAAATGCATTGCCGCAAATCGTTCCACTCTCTCCGACGTTCCTTCTCTAACGTCCTGCTCCGAATTTTCGAATACACAGAGGGGAGTAGACGCTCCGTAGTCAGCGTAACTACGCCGATTGTTCGCAGGACTGGAGTTGGCGGTGGGACTGAGTGTTGATTATGCCGCTCACGTCGCACACGCTTTCTTGAACGCCGCTTCAAAGCAAGAACGTGGTCAGGACCGTACTATGAGGACTCTGATCGCGGTCCGACACATCGGCGCGGCTGTGGCTTTTGGAGCCGGTTCGACGATGCTTGGTCTTTCGATGATGTCCTTGTCGCAGGCTTACGTGTTCAGGGCCTTCTTCAAAATTTTCTTCTTGGTCATCATCTTCGGCCTCTGGCACGGCCTATTCTTACTTCCGGTCGTTCTCAGCACCATAGGCCCAAGAAGCCTTCGAAAGCACGAGGATGACGTTCGGCCTGAGAAAGTTGATGCCAACACGGACAACGAGGTGACCAGGCCGTTTAACAAAGACACAGATAATACATGATCAATTTGCGCGCGTCGTGCTGGTTCTTTATCAATAATATTTATTTTTGGTTCAATAAACATACAAAATTATTACACTATCCGTACTATTAATCACACATTTATACAAAAATAATAATAAAAAGTCGGATAACTTAAAAACGGCGTTATTTATAATATTTATATAATATATATTAAGATTAAAAAAGAATGAAAAAAAAAACACAAGTACAAAGTAATGTAGCAAGGTGTTGATATAGATTTATTATTATTAATTATTGATCGGAAAGGAACATGACTATTATAAACGTAACGTAATCGTGTGTCTTGCTGGATGCATTATTTTTTCGTTTTTATGTATAATCGTAATTAATGTTTATGACGTAAAAATGAGCGGCGAGGGAGCGACCCCGGGATTGATTGGCATGCTCCCTCCGCTGCCTCTCTCAGTCTTGCACAGTCCATAGACATTCGCTCTTTCGCGCGCTTCCTCACTCCTCTTTTTCCATCTCGCTTCCATATTTCCCTGTCAGCTCGCAGAAAAATCGTCAGACGGTGATTGCGATATTTCTTGTCTCGCCCGCGAAATCTTATATCCGTCCAGTGGCTTCTCCACGGTGTGATTTCGCAAAACAGTCGTTGAATCGGTATAAAATGATTCTGCGATGGCTCGCGTCCTCTCCAACGTAGATTGAAAGGGAACAAGCGTTCTAAGAGTGTTCGATGGAAGCGTCAGATAGACAATGCGGAGGAGAAAGGCAACGACACATTCTCACTCGCGCAATAAAGCACACATTCGTACGCACTCGCGCGACCTTGCATTCCCACACATTTTCTCGATTCTTGGCGCGCGCACATCCTTCTTTACTATTCATCCACATTCAAGCACACACGACGGTAGTAGACTGCCGGGGCAGCAAAAGCCACGCACGAACGATACGGCAATTAGTACACATCTCAATATCTTACTTAGCCTCGAATTTTACAAATTGGGATCGTACATTCCATAATTAATGAGGAACCATCGATACAATAATAATATTTACTTAGCAAAACGTGCCGATCGATAGTGTGGCGAAGGACGCGTGATGTGAGCACATTTAAATGCGGTACAAGAGTGGGGTTGGGGCACGGGGGTGGGATCGGAGGGACACACAGACCGGAGATAGGAGAGGATGATGAACGACGACGAAGACGTTGATGCGGATGTGAATAATGATGATGCTGATGATGACGATGATGATACGACGACGATGATGATGATAATGATAATGATGATGACGATGATGACAGTGATGACGATAATAATGAGGACGATAAGGAAGAGGCGGCGGGTTCTCGGGAGCGTGTTTGGTGACCGGGTGAGGGTGGGGGTGGTGGTGGTGGTGGACGATCGAGAGGAAGTTGCACGTCTGCTCGCCAGGAATTCAAGGTACACGCACTTAAGGGGTACACGCATGGGAAAGACACTCAGGGCAGACAGACACTGACATAGAGACTAGGCTACCGACTATATGTGTATACCTATCTAAAAACGTGTAAGTCATGCGTACGCACCGCGTACACACACCCGGTACGCTCGCACTCCGCCCGCCTTTTGCGCATTATAATTATTATAACGCTCGCGCGCTCGCGCGCACATCATTCACGAGCACGCGCGCGTCGCTCTCGTCCGTTTTTGCTTCGCTTTTATCATTATTTTTTCTCTCTTTTATTATCCGCTTCCTCTCATCATTATTTTTTCTTCATGTAATCCTCCGTTAATTAATTTTAATCAGCGTTGTCGCGTCGTAATCATGTAGTTGTTTCTCTCTCTCTCTCGCTCTCGCTTTTTTTTTTATTCATTATTCCCTTCGTCTTCCCCACTCTCACTTTCTCTCTCTCTCTCTTTCTCTCTCTTTAATAGTAAAACGCTATGTAGTCTTTATTACTCAAGCTTATGCCCAAAAATCTACCAGAGGCACTTTGGGTTTATTAGTACCATTTTGAAGTCGGCGTGCGCGGGGGAGGGCACCGCACGCCCTTCGTCCTCGTCGTCGCACGATGAGAGCGGGCGAACAAACAACGCGAGCTGATTTATCGTTCACGCGTTCGTTCTCTCCTTCCTCCGAAGTTTCTTCGATCTCGTCCTCCTCCTGCTCCTCTTTGCTACCCTCGAGAGACGCTACCTTGCATGACACATCGTCCAATTGCCTCGTCCTCGTGAATTTTTATACCCTGTCTGGCCTTGCCTTTCCACCGCTTACTTTGCAAACACGTGCACGCTTGCCAATTTTTATTCGCAATCTTCCGACGCACTCTTTCCCCTTTGCTTCCACCCCCTCCCCCTCCCTCCACCCCAATTGTTTTTCCCTTCCCATAGCCTACCGTATCTTTCCCTGCTTCTTCGTTCGCCTTACCTTTTCCACACACGGTCGTTCCGATGTTTTTTGAGCAATAAATACTTTCTCCACAGACAACTGCACATTGAATTGACGCACAGGACACGCACGCACGCACACTCGTCGGGCAAACCGGCCATTCGTTCATCGAGTCGATCGCCTCAATACCCTGCGGCAGCCTTTTCCGCGACAATGATGTAAAACCCGTTTTCGAGACTGAGACCATTCGTGCGTTACAAGAGGTTCTTCGACATCGTCCGTCAATATTCATATCCAAGCTAAAGTACCGATGAGAATCTGCTGCTTTCTAAAACTGCGCGATAATTGATGTAAAGTTCAATTTTTTTAACTGAAAATTCGTCGAATAACTTTAATTACGGGTACCGACAGACAATTTTCCATTTGGAGCGACAGTTTACCGAGAATTGAGTACCGCGTTCACCGCGCGATCGACTCTCACGTTCACTCCCATCCTCTCGCAGCCAGCACATTCTCTCGCACACCAATATGGCTACATCCACGAAGTTAATGTTACGCTTTTTTAATTAATGATTATCAATTCATATCAATTCAATATCAATGTATTACAATCAGACAATACTCAACAGTGATCGTTATTCATTATATATTACAATAATTAAGAGTGACAACAACATGACGACGGAGGCGTTGAAGCATTACAGGGGAGAGAGAACGATAGAGACAGATTAGAGACGGACAGAGTTAGAGATAGGCGGAGAGACAGAAAGGAGGATGAGAAAGAGTAGGATGAAGGGGGCTTTCGTCGACGGTGGACGCGTGTTAACTACGAGTATGTGATGAACACGAAGGGGGTGTGGGGTTCCAATGATAATTACGAGAACGCTGATGACGACGATAGGCTATATCGGTGAGGGATGCACGACGAATGGGAATGATGAATGATTAATGGCAAAAATGGAACGATGATGAATTGGAGACCAAGGAGGGGAAGCACGCACACTCAACACAACCGTCACATCGAGCTGGCCTCGCGCGCGGCCATAGTCCATAGATTAATACCTACTAACTAATACACAGTCTGTCTCCGTTACGCGGATGACTTCTTCTTCCTCTTCATCTTCTTCCGCATTTCGGATGCGTGCACGTATAGATAACACGCGTGGCGCGCGTACGCGAAGTTACGAGCCGAAACGACACGCTGACAACGTTTTACGTGCGCGATCACGTTCCAATGATATCTCGCGTCGTCGCATTCTTTCTTTTGCGACAAGAAGCACTTGTCTCGCCCGTCGTCGGCACTCTGCGTACGCGCGCCCCTTCGATATTGCGTATACATTCACACACACGTTTGCGTCGGTATAAAGTGTATATATGTACACATATACATACGACATACCATCCATGTATATATAATATACCCATATCGTTTAATTAATCATCGTTATCGTTAATTATCGTTATCCCTTAAAATTCGTCAGTTCGTAATTCAAAAAATTTTTCAGCTAGTTAGCGGTGGATGGAAATGTTTCTTCGTTAAAAATCGCCGATCCCGATCGCGCGTGCGATCGGCCGTTTAAACACATTTACAAATATCCGATCGATCGGCCGATTCGTTCACTCTTCACATCTATCACTAATGTCTATTATTTCGTTCGTTTAAAACCCCGTCCGTCCTCGACCGCGGCGCATCCGTAGCCACGATAATAATTCCGAGGACGAACACTTCGATTTTTCCGGTTTTTCTGTTTTTTTTTTCTTCTTCAACTCCTCTCCTTACAAATTCGGCCGTCGAAGGTGTGAGCGTACATTAATATCCTATTACAATTATTCATGATTTTGGTATTTTATGTACAGTATATGCGTGGCATGCGCTATGATTAATCGCCGCACACCTATCGAAGCAGCGACCATTTTGAGAAGACTTTGTCACACGTATTTTCTTTAACACTTAGTCCCTTAAATTAACTTGTTGCCGTTTTACTTCGATCCTCTCGATTCACGCCTGAGTCCCGATATATCGTTTCACTTTGAATCCGTTCTACCAGGCGGAGAAAACTGGCTTGCGATAAAGAACCTGAGACGATCGATTATACCGTAGTAGGCCGCCAGTCCTCTTAATAAGTGCTCTGTCTCGTCCGGAACAAACACCACCCTATAGTCGCGACTGAAGACGCCTATTCAGCAGGGCAGCTCCTGGCGAGCGGGTTTCGTGAGGTGTTTCAAGGAGTTCATGGTACATCAGGGGTTGGAGTCCGCAGCCATTATATTATGCACCTGCTCGAGCTTGTATGCGAGTCTCTGCTTCTGCGAGAATTCATCCTCCTCAAGAGTGACTATCAGCTGTTCGTTGTATTTGCCCGCGTACGTGTATAATTCGTGCAGGGCGCAATTCGTGTTGAACTCCGTTGTATGCAACTAAAGGAAATAAATGGGGACATTATAATTATGCATCGAGGATGCGAGGAACAGATACGTTATGGAGGACGTGATAAATACCCTTGATTCTTCAGCAAGCATGGCGTTCATATCCTGATCGGATATGGCTGGCATGGCTTTGATATCTGAGTAGTAACGTTCTACCCAATCTTTGTACACTGGAATGTCCTTTGCGTAAAGCAGCTTGGAACTGGGAGAATCCTTACCTGCGATAGCAGATTAACAATGTTATAACGTCATCCGGAAGACACACTTGAAACAGTGAGTTGACGTTCGATACAAACCTAATCTATGATCCGACGTAGAACAACTGTCCATAAACGTCTGCGCGACTACAGAGAGACAAGAGTCCACAATGTTCGACTTGTGGATGTCGAATATGAAGTTCGGATTCTTGATAAGGTTCACCCAAAACCTGAGAGGAAGGGAATTGCTCTTCCATGTGTGGACCACTTCGGGATCGGATATGCCGTGCTGCAAGGCCTGGTCGTCCATGAAATCGAACATGTACTTTATGGCGAGAGGAAGAGCGGAGCCTCTGTGAGCGGTGCTGAAGATCGTCTCGAAGAGGTCGTCCACGAATTTCTGAAGAGTACCCTTGGTGGCCAGTAACCTCGTCAGATAGATCTCCGAGACCATCTTGTTCCCACGATCGCCCTCCTTTCGTGCATCGGAGTCGTGATGCTTGACGAGATGCCAGCATTTCAGACCGCCGTCGTGATTCTGATTGAGCGGTGAAGTCGCACGAGAGAGCGGTGGGCTGGCCGAACTAAATTTACTAAGGTTCAAAGTCTCATATTTGTGAGACTTGTCCGTCTTCTCTGAGAGGATCGAGAGATTGTAGATGGAGGACTGTTTCGAGACTAAGTTCAGCGATGCTCCATCCGGTACCCTGTAGTGATTCAGAGTGTTCCTCTTTTTCCATTCGCTCTCTGTCTTTGTCGTTGAGTCCTCGTCATAAAGGATCAACCTGCCCGATGCTCCGGTTCGCCATTCTGTACCAGAGAACATGACTATGTTACGCGAACGTGCAGGATGCGATACATCGGCGTTAGAATGAAGGTATCGTCGCCTCACCTAGGTCAAGATCATCCTTCCTAGGTCTTTGGCTGTAAGGAGTGGCCCTGTAAATGGTATCCAGCGCTTTCTCCTTCACCTGTGATATCGTGTCGCAATCGAGAACCTTGACCGGCACATTTTCCGTGTTGGGGTCCATGCCACCGACAAAAACGGTTTGTTGCGATATCGAGACATAGACGGTCTACGAGGGAGATAAAGTCATTATTTCTGGCACAGTGAAGTGAACGATGCGATAAAAACTATTCCAACCGATATTCTTACCATTGGTTTAAAGTCTATCGATTGTCTGATCAGTTTCTCCTCCGACAAGGAGTACCGTGCTTCGGATGTAATGGCGTCGACGGGTCCTTTGTCAACCTGTTGTTTGACAGCGCGAAACAGCACGTACAATGGCTCGCCGGCGCATTCACGCATAAATTTATACAAGAGGAACGTGAACCAAGCAGACAGCATCTTTTCCGCAACACTCTCCGTTCTGGAAGATGAGCGACAACGCGTCATGTAAAATGGACTGGAAAATGGATGGAACGCCAGATATAACTGAAATCATGGAATACGTACCGTCTGAGGAATAGTTTCGGGTGGCTCTTACCCTCGGTGCATTTTTCTATAAGGTCAGCCAGCAGTGTTTTCAAGATATCCGTGCAATATTCCATCTTGCTCTGAAGCGTGACCATGATAAGACTCGCCACGTTAACTCTGTCCCTCATCGAGAAATATCGATTGCTTTCAAGAGTACGAACGAAAAGAAGCAAGAAAGTCTTGTTCATTATCAGCTGTCCGAACAATCGAAGTCCTTTCTCTTTTCTCACGAGTTCTGGCCTATCCCATTGTAATACTGGACTATTATCGTCGCTAGGGAATAATATCATCATGGCATACGTTCTGTAGTCCAGGAACGGTATGCCGCCACTGGTCAAGTCGCCGGTAAGATCGGTCATCTCCGTCTGAAGTTCGGCAAAAGCTTCTTTACATTCCGCGGCGACACGTAGCTCAAGAATGTCCATCTGCTCCTGCATATTCTTCAGCACTCTGTTACTCTCGGTGGATTTTCGACGGTAAGCAATGAGGAAAGCGATGAAGACGAATACGAGGATAACGATTGCCGCGATGACGCCTATGAGTGCCGGTTTCGACAATGGTCCATTGATTCCAGCTGGCAGTGCGTAACTGAGTTTGCCGATGTTGTAACGAAGTGTTCCACCGACAATTACTATTACCTCCGGCAATTCCTGTTTATTGGGCAGGCCCTCCGAATCGAGCGCCGGCGGTTGAACGGTCGGTGGTCTACAGGTGAGCTGTTGCCTCGATAGCGAGGTGACATTACAAAATGAATTTCCAATCTGAACGACGACGTCGGATTCTTGGCAGGCACGATCGAGATGCTGGCCGTTGATCGTGAGGTAGTCGCTCTTGTAGTATTTCACTTCTTCCTCGAATACCTCGTAAATTGGGTTCGGATAGACGAGGAAGTGATTAAAGGCGCGCTGCGTTAGATTTTGCACGCCAGTCACGTTGTCCATGCGGAATCCGTACTCCAGCTGAAGAGGTCTTTCTGCATCGAGAACAACGTGTTCTGGGACCTCGATCGTGGGTGACTTGCAGGTCATACTCTCTTGACTGAGAACCTCGCATTGCGAAACGAACATTTTCTCGTCGTAGTAGACGTACATTTGTGGACTCTGAATGTAGCCGAGGTTCTTGCCGGTTACGGAAATCTTTATGCCACCCGCTGGTATGCCCTTAGGTATTTTCATTTGACCTGCAACCCCACTCTCAACACTCTCGATCGTGGGATCATCGACGTATTCGAAGAAGCCCTCGTACAGTCGATGACCACCGTCAAATATCATTTTCAATACGCCACTTCCCTTCTTATCACTTGAACTGGTCATGCATAACGCTTCGTTCAATTCGGCGCTAATTATTGAACAGGGAAGCTCGTTGATATATGCGCGGATTCTGCTACCGGCGTTCATATAGTTCCCGGTTATCTTGATGGTCGTGCCACCGCTCATTGGGCCGTGTTTAGGGGAAATCGATATGATTTGAGGATCGACGAACTCGAAATTGTAGTCTGATTGGCCGCGGAAGTCTTCAATTTTGACAATCACAGGACCTCTCTTGCCCTTCGGACTCCCTGGTCCATCGACCCGACATACTATCTGCTTCGTGCGAATGTAGAGCTCCTCGTAGGGCAAACATACCAGTCCGGCGACCGAAACTCCTTCATTGATGTCCTGGGTTGAGATGATAGAGTGATTAGGCAACAGACTCGACATTTAGCTTTCGCATGATCGTAGGATGCGGAAAACGATGAAATTCTTACCTTGAATGTCTTGCCCAGATTAATGCCGCGTATCGTCACGTTCGTATTACCTTCCCAGGGACCCATGACAGGCTCGAACGAGTGGATTTCCGGATTCGGGCAGGTCTGATTCCTGTTGAGCCACATGCCGACGCCGCTGTCGCATTGTTCTTTCACCTCGCACCTGTCCGAGCTCTGGCACCAACCACATCCGTACTTTTTCGCCAACGCCAAGCACATGCCACAATTGTCGGCCATGTCCCGGCACCTGTATATTACCAGATGAATATTGTCCGGATTGTCGAGAGGTTTTGAGCCGCCCCAAATCACCGCGAACGGAACCGTGATGTTGGGAGCGTGAGAAGTATACGTGAATTCAGTCTCTTCGCAGTAAATTGTGTCAGCTAACAATCTGGCGTTCACGCTGGTCACGCGGCCCTCAATGTTGAATTGACAGACGAAACGCGTCTGAATGATGAATTGCTACAAAGATACATGGTATCGATTCGATCAATACGAACTTTATGAGAATAGTTCAGGAGCAGAGTATGAGATATCCGTTTTCCCTACTTACCCCTATGATATGTACTTTGACTCGTATCGCCTTTTTTATACCGGAAGACACGAGGATCTCCTGAGAATCGGTGGCATTTATGGTGGGGCAGAATCCTGGTCCGCTTCTGTAACTTGGCCCCATTCTCTGCAAATAGCAATATATCCAATAATCCCGTCTGCCTTATCATAATCTTGGAGGATATCGGCGAAATGTTTACTTACGCTGACTCCGGTGACGAGAATATCGTTCCTACAATTCTCGGCAGTATCGTGAGTGCATCTGTGCCCGTCGACGCACCAATCGCACGGGAAACTGGAGGACACGCACTGCGTGCAGGAGCTGTACGTGTTGCAATCGAAGAACGTGAAATTGGTCGCTACCAAATCCGGCCCATTGGTCATACGGACCGACAGCTTGGCGGTAAAATGATGCTGGCCCGGGGGTATCGAGGGCAGGAGGTCGGTCCTGGGTGTGGTGCAGTTCACGCCGTACGATTTCCTCGATGCGTTCGTTATCAGCGTCTTATCAAGTGCCGAGAATGCGCAGAGAAACTGTCCGGAGAGGCTGGGCAGGTTCTCGATCGCCAGGTCAAGAGTCCTGGCGGTTGTGCGCTGTAGTTGATCCGGGGTCACGGTGGTGATAGTTGTGCATCGGCCACTTTTGTACGATATCCAGTAGAGAGGATCCTTGGCAGCGTCCTGACAGTCGCTGCGAAGGTTGCATTTATTCTCCAACGAACACCAGCCGCAGTAGGGATCTTTTGCGCCTAGACAATCCCAGCAGGTTTTGTACACGGAGCACTCCTGTACCTTCACCTTCGACACTTTCTTCTCGGTGAGGACGTACAGATGCATGAGCTGTGAGTCGAAGAGCAAGTCTGGGTTCACGGGGGAACCTGGGTCGATCTCGAGGTCGCCGTACTCCAGTGCCAGTGTTGAGCTCTCCACGACGACCTGAAACAATAAACGTGTGTGATATTCTGATGGAATCGACAGTCGTCGTATCGGGTAAAACGTTTAGAAAAGACTATCCGAGAGAAGCGGGCGCGGCGAACTGGAAAGTTTTTATGGCCGACATTATCGTGAAACATAAAAATCGTTGTAACTGAGATTTATCGTGATATGTGGCAGGATGGAACTGCCAATTCCGTGTCAATGAACCGGCGGATACGTTCTCCGGCGAGCCATTACGATCGACACGCCGCGCCGCCGGATCGATGATGGTCGGAAATGTCCGGCGATGTTTCCAGAAAAAGCGCATAATTTATTTTAAGGAAATGTCTGCCGCCTCGCCAAATATCGACTGGCAGTTCAGACCGGGCAGAATAAAACATCTCATTGGATTTTCTGTATGACCGTAACGAACAAACGATTTCCGAACTCTTGCGCAAATATTTTCCAAGAGATTCGTCCGATAGCACGAAACCACGCTTCTATGTCAAACGTCAATGTTTCATTAACCCGTTAAAAAGGATTATTTTACGTGACAGTCAATGTGTTAATGTCCGATTAGTATCAATGCGTCTAATATAAATTCCGCTGCCACGAGCGCTCGTGCTCGCAGTTTTCACGGACAGGCGCTGCGGGTGTTTGCCGCTCTCTTCTTCGCTGTCTATCTGTCAGGTGCATTTCGTAGCGTTTATTCCCTCCATCTTCGCTGCGGAGTCTCATTCGCGGTCGCGGTTAAAGGGTCGCAAATTAAATTCTCAGCCCGGCGAGTCTTTCGCTTGATGGTAAAACGATGACGACAGGTAGAGAAGAGGATACTCTCTCTGCCTCTCCCACTCTCGTCTCTTTCTTTGCCGCGCGTTTGCGGGTCCATAATCTCTCAGCAGGATTATTCGCGTGCCTAATAAAAAGGCCAGACCTCCCTCACCGAATGGTAATAACAGTAATCGCCGCGGTGATAATCCCGCTGTACACGCGGACAGTCCAGTAGTGTACGGTTGACCCTTAATTATTATTCGAGCGCAAGGGTGCAAGGGTAAACGGAGAACGGCCAGTCCGTATATTAGCCATTTTGGCTCGCGAGTGGCCGTGCGACGGATACCTGCGTATTCGATCATACCGATGTCGATCTTAATTGAGCCGAAGCTCCGTTAACGGTCCTCACAAAATTCATCCCACCAAGATTATGCGATGCAGGGGTCGTTAAGTTGACCGGTGTACACTTTCCACGTCGGCGGAACGAGCATGGTGCTCGTTAATATTTTTGAAAAAAAATCGAATAATCGTTATACATGAAATTTTAGAAAGTGCCCAACTCCCGATCCCTGTCGTACCGCCTAGCACCGCCAGCGAGATAGGCTACCAGGGGCAATTACAGTTCGATGTTAGACGCTAACAACTCGAGATACGCGGGCCGTTGTAAAGAGGAACAATTTAGAGTACCTACGCCGATGAGCAGCGCTAACGAACATTCTGACACGGGGGAGTACCGATCGGCGCGCAGAAGAACGAAACTATGAGATTCCACGAGGTCCTGGCAAGTTCCCGCGATGCAAGCAAGCAAGCGGCGGCCCCCCTGTGAACCTTGCCCGACTCTGGCCATCGTTCAAGACGGCCAACTTGACCGCCCGGACTATGTTGCAATCACGACTATACAAAGAAGGCCAGGCACGTCGGATCGTGCGGAATAATAACAATGATTAGCGCGCTACCGAGCGGGGCAGCAGTTAATTGTACACCTCGTTACTCTTGGGCCGAAAGAAGAGCGGCTCGTTGCTGTTTTTATTCCCTGGCGCTCTCTCGACGTCGTTGGAGTTTACGCTGGGCGGCTGGGACGAAGGAGTCTCCGAGCGACGCGGACGTGTGCAACCGACGCCAGACTCGCACGAGGGCAGCGCACAAAGAGCCTTAATAATCGTGCAGTACCGCGGTAAAACGAAGGTCATCAAGGGTCACGACGTTGGCAGAGAAACACAGCGGAGAGGAAGGATTTGGAGTGGACGGTCCTGTTCCTTTTCAGATGTTGTTGCTCGTTGTCTCGCTCAACCGCCTGCCACCGATCTTCGGGTTACAGCGCGCGACGATGTGCATCAAGGGAAAATAGTAATAATTGCGACGCTACCGAGGAGTAGGCGGACATCTTAATTACTCGCCTCGTTATTCTGCTGCTCTTCGCTTTTCTTCTCTCTCTCTCTCTCTCTCTCTCTCGTTTTTGTGCGGTCATTTTATGACACGGCCCTTCCTTCTCTTTAGCCCGACACTTTATGCCCCGCTTTCTCGTTCCCTCTTGCCTTCATTCACACGTTTCAGTTGCGCATGTGTAACGTGTCCGCAACTCCAATCCGGCAAAGCTGCATTGTAAAAAAACGAATCGGTCGTCGGCATTCCTGAATCGATTTCGAGTCAGGCGTGTTCATACGTCCCACGTAACCCGTGCTCGCACGTTCTCGCGCATTAATGCGGCTTGGCCGAGAAACGTAGCACCTTAAGCGCGCTGTACACTCGCGACACTCGCAGGAATTACCGAAATGTAACGTCACGTCGCATAACGAGAGGTGGTTTCGACGTTAGCGAATATCCACGTCGTTCGGTCTCAACTTTACGTCATCGACCTCGTGTACTGCGAGCGATAATCCAACTAGTTGTCCTTGAGATGATTCGAACGATCAATGAATTCGCCTAAAGGACGTCGGACGCGCTCGAATTTGCGTGTGAGTGAACCTTAACGTTCGTCGCTTTTATCTTGACACAGGACGCGCTTCTGCATATTGTCAAGATGCCATGGAGTCCCTTGACAGGCTCATGGTTCGACGCGAGCACACGACACGATTAAGTCGAGAGATGTGCGTGCCGACTGGAGTTGCACGTGCGTGCATTTTCTCCGAGGCGCACGTGTATGTGCACAGGAGGCAAATACAGGCGCACGCGACGCCTACCTTGACGCGCGTACACGCAAGCGGAATCGGGAATACGACACGCGCGCGGAATCTCTTTGGAATTTTTAAATGCATTCTTCGCCGCGGTCGCCATGAGAGACGGCTTTCCTTTTCCACGTCCCCGCGCTTCCCCTCGTCGTTTACGGACTTCCAGATTTTCTTCCTCGAAGCGTCGAGGAAAAGCGGAAAACGGATTTCCTCCGAATCGTCGGGAGGATGAGAAGGAAATCGCGGACAGAAAGTAGACGGGCGATAGTCGCCTGCCAAAGTTCTCTTGCAATTCACCTTTGGCTCTGCAGAAATTTGTTACGGATATTTATAGCGTCCTCGCTATCGTTCCACCCGATTTCCCACGATATTCTATTCTGGTAGATGGAATTAAGTGGAAAATTCACAATGAGCCGTTATTGACGACGGCCGCGAGACTACACTCGATTCAGATATAGTCTATCGTCTTTCAATTATTTTACTATTGCCAAAGTGACGCTCGAGGATCGGGATAACGTTACGCAAACTCTCGAAACTTCTCTTCTTCGTTCGCCTCGTGCACGAGTCCGCCACTTGTCCGTCGTTGTCGGTAACGTCCTATCGAGATTAATTGCCATCGAATCGTCGAATCGAATTGCCGTCGAGATGGTCGGTAGAAGGATGGGGGATGGAAAGAGGAAAAGGTGGAACGCGGCGAGAGGGGACGGAAAAAAGAATCTCATCTCGCAAAGTCTAATTAAGCGACCCCGCTGGAGAAGGTTTAGGTGCTTCGATAAAAGTGATGTGGGGGAAAGGAGGCTCGTGGACGGAGGGGGTGGTGAAATTAATACAATCGACATTTTCCCCGTGCAAGCCAATTAATTCGTTCGCGAGGCTTTGGTCCGGCTCTTTATAAGAGAGCGAAGAGCTAAAGTGTGCGTGTGTGAGAGAGAGGAGAGTGAAAAAGGAATTGAAAGAGAAGAGAATCGGTGATAGGTGGGTAGATAGGGTCGGAGAAAGGGCAGGGCAAAGGTAGCACTCCGAAACCGAGAATGGAGCTAATCGGATTTTTCCTATAAATCATACCCTCCCTTTCGCTTCGGCCTCTTCTTATTCCAATGCCATTCGAATTCTAACGACTTTACGATGAACGTTCGTCCCGGAAAAAGACGCACGCCAGTCCTTTCGCCCCCTGCTCGATCTGTCTCTTACGCGGACTCGGACATGTCGTCAACAGCTGGTGCCGATGCAAATGGCTTCTGAACAAGTTGCCAGTTGCTGTTCCGGATATACGGGACGTGCAAGCGTGCTCGGATGCTTATCGTTCACAGGAAATTCATAACGCGAACAATAAACTCTACCGATTTGCGAACGCGTACTCGTGTCGACGGAATTACAAAGTGTTGCGTGGAAGCGAATGCCACTCGGGGAAAAAGAGGGAAAAGCGCCGGGTGTAAAAATTTAATTTCGCAAAAATCGTCTCGTCCCGCCCATTCCCGAGTTTCGCGCCTCGACTCAGGGGCGGAAAATGTTTACAGGCAGACATGCCGCAAGATATATCGCGCACCGTGCACATCTCCCTATCACAGGGTATATTGCACCGGCGAGCAAAATATAGATCCCTTAGAACAAGAAAAGTGGGTCGTTACGTCGAGAATTCGCCGTGGAAGCCGTTTCGTGTCGATGTACCTACACAGCCACCCCCCGCTGTATCGCGTTCGGGCAAATGTCTACTTACACCGACACCCCCGCAGCCACCCACACTCCCGCGTATATTATATACACGGCGGGCTTGTATATAAAACATCGGGGGGTGCGCATAAAGCCGGCAATTACCCCTCGGACGACGTAATGGCGTAACCTTATTTACATTCCGGATTTCCAATAATGCAATTCATTAGTCTCGAAACTAGTCTAGCCTGAGGAAACAATGGCGCGTCTGCGGAGCTCTGACAAGGAGAAGGTCTCACTTCCAGATTGAACTTTGGGAAACGGTTCCCAGCACATTGTCGCATCCTCCGAGACATCAAAAATCTCAAATACATTCCGTGCCGTGGACTTTGTTTAACGATAATTCAATTATTTTCTCAACAATGTGCGTTTTCGAAAGTTCGATCCAGAAGTGAGACGCTTTCGTGTCCTTATTCTTTTACGTCTTCTTCCCTTCCATATCCCGTTCCCGGAACCTTCCCACAACCGATGCCTCTTACGCTTACGCTCTTCGTGGTTCCCTTCTCTTTACTTCGCGCCATCTCGCAAACCCACCGCGACCTCAAACTTCCGTTTCCCCTTTTCTTTTTTGCACCGGAAATCACCGAGCCATCGTTCCGGCTTGAAGAATGCAAAATAATTCGATAAGAATCGCGCTTTCGTTAGGCGCGCCCCAAGATTCGATTTGTATCATTTCCAACAGGCAAATTCATTTTTCCTGAATCGCACAACATTCGCCACCTCTTCTTCCCTTCGTTGCCCTCGGTTCCCCATTCCGTAACTAACGTCTGATTCTTCTTAATGGCTCTCGCGTCTGAACTATCGTTCTCTCTCTCTTGCTCGTGGCACTCACTCTTCCAACGCCGTGCATTTCTCTTTTCTTCCATCTTTTCCCCGCATCCTCTTTCGCTCCCTCTGCCGTATTGCCCATTACCCTTTAACGTTCCAGGGACGCAGTAGCGTGAGCGAGGTGGAGCCGGGAGTAGGTGGAAGGTGCTGATGGCCCAGTGACGTAGAATGCCGTTGTTTACGACGGTGGAATATAATTTAGGGTTGCCGGCGGCGAGGCGCTTTAGTACGTTACATACTTTTTCGCCCAGCTCACGTATAATCACGAAGCCGAGAAAAAGAAGATTGCGCAACGGTCGAACGCGCAGCAACGTTACTCCGCAGACTCTCCGATACTTCACTTTCTCTCGACATCGCACCTACGTATTGCCCTAATCATTCTGCCGTTTCCCGATTGACGATGTCGATTGATGGATAGTCGGCGAGGTGTAACTTCCGTAAAATGACGGCGCGCATCTCGAATTGAGTTTGGAGCGGACAGAAAGCGACGCGACGGAGGGAGGTAAAGTAGAAGGGTTGAGAACTTGATTTGAGGGAAATGTCGGTCCCTACGCCAGTGGCCCGCAAGAGGGATGGTGGAGCTAGCGGAAAACGATGGTGGCGGAGGTGGTGTTGCCGTTGGTGGGAGAAGTGTATGCGCGACTATCGATTGCGCCCAAAGATTTACGATTAAACTCGTGCTTTACGCATGCCTCGTGTCAATTATCTCGCCGAACGGTCGTGCGCCGTTACTTCCAGTTGGCCCGTTACAATCCGCTCTCGTCCTTTTTTCCGCATGGAATAATGAACTCGTCCTCGACAGCGGCAGTGGAGGTGGAGAAGGGAAAAATTGTTGAGAACCGAATTTTTCTTCTCGTCAGGCCGCTTCGTCGTTTTGAGCGAAGTAATGTGACGTCAATTTCCACGGCACGAACGCTAAAACCAGCAGCAACAGCAGTACCTTTGAAAGTTGCTCGATAAAACGGGGATGGTCTGGCGCGCTCGGAGGACGAAGAATGTTGCAGACGTAGTTCCGGAACGTCATCGACGGGCGTATGCTTCTGACGGGGCGGAAGGTTCGCTATTCGAAAATATGAGCGCGGATGCGCAATTTCCGACAGGTGCGTCTGGAGTGCGTTTCACGAGGACACGTGCGCCGCAAATTTCCGTCTTTACGAGTAGAGACTATCGCGCAGATTCGTATCTCTTGCCGGGACTTGGCAGCGAGAGTCGAAGAAAGCGAGCGAAAGGAAAAAAGGCAGAAAATAAGAGAGATGAAACAAAAATACTTCCGTCTAAATGCAGCGCAACCGACGATCCCGGAGGGCCGTCTCGCTCGAGTGCCGGAAAGTTTGGCAGGCCTGGCTTTTTATCCCTAGACCAGACGTAAAGGGGCGTACTTACACACTCCATACCCTCTCCTGCTCCTCCCTCTTTCGAGTCCCCTGGCCCGATATAGGTATATCCGCCGACGGCTTCCTTTCGTCTCGACGAGACGTTAAAAATCCCCCGGTTTCGAGGCCCTCGAAAAAGGCGCGGTGCCTATATCCTCCCGTCGCCTACCCTCTTCCTAGCCCCTTCCTAGCCAACAGCGCTGCCCGTCCCGAAGAAGTGCACTTATCGAATAACTCTCGAGAAAAGTCGTGGTAAACGTCCGGAGCTTTTGCTCTCGCTCGAAAATATCGCGCTTGGCCCCTTACGGGAGTGGACGCGACGTCAGTAGTAGTCGGCACGGTAAACGTCCGAGCGTATCGATAATTTACCTTAAACCATCGATTAGCTCCGGAAAATTGAAGACTGATTGAAGCTTGCCATTCGACACCTCGCAGTTTCCCGTACGATCGCTTCCCGGTATTTTACTCGCGATAATGATCGGCGTCGCGTTCGAAAGGAAGAATCTATACGGGAGCGTAATATATTCGTGATCGAAATTACAGGAAGCGCAACGGTAGATCGGGCTTCCTTGGTTTCGCTGGGCTGTGAGCTCCTCTCTATCCGTTCGTCGCCGCGGAGTCTCAATTTCTCGTGCGGCCGAAAAACTCGAAAGAGTAAACCGGAGAGTCGGAGTCGGAGTCGGAGAGGGCGATCGACGAATGGCGTCGATAATTGCCGTGATTAAGGCGCGGCGCGTCGGCGATCCGATTGGCCGGGACGGAAAATAACGGATACCGTTATCGAGCACCTTCGATCCTACTTCGATCGCTGCCATCCCGACTGCCATGCCGCTCGGATTCTCGAAAAGAGCGTAAAACTCGGGAAATTACCGTGACCCGGTCGGCGCCTGTAAAACGGATCGTGAGAAATTTCTTGGCGAACAAAGGGAGTCTGAGAGGACTCATCCTTCAAGACAGAGAGATAGAGAGAGCGCGCGCGCGCGTATCTTGACGAACTGTCGCCTTGACGTTAGTGCGCCGCGATACTTTGTTCGAGGCAAAAAGGGGAGAGAGTATTCCTCGCAACGGAATTAAATGAAAATACTCAGAGTCCTTGGCCTCAAAGCACTGGCACGTTAGATCCGGATGAGAGAAGGTCGGCGCAGAGGATGATCGAAGTGGAGAAAGATGATCGAAGCACCCGAAAAGGGGAAACAAAATAATAGAGTTACCAAACCGTGAGAAATTGACGCGAGAAGACGGAGGAGGCAGGAGAGATAAGGAAAGCGTTGAGACGCGGCTTTGGAGAATGTCTTGCCATTGTCCCACGCTGACAAAGGGAGGTGTCCTAGGAGCGGGCATTAGCGCAATTAACAAGACGTAGCCTCTAATGCGCCATTGGAGCGCGGCCCTGGCACCGCGACGTGCTAAAGTAAAGGTCACGGGAGGAAGAGGAACGGATACATCATCAGAACGTCGCACAAGATGTCGTAATTACTAAATAAAGCTGGCGTTTCTCGTAATTAACGATCTAACGATCCGCCTGGCCGTCGCGGTTAATTGACTTGTCTAAGCGAGCGAATGAAAGACGCGCGAGCGGCGCGACCGCTTTGACGTGGCGTACAATACGCTAATGTGGTATTTATTTTTCGTGCCAATCGACGGGGCTGCGAGAACGAACGGGACCTCGGTGGCTTGCCTTCGTCGTTCGATAAATCGATGGAGGAGAGACGGACGTTCGATCAGTACTTTCAAAATTGATGCCAATTAAAGGGGCCGGATGCGCCAGTTTACGAAGGAAGCGGCTTCTTTACCGCTTGCAAAGTCGCCGTTAATTTTACCTCGCTGCCGACGCGACGGAAGGGTCCCGATTTTTAACGTCTCCTCTTTCCGCGCCAGTGAGCGAAGAAAAGTAAGACGGAGTGACGAAAATCGGCCCCGGCCAACCTTCCTCGAGAATTTCTAATCCAATTTCTGTCAAGTTTCTTTGCCGAGAAACAGAACGGCGGGAGTGGCGGGACGCGGCAACTTTCCGACAGGTCGGCGAAAAAGTTGCCCGTTAATTTGACTATCGCCGACGACGACGTAGCGTACAATGGCAGGGAATCGATGAAAATCGCTTCCAGATCGACAACGCTGTATAAAAGTACATCAAACTACGATCTATTGTTCCGAAATGAAATGGCCAATGGTCGCACTGGAGCTTCTATTGTTTATAACAACGCCTAAGAGGACGGCCCTCGACGCTTGTTTGTTACAACACACTAGACTCGCAAATCGCAACGCCATTCATCGGATCAATAGCTGCGTTCCCAGCTAACGACGAGTGGGGAAAATTCCAATCGTAAGTCGTAAACGCTATTCGACTGTCGATTTTCCAATTTGGCCAATCGACATATTCCCTCCTCCCATTCTCTCGTCTGGCCCGTGCGAGCGCGTGCGTCTCTTTGAGCGGCGTGATTTATCCGGAGTCTCTTAAATCGTTTAAGAGATTAACTTAAAAGGTCCTTTATACCGTGACCGTTATACATCACCGAGGGCCTTTGTGCGTGATTCCCGTGGCATGTCAATGCTTGTCTTCGCGGAAAGAGATTGGCTCGAGGTCGCTCGGTGCGCGGCGACGTGTGCGTTGGAAATATTTAAGAACACAGCTCGCCTTAAAAGGCGAAACGTAAGGAGAGTAACTCTTTTGCGTAACTCCGTTACGATCCCCTTTGATCGCGACGCAGGCTCCGAGGAGATGGAACGCTTCCGAAAAAAGATCGCCGAAGAATTCCTAGCTTGAAAGAACCGCGTGCGCGCGGAAACCTTCGTGAATTGTAAGAGCCATTCAGTCCCAGGATGGCATGGAACGAGCGGCCCTGGGGCCCTAACGTTTACACGCTGCCGACGAGGCCCATGAATTATGCCAGGATGCCCGTAGGGAGCTCCGCTACCCGAAAATTCAGACACTTTAATTATATAATACGCCCCTGCGCGATGTTTCTACCCGGCTACCACCGATCTTTGCCAGGGATTACTTTTTTCCCTCTTTTTCTTTCGGATCTAGAGCTGTTTTCGCTCGCCATTCACTCCTTAGAATATCATTATCTTTCGCGTCATTACGAACGCTATCCGGAGTTTCAGAAATTAACACAAGTGCAGGATTTCGCGTACCAAGTAACGTTATTAGCTGATTTTAAGCGGCAGTCAATGTGTTAATAGGATCAGTGGGTGTCAAATTGACAATGTACCGATTCCCGGTATAGAATTTATTTCGCCTTTCATTTCTATCTTTCCATGCCCGGCCTTTCCCTCTTATACCCCGAACCGTTCCTTTCTCTGAATCTGCCCAGTTTTTTGTAAGTACCATCCAACCGCGAGCTCTAATTGAAGCGGACTGGTATCGTGGGCGCGGAATATCGGAAAAATTTTTTCATCCCGTAGTCGAGCTTTCTGCCGTGCAGCTCGACAGGAATCTGCACGTGCCGCATGATCGATACGTACGCGAAAGGGAAAGAGGGAGGGGGAGGGACAGGGACAGGGCAAACGAGAGTGTACCAGCCACGGTGATTGGTCGAAAAAAGTAAGAACAAAGAGGGAAGAGAAGTGGGGGGGCGGGTAGAGGAACGGGGCGCACTCCCTTCGGGGTGCAGAGAACGACGAATTAAATGACGTTTTCGAACTCGGTCGCGAGTACCTCGGGCACCCAGGGATGAAAGAGGCTCCTGTCTCACACCCCCTTTCTCCTTTCTCTCTTCCTCTTCTTGTCCGCTTCCTTTCTCCACCTCTCGTGCGAGGACTTTTCGTGTAAATAAACTCGGAGCGTTGATAAATTGGAGTGCGCCTTGTGTGCAGCTTGAGCTTCGCACGAGGCGGGCGCAGGGTGTGTACGTGCGTGAATTAACGTAATGGACGGTGGTTACAAAGTTCAGGGCGCCATTGCCTTCCGAAGTTGTCGCCAAACATTCAACGGCAGGGCGCTGGAGAGGAGGGCATAGATGAAAGTTGGGGGTGGAGGACAGACTCCGGGTCGTCGAGGCGCACCCCTATACCGTCGTTCGATATCAATGTAAATACCAATTAAAATATTTGACAACTGACAACTATCGCTTCTTCGGATATTTACGGAGAGCTCTTTCAATATTGGCCCTTCGACGTCTGTCGCCCACGTACGCGCGCTCTTGCGATTACTGACAGTTTATCGGACTTGCACTTTGAGAACAAAATCGTTAGTCGGCAAAAACGTAACATGACTCGCAGGACGTTTCGAGAAACGCGTCGAGCGTTCTGCTGGAATACGCCGACTCCGGGCACGGTAGTGAACCGATTCGCTTATGGTCGCATCTTGTCACGTCGTTCCATCTAACAATGATCGAACTGCCGAGGTAGAAGGTGCAGATTTATCGCGCGACCGCGATTGGCTGAAAGTCGATGCTCAACGACGGTCCCTGTCTACCTCCACCGTCTCGTCCTCTACCTTTCTACCTCCCACGGCCTTCCTCTTCTTCTTCTTCGTCTTCCCGTCTTCGTGACGCGCCGAAGAAAACCGGTTTTCTTCCTCTGGAATTCCGGACTTTCGTTCAAAAGCAAATTCCGTCGGTAAGAAGGAAAGGACGTTCGCGAAACGATCGACCAGTCGGTTGCACACGGCGCTCGTGCCGAGACATTCCGCTCACGCTTATATTACGATCGAATCGACTATTTTCGGAGTCCGCCTCCGTATAAGCCGACGATCGAACGTGTCGCGAGATCTGCTCGATTCCCGAGTCCGAGCCCGAGCCCGATCTTGGCGAGAAATTGTATCGCGCAAAATCACGCACCTTACTGGTCACGATTCGTAATACAATCGACGTCATTCCTGCATAGTCGTTTTCACGAGGAAATTTTACTCGCAACAACTCCTGCACCAGTACACACCTCATAGCAAGTGTTTGACGTGAAGAATAAATTAAATGAGACGGTGTTCCAATGCGCGGCGAGGTCTTTGCCTATTAAAAAGCGTAGGGGTACTAGACTCATTGTCAGGCATGCTTTGAATCGGGAGTTCACAAGCGATACGTAGAAATTGCACACCGTTCCGACGGCATGGTGCAATTTGCACACCTGGGCGCCAGCGATATATTCCGCATCGCATAGGTGTAGTGAAATGCCGGCGTGCAAAGTTCGTGTCTTTCATGAATATGAACTTAATAAATATTTAACGCGCGCCTACCGCGTAATATGATGCAATTAATGTATAATGCGACGGAATAATTGCGCCGACATACGTACATTCCGGTGCACGCGCGTGCGTATAACGGTCGGTAATGTAGAAAGTAGAAATACATGTTTAATTACTACTTTACGAATTGAACGACTCATTGTACCGGTAATAAATGGATCCGGCCGGTATTCGGTGGCGTTATCCGGTTCTTCGTTCGTCAGGCAAATGCGGGAGAACGCGCAGGACGATGCTTTCGGCGGAAAAACGGAGCGTTTGCGTGGCGTGACATAGGTCATTGTTTGTTGGAGCGCGCACCGGTGCCGCTGCCCATGCCGGTGTGAAAGCGCGTGCAGGCGTGCGTGCAACGTGAAAGTTTGCCCTCACCGCCGAGTTTGGACAAAATGCAACGGCATACGTTGCAGCTCGCGACTTCGGCCTGGGTCGGACCCCGACGCGATTCGTCTCCGTTCTTCCCTCTATGGCTCTCCGCGTCTCCTGCTCTCTCCTTCGGAGTACCGTGAATCGGTACTTATATGTCCATGAGCGCGTGACATGCACGCTTGGTCGAAAAATGAAATCGAAGGTGGAGCGCCGTTTCTCCTCCCGCATTTCCATATAACGTATGCAAAGACCACAGATGCAATCTGATACGGAACGCTAGCGGTGTTTCGCGGAAGCACAGAAGCGCAGAGCAGAGATAAGAACGCGCTCTAGTCAATTTTCATGGTTTCCGTAATCTCGTTGCTGGATATTGCACGTAATACACGTTCCAATATGTACGCGCCGTGCGATTTTCATGAAACGAAATTCCCACGTCTATCGTCGCTCGTGCTCGCGGAGGCGCAGCAGAGACAAGTCTGGCCGACCGCCTTTTCTCATTGCGAATTAGGAGAGAAACGGGAGGACAAATATATGCAGAGGGCCGGCGGAGAATATTGAGCAACAAGCGTCCTAGTCGTCCTTTCCCACTTTTCTCGACGCCGCGCCGGATACCCCAGGCTATAAGCGCCGGTCTCCTTGAGACACTTTCCGACCGATTTTCCAGCTCGGCGCCGACGATCGTTGTTGCGTTCTCGTTTCCAACCTACTTTCGTCGCGCGCTACGCTCTCTCAAGGCTCCGTCGGCTTTTCCACGCTGTCGAGATTGACCGACCGCGACCGGCCGGACTTGGAGCTTCGAGCGTCGATTCTCTGACACAGTCTTGAATAATAGATTTTATTGCTCCAATTCCATATTGACTTTCGGCTGTCATGCAACTATATTTCTCCGCCGAATTCCGGCTCCCTCGACGTACGCGTACTTTCTACACGTACGGCGCGCCGGACGGTTGGTATGTATTTAGCTTCTTCTTACCTTTACAACTTATCGGTAATTATAGGCCGTCGGGCATATCCTGAATACGTTAACGCGCAGACGAAGGGATCCTGTTTTTTTGTTTACTGAATTGAAAGGTCTTCATTAACTGCCTCTGGCTCGTAAGAAACTGACCCCGAAGGGTGAATATCCACGCCGTGCTTATTTCAACTTTTACTCGACGCCTAGTAGTCGTATCGGGACACACCGTTGCGCGAGATACGTTTCTTATGATATGAATTATGCATGCTCCAATCCAGACTTTTCCCCTTTTAATGAGCGCGCGCCTTCTTTAATTGCGACGGTCGTGTAAAGTCGCGAACAAGATACAGCGAGTAATTTACGGGCGCCAATTATCTTTCAATTACAAGAGAGGAAATCGGGCAAAGGGGAGAGACAATGAAAAAAGTCACTGAATCCCTCGGACGACCCAGATACGAACGATCACGCAAGCCAAGGAGACAAAAGATTCTCCCGCGCACGTAACTTCTGATGAAGAAATATTGTTTCCCAATTGACACGATATTTTTGCGAGGCGCGCAGGTCGCGCACCTCGATAGCCATCCCTTTCTGCTCAATATATAATCAATCCTGCAAATACCCAGAATTCCAATAGAGCTGTACGCCGCGCTCTTGTCGGATAAATTCGTAATAAATCCTACAAATTGATCCCGAGCTCTGTGCGCCCGCGTCGAAAATCCTGGGTTATGGAGGAAAAATCGGTGGACCACTCGGTGGCCCGATAACACCGACTGGGACACATTTACGACAGGTGGAATCAGCTTTAGACGAGAAATCGACTTTTCGCCTCCGTGGTCGTCCGCGTCGCCGTAACTCGTTCGATCCCAAGCGTACATCTTGCTGCCACGCTTCCTTTTCTCTACTTCCTTGCGTTCGCTGTCCTCCTTATCAACAGGATCATACTCGTTTTAACCCAGCGGTGCGCGGAGGCGAATTTAAGAAGTTGTCTAATATTTAAGCGGCGAGCTCCGGCTACGGTACCCTCCTTACCAGCCCTATGACCTAAATCATAATAAAATATCTATCCATCTTTTACACTCCCTCGCTCTCCTCTGGCACGTAGTTACGCGTTACACCGGCTGCCTTCGCAGCCACGGCAAATTGGACCTGCTCGGCGAGCGTTGTATTCACGGGGTTGCTACGACTGACGTACGACCTCTGGGGGAAACAGGGGAGCGTAGGTGGAGTCGGGCGGGTTGTGTGTTCCTTATTTTTACCGCGGCTCGCTGGAATTGCTCTCCCCGGCTCTCTCTCTTTCTCTTTCTCGCTTCCCATCTCGCTTTCCGTTCCTCCGTTAGATAC
Source organism: Priocnemis perturbator (assembly GCA_963942575.1). Classification (NCBI taxonomy): domain Eukaryota; kingdom Metazoa; phylum Arthropoda; class Insecta; order Hymenoptera; family Pompilidae; genus Priocnemis; species Priocnemis perturbator. The sequence continues at coordinate 8,567,574 of OZ012649.1, read as the reverse complement.
GCGCGTATCGTATGTGCTCTTATAGCTTACGTACACATTTCTTTGCGAGCCCGCAACGCAACAAAGGCTTGCCGAGAGTGAGAAGGAGAACCGGTGAAACTAGAAAAATACGACAAGCGCGTGAGTAGAGAACAACAGACAGAAAGGGAATACAGAAGCAATTATATTGAGGACTGACGAGTCACAGCGTTGCAAGTCGGGAATGAGGGGCCGTTATCATATACGAATATGTTGCAAGTTCGCCTCACGAAATTTCGTCGGTAGGAGGGTAGTTCTGCGCTTGGGGAAAAAGCTGTGGGAGACGACGTTTGCTCTTAAAATACTAAATGGCAGTTCGAAAGGAGGCCCCGGAACCGGGGCCGAGGCAACGTTGAAGTTTAGTACTCACGGCATTAACTCTTTACGAGCGGGAGGACCATTGAGAGACGGTGTCGCGTAAAAAATCAGGGGTAATTATTCTCGAGAGAAAATGGAGGAAAGAGCGACGAAAAATGTTGAGCGAAATCGTGGCTAACGCAGCAATGCCCATTCTCGCATAACGATTACACTCGTCGAAGGATTATCGGACGGCGAGTAGTGGCAGAACCCCATAGATCCTCCGGATGTTTCTACTCTCCTGGATCGTGCGTCACCTCCGAGCCTGAGTTAGGTTGACTTAGGTCAGGTTCGCGCGTTCACCGCGGGACAGAGCGAGCGAACGATGAGGAGAGCAGACGAACGAGAACGGCTGAGAATATGTGTGAAAGAGAGAGAGAGAGAGAGGGCGAGTCCAGTGCCCTGAGAACCGTTCCAGCCGATAAAGCACCTCGAGCGGCCCCGGGTAACGTAAGGATTCGACGCGGATACACGTCGTGCAGGTTAGGCTGGGTCAACCGAAACGCCGGACACGGAGGTGGCGATGAAGGTGGCGGCGGAGGTGCCGTCGCGTCGGGACGAACGCACGCTGCAGCACACAGAGACAGAAGCAGCGGCGCCGACGCCGACGCCAACGCCAACGCCGACCACGTAGTTAGCAGCAGGCCAGTTTGCAAGCTTCTGCACAAAGTTCTTAACACGTACCCGTCGTTTCCAGGCGCGTCTCGGTCCTAAGCCATTTCGCGGCTTAGCCGGCAAGAGTTTTCAGCAGCCGATTTCGCCGCTTACGACGACGTCGTCCGTCGTCGACAGGCCTGCCTCCTCGAGCGCGCGCTTCTTCGAGCAGTGCGCGGGAGGAACGACCGAAGAAAAGGCGTTGTAGGAGGGAGCCGTGGTTTGTTTAATTGCCGATCGAGATACGCAAGGATCGCGTGGGATTAGAATCTCCTTTACTCCTTTGAGGCGTGCTGGAGGTCGACCATTGTTCCCGTCAGTTGTTAATGGTATTTAGCGGTTATTACGCGAGAACGCGTTATGAAAATCTTCACGACGACCACGACGTTGGATAGGTTGGGCGGCTGCGACGGCAAGGACGGCGGGAGCGGCACTCGTCGCTCGCGTATTATTTAGCGTCGATAAGGCGGAGGGCTTTAGGCGGATATTATAGAATGGATATTGCGCATTGTAGTGGCCGCGATAAGATCGGGGGAGGAATGCGGAAAAAAAGTCGGCGCGTTTCTATCTCTGGCGTTCCGTAAATTCTCAAGCGCAATGCGGGGCCAGTCGGCGGGCGAGACGCGCGATATGCGAGCAAGAAATAAAATTGAATTTAAGCCCGACGCCGACGGTCGCACGGCCGGGCTCGGATAAGGTGTTGCCTACGTTCGCGGCAATGGGCCTAGATAAGGATATTGATTCGGCAGAAACGGCATTTCGAAATGTCATTTGAACTCGCGCGGGATTCGTGCTTTCCTCTATTGATCGCGTAGACAACGTTTATCAATGATGGATATCCGTTCGAGTCAAATATCGGGGAACTTAAATTGCGGTGCGTTTGCGCTGCCGCCGGTGCAAATAATGCCTTTCGAACTCTTACTACGCTGTTCTGGGAGCTGACAAGCCCAACGATACCATTAAAACATCGTAACTTACAACGTTGTTGCTCTCGGCGGAAGAAAATGTAACAGGTAGCTGGTACGACTACCGGCGCGGAGCAAAAGTCGAAAGTTCCGCAACGACTGTTTCGTACCCCGTAAATCCGCTTCCTTGCGCGCCGCGAGAATTATGCTCCCAATCTGTTTACGTATGCCGGTACATCGACATCGAGACGGCACAGTGGGACGACGAGTTGAAGACAATCGTTCGGTGGCGTTACCGCGGATCTCGGGAAATAAGACGGTTTTATGCGCCCAGGAGGAATCCGCCGCGATATGAGAGAAGCCCGCCACGCAGGATTTCCCCCGTGTCACCGGGTTACCGTATTCCGCCGGTTAACGAGAGTCAGAAGTTTCCTCGTCGGCTCGCTTAACTTGCGCGACGGCCTGCCTTGCCAGATATTGTGCGACGGCAGATTGCCGTGAGCTTAACTACCGCCTCGGAACGACGGCTCTATGAGAAAAGTTCCAGTCGCCTCGGGTACGTACCGCTAACGAAAAATATTCGGAAGACCACGGAGCAGCGCGACAATCGCTCCGACACCCTCAATTGCTGCGTAATTACAGCCTGGCGCCGAAAAAGTGGCTACTTTCGTATGAATCGTGTCGATCGGGAACTTATTATTATTAGCTTCTTGGCAGAAGAAGAAGAGAGAACTGAGAGAGCGTTCTGATCGCTTGGCTATGTTCAAATGAGCCGTCTTTGGCACGAAGAAGCTTCGAAATGCAGTTATCCATGCTTGTTCGCCGCAAACTCCAGACGACCGGAGGTACGGGAGAAGAGAGAGGGTTGGAAGTACGTAGGTGGGAGAGGTGGGGCAGCAGCTTCCAGAGACGAATGGGAAACGCTTTTGAGTGTTTCTATGCCGGACGAAGCGTTCTCGTCTCGTTCATAATTTCTCCTGGTGGCCCAGCGAGATCCACCATGCAGGAATTCACGAGTCCAAGTAGGATTAGCATGAAAAGGAGTCGGGGAGATAGGGAAAAGAGGGAGAGAGAGAGAGGGAGAGAGGGGAGGCTGATATTGCTACTGGAATATTTGCGGAAGCCCTTACTCTGGAAGCTGGTACTTTGCTCGAAAGCGAATAATGTAATTCGCAAAGTTGTCGTGCTTTCAGGAATTTCGAGTTGCTCCGGAAAATCGTCTCGTGGCTGCCTCGCGTTTTTCGCGTCGCCCGTTTTCATTACGTTGCGTTTTCATTACGTCCCGCCGGAAAAATCGGGAGCGCGGCTGGGATAAATCTAACGAGAAGGAAGCTCGCGTGTCGGCGTACGGACGGAACGGGAACGGGAACGGGAACGGAATTGTTGAAAGACAAATGACGTAAAGGCGCGGAAGCGACCTCTGCTATTCCGATCTTTGCGTCTAAAGTCCTTGCGCTCTCTTGCGACGGGACGACGCTCTGCTCTCTAAGCCGAGCAAAATCGTCCTCCGTCCCACTTTCGTGTCACGATTTTCCTACTTCTCGCTTCCGTTACGTCACACACGATCAGGGGCGTACGGGCAAAAGGAAGCTCGTACGCGCGTAGGCACGAGATTGAGAAATCGGGAATCGGCGGCCGCGGGGAGCAAGGGTTCCTCTCGAGCGGAAACGCGAGGAAGAGGACGACAAAGAGGGCCAGAAAGAGCGTGGAGCGAGATGAAAAATAAGAGGCGGACGGCGGGGAGAGTGAGTGAGAGCGGAGAGAAATGGAGGCGTCTGGTTCGACACGCTGAGTGCACGGGTATTTCGAAAATCCGATAAATCTCGTCCTCCGCCCTCCCCATCCTTTCCTTTCCTCTCCCCATTTCCAACACACATCGACCGACCGAGCGATGAAATTTCCTCGTCGTCCCAATCTCTCGTTATTCCCAGGGCATTCTGGGTAGCCGATATCCCCAGGCTTTTCTACCCACTCCCCTCGTCGGGCCGCCACGCCGCGCCGCGCCGACGAGTCTTCTGCGCGCAACCATCCTATTCTCCCGTCACGCTCCTCTTATTCCTGCTGGCCGATCGGAGGGACACGATCCGCAGAAGAGGCAGGCGAGCTAATAGACGCGTGAGAATCGGGATGCTGCTAGATTCGATGCCCGTCAGCGGATCAGCCGGAGAAGACAGGGGCAGCGGATTCCTGAATCACGGCTCAATGACGCAGCGAAAATCGATGATCCGAGCTCTCCGTGAAACGTATCGTGCACTCTTGTTTGTCCTCGCTGTGCTCCCCATTCTTGACCGTCGCCGCTGTCGAACACACTAAATAGATCTCCTTTGCCGCCTCGACCAGTCTCGAGGCTCGAATTTTCTCCGTGCCCCAGTAAAACGGGGTCAAGCCATTTGCCGTTTAAACCTCTCGTCCAACCTCGCTCGCTTTTTAACCCGAGATACTGTGTCCGGTGACTTTTTACTACCGAGACTTTTATCGTCCAAGGCGTCTGTGAGGCTCATCCGACGGCAAATGTCTTTTACCACCGAGCGCTAAGAATCAATGTGCCGGTGCACATGGAAAATCAGACGCTCGACGTTGGATTAATTAAAGCGGGTTAGACGTCACCGGCGCCTAAGAGGACTTTCGGGTAAATGGATAATCGCCATTACCGCTCGTACTGTCGGACAAATTGATCCTTCAAAAACGAAGAAGCGCGCCAAACGTCAATCCATCGCGATGTCTACCGTTTGTGCCGAGAGCCAGATAAGATAACCGATTCCCTCATTAATGCCGCAACTATCGCTGGATTAATTAATTTACCGGTATTACGAGCATTATGCCCGTCCGCTGTGTGGGATTACCGCTTTTCGACCTTTTGCCGAGTTCAGAGCTCGCAGCGAAATCATCGAATCTGTCTCGAGAGAAACTGAAGGGGGGAAAAGAAAGTAGGAGAGGGTTGTATGAGTGAGAGCACTTAAACGCGGTAAGATCATTATTGTTAATTGGAACTTTCAGATGATCGAAGCAGAGGATAATCCAATTGTCCGGCATAACGTGAATGCGCGCGCGCGCGCTCGCGTGATTCCGCGTCACACGCTCCAGCAACAGCATCCTATTATTCGTTATTAACGATATCGCGATGTAATGCCTGTTAAATGCATTCCGCCCTCTCGTCGGCGCACTCGATCCGATACATTTCTCGCTACTATTGCTCGCTATATACATATACGCTCTCGATAACGCTCTCCCCGAGGCGCAAAATTATATAGGCGATAATCCGCACTCTAACACAATTACGATTACGTAATGGGCAATGGGTATTTCGAGATTTCGATTATAATTAACCCGATGAGGCAACGTTCTTTTTTACGGGCGCGCGCTTGTACAGTTTTTGTTTTCAAAATCTATCGCCGAACGAATCAATTTACGCTCCATATCGGTCGGATACATATTCGATTATTGGCGTCAGTAGACACAGTCATGATAGCCTCGTCTACTCCGGATATAGGGTAGGGAACATGGGAGATGGCACGAATATCGCGATAGTCTCGAATATCCTCTCATAGTCTGCATACATGCACTCCATATTAACATACATAAATTGTGACATGCAATATACAGTGCATATTTATTATTATATATATATATATATATAAGCTTGTATGAGGTATGTCGTAGTGGCACCGCCGCTCCGTTAATACCAATTAATTAACCCGGAATCTCTGGGCTTAACCTATTAGTAGCCCTTAACCCACGGGCGTCGCCCTTGTACACGTGTTCTGGAGCTCTCGAAACGCGGGGCCACAGTGCGTGCAATAGTTGGACGCATCCTTCATCGGACGCTGATTCCTCTTAACGGCGTGATCTTCGCAGAGCCGGCGGAGTAAATGAAAAGCCGTGTAATCGCGCTTCGATACGATAAACAATTGCGCTCCCCTCTGTCCGTGCAAACCGAACGACGACGAAGCCTTTCTCTTTTTTCGTTTCATCCGAAGCGCGGAATTGGTTGTCGGCAGTCTATCGTCACGATCGAAAGGGAAATACGAATTTCGAGCGACGGTAATCAACCGGTTGCCGCGACGATACTTCGACGACCCGCTTCAATATATTTTTTAATTGAAAACGTTACCGGTCCGCATGCGAGCCGCATTTTGCTTGAGCTTTTTAACGCGCCCGAAAGTCGAACAAAAGCGATAAATTGCTATTCTCCTACGATCGCTGGGTGGAAAACAATTACGTCGCACGTCGTCCGTCCGCGCAGAAGCATCGACCACGACACCCCCGCATGTTTCGCCGGGAAAATTGCACGCGGTGCGGGCGTCACTGTCGTTGACACACGAACGGCGCGAAGGATGAAAGGGTTCGCGGACGAATGAAGTCAGTTTCGGCAGCGATGAGTAAGATAACTTCGTAGCGACGTACTCTGCGGCTACGAGGTACGAATTGAAAATCTACAATGCGCGGCGTGCCAACCCAGCTATTCATACGCGCTGCTTGATACGCGCGTCGATGAACAACCGTGCTAATTAGAGACAAACGCGAGCGGATCGATTTGCGCTCGCCGCCGCTATCCTCATGCCATCCCCCCCAGCCCGATATTTTTTGTTTTCGTCGGAGCGCGAGCGCGATGAACGGCAAGCGCGTCCGTACGGTGCGATTGTTCATCGCGATTCTCCATCGAGGCCCCGGCTCCGGCTTGATTATTAATCGTAATCCCGTGCATCGTCGGTCGCTTGATGGACGTACGAATTAATCCACAACCCTCGCGGCTGTATCTGTCGATTCTCGCTCTAACGCTGACTGATTAATCCCGCCCGTTATGTCGCGCCTAATTCTCGTCCCGCTCAAATTTTCGCACTCATCGCGGACACGCGCACACCCACGCAGACTGCGCAATGGCGCTGGAACACAGCGGGGGGTAGCTCGGCTCCCGTAAAACTGCCCGGCGAAGTAGCTTCCCGACGAGTTGACAAAACGGAAGGCAAAAAATAGCCGCGTAACGTTCCTCGAAAAAATAAAAAACAAGGAAAAAACGACAAAATTGAAAAAAAATCGAAAACTGAGGGGAGGGAGAAAGAGAGAGAGAGAGAGAGAGAGAGAGAGAGAGAGAGAGAGAGAAACAATGCACTTCCTCCGGCACAATGCATGTCCCCCGGCAGCGTTTCACACAATTTAAAAACACGGTAGTTTCAGAAAATTTCACGGTACGTAAAGGTAATTTGCGTGGAGCTTTACACGAGGAAAAAGGTAGCGGGAGGGCGTGCGCACTCTCGTGTACTGGAGAAAGCGAGAAAACGAAAGACGGGACAAGAGAGGGGCTCAACGTAGGTACACCCGCGCATATAGAAGCATTCATTATGGCCTGAAACATATCCTCGGAGAACAATCGACCGGTCACAATAGCGTTACATTAAAAAAAATAAGAACAAAGGGTTTCAGCGCAAGATCACCGCAAACTGGGTCGAGGATCACGGAGTTAAACAGACTGGCGAAAAAGAAATACAGAGGAAATAGCCGAGGTCGCGGAAGTGCACGATATACGGAGATGAAGAGCAAATTGAGAGAGCAAATGGTGGTGAGGACGTGCACGGGAGGGACGGAGAAGGAATGAGAGGATTAAAAAATGCTAAGCTCGAGGCAATGAGGTTGCCAGCGCCCATAAGGGGGCTGACACTCGTATCGATTGGCAATCTCTTGGCATTGTTCGCCGCGAACGTGTGCGTGCGCGCGCCCGCGTCCGTATTTTCTACAAAGGCGGCTAAAGCAGGGAACCAGATTGAGAAAGGAAAAGGGGACGGTGGCAGGCAACGACGTTAATTGCTATCGTTGAATGAACGAAGATCTGTGCGTGGTATCGCTTAGGCAGAATCGATGGACCGATTGAATACTCGAATAGTCGCTGTCTCGCGAAGACGATCGCGGAGAGTCGAACTAAGACGCGAGCGGGCGTGCGCTAATTAAGAGATCGGCGGCAGTCTCGATGGCAATTAGCCGATCGCGAGGTAGGAGTGCTCGCTTGCGCGCGCCCGCAACGCGATAGACGGAACGTCACGGATTCTTAATTGAAGAGGATTATGGCGGCGGGAGTTACTAAACTAGGGGATGCGTCTCTGTCAGACGTTAAACTACCGGAGTCTGGGTGTATCGAAACCGTTAATTACCGGAAGTTATATCGGAGGAGGAGATACGCACCGTGGGCCACTCGCCGGATATTTCGGCTGGAGGGCTTAGAGAGAAGAGAGGATCGGATCGATATGGCCGGGTAGTCGGCTGGCCGAGCGAAAACGTCACCGCTCCTTTTTCGTCTTTAAATAATAAGGGGCCACGCGACCCGATCGACCGTGCGATAAATCGATCTGTCGCGACTGCCGCGATTTATTCGTCTGACTTGTACGCTTTGATGGATCGGCCGGAGGAAGCTTGGCAGGGCGAAAAAGCGGCGACGTATTATTTCTGAACAAGTCGAGTTATGGAGTGTAACCTCGATATTCTGTCGCTCTTTTATTCGTCCATTCTGTCAGGAGCCATTTCATCGAGACTTTTTTTTTTTTTTTTTTTGCGCGCTCGCTTCAAGATGAACCCCGCTGATGTACGAGTATTAAATTGAGCGTCGACCTGTAACACCGGCGAACGCCGTGATGCGACAGGTCGAGGTGAAAAAAATGTCGCGTAAAAAGCTCTGCGGAGCAAAAAAGCTAGAGAGAAAGAAAGAGTCCGATGTAATATGCTCCTTTTAAATTGGAACATAGATTAAATAAAAACGTAATAAAAAGAAACGGAAAAAAAATGAACGCGTCGAATAGAGAACCTCCTCGTTTTTGGAAGTCGGTTAAAAATCGAGATCTCTCTCAGCTTCCTGCTTCGCGCCGTCTCGTTAAGATATATTGGAACATGTCTAGCGCGGCACAAAGAGAGGCACGGTTGCACTCTCGGATTGCAATAGTAAATCGTTTGGCGATGGCCAGTACGCCACGCGCAAATACCTCGGTGACCTTTCGTGGCGACCCGAGCGCAGCGCTCGGGTCGGTATTCCGGCCCTCTTGTGTATGTATAAGCGGGCGATCATTAATTAATACCTTCCGGGACGGGACCAGTCATGAATCAACGCCGCCTTTAACGGCGTACTAACGCCGGACTTCTCCGGCGCGTCTCATTCGCGAGAGCCTGCGAACGAGATATCTCGTTGCAGCATCGCCGCGATCGTCAATGATAAACAATGCCCCGTGGAACGGTTATTAGTCATCGTGCGCTCGATCTGGCGCAATTAGTTTCGGAGTCATTTCCATTCGGCTATCGTTCGACGTTTCGTGGAAATTCGAAAAAAATACTCCTCCAAAGCGGATACGACGACGAGGAAGCTGATCGCCAATTGATATCGGTCTACGTTGCGCGGAAATTACTTTGAGATCAAACATGCGGCAGTGGGAGGGAAGAAAGAGAGAGAGAGAGAGACTGGGACAGAAGGCAGATCGATCACTCTATAATACACGCTCTCGGCCCACGTCAAGGGGAATGAAACGAAGGGTGAGAGCGTCGTCGGCGAAAAATACGAGCTTGCCGTCTCGAGGCTTTTCTTTCGCCCGCGCCGCCGCGATTTGCATGCCGCGACCGAATTTTATCGTCGCCTTTTGCCGATGTCTGACGCGCGCGCTCGTAAAACTTCCTGCCTATGCTCCGACAATGTGTCGCAAAAAACATCGCGACTCGTCTACCTGCGAGAATGAAATTCCACCAGGAGACGCTCCGTTTTTCTTCTACCCTCCTTTCATCGTCCTCGCCTTCTTCTGCGTGCGATGACAGTGCATTCTCCTCGCGTAAAGCGCATTAATTCTTTCAATATTTCGCGAGAGCGTAGTGGTCTTGCACCAGCGAGTGCCAATGATATATTTACAGAATAGCCTCTGGTCCCTGTTTGCACCCTCTCCGTCGCTGGCATCATATTTGGCTGTAAATTTGCGTTATTTACGGCCGGTGAAAAGGTGAAAACTCCATTCCGTCCGTGGATATAGTGGTCCGCGAAGATTTATCGATCTCATAAACGCCTCGAAAAGTAAACGGCAAGCGCGCGGACACGTGCCAGCGTGTGTATGTGACGACTCTGTCGGTACGTGTTGGGGGATAATCGGCACCGGCACTGATTTGACACGCTCAGTTAGTAGTCGGCGCGCATCTCGATCACGTACCGCAAGCCGTTCATTCCAAAATCAACTGCGGATCCGGTCATTTTCCATTTCGGTTTATGAGCGAACCGCCCAGTCTGTGTTGCTTTTCCCAGAAGAGCACCGACAACAAATTGCACGATAATTAATCGGGATCGATAAAGCGTGTCGAGTGTGTCCAATGAGCGCGCTGCGAGTTCGTTGGCGGGGAAAAAAGTCGTCGGCAGATTAATGCGGGCCGAGTCGAAAGATCAGCGAACAGTAGCTTCCTTGTCGCGAATATCCAGCAAGTACCGATAGGCGCGCTTTGATAGGCGAGCCTCCAACGGGATTCGCGGTACATACTCAAAACCGCCGCACTTTTCTTCCTTTTTTTCCGATTATCGCCGATCACCTCGCCTAACGTGTAGCCAATTACACGGCTCGTTGTAACGTTTATACGCTCTACACGGCGTTTGATTCACGATCGTGCACGCGCTGTGTAATCGGGCACCGATCGCGATTAATTTAACGATCATGGGCGCGAGCGCGAGCTTGCTTACGATGATCGAGGAAGTCAACGCCGTAGATGTGGGTATGCGGGTGTGCACGCCTTCCACAGTATGTGTGTATCGGGACTGCTAATCTTTAACACTTGACCTCGTGCTTCAGACTCGGTGCAAGTTCAGGGCTCGCGAGGCTTGTCACTCTCGCGCGAAAAACATCGGACCGTGTTACGCTGGAGCTTTTGCGCGACGAATAAAGCGCTGTTCCTCTCGCTGTCGGAAATTACGTTCCTGGAAGCGGGCCACCGAGACCCACGCGGCGATTAAATAATAATTCGACCCGACGGAAGTTTTCTGTCTACGTCAATTGCCGTCCGCTAACTGTCGCCTGCTAAAAAGAATTCCCGGAAATGAAGACGTATGTCGTGCTAGTACGAAAATAAAAACTCGGTCACTATTACTAGCGGTGATTGATCGTGAAATTCGTAGTCGCCAACTCGATGGCTTAACTGATATTTTCAGAGGGCTTCTTCGAGAGTGGGTGTTGCCTGGCGTGAGAGTGGTTAATTAACGGTAGAGCTCGTCGAGTACTGACCTTCTTAAGGTGGCCCTTGTTGGTACCGAGGAAGACGACGGTGTAATCACCGGTGGAAGTGGCCGCCACCGCGGTGAGGTGAGTGTCGAATGTCAAAACTGAGGCCGCCTCCATTGGTTCCTCTCCACCCAAGGGCGTATTAACGTCGAGTCCACAGAAATCCTCGCCGATCGTTTGCAGTTTCTGCAAAATACACAAAGCCCGAATCATTAGCGTTACGTGTAATTAATCATGCGTGTACATTGCTGATATATGACGGGCGAAATTTTCGAGGCAAAATGCGCAGATAAAAGAGCGGCATCGCCGAAACATCATTTTTCCCCGTCAGCAGAAGTAATTCCAGATCAGGAGGTCACGGTTGCCAGAGATATTACAATTCCAAAGCTCTCCGTGGCGTCGGGGGTGCGTGTTACCCCGACGCGAATGCCCACGGAAAGAATCAGCCAGCTCGTTTCTCCCTTTCGTTCCGATCCTTTTTTTCGATTTATCCTACTCGCTGCAGGTCATGGGTTATCGCACGAAAGCGGGAAAAATGTTTGCCTTAAAATATCGTGTCGAGTCGGGCAACAATAAATTATCACAACGTCGGCAATTAATTCTTGCCGGGCGAGCGATTAATCGCGTCGTACGACGAGACGCGATATTTTATAGCTCCTTGCCGAACGGTCATCTTCGCGGAGTACACAGCCCGTCGTCCGACGAATTCTTCTGCCGCCATTCCGGACCGCAGGACCCGGACTGAATGATGAGAGACAACGGGGAACTGCCGGCGATCAAAGCACAAAGCTAACGGAGTTCTCATCTCAATGCATACTCTTTGTGGCCAAATATCGTAAAGACACGTATCGTTCGAGCGAGCGAGAGCATCGCGGAAGTCGAGTTCACTCGCGATCAAAGACGGAAAGTTAAAGGAATCCTATCGATTCCTGAGCTCTCTTTCGCAAACTCGCGAGAGCCGAGAAACTTGAGTTGGCGGTGCGACCGTTTACGAAAGCCAGTTTATACGCGCACATACGAAACGCTTAAGGGTAGTATAACACACGCACATGCACACGCGTATACATATATTTAAATCGGTGAATAAACCAAGCGGGACCAGGAAACCTGTTCGTGGCTGGGGCAGCGGGTGATGTCGGCTGTATTTGCATTCCGGGGTTGCTCCGCCACCCTATATACTCTGCGCCGAACAATTATTTGCATTCCTGGGTGCTAATACGCCAACGGCTCGAAGAAGGGACATTGAAGAACACTTTCGTTGCAACAACGGCAGCACTTTTGCGCGGCAAAAGAAGAAGCGAGATAAGCCTTTAGCGGGTAGAAAAATGACTTTCTTCAGCATCCGTTTAACATACTGGGCGGATATTAAATTGTTCCGCTGTGCGTCTTTGGCTTCCATGATTGGAACAGAGGCTTGCAATGCTCTCCAATGTGGAGCAGCGCTTTGGCTGGCCAGTAGTGCAATGTTAGCCGCCAAACCGAATCTTGACGTGCCGTCGTGTTAGATGGAATGTTCTACATTTGACGACGCGCAGTTTACTTTGTACAGTGTTGGCACAGGTATGCTGCGTTCTATTGCATGCCACGGAATGTTCGTTAAACGTTGCGATCACCGGATTGAGGTACTCCATTGTCGGTTCACCGGAAGGGGATAATCGAGCTGAACGCCAGTCGCTCGACAATTATTTGCATTCTCGCTAGTACGTCGCCAATACCGAAGGGTTGGCACACTTTCGCAAGCTTTAGCAACGGTCTACTCTTAAGTGACGCTGTCGCTCGAGCGAGAGCAGCAATTATGAAAAAAACGGCTATCGACAACGGGATAATGCAGTCGTTAACGCGAGGCCACACTTACGTGGCGCGCGCACTTAAACGGAATGTGGGACGAGACTAGTGTAGCGATTTTTCTCGAACGGACGCCTTCTCCCATCCGTATTACTCGCGGCGAGAGGATAATCTTGGTGGACAAATTTTCGCGCTTCACCGAAAGTACGGGCACGGTCTGGTGAGTGAACGTTTCATCCGCTACAGTCCAACGAATGACATTTTGTGCCCATTGGCGACGTTGAGGTACGCAGGTAATATTCGATCGGAGCTCTCGTACGTAACGTTAATCTGTGCCGAAACGCTGCATCCGTAAACGTAACGGTTTGCGACAACTTGCGCATCGACGTGCAATTAATTACTGGGATACATCAAAGGCGGGATTCACCTTGTGACAGTACGCCGCCGCCGCCCGTACGTACGGCCGATACAGGTGTATAGACGTCGGTGACCAACGTCAACACATCTAATTACCGAATCTATCAAATGCATCTGGTTGTTCGACGCCGAGCTAGATAAGCGGTGTGCCAATAAACGGTCAACGCTCAAAGGGAGCCCGTTTTCGGCCGTGGCTCTTTTCTCTCTCTGTCACCCTTGAACGGCATACGGCATACGGCGTACGCGTTATTTACTGTCGTTCTATATATGCGGGGTGAAAAAAAAGTGCACAGCCGCGAGGCGGTCTAATTTTTTGAAAACACTGAAAGTCCATCGACCGATGAAGCCGCTTTCCCTGTTTGCCGCAGCTACGTTCGACGATGCCTGGGAGACAGGGGCGAAAAAATATATTTCCGTGTGTTTAATTTTGTTTAGTCCACGCCTCCGCCGCCTTTTTTCCCCTATCGATCCGCGTCGCGTCAAATGCGAGCGCGCTCTTGTTTACGTCATTTTTCAAATCGCGTCTCAAGCTCCTGCGGCAGTTGGGCCCGGGTTCGGGTTAGGTTACGAATCGCCGTCCATGAAGGACGTACCTTATCGAGTTTTGATGGGACCCGCTCATAACAGCCGCAGCGTGGAAACGTGCAAGGGAGCCGGGGCAAGTTGGACGCCTCGCGTTTCTCACCTCTGCCTTCCGCTTCAATTTCCGCGCAGCTTAAACTTCTCTTCAGAGCCGGCCCCGCTCTGCCGGTCTGCCGCTCTGCCGCTCGCCGGCCTGACTTTCCTAGGGCGCGAATAAATTCTCCAATTTACAACAGCCGCTTAGCGACTTAAAGCGCGCGGAAAGAATAGAGCCCGCCGGGATTGAATGTCCGGATGAATTATGCGCTGTCGGACGACTCGGCCGTGCAACGTCGAACAGCGGATATCAATAGCTGGGATCGGTAGCGATTTTGTTGGTTCGTCGTTGTCGCGGCGCGAAAGAGGACGTCGGCGGATCGACGTTAACGACAATTAAAGCCCCTCTATACATCGCCACAGCCTGTGGCGTCATTACGTTCGGTTCACATGTTCGGCACTAGTTCCAAACGACGTCTCGCCCCCAAAGCAGGGCCGATAATGAGGGTAAAAGGAGAAAGAACGGAGCGGGAGGAAAGAAAAACGTAACGCTCCCCCAAAGCTTGAGCGGAGGCTCTCGTGCGTGCGTGTTTTTCGTTTGCACGCAAAGTGCGCCACATGTGCCGGTGCGCGGAGTGCGGACAAGGGGAAACGCGTTTCCGTGAGTTCCCTGCTTAGACGCGGGGAAGAAGCGAAAAAAGAACGCTGGCGTAGAGCGGAAAAATAGCACGCGTCTTTCCGTCCGGCCGTTCCGATTCGTTGCTATTCAAAGCTATTCGCTGCCGCGTCCAGTCAGACTGCGAGTCTATCTTATCTTCAATGCCCGTGCCAAGCCTTTCCCTTTCGTTCTCCCCTTGCCTGTAATGCCGAAACTATTCCAGGGGTATCTGCAATTTAATTACAACGACGAAGTAATTACGAGCCGCTGTATCGAGGCAGTGTCGTCGTAGCAATATAACGAGAAACGATCTATCAGTATAAATTCCGATCTCTGCCAAGATGCTGCGATTAAATTCCAGCTCGCTTCCCCTTCCTCGCCCGTGCTTAGAAGTAGCGAGAAAGGGGGCGAACTTCTCTCAACGTCCGACGTTACAGGTTCGCGATAATCACTTTTCACAAAGAGACACCCGGGACGAAACGATCGAAAGCAATTTCTCGCGCAGACTCGAATTGGTTTTCCTGACGTCGTCGTCGTCGCAGACATTGTTCTCGCCGTTGACGGCAATCCCGAAACAGCTAAAAGACAAGAGACCAGCAACCGCACCGATTTCAGCACGCCTCGAGAAAAAGCATACGTCCAACTCTCATCAACATCCTCGGACTCATTCTGTGAAAAGCGAGACGGGACAGACGCACGCCGGCGTGACGGAAAATGTAAAAGAAACAGAGCCCAGCAGCGGGCAGGAAGGAAGGAAGAGTGTACAAGGGAGAATAATAAAAAGGGGGATAGCGGAGCGAGCTCCGGGGAGATCGCGGAAGCGAGAAAAGGTGGGAGGGCAGGTGAAGGGAGAAAAGAACAGCGGTCGCCGCCGTCCGGCCCGCTCTAAGCGTTATGCGATTTCAGACGAATGGCGAGGCCGTGAGCGGAATCACGACGACGATGTCCGTCCACTTGGAAGCCATTGCTAAGTTTACCTTATACCCCGGTAACTTACCATTGCGATCCGCCCGGGAACGAAGGATGGCAGCTGTCTTCGAGAGCATTCTGCGGGTATTGCATCGGACGGGGGAGGATCGTCGCTGTAGTTGTCGTTGTCGTTGTCGTCGGGGGAAATACGACGTGGACGAGTCCGAGAATCCGAGAGAATCACGATTTTCTACGCGAATTTCGTCGAAAATACGTTCTCGCCTTGCCAGGCGCCTCCTTTATATACCATTTGAATTCCTCTTATATCTCGCCTATCCACCGTCTTCCGAACCAACTTCGGCCGAATCCTTTCTCTCCGTCTCTGTCCCTGAAGTTTGCCTACTCCGTCGCGAGGAGTCGAGTATCTTTGACATTTCGATGCGATTCGTTTGCATTTCGGTCGATAGTCTCTCGCGGAGAAGTAGTCTGGCACATCGCGTCGGACGACGTTAGAAGTTTCTGCCGCTCGGCAGCAGGTACATTATGGACTTTCGCCGACGGAGGATAACGTCAAATTTCCACCTGCCAGCGCGGCCAGAAGGAAGATGAAGATAAGTGCACGTTATGCGCCTTGATTTTAGGCCAGCTAGAATTGCAGCCGACATTAACCTGGCGCGGCGTATCTGTAATTCAAAAGTTTTACGCAGCTCCGCGCGTTACCGCACCGAAAGAAACGGGAAGATAAGTGCTGGCTGTGCTCCTGATATCAGAGTAGCAATAGCTCGTTCAAACACCGGAAGAAACTTCGTTGCTACGTATCAGACCTATCACGCTTTTTCCTTTTCCTATCTCACCGCCGATAGTGAACGGAAGATGAAACTGAGTTCTTTTAATTTTTAATTTGCAGCCACTTGGAATCGTGAAGAACCACGCAAATACCCTGCACTTATTTTCTGCAATAGCAAATTTTGATCTTTCATTCGCGCTCGTTATTAAATGCTGATATGAACGCCCTGATACTTTTTTTTCCCGTATGTCAGCGAGAGTTCATTTCGATGGGGTGGAGATGTAATTAATTAGCGTAACGTTTCGTTCCCGTAAGCGCTCGTTTCACGTTCGCCCATAACGAGTGGAGTTTCCGCAAAGTTCCCGATGCTGTTGATGCTGCTACCGTTGATGCTGATGCCGCTCTCACAGCCAACTATTCGTATCGCAATTTTAATGAGCGGCAAGCTCGTGCAAACAGACGCTCGCGTGCGCTTTTAAGATTCGGATCTCCGACATCTTCGCAATACCTCTGACAATTAAGTAATCCGTATAAATTAAGATCCTTGTTCCAGGCGGAGAGACGGCGACAAATCGTGTTCGATAAATTTGAACGGCGCCGTGCTTCGATCGTTAAGAGTGCAGAAATAACGTCGCCCAAGGAATGTGCAAGATTAATTGACGGAAGACGATATGTGTCGAACGATATTCGATTAAGTTGACGTGCACTATTATTCGAGCCTTCAATTATTCTCAAGACCGTTTGGTCGAATTACGCAAATCGTCCTGCGATGACGTAAGCGGTTGCGTGTATCGATCTCTCGCGTGGCTCGCGTTAATATACGCCGATCAATATACCGCGATGAATAATACATTCCAGTGCGAATCCGCTGGATCCAATTTGGTCGCAAATTCAAGAGCTCGGCGGGGGCAGGGTGAGCAGGGACAAATATCGATTCGGTACGAATAACTCACGCCGATTGTTCCGGGCATAATCTATGTACTTGTCCCGACGCATTATGCTCGCGTTTAATAGTATTTCGAGTGTATATAAAGTTCACTAGCTAACTTCTAGCTCGACGCGCCCCAAACGACGTATTCGCTATCATAAATTACGCGAAACGATCGGCCACCTGGGGAAGCGCGGGTTAAATAACATTCAAGATTGCAAAGCCAACAAGATTTTCGCTGACCAAACGTTCCTCCGAAGCTACTCGCTCGCGACAATTAAATATTCCGAGAACGTACGGATACCGGCTTGATTCGGCTCGCTACGAATTTATTAGGCGAGAGGAAAATTTTCCTCGGCAAAATCATAAACTGCTCAGAGCGGCAATCTTCCCGGAGTACTCGAATAACCCGCCGGATCGTAAAGCTTACCAGGGAACGTATATCAAGTGGGTATCCGCGGTGCCGCTGGGAAGTGGGACAAAATCATTCCCGCTAGAAACGTCAATCGAACGTGTCACTTGGCGACGAATAGAACGGAAACGGACCATCTTCGATTTTACTCCTCCCGCAAGAGGCCTCGAACAATTTTTCCGCCGCACCGCGAACGGAAGAATTTCCGTCTAATGGAATCAGGGAAGGATTCGTCGAGGCATAAAGAGATCGCTCCCCCGCATTAATATCATTCGATGCGAGAATTCTTTCTCTTTTCCGACGTTTCAGCGGAGAAAAAGAAACAGGGACAGAAATCTATTCTTTATTTCAGCCCTCAGCGTAAGACCCGTAAGAGGCGTTCGGCGAATGGTGGGAAGGGCGAGGGTAGGGAGGAGTTTCTGTAGTTTTCGCGATGACAGACATCGAAGAAGCGCACGGAAAATCGAGGGGCGGCCGCCACTGCTGCCGCCGCCACCGCCGCCATCCATTAAGGTGGAGAGGTAAAAATATTCAAATCGTCTACCGGCTCGCTCCCATTCCTTCCTTCAAGTCCGTCCATGTCGTCGTAGTTCTCGCTAGAATAATGAAGCCTCTTTCTCGTCGTCGAGCAATAATATCCGACCGATCGCCGAGCGCGCGGCGGAAGAGAAACACCGTGCGCGATTTAATTAGTCCGGAGCCGGAGCCGGAGCAAAGGCCGCTAGAGAAACGATTCGTACTATGGATTTCGGGCCCGTTCGTACATAATAAAGCAGCGTCTCATTGTTTCGCTCTGCCTTCCCTTCGTCTTACCTCCTCCTTCGTCCTTTCCTTTTCCGCGTTTCTCTATGAAAATGGGACAATACCGGTGATGGTTCATTGGAAGTTTTTCGTTCCTCCCGCTCCCTTCAACCTTCCTCCCCATCTTCGTCTCCACGCACACAAAAGGAGCAGAATGGAAACCCGCGAAAGTAAATTCGCATTTTCAGATGCCGACAGACTATTGTGCGACTTAACGGACTATTCTTTCCGTCTGTATGTGTTTTTCTATGAGGAGCAACTGTGTGAACGTGCTAGGATGCCGATCCGTGCGTTCGCCCGCGAGAGGCCATTTTCGTCTATTCCAATATCCATTTCGAGGTCTTCTCCTTCTGCAACCGCGTTCGCACAACAACGGTATATCCAGAATAAAACGCATCCCAGAGCTAAAAGCTGGGTGGCGGGCTACAATGGCCAGCGAATGATCGCGTGCCCAGGGGAGAGAACGTTCTCGTCTTTTAAACGACAATTTCAAGAGCCCCTGATATTTTTAGCCAACCCTCAGTATCGCCTTGACGATGTGTTCCGCGAAAATACACTCGAAACCGCGGAAATATTTGAGTTTGCAATTATGTTCACATACGCTCGCATGCCAGATTGCAATCGAAAGCCCGTCGCAATATATTATTTGTCATTTTCGAACGGAGCGCGGTTTATACTGGGGGACATTAGATTTGCGGTTTAACGAAACGAGATGAAGAAGCGGCACGAATATCTGGATGAAGGAAAGCGAAGAAGGGAAGGAGACGGGCGCTCTCGGTTGTCTGGAGGCGATCGATCGATGCGGCACGAATTATTGAAGAATCGATATTTGGCGCTCGGGACCAAATGTAATTATCGTTTGGCAACGTATTAAGATTAACCCCGTGCGCTGTAGATATTAATGGTATTACCAACCTCCCTCGCTCTTCTTCGCTATTATACATTAGTTCCACTCTGTATGTAGGGAAGTATGCTTTGCGGGTACATTGTACGCTCGCGGCCAAATGTGTGCATATTCAGAACAAATATCTGGAAGCGGGATGAAAAGAATTCCCGCGCCGAAAAAAGGACATGCGACCTTTGTTATCGACTGCGTGACGATTGGTGGAATATGAGAAATGGCGGAGGCCGAAAAAAGGGAGAGGACGGTGATAGAAAGAGCGCTGCACATCCGGCCAGAATATCATATCAACGTGAGCTCCGAAAATTAAGGATGCATTCACGAGTAACTCAGTTTGAATAATTTTATGTCGCATAATATATAAATTACAAAAATAGTCTTTTGAATGAGACCCTTTATGGAGTCATTTTTACCTATATCTCAAATACTATTCCGAATATAAGAGTCTCTTTGATTCCTTAAGATAGTAATGTTTTTGAAGTATATTCCCACACACTTCAGCTCAGACTAAAAATGTAATTTCAACCCTTCTTCAGGTGATAATTTTTGCTACTCTTAAATTAGAATATTCTTGAAACAATATTGAACTTTACATGGCAGTCAATGTGTTAAACGATTTCACACACTGCCACGTTCGGCCTTGGCCGTGAAAGGAGTCTTTCTTCTTTGTCAGAGTAGCCTACATACTCCCTTTGTACGTAGAACAGCCTCGAGAGCAGAAAACGTTAACGAACATCGGGGACGATAACTGCAAACTGCTAGTACTCGGAAAGTCATGTGCTCCGTTCCACGGTATCAGATAAAGATCGTTTGCCGTAGATTATCCCTAGCCCTTAACCAGCGTTAATCGAGCGTTGCCTGCTCCAACTTTGTTCTTCACGATCTGCGAACATGATCGTAAAACGTTTCCCTTCCCCTCGTTTGCATGAAGTATTTAATTTCACCGGCAGCCGGGGTTATTGACAGGCCTTAGAAAATGGCACTGGTGCGCTCTTAAGAACAGACATAATGCTCGCTGTGAATGTGCTCGGAGCGTTGACGGCATAGATTAGGGAAGAATGAGGCAAGATATGGAGCGGCAGATACAACGAACGTTGGGGGGAGAAAAATGAAAAGATACCCGGGGCACGGTAGGAAAGAGGAAAACAAACGAGCCTTTTCCCTCTCGATTCCGACGACAGGCAGTCGAAATTGCGAATATCGAATTTCACCGGGAGCTCCCCACATCGTGAATTCCTCCCGCGAGGATAGGTCTGTGCCGGCAAGTCGAATGGAACGAAAATGGAGAAGGGTGAAAGAGAGAGAGAGAGAGAGAGAGAGAGAGGTTGTCGACTGCGCGGAGAACTCGATTCAAGCACTGATTAAAAATACATATAGGTCTGTGTGTTTAGGGAATACGATAACGGCTTGTGATAAGACCGCAGGAGAAAGTCTCACACGGAGGACGGAAGTAGGGAACAGTGGCGCAGGCACGCTCTTCTCACAAAGCGCGCAGCACTCTGGCAACGAAAAGCCAGCCACGGCCGATCTTCTCTCGGCGGTCGAGCGAAATTTTCTTCTCTCGCCTCGCATCGAATTTCGTCGGATTCCGACTGCGATTTACGACTCGTTCGGTTGGCCAGAATCCGCGACGAGTCGTGGGCGTGTGGGCGTGTGGGCGTCGGGGGGGAAACGAACGTCGACAAAACAAAAGGGCAGACCGCGCGCGCGATGACCCAGATAGTTTCATCCGCCGTTAAATTTACTGACGCGCTTCAATGAGAATTCACCGTGAGGAAGTAATCAGGACTTTCGCCAATATTCGAAGATCCGTTATCGGGATAATGAAATTATGTCCCTCCTCGGATGAGCTCGTCTTCCACGGTTATGGGCCCCGAGGTAGTTCGGAACTTCCGCGATATTTCAGGCCGCGAGCGATGAATAAAAATGACCGACCTGTCGGTGTGACCCATTTGCGGACAGCGAGGAGGGCACGCCAGCCGGGAGCAGGCGACAGAGGCGGATGGAACACTGCCGGCAACAGCGACAATTTGTAAGCGGGGAGGCGTATCCGCGGTGGAAAATGCGCAAAGAGAGTCAGCATAATGCGGGAACGTAGGATAATCTTGCCGCGGCGCAGCTCGGAGAACATTTCGTTCTCGTTAAAATAATGAAACCGCGCGCCAGTTCTTTAAGGGCGAGACGGATGCAGAGAAAGGGAAACCGACGACGACGACGACGACGACACCCGCTCGAGATTTTTAATACGAGGCCGCTGTCATTGCTTTAAAGAGCGGGCCGACCACAACATTTTCCTTCTCTCGTTTTTCGCCTTTTTTTCTCTCCCCGCTTTTTTCAGCGTACAGGAATGGTCGAGGCTGGAAGCAGGGGGGGGGGGGGGGGGGACGGGTGGAGAAGGAGAGGGAGATAGAGGGATAACTCGACCGAGGAGCAGAGCCCGTTTCCTTTTCACGAATGACAAAAAGGGTGCTTCGCACCCCGAAACTTTCGGTCCTCGAGTTTCTGGCTCCGTTGAATTCGCCAGTCCTTTTAGCGTGGAACCGACGTAAGGTATCGTTACGGTCGCTGTTAAAACACGTGGGCGCGTGCGCGCGCGTTGCCGAAGTCAGCTGTGTAAGCAAAAACAAAAAGATGCGATAAAGAGCGAGAAAAATGTGAAGGACGGAGAGAATCCTTCTACTCACGCCATTGGCTAAGGATAAGGCCACTCGCGGCGGCTTATAAACGTAGCTTAACGTCCCTTCTAGCTCCTTGATCTCTCTCTCTCTCTCTTTCTTCTGATATTCTACATCGTCTTCGGAATCAACATTACGTCCAGCCGCCGTCCTCTTCAACCCCCTTCGTACAGCGCAAGACGGATCGCAGTATTCCGTGGAAAAATTCGGAAAATTCAGCGGCAAAAAAAAGGAGCGAAAGGTTAAAAAGGTTCTTGCCTCCGATAAGATATTCCTTCAGAAGCGCATTCACCTCGTGACTTCAAAGCCTACGGAATAAAGTGTGTATATCCGCTCCGCTGATTCGGGCAAACTTTTTTCCGCCGACAGCTTATCACTGCGCCCAGGGCCCAGGTTGATGCCCGATACTACACAGATTTGTGCTACGACGGATACGCGACGTGGTGCGTGTATAAAAGCGCACAGATACGGCCGCGAATATCGGGGTCTGAGCTCTCAGGACAAATTACAGCCTCTCGATATGTATCCAACGGATGCGAAGATACTTGCCCGGCTCCCCCTACTTCCGGAATCGGCAATGCGAAAAAGATGGTACGATGCCAAGGAGGAATCTGGTAGGCAGGATTCTGCCCCGCCGATGGCTGCGGGGAGAGAGATCAGGGAAAGCGTTATTTAATCCGGAATAAGTTCCCTAAAACGTCTAGCGATTGTGGATGGAGCGAGGAACGCGCAGTGTGCGCAGATCAATATTACTAAAGCGCGCAGGCCAGGAGCTTTTGAAAAAAGTGAGCAAAAGTATAGTACCGCAAGAAAGGAAATTTAAGATGAGAGTCGGAGTAGAGATAGGAGTAGAGGCGAAAGAAAGACAGTCAATGCGAACTCTTGAGAAAGGATGTCGTAAAGTTTAGGTTTGAAAGCAGGCACAGACGGTACCAGTCGTATTCGTTTCAACAAATTTTCCCAGAAAACAGTGGATTCGAAGATAAAAGACTTTTTAAAGAACTCGGAGTAGCGACGGATGTTACTCGCGACAGCGTACAGAGTTATGGTCGCCTGCTGTCTTGCGTCATAAATACGAGAGCAATGAATAAATGATTCGAACGTAAACGCCGCTGAGAGTTTTAATTTCTTCAATCCGTCACTGCGACCTCTCGAATGGGCTGACAAGAAAATCAGGCAGCTAATCAAAAGGGCTGGAATTATATTATTAATGAGTAGTATCGACGAATATGAGGCCACGCTGTCGTCGGGAAAGCGACGTATAACCCGATAAAAAATTGCAGTAGATTTGAGACAGATGGCCGTGCGACGCTTTCGAAATATCCACTAGGCCACCGTTGATCGATAGACGCAAGGTTTAAAATTTCATACGAATCACGCCCGGCGGAACGACTTATTAATTCATCGATCGACACGAAAATACATCCATTAACGGGCGCTACATCTGTAAAACGTTGAATGAATGCATTACGCGCTGTCGTGTCACTAAAGCTCTACCTCCGTTAACATTTTCATTTCGTCAATACTTTGATCATGCATGGATGTCTGCCGGTTGCTTCGCCGCGAATAATATTCCGAGTTTACAGGAAACGCGTTACATAGCGCGTCACGTTTCGTTCGCCTACGTGCGCGTTATATTTTCTTTTCAACCCGTCAATACCCTTTGTCGATGAAAATCTCCCAATATTCATTCGATAACGACATCGTAATCCCGTTCTAATTTATTGGACGAAACTCGCAAATATATGCAGAAATTACGGATGCCTGTCACATTGACACATTCGCTCCCGAGTCCCGACCAGAGTGATACATTTCCTGCGCAAAGTTATCGCGCCAAATGCGTCTCGAAAGAATCTTCAGCTGCCAACGCAACCGCTGAAACAACGGAAAGCAGGACGCGACTCGTTAACGAAATCACTTCCGTTTCTTTAAGAATGAAATTGCAATCAGCGTAAACAAGTTAACCAACTCATTTGCCACGTTAGGAGCACGAATTTCCTCTCGAGAAGCGAACGAGTTAAAAGTGCATCTCGGCCTGGGAAAAGCGTGTCAGCGCGTTAAGTCCGTAAACAATTTCCGCGCCGGCTCGCTAATAAGAAAAACGGAGAGAATTGACGCAGGTCTCGGTTGCGCGTTCTGTTCACTTCTGCGGCACGATGCAGCGGCAACGTATTAATTTTCGTAAGGACGGATCGTAAGTGGATTAGGCACACCCTTCCCTCCCGCTCCCGGAGTCTTCTGCACCGCGGAGCCCTCTTCTCCTTGTCGTGTGTCCATTGTCCCGGGTAGTCCTTTATCAGGAGGAGAACATACCGGGACTCGATTCGAAGCGATCATCGATCGGACGGAGGCATCCTCGTCGGAGCTGACAATGGTCCTTTAGCGGGATGTGCGAGAGAGCGTGTTTATACACGTATATGCGTGGGCGGGCGTATAGGGCCGCCTGTATGTATGTCGGCATAAGTAATTACGCTTCCGGCCATTAAATCACGAGGAGACAGACGCGGTGCAGAGATGCGATGATACAAAAAGAGAGGTAGGAAAGAAAGCGGGAGAAAAGGAAGGCGAGCACAACGGAAGGAGAGAGAACAACGGAGATGGAGGGAGGTCGGGCGAGAGGAAGAACGTGGCTCGAAATTAACCGCAACGTGACTATTTTCCAGGCTCTGTATCCGTGGCAGGCCCCTCTTTCGTTACTTCTCTCTCTCTCTCTCTCTCTCTCTCTCTCGCTCTCTGCGTGTTCGTGAATGAACAAAAAAGGGAAGGGAGAAGCGGCAGGGGAGGGTGGCGCCGAGGTTGCCGGTTATGTGCGCAGGGGGTGGAAAACGAAGCGGGGCACGCGGAAGGCAGCATCCAACGAGTGCTGTACCGAAGGGACGGATTCGGTGTGTATGTGCGTGTGCGTGTCGAGTTTCGCGAAACGGCTGGGGAAGCAGAGAAAGAGAGAGAGAGAGATAGAGAGAGAGACGCTAAGGCGAAAGGAAACGGGACGAATCGAGGACGCCGCTACATAGCCGAAGATAGAAAAGGAATCCGAGAGAGCGGGGTTGTAACGAGTTCTCGACTACCAATCGCTGCATCGATAGGGCATGCAATACGAAATTGGCCGATCCAGTTATCGTGCACCTTTGTCGATTGATTCGAGCGTACGGAGAACTAAAACGAGCCGGTCAACACCGATGCCGTGACTACTACCTGTTGTCGTTAGGAAGCACGGAGCGCTCGTCGAATCGATCGACGCGCTGACAATTAGGAGAGAGAGCCTGCATGGCACTTGAAACGATCAAATTGCCAACGCGATAGACTGTCCCACGGCATTGTGCCCGAGCGAACAGAATTGCGCGGCGTCGTCGTAACGATCGCGAAAATCCGCTCCGGCGAAATTGAGACACCGCCGCTTTCCCGCTTCAATCTGTTCCCTGCTGGCTGCTGCTGGCAGGCGGCGGCCATTTTTTGTATGCCCTTTTCATAGGGTGTAGGCGGGAGCTGCATGTCGGCCGAAAAATTTCTACGCAAGTAAGGTCATGCGGAAAATCGAGCTGGAATCCTGCGGACTCGCACAATCTACGGCTCAAATGGCGTGGAACGATGGAAATTTTCGTGGTTATTGATTTCTTCGCCGTCGATGCAGGTGCAGCCGTACACGCTCAATCTGACAATAAAAAAAGGCCGGGGCGGGAGGGTGACGAAATTTCCGTGGACAAGTAGAAAAATTCGAAAGTGCAATTTTATCATCCGGCCCCGCGTAATAATTCTTCGCCATCGTTCGATTTTTCACGGTTCGCATAGTAACGAAAGATTCGTTTATAGAATTTTGGCTGTATCGTCTCGCCGAATCGGCGCGCGTGAAGAAGATGCAGACGTGCGGACTGTCACTGACTTTTAATGAACATCAAAAGTGATTTATTTCCGATGAACTGCAGAAAAAGTATGCCTCGCTCAGGACGAGGTGACGGTGTAGGCAGCCGAACGATCGTCGACAAAGTATTTCTTATTCAGGCAGCGCAGCCGGAGACGCCTGATACTCGCTGTGTTTTTCAATTTTTCAGGCAAAATGTAGGCCGACCGGAGAGCGAGGTATGCTGCACGAACGCTTGGCACGATCGTAATTCGTGTGACAGAACCTTATGCAAAAAGGAAGCGCTAAAATATGAAGAAGGTGGGGAAATGAGACGGGGGGAAAAAAACGTGTTATGGGTGGGAACTTCTTCCCCCGGTTGGCCCGGCGTTAAACCGACGGAGAAAATCGTCCGGCGCGCGGCGTACCAATTAAACGGTGAGACGAGGCTAGCATGTCGAAACAAAGAAGCGATGTGACGTTTCGCAAATTGCTTTTCACCCCACCCCCTCTCTCCACACGGTCTGCAGGCAGTGCTCGCCACCTTTGCTCCCGTTTTCCTTTCTCGGCCTTGCTTTCTTCTCGTCCTCTCTTTTCTCCGTCCACCCTTCCATTCTCCTTTTTATTTCACGTCTTGGCAGCCGGAGAATCGCTGATCCCGTGGGATCCGTGAACACACGAATGCAGCTGGCGAGAGAGAGAGAGAGGGAGAGAGGCTTAGTGAATGATTCAAATCGGACTTGTCGAAACGAGTGCGAGGACGATATGAACAAAAATGGAGCTTCTCAATTGTGCACGGTCATTATTACCGGTCAATGGGACCGACGACGACCGACTCGCACAGGTTGCTCATTAGAGTGTGCACTATGAACGAAAAAGCTGTTATGCGCCCTGGTCGAGTTAGTCGGTTAGAAAACGTGCCCGGCGCGAACGGCACTTAATAAGTTTGACATTTGCAAGTTATTACGTCCGAAATCTTGCGTCGGATTATAATTTTCTAATTATCAGCGGCGATTGCGTGCGTCTTGGCCGAGCGGTATCGAGTCGGCATTGCGGCAACGGGGGCAATTTGCCGCTTACGTAATCGAGCGTCACGGCCAAATTAGAGTCGCGGAGAGTAGGAATCGACGGTAAACATAACGCATTAACGCTCGCATCCGCGCGCGCATCCCTGATTTCGGGCCATTAGAGGCAAACGCGAAATCTCTCGCTCGAACGGAACAAATTGCGCGTACGAAATTGAACCGGCGTGGCAAACGCTCGTGGACAGGTGTACGACGTCGGCAACGTATTTTCGGATTATCCTCGCTTTCTCCTGCGGGATTCCTCCGCGATCAGCTGCTTCCAGTGCGAAGGGGATGCGGCAACCGGTAGCGGGACAATTTTAAATCAAATTTGCGTCATGTCGGAAGGATGCTAGGCGGTAGCGAGATAAGCCGTAGGGCATTTTGCCAACGCCCATTAAGAGGGAACGATCATTGTCCCGTCGTCGTATCGAAGCAGTTTGAATTGACGAAGGAAGAGAGAGAGAGAGTGAGAGAGGGAGCGTGGAAATAAGAGCGAGGCGAAAACGAAGAAAAACGAGGCGTGGCGGTAGAAGCGGAGAAAGGCAGAATAAGAGAAATACTGAACTCAATATAAGGAGGAAAAGCGTTTCGGGATTGCGCGGGCAAAGCACTCGGCGAGGAGAGATTCTAAATCAAATTTCGAGGGACCGCGAGGTGGGAAAGACTGGAGGGGTGGTGGCGGCGGCTGGAGGGCGGAAAGGGGGATGAAAGGAGCAGACGACACAGGGGCGACGGCACCGTGCCAGACGCATCATTAAAATAATAAAACTATTAAAGAGGGAAGAGAGAGAGAGAGAGAGAGAGAGAGAGAGAGAGAGAGAGAGAGAGAGAGAGAGAGAGAGAGAAAGTCGCACGGAGTCTGCGCGGAGTAACGCTCCAGCAGAATTCGTCTCGGGGGAAGGGGTGCAACCGCAAAAGGAAGTCTTATCTTCCGACTTCGCGAGAACTTCCGCCGAAAAACTGGCACCTCCCGCCTGCCTGTCCGCGTTACTTATCGTGCCATTCTATCTCTCGCCACTTCTCCCGCGCTCATTGCTCTTCCCCGATCGAATGTGCATCGGGCGGAAATGCGCGAGACAACGGGAATATGATGTCCGAATGTCGACGATAATGCCGCTCCCGTATAACGTGAAATATTCTACTTTTAAATGCTGTTATCGGCTGCAAATATTTTTTAGCTCGTCATTGCTCTCACCGATAACAAAACGAACCACGGCGGCACGTGACGTGTATGCGGAAAAAAAGTGTGCGCAGACAAAAAATATGAGGCAACAACAACAAAAAAAAAAAAAAGGGGGAACGAGCGAGGGTGAGAGCATAGTATCAAAATTTCATAAAGCGCCGGAACGTTGTAGCGACCCGTCGACTCCGTTTCCGCTCGAGGTGGAAAATGAACGCAAATAAAAAAGCGAGCAATCCGTTAAAGAGCCACGAGCCACGAGCCACGAGCGGGTGTGGAGAGTGGTTGTGTGCAGGCGTGCCAGCTTCGTTTGCCCCGGCAAGATACGTTCACCTGAAATTTACGCTTCGCTTGAGAGAGGGGTCTCGCTTTGCCCTCGGAGGGGCGGGACGAACGGCAGGAAGTGAGAAGTTCGCCGGAAAAGGTGTCCCTCGTGGGAGGGAAGAGGGAAAGTCCCTTACCCTTCTCGTCTTCTCGACGACGGACGGGTAAAGAACGACGGCTATCCGGAAAGAGGGCTCTTCGGGCTTGCCGATGATTCCTTTAAAATTTCTCGCCGTCGCACCCCAAACGCCCGCATATACGTCACACATTCCGTCCTCTGCGATCTCGCCAAAGTAATCTCCAGTCTGCCGTACGCGTATACGTATACGCGTGTCTACCCCTGCGCTCAATATATTTAGACGGGCGGGCGCAAGAATTGGATTGCGAGATTTTGTTTCTTCACGACGGATAGCTCATCCTCAAATGGAGCATGAACGATGCGCTTACGAGTAGGAAAAATGAAACAAACAGAGCGGAGTTAATTCAAGTCGGTGCTTCTAGGAATATTAATTGGAGCTGCGGTTCGCTTTGAATACGGGGCCAGCTGGAGTGGTCATGCCGCAAAAAAGTGCAGAGATGAGGTAATTACGTTGAGAATGGTAGGACGATGAAGAGGTAGGAAAATCGACAAATCCACTGTGCCGGACGAGAGCGAAAGAGAGAGAAAGGTAAAAAGAGGAATTTCGATGAGGCAGATCGGTGGCGAGAGAGAGAGAGAGAGAGAGAGAGAGAGAGACGCGCAACCTGCGCAGGACACATTTTACGGTAACATATTCGATTTCACTGATCAGCCCTCTTCTTCCGTCGCGACCCCGAAGAGCCGAATTCTTCTTTATCTTCCACCGCGTATTCATCATCTGAAGGATACGCGTCGCACGAGTGGGGCGGCTTGATATTGAAAAAATAATTCAACGTAACGTAGCCCCGGTATCGGAAAAATGTGAAGGGCGAGGCGTATATTTTACGCGCCCCAGAGAACTGGTTCAACGTGTCAAACATTCTCAGAATAGGAATCGCTTCTTAAAGGGTTATGGGATAAAGTTCGCGATCAGTCACCTCGAATGCGCGACCGAAAATTCGTAAGCGCCGTTGCCGCGAGCAGCAAAGACGAAATTTTATGTGGCGTCAAAGTAACCGTGACAAGTTTACTCGCGAACCCCGCCGTATTACACGAGAAGCAAATTTTCCATGCCGTCTCGCTGCTGTGTTACGTTCAACGACGGTGATTAATATATTCGTTATGGACGAAAGTTTACTTAGTCTCCCTGGCGAACGTTCATGTTTTCTCTGCGCGGCACGGTGGCGAGTATGAAAAGGACGTAAAAGTAGCTGGCCAAGGGTGACGAGTAATGCCCCGGTACATTTAGCGGGGCAGTGTGCCAGACTGTATTAAAACAGAAGGACAACGGCGACGACGACGGCGACGATGGCCGACGACCGGGCAACTGACGGAATAGTGAGACGAAGGGAAAAGATAGAGGCGTGTGAGTGAGAGCGAGGTCGAGGAGTAGGTATCAATGGGTCGTCGCCTGGAGGGTTCTTGCCCTGCGCCTCCCCTTTCTCTTCCGCCTACACCCTTCGGCACGGTTACCCTGAGCGTTGCCAGCGACCCCCTCTTCTCGCCTACACGAGGCGATGGTGCCTCAGCAAGCGCAGCCGCCCCTGCGCGGACCAAACGAATTTCGCCAGGCTTAGCCCGGGGGTTGGTTGCTGCTTCGGGGGTTAGCGAGGGCTCGTGCCGGCCGTCTCTTTCCCTCGTTCGCCTCATTCGCCACCCCTCCTTCGCTCGCCGCGTTCTCTCCCTCTACTTTCACAACTTACGTGCCGCTCTGCCTCTGTTGCCAAGTTTCAAATCTCACCCGTGCGCTCGCGAGCGCGTGCGCACAAATTCTCTCTTTCGCCCGACGACCGACACCTAGCCGAAAGAGAGGCCTGCTTCTGAGGGGCAGGGGCGTGCACGCCTTTAATGACATGCAGCCCCCGGTGTTTTCCGCGAGATAACCCTCCAGAGAAAGTGCACGTTCGGGATATATGCACACGCTCGAAGGACGCGGAAAATGGCATGAGACGAGGAGACTGTCCGTGTCGGTGACTACCGCTACTCTGTGTCGCGCACCTGGATGCTAAGGGGTTCTGCTGCTGCAGTGGAAAACACTCGTGCGGGCGTTATCCGTCGAGTAACGCGTTTCTTCTACCTCCCTTTCTTCGAGCATAACCGCTACTCCCTTCACACTGATGCGTCCTACGACTCTTTGAATTTTCGCAGTCGACTCGCTTTCGATCGAGAGATCGCCGAGAGCGTGTTCTCAGCGCGAAAGTGGCGAAGGTACACTTTGTAAGCGACACCTCGATTTAGGCATGCTTCAGAGAATTTCGTTTTCCCGTGGAATATTGGAAAATCGTGCGTAAGAGCGAGCATCGTGAGGCGTTCACTTGTATTAGCATGCAAACATGGCATTACACGCGATGCTAGGCGTATACACCCTCTACCCGCCCCGTTTTCCTCCCCACGCTATCGATACGCCCCTGACCCTACAGAACACCCGTCGACATTGTAGTTGTCGTTGCCGTCAACGTCGGCGTCGGCGTCGGCGTCGGTCGGATCCGTCCAACCTCTTAACCCATGATCTCGTGACCTAACACCGGGACTGACGACGAGTACATCCTCGCTCATGCACCGGCCTGAAAAGATCTTATCCGACGATAAATTAAAGAGGGAGAGGCGAACTTTTCTATTGACGTCAGAACAATCGAGAAACGAAAGGTGGTGAGGGTGTGGAAAAGGATCGAAGCGAAGCAAGTGGGAATGACAGAGGGTGAACGGGATGTGGTGCGAGCAAGATGACGAGTGAGACAGGCAGAGAAGAATCGCGGAAAAGGACGAGTGGGAAAAGGAAAGTGAGAAGAAGAGAGAATGGAGGATGGAGAACGATAGACAAACACGGTGCGAGCGAGGCGGCCGCACGAATTTCGAGTAAGACGAAAAATCAGGAGAGAAGGAGTCGGTCTGAAAGTGCAAGGGGAAGAGGTGGCTCGGTGAGATAGAGGTAGACGAGTCGTGGAAGTTCGTCGATCGCCGAATCCCCTCATCGTCGTTCAGATCGGCAAGCCTCGGCTGGCGTCGGCCGTCTACGTGCGGTACCTCCGTCCATCCCCTCGCCCTTCAACCCCCGAATCAGCCACCCCCGCACCCGCTAAACCGAGCCACGGCGCCGCGACTACGCACTATTGATTCGCATGGGAACGAAGGAAGGAGCCGGCGAGGGACGCGCGGCGAAAGAGGGTGGGAGGGGATGAAGGTGGCCCAGGGACGGCGCTTCATGCCGGGGTCAACCGGCGGGGGCCCGGGGAGACCGGTCGAGCCGCACGGCCCTGCTGCCAGCCCCACCTCGTCCACCCCCGTTCGCCCCCTACGTCCCCTGGAACCCCGCAGTTCTGCCGCGGCTCACCGAGTACCCTACCGCTTTCACGCACACGCACGAGACCCAGTGGCGCCGTGCATGGGGGCCTTCTTCCTGTCTTCCGAGGAGGAGCTTATTTTTCGGTGGATGCCTCCCGACGCTTTCAGCCAGCCGGTGGCTTCTGGGAGGCAGACGTCAGACGACGACATTAGTGTCGACGCATCTCAGTCTTCTTTTCAATTAGTCAATAGTCTTTATTCTCGATTATTGGAAAAATGAAGAATAACGCGAGTGCACGGATCAAGAGGATGCGTGTTCTTTTTAGAGGAATCAGGAATTTTGAAAGTGGAGAGCGATGATTTAAATGGAACGTTTGTGCGTATTAAAAGCTTGTCCGAGGGTGCTTGTCGGAGCGTTCCTTGTCGATTTACCGTCCACTTGTCATTCCGTACGACGAGGGCAGGAGTGCCTGGGGGGTACATCAGAACGTACTCGAAGAGCGGCTTGTTTGAATAACGAGGATTCTGTGACTGCAGCACTCGAATTACGAATATCCACCGCGGCCACGTTCCCCGTTATTATTTGTATGTGACAGCACGAAAAACATTGGCGTATGATTGGGCAAACGACGTCTCTCTCTTGACGACGAGTCTTGTGCCGAATTAAGGCGACAGCTATTAGGAGAAGGACGCGCCACGCTCAACACGCTTTTCCTCCATTTTCGCGCTTCAACTCGTGAGCTATGTCGCCGCGCTCCTGGTGACCGACGCGGACCACTACTTGAACCGGCGACTTATTATAATAAAGTTCCGTTCTCGAAAGTTCAAACTTCCGTGATGGGGAAAGAGGAGAGAAGAGTGAGGGAAGCGCGTTTATTGTTTTTTACACAATCCGGCGGCGCGCGGCGAGTCGCGACCGAAAGAGAATTATTCATGAATTTCCACGGGATTTTACATCGCCATCTTCATCGGGCGGAAAAATAAAGAGGCTTTGCGCTCTCTGCCGGAGACAGTCGGGCAAGAAACACAGAAAGAGATGGGGAGGCGGGCGCACACGCGAGAACCGAGTTGTCGAGTCGGTGAAACTTAAGAGTTAATTATCAATTTCATCCTTTTGCGTGACGTAAAATTTGATACTGTCGGCCGACGCGACGCGGCCTTTGTATCTCCCAAGAGCTCGCCGTTGCAGGAAGGAGATCCTAGAATCCCACCTTTCCGCATTGTTGTCGCGTCGGCAACGTCAACTCGTGTTATCTTTCGCGTGACCCATTTTCGTCGCTAGTAGCGTCAGAGCGAAACAACCAACAACGACGGTAATCAAAATTACTAATAACAGGTGGACCCGGTAAAAGCATTTGCTGATGAATTCTGGAATGAAACGGTTCTTTGAATACATTTTTTGTTTAACCTTTGCGCGTACGTGCACGTGACAGAAAGTTATTAACTAGAGAACTGGGATAAAACGTTGGACCGCTTTAATAGATAGGAAACGTTATTTCAGGTATGAGAATTATTTTCAAATGAGAACGACAAACGCATACGATTATTTGCATTAAACGCGCGTCATTCCTTTGTAAAACGTGTTTAGTGACAATCGCGTTATGCCGCGCTCGTAAAGTCCCTCGCTACGTCCCTGCGAACCGACGAGGCAGTAGCTTGCATAGATATTTCAGATCTGCATAAATCTACAGCGCTTAGTCCGAGAGAACGGGCACGGACGCGGCTCTCCTCGCGTTTACGCACAATGCGCGAAGGCACGCACGTTGTTCACGCACGTTGTCCCTGCACATACCTCACGCATGCACGCACGCATCCAGAACGCGACACGTATGTACGTTCATTCGTACTTTTGTTTGTGCCCGTATTTGCCTTCCAACGCGCGTGGGACGTGATTGATACGAGAAGGTTTACGCGAGTACGTTGCCAAGCGCGTAACGCCTACGGATCACCGCACTTTTTCTCCCCCAGCCCGATAAATACCTTTTCGGGAGGCACTTTCGCGCCCCATCGATCGGCCGCCATGATTAATCGATCGGCTCTTTTTACCAATTTCTCCTCTCTGTCCGCTTACAAGCACGCGAATTATTCTCCAATCGTCGACGGCAAATAAATAATTAACAAGGCGATAAATCTTGACAGTGCTCCAAGCGTCCAATTGAATTTTGATCCTGTCCGGTTAAATCGGAGCGCCGTCGCGGCTAATGATTTTATCGTTACACGATACGCCGTATAAATTAATTTCACCGGACGATGACTCGATTACAGGATGAACGTCCGACGTCCGATTCGATGCTGCAGGACGAAATCATTCTCGCTGACGGATCAGCCACCCGTTGGATGGTACGTTCGTGAACGGCAACGCTTCTCCATGCGAGCCAGGAGGCACGATTACCGTGTGTGTGTGTGTGTGTGTGAACAAATCTATGCGCACGCAGGTGACGAGGAGCGAATTTAGTGTACTTGCGGCTCCCGTGTATATCCACGCAAGTTCAGGAACAGGGCGCGGCGGGAGATTACTCAGTCACTTTGTGCCCCCAGGAGCGTAAGCTCAAGGTAGCCGAAAGCAGGCGCCCACTCGGGTCAATTTATTGCACGCGAATCCACGCTCTGTTTGCACTGGCAACCGGATAATCTCGCGTCGAATATCGACGGGTCGCAAACGCCGAGTGCGGCTTGCCGCGCGAACAGCGATTTTATTAAAAAGGAAGGTATATCGAGCGACCGCGCGCTTTGCTCGCTATTGGAGCCGCGGAATTTTCAGCGATCCGGTTCGGACGAGAAATTCGCTTTGTTTGCACGTAATTCGGTTATGTAGGTCAGGCCACCCTTGCTCTCGTCGGTGTCCATCTCTGCGCGCAGGAAACCATAGTTGCCGTTCGCGGTCGCAGCTATCGCCATCATCATAGATGTCATCATCCTCTTGCTGGTCGGTGCGGCGCGACAGAGAATCCATGTCAAATCCCCCGAAAGCGGGCCGTACCGAAATAATTCTAGATAGCCTGGGAAGCGCGCGTGACGTGATCATAGTCGTCATTCACGATTATCGTCGTAAACGACGGAGAATCTCCGACAAATTCCCCGGACTTTCCTGGCCGATTAATCCGGACTGAGAGGTACGGCAGGAACGTCTCGCTCGACTGGCTTGAAATTAGGTCGGGGGTCGGTGTACTACACGGGAGCGAGGATCCTCGGAGGCTGATGCGACGCGCTTCTCTTTTTTCGCCCCGCCGCGCCGACCTCCTCTCTTGTCACACCCGCCAACCCCTGACCGTTCTCTCTCGCCCACTATTCGTCGTGTCGCTTCAACAACGGGCCGCGCGGCGACCGGCGACCGGCGACCGGCGACCGACGGAGGCGAAGCGAGAGAAAGCCGGCGGTGGGCCATTCACCGGCTAGATAGGGTGGCCATTGTATGCAATAATTCCTTCGAGAATGAAAAACACCCCTCGCGTCTTTCCGTCCTTCTCTCTCCTGCCTCTCCGTCTGCGTCCCACGAGGGGCATCGCACCCGATAATACCGACGAAATGAGCAAGACAGCGAGCCGTCTTCTTCTTTCGAGGGATTTCCTTTCGGCCCGATGTAAAAACGAACTCGAGATTTTCGCGAGAGACGTCTCGGGGCGAAAGCCTATTCCTTTCGTCTTCCGTATTCCTTGATATTGAACGTGGTGCGATTATGGGCCGGTTATGTTGCGCGAAAGGATTGATCTTTACGAAAAGCACGTCTCGGGGCACAATAAAAGTACAGCCGGAGCGCGCGCGCGACTGCCTTACGTAAGAGAAGCGAGTGTTCGGAGTTTCCACGATCGACGGCCTTATCATTATACGGCAAGCGGCACGATCCCGGATTTTACGAGGAAGATAAAGATCGACGGGATACTTCCTTCATCGGACGAGGGCCGAAAAAAGGACAAAAGCACGAAGGGTAGACGCGTAGTCGTGTAAGGGTCGGCGGGGGCGGGGGCGGGGGCGGGGGGTCGTAGGTCATCGCAGAGGCATCGTTTAACTTTCCTTCTTCCTTTCCCGGCCGGCTGGTCGGTCAGCCAAAGCGGTTCTCGTTGAAAGCCAATGAAATCGTTCTAGCGCCTCGGGGCCGTCTTTCTGCAAAAAACTACCGGAGACCAGTCTTTTTTTCTGCTACGTCCCTCAATACCTCGCGTTTCGTTTTACGTCTTTCCCCCTGCCCTTCACTGTCCTCTACATACTCTCCCCATCCACGCAGCCTCCCTTCAACCCTCGTCTACGCGCTACACCGGTACTGCTCTTTGGTTACGCTGATCCTGGCGGATTTGCAGACCCCCCTGGATCCAATAAATCTGCTTTCCTGCTGCACGCGTACATACATTGTACGTACTGCCACCCCCGCCCACCCCCGTCCACCCTCTCCATCTCTCATTCTCTATCTGCCACCTATGGCCCGGCGTCTACACACGTGCGTGCGTTCCTCTCCGTTTCACTCTCTTGGATCATGTTCGCATGTCAAGCCCAACCGCTCTGACACGCTTTACGCTCGAGAGGCTCCTTTGTCGAGTTCGACGCGGCGTATTACGCTTAGGTACGTGTACGCTCGCAAACGGGTTATCATCCGGTAATCGGAGTAATTTGCGCGAGGCCCAGTGAGAGGGCAGCGGAGAAATGTTCTAGTTCATGCCTGAGCTAGAAGTCGTAGCGCGCCGCAACGCTCGCATACGACCAATCGAGTCCTTCGAGTCCTTCGAATCCTTCGTGCGGGCAAAAAACTTCCGTCCGACCTTAATTCGCGGCCAAACTTTCACCAATCGATACGCAAGTGCTGGCCGCTCGTTTGAGCATCTAGCGCAAGGACGTCCGAACCTGCCAACTATCCATCCAACTTCTTGTCCGATGAACCGGCAAAAATGACGACCGGGTCACGAGCCACCGATAGAGCCCGTGTCCCTCATGTCGGATATTGCATCCGGAAAAAAGAGGATTAGACGGGGTACGAGGCCTTAATGTGGAAAATCATGAGGTTGTCGCGAACGCCAGTTCTTCGGCAGACAATCTGCTTCGAGTTAGCGAAGTACGGAATTCCGCGACGATCGTCGTCTCCACAGTCAATCGTAGCAGGTGGCACGCCGATTACACCAACTTCGCCCACCCGCACGCTGTAGCGGTGTTGCTTTTGGCGACTTAATGAGAATCGACGACTACGTTCAATTTAAACGGTTTCGCGGAAGCAGGTAGAGGAGGGATTAAGAACGATCACGACAATAACTCGTTCTCGGGTGCGAGATGTAATCTGCTCCCGTCCGTATTTCCAGGAGCGTCGCGAGATCTCAAGATCGCTTTGCGCGACGTGACGACCGTGTCGACTTTTTCCGACCTGGAGGATACCTGCTCCACGATTCCGCGAATCGATTACCGTTTCGTTCGCACGCGGATAGAACCGCTTATGGCGAAGTGAGAACTCGCTCGACGACAATATCGCGGGGAATTTCGCCGAGTAGCTTCCCGAAAACTGGCAGCGGGCGAACAGCGAAAAAAGCTGCAATCACAGAAGGCAGAAAGAAACGGCGCGTTCGCGATAAATTATGTTCCTTGCACGACATCAACCGGCCGATTGGCTCGTTTTATTTCGAGCGTCGAGAGTCTAAAATCAGGTTCTCCACCCGCTATGGAGGACAAGGAACTTTGCTGCGGTCGTCGATTACGCCGTCGTGTCAACGCGGTTTAACGGCGAGAGCATGCGGTGCACAAACACACGTTCACGCGTCTAGCACGTAACATCGACGATATATAGGACGTTGCGAAAGTCACACGCCTCGTAAGCGCGCAGGATCGATGAATCAAGTAGAATCTCTTGCTCCGAAGTTGACCGGATGAATTTCAGCATCCGCCCGTTTTTTCGTTTTCCGACCGGAGTGCGCATGGGAATCGAAGTAAATGGAAAATCTAATATAACGCCAGCTGATTTTGAAGCCAACTATAGGTTTGCGAATTCAGGAATTCAGGCTGTTTTCAGTGGGACTAAGCGACGTCTCGCTGTTTCCTATGGGCTCAGAGTTAAATAAGGTACAGAGGCAGTTGTAAAGTCCTGTTGCATATTTTCCCGATTGCAAAAGGCAGCTTTTGCGCGAGATGGCAAGAGCGCTACCGTGCTAACGAACCACTTCCACGCCCGCGTGGAAATAACCAAGTGGCATCGCCGCGAGAATACGCTTCTATAAATTTCCGACGAATAAAAGGGTCGACCGTCTTGTTTTCGCTCCACGCGCGCCCACGTATAAAACATTCGACTTTTCTTGCGGCCGGCCGCCGTTCGAACGATCAAATTTGTCTCGGGGCCCGGGTGCATCTCCAATTTTTGCCAATATATTATTCCAAGAGGTCTCGAGCGTCGAGTGCGGGCGAGGAAAAACGGCGATCGTTCGACGACCGTTTTATACCCGATTCATTTTTAGCCCGCGAACACACCGAGAACCGGTTCTGGCAAAATGCATCGCGCATATCCTCTTGTCTACATCTGCGGTTGATCGCGCGTCTACCGTTGCCAAAAGCTCTACCAAGCTTCTGATCTTTCGGCGTGTCGGATAGGTCGAAGGCATGGGACTGGAACGGGTCGAGTTTAAACTGTAATTTTTGGAGCTGGAAGCGAGGCGAGCAAAATCAATTTCCAGTTAGCGGGTCGCAACTTTGTCGCCGCGAGCGCGATAGTTCGCGCTACCGAACCGCAACCTTCGACATAACCCGTACGTGCGGTCGGTTTATGAGGTTATGCCGGTGCGCTAAAGTGGTTAGGTCCTCGCCGTTGTCGGTGTTGTAGACGTCGTCGACGTCGTCTTCGTTGATGAGAGCACGAACGGTGGACATTAGTCGGGCGTCGATCATTACGAGTGGCGGTAAACAGAGCAACAGCAGCATCAGACGAGCGATGGCCGACGGCGATGCTTCGCAGACTTGCCCGTCCGCCATGGCCATCGATTTTTTCCTCCAACCTCGTTATTCTCGTGCCGTTGTCAAAAAAAAAAAAGCGCGGTTGCGTACACGAATTTTATTAAAGTCGGCAGCACGCCTTTAACCCGATGAAATATTCCGGACGGTCAATTTCCCATAGCGAAGGGGGTGGCTTTGGCAACGCTTTCGAAGACAATGTCGTAATTCCGTAAAATCCATTTCCGAGCGTATCATCGTCCCCATCAAGCGGTAACGCAATTCGCCGGTAATTCTCGTCGAACGGACCGACATTATTGCTCGATAACACGCTCGCTATTAAATATCGCGTTAACGCGAGTCCGATGCAGGCGCAGCGAACGTAACAATGTTCGACAAGTCGCCGGCGTGTTTGGAGGAGGCTTCAAGGGGGTGGAAAAAGTAACGAGTCGGGAAACGAACGTAGCCTAGTTTTTATCGCGGGCGCTTTACGAGCTCCGCCGCCGTCGCGCGTCGCTTGTATAATTGTGAAAGGGGCGCGGGAGGGTTGTCCCATTTTCGTGAGGAGGGAAATATGGCCGCGACACGAGCGACTCGCGCCGGCAAAGGCCGATACTTCGGCGGGAGTTCGTTCGGTCGTTATATCGCTCGTAAAGGCTCGCTCCGCGAGTTTCTAATCAGCGTACATCTGCCCGCTGCGCTGGTAGGCGAGGAAACGAGCGAGCGGGCGAGCGAGAGAAACGGGCCTCGCAGACATAAGGGGTGTCCTCCGGAATATACTCCCCGCGCGCTTCTTGCCACGGAAATGATATCGCTCGCTGTTAAATATAAATTTGCCCGACCTTCTGCCGTTGTTAAAGAATAGAGGAGACGCAGACGGGCGGATTCGAAGTCGTAGACGGTCGGAAATGGCGTCGAGCGTTCACCGGTAACGTTCTTCCATCGAATCACGCGAAATGGCTCAAATCTCGCGACGGCCGTTACCGCGGACACCCTGTATACGTGTGTAGAGCGCAGAGAGTCGAGTACGCGTACGTGTGTACACGAACGTATCCGGGAGGGAATAGTGGGAGGCGGAAAGAGTGAGAGAGAGAGGCAAGAGGGAATCGAGATATCGATTCCACCTGCGATACGCCCGGGTGTTTCCGGGCCTCGCCGCTTCGAGCACCTTCGACAACTTCGACAACGCTAATTACAAGTTGACGGCCCCCGCGCGCGGCCGCGGGCTTCCGGTATTCCGTGAATTATAGGCTCCGCGAATAGGGAGCAATAATGGCGTCTCCGTTCTTATCGTTCCCCGAATTTGTCGCTCAATACAATTTCGTTCTTGTCGATATTAAGTGGCGGCGACGTTATGGAGGGTTAGGCCTGCGCAAGGTCACGCGCCTACGTTTGCCTGGCAGTCACATCTGTTACCAGCAATTTCTACTCGTCCTCCTTTCAATGTTTCACCTTTGCTCAACTTAGTTTCTTCACAATTATACTTTCCAGCAGCGTATATCGGGGGGGTTAATTTGAATAGCTCTAGACTGAGTAAGAAGCGTTAAAAAGGCATACAGGTTTTTGGGCATATGGCCAAACTTTGGCTCTGGTGGTATTCTGAATATACAGACCCGACGACTGATTTCATCTTTCAGCGAAGGGCGAATATTTTTCGTCGGTATCGTCGCGACAGACGTAGCGGATCGAACGTACTTACTTACGGCGAAACCGATAAATCATTTTTATCAGCGCGAAATTTTATTTTATCGCCCTCGCGTGTCCCGTGAAAATTTCGTTCCAAATTTCGATTACGCGAATGTAATTCCTCTCGTCGGCGATTAACCGGCTCCTCCCTGCCAGGCTCGTACTCTGGCCGAAATTAAACGTGATTGAAAAAAGGAAAGAGGGGAGGGGAGAGCGCGTAGTCGATACACGAGGAACCACGGCGAATAATCCAGCGTTGAGTGGAATCGTACGACTTTCGTTGAAAGGGGGGCCTCAATTTTCCCGCGCCATTCTTTGGAGTGAGACCTCCGTGAAATTGGGATATAGATTTACACGTCCGTGTCGCACGATTGCTTTATTGCGAGGCTTCGTGCACGGCAAACAGGAATCTCTCCCTCTCTCTCCTTTCTTCTCCCGCCGAATTTTGCACACCCTCGTCGGAGTAATTCCAGCGGCCATTATAGTCCCGTCTGACAAAACAACCGCCACGCTTTTTGGAGTCTTTTCTCGTCTCTCCTCTGATCTATTCGCCGATCTTGCTTGCCGCGACCGAATTAAAGTTTTAGCGGAATAACGAGGATCGTACGGGGGTAAGTGAGGTCGGTGCCGCTTTCGTCGAAGAAAATATTCTCCAGGGGTCCTCCAATTGGGGAGCTCGATTACCGTGGCGCAGTGTCTTTATTAGCGCAGTAACTAGGGCCGCGACTCTGCTAAATCAAGTTGATCACGAGCGAAGAGGTTAGATTAGTGGTAAATTATAGCCAATCGGCAAAGTTCGAGTGAAGGCGACGACTGGTGGCTCAATCACGATTAAGTTAATCGTACCTCGCCACGTCTACCACGGACGCCTCTGCCTCTGTTCGGCTCCACACACGCGGCGGAGTCTATTTTTTCCGTGGAAACGCAGGGAGATGTTGACGAGCGCCATCAGGCCGAGGGAACGATGAAGATAAATTAGGACATCGTCGTGGGGTCTTAAGGTCGTGTCGCGTACTGACGTAAGCCGGAAAAATCGAGGCTACTCGTCGCCATAACGGTGGCGGGGGTGAAGGGAAGGAGCGAAGTAAGGTAAGGAGGAGAGAAAGGTGGAGGTGCCGGCAAAATAGAAGGAGTAGGAGAAGGAGAAGGAGAAGCCGGACTAGATGGCAGAGTAGATGGCAAAGTAGATGGTGGAGAAGGACGAGGTAGACAAAAGCCGCGGGCGCACGTGAGGGCCATAATAATCCTGTGGATCCTCTCGCGTGACAGCGCCTTAAAGGAGCGCGCACACGGAATACGACGTAGGACGACGTACGTAACACAAAGCCAAAAGCCACCCTCTCTGTCCCTTTTGCGCGTAGGTCCCGGTGCGACGTGACACAACCGCATCGCGTGATCATGTAGCTCGTTCGAATCGAGCGGCCGAGAGGCACAACAATTCACCGCCGCGCGTCGCGTCGCCTCGCGTCGCTTGGCCACTCGCGTCATTCGTCGAGTTAAACGACGACGCTAAGCATATGGACGACGGGCCACGGGCCACTCGAAAAACAATCGAGTGTTCCCGCAATCAGCCCCCCAACCCAGTGGATAGAGTCGCATGACTTGAGAGGGCGGGGCGGTGCGAACATTGGTCATAGACGGTGAGAACGTTCGACGTTCGTCGCCGCTTCGAAGGATCGCTTTTTCACCCTTTCGCCACAGCTGAATTTGCCTGAAGCGCGCTTTCACTTACGCGCATATTAAATAAATCTTGCGCATCTAAGTTTACGAGTCTAGACAGATGTATGTACGAGGATCTGTGAGTTGCGAAACGCGATACACGAGTGCGTCGGCATTGGATCTAGCAAACGTCGGGTTCGGGTACGGTCAGGAAATAAACGTTTCCAGTAACGAAAGCGTGGTTTTTTTTTGTTTTGTTGCGGGACCGATAGTTTTCACTGTTTCTCTGCTCACCTCCATTCGACGGTACAACAGAATGACGCGCTTTTTAAACTAATCTGGGTCTTTGCGTATCGTGTCGTAACCAAGGGTGAGACTGCTGATGCGACGTAACAGAGCGTGCTGAAACAATATGAACGGGCGTATCGGCAATCGGTAAAACCCAGTGCCAACCTGAATGCGTCTCTGCGAGATAATGTTTTGTCAGTTTTGCAAAGGCATTGTAAACGCTTCGAAACGAGGGTTCCATGCTTGTGTCGTTACAGAGAAGCGAGAGGGATAGATGGTGGGGCTGGCCGGTAGAAAACGTTACTATCGGCGTGTAACGTATTGTGAGTGGAGGAATGAAATATTTTCGGATAAAAGCTGGCGCCCGATGTAAAAACAATATCCAATAGAAACAACGACGCGCGACGCCAAATGGGTTTTTCAAAAGTCGGTTTCGTCCGGAAAAGTTGGGTTCAGGTTCAAATGGAAATGTGAGCGTGGCGAAGCACGTATGATTTTCGAGGATGATAAATAGCCCTTCCGCCCCCTGCGCCTCTTCCTCATCCTTTTTCTGCGCCTGGCGCTGCTGGATGCCCGCTCCAATATAAACAGCCCCGTTTTTGCCGGGTTTTGTGAAGATCAACAATTTACCCGCTCGCATCGTCGCGCCCACTGAAACGATTTCGACAATTGAGCGCTTTCCACCGGCGAAATCTCATCCTCGTTAGCATGCCGGCGACAATCCGGGCGCTGATTGAAAATATCGCTCATTCGAAATATTTAGACGGTTTCCGGTGCATCATCGACAGATCTCGGCGACACGAGCGACAATGTAAAGCCTCTCCGTCTGATCGTACCTTCAATGGCGAGAGCGTCGCTGGAAATGAAAAGATCACGCGAACGCAATATCAAAGAGATCGTATAAAGGCTCGAATCTCCCACAGGCTCGTAGTAACGTCGTCGAAGCGACTCGATCGCGCTCGTCCTATCTCCACATTCAATTTCGCTAAGTACCACGGAGACGTTTCTCAATCCCCCTGCGTGAAATTTCTCCGGCCAAAGTGGACGGACCGTCCTCCGGTCGACGGCTAAAAGCGAGCAGCCACGAACTACCGTCCGCTCTCTGCCGAGGAGACCACCGGCAAGAGATAATCTCACGTGAGCCCGCTTATTCGCGTGATTACCTCGCCAAGCTAATTGCTACGCACGGCGGTGTCATGCGAGAATTCACGGTCCTGCTAAATTCCGGGGACAGAGCGAGCTTCAGCATCTCTCTCGCTCCCTTCGCGTTTTCTGTCGAGATGCAAGAACGTGCCGTAACTTTCCGTACGGCCTACGTTCCGGGACCGGAGCCTGCAGGGATTTAATACATTGGCTGCCACGTAAAATAATAGTTTCTCAACTATGCTTCTCATATTTTCTTTCTAACCGACACCTGACGAAGAGTTCAAAACTGTGATCCAGAAGCAGCGAGACGGACTGCGTACGATGATAA
Source organism: Priocnemis perturbator (assembly GCA_963942575.1). Lineage (NCBI taxonomy): Eukaryota > Metazoa > Arthropoda > Insecta > Hymenoptera > Pompilidae > Priocnemis > Priocnemis perturbator. The sequence goes on along the minus strand of OZ012649.1, from coordinate 8,523,724 downwards.
ATGTTGTGCGAAATATTCGTCTGCCGTCAGTAAGAAGGCAGTCGGTGACTCGGTGGCGGGCAAGCCACGCTTTCGAAAGGTCCAGGACGAGGTGAACGACCTCTGCCAATGGGGTCTCGTCTAACAAACCGCAGAGATTATCCTTATGCATTTTGTTGCGGACCGGCAGGATGTCGGTTGCGTAAACGTTACATTGACAATGGCGCAAATATTCCGTGCGTATCTCCGAGAAGACGGCTGGCTGTAGTTTTAAGGAAAGTGCAGGCAGGACTATGATCTCATGCTTTGCCGCGTACTCGTCGCGTTTCATCTCGTTTCGTCTGGCCGCGTCGGCTGCCGTCGCATCTCGTTACATTTCGTCGGGTCTGGTCTCGTCACCTCGTGTCTCGTACCATGACTCGAGATTACCCTTAAAGGGTACGCACCGTAGCTCGATCGTATTTCTCCTTGCCGCTTTCCACGTGTACGTCGTTAGCCACTTGGAATTCGCCGTGAGTACGGTATCCGGTTTGGACAGTGTCGCGGTCTAAGTACGTGTATCTAGCGGTTTTCTTCTCTGCGGTCAGCTCCTTGAAACTTGCCTCACACTATACATCGCTTTTGTAATTATATACTTTCCAGTACAAAGTACCGCGCGTACCAGCGCATGCACATTTATGCATTGACTGTGTCACGAGGAGAAAACTTCGCATTGCCGAGACTTAATGAACGTTTATTTGGTTGACAATTGACGCTGTTGAAACTAAATATACCTCGTAAAGACGATCACGTTGTTTTTGAATGTCGACGAAAGTAATCCGAAACATGTGCGCGCGGGAATAACGGAGGATAATTAGATGTGTCTTACTTGCCTCGCGAGGTACTATCAAAAGCGACGTGTCGCGGGAGCGAAAGAGGTGGAGTGCAACCAGAAATACTCGTAGGAGGACGCGAAAGACGGCGCGAGAATTTCACGCGCTTTCCCGCGCGTTTCAGTGCGCACGATTACCATCTCTCGCCTGTCTTTCCGCGCTATAAATTCCTATAGTGTCGCGCGTTAATCCGCGGATTAGCCGCTGACTGCGGATCTTGCCACGGTGCGCGAGAGAGATAGAGGACGGACAGAGAGAGAGAGAGAGAGAGAGAGAGAGAGAGAGAGAGAGAGAGAGGAGCCAAAGTTGAAATGAGAGGGGGTGGTAAACGAAAGAGACGCCGAGAAACGGTACTGGACGAACTCGTTTCGCGGGATTATGGATTATCACGGCGTTTAAGAGGCACGAAAGGGAAATACCGACCTCGAACGAAACGATAAATGCGAAGTCGCGTAAAAGAAGTGTGTCGTGATACGCGTACCACTGGACCGGCTGGCTGGCCGACTGGCCGAAGGGAGAGAAATGAATATAACCAGCGGAATCATCGCGGATTCCCGCCTGTTAACGGATCATGAAATAAGATTTACGCGATCGACGAACGCGGCGGATTCACCTATATACGCGAAACTAGTTATACCTGCCGAACACCCCGTGTCAACGGCGCGGCGTGAGAATGTGATCGATTCTATGCCAGCGCGCCTGCTGCTGGGAGGGTTAAATCCTTTGCCTCGAAGCGACGACGCGCTTCCCGGGTCAATTGGAAAGAGCGGTTCCTCAAAATATTGCCAATCTATCGATGGATCGTTGGACGATCCTCGCACGACGGGTTTCCGTGAAAGTTACGCAATGCTTACGGGGAAAGCAAGAATTTAAGTGCAGGAGCGAGCACTAACACGCCAGGGGGTACACTGTACGCGTTGTAGAGAAAGAAGTCATGGCGAGCATGCGCCCGGGGCCGTAGTTCACTTACTTTAGCGTGACCATCGTCCACTTAGAATCGTAAATGTCCGCGTCTGGAGGAGCCATTGGTTATGGGACATCGAGTACGGGGAGGGTCGCTACGAAAGATATCCCCAGGTGAATGGAAGGAGGGGAAGAGGACGAGCGACGACCCCTTGGGGGCCTCGTCGTCCGGAACATCCAGGGAGCTCGTAAATGCTCGAGGAAATTACGCCAGACCCACCGAAATTACGTTTCGCAAGATTGTAATGACTCTGCGAAGTCCTTAGATGCCCATTGCTCTTTGACCTTAAACACGTCTCGCCGGCCGCCGTGTGCGGCCACGTTCTCACTTTGCCGATAAAGAACGGACCACTACCTCCGTGGCACCCTCGCGGCAAAAAATTTCTCCGAAGTCCATAAAATTTTCATGACACTCAAGCACCGAGGAGGCGAGGAGTCGAGGACGCTCCTTTTTCTCCTGCAGTCCTCCCCGTACTTCGTCGCCCGCCACCAAGTGAAAATATGAACCCCGCTAAAGGATCAATTAAGACGTATTTCGCGGCTGAGGATGACGTTGACGTTTTCATGGAATAATCGGCTGTGAAATAGAAACAGTCGGGCCGGGCCGTACGGGGTTGCACAACGAACCGAGCAGAGATATCGCTCTTTAGGTATCGCGGTTACCTAGTTCGTTGGCGGTTTTGCACTGACTTTTCTGGATGAACGGGAGGCAAAGAGCGCGAGGATAATGACAATCGAGTTACGTGCCGGCGGGAATAATCGGTGTCCGGCCACCGCGATATCGCTTGCGCAATATTTTGATTGCTACCTTGGCGCGCTCGTCTCCCATGGTGAGAGTGCTCTCGGTGCCGCTCTTTCGTGATAGGCCAACCGCGAGGTGCCGAGAAGCCGGTGATTGCGGTGGCGGGAAATTTTCTCTCTCTCTCTCTCTCTCTCTTTCTCTCGCCCGCACCGCTCCCTCTATCGCTGTTCCGCTCCAGTAAAACAATTGCCCGTCATCTCGACGATTAATTTTAGCCGGCCGCAATCACTATCTGGGTCGTGCATTTACATCCGACAAGTGGCGCTTTCAATCCCGGCAGGTGAATGAACGATCGTGAAAATGGGAAGGAGCGTCCGCCGTCCGCGATAAATTCTCGTTGGCAAAGCGCGTGGAGAGACAAGGGATGAACGTCGGGGCATCTTTTTCCTTTCCTTCCCTTCCTTCCATCGGTCGGTGCAATTTCGTCGGTGGTCCGCCGCGCGCGCCTTTGCAATATCGATGGAAGTCGAAGGCCGACGTCGACGTGGGTTTGCCGGAGGCAAGCAGTCGCTGGGACTGGGACTGGGACTGGGACTGGAAGCCGCACACCGCTGCGAGTCCGTCGGCTACTACCACGTCGGAAGACGGCGATGCATTATTACACCGGCCCTACTCGAGATGAATTTTTAATAATCGCCTCTAACCTTACGGGAGGTCGGCAAGGAGCCTTGGGAATTCCCCTTTCGAGCAGCCGGCACTGCCCGAGTTCCTACAATAATTAAAAGACTCGGTGGTTGCCGGTGAACCCCTGAACGACTCCGTTCTCCGCATTACGCCGGGAGTGCGAAATAATGAGATCGCCAAAATGAAGAGTAACGCACCGTGGCCAGACGCGGCGATACCTCGATAAATATCGCGCTAACAAACAATAAATCCTCGTTCCGCCGGCGGCTGGCTCGACGAGCAAACGAGGCGAGGAAATTTTCTTTCTAGATAGTCCATTTTCGGCCAAAGACTTTCCACGTCACGAGCTATTGCGAGGTAAATTCGGAGGATAATGGGGGCACGGAGCCGACGATGAAGAGCGTCATTTGTAATCCACGACGTACACGACATCCGTGTCATTTGCGTCATCCGCGACACAAGCTCAGCTTCGCGTAATGGCGGATGACGCTAAAGCTGACGTGCCGATGACGCTTCGGCGTTGCATAGGGCGGGTAAGGTCGGTGCCCCGAGAGGATGAGAAGCCGAGGTCGCACGAGGACACGGGAGGACAGGGAATGCGGCGCGCGCGCGAGCTTTTCGGGCTCCAGCAACGAGAGGCATGCAAGCAAGGACGAGAGGTGTGCGACCGACGACCGAGCGACGGGAAACTTGCAACCGAACAACCGACGATGGGCGCAAGGCGTGCACAGGCGTGCTGCCGGTGGTCAGCCTGAACGAGAGGCCGAGTTTAGCCGCAAATTATCGCGGCGCTGGGACGATAATGGAAATCCGATTGAAGCCGTCCATTTGCGACGCGTTATGGGGCTGTTTGGCATTTTAATTGGGAAATTGCAATTAACCCGCCCGTTCGTATTATCGTTCCCGGCGACGATCGTTCCCCAATCACCCCTCTTTCTCTTTCTCTGTCTCTATCCCCTCCGCCCCTCTCCTCGATTACTCTCGATTACTCTCGATCGCGCCGAATTCAACGTGCGTGTGCGCTGAAAAATATTAATGCAACTCCGTTGTTTCGAGCGGGAACGTTAGATGTGCAGCTTCAAAGAGCATCATGTCGAGCCGGACGGTCGAGGAGGAGAGAAAAGAGGAGAAAATGATTGACCGCTCGATTGAATGAACATTTCCCATGGTAATCCTAACGTACGCCGACGTGTGTGCTCATGGTTTCAAAATGATTACGGTTCGAGCGAATTCTCGCGGCGTAAATCGCAGTGATCCCGACGAGAGTCATTGCCATTCACCCCCGCAATTTCTCGCATAGAGGCGTTACTGTTCGCGGCGAAACGACTCGTCGAATAATTGATTAACAATAAGCGTTGGATGCTGTACGCTCTTCCGCAACTCTTGGCTCAACGTATTTACTCGCGGTGTACTCTTCCGCTTCTAAATAAACGAAGGATCGGCAAGAACGATGTAACGAGAAGACAAATAGTAGGTCTGCACGCATCGCGGAGCACGTTTAACGACGAAACTTCCACGTTTTGAGTGCAGCCCCTCGAGGTGGTCTTTTTGGTCGGGAGGGAAAGCATCTTGCTTTTATCTCGCGGACGAACGTTTTAATTGGAAAATTGTAATTGGCCGTGGCCTGTCGGGGGGCCTATCTTTGGTCAGGCTCGATTGCAGAGAGACCTTCTCTTGGGATTGTTACCCCTCGCATGTTTCTCTTCGGTCCATCTTTCCCTCTTTCCTCTTTCTTCAGCAAGCCCTGTGCTTGCGGGAAATTTTTTCTAGAGAGATGCACTCGGCGATGCTGCTATCGTTCACGACCCACGGTCATGATCCCTCAACGTTTTCCTCTCACCGGATCCTTCCTGTGCCTGGCTCTTTTTTCCGCGGCCGTTCCTCTAAACGCTCGTAAACGTGCTTTTTCCTATAATCGAGTCTCGGCGTCCTGGCAGAGGAACTCTTCTAAAAAGGTCTCCCCTTCCACCCTTCTACCTCTTCTTCTCTTCCATCTCCCTGCCATACACCGCTCTAACTTTTAATTGGCAAATGGTAATTGGACCTGCGGAAACTCCCGACTGTAGGATCCTTTCCGTCGGCGGCGCGTGCGCGCAAAAAGGGGAGAGTCGGCTGTGTGCGGATGCGTGTCCGTGCGTGCGTGCTTGCGCGTGGACGTAATAAAAAGATGGAAAAGCCAAAGAATGAAAAAAAAAAAATAGTTAGAAATTAAAAAAAAACCAAGTCGCACGATGTGCCGCGAAGGGACATACGGCAGATGCATGCGACGCATGCGTCGAATCCGTGTCACCGGCGTCACCGCCCCAAGAATCACGGCGGCGGCGTGCGGAACCGGGAGGCCAGGGAGGCATCGTGGAAACCGGATACGAAAAGGAAAGGCGAGCGCCGCGATTCCTCGATTGCGGACTAGGAAGATAATTCGAAACGATTCTGTGTCTTTCGAAGGAGGTACGAACGAGGGGAACGACAGAGGAAAAGCGGAGGAGTGAAGGCGAGGCGGAGAAAGAGACAGGTTCTCTCGCCTTCGGCGGCTTAATTGGAAAATGCTAATTAGCATCCAACCCCGGCGTGATATTCGTCCCTTTCGAGCGTGTTCGCTCTCTCCGTCTCCGTCTTTCTTCCCCTTTCGTTCGCTCATTCACTTTCCGCAACGGCTCTTCCTCTCGCACCCTTTACTTTCCGCTCTTCGCCCCACTTGATTCTCGGAGACGAAATTAAACGTCACAGAGAGAAACTCTTCCAGCCCACCCCTCTCTCTCTCGCGCGCGCGCGCCTTCTCTTTCTCTCCCTACCCGAATGATCGAGCCGTTAAATCAGAAGCATACGATTGATCTCGCGGCCGAAAGGGGTACGTAAAGGAAAAAATTGATCGACAGGCTGATTTGTGCACGCGTTTCGACGGGTGCGTTAGAACATTGGATTACATCCGCTTCCGATTACCGAGAGCCAGGGTCACATCGTTAATTCATTCCTTCTCGCAATTCGTCCGAGTGCTGCTCTAACATGCCACGGGACGGGGACTTTCTATTTTGCAGCGCGCTGTACTCGGCCGCCCCCGGATCGCGCAGTTCTGGCCGAGTCGGCCCCTGAAAATTTAAATCCCATCCACGTACGCGCGTATTTCAGGCGGAAATTCGGGCGCGGCTCACTGCAATAAACCGTGCCGCGCCGTCGATCGAATTGATCTATCGATCCACGTAATTCACTTCGCCGAGTGGAAACGTGTTGCGAGTGCGAGCTTGCCGAGGCAGCTATAGCTCGCGCCACCCTCTCGAAAATGGTCCGACGCGGGCGCGAGAGGGATGCGATATTTTCCATCGTCCCTAGCAGGAAATTACCGCGCATTAAGAAGAAAATTCGCTAAAGCCGACGCTTCGGCCGACGCACCGCTATAAAATACGCGATGCCATCGCGTGTCCATTGGGAATAATTAACGGGCACGTCGGGCACGCGGGGCGATGCTAGAATGCGCACCGGCCCCGCTCTCCTTCGCCTCATGCACGTCGTGCCACTTTTCGCCATTGTGACGTTGCAGTTAGGAAACGCTGTTCTCATTAGTAATTGCCACTTTCTGTCGAAGAGCTACTCGTCGGCTCGGCCTTCGCCAATTGACGCAAAATCCGCAACCCACTTCGCGTGAACCCGAGAATTGCGGGACGATAATGGCTCGTGACGTATGTTAATGGCGAATGGCGCAGCTCGTTCTCTACACGATTTAGCGCCCGAGAAAAATAGCCTGTCGAGAACGAAGTCCACTTTGGCCGCGAAGGTCGGACAACGACGTCGTGGCGCGGTCGCGAAGGAGGACGAGAAAGTGGGATTGTTCCACGGCGAATAAAGAAATTAAATCAACGCTTAATCTCGACGCGCACGCAAGGCCGATCCACGCGAATGGACGCAATCATTTGGAGAATCGCGCCAGACTCCCGCCTCCCAACTTTGCCCTCATGGAAACGTCGTAATAGTCATGAAAAAGTATATGTCGTAGGTTCGTCGGTAGAAAGAAGAAATGAGCGCGGAATAGCTCGTGCCTCTGACACGCTGCAATAGAAATTACATCGACGTGACATAATAGCGATTATCCACATTACGGACGACCTCGTGTGCAATAATGTCACGATATTAATAATGATTATGGTTCGTAACGCGGTGACGCCACCCCTGCTCTGACGCACGTATGTCCCGGGAATGGAAAACGATCCGCACTCTTCAGATTTTCGCCGGAGAACGGTGGAAAGCTGCGATCCGTGTAAGTTTGCAAGTGACACAGCGCGCCGACGTCATGCGACACTTAACCCTGGATTATTGCTTTTATTCGGCACGACGCCGACGACGGTTTGCTTGAATAATTCATAACGCGTGCACGCGGCAGTGCGTGTCGCTCGCTGTGGACTTCTCTGAACGAGTGCGTTATGAAAATGACACCGTATACGCGTTCCCGTGTGATGAACGCGATTCGTCGCAAGCAACTCGACGACAAACGTCGGCGTTCAATCACGAGATATGTATATACGGAAGTCAACGCCGCGCGCCGTAACGATTCTTAATGAGGAATTAATGAGAGTCGCTGGGCTGCGAAAAGTCAAAGTTCATGTGGGTACAGCAATTGTTGACGAGCGTTAGTATGCCGACGGGAAGCTGGAAATTATGAGCGGGGTATTAATTTCGCAACCAGCAGGTGAGATGACGGGACTGCGATGCGATCTTGAAATTCCATTGGGGGACAACAACGAGGTAGGCGCGCGCGCGTTCTAGACGGCTCGCGAAACGAGCGCGTGCACGCGTAAAATACGGCGCGTCGCCGAGTGTTTAAAGTCGGGAATTGGTTCCATTCGGCAGGACGTCGTCGCTGAATAATTCATAGCGCGAGCACGTTTTCACGCGTGTGCTTCTCGGTGCAGGGAGTGAGCGGAAGAGCGAGAGAGGGGGAGAGAAGAGGAAAGGGGGACACACTCGAGCGATTCCTGTCCGCGAGTGGGTCCACGGGGTCGGCCTTGTTCGGATATGTTGCGAAAATTAAACCGTACGCCTTCGATGCCGTTTACGAGGCTATCCATCACGCGCGAAGCGAGCCTCGATAGGACCGGACCGTAAACTTGGACCAGCGCGGCGTAGCGCGGCCAGAGCAATTGTCAGTCGCAGAGGGTTCCGACCTCACCGGCTCTTCACCGTCCGGTTTTGCCTCGCTACATTTTACATCGCGACAATGTCATATTGCCTTTATCGCTCGGAAATGGCGGAGGCTGGTCCTTCGGGTGGGTATTCTTTTCCGTAGTATTTTCCTTTCCTCCAATTCGTCCTTACGAACGTTTTCCCATTTTCAACGCTTTCACGTTACGTCCGCCTATGCAAGAAACGTGGACCACGCGTAGGTGTGCGTTACTTGAGCGTTCTCCATCGTACACTTCAGCCCCGTGCCCCTCTCATTGATTACGCTCGACTATTTCAGGCTTTAACAGATGAGACACGAGAAGATTTGTGAGACGTCAATGCGAGGGAGAACGGCGCATGGTGGAGAAGGCTGAAACGCGGAGAGACACACGGCCGGCGCATGAATTCGTCGTGGTGCGTCAACCGTGCGCGTATACTATGCATATATTTCTCCCCCGGGTGAATGTGTGAGAACGCGCGTGGGGCACTGTGTACGCGCGCGAGGTTGAAGTACCTATATGCACAGGGTCGCATAATCCTACCAGTTCACGTACAGGGTGTTCGTGATTATCCGACATCCTGAGCAAGCAATTTCTCATGGTCACTCGAGAGTCGGCAGGTAATCTCGACCCACTCTGCGCAATGTACGCCGCCACGACAAAGGGATTCTCGAAATTTCTCTTCTCTCTCTCTCTCTCCCACCCCGCTGCCCATCGTCGTCTCTCTTCGCGCACGAATCTCAGATATCCGGGAAGCATCTAGACTGGATAAATAACAAGATTCGATCCTCTGACTAAGTAATGCGCGACGGATCAAAGTGATGTGATTTGAGGGCGGCCAGCACTCGCTGGCCCGGAAAATTACGTTTACTCGCCGGCGCGTTACGACGTTCGAGGAAGGCGAACATTTTGCTGCCGAAATAACATGGAAAAACGATGTACGTGGCGATGTTTATAAAAAAAAAAAGAGAACCACAGCCGCGATAATGGCAGCGGTAAGAATTTTGCGGTCGACCGCATCGTTCCTCTTCCTTCTCCCTTCCCTGCAGTATACAGAGGCGGACGGCGTCGGCTGTCAGACGGCCTTGCGTGAGCATGGAACGAAGACTAGAACGGCAAAAGGATTATCGGCGCCGAGCTTGAGCGCGGCCTCAATCGAGCGATTCGAAAAAGTGGGCGTCTTCGTAGTTCGTACGCGGAAAAGTAGCGTGCGCGCGCGTGCATTCCGCGCGGATAGCCTTCAGATTACATAACGTACGTACTCTCGACCGGTCGGCATGAGAATGCTTTCTTGCGATCGGCATCCCTCGGCGAAGGTTCAACGGGAGATGAGATGCGGATGTTGCGGACTTTGCAGAACGGACAAAGACAGAAGCGTGCTTTTCAGTTGAGAGGAAGAAAAAGTGGGACAGCAAAAAATCCATTAGCATAGCATGAGACTGACGACCAATCAAGCTGTTCTTCTGAGGTCCACGGTTGCGCCGCGCGCCGGTCAGTCCGGAGGTAGAATATTAAGGCCCAGAATCATTACAGGTGGGCAGAACAAGAGGAGAAAGAAGATGTATCCCTTCGAACGTCTGAATCTCTGCGGAGGACGCAGAAAGCCGACGAGGGGGAGTGAGACAGACGGAGAAAGACGGGCGTGATGAAGAACCTCGACAGAGTAGTACGGTAGATCGCGAAACAATAATTCACGCTCGTACATGCTCTCTCATCGGCCGGCCTGATCCGCGGAGAGGTGTATGCACGTTTTCTCCCGGTCACCCTGTGTGCAGAAGGCTCACTCGAAGGGGCCTCACCGACGACGAGGCAGCAGGCAGCTTGGAGACGAGAAGCAAGGGGATCTATGGAGTAGCAGTATAGGAGAGAGAGACGAGAAGAAGAGAACGGGCATCACGAGAGTCTGTCGTGGTCGGGCCTTTAGGATCGAGTCCCACGCGTTCCCAGACATTCCAGCTAGTAATTGCTGGCTGCCGCCTCTCCTATCTTGCCGACGTTCGCCTGCTTCTGAGCTCTCGGCCTCTCCTCCGCTCCTTCTGCTTCTTCGTCGTCTTCTTCCTTCGTCCATCTTCTCGTGTTCTCTTTCACTCTCACTCTCTCCTTCTCTCTACCGTTGCCATATCCGAGCTTTCTTCATCGTCCGCGTAATCCTCTTTCTCTTTCTCGTTCTTTCGGTACCTCGTAACACGTCTGCCCTCTGCTCTTCGGCATTGCCCTTTCTCTCGCACGATTCTTTGCATCGTGATGCTGCTGCTGCTGCTGCCTTCTGCTTCTGCTTCCATTGCCGCTCGCTCCTCCACCCCTCCCTCCCTCCCTACCTTAGCAGCCATATGACCGCTCGTTAGTGCCGGGAAAACGCAGGGAGACGGGCAACGCTAAGTACATCGACAGAAATCGTTCGCCTCGCATCCGTGTACCTGATGCCATGCGGATTCTGACCGATCGAGAGATCCGAGTATCCGAGAAATACACACTCGGGCCATCGTCGGCCGAGTCAACGTCCGGGACTTGCTTCTTCGTTCTTCGTTCTACTCACCGCGATATTTCGCAATTACCGGAATCACCGTTGTTATCTTAACGCGGATATAACGTGACTCGTGACAATGACAGTACCGTAAAATGCATGTACCGTGCACCGTATGCGGCGGGATACAACGGGTGTGGTACACGAGTAAACGAAAAACAAGGGAGAATTATGCGCAGCTAAAACCGCGAGAGTCGTTCGAATGCGAAATATACGGTTATTGTCAGCGGCGTGCTCCGAACGCCATGACGATGCCGATACAGAGACGGCAACTACTTGGACGTGTTCCAAGCGTGCTTACCGTTTTATCGTTTGATTAACCGTTTTAGTTTCAGCTAGAACTTTCAAGAGGATCGCGCTAGCCGGAAGAGGCAGGAGACGCTTATTACTTGTCTCACAATCAGAACGTCTCATTTCCAGATCGAACAGTCCCTACCGTGGGTCTGTACTGACGTCATCGAATCGTTTGTTGGCTGAACGAAGCACGATTGCGCTCTATCGAACGCGGGTCTTGCTTTTACTAATTCGAGGTTAAATAAAGTATCGGCGTATGCAGGATCACAGCTATGCAGATCGCTGAAGCACTGTGCGGATCTATGAATGAATTTCGAATAAATTCCAACCGAATAGTAATTTACATAGACCACCGGGGGGTGGATGTCTCAATGGAATTCATTTGAAAGGTATTATCATACAAAATAGCGAGTGTTAAACGTCGGTTATTCGCCGGCGAAAAACGCTCCTGTTAAATATTCTTTCGAGTGAGCATCGTTGCATGACAGAGGGAACGCGCGGAAAGGCCTGGCCAGATAGGTCGTGGTAAGCATTATGCGCTGTCCTGAATTCTTGTATGATCGAACAAGATCCCCCGATGACGCGTTGCGACGAATAGCCGTAGACAGAATCACGTTATCTTTTACCGTTCTCCAACAAATTGCATGCGAACGATCCATATCTGACGGGCGCGGCGGCGGCAGCGTGAGGAAAAAAGTGGTTCGCGCCAAACAGCCAGCGCAATTTTCTCGTCCCTCGATCTCGATCCCGTCTCCTGCACGCCTCCCTCTCGATCATTCGTCCCCTCCCTCTTTCTCTTGACCTTTTAGTTCTGCACTGTATCTTTTGGCCTTCGTCACAGCTCGCCCGTTCATTCTACAACCCTTTCGGGCCATCTTATTCTCTCTTTCAACCACTCTCCTTCTCTTTCGCTGACGCGTTGTCGGAATTGGCTCGATTCCAAGCTCGGGGCCATCTCTCGCCTTAAGGAGAGCGGGAAAGGCTGAGAGCCCGTGGCTTTCGCAACTGGTTCGCGACAAACACACCGCGATACATTGGGAGGGGGACACGATGAGCGGCGCACGATCAGCGGCTTCCGCGTGGGAGCGGCGCTCGAGTGAGATCCACGGGGAATAGATTTCCTTTCTTTTCTTACTCCGCCCCACCTTCGTCGCGGCGCGGCACGACGAGGCGGTCCGTTTTCACGTCACCATCGAGCATACGGCATACACTAAATGTCACGGTTTCGCGAGACACGGCGCCAAGGAAATTCAATCCACCGGCGTGAGGCGTCATGGGTAAGCCGCTGACGCGATAATTCGTGGAATTCAGATGCTTTCGCAAGTGATTCGCGACACACGCAAAGTGAACGGCATGGCCGGTAAGAGCGTGGGCTTGTGAATTCCTCGCTTATTTCTTTCTCTGCTGTTTTCGATGAGCGCCGTCGCGTCGTTGCATCCGTGGGATTTCTGCGACGACTTTCGTCGTAGTTGGTCGCGTGCGCAGAATTCGTACAGACATTTCACAATCGAACGGCGATCGCCGTTGCAAGCGCTACTTTCGAACGAGGAGGAAGAAGACTTTCGCGTGGGAGCCACTTTCGAAGCGCTTTCGTAGGCTTTCCTTTTTTCCTCGTCGCGTCCTCCATTTTCACGTCTCCCTTCCATCGCGTCAAATTGCGCCATCGCCATCGCGCGGACTAGCGCGCGCGCCGATCGTCACGTTTTGCGCCGCGAACGCCAGAAGACAGCGAGAAGCGAGAAAAAGAAAAGAGAAAGGTGAAGAGACTTGGAAATTCGATCCTCGTGGGATCGGCGCGTGAAATACCGTGAAGCAAGAGCGAAACCAAGTGTGGCGTGAAATTTGGTTTCAAGCAAATTCGCTGATCTTTCTCCCGGTGTGCGGATGATGACGCTTATCCACTCCGATTCAGCCAGTGACACGGTCAAAGTAGAATTTTTGTCGGCATTTCACGTCCATCGTAAACGATACGGCCGATACGGGGGGGGTCTTGAAATTTTAGTACCTGGTTACATGGTCGATAAATTCCGCGAGCCGCTCTATTACGGTCACGGATACGCGTTAACAATGTAGAAGCTCGTTCGCAAATCCCGGCTATTTCCGTGTCGAAAAGGGCTGCCGAATTGGGCAGTTTCGGGGCAGGCGCAGTTTTCGGCGAAAAAAAAAAATCGAACCAGTTGGGGGAGCGGGTAAAGCTGCAGGTGCAAAGGACGCGGAACGAATGCGCTCGGAGCGGACCTCAGGGATGATACGGCAAGTTGTTTGCGGAACGTGAAACATCGCGCAGATGACTGTGATTAAAATCCTCGTCACGGACTCTTATTGCAAACATTAACGTCTAATTGAGGGTACACGAACATTTTGAGACTAATTGCCGTCGTGTAGTCGGCGTTTCATCACCGGCGTAAACACGGCACCGCCCTTCTTCTCCTGCCTTCTCGCACCCCGCAAAATGCAAGCACGGAAGCCGTATAAAAAGTGCGATAAAATCACACCCTCGATGACTCGCAGATTAGCTATCGGCGTCATTAATCAAGTTTTCGGCGAATGACCGGCGTGGCGCGCTGGCGGGGCCGGTGGTGGAGGGACAAAGTCTCGTTAACGTTGGCGACTCGTTAATACGGTGAAACGATCGGCCTCGACAAATCATCCGACCGCGATTAGTCTCGTGATATCATTAAATCCGGCGGGCCCGTCGATAAATCGAAAATCCTGGAAACAGTGGCATAGAGAGCTGGCCGCTCATTTGAGACGTCGCCGTAAGTCATAAGCGAATAGGCGAATACGGGCACTCGCCTATCGAATGAGTCGAGGCCGTACAACTGGCGCTCGCGTTCGAGCAGTCGTTAACATAAACTCGATAAATCTCGATTATCGGGAAGCCGGGCCTCCGGGAGCCTAAGGGCAGTGTCGGTGGCGGCGGATCGAGCTCCGGTCTCCCGGAGTGAGCGCACGAACGACACACTGCACTTATAAATCCCGACGTTTAACGCGAACCGAGACAACGTCCGAGATAATCCCGCGGGGGAGTCACGTGAACTCGCGAGCAGTCCGAAGTACGGCTCTCTCTAGCCCGATTGGCCGAGGCAATCTTTCGCGTTGACATTTATTACGAGAGTGGTAGGAGGCGTGCGCGGCGTGGGGGTGGCAGGGGATTACCAGATCTAATATAGCCTTTAAGAACTTCGGTGGACAGCGGTAAATCACGTTGATACTATAAGCTGCCCCTCGCATTTAACACGCTGAGCACCGCCTGACATCATAACGAGCGACAACTGTACCCCGTACGGCAGATACGATATTCGTACGCTCGTTTAATGACGCGACGTCGTATCTTCGCGTCGGCTCCCACGTACGCCGGATTTGACCACCGGCAGCGCCACGTGGAACCGGATCGACCGGCTAAGGAGCCTCTCTCTCTCTCTCTCTCTCTCTCTCTTTACGAGCCAATCAATTCGTTAGTTGTCGAATAAATCATTCGTTGCTTGTCGTTGCCGCGCGAATTCTGGCTTTACAAGCAAATTAGCCAAGCTATCCGTCGACTTTCCTCTCTAAACGAAATCCCGCCGTCGGCGTCGACGTCGGCGTCGTTCAATTAGTTCGGACAACACGAGAGTTGGAGCTGTCGATGGTCAGAAATTAGTCAGGGCAAAACGATCCCTATCGCCTTTGGTTTTCGGCGCAAACACAGAACTCCGATTGCATTAATAGGGCCGCGCGCGCCCTCGACGTCGATTCTATCGAATTTTGACGTCGTTTCGAGTGGACAACGAGAGCGTTCTTGCTCCCGTCTCACTCCCTTCTGACCCTCCATATGCCCTCGTCGTTCGCTCTTCGCGTCGATAACATTTTCCATCGACGGTACGCGGTGGTAATGTTCGACAAATCGATATTCGCTGCACCCTTCTCACCCCCAGGGGCGGCCTGAAGGCACGGCGAGGGGTGCAACCGACTGCCGCCTGTGGTCAGGGTGAGAAGGGACCGATGGATTGTCCGGGGGAAGGAGGACAGGACGAAACGGACGGCGAACGTGTGTTTTCGGCGTCATTGTTTTCGAGGGGACGACGATTACTATCCGATTCGATTTCGTCTCGCCCGCGCCGCGAAGAAAGGAGCCAATGGCGAGGGCTCTCTTGCCCCCTCAAAATCGATCTCTCGTTCTCCAGCGCGCACTGGAAAACTCGATTTTCTTCCATGCGAGATCGACGGCGTTCCTCTGAACCGCGTAACAATTCGTTTACGCTGCCTCAAATTCGTCTTGTCCGGAAAACAACGACATTTCAGTCTTTTCACCTGGCGATCTGTACAGTATTGAAGCTCCCGCTGCTTTACAATTTCGACGACGCATTCGTATTAGACGAGCCGAAGATTGCGCAGTGGAGCGAGAAATACAATGGTGTTCCATAAGTAACAATTTGGTTTCGCTTATCGTCAACCCCCATCACCCTTTGTCCACCCCTCTACGCCATAATGCCCCGAATTAATCTTCCCTTCGATCTACACGTCCATTGCGATCGCCATTGATTTCGTCGGCTCTCTTTCTCTCTCTCTCTTTCTCCCTCCTATTCAGCGGAGCGACATTTAATAAGCCAAATGACAACGCATTCGCGGAAGGCCAGCCAAAACGTAATCCCGCCTCTTTGACCCGCTTGATAATTCGCGAGACGTTTTCTCCCGTTCTGCTTCTCGTTTTGTGGCGCGAAACGAGAAACGAGAAACGAGAAGGAGCTCGTCTCTTCTTTTTCTCGAGCATTGCGCCGATGCAAGTCGGAGGTCGGAGTTCGGCGTGGCTGGCTAATGGAGACACAGTCGAGAGCCGGTTATTGCAGCCGGTCTTGCGAGGGATGAGGCGGAAAAGGGGGGTGTGAGGCAAGGAACACGAGACAGGGTAGGAGAAGCGGGTCGGGGAAAGAGGGGGTCGTTATTACGTCTCGTTTCGAGGAGAAGACCTCGGTGAGGACTTTCGTCGATATCCTGGTGGGTGCCACCCCTCCCGCAGGATGGTTAACGCCTTTGAGCTGCGCGTGCTCGAGGCCCCTACCCTCGCACCCGCACCCGCACAGACGTACTCTCCCTCCCAGTTCCTCTCGTCCTTCTTTCTTCCTTCCTCCCTCGACGACCGCTATGTGGTGCAAGTGGCATGGCGAAGGGGCGGCAGAGGAGTGGCAGGACGTTTTTTCGTCCGGCGGCGCAGTAAAACACTCGCTCTGATACAACCACCCGCACCCCCGCACCCCCGCCGCCGCCGCCGCCGCCGTGCCGGATATCAAAGGAACGAAATAACAAAGGTGCTTGGATGTACCAAGTCTCACCGCCCGTACCTCTCTTTCTCTCTACTGCTGCTGCGCGTCTCTTTCTTCTGCCCCGACGCCCCCACCACTTTCTCGACTCATTCTTTACGACGATATATTGGAATCGCGATATAACGGACGCGTCATTATCACTCGTAGCTCCATCCTCGTTTCCTTCCCGTGCCCATCGAGACTTCCGGCCCAGCTCGACTCTGCTCGACGCTCCACGCCATCGGGTGTCGCCAGCTCGTATATATAGGAAATTCGAGGCTGAGAGGATGCACCACGTGCGTGCGTGTGCATCGATTCACTCAAGTCGAACGATAGACACCGGGCAGCCGTACTCTCACGTTCGTTACGTTCGATTAATTGAGCGTAAGGGGGCTGCCGTTCGGCTTAACGAATGTTATTTCGACGCATCGGCTTCGGGTTAGTCACTTATCGACGAGCCAACCTGGCCACGCGCTGTTTGTCGGAAGGCCTGATAAGAAGCTTGAACACGCACGGCATATACCGCATCCGGGAAACATCGGCATCCGACGTTCCCCATCGTTTTCCAACCTCCAAGAGGCGCGCGCCGCGTGCGTCTCTTGCGAACAAATGAATCGTATTATTGTCGAGCGTTGAGCGCTGCGCGTTGAGCGTCGAATCGAACGTCGAATCGCCGGCAAACAAGAATTCGATAATAGCCACGACTTTTTCCGATACTATCGTTAAATAAACGAGTCCCGTTTGCGCACGCGCCCATTGGAATGTTGAATTAATCAAAGCGTGCAAGTTCGCTTTGCATCGATAAGATACGAAACGCTATCCGTCTATCTGCCCGTTCGAATCTATTTATCTATCTCTCACGCCCGCCGTTTTGTTAGACCGTTTTTAATTACCGCGTTATCTCCGGCCAGCCGTTATCTGCGCGCCGATGCACGGCGGTGCATTATACTCATTGCTGTACTCCCGTGCGCTACTACTACGTGCCGTTGGAGTTGATCTTGGGGGGACCGGATTCCCAGGGTGCATTAAACTATCTATCAATCTATCTCGCGCACGGGATACAGTGAGACCGGGCGACAGAGAGCGAGAGGGAGATGAAGAGCGGAGAATAGGAGAAAGGGTAAGGGAGTGAGAGGGAGTGAGGAGAGAACATGCGTATAGTTGCAGCACGTGTGCACCCATACGATCCCTAACCGTACGGAGAGAACGGACGAGGAGGAGGACGCACGTGTAGATGGAAAACGTCAGTTTGCGCGGTTGCTAGTGTGCGTCTATGCATGAGCGCCTGCGAAACAGTGTATATCACCGTAAACGCGTATGTGTATGGTAATGCGTGGGCGACATATACGCCGTACTGTCACTCGCAAAAGTCGCTCCGGGAGACAGATTCCTGCAATTTGGTCCCGTGACTGTGTCTCGAATCGAATGAGTACGTATTCATCCGCATCCTACCGTAATTCTCAAGTTAACTTCTGAAATAAGTATTGTCAAGCGTCCTTTCGATTCGATGCAGCAATGCCGTCGGATATGTGTGCTATCTTTGATTTATTTTTGAGAAGGACAGAGCCAACCAGAATTCATCCTAAACCGCGGCGGCCGAAGGCAGAATGCAAAGAAGGGTGGCCGAGCCGGACGTATGCTGAGAGTCGCTCTCCTACGATGGACCTCCGGGATCCGTGCAGGCTTTTGTCGGGGAATGTACGAGAAAAGGCACCACCCTGCCAAACAAGGGAATGGTGCCCCACACAAAGGGAGGCCTCCACTTCACCATGGCACAATGCTATCTGTTCGACGTACTTCCGCCCTGTTGCGTTTTTCCGATTCTCCGTAGGACTCTCTTTTTTCCTTTGGCCCTCACACGCGCGCAACTCTACACGTACGAACGTTCACATTCCGTCCTCTCCCAGATCGTGAACGGCACTGCCAACGCCGAAACTTTTGCCATTTCTTTCCTGCGTCTGCCCCCCATCCCTCTTCCCATCGCCGATGCAAACCCTCATCGTACATTTTCGAGCGCTCTTTTTCTTCTCGAATCTCTCTCTACCCGCGAATCCGCTCCGCTTCTCCACGGCTGACTTTTCCCGAGGAACATATGTTCTCGTATTTAGATAACAATTGGTAGGCATATTCCGCGTTGCTCGAGAGCATGAAAAATAGCCGGGAGCACGAAAAATACTCGAAATCACGAAGGCCTATGATCTACCTGGCTGCCTAGCGTCGTCGTCAGCGTTGCATCGCGTGGCCCGTCGAGGAGGGTTTCTGCATTATGCGCGGGTTTTATGGTCGTCGCGGAGCGGGCAAATAGGTTAATGCAACGAGACCTCGTGCACTGTAATTTTTTCTCTTACACACGCGCGCCATACCGGCTCGTCGGGACGGTTAGCGGGTGTCCTGAAACTCGCGCGGGACGGTGAGAGAACGGCGCTGCGAATAAAGTTCTGCGCATAGAAAATGAGCCCGTGGCTTTGTCTAACGACAGAGCATGATCTATGCTTCAATTCCGTGCCCCTGGATAATTAAGTCGGCGCGATTTATCGGCGCGTGCTACTTTTCTGCCCGAAATACGTCACGGACGGCGGGGGCGGACATATATGGAGGAAGGTGCCATTGAAAACGGCGTTTTTTCGGAACGCCCAGTACGCGCGCGCAGGGCTAAACGAAACGACGGCAATGTGCACCGACGCCGACGGCCGCCTACACGTCTTCGTCGGGCGAGTCATTAACCCCGCGCTAATTAATTACCCGAGAGCGAGTCGCTTTTCTTCCGCAGAACGCAGTCACCGTCGCTGTCGTCGTCTGTTCACCCGTTCATCTGTCCGCCGTCTTCTGCCTGACTGCCGACGTCGTCCTTCCTGCCTCCTCCTGCTTCCCTCCGAACCGCAAGAGGCTTCTTTTTGCTAACTGTCGCAATATTGGCCGCGAATTGAATTGCAAGAGTCGCGTGAGGGGGAGAGGGCGATGCAACTAAGGAGAGTTGCAACGCGCTCGGAGGAATGGTTTCTCGAGTCTTCAATTTTAATGAGAATCGGCTTAAGGCGCGAAACGAGTTGAGCCGCGGATTTAACAGCTTAATTCTCACGTTTAATCCGCTAATTTGTTAAATCGAAGCTGAAGGTGCTCCGAACTCTCGTACGAACTAGCCCCGCTGCATAGCGAACTGTGGATCGAAGTGGGATTTGTAAATGGGAAAAAAGAGTGGGACGCTTGCTTGGCGTCGATCTCCTTGACTTCTCGTCGAGGTAAGAGTTAAAGGTTCCAGCTTCCCGCTGCTGCTTCGACGCCGCTCGCATGGAAGGAGACGCGCAGTGAGAGGGAGGGTTGAGGGATGAAATTAATCGATTAATTTAGCTTCCGCACGGTCGACGAAGCGCGAAAGCGGCCCGATGTAATTCAGTAGAATTTAAACCCGAGGCCACACCCGCGCGCGCGCCCTTGCCAAGCGCACCACCACCACCAACACCAGTGGCGTCATTGCCAGCAGTGCTACACCACCGGCGCGGATTCGAGCTCGACCTTACGTTAATAATCCAGACAGTTTCTGCATCGTTACCCACTTGCTACAATTGTGTGTAAGTGCGCGACTGAATAATCGACTGACGGTGTGACACACGATCATATCGTATCGCCTCGTCCCGATTCCCGCTCGCTCCTCATCCCTCCTTGCGCATTACGTCAATGTAGAAAACGGCGCGGATGATGATCGCACGCAGGAAAGCCTCGTGAACGCGAGAGGCATCGCGAATTGTTCAATCGGGACGATGCCGGATGCCGTCATGAGCACAAACGCGCTGCTTGTATTTCCGACGCGTTGCGCGAGAAACATGACTGAAATTAGCAAAGTGGAATCGTCGAATGTTCGCTTCTTTGGAATTCGGATTACTCCGTGCGGCGGGGCATAGGAAACAATGATCGTTGACGCAATTGCGGTAATAATGACGGTATTTACGGTGGAACGCGGCGCAAACGTATTTTTTCGTAATTGGACAAAAAGAAAAGAGACGTGGGCGCGGGCGATGTAAATTATTCTTAGCCAGACGTGGCGCTCGGGGTAATATAACGTCGGTATGATATTCCGAGCGATTCGAGGGAAACGCCACGGGCTTTGTGCGAAATGTAATTAACATACTTTCGGCGTGCGGGGCGGAAAAATGACTACCCCTCTCGGTTTGCCGAGAGCGCAGGACACACTGCTGGGGATGGACAGCCCTCAGGCTGGTATTATTCTCGCGCAACCCTAATTTTCTTGCTGATGCACCCTCCAAGGGTGGCCGCAGATTTTCAATCTGCATTTCTCTTCCGCCTATCCCTTCCGCCTCGTCCCGCAATTCCGTCTCATCCTCCTTCATCCCCTATCACGGCCAAATTCTCATCTCGACCGAGAGCAACCAGGATAGCGTAAGCACGGCAAAGAGTCGAGGGTGAGGGTGGTTTAATTCCGGCGAAGGTATCGTGTCCGCGATTGTTCTTAACCCGGTAAAACGTGGCCGCACTCATCGCCGACCCGCGCGGAGCGCTTGAAAAAGAAAAATAAGCGGATAGAAGTGAACTGAATTTACGCCCTGAAAAATCCTCGCCATTCCCGCGCGAACCGCTTTGCGCGGCACCACGTATAATAACGACATCGGTATAAATTGCCGAGTCACTACTTCATGTTCCCGTCTTCACTTCAGCCTAAGCCAATGCATAAAACAATGCTCTTCCGTGAAGGATCTCTCGCGTCTTTAGACGGATTCCCATCGCCGTCCGTCCAGCTCACAATATTTCCGGCCTGTTGCGCGCTGTGTGCTCCGCATTATCCGAACAGTGGGTGTTCCGATAAAGAAAAAGGCAGAAGGAGGGAGGTGATAAAGATTGGGAAAAAATTGTCAGAAGAATGGAAGGGAGTCACCGCACAGGCGCACATCGTCCCCCTACCCACCTGCCGCTACTCTAGCACGCCAGAGACCAGGGTAAAATAAATAATGACCTTCTTGAGACGAAGGTGGGGAAGGAGGTGAATCCGAAATTAACTCGCGGAATCTCGAGCACGAAATTAACTTTGCCGCTATTCTACGTCAGTCGTCGCGCGCCATTATGCGCAATGTTTCAATCTTACGCGTCAACTCACCCTCAGTTCCGATTTTGTCTCATCAGCCTCGAAAATCAAGGCACCCTCGCGGCCGCGGCCGCGGCGGTATAGGGGGAGAAATCGATCAGGCCTAAGAATACAAATACGCGGATGAATTTCCTATTCCTGGCACAGCGCAGAGTGCCGTTTTCCATTGCGGATGAAAAATCGATCGCGATCTCCTTGGACATTCCTGCGCGCGATCGCCGTCTCCCGTAGATCTCAAGGAATCTCAAGAGGTACTTGAGACGCGCTATCGAAGCGATTAGATCTCGAGAAATGTCGAAACGTACATCGTCCGCGAGCGCGTCCTATCGACCGGCTTGGATCTCAGGGAATGTCGAAACGTACTTCAGCTTTATCGATCCAATTAGATTCGCCGGAGCGTGCTCGTTACATTACGCCGGTCATCTTTTACGATTGACGGATTGCAGTGTCACCGTGTAACTCGTTGTCATTACGCTCCGTCCTATCCGCTTTACGACGACTCACGATGCACGATGATGACGGTGCCGAAAGACCGATTAACCCTACAGAGGACGCGCGGATGATCATTGTTATCCCATCGTGTAGCCCATACACGTAGATGGGAAGTGTATGCCGGCTGCCGGCTGCCGGCGCGGCGGCGGCGTCTGTGCGCTTAATCGAGCTACCTCACTCAAAGGGAAAGATCCTCGTGTCCGCGGCCCCGCCATCATCTCCCGTTTCGGCCGCTTTCCATGCCAAACTATCAACGCGGAAATAAATAATTCAGGGAAGCGCGGGCGGCCGGATAAAACATGAAATACGACTCCGCTGCCTTCCCCTCCCCTTCTGCATTCGCCGCGATACGCCTTGATTCGTAATATTTCAATCTGGCCCTCTAAGAGACGAACGATTCCGACTCCGCGCGAACGCGACTGCTATCTCCTCGAACCGCATATTTTATGCGCCGAGAAGGTCGATTAAAGTTACCTCGATAGATTTCACGCCCGCGAAGAACTACAGTGCGCGTATAACGGATAAAGATCTCAGGAAAGTGGAAGGCTCCCCGAACTCTATCGCTTCGCATTGCCTTTCTAACTCGCTCTCCTCTCACATTATCTCTTACATTCCGAATTGATTGTCTCGTTTCGACCTCGGCGCGGCGTCCGATGAAATTTCGCCACCTGGCACCCTCCGCTTAAATGACTGCCAGGTTATTCTGGCAGTCGGATAAGTATTGGTGAGGGAAGGAAAGTTGGATGCTCCAATTTTTCCATCAATTCCGCCGAAATCTACCTGATAATACATGGGGACCGTTTTGAGGCGCGTATTTACACGCAATTTCTTCGTCTGTGAACAATGCGATTACGGCCCACTCGAATTGACGCTCGCTACGGATTTTATCCAGCACGAACGGAGGACGCCCCGCCGAAGACAGATAGACAGTGAAATAAGGTGGAGCGCGAAGTGAGATCCCTTCTTCCCTCTCAATGCGTAGGAAGACTATCGAGGGAGGGTGAGTCAAGATAGAAATACATCAACGTCCCCGAATTGAAATTGCGCCTCCTTGCCACTATTTCGTCCGCCCTGCCCCCACGTCAAACCCAAAGGCGATCCATAACGAGAGCCTATAACATATAGCCAAGCGAGCCACCCTCCAAAGTCGAAAGGGTAGCTTTTTAGCCAAATTAAATAGTTACACCAAGGGCTGCTTCGGCAAACTGCACTTGACGACTTTCCAAATCACAGACATCGCTCTTAGATTGACCATTATGTATCATCTGTTGGGAGAAAGAGAATTTCCCGGCATCTTGCCTCGGCGTGTCGACGACGACGGGCTCTCGACGAGCTAGCTGGACCAGAGCCCAGCTTGTAACGAGCCCACGAATTTCCGTCGAGAGACTCTAATTGGCCCACGCGAAAAGGGTGAATTGAAGGGGTGCACGAGAGGGGAGTCTCCGTTAATCCTTATTTATAGAAGTCGGGCGAGCATCTTCTTCGTAATTTGAAAGGGGAGGGTACTAGCCGATGCCTCGAACCCGAGAGAGGTAAGCGTACGGGGGTTTCGTCCGGAGGGTTTGTGGCAAAGGGTAAACGCTCGATTGATTTACGAACGGCCAGTGGACCGTGAGGAATTTTACACATCCGCCGATAGAACGAAGGACCCCTCAGTGTTTGTCACCTCCTCCTTCTCCTTTACCTCTAATCAGCCGAGATTAGTCCGATCCCCCTATGGTTTATTTTGCTGCATCTCACACGAGGCTGAACTTGATACAGCCGTTCCCGACGATCAAAGACACCGATTAGACTGGATGAACTTTCAAATTCTCGCTTTTCCCCGCAGGAAACTTTCTCGTTGGAAAGTCTGACCCTTCCGTAATTAGGCGGGCGTAGTCAGTCGATCGGCACGGTGTCGTCGTGAAGCGCGGCTAAATTGATTGTTAGCTATATTAATTGAATGGGAAAGGAGAATGTTCTGCTCGCGCTTTAAGACTGCCGATCGGCTCGCATCGAAGTGCGCTGGCAGGTGAGTGTCTCGCGGCGAGAAACAAAAGGCGCAGGCGAGGAGAAGGAGAAAATTAGTCGGGTACGCGTAATGGCATACTCCGGTCCAAGGGGCGGCTCCGCCCCTGAGAAAGCGGCACAGACCACAGAGACCCTACGCTTTGTGCGTACGACGTCACACTGACGCATCGCGAGCGCACTCTCCCTCTCTATCGCTCGTTCGCGCAGCCGACAATGATTCCGTAGCGTCACGCTGACCGACAAAATGTCGTGTAACGAAGAGGGATGGATGTAGCCGAGGGAGATACCGGAGGGTGAAAAATACCTGGGAGGGTTTCGTGACGGTGTGTAAGTGCGTCTACGGAGAGCCAGCTCCTGCCTTTTTCCAAGGGCAGGAGAAAGCTGCTCTACTGCGCGCGGTAACCCAGTTTGTAGAGCGCACGGTTATCTGCCTATCTCGGCCGTGTATCTCTCACGAAGCGTGCACTCGACCGGAAGTCAAGCCTGCCTCCCTCCCCGCGCCAGAATGGTACCGCTTGCAGGTTAAAGGAGGAAAGAGAAGGAGAGAGAGAGAGAGAGAGAGAGAGACTCGTTCGCAAATTCCGTTGCCGCGATCGTGGTTAGTATGGTGTTGAGAGATTGGCTGATGATGATAGTGGTGGCGATCGGAAGAGATGGCCTGGCCGGGTGTTGGGCCCGTTTATCGGTGGTGCTTGTTGACGCTGGCGATGGCCGTGCGGACGGCCGTGAAAGAAGAGGATGCCAGAACGGTACTGAGAAACGTGATTATTGCCTTCGAAAGATCGCCAGTGCCTCGTTATTTCCGACGCGCCGCGAAAATGAAAGGAACGGCCGAAAAGGCAAGGACGGCTTATGCAAATCGAGGGATCCGATCCGTGCTGCGTCCCGAGGAAATCGCCGGCGAGTGAATGCTCTAATGTCAGCGATTCGAACGTTCGCGGTTCGCGTCGAGTATTATGGTGGATGCCTTCCGTCGACGTTCGAGATATTTTCTCCACCACGCAAACCACTGTTTGGCCTCTGAAAATTATTTCCGAAGATCTTAGGCATCTCGTTGATCGGCGTATGAGAGAAGACACTGTCAGAGAACAGTCCTGTCCATCACGTTCACGTATGGCAATTAAACACGTACGCCGAATGTCAAATTTATCGTGCCGTCACGGGTTTGGCGGAACGTCCGTTTCAATTCCCGACTGTCAGGTAAAAACGAGCCGGCAAGAGCGGCGTGAAAACGTTCAATCGTCGTCAAGTGAAAGGACAATGCGGCGGGTAGACCACTGTCAACGACCGCCTATGATCTAGTTCAATAGGAACAGGAGGAGGCGTGTGCGGTGAAGACAGGTGGCTTTCCGAATATATTTTAGGAGGCGAGACCAATTTTTTATTCTTTTTCTCAAAAATCAGTCGGGACGATATGGAATAAAGCGGTACATATACCGACCATTGCGTACAGGGTGATTCACTGGCGACAGATATCGTAGTTTATTCGAAATTCTACTGAAACCATTTCATTCTTTCCACATACTTTTGCAGACAAGCTGGGCTAAGCGGACATATAATGTATCCAATGCTTCTCGCAGCTCTTTTAACACGGAGGAAATAGTTTGCTATATTGGTAAAATACGTCATCAGTGAATTACCCTATACACGGATATCTGTCTCGCACCCTAAAAAATTCCATTGTTTCCGGCGCGCCCGCATTATTATGCGGCGCTGAGAATGAAGGTAAAAAAGGAAATCGATCGAGTCTACCGCTTAGCTCGTGTTTGCGGTTTGACGTAGAAAAATGGAAGAGACAGAGGATGCGAGGTGCAGAAGGCTGATGAAGAAAAAAAAAAGAAGAAAAACAAAGGAGAGGAACGGACCGCGCCTGATTCTGAGGGCAGCTTTTTTCGGTAAAAGCCTAAGCTCAGTCCCGAGCTTAATGGATTTGCATTTGTTTAAGCTAGGCCGTCGAAGCGAAGCTTCGTGCAATGGGCGAAAAACTGGACGTCGAGCCATTGGGGAGGATCGGAGCGTGAATTTTGCTACGTCGAGGGATTATGGGCTGAGGGTTGGAGTACACGGAACGAGCGGGCCTAATGATTATTTCAGATTTCGTAATACTCTAAAAGAAAATAGGAGTAGAGAAGTCTTGCTGTAGTCGGATCGGATTAGACAGTTCTAACGGCGCATCGTTTCTCTCCTCCCATTGTCACTTTCTCGAAATCGTTGTCCGCTCGAAAAGGCAGGCGAGATGGGAGATCGATGAGATAACACGGCGAGAGAGACGGTACTTTTTTTTCGTCGGTCCGCTACGATGAGAAAGAGAGACTGTCACGGCGACAGCGGAATTCACTTTATGACAGATGTTGGCCCCGATGCTACACGTAAGGACATTTTCTTTTAGCTAGGCGGCCATTACTTAAAGCTTCTTCCCGCACTAGACTTTCGACGTTCTTTGACCCCTTCGAAAGAACTCGGCTACGTGCTTTCTTCTTAAGTATCCGCGAGCGCAGTTCCTGCTTTCAGAAAAATCCGCTCTGGCAACGGATGGAATGATGGGAATTAAGACACTCTTCAAGTCTGACATCCCGGTTATTAGATTTTTTTCGCGTCACAGGGCGGGGACTTGTACAAAGCCGATGTCGCCGTCGCCGTTGGCATTTTATATGTAAATAACTCTTTACAATAAAGGAACAGATGGCTGGCGTGCGGAGAGGGTCGACGAATGTCGATTTTAGCCGCGTACGTGCGATCGGATAGAAAATTTGCGTACGTTTGAGAACGCTACACATAGCAATTTTCACGTGAGCCGAACGGCCGGTGAGGCTCCCGTGGCCTATCGGCCTTCAAACATTCGTTTCACAGTTTGCTGCTCGACGAACCGATCAAAGTACGCTGGCGATAGGTAGCCGGCAAGCCAGCCAGGTAGATAGTGGATACGAAGCAACGTAGGCAGTCGGATGGCTGAATAGGATGTGGATATGAGGTGGATAGGATGCGGACAGGTCGTTACGCATGTATAGGTGAAGTTTCAAAAATGAATTTCCTGGCCCCGGCGGTTGTACACGCAATTACAGTTTGCGACATTCGGAATTGACGGTAGAATTAAACGGTCTCTTCGTAACATGCGACAACGGT
Organism: Priocnemis perturbator; assembly: GCA_963942575.1. Classification (NCBI taxonomy): domain Eukaryota; kingdom Metazoa; phylum Arthropoda; class Insecta; order Hymenoptera; family Pompilidae; genus Priocnemis; species Priocnemis perturbator. The sequence continues at coordinate 8,496,514 of OZ012649.1, read as the reverse complement.
ATCGACGTTTACGTCGAAGCGAAGGGAAAGAGAGACGCCAGGGCGGCAGATAGACACGGAAAGAGGAAGGAGGAGGTCTGTAACGATTTATCGCAAATGTCGCGGACGTATTGGTTGCAACACTTTCGCGCCACTCCCGACTCTGATCGCCCTTTCATTGTTCGATCATCGATGCCAAGGTGATTCGCAGAACGGATCGCCTTTACGGCTTACGGTCAGTCACGAGAAAGCGAGAAAGCGAGATTACGATCGCAAAAGGGCATCGTACATTCGGCTGGAGGCTCGAGCTTTGAGAGCACGATTCCACCCGCGCTCGCCGGAGCACGCTCTTCTTCATTATGCAACCTTCGCGGCACGATTTTTTGATTACGTCGCAATCTTGCCCTGATCTTTGCCACCTCTTTTATTTGACGAACCAATGGAGTGGAAACGGAATCACGTCGTTCTAATTTGAAACGTGAGACGTCGCGACGGACTAGAAGGGAAGGCTGACGAGTACGCTCTTTCACGGGAAGACGCAGTTGTCGCGATTCGTGCTAGAGTGAAACGGGCGTGCCTCCATCGTTCGCGGAGTATCGTCTTAAGAGCGAAACAAGAGAAGAAAGAGCGTGGGATGAAAGGGAGCGTAAATAAAGTAAAAAGCGAGCGTTCTATCCGGTCCCAGAGAGCCGCCGCGCTCGAAACGTAGAAGGGACCAGCGGAGACGCGAGTCGACGATAACGGGCAGGTATGCGCGAGTGCGCACGCCGCGGATCATATTTGATTCGTTACTTTATAATCTCGGCACTGTGCGCGCGCTTGAATATTTCATGAAATATTTTTTTCCGCCAAGCCGCTTCGAGATTCCAAACGTGAATATGACTCGTTAGACCCCGTCCTCTGTCCTCACGCCCCCTTTTTTGGTGTGCGTGAAAGGAAACCACGCGGGCTTTCAGAACATGAAACGGCCGCGTGGCGATGCTAGGTGCGGAACTTTTGAAATTGAGCATAACAGGGACCGTCTCTTTTTTTGACTTTGTACGTGCCGGTGGACGAGCGTACAAAACGGCCTTTGGCTCGCTTTCAAACAACCTCTTGGCGAGTACGTGTGCGCGATACGAGTACGCCTTCTTTGTTTCCCCCTCCGTGTATTAGCATGTGTGCGCGTATGTTACGCGCTCGTCATTATCGTTCCGCGTTTTCCGGTCGAACCTACCGCAACAGAATCTCGCCCCTTTCATCATCTTGCCGCGCGATCCCTTTTCGCCTCAAAGTCCTCCCATCCCCCGTAGTTATCTCAGTGACAGTGACTCTCCCCTCTTACCTTTCCTGACCGTTCTTTCTCAAATGAGATGCTATTGCGGATCAGCGAGCACTGTCATCGTCATTCTCTCTGACCTGACATTCAATTCCTTCCCCTTTGCCGATAAGAAATGGAGAACGGCTGATCGCGGATATTAAAAAGTATCGACAGGGATTCCGGGAGAACGATGGGGAACGAGCGTCTCTGAAAGGACTTGATGCTTTATCCTCGACAGCCGTGAAGCGGACTTTAGCGCGCATACGCTATACGCCACGGAATGCGGTGGACATAAAACAACCAGAACCAGCCGTTACGGCCGATATTCAGGCTGCGAAAAGTGCCGCAAATGCAACGTGAAGCACGGCATCGGCAAACCGATGCACTTGCATAATCGCGGTCTGTTAGCGTGCGCCGCTGCGCCGCGCCGCGCCGCGCCAGTGTTCCAGTGCGACCCGATTCTGTCGTTTCACGAGCGCTCGAGCAGAAAGCCGCGCGAAATACTTTTTACTCGGCCAATAGCGCGTACCGGATGGAGGTGCGTCGTCACTTTTGCCACCCGTCGAATCAATGACTCTGCCGAGGTGGCGAGGAGTGAAAATCTTCTCTGAGAAGCGTGAGAAGTCGAATAAAGTTTATTATCCCGGGCACGAGCAGCCGGCGCAATTAACTTTACGAACGACTTACGCATGTTTCGGCCGAAAATGCTCGCAAGGCCCGAGCCCTTTCAAAGGTTTCGTAAGCGGAGAAAAGGAAACTTTTTTTTTACGATTACCGGTTAAAACGCTTCACGATGCCCGGAGCGCAGTTGGACGCGAGGCGCAACATTTTTTTAAAACTTCTCGCCGTCCTGACGTTATCGCTTCACTGCTAGGAGCATGTATCGGGACAAAAAAGGGAGAGAGGAGAGGAAGACAGAGAGAGTAGTGCATGTCTGTCGCTGTGCGTTTCGGCGAAAATTGACGCGCTCAAGGAGAAGAGAGAGAGAGAGAGAACGCAAACTTTTTATCGGGTAAATTAAACGTAATGGGCGCCACATTTTTAAATGTAACGAAGCTCCATCGCAAAGCAACCCCCGGAGAGTTTACCGTCGATGTCGAGCAAAAGGCTCCGCGCTCCGCTTTTTCACCGGAGTTGTCCTTCTCGCGAGCGGCAGGAGAGAGCGAAGCTCGTGTAATTTCGTACTTTAATTTTTCCATTCTTCGCTCCCGACCCCCTTTCGCCCTGAGCGTGACCTCAAAGTGGTTTACCACCGCCGCCGTTAGCCAGCCTGCACTTACGTCATGATTGTCGCCTTTCTCGTTATTGTTATTTATTACTCCTGCACCGACAATTACGTCGCGGCATTTTAGCATTCACAAAATTCAGCGGCATGGAAGAAGTCCAGAAAATGTTAATATCGCGAGTGATCGATCGACGTCTCGATTGGATCCGGTTATCGAGAGAGTGTACTATCAAATTTCAATTAAACTCTACACAGGTCTCCTTCCTGCCGTCTTTCGGATCCTTTGCCCCCCGCTCTCGTGCGCATCTTTGATACGTAATCAAATTGAATCATACGTTTTTGTTGTATGGCTGCGGCGCATGTTTCTCAAAGCGAAGTACGTAATTGCAGGCGAGGCAATCGAAGAGGGCAAGTTCCGTGGAAAGCTCTGATCAAAGATTAGCCATTTCGGGCTAAGTACATATTCAACGCGATGACATCGATTGTCACGTATTACTTCCCATCCATTCGCCTGTACCTCGTACAAAGACAGAAGGAAAGAAAAGGAGAGAGAGAGGGAGACAAGTGCCTGCCAAGAGCACACACGTTTCACTCCATTCGCCGTACAGGAGGCATTGGCGGGTGGAGAAAAAGAAAGGAAGAAAGGGGAAAAGAAATAAAAAAAAAATCCGTAGTGCCACCCCCTCCGCCGTCGCCTTCACCCCCCTTCCCGCCCGCTATGGCACAGAATGAGCCGCGACCTTTTTTTCGCCGTTCGAAACTTTTTAATTGCAAGGCTCGCTCCGGCCGAAGCGAGGCCATCCAATTTGCGCGAATGGGTTTTTCCTCGAACGTGACGCGCGACCCCCTTTTCCCTCTCCTCAACGCCTCTCTCGCCTCTCTCGTCCCTCTCGGTTACCCCGCGCCACCGCACCCTCCAAACAGCCCTGTTCCGCGATTCTTTTGTGACGTAAAAATTGAATTCGGGCTACAGAGACGCACACCTACGTGCACACATTCGCCAACCGAGGGAGAGTTTCTCACTCTCTCCCTCTGACTCTCTTTCACCTTTTGCCTCGTTTTCCCTTGTACCACCTATCGTATTCTCGTTCTCGCTCCCACGTCTACCCTTTTCCTGCGTTCGGCACCGCGTTTTTTAGGGTACGTACAGGCTTCATTGTCTGGCAGCTTTTTGCACGTGGCAACGGCAGAGGTTACGGCTGGGATTCCCTCCTTTACCCCCTTTGTAGTCCACTCTATCCTCGCTACTCCCTCCTCCCGAACTCTTTCTCTTTTTGACAATGTCGGTTCCTGCGCACTGATAGTAGCCACCGATTGAATGGGGATGTGCGATTACCGGTACGAAGGCAACGGAACGACTCAAGGCTGAATGGGGCGAACGAGTCGAGATGTCTCGTAATCGGTAAATAATTCCTCGCGCAAACGCCACGTTTTATGCGCCGATTATATCTAAATTGCTTCCGTAAAATTCGCGCGATATCTCGAGGCGTGGGGGTCCCGCTCGAATAAAAATCAGGCAGGATTAAGCAATTACGGCGGCCATCGATTCTTCCCAGGAAAATCTCGCTCGCCAACGTTGCGCAAATGCGCCACCGACAAACGTCGCTTTACGATTATAATTTGCCGATTACGCGTCAGCCGGCTAGTGTACGGTTAGTGCGCGTCTCGAAGACGGCGAACGAGCCGGGTTCGCAATAAATTCGGGCCGCGGTGTTAGTTTATCGCGCGCGAGACGCAGTTAGAAATCATCCGTAAGCGGCCGACTGGCCGCAGCGAGTATCGCAAAATCGGCAGCGAATAATTGAGCCGAGTCGGGACGCGTCGGCCGTATTTCACAAAACGTCTGAGCGGGAGGAAGCGGCGGAATTATCACCTCGATGGTTGTTAATCGACGTCGCAAAAAAGCCACCCCTCGCACGGCACTCGCCGAAGGAAGCGCGCGCGCGCGCGCGCGGCCTTAACGAACACAGATAATTTTCATCGTCTCGGATTGCACTGTGCAGTGTGCAGCGCTGGCTAGTAGACAGTAGAAATAAATTTTAACCTCGTTCCGAGGCGCTCCGCTTGTTTACCGACGTCGTTTCCTACCTTCGCGCTGCCGGCAGATAGAGCGAAAAAGGAAGAGGAGAAGGAGACAGAGAAGAGGGGGAGGAAATTTATGACGCTCCCTATCTAATATCTCCGATCGATATCGCGGACGATCGCGATACAACATTCCTAATTTGTAAATCGTCGTTCTTAAGCGTAGGCTGGGCGCAGGAATTTCGATCATTTTTATCCTTTTGACAGTTCTAACGGACGACGTCGCGGATATTCATCGTCCGCAAATGCCTAGGTCGTAGAATTATAACGATCAAGTTTCCTCCCAAGTGCAGTCAATTTCCGAGAATCATCGTAAAATCGAGCATGGTTTTTTAATGTTTTCACGAGCACGTACACGCGATCCCGTTTTATACGCGTCTATCGTGCCACATCTATCGGGCCATGTCAGTGCGCTCGAGAGGCTCATAAAAGAAATCATTCCTAATGCGCCTTAAAGTATGGACGTTGACGTTTACGAGGATGCCTCGCGGCGTTTTTAGGGTGATAACAATTTTCCATACACGTCGATGATAACGCGGCTAGGATGTGACGATGGACGAAAAATAGCCGGTAGCTCTGCCCGGCTTAATTGGAGTTAATTGATGGAGGCCTACTTCATGAGATACTTTTAATGGCTATTTTACGGCTCACCGGAGAAGCAACCAAGTGTAGCCGGGCAATGAAAAACATTACGGAGGAAACACACTGACTACGAACTCGACATTATCTGTGGGCGAAAAAAGGGTTTTACGCGTAAATCGTTATATTGAGTACTGCACACCTACTGCAAACGGATTTGAAGTTAAACACAGAGGCGGAAGGAGAGGCAGGCAGAACAAAGATGGGAGAGACATCATCGTACTCTCTGGCTGCCTGACCAGACCGTGGACGGTAAGGCGGTGAACGGAAATAAAAAGGGAACGTTTTGTCTCACGGCAGAACCGTGGCAGAAGCACGGCAGAACCATGGGGCGCGGTTAAGCAACCTAGACCAAACAAACAATTTTTATCTTCTTTATGACTCTTCTTATCTACGGTCGCCTCCAAGTGTCTGCCTCCTTCCTCGCTCTCTTTCTCTCTCATTCGTCGAGCTTCTATCGTGACAGGTTCTCCCTCCTTTTCTCGCCCTTCGCCTTATGAAGAGACCCTTTGTTGCCCGTCGCATACTTTCTCACCGTCGTCGAGGAAGGAAAAATTTCAAGAAATAAGAGAGAAGAATGCGCCCGGCACGGGGCGTACTTCGCCGTCGAAGAGTGGGCCTTTGAAAATTTAAATAAATTTCTTCGCGACGGTGCCGCTCCGACTGAATATCGTTTTACCGGATTTCGAGGGCGCGGCCAACGAAGTTGAAAATGTCAGAGACTCTTTGACTGCCGTGTGCGCAGAATAAAGTTCAAATTTTCTCCACGCCGAGTGCTTTCGCGGCGATAAAAAGAATGGGCACGTTATTGCCAAGGATTTCTATAAGCGGCGCGTTAAAAACCTTTGACATTTCCACTCTCTATTGCTCCCGTGTACCGCGTCGGAATCCTACGGGAAAAATGTTCGATCCGATATGAGATATACACCGGCGAAGTCGAATCGTGCTCGTAATGTCTCGATCGCTGTGCGCTGATAGAATACTAACAAAGAATGTCAGGAAAGTGTGTTCGGAACGGATTTGGTTCTTCTTCAAATACGTCGATGATTGTACGACATCCTAGTATCATATATTTGGGCATATGTCTGAAACTATTTTGAATTTTCAGTTGCGACTTGAATGTTTCTGTCTGTCTTTGGACCTGTTTAACTATGTAAAAAGAGAAAGAGTCCAACATTTTTTTCCCACAGGTCGATCGCGTTCCGGTTGCCAGTATTAACTTAATTTACCGAAATTGTGTCTGAGACCCAATTTGGAACCCAGAGACAGAGAGAGAGAGAGGGAGGGAGAGAGTACAGGAAACGAGTCCAAACTCGAAGAGCGTCTGGTACGCAGGGGAGTTTTGGTTCACCGCAGAAGCGTTGGATGGAACAGTGGCGGGTGAAGGAGTGACGGAGGAAAGGAGAAGCAAGGGAGTAAAGCAGAAGAGGCAAGATGTCGCTGGCAGAGAAGTGCGTTCTCGTGCGTGCGAGAGGAAACATATGGCGCTTGGCGTATCATCCTACTCATACTCGTCGGCGTCCTTTTCTATCGTACTGCTTGTTCCTAACACCTCTCGAAAGCTCCTTCGAACCTCTCTCGATGCCACCTGTTACGTTACCCGCACAGGTGCGGAATTCGTTGAGACGAGGCCAATTTGATTTACGCCGTAATAGGTTGCGCGAACGAGTCGCGGAGGCCTTCTACCGTCGCCGTCGCCGTCGTTCGATCCCGTTCCTCTTCTCTTACCGCCACGCACTCTTCCTTGGCAACGATTCAGTGAATTAACGCGACCGCTGATCCGCCGTGCACTCGTTCGGCATTTTAAGGCGTCTACCTTTCATTGCGATGCAATCTTTACACCACGCGTCCGGTACGCGTGCACGCCTTACGCCCCGTCCTCGTGTCCCTCGACTTATCTGCGATCGAGTTTAAGTAGCGGCGAGAACAATTGCATTCGCGGGCGCTCGCGAGGCGTGACGAAAAGCCGAATTTGTTAGCGGCGCGATAAGTCTAATGAAAGTCGAAGAATTCCACTCTGTCGTCCTCCTCGCATTTCTCACGTCATCCCGCTTAATCAGAGATCGTCGTTTCGTTTGAGTTATGAGCCACCGCAGACGAGGTATAGGATCATCTTTCCGAACTTTGGGTTCCACGTGTGTCGACCGATTCCGCCAAATATCATAAATTATAAGAGCGATAAGCTATCTAATAAAAAGAGCTTCTTTCGTTTTCGAATCTTTGCATTTCTTGATCATATTAATATATCAAGTATAAACTACATAGTGGCATCGTGATCTTACACTGCAGCCGGCTAATAACGCTGGATGTGACACGAATATGGTAATGGGACTGTGGTAGGTGAAGATGGTGGGACAAAAATATGCATTGCATGATGGGTCTATCGTATACCTATATGTACTTCGTCCGTGGAGCCATGAAGCTCGCAGCACGACTTTGTAACGATTCGGGGTAGCTTCTGGCAATCGTGTAGAGTAGTGTAAAGCATCGGCGAGCGTCGAACGTGTTGGTTCGTTAGTCAACCCTGGATGCGCGAGACTGCATGAGCGCGAGAGTGCGGCGAACGCTCGGCCGATCACATACCGTCTCTTGCCAGCTCGAAACCCAGCTGAAAACTGGGGTTGGGGACTTTCAACCCTCAACTCAGTGCAGTTCCGTCACGCGATAAGGAACTCGACCGAAGGTTTAGCGATTACCGGGCGGCAGTAAAACAAACGTACGTTCCTGAATGCAAATCGACGACGATGGACGAAACTCGGCAGACCAACGGCGACGCGCGAGAGCGCTGTGTGGGAGAGAGAGAAGGAACGTTATCGTGCGTCTCCACGAGCGCCGTAAAGAGGAAACCCGTTTACGATTCATGGTTGCGATTCACGTACTTCAAACGCGAGACGCGATGCCGTCGTAAACGGCTTGGCCGGAACTTCGCTTTTATTATTTCATTTAAATTTTTAACTGCTCCGTTTTATGCTTAAATCGAAGCCTCAAGAATCATAAATGCGCCACCCGCGTAGATAATAACAATGCGTACCTCGGCGAAGGATATATGGGCCTGGCTGTAATGAATAGATTTTCAGCGAGCCCGTACGTTGCGACTTATCGTAGTCGATTATCGGTGTCGAGCTGAAAGCTAAAAGCTGGGTGGATTCGATCTGTTGCGGATCGAACGATCGAGGGTAGAAGAAAAAAGCTGACTCACCGTGGATATGCACTTGTGGCTCGGTGAGATAAACTCGAGGCCCCGTTGTCCCTCGCCGCTAAAGCACTTCTGTATGTTGCTCATGAACTTCCTCCTGATGGCCTTGAGCGAGTAGACGCAGAGCGCGGAGTGAGGCTTCGGCACGTCGCTGCTGAGTCCGTCGCTTTGCGCGAACACGGCGAACAGCACGTCGTCCTGGGCGGTAATTCCCAGATCGCCAGCCAGCACGGAACCGGCCTTGCCGACGTACGCGGCCTGGACGAGATTGTAATTCCTCGCGTCGCCCGTGCAGTTGATCGGAATCTCGGTGTAGGAGTAGTAGTGCTCGTCGTCGTGGCACACCCTCACCAACTTGGAGATGTAGACCGCGGTATCGGTGTTCTTCATTTGCGTGGTGAGAAAGTAGCTGAAGCCGCCGCTGCTGAATCCGTAGACGTAATTGATCGGATAGCGCTCCCGGGACAGGGAGTTGACGTACATCCTCGTCCCGGTGGTCACGGCTGCCTCGGCGATGTTGAGCATCTTCTCCTTGTCGAGGGATCTCGAGCTGACGGCCGGCACCTCCGACCGGTAGGGCGAATTTCCGGTAAACGTCACGCCGACGTACATGACCTGAGAGACGGGCGGATTGGGAGGTCCCGGCGCGATGAAGGCGACCGTCGAGGCCGTCGCGTTGTTCGCCACCACCGGCTCCCTCACCTCCTGAACGACGTTCGAGATGTTGTGCAGATTGCGCACGGTGCACATACCTTGGAAGAGGCTACCGCACGAGATGAGTCTGGTGGTCGTGTAGTCGATCACCAGGGCCTTGTTGACGTTGTCGACCGGTCGCTTCTGGGCCTCTCGCGGACAGTCGATCGTCGAGCAAGCGGTCGAGTCGCCCTGCGGCCCGGTCACCTCCTTCACCACCAGATTCAAGTCCGGCGACAGCTGGTAAAGACGATTCACCGCGCCCACGTACACTCGGCCTGTGTTCTTGTCCACCACCAGGTGGTTCATCCGCTCGACCTCCGGGTCGTGGAACTTTTGTACTATGTCGGCGGGGATGGAGCGCGCGGCTGGAAGTCGCGGTGCCAGCAGCGCGAGGATCGCGAGCAGAAGGCGAAGTTGACGGCCGAGAGGTGGCAGCGCCGAAGACGAGCCCATTGTCGTCCCCGTCGTCGTCCCCGTCGTCGCCAAGCCACCCGGGAAGACTAGCATTCTACCTCTACTTCAGCGTGCTCGCGGGCCCCAGTGCCGCTGCTGATCCGAGCCTCTTCTTCTTCTTCTTCTTCTTCCTCCTTCTCTTTCGCCCTCGCCTCACCTCCTCCTCCCTCCTCCACCTCCTCCTCCTCCTCCGCTGTGCCCGGGGATCCTGGCGGAGGCGGCTTCCTCGAGCCTCGCCCAGGCCTGCGAACATAAAGGATCGTCAGTTAGAAAGGGGGAGAGTGAGAGAGGAAATGAGAGACAGAAAGCCAGAACTTAGACTGCGCTTTATGAGCCTAAGTAGGTCGTCGGTATTAAAGCATGTGAGTTTATTGAAATATTTCCCAAGGTGGGTGGATCTCGGGTACTTTATGTCCGATCGACTAGGACTGTAGCTGCCTCCGAGTATCGCGCCATCGCGCTTCGACGTTCGCTCGGAGGGTCGCGTGACCGTTCTCCGCTTTTCCCCTCGCTGTCAATCGAACGGCGACACTTCTTATTTGCAGGACGCCGTCTGCCGCGGCCAATTACCTCGATTATCTCGCGGGACTCAAGGCGAGCCAAGCTGCAGCACGCAACGAGACACCTTATCTTCCATCAGCGGAAGGAGGTAAGTAGCGCAACGCGACGTATTTCAAAATTCGCCCGTGCGCAGTGCAAGTTTTCATTTGGAAAGTCAAAGTTTGCGCGCGGTTCGAAGTACGGTACCAACCGAGTGCCAGGCAATAATTTGCAGAATTAATGACTCACGCTCGGGAACGGTCGTTTCCAGCGAAACCTCCTTCGCTTATCTCGTCCGAGCGTGAGTCAGTGCGAGAATGAGGAAGGCAACAGTGGGATTTGGTCGAAACATGCCTAAAACGATCGCTCACCCTCGACAAATTATCATCGAAAGATAGCGGAGATCTTACGAGGCCATGTCGAAAGTTCGCGTCAGATTTGAGAAAAGTCAACGAGGCGGAAAAGCCGGAGAACAGAAGGCAAGGGACTGGGAGGGAGACGAGGGGAGGGGAGGGAAGGGGAGGGAAGGGGGGGGGGCGGACAAGTTATCGACCAGGAAACCAGGTGCCTTTGAATCGGTCCCCAACGCATCCTCCTCTTAAGAAAATGAAACGGACTTTGCGCAGGACGCGCAAGTACGTGCAAAAAATTAGAAAAAGGCAGATGAAACGTGTGAGAGGGGGATGGAGATAGGTTGAATGTATAGAAATCGGTCTTCCTTCTCGTCTCTTATCGAAACGGAGGGTAACGTCCAATCGGAACAAAAAGTTTTCTTATTTTCCGAATACCCATCTTGGGGAGTGTCGAGTCTCCCTCTCTCGATTGTACCGAACGTCAATTTCAGTTTATGGGACGAACTACGAAGGAAATGAAAATCTATCGTTTCGCATTCCCCGATGCAATCTTGTGAAATTATTTCGCCCCGACAGAATTCGTCTTCCCACCCCACCGCAGCTTATGCTAGATGTCCGTTGTCTGGCGACGGTTATACGTCAAAATAACTCCACCCTAAGTGAGAAAAATACATGTCCACCGGAAAATGTGGCGAGGACGCGACGACTTGCGTTTCAACGACTTGGCGCATATTGGCTGATCGATTTCCAACTTTTCGACGAAGCTAGGCCGAAAGTGAGGCGATGGTAAGGAAAAGGATGAAACAAAGGAAGCTGCAAAGGCTCTTGCAGCTCGCCGCGCGGCAAGATTGAATCGCATTTAGTCTGCACTCATTGTGAATAGGAATGATTGAGCGAAGTCGCCGCGTCATTATCGTCGAATGACGAATCGCGCGGTCCGCGCGCTATCGAGCAAAATACATACTCTCATGAACATGGGCATAGCGAATGGAGAATAACAAAGTTCGCACGATCACGGGCATAAGGCGGCGCGCACACGTGGCGAGCGAGCAGTGAATAACGATCGCGGAGACAAAGAAAGTGGATCTCATGGCACGTATCCAACGCGCCGATAAGTATCGAAAACGGCCACGAATGCAGGATTCCATGGAAGGAGGAAACTCTCGCGCGACGACATACGAGGGAGGAGTGTGGACGGAGAACGTATCGATACATTCTCACCATAGTGGCGGGCTGCCGGGTCCGCGCAATACGTCGAACAAAAGCTGGCACATATAAAGGTCGCTGGCTTACGTATTTGTGTCAGCGCGTACGTACGTAGGCTGGCATTCACGTGGCTCGATCGCGCGAGTACAGTCAGCAGTCCGCATCTGATAAACGTACGCGTGCCTTTCTTCGTGAATTCCCATTGTGCCGAAGCGACACGCACCTTTATGTAGGTTAAAACAATAATTAACGACTGTCTTAATTGCCGACGGCTTGCAACAGGCCGCTCCGATCTGATGACAGCGATGTCTTGCAGGACAGCGTGTGACGAGTGAGAGAATCAAACGGTCAGGTCGTGAACGGAACTCTCTCTCTCTCTCTCTGAGCGCGCGTCAATATACATGCACTTCTACTCTTCTACCAACACGCGAGCTTCGCTAATGCGGGACTTTACGCTTGCAACTGATTTAGGAGCGAGAGATATGGATCGCGTGGCTGACTTATCTCGCGCCAGTGCCAATTATAGGCTAGCCTCTCTAGTCTGGCGCGAGACAAGACGCGTGCCGTTTCTCGTAACGCCATAACTCTTGGGCAAAAATTGTATTGTTCCTGGCGCAAACGATCTGACTTGGATAGGAGACACAAATCTCGCTGCGAATTACACGTTCCGGCAGAGCAGCGAGAACCAGTGATCGAGGCACATGCTGAGTGCGCGAGAGGGAGTAGACTCGATGTTACATCGAGACGAGTACATTTCAGTTTCAGAACTCGCACGCTCGTCGCTGGAACTCGTTCCGCCGACTACACACCTGCTGGCTGATCGATTTACGGAAGCAAAGTAGGACGATTCGCGGAAAGCGAGCAATCCTTAAACATCGGGGGATAGAAAAAAGAAGGTCGTATCGTCGGCTGCCTTCTTCAGATTCAACGATCCTTCGATTTCTCGTTACGGAGATCAGAGCGAGAAAGCGAGTGGGAGAGGCGGAAGGAATATTAAGGAGATCTCGGATGGGTGGTTCGATTTAAGGAAATGGAAGTTTCGCGGGGATGCCCGTGAGTGGGGAGGGCAGGGGGGATGGGCCGAATTTAAATAGTTCGTCGAACGAGTGAATTATGAAGAGACTAGGCGTTACGCGTATATATGTATATACAAGCCCGCTCTTTAGTGAGCGCGGAGCAGGAAAAGATAGGAGAAGGCCGTTACGAGCACTAGGAGGCGCCTTACGGGGTAACTGCCTTTTTAATAGCACTTCGTGTAACGAATGCGATCGCTCGGCGAACTTGGATAGACTTGCAGGCCTCCACGGGCGAGGAAAAAGAAGGCGAGAGGAGGCAAAAAGGAGCGGATAAAGGTAGGAACGTAGGTGGATAACGGACGAGAGCCAAAAGGAGTTGCGCGCACCGGTTCCCAGTAAATAACGCCCCTTCTTCTATCTCTTTCTCTCCTGGCCTTTCGCCGTGTATCCACGCCTGGCAAGACGTCCAATTGTAAGACATCGACGCAACGGGCCGGCGACGGGCGGCGGGCGGCGGAGAAAGAACAATTAAAATACTGGCTGTTAAAGTGAGACAGGAACGGTGTGAGAAGGTCGTCCCACGCGTGGGAAACGCCTTGAGACGAACTGCCAGCTACAGAATTTCCACGAGCCTGGCAATCGTGCTGCGGGAGAAAAGATACGGAAAAGGAAGGTCACGCGTAAAGCGAGGATAACGGTCGACCGCCAAAAGAAGAGCGATGCATATTTCGCGATCCTATTTAAATCTTCCCGGCATCTCGTTCCGCTTCGCTCCTTGTCGCGCGTTCGTTCGTCTCCCCCGCCCCTCCTGCTCTGATACCTCATTAAGCAAATGGCCGGAAGCGAAAAAGTACCGTGGAAAAAAGTTCTCCAGTAATTTAAGGAAATACGCGAAGCAACGAACTCACCCTTCGACGTTGCTTTTCCTTGAAGGAAGGCAAGAAAGGAACATTTTTTTCCCCCTCGCACTACGGCGCATTTACGCTCGAACGTTTGCGATATTATTTCACGAGTCCAAGTTCCGTGGGAGAGGCAGCCGCGACCGCGGGTGCTTCGATATTAGTTTTCGACAGAGCGCGCGTTGCTTTTAACGAATCTTAAAGGCTCAATCGATGAATTGAATGGACTCTCAGCAAGGATCCGTTCGGGACAAAGAATGCTACTAATTTACTACTGATAAAGTGAAAACGGCATTAAGAAACACAAGCGACCTTTGAGTTTCAGAGAGAGAGAGAGAGAGAGAGAATGTAGTTAGTGGGAGTGGAGACACAGAAAATGTTCTCTAGCCCGGCGAGCTCGAGGCCCTAATGGGTCTTTAACGAGTTAAACAATCGTTAAGAGTTTAAACAATCTCCGCGGCCAAGCGAGTTTTTAGAACGGCCGATTTCTTCGGCGCCTCGCGAACTCGAAAGTCCAAATACTCGTTCGACTTGCCAACTGCAGCGAACTTTTCTCTCTCGCTTTACTACGTCTGTCTCGCTCGCGTTCTCCAATCTTGGCCGTTTCTCTCCCACTTCCTCCGCCCACGGTGTCCATCTCGCGCACTTTCACGAACTTAAACCGAAACTAAACGCCCGGAGAGTATAACGCGCGGAGGCAGGACTCCCGTGGAAACACTCGGCCTCGTTATCTCCTTTGTTCGCGAACACTCGCGAGCGGCGTTTACCCAGCGTAATCTCGATTATAGACTAGACAAAGAGTGTTATCCGCGGACGCCAACCGTTTTTTTTTTACCGCGAAAGCGGATACGGCTGGATGCCACTAACAAAAGCCACGCACCGCGCTCGAATTTATCGGACAACGCCTGAGCTCCCAATCTGTGCAAACAAACGACTTTTTTTCAGACCTTATCATGGGCCACGCTTGTCAGCGTTTCGCCTTTCATGAAACGGCACCGTTGAGTGATGTCTTAACTTGTTAGTCAGACGGCTACATTCGGGAATAATCACGGTGAAGCGAAGGAACTCGAGTGATTCCAGAGCAATCCTTCTGCTCCGACTGTCCTAATGGTATAATCAAACATCTCGATGACGGTCAATATCATCCGACACGGATCTACGAGGCAGGGCGGAAGAAAGACTCGTGACGTCCCACGTTGGGATGAAGGTCAAGGGTTAGCCGTTTTATCTCGGAGCACGTCCGCCGTGTGCGGCGTACTACCACGACGGCAGCGGCAATGCCTGCTAGTATGCATATTTTTCCTTATTCAGCGCGCACGTAGGAAATTAAAATATTGTAAGGCGATATCCCGCGAGCCTCGAGCCTCGGGCCGTGCGAGTTTCCGAGGTGATTGCGAAACGATTAATACGGCTACGGTACGCTCATGCGGGGGTTCTGTCGGGGGAGCAAATGAGAAATGAAAGCACGACGTCGGCGTCGTCCGGTCGATGTTCGCCGATTTTTGCCGGCCGCGATGAGAGGCCTTTCTCGCGACTGCTAAAGGAGAGAGAGAGGAAGAGAGTAGAATGTAGCGTACGTGAGCACCGAAGGAGGCATCCGGCGAGAGAAAGAGAGAAAGAGAGAGAGAGAGAGAGAAGCCTCGAAGAGTCGTCGTGCCGCTCGGTAAAGGCCATTTACCGGTGACAGAGACAAATAGAACCGGGTATGTTCTAGGGGGGCCCGTGAGAGAAACCCCGTGTGTCGTCTAACTAGCTGAAGGAGAGAACGGGGAGAAGGGTGTAGTTGGAGGAGGTCGGTCGAAGAGACGCGGACGGAAGAAGGAGAAGGAGAAGGAGCGTGCGGGCACGACGATGAATTCCGTGACGGCGGCATGGCCCCCGTGGCAGTGCCGTGACTCGCCTCGCGGGTGCCCTCCTGCTCTTCGCTTCATTCGCCGTCTCGCTCGCCGTCTCATCCACCTTCTCGCGGTCCTCCCCCTGAATAATTTCGTGGCAATTAGCGGACGAGCGAGCTGCACCGCGCCCTCGAGCCTCAAACTAAATCGAGAAAGTAAGCGAGTAAGACGGAGATGTTGCGAGAGCGCGAGGGATCGGCCGCCAGTGCAAAAGGCGGATGTGAAAGACGTGCGAATGTATCCTTCAGACACGTACGATGGTCGGGGCTCTTCCTCAATCTGGATTCGAGAGTGGTTCGCAGTAGCTGGTAGGTAGCGCCGACTAGCCTCGCTAGCTGACTGCTGTGCTCTCCCGCGATATTCTTGCCCGGGAATGCATTGTTGCGAGAGAAGATAGCAATCGGAGTCGGGGTCTTAGGTCAAGGATCATAGATTAATTACGTCAATAATTTATAGGATCCGCGGGAAATATCCGCGGCGCGTAACGAGCTCCGAGATACCCGAGGAATTTCGTAACTGTCCCAAGGTGCAAAGGATCAACCGGCCTGATTATTTGGCGCATGAATTTTTCAACCCAGCCAGAGTATCGAGAATGCCTCAAGACGGTCTTGGGCGCGGTCTTGTTCGTCCCGTAGGAAACTGCACTAGTTAAGGTACACCAGTGCAGGGCAAAAGGGACGCGTTTTCTGTGCGAGCCGCGATAGGCCAACATTTCACAACACGTAAATGTCGGTATCCATTAGCTCGCCATCCCCGCGGGAGACATTTTCGGTACCCTCCTTCGGTTTATCGTTATTCTTGCTAGCGAACTAATGCAACGGCGCGGCCGCCCGGCCGTCGCGTTCTCTACAGCTTTTATTAAGATTACGAGTTGCTCGTCGGGATAACGAACGAAATATCCTCGCGGCGCGCTAAACCGCAGAGCAGATGTTTGAGCAGTGAATTAGGGTGCGGGCCTCGGCTGGAAATTCGAAAACAGAAACGGGAATGGACAATTTGAGAGGGACACCACCTAAACGGACTCACGGCTTAAGGGTAAGTGTATAGGAAGGAGGCTGAGGGATGGGGAGAGAGCGAGGGAGACGGAGAAAGAGTATCAATTACAATCTGGAACGGTATCTCCGGCGACGGCGACGACCAAGAAAACCGCACGGTAGCCGCGACGGTTGCAAACTAAAAAGGACCAAGGGATAACGAAGCACGAAACGGAGTTAATGCTTGACGGAAAATAATCGCTAGTCCGGCTAACGTCATTACCAATGTCGCTGTGTCTCTTAACAAGGTATACGCGATGAAGAGGCTCTCTGGATGCGCGTCACGTTTCCCGTGAAGCTTGACCCGAGCCAATTGCACCGAGCCTGACACGAAGAATTCGGAAAAACATAGGGACTGTCTGAGGCGAGGAAAGGGCCTCGAGCATATTCTGCTCCGGTACGTACATACGTGCGAACGGCAGAGCAGGGGTAGAAGAGAGACGTCGAAAGGGCGAGAGTCTGGACTCTCTGTGTATGTGTATGTATTGGCCGGGGTGGAGGGGGGGGGGGGGGATGGTGGCAACTGGGGTACTGCAGGAGGGTAGAGTATGGCAGGACGGCATACGACGGGGCAGGAGGGTGTGTTGCTTGTACAAGACCCACGGTAAGCTCGATGCCTGTTAAGTTTCTCCTGCATTATATCGTGTGCCGAAGCCCCAAGGGACGTCGAAGCTTTGGGGTTCGCCAAGAGGATCGACCCAGGGGCGTACTCGCCGTCGTCCTGCTTAAAGCGGTGGGTAGCGGTGGGGAAGGTGGGGTGAAGCGGGACAGAGTCTAGGAAACTCACCCCACCGTCGACAGAGGGAGAAGGAGGATTGAGGCAGGCGACAAAACCCAATGGATCGCCGAAAATGCACGACCCACAAACACGACGTCAGCGGGGACAAAGGACACACTGGCAAGGCTCGAAATAATTGTCGCCCGGTAATGCATCCAGCTGCCTTTGTGCAAACGAACCGCGACGCTCCATAACGGCGAAAGCCTCTTAGCATTTTTATGCCGAGGGAAAATGCGCATCTCGCCGATGCAGACGATTAATCGCGCGGTCGCGAGAGCGCGGCTTTGCGAAGAGGACAAAAATAAGCAAATCAAGCGTAACGAGAATGGCATGACCTGCGTGGGTCGCACGAGTGATACCCTTATCGTGCTGAAATTGCGACTTTGCGATAAGATAGAAGAGAGCTTTATGAACGTAAAACTTTCAGTGGGATTTCATGTCGTCGGAGCGGTCTTAATATAGTTAGAGAAGCGAAACGGGCGAGAATAGAAAAGAAATTTCACGTCCGTCTCGGGACAATGCCGGTAACGAGAGAGTACACAGTTGACACAATTGCTGTTTCAATAGAGACGCACACATTAGCCGCCCCGATTATTCGTTTCTCGCATAGCAGAGACGAGAGTGCCGTGGGTATTCAGAGAACTTAATTGAGTTTAAAATCAGTTTGGAAAGCTTAATCCATCGTTAGCTCGTCACTCACCAGAAGATTCACTAATGCGACTCCTGTTAGGCACGCATTCATCACCGCCACAAGCATTGTAACTAATGGGTCAAAGTATCAAAACGGCGTCTGGTTACATCCGTCATGATGTACCGGGTCTATATGACTCCCTGGTCTACATTCCTCTCTCTCTCTCTCTCCGCCTGCCTCGAGTTACGCCGCGTCAGGTCGCTGATGAATCGATGCAACGAAAGTAATGTAACGAGAAGAAGAGGAGGCGTGTTGCGTCGATGCATGAATATGGCCACCCGGTACACCATTATCATACTCGAAGGGCTCGGCAAACGCAGGCAGGAACCCGTACTTACACGGTCCATCACGGGGACGCTACGTTGGGCACGAAAATATCGTTACCAGGCACCTGTCACGTCGACGTGCAACTTGACAACTTTTCGTTTCCCCACAGAAAATCCGTCCAACGTTTTTCCATCAGTACGGAACTGTCTCGTGTCATATTTCCGTGAGCGCTAACATGTGCTCCTCATATGTGAGCAACAAATCATTGCGATGAGTCGCGACACCTCCGCTGAGAATGAGTATTTCGTTGGAAGAGTCTGTCACCGGCTTCAAATGACTGCCAACGCATTGGACTCCGAGCGACGAAGCACGAGGATGCGCTCCTCGTATCGGCAAGACGTGGGTGGGTGTCTCGGGGAAAAAATTTGTACCGGACGTTCGACGAGCGCGTTAGCGATATTCAAACGGAGAACAAAGCAGCGGTGTATATAAGAGTGTGGAGCACTTTTATGGCCGCTCCTTTTGTTTAACGTGCTTTGAACGACTTTTAAATCACCGCCGGGGCTGGGCATAAAGCGCGAGTTCGCCCTCGAGCAAGGAGAAGGACACGAAGAGGGTGGTTCTGGAAGAGGAGGCGGAGCACCTTAAGGCCTTTCCATCCGCCTAATCCAGTTTTGATTATAAATCACTTAAAGCCGTCGTCCTGACGGCGAAACGAAGTTTTCGAAGGCTCTCCACCAGTGCGATGGGTCGGGCTCCACATTTACCAACTTGCCAAGGCCGTAATTGAGGGATTTATCCGGAAAAGCGTCGCGTCGGGGGACAAGCATTTTTCTGCTTATACGAGTACGTCTCAAAGTCCGCGAGCGATCTTCACTCGGCCGCCGGGCCGGCCGGGTCAAAGGAACGATCAACGGCTTCGTTCCTTTTCGCCTCGATTTTGCTTTATGCCGCGCCACTCGCCGAGCCGACTATTTCTGGCGAAGACAAGATGATGATGCAAAAAAGTAATTGAATGGAGCGTGACGTCAGGGCACAAATATATCGAGTGACTTCGACCTTACGCAATCATGCCGTCCGCGATGTCTTTGACAATGAGTCGTATCTCAAAAATTGCTTATCTCTGACATTCACGTGTAACGTTCGGACCGGTGACATCGCGATGACGCGCTTTCCTTCAATACATTAAACACTGCATTGCTCCGAAATGGGTGGCTCCAAATGTCATGTAATTCTTCACCCATTTTTAAATGATATCACGAAAATATTTCTACGTTTCGTCAGTTGAAGTGCATTGTATTTGCAATTGGATACACGAGCGGATCCGTTTACGACTCGAAGATGACCGTAGGTATATATATATATTTTTCATTCCAGCGCTCTGTTGCCACGCGGAGCATTACAATGGTCGTTGAATGACAAGGAGTAGTCGCCTTACGGGCACGTTAGAGCCAATTTGCACGTCTGAGATGATACACGGCACGAGCAAGGTCCCCAAACGCATCGCAACGGCGAATCACAACGAGCGCATTACGTTAGGTTAGTATGATTCATGCGGGATAACGTCGTGCCGAGATAATTACGATTGTTATGCGCAAACAAAGCCGAGCAGTGTCGCGGAATGTTCTATCGAGTCGTCGAAGCGTCTGTTGAGAATCACAAAGTGCTTCGGTAGCGCAATAGTTGCCGTCAAAGGTATCCGGTTCGTCTAATTTTCGAAAATGGCGGGCTCGATAATTGTATCGTAATTGCGTGCGCTTTGTACGCAACGACGGGCTTTGATCGTTTCCTCGGCACTGCTCCGAAATGGCGCAGCTCCGAAAGTCGCTGACATTAAGAATGGGAAATTAATTCGGTACATTAGCGTAATTACCAATTTCGGAAGTAGCGGCCGATCGATGTAACTTTAATATCCGACCCCCACTCGACTTCCTATCGCGGCCCACGCGTATTTTTTTTCATTCAATTTAGTATAGCGTTTCGGCGCATCAAGGCTATCCCCCTATTACCGTGCGTGCTCCCGTAAACAAGTAGCAACAATATCGCTGCAGAATTCCAATCATTTCCCATCCACTCGCGCGACTCCATAAATGGTTCATTCTGCAATATCGCCGGAATTCGCGTCATTTTACTTGCAAGCGGAACCCATTCCGGGTAAAACACGATATCCGCCCGATAACTCGCGAATACTGCTGGATTTTTCCAGAGCGAGGCGCGCCCACGGGTGGGCGGAGAGGGCGGAGAGGGCGGAGAGGGTGGAGAGGGAGCCCGGGACGAAGGGGGTAAGCCAAAGCCGCCGGCCAATGTAATTTCATCCACTTTTTATTGGCGCGAAGCGGACTTTAAGGCCTTAAGCCACTTAGATTTAATAGCGCGGCCGCGTTATACGGTCGGCCGTACATTCTGGCTAGCTCCGAAAGAAAAGAGAGAGGAGGGGAAAAAGAAAGGACGCGAAATAGGGAGCGAGAGGGCGAAAAAGAGACACCGCGGGAGCTACGTACGCGTAGAACGACTGCCTTAAACCTCGCGCGCACGTCGAGGTGGGAGCGGAACGGTCCACGATATGTGCTCCCTCGCTCTCTCGGTCTTTCGCGCCGCTACGCTCGTCAAGTAAAAGGAACGCGAGAACGTCCACGTGGACAACCGACGAGGCTGAAATTCTAACCAAACTGTACCGAGGTATTAACCCAGTTCAACCGAGGCTTTATTGATTTCGTTGCTGGGAGAAGGTGGCTGGCAGGTCTCGTGTCTCTGTATATGTGAAGAAAATTTCATTCTTAACCCTTTTCAGGCGCCGCCGATGACGACGGCGACGAAGGTGGTGCGCACTTTGTTGCCGGTGCACAAAGCGGCCGCGATCGATTATCGCGAATTTTCTCTCAACGAGCCGCCTCCTCTGAGGAGCTCTCTTATCGAGAACTCGTTTCGCAGTAGCGTTTCCTCCTCGGGCATGGATGGGAAGTCTCGATAATTCGAGGGAAAACGGGCTGCGCTCGGGCTGTCTCGAATTATCGAAAAACTCCAACTGTAATACGGATAACGAGCGATCGGTATTTCGGTGTGCTACGGAAACTTTTCCTCGGGTCGGAAAAGATTCGGTCCGGGCGCTTGTCGTGGCAGTCGAACTTCTAAGAAATCGTTCCCCAGGCGTGGAATGTGATCCGGATTTTACATGACATTTCAGCGAACGGGTCCGTGGCGTGGGCACCGGGCGTCCGGATTATACAAGGCCGCCGTCGGAATGAAATAAAAAGGAGAAGTGGCACTGGGCGGAGAAGGAGAGGGCGAAAAGAATGCGGAGACTGACAGGAGCGTCTGCTGCGGGAGTTCGCCCGGCTACCGATCACCGTCGTTGTCGTCGTCGTCCTTTCTAATTAATTACCATACTCGACTGTCTCGATCCGTTTCGATTAGTCACGCTCGCTAGAAAGTACAGGGCGTTTCAGGAAGGCCGCGACGGAGTCGAAAATCGAATTTTCACGCCCATTCGACATCGTTGCTCTCGCCACTCGCCAGCCACTCTCTGCGGAGGAATTTTTGCCGATGCAATCGCGAGTTCGCTTCACCGCAAACTGCGACTCGTCTGTGGCACACGCGTAGATATATGTGACTCGATGTAATCCAACTCTCAAGGTGAACCAAGGTAAGCCGACGTAAGTATAAGTTTCAGAAAACGTTTTCTAACAGATCGCCGCGTCCGCGTCGGTGCGAACCAACATAATTCTCACGGATAATACGGAATGTAATGGAGTAATCGTTAGGATTACGATTAATTCATTTTACCGTCTGTTCATGAGCCGTTGCACCGCCGCGCGCCGTTACGCTAGCTGCCGCGCATAAAACTCTAACGCCTCGTACTTTCATTTTCTTGCCGACAGGAGAATTCATCCATGGCCAATGAACAACGAAACACCACTTTCGTAGAGAAAGCAGTGCGATAACGATCTCTCCGCCGACGTTCGCGATGACTAGTTCAGCCGGAGCAATGGAATTACGGGTCGAATACGTGAGACGATTGTGGGCCTCGAAACCACCCGTGGATTCGAACAAACGAAGGGGCAATCGCGCGATAAATTAATCCGTCTCACAGCGAATACGCCGCGCAAGATCATTTCGCAGGGAAGGTATCAGTTTGTGCCGGCTCGAAGCCGCGCGTCGCTGAGAAATTGGAGCGCTGGCAGGCGATATTATCGCTTCGATGCCCAAAAACTGTGCGAAACAAATTGCTCGCGAGCCGCAAGAAAGGAGAGCTGGAAAACGAGCGACGCGTACGTATGTGTATTGCACGAGCGAGGGAATGCGCAGGGAAGAGGGCCGAGCAAAATTGAAAATTGCGCCGACAGACAGTAGTTACGATAATGCCCCACATTATCGGTAAGCACGGATAATTCCGACCCGATTCACCGGCCGGGGCATGCCTGATACACTCGCGCTGCGAGAGTAAAGGCACGCCGCGCCGGCGCGGCGTATCCCACTTACGATCATTTAAACCTCAAAGAAGCTCCCTCATACAAATTCAGACATCGAGTCTTAAATGTTAGCCGAACGAGCGCGACTTAACCGCTACTTATTTCGTCCGGCTATCGCGATCACGCTATCGGATTTCGATTTACAATTTTCGTGTAACAAGAATCGGCGGGTCGCGAGGCCCGCACTGGCAAATTCTCTTAGACGGGGCAACGAGGTACTGGCTGATTAATCGTCCCACAGAATGGAAGTCATAATCGCCATTTAACGTCGCCACTCTAATAAATCTCTTTTTAAAACACTGAGTCGCGGCTGCCTATAGGCACAGCGTACACACGTATGCGCGACCGCTGGACCGCCGATTAATCATGCGAGACAATCCAGCTACAATAGGCAGGAGCATCATTTGTAAACATGAATCGTTCCGCATTATACTAATAACGCGCGCGATATCGAGCATATTAACACATTCGCTGTCACGGAAAACAATAGTTTTTTTCAACTTGTCGTTGTGCCGTTTCCACGCCTATAAGTCCGCAGTGACATCGTGCGAGGATGCGAGGAATGTAAGATAAATCCGTGATGCCAGCTCCGAATAATTTTAACGCCGCACGTATCGCTCGCCCTCTTTCCCTCGCGCGCCCCCGCAATGGGACAAGCTCGATAGCAAATAAAAAAAACATCGACGCGCTTGTCGCTTCGTTCAGAATACGAATATGCCGTGTCACGTATTTTCTCATTCGCTTCCTGTCGTCCCACTGCCCTTATGCCGCATCCACACCGGCTTCCGCCCGACTGGCTTCTGTGGCTGCGTGACGGGAAGTCAACGCGACACGCGATTTTTTCCACCGGAACACGCAGAGAGAAGTCGATCTATCGTGTGCCTCTGCGGCGAGAGAACGCGATCAACGAATCGATCGTCGAGTCCGCTTTGTCGGCCTGTCGTTATTATTAAAGCGCGGCGCGTGATGATTTTTGAAACGCTCCTGTATCCGCCGCACGGACTTGGTCGATTAATAAACCATCGAACACGGTTGCGTTATCGTGGAGTGACGTTGCGAAAATCCGAACGCGATTCGGGGCCTCGATAAATTAATAAACTATTAGATATGGTTGAATTTAGCACGCTGACGGTTGTCTGCACGATGACAAGACGCAATAAAGAGACATTCGGTCGTCGCGTCGGTAGTAAAACTCGGACGCGGGTGAGTTTAAAGGACTTTTAGGTGAGAGGAAGAAAGGCGAAACTAGGGTTCCCGTTAAGGCGCGCGGCAGAAGAAATGCGGCCGCAACGTCGACCGCCAGTAATTCTTTCTAATTACGCCCGCGCGGAATGATCGCGCTAATAACTTGGCCGATAGCCTCAGATGACACCGAGAAAGAATGATGCGCTCATACATCGCTGCTTAACTCCGCAGTTACGACATGAGTGCTGATATCGTCGAAAGAAACATTACGTTTCGTTCGCACCGCGATAAATTACTTGACGAGGTTCGCGTTACTAACGAAGAACAGATCTCTCGGAACGTCGAAAGGCACAAGAACCGTGTATAGCAGGGAAATTGAAGGAGCGGCGACACAATGCTTTCGTACGAGGGACGAGCGGGGGGGAAAGGTAATTATCGTCGAGAGGCTTCCCTTTTTCATATCTCCTCCATCCCACGACAGGGTGGTCCGAAACAATTTGGCAGAGATTCTTTGAGGAGCGCGCCTCAGCGATCTTTGGGAAAAATTGCGTGCGCGATCGGCGGTAGCGTTTTCGCGCGGCTCTTCCGGAGTTCCGGGGGCGTACCATTAACTCGAAACAAGAAATCGCTTTTCGTCGTCGTTTGATCTTCGCCCTTGCCTGTCTGTCTCAGGGTCGGGGACAGGGGGGCAGCCACCACGGAAGGACGACGAAAGCAAAAGGGGAGGGGGGGGATGGAAGGTGAACGAAGGAGGGTCTCTCTTGCACAGTGAGTTACGGAGTATAACGTTGGCCGGGATGACGGCTCGTATAGCGCCAAGTCCCCTCGTAATAACGGTCCGCCGTTTTACAGCTGGTCGACTCCTTTATTCGAGGATACACGTGGATGGAAGGATCCGGGACGCCATTCCGCGACAGAATTTCCTCCGTCGGCGGGAGTGAGAAGGCGCGAGGGATGAAGAGGAAGTCGGGGGGAGAGAGAGAGAGAGAGAGAGAGAACGACATTCCGCCCTGCAATTTGCTCGGTGTAGCCGCGCCAAGGCCGTTTTATCGCCCGGGTAAACTCGTCAGACGGGGATGAAGCACGCCTGGTGCCGCGAATGGAAAGACCCCCTCTTCCTCCACTCTCCCCCATCCACTACCTTTAACTTCGCATCGCGTCTCCTGTCCCGACGTCTCCATCCCTTCTTCTACTACTTTTTCTTCATCTTCCGGCAAAAGCAGGTGATCGTGCGGTTAATTAACGCGTGAAATACGCCGTGACCCTCATTGAACTCGCCTTCGTGAGAGAAGAAGGTCCTTTCACTCCCCCCCTTCCAGCCTGCTCTTCTTTTAGACGGTGCGCCAATTAATAAGTGCCCTGATTGTGCACAATTACGAGGAGAGCAAAAAAATAGAAAAGAGAAAAAACCCCCAGGCGGCTCGCCGTAATAAATATTTGTAATTTACGATACGATCGGGAACGAGGAGGCCTCGTGCGTGCTACTGCCTGCCGGCCTTCGGTCCATTCCGAGAATGTCCTGTGGAGGAACTGTCGATTAGACGTGATGTTTCTTTTACGTCTGTCCGTAGTAAGTGATCAGGGATATCGCTACCAAACGCGTGCCGACCGTTGGACGTTCATTCGTGAAACCTGCCGATAATTTGCTCGCCTCGTCAAATTGCAGAGAAAAAAATGATTGTGCAAACGATAGGCGTGGCATGCGAAAGATACACTGTGCATCGTATCTGGTGGATTCGGAGAACACAAGAGGTCGGAGCAAAGAGTATCGGTACTATCAGCATCCACGCAGCTACATGTTACCCTGTCGTGATCTCGTGTGGCTCTCTAGTCATGGCCACTGGCACCGACCTCGCGAGCGGCAAAAAACCGAAAAAGAGGCAAAAGACGAGGGCACTCAAAATCATCGCACGTTCGGGGCTAGAACGAAAAGGAAAAGAAAGGGCCGGGAATGTGAACCGTTCGCGGGTCTGGTTCACGTTCGTCGAAAGGCGATGGGTCCCAAAACGAGTTCCAAGAACGAAGACAAAGACCCCGTAATGACGGGAAGAGAGCCGTCGACAAACTGAGACGCGAAACAGCCAGCGAGGAAGACGAACGACAGCAAGGGAAGATTGAGAGAAAAAAGGTGCTCGTGGCAGACAAAAGCTAATTTAACTTCGCACTTCCATTCGGAATTCTGAAAGATGTGCCGTTGCACCGTGAAAAGGGTTCGTTTGCAAGGACAAAAGGGGGAATTCGAGTATCGATCGAATCTTCCGTTGCGCGTGAGATTTTTTCAGATTACTTTGAAGGCGCGAGAGTTGAACGGCTCGATTACTCGAATAATTGGAATCGAATCGTGGCTAGACACTGGTGCGTCGTGGCCGTGGGACCGAAATCGTTTGAATTTTAAACCACTTGTGGCGCGCACACGCTGCCGTCTAGTCGAAGATTAATGGCCTCTTCCAGTCGCTCTCTTGGGGAGCGCGCGAACAAAAAATGCCAGTCAACCGTGCAATGATACTAATTGCTAGAAAATATAGAGATTCCGCGGCGCGTAAGAATTCTCAGAGCGCCGCCGATACGTCATGTCGTTTTCCAATTACCCGGTTACACGCACCGCGGGACGATTCGATAAATATTCGTTGTCGCAATCCGAGAACGATGCTGTCCTCGGAATCGATCTTGGCACTCTCCTCGGCGCACTTCTTTTTTTATCCCCGCGAGCGAATTAAAACGCGCCGAGACTGTGACGTACGACGATTACGTAACGTTTGAATATTCATCCAGGGTAGGACAGGGTGACGGGGGGCGGGGGGTGGAAAAAAGTCGAGCGAATTTCGGCGGTAATTGCATGGAAGGAACCGCGGTGTCGCCGTCGGTGCGCTCCCGGATGTTAATGTACCTCCGTGTAGTTTCTTTGTGGCGGATTCTAACGGCGGCGCCATAGGCCGTGCCTTTTTTCTCCCCCCCTCCTCACTCTGTCTGTCTCTCCATACCGAATGAGCAGAGTTGTGAAATAAGGCCGAGTCGCTCGTAAAGGAGCACGAAGCACGAGTACGGCGTTAAGTCATCGTAGATACAAAGTCGGCTTAATTGAGAGTTTGTCGAGTTTTCGCGTTCCTCTCGCACGACGTCGTCGGTCTATTAATAGAGAGCGGTCATATCTACCTGCCGATTAGCACAAGTGGCCTCGGGGCAAGAAATTCCGCGCTTCTTCGGACCGAAAGTTTTCGTCTCCGGTAAATCTCGTCGCGTCGGTCGAAGGTATTACGTGCGCGTACGCCCTATTAAGCGCATAGAGACATCCGTAATTCAACGGCCTTCTGTTCCTCGACGCCGTCGCACAATAGATTAGATCTAGACTCCGAGAATGGTCGCGAGAACAGAAGGACCATTAACGGCGTTAACAGGGCGTCCTGAGTATAAGCAACCGAGAGCAAAGGTGTCGAGAATACGTTGACAGGAGAGGGGAAGGCAAAATCCAATAGCGTGTGAGATTCCATTAAAGCGACAAAATCAGCGTCCTACTTTCGGCTGCGTCGCGACCTCGGCGCGTCAAATTTATATGAACGACGACGACGAGAAGAGAAAGAGACCACAGTCGCGAAGATTGCTCTCGGGCCGCAGAGTCGTTCGCCGGTCCTGACGATATGAAATCACGACATTAGAAATGCCCGACGCACTTCATTGACACGACGGCCAAGGGGTTAATCGCGATATTGGTCTGTGAGTGCGAGTAAAACGACCTTTACCTCGTAACGGCACTCTCGGTCGATTCGTCTAATAAGAAAACGTTGTTACGCCCTCGTGTCGGCCTGTCGCAACACCGTGGCGAGCGACGGCGACGGCGACGGCTACGGCTGGCGACTGGAGGCAGCAAACGTCGCGTCGGCATGCCTCTGCGCACACAAATGCATACTCGAGTGCACACCCGCGCACATAGACAGCGAACACAACGGCGGACAAACAAGCGCACACACTCGGGCAGCGTGCAAGAAAAGAACTGTGAACTCGCACGAATGACTGGTCACTGAATCATTCGCACAATAATCCACGGCTATTCGCTTCTCGGCCGTTCCCAACACGCGCGTCCGCATCAGTCCGCACGCCTGCTGGTACCGGGCGGCGGCGGCAACCATCTCGCGCGAGTCGAACGTGTCCGTGCCTGTTCACACGGATTGCGAACACGCGCGCACGCACCTAAGAACAACTCCTCCTCCGCGCGGAACGTCGCGTCGGCGTCGAGCTGAGAAAACAGCGCCGCTTGACAAAACTACCTACCGTCGAGTTGCGTTTTCGCTCTCAGATAAATTTCCAGGCGAGATAAAAAGTTAACGAGAGAAGATACACGTACGCTTACGGCGTTGCAATAAATACCGTATGCCGTGGCGTTCGGCTTTAGTCCGATGACGACAGTCGGAGTCGCGGAGAAGATTGTTCGATGAGAAGCTTATCGACCAACTCCCATCCCCATCGTTATTGCCGGGCGTGTGCTCGAAAACTGCTGCGGGTCGTATCGTTACGACCGGATGCTCGCTTTTATCAGTACTTTTTGCCCCCCACGACTTCAAATTCCAGAATGCTTCGCGGGTGAACGATCAGAGCGCACGCGCAGACGGATTACGGGGAACGGCGAACGATATTCTAGGCCATTTACACGCGCTACCGATCGCTTCGTCTGTCGCACTGTATCGGTCATCGTCCAGCGGTATTGTTAACGACCGCATGCCAGTCATTTGCAATTGAAAATATTCCCGCACATGCATGCTTATTGCTGGTGAGATGTGGGAGGAAGAGGAATGTGGATGCGACGCAGTTAACGTGCAGGAGACACACACATTCACGTACACGTTATATCGCGACGCCGTGCGACCGGGAATTGATTAGCCCATTCATACTTTCGGCTCGCCCTCCTGCCCATTCATGGCCGACGCCATCGGTACGTGCCTCTCCACGGAACACAATGACGACGGCGGCGGCGACGACGACGACGACAACGACTTTTGACTCCCGCATACACTTATATAGGCACACGCTCGGCCAACCTCGTTGTTCGCCGAACGATTTTATTCTCGGCATAGTCGTTTAAATCGCACGTGGTTTGCACTCGACCAATATTCGAGCCTGGGTATCGATGTGCGCGGGGGTATAACCCGATAAACGAACGTGTTTCTTCCGCACTCGTAGCAATAAACGTAGTTCGCGCAGTTTTTACGCGTAGGATAACGGAGTACTTGGCCGCGGGGTCAGCCGTTGTCGTTTATCGTTCGGGTCGATTCGAAATCCGGAAACAGACCGCGTGACAATTCTTCCGTCGCTCGTTCGCCGACCGACACCGCTTGAAAGTGTAGTTCTGGCCAAAGCAATAGTTAGCGTCGATCATAACGACGTCGTTTTCCACGCCTTGACATGTATCATGCAACTTCGTCTTTAGAGGCGGGTTGCGCTAACGGAGTGACTTCGTGTCTAACGAGAGAACTAACTTTTCCTTTGTAGGGTCGCTCGGGATGCAGAATGTCTTGCTATCGAGAGGGAGAGAAAGATGGAAAGAGAGAGAGAGAGACAGAGAAGAGTGGGCGACGAAGAGGGGAAGCACGGGACTACATCGATCCACGTCGACGGATTATTATCGTAACTCCCATGTATGGACGACCTCCGCTTCTCCTTCCTAACTGTCGATCTCACTCGCTCGGCGGGTTCGCGAGCCTCGTGGCTCGTCGAAAACGCCGTGGCGATTACGTGGGTAGTTACCAGACGTATATCTCCATTAGTGTCTGCCTTGAGATTCTCATGCCACGGAGGTCGCGACTTTGTGTCGAAAAAAACGAAAGAGAACCAACGCCCGCCCGGCGTGTATCGTTTCGCGATACAGAGAGTAAAGCTGAGAATGAGAGAAAGAGAGGAGAAGGAGGAGGCGAAGAAGCGTTCGAAAGTTCGCGCTGAGATACGCCGCGGGATACGTTCTAACAACGCGGAAGAGGGACTCTGGCAGATTTGCGATACGTGCTCCGAAATTCAGCGCGCTGCTTCGTTAAAGGTGGCTCGACTCGTCGAATCGTCGACTCCTTCAGACGGTTGCGCGCCTATGGCCTATGCACGCGTATGCGCGAGCACCGGATATCGATTATTCGAATTTTATCCAGCTCTCAGCGAACGATAAGGATACTCGATTACACGGATCCTAAAAGACTTTGCCCTACTCGAGGGTACAAGTGGCATTTCGTACGCGAGCGCCTGATACTTTGAAACATTACGAGCTCCATTATCAGCCGAAGTACCTTCGGGCTTGCACGAGGACTACGAGCGGTGTATTACCAAGCCTCATTTACGACACGATCCTAAAATAGGGAATGTAAGGAAGATTGAGACTCGATATCGGACTTTTGGACTTTCGGCGTCGCGTGCTGCGAAACGTGCGCGCGCGCTTGATTCTTAAAACGTTCCCAATCCCAACTTAAACGGAAACTTGGAATATCGCCTTTACCTGTCACGCGTTCGTGTGTTTCTCGATGATTCTCACTCTCCTAACTATCGCAACGACAGAAGTCTGTTGGTCGGCAAGCTTGCACATTATCCCACTCACAAGGAGCCCTATCCAGTATACCTGTTATCGTTTTCGACACTTTATCTAAAACACCAGCAATACTTTATTCCGTGTACACACCAAACTTAGTTCACCAGGGTTCCCGAATAGAACCCGATTGGCACTCACGTGACGAAGTTACACGACACCCGCGCTCAACGTCCTCCCGTTCGGAACGGAGATCATACGGCGAACTGACCCATACCGTGACTCAACGGCGCCGGAGAAAGAGCCGAAGTCCGTTCTCCGGCTCCGAGAACCATCGAGTTTGCACGATCCTGCACGGACCTGTACGGGTCTGAACGAACTTGCCCGATCGGGCATGCGCGCATGCCTTTCAAGCCCGGCCCTGCCTGTTTGACACACACCGCGAAACACTGAATCGTTCCAACTATGCTGACTGCCGCCCTGTCTGGCCTCCCTGCTGGCCTGACTGACTGCCTGCCTTGCTTTGCCTTGCCTTGCCTTGCCATGCCTCGCCTCGCCTTGCCTTGCCTTGCCTTCCTGCTCCAAGGGGTGTCGCGTGACCACACGGAGTCGCGAAACACTATACTGTCTGGCACGAAGGCTACAGGCCGTTATCTTTTTACTCTCGTTCTTGATCGCGAGATTTGCCATAGGTCGACGTAGCAGCGAAGAGCGTGCAAAGGGCGACGGAGGTAGGGAGGGAAGTGCTGGGGATGAAAAAAGGGAGAAAATGTCGCCTCGGTCGCGCTCGACCTCGAGAAAGTTCCATCGGCGAGAGCTTTCCCCGGGACACGATAAAAATGCGTGAGAACGCGCATCGCCTCTCGTTACTCGTTAGTCGAACGGGAAGAAAACGAGCAACACCCGCGGGGAGAAACTCGTTACGTTATTGAAGTCTGAGAAGAATCCAGCCGACCTCAGAGCCGTTCCTTCTACATTGCCAATGTTTACCTCGCCCGTGATCGTCATTCCTGAAAAGAGGGTAAAAAGTGCACGATGCGAATGTCTCGGGAAATAGCCGACGAAGGGCCGCGTTCTTATTTCCCTCCTACTGCCCGTACCCGCTTCCTCTTGCCATTCCTTAATCACGATTCCCTCGGATAGTTAAGTTTTACCGACAATTAACTAAGCGGCGCGAGTGCGCGCACTCGGACTATTTAGATTTAATTACGCGGTCACCCCGCCCGCGTCGCCGGCGTAAATGATCGAACCAGTTGTTGTACGCTCGTTGGGGAGATGCTATCTCGTACGTCGGATAAATGAATAAATGCACTTTCTCTCTTCGCCCCGAAAGACGGGCACGCCCGCGCATTCGCGGATGTCGCGCACGCACGCACGCACGCACGGTCGAGGCGAGTTTCGACGCGTTCCAATCCTGCACGCTGCTGCTTTCCTTTGTAGATCGCGGGTGTTACGTGACATGGACGAGTAACTCGATACATCCTTCAGCGCGAAGGAGTGTATATGCATACCCGAGTGCCCTGGACATCGAGGAACTCGATGTGAGTCGAGTCGCTCGCGCGTGAAGCAAAGGAATATCGCTTTTCGTTGAGCTTTCCTTCCTCCTCTCATCTCACTCCTTCGCGGCTCGTTTCTTCTCCGCCGCTCGCTGGTGTCAGTTCAACGGGATCACCGTGTTTGCGCATTGATCCGCGACTTGCCGCGGAATACGAACTGCCACGCATCATGCTCGCCGGCCAGAGAGCAACGATTGTTCCATTACCGGCGAGAGTTTGGCAAATTAATAACGTTTCCCCATCAACGGGTACACGCCAAATTTCCGCGAAACCTTCGCCGGGAGCGCATCGTTATCGTTCGCGGAACGCGGAACAGATACCCGCGTGCTTCGTTGAATGCCTGACTTTTTGTCGGCGTTAAGAAGAATTATTTCACCACGCGCCTATTGAAGTGCTTTTACAGACGCCCTGCTGTTCGAAACGAATGCAGCATTCCGCGAGACGTATCATCGCGACATCCGTTACGGCCGCTGTACTTGATAAGCGGACAGACCCACGCCACCCACATTCTCTGCCGGAATGATAGCTGGCCCACTCAACCTCCTCGTAGCAGACGTTTAAGTACGGTCGACGTGGCCTTTATACGCCGTCTCAAAAATAAAACGGCACTTAAAAAGATTCCGCATTGGACAGAGCCGTTTGTCCGGGGATGTCATTAACGAACCGAAAGTTTGCCCTCGTCTCGGCGAACTCGAACAATAACCGGGGTGCTTTTCCGACACCCGCAGGACGCAAGTTCCGCGTGGATCTACCTGTACTACGAATCAAAGGGACCTCGTGGAAGAGCGAGCTTGTTCAGCGAAAGAGAAAGGAGTGTGAAAGAGACAGAGCGAGAGAGGCGGGTGCTACAGGATAGGTAAGAGAGATACGGTCGTTGGCCGGTTCGGGCAAGGCTGCTGGCAAGGAGAACCAGGGGTGTAGTCACAAATAAAACAGACGGGCGCGCACCATCGACACCACCGTAATAACGGAGTGCGTTCGGTTAAAATGCGCAAATACTTTCCAAGTTTCCCAATGGCCCGTATTCAGGCTCCGTTTATAAACCGGTTTCGGGGACGGGAAAAAAGTGGATATTCTTTGTATGCCGGGCGGGAAAAATGTTGTTGCTCGCTGGTGTAATTTTAACACGGCCCACGGGCCACGCTTTAGCGCCGTTTATACCGGCGCGGAGCAGCGACGGCGGCGGCGGCAAACAAAAGTATCAAGTGTTTTTGCCGAATCACTCGCTACGTCCACGTTTCACAATGCAGCAATCCGTAATTACCGGCGACCGCGGGCATCGAATGCATTTGATTGCGACGAAGGATGAAACCCGATCCCAGCGAACGACTACAAACGAACGATCGCTATCCATAATGTTCGGCCGGAATACACTGTGAAAGTTCTATCGGGTCGCCTGTCCGCCTCCGCCGTTCGTGTTGTCCCTCTTCCTTTCCTTTTGCCCCTCTCCACACACTCCCGATAAGATTACTCGGCATTAATCGCACCCGTCATTCCTTATCGGCGTACGCTAATTATGAACTGGAAGTCTTTCGAGCGGATCTAAAGCAATCTCCACTCCGAACGAATTAACTCGAGGATTACCGTTGTTTAAATGATCGACCATTTATATACGCTTCGAACTTTATCGTCTATCTAACGTCTTCCGCCCATTTGTCAGGAAGAATTGGATCGGCCGCTTACTCAAAACTGTCACGACGACAATCGCTAGATTCTTTGGCCAAAGCACGATCGATCGGAGACCTCTGGTTGTACGTATTACAGCCCTGAGAATAACTCTCCGATGCCGTTTCGCCTGGGAATGCCGAGGAGAGGAACTCTTGTCGATCCATGCGAGCCGAGTATTGGTACCCCAAGTACTGCCCAGCAACCTCCCAAGGCCAAGGGATTTCGGACTGTGTGGGCGCGAAAGGCGAGAGTGCGAATCAATCGCGACGGGACAGAAAACATCGTTGCCTAGTTAGATTGTCCGGGTGTCAGGGTCGAGTTCATCGGCCAACTATCTACGAAGAACCTAATTTTCAGCGGATCAACAGGAAGTTCATACAGCATAGGTATCAGTGCGAATTCCATGAAGGACAATTATCTCCTTTCGCTCGCCCGTAACTTTCTCATCGTCCCGCCCGTTGTCGCCCGCTGCAAGTAACTAATTCTCATATCACAGATGGTACATCAGTTAAAACTTGCCGCAGCGAGGGGAAGCGAAGTTCAGTCGAGCTTGACTTTCGGCGATAGTGGCATTCGGAACTCGCTCGCATAAACGGCGGGGACGACCTATAGTTCCGCTTCTAGGTCGCCTCGACTGACCCAGAAACGTCAAAACAGCAGACCCGTTGAAATAGCGGGTGAGCTTCCGTGTTGCATTCCGTCTCTGTCCGGGTCGAGAAATGAAATTCTATACTGGTAAGAATTCTTCCGACTTTCTTCGCGCGGAAATCGAGGAGAATTCAGCGAATCGATAACGATTCCGAACGGCGCGCGGCGTTCGTGCTCGTCAATCTGATCGTATTCTGTGTCGCGCGTGTCGATACATCGCGACAAACGTCAGCTTATGAAAATAGCTGCCGGGTGGAATAATGTTGCAGGAGAAACCGGGTACCGCTGCGATCGACGGATATTGTTGCGGGGCCATTTTAAGTCGGGGAATATGTTGCCTCGCAGAGTTCAATGTTTTGCCTTGAAATTCGGCGGCGAAAGTGAACATCTGCTCGACGAGTTTGCAATCGAATTGTAAATAATTACGGCCCGATATGCGAAGAGTAAGCAGCGGATCAAGAATTTTCATGTACCGACGTATCGGCAATAACGAAGACGAGGAGGGCGATGGCGATCTGTTCTTTACACCCTCCAGTGTGCCGGTCCAGTGATTTAAGCGCCCCCGATAAATTCTTTCCACCGTAAACTCGGTCGTACGGAGAAGGAAAAATGAAAAATTCAAGCCGAGCAAGAAGAGACACGGAGAGTAAGATAATCCTCTTCACTTTGTGCTACGTCGACTACGACGTAATACCGCTCCGGCTATATCCGTTTTACAGTTGTACGAAAATGATAAGCGAAAGAAATATTTAGCCGAGCAAATTACGAACGGCGCACGTTATAGAGTGCTGAAATCTTCCTTCGTTTCGTTCTCCTTTAAATTTTGATTTCTACCTGCATCCGGATCTCGGTGTTTTCTTAACGCTAACAATGCAACTGCCGGTAGTTGTCCGCTCTGTTGAGCAAGCGGCTTTCTTTGTAATTTCCTCGGCAGAGCTGAAATCATAGCGCGAGCCGCCTTCGCATCGTCGAGAGAGGACATACGTGTGGTGAACCTGACGACGCAAAAAAGTAGCTCGTAACCTTTTCACGCTGCAAATTGGACTCTGGGTGCCCGAGCTCAGAGTGTTTCTTGCAAACGGCATCTAAGCGCAGTGGACCGAGATTCTGTATCATCAATTTTCAGTCTTTGAGAGTAGCAAAAAAGGAAGAAAAAAAGGAACGTCTCCTTAAAAATATTTTGCCCCAGAAGTTACCGCCAGCTGCGCGAAGATTTGGGCAACAGCACCGAACTTGTATCGCGCTCGTTGAAGAAGTAACGTACCGCGAACGGGACGACAGATAACGAGGACGGAAAAATGCGCAAATTTATTTGATGCTGGGAAGTCTCGCATGCGAAGAGTATGCGGAACCGTTTTCAGGCACGCGCGGAACCGAGGAAATCAATAGGAAATATGCTTACTTTCATTCACGGAGTCTGCTTTTTATCGCAAGTCTCTCGGCTCGTTGCCAAGGTCTACCACTTGGTCGATTTACGATAATCTAACCCACATATTCGTATTACAAAGGCGATATGATCGGATGGTAGGAAAACAGGACGGGCTGTTAGCAGGCCAGCAGCCGGCAGCCGGCAGCGTGCAGCGTCTAAAGGACTGTGTAGCTCCTCTAAAGTCGAGCAGCCGGAACAGCGCGTTCGCGGAACTTTTTAACCGCCTAAGCGTAAATTAAGTTTCCGAGTAGGGGGATGTTTAGACGTCGTTCGGCACATCGTAAACGAGATAAATGAAAACGGATCCGCGGATTACCGCCGCTTCAACAAACCGCACGCCCTGGAACCGGAGGATGCGCCGCTACGTCGTTATGTAGAGCGTGAAACGGCGTGGCACGCGATTACAGGTCCGCATATTTGCTATGACAAAAACGTGCCGCAACGATCGTTCGGAGTAGGAGCGTGGCCTGGAAGAGTGCCGGCGTGCACTGTCGTGTCGTGCGCTGGAAAGATTTTTCTTAGCGCAAACGCGTTATTTGCGGGAGTTAATTGCGGCCGGACAAAAGCCGGCGTTCGTCGAAGTGACACATAGGAGGCACCCTCACTCGCGAAAAATAAGAAGAGTGCGAAGCCCTGGACCCTGCACGTGATTTATTCCGGGAGAAAGTTTACCGCAGAAACGATGGCGAGTAGTCGTCCGACGTACGCGGGGTGTCCCGCAATTATCCGCTCGTGGACCGCGAGTGAATTACGTCCGAACGTAAAAAGGAATTACCATGGTTGTGCGACTTTCTCGGCTTGACGGGCCACGGAGTGTCGCGCGAGCATTCCGTTTATTTTAAGTCCCATGCAGCGCTTGAAAAATTTTCCAGATGGCGCGAACTCTCTCGCTCCCTCTCGCACCCTTCTTGCCCCCTTTTTCTTTTCCTCTACGGTCTACGCCAACGCGCTTCCAGGAACGCGCAAAACGACGCCTGCCCTGTCGCACCGAAAATAGGCCATCGGCTGTCCCTTAAAAAGGGGAAAAAGGTGGTAGGAGAGAAAAGACTCGGCGATATCGATTCGTCTCGGCTCCTTTCAATTCAATCGCGTCCATTTCTTCTGCCGAATCATTTCGCCCGCGCGAGCAGGCAAATCATCCGTAAAAACTGTACATCGATCGAAAGTGCAGCGGTGAAGGAGCGGAAATCGGAGGAAACGTCGAATTGAACGTGATCATTTGAAACGTAATGCCGTACGATGCTGGAGGGGTGGAGCATTTGCTTTGTCTCCCGCGGTCATGTTCGGCCTCCCACTGAACTACGTTTACACGCATCGGTTTAGGTTTCTCACGTGTTCAAATTTCTGCCTTCTAATTTCAAATCCGTAGGTACTTGTGTGCTATGCTTTTCTCACATCCTGTATACATCTATTTTGGACACAGGTCCTAAATTACCGTCAAATGTTTGTGAGCCTATTTAGACCCCTTTTCATATCCCAAAAAGGGTAATCCAATCCAAGAATTTTTATTTATATCCCTAATTTAATTTCTCCTAAACTATATATGATACAGAGGACAAAGAGCCCTCGGTTTTTGGCGCGCATAATGGGATACAACGAATCGTTTTGAGGACGACTTTTTCCCTCTTTGCGCAGACCGCTGCTACTTCCTCGCGTGTCCCTCGTCGCGCGTACGACAATGAGGAATCAATAGTCGCGACGGAAACGCCCCGTACGTAGCTACGTACGCACGTACGTACGTCCGTCCGTTAGTCTGTTGGTTCGTTCGTTCACTCGTTCGTTCGTCGGTCGGCTCGTCGATTCGTACGTTTCTCCTTGTTTACCCGTAATTCGCTGTG
The DNA here is from genome assembly GCA_963942575.1 of Priocnemis perturbator. Classification (NCBI taxonomy): domain Eukaryota; kingdom Metazoa; phylum Arthropoda; class Insecta; order Hymenoptera; family Pompilidae; genus Priocnemis; species Priocnemis perturbator. Next base: position 8,458,976 of record OZ012649.1, on the reverse strand, counting down.
TCGGCGAGACAGGTTTGACAGATTCGTATCTGTCGCGCGAGAGTATAATTCGATTCGCAGAGGGCGTGTGGGGGCGAAAGATAGACCGAGCGATAGAAACAGCTGGACGGACGAATGTTTATTACAGTATAAAGCAAATCCGAAAAGCCAGATAGATATGCCAGTAAACGGGCGACGCGCGACGGCTGGCGAAATAAAAGAAGTTAACAGAGAGCAAGAGTGCGATGAATGTCGACGAAGCCGAGAGAAAAATTCGAGCGCTCGTACGTCAGAGCGATTTACGTAACGAAGTGGTCGAAAGCGCGTCTAAAGTCTGAAAAGGCTTCTGACGTTCTAGTTGTCGACCCCGTCCAATCGATAATGCAAATAGTTTTCGATCGAGAGAACGGCGCAATGTCGCGATCGAAAGGAGATAAGTTAGAGAGCGACACCGATACCACTCACGACGCTGTGATCATTTCGGACAGACATCGACACTAAACTATCTCTAACTTCGATCGGAAGGTATTGATAAGAAAGCCGGAGAAGAGGCGAAAGAGAGCGGCACAGTAGAAATGTGTCGGTCAGTATCCGGCTGCGACGTGTGACGTGCGACCGAGACGAAGAGAGGCGAGAATGAGTGCGGATTCGATTCAAATGGTACATACTCCTCGCTCGCTTGGCATAGAAAACGTCGACGTACATATGTATGAGGGAGTTTTTCAACCGCGTCGAATGCGAACCATAACTGATCGCCTTGCTGGCGAGATAGAAGAACGGACAGGACGAATGCACGGGACATGAGCCGATACGATAAGATCGACGTACGTGCAACGAACGACGTCTCAATGAAAGTGCGAAAAATACAGAATCCGCAGACGTGCGTTTATCCGTGAAAACTTGCCCGAGCAGAAAGTTTCGGGCGTTACTTACGTTTGTAAATTAAAATCTCGGCAGGAAAAAGCAGACACGGCGTGCACCGTTATGTCGTCGGTTTTTCGCTCGCGATAGGTGTTAGGAGCGGCGAACAAAACGTGCCTCTCAAACGTGTCCGTTTTATTAACTCGTCCTGTTTTCTGGACTCGTTCCGGTTCATCGCGTGCATTCGCCACAATAATGAAGACAAGTTTGCAAGCGGAGTCACTCCGAGACTGAAACGTGAGCCCTCGCTAAAAAGATTACTTCGCCGTGTGTTTTGCGAAAATACACGGAAAGTACTGTACGGCAAAGTGGCCGGTATAGGTCGCGTCTGTGTTGCAACTGCGCGGTGGCAAAGGTTAAGGAGCTCGGAAGAATAATCGTCGTGTATAGACCCTCCTCTGTTATACATAGTTGGAAAGCGTACACCTGACTGTAGTCCCTCTTTCGATTCACGCGTGCTTCGTCAATGAAAGCAGCCTTGTAGCGCCGAAGGTGCATCGCCCCTAAGTCCGATGACGTTTCTCGGCCTGCATAGGGGGTGACTTTATCGCGACGCGCCGTCTTGCGATATCAACTTTTGCGCTCGGCGGCTGAATTCAATTTCACCGCGGCGAATATTCATGTCGACCGCAATCTTGTTATTCCTCCGTGAAAGTTCGCTAATTCCCCTCCCACCGGTGGCCCATTTTAATTAGCGTTTTCGGGAAGAATTTTGGAAGGTGATTTTCATCGGACGACGTACGCGTGCCTAGAATGCTTCGTGTGAAAGCGCCAGTCAAATCTCGGATACGTTGTCTCCGGGACATCCTTCGACACTTTCTTTCATCGGCGTCGACCTTTATGCTTTTATCCGCGACATCGATCGAATGTTTGGTCTTTATTCGAGCGACAAGTTCCGGTAACACTGATAAATTATTCCTCGACCGCCAATCGTGTCCCGTCCGAGCGGTCTATAGAGGTACGCCAACGTCGACTGCTTATCATCTTCGACGAATCTCCACTCGCGGATGTCTGTGCCGTCGTTTGCTGCGAAAGAGACAGCGAGCTTTGGAGTCCGAGTCCGGTGTCCTTGACCTTCGAGCGGACATTCGCCACGCGCGGGACAAAAATCGCACAAAGAAAATGGTAGAAGGGAAAGTGTGATAATGTGATGACACATTGTTGTTTAATAACCAGAGTGGGGGGTGCGGTCCAACAACGATGAATAAGTTTCACATTTCTTGTTTCCTTCGTAAATTAGCGTAATTCGAGCGGTGAAAGATAAAAGTTTTCTGATTGTCTAATCCTTTCGAAACATGAAAGAGAGTGCAACAAGATTCCGAAATATTGAACAACCATGTTAAGAAATAGAATTGGTTTTCCTTTGTAATCGAAGTTACAAAGTTGTCGCTTACGCGGCAACACGGAAATTCATATGCGCCGCGTGAGGGATGAATGGTGAGTATTTCTACCACCGCATATCTATTCCGATGAGCAAGCAGAGTTGCGCATTGGAAATTGTGACAGAGAACCGCGGGGTTGTTCGTCATAATTCTCGGTACACTTCGATCAATTGTCCTTTATTTCGCGCAGCAGAGAAATCGCAGGCGCTCGAGATTGGAGAATGCGAGGGAAGAGCAAGGAGAGTGAGAGCGAGAGGGAATGAGGAAAAAGAAGAAGCTGGCTCGGTGTTTTTTGCGATTTCGACGTGATTCGCCCCAGTGCCAGCTGCTCCGTGCTCCAAGTATGGGCCGAAACGAGAAGAAGGGAAAAAACGAAGGAACGCGAGGGAGCGAAAAGACGACGAGGACGACGACGACGACGACGAAGGGCTGGCGGTAGTAGCTGGAGGTAGCGGTTGAAGGTAGCGGTTGAAGGTACCGGCTGAAGGTAGCGGGCGCTGCCCGCTGAGAAGAGATTTCGTTTACGGCGCAAAGAAAAGACTCGGCACGGTGCAATAAAGTTGCGCCACGGCGAGCGGTTAATTAAGCCGGCGTTCGCGCGACAAACGTCCTTAATTCCGAACGGTTATATTGTTAATTCGACAACGAGTTCGCCGTCTCGACGGTGCGCCATGGACACGGCGATAATTAATTGACGACTCGATACCGTGTTGGCGTGTTAACGCAACGCGCTCGTTACTCGCGCTTCTCGCAATTAGCGCCGCTTTCATTATTTTTCCTCTATCGCCGGATCTACCGAAAATTGCAAAACGCGGCCCTCCCCGCTCGGATCCTTATCGCCTCGCGTTTCCCCTTTGCTAATCGGCATTGGCGAGACTTTCTAAAACTCGAAACTCGAATTGCAAACGGCGCGCAGATTTTTTCCGCGAGAGTAATTATATGCGCAACGATGGGAAATATACGGACTTGGGAAATATAGAGAAGGCGGTACAATTAGTTGGGCTTTAACGATCGGACGGAGGCGTTGGCCGGCTGGCGTACGGCTTAATCGGACACTGGCGCGAGCAAATGTCCGGTGAGTTCTGGTCGCTGAAACGAATAGGCGAGTACACGACTACGCGCGGTGTAAGCGTGCTGCGAAAAGGAAAAAGCAAGAGTAATCCGACATTCGCGTAGGCACGGCTGGGCGATATTTTCACGGTACCCACGGCGACTGAATATTACGAACACAGATATCGCGTGAGCCGGATAACACGATCGTAACCGGATCGGGACTTTATTTTCTTAGAAAGTGTGTTAAAAATTCGCTTTCCGAGCGCGTACACGCACGCCTCGAGGAGGAAGGCGAGATTTATTAGAGCGGCGAGGAGGTACATACCACAATGTTACTAATTACGTTTGCCGGCCTGCACGAACGCACTCGTAGACGCAGGAAAGGAGGCGCAAAGATAGTCGAACTGTGCGCGTCGTTAAGCTTTTCAATTATCCCGTGTCTCTGGCGCATTCGACGATAATCATTAGCCTCCGTCGTTTCCGGCACATCCGCGATGTTTTGCATCATCTTTCGCGGCAATTATCGCAAAGATAGCATCGCAATTAACTAAACGATCCTTTGCACCCGTTTAAACGATCGACGGTCACGTAGCGGTTGCCATCGGGAAAGGCCGCGTTGCAATTTAATCATCGATTCGTACTACAATGCGCCCCCAATTAATGCCCTCGTCCTGCGAGGTCCGATGTACTACCCGGCTCCAATGTACTACGAAGTCCGATGTATGTAGTGCGCGCGGCCGGGGCCTGTAGGTACTAAATTATCCGCGCTGGCTAGAAATTACAGGGCAAAAATTGACTCCCTGTCAGCGCGATAAGGCCTGCGGAGCGCAAAATTCTGCCGCCAATTTACGACGAAGCCTACCCTCCCGCCCTCGCATGCCCGCGCACACTCGCGATTAAGGATTCGTCACGTACCTCTCGCGCCCCGCGCCTACCGGCTTTCATTCGGATCGTTTTGCCAAACGACGCTCGGACCGGTGTCGAGGTAATTGCGCTTGACCGACCCTCTCGGCGGCGAATCCTCTCTGCGCGCGGACAGACGAGGAGAGTGCACCCACCGACCCGCTTGATTAAGTTCGTTAATTTTGCAAACGCCAAAATCGCGAACCCCGCTGCGAATTTTCGCCAGTTCCCGTCGCGTTTATTGTCAACTGCACGTCGTCCTCCTTTCTCCGCGCGTTATACAGCGTTGAAAACGAGGCTTAACGCGCAACGGGGGATCGAACCCCTGGCAACGCACCCTGAAGGGTTTCCAACCCCTTTTCATGCGAGGAGATAGTGCGGCCCCCTCGACCCCCTCGACCCCCTCCGCCTCGAGAGCTCGCGCAACCCGTCAGCGAGTATGTACTCCCGGCAAACTTCACCTGAATCATCCAATTCAGTGGAGCCCTTCAAGGAGAGATTAACGCACCGCGTCGGGGCCACCGTCACAAAGAAAAAGGAGCGCGAAGGAAGCCGGAGAATCCAGATCTCGCCTCGTAATTGCACCACAGAGAACCCGTCGCGAGATTTCGGGACTAAGCGTGTTCATTCGGCCCGATCGAATGTCGCCTTCTCAAAATAAATAACTCCTGCGACGTCCTATACTTCCTTTTTCCGACGACGCGGCGGAGCGGAACAGAATTGATCCGAGGTACGGATATTGGCCTCTAAGTAAAAGTATTTACGAGGAAACGTATGTTACTGCCAAACCGGGCAGCAACGTATTCTCCTGGCACACGCGTGAAAAACCTTGCGCATGTTTATTCGATGCTCGGGCAAGGTTAAGGCCACGGTTTACGAGGCATGCTTGAAGAGTGCTCGATCGGGTACGTGCACGTGGCTACATTGTCGAGTAAAGTGTCTATCAAGCAGCTCAGAATGCGGAGGTAATTTATTTGCCGTTTCCGACGGCTCGCTGGGCGATGACGTTTAAAAGCAATAGGGATTTAACGTAATCGCAGGCGAGGTAGTATACGGGTTCTGTGAAGAGGTGAGCAAACAGATGATCCGAGTGGGGGTAGATCGGGATGACGAGAGAGAGAGATAGAGAAAGGAAAATAGCAGTGCTGGAATGACTCGCTGACTTTTCAACTTTTCTTGTTTCCCAACCTTTCTCATTTCTTATTCCTCTTCCGTTCTGATTCGTCCGGCGTAATTCAATGCGCACCGTTACGAGGAGAATCATCACGCAGCTGCGACGGATACAGACACGACACCGCCGTGTTCCCGCTCGCGGCACCTGTTAAATCCGCAACCTGATTTTATCATATCCGCTCACTTCGTTATACGTCCGACTCGAGCTTACACGAAGAACGTCTCACTTCAAGATCGAACTTTGAAAAATCGACTCCGGCATATTGTTACATCCCTTAGGCATGTGAAATCCCAAAGGCATTCCATTTTTCAAAGTTAGATTTGAAAGTAAGACGCTCTCCTTGTTAGACGAAGGTATGGGAAAATCTGTCGATGAACGATCACTTCTTGCAATCACCGTACCGAACCTAAAGTTTATAGATTTTACGATTTCGTGCACTCTAACGGGGTCGCTTTCAACTCGCACACACCGATAATGAACCCGAGCCTCACATCATCACGCCATAATTCAACGAGGCCCGTACTCTGCATGCCGTGAGTGGGTAGGAAGGGAGCCGCCAGAGTCGTGTTTCGCCGATAAGAAAAATACAAGTCTGTTGTTTTAACCCGCCGTTCCACAAAGCGGACGAAGTTTGTCGCTGAGATTGTAAATGTCAACGAGTTAGCCGAACTCGATAACTGGCTGCAACCTTGTCGTTTTCGTACACCGCCAACGAGGCGAAGTGGAGCGCGATACTGGGGGCAAACTTTTCGGTTCAACGTCCCGTCAGAATGCCTTCCTCCCCCCGTGCCCCACCCTCTTCATGTTGGCCGAGCACGTCGACATTGTAATAATTACAGCCGCGGAGAAGCGTGCCTCCCTTTTGTGGCGCCTCTCGCTCCGCTCGCTCTGTTCTTTTTTGCGTCAATGCAAATGCTCGTCCCGTATGATCGGCTTCCATGAATGAGCCGAGAACGGGCGTGGATGCGGGGAGAAAGAGGAGAAAACGGGCGGAGAATGGTGCCGTGTGTACACGTGTCATTCGCAAGCTGCCGCCACGTGCTGCGAGAGAAGGAGGGATGAAGGAGCGCAACGCTTTCCTCGAAAAATAAACAGGACTATGCTCGTCAGTCGACTCGTCACGGATTCACGCCCGTTTACGTCGTTTCACTCGCTGCCGTTCGGCGCGAGTACGGGAAAAAAGAATCGAGTGTCATAATCGGCCGTCACGCCTACATTGCTCCGAAAGAACTGTACTTTTTTTTTCCCCCCCCCGAGACTCGTTCCGTGTGAAGAGAATCAATTCTTGTATAGATACGGACGTTTACAAGAGCTCCGTGTATTCGCTTTCTATCATATTTCTTGCCGCTTTACTGCTGCTGATTAGCGAGTCAAACTATGTGTTTGCTGGCCATTATAAGCGTTTATGGACGGCGAGCATTTGTTAGCGCATTAATCGTTTGCCAATCGCATTAACAAGCTCCGCTGAATAGATTAGCAGCGCGTTGACTGCGAGAAAGTATTCAGTCCAGATACGGGCTGCGGTCGTAATATACCTCACACGGTGAACGCGCTTTATATCAGATATTTCAGTAATAGAGTGGTTAAAAAACAAACGACGCTTTTTACTTCATTCTATGAATTTTCATTCTCGCGAATGAGCGTGAAATGGGTAAAACACGTCGAACAAGCCATGAGCAAGAATCAGAGCTACATACTCTTAGGCGGCTTCGCGTCGAAGCAGAACAGGAACGGCGGAATCCAGTAGACACGGACAGTCGATGACAGACGCGGAGTTAAAGACGCCCGATAAACGGCTTTGATAAAGCGTTTAATCCGTTTTACGTCGCGACACGAAAACGATGACAAACGAGAATGACCCTCGTCGTTGGCTTGTCAAATGAGATCAAGCGCTGCTAACTGTCATCGACTGCCTCCCGATCGTACCGTTATAGGCTAGGGCAAAGTGAGTCGAAATCATCGTAGAAAATAAATCGACGCATGGACATTGTGTGCTAATCTTTTTTCTTAAACGAAGGAACGAAGAATGCGCGAGGCAAGGAGGTCGAGTAGCAGTTTCGAGCAAGCTCGAAGTACGCTCCTAAGGGGTGGTTGCTCTTTAGCAAGAAGTGCGAGGGATGTGAAGAACGGGAAGGTCGAGATGGGACCATCGAGGAAGAAGGAAGAGGGCGATGCCACGAGAAACCGGCCCTATGGTATCTGATGTCGGGGAAAAAAATGTCTGCGGAGAGAGAGTGTTCTGACGTGTGAGAAAGGTACGCGAAGAATTGCGTATATTAGTGGGACATTGAACATTGGACGATCGGCAAGATTCCTGAAGGCTCTCGTTACAGTAATCGCCGACTGACGATGACGTGAGTGATGACGATACGAGATATAAGTTCCTTTCGCCCGTGAACCTGTTGGGAAGAAAGTCAACGAACTTTCGGAGGCAATTTTGAAAAGCCATAAAGCGAAGGGCAATGCCGCGTTACTTCGAGCCCCTCAATTATCAAGTAATTGACGGTTTCGACGGGCTCAAGTTAATAGAAGAAAGGAGACACAAACGCACAAACCCATTACACCTTTGCCTATACCCGTCGCCACCGCCATCCCTCTCGAACGTCCAAGAATCGTTTCCCAATTTACGTGCTTGCGCGTCGGGCGTTCGGAGCCTTTTGTGAATTGAGAAACTTTATCGCCTCGTAGGAGACAGACGAGGGAGAAGGACAAGAAGGACTCCAAAAAACTTTAATCGGCCCGCCCGATGGTAAACACGAAAAGATCGAAGCCTATCGTTAGGCGTACTTAAAGCATCGATCGGCGCTCACCTACCCACATTTTATCCGAGAAAATCGATACGGTCGTATCTCGAGACAAAATTACTCCTTATTATTGCTTATTACGCAAAATTAATTGCGCGGTATTCAGAGAGCGTCTCGTTCGCGAAATCCCGTCCTAAATTGCGGCCGCGTCGCTGTAACGAGCGCAACGGTAGCCATTCGCGTTCCGTGCAAATAGAGGAAATAAAATGTATCGGATTTAATTTTGCCGGCTCGCGGTTTTTGCCGTTTTCTCCGCTTCTCCCGAGAGCGGCGCGAAGGCCTCGGACTTTTTCGAAAGTATGCGCCGGACGGTATCTGGATACGATCTGATCGTCGATCGTGGGGTCGGTGGAGAGGGCGAGCGGAGAGACCGAGATCTACGTGTCCCGGGGTCAATTCCACGGCTAATAAATCAGTACACGCGTTAAGACGATAAATCACCGCGTTCCACGCCAATGCACCCCGGTGCTCTCTCACGTTCGTGCACGTCTTCGCTCTGTTCTCTCGAAATCTCACTCCACGATTAGGAGGTACAAAGTTTCGTGGGTGAAGTGCTATCTCTCCGGGCGCGGTGTAAAAGTCCCTGACACGGGCCTAGGCGTCGCACTACGTCTTAATCGCGCCGCGCCACTTTACTAGCAGAAACTTTCATATTAGAATCAAAGTTTCGTCTGGATCTCGCTTTCTCCTAGTGCAAAGCCTTTGAGTGAGCTCAAGCCAAGTAACTCTTCACGCTTCTACCCTAGACGAGGAGAATGCACCTTAACGATTAAATTAATTTCAGAAGAATTAAATTAAGATCGGACCGAGCGCGAGAGAGGGAGAGAGAAGAACAATGTTCAAAGCGCTCCGCGTTAAGATGATAATTAAAGACGATGACCGGGCTCGTTTGTTAATTATTTCATTCCGTTATACGACTCGTTCGTGACGACCTGGCGCACACTCGTGCCTGTCGTGCGATATCGATTAGAGGCAGCGGGAGAAACACAGCGCTGCGGACGGTATAAATTTCGAGTCTCGTTACTTCGAACCCCTAAAAGGTATTTTTCGATGCCGGTGAAATGTTGACGCCGCTCTCTACTACGGCCAAGTGGACGTGTTGTGCTTTGTCTTAATCGCGAGGCGGCACGTTCCTCGCCGAAGATTAAGGGTGGTACGTAGCGATGAAGGGAGAAGGCGATGGAGGGTAAGAGACAGACGGAAAACGAAAGAAAGTCAGAGCGCCATGAACCCCGAGATAATGGACAAAGCAAAGACGAGAGTAAAGAGCCAAGAATCTCGCGGTAGTGCAGACGAACTAGGAACGAAGGAGGGTCGAGAAGTCGCGTAGGAAGAGAGAGAGAGAGAAGGAGGAAGAGGGCGACGCGACGGAGAGATAGAAAGAACGTGTCTTCTTCTCTCGTCTTTCAGGAAGGAGAAGATGGTAAAGTTTGGAAAGCCCGAGGCGACCTGGAAGACTGGAAGAGAAGAGAATTCCTGTGGAAGGGGTACTGAGAAGTTCCAGGAGAGCTACGGGCCGCCAGAGGCCGCCGAGAGAAAGAGGACGGAATAGAGGCGAGGGACAAAGAGACAGACGGAGAGAAGAGAGACAATGCGCTGAGAAAACGAGCTCCGCGAAGAAGCGGCGCAGAAGAGAGACCGCGAACACGACTGAGCCAAGGGAGGTCGGAAGAGAGAGAAAGAGGCAGGGACGGAATTGAAGAGAGTGGGTGTCCGTACACGAACACAGACGTCGATTGACGAGAATATAAGGACACGATGCTCGAACTTCAAGGCATTCGATGGACTGCCTTGGAAAGTCAGAATGAAAAACGTCCTGCAGGAAGTCTTTCGAGCTCGTCGATCTTTCCTCCAGGACGCCATCTGACGAAACGTGCGTTCGCCGAACGAGAAGCGTATATGGAAATATCAACGGGATCCAGTAGCGGCGACTCTTCTGCAAAACTAAATGCTATCTGCTTGCAGTCCGAGGATGCGTGTATCGTGCTCGTCATCGAGACATGCCACTGTTTTGTCGTTATTGCACACCTCTGTAGATAAACTGACCCCACCCAGTCGTCGAGATCGCAAGCCTACCACCCCTGTAAACTTTGCGGTCGGTCAATCCAAAGAGTATTCCGGCCACGCGTACTGCTTTCCTTCTCCCTCTCTCTTTCACACTCATTCTCATAGCCCCACACACACACACACACATACACACTCTTTGTCTCGTTCTCTTTGAAAACACGTACGATCTCCCTCCCTCCCACGCGAATCGGAGAACGCTTCGAAACGTTTTAGCCGCGGTCCGGCGAATCCGAGCATACCCAATCTCTCTCTCCCTCTCCCCCTCTCGTCTTTTTTTTACGTTCGGCGTCAAATCGAGAATTCATGTTACAGAGAACCGAGTAATTCGAACATTCGAATTCCAAGCGCGCGGACTGGCAAGAGGTATTGGCAAAAGTTGAGTGCCGAGGGATATATTTTGATGCCGGATACTGATAGCTCCTGAAGGAAAGAGGGCTAGGAAGGGCGACTCTTGAACAAGCGAACGAGGGCGTGCATGAGAGAACGCATGCACGAGCACGAAAAAGGGAAGAAAAGAGGGTGGAGGAGAGGAAAAAAAAGAAGAAAAATGTTGGAGGACGAATGGAGGAGCGGACAAGACTGACAGGAGTCCAGGAGTGTGGTGTTCGACTGGACGCTGCGATAGGGCGAGGGAGAGGAATAGAGGGAAAGAGGGAGAAGCGGAATTGGGGCCGGGGTAAATCGTGAGAGGGAAAAAACAGAAGGAAACCCGGACTGACCGGCAGAAGAGAACAGGTTGAGGTTAGGTCACGAGGTACTCGAGACCCTTTCTCTCGCCAGTTTTTATTGGAAGTTGTCGAGCATGCGCCGAATAATACCCCTCGACCGAGGCCGGGCCGAGTTCGGAATTCCACTTCACTTGCCATCGCGCGCATCGATACTAATTAAGATTCGGCAATAATTAAGGGTCATAATTTTTGTCCGTTAAGACCTACCAAGGGCGGCGGGCTGTGCAACGACGCTGACTGGAAAGGGAAGTTGGCCCGATAAGAGCCGATAAATTATCGGAGGCGAGTGCACGGTACAAAAGTGAGATAAGCATTGAATAAACGAAGCGAACGTCCGCACATTTTCGTGTCGGGATCACGAGGATGGTCTTCTCATGGCGCGCGACCTCCTGCTCTCGAGAACGTTCCTGCGAACGTCCGATATAAGGCGGGAAAAGAATGGAGAGGAAAGTTGAATCGTGACGGACAAAAAGATATAGCCGAGGCGGAATTAAATGTAAGAAATAATGGCGGGCGTGAGAAGGCGAGATGATAGAAGAAGGATCGGAGGATGAAAGAGGGGAAGGGATGGGAAGGTGGGAGTGAGGAAGAAGGCGAGAAGGTGGCACGGGGAGGGGTAGGGGTAGAAAATGGGAAGAGAGAGGCAGGCGGCGCGCGGCGCGGCGCGGCGCGGCGACGAGGCAATGGCGAGGCAATGGCGAGGCAACGGGGAGGACGAAGAGAGACGGATGGATTCGAAAGGACTTGGCCGAGAGAAAGGGGACCGAGCGAGAAGAGGATCGCGGAGGTGAGGCCCCCTCCGCCCGAGATAACTGAGGACACCGAGGCCCCGTGGGACTGGCGAGCCACGGGTTTCTTCCTTCTCTTCTCTCTCACGGATACGGGACTGAGAATCTAGGACTCGGCGTGTATATACGTGTAGATACTTCTGTCTATACCTGGCCTCCGCTCAAGAGGCACGTCGTGAGGCCCGCTTTTGCTCCTCGTTCTTCCTCGTGCACGGCGATTTCTATAAGGGCGCCGTGCCCAGTTGCATCATTCCCGTGCTCGCCGCTCTCGCGGTACAGGCCGTTTCATCTGGTGGCACCCACGAGATTCGTAACACGGTTACGAGAGCGGTTGCGCATGAGGATATAAGAACCAGCGTCGCCAGTGTCGCGCGCTGCCTTTCTATCTCACAGTCAGTTTGGAAATTGGCAAATAACGTTCGTAAAAGGCTACTCGATCGAGCGAAGAAGCTCTCTTTGTTTGTCCAGCGCATTACGCGCTGCTGACGGAAACGTCACGAGCGGTGCTCGAAATCTGGGGATTTTCTTGAAGCCCTTATTCTCATTATGGCGACTCGAATGACCGGCGCGCGAGAGTCGAAGCAGTTCCGCACAGGCCTTGGGAAACAATCTATGGGTAGCGACCCTCCGAACAAATACATCGTGTAATCCGGAGAGCCCTCCTGTTATTTCAGATACTACCCGTTCGTCCATCCCTCCTCCTTTACATCACCCCATTTGACCCTAAGCGACCCTGTCGACATTTTTTTTTTTTCTGCCGATGGGATTATCGCGAATCGTATCTCGGAGAGGGGACTGTTTTTATCGTAACAAAATTGTTGGAAACGGTTTTGCCGAGTTCTCGACGTCTAGAAACTCGGACGAAGCTTCCGATTAAGAGGGAAACCTAGTTAGGCCGCCGTTTGCTAACAAAGTGGACGAACGCTCTTTTTCGAGCGCAACTGCGAAAGCGAAAGGAGGCGGAAACGAAAAATAAATAAATAACCTAAACGTAGGAGGATGAGGAGTGAAAAAAAGCGATACCGCCGAGCGACCTCGTTCCACCGCTATCCTTTCTCATATTCTAGAGCGAAATTGCCCACGGTAGCCGACGGAAGGCCGAAGTATAGACTTTTTGAGGTTAACCGCATCGCTAGTACGGCTTTTAATGGTCAGAGCCACGAAAGCAGCTCGTATTTTAAGCCCCGCTCATCGCGATCCCGACCAGGTAAATTCTTTCATCGTCGATTAGCTTTAAAACCGGCGTATACCGCGCAACCGCTAACGAACCCGTGTAATTATGAATTTCTTTCAAACGTAGAAGCGCTCGACGCGAGAGCGCACAACCCCTCGACACGCTCCTACACACATCCTAATGACAATTTTTCAAAACGCGCCAGCCTGCTCGACTACTGGAGCGAACGGGCGGATAAGTTTTCGTGACGCGGTAAAATCATTCGGGCTTAACTGCTTGCTCGCGGAACCAAATACCACCGTTTCCCACTGATCCCTTCTCGACTCGAAACTGCTCTGCATTCGACCTTAAGCCCTCGTCAGCGAATGCGAGACGCGAGAGGCGAAATCGTTTGCAACACGCGACGGCGATGGAGCTGACAAAATGTCGACGCCGCGCCGCCAAGAAATTCCCGAGAGTGAAAAGTTTCGTTCGAAAACGATACTTGAGCGAGGCACCCGCGGTCGAGGTGGAAAATGATTATGGCGGGATAATCGACTGCCGTTGCGGTGTCAAAGGTCGGCGATTTTCAACTGTATTCGATCGTGATTGAATGTCTGCATCGTTCGGTACCAATCAATTATGACTGGCAGCAGAAAAGAGCCGAATGCAGCGTGCGCCGGCTGTGCGCACTCAATCGGATAACCGTGGTCAGTGCAAACAATGCCTCGTTTTTGTTGTTAACAAGCTTCGGCGTAATTACAACGCGTGCAGATAACAAAGGAAGGCTATTACGGTGTCATTTTCGTTTGAAACTTTGTCTCTTTCTCTGTTTTTCTCTCTCTCTCTCTCTCTCCGCGCTCATTGCCCGACTGTGAACGCAACGTTGAAAAACGAGCGCAACGTTAATTATTATCGCATCCTGACGCATGAAGGACATGATTTAACGGGAATCAGTGCGACGCGTGCAGTCGTGGAATCATCGACGATAAGAAAATTTCAGCTCGTCCGGTAAATAGACTCGAAGGGAGACTTGCCACGTAAAAGTGTAGGTTGAAGTGTGTGATTATCGCCAAGTACATAGCGAGAATCGCGCTCGATCATAATTCGTGCTGCAGCGAGTTCTATAAGTAGGCGCGTGACAATCGGAGTGCGACCAGGTATAAAACAGAGCAGTGCATAAAGGCGTCGTCGCCACGACATGAGCAGACTCGTAATCGAGAAAAATATTCGACAGAGAATAGTCGAGAAGGCTCGCGCTAGGTCGAGGATACGAAAACAACAATCGGCAGTAACCGTCAGAGAGTGAGTGAGGAGAGGAGTGAAAAGGAGAAAGATGGAGAGAGAGGTATGTAACAGCCGATGTCAACGACCTTTCGTGTCCTTCTTCGCGACTTTGAGCCACTGGAGAGACCGAAAGCGACCCACGTACAGAGAGCTGGATAATACACCGCGTCGAAATCCGAGCTGGCCGCGTTTTGGCAGGTTGGCTCGATCCATGCGAATCGCCCTCTTTTTTCGCGCTTCCAACAAAATACACCGAGTCGCGGCAATAGAGGAGAGTGAGGCAGACACAACGAGGTGCACGTACGAAAACAAAGGGTTCAGCTCGTGGAGAAAACGCTTTAAGGAACAGAGAAGAGAAATACGCATGGCGCTTGCTTCTTAATAGGCGGGCACCCGGGGACATCTCGAAACGGCTCCGTCTGCGACAGAACAATAACTCCGTCGACTTCGTTACGATGATTTTGAACGGTGGTAAAAATCCGAGACTCGCTCCACCGTTCGATGCGTGTCCTTTTGAACGCGCTGAATAGCTCGCGGGAACAATGCGTACACGGTTGGTGAATCGCGGAGGATTCGCGAGGCACGCTCCGAATTCGTTGTTAACCGAAATCGAGAGAGAACATCGTTCGACATACCTAAACGGCGACGTCGTAGCGCCCACGAGGTACAGGATCCGCGCGGGCGAAGTTATGCGCGGGGGGTGTCCGGTGTAGGGAGGGGGGGCAAAATCAGTCTCACACGCCCCCCCAATGTCGTGCTGGACCCCCCGTCCTCGGCGATATTCCTTGCGTTCAACAATCCGCGCACTCTCTTGGACCAAACGAGGAGAGTCTGGTCGTTCTCTTGCTCTTCCTTCTCCCGCTCTTCTCTTCTCGATCCTGGGAACACGCACACGGGCCACCACTCACGATGTCGACGTATATTCTCCTATTTCGCCTCCGCGAGCGGGTAGAGACACTCGCGAAAGTCGGTCTATTCGTACACTCCGGGAGCACACTAGTCACCACCGTGTCCGACAGGACGCGCGATCGCGAACAACGATAACATCGTTCATAACCCTCCCTTTCTTACGGATGGATATATATTTTCCCCACTGCGCGTCACTTTTCTCTCTCTCTTTCTCTCTCTCCCTCCCTTCCTTTTCTGTCTCCGTCGCTCTCTTGTCCTGGGTCGGACTTGGAGTGTTACATCGACCAACAAACGTTACACGAGGTATACGCGAACGATGCGGGTACGGAGTAGTGTGGCGTGGTGTGTCGTGTGTCTCCTTCCGCACGGTCTATCCGTCCTATCTATCTATCTACCTATCTACCATCTACCTATCTATGTATCTATCTATCTCGTTCCCACTCTCACCGAGGGTGCCCTCAGACGCGCAGAATCATCGTGCGCGCCCGTTCGATTCCTCCGTATATACTTGGCACACGGCGAGAGAGCACCGGTCTGCGAGTGAGCGAGAATTCGCTCGTTCCACCGCCACCACCACCACCGCCGCCGCCGCCACCACTGACGGTAATCCCTCGTCCAGGGTAACTGCTGAAGAACGACCCAAGTGCACGTCGAGAGACGTAATCTTCGAAACGAGGAGGTCCCGAAAGAGAGCGTGGTGCGTGGATTTTCCAGTCGTCGTCGTTCCCGCGGTCGTCCCCGTCGCGCACACCGGACGAGTGCGAAACCTAAAAAGCGGTTGCGATCGATGAGCGCGCCACCGAATGACACAACAATCGCAAATGCTCTTCGACGAGCGTGTCTCGAAAACTACGGGGAGCCAGTATGGCGCCGATATTCTTTTCACTCTCGTATTTTCTCTCTTCAGTCGCACGATTCATTAGCCACTCTCCCTCTCTCTTTCTCTCCTCCCTCTGCTCCTTGCTCCGTTCGTCCGTCCCTCTGCCCGTCATTCGCCCAACCGACTTTTCCTCCCTTCCTTTGTTAGTATTCAACTTTCTCACAGCCTCCGGTCACCCACGCTCGTAGGGTTCGACACTTTTATTCGTCGGTCTCTCGCGCAGCGAGGATATATAAGTCGCTGAGGTTAAACATACCCGACTCTCCTTCGGTGACAGGAGAGCGTGGGTTAAGCACGAGCGAGGAGGCGCTCGACGCGACGTCTGCTGGACCGGCGTGTCCTCATCCCTTCTCTATCCTCCTTCTCGCACTCCTTCTCACCCCCGCGATTTCTCGAAATGTAGACCTCCTAGGGCGAAGTCGACGGGAAGGTGGTGAGGGACAAAGGAAGAGAGGGCACGAGTAATAGTAGACTAGAACGGGACCCGTAGCGGCATGCCGATAAGAAGATACGAGGTGAAAATGTGGAGAGCGGCGGAGACAGAGACAGAGACAGAGACAGAGAGACGGATAGAACGGAGCAAGACAAGAACTTCCCTCACTCGCACTTCGCACAGGATACACATCGACGATTATACGCGCATTCGCACATTCAGACACATACACGTACACATACACATACGCACAAACAGGCACACACGAAGTCTGGTTGACCAGCGCGCGCGCTTACCACTTTACTTCCTTCCTGTCTCCCTTCCTTCCTTCGTGCCCGTCTTCGTGCGTCTCGCCGTGCGTTTCGGAGCACTCGCGAGAATTCAGTGGAGAAGGAGGCACGGGCCAGGTGCACGAAAAGCCCCGACGTCCATCGTGCCAGGGCGGTCCGGGCCGTCGTCGGCGTGCATAGCGGGTGCCACTGTGCTTCTTCGCCGCCTCGGCGCTAAAATGGCGATCGAAGTGACAGTTCTCTCTTTCGGCCGCTCGCCTCCTAGAAGCGGGCACGTCACACCACTACGGCGCGACACGGCGTCGTCGGTTCGACGCGTGCTCACGCACACGACACACGACGCACAGCACACGGCACGCGAAAGCACGCGGGGGCGATAGCGGCGAGAGAGTATGCTGCCCTCTCTCACTATCTGTCGCTTCCGTCACTCCACCCCTCTCTCTCTCTCTCTCTCTCTCGGCACGCGGCTCAAGAGAGACGACGAGGCTGTTTACTACTACTCCTTTCCGACCGAGCGAGAAGAGAGGCGCGCCGCGCCGGCTGCGGCTTCTCGATCCTCTCCGTCAACGGGTCGCGTCGCCGAGCGAGAAAAACTCAATGTCGTTCGCGCGTGTCTTCTGCTCGCGAACGCCGTTCTGACTAGGTGTAACACGAGGGTGTCGCCGATTTCCGATCGACTACGTTACTCCGCTCCAAGACCACGCGATGGCGGCGAAGAGGTATGTGTATGTCTCCCTCTCACACTCTCTCTCTGTGTCTCCGAACTTTCTCACTTCCTCTCGCCTGCGCTTTGTCTATCTGTCTCATTCGCTCTCTCGCCTCAGTCCGGGACGACGCCTACACCACCACCACGTACCACCTTAATAGCTGTGCTTGCCCGGACTCACGGGACTCGACTGGGCTCCGCCAGGCTACGGTACCCCCGTACCGCACTTGCGCCGAGCCGGCTATCGCTCCTACCCTTCTCGGCTACGCATACTAACCGTTCTGTCTTCGTTCGTCCACCCCCAGCGTGGTGCGCTACGAGCCGTGCTGCTTAAAGGACCCCTACCGAGCTCCCACGCCCGCGCGCCATCCAATGGCCGCTCGACGTCAGCAGGACCGTACGCATCCAGGTCGGTGGCGAGGGTCGTTAAAAAGGCAGCGTTAGACCTGGTTAGACCTGCGTTTCCACTCCGGCCTGCAGCAAGAATTTTCAGCCCTCGCACTGGACTTACCGGTGAGTATTCCGTGCTTTTTTTTTATGCTTGCTGATTCTTCGAGAAACGTTCCTCGTAACGCTGAAAAAGCTTCGCGTGTACGTGACGGACTGTGGCTTATACGTATAGAGGATGATACGGTCGATTCCGCATGGGGCAACGTGTTGAGTCTGTAATGAGAGAAATTTCTTCGCAGGGTACAAATGCCGCTCCGCCATCGTCGTATCGGTCTCTCCGATCAGCTGCCTGACGTCCAAGCCAGCGAATATAGTCCGATGATACTTCGACGATCTATTGTAAGTAACTTTTCACTTGTCATCCGTTCAGAGTGTGTACCGTTTATCCGTCGATTGCACTTTCCCGCGAAAGAGGGAAACGAGAATCAGTGATCTGTTAAATGACCTGACACGACCTTCGATATAATGACGGGAAAACAAAACTAACGGAATACGAGAGTGAGGGGGTGGCAGAGTCGAGCGTGTATATAAATGTTTCTTGCTACACTCCGATATCGCGAGCAGGAGACAGAGAGAATGAAAGGCGAATCGAAGGAGAGAAGAATAGTGTTGATCGTTTCGTAAAAGCATTCGCAAGTATGGCATTCTTCTACGCAGGGTTGATCGCCTAAATTTTTCTCTGAATCTTTGGAGTTACCGGCTGTTGCGGTACGCGAATATTCACGCCGTTCGCAATACCGTCAGCCATACTCAAACTCGAGCTACTACTCGTGCCGCGAGCATAAGGCCCCACTTCCTCCTACTCACTTTCTCCGACTCTCCCTTACTCACTCTCACTGACACTCTCGTCAAGTTAAAGGGCCCACCTTAGCGCCGCCGGTTTCATGTTGTCCTGCACGACGCTCATGACGGTGCAATTAACCCGCGGACCCCGATCGTTAGAGTCCCTCGTTGGCAGCCGGCAACGAGAGGAGACTCATACCTTTTCCGTGAACCTTCTGCCAAGACGTCATGCGAAAGTGAACTTCCTCCGATGTTCAGGCGAAAGATCGACGGCTGCCAAGGCAGTTATCGTGTTCAAAGTGATTCGTTACAGCGGCTTGCCGATGCACGGTGCCCATTTTCATAATTCATGATCGAATCGTTTGCCCGGCTAGAAATTCGTGCGAACGCATTAGTGCGCCCGAAGCCGAGGAATCCGGTCAATCTCATTATCCGGGACAGGACCCCGACGGACCCCGGCGAAGACCCCACGGGCTGTTAGACGATTAAGACCCGTGAGACCTTTGGGCAACCTTCGGTAAAAATTCATCGAGAAACCACCCCCGCGCCCGACGCTCGTTATTGCCCCGCGCCGGAAGCGATATAATTGGGGCAGAGGTAAAAACAATCGAAGAGATCAAATTACATTGAACACAGCGGAGCTGTGATTACGGTTGACGACGTTTTCGTCATTAATACCGACGACCCGCTTAATTTAATTCACGGTTCAGCTTCGCCGTACGACCCCCGTATTAAAGTGCCGATGTCGATCAGCAGCATTCAATCGGCGCGCAAAATGTCAGTCTGCGCGGCCCAGTAATTGAGTCCGTTACAGCGAAAGAATCAACGCGACGGCCAATCATTACATTATACGAGCCAACTCTTCGTCGATCGACGTTCGTAAGCCAATCGTTCGTGTAATTGTTGTCCCACGATCGAGCCGGGATTAAGCTGCAGCTTTGTAGTTAAAGCACCGAATAAATGGCTGCATTTGCAACGTTTAATGGAGCGTTTCGCATGAAAAAAAAGACACTCGCGCAAATGACAATTGCCAGTACCATCCGACTCCGCGAACTTTTAAATCTTGTTAATAACGGGCAAGTCTCGTAAATCGTTTCCCGCGTTCAGGTTGTGGCGAAACCAGTATTAGCGGATAATACGTTCTTTTATACGCAGCAGGTTCGAAAGGGACTCGTGTTACGCGAAAGTTCGAAGGCAAAAATTCTTCGCCCGTTACGCGCCGGCCCCTCGTGACAAAGGCCGCCTCGACGCCAACGTCGAGAAGCCAAGGCGATAAAGTAAAGTGCAAGGGGGCGTCTACGTGTCGAATGTAACAATCGATCTACGCGTACGTGCGTGAAGATTACAGGTCTTACACGCTCGGCTCGACGCGTCGAGACGCGGAGTTAGCGGCATCAAGGTGTTGCCTTGCTAGTTCGGTAAACAGTAGGAAAGCGGTGGAAATTAGCCGTTCAAGTAAACTGAGCGAGACAGATGAGGACACAGTGCCGAAGAGACGGAGCGAGCGGGCCTGTCGGTGCCAGACCTGGCACCGCGATAATTAGGTTTCACTTGCTTCGCTTTAATAATTCAGCTAACATGCAAAGTGCATCGCAAGGGCTCTCGCATGAGCGTGGGTCGTGGCCGCGAGGCCTGGTTTGTTCTCTGTATGTCCAGCGCGACATTAACGTTCGCATCCGGCGGCGGGCACTCGCGGTGACAAATTTTGCAAGGACACCCCAAATTATTAATGCCTTTCCCGCGGAACTGGGACGTGGCGCAAAATTAGTGGTCTCCGAAGCGCGCGCGATGCCTAGTCTGTCGCGGCCCGGTACATACATCGGGCCTGGTTCGCCGCGTCTGGTCCGCGTGCAGGCTACAAGCGAATTCCAATCGAGATAATGAAAATTAACGACGTTAAAGCGACGTCGCACGCCCGTAATTAATTATCATGGCCCGTTTGTCCGCTGCCAATCGGCCCTTCCCCTCTAAACAATCCCCGCTCGACTAGTCGACTCGACTCGACTCGCGCGCGCTTTCCTCTTCGGCACGGGGGAAGAACGAAGGCGGAGGAGGAGGCGCATAATCGCCGATGTCAATCGTTCATTAATTCCTAAGCGAAATACGGGCGTGCATAGAAAGTCTTCGCCCCGTGCAACGGGCCACCTATTAATTCCACAACCTAGCCGTCTATGTAATGTGCACGTATATATACACATCGACGGCGAGCTCTATGAATTATACATCGGCCTTGCACCACCCGCGCCGTGAAGTTTCTTGCGGCGGCTGATCGTTCTTACGCTCGCGGGAATAGATAAGACAAATAAACTCGTCCATCGATAAATGTGCCGGGCTCGCGTGCCCACCTGTTTCGAAAGATTCCTGCCTCCGTTAAGTCACTGTTTAGTATCCGTTCGTGATAGCGTGCCATAAAAAATATATACGATTTTTATCCGAAATTCTGCGAAATTGAAAAATAATCTGGATGGTGCTTTTAGGCGTAATAAACACTCGTATCTCATTTACCCTTCGCCGGATTTACGTATCTTGTCTGTTTCCATGGCCAGCCCGGCGCAAATTTCAACCCGATAGCGCCGCTTGCCCACGGCCGCCCACGCAATCTCGGACCGAAACAAAACTGAGAATTTAGTCACGAGACTTGCTCGTGAGTTCTAAGAAGGATCCGTTTGAGAAACGACGCAATCAACTTCTTCGGACACCTGTCAACATAGCTACATGTAAGTATTGCTTAAATAATTCAATCTTCATTTTAAGTGCCTCCCGTATAATGAACTATATGCGAGATTGCTCACGATAAAGACCTGTATCTAGTTAACGGTCATAACGAATGTCTCCGCTCAGACTGTAAATCGTGACTCTTACATCTGGTATTCAGAAGTGCCGACTGCCGGAAGACACATGCCTCACACGTGTACCAGGAGCTCCCAGAAAAAGGAGCGATCTCTTGACAGCGCTGCACTGTCGGAATATCTTATGACTGCCAAGTGTAATCAGTTCATAAAAAAAAACGCTGACGTAGGCGATCATTAAAGCGGCGTCCTCATATTGTGTGATGTGCTACGCGTTTCGTCATCTTCTGTTAGTCATACATTATCGTAACGTCATTTTTTTTTTCAAACTTGTTGTTACCTCTTAAAAGTAAATTTAACAAAAGAATGATTTTATTTTTTTAGAAACTGTTTAAATCTTTGCAGCTGACGTTCGGTGACTATAGCGTGCATGATAATGTACTGTGCATCAGATGGGTCTGGTAGGGTTTCTGAAACAGCTGTTTCCTTGTGTAACCAAGCTGCTGCGAGGCTTCCAGACTGTACCCTAAAGCGCATTGCGACCCTTCCAGTCGTAGCCATAAGTGTATTTTGTACTTCCAATCGCAAGACATCGGTACCTATAAATTTGATCGATAAAGCGAAACATCTTAATAAACCGAAAGCCATCTTGACGTTTCTCCGTGCATTGCACTGCGCGAAAATCAATACCTATTTGCTCTGTGGCACTGACGGCGAGAACGCCTTCAGGAATTTGATCCTTTTCGACGAGATCGCATTTATTGGCGATGCGGATCACGGGCTGACTTTCGCTGATCATGTTCCGTAAAGTTGCTTCCACGTGGTCGTACTGCGCCTTCATGTCTGGATGACTAACGTCGTATATATGGACAATGACGTCCTGTGAAAGCAAGTCGAAGATTATTCCTATTCTAACTTTGCGATCATGATAGTTCTGACGATTGAAACGATTTTTACAGCGTCCAAAGCATCCTGGAGGGTGACTTTAAATGGTTCCAGCAACGTTTCTGGGACATCTTGAATGAAACCAATGGTGTCTACATAGAGAACCCTCAGCATACAAGGCAGAATTCCTTCGTGCATCGTCGTATCCAGGGTTGCGAATAATTTGTTCTCAGGATGAAGAGCTTCGTCGTTCGTCAACGCCTTTATCAGAGATGTTTTGCCGCAATTTGTGTAGCCAACTATCGCGACAATCGGAAAACCAATATCTGTCCGCTGTCGTCTTATGAGATGTCTGTGCACTTTCAGTTTTTCCATGGCACTCTTCAATCTTCCTAGATATTTATGTAGGAACATTCTCCGCCTTTCTGCTACATTCCTTCCCTGATCATGGTATTCGGTTAACTCTAACATTTTCTTCGATACATACGGTACTTCTGCGATAGCCACTTGCAATTTCGCCTCCGCTGATTGCGCGTGCCTCCGAAATATATGGATGACTATGGAGTGACGGTCGAAAACGCGCACGCCTAATATTTTCTGTAGCTCCATCACTTGAATGTGCCTTAGCAAATTGGTGCTGACGAATACAGCCGTGACGTTTCCGGCTTCCAATATTTGTTCTTTTAACTTATCCATATTGCCGCTGCCTAACAGATCCTTCTTTTTCAATGTGAGTAATGGAACACACATCTTTCCTGCCACTACCCAGCCTTGCAATGTAGTTACAAGCGCCACAGCTTCTGCCAGCTGTAATTGTGGAGTGGTATTCCGCTTCTTGTCATGACCCCATTTTATATACGGTTGCAGAACAAATACCCTCTGTTCTCCAGAAGCTTCACCCAGATATTCAGTTGCTAGTTCTGCATATTGTTTTGTATTCTCACTATCATCACAGCCCACGTTGACATCATGATTTAAACGAAAGATAAAGTTGTATGTTATGGGATATTTTGTTGACGGTATCAAAGCGATTTTATTACAATTGCGATGCACGTTTAGCAAATACACAAATCTTTTCAGGTACTGCATCGTTTTCTGGTCCAAAACTTTCTAGCACAATTATTCTTTGATCAATTTTGAAGCACAGTCGCATATTTTTATATGTATCACCATGGCAGTCCTACTCTCTCGACGCAAAGCTTAGGTTTGCAATCAAATCCATTATTTGTAATCACCGAATCTGTAAACAAATTGATCCATTACTAACTAGACAGTCGTGGAATTCTAACCTCTAAAATTCTTACGAGTCTTAGCAATCCGAATAAATTGTACACCCTATTGCGCATTCTGTACATTTAAACGCAGACATATGTGTAATACTTAATTCTCAGCAAAGCATCAGTATTCAATCGCCATTGCTTATTAATTCAATAATTCTTGTGCCGCGGAAACGGAGACTTATACTACTAGCACGACTGTGGACGCTGCTTACATAAGTATAACTCACGCCGTAAATACAGGCTTTCAGATATTTATGCAATACCACGTCAAAGCCTCATTTTAACCGCAAATTCTTACCGTAATCCTGCAGTCCACGTCGCAGTACTGTTTTACGTTTTTCGCGCGTATTCGAGACATCTCGTCTGAGCGTTCTGAAATTTCCGATACCTACAACTGATAACCTCAGTTTTGCACCAGCATCGATACACATGCCTTTACCAGCCTTTACCGCGTGACCAGCAGCTTATCAAGTTCATCAAGTGAACTGAACTGTCAATGCTGCTTTCTGAAAAATCGGAGTCCTATAGTAGTCGGACAAGGAGAACACGCGGTAGGCCGCAAAAATGGATCCTGGCACCCTAGCGAGGGTCCTTCATGATTTTCTCACGACCGTCGACGGGGAACTCAGTCTTCGCAAAGGAGACTTGTTTTTGGTGATTCCCAGAACCTCTTCGAACTTAACCTCACTCAGTCGTAAACAAGAAAGTTTTACTGCAACAGTGACATTTCTGTAACGCAGATACATCGAACAGTGGACAAGCACTGGTGCTACGGCCAGTCGCACGAAAAATTCGGCAAGTTTCCATTGGGACACTTGCACAAAGTAGATCTTCCACAACCGAGGAATGACGAGTGCCTGTTTGTATCAACTGCTCCATTTCCCGGGGAGCAAGATGGAGATCTGGCTTTTGCGCAAGGTACACGAATTGTTACAGTAAAATAGCTTTTTAGCCCACGTTCTGATAGTAATGTACTACACTTTTGTTATTAGGTGAAGTAATAGTGGGTATACAAGACGTCGGAGGCGGATGGTACGTGGGTGAAATCGACTCGAGAACGGGAATTTTTCCAACAACGCACGCCTGGCAACTCGATAACACATTGATAAAGGTACTTTATTCTAAACAGTTGTGACAAAGCACATGCTGTTCATTCAGATTAATTATCTTTAGACAAGCTTTGGGAAGAAATCGATTAGGAGGAAGGCGAGAATAAAAGCCAGTTTGAAAGCACAACTTGATGAGGAATTAGACTTGACAGAAGGTGATATAGTTATAGTCACCGAAATTTTGGAGGATGGCTGGTGCCATGGAGAGACTACAGATGGTAGAAAAGGCACTTTTCCAGAAGGGTTTATATCGTATATTGAAGAGGATGGAGGTGACCAACTTGACGTATGCACTACATTACCAAATAATCAAGTTCAACCTTTACCTCGATCTAGCACAGTCCACCAAAACGTGGAAAAAGACATTCCTACAATATCTTGTTCGGACGAACAAGCACCGAGTTACTACGATTTGTTTCCACAATACTCTGTGGAATCGCCTCAAGCTCCTAAAGAGCCTCAATATGACGATAATTCGAACTCATTTAATGTAAAGCCATATGCTATAACACTTTATCCATTCAATTCTCAATTTCCGAATGAACTGTGTTTTGGAGTAGGCGAAGTGGTGCATCTTATAAAGCACGTGGACTCCGAATGGATGGAGGGAACGATAGACAGCTCAAAAGGAATATTTCCAGCGTCATATGTCAACATAATAGTTGACTGTACTGAGACGACAGATAAGCAAGTCCCAACAGAACAAGATGCAAGAACCTCGGAGCACAACCAATTGGAGTCCGGATCGACAGCGAAAGTAGAGTACACTTTTCAAGCACAGATGGATGGAGATTTGAATGTCACAGAAGGCGAGTTTGTAACAGTTGTGGAAATGGCAAATGATGATTGGGTAAATGTAAAAAATTCCACTGGTCAAATCGGTTTGTGCCCGAGGAGCTATCTTAATGCAACAAGCGAAACGCCAGTTCCACCTGCAAACGATGTTGAGACTTTGCTCGACGATTTCGTAGTAATACGAAGCCAAGTACAGTCCGTTACGAAAGAAGTGCACAAATCGAAGAGATTGTCAGAACCACACAGACCTGCACCACCCGCACCTGCTCCAGGTCGTGTGCCTTTGCAAATTCGGACTGTAAATGAAGAGTCACCTTCTCAGTCTGTTATTGAACGTAATGAAACCTCAGCGCACAATGCAGCTGACGCAAAACAAAAAAAGGCAGACCAAAGACAGAACGTTATATCGGAGTTGGTGATCACCGAGAAAGAATACGTTCGCGATTTGAAACTAACGTACGAGACGTTTAATTTGTACAATCCAAGTTTTCTCGAATCGAAAGGTATTGATGTAACGACGTTATTCGGAAATTTATTAGATGTCGTTCATGTTGCTGAAGAATTATTGGACATGATACTGAAGGCAATGAAAAATCGGAGTGAGGATACGCAGACGATAGGTCCTTGCTTCTTGAAAATGGCGGAAAAGTTGCAGACTGTCTATGTAAAGTATTGTGGTAATCACGACGCCGCTTTGGTATTGTTAAAAAAGGTTGGTATCTATAAACTCCAAATCGTTACCGAACCATTGTATATGTACTATATTACGTTCATTGCAGTATGAAAATAATGAAGACATAATGGCAGTATTTAACAAGGGCACAGAGACATTACGTCACCAGATCGCTTGCTTTGATATGAGCTCGATCTTGATCAAGCCAGTGCAACGAATTCTGAAATATCCACTGATGCTATACGAACTGATCAAAGTAAGTAACGAAATGCATCCTATAAATGCTTGTGCAATGACAAAGAAATGCTTTCAGTGTACTGAAGACGATCACCCCGATAAACCAGTAATTCAAGAAGCATGGAAAGCAATGACTGACGTTGCCAGCTATATCAACGAATACAAGAGACGAAAAGATATTGTGTCGAAATATTTGGAGAACGACAACACTCTCATGCGGAAAATGGCGAAAATAAGTATGCATTCGGTTGCCAAAATGTCGACCCGACTGAGCACAAAATTATCTGCGACGTTAGGCTTAGCGAACGTTGGCCCAGATCCTGAGTTCGATGAGCTCGAAAGGCAGTTCAAATCTGTCGAAAAGTGTACCTATCAATTAGCCAAAGACGTTGAGCAATGCATGCTTTACTTAAGCGATGAGGCTATCTTCGGCGAATTGATGACGGATTCTCTGATTCAGTATTATCAAGGCGCAGCTAACAATGAAGTTAAGAGGCTCCGAGACATTAGGTCAGTCATTTGGTCACAATTTATGCACGAGCTAAAAGCGTGCATTGAGAGGAGAGTGACCGCGCCGGTGAATTTTCTGGCTACCTTACTTGAAGGGCCCTCGAGGCTCATAACAAAAAGACATAATAAGTTGTTGGATTATGACGCAGCCATTTCAAAGAGCGAAAAGTCGAAAGACTCAAAAATCGTAAGTGGCATGCGTACTTGCTCGGAATCATCGGTTGCTCGCAATAAAAAATATTGCTTACAGGCACAGGACGAATTATCGGTTGCGAAAGGAAATTACGAGGCATTGAATCAGCAGCTGTTAGAAGAATTACCTATTCTGATCGACGCGGCAACAAAAATCCTGGTCAGCTGCATTGACGCGTTTGCTAATGCACGCAAACTTCTGAGTGGAAAGATCACTAAGCATTATCTCTCACTTTGCGAGGTATGTCAATTGAAACGCGGCTGGACGATTTTCTCGGCAGAGCTGCATATCAATGCAATGCGCTTTTATTTATAGAACGCGTCGCACCTGTCAACGCAAGATATCTTGGAGTCGTTTCTGGTAAATCACAGTTTATTATGGAATCAGATCACTAGGTTTGAATTCGCGGGGGCGAATCCACGTGTCACGGAAAGCGAGCAGCAATCTAAGTTTTGCCCGCAAGGCGAACGACAAAAAAATTTGTTGACTTCGAAGTATCCACCGAACAAATTGTACATCGTTCTAGAGAACGTCGTTAGCACCACGTCTCTCGATATAGGTGCAGCTAAGGGTGCAATAGTAGCTGCCATAAAAACGCAAGATCCCATGGGAGATCCATCCAGGTGGTACGTTGACAACGGAGTGTCCCAGGGTTTCATATCAGCCCAGAAACTTCAGAAGCTTCAGGTTCCGCAACAAGTCAGTCCTGCGGATAGACAACAGCCTCCGAGTCCTACTTTACATAATGCATCGAATCGGAGTAGCCCTCCCGACCTAATGTCATTGGACTCTCCGGAAAAAGAAATCAAACCTACCTCGCAAACTAATCTACAGGCCCTACTTTATCTGAATCTGAACGAAGCAAAAGAAAACAACTACAGTAATCTCGACCAGATTGTCGAATCTCCACAGAATCAGAATCCCCAGTATGAGGTAATTATCATATTTTCATCGAATTATGACGGGCAGTTTGAGATAATCGGGTTTATGTTTTAGTTCTATTACGCGATGTATGATTTCGCTGGAAATATGCCTGGAACGATGTCGATATCAAGAGGTCAGGCATTAAAGCTCGTAAGATCTCATGATGAAAAAGGAAATAACGAGTGGTGGCTAATGAAAGATCGCCACGGGCAAACTGGCTACGTGCCTCAAAATTACTTGAGTCCTCCACCACGGGCAAATTAATCATCGCAGATCATTACGTTCATTTATCTGCCAACTTGTATTACGTACTGACATCCGCTTCGTGCCTTAATCTACAATCTAGTAACTGTCATCCACTTTACGCTGACGTAGCGTTAAATGTATTAAACAAACGTCTACTTTTGCTGGCAATTTGGGGGGGGGGGGGGGGGGGAGCTTGTAGTACTTAAATAGTGCATGTATACACAACTATTCTGGATCCGTCATAAATGGCTAATAGCTCTTCCTTTCCTACATAATATTTATTTTCTGTGATAATATGATACGCAGAATTCTGGAAGTGGACTAATTAATTGTAGCAGTATGAGTACGATATTTCTTAATGGGGCTCTCATATGCTTGTACTTGCATTCGATGGGAACATTTTTATAATGGTACTGTGTATCAAATGTAATATATCTATTGTTGTGTTTTACTTTTTACGTGGATTTTCAAGATACCTCACTGAAATATACTCACAAATTCTATATATATCCAGTCAGCCCTAGAATCTACAATGATAACTGGGGTCCCTGTATCGATGGTATTATGTAATTCAAAGTTGCACATATATATGAGAATGTTTTAATAAAATTCTTATAGAGAGCATTGTTCACCTTACCTGAAAGGTGTGTTATTACGTTTAATTCATAGCAATTCATAGACATCATACCAACAACAAAGGCGTAAAAAACACTCGACGTATAAAAAACGTATTCACTATATTATCATCGTAATATAATACATACACTGTTATAATCAACAGTTGTTACAGTAACGTGATGAGGCGTACCCTACGATGCTGAACTATCACCTAATATTATAATAAAAAAGAAGATTTATAGTTATATATATTACCGCTTAAATAAACGAAACAGTCTTTTGAGATACTGCGATTTTTGCAACAGTGATACGAAGTGTTGTTCGTACTCGTGTAATTGATTTTTCTTGCGCATAACTTACCCTAAACAAAACATTAATACTCATCTATTGACAAACGGTGACTGACGAAAACCTGATGATGCGAGTATAAGACGAAATTACTTAACCAATATTGATTCCTTCGTTTCAAGTTGGTACCAGACGAATGAAGTGTAGAAATTCGAAGTTACGTATAAACGTGAATAACATACTAATCGTTGTGCCAGGCAACGATATAATCTTTGCGCGCTCACTTCTCTATCAACTTCCTTCTTGAAAACTTCCGGCAGATATGAAAGTAGCTCCCATTAAGTTGAAATGGCACGAGTTGCCTTTCGATTCAAGCAAAACAATCTGAATACACTCTGAATACAATCTAATTACGATCTAAGTACAATCCGAATACAATCTGAATGCAATCTGAATACGATCACGTGTGAATAGTGTGTCTCCGTGAGAACAACTGCAAGTGTCCGATGTTCATCTACTGTATCACTTACAATCGCGCGAAAGTCAAACGTTTAAATGAATTACATCTTACCGATACCACGCACCATTTACGTACTCCGTATAATGATCAGACAAACTATATTTTCGTCACAGGAAATTCCGACTCCTCAACGTTCGCCTTGGCATGAAGCCAATCTACGATAGAAATCATTTGATTCAAAAACGCCTTCCGTAGTACTTCGAGTAAAATTGAATGGAGAAATGAAAGAGGTTCGGGCGATGAGACTCTCATTCTTTGCATTAACGTTCAGTCACCAATCCAAATCGTGTAAAGCTAATCTCGGAAATTTCGTTCCGCTATGAGACAACGACAAATTCGTCGAGTCTGTTCTAGTTCTCTCTGTCATTCCTCTCTAATTCCTTCCTTTGTGTCCATCCATTTCTAATCCTTGCATATGCATTATTCGACCGAACACCCCTAAAATCCGTCAAACCAAATAAAGTCGAGCAAAGAACGATCCTGAACATCCGTACGTCCACGTATCGACCGGAGACTCACTATCAGACACCGAGCGATCTAATACCCGGGCAGTCGTGGGAATCTTCCATCGTGTCGATATCATCCGTGCAACGCGGGAGAATTCTGCTGAAATCTCTCCAGCCTCTAATCCGCTGAGTAGAAACGCAAGATAGCGCGACCCTGAATCTCCGAATGACAGAGTTTGTGAACGACGTCGAGAGCCTCTTCGGCAGGATAGACCGTGTGAGGTGGCGGTTCGATTTCGCCCGACGCAACTAATTGCACGAGTTGGCGAAGCTGCTCGAGAGTACCGGGCTCCACGGCTTTGATACTCTGTTGTCTCTCCTCGGCACGTCTGCTGAACTTTGGCAAAAGTCTATCCGCCACTTCCTTGATGACGAAGACGACGCCACCTTTGCTAAGACATTGCATGCTTCGATGTAGACTACGAGACGTCGTGCCGAAGTCGATCACGACATCGACCTGACCCTGGCAAGCATCCATCGTACGTTCGATCAGTTGCTTCTCGTAAAGATCCTCGCTCCACTGAACTACGTTCACCCTGTAATCAATTTCCCGACTGTTTGGTAAATAAATCGAATGTACTGACGGATGGATGCAAGCAAACTCGGGGTTGGGTGCTGCTTCACTGTAGTCTATCATTGCTAATACTACTGTTTGGATAAGCCGTGCTCGTGATTAGAAGTAAGAGAAACGTTGGCAAATGCAGTGCAGATTGCAAACAGAATAAACAGATGCGTGGGAAGGTTTGTCTACCGTGCGATAACGCTGATAAGAAGAGAACAGATAGGATGTAAATGCATGGTAAAACTAGTTGATCGAAACGACGGCATCTGATTGCCGAGGAACAATAAAGCGCAACTACCGTACACCGAAAAGCAAAGAGAGACACACAATACTCGATACCGGAAGGACTGGGCTGGACAACAAGACACCTACCGTTGAAACTCCTGCGCCCTAGTGAGTCCGTCATCCTTGAGGGAGGCGATCGTGATGATGACCTTGTCCTTCATATTACTAAAGTGGAACGCCGCGATCCTAAGTGCCCAGAGTGCGAGACCGCCGGTGCCGACGATCAGAATCTTACATACGCTGTTTTCACCTCGTTCCCTCAGAACATTCTGAACGTGCTCGTGTGCAGCGAAAACGGTATTCATCGCCAGCAGTGCACCGGCCGGTAGCATGGCAGCGACACTCAACGAAATATGTTCCGGTATTTTGATGAGGTACTTCAGCTCATGTACAACGAGATATTCGACGTATCCGTTTGGAATTCCATCGTACGGGTAGAGGATCACGCGATCGCCCACCGCGTAGCCACAATCTTCTGGAAGGTCAGAGCCCATGGACTCGATGACACCTGCCACTTCGTATCCTGGAAAGAGGGCAGCGTCACGGACTCCGTGATGGGGCAAGGAGACCGGGAAGTCACCCTCTACGGATACTTCCGTGGCCAGGCTACTGCCGCTCGAAACCGACGTGAGACTCGTGAGACTCGGTGAACGACGAGGATGGTAGCAGGCACCGGCGCACACCACCCTTATACGAGCACCGTGCTCGGGTACCTCCGGTACGGGTACATCAAAACTGAACACGCAGTCCCGTCCGGTCACGCTCGGACTCTCGATCGACAGCTGGCGACACAGCTTATTCATCTTTTCCCTGTGGAGAATAAGAGAACGTCTTCATCTCTGTTCAAGGTGAAAATCTATAGGTAAACGGTTGCTCGGGTCTATGATTAGTGAAACGTCATGTGAATAATAAGTCTGAGAAAGTTGGTAGTGGGACGATGGTGTCATGTACAAAGGTCTGTACAAACACTTCACAATGTTTTGTTCTCACAAAGGTATCACCACGATTTCTGCAACGGGCGAATGAATCACTTTTCCCTCAATGATGAATATCGAAATGATACAATGCAAGAGCCATGCGCCCACGCATCGAGAACGCGAAAGAAGAATAGAAAGAAAAATGCCTACCGGGCAAACGTGCAACGGGTCTTGTTTTGCACGACAGGTGCAGCAGGCTCTAATTCTACTGGCATGATGGACGGTCCTTCTATTGACTCCGTCAAAGAAAACGATTCCGGTGTACGAATACCACCGAAAACTCCCCAAAACTAAAGAACAGTCTGTCTTTCTCTTGCACTCTCCCTTTTGCGTATTGTAACCCGGTGCAACGAAATGTAAAGCGCTTGAAAACAAAGCGATCAAAACAAAGACACTTGCGAAAATGCTCCCACGTTATGTGCACGACTGTGGGAGACGTACTAATTCGGTGCGGTTGAGCTCGATCACTTTTATACCGCGTCGCAGCTCGCCGCGCGAGAGGTTGTTATGCTTGGTGAGTTCGCGTGGAAGGGATGAGAGAGCGCGAGCGGGAGCGGGAGCGTGCAGGGCAAAAGAGGGAAGCTCGAAGAGTGGTGAGCACTCACGAAACGCGTGCAACGTATGTTTTTCCTCGTGTTCCGGAGCACGCACGTTCCCCCGACGCCGACGCCGACACCGACGACGCAAAGCTTCGAATGCGCCGTGGTGCGACCCGTCAGGCCCCTCGCAAAAAGGACGACCATGTAACCGTGCACGTTTGGAAACGTATGCGCCAACCACGTGACGTCATCGATCGATCGACCGGTGTCAGAGTATGCAGGTTTCTTTCTATTCGCAATTTCGCCAGGTTCGCCCACCACGCGGAAAATGCTAGTATCGAGTATCGGCACTCGATCTCGGTGATTAAATTCGCCGTTCTTGCCAGATAGGGGAAAGCACGAACTTGTTAGCTAAAGTATATGCTTTTGCGTTCCTATTGCCGATTACCTGCTCACGTCGCCCTCTCCCGCGGCGATGAGAATTTTCATGCGCAATTCTGTACATCGTGCTATGATTATTTCAGTGTTTACTGTGGCCGCATGTGTTTCTGCCCGGGATGCCAACTGGAAATTGTGTACGGAAGATGTTCCGTCTTAGCGTCGAGCGAAAAATTGTGTCCAGATAGCGTTCCTTATCGGCTGCCCATGTGTTTATCGATATGCATAGACCAAGTGTTTACACTGGTACATTGCGAACGGAATGAAAAATTGTGGGAATCGGGGAAAAATAGACATGCACTGTGAAGTGAGTGAAATCTTAGATGCGATTAGATATCGATCTTCTGTTTCTTTTATCATATTGAATACTCTCGTAACAACAGTAAAACGCTGCGACGACGTCAAGAACACTGATTAGTATGCCCATTCGAACTGCTGGCCTTCGATTGAATAAAGCCGATTAAATGCAATCCACCAGAGATAATTTCATCGATTAAACGCTCAACTGCAGTTTATAATTTTTAATACCCGTGCAAACAATATGGACGTTGCGATATGTACGAGGTGGTACTGATTCGCTCGTGGGAACAACGATGGTCTGGTAGACGATAATTCTTTGTTTACAAATCGAACTGTCTGCTGCGGCTGAACTGTTTCTCATCAAGTTATCAGGTCGACCGGCCGATTGCATAACTCAATAACAATTCCAACTAACACAGTTTTTGTAGGTCACTTAACGTTCTGACTCATAGATAGTGTTTTCTCTTTCCAAATAATTCCTCTTTGCCTGCTTCGCCAAGTTCATCGCTGATAACACTACTCCAGGATCGCTTAATCGTCGTTAATTGAGCAAACGCACCTGGCCAATCAGTTTTGTTTGAGTTACAAAATCGTGGAATATGTCTTTATTCTCAATTCCGATCACTTAGGTTAAGACATAGGCGGATTGAAACGGTGAGTGGACGCGGATGTCATTTTGTATCTATCATTTCATTATCGTTACACATATGCCGATCTCCAGTTGACGTCATGATTGCCGATTGCTATGAATTTTGAGGTCAGGGCGATTGCCCGGTAAAAACACTATACGCCCCTTCAATGTTCTCGGGTAACATCGATTGGCGATTGTTTGGTGTAGGACAGCAGAACCTCTCGCTTCAGCGAATTACTGAAATAGCGGCGAATTGGGGCTAGGAATCTGCTGTTTCAGGCACTCGTCGTTCATGCCTGTAAACCCGTTACACTAACGTAACCCGCAACTCACCTTCACGAATTTTTTCTCTCAGACGAATTTAAATGGCTTCGGCATTAAAAGCGGAATCATTTGCAGTTTTCCTAATTTATGCAAAATTTAGAAAAACTGCCATTATTGCGATACTGCATGATTCCTGAGAAATCAATAGGTATGAGCTATGCGTAGAGATAAATGGCAAACATCAA
The DNA here is from genome assembly GCA_963942575.1 of Priocnemis perturbator. Lineage (NCBI taxonomy): Eukaryota > Metazoa > Arthropoda > Insecta > Hymenoptera > Pompilidae > Priocnemis > Priocnemis perturbator. The sequence continues at coordinate 8,424,472 of OZ012649.1, read as the reverse complement.
TGTGGAGACCGCTCACGAAGCAGTATAATGCCGTCCTTGATCTCAAGGAAGAGTAGAAGGTGTTCGCAATTAGCGACGAATTGCGTGACTTGCGTCGCTCGAGAAAACGTTAATCGCCACGTTCATGCAACAAAAGAAAAACAAGCTAGCATCAGGTTGCATAAGACTCATATGCGAGATGCGCCAATGGTTGTCTGATCCGCGTGTACCTCCGCAAGAGATACGCAACGCGTAAGAGGACCCAATTGCTATAAGTTCTTATCACACGCGTGAAATAGCAGGTCGTGTGCTTACGTGAAAGCTTTCATCTGCTGTGAACGCGATAAACGAGATAAATTTGCCAATTAGTAAGTATCGACAGATATCATGATAGTGGCCAATTAAAAGCATATCGAGAGTCAAAACACTCTCAAGAAATTCCAGCGAACGCATCGCGCCTCTAATCTCGACGTTCTCTTCGTAATACTATGACCACTTCAACTTTCCGTTCGCCACACTCCGCTTGTGGTCCTTCTCGCTCTTGATTACGTTTAAAATCTGAAGTAAATGCCTGGCCCATTGTTGGCAATAATTGCACGTGGGCATGTTCCTACTCCAGAAAGCAATAGATACCATTCGATCTTTAATGAAAACTAACAGACTTCGATTGCATTAGTGATTGTCGTCGACGGGACAGTGTCAATAGTGTCAAATGAAATCATGCTCAGGATCCGATAAGTGGCTGAGTACATACACGATGTTACATGACACCATGGGTAAATAATCGGCAAGATGAAGAGGATAGACGAAGAACGTTAGTCAGGTACGAGGTCTTTTGATATTGCATGAGTAATAATAATCGTTTTGTTGATTTTTCCGATTAGACACCGCGATTTATTTTTGCTAAATGATACGCTGCGTAGTGCATACTCGCGCATCGATAACAGGGGCGTCACCGGTTACGGTTGTCGACTATACTTCCTCGTGCATAAGTGCACGTCGCATCTGTTGACAGACTATTGCGAGCGAACAATAGCATTCGTTCGATCGTCTGGCAGAAGACGCTGCAGTACCAATTCGCGGAAAGCAGGTGCCTTATCAATTTTTCACTAGCAACGTTGGTATGATAACAACTGCTGACCTACTCCGGCCGAAAACATTGATTAATCTTATCAGGACCATGCGATTTGGAACTATAGATAATTCCATCAGTCAATGCTTAACTGTTATTTAATCTATTGAATATTGGCAACACCCGTCCTATTCCCAACATACGCATAGTTTGTCTGTTCCATTAGTTCGACAAGGATGCACAACCATTCACTACGTAATTGGCTATATTTACACGTGTCTCTGGAGTTTCAGGTGACCCACATTCGCGGAAAATATTGATTATGTGGGCGACGTGAAGAATGACGCAGCACATGAGCATACGAGAGACGACAGATGACAAGTTCAAGAAATAAGCATAAATCAATTGATTAATTGCTTGGGAAATTTTAGTAATGATTTGTGTGATTTCCCACACGTTATCTTATTTTCTGGTGGAAAATGCAGAGTGACAAAAGCTTTTGTTCGGTTATTAGAGAACTTGAAAAGGATTAATGAGTTTGGCGTATGTGTATATCCGTTTGTGGAAATTGAAAGTATACCTGACGCCCACGTCTGACGTCCATCTTCCTCGACAGATAAACATGCCTGAGAAATGAGAAAGCAGAGAAAAATCAGCTTTTCAAGATTGCTGAGTCCTCGTTCGAGCGAGGTCGAGGATCCCAAACGGGCACACCGCCTTTGTTCGTACATCCAACTTCCACTACCCAGCCCAGCTAGCGTCGTACTAACGCCATCAGCTGATGAATGTATACACACAAGAGTGTATACACACAGAACTACCCGCAAACGTAGCCTTCAAAGAATGGAGAGACAGAAGCATCGTCGTAATTCGGGGCACCAAAATTTGTTTCTCTTCTAACTCCAAACATGTGACGTCACGGATATTTTCAACTGACCGCAAAGCGATCCCGGTCCCTAGTCTCCCCTCCTAAATTTAGACGAACACTTGAAGTCACTTGTCGAAGTTTATGCTACGCGTGCGGATCAATAACAAAGGTCGATTCTGATTTTCTGAGATGCCGTCGTGTGACGAATCGACTGACCGTCCATCAAGGCTGCACGCGAGAGAAAGAGAAAGAGAGAGAGAGAGAGAGAGAGAGAGGGACAAAGATTTTCTATGATGTTTCTGGCGAAAAAATGGAGAGTGCAACTCTTGTATATAAGTACCGTACACCCGCTAGCGTGGTGCGTGTGTGTCAGTGTGTGGGTAAGCTCGCGGTTGTGTCAGTGAACTCAGAAGAGGGGGAATTCGGTCGATGCCGTGGAACCGTGGCACGCTGGAATCACGTGCACATCAGCAGGCATCCGCGTGCTCGGCCGACCCAGGCCGATCCGCCGCTGCCGCCGCCGCTGCCGCTCAACACGCGCTCGCCTCCCCGGGTATAACGCTCTTTCAGGGCACTTTTAACCCCCTTACCACGGTGAATACTGCGCGCCAAGTAAGCTTCGAGAAAATGTATCGAAGACACACGTTTCGGCAGCCTGCAGTGGCCCGTCAAAATGGAGCAGAAGAATCGAGCTCCGTTTCGACTCTTTACAATAGTAATTGGAGTAGAGTCGACCTAACGGTTTGAGAAAGTGGATACATTATCGGGCCTGTACGCTTCTTATTCGTGCTCATGGATTCTTTTGTGTTTGCACAAAGGGTATCGTTTTCGAATGTACACTATGACCAAAGTGGATAGGGCTTTGACACTAGTACGGCACATGAATTATTCGCCAGCGCACGCTGGTGAGCACGTCCGCAAAAGGCAGCGAGGCTCGCTTTTCATGGTGTCGTCACTTCGCATATCGTTTCGTAATTCCACGTGCCCACGAATGGATCCTGGCAAGGTTAGACAGCTGTCGTCGACAAACCGTTGTTCGATCGCGGGCAAAGTCGAGACTTTTCGCGTGCATCGTGTTAAGAAAAAAACGTCCGTCCAACGCGAATAATATTGGGGAAATACGGGCTACGTTGTTTTCGACGAGACTTTATTGGTAACTGAGCGGATGTCAGGAAGGTCTACGATCGTTTCCAGCCAATTTCGCTTCGTTGAGGCGCGATTGAAATAAAACGGTGCTCAGTAATTCAACGAGCCTCTGGCCTCGTTATGTGCAACGAACACATAGGATCGGACAATGTTAATCGGATGACCGGAAAAATTGTAGCGATATAAGGAGGTCAACGATTAGAACGCGAAAGACGTAAAACCGGCTGCGTGATACTAGGCAAGCTGGGAAAACGGACCGAAAGTATTATACGATCAATACACATATGTATATCGGGCCGGTTTTCTCGGACAAGGACAACGCCGACGATTCAAGGTGGCTAGATACGATAAAACTGCAATGCAAGTGGCGTGATAGTTGCGACCAGCGCATAGACTGCTGCTGTAGCAGCGGAGAAATAGCGCAAGATTAACCTGCGCGCTTGATTACGTAAATCGAACGAACCGTTGTCCTCTTCAATGGGGCGACTCGTTATGGAATATCCTGATTTCGCGAGTGGAACCAGTTTAAGCGTTTAACCAGTTCTACCGACCCTCCGTAGAAAAAGAAACAGAGGGTTGCCGTGCAGACTGTCACTAACACGTATTCTAACCGGACGAATACGGCTCACATGTAAAGATCTATCTGATATCGAGTGCTTAATCGAACACTTCAGCTAGAGAAGTCGTCAAAAACAATAACTTATCGTTGATATTTGTGGTCGATCTATAAAATATTTGTTCTAGTCTTGATAACGGAAGAACGTGCGTGGTCTGAAGCCTATTCATTGCTAAACATCATCAGGCGATAAATAGCTGTTGATCATATGAAACAACTGTGCCGCCTACGAAGGTCGTTATGGATTCTAGGATGTCACCATTATTTACAGCTCGATGCATAATTGGCGAACTAAGTAGTGACGTGTCAATAGTTTCGACCGCAAATCGCATTGCGGCATAACCAGCACAACTATTAGCCTTAATTTTACTGGAGATCGTGAGCGCTAAGATGCTCTTGGGACAATTCATTAACGTGATAACGTGAATACGTGTGGCTGATGTACTGGTTTAATCAGACGGTAGCATCATCCATATCGTTGTCTAAACATTTTGCAATTAAGCAAACAGTACCGTAAATCATTCAGCTGTTGGAAATTATTGTTTTCGAACATTCTCGTTTTAAGCGTCTCACGAGATAAACAGCAGAGGAACGTGTCAGGAGCGTTGCATTGCAAATTAATCGAAAAATTGAGCGTATTTAACGACTGATGCTATCACTATAAATATAGAAACGTGCACTATGAAAGAGATAAAAATGTCAATAAAGTTTAAACGCTGGTAGACTTTGCTCTTACGAGTGCATCGAAGTTTTAAAAGAATACTATTGTTTTGAAGGCTACCGTTGCGTTTCACGTTCGCTTCCGCTAAAGGGTTGATGACCTACCGCAACACGAGAAAGTCAAATCACGATGTCTGGCAATCAGCACAAACAGTTCATGTATTAACGAGTGTATTGAAAGAACGATTAACGTCTCCACCACCCACTGCTGTTCCTCATGTCGGTGAGCATGACCGTATGTGGCTGTACAAAGAACGAAAATGAACAATTATCTCATATCAATTGGCAATTGTCCAAGTATGTAATCATCCGATAGCAAGGCCGATGTTTAAACATCAATGATATCGGTATCGGTCGCGTCGAAGCGCAGAGAAGAAAATAAACCTTTCGGAAAGTTACTCTGCGCGGCCTGTGTTCGTGACAATAGATCGTGGCGAATGGAAAAGTCCGCAGCGACAAAGGGTGTCGACTGTCTTTACGTGACCACAGCCTCGTACACTTTCGTCGATTCATCTCATTGAATCGAGACAATGACGCAGAAGACGTCGCGCGTGCGTTCGACGAGACCGTGTATACAGTACACGCGCCGGGTATGATATTCGCAGACGTCAATTTGAGATTGATAACCGGCTTTTAAAGGAGACTCGATTAAACGGAGCGTCATCGACGTATCTCCCGTGCGCTGCTGCGTCTTTCGTGCGAACGGCGTCCCGGCGCAGACCCCAATCTTGTTTACACACGCCGAGATCGATGGGCATTTTTCCGAAACGAAGGTATATCGTCGACGTCGCTGAGACACTGAATTCCCTTATTTCGGCTTGTTTCTCCTTTGTTAGCGACTGCAAATGAACTCTCGTCGTATCGATCGTCGCACGGCGCGTGACGCACAATGTCTCTCTATCGCGACTCTCCCGACTCGACGATCAGCTGTTTGGAAAGTGACGTTCGACCGCTTTTGAGAAACGACGTCAACCGAGTTTAACGCGCTGCATAAGCTGGTTACAGTCGGTGATTTTGTTCTAAATTAAGTTTTCACCGTTCAATAACTACGCGTTCACTTTCTACGAACATTTCGACCCTCCCGACATCGTTTTTTGCCGTCTCAAGCAGTATATCAGCCTCAACGATCATACGCCAATGAGTTGGAAACCAAAATGATGAGAAGGCGTACGCGAAACAACCCCCTACCCTATTTTCAAGTGGTCCAGCGAAAACGTAACTATCGCACTCGACAAATGGCAGTATAGATGCATTTCTACGCCGCGGGAAGGTATGATTGCTCCTTGATTACCTTCGAAGGAGCGTGAGAAAGGATGAAGCAAGGTGAAAACCTCACCTTACGAACGAATCGCGTTGACAGACTTGACAGCGTGCTGTGACAGCGTCCGAGACGATGTGCGATTCACTGGGCGCGAATGGTATAACAAAAATGAAGCTAGACGTTTGAAGCGGACTTGAAGCACAAGTCACGGACTGACTATTCGCGCTAGCACACAGTTCGTCGGTTTCTGATGGATCTGCCGTCTAGGGCCCACCCGTATACAACGAGGGCGCCGCAAGGGGAACCCGCCATGCGCCGACTCCGAGAACTCTGCAAAACACACGTCGAAGTACGACCCGTGGAAGGGATGTCATCGATCGTGTGTGCACGAGGTCTGTGGCCTGCGAGTGTCGACTCCCCATCGTACATTTTTTATTCTTCGAGAATCGAAATTTGAGAGACTGTTGTATAAATATATTAAATTCAATTCATGACTTGCTCGATAAAAGAACAAAATGATGGCCTTAAGATTCTTGCGACGGTTGCTCCGAAGCTATGGGCAGGAAAGAAATTCATTTCTATGCTGTGCGCGACGGTGTTGAAATCCGAATGTATAGTAGAAATCGTTTTTATCGTCGTACGGCTTTTCAGAGTTAGTATATCAAGAGAACGTGTGTTACTCTTACAGCGCTGCGTCGCGCGTGGGCGTAGATAAGGATACTATCTTGTAGGCTGGTCTGCAGTAAAACAGGTGGCTACAGTACCAATACCGTATATCAACGTCAGGTATTTAGTGGAATATCAATAATAGATAAAATGAGGATGAATACTATTGGAAGGTTAATTCAAATCCTGCTGGTTCAGCAGCCGACGCACTGAGAGATTATGATGGATAAATGCATCACTTTTATGCAACGATCATAAAAGTATGTACCACGAAACATTGCTAATTTACACCAATAGTAATAAATATCCTCTAAAAACTTGTGTCCATCCAAAACGTATGTCTCCAATATTAGGAATTTTTACGCTTTCTGGGGGACTGAAAAGTGAAACAAGCGGGAATCGAACCATCATATTTAACGCGTCTCTTCCGCAGTCTTGAAATTTTTGCGAACGCAGGAAGACGAGTAAAAAGCTGCGCGCGAGTATAAACTGAGTCCTTCTCCTCGGGGAAATAAAGTTTCGTAAAAATATTCCCATCTCCCGATGCTGATGCCAAAAAAAGGTCTCCATTTTACGAGCGTTAGGTATTTTCGCTTATATATTTCCCGCAATCGTCAAATGGAATACCGCAGAAATGCGGACATGTTTCAACGCACAACGACGTAAGATATCAATCTTGACAATTTGTTCATTTGCTTCTTAAACAACTCTATGCGAAAAAGAAGACAGTGTCTTATACGCAACGATCACTAATAGCCCCTCTGCTGGACAAGAAAGCTTCTGTCCACGTAATGAGAGTAAAGCAGGGTGCACCATGAAATCTGCCGCTCATCTCGGTTCCAAGTGCGCGAACGCGACGAGTCTTCATAAATTTCGCGGAATTTCAACGGTGGGGCCGTTCGGAAATTTTACGACGAAACTAGGTTCGGGTCCATTCGTTGGGGGCGGACGGCGCGGCGCGAGGATGAAGAGGATTTTTAGGGTTGGATCATCGATTCCTTTTTATCTCAGCGACATGAGGGAACACCTTGTCGCGGCGGATACGGGAATAGAACGGAGACAAAATGAAAAGGATTCGCGGATATTTTCGGGGCAGAAGCGAAGCCCGAAGTAAGAAATAGCGAGGAGACCGTTCGAAGCAACCGGCGATCATTCTTCGTTTCAAAACGGACCACGGTGCCGTCGCCGAATCATCCCCACAGTCGGTCCTCTCAATTTCTCTCTTTCCCGCAGCGCCCTGTCATTCGCTCGCCTTCCCGTGTCCCGAGCCACCTTTACTTCCGTCTACTTTTTTTTCCCCTTCGTCCGTCGTCCTTCTACGTTCTACGAGGACGGAAGGAAGATGGAGCGGGCGAGAAGAGCGGAGCCGTGTGCCCACGCTGAAAACGCGGCCAAACGAGGACGAGCGTGATTTGTGAGGCGCTTATTCTGTGCGATCGCCGCATTTATTTCCACGTGCTGCTGCAACTCGTCTCGGAAGGTGAGGCGCGCGGTGCGCGAAAGGGGTAAGAGACGTACGTGCAAAAAAGGGAGCAGACTGAGGAGAGAAAAAAATGGAACAAGCGAGAGACAGAACGCGAAAGGATGCCGGCGGAGCGATTATTTGACGTATGTCGCCTTATGTTTCGGCTCCCTTTCACTGCCGTTCGCTACGAGCTCGTTTTTCCTTATACGCGAATTCCGACAGTGGGTGGATGGGCGGGGACCAATCGTGAATTACAGGTTTCTTGGCGTTCATTCTCGTCGAAAGATTCGCACAAAGGATTGCACGGAATTGTACCTTCTGAGGCATACAATGGGTCGACCTGCAACAGTGTGCATTGCCTTGTTCGTGTGCAAGTACGTAGTAAAGAGGCAGGAGAGAGAGAGACAGAGAGAGAGAGAGAGAGAGAGTGAGAGAGACTGAGTCAATATCGCCGATGAAGACTGCAAGACAACCATGTAACGGATCAAAGGCAATGGGTGTAACGTATACTTATCATACATATGACATACCGTCCGTATGCATAACGTACGGTTCCTTTGCGCATTAGTCGGCTATCGCCCGCAGCTATTCATTCTAGAAGAATTTATGCGTATCCATGACTGCAAAATATAAAATGGAGACCGTGACGGTGAATGAAGAACGATTCAACGGCAACTAGGTAGAAACTTTTTCCCCGATTGGTCGATTTGCACCTGATAGTTTTAGTCGGGTAAACAATATGATACAAAATCGATAAATTTTTAGCCGTCTCTTTATCGGTATCCGCTTCCCACGATAATTCATTCGCGCGCGGTATGGCGGAAATAACCGTGCCGATAAACTGAAGAGAGCATTTCGCAGCCAAATGTTACGCAGCACCAATGTCAGTTTAATTACTAATTTCGTTACCTGTCGATACCCGCTTTGCGTGCGGACGAATCGGTGAAAGCTTCAAATCACGTGCCCGCGATACGGATGCTTACACGAATCATTAATTATGAGCCGGAACACAATCAATAATTATCCCGTTGTTTATTAATTATTACAAATATCATGTATCCGTCGTCGCAAGTGAACATTATGGCAATTAGAAACGGACAGTGATTGTGTATTCGAGCCAGGACGGTATACAATAGACGTGGCATGTGCAATCGATTATGCACCAACTGTTACTCATTGTTAGAGAAAACACGAAATATCTTTCAGTCCTGCATCGTGGGCATTGACCGGACAAGTTTATTCCGTTTTGTGATCTTTAGGTATTCACAGCGTAGCCACGATTAATCTGTCGCATTTAACGCCCGGCCGGAGAAACATAATTAACGCGGAATTCCTTTGTGAAATCGATATCAAGCACCAAGAACACCTCACCGAACGTGCTCCTTAATTAATGCCAATGACTATATAGCGATCCGCGTTCAATAGGAAATTCCTGCATCAAGGAATAGTGTGCCAGCACGGTATGTCGTCTCTAAAACGACGGCTGATTGTGCCTCACATACAGTCAAATCTTACTACACGAAACATCAGACTTCGAAAGAGGGTAAATGCCGCGATAAAAATATTCTCCTTGTACGAAACTTGCGATGAAAATAGAAATAGTGCCTTATCAAGAGGAATGTAATGACAACGAATTTGCATCTGGCTGTTTCTATTTTGCATACTTAATTCTACTAATGAAAATTAAATTACTTTCACGCTCCTTTAAACTGACATTAAGAGATTGCGTTGAAAATGCTTCCATTAAAATATCTCGCTCTCCTTTACAGATTCTCACGACATCGCGGAAGGTCATTATTCCTAATAATTCCTGCTCTTCGAAAAAGTTTCTAAATATGAAAGAAATAAATTGCGACAAGGCACACCAGCTGAATTATATGTAATGTAGCGTGAAAAACAAGTGCACGGATAAAGTACGATAATGGCTGGTTGGTGGCGTTATCTCGATGTAATACAGATTTCCATATTTCCCCTGTATCCAGAAGTTAAAGCAGGTCTTATAGTCGTAAGCGTTGGATTACGGCCGTAAGCTTATAACCGAGCGCGCTATAATTATCTAAAATCTGTCTGCTCGGGGCAAAGTGATTACAAAGATTTCTCCAGAACCCCCCACCCCACCTCCCACCCAAGTTTCTTAGTTAATTTCGAAGAAGGGTCCCGGGCGCGTTTCGCAGGTGTCACGTTAGTGGCAGACGCGGAAATTAGTGACTCACAACGAAGGCGCTTCTCTAATTTAACGTGTTCTCAAATGTCCGCCTTTTAGCACGCTCACACAATTCGCTAGTGTTGAGGATAGATTTCTTTGGAACCATCCCAAAATATAATTTCATATATATTCCTGGGAACATCAGTGTTTATTTACGATAATTTCTGAAATATTTCGCGCGACCGTGTTCGCGAATGGTTTTCTGGACTCTACGAATAGGTCTCTTGCTCAGCGTAATTTTAAGCGGACGTTTAAACCGAATAAGTGGGTCCGCACAAATGTTATGTTTTCAACATTGGGTCAGATATCGTCGTAAAGTGACGCGGAGTCTTTTTTTTTTAATTATTTTCGTTATTGTCATGGGACCTGTGCATGCAGGTCGGTCAGAATGTTAAACGGGGCGCAACGCAGCCAGCTGAAACTGCACGGTGTTATTCATTGCGCTTTTCAAGAGGTGGTATATTCTCGTCCAGTCAGACCCGGATTAGCCCGAATGAACAGTCGAAAGCACGACCGGTATGGAGCTTACCGTGCTTACCCCACCTCTGAACCGACCCCTTCTCGCCCTTGTACGACAAAACATGAAATACGTGTTAAGCCTCTGTGAAAATGACTTTGCATAGCCCCGCTCGTGATTCACGTTTCCGTCTCGTTCTTTAACAGATCGACCTCCACGCAACATTTTTGTTGCCTTTCAAATTTGTTACGTCCGATTATACCTTGAATAAGTATTTGAAAGTGTATTAAAAAGACGACCGTCAGAGCTAGTTGGACTCGTCGAAACGACGCTTAACTTTCGACGTATGCATGAAAATCGGTGAAAAACATAAAAGTCTTCCGATTGACTTGCTCGTATGTCAAATGTGTGTAGAAAGAATTTATAATGCACGTGTGCTTGCCTATGTTCAGTGACGTGGTATTGAATGTATTGCATAAAAATGTGTAAAGAAAGCTCAGTGACGACACCGCGCCACCCCTTTTTATACGGCACGACCCTATGGTTGCAGTGAAGAGAATGATACGGAGAGTGAGTAGGCGCATGTTTGTATACGTACACATATACACGAATATATATAAATTTAACGGGGGCTGCAGCGAAACGATGAGCGGCAAAGTCAAATTTAAGCGCAAGTGCACTCAGTAATATTTTACCGGTGCATAAGACTTTTTCTCGAAGGATACTTGGGCCCTACTGCGAAATATTTAAGCTGCCGGCCGGCGCGGCGCGCCGGTTGCGTGATACCGAATTTTCGGTGTATCAAATTTGCGCATGCTTTCAACTTTACGGCATAATTTTTATCGTCGCGTTTTTACGATCTTTTTTTAAACTCGACGTTACGCTAGGCGTAAATATGCGCGCATGCTAGTATTCGTGGAAGTCGGATCTGTGGCGCTCTACGCCATTTCTTTTAGTGCGGCTGTTGAGTTGGTGAAAAAATTCCGGTGGACAAAAAAATAGCCTGAAGTTTTAAGGCTCCTACCAATCCGCGAATCACCACTTGCAAATCCGCGAGTATGCTAATCCGGAGATCTATCCCCGGCATCGTACGCTCGTCTGCCCTTATTACGAGAGCAAACAGCAGGGGAGCAGTTCACGCAAAGAGGAAGCCTTGTAAACGTATCAATTCGAGGACGGAAAAGGAGCGTGTAAGCGAAGTTATAAACGGTCAAGAAAAGTGTTTTCAATAAAAAGTGCAACACGACAAGGGCGGATCGGCGGATCGGCGAATCAGCCGCGTTACGATTGCGCATATGATTTAAAATTTAAATTCCACGCATAAGCACGAACGCACGATTAAATGTTAATGAATGCAAAATACGAGAGGAACGGTTTTGCGCAAATTAATACGTTTTAGGGCCGGAGTGGTTCCTCCTGATAAGTGAGAGAAAGAGAGAGGGTGGAAGGGTTGATATCCCGTTCCACTCTCCTGCTTCTAACATCAGGCATTGCACGCTGCGCACTGAATAACTTAGGCGTGAAAAATAGTTATCCTTAGCGTGACGGACATCAAAGCGATGTAAAAATGGATTCCACTGGAAGGGTTGCGTGTAAAAGAGGGAAAAAATCTACTGCACGTGGAGGATTTATTATCTCGAACCTAATAAGCACATGCAACGCGTCCCGTACTGGTAACCAGTAACGAACACCTTCCGCTGATATTAATAGTTCAGCCGCGAACTTCGTGAACTGTGGAACAGAATCTTGAGTTACTAATATTCTGGCTGTTACAGGTCTGGAAACGAACCCTCGGGTACCTAAAACCTCATACATCGCATTAACATAATATCAAATTAATTCATGATACGGTTCGTACCATCGATGTACACGACTAACATATGTTTGGACTATACGTTTCCCTTTAAACATGAAAACAATTTCTCGCATTCGATGTACACATTGAATTGTTCAACGGACTGCAAAAGTCAAGCATAGAGTTTTTTATATATTTTATGAGCGCAGTGCCATTCAAGTAACATAAAGCTTCGTTATTCGGGGAAAAAAAAAGAGTGTACCAAGAAAATATCGCAAAATAATTGTTAGTATTCCGAGCTAAATGTACCCGTATCTGGCCGAGTACACGGTCAACTTAAATATTCAATCACGAGCTCGATACACTCATGCGCTCGATGCCCGATGCGCTTACACGCGGCCCCGACTTTCTGTGGGTTATAGATTATTCGGATGCGTGAAATGCAGTATTCATTCGTATTCATGGGCAAATACCCATTACCGTCGTTCGCGCAGGGCCTTATTTTTCTTACTTCCTTTTCCATTAAGCTCAAGGGGCAAGGCCTAACTTAAAGGGGTAATATATTCTCCCTCTCTTTGTTACGGACGACTAAATTACGTAGTACTCTACCGGCAATTACCAAGTCAGCAACCCATTAAGTGAAGTGTACTCCGATGAAGGCCCACTATTACTGAAATCTTTCTTCCTGGAATATAAAATCAAGCAGGGTCGCCACGAACGCAAGCTCGAGTGCGAAACATCGATGAACCGAGGGCAGCCGCAAATTGCAATTGATTAAATTACTCGCCTCAACGAGTGGAAAGTGGGCGATCGGTTCCGACCGACAAACGTTGCGAAGCGTCACGCGATTTCTTCAAATTCACTTCATTTCGCGCCTGTCAGACTTCATTGTCCCGAATTACACGCTAACCTCCGAATTGCATCGAGGAATGAATGATTCGCGAATCGATTGTGAACAACGGACGACAAAAGTTAAGCGCCTGTTTGTATTACAAATCCGTACATGAGGACTAGCAACTGCGCAAAAGATTTGACATTTCCCGATGCCGGAAGGGAGGGTAGCGAAATAGAGGCAAAGACACACTTCCTTCGCCATAACGCCGGCCCATTTTTGTAACAAATGACCCGTCGCGCCGGACGCGCACCGACAAATACCTACGGTAGTGTAAACTTTTCGTGTGTGGGTATGGCTGCAAAAAAAAAAACAACCCTCATAAATATTTAACGACCGAACCAGCTCGTACGCGAATTTTATGCTACTCCCTTGTTTCCGAGTTTTAGCGAAAAAGAGGAATTGAAATGGCTTTTTGTCGTTTCCTTTAAGCGTCCGCATGCGCTGGCAAAAAATTGGGACAGCTTTGTTTCTCGCATTCGCGAGCCGCATGGCCGTCATCTGGAATGAGATTTTCTAATGCGAGACATTAGAACCTTTTGCCTCCTCTGATTTCCATTAACCGTTTCTCCCAAATCCTAAACGAACCAAAATTATCGCGGCGATAAATATTCTCTGTACGATTCCCGAAACTGAGATCGCGATTAACATACGACCGTCGTTAAATTAAAACCGAGCGCTTAATCGTATTATTCGCTAAAAGTCGGACTACGATCTCTATACGCGACATAACGCGATATAGCGCGGAAAGAATTTCATCAAAAACGTAATAATTATCTGTCAGGCGAGAGGGAAAACTTCTTCCTCCTAAATATATAATACCCTCAGTCAACATTTTCGCTCTAGTGCTCGGCTTTTGACGCGCTAGTCCCATGACACTTCGAAAATAAATATGCATGGAAATTCTTGTTTTGCCATACCCTGGCGATCCTCTAAATCACATTGCCGGAAGAGTGAAAATTGTCTTGGGAAAGAAAGCAGATAAGCACATCCTGTGGGTACCTTGGGAGGGTGGTGCGCATCGGACTTGCCAATCCTGCGTCGCTACGTGTACATGTGTGCACGTGTGTATATTCTAAGTACGTGCGGAGAGGAAACAGGAGCTTGGAATATTTCGCACGATATTCCTGGCGGTCGTTCTTGCTTCGAGGTTTCTGGCAGTTTTGCTTATACGACGTCGCTACAGTTATTTAGCAAGCGTTTCTGAACATATACGCGATTGTCTCTCGCTACTATTTGATTATTCGTTTTCAGCAAAGATTTGTTACTACTGAGAAACCCGAATTACGAACTATTTGTAGTGCTGTGTTGCGTACGCGTACAACAAAGATTCATATGCGGCAACAATTATGTCGGCTCGAGTTATCGATTCGAAAAGAAATGAGAGCTCATCCTTCTATCTCCAAAGCTTTGACTTTACTTCCACGATTCCGTAACAGTGTAGAATGATCAAGTCGATTCCGTTTGCACACGTCTCTAGTAAATTATATTTATGAGAAACACCTGCGTGCCTTGCAGCTACGTATGCTAGAGAGACGCTGTTTGGAACAAGAGGAATGCGACTTGAGAACGTAACTATAATATTCATAACAGAAATCATTCTTGATTTGCATAACGCTTCAGACACGAGGTGGCTGAAATTTTTGCGCCGCGATGCTGTTGTAATTTTCGTAAGAGCTTCTCGAACCATTCCTAACGTTTTAGCACAATAAATAATGGCGACAAGATCATTACTCTTACTCCATGTTTATTTGAAAACTTTCGTCTCCGTTTACAAGATTTTAAATACGGCCGCATGGTCAGCCAGCTAGATTTTACTGTCGTCCATCTCTCGTAACATTATATATAGGACAAACGGTGTTGCAGCTACGAACATTACGAGAGTCTCTATGAGACAGCGAAGCAGGGATAATTCTAGAACACGAGTATGATATTCATAACGGGAATTACTCCTGATTTGCGAATATCTCGTACACGACACGAGAGGACTTCTGACATGCGCGTGCCCTCCTTTTAAAACGCGCGCATAACTGTGCGACGGAGGAAAAAAACAATTTCGCAAGGATTATTTGCGACCGCGAAGTCGGAGGACGGATTGCGTTCGGCGAACGCGTAAATTGTACCCTGCGCTCCGGATAGATTATCGAAAATTGGGCAATTAGATGCAAAGCTCGCGATCTCCCGTGAAAGATACCTACGAGCAGCGCGATGGCGGGGGCATCTAATCTGCGTAATTACTGGCTAAGTTTTGCATCGGGGAAGCCGATCGTTGAACCGGTGTCGTCGGGAATTGCGCCTCGTTGTCGCTGTAAATATTTTACGACGCCGTTCCGAGGCAACCGTGCATTCTCGATCGTCTGGTTTTGCATTCTATACACATCGCGCACCAGCCCACCAACGAGCAACTCGCGTCAGGAGAATCGACGAGATTGTGGCGTTGCATCGACGAGGATCTGCTAATGCAATATCTCTCGGAATTGATTCGTTTCCATGGCGTCGCATCATGAGGCGAACTTCTCGCGCATAGAATATTCGAAATTGGAAGTGCTTTCCCTCCGCGTCGCTCAAGCAACAGCCTCGCACCGTTCCCTACCTCGAAGAACGATCCTTTCACTCTCACGCGGAAGGATCTTTAGTGGATTGGAACTCGTTAGCCAAGTCTACGGACGCAAAATTACGCGCGGCGAGCCCTCTTCGCGTCGCCAACAGAAAATATTACTTCCCGCTTGTTAACGTTCTAATTTGCAGCGGGGCGAGGATGAATGACGCGACATGCCAGAAATTTGTGCCGGCCAAATCGTTTCGCCCCCGCACGCGCCTCTGATGAATTACTTTAATGACGAATTAAAAACGCGAATGGCGCTCTATTCGAAGCTAATCTCTACCGACTGATCCGCCTATGCAGACTGGAAAGGAGTCGTAATATTTCAAATACATTTTTAGCACGGAGAAAGGACTCTGCCGTAGGTTTGCGATTTGGATCTCAACAGTCGTCGCTCGTTATCGCGATGCTCTATAAATAAATCCTCATAAAGCGTATTCAAAGGCCGAGAGGGGAAAGTCTTGGAGTGCGGAAAGTTTTTAATCTCGAGACTCGCGACGATAGTAAGATACTGGTCGTTGGAAGAAGAGGATGATACAATCCGCGCGCGACGCGCTCAGGAAGGATGTACACGGTGACCTAGTAATTTTGCATTATGAATTACGACATCTATCACGACGGCAGACGGGGACGAAGTAGTCTCGGGCAGGCGAGATGGTTTCGCGAAAGGGGCAGAAGTAGCAGTGTAAAAGGGGGTGGTCGAGGGACACCGTATGCGAGAGGGAAAGAGAGAGACAGAGAGAGAGAGGAAGAGAAGAGGTTTGCCCTTTTTGCTCGTTGTTTTTTGCGAACGAGAAAATGCCTCAGCGCATACTCGGCATGAGTCGCCATGCAAAACGGCTAATTGGTATGTTGCTACTGCGACCCCGTTATATAAACTGCGCTGCCACCGCGTTGGAATACACAATGCAGTTTGACCCTCCGCGTTCCCTTTCCTCTGTCTCCTCAGCCACCGTTCACCCGCCGTTCGCCACCGTTCACCCTGCGCGCCAACCGTCCGCCCTCCCGCGCGCACCCTATTAACTGGGTCACCCTTATTTATCATAGGGGAATATATCCGGGGACATCGTCGTGCGATGACGACCCCTTTGCGACAAAGCCGCGATAAGATTTCACGACGACGACGACGACGAAGACGATGACGACGGCGGCGCGGCCGGCATCGGCACGCGGGTAGTTGGCGAAATTTCAACCTGAAACTTTCCCGTCGCGGCTGTTCTTGCATTCCAAATGAGCCGAGACCGCCTCTCCTCGAACCTGCCCTCAAACCCCCTACACTGACTTCCGCTTTTCTCAGAGCCACTGATACCGGTGTTTGTACAGATTTCACGGGACGCGATGTACCGACCGACCTCGGTTAAGGGCGTCACTTTTTTTTCCAATTTATTTCTCGCCAGATATCGAACGGTTAAAGTGGGGACGGCGATTTTATTTGTGCCGCGACTGCTCGTGTCGATACTTTTAAAAGGAAGACGTTTCTACACGGTTTCAAGTATTTTCGGACCGCCCCATAGTGTGGAAATGATCGTGTCATCCTTTCAGGGTGAAATGATACAAAACTGCGGATTGTGTTCAATGTGACTGAAGCGGGGCTTTCGACACTTTCGACACTTTCGGCATTATCAGATGTGATCTCATTTCACATTTTTCTATGACTCAAAAAACGTGCAGTTTTTCCTCCTGACTCGTGTAGCGACGGAAAACAGACGAATGCAAATCTCACAAATTTGCATTTTACTGTCAGCGTGTAACTCGATTCGCTGCAGCTGCCTTCGCAGGGGCATTTTGGATGCCTGGCATAGATATGTATGCATGCAATGTATATATATTGACGATCGACTCAGCGACGCTACGACACGAATACGGATACGTATGCGTAATTATTTCGCAAATATAGAATTCCTAGCAATTAATGCAATCATAACATCGGCGCGAAATCACACTGTTTGGATTGGCACGGATACTTTGACAACTCTATTCCGTTGAACATGAATTTTCTGCGCAACGTAAAAAAACATTGGTGTTAATATTAACTCGTATGGCAATGCATTCCCCGATAGCTAATCTTTATTTGCGCATTATGGATGTGCGTCCTTTAACGGTAGTGAGTGAAAGGACACTTGACTCTTATTTTGAGCATCCTTGCGTACTGTTTATAAATGAGCGAATAGTTCGTTGAGTGCAATTCTGTGCCGAGAGGGGGGTGTGTATGACGTGCGAAAACATTAGCGGCGTATGACGTATTTAAGTTTTGCGAATGAAATCCGCGGCAGTCTGCAGCGGCAGCAGCAACGGCAGTGCAAGCAGCAGCTGGCATTACAATTTGGAAATCCTCCATTAAATAATCCGGGGGTGAGAAAGTTTTGTTCGGTTCGCGTCGAGGGAGGCTGGCATAGGCGTTAAGACTTTAATTAAGAGACCTCCTCAGACTTCTCCGAATTATTTTCACACTTTATCGTTCTATTATAGCTTATATTGAAGGTCTCGATAAACAGATTGAACTACGCGTTATCTCTTAATGTATAGGACAACTTCGTTTCAATCAGGGTTTCACATCTTTATGTTTTTACTTTCCTAATAATAATGATCGCTTACATGGTTACTTATATACACAGTACGCAAGATCGCAAGAATGCTGAAAATAAGAGTCAACCCCTGTTGTTTCAATTCTTTGAGAGGTTAGCTTGAGATGTCATTGACGAATCTCGATCTTTTACCAACTTGTCAATAGCCTAACTTTAATGCAATTGTAAATATCTTACCCGCGTCGAATGGTGCATCGCTGATGTCATACTGTTGAACCTATAACACTGGCACACCGTAGATACAAATTCGGAATGTTTAATTGTAATTACGTGAACAATTAAAAAAACTGACACAGAACACTGAACACTGAACCGGCAGTCGAATCCAAAAGATGTGACCACGAACTCTATGCACGTGAATGTAAACTCTATGTTGAACAATTTTGAATAGTGCATCAAGTGCTAACCAGGCGGCGCCACGTGTCGAGCGGAAATCACCGCATCCTATTGTGTGCGCAAACGTTAAAAAAATAAACAAATGATGATTTGAAAATGTTGCTGTATAAAATAAATGCATGCATAAGAATTATATCAGCCAATATATTTATACTTAACATGCATGTTAATGTGTAACCATATGAGCGCACGGAAGCATATATATATTTGTCCCGTGAACCTCTAGCGCGAAGCATTCAGGAACATCGAGGAAACAATGGGCAATTAATACTCGTTCTTCGCCAGGTACATTCCTGGGACTCTGAACTTTCTCTGCCTTCTTCGTCTATCAGTTGATCCTTCTCTCCTGCTCTTTTTCTCTCTCACTACGGCCCCTTTTGCGCCATCCCTAAAGTTGCACAAAGGCATAGGGAATGCTTTCAGCGGACAACGTTGCACGTGCGCTAGGAGCAGTTTTTAATAAGTTGCTCTTTGATACTACCCTGTGTAGATCATTAAACAATGAAATCCGATTGTGCGGGCAATATTTATATCTTCGGCGTTCTTGTCTGAGGTGAAACGATGCTTCCCGGCAATTATTTCTCTAACTTCTGTAAATGCACGTACACCGAACGTGATTTAATTCGATTATTGCGTTAGGACGATGTAAATTCTGCCGGCCCTGCGACGGAACGTAATTAAGGCATTCCTATGTTCTGAAGTCATATATCTTTCACTGAAACGTGCCTTAAAGCGCAAAGACATTTTGAGGCAGTGAAACAACGAATGTTAATTAATTCGCAAGTGTTTGCGGACTTGAACGCAGAGAGTTAGCCGCGAAACAGACTTTGCTACTCTTGAATGAAACATTTAGAATACGACGTAGAATTCAAATTTTGCGATTCCGTATTTCACTCGTTGAAGGATATATATGAGGGGATCACAGAAATGATTTAAGCAAAAAACGATACTTTCGCCGAGATTATCTGGGAAACTTCTCGCGTAAAGTGTAATGGAAACGCCGTTATCCATTAAGCGAGTCATCTTTTTTGCCGGTGCGGCGTAATATCGGACATGCATGCTCTCCAAAAACGTACTTCGGATGGTGAGACGAGCCAAAAACCAGATAGTAACTTCTGTTTCACCCTGTACGTGACTAGTTTTCTCCCCGGTTATGAGGGCGAGGCCACTACGTTGAACTTTGCCAAAATAACCCTGAAAATTTACGCAACCGTGTAAAATCCCTGTAACGGGTATTTTGCGGGGAGAGGGTTCGCGGTTCGAAAACGTCTGTCTGTGTGCGTTGCTCCGTATTTAGTTCACTGGACTGACTATTGGTTTCGGATTCGACTATTCGCAGTTCGCATCTGACATAATGCGACAAGGACGCTATATGGAACGAGGTTTCGCTAATTGGTGAAGTTCCGAATCGACATGCTCGGCAAAAGGAAATTATACTGTATACGTTCGAGACACTACGAGAGTGAGAACCAGTTGATGCAGTATTTTGATGGTAACCTCAAGCTATCTTTTCCGCGGTCTGCCAGTCACAGTTTGCTCACTGTTCGGAAGGTGTCGCTGCTATAATTAGGTGAGAAGAGGGACGTGCGTGCCGCGATCTACGTTGCCCTGTTCAATGAGTTAGTGAACGTCACAACGTGATTGGTTAGTTCGGTAACTGCTACTCCGCTATGTTTTTGTTCCTTGTGGAACGCCGCTGCCGGTTGAACGAGGGGACGCCAAGGAGTTGTGACAGGTGACAATTTCCACAATATCGACTGAATCTGGCAGAATTCCGGACGTAGTCGCGACTCAGAGTGTTCAAACTTGCAGTCGAAGGTTAGGTAAGTCTGACTATAGATATGTTTTTGCAAAAATTTTGAAATGAGTGTCATATTTTGTCAATTATTTTTGGGGGTTAACCTATTGTTATCTACGCGTGGTCATCCACCGTCACGCTAACATTTGCTTCATCATTTTCCTACGATTTTTGATAATATCGTGCGCTTTTGAGCGCGATATGCACGAAGTACGATCGTAGTGCGATTTAATGTTCGCACGTATCGTACTTGCGTCAGCAATATGGTACTAAACGTTTGAACAATAGCCGATGATTTTCATACACGAAAGCTACGACAAAATGGCGGCATTACAACAATGTTTTCGATAAATTGTGCGGTAGTACAAACGGCAGTACTTGTTTCTCTGCATCGTGCATCGATTCATCTGTGCAGTCAGGGAATATCAAGTCAACCAACGATGTTTCGTGGATTTTCATAGTGGTCTCAAGTGTTTATGCAAATTACTGACAACATTTCTGAAGTTTGTGTTACAGGTAGGTCAACGACATCGAGGTTTAGCAGAGTAGGTGTTTGCCTTATCTGCAGTCAGCAGCTACAAGGATGGATTTTCACCGGAGCGGACAGCGCAGAACTCCAATCTTCGAGCATCGTTGGATCCGACGTGGGATCAACGTTCGAAGAAGCATTTACCAAATGCGGCGTCCGACAACTTGTCATCGATTGCGGAATTTAATTATCTGATCAGATTTCTAATTTGGCCAGCCTTTGTGATATTTCCAGGTTGTGGCGCCCAGCACATCCTGTATTCCGATCGGCAACCTGGATGACGGTGCAGTACAAAAGGACACAAGTGCGGCGGGTGTACTGTTTGCGTCAACCTACACCGGTAGGTTCTCTCTCTCTCTCTCTCTCTCTCCGCTTCATCTACCGTTCCCAGCGGTAATTCTGTATCGCGTGGCCGCGAACGGGCAATTTTGAAAATCGCAGCCTCTCACCTGGACATAGCTGGCTCGAGGTGGACGCTACCTTCGGCTGCAATGCATATATACTCGGCCCCTCGGTACACACGTGACCGTGGTAGGATACGTGTCTGCTTTAACAACGAGATGCTTTCCCCGCCCCACTAGTTTTCTTCTCTTTCACGTGGAAAAGAGCGGGGCATTTTCGCAGCGATCCAAGGTATTCCGTCGTTTCTTATTGTTAGTACGTACTTTGCATTTATCGCGTCGGCGCTGGCTACGTGAGCCCTTTAACGCCGTAAAAAAAATTTCGAACGACAGACCGCCCTTGCTCCCGTGGCTTGGGCTCGCACACTACGTAGTTAAGAATTCGTTTGTCGCTCGGGTTACGAGGCTGTTTCTGCCAGTGGTCTCGTTGTGATTTCTCCAGTTATGACTGGAGTTTGAGAGCTCTCTCAGTGTAAGTTTTTTTATACTCCACTGCAGAAAAGGAAGTGTTTTTGTAATCACGAGTGGATCCGAAAGGCACAGTTGCAATTACGAGACCCAGTCACCTGGAATAACTCAGTTTTTATTTGTTTAGGGTTTCCGAGATCGTGGACGTTTAAAGGAAGCCAGTACTTTTGATGATTCTTTCTTGTCAGTTTTTTTCACAAAAATCGACTTACGGTTGTTTGATAGAATAAGCACATACATACTTCGATTTTTTGTACTGAACCAAACCGGTTTGTTAGCTTAAGCCTGATATTGAAGGTAATCGTTCATCGATGAGACGAAATACATAGTCTAGATAGGAGTCAGATTTCGATTCTGTAAAGGGTTTACGTCACTTCCAGTGCATACACAGTAGCGCGTATAAACACACCGTATTCATATATACGCATCAGTTTCAGGTCACGTTTGCGACATGGATTCGTGCTGCGCATCAAACGACGAAAACCAAAAGCCGCTCATAAATTTTGGGGTGTTAAATGCGCATGCAAAATTATTAGTAAAGTGTATCAGAAAGAAACAAGTAGTTTAAGAACGATAACTAATTCAATTTGCATCTTGTACTTCTAGGTATAATGCATGCAGAATGACGAGCTTTTCTTATAATTCCTTGTCTCTTCGCTTCTTTCCCGGTAGACTTTTTGTCGTTGTGCACTTTCGAGCATCACGTTTTTCCATTCTATCCCGCTTATGTACACTTTGCATAGCTGCAACAGCGTCCTGCTACTTACCTTGTCTAGGAGTAGCTTCATAAAGCACGTATATGCTACGCATGATCTGAAACTGCCATGGAAAAGCAAGCATAAACTTGTCTAATCTGGATAGAACTATCGTAGAAAGAAAACCACCATATATTGTTAAGTATAAATACATTGACTGATATAAGTCTTATGCATGCATTTATACAGCAACATTTTCAAATGATTATTTGTTTAGTTTTATTAACGTTTGCGCACGCAATAGGATGTGATTTGCCGCTTCGACGCGTGGCGCCGCCTGGTCAGCACTTCATGCACTATTCAATATTGTTCAACATAGAGTTTACATTCACGTGCATACAGTTCGTGGCCACATCTTTTTGATTCGAGTGCCGGTTCAAAGTGCTCCGTACCATTTTTTTTATTTGTTCACGTTAATTATAATTAAACATTCCGAATTTGTGTCTACGGTGTGTCAGTGTTATCGGTTCAACAGTGTGACATCAGCGATGCTCCATTTGGCGTGGGTAAGATATCTACAATTGCATTAAAGGTTAGGCTATTGACAAGTAGGAAAAAAATCGAGACCCGTCAATGACATTTCAAGCTAGCATCTCAAAAAATTGAAACGACAGGTGTTGCTTTGTAATAAGAGTAAGTAGTTTTCGATCGTCAAATTATTCAATGCGTTATTTTGAACTGTTCTAGATATCTATTTGCTGCAATACCGTGCTCTTCCACGCTGTAATAAAGCGCACCATGTAAGGTGCATGCGGGTGGGGCATGCAGTCGAGGAAGTCCGTTGATGCGGAAAGTCTTGGCGAGGGAGACAGACAATGAGCAATCGTGGAGATATCGAGAAAGAGAGGTACGGGTAAATGCTCTTGTTCCGATCGCCCTGCTCACATATGCGTACGCTGAAATTGAAAATGCTCTGCATTCTTGCTGCGGGAAGGGTGCCCCGGCGGCTCCGAAAGCGATACTGGTCTCGCATAGTTTTGCAAAAGATTCTTTGCCGTTCTCTCGCCTATTTTTTTTAACCCTCCGTGTCAAAAGTATTTGAACCACTGACACGCTTTAGCGTTATCGATCGAGCAATTAGCTAACTATGGCAATAAATCTCGAGTTTTTTTCATTGAATAGTTGCGGACATGACCGTTTGAATAGGTTAGTTTGCGCTCCTTCGCACGGATGAATGCGACAGAATTTGGAGGATCGGTGGCGCGAGAATAGTAACTTGTGCACGGTCAATTTATGAGAATTTTCTTCGGTTGAGTAGAGGTGGTTGCCGCGCGATTGACGTCGATCTCAGAAATTGTAACGCGGTCATTTCTCAAAGATCGTGCGTCGTCTTGCGCGCAACGTCCGTAAAGTGAACATTCGTTTGGTACGATGGAACACGAAGTACAGAAACGTGAGGTGTTTTAGTGGCGATAACAGTTCCAGATAGCGTAGTAGGTAGAGAGCTAGAGGTTGAAATGCTCTTGGCTATTTAAGCGAGTCAGTACTAACAATAAAGTGGTAGTAGAACGTTTAAGGCGTATGCGTATGATTGAAGTTTGTAACTAAAGCTGCGCGAACACGAGTTTTCCTGCTATAGAGACAATTCTCTGTGGGCTTTATCATTCTTTTGTAATTAATTGCGATATCCATTACACTGGGGAACGTATGAAAATTATGTGTATCGAATCCGTTCTGCTTACAGAATTTGGTCCACCGTTCTATACAAGGCCCTTTGGGTATACCTGGCTGACTAGTTAGATCCTTTTCCCACTACAACGCAGCATGGTAAGTTTGTTCTACTGTCGCAGTAGTAGCGCCGATATATGTACTGGCATATTGACCAATCTACGTCGGTTTCCTTTAAATCCTCGCACCGGCGCGCAAAGGAGCTTTCTTTCATGCAATATCGTTATATGCTCCGCTATACCTGTACGCATAAAGGGAACCCATTGAAGGGTGGAAGTAACGATTACGCTATATTGAGACTTCAAAGCGACTGGTCGTTTAAGGGAAATTGTAGAAACGTTATTCATCCCTCGCATGTTATAACATTTAATATCGTTACGTCAACTCTACATGAAGCGATTGTAGCTGCAGTAATCAATCAGACCCATTTAAATTTCCAATCATACATCGCGCGAGAGAGTACGTAGCGTCATGGTAGGTCGCGCGTACCGTAAGGCAGGTAACAAATCTTACTGAAAAAAAAACTGAAGGAAAGTTGAAGACAAGTTTAACATAATCTGGTGATCGTTAGGAGAGCAGATTCTTAAGGATGACAGTCTTGACGGCTTTAGTTCACTTGTCGAGTTTCGCGGCTCACTGACTGTTCGCGGATAAAAAGTGTCATCCCCTGTAAAGCCTACGCGACAGCCCTATTGTAGCCCTTTGGCGTACTCGACCATTCCTGACGTTCCCCTTACAAGTCGCCAGCCACCGTGACCTATCCTAACCGTGAGAGCAGCCTGCACCGCCGAGACGTCGCACAGCTGCAGTTATATGCCTCGGGCACGAAGGGCTGCTTAGGTCACGTTACGTTACCGCACATTGCCCAGTCTGCTTTGCGCGTATATAGCTTCTCGTCCGGCCACGGATATCCATGCGACTGATTGATGTGTCTCGCTGCGTCGAGGCGCGTAATGCCTACATGGCAAGGACTGTCGCTGTCAGGAATTCCAAGAGAAATTGGTTACTCCCGTGGCACACAATTTTGTCTATGACGTCGTCGCATACCTTTCAGTCTATTTATCGGCCGGGTACTTTATCGCGCGGATAGATTGTTTGAGGTGTCAATGGAAATTTGACGCTATTGAACGTCGTTAAAAGGGCAGCGAACGGCAGGTCAGCGCAGTGGGAAATCACCTAGCGGTAGGGACATTTATTTTTCCGCTGTTAAAATATAAACATTTGCGCGGCGAAATTGCTCGCGGATATCACTACGGCGAATTTAACTTTTAAATTCCGGATAACTAATGTATGTATTAGGGGTACTGGCCGCGGTGGCCGGTTTAACGCGATAATCCGTTACCGATTCATCTTCATCATTTTCGCATTGGCATTAAGAGGGTGGATGATTCTGATTTAAGCATCGACGCTGCACAAACAGCGATGCGTGCTTCTTGTTCCGTGAAAGAATGCGCTTAATGCGATTCGTTCGGCTCGCTCTTTCGACGCGGTTGCATTTCGAAGGAATAATCGGGACGGCAGGCGCCGTTATAAAACGCGTGGGAAAGTGGGTCGATTAACGCTTCGCCCTCGACATGCGTGGTTATTTCGCTCTTCCGCCGGCAATTGATAAGGTTTCTCGGCAAACGAGAAGAATCTGTCGCTGTGTACCCAGACGGGGTGAGATGCAGCGTGAAAAAAAAAGCACGGTCGAAGTTTGAACGTCCTGCGGGGGTCGAAGGTAGCAGCGTTCTCCTCTCGCATCAGTGGCACATATACAGAAGGGGTAGGCGTGGCACTCACCGCTGCCCCGTTGGATGCTTGCGCGTGCACAGGACATAAAGAGAGAGAAAGGGAATGACAGGGTGAGAACGAGAGGGAGAGAGAGGGATGCTGTGCGTGTGTGGTAGAGAGATCAGCGGGGAGGGAGGGAGAGAGAGAGAGAGAGAGAGGCTGAGAGCGATAGAGTATATGCGATGGCGGGTGGAAGGGAGAGAGTAAAGTGAGCGAGAGGATCTAACGCGTGAGGGATGAGAGGGAGAGGGAGAAAGGATCAGCATGCGTGAATGTACGAGTAACGGAGAAAGAGAGAGGAATGCTCAGCGTGCGGGAACGAAACGGAGAACGGAGTGAGATCGGGTAACAGAGAGAAAGATCATCTTCTGGTCCTGCCGGAGGAAGAGAAAGAGCATGACTGAGGGAGAGAACGGGGTTGCTTGGGTGGGGTGAGAAGAGGGAGCGAGGGAGTGAGTTGGTGGTGAGACTGAGAGGGAGAGAGTGCGAGGGAGAAGGACGGAGACAGAGAGCGAGACAGGTCGGTGGTTTCAGTCACCGCCCGATCCTCGGCGCGCACGGTTTTCGAATGGGTGTTCTTCTCGTTCTGCCAGAATGGTCGAGCGAATCGTCATCGGTATCGACGGACTCGAACTAATAGCATGGTAATGCGCGAGCATAGTCGAAACATTTTCCGCTGCCGTGCAAAACCGCGGGAGAAAAATTAGGAGGACGCTAATGGTGCGAAGAAACGCTGGGTGCAGTTGCGAGCAGAGACAGTTGTGTGCGGGCATTTACTGTTTTTCGTCTGCAGAGAGGGTGGAATGGAAAATGACGCTGAGGCGCAATAAGGCGGACGTCAAATAAAAATTTGCCCACGAGCTTTTCCGTGGACTTCTTCCCGAAAGCAGGATAAAGGGAAGGCAGTTTCGAAGGCCCTCTCATCGTCTGGTGCGATTTGCACACAATTCCTTTCGTGTTCAGTGCTTCGAGTGTTGTCGGTTACCCTCCTTTGTAACTGTGTCAATCGTTTCGTCGACACGGAATCATGTAGACAAGGAAAACGAGACGCGAGTGTCGGTTCGACTGTCTCGTAAAGATTCAGGGACTGAGCGTGCATTTCTTTCGAGGATTAAAAGTTCGGTCTCGTTGATTAAAGTTCCACTCTTGAAGAGCGAGTTGACCGATGGTGCAGATTATACCTTTGAAGTTTCTCGTGTAATGCGCGCACACCGGCCGTTGCTTTCACTCCTCGTTGCCAGCTTCATCTCGACGAAACCATGAGCCCCGCATACAAAGCGACGAAGAAACTTTAGGTGAGTTGAACTCTGTGATTGAAATCGATTCCATTTGTTTGAGCGAGCCGCGTGACATCGAAACGCCGCAGTTGCGTTCTGAAAAAAAAATTGGCTCTAGAACACAGTGACAATTTATCGAATCTCGATTTGTGACGTGCAAGAAAAGTTCTGACTGAGTTGTGCGATCGTGCATTATTCGACATAGCCGGCATGGATGCTCGAAAATTCATTTATCATGGCAGACCACTTGGCATGGTTACTCGAACAACCTAACTGCACCGACCGACAAGCGAATGGCCCAGCTTTGCTCTCTCGGTACGATTGAAATTTCATGTAAGCGGGGCATTAACTCATTCATGATGCCGATATCCGTTAATTGTTCGGAGATTGCGCGTTCACCATGTAACAGATACGATAAAGTTTCAAGAGCCACGATAAAATTTGCACCGTCGTTGACATTTTTAGAGCACCTACACCAGAGTTTGGAAGCGTTCGATATTGTGGAATGACGTTATATTTTTCGGTAATCACTGATGAATTATGCTTCGTAGTAGCCGCGGGACTGCCTGCCCGTTGAACTCTCAATTTTCAGTGCTCTATTTTGAGCGCAAATTATCCCTTGTCAAACGATATAAGTCCGACGCAAAACAAAATTTTGAACTTTATCACATTTTTTTTGGTCAAATGTAGTCCATTTTCGATAGTTAGCTCTGTATGGAGGTGGTATTTTTAATCAAGTTAAATAACTATTATTTTACGTAACAGTTAACGTGTTCAAACTAACAGCTATTCAATTAAAACTAGCTCCGCTTAACTGGCATCGATATTACTTGAAAATACTTTTCTTTATCTCTTATCTTCACGGTACTAACAATAAGACGTAAATTCACACTTGGGGAACGTGTTTGCGAAACCACAGGTAGTTTTTGCGTGATTCTAGTTAGCTTGGTTTGAAACAATAAGAGCAAGTTTCATAGTCGATTATTTTCACGAGTTCACTAGCCACGCGATGCGAACCCACTTATGACCTTCGCGATATACCACGCCATAAGCCTTAACTAAATTCCGTATAATGTTCCCGTGTCGTCGAGGGTTGTCTACGTGAAACCAGCATGTAACGCAATTCGAATCATTACAAAACGTAGTGAAAGCGATAGTAAATATTTGACAGCGCCCACTTCCACGCAATGTTTACGAACGAAACCGGTGCTTACAGTTGGTAGATAAATAGAATAACATGTACATTGTTGATAATTTGCTCTTGGTGCATCTCCGTCTCTGTTTGAATTTGTTTGTCGCGTCCATGTAAAGCGTGCGTTTCGTTATTTGAGTACATTGGATAAGGTATGCCTTTATAAACTTTAAATTGTTTTATGATAATGCGGAATGGGAGGAGACACTTGACGTGCGCGTTTGCAGAGATATTGCGGAGAAATCGTAATTTACATTCAAGAGCCAAAGTTCCATCCGACACTTTGGTAAGTCAAGTTGTATGATGATTCGGCATCACCATATCGTCGGGGGTTGATTTGGCATACTGATCGTTCAGCAACCGTGTTATGACAGTCGTAACATTGCGCGTGGCGAAAAGTTATGAGCTTACTTACTGTGGGCGCAAGCGGCACTTGCGATATACATGTTGCATCTGAGCAAAGAGATGAAGACAGAGGGGGGGATGGGTCGCGGGGTAGTTGGGTGGGGACAGGAGTAGGTCCACAAATTCTGATTAACGCACTGTGCGCACGAATGTCCAAACAAGCCGATTATACAGTCGGACTAATGGAAGCTGTGTCGAATTCTGCTCCACGGAATTGGTTCGCCGCTCCCGTACGAATCTGTAATTCCGCCAATCATTGTCACATTTGACCTTTCCGATTGGCCGGCAGAAATAATGATTTACCTCTGGCGCCCGCTTAAAAACGTCGCCGGGCGCGACGTTTTTAATGTGCGCCGACTTGAAAAGTCTTTATGCGGTTTTTAGAAGACCCTCGCTCGGACTAATTAGATTTCTCGCCGCGGAAGGCACCGCTCGAGATGGCGAGTGGGGATGTACGGATTAACGGTGTCACTCATCTTTTCTTACTCTCTTCATCCCCATTCGTCGCCGAGATAGTTCAGAAATTGCTTGCGCATTTTTGGTCCTCTAATTGGCGTGGCGCGTTATACACGCTATCTGGCGGATTAAACAAAACGTGAAAAGACTGTTACTTATAATTTAAATAAGCCGGCGCCATCCAGGTAGTCTAATATTCGTTTGAATTATGCCGGAGATAATGACGTGGTGCTTTGTATAAAATATTGGTACTACGCCACTCGCGAGTGCGGGTATATTTTCATACATTTCTAATTGCTGTAGCAAATGTTGCAATAAAACGTAGGCGAGGGACAAAAGCAGCACGTGAACCTTCCGAAATATTTCCTAGTTTTCGTTTATCGGTCGCTTAACTGAATTCCCCTTCCGATTGATACAAATATGCGTTCGTCCGGCGCGGAAATTGACCTACTTGAGGGTAACTTCGATAGTCCCGACGGGGGAGATGGGTATCCAAAAAACTTTACGAGTAATGATTTTCTAAGCTGCAGAGCGACGTAAACAGAATTGAGAAATTGTACATGACTGCCGGTGCCAACGAACTTGAACGCTCTCTCCGCTTTTCGCTGACCAGGGAATTTCGGTACTTCAAATGATTGTTAGAATTTTCTTAAGGCAGATTAAATTGAGAAATTGACCGTCGTTCCCTTTCTCTTGTTCCTCGCTGAGTACAGACTGTCACGCTCCTCCAGAAAGTTTTGCCGATAATTCGATCAAAAGCTCGTTAACTATTGGAAAACTCGTGACATTCCGATAATATCATTATATGCAAGTCTTAATTACTTTTTGTCACAGATGAGAATCGTGTTTCTCTTTCTTTACAATTCTCTTTACCTCGACGACTTCAGACGAATTAAATCTGTATCGCAGAGGCAATTCGTTTCAATGAAAAACAATCGCGCTGGTAGGGTCGGGAGGATCGGGTCGGCTCGATGGCCGTTATTACACGTGTTATTTGGAGAAGAGAGCAGTGGAAACTGCAGTGTAGACCGTCCCGCGCTCCCTTTCTGCCTCGCAGCCCCACCCGATTCGTATTACCACCAATAATTTGTAACGGTATGAATTATGCATGACTCTCTGTCCGATAGATTATGCATTGTGGTTTAGCGGCGTAAAACTCGGGAGAATATAATTTTGCGGAACATCCTGGGGAATCAGGAACATTAATTACCTCTGTAATTTTATGGTGCACGAGTAATACACGCATGGCGCGTGCCTATTATTGTTCCATTAGCGTTTTGATGTAAGCCGAACCAACAAATTGTGCGATGAATCATTTCGGGCTTGCCATTTTCGTCGCGAAACATGGCTCGCTTCCCGGTATGTGTTATGTCAAAACCGCCAGAGCTATTTAATTCACTATCTCCTCCCGCTCTTTAGCTGTCGATGAAATCGCGGAACGCCGGGACAGAATTTTTCCCTCGGAGACTTCATAACGAAATTCTCCCGTGCGAATTCATACAATTTACACCGAACCGTTTACAAGATGTTCACAGATATTCTTCCAGCGATTTTCGCATACACCCGATATTCCGCGAAGGATGAAATTTCACGAGATTGCCATTGCGAATTCAGGGGAATTTCGATACAATTCTCATCATTCGAAACACCGGCGCAGTGTAGATTGTAAATAGATCCCAAATTGAAGTTCGCGTCTGGTATTGCATTTTGAGATTGAACTTCCAGTGAACTTGCCGCTGCAAGGAATGGGGAGGTTCGTCTGCTGTGAACTCTAATTAGTTTATCAAGGACCGTTACCTTCCTGTAGCTACCCAAAGCCTAACGTGCATGCCGCTGTATAAGCAAATAGCCTTGGCTCCACGCTGCCCGGCTACTATCGTTCTTAAACCTGTACAAATTCAGTTAACCAAGTCGAACCGGAAAGCACGTAACACTGCGCTGCCGGCAAGCGCATCTCAGAAGAACCGCAAGCACATTAATATTTATGAATACTCCCAGAAATTTGCCAGAGATTTTGCACTTTGGCGTGAGATTACGCGACGGGGGTTGCTGAAAAATGAAGTGAGCGCAGGACGCCCTTTCGTTGAGCGTGAAAACAGACGTCGCTGCAGCACAAAAGTCAGCGCGATCGTTCTGCCGGAATCTTAATTTTTTATCCCTTGCATCCGGCGGGCGGGTATATGTACTTTCTTTTTTTATCGCCGCATGTGTGTATGTGACTCGCCGGCCGCACCGGGTAAATATATTCTTCAGCCGCCGCCGCCGCCGCCGCCGCCGCCGCCGGTGGCCGCGACAAGGTCCCGTGAATTTTCGTCCGCCTCACCTTCCGCGAGCCGCACTGAAAGCGCGGGCGTGCGCGAGGACATCTCCGACCCCTTAGCCAGCCCTCGCCACCCACCACTCCCCACGTAACCTCCGCACGAACGCGAAGACAGTTTATACGTCATAAAATTATTCCTGGATATTCTTCTTCGTGGAAACAAGGTAATATTTCGCCTCCGGGCGTAGGAGAGTTAGCTCTCTCCGGCGCAACCAGACCAAAACGCCACGGGGAAGCCAGTCGGCCGGGTCACGCTCTGGATTTATCACTACGTAGGTACTTCTTGCCACCGAACTGCACACTTTGTGCACACACACGCTTCGCTGACGCCATTTTCTCTCTCTCCCACTCTCCCTTTATTCCATCCTGGCCCCGTACTGTCGGACCTTAAACTTCTTCACTGGTATTTATACCAATTTAGCCTGTTTCACGAAAGCGACTATCAGCGGCTAGCCTAGCCGATAGGATTGTGAAGCGCGCGTCTTTTTCACCTCTCGTCGGAAAACGCTGGCCACATGTGTCTTTTTTTCCACCTCTTTCTGCACCAAAAATTTACCAGATCCTTTTTTTTTTATTTTTTTTTGTTTTTTTCATTGTACCTACAAGCGCTCGTACGTTTATGTGTTTGCGCATGTGCTCGAGAGTACGCGCGTTGATTACTGTTGCGGTTTTGGCTCGTTTCCCCGTATAATCTCTCGCTAGAATTTTTGCGCGCGTTAGTGCGTGCAGCTTTGGGCACGTTTGCAAAATGTCTACATTTGTTTTTCTGCTACCCGACTGACTGCGCCGTAAATTTACAATTTTCCACTAGGAACTGCCGACGATGGCCAGGCGTTTTGCGGGCTGTAAATTTGTCGACACACCGCGTATGTGCGGAGACCTTAACTTCAGACGTCGATTCTGTTGTAAAAGTTATCGTTTGCAGTACGAGATATTTCCCCCGTGGGCTATCGCGGCACAGATATTTACATTTATATAGAAAATGTTGATCTCGACGAGCGTTAGGTTCTGCCGATTTACTCAGTCTCTGATTGGAAGCAGAGACGCTGGTCGAATCGCCCGTCCCGCGGAAAGTAGGGTCGACGCGTTCGCGTTTTGACAGCATGGTTGTGTCTAGAAGCAAGATCGAGAAAAAAGGACAAGTTTGAGCCGTCACCGGTGTAACGGATCGCTGCGGTTACGGTGGTGCAAGAGTAACGTGCCGTGCACGGGAACACCCAGAGTTCCCGGTTCAAATCCGGGTCGTTCTAGGTATTTGTCACGAAACGAGTAATTTACGTGTGACTCCCTCCTTTGTAACACTTTCGCGCGGTTGATAAATCAAGTGACCAGCGACAATCGTGAAATCCGCGTCGATAACGTGATATATACTCCCTCTTTCGATGACAAATTAATATCCGTCGAAAGGAAGGCTGGTGCAGACGGATCAAATTAGACGAACGATTCGGCGCAGGCGTCTTCCCGAGTAACTCTCGGGAGAACTGAGACTTTTTTCCTTATTTTTTAACCGATATCAAAATTCCTTTCATCAGATGTTAGGTGTTAGGTTCCCTAGTTTCCCGCATTACCTCGCCTTCATCCACTTCGGGCCAGTGCATCCTCGATTATTGTAGGGTTGTATGCACGCCGTGTGTGCCTGGGAAAACTGTTCCGTAACCAGATTTTTCATTCCGGTTAACCTCTTTCACCTGCCGACGACAGGATTATATTCCGCAAAGTGTCCATTGAGTTTCGAACTTGCACATTTTGAATCCGTCCACGCTCCAATTCCAGCGCGCGCGCTTAGTCGTCGCGAGATTGCCGGACGCACCCGCGGGATTATATCACCTTTTCCTTTTTATCTTCATCGAGATCTTATTCCCAAGACAAATTGTAGGACGTTGAGAATGTTCCTCGTCCCCCGGGCTTTCGGCGGAAGTTGTGGCCGACCCACATTTTCTCGCCGCGTGATTATTCGATCGTCACCTTGCCGGTGAGAAAATTTTTGCCACGATATCGGCAAGTGTTTTCGGAACGATCGCGCGATAAAGGTTGCCGCGTTCGACTCGTCCGTCCATATGACATATGACGTCTAGGCTGGCACGCGCAGATAAAAGAAATGACGTGCAAGCGGCACACGGGCGAAGCGGAGGAAGTTTCGGGAAGGAATAAAATACTACGATCGTACGTTTATCGCTCCGCTAAAGATACGTATCGGGAGGGAGTATAAAAATGAACGATGACGATAATAAAGTCTAGGAGACGGGTTCCGCCGTTTATTTGCTCGAGGGCGGCTTTTAAAGGTGCGATTTTTGCCACCCTGTCGCGAATATTGTTACCGCGGCAAGAAAAAAGATAGTGAGGGAAGGGGGAGAGGGGGGCGACTGTTAGTGAAGGTGAAACGACGGGGACGCGATATTTATGAAAGGAGGCGGACGCGTAATGGCGTGGGTTGACGGCTGCAGATGCGGAATTTAGAACCAGACGGTACAGTAAAAAAATTAGAAATGCCCCGTGGGCTCTTGAGACAGAAATGATTTCAATCGTGCAAAAGCCACAGACATTGCCCGTTAAATCCGAGAAAATCCGGTATTTTAAATGGCGCAACTTGCGTCGGCGGGCGCTTACGAAGGATATTCTCAAAATTCATGTTGTCGCAGTATTTGCAACCCTTCCAAAACATCGGTTTATGATCCTTTAACATCGCATTGTGTACGGATCCAAATTATGGAATACAAAGTAACTTATAATATATTGTGATGCATCGCGATGCGCATACCCGCCCGACATGCTGTCGTGTACCGTTTATTACTACTCTCCAACCGTACATATGATTGTCATGCGCGGAAAGTTTAGTGCATAATGTAATTCATTACTCGGGTAATTCGCCGCATTTTCCCCATACTCCGTTTTATTCAATCCTCGGTTAATGTAATGGAATATATTTACATAACCATTAGTTAGGACAGGGAATTATCCATTATCGGATATCGGCTATTGTTAGAATTTTCAAAATCATCATTCGCTGAACGTTTTAGTTGACGAACCTGTAATTTGATATCATTCTAAATTCAGTGCACTCTCGAACTTTTCAGGTATTCCTGTTTGGGTGATATGTCTATTATGCTGGCATTAACAAAATCATGAAGCCAATGGCTACTTAGTTACTGTAGTTAAACCTGAAACGCCATTACGTAGTCTGATAATGTCCCTGGTGAGCGATGGGAAAATGTTTTTTCGTTTATTCTCCATCGGATGGAAAATCAGCCTTACATGTGAATCGATTATCATTTAATCTCTCGAGAATTATTTGCAGAAACTTAATATCTTCCGCGGATCAAACATTAATATTGACGAACCCAAGACCAGAACGATGAACTTCCTTTTGGAGGATTCTCAAACGTACTCACCCTCTCGCCTCCAGAGTTATTGATTATCGCAGCGCTAAAGCTTCAATTTCCCAAATAGAATGTTTAAATCAATATAGCTTTCTCCAAGTTCACAGACGTCTACGCGTTAAATCCGATTAAGCGAAGGTTTCACGCCATTTGTCGCGTACAGCTATCTCTATTTACGTTCGGTATTTTATACAGTCCGCCTCGCGTAAGAACAGATGGCGCATATCCTGCAGTGTCGACATAAATTCTTCTATCTCAAACATTACAGATTATCTCACATTACTCTCACCGTGTATTCAGCGGAGAAGCTTGTATGGATGTGAACATAGATGTCACTCGACGACTCGATATGAAGAAAGTATGTCAGTACTGCTAAAGTAATATTCGCACTTAGTCTACGTACCGAGGAACACGCGCGTTCTGTTAATTGAAGTGCCCTCAGTGGCGATTTGCGAGTTAGCTCCATAGTCCGCGTATTCGTACGGCATTATCTCCGTCACATTAATACCAGCCGATCTCAAACTCCGGTACTTCCGCGTCAACTCCTGATCTCTAGGCGAGTCTCCGGCGCGGCACGAATCGGGTCTGGCCAAGTTCACTCTCGCGGCGGTATAATGCCATGCCGATAAGACTAATGTAACTTGAGTCACGTAGCCTCGCAGCACATTCGGATATCTAAGATGACTTACCCGCGTATATTGGAATCCGAGAGCTATATACCGAACGGTATACATGGCGACTCGTGGTACGTCGGCAACCGCCGGGCGTCGGCGTCGGCGTCGTGGTGACATTATGCCGAGCAGATTCTCCGCTGCGCACATATACATTTTAGCGAACGGATAGTCATTTGACGTGGCGCATCGTAAAGCCTCGGAGATAGGATGTATCACCGGCGATTTGTCTCGGCGGCGCGTGGCGTATCCATCCGCAAAAGCGGTGCATAAAAATATCATCTCCGTCTTCGTGGCTACCGTGCAGAGACGTAAACGGATCGGGCAGCGCTCGGCAGAGTTTCGCTGGAATATCGCGGAAGAGAATCGTCGTTTGGCGAAAAAGTTTCTAGCGAAGCTTCGCTAGAAAGTCACGAAGCGATTCTTCCGACGATTGGCCATTTCGCGAGCGGGCCACCCCTATTGCCAACTCACTTTTTCTCGTATCCGCGTGCACTGCCGAGGAGAGCAGCAGAAGGTCGATTTCGGGGGTAAGGAAGTGGAGTACAATGCCGCGGCAAATGATGCTGCCCGTCTATTCGGTCGTATAATAAGCTTCATATGCAGGAAGTGGCATCGAGCCTCGTTGGATTGACGATGCCACGTGCAAGCGCCGCATCGGAAATCTCGAGGAAACGCGGCCACTCGGCTGCGCGAGGATTCATTTCGAATGGAAATGGGATACCACCGCGCCGTGGCCAATGTACAGCTCTGACAGGCGGCTTACAGCGGTTCCGGCTCCGTGTTTACGAGTACCTATCCGATGGGGATGGGAGAAGTGCAGGGACGAAACGAACAAAGAGAGAGGGGTTAGGGAGGGAGAGAGGACGAAGGTCCACGCTTCAATTCACGTTCCCAGAGTCGAAGCGCTGGACGTCGGGATGCCTCCAAGTTGTTCGTCACGGCGTCCACTGCCGAAAGTTACGGCTAAGGGAGACAAAGAGAGGGTGGAGTAGACCGCAAGGGGGTAGCTCGTTTAATTGGAAAGTTCCTCGTACGAGTGTGAACGAAAGAGTAGACTTGTGTCTTCCTAACTCTTTGATTTTCAACCGCGAAAAGGCAACTGACTCGAAACAGATTCTATTTCCTCCTCTCCGGACGTTGTCCCGCTTTTCACCGTTCACCGTTCACCGGCGATAGCTGCTTCCGCGACGTGCTCTGACATTTCTAGCCGCCTCTCATGAATACTTTAGTCGATTCTATTAAGAAACAGCCAGCCTGTTCATTGTACGGGCTAATTCGCTTTTCCATACGACAGCGTACCTATATCTGCAGTCTTTCAGTCAAATCTCGGATCGTAAATTCGCAATACT
Organism: Priocnemis perturbator; assembly: GCA_963942575.1. NCBI lineage: Eukaryota > Metazoa > Arthropoda > Insecta > Hymenoptera > Pompilidae > Priocnemis > Priocnemis perturbator. The sequence continues at coordinate 8,387,304 of OZ012649.1, read as the reverse complement.
GAAAGCTCGTGGAAAAGTCGAGTCGAGGAAGTGTGTACCTATCACCGATATTTCCGCGGAAAACCTGGCCCGACAGACAATGGGCGGCTGTAATTAAAACGTCGAGCGACAACCGGATGAAATCTTCGTTGATCTTTGACAGAGATAAGCGACTATCCTTTTATTTACCATTTCACGGGACAAAGGTGCTAGTTCCGCCGCGTCGCGTTCAAAAGAGTTATTGCAGTTCCAATAGCTCTTCACGTCGGTTCTCATATTTTCGGCGGTCAGAGAGCGGCGGCGCAGTGGTACGATTAAGCTGACCGGCAGCGGCAGCAGCAGCAGCAGCAGCGGCGGCGGCGAACAATGAAATGCTTCGTGAAATCTATGCGGTCGACGTTTGCCGTGCTTGTTGCGAGAGGTTATAAGTTATACGCCGCTAACGTGCGCCGGCCGGCGGGGGTGCTAGCTTGGATCCCATCCAAATTCGCCAGATCATAACAGTTCGATACTTAACGCGGCCTGCGGACCGCCCCACTCATCAATATATCTCCCTCGTCTCAATGACCCTCTTCTTCGAGTGGTTATCAATTATTTTACCCCGCATATGGTTGTCTAGCCGCAACAGCGCGTGCCTCGGCTTTGCGGGCTTCGTTTGCACGTAATGTTGACCGCCAAATGTGGCTCCGATCAAGTTTTCATTGTACGCCGGCGACATATGGATTCGAGTGCGGCAATTTATTTTATTGATTGTCGGCCGATCAATTAATAGCGTGCACGCGCGATTTATTAGCCGAGTAACGGTAGCGATGTTGAGGAAAAAGTCCGATAAAACAGTCACGTCGGACGCCCTGCCGTTGGGGCTTTTTAACTCGTGGAAAAACAGCGCGCCTATGAAAATATACGTTCGCGCAGAGAGGTGCGCTCTTCCTGTATGCACACGCGTGAACGAGCAGGCATGTCGTTACGCCCCGTACGCGGCGTACGCGCCCTTTTGCAGTCCGACGAGTGGATTTCATTGTCGATTTCAAAGCGGGTTTACACTGTAGCAGAATCAATAGGGTCGGCGTAGTGCACGCTGCATCAAGCTGTGCGTGGGGGCGGTCTTTGAATTGTCAACAAACCTACCGTAACCGCAACACGCACGATGCCGAGCGATCGGCGAGAAAAAAAAAACAAAAATTTTTATTTCTGTCGCGTGATTCACGCCATTCGTCCGCGGCACATGTTGCGTGTCTCAAAAACGGATCTGCTATTTCGCGGTGTTACGGAGGATCTGCCGATCGAATGTTCACCTTCGGCCAGCGACACATCGCGCGCTGACCACGGCAAAGCGGTTTTCGTAGCCATATTCGCTGCGGGTTTAATCGCGTTCCACTTCGTTATTTTTCCACGTTTCCGCGAAACATCTAGCCCAGCACATTCGATTTGAATGAGCATTTAATGAGGTTCTTTTATGATAAAAAGATATCGCGGAACGCCAGTAATTCTGTCACAAAGGTAAACTCTCAAAGGTACTTTTTAGCGATGGGACAAATTTGAAATTTCGCCGTTATTCAAATTTACCACTGCACTGATAAATAACGCAATTGGGTGAGATACTAGTGAGTGACACGGTATTTGCGGTAGGTCGTGTATTTGGGGCGAAATGGCGCGGAAGTGAAAGCAGATAATTGACAAGAACGGAAGCCCCTGTAATTAATGACGTCCAATTGAATTGGGATGTTCAATTTGTAAAATAATTTTCCAATCAGCAAAACTTTGCGACCTGCCTTCTAATCGCGCGACAACAAAATTAGAGATTGCAATTTAAAAATTTGCATTTCATACCGTTTCTGCAATGGGGAGAAGAGAGAGAATAACAATTTGATTGAAATGCTAAATTACAGTTTGATTAAAATGCCCCTGCATTTACATGAATTGCATCGCTGCTGTGCGTATTTATTTTCGAATTACAATTTCCATGAGAGATCGATTGTATGTATGTCGCGCACGTAAAGTTCATATTTTATGCGTTTCCCGACGGCCGGTTTCTTAGACCTTGGATACATCTCGATAAAGTATTTCCTTCCGATCGAAAGGGGACAAAATCGGAAAGAGAGACTTTTATGCGACGACGAAGCGTCGACGTGACACGTGTACGTTTATAACCCTCCTTTTCAGACGACACTCATAAAAACCGTTTCTCTTTATTCGTTCTCCATCCTGTCCCACGCGCGGTTAGAATCCAAAAAATCCACGTTCTCTGCATAAACTTTTCACCGGCGAACGTTATAGCGACATACACAATTGCCTCTCTCAAATTTATCGCGTACCGAGATTCAATAGTGGATGGATGACACCGTGGAATGGACTATCGGAGAGGTAAATTCGTAGGCGTTCACTGCTTTAGAAAACCATGAATATTTTAGCAATCACTGTCATTCTGCTGTCAGATCAGTGATTTGTTCAGGATTCAAATAAGATAAGATATGAAAATGCAAGTTAGAGATGTCTTGGCACTATCTTTCATAACGTCTGGTGTATGTAAGAAGATGGACTTTTCGTGACTGCGTCTGTATCTTTCCTTTCTTGGCATTTTCTTGGCTAGAAAGAACCTGCATCGCCTAAGCTCTTTCGTGCAGGTAATAAAAGCCGCTAAAAAACGTACGGCAGTGCAAATGGAAAATACATTGCGAACACTGTGAAATCATCAAGACGAACGGAAAATTGGTCGTACGTCACAGGAATGCTGGCTCGACATGACGTACGAGCAATCAATGGGAAGTTCTCGGGAATGTCAACCCCGCTAAAAATCGATTTTTCCTTCCTAAATGATTCCTCTGCACCGGATCAACCGTAATAATTACCGTCATACGACACGTTCCATATAACAATTTATGTTCGATAGCCATTATCTGCCGATTTCACTCTCCTGAATATGCATAACTCGTTAGCTGAATGTTTCATCAAGACTCTAAATTGGGCCAAAATGGTATTGACCCTAATATTCCGACATCAAATCCTGTCGCGTAAAACCATTTTCTCACCTAGTAAATCATAAATTTATCGACCGTAAAAATGACGCGACACGGTATCCGACCATTGACCGGAATCATAAATTGCGGAATAAGGAGCAAGTATATGTATATATATATATATATATATAGAATGCACCTCGCGAGGAAATGGAAGCCCGTAACGGTGAGATTTCACACTTAGCACCGATCGTTTGTACGTTCAATTCTCGATACGATATTTCCGGCAGCCTTGACCGAGCGGTAAAAAAATAACCGCGACTCCGACTTTAATGACGTCGATTCCGACGGAATTTATACGTCGAGCGTGATGCCCAGATACGGCGCTGGCGATATACCGAAATCCGTTTGCCCATGAAACGTAACCGTAACTAGCGTACCGTTACTATCGTGTACATCGAACACATGGTAGTAACGTTAGCCACGACCACCGACACCACCACCAGCCACCGCCAGGACCAAAACGTTTAGCACTAAATCGCATTGCGAGTGTGCACACACGCGCGAGGGCGTAATTGCGTCTACTAATTTCTCATCGCAAAGCAATCCGTGGTTGCCTTCGCTTTATCCCTTGGCTGGCTGCTGCGAGTGCACAGGCTTCGTCGCATTTTCTTGTTACACCATTTCCGATTAGCGGCGCCGCGATATTAGCAACTTTCACGGAACACCGCAATTATAATCGTATGCTCGTGCTCGTTTGTGCGGCGGCTTATACACTCCACTCACATCTCACGTATCGCACTGAGAGAAGAAGATCGTTCGGAATACGTAGCTATCTAGCACCGGCACTTACTTTTATTTCTCGCCGAGAAGTGCACGACCGTCCCGATGGCTTCGAGGAATGACTCGCTCGGCAACGGGCGAAGATAAAAATTTCGATATATCCGGACATTATGTGCCGTGAATAAATTTCGATACGCCTCGCGACCTTTCAGCGTATTTCTCGTGGCAGGGCGTGAATTTAATCCCGAATAATTCAGGGCGCCGAGTGTTAAGTGTAGCGGAGGTGTTTAAGGACGGAAAATCTCGAGACGGGCGAACAATACTTTAGCGCGTATTAACATGCTAAGGAGAATATAATCCCTCTCAGATTTGAAGGTGCACCCGGGTTCGTTGAAAATGTCTTCGCAAGACAATGGCGCTCTCACGGATAGTAATGCGAAGAAAGAGTTTCCCACGTAGCGATTAAAACTGTCCTACTTTTGTGTCGCCGTACTCCTCTCCATTGTACTCTTTTCGCTCGCATCTTAAGAGCTCGGTGAAAGATCAATCGGGAAATTGGAATACCGATGTCGTCGTCGATACATTCCTCCTTCGTTCTCAAATATTTTCGGAGCCCGGCTTTCGGCCTCCATATATGTATTATTCAATTTAGTGTAACTGCGGCCACCCCGAGTTTGCCGAAGGTTTCCGAGAAAATAAGAGCATCTGGCTGGATTGGAATTCGGGCAAAGAGCCTCGTCCCGGTCTTTGTAGCCTCGCGATACGCTGCTCTACCTCCGATGATACGCCTGAGCCTTATGTTTCCGTGGATTCCCTTCTCTTCGTTATGTCCGACGCTGTTCAGTGACGCGTACCGAGCGCGAGGGTAGCGCAAAAGCTGCCAATTATTTTACGGTTCAAAAAGAGATCGATCACCGCCGATTACCCCGACCCTCATTGCGGTAATGCCCGAGTGTGAAGAGCGTGTCCGCCCTCTGTGTACGCCATTATTTAAGCTCAACGTATTCGGCACCGACTCAATAAAGATCTCCGCCACGGTGTTACGCGAGATAAATGTTGTACCAAAATTACAGTCACGCAGCTGACCTCGTCCCGAAAGTGCCATACATTTTGCGAGCTCCGGCCAACACGCCAAAACGTTGTACCCGCCTGGCGGAACATGAATGCGCGAAGAACGACGGATATCATATCCGCGCCGAATCACATTTCTATCCACGAGCAACAAAGTAACCATGACTATCTCAGCGTTCGAATGAAAATTTGCCGGTGTTTTTCGAAAGGCGCCTAATCGGGGTCGTATGAAGGAATTGAGGCGTTCCTTGCTCCGTGTTGCGTCTGCAATACCTGTTATCCCCTTCGTATGAAACACGGCAATTGTCTTATCTTCAGCGTCGGCGTCTAGACGATAGCCGGGTATCACTTGATACGGAATTACATTGTTCCATTTGGTACGTATCAGGTGAAGCCGAAGGGGTTTCGGCGTGTGAGAATTCTCGTGAACGTTCAGTCGGATTCTCGCCGTCGCCGTCGCGTCGGGGAAAAATGGCTAATCGAGTGCCGGGAAGGTGGTGCGAACGTGTGGTCGCCACGCGGAACGGTATAACTTTGCCTATGCATTCTCCTTTTATGCGCGAACTTCGACACGGCACTGCTGGAAAATTGATATTACGCGATACGGTATTAGATCGTTTTCCCCGATGCAACGTCGCCGTCGACAACTTCGATTGCCGAGCATTTCACTAACTCTCGCCTCTCGGGAGGATGAATTTCGTTTTGCGAATCACGTTTCTCTATCGTAACGCTCTGCCGGAAGAACGGTTAATCGAGCATCGCCGGGAAATAGCGAAAAGGCGTTGGCGCGATTCATAATGGCCACTCCGACTCCCCCGATTGCACCCTTCCGCGAGTCACTTTTTGCCGCCTCCGGGATGTGTCGCGACATGCAAAAAGGAATTAAAAAGTGCCATTTCTTTTGTTCAGCGCGGACAGTTATAATTTCCGAATGCGAAGAAGCAAATGTTCCCGGCGACGCTATTCGAAGCGGGTGATAAAGGAAAAATTCAAAATTGAGTTAAGGACGGAGAAGAACATCTGGACATGGGAAAAACGGGTGACGTGGAAAATTCACACATTCCCCCTGAGCGTACTGGCTCACGGCTTCGGCGCCATTAGCTACTCTAACACATGGTAGGTCGAATAACGAAATTTGGACGGACGAAACGCGACAATTTGGCCGCGTCGACCGATACGCCGTGTGCGTCGCTCGAACGGGGTTAGGTATTTTATGAGACGGAATCAAATTGTTCTACATTAAATGCATCGGGCGAGACTTGGACTGCATCCGCGAACGCCATCAGCTGGGAATGTGTAGGTATATTTGCTGAGCACGAGGAGCGACGGCTAACCGTGTGTAATAGAGGAGGGAATAGTATGAAGGAGTTAGTACGGCGGAGCAGTGTAGGAGAGGCGCACTGATGCCATAACAGTAGCTGTGCCACGGTAATGTATACGCGTCACTGTGCTCGTAGGGATATAAGGCAGGCAGAGATCACGTATCCTACCTCGGCACTCGTTTCATCGTGCGTCGTTCAATTTTCGTCGATCACATCTGTAGGCTGTCCCTTTCTATCTCATGCGTCCATTTATTAATCCCCTTTGCACCCCGCCCTGTCCGCCTGCCCCTTCCACTGAAAAGGACAGTCAGCGGCAGTCGGGAGGTCAACATTTTTGGAAGCGTTTGCGGTTCATGAATCGTGGGCTTGGTGTTGCCAGCATCGGTATGCAGCCGATATTTCTCACGGAAACGCACATGCATTTGTTACCTACGAAAGCGGTCAGTTTTTTAAATTTTTCGTCCCCGCCGGCGCGGCATATCTATCTCTTGTTTTAACGATCCTCGGCGTTCACTCAAACGCAGGGAAGTAGACCAATTATATCTCTTCGTTTGCCACGCTATTTCTACTCCCGTTTCCGCCAAGCGCCAGTGGTAAACGATAAATTTGAGCCTGCGGATGCATTATGAAAACGCGTTTTCACTGATGCTAAGAACTCGCTCTTGGCACGTTTAAAACGGTTGTCCGGATATTGAGTTACATGCAGGGTAGTACATGGAATATGCAATTAGGCTTTTCCATTTTGCGCAGGAGCAATCTCCATCTCTCTCTCTCTCTCTCTCTCTCTCTCTCTCTCTCTCTCTCTCACGTCCCTTTTCGTTATGTATGTATACTGACATGCACACGAGCAGACCCTTAAGTACGTTAAGCCATTTTGGCTACTAGTATTATAGTCGATACTTACTGGAGTCTCCAAAACGCTCTTCTAACTACCTCGGCGTAATAACCAACTCCGCCCCTTTCCCCGCTTCTCCCCTCTGCTTTCTGTCTCCCGTCCACTTGCCACGTGAGTTTCGAATGCCCCAAGGGATGCGTCGCAATGCCGGAGCCAGTACTAAATCCTCTGATTTCTTCTTCATACAAGCGTGCACCTTAGGGCCACGCAATTCGAATGAAATTACTTTCATTCGAGTACTTTTCAAGCATCAGCCGGCAACGATGAACGTGTTCTATAGGAAGAAAGAAGGGACGACGAGGAGATAGTAATGGAGGATAAAAAAGGTTGAGGGCGATGACGAAAAATGTCCCCGAGCACGTTTTCTGGCCGCTATTTGAAGCGTCAATCAGAGCATTCAGCCGCTGAATAAATATACTTATAAAGCAAACGTGGCGGAAGCAGGGGGAAAAAGGGAGGACGAAAGTTTCTTGTACTTTGACTCACGCAACTCAATTAGCACGCCCACCCGTGCCACGCACGTTTCGTCGAATAGCTCGTCATTTTTCTTCGTCGACGTACTCTTCCCTCGTTGCCCACCCTTTCTGTTCGCACAATGTGCTCGTCTTTATTAACCCCACCGACCGGCGCTCGCCGGTCTCGTGAAAAATCCTGCACTCCGACTAAATGCCGTGAATGCACATTCAAAGAGAATGCTGTTCTCAATGGCTTAAGCAAATCGGGCGGGAGAAGCTTGGCATAGAAGAGAGACAGCGAGAGAGAGGAGCCTCGTCAATGCGCTGGTTCGAAATAAAACAAGCGCGAGGCGCGTGTTCGTCGCTCGATCCAAATACACATTCCATCGAGCCTGGACAATCGAAAATCGACGCTCATCGTAATTGTTATTAACGAATGGCGCGGGTCGCTCTCGTGACCCTCAACGATTTATATTGCATACATTCCTCCCGGTCCTCTGCTCTTTTACAAATTGGTGGCCTGTAACGGGGCGCATATTGCGCGTCGACGCGGCGGAGAGTAGTCAAATCAAATATCGCTGGGCGATTAACGAGGGAAAATCGCGTGACGCGGTCGAGGAAGGGTGAACGAGAGATTTATATCCAGGGAACAATTTTCGGTGTGCGCGCCTCGCTCGGCCATCATCTTGGCCGGCATCGACGGACATTCGGTCCGGCAGGTTGCGTTTATGAAATCCGTCGAAATCGCCGTGAAAGCGAGGGAAGATAGAGGCGGAGAAGCTCGGCGTAGAGCGTAACGACCCTGCAGCCGGGAAAACCCTTTTACGAGGTAATCCCATGAGCTCTTGACGACTGTTTTTCATTTGAAATCCTGCGACAGATAAAATGCGTATTTACAACCGATATCGAGAGGTTATACCGGCGCTGCTGGCATTCCCGTTGCTAGCGCCGGCCCGCCTATGGTATTTATGGGACAAGCGTATATCCTGGACGCGGAGCTCGTAAATCGATAACCAGTTTTCGGTCGCATCCTCCTCGCCAGGTCGTTTGGAAGAAAATCATTCGATCGTGCGTGGCATGGAAAAAAACAATTTGCGGTTCGTTTTCATTTCTATTTTCCGTCCTAGCCATCGCTAGTATACTCTATTCCCAGTCGAATCTAACGCGGCGATGTTACCGTAACGGCATCGTATCGGATATTTGACAGAACTTGTTGAGGTTGAGGCGAACTTTTTATTTCGATGAACTCGCCGACCATCCCGAGGCACACGGGACTCCGCCTAATTTCAGTTGTTCTGTACTTTCGTTGTTAGCGATCGATGATGCGTGCATTTGCGCCTCGATATTGCGATGCGATTTCCGGTGCGACACTATTTATGTGTCCAGTGTCAGTCGGTGTACGTTTGAAATTTTTTAATTAAAGCGCATGACGCAGCGCCGGCAGGGTACTTGGAGACATTAAGAGGATTACGTGCATCAGAGCCACTTTGCTCTTCCCCCGGCAGCCTGGGGTTTTTAAGCATCGTGCGCTTCATTAGGGATCTTGGACGCGCGGGAAGAAGCGGACGACCCGACGACCGTCCAAAGGGGGCGACGAGCCGGATGAAAGATATAATAGTTATTCGATTTAAAGTAGGCAAGTTTCGCTACCGGTCGCAAAGTTCCCGACAACGGAAGGGGCCCCTGGTACTAAACTTGTTTACACCGGCGGCAACGGCAGAAACTTTTCTGTTAACTTGTCGCGGACGAGCTATTTAGCTCCTTTCCGTAAAGCCAATAATTGTTCTTGTCATTACTCCTGGGATGAAAGCGAGAAGATTCATTTTACCCGTTCGCCCGCGAGAAATCGACAAATCGATGGCTCATATCTACTCTTTTTGCGCCTATGTATATTCTTTTCGCACTCGTGACGGTTTCACTCATGACGATAAATAGTCAAGTTTAGACAGATTACTCGGGTAGCGGTACTAATTTTCCAGCCTCCATCGGAAACAGCAAACGAAGTGAGCTAGATATCAGATGATGAAGTACGAAGTTTTAGGAGGATGAAGTTTCCGTACAAGTACGCGTTTGCGCGCGAGACTTTTGCAACGGCAATAGAGCGATGTATACGCAGAATGAACGTTATGATGGAGTGCGTTTCCGCTACTCTCCTCGCGACTTACTAACGCTAATGCAGCGGATGCAGAGTTTTCTGGGATAAGCTGTTTATCATTATTTGAAAACAGTAGGTAACTAAGACTTTCGTTTTAGCGGGCTCTTTACATCGTGACACTTTAATGCCCGCGCAGAACGGAAAGGTTCTTTGACGTTACATGTTAAGCACCGCAGTCGCATTAATATCCCGAACTTAATGCAACAAAGGAGCACTTAATCCATCGTCGACCCGGTCGAATTGATTTCCAAGAAACGGTGGAAGTGCAGACTTAATGGACGCGCATTAATTTGCCCTCTCCTTTCAGACGTCCATCAATCGGTCGTACGTAGACACGTTAACGATCGCGGCGATGGGATAATATATGACTTTGCACGGGTTGCAATCGTTAAGAATTCGAAATCTTCGCGGCGGGTATCGCTCGAAACGAACCTCTCTCGCTGCACTCCGCTTCTCGCCAGATAATTTATCTCTCGTCGAGCGAACTGTGAGAGAGTAGGAGTTCTTGCGAGTTCCGAAGAGACCTCCAAGTTTTATCAGGAACAATCCCCTCCCGTGTTTATGCGCCCTGTCTTCGCGCGCGCAACACTGGAAAAACGCAATATTCAGTGAAATTCGCAGCAGGCTAGCTCCGGGCCAATTTACGAGTTTTGGAAGTAAGATGATTCGGATTTTTGATTTCACGCTTCCGCGCGTAAATGCCCTCCCTCCCGCGCTCCCTTGTCTCAGTCCACAGGCTGTATCTCACTAGCGAGTCCGAAGGAAGTCAGATTTCACAGGCACCCGCACATGCATAAACTTCCCCGTTTATTTATGAGCTTCGAACGTAAGCTTTCCACGACTTTATAGCTCGATCGTTTATGTCAGCCACGAACGTTCCTAAGAGCCGTCACCTTGCAGGGCAACGGCTTTCCGCAGCTCGACGAATGAAGGGAACGTTTCCTCTTCGCATATGCCTCCCGTGTTCCAAACTTATGAGCGTGGGAGAATTACGATTCCCCGGATTTTCCCCAATTTCGAACGTGCCTCTTACTTTTCAGCCGTGGCTTGTTTGTCCATATGTCACTTCAAATTGTATCCGTAAAAATGGATCGAAATGGTGTTTGCTTTATGAAACTTCTGTCTCGGCATGTGCATCGTTCGGTGCAATTATTTTTAATACATATTTGGAACTTTTCAACCGGTCATAGGGTTTTAATTAAGTTTTAATTAAAATCAACTTTCGACACTGACATACGTATACGAAATCACGCGTCGTCGGGCACAAATTTAATAAACTGAACTCAGCGTAAAATTTGGTTAGCTCTCGAACAAAAAAAAATAAAAAATTGTTGTGAAAAGTAAAAATGAATAGTCAGAGCGTTCTCGGTGCTCTCTTTCCATCGCGGTCGCACATTACACTTTACGTTCAGCGAATTAAATAAATGAGCGTTGCCAGTGCGTGTGTGAATTTATTGTAATGTAAATCCTGTTAAGCAAAAACAACTCTTCATTGTCACACGAGTTATTACTTTGCGCAGCTTGCGCGAACTCGCGGGGCGCAAACTTTTTTCATTTTCGGAGCGCCGATCGGACTTTGAATTGGACGCATTGTTCGCCGGATGAACTGAATTCGCGAACGGAGCGTCCATGAACCGGACTGACCGTCGCGAGATATACCGAAAAATTTACTTTTATTGCCTCGACTAAAGATTTCGCTCGACCCGAACGTATTCCCAAATAGGTAGACGCCTATAACATTGTTACCCATTTTCGTCCTCCGAATACGCCGAAGCGTAAATTGCGCGCGCGCGCGCGCCGACATTCCGACGGTACTAACTTTGAAATTTCCCGACGACAATTAAAATCTTTAAGTCCTTTGATCGTTGAGCATGACTCCGTTTCGGGACGAACCCGTGAAAGCCGATTTGAATTCGCGCTCGTTCAGAGTCTTTCTGTTCGTCTGTTGGAAAACTCCCATGGAACGGAAACTTCTTAAAGAGGCATTTTAATTTCACGAATGAATCTTGTCGATTTTTATTCTTTCGCGAGCGCGTGCCTCAACTGCAAATTCGAGAATGGCATACTAACGAACAAGTTCTCTGCAACGTTCTCAAGTATGATTGATCCTTCGATAGGTCGATTAAAAGCTTATTCTTCGCTCATCGAAAGCGTCTGCGAGGGACGAAGGAAAGGCGATCGTGCGCAATGAGCGACGTTTTCCGTGTCAGTTCTACGAAATCCAAAGTTGATCAGTTTCATCAGGCTTTGTATTAAAATATCCGAATGATAGCTGCCTCTTTCACGTTTGCGGTATTAATGTTTTTGCCTTATAGAGAAGCTAATACCCCGGGTTCGTTCCCGTTGGCGTTACCCAACCCCTTTTTCCTCAAGAGAATCCGGTGCAGTGTAGTACGTAAGCCACCCTGACTCCGACATTCGTTCGTTTCCCCGGCTTCGTTGATCCATAGAGAAATAGAATTTGCTTGCTATGCTTAATAATGAAAAGTGCCTTTTCCCCTGCCACATCCGTCCTTCCCCTTCTCAACCGCCACCATCGCTTAATTGTTCATCTCCGCTTCGAGTCAGTTTGCGCGGTTCCAATGTACGAAATCGATATCGTCCTGCGTAAGCAAAACTTATCTTTTATCGACGACGCTGCGGGGAATTAATAATTCACGGTCATGGCTTTCGAATTATGCGCGACGTCTAATTCTTCCTGCCGCCGATTCTCTTCCACCCCCGACTCCTTCGGATCGATTTTACTTTATTGCTGACTCCGTGCCGCCAGAATCCGACCCCGTCGATGAGTGCGCGTTTCTATACCACTCCGTATAGCCTCTTTGATTTGCATAAATCCGGAAATGCTCGCTCTTTTGGTCGTTGGCTCGTCGCAACGACCTGATAGAACGAAAGAATCCTCCCGGCTGACGCTGGCTTTTTTGCAGTCGGCTTTCTCACGAGGCGATGGTGCGAGGCGCCGAGCGGCTTAAGTGTCCGGCACTGACAAGATTCGATGGTAAATTGATATCGTCTCCAGCGCGCAAAACATATTTTCCGCACCGTGATAAATGGAATTAATCCTTTGCGCTACGCTGCTGGATTATGTACGACTTTGAATTCTCCCACTCCCCTTCCCGCCCCGGCCCTCTCCATACCTTGACAAAGCAGAATCGATACTTTACTTTGTTGTCGACCCTGCTGCAGGAGGAAATTCAAGATTTATGTACTGCCAAGATCCATATAATTCCTTGTGAAATATGTGTTTTTCGCGACACTCCACGATCTGTCATACTTTTTAAATGCCCCGACAGCATACGAGCGGACTTATCACTGTGCCTCCATATTTACATTTCTATTATTCACAGTGAATTATATCCGACGCAATTCGCGATTACATTTCTGAGGCCACATCGTAGTGTTAGCTACATCTCTGGTAGCGGTCACTGACTTTTATGCAATGACGATTCGCTTGCCCGGCGGAATTGTGAAATATACGCCCTCTCACACCTGTAGCCCTCTCCTAATAGCTCGTTTTTAATGTCGGAACCCGTCCCCGCGACCGTCATAAATACGCGTCTTCGCATTACGAACCAGAGACTTAGAAGCCGCACCATCCACAAAACTCCATATATCTCCGGAACTCCTGCGAATTTTCCAGTTCTGTTTAGGAGTTTCCGAGTCCCTTTATTTCCCCCTCCGTTTTCCAAAAGGGCAACTTAATCAGAGGACTCTCATTTTTTCACAAATTTTCCGGGGCTAACTTTCACCATTTATTGTATGGACCATACATCACAATAACAGTTCGTTACTTTCCACAGTCCTAAGACACTCGAGACGTGATCATTTAATCCATGAGGGCGTTACAGACACGTTGGATAAGAGATGTCATGGATTATATAGGCTATCGGAGACACGTCTCTAATTTATTAACACTTAATCGGCCGTGCGAACAAAATGAACTAATCTGCTTTCGGGGAATGAGACAGATCTGATTGTAGGAGGAATCGAGCGAACGGAGGAGACGAAGGATAGGTACGTCGTCCGCAACATTTGTCTTCCCGTGACAAGGCAGCAAATTGCTTTTGAGACCGTCAAATTAATGTCCGGTCGTAGGTATCTCGCTACAACGAACCGGCCAAGAAAGAAGACGTTACTCCGCAGTATCGTCTGACCAGTATTCTTCGCGCGAGAACTAGGCTAACGTAGGGGCAGGGGGAGGAAAAAAACTTACGATAAGACTCACTTCTAGCCGGGATAACTTCGCGGCAGCGGCTCTCAAAAGGGTCGCGCAGGGGGAAGTTTTTTAGTGCCGCCGCTTCGAGATTGGAATCGCGAAGAAGTTCTGCCCCTTCCAACCTTCGAACGGACATTAATCCAGTGCTGCTTTCGGGATGTCTCCCCTGTTTCGTTAAAATTCTATGAATCGCCTTCTCGCCTACGCGCCAAGTCGCGCGCATTTGTTGCTTAACTGGCCGGAAAGTTTTTCGATTTGGCGGTATTTGTTGTTCAGGTTTGACGCGGATGTTCCTCCAGGCGATTAACTTGGACGCAAACGGCCGATAAGAGGTTAGCATCAGTATGTAAAGTTCAAGACTCCGGTATATCCAGGCTCATCGCGTTCTGCGTGCTGTAAGATTTCCCATGGGTCTCATGGCTCATCTACGCTAGGCGACTGTCTCGTCGCCATGACCCTGTTACTCCTCGGCCAGTTTTATTTTTCAACTCGCCGCGAACCGCACCGGGGCCAATCTGACGATATCATCCCCTACGTACAGAGTGGATTTTAATTATGCCTAAATGAAATGCGCTCCGCAATTAAGGGGTCTCCTCAAACGAGTTCGAGCGTCATGTCTCTCGAGCGAATGACACTGGGTTGAAAGCTCAAGGCGGACAGTCAAAAAGGTTGCACGTGCAATTTTCTTTATTGTCGTCGGGAAAGCCGGCGCTCCTTGAAATTCTCGACAGCGACACTGTTCTGTCGTTTGTCAATAATTCATGTAGTTCCATGCTCTTCTCGGGATCTGCGCGGTACAAAGAACACGATGTAGACATCTCGCTGGAAGCGGAAGTCGTCAGAGCTGGCTCGTCCGGAATTACAAGCCCGCGTCATATTTCCGTTGCCGTTCGGTTAACGGAAATCCTTTGTTCCAATTTTATTTTCCACCTAGAGCCAGGTCGTAACGTCATCCCATCTGTTTTTCTTCCTGTCGCAATGGCGTGAATTTATCGAAAAGACACCGTTTCATCGGCATCAATTTTGTCTACGTCGATGGCTGCTCGACGAACGCTTCGATTTCGAAGCCTCTGTCCCCGACACCCCGACGAAATCGAAACGGAAGCCGGTGGGGTGCACTCTGGCAAGTATGACGCGTACTCTACTACTTTTGTGCTCGCGGCTCCTTGGCGGCGAAGTTATACGAAACACGTCCTCGCGTAACACGTACATCGAGGAACCATCGGCGCGAATGCGATATACGCTAAAATCTCGAGCGATTGGGATTCAGCGCGTCGCCCGCTATAATCGAGTATACGTTGAGCGAAGGAATCTAGGACGGGGCCGACGCCGACGCCACGCCAACGCCGACGCCGACGGCGGCGACATCAACGTCGGAGAGAGTATTCCAGTCAATTCCTGCGTTCGTTCCATGGTAGCCTCAACCGTCTGACCCGCCCTCTCAACGAAGCGGCACTTCAAATCCGTTCTACCGGGTGAGTTACTTAATTCGAACGAGAATTTTTGCGCTACTCCAAGCCCGTTAGGTGTTTTATGCGTTATTGAAAAAATTCGTCATGAGTGCTGTCGGTAGCGGCTCTAACGGGATGCGATTGAATTCTGGAGAACCGCGTGCCTCGAGAGTTCGTTCCATCGTCGCCTCAACCTTTTGCCTCGCCCTCTTGACGATCTCGAGTGCTGTTACAGGATGAAGCCCTTAATGTGCATGCGAAATGTTTCACAATTCAAGAGAGATCGGTCTCTCATCGAGACGGCAGCCATACTTCCAACATATTCGCGTCAAGGGTCAGTTTGGAGGGACTGCGTTAAATTTTCAAGAACCGCACGCTCAGAGATGAGTGTACAATTAAAACACCTCGTATTTGCGAATTCTGCAGTTGACAAACATAAAAATTGGTTCAATGCGTTTTTCCTCTAGTCTCATATGCGAGCGAAATTCATAGGAAATTTGTAGTATAAGTACTCGAGAGACATGAATTTTCAATATGCAAACAGACAAGGTAGAAGATTCGCGAATGCGTTCCAGTCAAATAGACTATGTTACATTCGACCGGTAGATACGTTTGCATTCGATTTCGAATGTGTGCCTTCCGGCATCAGTATGAAGCGAACTAACAGTACGGAGTCGAATAGTCCTGGCGAAATCTGTTGTTCCGCGTAATAGTCTGGACCTCTAATCGGGGACGATCGGTCGCGAAGAAATCTGATCGGAGACAAAGCTTCGCCGAAAGCTCGTATTTTCCATAGTTCGCGCAAAGCCAAGGGAAGAAGAAGATTCTACGTTTCCCCTCGCTGTCCCTTCCTACGCATCCATCTCCCCGCGGGCCGACAAAACTAAATTACGTGTTTTCGAGCGCGGCGTGCCACCGTCGCACGGCATGAGGAAACTTTTCCATTTTAAATAAGAATAAATTCAGATTCCATCCTTTTCCGCGGAGAGATGCTTATGGCTCTGGGTAACAAGAAAGCTGGGGCGCGCATGCTAGTAAGAGGCAGTCTGCCGCGTTTAAGGGAGCAACAGCGAGGAGAACGCTATGACGCAGGAAACTTACGGAGGGTACGAGCGTATGAATTTCACGAGAAGCAGCGCGCGCGCTGGAGTACATTTTGCCACGCACCCATTTAGCCCCCCATCTGGGATGTCCTTGCGGTGGCGCTGTAGGGACATGCGAAATTCTAACGCGTTGTTACAACAACCCGCTCGCCCAACTTCCGTCCTATATGCGCCGGCTTGTTTTCACTGCAAACAGGCCATTTGTTTCTCCGCGCGCACCCGCTTTTCCCTTTTTCTCTGTTTACTATTGGACTTCTCGTTTTATGGATTTCACGTTGAAGGGGAAGAAAAATGCGAGTCGATCCTCGATATATGGCGGCGTCGCGGGGTTTCGCGAGAAGCCGTCAGTGGAAAGATAGGCATGGGGGTAGTAGAGTGAGTAAGCGAGAATGATAAAGAAAATGTCGGTGAGAAACGAAATGAAGCGTCGCCTGAGTAAATTCCCGTTTTCGCCGGTACTCTTTCATTTCGTTCTTGGGAACGAATTTTGCGGATGGAAAGAGAGCGAGCCGGCGGACGGGTGGGGTGGAAAATGTCGCGGACTTCGTGACGTTTTCCGCCAGAGACGAAGGCGAGGCTGACTTGAGAGAGAGGTAGGTGGCTCTCTGCCCGAGTCCAAACTTTCCTCTATTTTCTCCTCCTTTTTACACCGGCGACCGCGGACGCGAGACGGGCCTCTTTTTCCACTTTCCAGTTGCACGAATCCGCCGTGCAAAAAAGACGAAATTTAACGGGATAACGGTCCTCCGGAGTATTGTTGGCTTGTTCGTCGTTGAGCCCGACTTCGATTGATTGTCGTTGGAAAAACTTGATCGCTCGCGGAGCATCTCTCTCCTTTGCTTCCATTCTCCATTCGCTCACCTTCTCCTTTCCGTTCCACTTTCTCCGTTCGCCGTCGTCGCCGACGTGTAAACCCCTTGCTGAGACGTATAAGAAAGAAACAGAGAGACGTGGGAGATTGAAAAGCGGCCAAAAAGGTGGATGGAACCGGCGACGAGCCGATAACGCCGTTATCGTCCTTGCTCTTGTACGGATTTATCATTCTCGTTGATGTCAATGGTAACGTTACAAAAAGCCGTTCGAAGTAAGAGGATCGAGAGCGCCTCTAACCAGATTGTGCCTGTCTGAGCTCGGAGATCAGGCTCTCGTCACGAAGACTTCCTCTTCACCAGCCAGAGTGGCAGCCCTGTTTTTCCACATATGCCATCGCACGGTTCGCCAGTAAGGCGCAAGAATTTCGACGGCCGCGCTCCGAGCACCCTCACGGTAATGAAGAAGAGCGGGAGACGGATTTTGGAAAGTTAGCCGTATTCGGGTAGATCGCTTTAACGTTCGATGGACAATGGGTCACTCGACGTGGCAAGCCCTTCGGCCGCGGTGAAACTTTGGGGATTCCTTTGATTCCAGTTCGAACTATGAGATGGCGGGAGGAGGGGGGTGGAAAGGCAATGAGAAGCGAGAAGGGTGGGACTGGCACGGCGTGGCGGTGTGTTGACGGTGAACGGGAAGGAAGGAAGGAAAGGGGACGTGGCGGCATTCACGTTAGATGTAGCGTCCTAATGGCTGAAACTTGCGGTACCGGTATCGAAGTGGAAATTCTCCGAGCCCGCCTGTTCTATCGCCGTGTCTCGCACGACTACCGAGCCAGTGCTCTTCCGTCTCACTCCGAAATTCCTGTTTGACCTTAGCGTGTCTCGAGCAACGATGGCCGGGCGAAGGTGTCGCGGTTTCTGTGAACGAATTTTCGGAAAGCGCGTGATTGAAAGAGCGCAGAACTCGAAAGTCCTTCGCAACGACACCGCCGTCGGTCTTCCGTACTTTTCAATGCTCTGGTCAACTCTCGAGCCTCCGTACACAGAGTTGGCGAAAGCGGCACTTCTGTTGGAAATCGACCGCCCTTACTGTTTGCCGATCGGCTGCTTCCGGGAGTAACAAACGGCCGAGACATTGTGACAGTTCCGCGTCGCTCGATTTCTCATTTCGATCCTAGGGCAATTACTAGTCAGCGGACAACGGGGCCCAAGTAGTCCACTGTTCTATGCCGTACGACGGTTTAAGGAAAAGTTATCGGGGCTCTATCGAGGGCAAAGAAAAGAGTCGAGGAAGATGGAGCGAGTGAGTAGGAACAGGCTTGGAAGTACGTCACGGTAATACCGGGAATCGTATTACAGTTTCAAATGGTCAGCAACTTTCAAGTCCCAGCGTACGTACACAGACCCCTGGGCTCCGACGACAATTTTCTCCGCTGAAATTGATTGGCCGCAAATGGCGTTACGCCATCTTGAGGCAACGAATTATTGAATACAATACCGTAACGGGCATTTCCACTGCCTCTTGTCGGCGGACAATACAAAAACATCGTCGGACGCGCAAAGCTCTCCGCTCTTCGAACGACTTAGCGATACCAGCGCTTAGTGTTTAGAGAAAGAGGAGGGCGGGTGGGGGAGTCGGAAGGATTTATTCTCCAGCACTCGAGACACTAAGAGCGCCATGGCTATTTGCGAGCCCGGAGGGACGTAATAATAGGTAAATGAAAAGAGGGAGCTTCGAGCTTCACGACCCATATTCCACTCCCTGCAGTTACGCATTGTCGAGTGTCCGTGCACGTGTTTACGCATGTAGGTGCACGTCGCGGGATCGTACGCCCTCCAGTCGCATGAATATTCTCTCCTAGAAACTGACCGGACCCCATCTCGTTGTTTCCTCGCAAAAATATGAATCGCCGCGCACAATATTACGGACCGTTTTCGTGACCGGCGATATCGGTTCAGTGGAGAGAGAGAAAGTCAGACGAAAAGAGAACTTGCTACGCTACGACTTGAAAATTCTCATGAAAATAACCCGCTCGTAGTAGCTTCGCTACACTGGGCATACAAAAGAGCTGCATTATATTCGAGAGAGGCAGGAGAACGATGGAAGAAGGAGAGGAAGCTTCTGTTGGTAGTCTTCGATAAGCAGATTACAGAGTGAGGGAAACGACAATGATGCGCACGAATGAAAGGAAGTTCCTTGCGCGGAACGAATAGGCAAAGGAGAGCGTACGATCGGCTGGAATTTCTATCATGTAGAAAAGCATTTCGCAAGACCGTGCCGCCGGGACTATTTCTAGGGTTATTTGCTTCGATATTTCGGATCGCGGCACGTCGCCGCTGTGTTTCGTTGCTCTATCGGGCTAGATTAATTTTCCAGCGAGGCCGTAAGTCTCTGCCATCGTCTCGTACTACGCTGCGCCGAGTACGATTTCTCTTCTAGCAGACCCACTCGTCAAAGCGAATGTACCGTTTAACACATTGATTGCCACGTAAAATAATAGTTTTTATACTTCAATCAATCAATGCTTTAATTGTATAATTATAAGGAATCAATTATAAGGCGTGCTCACCGGATTTGCCCGCGTCGGTAAAATGTAATTTACGATGAATTCTCGCTGCAAATTGCATTGCGCTTTTCACACCGGTTTATTTTTAAATTATATTAAAACAAGGCGAATGCGAAAATTTATTAAAACCTTACCAGCGGGTAATTTGATTGATCAATTAATCGTAGGTTATCCTGGAAACGAGGCTCTCCTTCCGCGAATGATTTCGGCTTTCCATTCTTCGGAATTCCGCTTCGTCCACTTTCATGATTTATGTGCGGGCACGCGTTGCCCGATAACAATGCGCTCGCTTATTTATCGTCATTAACTCGAATGTCATGGGGTTACATTGGTCGGCGATGTTGGCGACTAATCGGGAATCGCGAACGCTTATGAAGGTCGAACAACTTGATAGGGCCGACAATTACGCGCAGAGTTTATGCGCGAAAGTTGTTCGACGCGAGTAAACGCGACACAATGTAAGCATTGCACAGGTAACTCTGTCTGTGTAGTTAAATGATGCGGTCGACCTCTGGATTGAGTGATTTTGGTCAGGGGTAGACTGCGAGCAGCAGTGCTTAGGGCTGTCACCCGCTTAACTGGAGGAGTCTTATCTTCATTCCTGGACTCCCAGTGCATAGTGTTAATTCTAAGATAAGCAGATTGTTTCGAAAGTCGCCCAACAGGTTAAGCACGTCAGACCGTCGAAGTTCGAATACATGCTTGGAACTTGATATCTTTATGCACCCGTAACGGCTTCCGAAATTTCCAACGTGCTCCCATAATCTTGTCCGAACGCGACAGTTTGCAGTTTCTTTACATTTGTCTCAATCTCATGTACGGATGTATTCAGTACAACCTCGCGTTGCTACAGAGCGTAGTGTAAGATGTTCCGCCATCAAAGAAGCGTTTGGTTCCCTCCGACACGCTTACGCTTAACCCCTAGAGTAAAAAATGGAGGTGCTTTGCCAAGATTGGCTACTTACATGGATGGTGGAAACCGCACGGTGTCAGTGGTACGGATTGCTGCTCGGTTAGAGCGTGAAAGAAATGATAGAAACGATTCAGCACCGTCAAGTCAATTATTCCACATCATCTAACCGGAACAGGCACACTTTTTGCGGTAATGTGGTGAGAGAAGAAAGAGAGAGAGATAGGGCAAAAATTTGTTGTTTTATCCATAAACCAGGGGTCGATTTTGTAGGCCGCTTGTGACCCACTCACGGATCGAACCGTCGATCACGTTGATTTCAAATCTACCGCACGGGTGAAGCTCGCATCGGTTCCTTCAATATTCGTTAAATTCTTCCGGAAATAGTGAAGTTACTCTGACGGAAAGAAGCAGAGATTTTCGAACGGTGTACACGGACACAACGGTTGTCGAGGACGGGTCACATATCCGTCCCATTTCGTGTAAGCAATACCAATAGCGCAGGTGGAAGCAGAGAGACCGAATTTGCGGTTACAGAGAATAAAAAATAAAAACAATGGCTAGCAGAAAAATTGGTAAACGAGTACCCGTGGGAGCTATCCGTTGTCGAAGAACGACAATTAGTGGTGCCTCTCATCAGCGACTACCAAAACGGTTCTGGAGCAGAAAGTTTGCAAGGCACGCTGCATCTCTATCTATGCTGTACATTCCTATATAACATATATATGTATATGTATGTAGCCTGTTCACTTCATCAGGCTGATTGGTCCGCTTGGAGCGCGCAGAACAAACAAACGCGGCTCTGTATTTCGATCAGTTCGGGGACTGTGCGTCGTGAATTTTCGTAATGTCGACAACCAGCGCTCTCCTGTTATCCGATCGTTCGTGCAGACGTCGTCGTGTAAACGTTATTACGCGCGCCGCATTATGCTCATCCACGCTTTGCACGCCACGTGTACGAGGCAGTTTTTCGTGATATCGGCGATATGAATGCCCGCATAGCGAACTGCGTGCGTTTCGTGCAATCTCAAAACGTCAATCGGTGAGCGATCTAAAAGGTGTATTGAGAGATTTATTGTCGAGACCCTTTATCGTCATATCGCGCGCAGCGTATGGAGTCGGACTTATGCACGTCCTGCGAACGGAAATGATCCGTGGTGCGGATACACGAGAGTTTCGACGGTCAGTTCTAGTTTCGGGATTTACCTTTCTGTGACAAGTCGACGTCGACGCACGAGCCGATGGTGAGATACAAGCAACGCCGACGTGAATTTCGTCAAAGAAACACAATCCCCTGTAATGGAGATTACGGTAATGCGAGATGCGAAAGCACCATCTGATACGTGGCGACGTGTGTACTGATACACGTAGGAGGGATGGCGCGATAACACACGGCCGCGTTTATACGTCAACGCACCCCAAAGTTCGAACCGATCCAAAGTTTTAACAGTAATTTGCAGATCCGCATTGCCCGCCGGTAAATCGCCCGTAATACCTGACCCGTAGTCGTACGATTTTGAAACTCTCTCTCCCGCCCGCTTCGAGCAGGATCAAAGTTAGCCCGAGCTCGGTGGACCGCAAGGCGATAAAACGTATAATACCCAAAATGGAGTACGTATCGGTATTCCTACGCTGCTCGGGCGCATACGTTTACACGTTTACACCCGGGCTAACCCGCCGCACACGGACACGCCTAGATGGGTAGGTAGACCAGGCTGACAAATGGAACGAACGTGCGCTACTCCTGAGATACGATAGAACGAGGATGACGACGACGACTACGGCGATATCGGAGTCGACATCGATGAAGATACGTGCTGTTTTGTCCGTGAATCTGGCTCTGCCAAACTATTCGCACGATTCCAAGATACGAGCCAATTGTTCACTATCTTGCAGTCCCTTCGCACTCCTCCTCCTACGGTATTATGCGAGCCATAGAAGCCGATCAGAAATTGTAACCTGCGCTCGTTCTATCGCATTAACCGGATAGGTAGAACGGATACGTGCTATCTGACCGAGTCATCCAATTTCGGAACTCTCCCAGTGTTCCCGGGAACAAGATCAAACTTGGCTTACGCACGTCCACGAGGGCGCGGCGATTTGTTGCTACGAATAGTCGGATGCACGTACTTCGTGCTACCGTGCCCCGCTGCTCTTACCCTGTCTCGCTCCCTCTCTCTCTCTCTCTCTCTTTCTCTCTCTCTCTCTCTCGCTCTCTCTCTCTCTTGCATGCTCGTCTCTCGCTGGCCACAGAGATTTGTAATACACGTAGTTTTTTTCTTATGCACCAACGTGCGTCCAACTCGAAAGTGCTCTGAATGTCGAATGAGTCCGATATAGGCTGTCACGGGATTATTACGGTCGTTGTTTGGGACTCACTTTATTTCTAGACCACCGCCCCCACTCTGTGTCTCGATGCGCAGGAAAAATTTCATTGGGTGGCCTCCTTCATACAGCTTTAACAACCTTTCTATGGCAGTAATAATATATAGAGTTAGTGTGTCAGCTGGCTTTGATTACTCGTTTCAGATGAGATTGCCAGGAACGATCATTAATCGCAAGGCAGCGAGCAGAAGGGTGCCGTTATGGTCCTGTTTATTCGTCATAAAATTAATATTATCGCTAAGTGTACTTTACGCGGTAAGTTAGTGTGTTAATGAATAGTAGTTCACCGGCTGCCAATTACCCAATGCTATTCAATATTAGAACATCGGATGGTGCGATACCGACCACCCCGATAATAGGGCAACGGGTTGCCTAATATCGGATTCTGTACCATATAACGCGGAACGTTCAATAATTGTGTTATTTAGACATAATTTTCCCGATAACCCTGGGCACAAAGAGCGGACACGTTCGCCAACAATTTTCGCTCGACGCTTAGCCTCGAAGTCACGAGCGGAAATCGGACAAATTCATCGGTTTCCTCTAGCGATCTCTTCCTCCCTGTGTGTCGAAGCATAGAGATTATTATTCCTTTCTATTTCCCAACATGAGCAAAGGTCGCCTATCTTAGCGTTCTTTTCTTCTCCGACATGTCCCATTGCTGAAACATTGCCTTCACGGGGAAGAGTATCATGTGCATGGTTTCCCAATTCAATTGGAGAAGTGTCACCGTAAAGGCAAGCGGGCGAAGGCGAGTAACAAAGTCAGTCTGTTAATGGCATTAACTCATTGACTGTCGCGTGAAATTCTGCAATTCTTCACCAGTGCTCGCAAGCGGGATAATACTTTTTAAGCTTTAACTGCCGCTTCCGGTTTTCTTGGAATGTTCGTGTTCAGATGGTATGTGACAGCTGAAAGAGGATTAAAGACTACATCGCTTCTTCGCAAGAAGAATAAAAATAGATGGGAAAGGAACTAAGACATGAATATCACCTACAGTAGATATAAATTCATAGAAAAACTTAGCACGTCGTCACTGATTTTGACGCGACAAGATCGTAGAAAATGTCGTGACGGAATCTTCTGGAAAATCTAGTTGTCAACCGTTTTTGGGTGACATGTTGTTCAATGTGTTAAACGCGAGAACCGCAATTTACTGGTACCGCCAACGAGAGCGGCCTATTTTCGCGTGTCGCAGCAAAGCCGTAACCGGATACGTACTTATGTATGTGTATATGTCGCACTCACTTTAACGATTCTCTGTACCCGCACGGAACGTTCTCTCCCAAACGCGTTTCCCGGTAAACCCGAACTCTTCCTAAACTTTCGTTTCCCATTAAAAATTACGCTAATTTGAGTCGGATGTTATAGCCGTAGCTGAGCGAATTACTCGGATTCGCTAGAAGGTGTTACTTAGAAAGTCGGTCATCTCTGAAATTAACTTGCACCGGAAAATTTCCTCTCGACTCGTACCTCTCAATTCACGAAAAAATTCAGATTTACTACTTAGATGAGCTTAGATCGCGGCACTTTATCTTTGTCAACGTTTTCGACCGTGCAGAAAGGAGGCCGAGAGAGAGACAGAGACAGAGGGAGAAGAGAGAGATTTATAGGGTCCAAGAAGCGTAAGACCTCCTTATAAGATAGAAGAAATAATAACATATTATTTTTTTGTTGATTTCTCCGCTAGATTTATGAACACCGGTACACGCAACATCGTTTTCTCGGTCTGTCTCGTCGTACAATGGTCTGTGAAATTGTTGGCAGCGCACTTAATAACTCGAGTTATAAAGTGAGCCATCCGCAATGGTTTGTTCCCCATCTAAACACAGTCGCGACACAGAGAGTGCCGTCGCCGTTTCGTCTTCCCAAGCAGCGGGCAATTCCTCGATAATGTTTCATAATTAAATCTTTGTCGTTCCGACCAGTGCCAGTGACGTTTCAAAGTACCGAGGTAAGAACAAAAAGGTCCATTCGTCTGAAACTTATTCGCGCCGTCGCAATGAAAATAGCGTTGCAACTTAGAACTCTGAACAACGACGACAATTGCTTATTTCGTTCTTCTGTAGGAGATTTGTTTTCGTCTGAGGAGCTCACGGAATAGTTCGTTAGTTGCACGTTTTATTTCAGCATAGAATCGTAAGAGGCGTTCGTAAAGAGCAGCTCGATGCGTTCCAACCGAGTCTTTAACATTTCCTGAGCTTTACTGAGCGATTATTAACGGAGTCGACGTTTAGCTTGTTTCATTCCTGACAGTCAAACTATTGAGGCTAGACTACAAAGATATGTATTGCACGATCAGTCCATCACATACCTTGATAAAACGTAATAACCTCTATTAGCGCGGAAGATTCCTTTCCGGGCAACAACGCTTATCCGTTCATCCAAGTTTTTATCGACTCGTTGAACGTCGCTGCCGGCGCTTTTTCGTTGATCGCTCTCGCATTTAAGCCGTTCCCGTCGTACAGAATACGCGGCGCGGTTACTTCTCGAAATTGCGCCGAATCGAATGGAAACGGCAGCTTTCCCACGCGCCTTTTTCTTACTTCATCCTCTCTCTGGTCCCGTTTTGCCGAACGACGGCAATTGTCAATCGAGATTCATGCGTCGCACTCCAGTGACGTGGAAGGGGGGGGATCTGTGTTCAATTCACGTTATAGTTACGTACACTGGCGGAAGACAGATGGTCCCCTTGGGTGCCTCCCGATTCTTGCAGTCTGAAGAAGCGAGGCGAAAAGTAGCGTTCCGCCCCATCCTTTTAACTGATTAAAATCGCGCCGAGTGTAAACTCCATCCGGCACATTGGACTAAGAAGGGATCACGTTCTCCGGCACATCAGTGTCGAGTTAATAGCTATTGGGTAAAGAAAAACTGTGATGCGATGCACCAGGCGCAATCGGGCCTTCGGCAAACGTGTTACGGTTTCCCCGTGCAATGCGGTGTAAAAGCGAAAAGATCAGGGGAACGCACTAGCAGCAGGGGCTGAAAGTTTGCGAAGCGTTAAAACCGTGATTCCAGGCGCACAATTCTCGTCCGCCGCGGCCGGTCGAGAGAGCATGCTCTGCCCGTAACCCGTAACTTTCCGCAATTTATTAACCTGATTTATTTGCAGTATAGAACTGCCGAACGTGCTCCCTGCTTATGTCGGGCTTACGCACGCGCGCGTAGGCGCGCACGGCTCTGCGTTCAGCCGATAAAATTCGCGAGGACAAATTCCATTTCATATTTAGCGCTGCGTAATTGCCGCGACCTCGTAAAATATACACCATATATCAGGCTACGTCAATTACATTATCTCCCAATTCCATTGATTACACGTATCCGCTTTGCCTAATTATGCACTTTGCCCGTTGATGAGGAAACCGCAGTAACGGCATTAGCTACGTACGAAACGAATTGCTCGTAACGCGTACATCGGCCCATAACTTCTGCTCGTACAATTAACCGACGTATGTACGCATAAGGGATCTGCGCGTGTGGCGCGAGCGACTGTTTTCGGCGATGTCGCGACGTATAATTATCGTAAGAGATTACGATAGCGCCCGAGAATGCTCGCGTGGAAGCGCTCGATTTACCGTTTCCACCCCTCGACGCAACTTCGCAAACGAGGAATCTAGCTTTTACGTTAACTTAATCTACTATTAATCCGCTGCTCGTTTAACTGTATAACTTCCGGACATTCAACCCGCTTCCTCGAAACTGTGCAGATAACGTCGGCGGAAAGTAAAGGAACAGTTTTAATGGAATTAATAAGATTACAAAAGTTCTTCCGAAATCTGTACAACGGTCCTGAAAGAGTAACTCTAAAATACTTATACGTTTCTGCGAATGATTTGGCAACTATCAGAGATACTCCGTTAAAGCTTCCACGTTTCCGGCTGACTCGCGACACGCGACTCTTCGCAATGCTGATTGCGGCCGCGTCAAGTTTTCCTCTCCTGATTTCCGCAGGAAGCGCACAGAGCGTGCTTCCGTGCTCGAGCGAAAATACGTTGATCCCGCGAAGCTGCGAGAATGTTATTAACATAAATATGCAGAGCATCTCCGTTACGCGATCAGGGATTCCGCCGGCATCGAGAAGCAGGCAAGGAAGGGGGGCGTGTTTGTTCGCCAGGCGAAGGAGGGGAACTAGAGGGGACGCAAGAGTAGTCAGCGCCGTCCGTTGGGTGTAAAAGGCGGCCGGCTAGTTCACCTCCGAACTCTCCAGCAGCCGAAGGGTCGAGCATAATTTTCCCTTTATTTAGTTTGATGCGCTTCCCGGCGGGTTGATTTACCGCGTCGGGCGAGCTCAGACTTCCGAAACAGCGGATGGGTGTGTTCCACTGCGGTGTACCGCTTAATACCAGGAGCGACCCGAACGGAACGGTTAACGTGTTCTCGGACCTTGCTCAGCGCGCTGACTCCCGTGACCGGCCAAGTGATACAATTCTCCGTATTCTTCGAGAGCCAGCCTCTCCTCGATAAGACTCCCGGCCATTTTTCCTGCGCCATTTTCCCCGCTGATAACTTCGCTCCCCCGGCACAATGCAGCGCACATAATATTTCTCAGCGCCACGATAAACCGGGCGTTATGGCTCGAACGCAGTTGTAATAATATAGCCACCACGATAGTGATGTAAACACGATGCAGGGGCCGCGGTATCGGCTGGGTGTAAATTGTGTCGTTACGCCGAATTGTAACGGTAGTCGATATCGATAAATCGAATCGGGGCCATAAACTTGCTAGGTCTTTCAGTCCCTGCAGATATTGTCCTCGCTCGCAGGTGGATTTCAACGGCGGTTGCGACCTCTCGTAACAATTGGCTTCAACGGGCCGACGTGACTCGTTCCCTCGGCCGCTTAAAATCCTATTCGATTTATAACGCATGCGTCCCGTTAGGATCGCGATAGCTCGAATACGTCGGTTACGCTGACGGGTATGTGAGCACGCACATTGACGTGTGTACGTACGAGCGAGCTTGCGGTCGCACGCCCGTGCATCCGAGCGCGTGTCATGACTATAGTTTACTCCGAAAGCACGGCGATGTTTGACGTAGGTGGATTAGCACGGCGCTAGATACACACGTTCCAGTTTCAGGGGTGTTTAGACATTCCTCGAGACCACCATCCCTTCGTCACGTACCTGCGCTAATTCAGCAGTCACCGACGAAACGCAGTTTACCGTCCCACGTGCTCACTCCTCCTACTTCTATTAGAAATGGTGCGAACTCGCTACCTGGACGGATAATGGCCGTGTTAGATAGCGTCGACGCCGACGCCGACGCCGACGCCGGCCCGCGCTCGTCGCAAACGGCGCGATTCAGCGTAATTGATTTTGTCCCCTGAGTCTTGCCGGAGAAAATGTCAATGTGTGCGGATTAGATTGGCCACGAGTTATGCGATCGGTCTGGCAATTGCAAATTCCGTAATAGCTTCGCTCGCTGGATTCGCTCCGAAAAGTTTCGCGATCATCTCATCTCTGCTTGACCGCGATCAACTGGAAATCGAGTCACGTGCCTGAAATTTTTGTCCTCGACCTTCTCATCGCATCGGTGCTTGTAATTGCGATCGTCTGACACGTTCGCTGTACACGTACCTTTGAATTACTCGAAGCTATTTACCTGTTAGGATAATGGGTCCGTTAGCTAACAGTGCTGATTCCTAGCCGATCGATACATGATTCTGCGTAATTGATTTCGCTATGTGAGGCATCGCAAATGGTTGTATAGCAGCTAATACGATATTAGTATCTTAGTCGCGCCGATTAATTGCGCGATCCGACCGATCTGAGATTATTAACATTTCTCTTTGGTCGAGGCACTGCTAGCTGCTTGCGTTAGTTTGCTCGTACGCCAGCGGGCACATCCGAAGTACGTTATGAGGTTTGCCACTTGATCGCGACAATTTAGTAGACACTGCGAAAATGCAATTTACGGCTCGGCTCTCACGCACGCTGGCCGCACGAACTGAAAATCGCATGAGCCATCTAGTCAAACAATGGTCGCGTTACGCGCCGATTACCGATTTCCCCGCGATGCGACGCACGATTCGGAGTAATTGATTTTGCCGCGCATAAGCTGCCTACTTGCCTCGCTGTAATTGCGTGTCATCGATCGACTCGATTCAAGCCGATATTAATCGGTCTCCTTGCACGGCAGTAGTGTTTCATCGACGTTCGTTTCGCGAATCGCTAAATTGCTATCGCTCATTATGCGAGATCAGCGCTGCGTGATCGTATAGCCGCGCAACGCTATTCAATGTTTCCGGGTCATTTGGTCCGGAGTGATACGTGACCGCTTCACTTTCAGCGGTTTGTCCCACGGAATGGATTCAGTTTTACGAATTGCCAAGTCTCCTCGGGCTTCGAGGCGTAGCCGCATTTAGTTTGGCCCGGAACACGGTATATATGACTATGTTGGGCGATGTTGCTTAAGCGTGTTGTCCGCGTGTGTCTCTCGGTTTGCTGGCACACAGAGAGGCAACGTGCAGGCGCGCGTTTAGCTCATGAATTTACCGCGAGATCCACGAAAGGACCGTCGCAAGAGTCCTCCGGTCCGTCTCACGACTGTAAAACACTCCGGCATTTAATTAGAGCTACTTTAATTTCAATCTCCCCCGTCGTCTTACGTTATTAATCCTCACACACGATCTCGGTGTACAATTTTCCAGCGACGGCAAATTCCTCCGGATCTTAAATTAATTCTGCCACCGACGACGGTTGACCTCAACCGGAGCGTATTCTTTTAATCGGACTTTCTTTTTTGAAACATTGCTTTTAAAGAAAGCGTGCCAGTACACGCTGTGCCTGAGGGTGAGCGAGGTAGGTTACGAACTGTTCATAGAACTGTTCGTGCTTCTGACGTGCAACAGGAGAAACAACCAGCATTGTTCGTTCGCTTGGGAAACAATAGCTTTCCTACGTGATTCGCTCGCGTACAATTACGCGAAAGTAATGGAAATGAATATCCGTATCCGAGTTGAGGCAACGCGAGATATAGACGGCACTACGTAAATGAATTTTCAGTGTACAGATTTTTAATATGCTTCAGATCGAACGAAGCATTGTCCAGCCTTCGGAAAATTAGAAGCATGGACTCCCCTCGTGAGTATCTCTAAGAAGTAGAGCTTACCGATAATAATGCTTGTTTAACAGTCTGGCGAGGTCTTACAATGAGTATTATAGAAACGTTGGCGTATAAACCTATATTGAAGAGGGATGAGGCAGTTGAGAAGGGAAAAAGAACAAGGAGAGGGAAGCAATGCGCTGATCGAAAAAAAGTGATGGCACGGTAATAAAGATATCAAAGAACGGCTAGCCAAATCACTGAGTCGTTTATAATACTAACCGGGAGGGAAATAGGATTCCTGGTTTGGACTCGCACGTCTCTCCTTGCCGGATGCTAGTGGCTGCCATTTGCAACGAGAAGATTTTCCACGCTCTACGGGAATATCGGTGCGCGGATACGTATATACTTGTATATAATACGCGCGTCACTTCTTCGTGCCAGCGTTCACATGCACGAAAGCGGATAAAGTCTGGCTTGAAATTCGAAATGCCGCCGAGAAGAAAGCTCCTCGCCCCAAGTCTTCCCCCGCGATGATAAGATCGGGAAAGCACGCTTCTGGAGTGCCGGGTTGAGTAGTAAAGGACGCGAAATACCGAGAGAAAACGGCCGCGACGCGCTGATGCTTCGTCAAATATAAAAGGGGGTGAGAGAGAGAGAGGGAACGACGATTCACCACGGCCGCCAGCGGGAGGAGTAAAATTCCTCGGGTCACCTTGAATTGATAATGGCGGCTGCTCGTAACGTTTTAATTAGAGTAAAATGCGGCAAGAATGCTCGGCCTCCCAGATTCCTGTTTTTCCCGTTCTATCTTTCCATTCTCCCGCTTCCCTCCTCCCGCAACCCCTTTCTTTATCACTTTATTTTACTCACACCCCGACGAATACTGACGCAGGTGGCGTTACTGACCTCTCCGGTGAGTCCGGTGCTCAAAAGAAAAGTCGCATCGTCGAAATAGCCGTGCATAAGTATAGGAAATGTATTCCCCAGGCTCGCCACGTTGGGTCTACCCTATCAACGACAGCGCTTGTATGTATCTCGTCAAAATCTGGTGTGCACACGGCACACGGTGATGATCGTGTTAACGCATTCATAATAACACCGACGTGGATGTTATCGGCTCGGCGAGGTCGAGTTATACAGCGATACCTGTTCCCACGCAGGATTGGATACGACCAATCCTGAATCGGTAGCGGCGGGACAGTGGTTTGGTCATCTCCAGATTTGATCCCCGGCGTCCAGGTCCCCACGGAGACACGTCAAAGCTGTCGAACATAGGTCGCCAAACACGCGGATTCGGGCTGTCCACGCATTGTGGTGACGCTCGAACGGATCAAAGCCGATGCCATGCCGGCCTCCTGACATCCTCGGTCACGTGGCCGGGGTGTGCCGTCGACGTTTCGAGCGATCATTAGATCGCAGATATCCGATATCGGCGCTGAGGTCCAATCAGAAAAATCTCGGACGTTGTTCGACCCACATTCCTGTTCAATTCAAGATAAGACCTAAGCTTCCCGTCGACTGACATTAGCAATTAGAAGTCGATTCGGCTCAGCTACGCGGCGTTCATTTCTACGGCAGGGGCATCGAAGCTGGAATATATTTCGACGTAACAATATTGTGCCGGCGCGCTAACTATCCTATGCTAATGATCGGCGGTGAAAGAACGACATTACCAGTCTCTTTTTGTTCTCCCTCCCACCGGTCCAAAAGCTGATTTTTCAGGAGAGCACTTTTACGTTGAAATAACTGACGTCCCGGCGCTCGTTAAATAATGCGAGACAACAGTTTGTTCAATTGCCAGTGCAGCGTTACACTCCGCACATTTTAATCAGGATGAAGTACTGCTAAGAAACGCCCCGCCCCCCTCCGCTTGCGCCCCGGGAATAGAAATATCATTGCTGCTCTCCCTGACACTATTCTTAGGTGCACACTATCGGGCATCTACTTTAGATTCGATTTCTCCGAGCAGCCCGACGCTCTCGTTAAGGAAATGCAATGAACGTGTCACCTATTTATCAATGCTAAGCGGTGTCTTTCCCGACGCTCTCATTTAGATAAAACATCATCTAAACACTCCACGCTCTCGATTCATCGCACTTTTTCATCATTATCGTCAGACTACAACGTCGAAAGCAATACCGCCTAGCGTTGAACCGTGAAGCGTTTCGCTTCCAATCAGTGCAACGACCAATTCTCTTCTCGCACACCTAAATTGCAACGTTTCCAACCAAGAAAAAATTAATTCACTCGGTACGGCGATTAAATGAAGTCAAATACGCTGCAGTTGATCGATTGTTCGCTAGTCGGGAACAGGAAGTAATCAGAGCGAGAACGAGAGAAAATGAATTCGAGCGTTTAATAATTGAATCAATATCTCCGCGACCGTTACATCGCTCCACTATTACCGTTTGTTGCACGAAGGAACGAGCGTCGCTCACAGAAAGTCTAACGTAACGATTCGAAATCTGTCCTCATTTTAAGTGAACCACGCCGTGACGTCAGCCATCGAGAATTGATCCCAGATGGTACGGCGATGCATTCGACGAGTCGTTCGCGATATTGTATGCGGATCAGCGTGGAGACGCGCACGCGCTAATCCAGACAAGTATTCGTACACGGCACTCGTCTGTATACCATATTCGATGACGTTCGAGGCACATTAGGGACCCGGCTGAGCGTGGCTCGCGTTACTCGCACGATAAAGCATTAGGCGAAGTCGAGCGTTCAAAGCGAACGTCAAAAATCGTCGACTGTAGCCCTCACTTATTAGAGAGCCGATTTTCGGGACAGAAGCACTCTTCATGAGCGGCGGAACGCTGTCGGAGACTCGTCGAATTGCCCAGCGACGAAGTGCTCATTAAATAGAGCGAAACAAGCCTTTTGTTCGATTTGCTAAAGCTTTACCTCCGATTTTCATTCCGACTTGACGCTGCTGCCGTTGCGGTGGCCTGGCTCGACGCGGCGGGAACGTTAGAGGGGAGAAAGCAGGCAACGGTGTCCGTACAAACGTGTATCGCGTCGCCATTTTACAAGGAACTTTGAAGAAAATTCTCCGGAGTCTCTTTTCGGATATTTCGTTACAGCGCTGGCGCTGCAACCCTGGTGCAATTTGTCGCGACAAAGTTGCAGTTTCCGTCGCGTTCCGTTATCAAACAATTCCACAGACCCGAAGTTACATTCGCGGCACGGTGGAGCCATTTGCGGATATATATTCTTCTGATAGTTACCCGCATGCATCGCAGGACAGCGCGAGACGGCAGTAATAGTAGGTCAGTCGTTCGCGAAATTTCCATACTTCCGAGCACATTTCCTTGCGATTTTCAAGATCGCTGCAATATACTGGCAAACGTATGAGCGCGAGATTAAAGCGGCTAGATTATTAAGCTTTACTGCGTGCCGGAAAATATACGAGGGTAACCGGATTATCCCGGATATAAATCGACGGCGGATTATACGAAGAACTGCGATTTCTTCTTAAATAGCACTTCGACGAGCGATGTTCACGATCGACGAATTTTTTTTTTTTTTAGCCCTCTGCAAACAGGATTACGCGAAACCGGCTGGGATATCGAATAAAATACACGTTCCCGTTTGCAGCGAGCGTCTTCTCGTAGGCACAGTCTCGCTTTGCACTGGGGATACGGCGTGTTTGTCAAATATAATCCGACTACACACTCCGTAAGGTCTGCCTTCTCTGCAACTTGGCATAATCTTCTAAAAACTTCCGTGGTTTATATACGTTATCGTGCAGGCTGTGTATATTGGCCGATTGCTACGGTGCAATATCGTTTGGCGAGTATGACGTTTGCCGGCAAGATATACGGAGACTATATGTGACCGTTTGACCATGGACGCGCGCGTGCATCGTCGCATTCACACTTGTGTCGCATATGCATACGAGCATAAAGCGATCAGTGGAGAATGTACGAAGTTCTTATAACTTCGTCTTGTCGGAACTTTAATAGGAACTTTGGTGGCGATCGATCGGGAACCGATTCTCATCGTCCAAAGAGTAACTTTACCTTTCAATTATTGCGAACGTCACCGGGTTGTTCCCGTTGAAGTATACGCCTCTGGTATCGCGATCTGAGTACAAAGGCAGCTATCGCGCCAGAGGGTATTTTGTTACCGGTCGAATTGAATATTCTTGTCAGTGTTACCTCCCTTTGCTCAAACCTGACGAATCATGTCGCTTTGGAAACATCTTTCTACGTCGCTAGAACTTTTGGCCGGTACTTTAACAAACAGTCCGCGAGGAATGCTGACTGCTTAAACATTGACTCAAGCTATTAAGTACTGCATTACGTACCGTCGCATCTGACTCAACATAGTTTGTCGATCGTTTCAGATCCGGCACGCGAAATGCAAATATTTGGCGACCGCCCCCTCTACGCTTCACCGGTCAAAATTTTGCAATATCTTCGGCGGATTGTGTTATCGGGACAACCGCGACTCGATTGCAATCGAAAATAGATAGAAAGTATAGAGTACGGCGCCTAGGCACTAGATGGAAAAACCGATAAGTGATACATTCAGCGCTTTGTGTATTGTCGCATGTCCCTGGCCTGGCCTTACGAAGTGATTAGCGTTATTAATGTACTTTATTGGCAGCTCCCGTTCCCGCGAGAATGATTTGTCCCACCCTTCGTCCACCCTGCAGCTTTCCCATCCCGTTTCCTCTTTCAACAGTCGGGGGAAATATTACTACTCCTGTCCCGTTAAAATGCCGGCCAACATGAATAACGAGACGATAAATCGGCGCCCTCCAATGTTTTGCCCATTGAAACGGTGGCGTGGGCTTTTTTAAACGTCAAACGTTATTTAGACTCGCCAAGAAATGTGTATTAGCGATTTCACGTTCGCGCGGCCAGGATTTTTGGTCGTCCCACGCACACGCACGCCGGATACTAGTCACACATTGGCCGATAGGCCGTGGCATAGGTATAAGCGGAACTATTAATTATGATAAGCAGGACCGTGATTAATGGTCCCGGTCGCGGTAAGTTCGAGAAGAGACTAATTACTTCCACACGCGGATTTCCGGCGATAATTCAGCAAAGAGCGGGGTCGGCGAGGTGGGAGGATAAGGGGGTAGCAGCGAGCGGCGGGTGTAAATTTTAAGTTTCTCTGCCGAAACTACGAGTGCCGCCATACTTGAAGGAAGATTCCTTGAATTCCCCCGGGGATCGCCAGATGGTGTCGGTCGTTTATTGCGAAATGCACGGGAACACCTTGCGATAATACACAGCGCGCGGGAGAAAATTACATGCTAACCGCATCTCTGTACCTCGTTAAGGCCGCGCTCGCAGTTTCGCCTAACTTTCGCGGCTGATCACTCGGGGGATTTTTTAAATCGACGCTTCGAGGAAAGGAGTGAAGGAGTGGCGCGGGTTTGGAAGTCGCGGGCGGAAATTTGTTACGCCGTCGTTGCGCTGAAAACTTTTTCAAGCTCATTCAAAATTGAGTGACTCGTAAATTGCCGCTCAGCCGCGGCTCCCTCGAGTTCCCGCGGCACGGAGGATTTCGCGGATGCATTTGCAGATACGAAGAATCGAAAAGAAAAAATTGGATCGCGATCGCGCTGTGCCCTGATACAATCATACGTGACTGACGTGCCGGTGAATGTTCTAAAATTCTGCGTCGCGTCGGTCTGAAGTCGGGTAGCAGTTTCGTGTGACTGGCCACTCGTTGTTGGACGATTTAGCTTGCATCGTGTGAAGCGGGAGTAAAACCTCTTTCCATCGTGGACGAGGAATCGCGGCGTGCTACACGAAATAGTAACGGACTCGCCGTCGGGAGTGAATTGTGTGGGCGTGCGTGTGCAGCTGTGTGAGGGCAGCAGTGCACAGACAATAATTCATAGCGACGCTTACGCGAAATTGTCCTCCGCGTCTAATTCGTGGATGGCGTGAGCGAGATCCTATCTTTGGCGTGAGTGAAGGAAGTGGTAACGTCGCTGGCGCTTCTGGACTCGCGAAGCATATTCCGCGAGTCGAGGTGAACTTTGGCCCCGTATCTTTATGTAAGGGCTGTAAATTAAATCTGGCACGAGATACCCCCATCCGTTGCATATCGCGCCTCGTCCGGGGCGAAATAGTAGTAGCGGCCCCGCCATTAGCCAATGCTGCACTTTGTTAGGCAATGCCGTCCGCTGCCTTCCCGACCCACTGGCATGCCTCCTCTCTATTTTATGTACCTATTTGCCGTGCGATTACGACGCTTTTATGTCGGTCCGATGTATGTCGAGGCCCGTCACCTTATAACGCCACGGCAGGATCTATAATTGAGATTTTATCGGTCCATTAAACGGCGCACGAACCAGCTCCGCAACACGTGGCACAGAAATCTGCGTACTGCAGCCGTGCGCCGTCTTAGATTTCCTTTTATTGCTGTAACGTCGCCACTAGAATCCTTATTGCTAGTCTGTACACGATCGGTAGTTTACGTTTCGCGGTAAGCACTTTCTCGATAGCCCTTGTCCTCGGATCAGGTGCCCTACGCACGAATAATTTGTTATGGCCTGCGGTGAACAGAGTCGAGGATCAGTGATATCGCTAACAGTTTGACTCGCAAACACGCGCAGCACGAAACTGAACTTTGCGTGAGTTTCAAACTGTCCTTTGATGTCTTCATAGCTCTGATCGCTTTCAACCGCTAAGTCCACTCGCATAGGGCATATTGCAGTTTCATCAAAATCGGAAGACATGCCGCCAGTTGGTGATCGGTATCGCGTGGAATGGCCCATTCTTGAAATTTTACGGGCCCATTAAACTTAGTATGCACTACCTTCCGATGCAACACGTGGTAGATTCTAGAAATGTAGACATTCGGCTGGTGTAACAGCCCCGGGCTTTTTCAAGGAATTGTGAATCCAGTTAAGATGTGAATTATTGATCTTGTATTGGAACGCATCGATAAGCGCGCGGCCATGTTAAGATTCGTATAGTTGGCGCTCCCAAACATTTGAGTCTATATCGCCGAATGTGTAGAGACCACGGACACCTTATACGGTACGCTCGGGGCTATAATTAAGATTTTATCGGGACATTAAACGGGACGAACTTCCGATGCAACACGTGGCGGTACCATGTACCTATGTAGCGTAACTGCAATATAGGCAAATGAAGCCCGCAATACGTCTCTTGAGCTATGCGACCGAGCCCGGTGTCTATTGTCTCACACGAAAATCATTTGCTTTCAGAGGACGACGAGCAGCCACCAACTATTCCACGGTATGCGCGATGGTTCCTCTGAGACGTGCCTGGCGGCAGCGACGAAAGATTGGTGAGTGGTATTATCACGTTTAACTCTCGATTCTAGTGTAAGATTTTTTTCCGGAACAACGAATGATTGTTCAGTGTTACGTGTTCTCGATTAATTGTCGCTTTGCTGTCCCGATATTGACGGAAAATTCTGTAAAATTGTTACATCTGGCAAAGAAGGCGGGTAGCATGTGCTTCGCTCTCTAATATCGGCTGCTCGTTTTTACCTAGTGGCGAACAAAGATTAATTTCCGATAACTCGCCGTTAGCGCGAGTGAGAAATCCTGTCGATCGCGTTTTCAGACATTTTCTCCGCGGAGCCGGAACTGATCGTGTATCTTCATCGCGCCGCATGTCGCGCATTAGCAAGTTTTTCGACTATAGCGCGCGATAAATCACGCAACAGCGAACACGCCCGGAGACGCAATGGAATGAAAAATGATGGCCGCTGGCGCTACCGAAACGTTACGCGTGATCACGGGAAGGCGCATGTAATCATTTATATTCCACGGCATATTTGAGGACGGACGCGCATAATAGAGAGGGTAATTGCATATTGTCTCGGGTGGAAGATCGAACTGGCGGCAGGTATAGGCTGGAAAGGGTAGCTGGGTTGATTGGTTAGCGCGGGGTCGTAGGGTTACAGGCCAGGCTATGCGGTAGATCGAACAAATCTACCTAGTACGAAAAAGCCACGTGGGACAGCGTCTATAAATCAGGTCATTGTTGGCTGAAATCCAAAATCGAGAATTCTGCGCGACGTACTGTGGCCAGCCTCCTCTCTCCGTCTCTGTCGAGCATGAAGCGCGCGCTGTGATTTGCCCTGAACCACAATATTCGCATCGCATTCAGGGTGTAACCACTGACAAACTCTGATTGGCGAACGCGGGGCAAGTAGAGAACGACGATCGGTACTTACAATTAGCAGCGAACGGTATAACGTATTCCGTCGCTGGCGTTCAAACTCGAAAGCGCAAACTTGCGTGATGGGGCGCATATCTTACTTTTGATCTGTTTGCGGTGGCATACGCGATTCCCTTTGAGGGATACGTCACATGTCGAGGTCGTTTCTCTGACGCACGATTACGTATTTGATCTCCAATTAGATCGTCCATCCTGGACCGAGTGTGCCGGTGTCGGGCGATTCGGTCGGCGACCTGGCGGGCGGTTTCTTTGACTATATCTTGCCACCGCACTCAATGATCCATAATTCAGTTTGTGACATCGATCCTCCGCTGACCGGCTCGTCACTCACGATGAAATACACTTTGCTTGATACCCCCGTGCCGGATGTAATAGGGTCGAGTGGCGTGTATGCGCTCACATACGATGAAATGAGCGACTGTCGCGCGAGCGCACGTAGTAGGACGACACATTGAGAGTGGAACAAGAAAAGCCACTTCGAAAACAGAGCCAGCTGAACTTACCGCATTGCCGGCGAGCCCCTCTCTCATGCATTACTTCGAAGGCGGTGAATGCATACTGGATAAAAGCTGCAGGATAATGCCGCGACGCTTCGAAGACGCTCACCTTTCGCTCGAGAGGGCAGTTTCACTCTCGCATTAACTTCGACATCTGCCGTTCAGGGCGTATCGTGCGATGACGTGCCACGCCACCCCTTGTCGCGAATATAAAGCGCAACGAAAGTGGCCGAGCAAGTTTTCGTGGGGAAATCGAGAAAGAGAACGGCGTACATGCGTCTTTTCCCGGCTGCATTCTTGCTCGTCGATAAACTTTGATCCGATCGTTGAACGGATCGATGTGGGGACGCCCGTAACGGGAAGTCTGGTCGGCGGGTGGCGTGCCCGGTGTATACAATTGCCACTCGGCGGACCTGAATCCTATTGAGGCCCTTTTCTCCGCCGCGAAAAGACACTTCTCGTCGGATCAGACCGACAAACCGGCGGCCGGCCGGAGGGTGAAATTCTGAAATACCGTGCGCCGAATGCGCCAGATGCGTCGAGTTCTCTCTTCCGAAGAACGATCCGGCCTTTTCGATCGCTTCAATCGTGGAATCCGAACAAATTGCTCACTTTCCTATATAACCGGGATTCTTAATCTATCGTCGCGCCGGCTGTCCGACTTCTATGGACTCTGATACCGATATAGCCGTACAACGAACCTTTTCCGTCCGACTCTAAGACGTACGATTAAGAGAAAAAGTTTCCGAGGTGCGGGGAGCTCGGCGTATGTGTGCAACGAATAAATTCGCCCGGCGACGTCTTAAGGGCGTGGTGTGAAAAGCGATAAGGGAATGGCCGAGGATAACGAGGAATAATCATTAAGGATTCAATTGAAAAGTCCTATTATCAACGTGAGAATAGTCTCGAGAGTACCCGCTTCCGCCTTACAGGGTAACTCCTCCCACGATCATCGCGCAGGTAATTGCTGGCCGAGGAAGCAGAATGGCTCTCGGGGTCGCTAATTCATTCGATCGTTTGAAAAACTTGCTCGGCTGAGACCGACGATTCCTCATGGGGAGTCGGGAGAGTCGGAAGATTCCGGAAACGACTCCAATTTTACGCACCGTGAACCGAAATCGTGATATTCTTCGCAAACGATATCGTCCTTCCGCGAGGGACACGCCCTTTCCGCGTTCTTCCTTTCCAGGATACTTAATCGACTGTTCACGCACGCCGAAATCTGCCACGTAGCGACGTGTCACGCCTTTTCGTAATTAATGCCGCACGCCACTTCCACAGTCGGCTCTTCAGAAATTCAAGTAGTGGCTTTCACATTGTTTATCGCTGATATCGGCAGTGGTTCATTGTGCCGGGCCTCTAACGTGGCGCGGTAATTAATTTGCACGTGTGATTTCTCACTCAATTAGAAATGAAAGGTGTCGCGCGTCGGAATATGGGTTATTTTTCCAGCACCATGTGTAACGATGTGTGTCGACGCTGAGGCAGTAAGACGCGTTTTCGCACTTTCAGAGCGTCAAATCATTCTTCATTCCGGGTCCGTAGAAGATTACAGAATGCTGTTTACTACTGGCCGGATATACCAGAGATCGTAAATTGCACAGCTGCGCGAGGAAAGCACTCTTTGAGCTCGAGTCACTTGCTCAAGCGCACCCAGACGTTCGCCCGTTGTTTCGCGTGCTCGCATGCTTTTTGAATTTCCCTCTCGGTACAAATGAGCTTCGTCCTTTTCGGCCTCCTGTCCCTTTCGCGTTTTTTTCGCCCTCCGCTCGTTTCGGGAACTTCGCGCGACGTAATTGCGTGAAAGCGCCTCTCACGTCTTTTTTCTCCCAGTCACGCAAGATACATCTACACGGAAATGTCGAGTCGCGCACATAAATGTTCTCGACCATTAATTAGTTATAATTGCAATCGCTGCAGAGTCTCGTATCTCACGGCAGGTAATTTTCACACACGAAGGAAGCGTTGGGAATTTTGACCCGTCGCGGTCGTCGTGCACGTTTGCGTATGCATGCACGTATGTTTTCGTACGCGCATAAATTTGCGCCCGACGCGCAGGTGTGAGACGTCGCGAATCTACGGGATCAAAATCGACAGGCGCGCTTAGACGGCTGCCGCTTTTCATGCTAATTCCATGCCTCCTGCCATTGCGATTTCGGGTCGAATCATCATCTATGTTCGGTCAAAGCTATACAACGCATTCTGTTATCATTGTAACGTACGCGTGTATTAGATTGTGATAATCATGGGAGCAATATTTTGGAAAGAGCGAATCGCAATGGGCAAGCCACGTGATACCTGCCGCACCTGGCATTAGCTAATTTCGAAGTTATTGTTCCATTAATGCGGTCACGTAATTATCTGTACAGAGGCTTTTTCATACAAAGCGATGCAAAGCGTCCCCAATTGGGCACGGTTTCGGCATAAAGCCGAAGCTCATCGTTCTCGTTTACTCGGCTTACGTCGATGCTAGAAGGCGAACGCTGAAAGCCGGTAAACCTCGAAAAGCACGAAACGACGGCGGCGATTAGAAGGACGCTACGTGAAACTCTAAACGTCTCGGGCCCTTTATGGTTACGCCACTGATTGCAACTGCGCGCGTCACATTCGCTGCAAGGTAATACCGACCCTTTACAAAGACGTTCGAGGTAGCACAAAGCTGATTGCAGCTATTATTTCAACAAAAGCGCGCGGTATGTGTGCACGTAGTGTGGATACGTGGGGGTGTGTGTAGGGCGTAGACACACAGCGTGCGTGCGTGGGCGACGTTCTCGGGCGACGCGACTCGCACACATAAGTGCACGGGACGCACGAAACGCATCCGATTAGTCAGGGCGCGGGCGTGTCCTAATTTCGCGAGAGAGCCTCAGTTCCCTGGCTTAGCGTTAAACGCCTTCTTCGTCTGCGAAGCCTCGCTTCGCTTCCCTTCTCTGGCAAAATCCGATTCTGCTTCCTGCCGTTATCAGTTATCTTCTGTGGAACACGTATGCTTCCCTTTCTCCTGGCCGCTCGCTCCGTCGCTCGTACTAGCCCATACTTGCCCGTACTCGGCCGCATTCGTGCGCCAAGCGTGTACTGCACGCTTACCCCCTCGTGTATGAGAGAATTTCAGCGTGCTCCGCTTAAATTAGAATTGACGGAAAATTTACACGGCTCGGATCATCCCTTAGATACCGTCATTGTTTGTGCGGGCTGAATCCGTCTTTGGCACGGATATTCTAATAAATAATATAAGCGAGTCGGTGTCTTCAGACATTCGGCAATTTGGGCTAATGCCAGCCTGCATTTCATAGCGAGAAACCTCGTTGCGTGTTGAAGCATTCGGGTCGTAAATCTTGCGGGAAAATGTTACCTAATATCTTCCTCGAAATTTCGGAGTTCGCGGGTGCTGCGTCACTATTAATGGCGTAAGAAATTTGAATAATCGCAATGCAATTCCGTCGGCGCGGCGAGTGAGCGAAAAATGCATTTGCTAATTCTCACGGAATCGGGAATTCCTGATTGATTTTATCCGGATTGCGTCTCGTCACGACTCACGTCCTCGATTCCACTTCCATGATTTCATAATTAAGATCGCAATAAATCTCATCCGACCCGAATTCAAAATAGCCCGTAACCCGGGGCCCGCAAATAAAATGGAATGCCTAACGAAGTCGTCCTGAAGTTTGATCCCGGCCGTTTCTCACTCCACATTCTTCGACCGTCGCTAATGAGATTTACGGATGCAGAAAAAAGTCGCGCGCAAGCGGTCTGGTGCTCTTCTCAGCGGCGCAAGAAGCGGGAACGTCTAACTTGCTCCCGCTGATCATTCAGCTTGCGATCCAATTACGTCTATCAATGGTATATTGCGGTAGATAATTATAAACCCACAAGTGCGCGTGGCTTCAGGACGAGTGTCCTTCGCCCGGGAGAACTCGTAATCCCTGCAGAGGATTTTTATTCCTCCCAGCCGCACACACCTTTATGGTGCACATTCTTTGTGGAGAGGAGCAAAAGTATCTTTACGACGGCGGGTTTTAGGGCCATCCAACGATTCGTTAGAGGAAGATCTCATTTGGATATCCTGCTTTCATTTTTTCCGACCGCTTTCATCGTCGGGGATCGACGTTATGTACGTAATACTGTCTGACGTAAAATGACCAATGGCGTGAGCCGTGAAGCTCGATCCTAAAAACGGAATTACGAGCAGCGCCTTTTCGATTCCTATATTTCCTTCGCTCCAACAAATCTTCCTCCGACGAGCGGATGAGCACTGCGTGGTTGAACTTTCTCCTTCGGCAAAAGTTTCGCCGTAATTTACCGGTAGAGTAGGAGAGCAGACGGGATCGAAGGATGGGAATAGGACACGTGCCGCCATGTGTGAAATTTCGTAATATGCACGCACGCCTGGCACAAGTGTGCTGCCGTTGTTTTGTGGAATAATGGAAAAACAATTTCACTTATCGCTTATCTCATACTCCCAACGGCAACCGGCAACCGGCAAGCATCCTGATATATTAACAAAGTTCCACCCTCCGTGAAGACCTGTGGTCGTATACAGTATTTAGAGGAATCTCGCGGTGTGTGCGTCGGATATAAGGCACGACGAAACCACCGTCGGAAGTATTCGAGAAATTCTCTTGACGCTGACTCTCTTTAGTTAACTCCTGACGGGGGCGTGGACCTGGGAAACTGAAGAATTCCGAAGAGCGCTTCTTTAGCCCGCTCATGGGATCAAAGTTGCGCGCTGCGGTATGCTGTCGTGAGCGAGATACTTGATCTACAAAGTCCTCTGAAGATCACCGTGCGGCGATATCCTCTCATA
Organism: Priocnemis perturbator; assembly: GCA_963942575.1. NCBI lineage: Eukaryota > Metazoa > Arthropoda > Insecta > Hymenoptera > Pompilidae > Priocnemis > Priocnemis perturbator. The sequence goes on along the minus strand of OZ012649.1, from coordinate 8,343,710 downwards.
GAAATGGGTCTCTGATGGGTCACCACTTACAGAGAGCCTTGGCCCTTGGCGCTGGGATGAAATTTCATTAAAAATCTGAAAGGGTGGGTATCGAACGCGTTGGAAAGCCTACTCGTGTAAGACACCCGTTTCTGTTTTATGTAGGGCCGGATAAGCGTGAAAAGGGCCCTTTCTTTGGGCCCTGAAAGTACCGGACTAGAAGTTAACGAACGGACGAAATTAAGGCTCCGATGAAAAGGGTAACGAGTGCGACTGCTTGCGTCACTGCAATGACTCGCCGAAGTGTAAAGGACGGAAGCTTTCCGACGACAGCAGGGAAAGAGGCAAGTCAAGAGTGTGAAGGACACGGCGAGAAATCTTTGGCGGTCAATGCGAGGTGATCCATCTTATAAAGTGACTGCGCGATGGAAGTGCGCCGAACGAAAGCGCGACGGACGATGAACGGGCGAGTAAAAAAAGAACAAAGGGGTCGGAAGAAACGGAGGGCCGCCACTGGCTAGTCACAAAAATCTCGACGTCGAAACGTTTCCGTCACACGGCACAAGACCGATCGTGATTACGTGCTCCGGGTGCCAATGCAGCCGCCCGTTCGACTTGTCAATTTGTTACGTCACCACGGAATTACAACGTGAACGGGCACAAGCTGTTCGCCGATATTCCGTTGGCCGATTTAATAAAGCGCAATTGTTAAAAACTCGTCGCGCAATTAATTGAGCGTTTCGACGAATTTGCGTGATAATTATGTCGGGCGTAAATGGTAATAATGAATTCGTCAAACGGCCAGCCGTAATAAACAGATTTTTATACACTACGATGCAATTGCAGGGTATGCTTGGGGCTACGGATGATTTAACGAGACGTATCGATCATTTGCAATGAAAATTGTGGTCGTAGCGATCGTGAATTCATTACAATGCGGCCTGAACTTTTCATCGCGCTATGCCCCGTTTCCTCGTTCTCTGCTGGGAGACTTTTTGCTCTCTCTCTCTCTCTCTGGGCACATTCGGTAGAGCCTGAATGTGTACTTGCTATCACGGTGATCGGGTAATCAGGAAATTGGAGATGTTAACGGGTTGCCAAGCTCGTTCCACTAACTCCGTTAATGTCACTCGGCAACAGTCCGTTTGCAGCGGTGTAGACGCACGTGTACGTCACTCAAAGAGGTACGTCGAGCATCAAACGCAATTGACGCAGCCGAGGGAAGTCTCCGTTAATCTAGTGTTTCCACCCGTCAATCGTATCCGTGCAAAGAGTAAACGGATCTGTTCCACTTAACTAATTTACGACGTATCGAAGAATATGTGAATACCGATGAACTGCCAACATTTTTCATTCGAAAGCACTGACCCCCAACATGCGGGGATGCATTTTTCTATAGGACATTTTGATTGCCGGGGTGTTGCACATTGAGCGTTCGGTATCGCGGCGCCTCTTAAAATCATTTTAATCGCGCGCAATTCCCAGAATGTTGTCTTATTGCGCGATAAGCGGGAAACCGTTAGGAGCGGACGAGGAGTACTTCCAGGGCTTTAAGCCGCATAAGGAGATATGAATTCCGCATAAGACGAGAGAGCGCATTTTGATAGCCGTTATAGCCTCTTTCATCGTCTTTATTGATGAATTTTTCAAACTCATCCTTTTACGGCACCATCAAAACCTCGGCAGCCAAGTTTGATAACGCGGACACGCGCGCGCGCAGCAGCGTATCGTAGTGTGTGCCATCAAAACCTCAGTAACTAAGTTTCCTAAGTACCCATCTATGCACTTTAGCCATACAAGATAAAGACTAAGTTTCAATGGATATCGATGTGCCTAAGTGTACACGCCACACCGGAGTACACTAAATCATATCTTGTCTCTCAATACGCGATACCCGACCGCATATGCGAGTTTAGTGCCTTTCACGTTAGTCCCCGTTGGCTTCAGCTTGAATTAGATCGGAAGAGAATTCGCACAATACGCGGCAAAATTATCAAGTATCCGATGATCGCGTGTCCCGCGTAACGCGATATTTAAAGCGCACCGCGACGAGGTATTATTTTCCGCCGGCGCCGACGCCGACGCCGACGCCGACGCCGATAATAACGAGTACGGCCAGAAATAAGTTCTGTCCGCGACAAACTGCACTCTCCACGGGCGACTGCACTCCTTAGCTGGATATCTAAATCTCAATAAGATGGAAGCTTGCACGAGCGCGGCTACGTTTTTCCTCGGATAAGCGGCGGGGTGGAAAGGATTTACCGTTGCGCGCGATATATAGTGTCACCCGCACGGGAGTCAATTCGGTGCAATAAGCTTTGAAACAAGATTTTATTGAAGCGAACCGATTGCGAGATCAGAGGCAATCCTCCAGCCTTTATTCTGGGTTAGCTCTCGCGCGTAGTCGCAGAACCTCCTGAATCGTCCTCATTTCCTCGTCGGCGCCGGCAGCCCACTGGGCGACCGGTACATTACTTCGTTAAAGCGTTCAATCGTCGCGCTTAATTGAAAACATTCGCTGCCTACCGTTTAATTAAGAACTGATTTGCTTAGTTCAACGACGCCTTGAAAGCCGGCCGTCATAGGAGACAAGCGCGCAACGCCTTTACTTTCGAATTCTTCGCATTGACGGGATCCGTGCTGCCACTGAGACGGATCCCTCATCGGCGAAATGAACTCTCACGAAAGTAATTAATTTCGGATATCTCTTAACGATGCTCTCCAATCTGATCGAGACCAGTACTTTTTCCGCGTCCCCACAGCCGAACGGGGGAGCGGGGACGGAAGGGAGGAGATCTTGGAAGAAGTTCTTTCGCGCGCGTGCAGATAGGAATCCGGTTGGATGGAAATTCAATCGCGCATTTATGGTAATCGTTATCACGAGTTCCTTTATTCCTTCGTCCACGCGATTTCGCGTCCGTCGGGGGATCACGGTAATCCTCATCGCGGAGAAGACAAGGGCGGAAAGAGGGTACGAACTTTCATGCTTCGTCGGTATAGAAGGTCGACGAAATTAAATGCATACCCGACAACAAATACAATTTCATTCACGGTGAAACCTTATTTTAATAATCATATTTAATATTAAGGAGCGTGGCGTGCTTGCCCACTGCCGTATTCTATCTCTCGATATTCCTTTCACTTCTCCCGTTCTCTTCCCTCTATGTACTCACGCCATATGTACAATGTATCGGAGTGTTTGCGGAACTCAAGAGGACGCGTGTATATGCGTGTAAACTCGGTATCAGATTTGCTCGCAGAGTTTGGGGATAAGATTTATGAGCGCCGCGAGGCTGTTTTGTTAGCAACGTAGTTAGCGCCGTCGCGGATGGTACTCGTATAAATTATAATTAATGAAGAGTATTACCGGCGTTGCCGAAGGACCGGGAGATTTCGTGCTCGCCCGGCGCGGCGCGGAGCGGCGCGACGCCGGAAAAGTTATAAAGGCACGGCCGTCCCCAAGGAATATCTCGCGAAAGATCGATTTTCCCTCGGTCAAGACTATCTGCCTCGGCAATCAGCATTTTTCGATATTCCTCCTTTGTGCGACGGGGCTCCTTACTTCCGCACAAGCGCGCCCACTGACGTTTAGCGCGAAAATTCGTCAAGTGGAAAGCCGAGTAATTATTGCGCGTGAGGGTGTGACGAACTCGGCTGGCAGTCGAGGATCTCGATCCTGGCCTTTAAGCTCGATTCAATTTAGCACGAGCATCCTTAGTTCCCGTCAAGGCTGTTAATGTGACGTAATATTCCGTTGTTCGTGCGCAGGCAGTTACAAAGGCCGAGGCGTGTAATGTAGCCACCAACACGCGGCCGTCTATAGGTCGCGGCTCGTTGTGTTGCGGGGTTCGTGGGTGTATGCAAAAGCCTCGCGCCTCTAGTACCATTTTCCAGGGACCACAAGTGCTTATTCGTCGCGACAATCGTCGCCGTCGCCGTCGCCGTTCGCCGTGAAACTTATAATTACGAGCGAACTCTCGAGGCAGTGGCATAGAGCCATTAGACAACACTCGCGGAAGGATGCAATACGTCGCGTGTGCACGTCGATCGGCTCCGACGTCATTCGTCGTTGTCGTCTGCGTCGTTCATTGAAGAGCTGTCACGTACGCTTTCGGGGGCAGCTTTCGGCAGTCGCTTTCGGACGCACAGACGGACATATATCGTCGCGCGAAGTCACGCACGGTTATTGTGCCGGTAATCACATTGTCATCCATCCGACCGTTATTTCGCTTTGTTCCCTCTGTAATCATAGCGAAGACAATAGGGAGTAACAGATAGGCAGGGGATAGAAAGTGCTGCCGCCAGGGAGGCGCGGGGAAAGCGATCGTTGTCTCGTTTGTGAAAATGATGTGCTTCCCAGCTTCTTAAACGTTCATCGCCCGTCCTCGTAAATTCGTTTCCCCTTCTTCCGATTGCGCAAAAGGGTGGTCCCCCCCCACGTACTGGCTCCATTTTCGCCTTCCTTGTCTCTTGGCTCGATCGTGCTCCGAAGTCCGGAGTGAACACGTATGGGATAGCTGGTGCGTACTTGTCCGCTGGAACGTTCCGACGGGTGAGCCTCGATTAATGTCCGCCCTCACGATTTGAATCGCACCGCACGGCGCACGTTCGAACGCGTTGAAACGCGGTAAGCCGACGAACAATGGGGAGAACCTCGGCCCGACCTTTTGCTGTTTGCACGACTGCGCTTCATATTTTCTCCGCTGCGCATTGCTCTTTCAACAACCCGCAATTACGACTTCATAGGATTTCATTTTCTTCGAAACACAGCGGGACATCGACTTATTAACTTTTATCGATGTTATTCCCAGCCACGACCAACTTCTTTTGCCGGCTTGACAGTGAAGATATTGCGCTGACGTGTTGGACGTCACTTCGCTTATCCGCTGAAACCACGGTGCATTTTATGAGAGCATCAAAATCTTTAAGGCCGGAGGCACTTTGCCGATTAAAATCGAGCGCTTTCGCGTTGACAAACGCTTCGTCGTCGTTTGACGGAGGCAGCTGAGTAGTAATATGTCGATGGCGGTGCGTTATTTTTTGAGAGAGAGATAGACCGAGGATGGGCGGAGTCGCTGTTAACAGATGCACACTATGAGCACGTAAACCCCACGGACCGTGTGGCCGCGCCCGCGCGAGTGAGAATCCGCTGTAATAATTGTATTATTTTCCGAGGCACTCGCCTGCTTAAGAAAATACAGAAGAAAGGCCGGCGCGGCGAAGAAAAGCTCGAAATGTTTCGAGGATCCGCCGACGCCGTTTGGATAAAAGCATTTCCGCTTAAGGGAAAACAATGAACCGAACGTGGAAGTTGTAATAACATAAGTTTCGCCTTTGCCCATGATTGCCTGCATATTTGCGTACCTATATAAATGCGAGAAAAGAAGAATTCAATTACCGAACCTGTCTCACTTCCCTCGTTTCACTCTAACGCTTTTTCGCACTTCGAAATAATTGCATCGGAATGATGTAAAAGTGTCCCCGTCAGAGATCTCGGATTTTTTGTCCGCACAGAAAAGCAGTATGTTCCTAGGTTAAAACAAGACCGCTCAGCCGCAAACTATATTTTCCGAGACTCTAGCTTCGATTACATTTTCCTCGTCAAGCAAACTGATTCCGAGCTGCAACATAACTTTCCCCATCGCATTTTCGTGCCGGCCTTGGTTGCCGACCGCGTCTTCCGACGGCAGAAAATTTTGCAGGAAAACCGCATTATTAACAAGACGTCGCGTAACGGGAGCACGACCATTCTCTTTCTTTCCTTTCTCCCCCATCATCGTATTCAATCTTCCAAACGAGTGATGCAGTATTACGGAACCGAAGTAATTACGCCGGCAATTTCGATAAACCGTCATTGTTCGTTAACAATTCATTTGTCGCGTTTTAATACGACGCGTTTGTCTGCTTCCAAAACAAATTGGAGGCCTTCACTTTTTTTCATGAAAAATGCGATAATGGTGAAATCGTAACCGTGGCCATGCTCAAATATTTCGGCAGACTATACTGACAATCCCTGACTGTTTGGTTGGCCACCGTTCCACCAGTTCCACTTGTACACACAAATTCTCTTTCAATGCCTTCACTCATCTTGCTCTGTTTTTCAATTATCCCTTTCTCTGTCCGTGCAAAAAATCACGACACAAAGGCGTCGGTAGCCGAATGTTCCGTATCGTGTCCAGCGTCCGGCTCACAGTTGAGTGTCATAAAGGATCGGGGTGAAAAAGTGCCTCTGACGTATTGCAACGTATGAAAACGCGGGAGGACGAGAAAACGTTAATGGCGCGTTATACGGGCTTTCAGATGGTAATCTAACGTGCGTTGGCTCTTTTGCATGGCCATTACCATTTCTGTGATGCAATATAACCATCGTATAGCGGTCTTGCCGTCCTCGGTAACGATGGAAAAGCTCGCTCATTCCGTGCTGCGTCACGTGAAATTAGCAAAATTATCTGCCGGCCCTTTGGACTATCCTCGCCTGCTCATCCTCTCCCGATGCCCATGTCTTTCTTCTGTGAAAGACAATTTGTCAGGACGATCGTCCGTCGCCGATTAAGATCGATAAAGGACACTGACAAAGGACAGGTAATATCCCATCGTTCGTCGTCGCTATCTCACATCTACATCTCACCCGTACGACATAGCCGGAATTTGTCGCTCGTTCTTCATACGTATAATAATTCATTTCACTCGCACGTTGCTAATCCAGATAATTTTTTGCGAGCGTTAATTTTGTCCTCCGTATGACCAATGTGCCGGAGTCATGCATTTTCGATTTCTTACCGCTCCCCACAATTTGAATCCATGAAATATTTATGCCGTGGTATCTTATTCGACGAATTCAGGGATGTACGACGGTGCAGAGCGGCTCGGTGTTTTTACACGATTGTAAGTCATAAATTCGGGCCAGAAAATGGATTGATGATTAAGTAATAGTTTCCGCGAGGCTACGGATCCCTGCCCACGAGCGACCTTATTACTCCTTCTTCAGTAATAGACAAGTTCGCTCGTCGCTAATAATAATCGTCGACGTCTCGTAAAATGAGCGAAGATTACCTTTTTTTTCTCCTCCTACTCGTTACGCTCTCGCGCTGACTAATTCATCACTCAGAATGGCGGACGGCGATCAGGAATAATAAAAGAATTGTGACGTCGTGTGCTACGGTCATTCTCATCGTCCTTGTAGAATTCATCCTTTTAACGATAGAATGAAATTTTAATTGCAGACCGTCTCGAAATGATCGATTCGTGACAAACAATCGCGTGAGCTCCCATTCATCCTAAAGAGAACTTTCCGCCGATCGTCCGCGTAATTCCGCAAGACAGCCGTAAAATTTCCCTCACGGCAGCCAATCATAAATTCCTGTAGAAGAGTACATCTGCCGGCCGCAATAATAGTTTCCGCGAGAATACGTAAGTAGCGCTTTCACGATACCACCGTTTTAACTTCTTTTTTCCCTGGTAACAGATAAGCTCGTTCGTCACCGAAGGCATCCCATGAAATTAGGGAAATTATCTGCCTTATCTTTTTCTCCCCTACGCGTTTCGCCACTCTCTTTTTCGCTCGCTAATTTATCACCCTGATCGCGCGACAGCAATCGAGGTCAATAAAGAACACTTACAAAAGGTAGACGACGTCTCTTCTCACCCGCTGACTACCACTTTCATCCCAGTCTCACGACCGCCTCACATTATGCCTCGGCGGTTATGTCGACGTCGGTCGGTAGGCATGCTCTTCTTGCAGCCGAATATAATTAATTCGCCTGCTTTCTCCCGCCGTGACAACGAAGACTGACAGGGACACGTAAGAAGGATGGGGGCTAATTGTGCCGCGATATTAATGCTACTTTTAATTAAACTTTCATACACGTGCGTTCTCTTTCTACAACGTCGCCCGAAGCTTCCTGCCTTCCAGCTCCACGTCCGGCGTAGCATAATGGCTAACAATAAACCATTCGAGATTTTGTTTTCCCAGCATTTTTCGGATGTATTATTTACGATGTTTTTTCACCGTGCAAGCGTGCGCTATGAAGGGGAATCAATACGATCCGTTACCTAACGAGCCCTCCCATTATTTTTTGTTTTATTAGACAGGGCAGGGGCGATAGAATGGCGTTCCGTCCGTTTTCAAATTTCACCGGTCATGCAACGTCCAATTGAACAGCGCCGAAACGTAACCATGCTATTACTAAGTAGATTGTGCCGCGATCGTTGTATAAGACGGTTTGTTTAGAGGATTATCGACGATCCACGAGGTACTCATCTAACCTGCGTCTATTCCGTTCCCGGCTGCTCGTGACGTAAGCCATGAAATTGGCCAGCTTGCACGCGGGTGCGCGGAGGATACGTTCCATTTTCATTTTCCGATATTACCATTGTCAGTTTGTACCACGCCTACGTAAGATCCACACGGACGCGATCGGAAATCTACACGTGTGCCACTACCGGTGCCTCGTCGGCGGATAAAAGATTTCTTATTTTCCGGAAAATTGCTCTCCCTCAGACGCGTAATTGGTTTATCTACTATCTGCAAATACCAATTGTCCCGTTTCGCATGAGACGTCCAGAGGCGTGGGGAGGAATTTGTAGCGGCAAAAAATCTGTCACTGTCGTTCAGAATTCCGGTACAGTCGGCTAGCGCCGAATGAAATACGAAACTCGTAGAACGACCTGAACGACGCAGACAATGGATCTTTTATTTTTCGATCAAGGCCGGCTGCAGGAGGAAAGCAGTGTTAAGCGGATGTCTGTCTTCCCGCTTTGCGGTGTATTTCGCGGTCCCCGCACGTTTAAGTAGGAAGACGACTGATTACACGAGGCGAGGGCACGGGTGGTATCTTGACGCGTGCGTAGACGAATGTACGTACACGGTCGTTTAAACGCTACACACTCCGGCATGCCCGGAAGAGCATGCAAATGACACACGTTGCCAGGACCGTCATGTTACCTCCACCGGCGAACATCCACTCCGTCGCGCGACTAATTAGCATCCCTAGATTTCTTCTGAAAACATTGCCGGCTTTACACGGACCCAGCGGCACACCCAGCAGCACACTCAGCACCAAGCCGTGGACGGCTCTTGCTCGACGTCAAACGCACGCCACTGGCGCTCGGATATTTCTGATAATGCCGCATAAAGCGCCCTGAAGACTCCATTTGCCGTAGCTGGAAGAGATTTGCCACCAAATTAAACGGGATTTCTTGAACGACGCCATAATTAGCGTCGAGCGACGGGAACAATGAGGCGAGGATTCGGTGTGCGTAGTAGGTGTGTATATTTGTGATTGTGCGCTCTCTTTATCGCCGCGGCAATTACGCGAGCGGATGAAATCGTCGTTCGGGGCCGGTCCGCATAAATCTCCTGGTCGCTTCAAGGAAGCCATTCTTTTGTCCGTCGATGCACCCTGCCTTCTTATCTGACCTGTACAACCCACGCGATCCCCCGTCCCTGATGCTTCTCGGCTGGTGCTACCGACTTCTTCGCTCCTATTCGATCTATTCTCACGTCCCGTCAACGCGCTGTACGTGCTCTTTTCCCACGGACAATACCCGACCAAGGTAATGCGCTCTCGTTTTTCCCACTTTTCCTCTTACTCCTCTCCCCCCTCGCCCCTCCCTCTCCCCTCCCTCTCCCCCTTCCCACCACTGTCGTTATTCTCATTCTCCGCGAGCGTTGCCCGTTACCTTGTTAAACACATTCAACGCGAATCGCTATTTGGTATCGCGCCGCGCCGTATTTTCATTTAATTGAAAGCACACGTTTGCTTGGACTAATTCTAGTTAACGCGATTTATTTATCCTGTTCTCGTTCACTCTTGGTAGCACACGCTCGTTATGGGCGTTGCGACTAGCCGTCAATAATTGGACGTTGCTTGATATGCACCCCGTACGCTGTAAATCCGGTTGCGTTAGTTGTCGAGGCTGTTAATCCGAAGGGTAGAAAATATCGAACCTATTATTTCGACCTCGGCTCCTCTCTCTCTCTCTGTCTCTCCCTGAAAATCCACGTTTCCTAGTCATCCGTGAGCCCGCATAATGGAAGAAGTTAGTGCGGCGAGACAGTGAGTAAATTTTCTTGCCCCGAGTTTTCGTGACCGCTCGTCAGCGCTGCTTATCCCGTATTCTTCGCGGTGCACAGAACTTCCTCTCTGCTTTGCATCTTTGAAAACCGGCATCGTTGATACTTTCAAGAGCATCAGTTACAAAACGTCTCCGCCCTCGTAACTTCTCGGACCCTGCAACTCTCTTGCGCGCCACTCCTCACCCTTTCCGCCGTTCTCCTTTCGTCTCTGTCCGCGTGTGTTTTAGCGTCGTCTACCTTCGCGTCCCCTTTCCGCGGGGACAATGGAACGTGAAAGCAAGTTTTGTCTCGTCGAGATTTCCCGACCACCACTTCCCCCCGTCAGCTGCTTATCCATGTACCTTTTTTGTTGGCCGCAACTTTCATACTTCAACGAGGCAGTAGGTACTAAGCATCGTCCGTATCCCTGTAAACATCCGGCACCCTGTCGGGAAATATAAAGTTCAGATATTAAGGATCCTGCCGGGCGAAAATGCGAGAAAAGATGCGGCGTGGGTGGGAGAGGAATGTGAGATTACGCGGATGCACGCTCCAGATCGCGCGTCGTCCTAATTACGGCGCGATTTGCATAACTTAATGGTTCCGCGCGACGCAGAGGGGGCGAAGGGATCGGCGGGATTACGTCGGGGCGATTAAAATCGCGCACGTACGGGTCCGTATTGAATCGGCGAGGGCGCGGTACGTTATAGCGAGACGTTTGCTCGTGGCAAAAAGCTCGGCCAGCGGGGAGAGTTCCGGAGGACTTTGGACGTTTGCCAAGACTTATGTAGAACACGATACCGGGGCACACTGGGCCATATCAAACAACCTTTTTTCCTCCGCCAAACGCGAGGCATTCGATCGCGGGAAATGGATAAAAGCTGAGCAATAGGAGAACCGAGCTTATACCTCGTTCGGGTAATAGAAGAGTCGGGAGACACGCAAGTGATTTCGTCCAACCTCGGAATAATCCTGGCTCATAAGCAAAACTTAATCTCCGCGACCAATCAACGTTGATGGCTCCGTGGAAGGCTGAGCCGCTCTAGATTCGTCGATCGAATGGTCGTCGGCGCGCCTTGAAAAATTCAGCTGACATATCTGCCACTCGCCCTTAACTAAACGTGACTTAACGCGGTCCGTTCTCTCGATCGACCAACTTTATTGCACCGGGAGAAAATTGCACGGGAATCGTTCCGTCTCCATCGAACGCCTTCCTTTTAATTCGCGTCTTTGCGTTCTCACGTACCGGCCAGCCGGCCAGTCGAGAAGATCTAGGACGCGACGGGACGTAGTATATATAGATATATGGGGCGCCGTAAAAAAAGGGATTTGCCGCGGAATATGAGTGGTCGTAAACCGGAGCAGGAATCCGACGAGGGATGATCACAGGCCAGCGAAACGGTCGCGGAAGGATGATTCAACGGTGCACCGGAATGGGGAAATATCGGACTAGCCAGCCATATATTGGACGCCCTGTATACACGCTGACACACACATACACACCTTTTCGTTCTGCGCGAGTCTTTCGACTTTCTAATTCAGCGTTTTCTCGCCATCCACCTTCTACCTTCGTCTCACCCAGCGCGCCTCTTTCTTGTGCGAAAGTTTCGAGGATTCGCCTTTTCCCTCTTTTACCTTCGTCGCAGCTCTCTCTCTCTCTCTCTCTCTCTCTCGCCCCAGCCCCCGCGAATCGGTAAATAATTTATGAACCTCGTCCCTCCTCGATTTCACGGTGCGACGCACCCGAAGAAAAATTCGGTTTCGAAGCTGCTGTCGCAAGCCGGACCCGCTCCGGTCTTCCATTCGCGTGGTGCAAAGTACGAGAGCAGGCACCTCCGTCACCACACAGGAAATCCTGCATTTTGGCCGAGGCGACTCGAAACTACGGTCCCGGGAGAGAGTCAGGGAAGCAGCTTACGTCTTGGGAAAAGTAGTAAGCGCGATAAACAATACCTCCCCACCGGCGCCGGCGCACGTAACGCGCCCCGGCTGCTTTACGACGCGCGTTGAATTTTTGTCTGTTTTATTCGACGAAAGCCATTGCCAGTAAGAAAGTGGAACGTACGGCGTCGTATTACCGCGGAGCAGGCTTAATGTTTTAAGGAAGATCGCAGGCGTAACAGGGTAATAGGTGTCGCCGTTCTAGGATCCTCGAGGACGGATGGTGGGACAAAGTGGTCCATGTCGGCGAGTGGACAGACGGGCAGTGCGACGACGCGACAGCGGCGGCATTAGCGATCGCGTTTAGATGCTTTTAATGTCGTCGTTGCGAGCGCACGCTTTGGCTGCGGATCACGTTCCGTCCTACCCTGCCTTATAACGCTCGCAGCCACGATAAAGCCTCGAGTGATTTACGTTTAGTCGGGTACGTCATCGCACGGAACCCGCAATCAATGAACCGTGACTTCTGTGCTTTGTGCCACGCGAGCCGGCTAAGGGGATACGTAATGGGGTTTGTACGTGAACTGAGAAAATCCATCGGTGCGTTATTGAAAACGTCAGGAACCACTCCCGCGCCAGCCCTTTTCCTTTTTCGCTCTCCGATGCGCTCTCCCTTCACCTATCTGCTCTTCTCCTCTCCACTGTCTCTCAACCCTTTTTTCCCGTCCTATCCGCCTTTTCTCTCGCAGAAAGTGCACAGAATGCATTTTAACGAGAAAGAGAGAAGGGGGAGCGGAGAAAGCCGAGTTAAAGGATCGCATGGAATAGAACATCGATGGCGGGTAATTGCAGTCTGTGCTCACTACCATCGGCCTTCTCGATTTCATCCGGTAATCGTTCTCGGCTTCGCTACGGCGCGTGACGTTCATTTGACGAGTCTAACGACGTCCTCGTTCCACATCGTTCCATTGACTTACCGCTCCTTAACTTCCGAGACGCTCGATCGTGCAACTTGTCGAATCTAACGGGGGCGGTAAAAGTCCTTTGACCGTTACGATCATTTTCCTGCAACCTGATCACTGCTCAAGGAGATGCAGGGAAAAAGTGTCACGTGCGGGACAATGCGAAATTCCGTCTCCTTCGTCATTCGCAACTATGATTTTACGGTTGCCTTGATGAAATACAGTAGCGACCCTCCCAGTTTGCCGTTCACCATCGATTCGCGCTTCATTTAAAACGACGTCGTCGTCCTCCTTCGGTTTATCCATGATTTATTCAGTCCTTCGATCGTTGTTCCGATACCACTGGAGACTCTCAAGCAGGCTGTGTGCCATTTTCAGGTATCCTTCGCCAGCGACAACGGGCTCTCTCGTCAACCTTCGTCCGCCTTTCCATGCCACGATCGTAAAAAATCCTCAAGAAACCGTAATGGCGGCTCTCCTTCAAGAGGCATAAGAGTCTTGGTCGAGTTGACGCTCCCGTTTCAGCAAAACTCATGGGCGTGAAAAGTTGCAACCCCGTACGTTTCAGCGGGCAAGTTTATGGCTTAACCGTGACAAAAGTGGGCAAGAGAAGGAGCGGGACAAGCGATGGAATAAGAAGAAAATTGCGCGCTTCCGGCTTCCTCCACAAGGATACTTGTCTTCGACCACGAAGGATGGGATGAAAAAAGCTCAATGGTTGACTCCGCAGTGAGAGAAACGAATTCATAGTTCTATCCATGAATGATGATGCCCGAGAGAGAGACAGATATGGTCCTTTCTCAAGAGGCTCCGGAAGAGGTTTACTTATACCTCGCACGACGTGATTCTTCGACCAAGCCCGGATTCGAATTTATGATCCGCTCCGTGTGAAGAAGTCGAGTTGCACTCAATGCATGGAATCAAGTTCGCCCGCGCATTATTACCCTTTTCACCTTCCGACATACGTGTACCTACGTACTTACCCTCTGCATCGGCTTTTTTATCCTTTACGACGTCGCATCATTGGAGGAGAGCATGAATCGTCTCGAGTTCACCACAGTTGTTCCTGCTGCAGTTTCCGCGCTGCAGGTTGACGATCGTAAAAAGACACGGCAGGTTCAACAGAGAAAAAAACAACAATAAAAAAAAGAAAACGAAAGAAGAGAAAAGAAAAACGTTGTTGGGGTGAAACCGTAACACGCTCTCCTGTTCGTAAGGTTTCCGGTGGTAGGTGCGGACTTTCCTCACTGAAGCTTACAGCGCCCAAAGTCGCAGTCCCTCTGCAAGTTGCAACCCGCAAGTTTATAGTTTAACGGTGTGACGCCGGGAGTTTCGAAGTACGTCGTGTGGTGGCAAGAGTTGCGAGAGAGCCCCGGTTAAAGTGTGCGCACGCCGCAAAACCTTTTACGCAGAACATACGCGGACATCGTCCCGTCCGTGTTTCCGACGCTATTGCGCAACGTATGCACGTGCCTGTCGTCCTGTGAATGTGCGGGAGGAAAGGGAAAGGACCCGACCCGAGATCCCTTTCTAGGACCACTTAAGTTCGTCCTTCACGATTGCGGTAGAAAGGTGAAACGCGCTGGCGCGCGCTTCTCGTGAACACCGAAATGATTCTCGGGATGCCAGGGATCGCGGTGAATTACTTCGTCATTCGAGGACGTGACGAATTCCGTGTAATGGCGATAGCGTCGCAATTTATGGCGGCAAAATATCATTCCAATATACGGGGGCAGAAAAACTGACTGACAACGCGTGTCGAACAGGAGCGAGGAGAAACGTGATATGGGATCGTGCGCTCTTTTAGGACCACTTAAGTTCACCCTTCATAGTTGTCGTAAAAACGAGAAGTACGCCAGGCTCCTTCGCGGAGAGCAAAACGGTTTTAAAGAAAGGTGTCGAATTTTCTTCCCAGCTGATGGCAGGACGTAAACGATTTTCAGTAGGAGAAATGATATTCAATTACAATGGAGGTTGGAGGCATCGTTCGTGATCAACGATCAGTCAGACTGACCAAGATGCCGCTTATTTTCGAGCTTCACATTTCTCTATGTCGGCTTACTTATCCGTGAGCTCTTCTGCCGTTGTGCGGTCAAACGATGTTTAAGATGGAAGGGTTTTTGGAGCAGCGGCGTCACGAGGGAGTACGAAATCAAAACGCCATTCAGAGTTTCTTCTCGGAAGGATGATCTCATTCCCCTTTCTTGTCCTTTCCGGCGTCTCCACTTTTCTCCTTCGCTTAGACGACCGTGAAAATGAAGGGCAAAGCTGGATTCCCACTCGGCGAGTGAACTGTGACCACCTTTGAATTTCGTCTGAGGCCAAGAAAGAACGGCAACGGCAGCCCGAAATACAGTCGGATTTTTCCGTATTTTACATGATAGACGAAAGATGTGGATTATATTGTAACAAGTGAACGTAGGGAGGCAAAGAGTGTCCGGATGTAAGAAAGTCCCTACTTAAAGTGCAGAACGAAAACGAATTCGTCAATGAATTAACGGTCAGACTTCAATAATGCTGCAGAGATATTTTGATTATTTGGACGATGACAGAACTTTTTATTTCGCAACGGCAGAAAAATGTCAGCGCTGTCGCCGTTGTCGGTCGTCACTGTCCATCATCATCAGTTGCGAACGTACCAGACTCAAGCGGTCAATCCTCCAATAAACGTCAGGCGTCGAAGGTTCTGCGGTGCACGCATCGATCTTCTCTGAAGTCCAATGGATTTGCCGAGGGCCGACTTGCTCAGCTCACGGCTGGCTCGTTTGATGACGTTAAGTGGCCAAATCTGCGCGAGTCGACGTACGCGCTGTTTACATGTACGCTAATTCTAAATTAACGTGGCTACATTCGCCCGCGGACTCCGAAGCAGAAAGCCACATGAGAGAGGAAGAGAAAGGGAGGGAGAGAGAGAGAGAGAGAGAGAGAGAGAAACATAGTTTCAACTAACCTCCAGGAACTGCTCGTTCGGAGCATTTTGAACTCTTGATGCACGAGCGCAGCCAGTCAGTATGGGTTCCCTTATATTCAACGCACGAGCGAGCTAAATTACATATTAATTCCCGCCACCCGCGTTTTCGCGTCAGTCCCAGATCTCCGTTTTACACGTTGATCGCGCCAAGTTCGTACTCGCCAAAATTACATCAGAGAACGAACTTGCGGAGTCGAACAGACGCGCACATCGTGGCGCTGATAGTTAATGTTCCGTAACTTTTGGAGAAACTTCCGACGTCTTGCTTTAATTCTATCGGTTCGTTGAGCACGGCCCATCATCAGTTACACCGCAGGAAAGACGTGAGCGTAAAGAAAAAAATCATCGGCAATACGTATCTCCATTGGCCATCGTACCTCTCTCATCGGGGATCAAATTTCGCCTAAATTATAATTTATTTGTCAGGCGAGGCTATTTTCTCGAACGATGCGGAATGTTATTGCGCACGTGACGTACGGCCGAAGCGGAATGGTCATAATAATTTTTAATTAAGTTCCTCCAACACGCCATACGTCGCACGAGTTAGAGGACAGTTCCGATGAACCTCGAGGAATTGTGGGCTCACTCGAACCATTTCCATTTCAAGCAGCTACCGTCTCTTCGCATTGGCTTGCGAGTTGCGACATCAGTCGCACTGATTTGGTCGCGATATACCTTATGGCTAAATTAGCCACTAATTCGCGTTGCTCTATAGTCACGGCTGCGCAGACTGATTGCCGCAGGGAGTCAGTGGTGGCGAAATAACGTCAATAGGGATGAGAAGCGTGGGTCGAAAAGCAAGAGACAAAGGAGTAGTATAGCCCAAGACATGAGGCGAGTTTCCGATCACGCGCAGCGCAGGTAACGTTCGATAACTTTCCGTGAAACTTCCTATACCGGTCTGTAATTCTGTTCGTTCGTCGCATGCGGCACATTATTACGTATATACCCATGATAACCGGTTTAGGGGCTAAAAAGGTATCTATCTTATGGCATGCTGGCTCGTGAAAGTTACACAGCTGCCGGGACGATAGGCCCGACGGGAACAAACTTTTCGCGCGCCTTTGCTACGCGACCGATTTCGCGGTATATGATGGCGGTTGAAACTCGACGGTTATGAAAACGGTTTTGAATGGCCTGTCCATCGGCAGCTCCACCCATTGCCGGCGCCCCTTCCACTTGCCGCGCGCGAAGATATTACTCTGCTGTCGCTATTTAGCTCCTACCTACCGTTTGGCCAGCTCTCTAAATCCCGGGCGATTTTTTTCACGCGGTTTCCTTGGAATTTCGGGCGCGAGCGAATTTGTTCTCTGCCGTTAAATTGTCGGCAGAGAAAGCTCTCCTGTCGTAAGGTCGCGCACAGCCTCCCTGGTAGCCTGGATTTTTATTGGCCGAATCGCGAATTGCACGACTCGAGCGCAGCCGTGTGCGAATTACGTTTTTTTCCGCTTTGTTAACTTTCGCCGTAACTCTTTGACGTACTCTTAATGTGACAAAAAACAAACGGTCAAAACATTCTCCAGACGGTAGGGAGTTTTAATGACGCGTCACGCGGAAAGCCCTCGAGCCGTGAGGTCTGCCAGGTCGAAAAGTTCCCTTGTTCCCAAGTCTTTCGGGCCGAACATTAAACTTCGTGGCGGGCTTTCCCGTTAAATGAAGCCATCGGCATGGAACGGAAACGGATGAAGGATCCATCTGTATAGATGCCGAATTCCGTTCATCATTCTTCGTGCGGCATCCAAAAAGTATTATTGTTAGCATCGTTAATAATATCCCCACTTGTGTTTCTTATTTCGTAACATGAATATAGACGTAGGCTCTTAATTATCCGATCAATTTCCGTTAAGAAACGAAACGTTTTAATAAATTGATCCAATTAACAAAGATGGCTAAGTTTTATTGTGATCCCAGGAGATGAACAGACGTTTCTGCTTATGTTCAATTATCTACGATCGCCAGTGGCCAGTCGAGCCTTTTAACGGATTATATCGACGATCCAGTCCATACATACGACTGCCATTGCCATTACTACATCAATTGTTAACCAGAATCCATTACTGGGCAAACTCGAATTCGGCGACTGAGTAATTTTCACGCCGTGAAAGCGGCCAGACTGTCAGGTTAAAGCGTCGGCGAAATCAACTAAATCACTGTGACGCATTCGGGAGTTGGTCGGATTTAATTAGAAAATCTTCGCGCACCTGCGGCTTAACGTCTCTCGGAGTAAGTAGACGCGGCGTGATACGGTCAGCCTTAATACGTCATGCGATTGTCAGGAGGCGAGTTTCAACGATTCGGGTTGCTAAGAGGAATAGCCTCGTAAACGTTAACCGCCCCCGCGGGAATTCTGGCTGCTTGACTTAAAGGTATCCCGTGCGTTGTAGCGCGTGCAAATACTCACACGAACGCAATACGAGTGTTCGGCTTTCCACTCCTGATTGCAGCATCCATTCCGAAGGTAATCACGTTACCGGGTAGGAGGCGATGCCTCGCTTCCTTCTCGAAAAGATAGTTTCTGCCCTTGCGCTAAGTTCGGCACAGGCCAAGGGTGAGGTTATTGAGTGGGCTATTTAGCACGGTATCGACACAACGATTTCGTCGATTGGGCGGCGAAGACGACAAACGACGTGGCAAATGATTAACAACTTCATCATCGCGCTGATCGACGCGACGTGAAAAAGCGAGGGCCCATTAACGTCCGAAGCGTATCGTTCGGTCCGTTTACCAGTATATGTACGCCCGCGATCATCGACGCGCGATAACTGTCGGAATAAAATATGCTCAAATGCCGGGAGGAAGGAAAAAGTATATGAGCGCGTACGATGATATCCAGAGAAAATACGTGCTTTCCCTTCCGGTCGGACGCACTAATTCAGTAGGTCAATAAAATCTCTATAAGGGGAAATCTATGAAGGCGCACGAGAGTTTACCGTGCCCGCCACACCGCGGTGTCGTCCTCCTTTTTCGCGGACAGAGGCACGGGAAAGTCCATTTCAAAGTTTACTATCACTTTAGGGTTTCTTCTGGTCGAACTTATGTTTTACGCGCCGGGTGTCCTTGTCTCTACTTCGGGAGCCGGCTTCCGGGCGAGTTCTATTTTTCCGCGCAATTCACCCTCACAGCGCGCGCGCGCCTGTATTTTTCACGTCCTTTTAATGCGCTGGAAAGCGCTGGCTGGGACTTTAACCGCGGAATCGGGAGTGCGATCGTAAAAAAGATTTTAAGTCGACGTACCGGTACTTGGACGAACGGATACAAGCGTGCTCCCGCTCGAGTGGCATTCTTAGCGGAGAAAATGAGATGACTTTGGGCGTTTCGTTGCGCTCGACTTAATGACGGACGCGCCCTGAACTCCTTCCCGGCAGATGGAACGTGGAAACGATTCGGTTCCGTGACCGAACGTCGAAGGGAACGTTCATGAGAACGTTGATATCGCGAGAGAGCCAAGACTGAAACGCGGACAAGGGAGAATGGGAAGAGGGAGAAAGGAAGAAAGGACAGAGTAGGGCAGTGAATGGTGGAAAGAGTCTGACTTTAAAACTGGGTATTGATTTGCGCGCGCACACAGATCTACACATGTATACGCATCTCGCTTTCGAATCTGACACGTTTTACTCTCTACCGATACTGTCAACGCAAATCTCTCGGCACTAGGGAACCTTTGTTCGGTGTACTTTTGAAATTTATCGACGTTGACGTGTAGAAAAAACAGAAACTGTGCGCGGTATGAGAATACCGCGCACTGCACACGCCTGCTTTGCAATCGCACACCACGCACGAGGGGAAGAGAGAGAGGATAAAGCAGTTCGGGACTTCAACAATGTCTGTCAAACTGACGTGGTTTCAGATCGGTGATGCATAGTTGCATTACGCAATGCGACCCTTTCCGCAGCGCATTGCTGTGCTGTGGTGTGTGGACGTCACGCAGGCGTATCGCAGCGCAGATAATAAAGAAATCGGCCCGGATTATGTTCTTCGATATTGCAGTTACGGAACGAGCGTAGGGCACACGGGCTGTTCGATGTTACACACACGTACGCGTGCCTGCAACGTGACGCCGCCGTGCGCATTCGGACGTAATAAAGTGTCGCTTGGAAAATGATTTTATCCTCGTATACGCATTTGTACGGGCTCACCGGTAAAATGAGCAGATAAATGAACGAAAAGAGAGCGAACGAAGTCGCCGGGAAATCGCAATGCAAGAAAGAGGCCGCGGGATTTTCTTCTAAAAGCTGAGTTGCCTTCTTCCAGATATCTCGGTTTGCACTCGGAGATACAAGGAGACGCGTCGAAACTTCGGCTAGGTTCGGAATTTCGCTCGCGGCGACGCGGAAAAGTCTTAATGGATTGTATCGTGCGCCTCGTATTCACAGGCTTTTAGCCTGGAAACAAAAAGAGGAAGGACCTCGGCAGAGTGTGGAGTGGGAGGTTTCTCTCGAACGGAGCGAACTCCCGTCGATGTTGATCGGGTGGGTCGCTCGACGTGCGTCTTCGAAAAACGCGTGTAACCTGGAGAAAAAGTGTAATGCACCGTTCAGCACGTTTCTATCGTTTTATGGGACTTTAGCACGTACACGATAATGTCCGCTTGTATCGTTTGCGAAGAATTACTGTGCGGCGTGTTCGGCTCCCCGAACCAATGGAATTCAATTCTCGGTTTCGGAGGAATCCTTCGCACGCGATAATGTCTAACGAGTTACGACAGTGCGACAGCGTCGAGGAACTAAGCAATAATGGCGCGAAAAATACAGCTTTGCCAGGAGAGAGAGGGAGAGAGAGAGAGAGAGAGAGCGGACCGGGAGGGGGCGAGGACCGGCGCGGGAATAAACGTTGAAAGCTTCTACCTTATTGTCTCATATTTCCAATTCCTTTTTCATTCCGTTTAACTTCGGATCGACTCGCTCGCTCTTCCGTGTAACTGCTCGACTCCTCGCAGCCGAGACTTTTACATCCGACGAAATGCGACAATTGCGAGTCGTCGGAGTGAAGTTCGTGCGCCGTTCCTCCGCCACTTACATTTTTATCATCCTACCTCCGAAGCTGATATGCATTACATTTCCGTATTTACATTTTGCGCTGCTCCGTTCTCCGTTCCCAGGACGATAATGTATCATTCTCTTCTCTCTTTTTATTCCATGATCTCTTGTCTCTCTCTCTCTCTCTCTCTCTCCCCCCCTTCCTCCTTGCATCAGAAAATGCTCGTCAGTGGTCGTGCGGATTATATTCAGACTACGACGAAACGGCAGAATATGATTTCGTTTATTCGGAGCCCGCTTTTATCTGGTGTCGCGAATGTGTTTCGCCAAGGGGTACCTGACCGTTTACTTAAAACTCCTGGAAGTATTTGTCTTGAAAAGTTGGAAGGAGGCGAGGTCAGCTATGAATCTAGTCAGGGCCGCGAACGATATTTCGCGGGTCACGAAGCAGTCCGCGGCAAACGGAGAAATGCGTCGAAAATTAAAGTCATGCATACAAAATAAATCTCGTTTTTCACAAAAACCCACTGCGTGCCCGAGTAATAAAAGAGCCGTAACTTTCATCGCAAAAATGTGCCAGCTAAAAGCGTACGAGTGGAATGCATTGAACGATTCAACTAATTGACAATTATTATGATGCGTGCGTTTTAAGTTAAAGAATATTGTGAGAAAATGTTTTTAGGTAGTAACTCAGACGGGATTAAACAATGTCTTATTGTTAGCGTGCCTAGCCAGCCCTGGCTTTAACGTCGCATTCTGTGAGGTGGGCGTCGTGACGCTGGCGCGTCTGCGCGCTTATCTTAAAAGCTTAATAACAGTATACATACCAGGTCGCCGGAACTGTGCGCTTTAAAATGCGCCTCCGTCCTACAAGCGCACTATCCTTCTCTGCCTTATCTGTAACATGTAATTCCATGCGAGTGAGCTTAATGTATGGCGACCGATAGAGCCGCCAAGGCAGGAAAATGCAGAGGCGAAATGGTCGTCAGTTTCCGCAATTTTTCCATTCACGCCTGTCGTTACGTTACGACTTATGCTCGATTTAAAGAGAAGAGGAGGAGAAAGGAAACTGAACTTTTTTACCTCATTGGACGTGTACGACAATTTACCTCGTACCTCCTATCGATGAAGTGAGAACGTAAAACATACAGTGCATTTTTTGTTGCATTACCATCTTATGTTGCTGGGGCCCCATTACCATTTTCCTGTCGCATCCAACATTTTTTGGCGCAGTCGGTATTTTTTTTACCCCGTCTGTGAAAAAACTGAAGCGAACGTAGCACTCGTTACCAGTCCCTTCCGTTAATGACTGTAGGCCGTCGGTCTGTGGCGTATTCATTAATACAAACGAGAGACGGTCGTTCAGAATTTTACACCGTCATGGATTTAGATAAACTCCCAGATTTTTAAGATTACAAACGGAGATAGGCAGATTAATGTTCGTGTATTTTTCTTTGTGAAGGGTAACCAACCTTTAAACTCTGCTTTCAGCGTAAAATATTCGCTATCGTTTGGCACAGATACAGGGTAGACTGGAATTTCATAATTTTATTTTACAAAAAAGTATCTTTGAAATTATTTGAAATTTAGCAGTGCAGCTTGAATTTTTTATCGGTTTTTCTGAAATCTCTCTGATCCCTGAAAAGAACAGCACGCTCACCCTTTGACATTCACTCAGACCCCCCCGGTCTTCATCTATTCGGAATCAGTCCACATGGCAGAGAATGTGCTAACGTGCTCAGTGGCCTTGGTAAGAGTTAATTTGTTGTTACACCCAAAACCATTTAAGTCACTCGACATCGACTGCCTCCGAGTTTTTAGGGAACATCAAAAGGTTTCCAACTTCTCTTGTCGACTCCTCTCTTCGAGCGTAACCTGCTTCGCCCTTTGTTTGTACGCCCTATTTTCCCTCCTGCGGCTTCGCAAGCCCCCGCCTTTTTCCTTCCACGACTTTTCCTTTTCTTTTTGCAGTGAGCGAAAGAGCTTGTTTGTCAGTCATAATATCTTTGAAAACATGCCTAGCTTCCACCGCTATCTCCTCGCCTTTCCGCCCGTCGTCATTCTTCGCTGATTCTTCGATCATACGCACACGCCGACGAATTTGGGCTGGGGTGGGATCGGTAATGTCTGGCTTCTTCCAAATTGATCGATGCTCCCCATCAGATATTGTGCGGTTGCATGCTCCTGTCTACAATCCTCGGCGTTTGACGGAGGTTTGGCAACTTCACTGGCATCCAGCGAGACACCCTTTTCGTAATTACTTTAACGCCAGACTGGCTAATGACCCACTAGAAAATTGACTCGGTACTTTACACCGATTGATGGCCGTTTCTTGCGCGGCGCCTGAGAAAATATCTTGCGGCTGTGGCGTTCAAATTTCAATCGAGTTTCAACTTTCTTTCGGAAAGTCAAACAAAATTGATTCCCAACACGGAATCGCAGAGCGTCCTTGGTGCCTACTTTGCATTTATTTTATCCATTCCTGTACTATTATTTTGCAGGTAAATGTCCGACGAAACTCACGGAAATGCTGATGTAAGCTGTCGCCAGAAGAAGGTTGAATGGCGGCGACAGGAAGGGAGGAAGGAACGAACGGAGTGACTGAGAAAAGCGGGAAAGGGTCAAACTTTGAAAAGTAAAGGCCAATCGAAAATCTTTTATAGCAATTTGAAGCGACGAGAAACGAAAGACGGGAGTTTCGTGCGACTTTCGGATCGACTTCAAATGCGACGGATTTCGGAAGATAGTAGAAAGAGGACGGAAGGACGGCGACGATAGGGAAGAGGTAAAAACTTTGCTTCGAAGGAGGGGTAACATAGACAAGGACCGACCGTCACTTAGCATCGAAAAACGAGCAGTCGTCGTCGTGCATAATTAAGCGCTATCGCGAGTAAGCGCAACATTCGTTACAGCGATTTTCGCCTCGTCGTCCTTGAATGTAAAATGGAACATCGACGCTGCCGAAATTCAGCAGAGGCGGTCAACGGCGGCGCATTTTTCTGAAAGCGTGCTCTCACTCGAGGCTCGTGGAAAAATCGAAGAGGACGGGCGGGCGTCATGGGAAATTAGCTCGCATCAAGGCGAACGCCAGCCAGACTGCACCGCATACCGTGAAAATCTGAAAATCTCGCTCCACCGGCTTGTTGCGTCACGTTCGCAGCCTCAATATGGCCCGAAAAATGCAGTCGTACAATCGTCGGGCACTTGTCGCATTAGCTCCTTTGATGAATTTTTCAACCTCGCTTTTTTTCCCCGCACAGTGTCATTAAAGCGCGTTCGAACGAAGAGCCGGCTCACGAGAACGCCTCGCCTCATCTGGCACAAACGCTCGCCCACTCCAATGCCAGGTCGTTGCCGTCGAGCGTGCGTTTCGGCGCGATTGAAAATGCGCCACTCCGCCAGAGTGGACGTCTACAAGTTTCACCGGCAGAATGCAAATTGCAATTCATTTTTCAGGCCCGCGTCCCAGCTTAATTCTGTCAGCTGTCATCAGTGTCCTCTCACGTGTCGTACGGTTTCGTGCAAAAAAAAAAAGCTTCGTGCGGATTAGAAGCTTTGTGAAGCGATTTGATTCCTTAAATCTTCGTTGAGTTGCGAATAGCTGACCATTAATCTTCTTTCGGACGCTAGCGTCGTAATATCATGAGAGTTTACGTACCTTGCTAAACTGCGCAAGTTTAAGGGAATCAGTGTGGAGTTTGCAGTCGTTGTTGCCAATGTGCTTTTCGAAACTGTTCAACACATACCGCGTGAGCCGTAATCGTCGAAACCGATGCCAAATTTCTTCTAATTTCCGAGTAACGTCCAGCGAAGCTATTATCACTGACAGCATTATAATCGAGCGCGCTCGTTCTGTGACGTCGATTTAAAATCAGACTCCTAGAAGAGTCGGTCGATAGACGGATACGCATTATATTTGCGGAAAGGCTTGAATCTTCAGAGCTTGTAAAAAGGTCTCCGTAGAAGTAGGAAAGGGCGAACACCCCGAATTTGAAATCTAAATTAGAGATCTCCGGAGTGGCAACGCACGCGCGATGTTCCACGTGTAGCCGGCGGAAAATCGTTTTTAATATAATCTCGGAGCCAACCTCGGCAGAATCGCGCGAAAGGAGACGGCAAACTGCTGGCACCCCGGTTGTAAACCGTGAGAAAGCTCGCACTGGCACGATTAAAATTTTACGATCGTCACACGTCGCTTTCACACTCTCCCGACCGGTCCGACACCGCACGATGAAGCCTGTCGGGCTACTTCAGAGTGGACCGTAGCTATTTCATCCTGCCGTCTGGACACACTGATGGTAAATCCTTTGCGGACCCTATTAACGAGCGCGACTTGTGACTGCGGAAAATTGCCCCGTGCTTTACAAAGCGCCGCTCGGTTAATCGACACAGCAGCGATAAAAACGCGCGTATGCATTAGCGGAATACTCAGTTTTCCGAAAGCTCAACTCAGTCGGCGCTTCTCGCCGATTTTCCCATTTGTTTCCACGACAATCGGCCACGGGCAAATTTAATCGTAAGTAACAAAGCCGAGCAGCTCTGGCTTCCTGTGCAGTACCGCGCAAACGGCGAATTGAAAGAGCCAATTAAAAGTTATTCAAGGTATTGTGCACCGAGTTAAGTTTGCCGGAGATGGAGCGCGCGAGCTGCGAGGGAAACGAGAATTCATTTATTATACCGTTGGACGAAATCCCGTCAGGGTAACCAAAGGAGAGGTAGAGAGAGAGAACATTTATAAATTTACACGGGGCTCCCCCTAAATATTACACCGCGTCGGGACCTAATTACATAATTAACCAGCGAAACAATTTATCGCGGCAATTTGTATGAAATCTACATTTGAAGGAGTAACTCCCGAGTCCTTGATACTATCTATTTAAGCAGGAAGAAGAGACGGGGGCGAGACAGGGTTGGAAAACGCAGCGCACGGAAAATAGAAGGAAGCGCGGTAAGCGGAGCGAGGGAAAGAAAATACGGAGAAACTGCACGGTCTCCAGTTGGTAGTTTACTGAGTCTGGCTTACCTGCTAGCATGGCGCGAGGTCGTCCCGCGTCTCTCTTTTTCCCTGCTTATCCTTCCTGCCCCTGCTCCATTCTCCCTTTTTTCACAGGTGTGCCATACGTTCAGCGACGTACACGTAACGGCATTGGCGCTGGCCGTCTATAGCGAGGCAGGGTGTACTACTAGGCACGCGGGCCATTGGCTCCTTGCCAATGTGCGAAACAAAGCTCGAACTATGTAAAGCCCGCTAACTTCATCTTCACGGGTTAACCAAGCGCGAGGCTTCGGCTGGTAGCAGCAAACGGCGGTGGCGAAACCCACACATCTCTTCCATCTCCGACTGTGCCGGGCGAGCAAGGGAGAGCGAAAGAGAGAGAGAGAAATCGAGCGAGCAGACACCTCGCCCGACAAACTTCTCGCGTATTTACGGCAGATCGATGACCCGATTCCACGGAGCCGATTCGAGAGCCGCTTAATGCCTGAAGAGTCGAAAGTCCTACAGTGACTTATGGGTTACCCGTGGCCGCACTTCGGCGACGAGGACGAGGATGTTAGGTCTGGGGAAAGGGCCCGAACGTGCGGCTTTTGAGCGAGGGAGAAGAACGAGGATTCGCTGCCAGACCTAACACCGCAGGCACGCGAAAGTTCCTGTATTACCGGACCAGAATGCTCCGCATAACGGGCATACTCGTTACGAAGGAAGCGGATTTCGTCGGCCGATGATACATTCGGTTTTCGATGGCAGATTCCCGAGAATCCGACAACGCCCGCTAACATTTTATTCCCTGACGCCCGATCGCCGACGCCCGGCGCGAGAGATTATTTCGGCATCGTTGTAAACGTCGGCGAACTTTTAGCGTCATTTTCGCGCGGATTTGGTTCGCCCGGCCACCCGGAAGCTTTACGAGTGTGTGAGTGAGAGATAAGCGATAAACTGGCCAGCGATAAAAGGTGACGTGCGTTTGCGCTTTTGGGTCATTTCCACAGCCAAAAGCATATTGGACGGTTTAAATACTTTATCGTCGGAAATCCTTGCTCCGTATGAGTGCACACGCGTCATGCTCGCCCATTGTGCAGGAAAAAAAGGACGGCCGTTCGGAGGGTGGAAACAAAATTCATCGAGATTGGAGTAACATTTACCTTCTCATTACTCGTCAAAGCAATTTTAATCCGGTCATTAAAAGCCCCCCCCCCACGGAACAGGCTGAAGAACAGCGCTGAAAGGAAATCACAAAGAGACCCTTTCTATTTCTCACACCCTCCGGTGTACCGGTTGTTGAGTCCTCTAATCACGCCCCACGATTAGCACCTCCGTTTCTGTTGTTAGGTGCGAATTTCGGCGTACCTTCGAGTGAACGAAATTCTTGTCGCGCTAATGGCAATCGCCGACAATGAATACAGTAGGCGGGCATTATACGCACGCCGATAGGCTCCAGTCGTTAGAATCATGAAAGCGCGGGGCTCAAAAGTTCCGACTCATTATTCCCGGCGTCCTGTTTCCGCGTCAAGGGGGTGTAAAACTTTTCAGTGCACCGATTACCCCCGCTAGGTGTGCCATTTTGCTGCCCGCCGAACCTATCATTAATTTCCTCTCACCCCATCGACGCCTCCGCACGCTCTCGAAACTATTCCAGAAACATAATTCGCATCCACAAGAGTATGAATCTGATGAAGACGGGTTCGCGCAACAATTTCCAAGATGCTCGACTCAGCCGCGGCCCTCTGCGTAATTACAGATACGCGGTAAACGCTCCTCAATGCAAACGGTTCGACCGTGCTGCTGACGTTCGCCGAGGAGGCCGTAAAGATGGCAGAGTGCACGGGACACAGAGGAGAGGGGCGAGGTGGATGCTTTTTGTGCCGCGAAAATAATGCCGACGACTCCTCGCCGCGGGCGCTTCGATCTGTAATTCCGACGGTCGCTTTGTCCAAACGTTGGCTCGCGGAATTCGCGCGCGGGAGCATCGAAATGTTCTAACGATTATTTTTTTGCCGCCCGCGGAGAAATTAAAAGCTTCGCGAGTTTGATTAAACTCTGCCCTTTCGTGGTCCTTCGATGAGAATAGTTCTTGCATAGTTCACCCCGCGTTTCTCGACTATGTTGTAAAGTGTTTTGATAGTTTGGCCGGATATCATGACTGGAATTGCAGCTCACCGCATTACCGTCTGCTCCTGCAGCCCCTTTTTTAAGATTCTTCAGCAGAACGGAATTTGGGAACGAT
Organism: Priocnemis perturbator; assembly: GCA_963942575.1. Classification (NCBI taxonomy): domain Eukaryota; kingdom Metazoa; phylum Arthropoda; class Insecta; order Hymenoptera; family Pompilidae; genus Priocnemis; species Priocnemis perturbator. Next base: position 8,315,661 of record OZ012649.1, on the reverse strand, counting down.
GCATTGTTGCAGAGAGAAGCGTATGCGCGAGAGGAGATTGAAAGGGGTCTGAGGATCGAGGTGAATTCCCTTTACGGAAGTATAACGTAGGGCCGGCTAAAAGTAACGTCAGATGCACAGATTGCTAAGAGCAATCTACGACAATTGCCGTGAACGTGCTACCAAGGTCGTTATGTCGGCGACACCTCGCACAACTTCATTCGTAGGTATTGGATCAACGAAGATGCAACCGCGATTGCTAGTGAGTTCGAGAGGCCGCTGTTAGCAGTGGTGCAAAATAGGCCGCTGCCGGATTGACGTGGAGAGAAGCTCGACTGCGAGTAAGCCTCGCGACTGTGTCGCGATCGCAAGTTCATAATCCGCGTCGCTGGTTTAACCGCACGTCGCGCGGTGGTTAATCGCGAACGATGCACAGAGTGGGTGGTTGGCGACGGGCGACAAACTCGAAAACACACTGGCACCCATTTCCAACGGAGGCGTCGCGCGTTAAATGGAATGCGATACGGTCTCGCTTGAATGGAACTTCCAAACGGCGCGGGCGTCCGCGTATTCACCCATCCCATTGTCCCGCGTAGCAGGCCGCGCTGCATGCTCGTCGAAATATATAATGAATAATTCTGAGAACCGATGCACCGCGTTGTCGTCGTTCGATGAAGTCGGCCGCGGCAGCGATTCGAGCAATCTCAGCGGGCGGTGTACTTCTGCGGGCCACGAAGTTTGCAGGGAATTCGCTCGGTTAACTGAGCATGGTGCCTTGTAATTTTAGCGCGCGTAAAATGTCGTTTCCCCTTATCCGCGTGCCCGCTCATTGTGTCTTCAAAGTACGGATTCCCTTTATGGTTCCCTTAGAGTTACGAGGACGTTTAATGCATAATCCTGGGCGGCTTCACGCGGATGCCTAAGACGTGCAAACACCGTTGCAATTTCGTCGGAACGTTTACGGCGAGATAAAGGATAGTACATTGAACCAAAAATTCGCATGCCAGATTTTCCGCTGCTAAATTTATCGTTCTTTCTTTACGCTCCTCTTCGTACTCGCTATGTAACAGCCTGAATAGCCTCGTCGAATAACGCCCGTCATAATTACACCGCTGTAGAACGTAGCTTTGTCTACACGCAGCTGCACGTGTTCACGTATGTACGTACATACATAGGTAGAAGCGTTCATGCACTCTGGCGCAAGGCTGGAACGAGGTTCATTGTCTTTGCGAAGTACGCGGGGCCTCAATTCTCTGTTCCCTCCCCAATGACGGCAGTAGGTATACGCATAATACATAATTTCATGTAGATCCGATTTGACGGATAGAGACGCAGGGCGTAAAGTTCAAGACCGCAATGGCCTCGGTGCAACTTTGTAATCCACCTTGCGCACTTAAACGCACGTCCCTTATACCAGGGATAGGGTGGTTAATTGATTGCGTACGCGGTGAGGTTTAAGCTTTATCCGAGTGTTTTATCGTCCCGTAGTATGGCCTCTCGCCATTGCAAGCTGCCCTCTTCTTTTTTATTTCCTCCCTCTCCCTCTCTCGTTCTCGTGGTCGTTTTTTCATTAGCCCTGGGGCAGTAGCACCGAATTTTATGGCACCTCGTAAGGAGAGCGATAAATTTCCTTCTTGCCTCCTCCGGTAGCGTACTGCTCGTCCGAGGAAGAGTATCGCCTTGGCGCTGCACACCGGCTCTGATCCGAGATTTTTTTTCTTCGCCATCCCCCGCTCTCTGTTCTCACACGCTTGAAAGATCTACTCGGGGTGTCCCGACCTTACCTGGCCGATAGCTATTTCCGAGGAAGAGGCAGTCTACGACCCGTACGTCGACGAAACTTTCTCGTACGCTCCGCGAATTTGTAATTCATTACGGGTGAATGGCCGTACAGGCGGCATTTAATTCCATGATAAATCCCACTCGCGCTAGTGATTATTAACGATGAAAGTTCTCGTAAGGCAGTCGCCTCCGATTCGGAGTTACTTAATAGCGGAGCTGCGTGTTAAGTTTCTCGGATCGGATAAAAAGCGTCCTTGATCTCTCGAATCACTCGCCGTCGAAAGCTGGGAAGTCGAGGTACGCTATCATTCACTTTGCACCGCGAGTTTCGCACCGATTACAATCTCGTCCCGGTTAACGCCTAATGCCAACATCGTATCGCTGGGACAGCAAAGGCATGGCCTGGTCGTCGTTGGAGCATACGCGCGTTCTCGTTTTACCCAAGCTTACGGTCAATGTGGCAAGGCGGGCGTCTCTAATGAAGCGAATTCTGATCTTGCTCGATGTAATTACAGGAAAATTGCTGGCGCATTGTGGCTTCCACGCCGGCGCCGCCATTGTCGCCGTCAGTCTGCCCACGTAACGGACTAGTCGAATATACGGCACTCGTACGTGTAGACGCGTGTACGCGCGTACCTGTGCCACGGAGGCGGCGGCGGAGGCACGTAAGTGAAGTACGCCGAGCAAACTGAATTACCACGGGAGCAATAACGGACGTTGTAGGAGGCCGATCTTCGATCGGCTATACTCGCGGATAGATATACACCGCCGACATATGCTCGACCCCGCTGTTAGAAGAGCCTCGTGGCCCCGTTATTGTAACTGCTATTACGCGTACCCGCTGTATACTCAATTAATTTGGGATAATCCTAATCACTAATTGCGCGGGCCTCCGATTGGAGTACTCTCGCGAACCATCGCGCGGCCACCTTTCGTTTCCTGCGGACCTCGAAATCGATGCTGATTATCGGCATGCTAATGGGCAGCGCCTATGCGCCGGAATGGCCAATAATGCGAGAGCCCGTGCAAGGTAGGCGATAGAGCACCTCGGCTCTTCGTAATTTTGGTAACGCAGACTCGAGTGCGCGTTCTCGACAATCCGGATTTTCCGGGCATCGCCGATATATTCCGCGTTTCGGGGTGAAAGTGTCTGGAATATTTCGGCATTTTTGCGAGCTGCGAGTGACGTCTTAGCGCGGCCGGAAACGTCGGTTCTTTGCCAGTGAAATGATATGAATTACAAGCCACTTACCTGGCTTTTTTTGAAAGGAGCACGCACGGAAAGTTCCCGGCCGATAAAAAGTTGGAAGAACGAGCGAACGGCAGCGTACGACGCGCGGGCGCGACAAAAATGTTGAGATATTGCTTTTCCTAGTTCGGGCGACAGTTACAGCATTTTTTTTTCTCGCTGTCTCGTGCAAATGCACACGGACACTTGAAAACTCGGCGACGCCCGAGGGCGCCGCTTTGGGAACCGCTGTACTATATCCTATACACCTACCCGCCCCCGCTGTGTGTACGTGCGCGTGATATTTCATACTTTTGTTTTCCCCCATGTAACCTCACGTAACTCTTGGAAACAAAGTCCCTTTTCCGCGTGATTAGAGGGCGACCGAGTTTTTCGCGAGATAGCAAAACTTTCGGAGCACTCGACGGCGTTTAAGTAGTGCAGGTCTTAAATATACGCGCCGCGTACGCCGCGCGCCGGGCCGAAACGTTGGCCAAACTATTTACTCAAGATGGATATTATCCGACTTTACGGCGGAACCGTATAGTCCGGAATCCATACAATACGTGAGACAAAGTCGGCCAGCATCGCAAAGCTCTCGATAAAACGAGCGTGTTCTACGGAACGGAGGACAACTACGCGAGTGCAGTCGAGAGCGCCGCAAGTTGCGCAACTAATGCCGGTGCCGTTTTCGCGATCGTTAAACGCGCACGAAGAAAGAATATCGGGTCGCCGCTCGCCGCCGCGCCGTAGTGGGATTTAATGGCCAATACGGATTGGATAGACGCAGACGTCTCGAATGCCATTGCGCTTAAGCCGCCGTTGAACACCGGCACGTTGAGGATCACTGAATGTCTCCGGAGGCAGAGCCCGCCAGCATTCCACCCGCCTCTCAATTTTTCCAATCTTCTCCAGGGATTAAACGTTCTTGCGGGAACATGATTCACCTAGCACCGCGGCCACCACATGGCTCGCCGGCCGACTAACGGCGGAGGGGTAGATGGGGAGGAGGATTAAGCTCGGCCCCCGCGGAAATCCAATAAATACTGGATCCCGGCAATTCAATTCGGTAAATAGGTAATTTAGAAATGAAAAGTACCGCCTCTGGATGCGCCTGTACTCGCCGTGATATGGGATCCGATGAAAAGTATAGATATCCAGCGAACGCGGCTATCTGGATATGAGCAACGGTGATTGTCTGCCCCGAAGCACTGGCCAGCGAGACGCCCTTTAATTTCCGGGAACAGGATCATTTTGTCGTGACCAAGAGTCCCTCTCTCTCTCTCTCTCTCTCTCTCTTCAATAAAAGGACACTTTCCACCTTATTAGAAGTTCGATATGAAATTCTGACGTATTCGGCCGCACCGTTTGCCGAGTGGCTCACGATTGAGCGAGGGTCAAGGTTTTGAACTTTCCAGCGTCGTGACATACTTCGTTAACCTGCAGCATTCCTTCCACGTTCACGAAACAACTTCAGCCTCCATAAGAGGCAGTCGCTCGGCCCTCTCACGCCGCTTCCTTCCGCATTGCGAATAATAAATTTCGACGCCGCCGTGGCGAAGTTCATTAAGGAGTACAATGACTCGGCCGCGCAGTTTTTACATTACACAGTAACTTTTTCATCCATTATCCGAGCGTACGAAGAAAAAAAGGAGGAGCGCCAGAGAAATTTACCTTTTTCCCTTCTCCGTCTTCTTTTTTCTTTTTTCTTTTTCTTTCTCCCTTCGGCCTCGACGCTCGAGTGCTTCGTGCCAAATTTTCAGGCTGAAAAATCCCGCCGGCCGGGGTCGGCCGCGCCTTGATGGTGGCGGCCGGGAACACGTCGTTAACCGGAAATTACAGCGAGCATTTCTCTCCATTCCACCCCCTCCCTGCGATACTGTCGCCGTTGCATGCAAAAGAGTTCCTTCTATGTGTCTTTAATCAAATATGTGACGATGCCCCAGCAGCGTTTTGGAGCGCGCTCACGACGGAAGACTAGAATTGCGATGGGATTAGCACCGTCCAAGCTGGACTTGGCGCGATAGCGGCCGGTCTGGGAACAGGAAGAGGGCTAATTGCCGAAATAAAACACGTTTATTTCCGGGACGGTGGTGGCCGGTGGCCGGCACGGCGTGCATTGACATACGGCGTCGGCGTATCGACGTTGCCGACGCTGCGAACGAACAGGACAGCCGCGAGAGAGAAGAAGAGGGCGGACGGGCACTCGCTGATTTCCCAGGGTGATCTTTCACTCTGTAATTAACCGCTGACTATTACATACCTCGGCTCGAAAAAAAGAATAAGCGACAGGAGGGGGGGTAGACGGAAAGAAAGAGCGACTACGACTACGGGGCAGCCACGGGGCCGCCGTTTATAGGTAGTTTCGCGAGTCGAATAATTGTCCGGGATCGCAGACGCAGGATCAGAATTCAGGGTAGTAAGAAAAGCAAACTGAGCTAAGTAAAAGCGGGTTCAACCGAAGTTGGACGTTAATTAAGAGGCGGAATCGTAATTCGATGTACTTGTATATAAGTAGCCGCGTTCTTAAGGAAGCGAAGGAAAGATGGTGGGAGGACCCTCCGAAAAAGTTTCTTCGTCGGTCGCCCATGCGGAAATTGGCGTTACCGTGACACGAGAGAAGTTCGTCCGTCGGGGGTGAACTCGGGAGTTTCGGGAGGAGAAGGGGAAGGCGACACCAAGTTTCGTCATAACCGTGCGACAGTATCATTTTTTATGCACTTCGATGAGGGGCAAAACCTTCTCCGCAAGCCTCGAGGGGAAACTTTGAGAGATACCCGTTCGCGGGTATAAAAAAAGTTTTTCTATCGGGACGACGTCGTCGTCGTCGTCGTCGTGTGCTTCGTCGCCCTGGTCTTCGCCTTCTCCTGTCTCGTGCCTCCACTTCTTATTCCCTTTCCCCGTCTCTGTCTCGCTCTCCTGACGGCGATAAATCTGCGCGAATCCTTTCATCGACGTATAGACGAGTATCGAGTGGCAAGGTATTCCTCGTCACTCTCGTCGCAATTTAAAATTCTCGCTGAGGCGACAGGTGACGCCTGATGCCGATGTCTCTCGTCCTTTTTTATCCTCTCCTCGTTATTCTTATGACGAGATCCAGGGACTTATCGGCGCTGAGAGATTCTTCCCGTCCAAGTATCGACGGGACCGCTTTCGTTACGACACCGGTGGCCCGGTGTCTCGCGACAGAATTACACGGATGACAAGACGAAATTCTTGAATGACCGATTTCAGAATAACACTCCCACAGTTCCCGTCAATGTTCGAGCCCCCACTACAATATCTTCATCTGCCGTACTCGTAGAATAACGGGGAGAAATTTGTCGAGCGAGCGGAGTACTTTCGAGTAATGAAACAGAAAGCCGAAAAACGTCGCGTATCTCAGGAAATGAAAAAGTGTGCTCTCCCGTCGAAAGAAAAGGCACGCAACGTTTCACCCGTCGTCTTCCCTTCAGCCGGTCGCTCCGACGAAATGAAGGATAGCCGGTGCTCTCGGTGTGTCGAAAATTGCGCGGAACAAGAAGCCTCCATTTTTCCGCGACGCCCCGCCGTTCGTTCGCCGGAAAAGAAGTAAATATATCTCTCGGCCGAGCAGCGAGCGCGTGGCGTTTACTCGGCAGCGAGCCCGAAACGAGAGTTCCGACAAACAAGAGGCACTTCATTAAATCCCTTCCATCCCGCTGCAAGAAAGGTGGATATGTTTCGGAAGACGCGACGCCATTCGTGCCGTCAGCTAAGAAAGGACGCAATTGTCGTTGTGTGGCAGTTTTGCCGTCCGTCTTTGCCCGATAAAGGATTTTGTGTGTCGCGCGACCGTCCGCGTCGTCGGCGTCGGCGTCGGCGTCGGCGTCGGCGTCGGCCCGTTACGCTCTCACTCTTCTCCCATTTCCGTTAAACCCTATGAGCGTCATTAAGCGTAGCGTTAATTTGAATCTCAATACCATTCCTCTTATCCCGCTCGGCCACAGCCGACTGCGCGGCGTCGGTGCTGGCGGCTATGCTGGTGGCTTCTGGTGCGGATGGCATGGCTTCCAGCTGCACGCCAACCTTTGGCGTGCCACAATGTAATAACAGGATTATGCATCGCCCCTTACCGTTCTCTTTCTCGCTCGCCTTTTTTCCGCTTTTCAAATTCCTCTCTCCCCAGCGTACATCCGGGGCCGCTGTTTGTATTTAATAACGACGATTAAACGCGGCGCCATTACTTTCTGCGAGTGAGTGAAATGCCTTGGTCGGTTGGCCTCCTTTCCACCCCCACCCTCCCATCCCCTGGGGGTTCTCCCTTTATACCGCCGTGCCAGCGTCCAGCACGGGCGTTTGAATTATCGCAATTGGCATTTTTCCATGGTCCTCGGTCGAGCTTCCTTCGCACTGTATAAATTATCGAGCAGCTGATAAATCTCCGTAACATACGATCCGAAGGCTGATCCACCGCCCTATAATAGTGTGCGTGGATCCGGGAGCGCTCGTACGTTTCGCGCGAAAAATTCCCGAGTTCCCGAGCGGAAGTGGGTTAGGCCGTTAAAATTTATCAAGCATCACATTGTACGTCAGCCCCGAGCTACTAGGCGTGACGATTTCGATCGAGCGTGATCGGCAAATGAGACCGCCGCACCCTTCGAGCCCGGGTACGGGCTCAACGTAGGAGAAAAAGCAAGTCTGGGAGACGAAGGAAGCGTCGTTGTAAATGGGTACTAGGCAATACCGTTCCTCTCGTAGTAACAGACGTGCATTGCAAAAATGAAGATTGCTTCCGACTCCATTCATTGCCGGCGTTGATGCGCCGGAAGTTGCCCGAGTTTTTGTGCCATTGTGTGCCCGGTGCAATATAACGGCCGTGTGTACACACGCGCGTGTGCTAATGTGTGTGTATGCATGAGACCGTATATAAGGTCGGCACGGCTATATGCTATATGAGGAGCAGAAGAGTCCGCACCCCCTACGGGATGATAATGCGTATTTCATTGCTGTCGTAAAACTTCCTTCAAAAGTTACGCCTAGCAAGATTCGAGCAGAGGGCGCAGCTGCATCTACAATATATATATGTAGATCATGCAGCAGCTAAAATGCGCTATGCGCTCGTGCTTGCGGTCAGCGGAGAGAGGGGCGAAGAAAAAAAGTTTCTCTACTAAATTAAATATATACATTCATACCAGTGCTATTAACGACGGTAATTACGTTTACAAAATGCCCCGCTTTAAATTTCAAATTGCCCCCGTCTCTCCGCTGGCTCCGCATACGCTTAACCATCGTCGACTGAAAATTCATACGATTGCGCTCTTTAATTATGAGCCAGAGGTATTCAATTTACGAGCACCGGCAGCCTCCGCCTACACTGTTTCCAATTCCGCCGGTGTCGGACGTTTATCGTAGTCTCCACGATATTACTCTTCCGTCCAAGCTTATCGAGATTTGACAAAAATTGTTGAGACCGTCGCAATTCATTTCTTGTCCGTTACACCGATTCGAGCGTAACCAATTATCCAAGATTATAGGTAGCGACGATCGATTCAATTTCGCTGGTCGGCGAGAAATCTGAAAATGCTCAGAATATTACAGGAGTGTTCTTTGACACGTTAACTGCTGTGTCACTCAAGCACAGTTCACGTTTATTTTTTGCCAAAGTTTATGTCATCGGAAAATCAGTGACGATGTATTGATTTTATCGTAAATACTGTTTAAAACTGTGTTTTTGCATATCTTTGATACATCTCCCTTAATCAGTACAGAGGGCAAGTCTATTGAATGATTTTAATTTTTTGACCATGTCATTGTTGCAGAAGATAAGTTATTAATCCGAGTCTACCGCCCCCGATTAACGCCAGGAACTGATCACTATTATTTCCTTGTACTTGGAATAGCTTTGCTATTTTCCCTACCGTTTACTCCAGTTGCGGTATCAATTTTCCTCGAATCGCCCGTCTGGTTCATGACGTCGAATCTCCGAAGTTGGTCCGTCAATACTCGATAGCCAAGTAGTACAGCTCAATGTCGAGTCGGGCGACTGAAGAAGCACACACATACGCGAAGAAAATGTATCGTACGGACCGGTCGGGAGGAATGAAATTGCAGGGAAAAGTTTGAAGGTCCGCGATCGTCGTCATTTCGAACAATTTCGAAATCTCAGTGTTCCTAGTTAAAGGTGAGGTCCGTATCTCGGGATATGGAACGACGAACATTTGCCTCGTCGATTTCTTTTGATGCGGTCGACATAAACGATGGTTCAATAAAAATTGAAACTTATTTTTTCCTCTCTGCGTGGTCTGTAAGGCTGAGGTTTGTCATCGAAGGTAAAGGAAATCTTGGGCACAGAGTCAATAAAAGATGGAAAGCTGCGCGAGGGAGAGGACAACGGCTCGACGCCACTGCAGCTTTGTGCGCGATGAATTATTTGGAAATCGTGTTATGCCTCATATCGGGAAAATAAAGCGCGCGGCGTTAAATAGGTAAGCGGGGTGCGAGGGTTGTATGCCCTCGAATTTACCGTCGCAAACAGTACAGCACCTTTCGTCGAAAGGCACGAAATACGTTTTTACACATTGCAATAAATTGAATGTACGTACGGAGGTTAGGGATCGGGATAGAATCTCTGGCCCGGTCACAATTTTAAACAGGATATCGAGGCAGAGCGTTCGCCTCGATTGCATTTTTCGATTTCAACGTACTTGCGCGATTGCATCGAACGTCAGATCCGTGTTTTTAGCGTAGATAGAGGCGAAACCTGACCACGATATGGGCACCGCTTGTTTAACCACCGTCCTGGCGTGGTGACCAACATGAATATCGTCGTGAAATTTGAAACGATCGTTTGGTCGTGCCGCTTCCGCAGCTTCGCAAACGAGTTTATCTCTAACTGCACTGCCGCGCCGGCGCGCGACGCCGGGGTCCAAATCATTTTACCTTAATTCTATGTCCGTCTCTCGCTAAGACCCATTGTCAGTGAGGTAGGAATAGAATGACGAGACATATTTCATTAAAATTCAATCTAGTATAACTTGATTTATAATTCTGCTGCGGCGTCGAGAGGTATAAGGTCTTTTGAAAAATACGGGTAATCCGACACGGACGAAATTTGAGATTTCCTGACACGAAGCAGGTTGCCGTTAATCAAACAGTCGGTGCTGATTTACCGTCGGCGGTTAGTTCTCGTTCTGGTACGATTTAACTGCTTCCAGCCTCGCCATCTGAGAAAAGGATGAAAAATGAATTCGATATGTACTCAGGAGAGCCAATATGGTGCTCCGAATAACGTTTCGAAGTAAGCGCGCGCGCGCGCGGACTGAATTTCACCGTCGCCGCGTCGATACCAGATTTAAACTCCAATATATACATCCAGTGTACGCCTATATATCGAACAAAATGGAACGTTTTGAAAGTAGCAGTTAGAAAACTTTGCTCTCACGCCCTATCGCTGAGCAAGCGATTTTACTTGTGCGATGCCTTCGAGAAATTGCCGGCCGGCCGGCGAAATAGTATTTTCGCAACGAATTACTAGAGACGATATTTTGGTCGTCGGCAAGTATGGGTCCGACGTCATAGTTAAATTACGATCGCGCCAATTTAATTACTTCGTGCTGCGTGTGAAAAGCGCGAACTGGAGCGACTCCCTTCGATAATTCAGTGAAATTTTCAGGCTGCGCAGAGTGGCATATGAACGATATCGGGGCAGATTTATTAACACCTACTCCGCGTATGTAATTTCCGAGATTTACATTGAGCTCTGAAGCGACGGAAAGAAGAATGCACCATAATAATTATCGCGTGCAGCACGCGACCGTGTATGCTCTACGTGTCGTCGATGCTATCGCTTAAATGGTAATACCGGTGCGAAATCCTGCCCGTGTGAGTTAATTGATACCCTGAATAACGAATTGAGCGCACCTCTTTGGGGAAGCGTTTACTGTTAATCACCATTGCGCGAGTCGCTGCGAATTATTTAATTCGACCGGGTGTATAAAAACAGCGTTGCACGGTACTCTTTCCGTGCCATTTGTACAACCATTCCGGACGGACGTTATTACGCGTCATTGTTTTCGGAAATCGGCGGTGAGGCTCATAAAGCCGATCAAGCGCGCTATTTCATGGTGCCGTGCTCGTCGCACACGCACCGCCATCCCTCTGCGCGTCCCGTTGCACGTCATAACCGCCTCGCCGAGCGATTTTTTAATTCAATTTCCAAGATAAATTAAAGCAGCGATTGCGTCAGACGAATAAAGCGTCGGTACGTTATGGGCGAAATTTATTACGGATTGTAACCGAGCGCCAAATAAATCGCTCTGCCCTCGTTACTTTTGTCTTCCGGCCAGCGGACGAGAGGGTGGGAGGAAGGAGAGGAAAGAGCGCCTAGACGGAAAAAGGTTTAATGTCACCGAAATGTTCCAATTAGACTTCTGCAAGCGACTGCGACCAATAACACGTGCACGCCATACGTATGGCGGCCTCTCGCCTCGGTGCGAACGAAAAGCGGCGAGCGAGAGACCGTCGAGTGATAACGCGGCACCGGTAATAAAACCGGCTGGCTGACACAATGTTAACGTTTCTACGGACGAACTCAAAAAGCCGTTACCTTGTATTAGCGCACACGCGGGTACCGGAGGGCAATCAGCGCCTGCACAACAACCGAACCTACTGCGCGACAACATCGACTTTATACAGCACTCGAGTTTTGTTTCCCACTCCCTTTGTCTTTGCTACTGGGCGCCTTCATTTGCGAAAGTGTAAAACTCCGACTTTTCGACGATGCGATTGTTCGACGTTGCATCATAATGCTTTATTACGTGCCCCCGATTTTACAATGGATCCCATTTCGAAGCTTCACGTTGCAAGATTTATTTCGCGTTTTATACTTTGCTCACGTGTAATCCGAGGCCGACAGGTGAGCCGCTGATAAATATGCCGCAAGCCACAATCGGCTGGATATGATTCTCCTCGCCTTTTTCCCTTGCCGTGGCGGGGATTACGTCTGCATAAGTAGGTGACGGAGTCACCGCGGAATGGGCTAATTAAGATTAGCGTGGTGGAAAAAAGGAGGAGCGGAGGAGTAAGTACATAAGCACACCTTTTTCCGTCGTCCTTCTCGTGCCGAGACACCATGGATTCGAAATGCAGATGAGAGGGGCTACGACCCAACTATCCCCATTTTCTCCGATGAATGCACTTTCCAGATTACGGCAGTTTGGTACCGTGAAAATCGTTAAATGCGTGAATCAGTATAATTTAGGACTGGAGGAAATTCAGGCGGCGAAAGGTATGGTTTAGTGGATTTTAAATTACGGGGACCGATGTAGGGATAGACTCGTTCTCGGAGCTTGGCTGACAATTATTTCAGAAGCCGTCAAAATATGAAAGTTCAAGTCACGATAAACATTCGTAGGTACGCGAGTTTTGCATGAAAATAAAACTTCGCTAGGACCCATTGAGAAGACTAAATATGACCGAAAAGTAGGTAAACGGAATGTGAGAAATGGCTAAATATTAAGAGAACAAGAAACTGAAATTAGCACGGCTCAGGGCAGTCCGGGGGAAAGGAATGATTCGGCGCTGGAAATTAAGCGTTTAATCCCGTTTCTTCGGGCGCGAAATACGATGCCTAGAATACAGAAGAGCCGGTGTCCACGCTTCTTTCCCTTCGGCGTACCGAAACCACGTTTACCGTTAGCAACGGAGGAGAAAGGCGCAGTCGAGAGGAAAATGCAGATGAGGTTCTGGGGAAGAGGAAGGAAAAAAATTGGACAAAGAAGGGCCGCGCGCAGCTGGGCGTGTAGCGAGAATGAGAAGGAAAGAAAGAGTAGGTCGAGCTCAGCGGCAGGTATTTTTGAGGGAGAGCGTGTCGCCTTGTCCCGGAGTGCCGTTGAGAGGAATGCATTGTGCACCTGACCGCGACAAAGTCCTTTCCCCGCAAATACATAATGTAGAGTGTGTAAATTACAGGGTCAATATGTTACGGACTCCGCGATACAGACTACATCTAGAACGACGGCATAAATTTGGCGGATAGTTTGGGGAAAAAAGTGTGGCCAGAGGGAATATGAGAGATTGTGCTCCATGGGAGAAGGGCTTCCGGCGTGGCGCGGCGTCCGCGAGGCTGGATATGATGTATGCGCGCGGAAAACAGATTTTCATTTATTCAGGCGCGATATATCGCGATCGAGCCGACGCGACGCGCGACGAGTCATTATGGCGCAACCCGGTGAGACCGCGAAAAACGTTGGTCAAGCTGCGGTGACCGTAAATTATACGACATTTGTTATACAGCCGCTCGAAGTTTCGACCGCGGTCGCCGTAAGTGCACCGGGCTGCGGTAGTTGCGAGTGAAATTTCCTGCCGATGGAACTTTCGATGGTTTCTGGTACTGTTGATTTCGTCAGCCGCGAGTGCGGGTGGGTGGGAAACATTTTACTCGTAGCACTGCGATCGTGTCGATCGTGTCGCTCGATATTCAAGGACGTTTGAGGCGCTGCCGCTGTAACGATCGTTGTTTCAGCGGGCCAAAGTACCCGTGTAAATTTCGCAAAGTTTGCGAGGATTGATTAAAGCCGATTTGTCTGAGAGCGCGGCATTCGGTGAATATGTAGCCCGGTATAGAAGCCCGTAACCGAATATATTATGAAACAACCCAGGTGGGTTTTGCTGTTGATCCACTGATTGGCTTTTATCCGCTTCACTCGCTGCCAGTGATACAGGCATTAATTAATTGTCCCGTTGATAATTAATTTCACACTCTACAGAAATACGTGGATGAGCGCATTAACATATGCGAGGCACGTGATTCGTTATTTCTGGAAATTGTGGGATCGAATTTTCGCGTTTCTCTTGGGTCGGCTAGAAGGGGACACGTGAAGTACGGAGCGCGGTTATGGCGGGCCAGTGCGCGCATATTTTATCAGCAACAACTTGCGCGCCTACAATGAGCGTATTTTTTCCACCCCCGTCAAGATTTACCGTGGTCTTTTAATGTCCGTAGTTGTAGTCGGGCCACTTAATGTATCGTAACTAAAGTAGAAACGCGAGTTCCGTTCCTCCGGCGACATAACCGTAGCGACAATATTTTTCTCCTTACTGGATCGTGAACGTAAAAGCCGGTACGGGCGAAAGCAAACTGCGAGCAAACCTTTTATGTTTCATAAGTACACACTACGGCATCGTACGTGGGTAGGAATTTATTGCTTTTAGCTGAAAGTCCATAAAATATGTCATACGCGCATCCGCGTCGAGCGATAAAGACGGAAAATATTTTTTCAAATCGCACGCAGCCGCGCGTGCCCGTATATACTTTCCCGCCGCATCTTTTTCCTCGTGCCTCTTCCTGTCTTCCGGATGAGAGAGCCGGTCCAGGCCGAAAAACGGCGCTACGCGGAGAGATCTAAATAATTCATAAATCAGCGCTAAGCCCCGGTATCGTCGCCAAGCTTGTATTAATGTCGATAAGCTCGCGTAACACCGTGTATCGACGATCTTCCGTTCAGCGAAATAAAGCATGCGGGTCTTTAACTTTACGACGGACACTCGGTAGGAATTTATGGGTCGATGCATAAAATTGGCATTCTCGCGGCCGTGCTCGCGAAGATGACATTGTATTACGACGCAGAGCTGCCGTTTCAGAGCGCAGCTGATTCGCGATCCGGCGCTTCCTACGGCGTTAAGAACGTCATAATTCCGGAGCCCGCCTTATTGCTCGTTTCACGCGTCGACGGTCGTCATATACAGGCTCATTTTTTCGCGATCGAAAGGTCCTTGTCCCAATTTTCATTCTTACGAGCCAGCACTCGCGAAGCGTCTTGGACAAACATCGCAAATGACACGACGATGACGTCTAAATACGCCTCCGACTGCACGACGGATGGATAGAATGGACAAACAACCCTTCCGAAATCTACGCGCCAGATATAAACGTCCGTGAACGTAATCCCGACTGACGTCCCTAACCGGGTCATTTTTACGGACCACTCACGAGTTAACGGCGGAATCGTAAATGAGAGATTGCGCGAGTAAACACAACGGCTGTTTAACGAAAAGCAGCTCTCCTACCTTTCTCCTCTTCCGCCTTCTCTCGCTTTTCTTCGCTCGCACGAGTTCGGAGCTCACCCGTTCGAGGGTGGTCCAATTCATCCACTGGTCTCATTATGCCGTCCCATCCCGTCTCGTCCGCCTGCTCCACTCCCCCGACATTCTACCACGTTTCTACGGTCTTCTTGCCCAACCACTCTTCCTTAAATCCTTGAAATTACAAGTGCCGTCTTCGCTTCGAGACAAGAGGCTGCCTCGAGTCGAGGCCTCTCTTTCTGCTTCACTCGCCGCCGACCAGATCCTAATTGTAAATGAGCGCAAACTTGAAAATGCGCTTAGAACCTTTTCACGAGCGTCGTCGGCGAGAAAGCAGGGTGACGGGCGGAGGGAAAAAATGTTAACCGCACAACGAGCGGCCGCGTCTTTGTTTAACGGTTTTCCCGGAAATGTCGCATCTGCGCGTGCGACGTAACGGCCCTCGAAACAGGAAATACTTTGGAGAAGGGAAAACACTGTTATTTGTATCTGACACTTCGTAAACAATGCGCCGGACGAACTCAATAAAAACGCTTCTGCAATGAATTCAATATTCCATCCAATATATATTTCGTAAATACCATCTCGCGGGAAATAAACGCATTAAAATCGTCATGCTACATTCGATAGCTTTACAAGTTTTTATGAAGGCATTCTGCTCGGCCGCGGTTAAATCATTCGGGCGGAAGTTGTAAAATCCGACGCCGCGCAATTTCTCTCCTATGTAAACGCGATCTTTATTTTATTCAAGCACGATGATCGTCGGCCGAACGTTTGCCCGACGTAATTCATCGGTATAATCGAACGCGTAAACGGGACGGGAAAATGATGGGACTGGAATTTTATAGGATCGTGACTGCAGGGCAAACATTTTCGAAAAATCAGTGACGCTGAAAACTGCTCGATATAAAATACATTTACGAGGTTGTAGCTTTTTGGAGTTCGGTCGGACCTGGTGCAGTAAAACATCGGCCAGTATATCCTCGCGTCTCGTCGGATTTTTACCTCCAGTCACTCGGCGCCAGAAGTGTAGACGTTAGCCTTATTTCTGGCCACGAGCTGTTCACCGGTTGCTACGGGATGAACAGCATTTCTCCTCCTCTTCTTGCCCCCTGCCCGCATTCTTCTTTCTCCGTCGTCCTCACGTACCGCCTCCACTTCTATCTTCAGGTGAGTTACCAGTCAGAGGCAGGTACGCACGGCCAAATTCGCCCGCGAACGTATTTGAACATTCTCCGTGGCGGCGGCTGCACTGAAAAATACATCATCGGATATACTGCTCGCGAAACACAAATGAAAGGAGTCCGCGACGGGGGTACGAATAATGGACGGGAATGAAAACACAGAGCGAATTTAATTTTCTGCCACTGGCAGCGGCGTGCTTGATACGATTCGGTCGAAAGGGGAAATATTGTGAGACGCCCTTATTAAAGAAAGGCCGCGCGGTGCCGGGGCAATAAAGTCGTCCGTGAAAAAACATTGGCCAGCTCCCACGTAAACGGTCGCCGGTTAACACTAGCCTCGCAGCACGCAGCGATTCCGTAGGATTAAGACGTAAAACCATGGGAATACGAGTCTCGTCGGGGACATTTCGTTTGTCTCGCCGCCGGTCGCAACGCTCCTTTTGTTGTCTGAGCAGTCTCGAAACTCGACGCCCTCCGATCTCGCCGGCTTGTCCTCGAAACAGCGACAATTAACTCTCCGCAACTTTCACACTTTCCCAAAAGGGCGGCTCGAGTAACGCCTCAAAGTCACACCCCCGCCGTTCCATCGACGACGGCGTCGAGATTGCATGTGCGTGTCTGTCTGCATGTAAACACGAAACTTTTGTTTCGGACCAGCGAAAGTCATTGGCGAAATGTACGCGACAAGTGGTGATTCTCCATCCTATCATGGTGCACGTATATTCACACACAGAACGCGAACAGGCTCTGCGTACGCGTACGCCGTACACGAGCGCATAGAAACGTACGTACGCCGGGAGGCAGAAAGGCAACTTCAGTAATGACATTTGTCGTCGTCCCTGTCGGCGGGAATTAGCGAACTTCGCCCAGGGGCGAATTTTTCCAAAGTGGACGCCCGAGATAATGTTGCCCGTCCGACGAATTTTTCCAGGTCGTTTCCAGACACAATAACCCCGCGAGAGCTTTCCCAGTTGTGTATTTCATTCCGCCCCACCTCTCGCTTATCCTCCTGCACCTCCTTACTCGAGCCTGCGCTTTTCCGCTCATCCACGCTTTCCTTCCCCGCCGATGAATCTTGTTCCATCCAACGAGTAATTAGATGAAGGTAAGCGCACTATCAGAGGGCGAGTGCCCGCTGAGTGCCTGGAGGAGTTTGACGGTAAAGTGACGTGCAGGCGGTTGGACAGTTTCGTGGTAGAAGCTAGCGTACGAAGGGTTGTGAGTTACGGTATCTTTCCTCTCTCTCGCGCGCACATAGGCTTGCGGACTGATGTCACCTGGGAACCATTTCAGAGTCGGTTCGCACCGTATTGAGGCCGCAACTGGAGCTTCACGGCAAGCAGCATTCGGTTTACCGGTCACGCGCAACGTGGACGCTTTTGCGGACGATGAATGGCTGGAATCGGGAGCGTGAAATTTCGGTCCGAAACGGAGAAGCAGACGACGAATTTGTCGACGATAGATAGAGAAAGAGAGAGGGAACACCGATGGCGATCTATTTTTTTTTTTTGTCCTTTGCCAAGCTTTTTCGCTATCTGCTATCCGGCGGATATACATAGTGGGTTCGAGCTCTTTGTGGACTAAGATCGACTCTATTTCGGCTGAATGGAATTGACGCTTTTGTGGCACGCGTCGACGAGTAAATCTGCAATTTTTGGCCCGCGTACGTGTACGCGACTATACACTTCCACCCTATTGTGTAGCATTTTTTAAACGTCGCGCCTAGTAAAGTGAAGTAAAAGTAATAGAATTCGGTGGACTTTCGTCGGCAAAAAGCTCTCCGGCGACTATAAAACGATGCGAAGACTGTATTCTCACGTTGCCTGAATGGTCCATCGGCGTACCCTTTCGGCTGAGAAATCCGTGCCGAGTACTTCGAGCATCGAAGGACGGTTCGCAGCCGAGGCGATAAAATACGCTGCGAGAAACTTTGAGCTCTTTTCTTCACGCTCCGCCTCTCCTCCATCGTCTCTTCTCGCCCTCGTGCTCCTTCTTCTTTCATGGCGCTGCCAGAAAGAGGAAAATGCACCTGAACTTTTCTACGCCGGCCCGCAGAGACATATACCGTACATATGAATTTGTAAATACACCTGTAAATACATCCGTTCATGTAGTCTTTTTGGTTGAGAAAATATAATGCCAGGGATGAGCGTCGACAGGTGTCGCCAGCGCTGAAATTAACTTCCGCCAACATTCGCCTCACCCTCTCTTTTCTTTCCAACACGTAAGCTGATAAGACAGGGGATCGATTAATAAGGTTTGGATAGACCGAGGAAGATGGATCGATGGCGAGATCGGTGAATATTAGGGCCAGTCTGTTCAGCGCTCGAACTTTTTCGCACGGTGCAGCGTATGTATTCATTAGTCCCCGCCGAATATACCGGGGCAGATGAGTACACGTGGCACCCGTAGCGAGTCGAAATTAGTTCCTCGAACGAGTCCAATTTAATCTTTTTCCTGTCTTCTTTCGTATCTTCCCGTGGCTAGCGTAATGAAGACGCTCGGAAAAAGCAGAAAGTTTGACGCGTTTAATTAAACGCTCAATGTCAAATTTCCGCCTCCCGCCCTTCTCCGATCGCCGGCGGCTACATATATAGAAGCCTTTAGCACACGCTATACGTATAGCTACGTACGGTTCACGCACACTCACCGTCGCTCTACATTTACATAATACATTTAATCCTTCGTAAATTACCTAGACTCCGACAGAGCCATTAATTATTAATCGCTCCATCGATCGATGTAATCAACCGCACTTGCCGTCAAGTATCTGACTACAATGCGTCTAAAGGTCATAAACTGCATTATCGCGGCATGGCCGGCACACATTTTACGAGCGGCCGATAATTACGTAGGCTTTTATTCTCGGGAACGATCTGACCGCAAAAATCTTATAACGTTCGCTCGTGCCCCGGCAAAAAATGACGTCGCATGTACTTGACTTTTCCCGCAGTGGAGCATTCGCTCGCCGTCGGCATTGACTTATTCCCTTCAATTTCAAATGAACGTCAAACGTTCGTCAGGGAATACTGGGAATACTTGGCGTGCATTCGAGCCGACGTTACGTCTGGTTACGCACGGTTCACGTATTACAATTAATTGCGATCAGTAAATGCCACGATCAATTTCATTGGGACGTATTCATTGAACGCGAGGCGTGGTACTGTTATCCGCCCCTAAATCGATTCTCACAGGTCCGGAACATCCTAGAGCTACCGCTGGCATGCAGTTGCTCGCTGGCCCAGATTTCCCGAAAACTTTGCCGAACGTCCCGGCCTCCGCTAAATGCTCAGCCGAGCCCAGTAAAATTTGTGGCCCATTAAAGGGACGTTAACCGGCGGATGACACCAGTCGACAAATTTCTGCCGGTGGACGCACGACTTTGCTCAACGGACGAGGCGCTGACGCGACGTCCTACCCAAGCGGGAGCGTGAGACGGTACAACGTCCGACGGACAGGATCTGACAAATCGGTGGCAAGCTGTACGAAAGTTTGGACACGAGTTGTCGCGTCCCCGTCGTCCACGTCGCCGCGCTCATTTTTTCCTCCGCGCGCGTTAAAACCGACCACCCAGAGACGGCCACGTGCGAGTGTTAAAGCCGATAGGACGTTCGGCTCGCAGTGGACAAAGTGTCAATGTCCCGTGCGGAACGAGGCCGGATGTTTCATTGAATTTTTCGCGCTCTGCAAATAGGGGCTCGAGCGGACCGCGGAAATTCGCCGCTCTTCGGTTCCGCTGGGAATCGATAGAATCTCGTTCATTTTCGTTGCCGCCCGAGATGAAGTCGCGTTAAAGATACGCGTAGCTAATTTTGCGGAGCGTCGCTATGACAGAATGGAGGACGTCCCCGATGCAATCATAATGTGTATTTTCAGGCAGCATCGCTATTAGTCCGCTTCATCGTGAATTTAAATTCGTGCTGCGCCGCGTGTGTTTTATGTTAACTAGCCTCCACCGCCGGTTGGCCGGCTCATCATCTTAAGGGCCGTCGCGGTAATGTGCCAATACGCAAAGTGGCATGAAACTGCTTCGCAAAAGCGTGCGCAGCGTTGCCAGTCTCCACGCGCATGCCGATAAAACGTACCGTCTGTTGTGCGAATCATAAAACCTTTTTATACCCTTTGTATCGCCTTTGGGCGCCCTTTATTCTCTCAGCAGATTCCGTGCGTGCCTCGTGCGCATTCGGAAATCTCGACGTCGTTCAATTTTTTTTTTTTTTTTTTTTTTTTCTTCGACCCTCCATTTCTCCACGCCCTGGTAATGTCTGTCGATACCTACGTCCATTGGAAAAACAATTCAATGCACTCTGGATTTTTCATTCCAACCTTATTCTTACACCGTCCAACATTCAGGGGCGCCCGTGCGAAGACAGCTAGGTAGCGAAGATGGCGATTAAAGTGCCACTCGTCAAATAGATCAGGCGCAATTATAATTGAATTCTCAGCAAAAGGCGAGGCTCTATTGGCGTCCAGCTCGGTATGCAGATACGTGAGACTTGCACACGGTTGTAAACGAATTCCATAGACCGGCGGATCCAGTTATATTGTTTCCGCCACCGATAATCGTCGGTGCCTCGCCAATCCTCAGCCCCGAACCCCCGTCTCCTGTCACACCCGCGCCAACGAGTCCCATTCGGCTGACCCTCGAAAAAAAAGAAGCGATTTCCCTGCCGACAGATTTTATTATTCAATAAAATCCAACGCTCTCTCGGCCCTCCGGGCGACCTTGCATTCGAATAACGGGAAAACGTTCGTCTTTGCGGGTGTATGAAAAAGAACCGGGCCAAAAGGGTGATATTCGTGCTCCGTATCCCTTTTTTTCCTCGTTCATCTTGTTCCATCTTCGACAACGGCAGGTCGGTCGGTCGAAAGAGAGAGAGAGGGAGATGGGGTGTGCGGCATTTATTATTTTCCGAGATAAAAGAGGGCTCGCTAGATACAGCGAAGGAAGTGATTCACAAAAAAGTTGTGTACACAGCGTTCTTTATAACGGATAATCCTCCACTACGCGGAGTCCTTCTGTTCGCGAGTAACAAACGATAAATATACGATGAGCGAGCGAGGATGGCGGGTAAATATAGCGGCGGTCGAGCGGTAGTTGTTGCTCATAAAGGACGTTGAACGAGTAGCTACTTAAAAGACGAAGTACTTCGAGAGTCGGAGAAATGGAAGGAGAAGGGCGAGGGGAAGGGGGTGGGGTGGGGTGGAAAGATCAACGGAGAGAGGAAAACTTTTCCACGGACACACCCCGCGCGGTTCGGCGCTCCTGGAGGTGTGGATGAGAGCTAAAATATTAAGTATAACCCGCCGTGCCAACGGCTGCCTCTCGGTGTAATTAAGAAGTTTAACCCGTTCGGCTTCATCCACCAGCACCTGCGTCACGGTGCTGGATGCACGAAGTCTCAAGGTCGCGGTGGAAGGTGACTGTACCGGAACGAACGTCGTGCCGTATACCCTGTACGTACCTATACAAGCGCCGAACTAGTAAAACCGTAACGCCTCGTTTACGATCGACCCTCTCTCGCGACCGGTCTGAGAGGAAGCGAATGGTAGGCGGGCTGGAATGTCGATGAGGGCAGATATTTAGCAACGCACTTTCACGCCATTAACGAAAAGCCTGTCCGAGGAGTGAGGCACCAGCGAAGCAGCCTCCGAAAAGTCTTTCCATTATGACGTCGTGTGTGTTACGATTCAGCTCGGTACTTTCTCCGAAATGGTACCGGCGAATATTCGACGCAGACGACGTAGTAAGGTAGCTTTATGGTGCAACAGATTAATGCGTAGGTAATACGTGATATAAAATACGTATGACAAAGCTTTGAGAATCCGATATCGACGTAGTTTCATGCTAATTCACGAACTCGATTAATTTTGTTGCACGCGAAGTGCAAAAGGTGGACGCGAGAAAAGGACAGTAGTGAAATTGGTGGAACGTGTCATGGCCGATTCTGACGCGCGCGCGCTCACGTAGAATCAAAGAATCTCGTTAAATGCATGCGGGATAATTCGGAGTTTGCATCATATTCAACCTTTTGTCGCTCTGCAGCAACCGTTATTTCAATCGCTACAATTTTGAATATCTTTCATGCCCGTTATTATGAAATGCCACAAGCAATATGTGAATTTACGAGGTAACGATGAAAACAAATTGGGTTCGCATCGTCGACGACCGGGCTGTGTAAATTACTGATCAATCTGGAGCGATATCCATTTGGTGGATTTACCAGTGCATTTTACGACTAGATTGTCCCTCCAAAATGTTATTATGAGAAACTTCGCGTACGCTCTACCGCTGGACGTATAAGCGCATACAGGATGTTCGCCCCTTTTTTTATGCTCCCGCTATGAGTTTGTTCTGAACTAGGACAGCTCGCAGAAATCCTCATATCGGGACCTGTTTATGACGGAAATGAGGTAAACGTAAGTAACCCCGAATTATTTGCTGAAGTTTTTGTTACACAAAGGTAAAGTCTCATTCTCGTGCAGGTACGGTTCCTATCAAGTTGGCCCACTGTAATTTAACCGAAAGTTCATGCCGAAGCCTGTTAACTCTAATATCTCTGCTGGAATGCAATTGCGAAAGTGGCAGCCGGGGAAGTGTATATGTGGGCGTGCTCGTGATAGGATGCTCTCTCCATAATTATTGCATGATGTTAACGCGAAGAAGTTTGCCCGCCTTTCCTCAGCCAGCGCGACGAACTTACGGCGAGGAACTTTGCCGCAATACGTAAACACGATTGTTCGGCTCAAACGAGCGGCGGCTATTGTGCGCGAACGAGCAACTTCTCCCACACCGCGATCCACCGTTCTGTCTCGCGTATCGCGAAATCATCTCAAGCTTTCCGGCGGTGTATTACTTTTCTCGATTAATTTGCCGATTCATTTCCCAATTAAGGCATACATCGTAAATCGTCGAGCGAATTTCGACAAGCGCAATTCTATCGGCCGCCCGTACCCGATGCTCGTGTTTGGACTGCAGTTGTGGGCCAGCCTGAATTACACATCGAGCAAACTAGCGAGCGAGTGGCTTGTCGGATAGAGAATCCACGGCCGTGAAACTTTGGCTCCGGCGAGAGAACAACCTTTGCAGGCAAACAACTTAACGAGATACCTTCTCCGCTCTCGATTTAAATTAGACGAGTGCCCTCGCTGTTGCAAAATTGCATCCCGACGCCCTTCTTCTCTCGTCCAAGGACAACTGAAGCAGCTTCGAATCGGCGCACTTTTCGTGCTTCGCAGGCAAGCGTCGCCGGCTCTAATTGTTCTAATTCCGACATGGTTTGCCGACGAGAACTACTGGGACACGATGCGCACGGACGTATTGGGTCGCGCGTTCGTTAACGCGTACTCTCGCGTCGAGATATTCCAGACGTATGGGCGTGCCTTGAAATGCGCGGTGCTTACTTTGCAGCGACTTTGTTTAAACGTAGCCTTCGGCAAATCTGTAGCTGATGGTGGCGGACTTTTCATACATTTCATTCTTAAACTGCTTCTCACGGCAGCTCAGTAAATCCAGCCTCCATCTGACGAGTAACTGTCAGTGGGTTGTTTCTCATAATCCAGGTACGTGTAATTCGCACATCTGATTAAACATTATAATTGGAAGTCGAGCGAGATTTGTCACAAGCATGCAGCAGAGCGTCGGACGGCCTCGGGTATGTGGCAGAAATGTCCACTGCACGCTCTCCTATCTAAATTATGTTATAGCTCTGCGACGTGTGGATAAACGTAATAACGCAGTTAAAAATTGCCGAGGGCGGCGAAGTTTAAGCATCGTAAATTTTCTTTATGCGTCTGTCATGATTCATTTCAGGGAAGTGCGTCGGACGTTTCGACCCTTCTTGCTTGCGTCGGCCGTGCTTTGTCCACTCTATGAACGATATTTCGTAATCGACGCGATACAACGGGCCCCGAGCCTTTCGGCGAGAGTTATACACGATAATCTGTGCAATTACGCTTTTCGCTTTTGTGCACTCTGTCGTTCGCGATCCCTAGAGGCGGCGCGGCTCGATTTTTTCAAGCGCCGGCCAATATCGCGGGAATTTCGCGTGAGCGTTATTGCGAAACAATGCATTTTCACGCGCTCTATTTACGCCAGCATAAAATAAACTCCGCGATTAACGCCGCGGCGGTTCGCTAAAATTGCCCGATAATTTCGTCGTTGTACTTTGATGGATTTTCATATGGGTGTCACGATTGCCCCGTAACGCTCGCACGTTTAACCGACTGATGTGTAAAGGACACAACGTGTGGCCGATACTTTGACGCGATTGCTCGTGGCGGGTATTTTAACTGACGTTTCCTGAACTCGTTAATGGGTGTCTTGACTCGCTCTGATCACGACATCAAAACATACTGTGTCAATTAGCAAGTTATTTCGCGGAACAAAGGCTATCGGTTGGACGGCATAACTTTACTAAACCGCACGTGCCCTCTCGGAACATTACAGGAAATCCGATTGAATAGGGAGGAGTGATTAGCGAATGGAAATGGTTCGTATGCATAGCAAACACCTTTGAATTGGCGCTATCTATGGAATTCATTACAGATTCAGAACCTGCCGGAGAGCGTACGCGGTCTTTCTGTCGCGACGAAACTTGCCGTTTAATGGTCGATTCACGTTACGCGTTACGACAACATCGTCAGCGTCACGTTGAAATATTCGAACGCGTCGTTCGGAGAACTGTCTATACATTAACCACTGCCGGGTCAGAAGCCGTCAAAATATTCTTCCCCGGGATATCTTTCGCTTCGGGAATCGATCATAACGCGCAGTCGATGGAATGAAAAATTGATTGAAAAGGAAGGTTGAAAATTCTCGATATTGGCCGGTACGGCGAACGTCTGAGGTTGAAAGGAAGGGGTCGGGAATTTATTTCTTTGAGAGGAAATAATCGTTGGCGCGCGCGCGCGCGACTTTCGATCGTTGGCCGAACGCCAGCCTTTCATACCACGTACGGCTGCCGTTGGTGCTAATTTGCTTCTTGTCGAATTTAATTCATTAACAGTTCCAGCTAACTACTGCCACCCCCGACCGGCGAGACTTTAACGCCGATGTTTGCCAAGGTAGCCTGCGTCGTATGTATGTTTGACGTGCTTGCCATCGCGACATCCTGCGCAATCTACGTACCGCCTAGCGTCGTCAATTAATAACGCGAAACAGGAAACGTTGGCCGGTCCACACGCAACGCAGTTTCCGTAAATGCGTAAAGACCGTACACTTGGCTGCGTGCAAGCGCTTATCTGGCAAAGAGGCTCTCCGTGACAGTTGGCGAAATAACCCTCGGCTACCTAACGCTGACGCTGCGGCACTTTGAATGTTGCACACGCTACTCGAGCGGGTTACGCCTTGCGGCCGGAGCGTAAATATTGCAGCGTTCGACAATAGGGCAATGGGTTGTTCGCTGGCGTCGTTACGACAGCGTGCGTACGTTCGGCGTGCGTTTCGGAATTTATCATCTGAATTATTCAGGAAGGCTCGCGCAAGACGATATAGGCCACAGTGATGTTACGCGCGCTCGTCTCCTTAAAGCATTACGGGGCAATTTCCTGAATTACTTTTGAAAGTATAATTCCACCGCGAGGAGGAATAAATTCGTTTGGTCCTTCCGACTGGCAGTGTTCCGACCTTAATTATCGACCGGCATCCCTCTCGACGTAATCTTAAATCTTGAGAATGGGGCGAGAGCGAGGCTACATAATACCGGCAGTTGCCGGCTTTATGAGGACGCTCCCTGACGCACACTAGCCGCGAAACGACTCCGATCGTAAGACAGCACCGTAACGCAAACGATTCTCCATTTTGCGCAGAGGGAAGATGAACGAGATGGAGCAGATTCCTGAAGGCTGAGATCGAGCGGATCCTCGATATGATCAGTTGGAGAATGCAGCCGTCGACGGCCTCGCTACTTGGCGTCATCGCCATTGTCTCCGTCATGATCACTGCCGCGGTATCAGGTAAGGGACACGACACCATTTTCCGTTTCCTTTCTGACGCCGTCAAAAATTCGTCGAGAGCTGCGAAGGAGTGCGATTATCAGCGCGACGGCAATATACGCGGTTGAAAATAAAATCTTGCCGGAGACCCCCAGCCCTTCATCATTTCTCCGTCTCTTTTTGGCCGGCGGCTTTCATAGGTGGCGGGTTGACCTCTCTCGTCGCTGTACTCCTTCCTCCTAGGCTCGACCCCGGGGAGATCGCCATTTCATTCATTTCCGCCCTTTTAAAGCGCGCCATGGTGCACGTACCGGTGTGTCGGTACTCGACTGTGCAGGGAGAAAGCCACGGGCCGTGGACGCCGAAATTACACGGCGTTACTCGTGTGCGATCGATCACTCGCGTCAACCGTGAGTCTCTCCCCCGAAATTGCTTCCGCGACGAACGGCCGTCACGTCGTCACTGTTACAGTTACCGGCTACAGCTTGCCGCTGTCGTCCTCCTCTCTCTGACTCTCTGTGCCGGTGTCTCACGCCACGGCAATATCCACTTGGGCAAACAGGATCGCCATCGCCAAATATCGCCTTGTATATCAGTCCCTCGCGCCCCACGACGACGTTTGCCCGGGCTTGGCACGGATCGACGTACGAATAATAAATATCGTCGGGTCGCACGGTTCTGATTTCGTCGTGTCAACTTGCACTCTCAACCAAAGCCGGCCGCTTGACCAATGGACGCGCTCAACGGTGAATAGTCCATATTTCCAAGTCCGGCGTCGACAGGCAAAGCTCGAATCAATTTGGATTGGCAACGTTTGATTGAACCGCTTCAAAAGCCCGGAGAATCGAACATTTTTCAAAGTTGATTATAGTCAGGGATAGTGTGTCAGGTTCGTTGGGGAAAGAAGCGGAAGATTGTTCTTTTGTGCTTGCGTCGTATTTCGGTATACGAGTGGGGGTCCTCGAAGTTTCAATTTTCCTTTCCACGCCTCATAGGGGACGCCGGGCTGCGGAGCTAGTCGAGCTAGAAAATTGGAAAGTAAAGACTGGAGGGGTTACACGGTAACAGAGTCCATCTGCGTAATAGAAAAATAACAGCGCGACCAGGCGCATGTCGTTAATGGAAGAGCTCCTACACGCTTCCCTCAGCCATACTAACTTCGTAAGCCCTCTACCACGTATTCCGCGATGAATGAACACGCCAAATCGTCGAGTCTTCCATTCGCTTGTTTTCGCCCCGCTGACGCTGCCGGCAATATTCCGCTCTTCGCAAATAGAATGTCCAGCGCGAAATATCGGTGTGCATCGAGTAGTCGACGTTTCGGTAATGAGAGACGCATAGCCCCTGCCTTGTGATAAGCATTCCTCTTTTACTCCTAGCCAACTACCGCCGTTCCACCGGATGGCAATATCACTTGCGTAAACAAGATCATCAATATAGTCGTGTACACGAGTGTACACCTCCCCACGACCTACGTTTATGCGCGGCTGTTTGCCGTTCTGCGCTACGCGCGAACATTATTGGCTGTATAACGGCAGCCATTTTGCTTATAGGAACGTCTTCAGCGCTCCGACAACAGAGATACAAGGTTTGCGCGGTTGACTGGCCAATTAAAACACGGCCAACTGCACGCGGAGCAAGTTTTTCGCCCTTCTCCCTTCGGCAGTGCTTCTTGCGCGATCCTATAGAGCGTGAAAAATCGATCTCGTCATGTTCGGTGTACGCCACTTGAATAGTAAGCAGAAGCTCAACGGCTGAAGCAGAGTTGACCTTTCCCTCGTTCGATTTCCTTTCCGGCTTCAATCGCACGTGGAAGCACGAAAGGTTTTGACATCCGCTCCTCCCTCGAGTAGACTGGAAGGCGTAGCGCGGAATCGCGAACGAGCCTCCCCCGCTAACCTTTGCATAAGTGAAAGAGTTGAAGGTTGGCGTTTTTGTCTGCGAAAGGCCGCGGCGCGTAACGCTCTAAAATGAAATTCCTGCGTGAGCGCCACGGGGGTCTCTTCGGAGGAAGCGATGAAAAAGTGCTGACCGGCCTGTGGGGGCACGCACGGATGTTGCGCAAAGAAATTACGTTCCGGCGTTTATTGCCGCGTGCCTCGCTACATGGAATTCTCTCAAGCCCGTCGCCGCCGGCGGACGTTTCTCTTTAAACAGCGTACCGACGCGACGTCAAGCTTTTTTGTGCTCACTTTGCGTCCACCTACATCAGGGTGGACGTTGCGACTCGTCCGAGGGCACGGACGACAAACGTACGCGCGCACCCGGCGGATAATACATATATATATATATATATATTCTTACTAGTCCCATACATTCTGCTAGTCCCCGTCGACTGTCGAGCGTCATTAGGAGGCATCGATAGAAATCGGTCGTTATCCCTTGGCCACTTAACACGGCCAACGTCCTCGCTGAACAATAAGAGAGATAAGATCGGACTGACAGGTCGATGCACAAAGTGCGCCCGCATACGACGTCGTCCGGTCTGTCTACGTCTCTCGCTTACTGCGGCTTATCGAGCAGACATTCGACTATATTCACTCGATAATGCTCGACCCACTTTGACCAGCTTCTAGCCCACGGTGCTGCGATGCGTATTTTTCTTCAGGCCGAGAGTATACTCGATGGCTAAATGTCTCAAAGACTTTGTGGCACTCTTCGAGTAGTACTTTGCCCGCCCTGAGGCGGCATTCTCTTCTTTCTGGCTACTCCGCTTCCACCCTGTCCTTCGCCTCTTTATCCGCTCGCGGCCCACTTGTATCGACACATATCGAACGGAGAACTACATATTCATAAGCCCTAAGGACTAGCTCGACCCGGTAAGACGATAAAACATCGTTTCCCGATCGATGCTAAACCGTCTGCTCATCGTCGTTCTAGTCGTCGCCGCCGCGATACAACTCCACGAGGATCCTTCAAAATATATGTATTCTTATCAGTTTCAATTTTCATCCGCTATGCAGCTCGCGCACAGAGAAATTGTTTACATTTCAGTTCAAAAGTGGTATAAACATTTATAATAATTGTTTAAACAAAATGTACATAATGAGATACGTTTAATAACGTAGCGATAAATGTGCCAAGCAGTTTGGAAGTTGCCCGAAGTTGGAACGATCTTTTTTACATTTGTTATACGCATTTGTTTATAGTCAAATTATAAACAAATTAATTGTAACGCATAATTTCCACATGGCGGAACACGTTCAGTAACGCGTTCATTATTTTGTTGACTACGCCAATTTGTTTATAAAAAGTTATAAACAATTGATTATAATCAATAATTTGTACGTAACGAGATATGTTAAATAACCTAGCGGCAAATGTGCCAAGGATTGTGGAACTTGTCTGAAGTCGATACCATCATTACTGCGTTAGTTATGGCAATTTGTTTATAACATTGTTAGTGAAAGGTGATTTTGCGTTTATTCATTATGGAGACCACTTACATTAATGTGAAATTTGATAAAAGTGATCTCGAAAGCACGTACACGCAGCTTCATTTGGTTTCATCATCATTGCATATATTGGTTGATAATATTTGTTTATAACATCGTTGACGCGCAAGTCAGCATTCATTTAACGGTATGTTATTTGTAATGATATACTGATTCGGTCAAAATAATTTCTTGCGTGCAACATTGGGAGTAGATGTATTCATACATAAAATAAATTGTTTAAACAATTAAAATTTATGTACACGCTTTGTAAAAAGTAGCCAGAACTATGCTAATTAATTTGCCGTTTGTTCAAAGTCGATACGATGATTCGTTCCTGAGATATGGATTTTTAAAGATTATGTCCTATTAGAAAGAGCGAGAAGATAGTTAGAATGAGAGGATCCATTCAAGGGTTACCCCATAGTGAATTCTAAGAATTTACTACTGACCCACATAAGTTCTTGGAAGAGTCGTCAAAAAATTCTGAGAATTTATATAGGTCAGGAGGCTGCGATTCCCTATGTCCATGTGAGAACCTATCATTGGGTGAGTATATCGGAGCCGAAAATTGCATGGTCAACTTCAAATCCCCATATCTCAGCTCCTCGACGTCGTAGGAAGCTCAAATAAAAAGATTTTTAAAGCTGAAGATTCATGCTTTTGGCCTACGTTATCCAAAATGTTTAAAAAATAACGAAACAATTAATTATTTTAGTGCAAATAATCATTACATGCCTTGAACGAATAATCTTTGCAGGAATACGACAAACGACGTGTAACTTCTTTTTCGGTCAACCGATCTTAACGAAACTTGGCAGATACCTAGATAGGGTAATTTTAGCAGGCACGTATTTTTGCATAGAAGCCTAATCTCACCAGGAGCGGCTTGAGTAAATGCAGAATTGTGCGAAAAACGTACGATGGCATTTTTTTGCATCCTCCTTGGTTTTGCGCGAATTCCAGGGGCAGACTGTCTCATATATACTCTTGCAGGGTAGCTCCGCTTTGACAGGGATCGAAGAAAATTGAATTTCGACATTATTTATAGTCACTCGAAACAGCTGTGAAAATTCAATACACGCCATATTTCCGTTACCGATGAAGCGCATTCTGTCGTGGCCAGCGCGAATTGCTTCTCGCCCGGCCACTCTTGGCGTCATATTAGAATTTTCGAAAATGCATCCCCATATTTCCCCGGAGCTCGCTATTTCTCTGCCTCCGAAGCCCGCGTTCGACCGTGCGAGACGTTGGATCGCGCCAACCCCGAAGGCCCCTTCACGCCGTGGCCCCGACGAGCGTACGGCGTACGGAATCCACCTCGAAGTCGAGCCTTTTTGCCGCGAGTACATCTCGGCCAACTTGACATGACGGACGAGCTGCATTCCGCACGCCCGACGATTTCTCTTCCGCCAGCCACCCTTTCGTTCAACCCATCCACCCACGGCCATCTCCACCAATAGCAGCGTACGGGAGCCGCTCTCCTGCGGATTTAACCTCCGGAGTAATATAGCTGTTTACTCTTCCCGATGTCTGCCGTAGAAGCTGAGAACAACGGCGCCATCGAGCAGGGTATCAATCATCTCGTGGCCGGCGAGGAGGATCGACACTTTCCGGACGGCCAGAGGACCGCGGCGAACGAGACTACTGATAGGAACGACGCCGTTGTTCTGGCCAACGAGAGCGCCACCGAGCTGCTCGTGAGCGCGCCAAGGAGACTCACCACTGTCGCGACCGTTCCCGAGCCGAAAGACGCGCAGCTGGATTTCGACGCTCGCCAGGACGACAGGAACGAGACAGCCTCGAGCATCGACGCGACGGACGAGCTTCAGAGGGATCAGAGTGACGTACGAGGGCCGCTCGACGATGATCCGCGACGCACGATCGATGGATCGGCTCTGACCATCAGATCGTCCGACGAGGACCATCGGAACACGACGCCCGGCTCGTCGGAGGATTTTCCGCTCAGCTACGAGGAAGCCACCAGCACGAGAGTCGCCGTGCTTGAGTATCAGATGATGTCGTCCTCCGGGATCGTCGGTCAGGAGCTGCAGATAGACGAGTTTTCGAAAGTCGAGACCCAGAAGAACCAATCAAGGTCGACGACTACGGAAGAGACGTACGATGTCGGCACAGAAGTGGTCGAGAAAAAAGGCGTCGACGAGATCAAGGCGATATCATTTCAGATTCCTTCCAACGATCACGAGTACGAAGATCGCGATGACGAGGAAAAGCAGCAGGTGAGCAGCAACTGTTCATGAAACATTCGATTCATTTATTATTCTTAACAATTACGTCGTTGCCAATGAGCCCTTCTCGTTTCGTTGTCCCTTCTATGGCAGACGGGGAAGGGTAATGTGAAAGGCGACGGAAAGAAAGACCCGTCCCGCTCCGCGAACAATCTTCTACTGGGAGGCAATAAATCGACGAAGGCTTTTTATGAGATAAAACCGTCAATTAAGACCGAGATGGAAAGAAACAACGAAGGCCAACAGCCTTCCGAACCGACGACCACGCAGAGGATCGTTCTACCCGGTCGAAGATTCGTGCTTCCAAGTGTCGACAGTGCGTTCGGCAAATTTGGTCCGTACTTCGAGGACGGTGGCCGAGAAATGAACATCACGGCGAGGATTGGCAGCACCGTGTTGCTTGACTGCAAAATAGGCATGCTCGGCGATAAAAAGGTAAGCGGTAGTTCTCGTTAAACATCTTTTCCTTCCCGCCGTTCCCTTGCATGCTCTTTTTTACACGATTCTATAAGCTGTCGTACGACGGGGAAGATAGGCACGGCGACGATAAGACGAAAGAGAGGATCAGCCCTGTTCTTGTTATAATTTTATGGCCGCTCTTTATTCCGTGGAATGAATGAAGATGAAACGGGTAGCGGCGGGTTAGGGTCACGAGTCCCGTCCTGATAACTCGCCGGAGAATATGCCCTCGCCTTTGTTTCGTGGCCATGAATAATTTTTGGTTACGATCGCAGCCCCGAATAGCCCGCGCGAGTCCCTAAACACTTTGTTCCTTAGATCTTCATTGAAATTCGTTTGCGAAGCATACTTTCCACTTCCATTCCATCGCGTGCCTTAACAGGACTGATCAAAATGCACTCATCGATCGATAAGAACCGTATGGCATATATCGTCCCACACGCTGTCTCAACTATTTCCCTACACTATAAAATGACGGCTCCGCTGAACGGGTGATAGGCAGGAGAAGCGACAATAATTGTAGAGTCCGTTTGGTTAATATCCCTCGTCCACGCAGCCTCATTCGTCTTGTCGCTGGAAAACTTTTTGCATTTCAATCAGTGCCTTGCCTCGTCGTCTCTCTCTCTCATCACTCTCCTTCCGTACCCTTCTTGCCCGAGCTTTCGTCCACCACCCTGCTCGCACATCTCGCCTCACTCCAGCACCTCCCTCTCTAGCGCCTGCCAACCACGACGACGAGACAGAGGCGCTTGAAATTCCTGAGGGATTCATATTCCCCGGAATACGTAATGCGAAACCGATTGTGGCGCAGGCGTGCCAAGGAAGGAGAACGAGTGGTCCCGATTTCGTTGGCTGTGTATACGTGCCGCGTGAACGTAAACGCGCTCACACGTACACGAGTACATATCGATATGCCTCGAGAATAGCAAACGACTCCGAAACGGTGCACGGCTCTGCGAACTTAATTATGAAACATCGCCATGCCGCTGGATGAAAGCGAGCGGACCCTCTCAGATGTCCTACGAGAGCTGAAATCGTATTGACGCATGCTGCTGCGCTTGTCTGTTCGCTCTGCGAGAAACACCGAGCGCGCCTTTCATAAGTAATGTCTTAGAAATTTATTGCCCCCTTCGTTAGAGTCGCATACCCGCCGCGCAACGTTTCGATGCTCCTACTCTCGGAGTCGCGAAGCAATTTTCATTCGAATATTGACTTATCGACGCCGTGAAAGACCAGTATTAATATTATACTGTACGTCGCGCAAATGTCGTAAACTTTGAGGTGACGGGGACAATATTTTTGCAACAGCATCAGATTTTTCTTTGAAGCCGGCGAACGTGAATGCGGCGCGCGACTTACCCATTAAAATTCTCTCGAACGCGAACGGCAAGAAATCTGAACGCTGGCGTGGAACCGCCGATGACTAATGTCCCGTCGACGGCGCTAACTTGGTGACTAACCCGGCCCTTTCATCCTAAAGGTGACAAACGTTGATAAACTCTCGGTAGGGACTAGTAGCAGCGCCCTGATACCCGAGTCCATTGTGTCGGCTGGCACGTACACTATGAGGTCGAATCTCGGGAGAGCGCGCCTAGCGGAAAGAGAGGAGAGGGTGAGAGAGAGAGAGAACAGCAGAGGAAGGGAAAGAGGTAGGCGAGAGGACGGAGATAGGAACGGAGAAAAAGGGAAGTGGAAAGATCTCACGAAACGTTTGCCAAGCACCTGCATAAGCTGGCACTTTCTCGGAACGCGGCGAAACCCCACGGAAATTACACGCCGCATTCATTCGGCGTCTGTCCTCTGTCATCCGCTATCGTCGCCGGGGAGACTGAGATTCTCGGAATTCCACCTGGGCAGAAGAGAGGGAGTTATTAATTTTCAATGAGATGGCATTTCATTTTACTCGACGACACCTCTCCGCGCCGAAGGCAGCTATTTCTTTTTTTTTTCCATCCGCCGACTCTTCCTTGCTCACCATCCCGGCGTCGATTTCCCGTACGTCTTGCTTTTATAATACGCTGGGATGCTAATTACACGACATTCAAAGCGTCTAAGAGCGTGGTTAAAGAGCATGGACGAATTTTCTTGTTCCTTTTCGGCAGGGGAGGATGCAACTTCGAAACGCGAAAGGTAATTTTTTCTAACGAACGCACCGTATATTCACCGTTAAATTTTAATCCCTCGAGCACTCTCCCTCTCTCGCGCTCCCGATGCTTTCAAAGCGTTCCGGATATTCTTTCGTGGCTAATTAATAAGGAGTCGCGATGGGTGGGTTTTAATGCAAGACTCCAATCAAGCCCAGAGGCATAAGTAAGGAAACGAGGACTGTGACTTCTGCTGAAATTTTAAGTAAATATTGAAATAGCTAGATTGGCCAACTACATCCTCCCTGTATAGATTATATATGCGTCGACTCGCTAATTATTACCCTTCCGTCTCATTTCTGTACGAAAGGACCCCTCTTTTCTCTCTGTTCTCCAAATATTCCCTCTAACGTGAAATTCCTCTGTTTCGTTTCAGGTCACATGGTTGCAGCACAGCAAGGACTCATTTCGCCTTTTGACCGTCGGCAGAATACCCTATAGCGTCGATCAGCGTATCAGTCTAAATTTCCGGTGAGACTTTGATTAACGCTCATTCCGACCCGCACTGTCCGTCGAAACTCGTCTCGTTCTCTCCGTAATACCGTGTCGCGGAGCGCACGAAATTTGCGCGGGACAAATAAGCAAGCGTATTCGCCGGGAGTGGAAAATGTCCCGCGGGCGTGTAAATTATGTTAGCGCCACCGCGTCGGAAGAATGTACGGAACGCGATCTCGGCGTCATCATTGAATTATTGTCGTCAACGTTTTACATGGCCGCGACGGGCTTCGACGAACGGCGCGCGCTGTGCTCCCTTCTTTCTCTCCCCTGAATCAAATCAACCGTTTTATGCGCCATGAAAATCAAACGCCCTCGTAACGTGGTTCTCCCACGCGGGTACTCCTGCCATTCGTTCGTTCGTTTCATTCTTCCTCCCGCCTGCTTTCTGTCTTTTTCTCTCTCTCTCTCTCTCTCTCTCTCTTTCTCTCTTGCTAGCATTCTCGATAGTAGGGAAATGAAATTTTCTCTTCGCTTGATCCTCCAGGTATCCGAGCAATTGGAGATTGCAGATCCTGTACGCGTCCCCGAGGGATTCCGGATTGTACAAGTGCCAAGTAGCAACGCATCCACCGTTGGTTAAGAAAATTAACGTCATCGTTACGGGTGAGTAGACTCTCAGTGCACTACCTTTTGCCCGCGCTCTTAAGATCCGCCGTATAAGCCGAGGACTTTCCGACGAGACCGGGCGGTGGGCGCAACGAGCGTCGACGGAAAATGCATGGAAGATAAACGCAGCTGAATCGTATTGTTTTATCGGCCGTACTGCCGCGCCACTGTTCGCCCAATTGCCGTTTCATTTCGTGTAGATCAGAGTTTGTTGAGGCATCGCGATGCTAATTAATTACCGCGGACCGGCGCTGCGTAAACGTAGACGTCTCTGGTGGCAGCGAATCGGGCCCGTCTCGAGGATAAGATATTCACATTAAGACTTCCGACTTGGAAATTGTATGAGCGAGCAGCATGCCGCGGAAAGTTTCAGCATCGCGGAGCTCAAAAGATGACCTCGATTCTCGCCGTCCGAGGTATACAGCGCGCAACTGGCGGTAAATAAATTTTCTCTCGCGGAAGTGCACTCCACGGTTTGCCGTGCGGGTTCGACGCTAACTCGTGTGCTACGGGGAATTCTGTCCGTAGCCGAGATCGAGGCTTGACCAAGGCCCGAGTAGGAGAGGAATGGAGTAGAAGGGGTAGGGTAGGGTAGGGTGGGAAGGTAGACTGGAAGCAAAAGGAAAAGCGGGAATGGTGAATGGGGGAGGTGACGACGAGGGGCACGGGGTGAAGTGCGCCAAGAGGGATAGAGGGTAGGGCAGAAGGTATTGCTTCTCTCGCGTTTCCCCAATCCCCTTACGTCGCCAATTCGGTGCAATGGAAACCCGCATTTCCTCGGCTAAAGCGCCTCGTGGCCGGTAATCTGATCTGATCCGAAGAGGGCTGGACGGGGACGGTGAACAAAAGCCACCGTAAGGACGAAGTAGGGCAGAACAAACCCGGATAGACCCGACATTGTTACGCTCCTGACTCGTCCCTCTCGGTCCCCGTTCGGACCCCTCTCGACCCCCGTGCTCTTACGACCCAACGTATAACCTCGCCCCCTGGCAACCTCCTCTTCCGCCTTCTGACCTCTGTCGTAGGAATTTCTTTGACCGTCGACCTCATCGTCTCCAGCTCGTCCTCGCCCTCCCAGTCCTCCTCCACTCATTCCTCTTCGCATTGATGAGTCGAGCCGAACCGCTCGCCAATCGCTTTGCAATGAACGTTGGATCGCACAGAGGAATCGCCGGGCGAAGGGTTCTTTCAGGCGTTAGCCTCGAAATTTTTCTACCGGCACGACTTGTCGGGGAATGTACGTCGCTCGGACTGGCCACGGATTCGACACTCTTCTCAGTGGCTGTTGCGGTGGTCAGGGAAATTCTTTGACCTTTCGTCGACGAATATCGCCGCTTCGCGTATAAAAAGAATTTCTCATACGAATCAGTGGTATTTCTGATCTATTCATATTCTCCGGAGCGCCGTGGAACCGCCGCAAATGTCCGTTTCTTTGCGCGTGGAACGACGAATGCGATCGCGGTGGGTATATATACGCAGGCTCTCGGTTTGCGCAAAATGTTCGTCGCAACGTGGCGCAATAGCAGCTGTGAATAGAAATACGAATAATACAAAGAGGAAAGGATAACGCGGCCGGGAGGATGAGAGAACGAGTAGCCGGACCGAATAAACTTTCGGGAAATTCGAATGCATCGTCGGCCGCACCAGTCCATTATGTGCGTCCGCAGGCCGACACTTCGCGGAGTTTCCATTCCGTGGACGAAATTATTTTGGCTCCCTTTGCCGGTGACGCAACGCTCATCCTCCCACGGCCTCTTTCCCACCGATCGTGGAGTGCGGCCGTAAGCTCGCAATACACGCCGCTTTGCGCTTCGAGAACAGCACGTTCCTCGTTTAAGCCGGCGGTTCCGCGTGTTACTTTGCATAACGCGCATCGGCACCGTTTACGAATCGCAGTGGAAAGGAAGGCAGCGAAAAGGACGTGGGGCGAGTGAAGGCGAGCCGTTCGAAGCCTCGCCTCGGCTCGCCGCGAAACGAGCGAACGCGATCTGTTTTTCCAGCCGCTTAAATAAGCCGCGGCCCACCAGCCACGAGCGAGCGAGTGCTATTAAGGCTTCCGTAAACAAAGCCGAATAAAGTGTGCCCGCTCGCCCTCGGCTTTTTCCTTCCACCCACGTTCGCGCACGAGTGACACGTGCGTGGCCTCGTATTTTTACCTTCCGCCAACTGCCCACTGCCGATGCGACGCTCCCACCGTGGGCGCCAATTATTGAAGAAGAAAATATTCCATTATTGCGTTGAAGATAATGGCGCCGCCTATTGTGCCCGTCACGATTCTCGTCATCTCACGCGAGAAACATCGCGCAGTGATTTATACCTCCAACGTCGATACCGACTCGATGCCGTTCCGCGAATCGAGGAATTTCTCATTGCATTTCTGCTGAATAGAGATCACATTTAATAAAGGCATTATGAGAGATTTGAAAGAGAAGACTTTTGGGATAATCGCTACATTCCGGTATGGATTATGTCCGTGCCGTTAACTTCGAGGTAGAAGGGAAACGAGGTAATGAAAGGGAATAGAACTAATATTCAAACTGAGGGACAAAAGTATCAGGCGAGCGTTGATCGGCCTTATATTCCGGGCGTGGGGATTGTCCTCTCTATTTCTCCCTGCCCGCCATCGTGTTTTTCAGGAGGGCGCGGCCGCTTAGAATGCAAATGTATACGGGAATTAAGTGGCGGTACAGTGGAAATAGCGGACATCGATATTTGTCAGGCCAATTCATAGGCTGCGTGAAAGAGGCCGACGATGAAAATGCGCACGACGTAGCCTTTAACTAATTTCTACAATCTGTAAGAAGTTAATCAGTAAACGGGTAAACTGTCGCAAACTGTATCAATTAAGTATGGCGCTCGTCAATAATATCGACGAACATTTATACTTTATAAACATTGATTTTTATTTATTTAGAGTCTCATCCGGTATCCATTTGAATTTTTTACGGTCACGCTCAGAAGTCTGACGGTTCATTGTTGACGGGTTAATACGACGTCCGTTCATTAGGGAACAGTCAAAACCGCCTGTATTTGGCCAAGATTGTATCCCTCTTTAAACAAGCTCCGTTTAAAGTTTGAGACGTTGATCGGTCGAAATTATCAGCAAAATCCCTATCAATTGAAGGGGAAACGCAACGGTGTATTTCCGCAAGGCATTTCATTACCACACAATTAATTGCGAATTTTAATTGAATCGGGAGGAAAAATTAGGTCTCATGAAAAATGAACCAAGTGGCGATTCTTCATTTCTCCTTATCTCCTCAGCGTCTCCTTCTTTTTGCAAAGCGGTGGATCGGTGCTTAAGACCGTTCCGATCGTAAAGTTCACGGCGCGATATTGGACTCGAGCCTCGGACTCTCCAATATAAGATCCTGTCCCAGAGTCACGAAGTTTTCCGCCCATTTCGTGCTACCATCGTCAACGTGAGCCTCTCCTAATTAAAGGAGCCTCGAATTAAACTCTTTCGCCAGTGGGTGCACCCCTTTAATTGAGTGACTCCATAGAATTGCGCAAAATGTCTCTCCGGTGTATATAATAATGTCCAGGAGCTCTCGAATGCTGCAGAAAGCACTTCCGTTTTTCGACCAGACTCGTTTCCTTTCCGCCGGCCAGAGAAACAACGAGGGTCTACATCAAACTTGGAAAAGAGCTCGCACCAGTTTACTCGTGACTCCTGAAAGGGGGTGAGATTGTCTTTTGCGCGACCGCTTTTCCGTCATTTCAAGAAATACCGTGCGCAATCTCCGGCTGCCGAGGGAGAAAGAGCAAGGTGCCTCGTCCGAAACTGTTAACGGAAACTGAATAAGACAGTCGGCAGGACCGGCACCTGGCGGATAGACCGACACAGGCGAGCACATATCCACACACGTGCGAGCCAGTCTACAGGATCAATCGTACGGGGGTGCGAAACTCGCTGAGTCGGAACTGCTCGGTCGAGCACGTTAAAATCCGTAATGAAATATTGCCCGACAATAACTGGAAGATATTGAACAGGACGCTTGAGTGGCATGGTTTTCCAAAATTTCAGCGCCATCCGTCACGCGATGCCGAACGAGCGTAGAAAGCGGACGAGAGGCCGAGGATATAAATACGTTTGGGTGTGATCAGACGCCGAGAAAATTCAATCGATTTAATGGATTTGTCCACGTCCGATGTCAAGCGGAACATCAAGCGTAAAGTGGTCTCCGCAAAGGAGGTATTCTTATCGATAATCAATATCCTTTATGGCATGGATAGGGATAGAGAGAGGGAGGTGGAAAAATTGAATACAGTGTCGCGGTAGTGCGCGCAGAAGAAAAAAGCAGCGATTATTTGCGGTAAACGGGACTGACGCGTCTCACGAGAAACAACGTCGAAGCCGGGGGCGCCGAAGCAGAGAGAATGGAAACGCAGGAGGCTAGTCGAATTTTCAAGCAGCCCTCGATAAACTTCTTCCGCGGTATTTTAATTGCGGCCTTGCCGAGGCGTGGTGTCGATTCGCGAGATTCGAAAAGAAAACGTAGTTTCTGGGCGGAGACCGAGGTCCATGCAAAGTGGGTACACGGAATCCAATTTAAATGATACCCGCCTTCCTTCCTTCCTTCCTTCCTTCTTTATTTTCCACGACTTCAACTTCAGCCTGTTCTCGCCTCCCCTGGGAAAGCATCCGGCTGCTTTTTCTTACCCTCCCTATCGCCTCTTCCTTCTCCTACTTCCGTAACTATTCATCCCAAAGGAGCTTAAAAAATGATCCGCCGAAGAATTACGTGCTCCTCGTTCTTACGTGCTCTCCTCTGTCTCTTCTCATTCCCATGTGGGTGTGCGTGTGCGCGCGCGCGCGCATGTGTGGGTGGCGGCGTCGTTGCCGTCGCTTCCGTTTGTCGGATTCAATTCTCCATTGAATTCCGAGCCATCTCTTCCACGACGGCCAATGTGTACGACGTTCCTTCGGCATTCGACTCCGTTAGAACGGACCTACGACTCTGTTTCATCGACATTCGATAAGACCCGTGGAATCTCTGTTATTTCGTCATCGAGGCACGAAATTCGCTCTTAACCTCGGATAGATTCCGTTGCTCGATCCGAGACAATCGGGCGAGGACAAGAATTCCCACGTAAGGACGATCGATCAGCGTCGAATTTTCGATAAGTATTACCCTTTCGCGGACTCCGTTAGGAATATCGCTTCTCATTTCGCGAAGAGACACGAGATTTATGGGGTGGTAAGTCCTTCGTGGTTGCACCTACAATTATTTATCCGCAATATGTCGCGATCAATCAGACGCGGGTTTTTGGCGGGTGCGCTTGGCATGATGAATTGCCTGTCTCGTCCGTTTAAGTGATCCATCTGTGTACCTTATTATACGGGGGACACCTATCGTGTCGTTTCACGGTCCCGGCCCCCGACCGCACGTATTCGTCGCTTGTACCAACCTAACACTGTCCATTCAGTCGTGAAACATTTCCTAAACAAATTCCTCTCTCAAACGTCTATTTTTCATCATACTTATTACGCCCGCGAACAAGCGCACGTACATCGAGTAATAAACGGCGTCATACCCGGCCGAGAGTACCTGACCGCCGTCGTATAGATACTGTAAATCAAGTAGTTTCGCTTGCTTAGTACACAAAGGCACGCATACACCGGGCCAACCCTCCTGTCCCGGCAGCTTCATTTAACCCTAATTACCCTCGCCGTGTCATCATCGTCGGTATTAGGCGTATTAATCAAGGTATTCCCTAAAGGTTTCAAAGTTTGTCTAAAGCCCTGTTACGAGCTCCGGCACAGCTTCCATTTGCACCGAGAACGACACTCATGTGACAACGTTGTATTTAATTCGATTTCGCGCGTTCATAGACGTACTTAGAGACAGTCGCCTCTTTACCAATAGTCCGTGATCTCCTTATTTTTCTGTCGCTCCGCCGCGATCACGATTCACTGGTTCGATAAACTGGCGAATCGTTGAATTATACGAACGAACGCTGTACCGGAAGAGTTCGTATACACGTCAAAGGAATAAAGTAAGGTTCTTCCTTCCTTTCGAAGCGCGCCCCTCCTTTCAACCCCACGCCGTCGTCCATTCTGTGGCAGTCGTGTGCCGATCGTTAAAGTCAAAACTGTCGTTACCCCGGTGGCGGACATTTTGACTCGACGAATGTAAAACCGCGGCAAGGACGATCCGCGTGTCTCAACGCGGAAGAACGGTGGGACGGGTAAGAGGACTTTGCCATTAAATTTGCATAGCGGTCGAGTTGAGAATTGCAGCCCGGAGGTCGAGCTGAATCGTAATACCAGCCTGGCGAGCGAAAGAATCGTGTCCCTTCTCCTTTGTCCCGCCTCCGGCGTCCCTTCGTTTCGCACGTACCGATACGCAGCAGGGGAGCGGCATGGCAGAATCGTACGATTGCTTTTAAGCTCTGTTTACAGGTCGAGTCACGAAGAACCCTTTCATGCTCTGCTTTCTCGCAAATCTCGCCAGCCAATCACGCGGGAGCTGTTAATCACACAAATATTTCCCCCCTTGCAAATTTAATTATACCGCTTGCAAAATTACGATGCGCCGATTTTATCAATGCGGTATTGTGATTACAGCGCCAGTAAAGTAGTCCTCTTTAACCTGCGCGCCGGTCGAATTCGGTGGGCTGATCGTTCGATAGGCAAAATTCATCGTTTGAGCGGCTCTCGATATTTCGCTTTGTCGCATCTCTTTAGCTTACAATGGAACGCAAGCAGG
Source organism: Priocnemis perturbator (assembly GCA_963942575.1). Lineage (NCBI taxonomy): Eukaryota > Metazoa > Arthropoda > Insecta > Hymenoptera > Pompilidae > Priocnemis > Priocnemis perturbator. The sequence continues at coordinate 8,273,407 of OZ012649.1, read as the reverse complement.
GCCAATGAAAATATTATCGGAGCGGGTTGAATCGGTGCGCTCGCTCGGTACACGAGTCGAGGTGACTGACCATTCAGTTTGGATTCGCGCTCTGTTGTAGCCCCTCAGTTAACAATAACGGACGACGCCGGTCGGATAGTGCCGAAGGAGAGGCACCTGAAGGCAGGGAGTGCTCTCAGACTAAGGTGCGAGGCTAGGGACGTGCTCGAGTCACAGAACGAGTCCGTCGTTTGGACCAGGGGAGACGAGACGCTTACCGAAGACGTTAGGTGAGTACTACCCGCCCGTCGTCCATTGTTCCCCGCTGAGTTCCATCCTTTTGTTCGGAAGTTCGATCAGATACCCCCACCCATACCCACATCCGTCCGAACACAACGCCAACCGCCCCCCACGGTTTCCCTACCTCCCGGCAAATTGTTTCTCCTCTCACATGATACTCGCACGAGAACTTGGATGTCGACCCTTGCCCGAAATGAGAACCGGACTAAATGTGCTTACCGACGTCGCGTCGTGCCTTGGTCAGCCGGCAGTGCTTCCGGCAACGTTTGCTTATCCGCCTGATTATCCTACGATCGCCGGGAGCGGGAACGATTAAGCGACTAGTCGATGGAAGTGGAAGGGAGAGGCGGGAGGCGGGAGATGGGAGAAAAATCTCAAGTACTCCGACGATGTAAAAATCTAACCACACTCTCTCTGACAGGCGCGAGGCAAAGTTATCCCTACGTATTCCGTCGATACAGACGAGGCTCTTAATTAAATCATCAGGCTGGCGCTACAATGCGGTCCGCATACGCAAGTGTTGCGGCTCCTAGCGTTCGTTTAAAATCTACATCCGCTTAAAGGGGAGCCTTTCGTTAAAGTTCGCCTCTTACCGGTGCATCTTCCGCTCAATCCCACCCTCTCCTCATTTTGACCTCGCCCTCGCCCCATCCCCTCCGGGCGATAACGCGAATGAACGCCGAACACTGGGTGTGTTCGTATTACCCTTCCGGTACGTGAGCGGGATGAGGGTTACGCCACGATCTCGTTTTCAGTGAGAACAGGACGACGGAGATCTCGGCGAGCGAGGAGGTCCTCGTGATCGTCAGTACCCTCATTGTCGAGAGAGCCAGCCCGAGGCATGCCGGGAACTACAGCTGCGTGGTCCCTGGGAAGGCTAGGACCACCATAGCGGTTCACGTCCTCAACGGTGAGTACCCTCCTATACCATGATCAAATCTTTCTCGAGGACGCGCGCGCGCGCGCGCGCCCTCGCTCGCCATTCGATAGAAAACCGGTTTCCCTTGCATCCTTCCCGATTATCGAGCGCTCCCTCCTGATCGTTCGTACTTATGCCCGGCATCGACCTTTCGATCTGCAGCCGGATGAAAGAGTCTCCTCTCATCGATCGAATGAACTAGCTAACGTCGGCGTCGGCGTCGGCGTCGGCGTGATATTTCATGCCTGACGGAATGGTTACGCCGGATTTCGATCGCGTCTTCAAATAGGACGACAGTGAAACATCGGGCGCTGTCGTTATCGGGCACGTTAAAGGGGGACCTAGAACGTGGCTCATCGAATAAATATTAGCGGGGGCGAGAAAGCGTCGGCGAGGCAATGTGTCTTCATTTACGCTCCGGTTGTACCTATTTTCGTGCAACGCGTGAGGGGATAAAGTACATAGAGCGCGCGGAGGCCCCCTCGGGGGGTGGTCGTAGAAAAGACTTTTCACATTGCGGCACGTCTGGCAAACAGGAACACGTAAGATGGAAGATTCCCCTTTATCCGATAACGCGCTTAGTAGATGTACCGAAAACTCGAGAAAACTCGAGGAAACGGGGGAAGCGGCTAATGGGCAAGACGAAGATGGCGGACGATGGAAAACGAGGTGGAAAGTGAGGGGACGTGAGCGAACGAAAGGATGGCCGTGTTCTCGGAACATTATCCATTCGACGGTGGCTAACTCGCCCGACCAGGGCGTCGTCCCGATTGCGCTCAATTACGCCCGTTCCACGCCAACTAATCGCGCGTGAGCCGCTGATGGAGAGAAAAGATAAAGAAGATCCACTTTCTCTTTGGCCGTTTGAACGCGCGGAACTCGAAAGCGGAGAACGAGCGTTGCCCCCTTCAAAAGTTGTCCGTAAGCAGCGATTACGTCTTGACCCTTTCGACGATCACTAATATCATTTTGGCATGCTTTATATCCTGTCCGCTGGAATCAAAGTCCGCCACGCTAGTCGATAATAGATTCGTCCCGCTTAAATATTCATACGATCGTCGTACGCCATATCTCACTCCCGTTCCTCTGTCGGCGGTCTGGAGAAATCAATAAAAAGTGATCGCAATAAAGAACGTCTCTCCGGCTCGCCGTGTGCGAGCTGCGCAATTTATCGCGAACCGTATATTTCGCTTAGAGCGACATCTCGGCCGTGCAATTGGTGCACCCGTTGCAATCTCCAGTGCGCTTGGCCCGTAACGAGTCGGAGGGGAACGGGGCAAAATGTGACTCGCAGTGCTTCCACTCGTAATAAAGATACCCTGGCGAGATATTGCCATCTTTCGACGGAGTAACGATTTACCGATTCCGGCCCGCCTCGTGATTAGAGAGAAACGAGTATCGACAAATTGCTGCGAACGATTGTCGAAAGGAGCGTGATAAAAATACGTCGTCAAGCTCTCTGCCGGAAATAACGGACGCGCTCTCTTCAGTCACACGAGTGGGAGAGGGGCAAATTGCAGGTTCGTCGTGGGAATTAAAAGTGCTCCTTTTTGCGCCGTACAGGGATACGCAAGACAGGCACAATTTCGTACAAACGTGCTCACGTTTCTGATAGCCAAGAAAAAAGCCGGACCTTAGTGGTGCAACCGTGTATGTACTTTGTACTGGCTCCGACAATCCTAACAAGACTCACGTTTCGGAGAGTCTCATTGAGAGGTCCGTGGCCGAAGATAAAGACACGCCGAGTGCGAGGAAAGGAAAGTAAGGAGAAAAAGTCTCCTCGTCACACAGAGACTTGCAGCGATACACGTAATACACGTTTATGCTTTCAACGTGAACGCAGCCTCTTTGCCCAGTACATAGACCTAGGGAATAAGACTCACTCGTGCGAAAGTGCTAATCGCTTCGATGCAATTTCGACGACAAGACCTCAGACGTGGTGTCCGCTGAAAGGGACACTTGCTTCTTGTTCGATTTCTCGAAAGTCAGTGTACTCAAGAAGAAATCAGAACAACGTACGTTACAGCGCCGTTTTCACTGTATCTATTATGTATACGATTTGTAGGTTTGCTTCGGTGCCCCGTGCATGAGTACATCTACATACCTACCTGTGCAGTGTGCAGCCATAATGGAGTTGCATAATGCCGTGGCATCGGTATGCAAGTTTATCCGAATCCTAGCAGGCGTATCGACAGCGACACAGCTCTATAGCCGTGCGTCGCTGACAAGATGAAGAAATCGTGTTGACGTGGATTAAGGATCAACATCGTTCGGTCGCCCTGGCAAACTGCGATCTTGATGCGTCCCCGGTTGCTACTGTCAGCACCTTGTCGTTGTCGACGACGATGAGGAGGACGTCGGCGACGCACGTTTCATGGAAATGGAAGTGCCAGCAGCCTAATGTGACGGCGGCATGAAAATGAGGCAAGCGTTAGATGGGGGTGGAGGGAAGTGAACGCGACAGAAAGAGAGAACGTTAGCCCGCCAGGCGGAGCACTTTTTTCGTCCATTTGCAAGCTTTACTCCGTGGCCGCGCGTTTCCATGGTGCGCGAATATATGTCAGGCTACTGCTAATGCTTCCTGACCTACGGCTCACCTATGCGCGTCGATGCATATGTAGGTTTACGTGTGTAACCTGGCCGCGCGGATAAGAACTGCTGGCTCGGACGAGCGTAATAAGGCTGGCCTGGGAGATTGACGAGTCCGCGCCACGTCATGTATAGGCATCGCGAATTTTCGTGACCGCGGGCCCCCGGCTGCTATTCCTCCCGTGAGCAATTTGCAGCGCAACTTTCCAGCGAAGAAAGTCATTGCCGCGCTCGGGTGATGGATATTAAATGATCGTCGCTGCCCGACGATTCGATTAACTGACTCGTGGGAGCAGTAAAGTCGCCATACGTCAACGTGCAGGGAATAATAATAAATGCTCAGCCGGAATGAATAGGAAGGGTGAAAAAAGTAACCGCCCTGACCGCTGTAATGAGGCACTTCTGGAAGATTGACGATGCGGCGGCACGTTATATCTGGACACGACGCGCGAAAACATATTCCTTCTGCCTGGCGCAATCGTTACAAGCAATTCGCATCGTTCACCGCAGAATTCAATTACCCCCGAATCATTAGTAATAGACGTTAAGTGGAAGGTACTTCTGAAAATGAACGAGCTTTGTCGCAACGAAAAGGGCAGCAGCGCTCGCCACACGGGGTGGTCAAGATGTGCGGCACATGGATACGGAATTATACATGACGCGCCGAACATTTTGGGATCTTCCGAATGCTGTTGAATATTCCGCGCATTCGCGGCAAAACGATACCACTGACTATTCCCGACTATCCGAGCTACACTCCCTGCAACGTAATATTCGTTAACGCCGGAAACATTTATCCGACCGTACCTGATCCGTTCTCCCTATTTAATAATTTTACAAGCAAAGTCGTTTGTGGCCCCGATATAAGAGGATCAGTGCGCCGTGGGAGATGCACCGAGAGACTCGAACAGCGCGTTATAACGCGAACGTTATCCATTTTGAGAACGTTAAAGAGCGAAACCTCCGGCTTACCGAGCGTGATCCAATAATTGCATTAAACCAAGCGAAGCGCAGGCCCCGTGATACGTGATAAAAATTAGTGCGAAGAAATTCGTAGAACTCTAATAAACGCGAACTTTGCGCAGTCTCGTTCGTCGAGGCGATGTCTAGTTTCTCTCACTCCTTCCCCCCTCTCTCTTTCTCACTTTTTTTTTTTTTTTTTTTTTTTGCTTTCGCCGAGCTAGCAGTCAGGAAACTACTTGCAAAAGTACTCAGGCTAGTTTTACGCCATTGTCCTCGTAACACCGTGAGCGGCTAAACACGGCAGGAAGTGGCCGCAAGAAGGTGAATCCACATAAATCCTCGTTGTGGTTGCTCGTATAAGCACGAAGAAGTTTACACCGCGGGCCCGTCCTCTCACCTCTCTCGACCGGTAACGACGACAGAAATTATCCGACGTATCTCGCCGCTCTTCAGCCCGTGTGAAAATAATCAGGCGGTATTTTTTACGAGATAGAATCGACCCGCCGCGCCGGAACTTCTGAAGGGGAAATTTTGTAATCCTCTCCGGTCTCTTTTTCCCTCCATTCTTTAATATTGCCAAGTTTTTCACAGTTCCACGCCGTAAAACAATGAGGCAAACGACTGCAAGCGCAGGGCAGAGCGTTGAAAACAGTGGAATCGTCATTCTCTTTCCGTTTCGACCTCTACCCTCGTGCAAGCGACGAAACCCGAGAAACGTCGCGTCACAATTATTCCCCGGGATACTCTACGAAATTTCTCTGGCGCACATTGTCACTGTACAGAGACACACGGTGGTACGGGTGGACCTTTAAAAATATTCTCAACGAGTTAATTACAATTGCCGGTGGCCGACTGAAAGGATCATGTTTGAGTCGGAGGGGAAAAAGATGGGGCAAAAAGGCTTTTTACTTTGCACTGAATTGCCCCGATGTCAGTTTTGCGCCATTCGACGTTAACATTGTGCGAGTTGAAAAGAGCGTGTGAGAACAAATGAGATAAAAGGGGGACTGCGGGAGGGGGCCGGACGAAAGAACGAGGTTCCGTGTAATTGGCTTAAGGACATTCAGGTCAGAAATTCGTATCCCAAGCACCGTAATGACCCAAACATTGCGCGGTCCTGAGTTGATTAGCGGCGGCAAGGGCGGCGTCGCGTCGGTGGCGTCGGCACTATCTAGCGACGCGGTATTTTAATTGGTCCATCCAGTGTTTCGCTCCCGGACCCTCTTGGCTTACCACCATAACCCCCTCAAGAAACAGCCAAGAAAGAGAAATTACCGGATTACGTCACGGGGCCACGAGGCCGAGCTCCCTTGCCACGGCCCGATTACTCTTCCACGGTAACGTCGTAAGCTTGGAAATGGCCTAACAAACGTTAAGTGCCTTTGCCAGTTCGTGAAATAAGGACATATGTTCCGGCACGGGTAATCCTGAATCGAAGGTCTCTTGCGGTTTCGTTAACTCACCCGCGCGGTCCCTTAAATTGTATTAAAGCCAGTGCAGCGCGGTCGTCCCTTGTTGTTAATGCTCTCAGCTTAATAGCATTCAAATTTTACGATACGACGGAAAGAATATTGCGGCGGTCAATTTTCCTACGCTCAAACGGCTCATAGCGTTTGACGATGTAATATGTTTGTCTGCGTAACGCAATATGCCGCGCTGGAGGAGACAGGTTAATCGTCTGTGGAATATCGTCCCCGATTACTCAAAAGGATAGAAATAATCGGCGCGTCCCATTGGACGACAGTCCTAGGGAAATAAATTTCCGAGCTGAGCGCCCACGGAGGTCGGATCGTGAACAGTGAAATTACTAAAGATCGAGGACGAGCGACGGAACAATGAGTGAATAAATATTTCGGTGAAAGGGTCAATGGGATTGAGAAATGGCCCTTAAGGCCGTCTAGGACAAGGGGGCAAAGGGTCGGATTACGCACGATTCATGCCAATCTCGTGTCCTCGCTCTTGCAGATTTTGGTACGTTCGCCGCAGAATTCGAAGGGGTAGGAAGCGTCCAATAACACGGCGAATCTTTCTTATACGTGCCTTTGCCGCCAAAGTGGAGGGTGGACTCTGTATGTCCAGCCGAATGTATTCAAGCGTGAATCGAAAAGCCCTCCTGACCTTCGAACCGTCGTTCGATGCCGACGTCGCAGAGAATTCTGCCCATCCAGCGGAGCATATGGACGGTGTTGGAAAAAAAAGGCAAAGGTCCGCGATATGCATCGAGGATACGACTAAACGTGACGCTTGCCCGCTGATACTCTTTACATCTGGACGTGCCAAGCTCCCCTCGCGTCCTCAAGAAATATTTTCCACGCGTACTGGGTATCGCGAAGAAATGTCCGGGACCGAAGCAATCCTTGGGGGACTACGAAATCGAAGGAAGAGAGCGAGGCTATTCTTGCGCTTGGTCGACACGAGAAACAACGACTGGGAGTGGGACGTTCTGCTCTCGGAGTTGGTCGGCGGACAGGAAGTGACCAATAGGAAGTTCTGGGGTGCATGTTCCCGCTCGGTGGAGAGAGCGCAGGATGGTCAGGAACGTCCAGGAAATGTATCCAGCGGCATAAATCGAACTAACAATGAACAACGGACACCGTGGGCTGCGGGAGCGTTGTCATTGATTACTCCGAAATGTATTCACCGCATAGGGCGTAGACGAGTGTCAGTGGGACGTGTTCAATTTTTGGTCGAGTACACAACGCGCGTGGAATCAAAGAGTGGCGTGATTAAGTACGCCTCGGTTCCCCGTTACAATGCGAAACAGCGAATTTCGAGCGTCGCGTCGACCTTCTTCAGCCGTGGTTGCCACGTAAAAACTCCTGAAATTCGGATTACACGATCGGACGTCGGACGTATGAACGGGATATCAGGGAAGAGCGTAAAAATGTCGTTTTATCCCTTCGCCGCACTGCGAGGAAATATGAAATTAGGTCGCATTCTAGGTATGCATACCTCCGTCGGTGTGCTCGTTTAAAGGAAGATGCTTCGTGCCATCGTCGAAAGAGTCAACGTCTGCTCTCGATGGTCGTTGCTACGTTAAAGATTAAAAACCGTCCGCCTTCTCCCCTGACCCGCGGCGTTCGACAAAGTAACGATGAGATGCAAAAAGGATGCTGTGAGCGGGCAAGCGACGCCGCCTTTTGCGTGATCAAGAGATATTCCCAGCGATCATTAAACCGTCTGCTCGGGTCGGGTAAGAGCTGCAGATCTCTTTTCGTTTTCCTTCCTTTTAGCCGGGGCACGGATTTTTAGCGGATCTCAGCCCGCTAGCCGTTTTCATTGAAAAATGTCCGGAATCTCTTTCGGCCTCGATATGTGCGTGGCAAAATGGCCACGACGAATGTCCGGATTAAGACGACTAACCGAGATTTCGCGCTCCTGCGATTTCTTTCCCGGCCGCAAAAAGGACGAGCCGAGTGACGGAAAGGGAATGAGTGGGATCATTTGTTAGAGCGAAATTTTGCCAGGAAGACAAGGGTGAAGGGCAAAGAAAGAGGGAGGGGCGAGCCGAAGGGAAGGGACAGAAACGATGTTAGTCGTGCGAGTCGGGAGACTGAGGCATCGAGTGGGACGAATTGACAAATTTCACATCCGTCCTGGACAGCGGCCAAAAGCGCGATTTCTATCGAGATCTCGCGACAAGCTCGGAGGATCTGTCACGGCGAAGGAGCGCCACGCTGATGCTCGTTTGGACGGTTCGAATGATCGATAACCGCGCATAAGCTCGGCCGCATTTGGCAAGCCAAAGCGCTCCGACGCCGACTCCGACGTTTCCCTTTTCCCGAAAGACTCGAAAATCTTTCACGGGAACGAGCCACGCTCGCGGTGATTAAATAGTCCTTCTCAGACGTCTCGGACGGTAATATTTCTTTCCAACAAACTTTCGTCTCATGGCAAAAGGCACGGATGAATGAAATGTTTCGTTAAATGAGAAAGTACGATCTGGGAATATTAAGCATGCGAATTCCGGCCGGGAAGTTTCTCGGGCGTGAACGACACCTTAATGGGATAGTCGTGTGTATCGAAAAGTTTATAATTATGACGCGACCGCCGTCAAAGTAAAACGAGTTATTAACGATGAACAAGTGAACACTCCGTTGCGTCGAAACATTGCCAAGCATACCGAATCGGAACTTGAGCGACTGAACCGCCGCGCCGGTCCTTTAGAGCTTTTCACTGGTACCAAAATAGAAAGATGTGAAATGATTAGTGTCTGAAGCAGACGTTTAGGAGCCAAAACAGGATAAACGTGGTCATGCACGTTCAATAGTTAACACTTCTGGTGACGTCACGCCAGAAACTCGAACGCATACAGGCACGTACCCAGGGCAATATTAGAATCCACGATAAAGCGTCTGGCTCGGAGATCGAGTGTATGTATGGCGGGTGGAAAGGGAAAGAAGAGTGGGAAATGGGAAGGGAGCGAGAGACAGAGGGACCATTAATAACGACTGCCTAATTTCATGAAAGCCTAGGTGGCATCCAACTATTATCTAGGAAACGTAACTCGGCCGAAGAGCGCTTAAACGGAACCCACCAAAATACGTCAACTCGCGGCGGTCTGCGTCTGACAGAAAACCTATAGACGGAACAACCATTAATGAAATGACAAATGTGTTCTTGTCGGCGGCATGCGTTCGCGACCCCCCCACATGGTCACACACTCTCGCCGCGCACGCATGTGGAAATCCTGTGACGAATAAAATATGTAGTATCGCGATTTACGACGCAATGAATCCAATCGCAAAATTTTCCCGTTTACGTATACATACTTAGGTCGGTGCTCAGTCGAAGGGAGCCCAATCGTAACAAAGTTTACGGCTCCAGTCTCGTCTGGGTACTCGGATCGAAACGAAGTCTATGTGGCTGACACTGTACTCAGTGCCTTAATTAAATGACAGAAATGTGATCCGCAATCGAACGAAAGCCGGCATTTTTCTCTCCATTAAGTATTCCGCCTTCCAGCAGCGTCATCAGGCAATCGGCATTCAATTTCCTTGCAAATCCATCCATACCGTAACATTGTAGCGTTTGCCGTGGTGCTCAGAACTATACGTCACGGGCCCGCTCGTCGCGTCGTGGCGAATCGGAAATTGCAATGTTCCCTCGCAGCTTATCAACTTTTGTCCTTTGTATTTGAATTCAGGTGAGCTGCCAGCTGCCGTGCACGATGGAAATGGAGTCTCACGCGCGGTTCTCAATCTCTGGCTGATTCACCTGACCATCAGCTACGTGTTCTCCAGATGACAGTACTAAGGTAAGCGAATCAATCCGTGTCGACTTGACTCGAACTTTCTCGCTCTTGCAAGTCAGACGTGCGTCTGATCGAAATCGAGTAATTCGACTGTAAGTCAAACAAGAATTCAATTATCCGCGGCGGCTTCTTGCGGACGCACGCGTCATTTTCCGAGTGAGAGTGGGAGTGGGGAGAAAGAAAGATCCTTCAAGACGTCGTGGCGTCACGTTCGATAATCAAGTTCCGCGAAATTGCTACGCGAACTCGAAGAAAGGACCGGATAAAGGGGTAGAAGGGGAGTCGTAGGATCGGCGAAGCGTAACCTTTCAAAGTCGTATAAAACGAGCCGCGGTGGGGTACTATTATTATGTCGTAGAAGTTATCACATCGACGTCGTCGGCTTTTCCGCGGAGAAAGTTAGACGATTTCCATAATTATTAACGTCCCGCCCGTCGTAAAACGCTTAAGTCGGCCGATAACGTTACATACGACTCGTCGGAAATCCTCACCGATAGTTACAGTCTACGTCTACTTCCTCCTTGCGTCTCCCCCTCACGCTCGCCGTGTCTTTCTGCCTCTCAACCCTTCTCCTCTTCTCACTTTCTGTCCCTCGCGCTCCTTCTCCCGTTCGTCGCCGTCGTCCAGCTAGTCTTTTTTTATACAACCTCCTAATCCCAGTTTCAGATGAGTTTTCAGACGGGCGCTCGAAAGCCCATCGACTTATAAGAAGCTCGTCCGAAGTTTCTGGGTTAACGTGAAATCTACGCCCCGTTCGTCGTCTAGCGGTAGCAGAGGAGAGCAAGGAAAAGCGTAGAGAGAAAAAAAAAACAGACATCGGCCGCATCATGATCTTAACGAAATCGAACGACAGTGTACGATCAAATTTTACGGTTCCCCATGCATCTATTTACGAAATATCTTAGAACGCAAACGTCTCACTTCCAGATTGAACTAGGACGTTGGAAATGATCCCCAGCATATTGTTACACCGTCCCGTTACAAATGCGTGTAAAACAGTATGGTACTGTTTCCGTATGTCTCTCTATTGGTATCCAACCTTGCTTTCATAATCGTTGTCCTGACGACCGCGCAGAAATTGCAATATTTCAAGATGCAACATGCAAGAGCCAGAGTACCTGGTTATTTTACACTTGAAGGATCTTATGAAGGACTCGATTGGCGGTGGTCGACTGCATCGGCGGAGGGCGCATTTATTCTCTCAGGCCCTTTCCCATTCACTCACTCACCCTGTAGCTCTCCTACGCGCACGCGCGCATCGTTGCCGATATAACGTTGAATTAACCGATATTCATAACTCAAGCTTTTATCGTCACCGGGTCGAATCCCCCATTGTGAAGATATAATTTCACGATGTGGGGCGAGGGAGTAGAACAGGCCGGGTGTGTGAGGGACGGGGAGAGAGAGAGAGAGAGAGAGAGGACGAGTGGATAGTGGAGGGGGTACAGGTGTGCGTGTGTGGCTGCGCGTGTCTGTGCGTGTACGACTACGTGTGCGGCTGCATTGCCCGTATGACGGCTCCCGCGGAAACTATAGCTTATACGGTATAGTTACGCCGCGGTATCTCACCTCTGCGCTTTCATTATCAGCCACCATAGATCACGGCGTGAGCTCCACTGACGTCACATCCGTCCATCCCTCATCGCAAAACACCGGTGCAACGAGGCGGCTGCCGAGAGTTTGCGTCACAAGAGATTGAGGGAGGGAGAGAGAAAATCGTACGGTCGCTCAGACGTACACCCGATTACCGCGCGCACACAGAGAGTAACGGATCGTTTAAAAAACAAAAATTGTCACATGCCCGGGATCACCTGAGTGTTGATCGCTGTTTGACGGACTATGTAACGAGTTCCATCGTGAGTGGACATTCATGAACGTTTAGCAGCGACGTTTCGCACGATGTATCCGATAGCGTTGCCCGACAGTTGCTTTCTAGTCGACAAAAATGGACGAGCGAGCTATCGTTGACTGATATTTTTTTTCCGCTGCGAATGGATAGACGTACACGTTCGTTTCGTCCCGACTGACCGTAGCAATTACGTAAGGGCTCGATTAGTAATTCGGCCATGAATGGGGACGTGATGAATGGCGATCGAAGGGTCATGTCGCCGGCCGAGTGACAGCTTCGCATCAACGCAACGCAACGCAACGCAACGAGTGTGTTGTTGCCCTACCTCAGTGGTACGCGATCGTTTCCGCGCAACCTAACGCAACAACGAATCGTCGACGAGCGAAATCAGATGATGTAGCTCACCGGAGCGTGTCTGATGTCGCGGGACGATTAAAAAAGAGAATGAAAAAAACGCGATGAAAAAATGGAGAATTACGCTGACGATGCAGCCGACCCGATGAAAGTGGACGGATGCGCTGATAATCGAATACAAATGCCCGCGTTACATCGGCGAACGACTCGGCCGCTCCGTGCCGCACCGGCTCCGTGTCGTTGAAATAAAATAATCGTTCGTCGGGCCGAAGGTCGCTCCGGCCGGATCGACATGCTTCGATATAAAATTCGATGACATCCGATTCGCTGTTCGAGTTGTATCTGACGTTCGGGCTGATTCGAAAATAACGTCGACGATGCATTTTACACCGGGTAGCCGGACGACGGACACGAATAATTAAATGGAATCGTCGCTCTGTGGGTAGCGACTTTATTGTATCGAAAACAAAAAAAAGAAAAGGATAGAGGGGGAGAGAGAAGACGTTTGACGCGCGTCGACGCGCACAAAGGGTGGCTATCTTTTTAAATCTACCTTCCTCACGCTGAAATGTTACATAGTGAGAGTGGGTAAGTGATTGACGCGATGATAAGAAACTTTTATTTTAAGGTAATGAAGAGGATACCATTTTGGATGGGTGAGATTTATCGAGTATATATAGAAGGTACATTGATGCAAATGGAAACGATAATTAAAACGATGTAACATATACAGCTACGGGTCGTACGCTTATCCCTTGCTATAACATATTAAATTTTGATGATAATATGATGGTTCACTTTAAGACGGCGACATTTTAATAGCCGATACATTATAAGCGTGTAAAATTACTGTCTTGACGGGGCTACCTTCGCCTTGGACACGTTCTCGGGCGAAGTCGTTTATCTTGTCTCCTCGCTTATTAATCGTTCCTCTTCCTAATCGCCTATTAATTGCCGCCGTTGCCGAAATAATTGATCGAGCCGCTGGCTGGAAGCGCAACAATTATTCGCCAGGGATGAGAGCAGACGGCCGACAAACAGCCGAAAAGAAGTACGGAGTGAGGCGTCAAATGAACCGTACTTACGGCGCCACCGTATTCACTTCCGCCCACGTACCGTCACACACATGTTTTATATGCGCACGCTGACGTACGAATCGCCGCTCTTTTTTAGCTCACCTATGCGCTTTGGACGCCGTCCAAATAACTGACCGCAAATAGAGAATCGATAAAACAGTAACGCGTATTCGTCGGTTCCATTAATTCTGTAACGGTGCCGCGAGACCGCCGCCTCCGCCGCCGAGTGTCAGAGAAAATTATGAAAGCGAGCCCTTTCGCGGGCCCCCACGGAAGGGATTTACGCGCGCCTGCGATCGGGAATATTCCGCTCCCGATATCGAAACAATGTAGAAAATTTAGAGGTCGATCGGAATGAAATTGCGATCAGAATTACTCAACGATCCCGTGCGGTACATTTTTGGGGATTTGCTTTAGCCAGTAACGCGAGCCCGCCCTGATATATCGGAGGGTACATTGTCGGTTTCTCATTTTACGCATGCCTCCGATAAAGACCAACATTCGATCTCCGGCGACTCGATTGAAATGTATCCAGTCTCCGCTTACCTTCACGGGATATCGTATCGAATCCCACTGCTGCTCGGATTCACATTCTCAATCCTTAGACTCTCTCCGTTCTATCCCGCCCTCTCCTTCTTCCCTTTCGCGTGCCTTTCGTACGCATAATGTTCATGTGCGTGTGTCCTTCGTTTTTGCCGCAGGCACAGAGAGAGAGAGAGAGAGAGAGAGAGTTCAATTTAGTAACCGTGCAAGAAACGCATCGGAATGAGATTTCTATTATCGACGCCTCCGCGCGCGTCAGCCATTTATTTTCGTTATCCAACTCAGCAAGCTAGATTCTTGCAGCTTTCAATTTTTTTCCTCCCCTCCCCCAGCCTATTCCGGGAACCCGCAATCGTGGCATGCCGCGCATTTTGCAGATGCAGAATGTGCAGCGACGTGCCGGCTGGCGATGCACGTTCTGCGAGGTCTATATATGCGTCACCGTATATGCGCAAATATATATCGGTACAGGTACACGGGCACGAAGGGGCACGTACGGGTTTGCACGACACCACCGTGCACCGATCTTCTATTTCCGATACACACATCTCTACAGAGACGCGACGGCGTGATGGCGTCGGCGGCGGCGGCGGCGTTATATGGACGATGCACATGGACAGGATGAAATAATATCGATACCCGATGACACTGCGGCCCACAACGCCCGTGGTCGTTACATTTTGTGAACCGCAGAATTTAAATATCTATTATACAACGTGGCCTTCCGCCCTCACCCCCTACCCGCCATTCTCCAGCCTCGCGCCCCTTTGCCCCACCGCAACTCCCATTTCCGACTGGAAGTACGTATATATGCGCTTTTATTTTTTTCTATCCCGCGCGTTTTCCTTTTTTTTTTTTTCGCCCTCCCCATCGGGTCATGCCCGCCCTACCGTGGTCGGCGATCAGAATTTATTTTCGTTCTATTGGGCTATTCTCCCCGAGCGAAACGAAACAATGTTCACGGATGCGCCCCTGTATAATCATAAATATACGCGGGGCCGATTTTCGGTCGGTGGCCCGGTCGTCTGGTCGCACGCTCGCACGCTCGCGTGCTACTTCTCGCGGGCTCGCAACCGCGGATGCGCGTTTTCAAAATAAAACAAGATTCACGATTTAGCGCCGCGATCTTTACTGCCGCCTCTTGGGCGTACACCGCGAATATTGCAATGCATGTGGGAGCCCGGTGCGCAGTAAAGCCTGTGATAGGTAAGAGTGCATCCTGTGCATCTTGCGCACTTTACTTGCACGCCCGTCCCTTAATGGCATCCATCAGTTTTCCTCGGCGAGCATATTTACGAGGAAAGAGAAGGAGACTGGATTCGAAAGGGAGAGGGCGGGTGGAAAATAAATTCTGCGATCGAACCTTGCCTTAATTGCGTCGACTCGAAAGCGCGCGACATCCGTCAACCAGCCGGCGCGAATTGATTAGGCCGGATGATTTTTCTGCGCACGTGCCGCGAGCGTAATCTCGCCGCATCAGAGCGCACATTACAATATAGTTTTGCGGATAATCAGCGTGGCGTGGCGCGGTACAAGCGCGATAAGCCTCGGCGCGAGCGGGGCAAATGAATAACTAAAGTAATCGGCCACAATTAATAACGAAGGCTATGTAAAGTCAATAGCTGTCGTTACAACGATCGCGGCCTCCCGCTGCCATTCGTTGCGAATAATAAATCCGGATCCGTGTAGTGCAGGCGGTATCGCTAGTACACTCCGGTATTGGTAATCGTTGTTCGGCGCGAGGGATTAACGCGATACGCGGTAGCGTGGCTATGTTAAATGAATAATTAATATATTCAAATGCGGCGTACTTAAATTGTACCGTACAACCGGTACGCCTCTGTCGTATCACGCATGCACGCGTGTACTCTCCCACACGCTGCTACACGGCGACGTCAAAACACATTCGGCACGCACACGTGCGTTGAAGCTTATACGCACGGTCGCCGCCATAAATACAATCTCGTCCCGTTTCATTTGTTTCAGGCACCTGTTTTACCAGTGGCGTGAGACCCGACCCGCCAATCTGGATTCAATTTCGTGGCACAGGACATTGCGAGATACGCGGACGCGGGAGCATACTCGCCAGGCAGCCGACCCGCGCCGTTTCCATGTTCGCACGAATATTAGCCGAGATTATATTCGCTGCCACGCGTAAACCAGCTTGAGATCCATCACCGGGCGATCTCTCCGCTCGAGGAAGGTGAACTTCATCGTCGTCGACGGAGTGCGGTATATACTTCATCGTGATTCTTCAGAAGCACCGCGAAGGACACAGCAACAGTGCGGTACGCGTTTCTACGAACGATACACTTTCTTTTTCACACAGCTGACTATGCACGAGATTTCGAGGGACGCGTCGAAGAAATTCTCTCGATCGAATTATCGATGAGTGCGTCCATACGATCGACGATCTCTTGTGAACGGCGACGAAACGCTCGAGTTTGCTTATATGGGGAAATTTAGTGCCGAAGTGGGTCTTTGACGTATTGCTCGATGTAAGCGCCGGTACTGTACACCTTGGAATGTAAGTACTCCATTGAAATAATTGGCTAAGTACACTGGTCAGCCGCTCGATGTTCTATCTTGAGTGGCATGTCTCATCGATCGCCGATACATGCTTGAGACGAGTCCTATTGACTGATCACGTTTTACCAAATTATACATGTCAACCATATTTTCATTCAAACGTTCGTTATACAAAAACGCCAGTTTACCTACTAAACGCTACAATTACACTCTAGGGTGTACTGATGCAGAAAACGCATTCGACGAATGGCGATGAGCGGTAAGTACATCGGTCGCCCACTGTTTTAAACTCGAATAAACAGCGAAGCGAATAAAATTAGCGGAGTTAGCTAGTAAGTGGGTCGAAGATTGAGCTGGACGCCGAGGAGGCTCGCTCCGGCGCCATTGATCTAGGTCCGGTAGTTATTTCGGATTCAATAATTAAAATGACGTCGATAATTGGCGGGTAAACGAGATTTCGTTTGCTCATTGACGGACTAACTTAGCATGAGGCGAAGCGCAGGCAATAGTACGGAGTCTCTCTTTCTCATTCACTCGCGAGACTCTCTCGATTTCGCTCAGCAGCGAGAAACTTCTGACCCTGAAGTGCTTCTACTTGAAATACTGTGGTGGATTATTTGTGCACCACTTGTCGTGAGCCAGGCGAGGAGAGCACACGCTGTTTGAGAGGAGGGAGGGAAATACTTTCCGAGCGAGTGAGAGATGACGGGGCGAAAGAAAGGTCGGACGTCACAAAGAAGACACAGAACCAAAAGTAACGAGCATTCTGTAGGGTGAACTACGAGTAAATATACTTAAGGGATAGATACCCCTCGTTATAACTTGACGACGACATAAATATATAGAACAAAGTCCGTGAAGAGACCAAGGAGACCCCGACGAGATGGGAACGCGGCTAGACAGCGTAAACCGCATACTCGTGCACGTACAATGCACGTACGTGTATGTACACATATAGAGGCCGCGTACGCGAAGGAACGAAGGAGTGGTCCAATTTGGACGTGCCAGAGATTTCTTTTTCCTATTCATCCATTGACGATTGGGTGAATCCACTATTCAAACCGTGCCAGAATATCCGATATCTGAGACACCGACATTGACGTAAGTGCCGACAAGTATCCATCGCTTGTTCGTCACGAGTATAGAGACACACGTACGTTCGCACTGGATACCGGCGCACCCGGCGTACCCGGCGCGCGCGCGCGGGGCAAGTTGGAAAAGATCGGGAAACACTTTCGATTTGTCTGTTCTCGAGACTTTCGCGCGAAGATCGAACGACCCAACATTCTCCTCATTGGACCATCCTTCACCGTACATACGTGTATCGTAGGATGTGTGTACGTGTATACCTAAAACGTGTGGCAACGTGGTTCGCCACTCTTAGCAATCGAGTAACCAAGAAATTGTGATGTGTGAAAACGTATCAAAACAGCGGCTTACGTTAAGCAAAGTTTTATCTATACATATATAAATATACATAATATACATATTATACATAAACACGATCATCGATAAGATATATTTTTATATGTAAATATGGCGTTCCTTCTTGTTATCTTATTTAATAATTTGTGAGACAGAGAATTGGGGGACTGCGCAATGAGTCGAGCGATCGGCTCGGTCGATTATCGATTGGGACGGTTCGCTGCGGAATTCGCGAAGGATTCCCGACGCGAACCGCTTTAGTCCAGGAAGTTCGTATGTTTAAGTAACACGAGGGAGAACGGGTAAGGAGCGTGAATCGAAATGACGGTCGACGAGCAGGGACCACGCGGTTTGTTAGGCGGGATTGGTATTGCTCTTCTTTTACACGACGTCACTCGCCCAATTTTTCCATTAACAATTAGTAGGTACGTTTGTTCGTTAATTCGTGTCTCTCGGCCGGCTCTCTCTGGCTCTTAACCTGACTAAGCGCCCTCGATAAATCCGCGCGAGATAGAATTTTTATCCCGCTCACCGTAATTAGACGATTTTGCATGGAAAACGTACCGTACGAGTGAAGTTAAGATTTAAGACGACCGGCAAACGTCAGGACAGAGATCGACCGTCGAGGCGAGTCTTCTTCGCTAGCGTAATTAGGTACTTTCCAGGATGGGGTACTTTCAATGAAAATATTCGCAAGTCGGCGCGCACGTTAGGATTATCCTAGAGTACGGTTTTAAGAATTAATCGTTCAGCGTCAGTCGTCGACCTCCTGCGCACGAGTCGCCTGATCCCTTTCGCTTATCACCTGTATCGTCTAGGCTCCTAGTCCTACGTCATCCTTATCAAACGTCGTTCCACACTGCCACCTTATCGGCCGAACGTACCAATCGTGCCTAACAGTTCCGTGCCGCAGCTGGTCCCGCTTCTGTGTAACACGTTACAGGAGTGTACATAGAATAAATTCCGAGTGTGTTGACACGTACACGAACGTGCTCTCCACGACGCGACGTAGCTCTGTGTGTACGATGTGACTTCTGGATCAGGATTGTCTACTGGCTCGCGCGTCCCATATTCAGCGAGATTTCATTACTCCGCCCAGTTCCTAAAGCGTCGTTGATTCTGTTGTTGAATGGCCACTCACGGTACAACGAGCCTCCAGCCCAACATCATTTTTTGCCCGACGTTATCGCGCCCGTGCGTCGGAATACGATCTTCGAACAACCGAAATATCGGCCGGATATAGTCTGACTACGCTCTTGCACCGGACCTGACAGACGTACGCAGCATATATGCGCGCAGCGAACCGTACGCGAACGTACGTCTATCGCGCGTCGAAAACGAGCGCCGAATCCGCTCGTCAGTGCCGTATCGAGATCTTCCGCGGGGATTTCAAAGTGCGGGGCCAAAAATCAAGCGCGAAAGAGCGCACAAAAAAGGGGCAAAACAGGGAGCGTTAAAAAAAAAGGGGCAAAAAAGTGGTGGGGAAAGAAAAACGTCCGCCGGCACGGGAAAACTTCGTTCTATTTTCCAATTTACGATCCCGGTTCGAACGAAAGCCGTTGGCACTGGCTTTTTCCCTTTCGACTCTTCCCCTCTGTGCCGCGCCCTCGTTCCCTTTACCCCTTCGCCGTTCTCTGTGCGCCTCACGCCCTCCCCGGCCGCCTCTCTTTTTCCCCTGCAAATTGGGTCGAAAAAATTCGACCACCGGCGCGGCGCCCGGCTTCACCGATTCCCGGCATCCTTTGGTAATTGGGACGCGCGAGGCATTCAGAGAAGAGCTACGTCACTGGAACGAGTCCAGTCCGATTCGTACTACTTTTTCGGCAAAGTGCAATAATTGCACATTCTTCTTGCGGCAGCCGACCGCGATCTCTCTCGACCCACGGCCACATACCTCGGGACGCGCTCTTTAGGTCGTACGGCAAGGAGTAGAGAACGACGCCTGCTCGGGCCGGACGTACCAATTTCGGCCAACCGCTGTCTCGGCTGTCGGTCGCGTTTCCTTCGCAGTTTATTCGCTGTCAGAAATAATTAAAACTCGGGTGTCTTCCCTAAGGAGGACGTGGAAATTCTTAGTGTCCCCGGTGTCGTTTTATAACGCTAATACTTGTTCCTAGCCGAAACGTTCGTTGCCTGGTGTTGCAATCGACGCGACTTCTGTCCGATCAGTTTACAATAACGTAAGCGCTGGAGAGTGTATCGTTGGGAATTGATCAAAGCGACGGCGTATCGTTTTTATTGGCCGGCCCGCGTCAACGATAAACGCCCGGCGCAACGACGTTCTCTCGCGTCGCATCGACGCCGGTATTATTGAAGTTCGCAAATTCTGGACACGACCGACCGACCCGAGAAGTACGCCGTTGCAGGCCGATACATCGAATGCATTAACGTAGTTACACAACGCTCGCCTGCCGAGAGTATCGTAAATGAGAATATGTCTCGTTGAGCCGCACGTGTCGTGCGCTTTTATGATACGGAATTTCCAAGCGTCGAGAGGTTTACGGCCGCAGAGCAGAGGTTCGATATCTCTAAAGATCTCGGAGTGGCGGCGATAAATAGTTTGGAAGATCATTTTTTACGTACGGCGCATTAAGAGTCGACTGCGTCGCTGAATCACAGTCATGGACTATAAGAAACGAATGAGACCACGCCGATCCATAATCATCGAAACGGAAAGCTCCTACCCGTGTCGCACCTACCTGTCATGTAAAATAAACCTAAACCCTTGAACCTTAGCATAAGTTGTATAGTTGTTTATATATACAAATTTATGCATAGATACGTTAAGGTAACTATTGCGTTAAATCTCCATCGCACACTTACGATGTCACTGCTGTAAATTACGAGTCAAAAAACTATCGAGGGTAACCATCGACGTTCAGCGGGGAGAAAATGAAGTGAAGAGAGAGTGAGAGTGTGTGAGAGAGAGAGAGAGAGACAGAGAGAGGGAGGGGGAGAAACAGTGGCGGCAGGGTGCACCCACTTCAAAGCTGTATATGTAAAGCAATTGTGAGTTATTAAATAAACGGTTTGAAAGCACGAATACACAAAGATCGTTGCGCATGTTTCCTCGTATTCACAGGGTGTTACGTGAGGTATCCGTCAAATTTCTCGAGCTTTTTTGCAAGACTCAAAAACTCTCAAATTTCATGTTTCATTGTAAGCACTTGAGGATATCATATTTTTCAGATAGCTTTGTTTCTGGGTCAAAATAAATTGCTGAACACGCTGTAGAAGTTTGTTGAATACCTCGTGGGACACCCTGTGTATCGCAAGCACGCGAACCTCCCGTAGTAAATATCCGATACGCTTTACAGGGTGCTGCACTTAAGGGAACCATTCATTTATCGCGCTAAATAATGGAAATGCAAAAATTTGTTCCAGGCAGCCCGCATGGGCGCCATTCAACGGTGAAAATAATATGATCAACGCACGCTAACCTCTTATATAATCGTCGCTTTATTATCGTGTCAAGGTTTACATCTACTTACCCTCGCTGATACGTTGCATAACTGCTTAATCGGCTAAATTCTTTTACTTCGAATAATTTATCCCAAAAAATCTCCATCTTTATTCTGAAAGAGTATTCATTATAATGTTACGCCGCATTTGCGCGATCAAACGGCGAACGACAGAAAAAAGAGTAGAAATATTTCAGCGTGCTCTTGCTTTACCGTTGGCGCGCGTTTCATCTAAAAAGCCGCAGAACGTCCACTTTGCCCGATAACGCTCTCCCGACAGTTAGCGAATATTTTTATGAAGAAAAAAGTCACTTCTTAAGAGAATTCGGGCGATATTTTTGGCCATCCGGCATTCTTCGTCGAATAAACCGAGCGCGAAAATTTCGGTTGCAGCGGTTGAGAGGCATTAAATTTTCACGCGAAATATGCGTGATTGTTGCCTCGGAAATAACCCGATTAATTGCACCTCAAAGGGTTAAAGAGCGCACGTGTCAGGTAAGATGGCACGACCCGGATTCGCCGGCGAACTAGTCGTTCTTAATGCGGGAAACATCGATGCACGCTGCGCACGTGAAACTCGACTACGAGGACGAATATTTCACCTGTTACAAGAGGAGGGGGCGCTCGTCGAAACTAGGGTAGGTATATCTACGTGCGTTTAATCTTCCTCTCGAGTCCCATCAGATTCGAATTCGTCGACATTACTACGCCACGGCGCGCTACTGAAATCGCTTCAGGACTTCGTCTATGTACGTTTGCATAGACGAATGTGTGTCCGTAGAATTCGATGGTGCAAGCCTCATCAGGAATAATCCTCGTTATTGCACCCGCGGCATATTTTCTCTCATGAAATGCCTTCTCGCCGATATGTGTGATTTTAAGACTCACCACCACACGTGCTGTCAGAAAATTTATTTGACGTGAAGGTGCAAAAGTGTTTCAACAGTACGCGCAGTATTTCGCGGAGTGAATAGAAGAGTTTGAGAAACAAGTCGGTCGTAAATAGACTGCCTAGCTAAGCCGGACATTGTGAAGATGTATATATGAGACAGTGTGCAGGATTGTGCCAGAGTTAGGTGGAAGTTCGTGAAGCACGAACGACCGTTTAAAAGCCCCCCCTTTAATGCCGGCGGAGCGCGATTTCATGCGAAAGACGCGCTTGCGATGACGTATTGTCGTCGAGCGGCGCGTTTTCAACAACTCTGCAAACCTTCGTCGAGGGCTGCGAGGGCTGCGAACGATAAATATTCATTTACTAAACACTTATTAACGGGTCGAACGAGATACAGTCGATGCGACGCGCCGTTTTCTCCCGCCGTAAACGATTCTCACTGGTCGAGTGTGGGTAGCTTACTTATTGCGAGGCTTTAATTATCTGGCGCAATCGGTTGACGTCGAACGTTGAATAATTAATATCGCGAGCAACGCGGCATTAATTAACGCGCGACTTTGAGTCGAAACTCGACACAGATGTATTATAACTTAGCTTCGCCGTGAAAGGAGCGGGGAGCGGGGGCTTGACTAGGGTGACGCGAATATCATTAAATCTCCCTCGACCTGACGTCGCTCTTTCCGGCTGAAAAATTCCTCTGAAATTCCGCTATCTTTAACCGAGCGTGTATACAGGGGACGGACCGATAACGCGGAATCGCGGATTTTGCACGTGAGCCCATGTGAAACCTAAACACAATGCCATCGGCATATTAAGTTGGCTGGCGGCGAGCGAGCTGAATCTAAATAACGTTCCGACCATTCTATGGTCGAGATATCGGTGCTCGACGTGGATCGTCGTTGTTCCCATGCTCGTCGATCTCGTCATCACCAGATCCGTATACTCGAGCGGAGCTTTAAACCATTCCGTTAAATTTCGTTAAGAGCCGTACGAATTCTCTGTGTATCTACTCTGTACACTGTACTTTGCGATATGAATGCAAATATCTACACCTCTAAGCGGTGCACTCTCGCCTTTTGTACTCAAGTGCGGGAAAAAAACTGCTATCGAAAAAGGGAGAGTCTGAAAGTAAGCGAGAGGTATGAGAGAAAAGGCACGAGGTTGAGAGATTAAAGCGAGGTAACGGCATAATTGTCGGCGCAGATAAAGAGAATTATTTTTTCAATGGGAACCTTCGTTCCGGGAATGCAGCATTCACAGTGTATAAATACGATTAAGGGGAATTAATGTTGCCTGCATGACGCGTTCTCGCGCGCTCGCGCCCGACAATTATCAAAATTGAAAGTACCGTTCTCACGGTACGTAAAGCTATTACGACAATCGTACCGTTGAAAATGAAATGATCAACGATCCCCATAGTGCGGTGCATAAAACCATCGAAATCGTTTAGCCTCACCATCGCGCAACCAGTCCAAAGCAAGCCACGCGAATTCTGCCTTCCAACCAGCCCGGCTCCCTCGCTGTGTGGGCAAATGGGAGCCTACTAATTACTCCTGACTACGATTCATGGGATTCCGCGCCCATGTATGAATATAATAACGCATGCATTTACCTCGAATGTCCGGCTGAGTGTTGGCTATGCAACAGGACGATCCGACCGGGCCGACCGGTCTGTCTGTGTGCACTGAAAATACGATTTCCGCCGTTTAATTGTTCGCTAACGACAGGTCCAATCAATATTGCACGTAACCGATGCGCCGGCGGATCGATTAAATGCGACATGATCTCCGCTGGATTATGGATTAACGGTCATTCGCGCAGGCTTTAAAGGGTTTTTCCGAAATTGTAAGAAATGTCTGTGACGTTTATCGAAGTAACCGGAGGCGTTCAGCCATGAATTCCGTTCGAGACGGAATATGAGAGACGTGAACGGGAGTCTTCTATAATTGAATCTTGCCAAAGAGACCGATCTGAAGCCAAGTGACCAGTGCAATTGCGCTCGATTCCTGTCCAGCCGCTGGTGGCGTCTCAGTGGCATTTTCGATGTGCATAAAGTGACCGTTCGTCTGAAAGTACGTAACCTTCATTTCACTTCAATATTTGTACGGAAATTTGACATTTCTTGCGGAAAGATTGAAGAGAATTTTCGCGGCAGGCAACGAACCGCGAGAGTGAGTATGAAGGGACGCTATCGTGTTCATTGGGATTCTGCGGGGTTAGCTGGCGAATATGAAAAACTGAAATTAAATCTGCTGCATCCGTACCGATGCGCATTGCGAGCGGGACGCGTCGCGGCCAGTATTATTCCGCGCTGCTTGAGCCCTCTCTTCGTGGGGCAGGAAGAAACAAAAAACGGGGGGTGGATCCTGCTCCTGCGAACGACAAATTTATGGCTGTCAGTTTAAAGGTGAAATAACGTGGCTGCGCGCACGTGAAAGCGTAGCGTCTTTCCCGCCGTCCCTCTCCATTTTGCGCAGACGTGTTCGCAATAACGTCGCTGGCGTTTTACGCTTACGAAGGATCGGACGATCGGCCGGGCAAACGTGAAAAGTTTATGCGGCGAGGACCGGCGCGAAATCACGAGCGCGAATCTCGCGATCCTTCTCGTCGTGATTTGGAGGCGTTCCGCGGACGGAGATAAACTACCGATCGATGGCTGTTCCGCTTGTGGAAGGATTTATACGTGTCCGCGCGCAGGATGTAACCTCGATGCTCTCTAGGAGGCCGACCAAAATACGAGCGTCACGTTTTAAAGTCGCCGTCCGCGTTCCATGTCATTTGTTTTTCTTTACGCACCGTAATCGTCGTTTTAATCCCTCGCGAGAATTTCTACCCCTTCGCTAACGTCACTCTTCGACGCTCGTACTTGCGTACGTGCGTGGGGAAAAAGCGGGTCGTAAACGACGCGCTTCGTAGCAGACATTCGTCGATACTCGTATAAGGTATGCAGTAAGTGATTTCTAAGCGGGTGTATGTGCCGGGGCGAGGAATAGTCGAAACGCATACGCGCTGTAGATTCAATCTTTCCGATCGCGGTGAACTATGAAATTCAATGAGGGACGGGTGGGATAAGGACAAAATTTATTCAGCACCTTTGCCGTCGAATAGGGGACGCAAAAAGTGCACTTTCTATTGTTTCCGTGCCCTGCCTGCTTCAGATCTTGTTTTTACGCGGGTCGGGGGAATTATTTTTCCCCCCCTCCCGAAAGGTATACGCATGCCTATCTATATTCACGGCGCACACACATTGAACGCACGTTTTTTCACGGCGCAAAGCGCCGCTTTTACGATGTTTTTTTTTACACAGTTCCCTCGCCCGCCTCGAGTTCCAGATTCAACTTTCGAGAACGCATTGCGTAAACAGCCGCCAAGCTGAATTCACGCCACGGTCCTCTCCTCTCCTAGTCGCGGCACTCGTGCTGGCAATGGACGAAGGAAATAAAGCGGCGCCTACCGCAGGCCGGCAGCCTATTATTCCGGCGCCTGTTTATATACACGCGTACCGCGAATAAGCATGAGAGCAATCAAACGTTTAATCAAATCGCGAACTTTTTCAATCAGTTCCGGAAATTCAAGTTTGCAAGGAACTGCGCGAAAAACGCGCTACTTCAGTTGGAAAAGTTTATCGTTACCCCGCTCCCTCGCCCCGTCATGCTCGTTCTGTACCCAGAAATGCCGCTTCGCGTAGCAATATCGACAACGAACTATTCGTATCCACGCCGCATACCTACCGTCAATTTTAATATTGAGGTAGACGTATCGAGATTCGCTTGTCCGATCGTCAAGATGCGCTGTCAAGGGCCAATATCGATGTCCTTAGCAGTTGAGCATGAACGGATAAACATGGAAATCACGACAATAACGGCGAGACTTCTTTGGCCGTAAAAAATTTCGATCCACGTCAGACGTTGGTTTATCTCGTGCCTCATAATTACGCACCCTCGTAAAATGCTCGCCGTTCGCCCGCCCGTTGGATGGCCCTAATAAAAGCGGGATAAACTTTTATACGGTGATCTCATCCATCTTTATGCGAGATAACAGGCCGGCGCAATCCCATAATTACCCGTCCCTAGATTCCATAGACATTGCCGAAATTGTTACGTAATTCCCGACTAAACTGGCTAATGAAAAGGAGTTTGCAGAGGACACTGGGAAGATCAATAAACGCTGCGAGAAGCATTGTACGGGTTCTTCCTGTTTCGCGATCAGAGCGCAGGATTCAATTAGCGAATTTCATACTCGATGGGAAATTCAAACTTGCCGAAATGTTACTGACTATATCGGAAGTATTCCTGTTTACAATGGAGAGAAGTGGAGACGTCGCCGATTTGAAGCGACAGTGGAAAACTGGAGTTCATGCAAAATTTTCCTCGCGGCAAGAATACTTCGACATTCTGTCGCTGAGCGAAGGGCTTTTTTTACCGGAGCTCACGTCGATATTCCTTTAATTTTTCAAACCCATTGAACGAGGAATAAATAGCGGTGCGGTTCGATACCGCGGTTACGATTGAATGGAAAATGAAATGGGAGCATCTGAGACAGTCGAGGGATTCTGTGGATGAAAGTTTTCGCTTCTCGTGAACGGCGTTTCAGCTGGAAGTGTCCCGATAAAGAGCGGTTTCATTAGTTCTCTGGCGAAAGCACCTTCGATAGCAGATTCGCAGACATCAGACTATCGTGAGAGAAGATTCTTATAGCCCCGACGTGTACGCGCAAATGCGACACCTTCGCCCACCCTCCTACCATACATCCCTCCGTATATAGTGACCAAATCCGGGATCGCCGGTTGTATCAGCCGAAGTGTCCCGACCCAGAGATCCGTTTCCTCTCAATCAGCCACTTCGTGAGCTGGCTGTCAGCTTTCTAGGTTCTCTCGATTTTCATCCCGCTAGCCGTTTCTCTGTCTGCCCCCCATAGTCGCCCCTCTTCCACCTCTTTATATTCTCCCCCGATTCTCTACGGTTTCGTCACACCTTTCTGCCACCCTCCGTCGCGCGGCACTTTGCCCTCCTCTTTCGCCGTTTTCCCCGACATTTCCTTTTTCTCCCTTTCTCTTCTCTTCGCTGCCCATCGTCGCCGTCGCCGTCGCGTCGACTTTTCCCTCTCTTTTACCCCGTCTACTTCGTAACGTCTCTCATACAGAGCCAGTATTCCGATCACATCCGACCCGCCATCTTGAATTTTATGGACATGAAGAGCAACCCCTTCCTGGTTCCTCGTCTTACGGCAACGACGAAAACTACGACGACGGCGACGTGTATCGAAGCCGTACGAAGGTGGTGACGAACGGCCAATTTATTGTTCCTCCTCGAAAGATTCTCTTTATGAAAATTTGTTCTGCCTTTCCATCTGCTGATAGATGGAATAAGCAGAAAGCAGAATTTCCTTTTTCGACATCGCTGAAACGAGCGGCAGGACAGTCTATTGAGTAAATGAAATCAGGTCGCCGCCGTAGAAGGATTTCTCCAGCTCGGACTAGAAGTTTGTAGGGGAAAAATTATGCGAGAACAAAGAGGGATGACTTTTCAAGCGAGTCTTACACAGGTCGTTGAATGAAACAACGTCGAAATGAGTATTAGTTCAGCAGCACTTTTCAATGGTAGGATGTCGACGCTGGAGCAGAGAGAATTCCTGACTGTCTCCGAGGGTGCCCTCGTCGGAAACGATAAACTAGGGGGTTAGAGTAAAGCAGGTGATTCGGGGAAATACGTTCGATCGGGATTTTCTTTGGGAAAAAAGCGATCGA
Organism: Priocnemis perturbator; assembly: GCA_963942575.1. Taxonomy (NCBI): domain Eukaryota; kingdom Metazoa; phylum Arthropoda; class Insecta; order Hymenoptera; family Pompilidae; genus Priocnemis; species Priocnemis perturbator. Next base: position 8,245,528 of record OZ012649.1, on the reverse strand, counting down.
CGGAAACTGATTCGGAAGCGGGATTAAAATATGATTTATTGAGATCCGATGAACGCGTTGAATTTTCACGATGCCGGGCGAAAAAAAGGGAGTTAACCCCAAGCCACTTGTGTCAGCTCTGCTCGAATTATCTGTCTCGTGGCCAATTACACCGCAGACCCGACTGCGGCCACTTTTCGGCGTCAAATTTCACGCGCCGGTCCCTCCCACATATCGAAGCCGTTCGACGCACGGCTTTTTCACAATTTTTCGATTCTGTCGCCTCGCTCGTTCTCTCTCCGTCTGCTGCCGCCGACTGAAATTTCGTGGTCGCTCGGTCACGTTCCGATTCACCCGTTATACGTCATATTATACAGTTCCGCTCGCGTCCGGCATCCCTTCGACATCGAGCGAAGTCAAGTGAGTCGAACTCGAACGAAACGCATGTCCACGGCTCGAGTTTCGCTCATCGACATGCGCATTTCCTTCTCTTCCGAGTGACGGAGGATCGCTCGAACAAATCGTGCGAAATTTCGAGTTTCACTTCCCTTCCGCATCGAACTGTACATTTTTTACCGTTCCGTCGAAGCATGTAGTTCGTCAAACTCACAATCAGCGCTGTTAACTACTAAGCTTAAGATGCAACGTGATTCATTATTTTCCACGGGTCATCGTTTGTATTTCGGCAGTTAGGACGAATTCTGGAAAATACCCGCACACGAATGGTCTCATACTCGACCAGACGATGACTGTGACAGAGCATAGCTAACGATGAATTTGGCTCGTCCAAGAAGGACGGGAATAGCGGACTAGTTATACATATAAACGGAATATATTAATTTGCGTGGAGCGTGGAGCCAGCAGGCGGGCGTGAATAAATTTTGAAACTGGTTGTACCCGAAAACTTCGTCATATCCAACCGCCAAGGACGAACTTTCGAGGACAGCCGACGCTTTTTACTCACACCCCGTCGCATTTGTCGTCTAGTCCCCTTTTCTCCCTCTATCTGATATCCTTCCATTTTCAGCCCATCCTTCGACAATCTCTATATATCCGCCGAGTGGATATTATATTCCGTATTTGGACCGTGGAACGAAAGTCGGTACTTCGGCGCTCAGGTATCGTACAGACGTTCGGGCGTCGAGTTTCCAAATATTACTGGCGTCTCGCTTCCAATATGGACTGGTTGACTTTCGTCCTTAGTTTTCCGATTTCCACCTCGGCTTCGGGAATAGACGCATTGCCATATTTTAGCACCCGCTCTGCTCGTGGATCAAATTCAAATTAAACCATCGACTGTATTCTCACGTTTTCTACGCGTCCGTTTCATTTGTTCCGGATCCCTCGCCAAAGTCGTATGAAAGACGGGTTCGTGGAATTGCGCACCGAGAGCTTCGTAATCGTCGAACCATCGCTCGCTCTCTCGTTGCTTGCCCAGCTAATTTGTCGGGCAAAAAAAAAAAATTATTACCGTTCTTAATAACTTGAATGTTCTTTTAATGCACTTTTAGTAGAATTCTTCTTGGCGCTGCTACCCGAGTGTCTTGTTCCCGGCATCTTTCTTCCCGCTGAACTTTCCAGTTAATTCGTGTATTCCGTGCGGCAAAACTTGCGGCCCATTCTAAGGGCCTGGATAAATTATCGCGTTACGCGCCGCACCTCCCGCTTCTCTACGTGTAACTTTAACAATCATAATGCCATTATCACCCCGGGCTGGATGACGCTGGAAAAAATGTTGAGCCTTGATCGTCGGCTCGAAAAGAGCCGATAATTCGCGTGAAACTCACCGCTCCTCTCTTTATCGCTAATCAGGCAAATATCCACTCTCGTCAAATCCCTCAGCTGTCGCTTCTCTCAACAACTCGCTAAGTACCAGAAAGGGGAGAGGGTGGCAACTATTAGCCAACTTCGCAGATCGGGACTTTTACAAAAGTTTCGAGACGAGTCTGCGATTTTCCTGTCCCGACCCTTTCTGCTCGGGTGTCGTTCGTATTTCGCCCCGGCAAATCGTCACTTGCCACGCCCTCCTAAGAAACAAATTTTGTCGTTATCCTGATCTAGCAACGGTGTCCCCTGCTGCGCGATGCGTTTCAGTTTGCATAAGCTAAATTCGAGAAATAAAAATTCTTTCCTGATGGCTGCCGGTTAACTCTACGTTTCTATAAGCTTTCTGTAGATAACACGAAATTTGCTCACAGCCGGATTTCGGACGAGAATCTCCGTACTCCGTACGCGAGACGCGAGAAAATAGTGCGGAAATATATTCCGATCTAGTAGCATCCTGGCGCTAAGTATGTTTCAGCTTTGAGCCGGCTCGCCTTCTCTTAGGAGTTTGAAACTTTCGCGGAAGAGTCTGCTCTCCCTCTCAGACTCGCCTCAACATCTCGCCCACCCACCCCGGCACGCAGATGTTGCTGTATTAATGATGCCATCAACCACTCAGGCCTGCATTCTCTCGTCTGAAACAGCCCGAAACTCCAGGCGCATGCGCGCGCCCCTACACACTTTCTCGTTTCGTGCACGTAGCGCCTGTGTTTTAGCAAATGAAGCCTCGACCGCGCGTCCCACGATGCACGAATGCACCAATACTGCTGCATCTCGCTGTAAATATAGACGAATTGCGAGTCGGGAGCCGGAGAGAATGACGACAAGCCGGAGGAGCGAACGGCACGAAGTAGTAGTGTTTATTCATGTCCTGAGACGAGCCTAAGTCCTTGAGTTTAGGCAGTGGAAGGTTTTTCTCATTGAATCGATGCACGCGCAACCTCATGGAAATTCTCGCGACTATAATATATTGGCTCGAATTGATTTGTTTAGTCAGCGAAACCACCGATGATTACGACGAATCGATTGATTTACGGAAGTTACTCTGCGATAAGGGTAGAGTGGAAAGAAAAAAGGAATCGGAGAGAGAGTGGAAGTGTAACGCGCTACAATTGAGAATGCAAAGGACGTAGTGGCACTCGTTACAGTAAAAAGCTTCGAAGCCCGGTTGAGTGGTTCGTCGCACCTGAGAGTAGGAAATGCCTCGATTTACCGGGATTGAGGAGCGTCTGGGGTGCAAGTGTATTGAGGCACGTACCTGCCGGCCGTATGTGTAGAGTACGGTGTAGTGCCACGTGCCTATTACTACTTCGCCAATTCGGCTTGAAAAGGGATCACCGAGGTTGAGTATTTGTCCCAGGTGTGCTGGAGTGAGATAGACGGACGAAATAAGTTGAGCAGCACGCGACGGAAAATCTATATCCGTAGGTCCTTAACCCTTAACTAGACGTACTTTGATGTATCGACGAATTATATGAAATTGACAAGTTTCATTTGCTGCGACTGCGGTAAGCAGATTAAAGGGGAAAATAATACTGCAAACGGGCGGCAAGTTCGATCCGCGGGAGGGTTTAATGCGTAGAAATAACTCATTTAAAGCTGGATTGGACAGTGGTCGAGTTCCTGTGAAAACCGCGCTGCGGCGACACGGTCAAAGCAGCACTGAGTGGTTCAATTCGCGTTTTGCCGTCTGAACGACAAGGCGAAATAATTGGGGCAATTTCAGCAATGAATTGTTACCGGTTAATCCGCGTTTGAAAGACTCTTCCGGCGTTAAAGACTGCGAAATTGGCACTGAAGGCAGTTGGTTGGAAGTCGTTGGGCGAACAAAGAAAGAGATAGAGGATAGAGGCGGGACGAGTGGCGGGCGAGAGTGTTTGTGAGAATTTATTATACGTCAGCATTCCTTACGAGGAAAGAGTGGTCCCCGTAGAAGCAGTTCCCAAACAGACGAAGAGCACTCTCTGTATATAGGTCAATCCTTATAGACTGCACCTTTAAGGGGAAGAGCGGCTATATCGGATTTAAGGGCGGGACCTTTGATGTCCGCAGATTCTCGCCACGATGACGTGCACCCACGTAGAAAGACCGATCAAGCTTACTTCTACATCCATTCTCCAGTTGCACTTTTGTTCTCAGTCGAACAATCACATTATTTTGCAAGCCGTCAAAGGGGATGTTCAGACTACGTCCTCTCCTCTACGCTACTATAGCTATCTTTAACCGCAGGATACATATGTGTGTTGGCCGAATATCTGTCAGCGATTCCGTTTACAGCCACGACTTATATAGTGACAAATGAACCCTCTTACGCGTAATACTCTCATACGGGGATATATCCAAGAAAAATGATGTATGATCTCCGGTTGCACGGGTGTTCGGCGGTGTCTGTATCGATAATGCGGTAACGTACACACACTGCCGAGACCTGGCCAAAGTTAACTAATGCGAGACAGCGATTTGTAACGAGCCATTCTCGGTGGCGCATGCCTCCTCGACGTTCTCGGCGTGAGACGGCGCATCTTCACGTCAGACCTCAGACAAATTACTTTGTTTTGGCGGCGAAGAACCACAGCCTCGAGCTAACGGACATCAATATCAACGACTGATGAGTTCTCCGATCGTCGAGTGTGCGTGGACCGATGCCGTCGGTGTGTCTGGCACCTAAAAAGCAGAGCTTCGCCGCTGGATTATAGGGTCAACGTACTACCTCCGTCGTAAAAAGAGAGGGCCGCGCTTTCGTGTGATAAAGGTACGCCCGCCGTACGCCAAACGGTTTAACGCGCGCGATAAAGTAGCCACGCGGCGCGCGGCGCGATCGAAACAGAAGTGACGAGAGAACGTCAAAGCGTACTACCGGCGAAATAACGTGTAAGCGCGAAATCCTCTCGACATTATACGCCCCTCGGTCTTGTTCAAATAAACTATGCATCGCGACCTTATTAACAATGTATCAATGTCGCTCGGCCTCGCGTGTTTGCGCTACGCCGTTAATAATTTTAATTGATACGTTTTTGTGAGACACGAAGATCTGATAGACGGGCGAACACGATGTAGACATTGCCACGAGACCCGGCTCGATACGGACTGAAGATAGGTTTTACAAGGACGGCGAAGGATTATTACCACGGTGTGCACTCCTGATGGCCACATTTTTCTTCGCCGCCACTCCTTCCCCCCGCGTCCATCCTTTCATCTCGGTCAACGGTACCGCGATCCGTTTAGTAGCTGCCCCGTTAATAATGGCTATTCTCCACTTCCTGTCGCCTCGCTCATTGTCGTCGACCGTTCACCGAGGCAGCCGCTTGATTTAAGGAAATTTTTGGCGGGGACAAAGTGCTGTGGAACGCACCAAGCAAATTCGCAATCACGATAAGTCTGATTTATAGTCAATGTAATACAAAGTGCATCGCTCCAAGTATCGGGGACGGTGGGGAATGCGGCCTGCTACATTCGGGACGCCTTGCGCTCGCCGAATTTAATTGTTTTCACGCTCAAATATTTAGCCGGGCCCGAATATGATGCAGTGTCAATAGCAAACTCGTTTTCGACTACGAAATTTGTCGAGCTCGGCGGATATTCGGGCGCGGGGCAATAACTCGCTCCAATAGATCGTCCGCATCGTGGACCGGTCGTTCTCGTCGTTTCGATACCCGGGATCGATCGTCCTCCGTCCGGCCGTCCGTTCGCCCGTTCGACTTGACCTCCTGCAGAGTTCGAGGAGCAGAAGTACGGAGAAGTAAGCGAGTTCCACGACGCTGATGAGGCTGAAGCCGATGAAAACGCCACAGATTCCGCCGATATTGCCTGTAAAACGAGCCACCTTTACGATACAATGTCCTGATAAGGGCGCGAGATAAGGCCATCCGCGGACACGGAACAAGTACACTCGCACAGGGTATATAGTTGAAGGGCGGCACTTACATTTTCCCACGGGCTTCTTTAACGCGAACGTTAAAGGAACGTTTCGAGATTCCAATTTACGCCGAGAAAGAGAGACAGAGGGAGCTCTAAAGGAATTTTATAATGGCCCTTAGTCCTAGCGGGGGGAAAATTTTATTTCTCACCAGCCTCGAATGTCTAATTAAAGAAGCGAGGCTCGCGCCGCGCGTATGGTCCGTCGACCGAGAGCCACCTCCGCCTTACTACCTCATTTATTCGCTAATAGGAGCCTTCGGAAAGTCTGGCCGAAACGACGTTTTGACGAGGTATTACGGCGGCATCAGCGAGGCGCGCCGGCGATATGGAAAAAGTTTCGATTTCATCGCAACCGGCAAACGGAAAGTTCCATTCGCGATGCCCGTTACACAACGGCGGACTTTTATTTCGGTAATTGAAAAAAAAAATTCGCTCTTCTATTACATCGGGCTTTACGGCGGGGCACGAATGAATTGCGGCCGGGAGAAGGCTCGGTATCCATGAAAACGAGATATTTCCGGGTCGCGCTCTCTGTTCCACTTTAGCGCCAGTCGACGTACTCGAAGTGGCTCCGATCATTAATTAGCGGCCCGGCAGGCTTTCTTCGTTAAACGGCTGCTTATGCGTTGCCGACGGTGCGTACGGCCGCTAATGACTTCTTTGTGTAATAAATCCAACACGTTAACGTCTCGCAGAGTACACCCCATATCGCGTAACCTGACCAGGGACCGTGCCACTGCGACGCGCGAGGCAAATATTTATAATGGCCACTTTTATTATACGGAGTTACCATCGCTAGCGCCTCTCTGCCACGTGCCGTAATGCATATTTCTTTTTTTCAATGAATGTTGAATTTTCATTAACGTTTCCATCGCTGCGATCGTTCGACCGCGCGATATTATTGGGACAAAGATTTATCAGCCATTCTGTTTAACGACGGCGAGAAAGTAGATTGATGCTAACTGTTTTCCAACTCATAGGCGAGAACTTGGGGTGCGATGAACTTTGGGAAAATGCCGCCTGTCAGACGATTTCGTCTCGCGCGTTTTCTACTCCAGAGCATTGACATCTATTGCTTTCGAATTGTCGAGCAAAACTGTTACGGGCAAAAAGTGTACTCACTCATGAGATCGTACCAGCTGTATGCGACATCTTGCTTCAACCTGATCGTTCCGTATTTGCTGAAGTAGACGTGTACTATACCCTGGTCCACCACCGTCACGTTGTTTCTAAAATAGAGATCGGTCGATTAAGGACGAAACGCATCGAGCGCGGGGCGATACACACAGCAAACTCGTCTTGTAAAGTCCGGGACTCATGTCGGAGCTCCAACTGCGTACGATGTAATGCACATCCTCGCAGGAGGGATAACAGTTATTACAGTGCAACGACCAGGACGTGTTGGTGTATTTGTTGAAGCTTTCCAATTCCTTGCCGATGTCGTTGGGTAAGACCGACCACCACTTTGCTGCGCGCGGTATTTAAAATCGTTCAAACGGTTAAGCGACAAGATTACGCGTGCGCGCGTATAAACCCGATTATCCAGAAACTTGGGCGCTTCGACCAATTGTAAGGAACACCGTACTCACATTTGTACTTGTGCAGGCAGGGCACATCCGCCGTGTTGCAAATCCTCTTGGAATCTAACGTGCGGGAAAAAGAAAGCTCGTGAACAAAGAGTGGAATCGTGGATCCGGGCAGAATAGAACGGCGACCGTGCTCAGGCGGGAGGACTCGGTTCTCCGAGACGGCGGCTTATCAAAAATTCAACAGTTTACCCCGAAAATTCTCCCGCCCCGCGATCGAAGCGATCCCCGAATTTTTTCGACCTTTCTTCCCGCAGCTCCGACGTTTGCGTACTTAAGTGCTCAGCGGCAATTAGTCTAATGTGGCCATCCGTTTTGCCCCCGGGGGTCGGTGATTAGAGAAACTAATTCCCGAGTGCACGGAGAGATAGTCAGACGCGCAGAAGTTCAACTTCTGCGGACGTAGTTGCCCTTAACACGCCAACGAGCATATCCGGCTTCATCAGCGAAAGGGCTAAACATCCGTCGGGCGCGGAAACGAATGGGCGAGCGGCGAGAACGGGCCGAAAGTTGATCGCACTGGGCGCAAAAGAGAATCGGAAGCAACGACACGTTCCCCGACCTCCCCCACATTTCCTTCCTTTTCTCCGACTTCCTTCCCTCCGGGTTAATCCCGCGGCGCCCGCGCCGCTTCGTGCGATCCTCTTTAATGCTTTAAGCTACCCGCGGTAAAGCCTCGTTAGAAAGCTCGCGAGCGTGCACCGTGCACCTGCAATACGACCGGCAACGGCAACGTTCTCTTACAGATTGCCGCTTCTTCCTCTGGACGGCCGATGGAACGAGGAAAAGCTGTAGCTAGCTGCTGCGATGTTTGGTCGGCGCGAAAGCGGAGGAGGAGGAGGAGGGAAGATGTGATTTGTTCTACGAGCAACCTCGCCGGCAATATTGCCGAATCGTCGAGCTACTCCCGCGCTCTCGTGGGATGCGGGGGGGAGAAGGGTCTTGATAGGAGACGAAGAAGGAGTGAAAGAGGGACCAATCACTCTCCCGGCTGATGCTTCAATTCGCAGGCTGCCGGATTTACGAGCGCGATGATTGAGGATCGGCTAGCCGATTCGACTGCGATTGAGGCGCGTTTGTCGTTAACAAATCTAATCGCACCGGTGTCACCGTCAGACTTTCGCCGGAGAACACTGGCAGAACTCTCCTCGCAATTTTCATCGTCACTCATTTTCCTTTTCCATCCTTAGCATACCTTCGCACGACGAACATCGTCTTAGCGCGATATACGTGACCTCATTAGCATCACGTTCTTTTTCCTATTCATTACCGCGTTCGTTGCCGGGTATGTTCGCGGCAAACGTACGTGGTCGTGCTCGAGGAGTTCCGCGTCAAATGTGCCACGAATTCTACGTGCTGCCCTGCCGGCAAAACTCGCGTCGGGGACGGTTGCAATTTGATTGCCGGATGTAAGAATGCGCTTACCCAGATTCTGTCGTGTTAACGCGCGCAAAGTTTGAGAGCGGCTTTTGCCTCTACGAGTCTACTTGTGCCTGACGTTCACGTTGTAAAGGGATTTTAGCGGTTGGGGAAAACAATAGATAAAATTGCGCAGCCCCGTTGACTGTAACGAGCAAACTGGTAGCGAGCTAGCGAGCATAATCTGGTTACGAGCGTGCCTCTTAAAAGGGAATTTGCTCGGAAAGTAATATCAGAGAGACAGAGCGAGGGAGAGAGGGAGAGAGAGAGAGAGAGAGAGAGAGGAAGAGGGCAAAGGGGAGAGAGTAATCGGAGTGTATGAAACGTGTATCATCCGCCCGCTCGTTAATCTAGCGTCTCTCACGATCCCCTCACGTGTAATACATCTCAAACATTCCCCGACCTTCGCAAAAATATTCGGATATTGAGGTGGGAAGAGAGGCTTGGAAATCGATTAAGTGCATCTCCGCACACGTTCGCGTAACGCCGCACGAATGCAATTTATCACAAACGCGATTCTTTCATCAAAATCCGCGGAGCCGCGTTATTAACTGTACTCCCATTCCCGGCTAGACAGAAAACGCGAGAATAAATCAGGCTGCATCTGACAATTGCAATTTTTCAAGCGACTATCCGCGTTTGAACGTCCAACGTGGGCTGTTTTTAATTGCACTCGCGCGCCGCGGATATGATTATGAAACGTCACGGGATGTCACGCGGAAATCGGCCAAGTAAAAGCGAGTGGAAATAATGAAGCCTGGCAGGCTCGGTCGCCGTTTATTCTTGATCGTGAGGAGAGGACAACTTCATCTCGGACATTCAATGTTACCACGTCGAGGAAAGTTGAATGCCTTGCACCGACAGGCCTGCCACATTTCCTCGACCCTGCAGTCGAAAATGCAGTCACTATAGGTGTAACCGGCTTTGAGGCCCTCATTCGCGAAAATACACTTCCGCTGGTCGATCGAGAAACCTCTGACCCGCTCCGTGCTGTAAAAGGACACCGCGTCCAGTTCCAAGGAAGTCTCCTTCCGTGGCGAGGCGAGGACTTCTGTAACACCGCCGCTGGTTTCGTCGGGATAATCGCGCGGATTAAAAATCGTCACCTGATGAAACGTAACCAGTCATCATTTTTTCCGAGCCGTCGATAAAGATGAACCTTTTATTTGCCCTTCACTAAGCACTAATCTCGGACACGTTCGGTCGCTGCGACGTTTAACGATTCTCAGACATGCAATTTGTCTTACTTTTTTTTCTTCATCAAGATCGCGCGGACTCGAAAATGAACGACTTCAGTCGTGAAATGTGAACGTTTCGCGTGCAACGTTTAGATTTAAAGCGACAACTCCGACTGTTTCTGGAAGGGCGGTTGGCAACGGACGTTGTACGTACAACGTTATGCCGCGCCGCTAATGACTTTTGTGAGCATTTTATCGTCGGCACTATATGCGAATCAAGGCCTGCACAGATGGTCCGTAATGGGCGCGGAAGAGAAAAATTAAAGGCGCGAAATGCCCACGGTTGACGACGCGGCACTTTTAACGCGGGTAATGGCTTTAATAAACATAAAACGGACACAGTCCGATCGTTCCGTCTTTTAATTAAACTTTCGATGTGCGCCAAGGAACGGTCAGATTAATTGCCCGATAAAATGCGCTGCTTTATATTGACTCAATAACAACGAATAGTCGATGGCCTTTTTCAAGGCACACTCGACTCCACGTCGGCAAGCCGTCCGTTTTCTCTTTTCTCCTGTCTTTTTTTTGTTTGCGCTACCGGCTACTGCACGGTTTGCGGCTATTTCCTTCACCTTCCATCCGGTAATGGGAAGCATAGTGTAGAAGTAATCGTCCAGAAAAGCCTCCATCACGACTGTCAGGCCACGGTCTATTCCCAAATCTTTTATCGAATGCGCTTCGATCGGATCCATCTTCTCGGGCATTCTGCCAGCAAAGAGGGCGAAATGAAATGATGCAAAAGGGAACAGGGACCGCGGGCCAATGAAGGTAACTGAACGCGAGAATGGACAGTTTTGAGCGTCACCGTTCTCTCGAAGCAAAGGCCTTATCGTCGCGCAGCAAATCATTCTCGCTTCAGGGGAAAATAACAGCGCCGAACAATGACCTCGGTTAGAATACTTTCCCGTCCGACGTGTCGACTGCCATGTGTGTATAATCGCGCGCACACCCGCTCTCCAGAGCGTCACATGCACGCCCTCGCACGCGAATTTCATCATAACGAAAAATGGATATGTAAGAAGATAATACTCACTGAGGTATATCGTCAATTTCGCGAGCGTAATTGAAAGTGCAGCAAAATCCGTTTTGCGTTTTCCGAAACATGAATAACGTGGAACAATTTTGCTCGTCCCCGCCGTACCGACATTTCAGTAAAATATCCGCGCACTGCGGTGTTAGCTGAAAAGCGTAAATTGATATAATATTCCGTCCGTCGCATAAAATTCATCCGTTGTAACTTACTCGATACAATATGTCCGTTACGTTGTAGTCGCCGCCGTAGTAGGACCGCAAAAGGTCGTCAAGATCATCGCCTCGTTCGACATCCGTCGTAAACGTTGACTCGTAGAGACTTCCTATTTGCATAATTAAGTCGAGAACCTGGTCATATGGCTGATCCGTAACGTTAGCGCTGAAACTTTTGCAGCGAAAAATGCACCTTCTCGTAAATTGCGCGTTTACAACTTCCTCTCCACAATTATACTCGCATGCATAACGAAGGGAATGCACGGGCAAACGTATGCAACACGCTTTTACTTTGTTGCTCGAAAAAGCACATACCTATTGCAACAGTCTAGAAAGCAGGTAAGGGCCCTTCCACGCTAAATCGATGACCAGCTGGCAGCATGTGTTTCATGTCAGCAGGATGTCAGATTGTACCGTACATGAAATAATTATGATTCACGTTTTAATATTTTTAAAAATCTGAAAAATAATGTTATTCAATTTTGAAACCGGCAAAATGATGACTTTAACTCATTTTTATTTCACATAGAGTACAAAAAAAATCTAGTTTCATAAAAATCAGAAGACGTGCTGCCAGCTCGTGAACGGTTTGGCATGGAATGACCCGTATGTATCTGATAATCCGCTTAGCGTTACAGATGCTGTTCAGCAGCGCAAGGAACGTCTCACTCCAATTGCGAGTAGCGACGTTAACGTTAATCGAAGCTCCGACGTAAGATGGGGAAAGCACTTGCAAAGTTCGCGCTCTTCTCATGAATCAATGATTCTCGAAATGTTTCCTACATTAACGCTTTCAACTTTATCGTCGAAAGTATAATATATGGTACGGCGCGGCGGCGGCGGGGCGGTTCGAGTTGGGCGAGATTTTCGAATATTAACGCTTTACTAAATGACCTGTAACTAAAGGTCTGCGGACCCGTGCTACATCAGCGTCTCAACGCGTATTATCCTTCGTTATACTTGCCGGGATTCGATCGTATATAATAACGGTGATAGTTAACGAAGCTTATTTCGGACCAAATTTTTTATCTGCTGTCAGAATTACCGTTTGAAGACGAGCTCAACAGCCTAATTAACGTTAATCCTCCGCAATATTTATTAGGAAAATGTGAAAGTGTCGGGCTTTGCCAAATATCCGTTTTAATTGCTATTAAATTACACGGCCGTGAGCGTAATTATAACATTTTATGGCGACTCAGTTGTCAGCTTTAAAACGAGTTTAAGCGCGAGATCGTTAATAGGAACGAATATTAAATATGCGTAAATAAACGCTTTGGTCGCAAGAATAAGCACGCGTGCAATAATTTTCCGGTCATTTTAATAATGCGAGCTGAACGAGAGTACCGGCGTTGTGCGTACACTTTTCTTGGACTCTCAAAGGCAATGACGGCCGCTCGGATTTGTAAAATTTCCCGAAAAATAGCTGCGTCGAACATCGTTCAGCATTTTTCACGGCTCAACAGGTCGGAGCCTCTTGCAGCGTTACAGCGTCGTTCGCAATATGTTTCTTCGCCGGAATTGTAAATATCTGGCGGGCTTCGGGGCCGAGAGATGCACTTGGAAAATGTTCTAAGGCGAGTCGCGTTCTCTCGACATGAAATGTGGCGTCGCAGACCGTGTGCCGGGCGTCGGGCGGTCAAATATTTACTTCCTAACCCCACCCTCCCATTATCGGCATAATTCGAAAGTAATTCGCGCGACCGGCTCGCGTATTTGCCATTCACACTGGTCGGGTCGGATATACGAGCCGAGCGTTAAACGCGCCGTACAAAATGCGCGGGATAACGCTCGCTAAACAGCCCCGGTGTAACTTCAACGCACAACCGATTGAAATCAGCCATGCAGTGCAATTTCGTGCGGGACGATGATTCGGTCCCATCCCGGTTCAACCGCCACGACCTCTCGCCCTCCCATTTCTTTCTCTCGTTCACGTTACCCCAGCGCATGCATTTAACGCCACCCCCACGCGGCCGCCGTTCGTGGTTATTTAACGTTCAAAGTCCCTCACATATCAGTGGCCAGATTCTCGGCTGCTTGACGACTTATCCTGTTAATCGTGCAGATGGCGACCCCTGAAACGTTGATAAATATGAAATTAATCGTTGGTGCGCTTCTCATTTTCTAAAACTCTTATTAGTTTATAATCCGATGTATTTTATCTCTAGCGAGTTTAAAAGACTCGAGAGTGCAAAACCTCTTAGCTTTGTCCGTGAGTTCGGCGAATTCAGCGAAACACTGCCCTCTCCGGGCTTGCTTGCTCACTTTTCTACTTCGGCCGAGCTCCACCGAACTCCCAGTTAATACGGGATTCGCTTAAGGCGACCGGTCGTAATTAGATTAAGTAGGTGGAGTCTCAATTTACCAGGAAACTCGAGTTTGTCCGTCGGATAGTGGTCCGTGTCAACCATAGTCACTATAGGCGTGTCCACGTACTCCTTGCACGCGCCGTAAACGATGAAGGCCATGCTGCAGAGAGTGATCGCGTGCACGGCAACCCAGAGCATTCTGCCAGGCATCATGTATCGTCATTAAGGCAAACATTTCGCCGATTACGACGGAGTGCGACATGTCGACGTACGGCGACATACATGCCGCCGGCCTACTATACGTATACGTATAACGTGTTGGTACGTACTATTCAAAATGCCATGCACCGGGCTACATTTCCGACCAACAGAAATTCCTGTTAGCCACGTTGTTATGTTGTCCGGCCCTACGCGAATCGTGTGGCACGTTAGAAAATAACATCGTAGGTGACGTACTACGGGCGCGCGCGCGCGCGTGCGCACCCCTTTGACAGTTTAATACGCTCGTTAACTTCAACCCGGCTCGCACTTTATTTCCTAAACATTCGACCCCGTTCGGCGCGGCGCGTGAAAAACAGGAGAGCAGTCAATCCGCGCGAGGTGGTGAAAAAGTGTGCCAACGAAACCCGCGGCGCCAAGTATCGAGTGGTTCGTTAACCGGTCGCCATTTCAATGAAACGATAAGCGAGACACGCCCCTTGCAGCGGGACGGGACGTGACGTGCGAGGAAAAGTGCATTACGCGCACGTACGTACGCAACCGTCGTAAATCCCCACCGCCTCGGCGTATTTGGCGCGAAGGCGCGACTCGTTTATCGTCGAATTCGCGTGCCATTATTTCATCAAGTAAACGCGCCACGTTACGTTAAATCACGCACACAGGCCGCTCGACGGATTGCGGACGCGAGCGTTTCGTGGAATGCAACGCTTTTTTCGCCTCCCCACTCGCTTTTACGCTTTCGTCCCTACGCCACATCCGAGCTGGGTCCGGTAAGCATTTTGCGTTTATGAAACAGCTGTGATTTGTAGAAGGCCTGATTTGTGGACTATCATGTATTCAAGAATTCCACCACCCCCGTCATTAATCTCGCTACAAACAAGAAGTCACGTGCGCACACGCGTGTGTGTGTGTGTCTGTGTGTGTCTATGTGGAACTTAAAACATCCTGTTACGGAAGAATCAGCGGAAATTTATGATTCTGTGTTTCAAGGGCTTCGAGATAAGTTGCGGCAGCCCGTAAATCTATTTTCCTTCTGGGGTGGTAAAACGAATAATTATTATTGCGTCGTGGAAATCCACGTAAATAACTGGCGAGGGTGGATTAAGCGGCTGTCATTTACTTAAATTGCTTGACAAACTCGTAATAGAATTTCTGACTATTTACCTTTCAACCCATGTTCTGTCAGGCTCTGTCAGATACTTATAGCCGGCCAAGCTGGAATTCTCGCAGTACAATCTTACGTACTTGACGAAAATTCCAGGATTCTTCGCCCTCTCCGCTTTCTTTTTTTCCATCGACGATCTCCACGCGAGCGTCGCGCCAATCTCCTTTCTGTCCACGTACTCACTTACAGTCACCATCTTATTATTTCGTATAAAATCACAAAACACGATCAATGAGTATCCTCCGAGGTGAGGCTTCTTTCTGCGCCGACCATTCCGAGGAATATTTTCAGGGCGTCATGAAGGTAGATGTCGGTATCGTAAAGCTCATCCTGCGGTGCCCGGATGACATGGCTTCGATTCGAATACGCCGGCGATCGAAGTGTCCTCACCGCAACGGCCGAACGTTACGTTGACCCTCGATAAAACCGCGGCACTCGATTTTGCAGGACGATAAAGGTGTCGGTGGAATTACTGAATACCACGGTTTCGCGGTCGCTCTACGAGGTGCACATGGCTGACCTTTCGCTTTCAAGGTTGCCATCAGCAGACTGCACAGCTCGCCACGCTTGCGGATTCGCAATGAAGGGCAGATGTCGTGAACGTGTGGCGAACGTGTCGCGCAAAGATTCCACCCACCCGAGATCGCATCATATCCTGCGACACGTTCAATCATCGATGCAATTCGCCGACGCTATCTCACGCGCGATCAAAACGAACGAAGCTCACGCTCGCACTCCAGTTGCGCTCTTCTTGAATATTTTATGTCCGAGGTGCATGTACCGGGTGATATGTAAAACGTCCCGGCGACTGAAACCTGGAACGTGTCGGATGTAGATTCGCGCGAGGCTAATCGAATCGTCGTGCTCGACAATTTCACCCTCGCTCGCCTCGTCTAATCACGTTAATTTATCCTACTTCCGCCCAGTTCTCGCGATCCATTAGAGGATGCCGGGGAAAAACTGAAAGCATATTTTCTCGAATGTATCACCGGCCGAGTGGAACGCGATGTGACGTTTCGAGCTTTGAGGTACTTAGGCATTACCGTCACTCCTGGCCTGTGGTCGGCTGTCTGACAGCTGACGGGCCGTAACAACTGGCGTACGAAAATCGGCTTTTACTACTTTGTCCGTCGTCACACTCCGGCGTAATGCACTGAACGCTACCACTCATCCCGTGAGCAACGTCGTAATTAACAAAATTCCAAACTAACCAAATTACGAGTGCTTCGTGCTCACCAACTTTCGCCTCGATAACGAATGTCGATGAAAACTCAATTTGCCCTTTTAATCCGGCCAAATTGTCCTTCTCGGCGAGAGCACAGAAAAGAATGCTGTGAACTGAGATGCAAATAACATAAACTGCCAGACGAATATAGAGGAGGTAGCTTCGTGGGAAGGCTTTTGGGGCAAAATGCCGGAGACAGCGTCGCGACGCGTACATACCGCAGAATGCGGCGACGACTGTGCCGAGAAAGAGAAATCTCGAGCTTCCTAGATTTATGTGGTTGATAGTTGTGCGAATAGCTGCACACGCGCGCGCATTTCCATGCGGACACACACCGACAGGCTCAAACGTGCACCGGCACGCGCGCACCCGTTTGCGCTGCTCATGACAGAGCTGGAATCCGTTTATCCTCTCTGGAGCCTGTTATAAGGGCGTCGCGTAAGTCAAGTGCCAATTACATCGTGTTAAAGTAACAGTCTTATCGATCGCGCTGCGTAGCATCGTCTTTAACCCTCCCGTTCTGTCATTCTCCTCTCATTAGCTGCTTTTTCCAGCCACGAACGGTGTCATTATCCTCGCGTTTGCTCTGCATTATCGAGTGCGAGTCAAATGGAAATAGGTGTGAAATTACGAGGGTGGAACGCATGCATTTCCACTTTGACGTTGAATCATCATACAGAGCTTGTCGCTGCAACTCAGCTGCAACTCAGTGAATCCTTTCAGGCGAATGCAGACGAGTGAAACGCAAGAATGAAAATTTCGCCTGCTAGTTAACTCGATGAAGGGGCTTGAGAAATAGTCATAACATTGTAATGTGCAACCGGCGTTACGTTCAATTGCGTCATATCGGGGCCACGACTGCGGCCACCGGATCGGGAGCAATTAACTCTATCTCTTCCTAATTAATCTAAAGATTCATTTTAATCCGCAACCGCCTTGCCTGCAATCCAATTCAAATTGCGTGAGAAATGCACGTACCTAAACGTTCGTTTCAAGTACGCTCGCTGTTTTTAACTGTGCCAGAAGGAACTGTGCCGGGAAACGAGAACATGTTGCAATGAGGCAAATTCCGTTAACAACTTTTCAAATGGCAAGTTTTTTCAAAAAAGTGACGTCAGCCGTAAGTGGTGACCGGGACGAGAACGTGGCATTTTATTTCCAAGGTGTGGCAGAAGTGCGCACCATCGGGGCCGGGTAAAATATTAATCTAACTAGAGCTTTGTTGTTGGTCCCGTTTGCGTTGAATATGGAGCGGACGCTTTTTATAAATATGCAAATTGCTAATACTTGGTCGGGATGGTCGGTCGGTGCAGTAAGGACGAGAGAAGAACGGTAGGGTAAGGGGTCGGCGAGAGGCGGAGGGTCGAAAGTGGGAAAGGAAAGCGGGTTCGCGTCAAGGGAAATGCAGTACAGTCTTTCTTCACATATGAATCGGCCCACTGCCGTTTAACGCGAAAGTACAGAAGGAAGCTTCGTTAAGAGTAAGTGGTCCCTCGTTCTCATTGCGCCCGCTTTTTCCTTCCCCTTCCGCTCGACTTACCTTTCTTTCGTCTCCTTTGACGAAGACTGCTCTTTCAACGGCCACACGTACCGACAACGCCGTCGCGCGACGCATTTATGCCTGCCGCGTAAATAATACGTGCTCGAGTAATTCAATGGAACGCGCGCATAGCTTCTGTACATACTGAGAGGCCGTCCGCGCCAACTGCGTTTCTCCCTTTGCGCCATCGCCGAACGACGATGAAGGTAAGAGGAATTAACAGAAAAACGGAGTGTCTTTTCGCGTGCGCGTGTGTGCGTGCGAACGTCGCTGAAAGAAGCCGGTAGAAGGGGATGCTTTGTTAAACGTTAATTGAACGGTACATCTTCCTCCTTTTGCATTTCATCGCTTGCCTATACTTCGCTACGTTTTCCGGTGAATCTTTATAATTCCGGACGGTGAAACAAGGCTAGATGGTATCTTAAGAGAACAGTTTGCTCTAATTAAGACGAAAATGGGAATAGGAAAAGGTGCAAACGCGGTGCGCTGACTCGACCATCGGTTTTTTTCACGTTTAGCTTATTTTAATTCAAGGATTACGCGATGATACCTACTCGCTTCACGCAACGCCCGGCGCAGCGGGAAGTGCAAATATTTGGTGCCACACTCCGTACGACGGCGAACAGGTTGAGCCAAGCTGCGAGTTCATAGAAATTAATTATTGCATACAAGGTAAACGCGCCGGAGTACCAGCACTGCCGGTGGCATCGCAGTGAAGCCGGAAGGTGAATAAGAAGTGATATACTCGTATCAAGAATGGAAGGATATCGAGGAAGCCGGGGAAGTTTTCATACGTGACCGGAGCACGCACGTAGCGGAAGAAGGACGGTGCTTTTGTTGAAGTTATGCTCCCTCTTTCCCTTCGGGTCAGCTGCACTGACCTTCTTCACCTGGACTTCATCCCGCTTCAGTTTCTTATCTTCCGACCCGAGAGCTCTAGACTTCCACCTCCTGACTTTAGTACATTGAATCGGAAAGTTGGCGAGCAATTGCGCCGGCACGATGCTTAATCGCGACGCAAGCACACGATCCGCACGACACACGACACCACACCCTTGGTCCGCGCGCGGGAAGTGATTTGCCATAGTTGATTGTTCCGTCAGCAGCGGCGTCAAAGGAGACAGGCAGCGAGCGGCCTGTGATAATCCGCATGAAAATCAGGAGGATTCAATCGTCTGTAGACCGGAAGGAAAGAAGATCGAAAGATATAGCCGCGGATTCAATTATGTGTCCTGGAGATATAACGGCGGATGTAATCACGGCAGATATTGTGCCTGGCAATCTAGCCGCCCGCGCCGCTACGATTGTTTCGAGTTTCTCTGTGCATGCACACACGGCGTATCACGATTGCCCTCGCCCATTCACCGTCTCACTCTCCCACTCTTTGACGGTATCACCGCGGAATAGCCGATAGTCGTGCTTCGTTGAGAATTAATTTTGTTTTCCGCCCGAGTCTCATCTCGGCAAAGCGCTGGGGGTGGAGCCAAAGGCACGATCAAACGTATTAAAATAATCGCACTTGCCGTGCAGCTTACAAACTCCGACGGCCAAACAATTCCCAGAGCAACTTGGCGATTTTTTCTGGAGGACTTCGGCATCTCAAGTGTTCCCCCGAAAGTCAGTTCTCGTAAGCGTTTATTATTTCGTCAATTTCGGCACATACCGAGCGGCGAGTGGGGTCGGTCTAATGCACCGACATGCACGTTTACTTTGGCCTACGATAATTTAGATGGGACACAAAATTGGCATGACGCCATTTCCAAAGTAAAGTTAGACGGAGAATTACCATAATCAGATCTCGATGCTCCTGCGAGGATGGACGTGTTGCCTCATTGGGGTTACGTTGAGCGGTCCGATGCGATGCTCGTGACCAAATATAAGTTTCATAGATACATAAGTTTGTAGCTCGAGAGGGAGTGTGGGTGGAGTAGTCAGTGCACTCTCCAAGCACCTGTCGTACCTTCATCACCTCCGGAAGGCAAGCTGCGCTCGCTGTTAATCTTCGCCAATTTAGCACATTGACTGCTACGAGAAATTTGCTAATGCTTAAACAGAAGCCACGGTGAAATGATACTCTTTCGGCAACGGTCGTTTCATTTTTCTCAAATCCTGCTGATTCATATCAAACAATATTTGATGTGAATAATCGTGAATGATAGAAAAACATATTTGCCGAAAAATAAAGCCTTTTAATCGACGTGCGACCGGACTTAATTCTGTCAGTATTGCAGATGAGCAGAATTTCACCACGCACAATGCCAAATCCACCCTCTTAACTGCCGAACGCGGTCGTAGGGTAGCAGCAAATAAGCACTCAGTCTTTCACACGACCATTCAACCCCGATTGGATCCTTTTATGTCGGATTTACGACGTGGAATGTCTTGCGCGTACGCACGCGGCCGTAATCTGAAAACGGTAACGAGAAAATGAAAGAAGGTCTTCTCGGGTAAATACATGGAAAGGTCGTGAAATTACGGCATAACCGAGGGCACATTTCAGAAGTTATCGATTTGCCCACGTTAGAATCGAAAGTGTCTTATAGATGCACGTTGCATATACTTCCGCGGTAGGTTACCTACCCGATGACAGAATTATTGCGAGACGTTGGCATTTAGCCGGTTGCGGTTTATTCAGGCATACCGCCACTTAGACTCTGTCGGTGAATGCTCCGCGACCTGTAGAAAAATTATTGGGCCGCTTTTCCAGACGATCGGAGCGCGAAAGGCCGGTACACCCGCGCGCATTTATATCGCGGCCTGTATACCATTCGACGGGGAACGTCTGCGGAAGAATGGGACGGGAAGGAAAGAAAGGAAGAGATTGCGCGAACGGACACGCATGAAACGTCAACCGGATGTATGTGGGTTACGTGTATATAAAGGATGCAAATTGTCCTCGAGACTCCTGAGGCTTCTCGATCGGGAATCTTGAGGTGGAAGCATGAATTTTGCATGGAAACAGACGCAGGTAGAATTTTTGCATTTACCCGGACGCCTTCCTGCGAATTGCGTCAGCCGCTGCCTGGGCACTTTTGGAATTTCGACTGTTCATCCCGTTTTTTACAATCTACTATAAAGTGCCGGATAATCTATCACGCGGCCGTGAGCAAGGATTATTGGTATATTTTTTCCGATCATCTCCGATGATCGAGCGTATGGATGTCATGTGTCAGACTGTCACCCTAAACGCTCGCCATATATCTCTCGTGATAAAAGTATGTCCCACGAAATTTAAACAGTTTGGACAGCGTCGGTGCCGATCCGACAGCGTGACCCCGGTGAGTTAACATTCATCGATCCTATTCCCGTTTCATGAGAGTTTTGTTGTGTAATAGTTTTGACGGTGGCGCTCGTTATCGCCGTTATTTATTCGACCTATCAGCACATTTACGCTTCAGGAATAACTAGCTCAACGGGGCGTGCGATTATAACGAATGATAATTGATAAATAAGAATGCAGAGTGTCCGAAAATGCGTGACTCTTCAAGGCATTCGAATGATATGAATTTTCCGTGCAAACGATTCTTAACGATGACAATGCTGTCATCAGCTCTCTTTGAACACAGCCAAGAATTTCGCTTGCCCGTTTGCGCGAAATTATTTTTGATAGACCACGGTAGAAAATCGCATGAAATTGCGCGAAGAACAATCGTACAGTACTCTCTCTCTGTCTCTCTCTCTCTCATTGTCGTCACTGAAATCAAGTAGAAAACTCGTGGACGCGTGTGTGCCGGTTGCGCCGTCGTGGAACTTCATTCGGCGGAAGGGAGGTTTCAATCGTTTGGTCCCGGCACAGCGATGCAACGAGACGTAAATCTCGACGCGGGACACAATCGCGCCCAGCGCAATTTATTCTATAAAATGCAGCGATGCCTCCGCCACCCTTCCGCCCCTCTTCCTCCCTCTCCCCCTCCCTCTCACTCGCGCCTTCTCACAACACTGCATCTAACACATTCTCTCGCTGGCTGTATCCTATCTCACTCCATCCCTGACTCTCGTCTCGTGTCTCTCGTCTCTCTAGCCAAACCTTCCGCCCACCCTCACCCGGGCACCCTTTCTGCTGCCGCAGATCTGTGATTCGATATCGCTGATAAATCACCGCAAAAAGAGAAAGACGAAATCGGCGCGACTGAAAGAGAGGCTCATGCTGCGGGTTCGGCAGGGGGTGGCCCGTGGGTGGGACGAATTCAACAGCTCCGCAGAAATATTAGAGCAGCTCGATAACAGTGAGGGATTTACGTTGCGTCGAGCCGTGACTGATTCCGCCCAATTGCCTACCGACTGCTCTTACATTGGCAATTTTCAAGATCATTCCAGTCGCATGGCCTTGGCATGCTCGAATCGTGATTATCAATCGTGAGTTCATTCTATGGCGCGCTTCATGTAAACGGAGCTGAGGGAAGTTTGCTTGCGATACATTTTTCCGAAAGATCGCACTCTCGTGATTGACAATAGGCTATTATCGTAGGCCGAGACTCTTGCCAAGAAACACCTTTCAACACTGTTACCTTTTTCTGTATATTGGATCGCTCGGCGCCCGGGGGGTAGCCTGCTTCCATTGACGTCCGCTATTATGTTGCAAATTGCTTGAATTAGCTGGCACGTTGTCAGAGCGGAGCGAGTAATGGTAAATGATGAAACAGTCTATTAGGCCGGAAAGATTAATGCCAGTCGATCCTCTCTATTCTTTTTTTCTCCGCCGACGATGTCGCCGGAGGGGACGCGAAGGAAAATACTGCGAAAATCGGAGTCGTCGAAGGTTCGAAATTTGTCACGCGATTTCTGCGCATTATTGGGTGTCGGTACGTACTCCTGTCCGAGACACGTGCAATTAATCATCCGCCCGTCGTGCTTTTGCAAAGAGCGCGCGCGCTCGCGTCACGCGCATGGTTATAAAACGCGGCGTTATCGAGATTCTATAAAATGTAATATCAGTTTCAAAACAGGGCAAACCGTTGCGCCGATGAAAGTTCCGCATTGCGAGTACGGGCCGCGGCAACCAGTTACCGGCGAGAGTTTTCCCTCCGAGGTAAATAAAACATTTCGGCACACTTTTTGCCCGCCGCTAACTAAACGAAATTTCACGGCGAGTTGCGCGACAATTTTCGACGCGTCATCAGCGGGACGATTCTTGGTCGAGGCAGACGCCGCGTTGCCCGCTTTTTTCCCGACGACATTTGAGAGTTTTGCGAATTGCCCAACCGTACGTACCCGCGCGACGCGGGCGTGAGAATAGGATAACTTTTTGCCAGGCCAAAACTGGAGTCTTACGAGACTATCGGTCTGCCGTTGCGACTTCAAGGAACCGAAAGATCCTCGTTTCGCGTGGGAGGGATCGATATGGCGCGGCATTAATTTTCCGAAGCGTTCCGTTTACCGAGCACACCGCATCCGCGAGATATGTAAATGGCAGGCGAGTGCGGTCGTGAGTCGTGAAGTGCGGCTTCCTAAAGACGCGATTAACACAACCGGAAGGAAAGTGACGCGTTCGCGACAAGTACCAGCGAGAGCTCTCTTTTGTTCCGCGCGACGGCTGCTTTGGGATAACGAGGTTACGGAGAAGTAACCTGTCTCGCCGGTGCCCGGTGGCCACGAGAACGAGAGAATATCAGGAGGGACGAGAGGACGCATAGAGCAGCGCGTAGAAGGCGAATGAGAATGGAAGACCGTAATACCGACCAATTAGTTCGAGTGCTAATTAAGGCAACGCTGCACCTCACGCCGGGACATAAAGCTACAGAACGGACCCGCAAATTTTATATATTCCGCGAGAAAACTTGCCGTAACGACGATAATACAGTTGAGTCGTGAGTAATTGCCGAGATTCGATATTCCCGGCAAGAAATAGCATCATTTGCGAGAGAACCGTTGTAGAATGGCTGTGACTCTCGATTTATCCGATAAAACGTGCCCGATATTTCGGAGTTTGGAATTGAGAGTGGAAAGTGCACGGATTCGGGATCGACACTAACTCAGTCGGGGCAGAGCAATTTCCCGTCGTTCACGACGATCCTTTGAGTATCGATCTGTCTGGTCAATATCGGATTTCACCACTTGTTAACTGATTTAACGGGTGTTAATGACGCATCGGTGCATATTCGATTAAACATAGAAGCTGGCCGAAGAGTATGGACAAGGACGAGACTGCGACAGAGATGCACGCGTTGCTATATACCTCTAAAAATGCATGAAATCGATATCGCAGGCTATTAAGCATTGATTCGGTTTAATTGGCAAGTTGGGTGAACTATCGGTCGCGAAGAAGAATGCTGTTGCCGCCGTTCTCTCGCTCTCCCTGCTCCCATCTACCTCCCGCAATCTTTAATTAAAACAGAATCCAAGACGTAAAATTGCTCAGTGGAATGAGTAAGTCGTTGTACTGACAGATTGGAAGAACGAAGCAGCGGGTTTATGAGTGGCAGAGCGCGAGAACCGAAAAAGTTATATCGAACGAAACGGATACCCCAAGGCGTCGAACTGGAACGTTCGAAAATTTCATTCTCTCGCTGGCGAACAAATAACGGTAACCCGATAGAACTTCCTTTCGCAGACAAAGCGCAATATGGCAGGGTCCAGTTGTACGAAACAAGCTGTACAAACATAGCCGGTACGTAGGGATTCAATTTCAGAACGACATTAAATGCCCATTTCGATTTAAAGTCTGCATCGTGCTCCATCCCTACCCTCCCCACGTGTCTCTACCTCCCACCCCCCCCTCGTCCTCTTTCAGCTGGCTATTGGCCGGATAGGGACACGCACAATCGATCGACGATTTGCACCGTACATGGCGCAATTAAATTTCTCACAGACCGGCGACCCCCGGAGCGCATACGATTTACTCTGGCCACTGTCCGGCGGGTCGGCGGGGCGGGGGAGAAATCGGCCGACAGACGGCTCACAACGCCTCGTAACACGTATAGGCTTCTAAATCGGCGGGGAACGGTTGTATCCGAAATAATCCGTCGATTTTGAGCAGAATAAAAATCCGGCCCGAGCGAGCCACTTGCAGAGCGCCGGCCATGATTACCCAAACCGTTACGAAAGGTCGCGCGGGAGGAGAGAGAAGAAAGGGGAAGTCGGGGGTCAGGGCGAGTCGGTCCGACACCAAGACGCTCTAACAATGGCCAAAATACCCAGCTTGCGGTTCGTTTTACGGCGGTTGAGCTCTTGGTGCCGCACATCCCCATCGACGACCCTTCCTTCTCGCCCGTTCTGCGAACCTCCATCAGCGTCCCGGACATTTCTCCTACTCCCTCGCTCCCTGGTCGAAACCAACACAATTTTCCGTAGAAATTGAAATCGGAGATCCGGCCGGTGCTGAATCGCGCGGATCAGCTGAAACCGTAGAGTCGGCGACACACGTGTCGGGATTTCCGTTCATCGGATTTATATACATCGTCGGAGAGGGGGAAGAGAAGGGTCGGAGATAAAACGAGATCAAAGGGTAACGCGTACAACAGAGAAGCTCAGCGCTTTCCACGAGCCGTCCCTCCGCTGAGCGTACGCTTCGTTTCTCATTCGTGACGTCAGTTGTGTCGGCGCACTGACTACTGATACTCCTCGCGGAGAACCGACAACGGCGTCAAAAATTAAAGGACCACTTCGCACTTCCATCTCCTCAAATCCTTCGGGGCGCACAGCAGCACGAACTGTAATGCAATTGACGATGAATTATCCTTGATGAATCTCGTGCTAATGCGCTACGAATATGGACGTCTGAGACGTTTCACTCAGTGTTAGAAACTCGGTTCGGTACGCGAACTTCCGGAAGCAGGCTTCGCGACCGTATCTGTACAGACGTTGAATCAATATCAATACCGATCGACGTAACGTCCGGCCGCATAAGATACCTGGCTTGACGAAATTTCAATAACCGCATTGATTCCAATTACCGTAACTATCCGACATGCTCGGTATAACGTAGTTACCGCAATTATACCGCCGGTATAGTATATACGTGCACATATGTAACGTGCGCATGTGCGTCGAAATTGACGGCGAGAACCGGGACGAGTAGTAAATTCATCAGTAAATTCGACAATGTATCATCGCAAATTGTTACCGAGGCAGTCAAAGTGCGGCGGCTTAAGGCGGGGAATATCCCCGACGTCGTTTCGGAAGATGGAATTTCGAAGGAGTGATATTAAATCAAGCGCGCTTCCGAAAGATTGTTTTATCCTACTTTATGTTTAATATTTTATCCATTCATATCGAGAGCCGCTCTCCGACCGTCTGGTGCGCGCTTCGGCCGCTCGCTACCGGTGCTCTATTGGCTCTGCACGATGTATCTTACATCTTTACTGTTCAATTTCGGAATATACCTCTCCGCCGGATGGGAAAACTTTTATTTGCTCAATCATATTATCTACTGCCGCGGCGGCGGCAGTGGTGGCAAGGGTAAAGCCCCTTCAGATAACAACGAAGGCCCGTAATCATTTTCTACGCAACGACGATTCGACATATATCCGAGTTCGACGAAGTGTCGACCCTCTTGACTCCGTTCTTCTTCTCCTCCTTTTTCGCTCGCCCAGAAACAAAACACGTAAACGAGAAAATTCGCTCGAACAAGCCGCTCAACGACGACAGAAATAAAATGAGACATCGGGCGATAGATCCTCTGGCTTAAGAAAAAATTACATTTTATTGCCTCGGGGATTTGGCCGTGCCGATGGCGCTTGACGAAAATATCTCTGGACAGGACGAAGGCTTGATGGACCGTAGCATCGATAGGAGCAATCCATCATCGAGAAATACGATTTATTTAGCGATCCGCTAACTAACGATATATAAAGGGATATCTTGAAATGCCGAAGTTGACGTTTACCGAAAGCGGAGTGGAATTTAAAATGCTCTTAATTCATCTTGATTAATCGGTGCAAACCTTTCTCAATTATTTTCGACTCCTTAATGAAAATATTGATTAAATCGTATAAAACGAGATACTCTTACACACCTTCTATAATAATGCAAAGTTTAAAAAAAAAAAATATTCAAACACACTTGCCAATCGGAGGGAGATAACAATTTTGATCACGACGCTTCGACGGGATTAATATTCCGCTATGGTCAGGGCCGCGATTTACGAAGAGGCTCTTTCGCGATTTACGAACCCACCATAAATGACGACAATTATGATATCTGAAAGACTCACGCACCGGCGTACGTAATTTTATTTATGGCGCGGGAGGGGGACGTTTATTATCCAGACCGGCATCCCATAAGAGCACCGAGAATTATTGCTGTTTGTAGTACGCGCTTGCGGCTATAAACGAGCAGACTTGTCTAGTTGTGCGCCGTAAATAAATGCGCATAGCATTATTACGATAAATATATACAACGCTGCCGAATAATTACGGGAAATAATAAAATCGAGGGTCGGACAGTTATGAATGAGCATGACGGAGTACGGTGAGCGAGGATCGTCAGCCGTGCAAATTGCAAATCATGGGGTGAAGAGACATTGGCGAAGAGGGAGTGGTTGAACCGACGAGGAGCAATACATTTTACAGTGTAGCAGGCTGAGAACATGTCGAAAGAAAATTCTCCGCATTCCTTTCGCGTTGCGGCGCGGCACGATATTGTATCCGGTTGCCGAACGGCGGGATAAAAATATAACTCCCATAAGGCACGATGGTGGTCGAGAAGCTAGCGCGATCTCGGTATAAAATTTCTCCTCGGGCAGCAATTCCGGTGGCACGATCGAGGCGCTGGAGTCTGCGGCAACACGCAAAACAAAGACGGTAACGATGAAACCCCATTAATCCACGGCATTCCCCTTTTCACGCGTGTTCTCCATTTCGATGAGCCGCGACGAGAGAATTTTCCCGTCTTCTTCCCCTCCTTTCCCAAAGAGTACGCACAACATCTTCGTCTCGCGACAAATTGAACCCTTCAAAATTCACTTTTAATTCCTTGTCTCCCGTGAATTTTGACAGAGTCAAGTGGCCCATTCGAAAGCTCGACACGTTCGTCGTAACGCTCGATAATGTAATGCTCGGCCGAAGCGAGGGCGCGGACCGATTGGCGACATCTTCGGCAGGGTGCCCATTTCCGGGGAAGAAAAGATTTCTGCTCGCGACGCGCGGGAAATGCGTTTCCTGCGAAAAGCTCGCCGCACCCGGTGGAACATAAAAAATCGGCTGGAATTCTCGCGCGGCGCGCACCGTCGCGTCGGTAACAGAAATGTAACGCGAGACAGGTGTAGCGTGCGATATAAAATTCAGCTCCTTATACCAATTCTGCGTCGCAGCTACGTGCACGGCCTCGTTGCAAAACAAAGGCGATAACGACGAGACCCCATTAATCCTCGGCATTCGAGTCTCAGACGTGCTTCTCATTTCGAGGAGCGCGCGCGGTAGGAGCAGGAAGCGCAGGGGACAGCGAGAAAAACTGAAAGAGACGGCACCTCGACGAGAGGGGTATCGCAGGAGTTGCCATTCGGAAGAATATATTTTCCCTGAAGTAAACGCGATTAAATCTCAATTATGCGAGCTAAATAATACTGGAAAAGAACTTTTGCTCGGCGAAATGAAATACTTCGAATGGAAGGAAGTCCGTGCTATTTCGCTGGCCCAAGCAAACCCGCGTACCCGGGATAACACAATGAAGCGGCGCGATAAACAGTTTCCCACGGTAAATAATGTAAATGAGAATTTCTATCGGGAACATTTTTACGGTAGATTCCGTCGTAATCGCAGCAGTTCAAACAACTGAGAGAAACGTCGAACACTTCCATGGAGAGGGTCTAAGGATCTCAGTCTTATTGCCGATACGTCTCCCTTTTCTGGCTTTGACACGCGACACCACTAGTCGGCTGAACGTCTATTCTCCCTTCTTTCGCCACCTTGCACGACGTTTACCGAAACCTTCAACGATTTCCAAACGCAAGTGGAAAGGTCCTCTGCTACCTTTTCGAGACGGACCCTTATAATCGGTCACCAGCTCTCGCCCACAAGCCCTCTCTCTTCGTCGCTCCACTCGACGAATAACTCTGTTAACTCTGGCGAAATTCCGTCGAACTTTCATCTAGCCAGCGTCTGCGTCAGAGAGGATGGAGGTGAGAATGCGAAGGGGTTGGAAAAGGGGCAGCGAGGGTAAATGGAGACAGCGTGAGCGTGGTCGATGAAGCCAAAGAAGGAGGGGTGGTTGAGGAAAGAGCAAAGGAAAAATTGGGATGGAAGGTTGAGCGGGGAAAAGAAAACGAATGGAGCAACACGCGTAGAGTAGAGTAAAGGAGAGAAGTGGATAGAGTGAGGGGAAAAAGAAAAGAGACATCCTTCTCGAAGTAGCGTACAGTTGCCGTGGTACCGGGGGAAACTCAATTTTCCCTATGCGCCCCGTAGCTTCCCCTAGAGAATGAGGTTACACTTTACGCGAGGGATCACACGCGCAGGCCGGGTCGCACACGTGCACCGAGACGGATAGCCGGCGCTGGGTAGTCCGGTTCGAGTGAAAACGGCCGACGACAGATCTTGGCCCGATATTCGGCATCGATACCTTCGCCCGGTACAAATCGCTCGACTTACGCCGAGATCGAATCGCATTGGCCCGTTCCGAGCATCCGCGTATCCCATCCGCACCTGTCGACTGGCGTTCAAAAAAATCCCACACGCCGAACTTCCTCCAGTGAATTCCATCGAGCAGGCTATCGAATTATACGAGAGCTCTGCATTCGCGTAAAAAACAATCGAGCAGATAATTCGCCGTTGATGGTTTATTCTCCGGCGTTGAGCAGCGTCGCAAACCTCGCACACAAACACCCACGCAAACATACAATATCCCATATAATCCATAATCCGTTCTCCCTTCGCCAGGGATTCGACCTCAACACGTTGCTTGTCTCGCCTAGGGGTGGCCTTGAGTATGTTCCAGGTCCTACAACATCCAGCGGCGTTTTTGCCCC
This sequence comes from Priocnemis perturbator, assembly GCA_963942575.1. Lineage (NCBI taxonomy): Eukaryota > Metazoa > Arthropoda > Insecta > Hymenoptera > Pompilidae > Priocnemis > Priocnemis perturbator. The sequence continues at coordinate 8,215,962 of OZ012649.1, read as the reverse complement.
AACAATACGCGTGGGTGTGTATGGAGCTTCGAGACTGTATACGTAAGCGCGACGCTTAAAGCCGGTACGTTTGTGTGCTCATGTCCTTGTGTTCTCGTCTCGTATCTACCGCTTGCGAGGTGCGTGCGAACGGATACGAACGGACGAAGACGGAGACGTGGAAAAGGAACGAGAAGAGCGCAGGGCGCCGGAGTATTTGCGAAGCAGATTAAAAAGTGAAGAGCATCTGCCAGCGGATAGAGGGTGAGCCGTGAGTCTACTGGAAGAGGAACAGCGCCGTTGAGGATGAAGGAGAATAAAAGAGCCGGAGGGGGTTATAATTACTCGGAATGCTCTTCCGTGTTCTCGTGAAGGCACGGTGACAGCTCTCTCGCTCTTTCTCTCAATCTCGCTCTATCTCGCCCTCCCTCCACCGCTTCCTCGTTCTTTCAGCGTCGTTCGCTCTCTCTCTTTCTTTTCTCTCTGCCCACCCCTTTCTTTCTCTCGTTCGACCGCTTCTATCCGACGGATCCGACCCCTTGGGAGGACAGAGGTACCTAACTCCCATTGGGAGAATAGGTGACTCCGACGAGGAAGACAAAGAAGCCGACGATGATGTGTCTGGCTCGCCGCTCGAGCAGATAATCTGGCAACTATTCCCCAAAGAGAATCGATAAGGACAAGCGCAGCGCCAGCCTTTTGACGGCCCGATTCGATTTCGAGTCTATCCGAAGGTTAGTTTCCGACCGATTCTGAATCGTTCCGAAAACAACGTTCTCTTCAAACGGCCGCATATGACGCGTCGCGTCGTTCGAATTTCAACACTCCCGTAATTTGCCGCTGATTATGGCTGGATCAATTCGACTCGTCCTTCTCATCAAAATAAATCAGGCGAACGGCGAAGAGAGGGAGGGCTACATTGAAAATTAAGCGAGAGACGCTTGCGGTAATCGTATGCAACCAAGTTCAACGGCAATATTCCAGCATCTTCAATATTGAGGGGCAATGTCGAAACGCCACCGGTTTTGCGAATAATCGCTCGTCTAGACTAGAAAGTTTTCAGCGTCTATGAATAATGTTGCATACGCTCGCGAAACGATGCCGGAAAAAGTGCGACTATAAGTCTCGGCAGGTTCGAAGTTTCTTAATCCGCCCCTATTTGAATCTTGCGGACGTGTGACACAAGCCGTAGTAATCGTTTTCCATCTCTCGCGTCCGTTCGCTTAAGCATCTAGAGATCTAGACCGAAGACGGTTTCATGCAGAAACTAGTAGATAAACCTGGCATTGGTCAGACATTCATTGGAAGACTTTCATTATTTCGGACAAAAAACCGGTGAGGCTATAGCCTTCTCTTTTTTTTTGGGGCAAAAAATGGAAGTTCTAATACTCTGATAGATGAACATCGTGCAGCTTTCTACACACACGCGCAAGACCGCACGTCAATGTTAAATCTTCGCACTCCAGTTTTTATTGGTTCGCCGGCGTCAACGAGCCGTCATTCCGTCCGAACACATCCGTGATTACGAGGAACGAAAGTTCCTCGCGCGAGGCAAACGGTATGAGAGAGGAGTGAAAGCTCTTTTTATTCTCGCGGCTCTCGTGCACGACCCGGAGCTTTTCGCTTCCTTTTTATCGTCTTAGCACATTTGTCAGGGGAGAAAAAAAAATCGCAACGAGCATCTACTCGCGCAGATGCCAGTTTCCGCGGGGATATATTGGTTTAGTCTTATTGACGAAATATCGCAAGCGATGCTGCTGCTTGTTTACGTCGTGTCGTGTTCTCACTCATCCACCTGTGTCACGGTCAGTCAGTAGACAACTGCACAAACTGTTATTTTTACCTCCCGTTGATTCATCGACGCAGAAACGGCAATTCGCTCGACAACCTTATTGACCTCCGCTTCTCCAAACGATGACAATAATGAGTCCAAACAACCAGGTGCAGGAAAAGAAGTTACATGACAGCGAATGACGACGTCTTCGCAGCCGAACTCTCGATGCCACGGTAAAAGAGGAAAGATTTTGCGTCAGCTCGCTTTAGGAGTCGAGTTACGGTGATGGAATAAGAGATTATTAAATAACACACGCCACGTATGGGGCAGTCGGTATGCTCGCGTCTCGTGATAATCCTAATAAAGCCTCGCGAGGCAGCAGGCTGTCTGACTGCATTATTGTCTATACTACTCATTTGCAACAGCTAAATCGGCCGCTGATCGACGTCTACCATCCAGTGTCGCCACCAGCCTAATTTGCATCTAACTTGTCACACTGTCGGATCACTGACGTCCATAATCTACCGTCCTGGCAAATCGTCGGATCGATATCAGTCTTTCACAATGCGGCGCCCTGATCGTCCGTAGGCCGGCGAACTGTATCGCTTCTTGCCTGGCAGACGGCGTCTCTTCCTACCGAACGAGATCTATAGTTCTCTTGTAGTTATGTAATTACGTTATCAGAGACTGTTAACATTTCCGTAAATGAAATGTGCTGCTTTATAAACGTGTATACCTCGAACGGCGCATTCGTGCTCCATTCCTAGCCGATACATACATATGTGGCCAGCCGAAAGCCAGCGACGCGCACAGTAGGGATTTTCAATAATAGCCAAATTTATGGGGGATCGAAAAGACCTCGTTTATAGTGGAGCTTTTAGCATTAGAGGTAGTGCGGCAGGGACTTGCGACGAAATGCGACCGGCGGTAGACTCTTCTATTATCGTTTTTGCAAATCGTCCTCGCCGACATTTGAAAATGTCATAGCGTTGTGCCGACTGGTCAGACTCGTCACGCAAAGCCGATCGATTTTTAGCTCATTTTTCGTGTCAATCAAAGACGAAAACGTCGCACCACGTGTTTGTCACTTTCGACAATCAGCCGGGCTCATTACCCAGTCGAACAGCGACGATTGGAAATTGCGGAGAAACGAGGTAATTCCGGCGATTGAGGGGATTCGAGGGTTCGAATTAAAAATGCACGCGTATTTGCATCCGCTAATGAGTCCACGAAAGAAAAGCGGTTGGCTGAAGTTTTCGGTGGAGAAGGACGATCGCCCTAGAGAACAATTTTTATCCTAGCGAGCTGAGTCTCTTCGGGCCCGTGGCACATAAATTATCGTGCAGGCTCGTACGTATAATCTGTTTACAGGGCTAACTCTGCCTTGCGCTCGTAACGATGGACATTTTTAAAGCGTCTGGAGTCCGCCCCTTTGTCTCTCTCGTCCCCAACTCGTTTCCTGTGTCCCAGTCAGTAACGACGAGGCATTTCAGCGAAACGAACGACAAAGTAGATGATTCATAACCCAGTGACGGTTCTGCGCTGAGACGGGGCGTGCAGACGGAAAGAAGGGGAAAAAAAGCAGAAGCGCAGGAGGAGCATCCAACGATTCAGTGACTTTCGCGACGTACCTATAAATTATTAGAAAGTCTGAAGTTCGAAGGGAAGGAGAATGGGCTTCGAGAGGAGAAAATAGCCGGGAATCGAGGGGCAGGAGAGACCCGCACATTTATAAAGCAGCCGCTAAATAAGAACAGAAAAGCTTTCTTAGCGGTTCGACCCAATTTCAGCCCTCTTCGCGCGGCTGACAAAGGTTTCGCGCTGGCATTTGCAAATCGCGGCGGGACCTAAGAATTTTCAGACATCAACGTCAGCGTTCGTTTTCCCCACTCGCGTCTTGTTAATATCGCTCCCAACCCCCCTGCTCCTCATTAATCGCAAAGATGTCAGCGGCGCTTGATAATTGGCGATGAGTATCGGTTTTCCAGTATCCGAGACGTTTAACGCTGTCCCCGATTCCCGAAGGGGTGTGAAATCGGTCGAAACGTCAGCGGTCGTCTCACACTCCCCATTTGACGGTGCTCATTTTCATGCCTCATAGATTTCCTTGTTGCTCCGCTCGGCGCTCTCGTTAATCGAATCCCTCGACAGTCACCCATCGTGCCGTTCGACGTTCGGACTATCGGAAGCGGAGCTCCGCCAAGAGACAAATGACGGCGTAAGCGGCGGAAGTTTGCGCGTTTCATTGAGCGCGCAGGACATGCGGCGAACTGTTGTTTACATCGGGGAGCAGTCTGCGAGCGGAAGACGGATTTATCGCTGCGAACTCGCTCGTAAACAGGCCATCCGACTTCTGCACGCACACATCTGGCGTGCGGTCTGAGAGGCCGCGCGAATCGAACGGTTGCAGCGATCATTCTTTACGGCCACTAAGAAAGACGTTTAAGTATTTCGAAACATGATTGTACGTGGCTGCTGGCTGACGCGACGCGGGAAAGTAGGTCAGCGGCAACTCGAATACGTTTGACAATGAGGAGGAGTGCATGCGAACGGGCCGACGCCGCGGAAAGTTGACAAACCTCCGGAGAACGACCAGCAGCGTCACTGCAGACTGAACGGTCAGCGAAGAAATTAATCGATGAGGATGGCGAACGGCGCGACGTTAATCGGGGAATATGAAATATTTGTTGCGGCCCGGGCCTCGCCGACTGTCGGCGTTCGCGCCAAAGGCAAATACTAATGGCCGGGAAGTCGGGAGAGTGCGCCATACGGTCCCCGAGCCCTTAATTTTCGCAGCGCTCCCACGACATTTACGAAACGATTATCGATCACCATCGAAAGCCGCTGGTATGGATTAGTTTGGAACTCGAATCAATTATACCTCACGACCAGGAGGAGGCGGCGAACTTGGACGTTGTCAGAGGTGGAGGCAGCTAGAGCTTCGCGTAGTGACGCGGCCCGCGAGCACTACCAGCAGCATCGGTATACCAAATCTAATTAGTAATGCCGATTTAGCAAACCCTAATTGCGCGCCAACATATCAGCCGCAATTTATGCGATGGCTGCGTTATGAATCACTTCCGCGGCCATGTTTTCGTTGGCCGTGTACGAGCCGGCCGGCCCTCGGGCCCGATTTGATATTAATTTCCATACTTATTATGCGAGTCGCCTTCTATATGTCTGGATATATGTATAACGCACATAACCGGTGAGCAGTCTATGTAGAGACATCGAACTATGAGCCCTACTACCTGCCCCCGTCGAATTCAATCGAACCGTGTCCCTCAAATGTCAACCGTATCACCGGCCTTTCTCGTGTTGTGCGAATTAATTCCTCCAGGCCATTTGCGCGGGACGAATGTATTCAAGCCTTCCCCGACAAGAATCTGCGTCGACGAGGCGACCGTAGTCGAGGACCCGTTAATGTGCACGCCGTTTTGTTTATTCCAGGTGTGCGATGTAGAAAACTATCTTTTATTTTTTCACCGACAAATACCCGTATACCGTGTGAAAGAGGTGACCATTTTGTTTTTCTCTTCCCAACCAACTATTCGCGAGCCAGCGGCCAATCTCCGCTGCAACGTAAAAACTCGTTAACGAAATCTTTCCGGACAATAGAAGAGTATCGAGAGGGTATCGGTTCGTCACCGTGCGATTTACAGCCCGCTCTCATTAACGGTCGAATGCTTTAACGAGGCATCTGAATACGTCCATATCGGTCAGCTTAAATACGACGATAATGGTCATTAATTATTTGGCCATTAATTGTGACGAGAGTCGGACTGACAGCTGTTCTTGGGGACCGGCAGTGGCCATTGTAACGGCAATTATTGTTGAACGGTCGCGGCGATAGAATGAATATGGGCACGGCTGATGATACGAATTATTTCGCCACTATACTTTGCTTGATCGCCGAAGCACTCACTCAATTTCAAATGGCGGAGAGTGTTGCAGGTAGCCAATAACGTCGAATCACTGGTAGCATTACCGTTACATCGGTCTATCGGCTTTACCGACCCGCTGTACAAACCCTCTAATCGTTCTCGCAAATTCTCTCACCCAATCATTCCATTACAGATACCAAAATCGTCCGACTAACGAATCGTCCCATTGTTCAACGTTCCATTCCAGGCTCTTGACTTTTTTCCCCGTCGCGCTCGGAAGCGGGGAAAATTGACACGTGTCATAAAGCAGTGTTCACACTTTCCCGGCGCGGACTCGATCTCCGGCGAACGGGCTCGCCGAGAAAAATATTCAGCGGGGTTCGGGTCTTGCAAATTGAACCGAGAATATTCTGCCGGCGTTCCCCGTGTCGCTTTCCATGACGACGACAACGCCCGAGCGTTGCGGCTACGCCCAATCGCGGAACTTCCACTTCCACTCGAAGCCGAAAACCCTCGAAATTTCAGATAATTGGAAAGTTCGGCGCAGGCGACGGGCGAAAACTTCTTCTCTTGCGATTCAATTCCCCGGCTCCTCTTCGCAGTTGTCGGGCTCGACGGGCTTTCAAGTATTCGCGTGAGCATCGTTCAAACTTAAGGACGCCGAGCGCAGAGGTAGAAACAAGAATTTCCTCGTTTACACGTCGCTCACGTGTGGCTACCGTGGAACGAGGACGAGGGCGAGGGCAGCCAGTACTTTTTCATTTGCCATTGATCTGCGCTGCTCGCGCGCGCGACACTGGCAACGAAGAATTATTGCTGCGATCTGAAAGAAATTTTTTGAAATGGCTAACGATGACGAAAGGGCTTGCGGGGTGGCCGACGGTCGTCGATCGACACGAGCTCTACAGAGGGCAGCCTCTGTCGGTCCAGTCGGAGCAGGAGAACGATTTCATTTTCATCGGCTGCAGCGAAGCGCGAAGGTGACGATCCGGACAATGTCGTCGCAGAATAATCACGGGGATAATTAACTGCGACCCGAGCGGGCGAAAGAGTTGAGATGTCGGACCCAGCGATGATTACGTATCAATAGAAACCTATTTCAATCGGCGACCGAAGGATGGGCAGGCAGTCGAGAGGGAAAAACTCAATGGGAAAGACGGAGAATGAGAGCCCAGCGCTCATTTGCATATAAAACGGGGGCGTCTTCTTGACATTGATATATCCCTGTCTATATCGTAGTTAAGATCGGCTTTATTTATAGCTCGACTCCGTGCACGGCCGCTGCCGTGCGTACAAGAAATGGCAAAGGAAAGGGAGAGTGAGAGAAGGAACGATTCTAATTTAAACTCTAAAGACTTATTTCAATGCAAAACCGCGCTCGTTTCGCCGAGCGTCGTAATAACTTCTTAGCAAGTTGTGCCATTATTTGAAAACCAGGAAAATTCATTCGTGCATCGATAAATGCGGCGAGTCAAGCACTTCGCGCGCCCAAACAGCGGGAAGAGAACGAAACGCTGTCCCGCTGTTTACTTATTCAGTCGGCGCTGCATAAGGGTGTTCACCTGGCCACACATACGTTCGCTACTACTCGAGCACAATTCTTCAGCCGATTCACTACGTTCGAAGAAAATCCCTTCTGAAAGTGGAGAGAATGGGCGCCCGAGGAGTACGCTTTATTACTGACAAGAGAGTTCCGTTGAATCAACCATTACCGTTCATTCACCGCTTATGAGAGGATACCTCGTCTGCATGGAGTGTAGCGCCAGGCTTTTAGTATCGCCGGATGTCGTGATGAATTGGCGTTGGAAGCCCATTGACTACTTACTGCGACCGTTCTAAACAAGCTCGATCCACTCGCTTGATCATACCTTCTCCTTTATCAGCGCCCCCCCAGTGTCTCAGACGTCGTCGTCCATTCACCGTGTACATACAGGCAAAATGCTCTTCCGCTACCACAGGAAACGTATCAAACGAACTTTATCACTGTCAGATCACGCGATGAATGCCAGCTGCCCATTATTCGTTAATCGGAGAAAGAGACAGGACAGTCTTGCGACTTCCAGCATCATGTTTCAATCGACGATGGCACAGTGTTTGGCGAATTAGAGTCCTTCGAATGTCGCGGTGAGGTAAATGCGAGAATGCAGCGGCTGCTGAAACAGAAGCGTATACTTCGCCCCTGCGTATACCGAACTCGTCGACGTGCCAGGCTTCTTTTCACACTCACGTCACGCTTGTCCGGTAAAGGAGAAAGTACGGTCCTTTGCACCGCGGGTTGTTATGAGGATGGCATTTAAATGTTCCCCGCGCACGGCTCTTTCTTCGCTTGCGGAAACTTAGTTTATAAACTGCAACGCGATTAACTCGCACTATCAACGCGACCAAAGCTTTCCCCGGAAGCTCCGAAAGTATGCCGGACGGAAAACGAGGAACAACGGCAACTTCTCCGCTCTAATACACACTCAACTACGTCCCGGCGCATCCTGCCCGACGCCTTACCATCTTCCGGATTTCTATCCTCGCTGATGGCGAGTTCAGGGGAGGGGGATGGGGGGGGGGGGGAGGCACCAACGCCGGCACCTCACTGCAACTTCGTAATTGGCCGAGAATGGAACCCGGGGCACGCAGATTCTTCCGGCGAAAATGTTAGCGAATGCGGGACAGCGCCAACACACCGAGCCCGCCAGCTCTACATAGAATCCAATAATCATTAGCCCTACACGGTTAATTAGCGCTTTCAGCCGAGTTTTTCCTTGATGAGAAAGTAAAAGTTGCACTCGCCCGGCCGGAAGTTGCAGAGATTTTTATCTTCGGCCCTCTTTCTCTTATTCTACTTTGGAATTCGCAACTTTCGTTCGAAAGACGGGGCAGATCGAGACCGAGGCGAAGAAGACGTTAACGGTTCGTCTTGTTAACACGAAAGCCAGTTAATTATTTATGAAGTGGCGGTCTACAATTCTCGTAATCTTATGCTCGTACGCAAGGGGTGAGATGCGAAAGAACTACCTTGTCCGGTAAGTTTATCAAGAACTCTTCGGCAAGACTTGAAAACTCTCGCAATGTTCTGTCCGTCTGCTAAGAGTCAGGGAACTCCGGGGGAGGTCTCGAAGTCACTGATCACGCAAACTTTCCACTTCTTTCCCTTTTCCCGAGCGAAGATTCTCCAACTGCAATTAGCGCTCCCCTTGACGCTTGGCATAATTTGTAACAGTCACCGATCTTCAATGTTCTCCCGTCGGCTAGTACTCTCGAACGGCAAAAATTGCCGCGAACGAAAATAATACCGCTGCCCAAGCCGATTCATCAAACTCGGAGCTAAAGTTGGGAATGATTTCGGTACAAATTTCACGAGCCACGTGGGCCAAGGTGCGGCCGTATAGAATTGCGTATAACTTGAAGCGGGGTCCCTCTTTCATTCGCAGCAGCGTACAATAGCCCGCGCACGAAGGAGCCGCGAAAAGTTATTCATTTTTCATGCCACACCCGTCCGATATATCAACCCCTGCACGGCGCGGCGCGGCGCGGCGCGACGAAGTTTCCCTGCAACTTTGCCACGGACTCGAAGCAAACTTTGGCCTGCAAATTCTTCAGACGAAAGCGCCGAATGAGACTGGAATTGTAGAGATCGCCGAGACTCTTCGATCCTCGATGCAAACCCGCCTCCCACTGGGTCAACACTAAACAGTTCCACGGGGACCACTCGACGTTTCGATAAAATCGTACCAGACACAGTTCCGTTAAGTCGTCGCTCTCCGACAGCCCCGATTTGCCGTGCCAAATTTCATTGACAAGCTTGTAAATTATTTTAGGTCCCACGACAAAGGCCAGACTTCCTATTGAGCCCGCCCTTGCCTCGGCGTGTCGAATTTCCCTGAGCATCCTCTCGTAGGGCTCGTAAATAATACGCGGTTCCCTCGCCACTTTCAGGAACTGGCAATAATTACACGTAGACGGAGCGTTCCCGTCGCGCGAAAACTTCTCCGCGGGCAGCACTTTATTACAGGTTCTGCAGAGCTTGGCGGCCGTCTTCGACTCTCCGATCAATCGCGGATCCCGTCCGAGATCGTTTTGCAAGGAATTCCTCGCCAATCTGAGATACACCAGGTTCAATCGATTTCTCAGCCAATTTAAGCGGCTCGGGCCTACGCCTCGCGATAACAGATCCACCTCCTGGTCGATCAGGCAGATCAGATCGTCGGCGTCGGTGCACGTGTGCAATCTCACCGTGTCCCTTAATCCGATTAGAAGATCGACCCGTTTCTCGATAGGCAGATCCTGGCACAGTAAGTCGTATACGCGCCTGTGCTCGGCAGCCCGGCGCACGCGAATCGTCTCGACGACGATTGGCTGCTCGCGACTGTCCCTCCAAAATTCGCTTCTCGACAGAACGTCGAGGAAGTTCCGTTTCTTTAACTCCTTGCGCCGCAGCTTCGCCGCGCTTTTCACCGAGTCGATCGTCCGCAGGATCTCGATTTCCTTAGACAGGATGAGGCTGCCAACGGCGAGGCTCGAGGAATTGAAGAGCGTCTTCTTGGCCCTCTCGCTCTCAATGATGCGCCAACGATCCAGAAGATTGTACAGCAGCTCGAAGTCCGCCCTCGTTTGCGGTAACTCGACGTTCAGTATCACAAAGTCTGTACTGTGTTGGGGCAGCGGCGATTTCAACGCAACTTCGTTTCCCTTATCTTCTTCGACTGCCGCGGAGCCGGTGTTATTTTTGGCGCCCGGAGACGGCACGGGTGTTTGTCAGGCGAGTACTCTCGCGCGATAAGACCTGTGGACAATTTTTCGGGTGAATAACCCGATGCCGGTAAACGGTTCCGCCGGCGGTGTTTTTCGTAATAGAATCTTTCGATCGCTTCAGGCTAACAATTTTACAACGTGCTCGCTTTCGAATAAGATTCCAAAAAGAAGTACCGTATAATCTCAGTCTTGTCAGTGAAACAATCACACTTTGGTCAGACATTGCGCGCGTGCCAATGAGAACTCTTTACCCGCATGACCAACCTATAAAATCTTTGTATCCTTGCTGCGCTCTCGTCCATCCTCTTCAGCTCTAATTCCGCATTCCGCTCGACGGAGTCTCGTCCCCGGAAAACACCGCTCGTCACGACTTTGTCGCGCAGATCGAGGACGAAGTGGCCAGCCTGAACAGCCTCATCTCTCTCGACATCGGTCGCCACGTCCACTCGCGGCACCGTTTGTGTGATCACGTTCCGCTTGGCACGTCGACGAACCTTCCCTTGAGTCTGCGTGCACGCATTGCGATATTCCAGACCGGTTAGCCTGTTCCTCCATCCACCCAGGAACAGCCTCGTCCTCGGGCCACGATCTTCTATCTCCACAACGACGACCATGACGAGTTTGAATGTCCCACAGGGCACGACCTATAGTTAGATAATGCAGAGAAAGAAGGAGAGAGAAAAAATAGATAGCGTCGGAACGGAGGAGTGGTAGACGGTGGGAAAAAAAAAGAACAACACTCTGCGGACTGCAGCAAGTGCGTTCAGAGAGCGCGGAAGGATAACTGCCTGCTGGATAACGGTAATGCGGGCAATAAACGAAATTACTATTCCTCGTTTTAAGGGATCTGACAGCGTTCTAGTGCGGGTGGAAACGGCGCTGAGTGCCGTTCCGCAATTTCAAGCAGACTTTGGAATCAGCCCTGGAGGCGAGTCGAAGTAGGGAGGGAGGATGGTAAACGAGAGAGAGAGAGAGAGAGAGAAAGGGGGAGGCGAATGTCTGAATTTCCGTCACGATCGAGGGCGGAAGTTATCACGGGTCATTGCAGTTATTTTGCGCTGAAAATTGCGATACCCCGAGAGCGGCACCGACCGCCCCGTTATTTTTCCATGCATATTTCGTCGACGCCCTTCGAGCGAAAAACACCGCGGCGCTTTCTCGCCGATGATATTTCGTATTCTCGATGCGGCCGACAAAGTTGAGCCGATAAAAAATGGAAAAAAGGGAACGTGTTAAAATAGTGAGAAAAAAAGAGAACGTGTCTCCCGCTCTGACCCCGGCCCCGTCGTGCTTTCGGATGAAATCGACGTCGACGCGACGCGACGCCGCGTTATGACGCTGCCGACAGGAGGCGAGCGGTCGTAATATTCCGGAGGCCGAGTTAGGGCTCGCTTTCGATCGGTCGGTATTGTCTCTCGTTACGCGAACGTTACACGCCCGGAGAGCCGACATCTGGAAGAATGGCGAGTTTCGCCATTCGGGATTTTACGGGCGCCGGAGGTGCACGTAATTCTGGCTCCCGTGTATGGCGCGAGGTACGATGGGAGGCCGGCCGGCAGCGATTGCAGTCCGTGCCTGTAAAGCAGCCCCTCTTTGCGTACTGCAGAGGCCAGTGCATTAAATGCACCGCGGTCGCCTACCCCGTTTGTACCGGCATTTCCCACAGACGAGGAAATACGCGGTGCGTGCTGCCGACGTGCATGCATGTAACACACGCGCAATTAGTATCCGGATTCGAACGAATCGGCGTGGCCTCGGCCTGGCGTCAGTTCAAGGCACGGACTTAAAGTGCGACAGACCTGCTAACAAAGGTAGCTTTGCATAAAGGGCTGCTGCCTGAACGGACATGTAAAATAAAGACCCTGAAAGCCTCTGGTCTTCAATGAAATATGTATTCACGCCATTATAGTGCGGCAGAATTATACACGGTGTACAGATCGTCAAAGTACGCAACGAGATAGTCCATTGTGATAAACGGGCGACGACAAAAACGAATTGTCCCGCGGGAGCGTGTCACGACGAAGGATCCGGCGGCAAATTTAATCTGGTGACTCGTCCTTTCCGGCTGCACAACGGGGACAATGAGGCTCGCGAAAGCTGCGGAATCGGGCGGCGGGAGGGGCGAGGGGGTGGGGTCTGAACAGGTAGACACCACTCGGGGAAGTTGGGCCGAACAATGCGCGCGAACAGGTGCACGGCTGGTCGCGAACAATAATTATGAGGGATGTTAATTTTCCTAACTCGAAAGGAGCCGCTCTTTTGCGGGGGCGCGCACTTGACATCCGTGAGCGGAGGACCGCGCGTGCAGATGGTAGCTAACAAAGCCCACCCTCGGGAGTGCTTTCCACGGTGAAGCGCGTGCGGCATAACACTTTTCGCGTATTATAAATTATAGCGCGGGAGCCTGGGAAAGGTGAGAGAGTTGCCAAGAGACGGCACCGCGACAGGAACGGCGTTATTGCGGATCACATGAGCAAGTACATTGAAAGGTCTGTGAAGTGTGTGTCGATAGTTGTAAACTATTCCATTAATTCTGCCCCGAAATCGTTTGTAGGAGAATTATCAGCGAGTTGCCTGGAGAACGGTGAGAGGTGTCAGTGTATCCGTGTTTGTATGATCGTATCGATAATTGGAGAACCGGCGAAATAAGGACGTCGCGGATGTGGATATCCTTAAGGCCGCCCATTGCCACCGCCGCCGCCACCACCACCACCGCACCATCTCTCCGGCGTTTATTCAACGTAATTGAAAGCATGAATATTGATGCTCGTCGCGATTCGACGATGTCGCAATATTCAACGTCAGAGACGGCCGCCGGCCCTTCATACCTCGTTAAAGCGATTACACGGGCGACCATGGTTTTCGATACTTTTTGTACTCACTTGTCGGGGGAGGGTAGTTAAGGAGATCTTGTCACGTAACGGTGCTTAAGCCAAATAATGATCTTACGATAGCAGCGACGCTGTTCGACCGACATACTGCTCCCGGCTGCTGGCCGGAAATTCGTGAATTCTTTCCCGTAGTCGATCCGCAGAATTTCAATTTCAAATTAACACGACACTTTGGAACACGTCTTTGAATAGCAGCTGGAATCGAATCGCAGCGCTCGAAGGGAAAGCGAACGGAATCGGCGACAGTAGGACGACGAAACTGATAATGGAGAAGAGCAGCGCGAAAAGACTGGTTAAGCTAACAATACGAGCAACCGCGGTATGAGGGACTCGCGACGCGCGAAAGCTCGCTGCCTTACATTCGACGTTGCCAACGGCAACTCGTTTGATCGATGAACCGAAAGCTCCACCTGCTTTCTACATTTAACTTTATACATTGGCATATATCGAGCCATTCGAGCCACTCGATACTACTCGCGCCCCCCTTTTTGCGCTTCCCTCGCAACCGCATCGAAATATCCGACTGAATCTTACGAATCCTATTTATCACGAAACGGCATCTGGTAACGGACGGAGATGCGGGCTGTAAAAATGTTATAACTACCGTATACAATATCGGACCATTGAAATCGGAAGTTGGGGGACGGTAATTTATTGCAGCGTACGTAACGGCATTTACCGTGCGAGGCCGAGGACCACTATCCTCGGCAGCGATATCTGTATACGCGCACGCTCCTTATGTAAGAGTTCCGGCGGTGGCGGTGCTCTCGCCGGCAATATCACCAGAGAGTCGCTACACGGCACAGCACACACGAACGCTATAAAGCCCTTTCGCCCATTCCTCTAAGGCCGAAGCGATACACGCACGCGGCGCAAAAGGATTCAAACATTTCTGCAGAAAAATGAAAACTATGAGTGCGGTATTGTGCCGTCTCGTTTTGCTCGTATAACGCGCCTGGCACGGTTGATCGTACGTTACAAAGCACTGTTTTCCAAAACGCAATCCACGTTCGTTAATACCACGCCAGCGAAGAGCCATCGTTCCCGGTAAAGCTTCCACTCTCAATGCTGACACAAAGAAAATGACGACCATTGAAAGGCGTAGAGTAGGGAAGTAGGTCCGGCAAGAAAATCTCTGACGCATCGGTGGAACGCGGAACTTTAATTGCGTATTTTCTTCTTGATTGAAAGTATCGATCGAGCCGTTCGTTCGGCGCGTTAGTCGAACACTTCTCATAATGGAAGTCGTACCGCCGCCCTTGTTTACTGCTGTATGCAGGTCGATCGCGCCGCCATCGCGGCTAGAGCTGGATTCCTAGCAGCGCAATTCCCGTCGTAATTAAAACGCATACCCTGATTTGACCGAGCATAATGCACTCGAGATGGGTACCGGCCGGAGTGGCCCTGATGCCGGTTACAATGCCAGAGAATTACTATTGACTGCGCTCAACGCGCACGCGGAATTGATATTTGAAGCGCACGTGTCTTCTCCAATGAGTTTTGAGCGGGGCTTTCGATGCAGAGCCGATGAAGGTTCCGATGCATCAGGCAACGTGCCAATGCCAATAGTATGGAAATGTAGGCACATCATGGCATTTCGTTACACTTTTATTCTGTCACGCAGCCCGATACCTAACTCTTCGTATTTCAAGAATTTGACCGAGGAGTCAGAGGCAATGGGTTGTAATTTTCCACGGTAAGTGGCCGCTCGTACTCGATTCTGTCTTGAGTCATGTAGAAGCGTGAAGATTCCCGGAAATTTGTTTCCATCGTGCCCAATCGTCTGGAACGGTACACAATATTGCCGAGATTCGCTATTGGAATATTTATACGTGCGAAAGAGCGATGCATACTCGAAGTAGCTTTTTGCGACTTGATGTGCCAGGAAGATCTTGTGCAGCAAGTGTTTCGAGTACACTGTCGAGTAGTCCTTGATACGACGGTGAATCTCGGCTTCCTCGTCCGTGAGAACTATACAATTCCAAGGCGACCACTCCTCGTCCTGCAGATACCTAATTATCCGCAGATCGAAGAGATCCGTGTTCTCGCTGACGATCGATCGGCCACGCCAGATCGTATTGACAAGATGATAAATGTCCTCTCGCTGCATCATGAAAGCCAGAGCTGAATTGCAGTTCCGACGCCTCTCCTCAGCTCGTACGCAATTTAGCAGGTATAAATAAGGATCGTAGTTTATTTGACCCAAACTTTGCTCGTATACAGATATACAGCCTGAAATTCATTGTAGTATCAAGTTATGTTTGAAGCCTGGTGCTTCTCAATATATTATTTTCATCGTTAGATTTTTCTGTTACTAACTAATGCAGCGCAAAACTCTTTTCATTCTGCTATGAGCACTGAATCTACTATACGGGAGTAGTTTCAAACACCCTCGACATAATAACGTCTTCCGTTCCATCGGTTCTCGAAGATTTTCACAGTCCGAACTTCTTCGTAACTCTTTCTCATTATCGCAGGAACAATTTCCGAAAGTGCTGACGAAGGTTAGATAAGCACCTGTCAGAGAAAACTAGATTTACTCGAAAGGAAACGTGAGTTTGTCCGCAGATCGTACACAGAATTCTTTCTCGGAGACAATCCAGATTCAAGTCCTCCATTCCCCTGGATAAGAGCATAATCTCCTGATCGAGTAAGGCGATTAAATCGAACGCATCGACACAAATATGAACTTCAAGAGATTTCTTGAGCATGATCAAGAATTCCATTCTTTCCTCCGTCGTGACATCGTCGTCGGACAAAGAATCGTAGATGCTCTTCAACTCCCGTGCCTTTTGTGTCTTCATCGTGACCATCTCCACCAGTTTTCCCTTATATCCGTGCCATCGCACGGGCTTGACATTCTCCGTTATGAACTTCACTTGCTTCTTTTTCCTGTAAGGCTCCCTGATTGCCCGCTTTCGTTGGTCAATGACATTGAACATTTCGACGGTCTTCAAAAGAGTCACAAGATCTTCGGCTCGCTGAGCAGCTCTAAAGAATCTCGACTTTGTTCTTCTTCGTCGATCCGCGTGCCACTGGCCGATCAAACTGTAGAGCATGTCAAAGTCGTTCCTGGTTCGAGGATACGTCTTGCGAACGATATCTCGTTTGTACCGATCTCTAGAATCAAACGCAATCAACGCTTTACGGTGATAGAACATAAAACTAGCTCGTGATTTAGTATCAACCGATTCGTTTGTTGCACCTATACATGATAGCCTTCTCCTTCTCCCGCTTTGCGCAGTTCTCCACTATCAGCCGATATTCCTGAGCACACTCGCTCATGTACTTAAGCAGTCGGTATACTCGATAGTTTCTCTGGATGATCCGCGCGTTGCCGTCGTAATCGAGACGCAACTGCTCTTCGTCGTATGACTCGTAAGGCTGGGCGGTCATGTATTTGTCGGTGCGAGTTGGAATGAAGTAATCGGGCCTACATTTCAGAGTACAATCACTACCTGTCGTGGACAAATACTCACAACGTTTTCGTCGATTGTGGCGTGACGTGTGACACAGTTCTTAATTTCTGAAAAATGTAGTGTGTACCGTGACATTTGCGTGGCGACGTGCCGAGGTGCCTGCATAATTTTGTCCTTCATCTCCACAGACTGTATCTCTCGCGAGCATTTTTCGTCCCATGGCAGTCGTTCCGGACGAGGCCCGGTTTGCGAGGCTGCGTTTAAATATTCGGTCCCTGTGTCCTTGTGCCGCCATCCGCCGAGGTACGGTTTCGTGATCCTCTGGTCTTCCACCTCTGTCAGCACGACCATCTTGTCAGAAACCGCTTGGCTGCCAAACGCAACAACTGTCATGCATCAAAGTATTCTCCTTAAGAATTTATTGTTTTCCGACTCTCTGTCGTATCATGTCTAACTTTCCCAAACATACTTATTTGTTTGTTGAAGCTGAAGTTGGTAAAGGAAGGCCGTCGATAATCGATGGCTGTCAAAATGAATACCATAACTTGATCAGAATTTGTCATTTTGATCACCACGAAATTCGACGAGTGTCTTATGTACTAGATCGTAACTGCAAGTACGGCCCCTCGTGACACTTTTGTCAATTAATTTAGTATCATTTCCCACCGTAGGTAGCACTGGAGTCTTATACCGCAGACGGCTGGTAACTCTAACACTCACCGACGAGATATTCCTAAAGACTGCCAGCCTTATGGGACTTTGTGTCTCCAGCAAAATTCGCTGTTCTCGGGCGCCCTCTAGAATATATTGCGGCCAGAGTAAGAAACTGATGTCGAATCACTACCGTACTGAACTATTATCATGAGATGTCACCTGTGTGTGGGCAAGTGAAGCTCTCTTTACAGACGATTTCAAGTGGAATTTTAAGTTTCAAAATAATAGAAGCAAAATTACTATTAACGGCAGAAAAGGGTGTACGAAACATAAAATGAAAGATAAAAAGTTCACTAAAATTTTAATAAATGTTCAACTATTCAACGTTAACCGTAAAAATATATGTACAACATTGGACGCGGAAATTTTGATATACAAACCTGACCATGTCTTGTTGGTCTGAATTTGGAATATATATTATTGTATGTTGAAATGAAGTTCACGTATAGTTTCAATGCAATTTGCTCATTTGTTCCACCATTTGAAGCTGTGTGACATACATGAAATTGACAATTGGAGAACAGGTGCCCGGAAAAATCTGCCGTATAGGTCATGATCGCTATAGGTGAGATTGAAAATAAGTAAGGCTGCCGTTACAATGGTCGCGGTTTTGGTCGATCTTCTGTAGTCCGAAACAATTTGTCAGTAGTGGCACTCAGCTACATCGACAAATACGTCGCATAGAAACAACGGTATCGCTGCGAGGTTGGGTAGGAGTGTAGGACTAAGACTTGCAGATTGGAGAGTGAAGTTGAGCTAGTCAAGTATAGTTTCTAAGCGTTTATTTCATGCGGGTGTGCTGCCGTGTTTAACTCATTGTCAGTCTATCTCGGCAACTGTGAGTGGAACACAACGAATTTGGTAAAGAATGTTTAAAATGTTCAGCTTAAAACAATGCAAAATGTTCTTCGTATATTCGAACAGATCTTGTCGAGAGCTTCAAAGCGATGCCATGCACGGTTGTGTTCTATTGACCGTTTCCGAGACAAGCCAAGATAAACGAAGTCAAACGTGACCGCACACCCATAAATATTGCACCGTTTCCCCGGGCAGTCGATATTTTCCGCAATACACTAATCGATTCGTACGCTTCCATTGGTCTATTTAAACAAGTTGTTCGTTTTGTTGCAAAACATGCAGCCGCGTACCAATTTGAACTCGAATGCACATGAGGGCAGCCCGAGGCCGCATAAAAAGTTGATCCGAGGTACAACAAACTGTTTTGATATATTAAACAGATATTGCAAAGTAGCGAAAGAAATTGATGTTATTTTTAAATCACGTGCTAATTACTCTTTAATTATGTATGCATCTGTGAAGTATCGATTACAAAGGTGAGGGTGAAATAAAATTTTAAAATAAAATCTTATTACGTTTGAAGCAGTTACACAATGGGTAATGTCAACGTTCTATGTTTGCCTATTACCTACGGTACTAGCTCCAATTACCGACGCCAACCGACGCCGCCAAGAGACCTCAGCGCCCCCTCAGACCCCATCCAGCCCCCATTTGCGGGCCGCTGTTTAACACAGGCGCTGGCAGTCT
This sequence comes from Priocnemis perturbator, assembly GCA_963942575.1. Classification (NCBI taxonomy): domain Eukaryota; kingdom Metazoa; phylum Arthropoda; class Insecta; order Hymenoptera; family Pompilidae; genus Priocnemis; species Priocnemis perturbator. The sequence goes on along the minus strand of OZ012649.1, from coordinate 8,197,013 downwards.
TTAAGAATATCTCGTCGGTGTAACACTCCAAAATGGCGGGTCTATCTTATCTACTACCTCGTCTATGGTCTCTTTGTCAGACTGGTAAGCAACCCCTTGGATAACTCGATTGAAAGCAGTCCCGCCGGACAATGCACCCTACGCCATCTAACAGTACGGTTGAACGCTAACTTAATACAGTAAACAAGGTAATGCTTCTTCTGGTAAACGCAACAACCGGATAACATCTTTTTCAACCATCAGTTAGATATAATCATTCACACAATATCTAATCGTTTTCTATCAAAATTACTAACTGCGCAATGGAACATGTTTTTCCACATATCGAACAAATAGAAATTACCGTCATTGCACGATGAAGCTTATAATATCACCAACATACAGTTTTCGTTAATTTCAGACATTTGCGGGTAGAAAGTAGGCGAATTACGCAAGTTGGGGGATATCAGCGATGGAATGGAAAATCCTTATGGTTTAGAGAGTGGTCGGTAGATGTCGCGGCAATCGCATGGCGGCTGCTCAAACACCTGACGATCTCGTAGCAGTGCGGCATGGGCTGGTGCGGCAGGCGCACACTTCTTTCAAAACAGGTAGCACGCGCCACGACGAACTGTTTATTCGCGCGCAAAAACAACACTCGCGACGAACGCGACGTAATTTCGGATTCGGTGAGTAAACTTCGACGGTGTTACGAGGACCGACCGAGGACTCCGTATTCGCGTGCCATTCGATCGCGGTGCTATTATGACAACGCGGTTAAACGTGACAATTTGTTCATTTTAACGTTTTCGATTGATTCAACGAACAGTGCATATGCGACAAAAGTGTGTGAACGATAGCGTTAACGTTTGCCGAGTCGTTGACCCTCGTCACTTGGAACTGAGGATTTTTGCAAAGAGGTTAACGATGCTCGAGCAGGAACCGCCAGCCGCGTGTTCAGTTTGAAATTGTCTTCCATGGTGGACGGGACGATTCAGGAGTTGGACATCAGTTTTAATTCTTCCATGAGACACATCGACGATTTACTAAGCGTAGCCACCGTCTAGTACGCTTTCCATGCGATTCGCCAACACATCCGCGACGCATCGCCAGCGTCGTTCACGCACGTTCGAGAATTCTTGGATTTAACGAGACGACCAGTGCGAAGTCGCACGGCAACGTTCGGGAAGAAAGATGTGAACGCGCGGCGGATTTATTGCGGGGATTATCGGGGGTGCTTTTTGCCGCAAGATGACGGCCAATCGGTCGGCGATGGTGGCAATGGCAGTGTCGCTAGTCACCTCTGTGTTCGTGCTGATCCACGCTAAGGATGTGACGACACTGGAGTACGACGACCTTCTTCCGGTCAGCGGCAAGTTGGCTCAGGAGCGAGTGGACACAGGTGAGTCGGCTTCATGTCATTCTCGAATAATATAGAATTACGTTCGCATTTCGCATTATATACTCTCACGTATGTATACTTTGCACGGCAATACGCTGCTTGCCATTAAGGGCGTGAATTTTTTTTATTCATTTTCGTTCCAAGCTGCTTTCATGCAAGCTTATTCTCGTCGGTTGTCCGCAACGTTATTGTGCCGGCGAGAATTTGCCTCACGGCGTATTTAATGAGATCATACGGGAGACGCCAGTTAAAGTGTGATTGGTTTTATACGTGCCAATATTTGCATCGCGTTGCGTGACATTCTTGGTAGAATAATTGGAAGTATTACTCAGTATCCTATGTGCAACGTAGAATGTTGATTACTCCCCTTGGCGCGGTATTCGTATTTTTGCGAGGCCTGAAAAAGTAAATTCCACCGTATAAAAAATTATAGTACAGCAGGAGTTTGCCAGGCCAGGAATTATGCGCTAATCTCGTAGACTCGACTGTTAAGTTCAACCCAAGTAGTAATCGCTCTTAAAGGGGAAAGGAAGACCGAAAGGAGTTCTCTCAACTTTTCTCCCTCTCTTCTGCCCTTTCCTTCACCGCCGCTTCTGCCTCTCTCTTTCTCTCTTTGTGTTTCTCGCTCCATCACGTTGCCTCGAGCTTCTTCGTCTTCCATCCTTCGTCCTCGGCGTTGTCTTAACAGCCACATGACAGCTGCACTCTCTCAGAATCATTGTAACGACGGTGAATGCCTGAACTTTGTTGCTCCCAGCCGGTGTGCTGACGAAGAACGACCTTTGCTCCGTGAAAGTACAAGCGCCTAGGAAGGCCGTCCTTTTACGAAATATCTACTCAATGTACAATTGTTTTCCCGATAGTTCTTATGACCAGTGTGCCTACCGCGTGTAAATGACCGCAAATATCAGCGAACAGTAGATTTACTTAGAGTTACATTTAGGCTGAGTATACGGGTAAAGTCGCTCGTGATTGTCGGTTATTATCTTTAGCGTGTCTAACAGGTGTTGTAAGAGCGACGCGAGTGAGAGGTTTGCACATTTTGAAAGAAGGCTGTGTTTCGCCAGATTAACTGTATGAGTTTTCGCGAGCACTTGAAAAATTCGAGTCGCGTTCCGGGCTGCTACTGGTGCTGCGGGAACACGTCCATCACTCCGAAGGGATCGCTTAATTTGTATGCATTTAGAAAGGAGGAAGCGCTTTTCTATGCAAGCCGACAAGTACACGTCGTGCGGCAAGTGTTGATGAGCGGTCGAGGTCAGGCGTTGCTCCGTTAGGACGGATGAAAATTGCTCCGCGACGCCACACGCACTTTGACACTTTCTATTGGCAGCGCGCGAGGCATTAGAAATTATTCGGGAAAATTTTGCCAGGTCCTGGTCGTTAACATTTACGCGCGCACGGCTTGCGGCTGGCACAGTCAGCGGCTCTCGTGTATCGTTCCATACGGACTTTACGCTTAGAGAGGATCGCTCCTTGGAATAGTAAAGCCCGGGAAAGAATTCCCGTCCGCGTGCACATGTATCCGTGTGCGTGCGCTACCCACACCAGAGCCGCACGCGAACAGCGCCGCGGTCACGTTCGGTCGTGTTTCGTCTCGTTCTCCCTTTTCTTTTCCTTCCCCGTTCCACGAGCGCCGGTCCGCCTCGAAGTACATAGATCACCGCGCGGGCAAATATGTTTCCGCGAATCGATTCTACGTTACTTTACGACGTGCGACATTGCACGGCGCGCGGCTAATGCATATGCATGCGGCGATATAGAATGTACGTCTCCAGGGCTGTGTTCCGCCGCTGAATCCTTTCCGGCCTTGATAACGTGACTACACGTCCGCCGACGAATCCGACGCGTGCGATTTTTCGCACATGCGTCGTTCCCGGTCATCGTCTGGGCGACGCCAAATTTACGATTCTTCCCGGTCAACCGGTTCATTCGATAACGTCCAGCTCGAGCATTTTCCCTCTCGCTCTCTTCTCCCGTTTAATTAGCAGCGACATCAAGCCGCACGACGGCAGGTACTTTTGCAATTCACCCCGTGTCGAGTCAGGTGCGCTTCTGATTGGGCGTAATAATTGTCACGGTCAACGGGTGTTGCTTATGGCGCTCTGTGCGTTGCTACCAGTTACGTGGCTTAATGTGATGTTAGTGTTTCAAGTTTCCCCGCGTCCGAGTTTCCATTCAGCATCGCTCTTCGATCGCGTATGATTTAGCGAATATGCGTGTATATCATATTCATCGGCAGACGGAAGACACACCGGCTGGAATGAGTCTCGCCGCATGACGCGCGAGTTGGGTAGCTTCGTTTTACTTTCTCCCGGCATGTTAGCGCGTGGTCGCGCGCTCCGTATATTTACTCCGCGACGCAACAAATTATGCCTCGTTCGGAATTCGCGGCGCGAGCACATCGGCGACGTGCCGTAACCCTGAGCCGAGTAATTCGAAAAGGAAGACGAAGGTGAGTTACGCGTGGGCAGCGTGAATGGTAACAGGAGCGAGGCTGCGGCAATTAAAAAGGGACTGCGATAGCGAAACATCGATTACAGACCGTTCGTAGCATGCAAAGGTGAGCGCGCACGTAGGTCTCGTAACAAGTTGGGCATCTGCGATCCTCCTAAGACCGCATCTAAAAGATCGACGCTGTAAAGTCTTGTACACGATGACAGAAATGAGGAACAAGACCCAAGAAACAGCGAGTGGAATATAGGAAGAAATCAGTTATTGAGTTAGGCAATATAGGCATACAGTGTCAATTGTCTGCCTTACGAGTACTCGTTTTTCTATGACTACTGACTAAAATTAATTAAGTCCTTAATTTCTGTTGAAATTCTTCGTGTACAGCTTTTTCCTCCCTGTTCCAATTTTTATTATTTCGACCTGGTAGTCATTACTCTTCAAGACCCTATTCTGTAATAGCTTTAAGGGTCTGTCTTCCTCGCGGGACCCGAGGAGATAGCAGAAAAAGCGTTACGTGTATAAACGGAAGGGAGGAGGTGTTCGGTGGCGAGGGACGGCAAAGGAGGTAGGGGACCGTATGTGGGCCCATGCAGCGCGTACACATGTTTGAAACCGTGTGCACGGAGCACACAGTGCACGCCGTGTACGCTGGCACAGGTGAAACGGATGCTCTCGGTAAACGGAAAACGCTCTGGCCATTTTATACGAGTTATCCTACCCTCCGCATTTAATGTCAGCAAAAAACATGCGGTATAGTCGCATCTAAAGATATATGATCAAACGTGCACCATATTTAGTTAGACGTTGAATGCTACATGAAATAATAGTTTTTACACTTTGGACATCGTATTTTTTCACGTACGAGTACATTTTGACGAAAGTTCTGATGACGGATAAAAATGAATACTTTATTTAACAAATTGGCAAATTTGATTTTCTTCAAGCCAGGTTACCGATCGGCTATTCTCGTTCGTGCCATATATGGCACTGAGCACGCCAAAGGGTTAACACTCGCGCTTCTTTACACCGGTCCCTCGGACCTTGTATCATTATCCATCATTACGACATAAACGGCGATCGACGAGTGCTCGGGCCCGTTCAAACTGCCGTGCGAAATCCACCTCGTACTATCACGCTCCGGTTTTGCCTGGCACCCGCAACAAAGCTGACGTAAATGGCCGCGGGAAGACGGAGTAACGCTTTATTGTGTTGCACTTACGTCGCCTCGATCGTACAGGTAATCTGATACGCGACGTGACTGTACGCGAGGCGCGATCGTCGATCGGATTAGAAGCCAAAAACGATAACATTGTCGTGGTCGTGGCGCACGGTTACCTGCAGCACACTCCGCATCGGTCGCAGAAATAATACACGTCGAATATGTATCGGTTTTCCGAACCGCGCGAAAGTTTGCGCCGCACTTGTAACCCGATGACAGTTCTGCCTAAAAGGCGAAACAACGAGAGTCGAAGCGTAGTCTACTCGTTTTACAGCACTCTCCGTTAATGACCGGAATATCAAGTTGTAATTTCTACGGAGTCTCCGTTCCGCAGAACCCGCGGAGATCCGTACATACAGTCCCGCGTACGCGTGTATTCGCTCTGAACAGGTTCTCCGGGCAAGCACGGATGAAAAATCGCCGCAATACGGACGCGCGCGCGCGCGCCTTTCTCAGAAACCAAAAGGGTGATCGAGTCTCGCGAACTTGAAATCGAAACAGGCTCCTTCTCTCAATCTTTATCCTAGACTTTTTGCCAGTGTCTCGCGGCATCGACCGCCGTGCCGCGCCGCGTCGCGCCGGTTTCCTTTTTACAGCGGAATTTTCTTCCCGCGAGCGATGGTATCGAACGAACCTTGCCACGGCTCGCTCGCGCATTCTGAAATGACATCGAAGCCGGTGGGAAGGAAAAGGGCACGCCTCGACGGCGACGGCTCATAGCAACTGCCACGGCGTCCATTCATCAACGAGATCGCGCGTTCGCAAAAAGCGCCAACTTGTCTCGGCCAATTGCAACGAGCCGCTTTTACAATCCCGTCGAGGTCTACTCGTTTCAGATAACTCGCGTTTCGTGGTCGTTATAGGCATTGCGTGTGCATGAGTCGAGAGATGCGTTTGGCGAGAGCGAATGATTTGCGAGTGTGTTGACGGTGAACGTTCGCAGGTAAATGCGCGCGTACTCGCGTACGGCGTTCGAGCACGCAGAGACGGGTAAGTGCGAGGATACACTAATACGCGCCTCCGCGAATCTAGGCTCGAGTCGGCGCACCTTGCGCACGTAGATATACACCGCTCACGCTCACGCTCACGCACACGCCGCCGACGAGGCTTATTAACGCGGGATGCGCGTTTTATTAATAGTCGTAAAGCGTAACGGTTGCACCGTGCGGCGCAAGCGCGACTCGTCCCGTAATGAGGTATGTCTGCAAACGACGTTTCCTTCGCTCGCCGAGGAGCTCACTTCACTCGCATAGCTGCGCAGTAACGCTGACAATTAGAAAGTCCTATCCGTTTTCTTGGAGACCGGAGCCTAGGCGACCTGCCTAGACTGGTTGGGCCGCCTAAGGATCCGAGCGCCGAGTTTTCTCGCTCTCCGCGGACCTGGCAAACCTTTCTCAAGACAATCGTCCGATTTAATCGCCGCCACTTCATACTGCCCACTTTCCAAAGAGAGCGGAACTGTCCGAGCGCCGTACTTGTCGCGTAATTTGGCCGAATCGTCGTTGAAATTGAACATTCACCGGGATCGGAGCGATCGGCTGATTGGTTCAGCCGGCTGATCGACGTTCGGATAATTGATCCCCTACCGTATTACAGACGAAGAGCAGAATGAATTTGCCTGGGAATACACGGCGTCGAAAGCTCTCTATCATCGGATCCAATTTACGGAACACAGCGCAAGCGATTACATCGGTACACCGGTGTACGAGGCATTCTTCAAGCGAGGCCCTCGTTAGGACTGGGGGTCACGGGTTATGTCTATCACATTGTTGTTCGGACCGGTACATAGATGCAGATGATCGTATAGAAATAATACCAAACGCCGGGGATCGCGTCGAGATAAAGTCCAATAACCAAACAAAAGAAGCAGCCAGATTGTGAGGTAAAAGACGAGAATAGGGTGTGAACGAGAGAAAGGGAGAAAGAGGGCTTGTGAACGGGGCGAAGTTTCATGATAATCAATTAATCTTTCTCGCTTCATCGCTCAAGCTATCGGCCCTTTTGAAATAGCCGTAGGAACTAATGGTCGAACGACGTCGATCGAGACGAGAGGCGTTTCCGATGCACCGTGTAATCCGGACGAGAAACAAATTTGTCGGCGATCTATCATGTCAATAATTAACACAGACGTTTCCGACGAGTCTACCTTCGACATTGTTAACTGGCCATTTGTAGTGCGGATGCTCTCGCACGATCGGCCTCGCGTCGATACGTTGATCGAAAAATCGATCGAGGGAAACAGAGATAAAACTGAAATCGTATCTACGCAGTGCGCTGGGCGCACGGCGCTATGTATTCACGCGCGTAGTCTCGCAACGTGCGCCGTAGGGTAGTCCGCGCTCTTTTTTCACTGCAACGCAGACCTTTTCGGTGTAATAATCAAGACCGTTTACGACAGGACATGCGCGTGACTCTTTCCTCGCCGAGTTGTGCGCGCGCGCGACGCGGCGAATACAAAAAGAAAGTTAATTCGAATTCGGGACGACATCGTCTCTCATTCTTTTTACGACGTCGAATCCGAGGCGACAATATCCGGTCTCGGGATCTCTAGTCATTGGGCAAGGAAAGCAACGAGTTCCCGTCGAGCTGCGTAGATATCCGGACATTACGAATAAAATTCACTACGCTCCGTTGGTGGGCGAATTTCGTTGCCCGCGGCGCGACGCGGCGTCGGCGGCGGCGTCGGCGTCGGCGACCTCCATTATCTAGCTCTGTCTTCGCGTCCCATGCTCGCGCCTCGTGCTCTTTTATGTCTCACGTCGTTTTTTATTGGCGCAATAATCGAGGCCACTGGCAAGGGTACGGTTGCTTCGTTGATTTTCATCGGAACTAGGCACTCCCTCTCGCTGTTTCTCAGTAAATATTTATCATCGAATCGCGAGCTTCTATCTCTCCGCTCGTTCCCTCGTGCATCATCCCGTGCTCCACTTTGTACTGGATAGAATTATGCATCCCCGGAGAAAAATCAAGGTCATCCGCGAGGGAGAAGTCTCGCGTGCGGCCACTTTTTGCGAGCCGCCTGCCGGGAGAGGAGGAGAAGTGCAAGAAGAAACTCAATTCACACAATTCACCGACGATGAGACGATATCGTGCCTCTCCCCCGTGTCCTGTTTACGGCGCGAGTCTCGAACCGGAGCTATCCCGACTCGAGATCTAGTTCCCCTCGCGGCCACATGCTCTCCGTACAGGAATCTAAACTTAATGAATAAAATGGAGTCCGTAGAGTCGGTATAGGTACGCAGAGTCAGCGTATCAAGGAGCCCCGGGACATAAAAAGGCCTCCGAAAGAAGGAGCGAGAGGATGGAAAAGGAAGAAGACTCGTTTCCTATCTAATACGTACGCCGGTACACTGAATCAGAATCTGGTGTACACCGCAGTCCGGTGTACGTGTTACGTTGTTCTTGCGGTTCGTAGAATTACATCGGCCGTGGGCCGTGTTAGTTCAAGAAACAGGAATTTGCGCTTAAGGCAGGGCTCGAGCAGCTCGAGCTTCCATTCGGATTATTGCCGATAGTTTGTCGTGGGGCACGTCGGGATCGAGAGTGGAGCAGTGTGCAGAGTCGGGTTCATTACGAACGCACTGTTAGAATTCGTAGTTATTAGGGGGACACGTAGTCTACAATTTGCTCGATTCGTTCGTCAGGCAACATGCCTACTGGACATACCGACTATACCGAGCCGCCATGTGTCGATCGTTATCCCACCGCGCTCTGGCAGTCGCCGGACTGATGCGCGTTTTGAGTAGAACCGTCAACAGGGGGCAAATATTTTCACGTTTCGATGTCGCGCGCGCGCCTTGTATCGTGGGCAGCCATCAATCGATGCATTCGACGTCGCGCGATACGTTCGACGCGATATCGCCGGCTAGACTCTATGCCCGTAGAAAGAGAAACCTCCGCGATTGTTCGATCCATCCTTTCGCTGACTTAATGACAGCCAGACAAATGCCTTAAGATCTTGGACAACGATTAGCCGAGCGATTCTTTTTCGTCGAGGCCAGAGAGCTATTATTTTTTCTCACCGCGTCTCGCCGTGCGAGAAAGTCAACGCTTGACGAACTCACGTCAAAACACACCCACACTCTCCTACCGGCATAACGTATCGATGACGCTTCACGCTGTTCCGAAACTTTCCTTATGGTATCTGCATATTTAATACCCAATCAATTGGCTACATTACGAATCGCTTTTCGCGACGGATCGCATTCATTGAAAGTCTCCCAGAGCGCGGACGGTGCGCGCGGAAAAAATGGCGTCGGCGAAAGTAGGATGCTCTCCTGGCGAGTGCATTTCGCTCGCGGCGAAGGTTCGCGCGCAAACGAGCACGCTTTAACAGGCACACGCGTAATGGAGTGGCTCATTGGAGGACCGTAATCAAATACACGAAATATGACACTTGCGGCTTTTTATCGTCAAACCCGGGTAGCCATAGCTCGCATCCGCCGAGGGAAACGGCGTCCCGCGAGTCGAGAGAACAAATTAGCTCGTGCCTCGTCTAATTCTCGCGGCAGTTTACGAGGGCAGCGGCACATCGGTAGCTTCTACTCCGCGGTATTATATGGCGCGTTATGCGGTCGAAGAGGCAGAATGGAGAAAGTTATGTTTCCGACGTCATAAGAGCGGTAAAAGTTACCTGCCGAGTAACTTGGGCTCGAAATTTCAGTCCACTTCCAGAAACGACGACTGGATGCGCCTAGCCTTCGCTCCGCTTACGGAGTTGCTCTTTAAACGAGTTCGCGTACGTACATTCACAGACGACTGTACGCTTATTCCTCATAGTTGAGACAGTCGAGGGACGCTCACTTTCCTCGTACTTTCTTCGCTGGCACTGACCCCAACTACACTGATAGGCGAGAGACAGAAAAGGTAGGAATTTCCGTTGCGCGTGACGTTTCGCGAGTACGTCACATCCCGAGGCGAGGAACTTTATCATTAAGACTGCATTTCTGCGAGAGAGTGCGCTGAGCTAGTGAAGCTAGAGAAAGTGCTTCCTTCAGCACGCTATTATCTATCCGCTATCGTTATTATCACCAGCTCGTGACGTTGGCTATGAATTAGTGGAGACGTAGAACGATGGTGGTCGTGTGGGGAGTATACCGTTATCGTGTGCCCACTCAATATCATAAAAATTCATCAGCAAGCCTCTGACGTTAACTTTCATCGCGAACGGTCCTCTCCCGTTCGAGCGTGCTCCACGTGCATGTCGCTGAAAACACGAAAGACGTTCTCCTTTAAGCAAGCGGACACCCGTAAGAGCACGGCATAAAGAAATACCATGGAACAGCTGGAACTTCCGAACGAGTACGACGCTGGTCTCGAATAGCGTCGAACACAGCTGTCCTTTATACATACATATACAGATATATGCCGTCTATTGTCTCTTCATACATTTTTATTTTAAACTCTCCTTTATTCTATACGCACGGCATATCGTCGACGAGCATTAAAAGTTCTAGCTGACAAATCGCACATGATACACGTGGCATAACGTTGAAAAAGCGAAGGAGGCTAATAAAGCAGGCGTAAAAGGAGGCGAAGAGAAGCACTAAGAGCGTGATGGGCCCGGTAATCTTGAAAGAATATTACACCATCAAGCAGAGCCAGTGTACATACAGTTCAAGGCGCATTACCGACTCGATGTCAGGCTCGTATCTCAGGCTTTCTTACAGCGGGCCGTCTCCGCGGACATTTGCCGATCGGTCATTCGCGCGAGAATGATCGACCACGGTTAATGCGGGTCTGCGGACCATTAATATTGTTTCAAAACACGGGCGGTGGCTTGCGATGTGAGCCGGCCACGTGACTGCGAACTGGTTTCGTTCGTTGTCGCCCAAGGGGCCCGGTCGGGGCCCTGACACTGACATCCTTCAAGGTTTCCCCTCAGATCGTCTCGCATTGCCCGAGGGCCCTATCGCCGGCCCATGACATTGACTTCGAGATGGAAGCCTCTTGAATATGGTAATACATGGGTTCTGCCGTATGCCGTATGCCGTATGCCGTATGCCGTCGGTGGTAGTGCTCGCGTCCCTTGGCTTCGCAACCATCTTCGTTACGCGGCCGCTCTCCTCTTCGCTCCGTGCGCCGCGTGTCTTACACCCTGGAGTCTGCGTCTCGAGTCCGGATGTTGCCGGTCTGCGACGTCTGCGTGCCGCGGAACCTCCCGCGCGTCACTTCGCAACGGGTTTTCGACGAGAGGATGGACATCGGACGATGGGGGCCTCGAATGTAATTACCTTTGATGGCTCGTGATTAGATATTCGTGCGGCGTCTTGTCTTCTGCCTCATGCGCTTTCTTCTACTCACTTTCCTTTCCAGTACATTACGCGGCGCACACGTGTTGCAGCGTTCGAAGACGGCAACAAATTGAAGGATCGTACTTACCGCGCTTCTTCTCGATCGGCGCGAATTTTTTCCGGCGCCGCGCGCTGCCGTGCCGTCGACACGCTTGTAGAACGTCGTGCTCCACGTGTCCAGATCCGAGGCAAAGTTTAGCCGGGCGCGGATGTCAGCTCTCGTGTTAGGCACTGCGGCCTAAAGAACCGAGCCATGGGCGCCCGCCATTAGTCGTGGCCAGGCAACTTGGAGGCTAACACGAGACACGAAGAGGAAACGGGTGAGCGCTGAGCGGTCCTCCTAGAAAATAAGCGAGGTGCTACATGGGAGCTCGTTACTGCGAGAAAGACACTCGCCGATCCTCGAGCACTCGCGCCGAGTGCGGGGAACAAGGAACTGCCGCAGGGGCTGCCTTCTTAACCCATCCCACGTTTAGATTTATTGCGGCGCAGGAAACTAATGGTAACGTTAGGAGGAGAGGCCTCGGCTTGGGAAACCTTACTCTACTCCACTCTCCGTGCACACTTTCGTTATCACGGTCAACTGGCTACGGATAATTAGGAATCGCTGAAGAAGCGGAAGAAGGCCTGTCCGAGTCCGCTGATCTTGATGGCGGTGTGCATTACGAAGAGAGCACGAAGCACCCCTAACGAGCCGATGTCTCGTTTTTCGACCTTCCATAAGCGGAGCTCATTTTGGAGAACGGTGGTATATTGACGGCCATAAGGAATGCCTATACACGCCTCGGTATCGCGTCCTCTACGCCTGTGTTGTCGTATGAATAACGTCGCGTAACGCGTCGGAGGGGAGGGCATGAAATATTACGCACTGTCGATAACGCTGAGCAATAGACGATCATGGGAATGGCTGGATTTTCTGAAGCCGCGTTTAAATTTATCGATGCTCGGGGAACGCCGATATAACGTGGCTACGGAGAACCCGAGGCGCGGCGTTCGTCTCTCCAGACTCTCTCGATGAAAATCAACGTTCCTCCGAGCGTTCTCAGAGTTTTGTTGTACGGTCACTAGGTACGGATAATTAAGGATAATGGGGGATAGCCGAGGTAAGACGGGAATGGATGAGGTATTTCCAGGTGATGGGATATTATGAATAGTACCTCGTCGGATACTGCGCGCACTTTGGTGCGCGGTAAACTGGTTCTAAGATCGGCAATATTTCAGATTATCCGTTCAGGATCGAGGGCGTCCGAACGCACTTTCCTTCTTCGTTCCGAGGAACGAGTTGTAGGAACGAAAAGTATGACGGTTTCGACTTCGTCGAAATCCTCTCGAATGATTCGTCGCGTTACGCATACGCCACCGCGAACTGACGCCGCTTGAGTCTTATCACGATGCGTAATGACATCGCGATCCGCGATTATTCATATGGAAGGCTATCGTCTGATCGTCGCTCGCTCATTCCCACGTCAGATTTATCGCAATCAGGCTGCAGGACGGCAAACATATCTAAACGGTGAGTACGGGGAATTTTCAGTAGGTGAACGCTCCCTGTTCTCACACTAATCAACGGTGACATTAATCACACTGTAGCGCTCGCGGGGAGATATGGATAATCGAATTACGATACCGCCATGGTCGATGGCCAATACGCATCGTAATCACCCACAAGAAGCACGTATGAAAATCACAAAGTCGTGCCTCGCATTAAATACTCATTACATTCGAGCCGAACATCCAGGTGTCTCGAGTTATTTACTATCCAACCTCGACTCTCGGTGCTCTTGCTCCGAGGCAGCCGTTGCACAATCGACTAACATCTCTCGTTTCAATATTATTCCGGTCAAACCTAATCGTAAGAGCGACGTTCGAAGAATTTTACTTTCGACGACGTTTTCTCTAGTCGTTGTACGAATTATGCGCGTTCGTCTCTCGTATATTCAGCGTTCAATTCCGGCGACCTCGGGGCCGGGAACGGTCCCGGATGGGAACGGGAAGTGGCACCCATATCCGGCAGAACGGCTTTCATCGTCGCCCACAATGCAGCCCGAAAGCGTGTCTACCCGTAATCCATTGTGCCGCGTCCTCGTTTCTCGAAACGCGCTCTTCCCTGCAACACGAGCCACGTCAGAATCGCGATGTACGAAACGGCCGAGGAAGACAGGCTCGGAGGGGCCTCGAGGCGCACTAAGCTCGCTCTTTCGTCGTGTCGTGCGTGAAACGGACACGCTCCGCGCCGTAGATCGTGGCGAAGATATTTCGCGATTAACTCCGCTGACGATCGCGTCATCGTATTTCGCGCTACGGATCCTTTCACCGAGCCGTGTCTCTATTTTTACGCCGATCCGCCAATAAACCCCATGAACGTCTCACTGTGCGTTAATTGCATTAACGATCCGAGAAGTGACGGACACGGGTGTTTATGGATATGCTGTAAGGAGTATGCTCCTATCTATGAAAGTTAAACGGTCAACGTCGCTTAAGTGCCGTTTCCTTCTTTTCTCTGTAATCTTAAACGCCCACTAATGATTGTCATGTGGAAGTTCTGTACCAACCTCGCCAGACACTACAGTGAAATTATACTTGTCAAAGTGTTGATCTTTTCTCCTATTTCTTTTTCCAACACAAATGAAGTATAATTTAAACTCACACTTGACAAGTCAGAACCGGGGAATAGATGATAGGCTTGTAGCTACAAAAATAGATGAAAAGTGTCAGGCACGTATGTACAGCCGACGTGCTATTAAATATATATTGTATCAATGCCGTTTAAAGCGAGCAATTAACGACGTAAAAAGAAAATGTTGCGTCCCGCGCGCTCTCCGTCGCCAATAGAAAATGCCTCGACTTTCTTTCCACTCTCGTTCTCGCCAGCGTTACACTCCGCGATCGAGGGAATCGGTCTCGGGCCTGCTCTCGTTCAGAATTACTTTATCTCGAGCAGCGATCCGGCTCGAAAGAACGGAAGAGGGAGAGGAGAACGTTGCATGTGGGGTCCACCATCGGCCGAGCGACCTATCGATCCAGTGATCTAAATGAGCCCGGCGGTGGTGGCCGTGAATCAACTCGGAGGCAGCTTTGTGTGTAGAACCACGAGCGAACGGTTTCCCTCGACTGCTGGACGACATTGCATCGGCGCGTAATATGCACGAGGGCGACGACTCTCTTTGGAAGTCAACGTCGGAAGGTGGCTCGCATGAATGGTCGCCCACTCTCCGGACGTAAAACTCGGCGCCTCGCCCCTGGCAGGAACGCGCGCTCGCATGTACTAACTCGCCATTACGAGCACACCCGTTACGTGCGGCACCGGGATTTGATTAACACCGCGCCGTGGATAATTCGTTATTTTTCCGGCGACGATCGCACGAACGAAACGAACGCGTATAACCAGTTTCCGCGTCCAAGCAAATTCGACGATGAGCGGCGGAACGAGATAAATCATCTGGAGCAAGTTTGTAGCGGGGCGCTGTAGCGGTGATCGTTGATACGCGTGAAGGTTATGGTAGCGTAATCGGCGACTCCCGCTCGCGGCGTAACTCGCGGAAGGATTACGATTAAGTAATCCGTAAGGATGACGATCGGGACGATACGCTGCATGATTTGTGGTTACGCCGCACGTACAAATCTCCGCTGCACGTGCGGCTCCGTTGGCTCACACGTTCGTGCGCGCCAATGCCCCTCCCGATGCCTACGTTCGTTGGCATTATTTATCGATGACGTTACGTCGAACCGCTTAATGATCGCCGATCGCATCTGAATTAACGTCAAAGTCGAAGATTGCGATTCGATATACGTTATGATCGATGGCCGACCCCGCGAACGTCCTCACCATGTTTCGCATCTTGAACCATTTGCGCCTGCATGAGATTACGGCGCGCGGCTGCGATCGCCTCTTCTCGTCGCCAGAAGAATGTGCAACGACGTTGCTTGAAAAAGAGTCACGCAGCGACAGGGTGTGTATCTGCAATTCAAATCGTCAGGTCTAACAGGATACTAGGCGATTTCTTGAGAAAAACCTCACGCCTTACGTGTCCCGCCAACTAATTAAACATGATCTCACGCTGCTTTCATGGCAATGATTGAACGATCACGCCAGCCAGCCCCGGAGAAAATGTGAAAATTTATGTGCGACGAGTGTCAGCGTTTACGCGATCACGGCTTATGAGCGTTACAGTTCCTTCGTCCTCCGTCCGTACGATTAAACGAATTCAGAAGCTTCGCAGCACCCTGTACGCGTGACAGAATGACAGACGTGCATCGTAAATCGCTTCGCGCCAAGGCCACCCAACGCCCAACGGCAACCAATCACAAAATCGTACTCCTTCTTTTGGCAACATAACCGAGAAATGGTGTGCTGCCGATTTTACGAAAACACTCGCTTCAAGTCGGAAGATTAATGATTTTCAAAACGTTGCCGTTCACTTTTTGCCCAGTAATGACCTCACGGCGGGCACTGGAGGCACGGAAGTTTACGTGATTATCTCGGGGGTGATGAGTTTTTTTGCTGGCGTGCGACGGAACATGCAGGCCGCTTTCAGCCGAGAAATTTGCCAAATTAGGATGGATCGCCTCGAGTGGCGGGGCCTCGGCAATCGCCAAGTAATTACCGAACCGCTTGCCTTCCGAGAATCGAATTATTATGCAGATGCACCCTCGCGCGTGAGCTGCAAGCGCGCTGAGTGACGTGCATGTACGAACTATCGAGTCTGAATCGCACGGGAACCTTTGTCACGCGGTTACGCAAGTCAAACAGCAAATTAGGATAACTAATTGCTAGCCATCAGATATATCGTTCACCGTACAGCATTCGTCCAACTGAAACGCTAGAAAGACGTCTCTGCAATGCTCTTCGACAGACGCCGCGGACAAATAATTTGATCGATCACCCAGCGGCTGCGAAGAAAATTTATTTCGACCGCGATACCGAGTAGCAGATACCGGTGGACGTCGTGCAAAAAACTCCATCGAAATCGTTGTAACAGTCGTTCGGTACAGATGATGGACAGACGGATAGTGTATCGGATCGTGGGACGGTGCATTCCGGTTACGGCGCATAAAGATTGCATGCAGGCCGGAGCGCAGTGCACTTAACGATGCTGTATAGAAGAGTTCGTCCCTAGAATAACATCGAGATCGCTCATAGTCATCGCGGTCACAGCGGCCGTCGAGTGAAGCCAGGTACCCGCCTATTACCCGAGACGGTGCTCGGGGCAAAAGAGATATCGTCGGCATACTCTAACCCAGAATGATCGGACCCATTGTTGGGCCTAACCTTCGACATAGAGCCCTCCGCGCGAGTGCATTGTTCGGACTCAGGGTAATTAGCAGACCTTGAGGCTAACGTCTCCGTGCAGCGACTCGTGTCTCCTACTCGACCGTCATTCCTCCGCCCTCGCGTCCTTGGACGTTCTGATAACGGAGATAATACCGGCTAAGTGAATGCTGATCGTTCCACGTTCATTAATCGCTAGGACTCGCTACCGATGCGTAACATTTCGGTACTATTGTCTCATTATTTCTATGAAATAGAATCTTCTATTAAATATCGGAATTAAGGAATTTTATGGTTGGGAAGATTTGAAAATGATTGGGACGCTTGTGTCGGTGATCGACTCAGCTAATCCGATGAATTTTCAGCAACGCCGGTCTCGGGGGCTACAAGCCTGAAACATGAAACAGTCGCCCACGCAAAGAGAAGAACAGAACAAGATTCGCCTCGGTTTAGGATCGTCCTCGTCGACGAGAACGCGGTCGGACGAAATAAAATCGCCTCTACACGCGAGGCCGCTCACTCTGCTCTATTTTTCTGGCCGAAACGCTGGCAGATGGGCTACTCGTTCCTTGCTAATTTTCGAGTCGACCGAGCAGAGCGTCGGACCGGCTAAAAGAAGACGCAACCGTTCTTCGCGCGCTTATTTCGTGCCGAAAGGTTGACAAAGTTTATCTGACGAGTGTATCAGGTGAGCTCCTTTCTCAAATCGGTGTCGGATGTCTCACCAGGGATTAAATTCATTTGCACGCAAGATGACTGTATTTGTACGTACTCCCTACTCTCGAGCCTCGCGCATTTCGTCTTTGGGGAATCCGCAGTTCCTGACGCAGTTTCCGATGCAGTTCGAATCGTCTTCTCTTACACTTATCCTCTTAGCCGGGGGGCTGGCCGAGAATAAACCGAGAGACTTTGACCCTTTGAACGGCGGCTCGTACCGAAACAAGCCGCCTCTCCAAGGGCCTGTGGCTACTGCATGGATGCGCGGGCGAAACATTAAAGCTGGCAACGGATTAATGTCCTCATCCTTGTGCGCGGGCATTGTGACGTTCAAGAAGACCATGGGCTACGTACAGCGCTATGCATCACTCCCGAGCACAAAGTGCGCGAGTATATACACAAACCGCAGTTGCTTCTAAGCTCCGGCAAAGTTATATTAATGGCTCCGCCATTAGTTCCACCGTGGGACACTTGTATGGCCTGCCTGCGAAGATCATCCCACCGTTTCTCTTCCCTTTCGCGTCGTTGTTCGTGCCTCTCTCACTTCCGATACCGCTGTGTCTTCCTTTACTCTTTATTCCGCAGCGCATCCCTGCGTTTCAATGGAATTTAACCATTTCCTCCTTTCGTTTATTACGCGAGATTCGAACGATCGACGGCAGTGCTGAAAGTATGTTAGAGATCGGCTTGATGCGCTTAACACGTTCATTACTCCATGTGTTATGCCTTTCTCATCTGCCATCGCGCTTTATCCTTTCCGCGTAGAAGACTGTCACTGCGACGAAGCGAATCGAAAACCACGTATTAGGGTCCAATCTGCGAGATGACAATCATGTCTCTCTTTCGGTCTTCCTTTCTCGAAGGATATTCCTCGGCTAATGACAGTCGTTAGGAATGTAATGAAAGAGAAATTTCCGGCGGGACCGATGCGCAGAAATAGAATGCGACGGAGGGAGAAAGAGAAAGAGAGAGAGAGAAGGGATGGGCGTTCCTCGTGGCGGATTCAGACTTATTAATTTACTCGGTAGCCGACGTGTTTATACACTGTCATTTGGTTCGATTTTCTCGTTTTCTGACACAGCCGCTTGCCTCTTAGTCAATCCACTCGCAAAGAGTACTGTTTTTAATTTCACCTCGCCTATGACGAAAAGTCCTTCAGACTGGCCGAGCGGATTGCGAGATAAGCCGTGATAAGGATTTCTGCCGTAGGTTATGGAGTGCACCTTCGCGGGGAGTAACATTACACCGCGGTCGGGCGAGAAGAGCGATCAGTAGAGGTAACATTTCGCTCTGGCTCAACGAGTCCGGCGAAAAAATAATTGCGGTCTATACAATGGTCAACTGAGCCGCCGCGCCACGACGATGTTCTTCTCACTTTTTTCCCCCCTCAACACAGTTTCCTGCCCGAGTAATTAGATATCGCGCCGATTTAAATTCGATCGGCCCTCCATTGCGGAGGACTTAAGTTAGTCGAACACGAGACACGGAGACCTGTGCAAATTGTAGCAGAAACGGTGCAGATCATTTTCCAGTTTGCTCCAAGTTGTTAAGTTCTTCGAACGCCCTGTCAAATGAAGTTACAAGCTCGATGCGATGTTGCAGAAAATGTAGAACACGTAGTAGATATGAGAACGTCCGATTCGCTCGGTCAGGTCGGATCTGCACTCGCTGCCAAAGAGTGACTCGTGCCTGTCGTTCCGGGAAGAGCCCTCGAAATCTTTGAAGGATCGCTGTCACAACGTTGTCGGAGATGAGATCGCTCGGTAGGAAGAGGGTGTTGCAGGAGGAGCAGAAGGAGGAAGGAGCGAGGAGTAGGAGGGTTCCTGACAGGTATAACATAAACGCTCGCAGCAATCTAATCCAACGCATTCCAGGCATCAGGGCGTCCGAGAACGGCTAGCCACCACCTAGGCACACCCTTGCTCGTAATATGCAGATGAGAGTATAAATATGAAACATGAGATCAGTAAGCCACCTACAGGCACGCGTACCGCACCGTCGTGTGGAGCACTCCTCCGCTTCCATCGGCATTGTATGCATCGGTGCACTGGGAATACGTACGTCGCCGTACAATCATGAAAACTTGTCTCGCGGCAACTGTAAAGCTTCGCTCGATCGAACCGACAGAAAGCTCGCCGAAGGGGCAAGGAGCGGAATGAAGAGACGGCTGAATATTTCTCTCTCTCTCTCTCTCTCTCTCTCTCTCTCTCTTTCTCTGTGTGGACCAAGTGACGGATCGAGCAGCGTCGAAAGTAACGCCGTAGGAAGTGGAACGTGGAGTACGGAGGTGACTGTGCGAATTGCTACAAATGCACGATTGAATTTTTCTACGCCGCGATTAGGATCGCGCGACGATACTGGGAAGAGTGAGAGCGTTGCGAAAGAGGCCAGTGGATAATTGTCCGAGGGGGAAAAGTACGGGAGCGATGGGTTCGAAGGAGCCTGATGATCGCTCAAGACTCTACGGTCGATCGGGTTAACGACAATTAACGCTCGACGTGTATGCCCGACACATTCTCGGCCACTCTTCCAAGCGCGAGCGGTTTCTTTTAAGCGGGTGACGACGGGCCACGCTCGTATGCACTTTCTAGCCGGCGCTGCCGTCTTATGAATATAATGTCGTCATGATTCCACGCTCGATTGTGAAACCGCCCGCGGTGCAACGCTGCACGTACTAAACAATAGGCCGCCGGTGCCGGCGAGCTATCGCTCCCACGTACATGTGAATGCCCCCTCATACGTCTGCGTGTGTATGTACGCGTGCCAGAAGAAGAAACTCTACCTACCTGTTTCGAGAAACGTCGTTGTTTCTCGACGTTTCTCGCTGTTGCCTCGCCGCGCGTCTTGTCACACGACGGAGCCATTAATACGCCCACGTCGAGGTGCTCGATTTTTCAACACGTCAGTTGGCTTCGCGGCTAAGTGGCATTATCGCTTTCAGATGGCCGATCGAATCGACTTCGTTAATGTCTCGTGTCCAGCCGGATGTATTATTGTCGTGTATTAACCGAACGATTCGACGAAGCAGATCATTGCGGGGCGAGAAATCGAGTGACGGCGGATTTATTTTCATTTCACCGTTTCGCGGGAAGAAATTCGCAGCGGCGGGCGAACGGGCTTCTTTGAGATTCGCCAGCGTTACGTGGAATTGCAGACTGTCGGGGGAGCATTTATGTTCGACTCGGAAAGGAACGCGAGAAAACAAGGGTACCTTCGCCGTCGACTATCGCGAAGCTCGAAGGTGTAGCTCGTATTCCTCTCGCATCGGACCGCTCGACGGCGCGGTCTGTTATTTGTCTATAGCCTGAATCGCGAGCCATAAAATTATCGGCGAGGCGGCAATGTTCCGCGTGCACCCAGGATGTACGTGACCGCGAAACGCGGGTATAGCCAAATAACAAGGTGCGCTCCTTGAGTTTCGACAAATCGTAAAAAATAATTGCGAGTGGCAGCGGATTTCGTCCCGCCGACGCTCAAAAATTTCACGCCAATTTCGCGAGGCTTCTATTGCGTACGCCGCGTTGCGATGCTAATTTTTGTTCCGCCGTCCTTCGCCGGCCGATAAATCGGAGTCGAACCGTTCGAAAGCACGGACAGAATTAAACCCGGCCTCGCGATGCATCATTGCCTAGCGCATTGGCAGTCATAACGCATTATCGTATAGAAGAACGCGTCAGTGAACCTTCCACGGACGTGGCCCGTCACTGTGTGCAAATGGAATGCTGATGAGATCGTTGTACGTCGAACTCTTTGAGCGCTTTGACACTCTCTTAGAATTAGCATGTGACGCTCATGCTCATGCTAAGCCAAATGCCTTGCGCTATAAATTGTCGCGACGCTCTTGATCCCTCGCCACGCTTTTTATTTCAACGCTTAAGAGCTTTGCGTAACCTCTACCCTTGTCACGCCATTATCTATCCATAAGCGATCGACAGAAGTTCGGGCCTATTCGCCGATGCGTAAAACGGCGGAACGTGGAACGAAAAAATGTGTTCTCCTCGGAATGTGGCACGAGGACTTTTTTTTTAACGGCTGCCACTTGTCACCGACGACCCACGGACGCCCTGCGATTCACATTAAAACGCGTGTCGTGTTGGCGCGCGCGCGCGCGCCCCTCGTATAAACAGTTCAACATACATCATTTATTTCAAGGTACACGCGATCGAATTTACCTGATTTGCCACGCGAGGCAGTAATTCTTACAAGAGATTCCCATGCGACTGGCGTTTGATAAATTGCTGTCGCTCTGTTCGATTTCGCGTTACACCTCGCGATACGTGAAATGCAGAACGTGGAATACCATCGACAGTCCTTCCACAGCCTTGACAAATAAGGGCCTCCCGTGATCCGAGGTATATTCATAAGTGGAAGGTCTGCACGTGCATTAGATTCTTGTTCCTTTTTGCAACCTCGTATCGCGGGGTCCGTACGCTAATTGATCGAGCCTGAGCACGATTCAAGTCCGGCTCTATGTACACCGGGAATGCCAGCAGATCTCGCGAAAGGATAATGAAGATGCGCGGACACGACGGTTCCTAGAAGTAAGGTGTTCTTACTTTTCTTCCACGGCGCTGCCTTTAACTTCCAACTGTTCCCTCCTGTTAGCCTTTCCTGTACTTCTTCGATACAGCCTCTGCTCGAACTTGTCGCGCGTAAAGGAACAGTACGATCTAAAAGTTTTCTGAGCACCGTGTCAGAGCATGGGGGTCGACGAAGATTGGTCCTGTGCACGAAGAAATTCATCCTCGAATTTCCTTTATTCCGTTTCACATCTGAAGGCATAATGAGCCGGGCGACTTTTTGCCTCTTCTTAATTACATCACGAACATGGAGTTCGGAGGGTAATTGCGGTACTTCGACTGCGTTGCTTATCTTTCCTACGTCGAGTCTCGATCCTCAGGTACTACCGTAATTCAGTAATTACCAGTGATAGGCCGGAGGAATTATGAGAGGAAGGAGGGCACGCGAAATAAGCATGATGGAAGCATTATATATACCAGCAAATTAAGGAACACGGCTCTCTTGTAAACAACATGCATATTTTGCGTCTTCATTTGGAATCGTTGGTTACATTCGTTCTCGCTCATTTATAACATTCACCTTGAATGTTATCCCTAAAGTCAATGCACTTTCTTGCGCGTGCAGCATGCAGCTCGTTGGAATACTTCAAAAAATATTGCCAACTTTGCTGTTCGGCTTATCGTTAGACTTTTCTGACTTTCCTTGGACTATCTTTTCGATTCCTGAAAAGGGTAGAGAAATTGCAGAACTTTCACTTTTCTTTTTGCGAAATTAGCAAGATGCTTCACCGTTCGCTCGCGTGAAGAAATCGCTGAATGTATTCTAGAATATCAACTTAATCTTCTACCATCTCTCACTGTCACCTTTTTCGTCGGCTTGCGATAAGAAATCTTTAGTAATTAAGAACAACGCAACCACAGCGGGGGACGAACAATGAAAGTGACCGACATCTTCATTAGTACCAATTGCTACAGTTCGACGTTTATTTATCGTGGGCCATTCACCGGCGAACGATTCCTATCACGTTTCTCTTTTCTTTGCCGTTCCCGCTCTAAAGACCTATCTTCTGCTCTTGGCGATTTCTACGCCCTCAATCGTCTTTCATATTCGGCGTCTTTGTCTATCCCTTACCACTGAGCTAGTCGAAGCGTTCGATCTTTGGGTAGGTCTATAAATTGGACTAATAGACCGGGATGATCGTCGTGCCTCGTGCCTTGGAGGAAAATACGGGTGAAGTGGCTCGAGAGATAAGCGACTGAAGATGTAACGCTGCGAAGTCAATACCGGCGTCGGAATATTGAACGGCAAAATGTCTTGTAACGCCGGGAGCGAAAGTGCGATGCGTTGGAAAGTTGGCAAGAAAAGCGGTTCTTTTGAACGCGCGGCCCTCGGCTCCGCAATCGCGGGGAGAAAATTGGGTAACTGCAGACACGAGCGGAGAATGAGACGCATCCTGATTTCACAGTTATCCCGACTCGTTATCGGCTCTCGTGGCCATTGGGGGTCGTTAGATGTGAATAGCGAGTTAATGTATTCCGGAAAGCCGGAGTCGTTGAACCGTCTAGCGTGTCGATAGCGGCAAATTCCTCCTGATAATTCACGGCTCCATCGGCGTCGGATATTACCCTCGCGTGCCTGTCTACCATCGATCGTCGCCATTGTCCGTTCCTCTCCTCCGTTCGAGTTATACGGCTCGTCGTCACACTCCCGGCGCGAGGAACATCTGCGTGAACCGTTATCGGCGTGGAAAGTACCTTCCATCGGCCGTCAAAGTCGTTACGACGTCGAAGCGTTAATATATTCCAGAATCCGGCGCCGCTCGTCAAAACGTGGAACACGTTCCGGTGTCGGTGGTGGCTGCCTCATTTGGATAATTGATGACCTCATCGAGCCATTCGCGGCCACCTTCTAACCGTCTTCGGCCGTCAACCTCCGAATGCTAGTCGATATTCGTCAGTCTAATCGCTTACTCGATACGGCCGCGGCCCGTCGAGTTATGTAAACGTCCGACTGCGAGCGACAGCTTGTTTGACCGGTGTAAATACAATAACCAAACTGGCCATTGTTTATGGTACTTTAAAGCAGACGTCGAACGTCTTGACAGAGTACGCGCGATTGTTGGCCGAAAATGCTGACATTCGTAAGCGTCGACAAAAAGATACCGACTCCTCTGGCTGGCTTGCATATATTAAGAATCTGCATTCCATATTTACGCAACGGCGTTCGCATAAACTAGACCGTCGAAGGCGGCCGATCAGGAAAAATAGATCACTAAATGCAGGGGAACCTGACGTCGGAGAAAAATCCTTCTCGCGAACGATTTCTCGTCGGCGCACCTCGCGAATCTGCGAACGGCCTTACGCGCCGGTCGAAGGCCACACTGTACGCCGGTACGTTCCGCTTTCTCTTAGCGGAAGAATTTGGTTGAGAGTTCGTGTCCATCGTCGCGCCCTGCCGCTTCCTGTATGCGCTTAAAGAACCACTTACCGTTCGCCAGGATCCCGAGGAAGGGCGAAACGAGTTTCTGGGACCGGGTTACCCACATAGGATTCGAGCTCCGGCCGCCTGCCTACTTATTCCAGCTGCATACGGCATACGGCCTATAGTCGAGGAGCGAGGACTGTTCGTCCGGTCGTTCTCGGCCGGCCAGACGACTCTCCTGCCTCCCCCGCGCCCCACGCCCGCCTACAAACACGCAAATGAAGATATTCCCCGTGTTTACACACGCGGTCGCGAGGCCAACGTCTCGTAAGTGTGTCGCCGGTGCCGTATACGAGCTGACTTGAAAAACGCTCGCGAGGCTTATCCGACGCGCAAGGCCTTGTGCCGTTGTGCCTCGTCTTCCAGCAGTTCCAGTCCGTCGTTCGTCAAATCTTTATTCCCGTTGCCGATAAGCAGGTGGCCGCCTATGAAAACGGAGAATAACCCACGCGTCCGACGATAAGTCGACGTGCAGCAGTGGTCTGATCAGAAATTGAGGCGATCACGAAGCCTGACGATTGTAAAGGATCGACGGTTCTTTTCGAAAGGCACGCGAAGAATATCGATTTCAATGAGTGCGACAGCCGACGTGATTTATCGCGCCGTCGCTCGTTATTATATCATTTTTGCCCACGGGATGTCGTAGACGGAAAACTGGTTCTCCTTAAAGTGAGCGCAGAAGCGGAGGCGGTTTTATTATTATTCCGCCTCGAACCTCGAGCACGCTATCTTTGACATCGCGCGAGAAATATATATTCCCTCTCGTCCGGGCGATCGGTCGTTCCTCAAATCGTCCTCGGCGAATTAACATACGAAAAATCCGCTATGCGCGCTCTTTCTCTCTCTCTCTCTCTCTCTCTCCCTCTCTCGTGTGCACGCGTAGACACGTATATCTTCTTTAATGGCCGGCAGTTGCATTACGTTCGAGCCGGAGAACGAGTCCGGTACATCACACCCGAGAGTCTCGGTGCACGTTGTATATGTCGAAACTCGATACCCACCTCGCTCTGGAGAACGATCGATCGACGGCAAAGAGCGAGACAAAAGGAGAAAGAGGAGAACGCTTTACATGCACGCTCGCGCGTGTTGTACCGGGCGTCGGGGCCGAGAAAATGAATCTCCGAGAAGGTTCCCCGGGTGACTTACCGAGTCCCTGGCCAGTTACAGGTCTCAGAATGAATTGGACCATTGTTGGCGTCGTTAACGTCCACCGCGGTGGGCCGCTTTAGCATGCGGACTGATTATCTTCCAATTATCGTGCGGCGCAGGGCGCAGGACCGAACGACGCGGACGCGTCGCGCGCCGACGCCACGTTACATTATCCAACAGGTGGCTCAGGTGGCAATAATCGTGTCGTTTTCCAAATGCGTCGCGCCGCGAGCGCACTCCGGTCTCCCGTATGCAGGGCAGAATTAACTGTGCCTCGCAGAATTCTCCGTTTCTCCTTCGGATTCAGACCGTATAGAGCGCGCGAGGCTGCGGTCTGTGTGCTCATCGAGTGACGACACTCATCCGTCTCCTCCGTCTATCTATCACTCCATCCTTCGAGCTACTCTGGAAATGGACGTCATTTGCATCATCGAATGCGCGACGCTTGCTAGATAAGCCCCTGGATACGCCTGGGAGCAGATAGAAATCGGAAGGTTGGAATGTCGAAGCTTTTAGGTACAATACTTAGTCGGGCGGCATCAGATAGCCTCCGATGGGCCGCCGTCCAGCGGGACAGTGTTTGGATAATTTGTTCGTCCAACTTGTCTCCGACGTTCTCGCGTTCGGCTGGAATCTCGGGGAAAAAACGTAAAGAGCAAATGGAGACAGCGATAGTTACGTTCCTGTTCGGTTGAGCTGTAACCAGCCGTCGGCGTCGCGTCGGATTCTACCGCGGCGTACAAACGAGCCGTAGAACCACCTTGGCACGAATTTCACATACATTCTGGATTTCCAGCAGGTGCGGCGACGAGCATAGTGTAAATGGACGCACATAAACATTCACGGCTCTTCGAGAGAGATAAAGACGATGGGGCGAGCGCGTGTGCGTGAGGAAGTGCCACGGTGACATAACTAAACGACGGGTTGCATCCTCGAGTCCGGAGTTCTCAGTGCCCTTGCGTCACATCCTTTTTCAATCAGCGTATTTCCAGTCTTTTCAATCCTCCCTGCCACTCCGCCTTCGAACTGACATTTACGCCCGAATGGGAAAACTTTGATTGCGCTGAAAATAGACGAGAGCGCGGGGTCGAGATGCGTGTACGGATAGCGACTTGTTTATTAAACTTTGCGAGATTGCGCACGCTCATTTTGCTCTATCACTTCGTGTCAGCGGAGATGAAATGTGAGAGACGGCAGGGCGCATTTTGCACCGGCAGGTTAGACGATCATGTTCAAGCGGCAACTAGCTATACACACACGATCCGTACGGCCGCGATCGTGTGCGTAATATGCATGCTCGATTGCATTATGCAACGAGATCCGCTCTATGCTCACCTGCTGTCCAGTACTCTATGCGGTACGTTAATCACTGTTATTCTCTATTCATTATTCGCGAACGTAACAACAATACCGCTGCGGCGTTTTTATCTTTCCGCGCGTTTGCCCATCATGCACAGTTGCATACTTTATTCTTAGCCATCGAGTCGTCGCTGATTAATCTTCCCAGCGATCGCCGCGACGCCGACGGGACTTCATCCCGTCCAGCGTAATACCAATAATCCGTTAATCGCATTGGCGCCGTAATTCGTAGCCGAGGGGAAGTAATTAATGTCTATTAATGCGGATCAGTCACGAGTCAGTCAATCAATCCGGATAACATACTCCCTTGAGCCCTGCGTTTTTACGACGCACCGAGACGGCGAATAATCTACCAGCAGCCCGAGGGACGATAAGAATTATTCCAATTATTTATCACTCTGCCCACGTCATGTCGAGCCGACCGCGACGTACGGGGAAAGTCACGACATACTTTTACTTTTTCGTCGGAATTTTATTACCGTCGCTCGTTGACAGTTGCGCAGATTATGGCGGATAACGACGTTTCAGGGATAACCTCCTGGATAAGCGTCGGGATAACCATCGTCGACGTTGACGGGATGTCCTCGAGCGTCGACGTTTCACGTTGCACTCGCGGGAACATTTTAATCCTGGCTTGCCAGTCGGTCGGGGTACGGCCACTTGCGAGCCGTTCAATCAGTCCGAGTGCCAAGAAATTGCTCCGCAGATGGTTTACTGCGTTCGGGCTGGACGTAAATCTCTCTTAACAATGCGCCAGAGCGGAATGCAAGGATGCAAGGTCAACGCGAGACCAGCTCGTTCATCGTCCGCGGCGTTATGTTTCGTAGGTTTAGGGTCGATTCCTTTAAGGCGGCTCAATACGAATGGTCCTCGTTCTGGCCGGCGGACTCTCTGATCGCGGCACACTTTAAATCGTCTTCGTCTTCTAATATCGCCGTACCACACGAGCGTTCGCTCGCTCAGAAGGATTAAGCTCGGAGAGCGTAAGGCTGAATTTTTGGTGCGTCGGCGTCGACGTCGGTTCGCTTTGCCGCTTCCTCGAGTCACTCGCTCAATGTTCAACGACGCACCTCCGCGGCCGTTAATACGACCAGCAGCGCCGCACCGGTCGGTCCATTAATTATCGTCCGCGAGAATCGAGATAGTTCGCGCCGCAATTTTTCTCGATGTCACGAGAGCCGGTACCGAATGGAATCGTTACCTTCTGCGCGGGCGGCAGAGCGCGAGAGAAAGGACCAAGTTAATGACCGAATGTGCATCATCCTCGGCAGGGCCGAAACGAAGAGGACAAGGAAAAGGGGAAAAAAAGGGGGGAAGGCGAACGACGCGACGGCGACGGGTCGGGTCGGACGAGCGTCCTGGCCACCATGACGCCAAAGTAACTTCGCACTTTGTACGCGTCCGTTCGCGATTAAATTTTTATGATGCGTGCGCGCGCCGCGTGAGTCGTGCGTCATAAAACATGCATAAATTTTGTGATTCATTATCGTCAACGTCGACGCTGCGCATTTCGGCACGCCCTCCTTTACCCTCCTTCTTTTTTATACACGCGATAAATGAACATTGTATAATCCGCGCATAAGTTCCGACTCCCTCGAAAGCGACGTCGGGCGGTCCTTCGATTTTTACCGGCCGACCGCGCGCTTTCGTAAGAAACGGAATCATTCGGGGAACGCTCGATCATTTTTATTGCTGCCCTCCGCGCGGCGAGCTTTGCGGAATGCTAATATAGCGATACAATTATCCGGCGGTTGAGTACGGTGGGAATATTTTTCGTCTTGCACCGAGCTTAATTACGTACAACGGTAATGAAGGGTCTTGTCCCACCGAACGTGCACCATCTTCGTGAGCGTCGTTAACGTAGGAAGGAAAAAAAAGTTGTTATCTTGATGGGAGGCCAATAAATGGCTGGTCTGCGTAACTCCGTTACGACCGGCACAATAAGCTGACAGCGGCCCTCGGATCTCAAAGACGACCCGGTCATTTTATCCGGGGCTTTAATAAGAGACCTTTTCGACCTATTCCATGTCGACGTCGTGCAGGCATTTTCTACGTCGACTGTTGAGACCGTGAATCGAATCGCCCAAAAGAACCATAATCGATTCGGTCCGAATTGAAATTAAACCCCCGTTGATCTCGTTTATCTTCAAGGCGAAAAACTGATCGGCTCGTAAGGCGATACTTTCAATAATAGCGAGGTGTGCCTAAGTGTATAGGAAATTGCGAGGCAGCTACTTCAATGTCTAGATGATAATAGCCTTACAGTTCTCCCGATCCCGATTTTGCCGGACTCACTTGGATCGCGAATTTACACGGTTTTAATAGTCGATAATTATTTCGCTGCATTGGCCGGCCGAGAGCGTGCAAACGAGACAATTCATTTCACCGATAAGGCTCGAGCTGCTGACCGAGCTAACCCCAGGGCACCTTGTTAGCTCGACACGAACGTTTCGTCAGCTGCATAACGAATGCATTAGAAATTAATACGTTTCGTGTAGGGATCGCCGATGAAAAGGAAATCGCTTGACAAGCGGAGAGCGAAGCTCGGGCGAAAGTCGTTTCATTGAGATATAGGAGATTACCGAGGCGAGTTTACTGTCGCAATCACGTCGCCATTGAAGTAACCTTTTGTACGGGTATTAAATCGCTACAAGCCACTATATGCGTTACCATCGTAAAAATTCTTAAGCCACTCGATTTATCGGTAACAACATTTTCTTGTTCGAATATCCAGTATCGAAACGGATGATTTTGAAATTTTCACTTTATCCCGAACGATCGAGTCGACGATGCGTAACAAGACTCGATTAATTCCGCATCGATAATGCGCTCGACTTACACGATCGAACGGCCCTCAAATGTTACACGTAAGCCGTCCTCACCTACAAGGAATCGACGAGCCTAATCGAACCATCTCGTGTGTACCAGATCGCGTAACCGTGAGCAGTTTTCTCACGGTCAATACGTATTCCAACCGCGAGTCCTTCGAATTGGACGTACATACATATGTACGCTACGTGTTACGTGTCGTGCGCGTAAAAATGGCTCCATGTACCGCTCGAGTAAACCGCTTACTTAACATAGGTGTGTGTGTGCGTGTGTGTGCAAGTTACGCTCCGATTTATCGAGGAGTCATTCTCGTAAAGCGATCGACCATTTCACGATGACGAAACGGCCTGCAATTCCAGAATTTCTAGACGCAGACGAAATTTGTTTTTAAATTTCCTCACACTTTCTTCATGCGCATTCCTAGAGAAATGAATGATCGTCGATCGTTGGCGGGTGCGCTAAGCCGGGAGGCGAGTAGGCTTCTGCGAAGCGGAATTTTGTATCGGCGAAATGGGAGGCCTTCGATCGAGGCCGAGTGCAATTCATACACCGTTGCGAAGTAAGCTGTGCAAACTTGTCGCGTAAATCGAAGGCAAGCCTATATAGCGAGCATCGGCGCTGTTGTACAGAGGTGGTATGCAGAAAAGACCGCAAAGTGTAGCATCGTAAACCTTGATTTCTCCCCATCCCTGCCACCCCTCAAGCGCACTCTCTTTCTCGCTTTCATTCCTTTTCTCCGCTCTGCCCTCTTTCTCACTCCTTTGTTAGGCGAGCGCAGCCAGTCACTCTCGGTCGGTTGGCAAGTGGAGCACGCCTATAAAATAAATAGTGAGCGAACCTTGCCTGGCTCCATTGCTATTGAACTTTAGGGAGACGCGGTATACCTTTTAGGATCCTTTCCTTTGTACGCTCGCGAGAGTAAGAGAGAGAGAGAGAGAGAGATCGCGCACGGCCTATCGATCGCCGATAAAATCGTCACGTTCCTTTCCATCGATACAAAGGCGTCGTTGCATTCTCGAGGGAGAGGCGTGACTAATAACGCGAAATTGCGCTTTAATTGAGAATCGCCCGGTATTTTCCCCCCCCCTACGTCACTGCCACGACTCCCATGACAACGCTGAAAGTGACCGCGGTGATACTCGCCTTAATGAATACGCCATTACGGCGTCGATCGAGTACGAGTCGAGGCGTTTTTCGGCTTGGCGAATAAATCAGCGTCGCCGGCTCGTTAATGAGCCCAATCGCAATGAGCGGTCCAACGAGCCGTGTTATTGTTCGTAGAAATCGAGTTGGCGCGTATGGCGTTTAGCACGCTCGTCTCGACCGCCGCTGACCACGACGTTTCTACTTTTCTCAATTAACGTCTGCCACTTTTGCCGCGCTCGCGCGCACCCGTTCTAATAAGGCCGTCGGTTAGCGATGTGAAAAATGAAACGCGCCGCGCGACGTGCTGCGGCAAGGTTACGACAGTCGTCCTTAGCCGGCTTTTTACTACGAATCGGTGCTGCGCGAGGAGCAAGGTCGCCGGTTTAATTAGATCACATACGATTATCATCGCAAATTTGTAGAGCACAGGTGCCGGTCGACAGTCCCAAGCATTCCGCGCGCAAGTTTCACGCAGTTCCTTCGACCGCGGCATGGAAATTCATCCCTCGCGAAAAATACGCATGTCAATTTGCGTCGATCGATTCGCGCGAGAGCACGCAATATCTCGCGGTACAAATCGCCTCGGACTATAATTCCACTACTTTATTTCGTATTGATAAATCGTTCGGCGTGTGAGGCGCACTTTTTCCTATCAACTGGACCCCTCGGTATTTTATTTCCCGGGGCTAATGCATTTTGGTATTATAGGAATGCGTTCGTTGCAAAACACGATCTTCCGTGATTCCTTTCGTTTACGTAAAGCCCCTCGATCAGGGATCGATCGGTCGCACGAAATGGAGGAATCATTATCATACCGCGGCGGTCACTTTCGACCGATTATGATCGCGGCTGGGAGAGCATTGTTAGGTGTTTGGCAAGAATTGCACGGACTCTCCGGTATTTTAACGACTAATTAACTTCGTTTGCGTTGCGCATTCCACGCGCATTGCATCGGAAGAGTTTTGTTCGAGCGCCGTCACGATCGTGAATAAACGTATCTCGTATTTTCGAGGGGCGACAATTCAAATTTCGCCACGACATAAAGATGGATACCGAATGCTCTTGTCGGCCACGCAACTCGCTCGTCGCTCAGTCTTCGAAAAATCCAGCCGTCACATATTTATGCAAAATGACCCGCGTGGACTATAATCGTATTTTATTGTACCACCTCGGGCGCCAAAAAATCACACCATCCATTAATTTCATTCCAATAAATAAAGCCACAATGTGTCAATAACAAGTATATCTTATAAGCATCGAATATAAACACGCTTCATTAAAGGTGACCAAGTACAAGCCACGAAAGTGCTTGCCGCTCGTTACAATAAATGATGACGAAGTCTGCCACGAGCGGTGTTAGGGTCAGATAGGCGATTTGCATTTGCTAATTTTTCACGGGAATTTATGCCCGCGAACAGCTGCTCGCCGACGTGTTCGCGCAGATTTTCGATTTTCCTCCGAAGCCGTTTTATTTATCTCGCCGACTGCGGAAGCAATTAACTCACCGGCGCGCACGGTAATCGTTTACAGCGTATTCAAGTTAATGACTGACTCAGCCTGGCTGTCTGGGAAAATTTCTGCCTTTAACCCTCGATTACCGCCTTCTTGTCGCCGTGACGTTTCGTCGGATTTATCTCACTCCAGTCTCAGTCGGCCCTGGTTATTTCGCGCTATTCCTAACGATCATAATAGTCTTTACGACTGGCCCGATCTTTCATGGACTCCGTGCGAGCGGCGCACATGCGATCTTAATTCAGACTAACGGCAGACGATAGCCCGCCCACGCATCACGAGGAAGGGCTCTCCTTTGTTCACACACGCGAGCCCCAGCCTCATACATAGAGCTTACGCGCGCCGTAGGTTAACGTCGATATATTTTCAGTGGACGATATTGCCCCGGAGCCTCGTAACCCCCCTTCGAAAGAATATTGCGCGGTATCTGCATAATTTATGGAGACGCAAGGAAGAGTGCGGATTGGCGAAAATTTTTGTCCAATGTAAGATAATAATTATAGGGTGGGCTGGAGACCTATAGCGCGCCACGCTCAGGGAGGGAGAAAGAGAGAAGCCGCGATAATGGCTCTCGTTGTTCGGCTACGTGCTGATAAAGAGGCTGCATGAAATATCGCCTGCATGCGGCGAAGTATGGACTTAACTTTATCGGGGGATGACCGATGAATAATATGTCGAATATTTTCTGTAGCGCAGAAAGTGGTCCGGATAAGAGCGCATCCGTTCCTTTCGCACTCCCTGCCGCACTTTGCCACTCTGATTTCGTTTCAGGAAACAGATTTAACGTTTCTGTCGAGCGTGTTGGAATACGCTTCTAATAATAGTAACGATTGGTGCTTTTATTTTCCGAACCTCGGAAAATTAATTATCGATCCCTCCTGCGAGCGAAGTGAAAACGCATAGAGGTATATCGAGGAGGAGTCAGTGCATCAGAGGCCGCGCGATAGCCTTGAACCGCCCACCTGTTCTTGCAGAACGTAACGCTCACATTATCTGATCGTAATAACGGGACGAGTATGCCAATTGGCGGTGAGCTTTAATTGCAACGAATTGCGGCGGTCTGGTGGGTAGCGCGGTGCATCACTTCGGAGTACACAGGCATTTAGCGGTGCTTATCGTTTAATTTTTTTTAATCGACATGCCGGACTGCTTTCGTTCGTTCATTGCGACCAGCGACAAGCACTTTAAAACGAATGAAAACTCAAGAATGACGTCAGTGACAGCCGATCGTGCATCCATTGTGCGTTATTTATCGACGATTATTACTTCGATCGAACAAGCGCGCCGCTTATCGTAAAAATTGAATAAGCATCTTCGCTCACGGCCTTTTTTCACGCATAAAGACGCGCGGCAACGTCGGCGCCGCCGCCGCCGCCGCCGCCGGTAACACCGTTCTTGCCAACATTGTGCTCTCCTACCTGCAAGCCCACGCTTATGTGCGCGAGCCGATCGATACGAAAACGGCCGATGCATTGATTTTTCCGTGGCCTTGCGGTCTGCTGCGGAATCACTGTATCGAACGAAGATCGACGACGAATTGAATACGTGAAACGCGGCTCGCACCTGTGGCCCGCAAGCGCTTCGACCGCAAATTCCTGCGTATACCGCTGCATAAGCGATCATTTTCGCTCGTTTTCCCA
The DNA here is from genome assembly GCA_963942575.1 of Priocnemis perturbator. Classification (NCBI taxonomy): domain Eukaryota; kingdom Metazoa; phylum Arthropoda; class Insecta; order Hymenoptera; family Pompilidae; genus Priocnemis; species Priocnemis perturbator. Next base: position 8,163,043 of record OZ012649.1, on the reverse strand, counting down.
TTACGCGTACGCTTCGCATTTCTTCATTTTTCCATTAAGCCGCAGCGCTCGTAGCTCGGAACGCATATTTCTCGGTAGGTGCGAGCTACCATGAAATATTTATGATCGGCAATTTTTCTCCGCGGCCGCCAAGTAGAGGCGCGCGGAACTGTTACACCACCGGTATGGATTATCCCGAATAATTGCACTCGGATGTATCTTAAGAGCCTCTCGTCGCTGAAGGAGATAGCAAGAGCGTAATTCCTCACTCCTAAACTAGGCAGGTGCAATAATTGCATATTGCACCTTGCCGCCTAGCTTCCTTCTTCTCCGCCGATTCCTTGGCAACGGCGAGCAATGATACAGCGGTAATTGTTATGTAAATTACGCCGCTGAAAGAATTCATGGCTTCGGGACGTATAAATTTCGCTCGTTACACCATCGAAAATTTCCTCGTCGCCAATTTTTCCGATCGGCCCGCTGTCCGGCGTCTGGTTTTGTCCACTCCCATTCGTCGTATTCTGATCGACGATATATGCTGCCATAAAGTGTGCCGACCACGGAATTTAGATTGTACGCAGATACATAAATTCGCCGCTGTCGCCCATTGATACTCGCGCGCGAACCTTTTGATCAGATCGCAGCTAGGACAGTCCGAATAGATAAATCCTGACGTCTGGAAGATCCGGTCTGCGTGGAGGGCGATAATTCAGCGAAATCGGCTGTTCCAGAATTCGCACACGATAGACGTTAACTACGATCCCTTCCGCGCTGGTGAGAGAGAAAAGAATTAGGGAACAGGGGAAGGAGTAAGTCGATCTAAATTATCACGTCGCGCATTTTTCCTTTTCGGGCCAAGTCCGGTTCGGCCGGCGTTCCTAGCCATTCGATCGCTACGATACGTTTCCATAAACTATAAAGCATGCCAGGCTACGGGGATTTAGGGCGTGCTGCCTATTCCAATGGTAATTGCCTAGGGTGCAACGGATAATTAACACGGCATTAAGAGTTATCTCCTCGGAGATCCATCCAAACGGCAGTTCGAAGGCAAGCCGATATTCGCCTAGCGTGAGTTATGACCCTCTCTCACGCCAGCTCGCGTTCTACGGCTATTCTTGTAAAAAGCGAACGACGCAGGATGCAGGACACACGACGCCGTGATGGCGAGTATCTCCATTAAGATTGTTTAATTGACTCGTGCGTCTGTTAATACAATCTTTCCACGCGCTCTTCGCTCTTCGTTAAGATACCCACGTACCTCGTGTCTATTCAGGTGTACACTGTGTCTACGACCGGTTAACGGACGTCGCGAGACGTCCAGAGAGAGAGAGAGAGAGAACGTAAGGGAGATTTACTTTTCGGTCCGCACTCCTAAAGGAAATCCTCCAATTTTTCCGGCAGTTTAAATGCCTCCCCGTGGACGGCTCAATTTTTCTCAAATCAATAGACAGTAAATTCTCGTTGAAGGCACGCTGCGCGCGTTGCCGCGGCATCCATTTTTAATGATCGCTTTGCGGCGAGCTTCCTTCCAATGCCCGACCTTTATGGGCATCGTTACGAATCGCCATGAAATCGCCAAGAGCCGAGCGTAGATACGTGGCCTTAGATGCGCATCCTGACGTGAATTACGGACGAGACAGTTTCTTCCTCCTCGCAGAACTTTCTCCATTCTGAGAGCGGCGAGTCCTGATAGCTCGGAAATATCGGCGAAAACGTTTCAACCGTCGTTTCGGATTAGCGATGGGCGTTGACTGTGGGCTTGGGAAATTTCGAACAATTTTCCTTATACAATCGCAAATTATTCCTGCGCTACGGTAGGCACGAGTAGAGCAGCAACGCAGGACGATGTATTAGCGATAGGAATAGTTGTAGCAAATGTGGATAATAATAGCCGTTTACCGTAAACGGCAATTTTCAATAAATGAGAGTGAAACTATCTTAAATCCATCGCTAGTTCAAAGATCACTCGGTGGTTACACACGCACTGTAGCATGCTCCACGTAACGGCTGTATACCTACACAGTCGTTGAACAAGGCTCCTCGTAAAAACGTACTTCCCACAACATCGTCCGGTGCGTAAAACTGCGGTACGGCTTCGACGTGCCGGGGTAAAAGCAGGAAGCACGGTAAAATTGCAATTTAATCTGCGCCCGTTTCTCGGTATCCGCCATTTCCACGGACATACAGTGGACGTCAGTCAATTTTTCGAGGGCTTATCCGAGTCGGGGCAGTAGCGTTGGGGTGCGATTAGATATGCAAAATCAACGGGAAACGACGTGGCTCGCCACTCGGCGAAACTTTGTTTCGTGAATAGCAAACGGAACGCATAATTATCCAGTCTCCGCAGTACTGGGGGGGGGGACTCTATCTAGAAAGTCTTCGGTTCTTGTTGGGCTTTCGCAAGCCTCCGCGGACGTCGAGGAGACTCGTACGTGCCCATCCATCGTTCGCCAGTGCATTTAGGCGTGGTCAAAGAGTCAGAATGCGTAGAAACGGTCGAGGATCTTCTCACGGTGGTTGAATCGTCTCGGCAATTACCAATGGCTTCCCTCCACCACCAACACCACCACCTTGCTCCGGTCGATTCGCGCAGATGTCTCCCTCTGCCGACCCACTCAATCGCGAGCCCCTTCCCACCGACGCCCGAGTCCTGCCCGAGCACGATCCTGAGATAATGAAAGAAGCCAGACACGGATCTGGAGTAGCGAAAAAACGAATGGGGATGACGGAGGAGTTGACCCGGCGAATGAACTCCGGGGAATGGCACGAACCAACGGAACGAATCGTTCGGGGTTAGCTATGTATATTGGCACGTTCGACAAGAGAGATGAATCGGCGGGGTCAAAGGTCCGTGATAGATGTTCCGAGATAAGCATCCCGCTATCTCGATTTCACCGGATCTGCCAATGGTGCACGCGCGCCGCTATATTGGAACCCGGTATTGCTTTTTCACCTCCGGGCAAAAGGGATTCCTTTCCCTGTCGCCGCGCGGCGGGCGAGGCGGCCGAGGCGGAATGCGAATAGTCAATTTCCATCTAATCTAGAGACGAGATAGGGTCCAGAAGAAAGGCCGCGGCAAAAACGGCCGCCGCGACTACCGTTAATGGGGGCGCGCCGCAGCAAGAACGGCGAGGGAGGAGCGTAAAGGAGAAACGCTCCAATATTTTCTGCGCCGCCGGAAAAACGAACTGTCCGTGAAAAGTAAAAGTGGCGCGCGACGAGAGACGACGACGTCGCTTTTCGACGTAACCGCGTGGCTGGCGTCAAAATTGCTCCGTAAACGGGGCCCACCTGCTGGAGCAACGGGTAACAAGCCGTTTACCGTGGCAGTTACTTGTGTCGTTTCCCTGAGAAAATTTCTTTGACGCGTCAGTGTTGGTGGATCGAAACGCAGTGAGCTATGGCGTGCGGATCGTTCCTCTCCCCGACTAATGCCACGTTCGCGTGTTAGACTTCCTGAATGCACTTCTCTTGCCTCTCTCCCTGTCGCTGTCTCTGTCACTCCCTCTCACCCTCGCTGTCTATGCCAATGTTTCTCGTTACGATGCCACACAAGACACGCGGGAAGACGAGAAGACAAGAGGATGTACTTACGTACCTGGGTACGCACATACGTACTGTACGTTCGTTTGAACCGCGAGAGACGTACGAGATGCGGGAAAAGGCGTAAAGGTGGCTGCACACCGACCTCGACGTTACAAACGCGTGCCACTGTAATGGTGACAAATTGTGAAGAGATCACGTTCCATTTCATTTCCCTCGTCGTCACGATAATCTTCGCGGAGCGAGAGATATTAGCCTAGCGCAGAATGTTATATCAACGCCGCTTCTGTCGCAATACTATATGTTTCGTAAACTAAGCATTAAGATCGGCGGATATTTCGATTCCAACTCGTTGCAACGTTATGCTCTGAAAACTTGAAACAAACAAGGAGATGAGTTGCGCATCTGGAACGATGTACCTATCATGCTCAGATCAGTATCTCTACGTTTCTTAGATTGATCAAATGAAGCTACGTTTAAACTCCTATCTATTTTAAAGAACGCATCCACTTAAATAAAAATGAAGGATTCGAGAAGTATGAAATTATGTCGGCGTGCGATCACCTTAACGCTCGAGCACAGAAGGGACTGGAAACGAACGGGGGAAGAGACGCGAGCACACAAATGAACAGACACTTACCCACGCACACTGGCACCGACAAAAGTCGTGCCTGACTTTCCCATGGATTTCACCAGCCATAATAATATTCCTCGACGAAGGGGTCCACGGGTCACCGTAACGAATTAACACTTTGATTTAGGCTACTGGCGAGCGCTTACCAGTCCACTGGCAATTAATGCCCACTTAGGAGCGTTCGATTCAGCAGAAAGCTTTCTCCCTTCTTCTTCCTGGCACGGAAGCAAACTCATTCCGTTAATCCTTCTTCTCGCTCTCCGAATAGTAACGTGTATTCAATTTGTAATCGTCGCATCGACACGTAATCTGGTTCGATTCTGCGGATAGACCGTGCTCGTTATTGCGTCAGTGCAATCGTACTTGCACACGATGCCTCGTATCGGGAAACACGTGGGACTCGTCGGGCTTCAGAGGTGGCGCAATCTGGCTATCGTAATTTCGCAATTGGAACGACCTCTTCCTTTTGCAGTCGCCTCTTTTATTTCTCGCTCGCAGGGTTTCTCTATTTTCGCGGATGATGAACGTGTCCTGTTGTTTCAGCTGACCGAAGGAAGCGGCCATCTCTCGTTCAAGACATCGAGACAATGAGTTACTGGCAGCGTGCGCCAGAAATAGATCGTCCAACGCGAACGCGTCTGCCGCGTCATTCGCTCGTTAATAGCGGCCGATCGGCAATCCACCGAAATCATGTTCTTCATAATCATTCGCTAATTTCACGCTAACCGAGTTTTTGTCTCCTTCTTTCAGGTGAGTTCGAAAGTGAGGTTTCTTTGCGCAGAATCTTCCGTCGATGAGACGTTCAGAAACGCAAGTCACGACGACGACGACGACGTCTCGGCACACGAGTCCGCTGGTAAGGCATACACGTTAGTCCTGTTGGACTCCTTGTACAATTAGCAAACTGGTCGACGGTGGTAACGAAAGCACGGCTACGTTGTACGTATCGGTGACCTCATTACCGTGCCGATCGTTACCAGACCCTCGACTCTCGAGGCTGGTAGCATCAATATCGACTAATCGCTCGTTAACGACGATCGAGGTCTGAGGTCGCGGCGGCGTAACGAGACTCGATCGGTCCCTTGCCTTTTTCGTGTCGCGAAGGCGTGAGTTCCGCGGAATATGATTCCATCGACAAGACACGCTCTATCGCAACGAGCCAGCCGTTGAGTTTCGACACCGAAGTCAATGTCTCGTCTCCCCACAGTCGTTTCGTAATCCATTTCCTTACGTCGTCTCTCCTAACGCGTCGAACGTGTCTCGCGAAAACATAATGCCTCTACGTGCACGGCTTTAAGCGACGCGGAATTACGCAAATTTTAATTTACCATTCGTTTCCATGGATATCAGAGAAAATTCTTATTCCGCCTGAATCTAGATACGGGCCAAAGAGAGAATGACCATAAAAGCTTCCTTTGGCTCGATTTCGTTGCGTTTCCTGCATTCCGCCTGGAGTGCTGCGCACTTTCCTTACGTCATCGAATAATGCCGGTTATGGCTCTTATTGGACTTGTGTAACGAGCGAGCGAGCCTCCATCGATACATGCGATACCATTGAGTCGGGCAAACGTGTAATTCGTGGGCATGCACGAAATTCACGTCACCCGTGACGCGCGACACACATACGGCCATTCACGTTTCAGGCTAAGATGAGTTTACTTCTGGCTTCGATGACTCAGGCGAAAAGTGCCGTGCTGTCCGACTGCGAAACATATGAATCGCCCGCGCCGGGGCGATCATTAATTCTAAACGATCGGTCCATATTTCAAAATTATCTCGGCACAGATCGTGAGGATGTGCGTTCCCGTTATTTCCGCTAGTCCCAACCGTGAGAATGATCGGCGGCCTATTTAACTCATTGACAGCCTCGCATAATAATTGTTTTTAAATTTTTATCGGCGTGTTTTGAAAACTGTGCCATTCGATAATGGATCAGTTTCGCTGAAAATACTTTACAAACGTAATTCTTCTTGCCACAGGAACGGAAAGATATTAATTAGCGAGAACGCAGGAGCAAAAATAGTGACCGCGAAGAATGATATTGCATCGTTTATCACTCCCGGCATTGCATTTTCCACGGGGTCAAGCGGCTCGGTTATGGAATCCCGCTCTTAATGGTGCAATATTCATCGTCGGATAATCGAAGCGCGGCGGGTTAATCGAGGAGCCACTCCCGTTTCCACTTCCGCCCTGAAAATTGTGCGATAGCGACGGCGCGCGTGGTTTATTCGACGCCGACCGAGCCGTGGGCCTTGACTCCTGCGTATTCTCCTTTAATGCTCGCTCACGCTGGGGAGCCGGTACACGGTGTTGTACGTTAAGATGATTATCTGACACGTGAAACCGTGGAATCGAATCATCAAACGTGGATGGGCAGTTACCACAGATCGTTACGGAGATAGGAATTCCGTCGGTGAGGTAATCGGCCAGTTGTTTTCATGGATGTACACCTCCCGGCCAGTGTGCGCACATTGACGTGCCGGCGCGTCAGTGTCGGTGCGTTCGCAGGTGGTGTTTTGCAACGAGGTGATAGAACTCGCCGAGAGGACTTTAAAATCGAAACGTGCCGATAATTCAGCCGCTGACCACTCGCGCCCCGTAGATCTCCCGACGCCATTGTTTTTGCCCGCTCTACGGCCGAGTAATTCTCGCTCACAATGAGCATTCAGACCCTCTTCCCGTTCCTTTTACGCACCTGTGCATGTCCGACCATTGTCCCGTCCTCGCGCGCGCCTCCCCGGGTCTAAAAGGCCGCCCGACATATCGAGCCTTTTACTTTTTGGCGAGTTTTTAAATTCACGAGAACATAATCCGCTATTTGTTCTGAGAGAGGAATTAAGGTGACGGGAGATTGCACGTAATGCCGGGTCCAGCACATTACTCTTCGTGACTCCGTGTTTTACCTCTATGTCTACGTGTACTCTTTTGCCTCTTACGTGAGCGTCGTAACGAGATTCTTGGTTGTTGGCCGCAATGATGTCGAAAGGATTTACGCCGAGATGTCAGCCATGAGGAAGCGCTCGCCTTTCTTTCGGTGAACGTAAGCGTAAGCGTTCCCTCAACTCGGCGCGGCGGATGGATTTTTGCGCGGAAAAATGCGCCGTCTTCGTACCTGTGGAAGCGTTGATTCTGCGTCGCCGATGAAAACACCTTCCCACGAGATAAATGCTGGCATTCCGTAGGCCGATTCCCTGGCGGCGGAGAAGATCTACTGTCACGGCGCGTAATGGCTCGAAACGCCGGGAAAGTGTATGACGCTTTGTACCGGTTACGTCAAATTTAACACAACTATGAGAAGGCGTGCATCTCTCACTCCTCGTTTCGAGACAATATCCAGAAAATCCTTCGTCACACAGATAGATGCAGCGGCTGCTCTATCGACGTCTACCTCGTGCGTCATCCATCGCCGCACTCTGTTCTCGAGTACAGTTAGACGAAAGGCTACGAAGGAGGCGATAGAAAAAGGCACCGTAAATGCGAGGATTTACGGCTGTACAGAAGTTACTGCCAGGGCCGCTCGTCTCTCAACAAAACGCGGCTAGTATACGCAAGGTGCGATATTTCCACGCCAATGTCAGGGACATATTTCGTCGAGGAAGTGAGTGCAAAGTAGAGAGAGAGAGAGGCCCTTTCCCTCCAATATATGTATATATAGGCGTATACAGGCGCGTGACACCACCGGCCACGCTGATAATTTAGCGCGGAATTTTTGTTTATCCTCGTTCGCGCACGCGGCGCTCTATGCCACCTCGGCTCAACGGCTCTAAGAAATACGACCACCTTAATAAAGCAGGTGTACCGGGGCGAGAGTGTATGCAAGCAACGCCAGTCTGTGTTAATGCATCGTATGAATGATTGCAGTAGGCCCCCGCGTCCGCGTCCGTGTGCGACGCGCGTTCATTCGCATGTCGTTGTAATTCATTTTGCAGGCGCGCGAATTCTTCGCGCATCCTCCCTTCGCGAAAGTCAGCGCGATGCGCTGGGTGTACAAAAGTTCCCCCCCCCCCCCTTCTGCCCTCCTCCACCTCTTTTCAGATTCGCGTCCGCGCTCCCGTTTTCCTTCGCACGCACGCAGCACGCTCGGGCTTTTACGGTCGATACGGCCTGTGATTAGCTTGACATAAAGTTCCCGATAACGTCGCGCTAATTTTAATTTACCGCGTTACTGAGCAGTCTCGCTCCTCTGCAATTAACAAGCGATGCGGGTTCGGGCTCTACGTATATTATCTTCGAGGCGGGATCGCACGGATGCGTCGGATGATCAATATACAATGTTAAATGGCTACTGTTATAGATGCGCGCCCCGTACAATTAAGTCCGGCGCAGCCGCGAAATAAATTGTCGATCGTGCCACATGCAAATTCGAGCGATAGATTGATTATCGAACGCTTCGATCGTGGCGCTTTCCTGAAAAATTGCGCAATCGTTGGAGCGCGGACACGGGCATTACGAGCTTGTATCGCGCGGCCAGGGGGCGAGGGAAGATATTGCGTTCGCGATTGTGAGAAAGGCTTTTCCGGGAATGCGCGTACGATTTCCATGGGCCGATCGAAAGGCGAGCGAGCACGGCACGGGAATCGTCGAATGGAAAAGAATGGTGGCCATAAATTATGGTTGTTAGTTTCTATCGAAGGTGTGTACACACCTAGCAGCGAGTTGCGAGTTGCGAGACAATCTTGTTGCGGCATAGGCATCGGCGGACTCGCAGAAAGCGTTTCTTTGATTCACCATCGGGCGCGCTTTACGATTCCCTTTCACCTAACGGTTCCCATGCACGACTTATTCAATGGCGGGAAGAAAGGTCTCACCGGGCAATCGGCCGTTGCGCGGGCCAGATAAAAGCCCCTCACTTTTTCGTTCCGATAACGCGAGCGTGGCCCATTCCAGCGACAACGGATGCAGCCCGCCCGCGCCCGGTGAAAGCTGACCTGCAAATGTACACAGGAACGTGTCGGAGCGCACCGTGCCCCGAGGTGGTTAGATGTTCGACTTCTCGTATTCGCTGCAACCGAACTCGCCGCTCGCTCCGACGATAACGTCACGACCGATATCATTTGCATTGGCATGTTTGCTTTATGATACCTCGGCCATTACGCTATCGCCATTTCATATCGGCAGGTATAAGCCGTACGCTCAACATAGTAGCGCGTGTCCATCGAAGGAAACAAGTGATCAAGCACGTAGATCATAAAATCGTCGCTGGTCCTACGTAAGAAATACGTTGATGCCAGAGGCGATTGTTCGTCTAACGGCGTTCCTGCGTGAGCGTTGCGAATAGGGGTCACGCCAGATAAGGTCGCTGTCAGGAAAGATGAGATCCACTCTCGGCGTGCCATCGGCGGTACTTCTTCTCCCGTCTCCGATGAGAAACAATTTTCAATCCCGAAGAGAAGAACGCGTCGCCCTCACTCGGCATTCACCCCGAGTCGATGGACGCGGAAACAATCGGGAAGAGCTGTTAGAGTTTCGTGGAACATTCGAAGGCGCGTCGGCTGCGATACTTGGCGAACTGCACCTGCATGCGGCCGGGATGTAGCGCGCATAATTAACGCGAATAAAGACCTTTTTCTCCTCGCGCTCCGGTACAGCGGCGGCGTTGGGGACTCGTCGGACTAACGATTTTACAACCTTGCGCGCGGAGCTTCCGCGAACTGGTCGTTGCATCTGAGACTTTCACCGGCTGTACGTCGGAGGAGGATTCTAAATAGAATCCGTAACCTGCCTCAACGCAATGCGACGTAGGTGCCTCGAAAGTCGCGCTTCGATGTCGGGTCGTACTCTCTCACGGTGCCAACTTCGTATTTGATGCCCCTCCGTAACCTCACGGCGATCTCCATAAGTAGTAGCGAGTAATTTATGCAAATCGTCTCTTAATATCCGCAATATCTCTGGGGGCGCAGTGTTCGGAGGCCGTTGGTAATTTCTGCCGAATGGCGCGATCAAAAAGTACGTGACGCTCGTGCGGGTTTGGTCGTCAGTGTATCGTCGGAAAAATCAGGGATATTTTTAGCGACGGCCATCTTCTATTGGCTACTGGAAGACACTCCCGTATCGTTTCGCCTGTAGGCTTAACCAACACTTTTCACGCCTACCTGCCTCTACCTTACCCTCGCTAACGACTCGAATTAGCGCGGAGTGGCATTCGATTTAGCGGATTCCACTCGCTATCATTGCCTATTCTGAGCATTTCGGAATTCTCCGGCTACTTACTTATTATCTTGCAAGATCGTCGAACGACGCCGTCGCCGAATATCGCCGGAATACTTTCCAACGTGCTTCCCGTGCATAATTATCGTTCGGACGAGACCTGCCATTCTACCCTTTTTTTTTTTTTACATAACGACTCGAACGAGACGCAGACCCTGACGTCACGAAGATTCGCTCATTAAGCCGTCCTAACAGGTGTCTTATGCCTTTTAAGGAACCTTCGAGCGATCATTTATTTAAGGTGCATACATCGTGGCACGGTGGCTCGATTATATCTGTTTGCACTTCCATCTCCACCAGTCTACGCACTTCAAGGATTCCTCAAGTTCCCTGCGCTTTAAACAGCGCCGTCGATGCGTGCCATCTTTTTACAAAACGATCGTAAACATCGCCGGAAGATCGGTCTCGTAGGCGTATTTAAACGACGAGGAAAGAACGCGCGCCGTAAACTGCGGCACGGTTCGTGTGTGACGTTCGATAATTACAGCTGATTGAAATTATTCAATCGCGTCTTTCTGGGCAAGCAAGCTCGCGCAATTTGCCCGGCGAATGTTAATGAGAAGCGTCAAGAGGCGCGTCCTTCCATTTAATCCTCTCGGCCGCCGTGAAAAAAATCACTTTTATCCGGCGAAATCGTTTTTATCCTGCCCGCTGTAAATCCTTGGACGTTTATGCAGACGGAGCCAGTAAGTCACAGGACAGATTCGCAGATTACGCTCAGCGGTAATGCAAAAAAAAAAACAACACACCGTCTCGCAGTTGTTTGCCCTCATAACGATACGCGTGGGCATAGGAATGTCTCATAGGAAGTTACCCACCTCGGTTCGGCGCGTTTGCATTCATTGGAAGTGCCTCGCATTGGCACATAAAACGCTCGATACCGCAGCGAGTAACCGGTAGCCAGCCAGTTGTTCATTGTGACGCTAAACGCGCGCTTTATCGCCGCGCGTAAAAGTGCTCAGGATATTTCGTGTAAACTACTTACTATATGCAACGCCGGTGGGTGGAACGCAGTAACGAACGAGTTTGCGGGAAAAACTCGTTGCAGCCTGTGCGCGGAGATGATCGCTGTGGCTACTGGTTCTGCGACCGAGTCGGTACCAATTACGGGATTATAACCACCCAAAGCGTCTCAATTACTAAAGCATAAATTCTCACGTTCTCGTTTTTGCTCCTTGTCTTCCGGGTTATCAAATTTGTCTAGAAAAAAAAAAACATCAATTCCCCAAGAATATCTCAGATAAAGTTTTCCTAAGCGCCTATTTTACTCCCGCATTCGTACACTGAACTGAAAACGTGATTCGTCACGTACTAATGTAGAAAATCGCCACAAGCGGCGCAGTAATGCGTCGTCGGTACCGTCGGTAAAGCATCAAATCTTCCGGAATGAAAGGAGAGTTGGCGCGGAATAGCAGAGCGAGTCCTCTAGCCTAGACTCGAACCTACCCATTCGTAAATCGGCGTCATTAGTGTCCATTTGCAGATGTTGGTTCACGTATAACGTGAGAAGTGAATTAATTTAGCGACGGTGATTGCAATCCGCCACCATCAGTGCTCACCGTGTTGCCGTTCCAAGGCGGCGGCGAGTCTAGCGCGAAGTGCAACAGCATCGTTTATGCAAGTCGCACAACGTTCAAGTCGCCGAGCGCGTCGCTGGAGATATCACTGGCTCGCTAACCTGCATAAGCGATACCCCGGCCCTTGTCGTGCACTGCATGCTCAGTAATTGTCCGCTGTCTAACTTGTGCACTGCTTCTGGCGGTTCCCACTTCAAACCGTTTGTATTAATGATAATGTTACACTACCGCAATCTAGGAGAGGCATGATTTATTATAATCATCGTCAGTACTTTATATAACGAGATGTAAAGAGTTACGATGCTAAATATTTCGTAATGAAAACAGTGGAGGTACGCATCCTTAGATTGCGCGCGTGAACTCGGTTACACAGCCGTGTAAATGCATAAATTAATTAACAAAGACCTTGCGAACACGACCAGGAAACGTACCGGATGGCATCGGCGCGCGGCGCAGCAAATACAGATGCGGCTTCGTGAGATACGCGCCAGCACGAAGATGCATATATTCACATGTGTTGCACATAGGATATCGAGGTGCCTACCGGTCCCTCTACCTGTCGTCCATTTGCATGCAAGTTTGCATGCGGCGGCTGCACCGCCACCGCTATTTTTACTATTATTATAAAGCGTATGTTCCTGCCGTTGCGTGCACGTCGCGCGCTGCTCGGGCGTGTGCTTTATAAACGCCGTACGTTTTATTGAAGGCCCGCTTCGAGCTGTTTTACTGCTTCTATTAAAATCGACGTTCCCGTGGCTTTGCCCGCAAATCTTGTCGCGTTCAATTCCGAGCCGGTGCGCCATTCAACACGTTGGCGCGCGCGCCTTGACACATTTTTCAACAGATAATTAACCGCGCTCATTATAAGCGACAGGATGATCGCGTGGGCGTAGCCACATTTTTACAGAGATCGTTCCTTCGAGTTCTTTAATTAACGGTCCGCAATTAAAATTAAATATTATTCCCCGAGAGCACGACTATCGATCAATACATTATCCGCGCGCTAACGATTTATGTATCTCATATCCTGTTCTTCATTGAATTTTAGATGTCCGCCGTAACAGTACTCACTATTAACGAGCACCGGAAACACGGTATCATCTAAGTACAGTAGCATCGACTGCGTATCGCAGAATGCTATCTCCCTTCGAATGGGTTTGAGTGCGGAGTGAAAGCCGCGCGACGCCCACGCCTCTCCATCTCTTGTCGTCATACCTTCGTGTTCATCGCAGGAAGCTCATTGCACGCGTGTGTATCCTTGTCACAGTAAAACGATGTACAAGCGCAGACCGCATAAGAGGCAGACCGATAGAAAATGAGCGTAACCGATGGCTCTTACCGCGAGTCACAGGATTACAGAACTGGCAGAACGATTAGTCTAACGAGAAATGGATCAGATATAGAATTAATCCGTACCGTTTAAATCCGCCTAGAGTGATGACACGTTTCATTTCAATACACTTGGTGTAAATAATCGTTGATAAGCGGTCTGTAATGACCGATTATTGGCGCTCTTAGCCAATCAAAGAAGTGCATTGGTTTTTTTCATCCATTTTTCACCTATTTCTAGCTGTACCTGTAGCAAAGACTTTTTGCTTCTTCGAAGATTATAAATTTGTCGATTGAAACGCTGTATCGAGTAATGCTTCAATTGGAGAATTATGACAAACTATCAAAGTATAAAGCGTTGGTACTGTATCGCTCTGGCCCCTGACGAAGCATTCCTGAATTTCGCGTGGCAGTCGATGTGTTAAGCATGTACGTCCTATTAAACGCACGACTGCCACCGACGCGCGAGATACATGCCTAAGCACTCACGCCACTAATGTGTGCGTGTATCTTTCACGACGCTGTCCCTGCGAGGCACATTTGCCAAGAGGGAATCGGCCGGGCAACTAACTGTACATCGGCTTTAAGCTGTTGCAAAGTGAAATCTAGAGACGACGTTTGTCCCCTGAACAGGCTTTTATCAGTTTTGCCAAGGTTTACGGTACTTCGACGTCCGCTCGAAGTAGGTCGCAGATTCTTTATGTCTAACAAGGAGAACGTGTCACTTGCAGATCGAACTTTGGGAAACACCGACACAACACCCAATGTCAAGAAGTGAGTGTTGTTTTTTGTGCTTCTAAACATCATTCTAGTAATTATTTTTAATCGACTAATCTCCCGTTTCTGGTAAGGGTTTTTAGCATTTTATATGATATAATTCGCAGGCAAAATTATCGGTGATGCTATATCAGGGAGCATAGACAGATATTGTCGGCTGTTAGAAATGAATTCTTTCCTCATAATCCGAAGAGACCAATGGCAACAACCGCGTAAATAGTGCGGCAGAACCGCGTCGCCAGTAGATACGTTTTACTATCGGCACTCTGTCCCTATAATGATCGCAAGCGCATAAGTCAAGCTGCACGACGAGAAGAGACGTCTACTTTGTGAGATAGGATCACTTTCATACCAGTTTTACACGAAGCATGAAAAACGCCGGGAGATCTCCGTTACATTTATCTCGGAACTCGTTTGCAAAGCCGATCGCAGTTTGCATTTAATGAAACGGGTAGGATTTTTCAAGTGAACGGACTATGTTGCAAGCCCAAAGGCAATCCGTGCGAGGAGACTTCGTTGTTATTACTCAGATTTAATGGAAGCGTCAGTGCGATCCTCGCAAATGGAGCAAGCCGATATTTTTCAGTAAAATCGAGGGATCTGTCGTGGCGAGCTTCGCTGAGATAGAGCGAGAGTAAAATAAACCGACAGTTTTTCCGATGCCAGTTGTTTGGACGAGTTTTGCATAAGTAATATTCTCTGCTCGCCGTCAGTGCGCCATAAGTCCTGGCTAGTTAAACCTCCTGCGAAAGATTATCCTCGACGTGATCCAGTTTATTTCACTACAAATCGCCCTGGCGCGCGGTAACTGAAAAACGAAACGCACGTCGGCGCAGAAAGTCACGTGAACAATAATCAGGGTCTCGAGGAGACGTCGTCCTGCTACGGCGAGACTGACGTTTCAAATTAAATGCTCACGAGGGCAATTGCGACGGTGAAAAATCACGCGGGGGGCACGTAAAATGAGAGGCCGCGACGATGACAGCAGTCGCTGAGAAGGACGAGCGTCGTAGATCATACGGTCGGAATAGCGGAGACGAGGATGAGCGGGAGAAAGCGAGAAGATCGGAGACGCGAGGAAAAGAGGAGAGATGGGTATAGAGAGAAGCGACGGAAAATAAGAGACGCCGTGCCGTTCAGGGTTGCTGGAATTTATTAGCGATCGCACATATAGATAGACTGGCGCATCGCAATAACACTTCTTCTAACAGGTTTTCTTGCCTTCGATAAAATCGTCGGCGGTCGCGTTGTGCCTTTTGCAACGCCCTGTACACACCTGCGCGTCACGCTCCCTCCGTCGGGATTCTCTTAATAACGCCATTAACAGCGTCGTCCGACGTCAGCCTCCTATCCACCTATAAGTACTGGAAAATCCTTTATTGCGAGCTGCTCCTGCCCCGAGCGCTCTTCTTTTTGCGCGAAAGCGCGGTGCCTTTCTATTTCACCAGCGAGCGTCTTCATCGGTCAACTTTTCGAGGCACATTTTATAATTCCGACTGCGAAAGGTCCGACTGGATTTTCCCCTCGCTTCATTTACACTTTAACAGCTCGTTCTCCGGCACTCGGAACAAGAGTGGCCGTTAATGAGGCTGACGTTAATAAGGATCTACGGTAGTGTCTCGGAATGTTCAGACTACGCGGCTATACTGGATGCAGGGACAAAAATTCAAATCATGCACGTGGCCGTGCTACTGAAATTAACACATTGACTGCGATGTCGGCTATATATAGCGAAGAGTAATTAATGTTAATACCAAAATTAAACTTTTTTAGCTATTTCGAGCCATAGATGTTGGTGAGAGCGTCTGAGAAAGTTCACACCGAACTTCATGGGAGCGTAAAAATGTTTGTTAAGGAAAATTTTTGCCTTGTACATCCCGTGTCGTCGTAATGGTGGCGCGCGGCATGATAATAGCGGTTCTAAAACGGTCGTGGGGGAGTGCTCCATGGTGCCGTAAATTCCCACCTATCCCGTGCAATCATTCTAACCTACCCTTTGCTTAGTCTCTTCGTTTCGCCGCGGAACCTTTGACTCTGAAATGGGCCCTGCCCCCGTCTTCTCTCCCTCCTGCATCCTGTGCCGTCCCCATGCTTCTTCTCTCCTTTTCCTCGTGGCTATCTTGGGGCTCGACGATGGTAATTTGCAATCGCGCAGTCAACCCTATTTTTCCGATCCGTGAACGTAGTTCCTCCTCGTTGCTGTCCTTCGACGGACGTGAGGTGACGCATAATTGCCAACTTGCTTTCTTCTCCACCTTCCATCACTTTTGCACGCTACCCCTGCCGAAGCCTCGACCAATAAAGAATACGCAGAATTGCCGAGAGTATTCTTATTTAGCAGCAGCTAGTCCGATGAGTCGGCCGATGAACACGTGCATGGTTAAACTCGAACGAGCGATTAGAAGAAAATCGTAGAGCAAATTGTCCCGACACGCATTTGCTGACTAATGATAGTGCCGGTCGGCAATGGCTCTCGATATTCCAATAGCATGAACGATTGCCGAAGGACGTGCGTTAACACTTATTCTCCAGGACAATGACGCGTCTTTCTCAATTACACGCAATTCCGAGAGGATTTTTCTGCGACTTCCTGCGCGATTATTTTCGCGCACTTTTTTCCCCCTTCGCCGTATCCGAAGTCAATTACGAAGGCAACGATGCGGGGGCATGAGATGCCTAGTTAACGCGATGCCGCATTGTCCCCTCTTGCGGCGCGGCACCAACAATTATTACCGGTGAATCAATGGGAAATCAAAGGGATCGAAGCCGCGTATTTCAGTCCGTAGATTTTCCTTTATACGGCCCGTACACCTATCGGTCGTGGGGTCAGATCGACGGCCTTGGCCATATGGAGACGTAGAGTAAGCCAAGCTGAGAGATTCAAAAGATACATCCACCTTCTGCGCGATGCATCCTTGGAAATAATCAGGAGGACACGGCCGTTTATTCACGTCCTCTGCGTTTTCCGCGATTCTTCTCGGTAAATCAGAAATGACTGCGAGAGATCGTTACGAGTCCTTGGCATTATTTTCAGAAATATTACATAGTAGTATTAAGACTATTTTATACGACGTCTTCCTCGGAAGACGTCATAAATTTGGTCCCCTTTTCCTCGGGTATAAAAGTAGCCTCGAACGGAGACGCCGACGTGGCTGGCCAATCTGAGCAGCCGTGCTTTTCAACCAAACACAGGCCTTCCGAGTAAGACGTGTATCGTTTGTAAAATACCGACGTTTTCGTTCGCTGCCCACACGGAGAAAGAGAGAGAGTGAGAAACGCGTGCATCCGCCATAAGATGCGAATCCGTGAGAAACCATGACGAGGGGAGACTTGCTGAGCGAGTGCGCCGCGTTTCGAAGGAAAACAGTCGTTACTTCCCGGTAAAATATTATATCCGGTCCCGTGATTGCACGTTATCCCCGAGGCACGCCACCATTCCTTCCGCCATTTCTCCTACGGATGTGCTGATTTCTTAATTAAAGACAATGCCTTACGTTAATGACCTTACCCGCCGACCGTATAAGCCCACTCTACTTCGTACGCGAAATAATTGGAGATCGCGTTGCCGAGCGCATTGTTAATTGGACTCCCAGTCACGGCGACGTGGTCAATAGCACCCGGCCCACCAGCCGGCAGTTCAAATGAAAAGCCTCAACAGTATTTATTTCCTGCTGCGCATAAAAGTAGTGTGCGATAGAAAGAAGAGGAAAGTGGTAGTTTTCGCGGTGGCAACGAATTTGCTTGGAACAGCAATGTGAAACGACACCGCAGCGACATTCGATCGAACTCGCGAGCCATCCGGTCGGCTCTCGCGCATCGGGTTTCGCAAGAAGCAAAACGTCGAGCTGGCAGGCAGACTGCCAGACGCAAGCGCAAGACCGTTTCTCGTGGCCGATCGGCGCTGGCTCATCGTTCGTTTCGATAGGCAATCGGCCTCCCACTGATTTACGACGAGCCAGAGGAAGGAGTCGAACTCTCTGCTGGGTATCGTCGTTAAAGACTAATCGAGCAGAACCACGGGGATCCCGTTTACTGCCGCAAAGTGGAAACCCCGGAGCCAGAGGGGGATGGTCGCGGGATAATGGTGGTAACCTCTAACCCGGCAATTGGACGCGGGACTACCGATTACAACGCGCTTTTGCTCGTGGATTTCGTCAGGCGGCATAGCTAAAACGAAGCTGGAGCCGGAGGGGTGCGGTGGATGACGGTGTGCGCCCCTGCGCCCGCGCCGCATCGTAATTCTAGCCCGGGCCAATCGACGATGACATGGGATCTTATATCATCGAAACGGCGGCGGATCGCCATTTCCGCGCGAGACATCGTTAGGCTCGCTTTCGCCGAGCGAGCATTGGCCAACGTTCAGTTTTAACGCTCCAAACGATACGAGGCGTTTGGCGTCTGGCGTCTCTTCCGTTAGCGATCGTACGCCACGATAATATTTCTGTCAACGTTTATGCGCTGCCCAGCCGTGCTAGTTATCGTTCGGCTCGTTGCTCTGACGCAATCGTACCTGTTCCCTCTAACGAGTACCTCCTGCTGCAGCAGCAGCAGCAACAGAAACAGCGAGCCCGGACGATGAAGCCCGATAGATCAGTGCTTCGAAGCGGCGGCGGATCTGTCCTGAATTTGCGCCCGCGCGTTAAAGAGGGCCCGTGGAAATGGGCAGGAGTTGAGTAAAAGGAGTCGTTAAGCGGCTGGCAAAAGGGCACTTTCAGCCTCGTAGATCTTCCGGCGGCGCGTTACTTTGGCTCCATGAAACGCGCGTAAAACGGCTCGGTGGGCAAAAAAAATGGCGGCGTGACGAGCCTGCGGATTGTAAAGCCGCAGGACGATTTGAGGACGGGAACACGTGGGTGCGGCGCGGAGCATTTTTTCGCTCGAAACGAGGAGAACCCGGCCTGCAACCGCCGCTCGTCCGGCAAAATGATTCATGGCCGCTGCACCGCGTTTCGCGCGGGCATTGTCTGCCGTTGGCGTGTTAGCTGATGCGTAACGCGAGGTCGTTCGCATCAATTATGTTAACTACGCCTCCCCGCCGGGGTCCAGAAACTCTTCCTAATGGCTTTCGTTTCGTGCAACCTCCGTCGAATCGCCGACGAACGAGGTGCATCGATGCTATCTGTAATTTCAATCGGGCGCGAGTACCAATTGAATGCGAGAGGCGGCCAAAGAGCGAGAGTCCGCAAGATTAATTATCGCGAAATTGCTCCAGCAGGTGATTACCGATTGACGTTCCACCGCCCCGGGAAACGTCGCTTTCTACAAGAGCGTAGAAGGCTGAAAGATTTGACGTACAGCAACGGCATGAATTGGGCAGGGACAATGTGGGCGCAAGGTGCGTCTTTTTTCAGCCACCGAGTGAATCATGCTACGTGCATCATGTTGCGTTCAGGAGTGGCCCGCCTTCCGTTCTTCTGTGAGTAACTGGAGGTCGTTCGCATCGATTACGCCCGATCACGCTGCTGTATGACGCTTTAAGCTCTCTTCCTGCGTGCATGAATATTCGCGAAACTTCCTCGATCGCTCATCTCGGCGGAATTTCAATTTCCAGCGTCGAGACGGTTTGCTACAAAGGGATCCAATCACTTTTATACTCATTGTATCGAAGTTGATGCGTAACGCGAGGTCGTTCCCATCAATTATGTTAAATACTCTTCCTCGTCGAAAGTGTTCTTAATGGATCTTATTTCGCGGTAAGTCCGTGCGGTGCTGAATGCCGCCTTGTATCTCTGCATTCGATCGCCGCTGATCCAATTGCAGTTCCGTTGCAATACAAACACGACTCGCAACCGGCATGAGGCTCTCGTCAGCTCCTTCCTCTTCAATGTCCGCTCGCCCCGAGTCTCTTTAAACGTAGGCAGTTTGATTTCATCGATGCTGCCAGATGAGATTCGTAGATATTTCGGCAGTACGAGCCTCGTTAACGAACGTGAAAAAAAATATTGATCGTGAAGCTGGGCAATTAAATAAATCTGAAGGAGCATCCTGAAGGAGCGTCCTTCGGTACTTCAAGTACCAAAGTTCAAAAGCTCTTCCTCATAGCTGAAAAAATACTTTAGATGAACCATCAATGACAGCATTGCTCATACACCTCATTGCCACGTCCATGAACTCGCCTCCTTTCATCCGCGTCTCAAATTTCGTCGACGTCAAACAACTCATCCATACTTTGTCGGCAAGGTTCCATTCTTTCACGAGTCAGCGATGATTAAACGTCCTTCGTCCCGCCTAACTCTTCGCACTCGACTGGAGCCGCGCGCCTTTCTCGGATGTTCGAACCTCCAGGAAACAGGCACATCCAGGAAATATAGATTAATGAATCTTATTCTGTTGAACCCCCCCACGAAACTATGTTAAGTACTGGTCTACGTCGATGGTCAGAGAACGTTCCTAATGGGTCTTACTCGTGAACGTCTGTGGAACGAGCTACTCCGGCAATATCGGCCGAGACGATCGCGCGATCCCAAGAGCAGTTAGGTCGACGTACTACGTACGGCACGCACGCGTGCTCGCTCGCGGCCTCTCTTCGATTTCTGTCCAACGGAGGGGGCAATTAGAAGCTCCGAAGGAGGTGGACGATAATGAGCCCCCGGCGACTGCGCCGAGACGGATCGGAGTTACTGATTTTAGGTACACGGGGTTTGCCCCCTCGGAATGCACAGCTCGATTCTCGGCTAACAAGAGATTACCCCCCGATCACGGCGCACTCGCCGGCATGAGGCTCATCTTCGTATTTTCTCATTCGTGATTAAATGCGTTCTCGTTCGCTGTTACGAAGCGCGCCGCATCGTCGGCCGGGAAAGGGGAGAATTTGGAGGGTACACAGCGGGATCGTTAGTCTCGCGTCTCGCATGCCACCCTGCTTCCTCGCAATTTCGCCGCTCGCAATCGCCTCGCCTCGCTTCACGCGCAGTTATTCGGCGAGAGTACGCCCACGTGATTTATGCGTCTTAACGGTTGACGTCGTCCACCGATGGCGCCAGAAATCTCCACCTACGGCACTTTTAATTCAGCCCCATTTATCACGCGGATTTTCATCTGCAACGCGGCGGCGGCCGAATGCGCGCTGAAGGTGCATTTTAAAATGTCATTCGCCGAGTCTGCCGATAGACCGCCCGAAGCCGCTACTCAATTTTTCGCCCACTCACAATCGGACTCTCCTGGCCCGAACGCTCGTTGTGCGTTCGAAGATATGTCCGGTTCGTATATTCTCCCATTTATACCGCACTAGCTACCCCTATTATACCCCATTCTTCCATCATGCCATTCGTCTACCCGCATTCTTCCCTCGGAAATAATCCGCTTAACCCGTGCAGGAAATCATGTCCGCGCAGTTATTAAACAGCGGAACTGGCTAAAAAAAATCGACGGCGACCGCTTGTCGGGAGCAGCAATCTCGAGTCATAAAGATGGAAATAGCTTCTTAATGCGTGCGTTTAAGTTTCCACGACGATCGCCGACTGTCAATTGCTCGGAAGACGCAGATCCGTGCACGCGCACTCTGCAGATTGTCCGCGAGAGGCTTGCGCGGAAAAAAAGAATCGGCGCCGAGTACCTGTTAATCTCCTTAATCACGCTGCCGTGTTCGGCCTCGAGGGTACACACTACACAACGCTGGCCGGCCGCGGCGCTCTCTCATACAGGCAAACAAATAAGAAGAGGAGCGCGCAGACCACTCTCCCCGCTCGTCCGCGCACAATGCGCCTCCATTTGTCTTGGCCGGTTCGTTTATTTGGCGCTTATTAATTTCAACAACGGGGTAACCTGCAAAACCCTCATGTGATAAAGTGTCCTGCTTTCGGAGAGGGAGGCGCCCTGTACCGGCTCCACTTCGTTCAGGACCCATCTTTTGGCAAGGCGTTCAGTGTTGCTCAAATCCGACTCTTCGGACTTTATGTTCATTGAATACGATTGTGCAACAAGCTCTCTATTAATTGAACGACTAACAAGTTCGCTCATATAAGTCTACAGTAGTCGATTTTGATATCATAACTGGATTCTCAAAATACTCCTTAAGAACTAGCTCGAGGTTTTCAGTTTCAGAGTGGCTCAGTCAATGGTAGCTCCTGTCAGTTGACGTCGTATAAGATTGGATCTTGAATGTTTCTGGATGTTCTTTTTTTTTTATCTAAGCAAATTGGTCGAAATGACCACCCTTGCAAACTATCGGAAGAGTTAAGAACTCCGCATCTGAGCAACACTGTACAGTCCATCCTGAAGGATCGACCCGTTACACCTACACTCGCACAGAGTGCATCGTCCTCTCAGATGGATGAGATCGGTAGCTTTGATGTAACTGACTCTTCGTTGAATTTATTTGACCCGGGATCAGATCGGTAGCTCTCTCATCCTCGCTTCCTCTCCCGTACTGTCTCTATCCGTATAATCGTTCGACGCGTGGGTCTTCCTGAATGAAAATTCTTTATGAGCCGATTAGTATTCGGTGTATGTACGGATGCGGCGATGCGTATCTCGATTTGTGCTACTTCTATAAGCTTTACGGAAGTCCACGAGCGATCTTATTATTCATACAACCGTGAATGCAGTTATTACTCAAGGTTGCACAAGTGCACCGTGTGATACCGTACCGGGGGAAGCAGCCTTATCGGTCCGGCATCTGGACGAACGTATTGTATGAATAATAATTGCCTCCTGCGTCAAATACGACGCGTAGATTCGACGTCTCACATACTTTTTTGGTATCAATTTATCCTCCCAGCAAGTTTACAACTCCATAGATGTATTCGAAAAAATTCTTCAACGTACAATGCAGTATACGAAGCGTGATGCAAAAGAACAGACACCTGACATCATTTTTGCGCGAACGTTTCCCGAGTAAGACGTCAGCGGAGATAATAACGCAATAACAATCGGACGAACTACCATGGAAATACTGTCATCGGTAGTCGAGGCCGATAACGACAATAACCGCGTAAAGTTTTCGAACGCACCCCGAAGCGCGATCAAAGCCGGCCGTGCGGCGATTTGAATTTACAACGCCGAAGGGACGGTGAGTAGGTAGGCTTGGGCCTCTAATCCAGAAGAGATCGGCCGCGCCGGTGCGCCTCCGTATCGTATCCCATTTTCACCTGCAGCCGCACATTGACACATTTGCTCATTCACGGCACAAGGAGGCAGAGCTATATACGGGCGATAATCCGGTGACACACGGCCGACTCTAGCCACGATCGCTCGGCCTCTGGCTTCTATGTACTCGGCTTGCGTGCTGCGCGCATAGAACGGAGAAATGCATTTCCAGTTGCAGCGGCGCGGCGGCCCCCGGTGCATATACATATATATCACTGAATTACAGTGTATTTCCTCGGCGAGCGAGGCGGTAAACTTTTATCGTCGCCGCGCGCCCGCGTACTACGACCGGACACGTACACTGTCCAGATTCGATGGTGCGGTAGCTATTCGCGGAAACTATCCGGGAATACGTACGGACGGTGTAAATATCTGTAAATTATGATACACGGTCCGTAGACGCTTTATAGAGGGAAAGGAACCCGTACGGTGGAGGGTCGCTGCTATTGCGGAGTGTATGAATCAAAGACGGTCAGCTTCACAATCGTGACGTGTATGAAATAAGCCCCACTGTTCCGAGATATCATTATATCTGAGATCTGATAGCAGTTGCATTGCAATTAAGAACGGAAAAATGTGTACTGCCCCTAACTCCCATTCACAATGACGTGGGTATATAGCGTAGCGTTTAGATGAAGTGAAATTGGTGCACAGCATTATAAGGTAAAACGTACGTTTTAAAGGGCCCATGACTTTGGCCGAATTTACGGCACGCCGACGTACGCGTATCCAGCATCTAGGCTGGACATTGTACAAGTGAGGGGTCCCGGTATCTATCGCGTGCTACATTCCCGTGCATTACGATAATCGGCCGCGGCAGATATTCCCGACAGCTCCGCAACACTCGTACACTGGCGAGCATTGGCGTACATTACCGGGCTGGAAGAGAACACCGGCGTTCCTCGTTCTTTGCTCGGCATAAACGATCGGCCGATTTGGTGGTCGTTACAACGGCGCCCCTGCGAAGAGCCGTAATTGGCTCTGGCACGGGCGCCCGGCCGTTGTAAGAGGCTCATCGCGTGCTCGAAAAGGTGTAACATGTAATAACGACGCGTCCCGTCGCGAGCAGCGAAAGTGTTGCACCGTACGACACAACGCGTATTAGCGGTAAATTCGAGATGCAATCTTCCTGTCGACACGCGTTACTCGTCCCCGGCGACGTCGCGCGTCGCCAGTCGCCTCTGTTTTATCCTCCCAGTCGCATAGGTCCCAGCGACGAGATTTATCTGCTTTTTCTCATACGCGCAGCGCTCGTCATGTCACAGAGAAACGTTATAAAACATCGCGGACCCACGGACGTGAATCGATGGTGCAATTTCTTATTCCTGCTCTCCCGCCGCCACGCCGCACCAGCGAGATTCTCGTGCATTATGAATGTTTGCCGTATTGTGTCCTGCCCGGGTATCTCGGCAAACGTACAACGGCCGGCGCATACGTATAATGTAGGACTTCACATTGTTACCGGCGCGACGTGTACGGCGAAAATATGCTATCCGGCGTGATCTTTGCGCGCGATCACGTGCGCCGGTGCTCGCGGGAAGCCGGGAACAGGTGAGTAATGTTATCATGCGCCGAATACGTATACGTACTCGCACTCTCGACTGAAAAAGGACACGAGGCGAGACGCACATGAGCGTAAATCGATGGCGAAACGTTAGCGTTTCCACGTTCAGCGTTTAACGTCGCTACCGGCCAAATGTGCTCTCTGAAAATTTACCGCGTATCTACTTACGATCTCTGCGTCCCTTCGCGCGCAAAAAGCGTCGAGGGATTAACGCTCGTAGACAGAAGGCACTAATGCGGGATATAACGAGAAGCAAGCCGATCTCCGTACGGGCGCACGGAGAATATCGCGTGCAACATTCTCGTTCATTACGAGCGCACATTCCCTCCCGGCTCGTCGACTACGGAAACACACGGCGCACCGATAATATACGGCTGCGCATTGTTATCATGCCAGGCGTACACGGCGAGGGGGGCTCGGTGATCTAGCGATCGCCGCGCACGATCTCATATAATGATACCTCGGCGAACAAGTGCAAGCGGACATTGTATATCTCGGCATGCTGCGCCAGCTAACCGTACTGAATATCACGTTCGGCATTATTATAGCGATCGTGAGTATGGGGAGGCTCTTTCGAGGAGTATAACGTACTCCGTCCGACGCCCTTCGCCCTGCGAGACGGACGGTGGATTGATCGACTCGATACAAGCGTCCTATAATGCGGGTATCGTGTACGATTCTATTATTGTCACACGCTAATGTGCCGTGCAATTTTCTTGTCCACCTCACCGTCACGATGATCGGCAGCGAGAGATATGTCCGGTTCTGTGGCACTTGAAAAGCGCTGCTCGCAGCTTGCTCGCACGTACGCGTAGCGAGGCATATCTCATTTGTGCGCCGCACCATCGCTGATCTCGAGATCGCTGCCCGCGATCGCGGCCAATACGCTCAAAGTGTGCACTCGATGTGCGTTGTCGTTTATATTTGCGTCGAGCGCTTCTTCGGGAGTGCAAACTATTTTTACGCACTCAGCGTAGCTCGAGAATCAATGAAGAACATGCATTTTGCCGCTTGGTGTTATGCCCACAGATGCCCACCAGATGAGTGGCTGCATTCGTTTCTTAAATTGCCACCTAGCAATAATTCTATATACTTATGCATAGTAGTCAGTAGTTTAAATCATTTTTCTAATTCCTGAACCCAAGATTTCTACGAGTAGCAGAGCCGTTTTTATGATCCCTCGACCGCCACCTAACCGCTACTTAAATGTGTCGGAACACCTTAGCGAAGAACCCCTGCTCTATTTCCATTTTTGCGTCCATCCTGTTCGTTCTATTTCTTCCATTAATTCTGTCCGGGTATATCGTGCCTCGCCATCGATACGATTATCCTTTGAAATAAATCAGATAAGCTTTAGTAGCATCGAAGGTTGCGATGCACGCTCTAGCATGTACAGAAGTGCACTCTATACGGTGAGCACAGGCTACGACCAATGACCCCAAAATTATACATGAATCAATACAATATACTCAAAAAAGAAGAAGTCACAAAGAAATTGCAAGAATGAAATGTGAGGGTTGAAAGAAATATATGGCTGTTTATAAGACGCAATATTCGACGTTTTACGAGATGCCTCTCGCCTCGCGTGATCATGTCAAAATCGAGATGCCAATCGTACGCGTACAGAACTTCTTCCAGGCGACTTGAACTCTCCACGGCTAACGGTCCACCGTGGCTTTCTTGTGGTTTCTTTTTGTCCGAGTGACTGCTTCTCGCTTGGCAAGATTTTAAATCGAATGTTGCGGTATTTCGAAGGCGCGTCCAGCCGCAATGCTCGCCCAGCAAAAAACATAACCGTGTCGGTTCTTCTTGTTTAATGGGAACGTATCGGGTAAAATGTGCGCTTCCATTGCGTCCGTGCATATATATGTTTCGGACTTTTTACCAGTCACACGGTCCTCCGGACTAATGAAACCGGTAAGAACTCCATGTATTTCAGTGGGAAGAAATTAATAGAGAAACTGTTTTACGGGCGAGAATTCAATTGCGGCTTTTTTCGATATGAGTGAGGTGTTTCTCGCCGGTATCTGTATTTGTCAAATATCAATAGAAAACAGGTATAACTCTAGAAATTCACTCGCCCAAATTTTACACATTGAACGCAATGATATACAAGCATGAGTGACAGCTGCTCTTTCCAGGAGCAAGAGGCCATGTCACCCAAAAGTTAATACTGTCGTCTGAAGAAATAAAAAAAATAAAAGTACACTTAAATTTAATCTCGTCAGATATGTGAGAGCAGACAAGTGAAGTATGAAACGTAATGTGTTTAGCAAGACACGTGCCATTGCGTAGCAAGGGTCAAAGGGCTCCGTTCTCAGTAAACGTAAATCAAATTCCAAAGACGACCATGAAGATTTGATGCGTCAAATGAACGGGAAGACCGTGAGAGTGTTAAGGCCTGAAACTTTGTCGGCGTGCCATTACGACACATTATCCGTCCGACTTGTTTGCATAACGGTTTCCCAGGTACCGAATTTCGTAACTCCTTCGCGGATGCTGCGCGAGCTTTAATGCGAGATCGAACGTGCAAACGTCCGGATGACCGGAGCGCATAACGGTTCACGGATTCCACGTGGTTCCTTTCACGTTTTTCGAGACCCGTTTGGCAAGGGTCTTAACTGATTTCGCCCGATTGTTCGTGACCGTTCGAGGACCGAGAGCATCGACGAGCAGAGACTCGATTCAATCCGCCTGGCGATTCACAGCCCGGATCGAGAAATTAGCAAAAATTTCGCCGCGGTAATCGGTTTGCAACAATGCCCCAGATACAATCTCGCCGCACAAGCGATCCATTGTTACCGATAAATAACGCTAACCCCGTAGATTCCATCGGGCTTCAGATGCAAATTCGAGGTTGCAATTGTAAGCAAATTGGTTTAATCGTGCGGCCAGCCGGCGAACGCGTGGGGGCCATTCGCGTATAAACAATTATTATTGTTCGATATGCTTCCCCCGATGGGCGATAGGTATTACATCGCATTACGCAAACGCTTTTTTAGATGGAAAAAGGACAATCGATACATATGTAAGTCCGGATACGAAAACATCGATTACGGCGCGCCGCTGAACATAGCGTGCTTACTGGGGAAAAAATGCACATCAAAGTGCACGTACCGAAGTCGATAAGCTGAGAATCTAAACGAGCGTCAGGGAAGGATGCATTTCACTTTGTGCGAGGAAGGTCGGAGGACTCGTTAAACGGGGGAAGTAAAATAAAACTGAGAGGCAAGTGGGCTCACGCAGGAAACATGAATCGAGCTCGTTAGAAAGCAGTAACGTCTCAATAGTCGCGTCTGCTTTCCGCGCGGAAACGGCCGCCAAACAAATTGTATCGATTACATCGACTCGTTACTTACTTTAGCCGGCGTACGATTTTAAGGAACGCCGGCGTGCCTTTGCGCCCGGCAAAGGAGAGCCTCGTGATTCAGCTCAATTATCCTCTCAGCCTCATTCTCAGGACGCAGATTGTGCCGGTTCTCGAGCCATTTCGCTCTACCACTAGATTCCCGTCGTTTAATAAGCCCTTCGTTTATTAGCAATTCTTTTCATACACCAAACTTACTGCAATCTGCGAAATATAATCGTATCGACCAATCTGAGGCGCGATGGGTGCCGCGTTACGGAGAATTTACACGTCTAAACGTGTCAATCGCGCTCTGGCAAATTCTATTAGAATATTCGATTAGCCGAGATTGTTCAATTAACGGAGTCAGGCGAGCGTCAAGGTTTCGCCCGAAGTCGCCTCGCACAATATTTTCATATCGACGGCCGCGCTCGTTTCTGCTTCTCATCTTCGACCGGCACGTCTCGCGAAGTCAGCAACCTCGTGCCACTTTCTTGCGAACGGTCGCTCATTACCATGATAATTAGCCCGCGGAAAATCGACGTCGAACCTCGCCGGCTCCGTGCTCCTCCTCCGTATCGAGCTAATTTTCTTCCTCCGCCGATCGAGTGGGAAAAGAAGTTCCGTGCCCTCCGACATAATTGATACGTGCCGGTTTAATTATTCATCGACAATACGAATTCCGAGCATCCGATCACGAGGTCGTATATGCGGCACACCCTGGCCATTAATTCGTTAATTACCGCCCTCGGTGGGTAATGAGCAATTTCTGTTTGAGTAACGTCGGCCGAACGTGAGTCCGTACTACGAGAACGGGATGAGATCGACTAGCGTGAGAGAATCCGATGCTCGGCCGTTCGGACGTGCACGATAACTGTGAACCCTGTGACACACTCGTAACCGCGTTTACGCCGTGTTATTTGCCGGGCGCAGATTAATTCGGAGAGGCCAGCTTGGCCGGCGGCCCCCTGATTTAAATTGCAAATTCGAGCATCGAGACGCGAATGATTCACCGACCGTGGAAAATGCACTTTGTGAGTAATCGCACTCTCGGTATGGCGCTGCGAACTGGCCGGTTTCTAAGGCTAAGGCATGCGAAATCATTTAGCTTTCCGAAATAGACGCTCGCCGCTCGTTCGGCTCGGTGCGCGGGGAAGAAAGAGCGCGGAACCCTCGTTTACTCGAAAATTGTTTCAGATTCCGCCGGTCGTGAGGTGGGCCGACCCTTAACCTTAAATCTTGCCGTATCAAAATATAATTGAGGGTTTCGAGGGATAGCCCTGAGCCCAGGCACGGCCGACGTATGAATTTTACGTTAGGATGCATCGGACTTGCAACTACCCGCCCATCCGGCTTTATTGCTGGGCGTACCGAGCGCATAAAACATGCAAATTTCTCGGGTATTACCGATTTTCGTGTGACGACCCCGTCTGTGAGAGATTCCATCTTTCCCTCCTTCGCTCGCCGGACTTTTTCGCCGCTGATGCCTTCGCACCACGCGGCCATCTCTCTCTCTCACGTTAATTTTACTTTCATTCACTACGCCCCGGCGCAACTCTGCTAGATTAACTCTTAACGCGGGCTTCATTCAGCTGGCCCGATGAATTTGTACCCGTAAGTACTCGGCCGACGTGCCTAATTGAAATTTTACTCGCACGTTAGCAATTGGCGCTCCTTCACTTTTCACTCGGAAAACGAAGACTCATGGTGACGGGATACATACACAGTTACCTTAGGTCCGATCGCTTTGAAATTTTCGTCGATGACTTCACGCATGACTCGGGGCTTACTGGCCACGAACGAGGAACCACAGCCGCTCCCCGGGCTGATGCCTGTAAAAAGGTAATCGAGAAAAACGGCGAGCCCTTTCTTTTCGTACTCCTCGTTAAGATAGGCCACGGATCGATGTCGAAATCGGACGTCGACGTTGGTCGTGTGGAACCAAATCCTTGGACGGATCGCGGACGATCAGGAATCGTACGATGTAGGGAAAAAACAGTGTCGACTGTCCGAGCCCATGTCTGTACGTCCATACGTATCACGAGAAAAACCACATTTCCTGGCAATAATTCCGATCGGAATGCGAGGCACTTTTTTTCCTGCCGGAGTCCTGAAATGACAAACTGATTGGCGAGGTATATTAGCGGTACGAGTCATTCGCCGCCAAATAGAAGTCGGCGAAGAATGGAATGGAATGCGGTGAACAAGACATTGCCGTACCGCGAATTAAAAGTTTATTCATATCCTTGATCGTGATTGAGACGTTGCCTCTGTCTGACTCATGTTGCCCAGGAGCGGTCACCTATGGAAATAGATCCGCGATTGCTTCGTATCCAGACAAAGATCTGGTACAAAGAATCTGGATTGGCTTACCAGATGAATGTCCAGGTTCGTTCAACTCCTCGTCATCTTAATTAAGCAGCGCGTCGGCCGCACGATAATATGCATACATTACATGTCCATACAGGATCAGATGACTCAGCGTCGAGCAATTAAACCGAATTAACCGTTTCTGTGCCTCGCGCAGGAAGGTTTTCATCAGATCCGAGATAATTGCGCGTACAAGACACGAGAAACACCGCGAGACCTCTCTCTCCCTCCCCTTAATTATTAGCGACTTCTAGCACTTCGTCATTTGGTCAGGCCGAACGTTGAACTTCACGCCTAACGTGGAGTCATCCCTCTCTCCGTCTCTACCTTCGCTAGCTTACGTAATTGGCGCGTAATTGTTATCTCACGAGCTCTCCTCGTGCGTCAAATGTTTGTACGTAGTGTACGACCGGTCGTCCCTGGATGGCCGTGGGATTCAAAGGCCACGTTTCGCGCAGGATATCGCCGCGGTTGAAATCGTAAAGTTAGCTCGCCTTTTGCGGCATTCTCGCCGTTTCATGCGCAATCTTATGCATGCGCCGAAGACCAACGAACCCGAGTGACGGGAGGCATAAACTACGTTCATCAAGAGCGACCACGGCGGAAAAAAGCGTGACTTTTAATTAAGCGGAAAATATTCGGCTTCTGGCCTGCGATAAGAGGAAATTGATCCGCAATTAGCGCGTTAATTGTGGCAATAAATGCGGCTCGCACGGCTCCCGGTTATCCACGCCGGGCGCTGAAACAGAATTCAGGGCCGAGTGTGTCTCTGCTCCTCCGACACCGCCTTCCTTTCCCCCCCGCTCGGGCTTTATGTAACGACCGCGTAATTATTATCTCACGGCTTCGTGCCTCGAATTTTTCCCGTTGCGCGCTAACGATCATCCGCTGGGTGGTCGCCGGCCTCAAAGGACCCGTTTTACGTGCGACCGGTGATGTGGCGCGCGAGGCAGCGTGAAGCCGATTTACTAGATCCGAAATGACACTGCGCGTCGGAGCGTTTTGTCGCCTCGCACGAGC
Organism: Priocnemis perturbator; assembly: GCA_963942575.1. NCBI lineage: Eukaryota > Metazoa > Arthropoda > Insecta > Hymenoptera > Pompilidae > Priocnemis > Priocnemis perturbator. Next base: position 8,131,610 of record OZ012649.1, on the reverse strand, counting down.
GAGCGTCGACGTCGGGAAAATGTTCGTTCGGCAAACTGAGCCGGCGAAAGCGCACCTTCGCACGCACGATTTCCGCGGAGACGACGAACGCCGGCACGCGAGAGATCGGCTCGACGGATGTTTGCCAACGGAGGATCGTAAAAACCTTTTAGGCCTACGTCTTGCTCAATCACGGCACGACTGTTGTTCGGCGCCTTTTCTTATACCGTGTTTGCGCTTATCGCACTGTCAAGCGTAAGAGCGAAGTATTGTACGTTCTAATGCACGCTCGGCAACTGGCGATAAAGCTTTAGAAAGGTAACGTTCTTTAGACCTATCCTTAGACGATGCGAAATCACCGAATCAATATTTGCCCGTAAGCGTGAGCGGTCAAAAGTTCGCCTCAAGAGTTTCGAAAGGATGAATATATTTGCTGGGTGTTTGGTGAATCTGTTCAAGAGGTTTCGGGAAGGACCCACCTTACTTACGGCATGGGATGATAAGCCTGGTCACTTACGCCGGACGTAAGACGTTCGAGAGAGAGAGAGAGAGGGGGGGGGGGGGGGGGAGCGGATCGAGTGATTTTTCATGCGCGTTTATCGACTTACCGGTTCGAAGTACACGCGGATTCACTTTCGACCGTCGCCCGACACTTGATTTTACTGGCGTCGCGCCTGAGGCACGATGCACTCAGTATACACCGACGTTTTCTATCGGCGGTGCCGTGCAATTAATCACGACCAGTTGTCTCGTATCCCGGAAGGCGACGGCGATAAAATAAATCGAACGTCCCACACGTCGATTTAACGATCCGTCAATTGTTTCATACGTCGCTGCAAAACGATCACCGCAACCAGATGTTAAATCTACCCCGCGCGCGCGCGCGCACACACACACGCTTTATGGATAGGGAGGTGTTTTTTGCCGACGCCAAAATAAACTGGATTTTTCAAGCTTCGTACTCGCCTTAAACGCCACCTCGACCTAACTAAGGTCATAGCAAGCTGCCGTAAAAGGCGCGGGTGGTATCACTTTGTATAATGATTCCCAGCGGCCGCGGATTGACTTTCACGTCTAGCTGCCGATAAAGGATATGAAAAGCCTACGAATCCAGGCAACAAACAACCCGCATGGACAGGGTTAATGGGATGGCATTCCAATTAATAAATAGACCGTAAACAATTCGAATCGCCATGCCCGATTTTAATCGTCCAATTACAGCGGGGCTCGCGAGGCTTCGTTATCTTGTTTTACGCGCCACTCACGCAACCTTTGTAACTTCATTTTTCGAGAGCCGACGTGCAACGAGCACGTTCGCAGGCGTAGATCCGGTGAAGAACGTGCGACGATCGGGAAAATCGTCTCGCATATCGGGCGCCTCGTTACGATATTTTTCACGGAACGCCGCTTTTCTTCCCGTCAGATCCGGTTTTCAAATCCTCGCGCACGTTGCGCGCAGCAGGCACCAAACGTTCCTACTAATTTTTCCTACCGATACACCTGGCGATCCAGCCTTCCTCGCGCACTTGCCCCCGCTGAGACACGTCCTTTCATCTTTGCAAATTCACCGCGAACGCTCGTTGCGAAAAATTCCCCCCCGGCCAGCGGCGCGGCGTGTGAAACACCGGCATGACAACTAGTTCTCGGGATTACGGAGAGCCGTCGCGCGTCGGAGAAGAAGCGTAGACGACGATAGGGATAGACAGGTGAACAGAGGCGGAGAAAAGGAGGGAGGGAGCGCGAGTATCATTTATTTTGCGCCGCGCGACAAGTCGCGAGGAAGATGTAGTGAGTTGAAAGGGAACGAGTAAGGGAGGAAAAAGTGGAGGGGGGGGGGAGGAAACGTAAAAAGCAACGAAAAGACCGAAGGAGCGGCGGAAAAAGAAAAAGTTGGAAAGGAGGAAAGGAATCGCGATAGAGGGAACTGGCTGGCTGACTGGGCTGGCTGGCTGCCGGTGGATGCGAGAAAGAGCCGACCGGTGGCACGCACGTGAATGCACTTGTTTGTAAGAGCGCGTACGTGTACATTGCGTTCGGCGTACCTGTTGCATCGCATGCGTACGTCGTACACATGCAGCATGCACTTCGACTTATGCGCCAGCGGTGATCGCACATATCTTTGGCGACGCTCAGGCGACAATCATTTCTGGATTACCCGGTTGACAGGGTAATTTCTCTAAGGCAGGACCCGACGCGGGACGGGCCACGGCGGAATTTGCATGATTAGTAGCCGATGCCGTGCACCGACGGCGAGGAATGCACAAAACGCTCCTTACGGGGGAGTCGATTGCGAGAGTATTTTAAACGGCAGACAAGCGAGTTGATTCACCCGACAAACGTACCGTCGAATCTCCCTACACGGACAATGCTCGAACTGAAGAACTTTCTACTTTGTACGAAATTTGCAGGAAGTATGTTCGTATAAGATGGTCCATGTTAGAGAACATCCAGATTCCCACGATACCTCGCGCTTCCCAATCGCCGAGTAATCGCGTCGTTAACACGCTAACACGTTCTCGAGTTTTGTTCTCCGCGCCCTCGGCTGGCGCGCTTCAATCTGTCAAAAAAAACGTCGACGAGTTGTGCGACGATGACGGCGTCCGTAGCAGAGTCTAATTAAACCTCTTCTGTTCTTCTTTTGCAGGTACGTTGACCGGATGTTCACATCGAGGTCCACGAAGCGCTGAGAAAATCGAGATTCGCCGGAAGTGCGGTATGATGATGCATTTATTTACGTCGCTTAACGACGCTTCTTGCCCGTCTCGCTTCTTCAGGCCATATCTTCAAGGAGACTGCGAGCTCTCCTTTCCTGCGTACCTACTCTTCGTGCCTGGAATCGAGACCGGCCTGAATAACACGTCGCTTGAGAATCTCCTTATCGGTAGACGAGTGCTCGAGGTTCGCCGGCAGACGCTCGTCGTTATTCGAAAAATTCGAAAACGCACGCCTCGAACAGTCATGACTCGAATGCGCCGGATAGAATTGTCGCCGCGGCCAGAAGCTGCGACTCGTTTTTTCACTTCGAATGAGACGGTTAATTCGTTATATAGCGCACTTTAATTTGCACCGCGACGCGCAATGGCATCGAGAAATCTTATAAGACCATAAAGAATGGCGGCAGTATGTCTTCGTTAGCGTCTCAAGTAAAGTCAAGTCCCCGGGGAGGAGGCAGCAGTCATTTTTCATATTACGCGTCGGATGCGTCTGAAAAAGTCGCCGTCCTTATCCTTCTTTTTCGCAGCCGGCCGCCCGGCGACTCATGAAGCGGCTCATGAAGCGACCGGGAATTATTGCGCGACTGGACAATACGTCGTTACATTTAGAATTCTGAGATCATTGTTTCGCATCGCGCGCCCGCTACATTTATCTCTCCACCTGACACTAGGGTATAATAATTAGAAGCGCTCTTTCGCAAGATTTATATTGGCGCTATTGTATCAAGAGACGAAGGAGTGCCGTCTGATTGTAATTAAACGACTCAATTGGGAATTTCGAAGATTGCGATCGTACCTTCGACTTGGACGCGTCTACCGTCTTCGATCGAGTACGCGAGGCGCGTCGAAAGAGCTGAAATGGAAATATTAGTTCACGAGGAGGTGGGCATACGGCATGCATTGACGTAACTTGATCTACGCCTAACCGTGACCAAACCGGACTCGGCCAAGACCGAAGCCAGTTTCGCTAATTTAAATTAGACCCCGTCGAAGCGTTAACCGGTTGTTCCACTTCCGGTCGGCCGCAGATAAATTTATTAATAACAGTGAAGAAAGCGAGACACAGAAATGCGAGCTGTGTTGCGCGCGTTGACGATTGGAATCACGTGGCGGAAAGTAGCCGGCATTAAGCGCGGCATAATAAATGCGCCGGCTCGGTGTATGGCCATTAAAGTGGCCCGCATTTTCCTCGAGCCACTGCGCCCGGCTTTCATTGCTTATCGTAGCCTGAATTGCATCGCCGCGCGCCGGTGATGCGTAGAGCGACTGCGACGTATCTACACATATGCACCCGTGACATGCAGGCCCGACGTTATGGATACATCGCACGTTCGCCTGCATTTTGTCGTCCGGACAGCTCGGTTTAACGAACCGATCGAAGGACGTCCATCGATTTTCGCACGATCGAAGCTTCGCTCTTACTCCACGCAATGACCCTCTCCTCTGTTGCTCCGAAAGCCGCTGAAACGTCGTCGAGCGATGAACATTGATTGATCCGAATGCTACTCCTGAGAGTATCTAAAATATAAGAGGGGCGCTAGTCGAAATCTCACAGCGCACACGTGCAACGCGCTGCGTTCGCAAGATCTTCCACGGCGCTGCACGGCACGGCGGCGGCCTCACGTGCTCGGTCGTGAGTCGTGCATCGACAAATCGGGCCCGAGTTTCGCACGACCCGTCCCGTATACACAGCGGCCCCGGTTTCCGCTGCATCGTTGAAGGGCGTCGTGACTTACCGTACCCTCATGGTCCGGTACGCCCGCCGCCGCACCGGGGAAAAGAGAGAGTGAAAAAGTCCATGGTAGTGTGCGACGGGGACGGGGCAGAAGGGCGAGGAATGGAGAAGATCGATAAGGAAGATAGAAAGAGAGAAGAAGCGCACACGATCACCTAGGCACGAGCACGCGGACACGGAATTCCCCTGAAAAGTTGGTGATAAATGTAGATATGCAAGCAGGAGGGACGAGGTAACACGCAAACGCAATATACCCTCGTCCGTAGGCGCAGGTACGGCGCGACGAGGGGCTCCGAGGGTGGTCCAGTCTTTTCAAGGCTCGCACGATATTTCATCGGATAGAAAAGTAGCCAATATAAAGTAATCACCGGCCCACGCTGCGAGACGTATTTCGTCGGTCGGCTGATTGAACGACAGAGTGACCGTGCGCGACGGGCAAAGGGGTGTTGCAGAGGGTAGGACGACGCTGGCCGTAGCAGGTGAATTACGTGACGGCGGATCTGTTCGACGAAACGTTTCTTGTCGCACGGCCACTTTCTACGACGTGCCCATGCCTGTCTACGGCTGCTCTTCCGAGCGCGGTGCGCTTTCGTTGATGATCTTACACGCGAGGCTACGAACGTGACTCGCGGCAACAATTATAAATGGAGCTCGCGTTGGGAAACGGAATACGGAATGAGATGTAAGCGAGCGCAATTTTCGACTGTTCGCGGACTGTCTGCTATTCGATGAGCTCTCGGACGCGGTATTATATTTTGAGGATGACGCGAAATTGGCGCGCGGATCATAATTGCTCGCGCAATCCCGATGCTCCGTCGAATTAGAATCTAATAATTGCGCAGCAATTAATGGATAATTGCGAGAGTATCGTTGAGTAGACTGCGCCGCGTATTATATACGGGATATCGCGTAGGTACCTTTGAATTGACGCGGCTTCTATGCGCGCGGTCTTGGAAAAATGGTATGTTATCGATGAGATCGCTGCACGCGAATGACGTCAGCGGGACGGCATAAAAATCGAAGCCGTCGTCGGAAGTTTGTGCGCCTCGGGCTCTCGGCTTCATCTAGATACGCACCTGGTCGTGGTTCTAAGCAGGAGGCGCGACGCGAACGCGCGTACGCCCGACGAGAAACCGCGTTTGTACGCATAAACGGTGCGCAAGATGCGGCCGCGATAACGCCACGTGGAAATATGGCATGGTGGTAGGCCCCCCGAGGTTATCACTCACTGATAACGCGACGGAGGCGCGAACGCTTCTCCGTCCCCGTCTATGCAACAGGATGCGCGCCGGCTTTCGAAGCCTGCCTTGTCGAGTTCACGCTATCGGAATTAGATCGCGATTCGATCAACGATCCCCCTCCCCACGCGCTGCAATTTCTTTTGCAGTACGACAACGCTCGAACTCGGGGCTCGGGGAGAAGGTAAACGTCGCGTCGGTGGTGCTCTTTAATTTGCGCACGCCAACGGAGCGGCCGGAGTGGAGTAATAAACGCGTGCCATATATGTATCGAATGACGGACTCCGAGAGTGGCTCGTTCGTGCATTCATTTTTTCCCCACCTCGAATCCGTCTTTTCGGAGCACCGAAAAAGTTGGGACGAGAGCCTCGAAGATGTAACGTCGTCGCGCGACGTATTATCCGCGCGGCCATAAAAGTGGCGAGGCTCTAGCTACCAGTCATGTATAAGGCATGAGATCTCCGGGGCCGAGAGACGCAATGAATAAATGTAAATTCTGCCCCATAATAATTGCTTTACGGGGGTACCCACCACTGTAATCACTTTAATAGCCACTTCTGTCATGGCAGCGACGAGGAGGACGAGGAGGAGTACCTTCTAGCCGCGGTGTGATGAGCGCCGTTGCATTAATGGCGCATTTTACGAGAGTGTATGGGTGCGCGGGTACTTCGGTAACGAGAGAAAAAAGGATTACGAGAGTGGAAGCGCGCTCGCACCCGCGCCCGCGCACAAGTAGAATATCGAGCCGGGGTTCTCTCCTCCCGTGCGCGCAGATGTAACTTATCGCGAATGCCCGTACGCAGTCGCGCGCTGATATGGCCGATAAATAACGGCGTAAGTAGAAATTGAAAATGTACGCGCGATTTACGCGGGGCTTAATTTCGATTTCGTGCCGTTACGTGCGGCGATAATCGTTTTGCCCGACAGATTAGTGCGTCGACGCCGTTCGCGCGAGAAATGATGCTGCCTGCCACGTAGAGTCGCGGGTAGGAAATTCCGGCCGAGACATTCGCTCGTGATATGTCGGCGTTTCAAATTGCATCATAGCCTGGAATCGATATATCTGCGAGAACATATCGGAACGAACGATTACTCGCCAGGCTTCTCTATAGAAGTCACTGCCTTCTTGTGAGCAAAAAACGGAAGAAGGAATTTATCCCGACATTCCGCTGATTGTTTAGCCGCGGAGAAATGTACCTGACGACGTTCCAGGCGAGATCGTGAGGAGCCATTCGTCACATACAATGAATCCTTAAATTATCCTCGCTCAAAGAAGAAACCGCGCACCGTTGCACGTCAAGAGTGGAAAGAAGACGAGACTCCAATTAAAAGTAAATGGTCAACGACGCGTCCCTCGTTGACGGTTTGTCGACCCCCGGCCCCCGGCACGAATTAAAAGCCAAATTTAACGCGTACCGCCGAGCATTCTGCGGGAATGAACCGTTATTGCCTCTTACGGGCGAGCCACTTTTTTCGCCCGATTTTACCCTCTTCCAACGCGCGGCCCGCCCAATGTCTTCGAGCGCGTAAATGGTTTATCGTCCGGGGAGGGGGGAAAAAAAAATGTCGGAAACGATTTTCTCGTGCACGGTGCACCTACTTCTGGACAATCTGGGCACGAAACCGGCGATATAAAGAAGCGGTGCGCGGGTATAATAAGGCGGACGCGCTACCGGCAAAAGCGAGAGATTGTTCGAGGAATTCTTTGGAGAATTCTTCTTCGAATCTTCCGCGAGTGCTCATCGCGGCGCATTAACTTGCCGAGTCCCGGGGTGCAGCTCGATGACGAGAGGGGGGGGAGAGCCATTCGTCTCGTGCGTCGCACTTACAATGAATCCTTAAATTATCCTCTCCCGTAGCAACAGAAGAAGAAACCTTCGGTGTCCTTGCTCTACCGGCTCCGCCGGCACTCTCGCACGTACTCCTATACCTATATATAAACGCCATACGGGAGAACGTTGGCTCAAATTAAAATAAACGCGTTTGCCGCTTTTCTTGTCACCGTTCCAACCTGACTCCGCTCTCGTCACCCCGGTCGCCCTCTTGAGCGCCGGCCACTTGGAGGACTCTCGTCCCTCTCGCTTAAGACACGCCGTCCACCGACTTCCCGATCGCCTCAAACGCACTGCCGTCTAACCACTCATTTGCATCGGCCGCGTATAATGAGCCAAGTGAGTGCGCGAGCGTGCGCACTGTGCCGTTTGCCAATCGATGATAGCGCGCGGTTATTAGGATCGAAAAATAGGCTGGGCCCTAGTTTGAGCGATGCCAGCGCTGGATTCCCGCAGCGTCTTTCGTCCCGCTGCAGACCGTTTCTTCTCCGTGCGCTCTTCTTCCTCCTTTTCTTCGCCTCCTCCTCTATGCTTCTTGTCGGGGTGCGCCATATGTTGCCGGCGGAGAAGGTTAACGACACACACTGCCGGCATTGACTTCCGACGAAGAAGACGATGGCGTATAGGCCAGCGCGCACGCAACAACACGACACGCGGCCGATCTTTCAAGCTTTTTGCCCGGCGGGACAGCCTCTGGAAATTGCGTCCATTCGTGGACTCAAACGCTCCACGCGAGAGTGCCCGATCCGCCGAGGCCGCGCAACTTCTGTCGCCGCGGCTCCGCGAGCTTTCGACGGTGATTCAGTGCCGGATCTGGCGATTGGATAGAAGGAAGATGGCTGCATTCCTCGCCCGTCTACCGCCAAGCATTCCGTCAAAAATATTCCTTCTATTCTCGTCGTGCGAAACGGCGCGAGAAACGGCGCGCGCAACGTTCGCGGGATCTGGGAATCCATGGAGAATTCATGGAAGGGACTCGACTCGGGGACCTCGTGAATCATCGCCATTTCGCTTTCGGTAAAAACGTCACGCATTCTGGGCAACTTCTGGATTTGGTAGGCGTGGTCGTCGACTCGATCCGATCGTCGGGAAAATGAGCGCGAGGGGAATATCGATGAGCCGATCGAAGGTCCGGCAATTATCGTCCGACTCTAAACATCCTGGCCTCTCTTTTACGTACTTTTTCGTGTCGTCGTCCTCGCGTCAGTCTGGATAAAATGCAAGGTGGCGACAAAAGAGGGGGGGGAAATTGACGGGTGCAGGTCTGGCACGTTTTACGACGTGCGTTTAAAAGAGAATCGGCTGACCGTGGAGTATCGATTAAGTATACGCGAGCCTAAACGACGGTCTCGGCGACGCTGTTACGACACGAGGAGGAAGGCTGACACCTTTTCGGATAATTGATGCGATCGAGAATAAGAGAACTACCTACCGCGGGATAACAATGAATAGACTCGACTATTATTCGTTGAGCGAAGAGAACGTCGTATTAGCGAAGCCCGACGCAGGTAAAGTCTGCAATAATTAAGCCTATTGCAACTAACACTCGGAATGATAGTAAAACGATCGTTTCTACCGCCACAGTGCCGCACTCCACTAGATTGTACAATCGTAATTTGCCGAGCGAACGCCGAGATTCCTTTGCCGTCGAAAGTAATTAGCGAATCGTCGATTTTTCCGTCAGGATGTAACTCATCATCCGTCAACATAGCCACCTGCCGTGTGTACTCGCAGGAAGGTGCCTGCGCACCTTGACGAGCACTCCTCGCGCCGCATGACGCACGTGCATTAATGCATGCAGCCACGTACCCGCGGAGACGATGCATCGTATGCACCGACCGGCGTGTGCACGGTGGTTCGCCGATAAATACATAAATGCCGGGCAGGTGAACGGAATTAACTTCAATCACGTGGAGCGGATGCTTCCTCTCGTAATTATCTCGAAAAAGGATTTTCTTCCGTCTCGCCGTACCGAGGGCGCCAGTTCACTCGAGGAGGGAGAAGTTTGCGATGCAAGAAACATTTTTTATTTCGATGTCAGATCGCCGGAATGATGGCACACTCGTAAATTATCGTTGAAATTTCTGCAGAGCGAACGTGAGTACGGTTGAATATGAGGGTGGTGCTGGTGGTGCCCTCCACGCACCGCTGTAACTCGGCCGTTCACTCTTATTCCGCCGCTTTACGGCAGGAAGTCATTACTGGATGCAGATTCGCGGTGTCTCGAAGGTGCAAAGGGCAACCACTCGTTGGGACTAGAAAAAAAGGAAATAGCCTCTATACAACTCACTGCCGTGCGCTCGTGGAGAGAACATGCGCATGTGAGCAGGACGTAAGTCCGAAATTGCATATCGATAAACTTGAGCATTTCAATATTTCTATGCGATAAAAGTTAATAGACGGGTCGAAAAATAAGGCCCACCGAATGTTTTTGTAATTTGACGTGCCCGGTGAGTGTAACAATATGCTGGAGTCCATTTCCCAAAGTTCGATCTGAAAGTGAGACGTTCCCCTTGTTAGAGTGCCGAGGAAATAAATCTCATTTCGACGTTCGCGGATATAAGGGATCGCAGCAGCTTGCCGACTTTATTCCGCGGAACGCCGCATGTAAAGTATGCGGCTACATAAGTTAAAATGTTCAGCAATGGGAATGCTTGCACGAGCCAAGGATACCAGCCCTCTCGCAATTACAGAATTTCAACGGATTTTTCCGGCCGCGAGTCGAGTCGGCATTGTTTTCCAAGTGGCGCGCGAAGACTTTTCGAGGGGGAGATAGAACGCGAGAGTCACGGTTAAAAGGAGAAGAAGAGGAAGAAGAAGAAGAGGAAGGCTTACGCGTGGCTACCCTGAATTGTTGTAAACCCTTATAGGTCCGCGGGTAAATAGCCGGCGTAGCGGAAAAAATGACTGACAATGGTCAGAGCGCGGATACCGGGATGAACGGATGGCAACGGAGTCTTTAGGCAATTTACGATTTCCTCGAATCGACCCTTACCTCCGCCGCGCCGCCGCCTTCTGCTCACGTTTCCTCTCTCGCTATTTTAACTCCTTTTTCCCTTCCAAGAGACACCGACTGCCGTTCCTGCGTTTACGAATTCTCCCTACGTTTCGCGCGCGCTTCCACGAATCACGGCTGTCTATCTTCTTCGGTGCCACTTTAACACTACGGTGGCTAGCGATGGGAATCAATCGGTGCTGCGATCATGGGAAATAATTCCACATTCCTCGCGCTGGACGCGGCTAACATTCTAGAGACGTTGGCGAGAGCCCTTCGAAATTCTCGGATTCTTACGCATTGGTCGTCGACAAAATTCTATTATTCGACGATCGTGAGGATGGTGATGGATGACGTTGACGTTGAAGATCGGTCGATTTACATCACGACGGAACGTTCGTTTCGTAATTATTTGTTCGAACGGGCATGAGGACAAAGCTTCGAGGCGAGGGTCGTTGCATTCTAGACGGTCCTTATACGATCGAAGCCGCAACGCGCGGCATTGTCTAAGCGTTTTTCTAGCCGCGAGGAGGCTCCTCGCGTGCAAGTTATATAACAAAATGGCTGCCCTCTTCCTCGGTGGGGCACGCGCGTGTGTGTGCGCGAGCCGAAGACGTACGTGTGCGAGGTAATACGTTGAGCGTGTTGGAGTGTGTGCGTGACACGTTCGTTGTCGGCACGTAAGGAAGGAAGGGTTCTATGGGACTTTACGTTAGGCTAGGTTAAGTCGGTTGGGTCTTTAACCGAGCCAAGGGAATGCCAGCGGAGCGTAGAACCGTGGAAGCGAGTTATCATCTTGGCCGGGCGATCAAACGGAAGGAGTGAATGAATCCGATGACGCGTTACGAAAGGCTCATCGACTGAATGGGACTTTTACGTCTCGAATCGTATGCATACATAATCAAGCATGGCTCGAAATAATATAATTACTCGAACGACAGTATCGACGATCATACGTAAATGGGACGTCGCTGGAAGACGAAGAAAAACAGTGCGCAGGTGCTCTTCTGGCGCGAGGGCGCTTTCGCGAAGACCCTCAACGAAACGATTTCCGATGATTGGCTCGGGCGAGCGTGGCTGGAAGGAAATTCTGAAAGTCACTTGTCAGATTCATCCAGTGGCCTCGCAGCGCCTCGACGTTGCCCGAAGCGTTCTAGGTCTCTAGCGTCCTTTTGCCAGCCAGTCAGTCGTTGCACGTCCGTCTATGATTCCTCGGCAACATTCTTCGAGGGCAGAGCGCTATAACCGTAGCGAGAGAGTGCCACGGCAGCCGGTATATAAGTTCAGTCTATGTGTACCAACGACGAGAGCGAGCGGGAGAAAAGAAGAGTGGCGAGAGGGCTGGCGAGGAAATACGTGGGGAGCGAGAGAGGCAAGCGAAAGAGGGAAAAAGAGAGGCGCATATACGTCGGGCTCCAGTATTTCTTCGTTCGTTCCCCTTCTTTCCTTCTCTTCTTCTTCTTCTTCTCCTCCTCGTCCGCCCGCCGGCCGCCTCCCGCCCCCCCCCCCCCCCGTCACCCGTCCATCCTGTCCTCCCTTTCTTTTTTCCTTTCTTTCCAGTTTGTACCGTCCCGTGATTCCGCAGCAGGCGGAACTGTCGGTACATCAAGCGAGGCAGCGTTTTCCTACTGCAACGACCTCGCTCTTCTCCTCGGCGAGACGACTTTTCGACGTCGCCTCGGCGAGACGCCAACTTTTTCCACACGGTGGCGAACAATGACGCGCGTGGGCGGTCTCGCCGGCCAGTGCCACGGCGATCGATAATTAACGCCGCGATAAATTGTCGCGCGAATTTATTAACGCCGAGGTAAGGCGGTGGATCGTGGAGTGCCGTTCAATTAATGTCGCGTGACGCGGGGTAAGCGGGGTAGGTCGGGGGTAAAAGGAGCGTCGAACGCGCAGCGAGCGTGGAGAAACGTTCGGTCGAGAGGAAGAGCTCCGCGCGACTTTTATGATTCGCGACCCACACCTCGACGCATTGTATGCGCGCGTGATATTAACCGCAATATGTAGCGTAAGCGCAAGCGTAAGGAGAGTGCACCGCGACGGCGCGCGGCGCAGTGAAGAGGCGGCATGCGGCAGGACGAATGAATGATTCAGCACCGAGCACCGTCACAGTCTACACTGACACCATCTAATGCACACACTCGTATTTCCTTGTGGTCTCGTATGTCCCGAGAAATAATGGTGGTACGTTGAACATCCGTGCGATTCTACAGCTTGTATTTGTTGAGAGCTTCGTACGATCATTGAACCGAGAGTAGAGATAACGGCTGGATAAGGGATATTAAAGGGCGAGAGCGAGAGAGAGAGGCAAAAAGATGACGGGAGAGAAGGACGAGTGTCGCGATGAAATACGCGTTTATCCGGCCGATCGTTCGTATATTTTCTTATCTGCCTCCGCGAACGTGAAACAATGGCGCGCCTTCCCGTGAGAACTCGAGCGGAGGATTTGCGTGGCGATATTTTCAGTGAAACGCTCGAGCGCGAAGGAACGAGAGCAGTTGGCGGCGATCCTAGTTGAATTTATGGCACCACCTGCCTAGGAATGCAGTCTCGGACAATAGGACTCTATCCACCGCGTCCACCTCTTTCTCTTTATCTCCCTGACGAACTCTCCCTGGCTCGCTCGAGACTGGCGATAGGGCCGGAGCATCTCACAGATGAAATTTCAGAAATCCGCGCCACTTTTGCTGAGGGCAGCAGGACGCGAAGTGAGTTGTGCCACGCACAATGGCGTAGCGCCGTTTCCCTGAGCAGCTTCCATTGTGCTTCCGAGAGTCGTTTAGATGGCATCAAGCTGTGCCGGGAGAATCGTGACAGAGAATCCACTCGGCTGCTCTTAATCAAGGGCGTCCCACTAAGCTTCGCCGTTGATCCTCTTACTGCACGTTTCTCCGCGCGCGCACGTCTACTGACCCGTTAAAGATACCTCAGGGCACCGTGCACAACTCACTCGATGACTCGCATATTTACAGTTGCACTCTCTACGACTTCAATGTCCCCAGCGTCACTAGCTGGCGAGCTTTCGAGATTCGAGCGGCGGCGTCGAAGGCAATCGATGCGAGCTCTCGGTTTAGTTTGTCTTTCAGGCAGATGTTTTCTAAGACCGGCACGAAGGAGGGACTATGTCGATAGAAGCTCTTTTCCGCAGCTCTGTGGTCGTAGCTCTTCGAGGGGAGAAAGAAAGAGAGAGAGAGAGAGAGAATGTAAACGTGGGCGGTAGTTTACATAGAACTTTGAACCGTTTGGAGTCGATGTCGGCTGTGGCAATGGCTCTCGCCAGGTAAGGGCAGTAATTCAAATCGACAGTAGCATCCATTTGGCCAGGGAGGCCTTGCCGAGATACGAATCAGTGATTTATAACTCGCTGCCGGAATGCGTGCGGACATGCCGATGTCTCCTCCGACATCATCGATATCCATTATTGCGCTTCCTCCACCTCGGGATACGCGAATATCCGCAGGCTTTTCTGCTCGCTAAATCGTGTCCCGCGACGCCGTTTCCGAAGCCGAGTGCACACCTAAGATTTATAATGGCGTTCGGATTCGGGTTGTCGTTCCGTTCGCTCGTAAGCTGCTTTTAAGCAGTACCGGCATGAACGTCGTAATAAGTGCCTGTCAGCGATCCTTGAACCCGTCGAACTTTTCGTCGGGCGATCCTTTTTCGAAAGACGGCGTGCATGCCAGCGTTACGACGAATGCTCAGGTTCTTACGAATCAAACGTAGGAGCCCTAAAAGGCCCATTCGCGGCACTCGGGATCATTAGGGTCGTGAGAGTATGCAGAGGAGGCGCGTGTTGCAAGTAAGTCGGGCCCGGAGCCCGGAGTGATGATGAGGGTGGTAATAACGTCGTAACGTGCCGGGGTGTCGATATGCGAAAGAAACGACCGGCGAGTCGAGGATCGACGTGCTCGCGGGAAAAAGAAATTGCGCATTACGTACAGCACGTCGGGCAATTTTCTTTACGAGAGTGCACGATGCAGTTACCATTCGTTCGCCGTAATGCGCCGATCGTTTGGAGAATGACAAATGAAAGGAGCGAGGGGAGAAGGAACGTTGCGCCGGATGGTACGTGTGAGGAGTGGGAAAGAGGAAAAGCAGCACTCTCCTATCGCCTTTCGCTTCGAAAATCTTGAGAGCCCTCTCGGAAGGCAGAAGGAATGGAGTCTCACGATCCTTCGTAATTACATCATCGGCCCGTGTAACCCTTGACACTCCTTTTTCTTCTCTTGCGGCGCGGCGTGGCCAGTTCCCGGTTAGGTTAGCCGCTGATAGGCCTTCAGGGAATATTATTAAGGACCCGATCTAGACCGGCCGGCTGACGTAAGATATGTTTACACGCACGTCAATTTATGTAAGGCCAGTTCGACGAAATGGCCGAAACTGGTTGGCGGAGGGATCGGCCGGCGCGGCGAGCGGGTCTTCAAGCGTGTCCTTGACACTGACAAGAACCGTTCCGGCGAGACGTTGGTCGAATATAATTTGCGTGCAACCTTGAGCGATGATGGAAATGGCGTGACCGCGCCGGAATGTGCCAGTTTCCAGGACTAGCCCCACAACAGTTAGGTTAATTAGAAGGCGGGCTCGCGGCATTACGGGCGACACGCTTTCTCGAGAAATGAATCGAGGAAGAAGGTAGCGCGATAGATAGGAGGCGGCAGGTGCGCCCTCAGAGACGGAGGATCCGCGATTCCTGCTGCACGAAACGACGCACTGGACCGTTGGCGATACTAGGTCCATAAATTGAGACCTGAAACGCCGCCTACAAAGTCGCCTTGAGTCACCGCTAGGTACATACATAAATCTGCGCTTCGAAGGCGGAAAAAACGTTGAATCCATTAGCTCAAGGGGAGGCGGGTTCTCGGCATCGATCATGCCGCGAACGTGCTACACGATTGTCTATTCGTCGAGAGGCAGAGGGCTATCGAGGCGCAGCGTAGATTAGAGTACGGGGTGAAAGCTGGGAGGTCCGCGACTAGATAACTCGCCCTTTCCGGCACGTGTCCGGTCCTCGCGGGACAGCTAACAATTTGAACGGTCCGTGGCGCGGGACGCGTAGAACGATGCGGAATGATTTAACGATCGGCGGGGATCGTTAAAATCACTCGACCTCTGCCGCAAATCTTCCCTCGGACATCCGGCCGGTCCGTAGCCGAGGGGTACTCTATCCGCGGCGTCCTCTTATTGTTTCATTTGCTGGGACGCGAAAACAGTCACTTCCCTCGCGGCCGTCCGTTTATCTTGGCGAACGGGGGAAAGAAGGAGCGGAGAATGTCGGGAGGACAGGACTTTCGGAATCGAAACGTAACGCGGTGCGCGCAGATGCGCCTACCTTGATACCTCTTAACCCCCACGATTTTCTGCGTGACCCCAAAGGGCAAGTATAGGCCCGGCACATTGTAACGATGCATCATCTTGTCGCGCTGGGAGGTTCGGTGCTTCAAGGCTGCTGCCTGAACCTGCGACTCCGGCTATGGAATACAATGGACGGTTCAGGCCCCGTCGTCGGTTCAGCGCTTACATTATGACTATCCCCGTGGCTTGGCACATGTAACGATACTTATCCCGGTATCCTTACAGGCTTTGTCTCACATCGCTGGGAGGAGCCGTGTCTCCTGGACGGATTAAGAAAAAACGACAGGCACGTCGATTAGAGTGCCCTGCCCTCATCCGCTGCCGCCGAGCACCGCGAAATTATCATTTGGGGAGTCGCGCGATTATCCTGGAATTTCATAAATTCGATTAGATCGCATTCTAGAAACGTGACTTGGAGATCCCACCGTCGGCGTCGGCGTCGGTCGCCTCTCCTCGTACCTACCTATCTCTCGGCCAGCATCCACGCCTTTATGTAACGCTTCGCCAGGGACCCGGGACACGTGGGCTCATTAGCCACGGTATTACATGCCGGAAGAGGGTCGCGTGTAAATTATCGACGTGTGTACATCCAGCCGATCTGTTTGCAATCGGCCGAGGATGCACTTACGAAGATCACACCGGCGCGGCCCAACTCTCAGATGCGCCCAGCGAATGCGGAAATTATCTCAAAATGGGCAAAACTACAGGACTATCAAATTCCACCGCTATCAACCCTATAATCCTCGAGAGGCCCTGTTCACTGCATACGCACGATGTTTAGTTCAAATATCCATGAAATTCTTAAGAACGCTGCCATAATATTATTAGTCGTTAGCTCGCATCGAACGACCGTTAATGAGGATCGAACGATAACGAGCCGAAATAGAATTTGCATCGACACCGGTATGCGTCGACGGTGCAAGGTGGCGACCTTTCTCCCGGCAATCAAGGTTCAGTGTCCAAGCAAATCGTTACCGCGCCGTGACGCGGTAAATCGCTGTTGCGCGGCTGATCATTGCGTACGTACGATGTGCGCCAGGGGATCCTTCACGCGAGATGGGGTTCGGCGAGGAATCAAGATCCTTCCGATAAGGGTCAGCGGGTAGATGACGTTTGTACGTGTCCATTATTGCCGGCGATGTGCTTCGTTTGCGTTATTACCGTGTAATTGCTTTTTTTTTCATCGTACGTATACAAACGAGCTGAAGGGAATTCGCAGCCCTCACTGATTTCGTGAGATATGTCCTGGGATGGGAATACTCGTTACTCACTGGCAAATGATCGCTGCAATGAGCTTGAAGTATTGCAACGCGAGTAACAATGTGCCCCCCTCGCTTGTCCTGCATTTATACCGGTCACATCGACGGTGAGAATCGTTCGATGACTGATGGCGATTGTCCAGCACCGACGACGTGACCGTGATCTTGAGGATCGCCTTGAACGTGCGTTTCAGCACAGCCTATCGACGCAAGACAGAAAGTCATTCTTCCTTTCTCCCGACCAATACCGTGCCGTCTCACTGTGCACGCCGCGTCGCTCACCGTCTCCGCGCGATTATTTCTGTGCAACCACAGTGACGTCTACATTTTGCCGCTCGATAGTCCGCTTTTCACGGTTCTATCAACACCGCGGAAGTTCTGCATAGTCACCCTTTATTGACGAACGTAATTATCTTCGGGCTTTTTGTTGACCGTACGATGCGAAAAAATTATTGGGTACGTATTTTTTTGGATCATCCAAACTTGTATAGGTGCGGCCTGCCGATGCGTGAACATTGAGAGGATGGTTAGAGCTTCAGGGCGGTGATGCATACCGTAAGACCGATGCCGTCGCTTCGATTTTAATACAGCTGATTGTGAGCCAAATTGCCGAGAAAAAAAATTCTATTTGACACGTATCTTTGGGTAAAAGTTAATTTTTTACAAAATAAAAGGCAATTTGTTTATAACATTTTTGATAATCGTTAATAAACCAATAATTGAATAGAAACGCAATTGTGACAACTGTCACTAAAAAGTAGAGAAAGTTGCATAAATGTTATAAATAATAAAATATGTTTAAACAATTTAACAATGACGACATACGATAAAAATACTTGCAAATATCACGCTAATCAATTAGCAATTTGTCCGATCTCGATACGACCACGTTAAGTCATTTGTTAATCATTTGTTTATAACGTCATTAAGTGCAATTCAACGATTAGTATTAATCCCCGACATCATTTATGACAATGGCGAGCTGATAAATCAGCTTATGATAAGTGGGAACTCACATATATGAACAAAATAATTTGTTTAAACAATTAATATACAATGCGCCCTATTGCAAATTGTAGCCAAGCGTATGCCAATTAAATTGCCGTTTGTTCGAAGTTGATCGGATCATTGGTTCCGGAGATATAAATATTTTTAATTATTTTCACGATAATAAGAAAGTAAGAGAGAGAAAGAGAAGATCATTAGAAAAGGATAGACTTACTCATTCACTTTGACCCACTTAAATTCTAGGAACTTACTACTGACCTACATAAATTCTTCGAATTTACGCTAAGGCGGCAGGTGTATGTACATGTGCTGGTCCATCAATGTGTGCGTCTAGCGAAATACGAAAAAATGCACTGTCCACTTCAAATAACAATATCTCGGCTCCCAGACGTCGTACAACGATGAACAAAAGTGCATTTTTAAGCCAGAGAAACCAGTGTTCGAACGGCGCCAACGCAAATAATGTCAAGATACTAGAAGGTAAATGATTGCCGTCTAAATTTGAGCAATGTGTCCTGGAAGCCAGAGGTGTGGCCAGAACAATCTGTATATCGGAGCGCAAGAACGGGAGCTTCGAGAGGATCGCCTTACATTCGCGAGAAGTCAATGATCTTGATCGTGATCGTGCGAGGACCGTCGCCGATCGAGAGTTCGAGAGGCGGAGAAGGAGGACGAAAGAGAGAGGAAGTGAAAGAACGACGATCCTACATTCTCCTGTTTCAGAGATGCGACCTCTTGCTCCTTTTACATTGCTGCGGGTAAATCCATCTACCAAATACTTTCACCATTGTTATAAGAAATCGTCCACCTGGAGGTACAGAAAATGAAGAGACCGCGTGAGCGCGGAGTTATTTTTTTTTTCCTTAATCTTTAACAAGATAAAAATAATCCTCTGCGCCGGATTTATTCTTACCACATTGAGGAAGCGTTCCAGCAGGCGGCCGCTGACTTTTCGCGATCCGGCCATCCGCGTTCCATTGTTCCTGCGGAATCTGCATACGATTTAATGGAACATCGGCAAGCCATTGTGCGTCCGTGCAATCCTTATGTAACGTCTGGCCAGGACGATAGCATCTTCGACACGTAATCGCACGTGTGAGTTTATCGACGCTACCGGAATACCGGTCGAAGGATAAAACGAAATGCTCTTGGGTCCCTCTTTAACAATCGTGATCCATAATCGTTACGAAATTGCTTCACTTGCATATGCAACAACGCGTTATGCGGATTCTGCGCGTCTTTCTACTTCTTACGTGAATTATTTCATTTGATGAATCATTCCTTGATGTAATAATCTTCGCAATGGTATGGAAGTACATCTACAATCTCATCTACCTCTCTTCATTTGATGGGCGATGAAGTTAGGCCTACATCACGATGATCGATTCATGTTTGTACTCTGTGTAGACGTCCAATGGACACCCAACACGAAAATCACTGTGCGGAAACATTTGATAGCGAGCGCCCACAGAGTCAGAAATTGTCAGGCACGTTTAGTCAGTACAATTATTTCCTACGTCCCGCGCCCGTCACGCGTGATTTATTAATCGAGATTACGACCACGGCCACATGTGGTCACAGCGAAAGAGTCCGTCGCGGCCCAGGAAGTTGAAACGGATGGCGTCTAATAGGCCTGATGCTTTTTTTTCGATTACATACCGCGCCGCTGATTTCTGCACGCCAATCAAAATTTGATGCGCCCTGTCATCCTGTGAGACATCGTAATATAACGCCGATGACGTGGGGAGTTAGTTGTAAGAAGATTTCTCTTGTTGATCCGCCGACGATCTTCGTCTTCCGTGATGTCACGAATCTTCACGATCCTGAAGTAACCATCAGTCTCTAACGTAATCATTTTTGTTAACTGTCCCTGACTGAACGGGCTCGTCCTAAACGTCGTAGCACACGGTGAACGATGAAAATGCGGCGAGTTATATAATTATCGTCGGATTATGTGTGCCCAGTGACCGGAGTGTCCTCTGCTCGGTGCATCGTCGACGGAAGCGGATGCACGCTTCAGGAAAGACGAACACCGGTTAAACGATCGGTCTGTACGCGTGAGATCCTGCCACGATGTGGAGATACGTATACGTGGATACAGTTTCGTTGGTATCGCAACACGTTTCAGACCGTGGTTCAGTCAACTGTCTGCTCATATGTAACATTCACCTTGGATAATATTCTGTAAAGTCAATACACTTTCTCGTACTTGCCCCGAATGAGTTGTCAACGATTATGTAATTACGGACTGCATAGATCATTGGGGCGAGAAACTTTCATTATTTATCCCTGCCGTTTGAGCGTTTTTCAACTTGCATTCGGAAAAAAGAGAGCAGGTGATTCACTTTGCCAGTGACCACGAAACCGTATCGCGTGCTACGGCGTTATACGCGTATCAAGGGAGACGGTCGACGACCGCGTTTACGATCTCCTAGTAACGCCCAGGTTATTATCGTTGAAAGCAGAAGAGATTGAGATTATAATCAACCGACCGTCGACGCTGTGATCTGTAATCCAGACGTGATAATCGTCGTCAATTCGACTGCAATTTCCGATCATTAAGATCAGAAAGAATGTTTCAATTAGTACCAGAAAATAGACGACTTTCAATCTAATTTCCGTGCTTAATCGTTGATTTTAGAGGAATTATTGATTATCGACACCACAGCGTCGATTCGTTCTGTATGCAAATCACGGACTCCAGCTCGGCGACGATGATCGGGCAAATTTCTGTGCAAACAATCGTTACCTTCGTTATAATCGTCATTGTGGCCGTAACGAGGCAAACGCTATCTGATCGCCTCAGTCAAACTACCGTAATTCACGATGATGTACACATCGTTATCTGATTCAAAATGTGCGCAATTTTTAATCATCGGACGATCTGTCCCGCGCTTTAATCACTTCATTCTCGAACATGAACAATAAAAAAAAAAACGACACAAAGCTCATGACAGCATCCTTTGTAACTGTACCGTATACTCGGTGAGTAGTAGAATGGCGAGCGCGGTCAGACACTCGCACTATAAAATTCGAGTGCCTGTTGCGGCAGTGTACGAGCTTCGGAGCGCGAAAATCGTCGCGCGCCTAATTCGCCGCTCATGAAGACGACTAATGTTCATTTTTCGTGATTACTGCGGTGGGCCGATTAAAGTCAGGGGGAGTGCGTGGGGAGCAAGGGACCTTGATTGCGTCAAATTGCCGGAACGACGATTCCATCAGCAATTACGTAAGGCGTACGCACGCAAGACCGCTGCCATGTCGGCCTGGCCCGTGGCGAGAATGTTTAGTCGTCGATCGCGTTTCACTCGCGCTCGTTGCCGATTGGACAGTAGTTCGTCGTTCCTGACTCGTTCGCGGCGAGGCGCATTAGCGCGTTCAAGTACGATTCGCGCGTTCCGATTTTTTTTTCTTCCTTTTTCTTTTTCGGCGCAACGTCTCGTTCTGTTTGGCGCGCCTGCGGTGAAAATTTCCCGAACTCTCCACACCGTTACATGACTAACTCTGCTCCGCGTCGCGTTGCTTTTTGCAAGCCGCGTTATGGATTACGTCAAGCGATTTCCGTTTCCGAGGCGCATTGCTAATTGAGCCTAGGATGCGACGATGGAATATGAACTGTGCCAGACGCGCACGATCGTAAATCTTTGCGCTTCTTAAACAATTAGACGACGTCGGGTAGTTCAAGGTATCGGGCGCGATAAATCATTGGATGATATTCATGGTTATGGCGCGACCGGAGATTATCTTCGACAGGGAAGACTAGAAATGTTAAAACTGCGGTCAACGGTGCGGCCTGCTCGAAGCGGAGCGCATAAATTGCAAAAACCGCAGTCTGTCCCACTGCCGCGGCATTCTTTCGCGAGAATAACTTAGGATCTGGAACGATCCAGATAACTTTTCTCCGGCTCCGTGAACAATGACTCGACAGAATCTTCTCAACTGGTACGAAATTGCCGTTGCATAACTTTCGATTCTACCCGCAACATTGCGGAAAATGATTTCTTTGAAACGCTGTTAATCTCTCGCTCCGATCAATTATGGAACTATCGGCCGTCCGTCGAACATAAACGAAGCTTGGTCACAATTGCCAGTATTCAGGAAAACGCGAGGCACTCGTCGGCGTATTCATTGCTCGAGTGAAAAGCGTTAGGTAAACGCAACAGGATGTTATACTAACCGACTATGTCGGAAGTTAAGGACGCGAGTGCATAGAAACCGACTTTAGATGACCGAGAGATTACGTCGCTGATATAACGCCCGTAATATCTTTAATCACGCGAGTGAAATCCTGACGTCCAGAACTTTCCACTCGGCTGTTCGTCATTAATACGAAACGGGCTACGTGTCGCAGTGGTTGCAGTTATGAAAATACTTCGACGTCCTACATCCGGCGACAAGCAAATTTTCACGAAACTCCTTTGACTATAAAGACGTTTTCTACTCGCGCGAGATCGTATCTCGGGAAAGAAAACGCGAGACTCATTCATAACGCCGCTTTCTGGCGGCGTAATAGCTGCGGTGACCGAAATTCTTGCCCGCAGCAGCGCATGAAGTCGAAAGCACGACCCGCACGTATTTCCAGACAGGGCAAAGCACAATCTTCGGTCGGATCTCGAGTCGCCGGGGTCACTCGTCCCATGCTACGACCCTGGACTGCGGCGATGTAATGTAGTTTAGACCGAGCCAGGCGACCTGGATAAGATTAGCGTTAAGATCTCGGAGCTCGATTCACCGCGCTCATGAAACGGTACACCAAATACAATCTCATCTGTTAGGAAAGCTTAGAAAGAGAAAGGCAATAGGACTCTAAATTCGAAAAGTAGTTATCCATTAAAGACGTAAATTCGTCGGAAAATGAAGCGTACATTAGCGAGTGGCCGAGTGCACACGAGCGACGCGCCGACTTCCAAAAGCATCGTTCGCACGCCTCGCGTGTCACGTATACGTTCGGTGACACATTCCAGAGTGGCCGCGTCTTGCGCGAGTGCATTGTAGTTCACTCGGACATCCAGAGGCACGAGTCGTCGGATCGTCGTACGAGACGTAGGCAGGAACCAGGAGGCGTACTCGCAAAACAAGAACAGGAGCCGCACTGACCTTCCTTATACACGTGTTCACATAAAATATTACGATCCTTTATGCGGTCACGTTCGCAGCGATAACCCACGACTCCGTGCCTCCTTCCACGCCGCGGCAGGAGATTCTTCTCCTTTTTGTCCCTCGTCCCTCCTTCACAGTGCCTCAGACTGCTCCACCTCCTCCACCACGGCCGCGGCCGCGGCCGCGGCCGCCTCCTTCCTCTTCGTCGTCGTGTTCTTCTCGTTTCGCATCGAGACAGGGAGAGGACACTGTTGGTACCTCTAGAATTCCGCGCAACGTGGATTCTGAGGGGAGAGAAGGTCAGATGATGACTCGCGATTCTGAAAGGGATAATAGGTGGTCTGCATTATTCAGGCCTTCAAGGTACTGGCCGTTTTAACCGGGGTGTTTGCTCCTGGTCGCGCTTTAAAAACCTCCCCGTTGCACGCGCGCAGTCGTTCTATCCGGGCGTCGGACATTAGCGTAATTTATTCGACGATCCGGCAAAAATCGCTCGATTTACTCTGACGTGACCTTTGCCGCCGAAGCCATCAAGTAATTACGGGATAATCGCGTTGGCCGATCGGAAAAATTGTCCGGGCCCGATGATGGCGACCTTTCGGACCTATCTCAGCGTTTCACGGTCATCTCGTGGGTTAAAGTAATTACGGGATAGCCATAGTCGCGCGGCATGCTCCGAAGTATTTAAATCCCGCCACTACAGTTATAGACATCGCCTTCCACCCCTCATGAAACGAAGAGTATTTCTCTCTCTCTCTCTCTCTCTCAAGATTACCCGTGTACCGTGAATTTCTAGAGTCGCGGACAAATTTAATTGACAGTTAATTATGTTTTCCCTGGCTCGCTCCTTTCGCCCGAGGGGACCTCCTATGATCCGGGCTCGAGTAAACTGTGCCACGATTCGGGCCCTGAATGGGAGTGACAGTAGGCCAACGTATTTCATGGGAACTCAGCGGGGGGTCATCCTCGTCGTGCATTAGAAGCAGCCGAAACGTTCTTACGCCGCGGACCCGTAGCGGCCAATGACGCCATTATAACGAGCTGACAAGCGGGACTTTTACGTTCGCCGTAAATTCACTTCGTTACAGCTCGCGTCGCTCCTTGAATTTTTTCGCCGACCCCGAAATTCGAACTTCTCGAGCGTCGTGGACGGGCGAGTTATTCGTACGATCGATGCATTCGAATACCTGAGCCCGATCGAAATGGCGTCGTCGATGTCGCGCGTGTCTCGACAATCGTTCCTAACACGAGGGCCAGCTAACGAGATAATTAGCCGACACGAACGTTAACCAGTCGGCGATTTTTCGTCGACGAAATTAACACAGAGTTTAGAGTCGAATTCACTCTGGTGTATATGGCTAGTATGCGTACGCCGGGGGGGCAAGTTTTTCGAAGAGGAACAGCACGAGGATCGGCCATTAACCGCACGATAGGGCTGGGAATAGACGATCCCATGGCGCACCATCGCGTGTGAAGGGGCCACGAAGAAGAGTTCGTGCCAATATTCCTCTCTTCTCGCCAGCCGTTGCTCTTGTTCTCTGCGTGCCAGCAACGAGGAATAATTCACTCGAACCCGTTAAAGCGATCGCGGCTTTTCGCATGTCGACATCCCGCCCGGCTATTTTCAAAGGCCAGCCCCTTCGTTCGTCCTTTTCTCTCCACGCCCGTCCGTTTCTATTTCAATGCCCCCTAACGAGCCGCATTAATTGCCGCGCGCTCATTTTTACGAGCCACTTTTTCGCCAATGACGCAATTTTCATTAACAACGTCTCGACGGCCGAGGCGCGCTAGATGGGGCAGTCGAGTCGAAGTTTATTGCTGGAACTGCGTGGGTTTGCGACACATATTCAGCGCGCACGTGCGCGCTCGCCCGAAGTAGGTGGACCGTCAATCATGCGCGACCTCGATAAATAATTTCGAGGAGATCCTTTGTCGTAGCAAGTGATAGCGCAGCTCGCTACACGATGCGGCTGCTTAATTTATCCGGTGGCCTTGCAACGTATCGCGAGACGCCGTCTAATTTACGCGCACGCAGCGCCGCTGCAATCACTCCCGTTATCTAAAAAGTGCGCGCGTGAGAGAAATGCGAGAAACCTGTTCATATTAATTTCCAGCAACGCGAATTTATGCGCTCGCATTAATTAGTCTAATCGGCGATCTACGTTTGCGAGCGAAAATAGCATCGCGCGGTATTTGTACCGCGATATCGAGTACTTGCGTGTGTAAAAAAAGGGAAATAATTACGATGGTCGGATATGCATGAATGGTCGGGGTGGATCATTAGGATTTCGGTAAAAGCGGAATTGCGAGGGCTCGATGGCGTTAAGAACACGATGGCGCAGGTATTCTCCTTACGGACGAGGATGATTTACGAAGGACGTGGTTCCCAACGTCTAAGAGGCCGGTTCCACGTGTCGTAGACACGTAACTTATGCGCGCCCGTATGGAGACGTAGGTACGTACCTGACGCAGGTATTCCCACCTAGGTACATCGTCGTACGTAACAGCTTGGCAGGAGATCCACCCCTCTTCTCTTTCTATCTCCGGCTACATCAGCGAAATCTTAAATTATTGCGCCGTGCCGCCGACTTCCTATTACACGAAACGGCACAATGAGTAGTAAAGTCGGAGCGAGGATGTGATTCCTGGAATATTTCGGGTCACGGCTACGCCACTATATTGAGATTGCTTCTCCATTATTTTTGCATTCTTTCGAATCTACCGTTAGTTCGATTTTCAAGTCCCTTCGAGTGCCCTCACGGACGCGACATTCTACCGGCGCATAAGGAGTATGCGGGCAAACTATTAGCGAGGAGCACTTTACGAGTTCCGAGAAAATATTTTGCACACCTACAGGTTACTTTGCATTCTTTAACGAGAGAGGCTCGTTAATAGTCGACGACGATGTCGTACGAGCGGTAGGAATTTCCTCCGAGCGACGGAATTAGTGAAACGCATTGTCCAATGATAGTACACGCCGTCCGAGGATATTTTTGCAGCTTGTCCAACTAATGGGACAACATTTTTCACATTTCCCCGATCGATCCCAATCAAAAACTGCCGTCACCTTGTCCGTCGGGGTCGTCCGCGCTAATGGCTGCGGAATTAAAGGAAAAAAGTGCGGCCAATACGTCATTGGCCGTAGGTGTTTTATCTAATGAGATTAACAGGGAACATGAGAGGGAAGCATTATGCAGCTACCGACTCGACGACTCGGAGCATGCAGGAAGCGATTAACTATTCCCCCGATACTCGCGCCTAGCCACTACAATCCCGTTCGTTCCGCACCGTGGGCCGATACTAGAAGAAAGCAGACGGCGAGAAGTCTCTCTCGCTTTCGGTCGAGCGCAAACAAATGATCGGACGACGAGGTAGTTGCAATCGGCAGCGTTGGAGGGAGGGAGCCTGCTTTGGCCCCCTTCCATACTTCTCGATGCTTATAAGGAAACCGGTACCGTGTAATTACCGGCAGATACCGCTACGGTATTATCACGCCCGTGGTTTCCCCTTTGTCGTATCTCGGGCCCACGATAGAGATCTTCCCTTCTTCGTCTTTATAGAGTGGCTTGACCCGGGACCTTGACACTCTCGACTCGCAGTCGAGCCTTTTCCTCATTGATGCAGCCCGTTACACTCGTAAAGCCGGAGAAGGGCGGACATTACTTGGACGTGCAACGCTCTTCGTTACTTTATTCCTGGGCATCGCTTTTTCGCCGGCACTGCACGGCGCCCGCGCCCGTGCCCGTGCCGTTTACGACTTCGGCTCGCCTCGCCTCGGAGATTTTAACGATAAGTGGAGTACGTCGGACGTCGCTTTACGCCGTTGACGTCGATGACATACGGGAGCGCGGTGCAACGTCGGAGATGTTCCCCCGGTCGCGAACGACCGCGAATAAACGATCGCCGCTCTATATTTCCCGCGACTTTACGCTTCTAATTAAGTCCCTGAAAGGAGACGTCCGCTAACGGTCCAGCATCGCCGAGCCGCGTTTCTCGTCGTTCGAACGCGCAATTCTAAACGGATCGTGACCCCAGCAAACTCACCGGCATGACGGGCGCAGGAGAGGAAACGCAAGAAATGAGCGTCCGTTGTGTACTTGTAACCGTGATCTAACGGTACCGTGACTCTCGTGTCCGAAAACACATTCACCGATCCGCGACTTCGGCCGAGCGTTCCGTATTTTTCAGCTCTTGCATTCTTCGCAGACGGTACGAGATACGTGTCGATAACGCTTGTCCCTCGTTTTTTGCTCACAGATACGTCGATCGCCGATCATCGGCAGGCTCGGACGTCTCTGCAGGCCGAGCAACCGTCGTCCAAGGCGAAGAGAGAACAGGTTCTTCGCAACATCCTCGCTGCCAGGAGACGACAGATTCTGAGTCAACGTTCGGAGTCGAGCGGAAGTCCGAGCGGTCGCACGCCTCGACCGGCGGACGCTGCTGGCTTGATAGATTCGGCCGACGTTCTAGAGGCTCAGGAGACGAGGCACGGGACGTACGATTCGATCGAGGACGAAGCGAGCGAGTCGCCGATGAGGATGACGAGCACAGAGAAGCCCGAGTCGAGTGTCCCCACGGGACTCGGGCACGTCGAGCAAACGTCCAAGAGCCCTAACGAACAGAATTCCACGGCGCTAACGACCGACGAGAGTAAATCAACGTCCAGTAACTCGCGGAGCAATTACACAGTCGGCCAGAAGAATACGACATCGTCGAGCAATCAAAAGAGCGCGAGCGGCGAGACGGATGGGCGCAAGAAGAAGACCGTGTCGATGCCGGAATCCCTCTACAACCACTTCAGACCCGTCGAGAGCAACATCCCGGTGGAGGACATGTCTCAGTTTCTCTACTTCGGCCAGAAGCTCCATCCGGAGATGCAGGCCAATGCTACCGGGAATAATTCCGTCGAAGCGACGCCTACTACTGCGCCGACGTCGAGGCGTAGGTATGCCATGAAGAGATTCGGCCAGTCGACGAGTACGACGGCCGCGTCGGCCGCGTCGGCCACGTCCCTTCCGAAACTCGAGGAGATCATAAACGAGGAGATGAACATTGCCGTCGAACGACAGACGGTCGAGAAGAACAAGGTGTCCAAGATCAAGAACACCTTCAGAAGTCCCGGTTTGTACTACAGGAAGTCGAGACCTGACTCGACGATCGCGAGTAATGTTATACCGATGAGGGAAATCGCGCGGAATTCCACAGAGATCGAAAATAGCAGGAACGAGAGCGATAAGTTTCGCGCGGCAAACTCGTCCGCTCACGCCGTTGCGCAGGACCAGCTGCAAGAGCGCGCGCGAGAGAGAGGAGGCACTACCCACGTGGCCGATGGAATAAGGAATGCGACCAGCACGACCCAGATACCACTATATACGCGGCCAGTTTCCGAGAACGTCAAGGCGGAAAGCGAAAACGGCGACGTCGAGCGTCCTACGTCAAACTTTCGGCGCGATCCGTCGCCCGAGAGCGGCAGAACTTCCAGGGGCACCCTGCAGAGGAGTCAGAAGAGATTAGATCCGACGCCGGTGGTCGTCGGCGATGGAAGCAGCGAGTGCAAGGATGTGCTGCGAGCAGGGAATCGCACGATCAACGCTAACGGTTCATCGACGAACCATTCTTGCGGATCGCTCGAGCTGCAAATGTTGCCGGAGCAGTCGGAGGTGAGTCCGGGCTCGAGTCAGGATCGTCAGAGCTACTCCGGATCGCGGAACAACGAGAGCAACAATATCGAAACGTCGACGTCGCGCGACAAGAGTTGGACGACGAGCACTCGTCAGCCGGAGACTCCGGCGTTGCGGATAATCGTGACCGAGGAAAGCGTCCCGAGAACTTTTGCGAGCGAGGCCGACTCCCGGGAGAGGAATACCGTTAAGCCGGTCGATTCGACGGAGGAACGAGTTCGCGGCCTGCCCGCTTCCGGCGATCCACTCCCCACCGTTGAGCCGACTTGGAGAACGTCGACGCCGGCTACGACGACCGCAATCGCGGCGCAACCACCTGTCGCCGGACAGACAACCGCAGCTGTACCTTTGCAACCGAGCGTCGCACAACAGAAGCAGCGTCTTGAGCAGCAGCAGCAGCAGCAGCAGCAGCAACACGTGTACGCGTACACGATAACCAACGTGACGCGATTGTTGCGCAACTACACCGGACCTGGGTTAAGCAGAGAGGAACAAGGAGGCCCAGAACGGAGCACCGGTACCGAAGAGATAACGAGCGGATCGGGCCAACGGCGTGGAGCATCGCCGTTGCCGTTGCCGTTGCCGCCGCTGCCGCCACCGCCTCCGACTCCGACTCCGACTCCGACTTCTCCTCTGCCGCTTCCTCGTGCCGGTAGTAGTAGTAGTAGTATAGAGGCGACGCGAGCGCCGGCGGAACTCAGTGCCGGCGCGACCGTCGAAGCAGTAACACTCGGTGGACCGTTGGCAGGGAGTTCGCCGCCGGTGGGGGACCGACAGAGGAAGCCAGCCGTGCAACGTGCCAGAACGTTGTCCTCCTCCTTCTCCCACGCGGAGAGAAACAGGACGACCGGACAGACTCGCGCTACCCCCTCGCCGGAAGTGGCCGCCGTGAGGGGAACGGTCAGAGGCACCGTCAGGTGGTGGAACCACACTAAGCTCGCCGACTCGGAGACAAGTAGCGACCGCAGGTTCCTCAGGAAGTCGGCGAGCGCCGTTTTGAATCAGAGAAGCGGTGCCGCCAGCGCCGACGACGACCCCTCCCTCACGTCGTTCAGCCTAGCAAAGAGAAGAAGGGTCGGCGGTCAGAGCGCCATTTTCACTTCCACCGGCACCCCCAGACGCATCAAGGGATCGACTTTGCATAAGAGTACGCTAGCGGCGCCGCACCACGAGCTCCTCAATTCGTACAGATCCGTGGGAATGAGCGGCGCGGCCGTCAGCGAGAGAGGAATTACTGACGGCGCGAAAGGAAAGGATAGGGGGGCAGAAGATGAAGCGAGAGGCGGCGGCGGCGGCGGCGGTCAGTCGGCAGTCGAGGATGATGTCGCGCGTCGCGCTGCTCTGAGCAAGAGGGTCGAGAACGTAACGACGATGGACCCGCCGACGACGCTGCCGAGCCTCGAGACCTCGACGATGCCGGAGGCCAGCGAGAATCTCACGGGTGTGGAGCGAGTGGAGCGAGTGTCCGATACCAAAGACAGTGCCGCGAACACGGTACGGTGCGACGATTGCGAGGTGGAAAATGTGACGGCTGCAAGTGTGAACAGTGTTAACGAGCGACCGAACGGTACATTGGCGCCCGACGTAACAGTGACCGAAAAGGAGCCTGAAACGAAAGAGACCGTGCCAGAGACCACTGTGCCGACTCCAGTTTTTCCGGTTACACCCAAGATCCTGACGGAAACGAGTCGACCGACCGCTGCTGAGACTTTCACCTTGAGACCGACGGAGACCGTGAACCAGGTGATCAAGACGCCGGAACAGAACAGGCCGTTCGGAATGGCAGCTGATCTGGACCCCTCTGAGATTCAAAAAATGTACAGGGCGAACTCCACGAAAACGGAGTCGTCCCCCATCACCACAACACCGTCCGAACCTAGCACCGAGACGACCACCGACGCTTCCACGATCCCAACCAAGAGCACGTCCGTTCCGACCACTACGGAACCCCGGAAGTACGTGTCCGACGAAAGATCGCCCGAAGTACGAGCGCGGAACCTCTCCGACAAGACGAAAGACAAGGACGACGTCTTACCGATAATGGAGCTCTACAACACATCCAACATTTTCAACAGCAGCGACCCCATGGATCCGCTCTCGCGCGAAACTGAGCGTCCGTCGGTCGTGGAACTTCCGGAGGAGGCCAGTAAGTGGGGCAAGAAAGTGGGCAAAGTGGACGAGAAGAAGGATCAAGAGGAGATGACGACGAAGATGGAAACGACGGGCGAATCATCGAATTCGAGTCGCGTGCCTCCTGCTCACGCCAAAGAAACGACCACGACTGCTCAGACGACGACTACGACGACGTCGAGGAAGGACAGACACGAGGATAGTCGGGACACCGTGCAGGATTCGAGCAGAGGACCGTTCGTAAACAGGACTAGGCACAAGCCCGCTTATCATCACTCCGTTTTGCCCGATTATAATGGCTCAGTTTATCCCACGGAGATCAACAGGACGTTCTTCGAAACTGGCTTGATCTCCGTCGGTCCGCGGGAGTCTGTTAATATCAGTGAAGTGATATCCAAGAGGCACGACGGTGACACCATCGCCTCGCAAGAAACAGTAGCGGTCGTCAGCTACATTCTCGCGACGCTCGTCGTCTTTCCAATCGCCGTCGGCGTTGGGCTCATTCTAAGAAGACTGATCATTAGAAATCGTAAGGTGAGTGGCCGCCGTACGATCATTTATTTGGGTTATCGCGACCGCCGAGTATCACGCTCCAGCGGAGTGGGGAGATCGGAGAGCGGAGATATATTCGGTAGATTGGAAAGCAAATAAAGCGCGAAGGGAAAGTAGTTTAAATGTTTCCCTCCTACGCCCGTGACACTTCCAACGAAACGATTTCAGGCGAGAACATTTGTCCCTTCGGAGCGTTCGCGCGTCGAAGCTCGCCAAACGTCCATTCGCACGATTTACAAGGTCGTTAAACTCGCGATTTCGTGGCCTGCGCTATAATTAACTCCGAGCGCGGTCACGTTTTGCTCAGCTGACCAGAAGGGGTGGGGGGGAAATTTCACTCCCGTCTCACTGATGAATTGGGAGTAATGAGTGCAGCTTTTTTCGATCGGTTCTCAGGACGGAAACGGCGGTTCGACGTTTGCGTCGGCAAAAAAACCTTGATTTACGATAGCGAACGGTAAAGCGTAACTTCGTCTCCGGCCGGATCCACAGTGGTTCAAGGCACAAATCACCCTCCGCGTATGCCTGTGCCACTTATGTACCGTTACGCACACGGAGAATTATCACCAGACGCGTGCATTTATCACTCGGAGTCATTCACCGTGCCGTTCGTTATCGTGGCCGGGCGTAAATAGTCGGTTTTCACCGTACAATTACGTTAACAATTTGATAATTAGCGGGCGACCGTCGCATTTGGAGCATCCGCGTTTCAACTGCTCCGTACGCTGCTCGTGGGGCGAGAATATGAATACCCAGCTCGATTCATAGTTCGAAATAATTAATGATAGGTGTCCGGAATGACGCGTAATTATGCACAGGACGATTCTTTACGGCAACGTGGGTACCGTTTTGAAAATGAGCCCCTTGTATCGAGGCTCTTTCAAATTATATCCCATGACAATGGATCTAACACATTGACTGCCACGTGAAATTCAATATAAACTTCGCCGCAGGCTGTAGTGAGATAATATTTTATAAAGTGTGAGCAATATTATAGCATACGTGGCAGTCAATGTATTAATGAGTTGTCCCAAACAAGTTTCGAGCAAAATAAAAAGTAATTATCCGCAACCTTTCTCATTCAAGAGGATGCCACGTTAAATAATATAATATCTAATTGTTTCGCGGAATTGGATGCAATCGTATCTCTTAACAGAATCGACATATCTGAAGATTGATCGGGACGCTACGAATAAAAATGGGGGCCGCCAATGGGACACCCCGCGATTCGCGAAGGTTCCAACAATGAATCACCAAATAGCTGACGATCCCTCGACCCGGCAATTACGAGAGCCAAGTTCATTGTATGCGGAATCGTCGTCGTACACTGGGACTCCTTTGATGTTTTGAATGAGAAATAATCGTGAGGTTCCGCGACGTCGGATCCATCGGTAGGATAATGCAGACCAGGATAATGAGAGGACGCGCGCGTGTGGTTGTATAATGGAAAGACGGAGTCGCGTAATTGTCCCCCCGATGAGCGCTTAATAGAATTTTCCATAGACATTTAGCTGAACGGCCGTCCATTCCGAACTATCTCGCGATGCCGATCGAACGGAACGCCATATTCAAATTGGTTAATTATGGATAATTCGACGAGAAATACCTCGGAGCTACATTCCGCCGAGAGCGATTTCCTTTGTAATGGTCGATATCGAACCGCGCGGCCTATGAGAATTCGAGCCAATTACTCTCTTCAGTCTTGCATCATTTTTTCTCTACGCGTATGCATTATCCCCAATCGCTCCAATGCGTATATTCGGCCGCCGTTAATGAAGCGAACCTACGACGAGCGTACGAGTTTCCACGTGCAGTGGCCGCAACAATGGCGACGGTGGAATGCGTCAGCTATTCACCGGGGTCGTGTACGCGAAAAAAGGAGGAATTTGGGGAACGTTCGCGTTAAATGAAACACCCCGAACGCGGAACGGCTACGAGTCGCCGTAAAGTGCGCGCGCGCGCTATAAATTTAAATTCAATCCGACAG
The DNA here is from genome assembly GCA_963942575.1 of Priocnemis perturbator. Lineage (NCBI taxonomy): Eukaryota > Metazoa > Arthropoda > Insecta > Hymenoptera > Pompilidae > Priocnemis > Priocnemis perturbator. The sequence continues at coordinate 8,098,042 of OZ012649.1, read as the reverse complement.
TCATGGGAACAAACGTGAATGGCAGTACAAAGGTCCGCGCGAGCGAAGGCAAGAAAAAGAGACTGAACGAGAAAAAGAGTGGGCAGAGGAGAGGCGGCGGAGTGAGGAGCAAATAAATGTAGAGGCGATCGTCAGGGGTGTTCCGCGACTTGTCGATACGACGTCCCCAAAGTCGGCATGGTGTGACGATCGATTGAAACTTCGCCGGTGGACGACAGCATTATCGAGCTTGATACAGACGTTTTCTCAAATTATCGGCGCACGTCAAATCTTTAAAAAAAAACTGGTTTGCCGATTACATTCTGTGACTTGGACCTCGTTTAATATCAGACATTCGTACACGTCACGCACTCTGTTATTTTAAGCGGCACGATACGCGCGCCGTCCATTGTTTCTGCTCCGATCCGTACAACATTTACGTCAGCGTTTGCGTCAAGCCACCATTCTGTCGTCGACATCGATAATGCAGGCGAGATTTCGCTTTTCTTCCGACTTTATCGCGCCAGCGTTAATTAATCGGTGCACTTACGGACCATCCGACATTCCATTCGTTCATCAACTTCTTCACTCGCCGTGCAGCACGTACGGTGGCGGAAAAAAAAGGAACGTTGATCGATACTGACTTTGGCCTCTTGGACCCCGCGCGATACATTAGTCCGTACCTGTTTTACATAATGGTTTACGCACGATCCCGACCTTATAAATTGTTACAAATCTCATTCTTAACTTCCAAGGCACGTATGCGCTGAAAGAACAGTGCTGCTTAGTCTGCGAATGTTTGCCTGCGTTCGGCACGATGTGTGCGCCTCTTCGTTTCTTTATTTAGTCAATTGTGCGGTCACTACAAACTTTTCTTTAGCAGCCGACAGATAGGCGCGCGAACGGAAACTTATGCGCGCGCGTATCTGTGTCTCATATTGCACGCTATATTGACGTTGATTTGCTTACGCAGGTGCTGGAGGAGTCGGACACGTCATCCGAGATAAGCTGCAGAAAGGACGCTCTCAATCTCGAAAACGGTGACTTCAAGACCTCTATCGAGAAGGCGATCACGAAGCTACCAAGGATACAGCATCTGGTGAGTCTGCGACATTATAATCGCGCCGTGACGTACTCGCGCTTTCAATGGAGATCAGATGATTTCGCGCGGACGCTCCTCGCCCTCCTCTACCCATTGCAAAACGGAAGTCGAAGGATAGAATTACGTACGCAAGAATTATTCCAAAGTGGTAGTTTCGCCGACGAAGACGAATGTGACGTTACTCGCGTTTTGTTGCAATCCATGGAAATGGCGGATTTTCGACGCGCCATTGGAAACATTTTGTAACCGCGCCCCGCGCTCCTCCTTCTCCGCGCATATTCTCGCTTGCATTATTATGAAACGAGTCGTACATCCAAGTGTTCATTTTGTCCCTGGCATCGTCTCGCCTCGCCACGCCTCGTCGCGTCGCTATTTCAACGATCATTCATACTAATACCGTACGGCCGGCATTAACTAGTACTACACGCTGCCTTTTTCTTCGAGCGCATGGCCGTGCAAAAATACAGTGACGCGTCCGCCGCGTTCCCGTTCTCTGATTAGCGGGCGCGGCTCCGTAAGAACAAAGTGCGTATGCATATATGAAACGCGTGTTTCGACAAGGTGAGGTCGCGATCGCTCGACGGCGACACCGAGCGAGACGTCAGACGAGCGTAAAAAAGGCTTGGAGAAGAGCCGCGCGAGAGCACGCGTGAGCGACAAAACGAATCGAAAGATCGATCGTCGCGGCGGATACCGGTGACGCAGACGTGGCGAAACACTGGGTCGTGCCATTTTCGCTTACACCTTATTCTTATGCGTAAGCAGATATTTTGACACGCGTCGAGAAGGGAGCGAACGCTTGACAAAGCATATTTTTTGCGAGCGCAAACTCGCTCTCGGCAGGTGGCACGGCGTGCACAGTCGTGCTCGGTACGGACGTTAAAAATTCCTTTAATTGACCGTTACGAATCGATGCGATCCACGGCGCGGCGTTTTTCTGAATAGGGCGAACGGAAAATTTAATACGGAGCCGTTATGGCCAGCATCGATTAGCTCGGCCCTGCACCGGAGGGACAGGAGTTACAAAACCGCATAATGATCATACCAAATTAGAGTCCGTTCATACCGGAGCGGGGCGCGTCGTCGGACGCGTCTTATTTCTTTCGTACTCGCCGTTTCGCCTGTCTTTTCGAGCCTTTTGTTTTTGTCGGTCGGCCACCGTGCCTAACTTCGCCTCGCCGAAACACGTTTTGCTCCTATCCCAATTCCTCGTGTACTTTTTTGCGGGCTTCTCCTACTGACCGAATACGAGACGAGTCTGTCGTTTTTTCTGCTCGTGTGAAAATGATCGCGTCACGGACCGTGCGTTCGTGGGATTTTGACGTGGATCTTAATATTCGCCTCTCCGAAATCGAAACAGACAGACCGCCGATACGTGGCCAGCTGTAATTAAAGCCTACCGCTCGAGCCGCTCGTGGGATACGTGCATTTTGCAAATTCGTATGCAACGGCACGTAAACGCCATGTCAACCGTTTGCGTGGGAATTTTTTCGTACGCCGCATCCATCATCGTACATTTTATTGCTTGCATCTCACGAAGCGGTGTGCGCGTAGAAATGGAGTCGATAAAGTATACAAGGCTCGGCGTCTCTTGTAAAGGGGACGCCGCATGATTAAGAGGGAACGGACCCTAATTTGTCGTGGAAAACACCAGCGCCTGGCGTATCGCGACGTCCGTATCAATCAGAAGCCGGCATTTTTAAAAGGCTTATTATTTGCAACTTAATATCCCCGTACGATAACCTCTCCTGTTTTCGTTATTCAGTGTCACGAAGCGGAGAAACCGCCGCCTCCACCGTCGCAAGAATCCAGATGGGAGTTTCCTAGAGATAAGCTTAGGTTACAGACGGTCCTTGGCCAAGGAAACTTCGGCCAGGTAAGACATTATTTTAATCCGCGAAATAAGAACCTCCCGCCATGGGATGCGTGCGAATAAATCGTTGCACAGTCCCATTCCTCGACTCATTGTCAGCATCAAAATAGTTTACGTAACGTTACGAACAAGACGAGCGTCGCATTTAAATAGAATGCAGCCCTCGCGTTTTTCTATTTTCGCATTCTTGTTTTTCGATTCGCAGAATTAATGGCTTTCCGGTTGCCCATCTATCATTGGAATGCGAGTGGCGACTTAGGACGAATTCGTATCATAATGATATACCGACTTTTATGATACCCTCAGGTTTGGAAAGCGGAAGCCGATGACCTGACAGGACATCAGGGCACGACGCGATTGGTGGCTGTGAAGACGGTGAAGGAGGGTGCTTCGGAGCGGGAGAAAGAAGACTTAGTGCGCGAATTAGAAATTATGCAACAGCTGGGCAGTCATCCGAACGTCGTCACGCTTCTGGGCTGTTGCACCGAAGAGGGTGAGTTTCTTGGCGTCTTTGTAAGAATTGACATTCAACGATCGTCGCGCGTCGCGTCGGTCCGGCCCGTTGGACGCGCGCTCATTTTCGAAGAGAGACGGCCGCGAAAAAGGAAGAGCCGGTTCGGCCCGTGGAAATATGCACATCAACGCCTGACCGAAGTCGGCACGCATCGACTTTTATCTCTAGACGCATCGGCTCATCTCCTCCATTATGCACCTGCGCCAAGTGCATCTCCATTATACTATAGCCGCGCACGAGTCACTTATCTGCGACCTTGCCCGCTCTCCTATTCGAGCCTTCGGTGGCATCAACTTTATAAAAACTAATGGCGTTTTAAGTACCGGCTCTCTTCGGCGCAGAAGCCGCGGATCGCTGTATATGGTAATTAAGTAATCAAGCCGTCGAGATAGTGGCACAGAGAGGTTCGAGAAGAGGACGAGGAGCCGGTCATCATTCACTCTCGCGTATTCGTCACGTCGAATACACCCGCCCGTTCTGTCTCCTCTGCTCGCTCTTTTTCCGCCGACCGGCCTTGATGCCTGTCCAAATTCGCGCCAACTCTCCCATCGATAATCGCACGACAACGTCTCGTATATGTCTGCTTTATAAACATCTCCACTCGACTCGCATAAGGTATAAGGCGTAAGAGGTTTGACAAATCTTGCGATACGGACCGGTAAAACAACTGTCCGGCTGACAAAATAACTCACGAATGGCTTGTATTTATCATTTATCGACTACTGTGTTACAGTCATTGTTTCGCCCGATATCGGCGAGAAAAATATTTTCGAGAAGTCGTTTTCCTCAGTCGGCCGCCTAAACCTAAATGGATTGGCAATTACCGTTGGCGGCGCGCGGCGTAATCCTCCGCAAAATGAAAGTCACAATCGATATTCTCCGAAGTCTCTCTGTTTACTGCAATCGTCTTAAGCGTAATCGATCAAAGTCGTCGCATCCGGTTCGGCAATGTCAAAAGGGGTAAATTAGCGAGTTCTTAGATGAAGTCATCACAGACGTGATTCGACGTTAAAGCGAAGCACACGAATGTAAAATAGGCATCGTTAGCTGATCACCGGATGTATTATGTTTTTCAAGAAACAATCGGTCAACTTAATTATTTCGAATGATTATCCACCGCCGCGGCGCCGCCGCAATTCTTTTATATAATCACGCAACAATCGTGCCGCGAAACGTGTTGTATTTGAGCGAGCACTCGAGCGGTGTAGTTCGAATTAAACAAAATCTCTCGTTAAGTCCTTGGCGCACCTAATTAATTGCGGAACCGGCCGCGACTTTATCGAAGATGCAGTTGCGTCGGCGGACGTCCAAAGAATTTATGGTGAAGACATCAAAACTTCGATGGGACAATCCGGCACGATTCGCGGTCGCAACGAAGGAGACCATTATACGTCTTTCCCTCGACGCTCGTCGGTATCGTCCCGTTCATCGTTCGTATAAATTTCCATACGCGTCCCAACGACGGCCACGGTCTCCGGCGGCACAATACGTCCATTAAGTCGGCATCCTCCTCGAAACGATCGTCTTCTCCTCGCGGGACCGCGAAGGGCGGCAAAAAAGTCGCCGGTAAATATCGATGCGGGAGATCGAGATAACGGGGATGGGGATCGATCTGCATCCGACGACGCAATGGGTTTTGGCGGTAGCGATCGATGCCGCTCGTTACTCGCGTTTTGTCGGCGCTTTGATATCGAGACGGGCACGAATCGAGTATATAAGAAAACGTTTACCGGCGACATCGCGATCGCGCTTCTTCAGGATCGGCTGCCCGGAAATCCTTGGTGAAAGTAAAAATTATACGTACTCTGGTCAGTTGAAAAAAAGAACGGTATCCGCGGCTCGACGTTTTTCTAAATTGGCCAGCGAGAGAGTAAAGGCGAATGGAGATGAGCAGTGGTTTTCGGCGATAACGATTAATGCCGCTCGTTACCCACGGTCCGCCGACATTTCGCGCTCATCTTCCGGGATAGAAAGAGTCCGCGGTGAAAGTCGGCCGCCGCCGCCGTCTACGATTCGGATTATGATAATTGCACTCTGGAGTACGGTACACGCTTCGATTATTGTTACGGCTTACGGCGGCCTCGTTAAAAGGTGCAATATTAATCCGGCTGAGCAAGCGTTCACGCCAAAATGATAACGGCCGCGCGGTTCAGGTACGCGCGTTCTAATCGAGAAAAAGTGAGAGCCGAGAGTGGCGACGGGAGATCGGTGCGATACGACGAGATCGATGCTTGACTCACGATGAGCGATGCTTTTTCGGCGAGGGGCGATAAATGGCGCTTGTTACCCGCGCTCTCTCGGCATTTCGTCGTTCGTTCCCGCGAGGGAAACAGACGGTGAAAGTCCGCGGCAAAATACGCGCGAATATATTTGCGGCTTTGAATTATAATAATTGCCGTGTCCGACGTGGCGTGTATGTTTCAGTCGTCATTACGGTAATCGCGTCGCCAGGAAAATAGTGCTTTCGCGTCGTGTGCAATCAGAGACTTCACGATGAGCGTGATGAATTATATATTTAATTATGCAAATTGACCGTGTATTATGGTAATTCCGCGGACGCGTAGACGCGATTGCGACGACGACCGCACGCATTCGTAGTCGAAACGTTGGCGGGAATGGAGAAAAGTGCGTCTCGATCGAATGCGATGGGAATCGGAATTGGTATTCCCCGTTGCGCTACCGCCCATTGAAAGACGTAACGCTTCGTCAATGGCACTACAGGAATGGCCCCTTAAGGGATTTCAAGCAGCATTCGAGTTCACAATGGGACGCGCCCTCGACAGTCGCCGCAAGACCGAGCCGCATAAAATTTACGACATTTAAATTTCGGGTTCCCCTGCATTTATCGTTTCAGTCCCGGTGGGCGCCTACGAATTCTTCGACGTCGCCGCCTCTGCTTCTGACACTCGTCACGCGAAAGACTTTCTTTAAATTGCCGTCGAATTTCGAGCACACGAGATATCTCAAAATTGGCAATCTGGTCAGAGCCGTAACTTTCTTCGTACGAGAATGTTTTTCAATTAACGTATTGCAAGCGAATTCTGATGTAGCTTCAAGATGGCGTTATGGGATATTATATGCGTTATGCTAAAGGGTCGTTGACAAACATCTTTCAAGAGGCCCCAGCCTTTAATTCATATGACTGAATGTACACGACACGGTGGGCGTTTGAATGCTATCATTTAACGTTGAACGATGCATGAATATATTAATACGTAATATCCTCCTACAAGTCCTCTGTCTACGTGAAAATAAGTCGCACGTTTTTTTAGACATAAATTCATGCCCGAGTCGATAGGCAAGAGTCTCGCATGAGCAAAACGTGCTCGTAACTGTACACACACAACGTCAGGACTATAAAATGTTTCTCGGTATAGTTGGCTAAAAATAATACGCTGCAGTACTTGATTTATAAATCGCACCAGCTCACGATGATGCATGTTTCCGAGAAAGGCCGTGATTCAGCTTTGATCGAAATGCAACAGCGTCCTAGGTGAAACTGTGCTCTTTATTCATTTTTCGGTGGCATGACGTTGAGGAGTTCGCAGCACGTACACACACGCCGAGAATTTGAACGAGCAACGTGCATTTTCGTAGACCGCCATGTGAGGCATCTAGTTATTAACGATTACGAAACTCCGCGATACAATTTCGATTCGAGGAAGTTCTCTTCCTGGTACTTAATCCCCGGGTATGGAGCCTGAATACAGGGCAGCCGCAAATGATAGTGCGATGCATTCTCGCGCAAAGCACCGTCGACTCCCACGAATTTCGCGCCAAGTAAAATGCGGCGCAATCGGAATGTGCCGAGTAATTAGCAGCGGAGCGCGATAGGATGTGATTATAATTCACGCGGGCGCACACTATTCCTTAGCTTAACGAGCGTCCCGTAATGACGGTAATATTCGTTCGGACGATCGACCGTTGCGTTTCGGGCAAATGTGTAAAATGAAAAAGAAAAAAAGAGGGAAGGAAAAGGAAGAACGAAAGAGATGGTAAAACGGACGGTCGTTACGCTGACACGTTACGTTACGGCGACGGGCGTAATGAGCGGTTAAAGTGACGGCGTGGCGGCGGCAGCTCGTTCGACTTGCAGCAAATATTTTGATGCGCCCCGCGAGAATTAGTTCGTGGAACGGCGGTCCGGCGGGGCTCGCCTTCTTAACAAACCGAAGTTATTAGAGGCCGGTAATGCTGGCCTAATATGAGAGTTACGACGTCGAGGCGCCAACAAAAGTGGCCCCATAAGTTACAATCAGCCCGGTTACTACCCACACGGGGTCCCCGAAAGTGCACGGCTTAAATTACTTTTCAACGTCCTGCGTACTCTGTTCATTATCCGCACCGCAGGCCCTTCTAATCCCGCTGCCCTCGACGTTCCGCTCGCGGCTTTGTTTATAGCGAGCCCTCGTCAATAAATTGTCCGATCGCGCGCCGCGGCGCCGCGGCGCCGTGACAATGTTGCCCCAACCCCGGCGGCGCTCTATCATGACAAACTGTCATTAACTCCCGAGCGACGCGGTGTGCGAATAAGAAAGAGGAGGGAATCTCGTGCGGGTCGAGAGTTCATAAATCTTTATCGCCTTTTCGGCCACTGCGCCGGGAGCGCGGACTCAAAATATTCCGTTTCGCGCCTTGAATCATGCCAGCCGGCCGAATATGGAACGTAACCCAGCGTCCGCGGCCGCGCGCCGTTTCCTCTTACCGCTCCGCCACATAAACTGCAAAAAATTCCTACTATCGCCGGCAATTATCGTACCGAGTACAATGTAAATGTATATCAGGGAGGACTAAGAGTCGGGCGCGCCGCAATACAATGGGCAATTATTTTTTATTACAGAACCGCATTACCTGATACTAGAATACGTTATGTACGGGAAGCTGTTGGCGTACCTGCGCGACCATCGTACCAGGCAGGACTTTTACAATTTCAGCGAGGACTCGGCAGCCCTGACTTCCAGGGACCTCACGGTCTTCAGTTACTGCGTCGCCAGAGGAATGGAATACCTCGCCTCGAAGAAGGTGAGCTCGATTTTTCTAGTCGGCCCAAGTACCGCTACCGCTTTCCGTCGCGTCGATCCGCGCGCTTTCCTTGTCATTCCGCACCGTTACCGCGAAATACTGGAAATTACCGTTCCGTTACCGGTACTTGCACTTATTCTAAACCCCCGACGAAACGGCTTACGTAAGGAATCTATCCGGCGGAATCTTGATCGAGCCTTTCGATACGGCGCGGCGCGCACAATTGCACCGCGCCGTCTCGAATAATCGGTAGAAGTAATTCTCTCCCGACTGCGTTTCACGCCCTCGCAGAGGCGTCGTGTCGTGACCTTGTCAAGTTCGAATTTCAAGAAGCAAAGAGGCTACGATCCGCCGTTATGTGTCTCCATAGGAATTATTAGCCGCTCGTCTGCGTTCGACGGTCATTCCCACTCGAATCACGTTTCGTGACAGTCAGTGGGTCAGTATACCCCATTGTCAGTCGGCGAACAGGTTGGTCTTGGCAAGAAAAAGTACCTTCGCAGTTCGCAGGGCGACGCTACTTTTAGCGCGGCCGCCAAGGAGGTCCGGCTTCGATTCCTTCCTTTTTTCCTCCTTTTCAGTTTCTTTTATCGCTGTCGCGTGCTGATCCCCCGGCGACGACGCCGGCGATCTTAAAAAAACTGTCCGCCTGTCGGGGTCGGGACTACGAGAAACTCCCAGAGGAGCGCGGCGGAATTCCAAAGTCTCTCAATTCATTCGACGGTTTACAAGGAGCGACGCTATAAAAGCCCGTTTCGCTCATTTTATCGGTCGAAACTACAAACAGTTATTGGGCGGTTGGCATTCGAAGAGACGCGAACGTCGAAAAGCTCCATGTCTTACGAGAGCTTCAAGGCTCTCGCTGGAGGCGGAGAACTGGAGTAAGGAGTAGGGAATAAATTTCGACGCGACACCTCGACGATCGATACGGCCCGCGGCCGTTTAAAATGTTTAGATATCAGCCGGCTCGTTAATCTCGCCAGAAGACAGAAGCGAGGCCGGCGAGGGAGTAGGAGAACGGAAGATGGAGAGTAAGCAGGGAAAAAAAGAGAACGGACGGAGGTCTGGTAGAGGGGAACAAGATGCAATTAATCGTCCTGCGACACAGACCCGAGGTCCTGCATCCACGGCAAAAGGATAACGCTTGTCTTGAGCCGGCAGACAAGTGCACGAGTTCCGTCCGCTCGTTGTTCAGCTTTTTCAAAACAATAACCCGATCGCGGAGAGAAATAACTTTCTCCGATCGCCGGAGGCCGTAGTCAAACATATCGTTTGCCTCGTAGGGCTGTTTTAATAAGCAGCCACATAAAAAGTTCCAAATGCAGGCCCTTAACGAGTGGCGCCTATTGTTTAATGGAAGCTTTAGGAACGCAGGACATTAAGACGGTATTAAAAGGCATACTTAATTGATATGGAGCCGGTGAGTGACGTTCGAAACTCTCGTACTGATGTGCGAAGGACAAAAATGAAGGTTCGACGACACGCCGACAAACAAGCTATTAGCGTTGTTTAATCTCAAATATTTTCGCACTGTCGTAAAGCTTCTCCTGACGACGAGACGCCCGCACGGGGACTGTTTTGTCTGGAGAATCTGTGCTAACGGGCAAGAACGGAGCGCGTGCAGTTCGTAAAGGACAAAAAATATAGGAATGTCTGGCGAAGGCTAAGCCGCAATAAGGAAAATTAGCAGGCTCCTATAAAGGAAGAATTTCGTTGATTAACAGAGTACTGGTGCGCTTGTGAGTTTGGCGACAAACAGCCCCGAGAAAAAGGAGTAATGAAGAAGGATAAAAGTTAATTGCACGCGAAATCAGTATATATATATATAGTTCTGGTACAAATCTGGACATCGGGAGATGTGTGACAAACAACCCGTTAACGATGTTTGATCTGGCATGTTTGTCAACGGTCCCTCTCATCACCGGCGAAGGGTTGTTTTGTAGGAAAAAATTCGTGCCGGAGCCAGAAACAAATGGACGACCGATAGTGCGCGAAGGACGACTTCGGAAACGCTCGTTTGACGACCCTTCACGGTCGTTCTAGCAGCAATAAAGGCAAATTAGCAAATCGCCGCGAGAATTCCAGCGTCAATTAAGCGACATTTGTTCGTCAGGTGCGCTCACGCTGCCAATGTCCCCGTTGCCGGCCATCTTTCCTACCTTTCGTAAATACGGTGGCGCCCGCGCGCGTAACTTTCGCAGACGGTAATTAAAATTAATGCCGCACCGTCCTATTAAAGTCCGTGCGGTTCTTACCAAAACAATGACGGCTCATTTCTCGCTTAATTGGCCATGTCCAACGACGCCGAACGACGACGGATCGACCGAATCTTTCCATAGAACGCACGCACTCGTCGCCGCAAATGCCGTGCAATCCCAACAAAGCGCGTACAGCTACAGTTTTCTGCAGCGGCTTGGCTAATACCGGTTTCGCTTTCGTAATCCTGCCAGTAATGGAATTTTAATTCGCGAAATGGATGAGCGCGGCGGTCGAACATGACGGCTATCGAGCGGATATTCTCTCTTTTTCGATTTGACGAGAAGTGGCACGTACCGAGAACTTGTCGTAAGATTTGCACGATGTTAACGATACGTTCCGCTCGCTACAATTTCCATGCGATTTATCGAAACGTCACGACCGTGAGCACCGGTTTCGCTTTCGCAATTTCGCCGGTAATCGAATCTTCAGTCGCCGGACGAACGTGCCGCGAACGTCGGCTATCGACGGATCTGCTTCTTTTCGCTCGGAGCTTTTGATTCAGGCAAGAGAGCCGCTGACACCTGCGCCGCAATTATAACGATCACCGCGGTGGACCAGTTATAATCTGCCAGGACGATTGAATCGCGATGCCCACGGGCGTCGGGCATTTCTCTACGGACGAGGAGTTGATTGAAACGAATGTCCTCTATTCATCGTCGGCGGGATGAGTTAAAACGAATGCAGCGACCTTCTCGATTTCAATCAGATATTATACGACTTCGTAGAAGTCGTAACCCTGTTCCTCCGTACCTCTGCCTGTGTGCGTGCTTCTCTGCCTTCGTCGTTCTCCCTCTTCCTTCACCCTCTATTTTCTCTTCCTCCTACTGTCCCGATGATCAATTTATGTTTCTATTACTTTCCCCTTATCCTCGCACCTCATATTGCGCCAACATTTTTACTGCGCCACTCTCCTCCCGTGTCACGCTACTTTGTTGCCGCATTTGTGTAAATATTACATTTTTAACGTTCTCGTACAGACGATCGTAGAGTGTCGTACGACGTACCGTCGTACGCTGTTACGAGCATCGCGCGTCTTACGTATGAGCGTCACGTGTACGCGATTACCTAATTATTGCTAAAACTAAAGAGCCGTCCGGCAGAAGAGGGATACAGGCGATCCAAGGTGGCACTTAGCGTGATGACCGGTCTGGCGCGCATAAAATGTCATACGTCAAGCGCGAAGGGAATTACTCTCGCATCCTCTCACGTGACTCTCCGCGCTCTCGTGTCGAAATTCTCGATGTAAGACTTTTTCACTTATCGTCCTCGGGTAATTGGTTCACCGTCTCTCGATCTTTCGACAGATCTTCACGCTAATGGACCTTACTATGCTGACACACTGACATCGATTATTCCTCATGAATAGTGCCCGGTCGCGACGGAATTAGACTTTGAGCGCTGACATCGAGAAATTAGAGATCGTCGTCTACCGGGGCATTTAAAACGATGACCGATCTGTCAGGATACAAACGTCGAGAAAACATTGGACGGCCGGAGACTTCCAACTGTCACACGAATGACAGACGCGGAACGTCTGGCTCTTTTTTGTCCTCCCGTCTTGCGCGGCTCAATAGAAAATAACGAAGCTCATTAATATTCGTCAGTGACGTCAAAGTAATATGCCAAACAGCTGGCCGCCAATATTGTTCCTCGATATTCCATTCGCGGTCGTATCGCGTGCCTGCGTGCAATTAGAATAGCGGCGAGCATTGTCAGCGAGAATGGCAAACGTCGAAATAATATTCCGCGAAAGGCAGAGTGGCGGGCATGTTTCCGTTGCGAAAGAATCCTGTCGAACGCGATACTCACGACGATGTTCTCTGGTTCCACGGACAATTTCAATCTTATTAATCTGAGAATTGATTACTTTACACGCGAGGTCGTCTCGGACGATGAAGAGCTAACAACCATTGCAACCCTAATTTGCAACTCGGAGGCTCGCTGTTTTTCTGACTTTTCGATAATCGAGCTCCGCGTACTCGTAATGCACGGTAATAAATCTAGCCGATGAAGTCGTCAAAGAAACGAGATACACTATGTATATACAGGGTGTTCCGGGATATATCCGATGAATTTCTGCAGCGTGTCTAGCAGGTCGTGTTTAAGCAGAAACAAATTATTCAATCTCTTTAATAATGAATAACAATTCGTTATACATTAATGTTACTTGTAGCAAAATAAAAGTTTATCGAGAATAATTTATTTTTCTGGTCTCCTTCTTTAACCTAGACTCAGTACCGATTATCTTGTTAACTGAATCCAATCTACTCGTAATGCATATAATATCTGTGTTTCAAAATGACCTGTCCAGCACGCTCGAGATGTTCGCCGGGTACATCACATTACACCGTGTACATCTTGCTCGCCTTGGCATTGAGGCTACACAGTTCATTAGCATCGAACAGATACGCCACTCCGTGTCTAAGATTCAGACTTTGATCGCCTCTACGAGGTCTTACGTAACGTAAACACTTTCATCGTATACTTAGGGAAAAAAATCAGTGGGCGTGTTAGAGACGACAGCAGTCTTCGTGGCGAGGTGTGAACTCTTTTCAACAACGACGTGACTCACGTCTTGTCAAGACAATAGAATTCCTCTCAACATCCCGCGTCCACCTCGTCCAACGAAAAGCTCTGAAACTGAATGGATACTAAATACCGGTTATTTTCGACGAAACGATCGCGATATGAATTTCCGGTTTGACATCCTGGAAATAGAAGCGAAGAATTTGCAGCGTGTCTGTCAACTGCTATCAGCATTGAAGAATGTCACTAAGGGGTTCATTCGTCTTTTTCAGATCATCCACCGTGATCTCGCAGCTAGGAACGTTCTGGTGGATCACAACAAGCTCTGTAAGATCGCCGATTTCGGTATGTCGAGGTTTGCCAACGAGGACGGCGAGGTGGTCGAGACGAGGCATGGAAGGAACGCCCTGCCAATTAGATGGATGGCTCCCGAGTCATTAATTTATTCTCTCTTTACCACGAAGACCGACGTATGGAGTTTCGGGATATTAATGTGGGAGATCGTCACTCTCGGTGAGATATTATACCTTCACTTTCCGGTTAACTCATTATGGTTGTCCCATTCTTTAAAACGTATAGAAGTATCTTCTGACCAAATTTGACAATTTCGCACACATGACATTTTTGGCCAGTCTCCTTTTCGTACCGACTCTTCGAATTTTTCGAACGCTGCACGGGACAATACTCCCTTAAAGCCTCGCGAAGGCCATTAATAATTTTTGCGTCGCAGACTGGTTTCTCTTTCTCTCTCTCTCTCTCTCTCCCCAACAGAGTGTGCATCGAAGTATAGGTATACAAACACAGTGATTCATAAAAGAACATAAACGTCGATATGCGCATCTCGCGTTACACAAACACGTTAATTCGATTCAATCGAGCGACCACGTCGCTTAACATCGAGCCGATCGAAAGGTCAAGCGCTCGACGTTGACCAGACTCATGTTAATTCCGCGCAAAAATGGCCACCGAGCAGATTTTCGCGGCGCAGAAATTGCGGTGGCCTCGACGCGGGCATCTGTTGATCGCTTACAAGCGCCGGGAACGGTTTCATCCCCGACGACGATGACGACGACGGTAGTTATCCTCCCGGTGCCGCTGGATCGTTAACACGACGTCGTAATGACGAGACACTCTCTGGCTGTTTAGGTTCGACACCGTACCCGGATATGACGGCACGCGAAGTCATGCGGAACGTACAGAACGGCTATCGACTGGAGAGGCCTTCGCACTGTCGAAGCGAGCTCTTCAGGGTGATATCCCGATGTTGGCACGCCGATCCAGACCGCAGACCGGAATTTCAGACGCTCAGGAGGGATCTCGCGCAACTGCTGGAGGACAACATGAACGGACATTACGTCGATCTCGAGAGCTTCGCATCGGAGTGCACCGACTGAATATTTCACACTCTTCCGGACGAGACCGTCGAACGATCAGAATCGTTTCCACGCTCGACGGAGCGCCAGGGTGCTCGAGTAGGATAATCGAAGCGGTATCGGACTGACGATGAAACGAATACTTTAAAAAGCTCCAACGCTTCTTGTTGAGACTGAAGGTCGCCGACTGTTCGGCGCACTTTCCGAGGAAAGGTGGTGAACGCGCGCCGTTGAGATTGAGGGGCGAAGTGCGAAACTTTTGGTGTTAGGTCTGTCGGGCATTAGGTCGATCTCCTCGGAAATTGTCGTCTGGGTCGTCTGATCGCGATCACGGCGGAATCGTATTGCTCATCGAGCGACTGCTGTCGCGAGTACTTGAACGTATCCGAACGAGAATTCGTCGTTTCATCGTGACAACGCCAGACACTCCGTCCATCTTTTATGTTTCAGTGTAGGATAGTTTCGCGATGGAAGTGCAATTCTCAAAGAGACGCTGCGAGCGAGCGAGATATTAATTTATTACGTAATCTATGACTCCCCTCGACGATGTGAACACGACGAATAACGAGTGCATTGTGTTACACGGATATCTATGAAAAAGAAATTATGCGAGTCTCGTAGATTCATACGCGAATTCTGTAAATACTAACACTCGAGCGCGAAACAATACTTTACCTAGGATTACAGGCTATTATATGCGAGCAGTGTATGAAAATACTGAAGATAGGCTGTTGAAAAGATTGGTCGATGACGAGGTATTTTATATGTTACATTGTATTATAAGGGAACGCCTTCCACTTTTCCCTCCTGACTCATTGTGCGCAAAACTTTATGCAAAAGTCATTTGGCAGAACTCATTGCGACCGACATCGCGATCGTTCGTTCACGAAGCGATGACGTTGCGAGAGGTCGATCGGTTATCGACAAATGCAATCAGCGGTGCCTTCCCTCCAATCACTTTGCACTGTTTCTTCTCCACTTCTGTTTGCGACGTCATTGCGACGCAATTTCGACGACAAGGCGAATTTGTAAATACAATTACGTCCAGACCAATACATATAAGATAAATGTGCATATGTCACCAATCAAAAAAAAAAACTCTTGGCTATAAATACTGCGTTATTATTAATAATTATTATTGATTAGTTATTAATGACCCGTTGCTAGGTACATACGTTTAAGTTTGTAATCGTCGTACGCGTGTTTTATTCTTAATCATTCTAGTCTCTCGATACGTTTGGGGTGGCGATCGGTCGCTTTTACGTAATACACATTCCCCCTCCCCCCCCACACACATTCGTTTTGTTTTCTGTTGCGACACACATGTGTGTGTGTGTAGACCTGAATTGTGATATATAAACGTGTCTTTGACTCTGTCGTTCGCCGAGTGCATCGTGAGTTGCGAATACTTTCTTTTTTCCACCTGGTGCTCAATATATATTTTGTATGAAAGAGGAAACGTGAGCTACAGAAAATAATGGATACTTAACGCTTTACGATTGGATGCTGTGTTTATCATTCGCTGCAAAATACTCGTGTGTCACTTGCCGACCAACCGTGACACTTTCGCAATGCCGAGAGAACAAAGTCGTGCGACATTTCATTTGTCCAAAAGCGTCAAATGCATTTCGGCGGAACGAAAGGATTAAAGCCTGGCGCTATTTTAATCGTAGAAATTGCAACGATAGCGATACTTGAACAAGCAAGGCCCCACCATCATCAGTTGTTTATTCTATTAAGTTTCCAATTTACACGATACGATTTATCCCTTCTCCAGTAACGTCCGGCATCACTTGCGCTCTTCGATCGCGGCGAAGCCACACTGTTCTCGTTGTAGTTAAGTAACGTATTCTCAAATTACCTTTGTATATGCTTTCGTCAAGCGTCACCGAACGCTCGTTACAAAAGTGCAACAAATATTGTACGTAGACTCGGTTCATTGTACGGAGAGTTTCACAAAAATAAATGTTGTATTACTTTTCACTGCGTGCGTTATTCTTTAGACTCAAGCGATAGCCTCATTACTCACGCCATGTGCAAACCGACGAGACAAAGTCGAGAGTTAATGCAAATATTTGTCGGCATTTTATCAACGTCACAATCCGAGTGCGATCCGAAAAGGAAAAGAAGCGGAAAGGAAACTTACTCCCGCAGCCAAGGACAGACGAATTGGATTCCTGAATCCAGGGGTGGAATGTCGAACGAGATTGTCATCTCGACGTTCCTCTTTCTGGCTCATTCCCGCGTCCTCTCTTTTCGGCACTCTTCAAAGCCTTCGCACCGTGGCGTATGAGTTCGCGCAAGAAGAGCGGCTTAATTGAATTAATTAAAGGGCCGACATCGACACCGTCGAGGTGGCGATTTAATTAAGAAATCGTAACAAATTGCCGACCATAGGCGAACATGACCGACGACGCGGCCTTTGCTCGAGAACGGGAATCGCGTACGCTTTCTTTACCTCGATGTCGCAATTAGTTTATGTCCCGCGCCGATTCGGCGACATTAATTAACCACGCGCCACGTTGTTTATTACGGGGGTGCGTCGAGGCGTGCCGAAAGCGGCGTGCTCGCATGAAGACGTTATTAAGTCTGCGGCTCCTTAAGTTGCCCACACCCGACGCGAGGTTGCTTACTTTAATTGCGCGCACGCGGTTACCGTTTCGACAGCGGCCGCGTAGAATTAACGTGTCAATTAATTTTCGCGTTCGCGCGGCGCAAAATTATATTAAGCGTCGGGATAATTGGCCCGCGCCGCGTATAATGTACGACAAACGTTCGCGATTGCGGTATTATTCGCGGCGCGGAATTCAGAAATTACATTTGCGCACGTGCATTTGCATGCGAGGGCGGAGTTCCGAGATCAGGGAGCACGCTGGGCATGAGGTAATTGTTTCGTAGTTGCGGTACGAGCCACGAGCTAGTACGTGATTTCTGCAGAGAGATGAAGATAAATTGATTCGGTTCCATATATTCGATCGGTACGATCGGGTCGGCCATCTGTCGGAGCGAGGATCGTTATCGTAAATTGGATCGCATTCCAGAAATCTCGAAATAACCGTAAAGCCCGCTCGCGCTCGCGCTCGCGCTCGTTTGTGCGACTCCAGCGTGAGCGATGAGCGAGGCTTCTTCCATCCCGTGATACATGGAAATGAAAATCCGCCGAAGACCCGATAAAGTTCGCCCTGAACCTGTGTCCCGCGCTCAGGAGTTCTCACGAGCGTACTGTGCATGTACTTATTGCTACGTGCCCTCTTAATATATGCGTCCCGTGTACCACCAACGGCGCCGCAGATTTTACTGCAAACCATCGTAAATTATCATGTTACTACGATGCGTACAAAGCGAAGTGGTTGTTATATTACCGGCGTGGCATTAAATATGATGCACAGTAAAATGTACTGATACGAAGTAGTTGGATCCGAGGTATAATTATTTCAAACAAATTGCATCGATCCATCCTGTACGGTGAATAATTCGAGACGTCAATGGTACCAGCGATACCCGGTCGCTGATTAATCGAAATGCGGCGGCCGATGGCGGCGAGGCCATTGATACATCGGCTGGGCGATAAAAAGATGAGCTGCGAATGGGTGTCTAGGTCGCGACGATTATCTGTGAACGAAAGACTTTCGCCGCAGAGGCTGCGGGGAACATTGTAATAACACGCCTGAACACAGGTCCTTTCTAATCCGTGGACAAGAATCGATCCTCGATCAAAAGGCAAACACCGGCGACCCAATGTTCCACTTTCGTTCGTGTTACACTGTTCCCTGCCAACGAATTAACGCGCTCTGCCCGCCAACGGTCCTTCTTATTTCCTCAAAATGGAAAGAGAACGCTAATATATCATGACCCAAATTTTCGGCCACGGTAAACACTGTGAATAATCGCGTTCCACTTTGTTAATGTATCTACCGTTTGGAATTTCCAGCTCGATAAAAAAGACCGTACGGTTAGTCATTATGTAGACATTATACTGAAGTGACTATTAGGGCAGGCTCAGTCAGGAAAGAGCCCGCCAGGTTCAGTCAACGATCCAAGCAGAATGTGTGTCGAATGACTCGCAAACTCCGCACTCAAAACAGTTTCTAATCTTAGTGCGCGGCAGTTTAACACCGCGAATGGTCCGCGTCTCTTATAACACATTGCCTGTGTCAGTCTCTCAGGGAGGTACGGTGGAATACATCTTCATTCTACGTTATTATTACAGTATAACTAATAATTATATAGATGAACAATTGCATCCCTCTACAGTAGTCCCAGTAATCCACCTATTTTTCGTCATACAACAAAAATGTAGCCCTTTCTCGACCATTCTAATTCTGTTTGAAACTGATATTTTCAGCCCTTTATCGGCTGCGAGTTAAACTCGTGCGACGAGCAAAGTTTCAAAACTATGATTTTACGCAGCAGCAAACGTGTTAAAGCGTCGTCTAATATTGAGGTGAGTACTCGTCGCTTTCACCCTCCGCTTCATCAGGTTCTCGACATTAGAGACGTTGCGAGGCGGTGAAGTAGGTGGGAGAAGAAGGAGGAACGCTAAATGCCGAGCAAAATGAACGGTAGCCGGCAGAATTTACGAGACGCAACAAATTCTGTGAAAAAGAAAGTCACTTCCGCGTGAAGATCGTTCTTCTCTCGCGCGACGGTAATTACGCCCGGTATTTACGACGACAATATTCGTTATTTATGAAACGCAAGATATTACAGAAACGGCGGACGACGCGTAGTCCAGCGCGAAGGATTTTAAGCCAAGCTCGATGGCCCGATTTATCCGGGTTACAGAAGACAGAGAGGAAATTAGGCTTCGCGGAGGGAACCGCTCGCCTCCGCCCCGAACAATTTCGGCGATCAATCTCGAGACGTGACTTCCGGGAAGGGAGCCTCAATTAAAATATTTTGCAGAGGGATCGGCCGAAAGGGAAAGTGGCGTCTGACGTAGGCGAAAACGATCGCGGAACATTGTTGTATGCATGTCGGGAGATGAGAGACGTCTACGTAATGAATTCGATGCGTGCAGCATATGGTAATGAGGACGATTATTCGTAATATCGAAGTGTAACATCTTGAGACATCGCGAATCCGTAATTGGAGCCGTTCGGTATCGGGCTTATAATCCTACTCGTTGCTGTTCGTCAATTAACGTCGCTGGTACATGTCCGAACATTAACGTCGAGACGTCGGGAGTGCGTGCGAGTGCGTAGGTCTGCGTGCATCAGGATTTTCCAGATCGTTGCGTACTTCTTATGAAACGATTTCACCTTGACAGTGAATCAAACGAGTAGATCGCCTTGAGTCCGATCGCTCGTTTGCCAACGCTCGGAAATAAAACTAGAAACGCAGCCTGGCTTTTTCTCGCTACCCCCCTTGCAACAGGACACTCGAATAAAACACATCGAGTCGCCGCGCCGCGCCGCGGCCAAGTCGTTATGACGCGTCTTTGGGGCCGGGAGGGAAAGAAACGTTGAGAGCGAGTCAAAATATTTTTCACGATTTATCTCCCGCGAATCAGTCCAGGCGTCCAATTTGCGGTAAAACGTCGGCCGGTATCGAAAGTGCAAGGAATAGGGATAGAAATCAGAGTGAAAACGGCATGGATACGTTCATAGCCAAGTACGAACGTATAATTATGCGGACTCGCTTCAGCAGTGGCACCTCCGACAGCGCACGATCAAAACTCTCGATCAGGCAATCCATGCAATTCATTCTAATTACATTTTCCGAATCAATTCCACATACCGGCACCGTCACGTTCGATTTTCAATCGGCAAATAATTCTGCTGCTAAGCATCCGCGAGACGCTTCGGTGATGAATTTGCTCGGACCGGAAATTGGAAAGTGTACGAAGACAGAAAGAAATAAAAAGAAAAAAAGGAAGCGGTGCCGAATTTTGTCTTCGGAAGGGCTTAGATTTTGCGAAAAGATACACGCAGCGCATCCGTGTCTGGGAGAAACCGCGGAGGCGAACGATCGGGGTATTCAGATAGGCCGTTCCCGATTTTTGCGGCGCAGGCAACCTAGATCGCTCGCACCGCGTACTTGCACTTTTCACGCTCGGCGCAGTGATACGCACGAGAGACGTGGTATCGCCGGCGGCAAGATTGAGCGACGACCTCTGCCGCCTCTGCGTTCTCCACGGCCACGGCGA
This sequence comes from Priocnemis perturbator, assembly GCA_963942575.1. NCBI lineage: Eukaryota > Metazoa > Arthropoda > Insecta > Hymenoptera > Pompilidae > Priocnemis > Priocnemis perturbator. Next base: position 8,077,246 of record OZ012649.1, on the reverse strand, counting down.
GGCTGGCGAGCGGGGCAAAACCGCGGGCAACGAAAGTGCTTAGAGCGAGCGGGCCGCGGGGCAGGATAATATAATCGAAGTGAAAACGGGACGACCTATCGGTCAAGCATCTGGCATTTGCCACGGCGCCGGCGATGCTGCGCGGATGAGCGCGCGGACGAACGCGCGCTGCACTCTCGCGGGAGAGCAGACGCGCGGTAGGAGCAGGACGAAGGAGAGGGAGAGCAGGGCCGAGGAGAAGAAGAAGAGGAGGAGGCTAGTGGCCGACTTCTTCTTTCTCTCGATCCGACATGCTTATCCACCGACGACGGTCCGGTTTTCTCGGTCACGGCTACGTCGAGGGGAGCACGGCCGAACTACGCGCGCTCCTACGTTTATCCCCACGTTGCGCGGGACCAGAGGGACCCCTGAACGATCTCTACATCCGACGCCGACTCTCCTCCTACCCGTCCGCGAAGACACCAGCGGTGAGAGCTCGACGAAGAGCCATCCAGTACTTCGCGCGCCGCGCCGGTTCAACGTGTAGCTCATTTTTTATCTCCACCACGCGACGCGTCGACAGTCGATCACTGGCGGGGCTTTGGTCAATTCAATTTCTGACTACGATACCTACGGTAACTTTTAGTGCGAGATCGCTGCTCGAGTAGGAAGGTCTAGCAGACGTACGTTCGATCGTTGCTCAGGTCGGCCGTAGGGGTAGTAGCTGGAGAGGATTCTTGCACGACCATGAAAGGCATGTGATTTCTTTTATGGGGAGTCGAGTTAGTCGAGGATTATCGAGAGTTTTGATCTTCTTGCGAACGGAGTACTTGCGTGCGTCAGATTTTGATCTCAGAAGCCGTCTTTAGCCGTGAGACATTCGTGAAAGGACATCGTCTCGAGGAAGAGAAACCAGTACGCGTCGGTCAGTTCGGCACGCGGCAGATTTTTGACCTCGAAACGCTGCATTAGCCGAGAGGCTCTCCGCGAAACGACATCGTCCGAGAAGAGAACAGTCGAGAAACTCGTCGATCCTTCCGGTTGTGCGAAGCCATTCAAATTAGGAACGAGTTTCTCACTCGAGACGCCGCGCCGCGCAGTCTGACCAGGACGAGATCCTGAAGATGGCTCATTGCTGAGGAAAGATTTGCTGGCGTGCACGTGCTTGTCGGTGGTGACAGTGGCCAAATTTGATCTCGGATCGATTCTGGATTCACGTCTAAAGAGCCATTGATGAGACACGAGGAAGTTAGGAAGCACCATGAGGATAGGAAGCTCGTCCCTGTTGGTGCTGGTAAGAATTCAACATAATTATCGATAGCAGAATCAATTTTGTTGCCGGATGCTGGAAAAGAAGGTCGAAGCTACACACTTTCTACGAATGAAAATTGAAGATATTGAAACGTCCCCTCATTTGCATAATTTCGGCTGATTTGACTGTCACTCTCCTATCAGGCATAAAGTGAAACGCCGATTACTGTCACTCTTGCTAAGGCTTAGTTTTCTTGCTCGAAGGATTCAAGGACGGATTCGGGTGAGCGAAGTAGCGTCGGCTGCGCGCAACGCAAACTTCTTATCGAGACAAACGGTTCTTCTGAATCATGTGAAGTAATCCGACGCAATGAAGTAATCGACCTAAAGTCACAAGAATATCCTTTGCTCAAGACCTGCTGTGCATTTTCTCATGTCAACGTCCTCATTACGTTTCAACGTCCGTTTCCACATTTCGCGCATCAGATTGACTGAATCAGGATAAAGTGGAACAGCCTTTACCATGGCCTTGATCCACGAACTGAGTAGGACGAGGAAAGGTACCTAGAATTCCTTGCTACCGGAATCCCGACTTTGCTCTCATACACGACGACCCATCGCAGCCCATTAGACAAATTCACGTGTTAAATGTTAAAACGCTCGTCCTACAAGGCCAATAAGATTCCACTATGAGAGACGTCGTTGTGCTCCTTTGACCGTGGGTCGTGTACAATGAGAATCGAGATTCATCCGCTTGAAGTATGACAAACGCTCGTTCGTACGGCAACACCGTTAAAAAGTTCCTTGAATAGCTAGTGAAATCGTCGAAATCCCTGTGGCGGCCGTTACTGGGTCAACGGCGATTGCAAACGGCGTGCAGGATAAGGCTGCAGGTGCCGCAGGAGTTTCCTCTTTTACGGCTTTTTCACTGACGGCAGTTCTCACGTGGCACGCGTGGCCGCGATTGTTACCGTCCTCATCCTTTGTCGTCGCGACACATCGTTCCGGCCTGAAAACTTCCACACGTTACGTTCCGTATGAATGGAATCCACGTTGCCTCTGTAAATTATTATACAACGCCCTGTACTTCGCCCCCGACTTCGAACGAACTCCAGATCATTCTCGCCGATTACTCAATTTATTCGGAATAAAAGAGCAAACGTTCGCACACCACTTCCCAAGCTGCTCGCTGATTCTCTCGCGATTTCACGTGTGTTACACCACGAGAACTTACGTGCGACTGCCATCTGTATACCGTATTACCGGCGCGCCATTTCCGGTGCAACGAACGTAAACCGAGTTTAACGTTCGCCGGACGGGCTTGTTCCTTGTAAGAAGATCTGCGCCGCGATAATCGACCCGCACACTTGACAAGCACGTAACGTACGTTTCCTCGTGGCTCATTGTTACGTCGGGTCGCCATGTTTACGGATCCGTTACAGTTGCTTCTAATGGAAAAAGTCACGCCCGCCGAGAGTGCGGCTAGACTTTGAGTATTCCGAATTACTTGTACCATCTCTTTCGTCTGCATTCCAATTGGCACACTACTTTTCCGTTTCACTCTCTAGGCAGTTGTACTACTGTCGGCGATCAATGTCAAGTCTGAGAGGAGTCGCGGCGTCGCGAAGCAGGAGGAGAATAATCGGGATAAAAAAATATCGACTTCCTTGAGGATCGGCGACAGTACGAGGAACAGGACGGACAGAGTTCGAGAATCGACCGCTGTGAGTGACACGACTAATCATGACTTCAGAGGCTCGGTAACATGTGCCGTTGCGGCGAAATTAACAAAACTCGGTACAATTTTGTTAAAGGTGAATGTGCCGGAGAGACGAGGACACGATGTCGAGGTAACATCGATAACACATAGTACGTCACAGCTAAAGAAATCTGTTAGGACAACGGTATCTTCCACGAGAGGATCAAGTGGCAATACGACGTCGCTGCCGCTCGAGGAAGGTCGATCTCTCTTCAGCAACGGGAACAGAGACAATGCCACGCGCGAGATAACGCTGCCAACGAGCATGGACATAGCAAAAATGCTGTCCGACGACACGTCAGGTGAAAACGACGGCGAGGAGGACGAAGAAGAAGCAAGCGCCGAGCAACTTCCTGAAGTGAGTGAGAAACTGCGCGTCTGCGGAGATAATTGCGTCGGAAGCCGCGGCGGTAAAAGTACAGCGCCAATCGTCGCGGCCGTTGACCGCGATGATTCAGAAAATTAATCTATCACGCCCGAGAAACTCCGAGCGACAAAAAGCGCGAACCGGAATTTATTGAAATTCCGCAAATTTACGCTGATCGAATAGTGCCAGCCCTACTTTCGATGTGCGACGTCCAGGTTTCACTCGTCGCGTCGCCCCGACTCTTAACGTCACCGTCTACGCGGGTACTTTCACGAGGCGGGCATTTAACATATATTATTATAGCGTCTCATAAAAGATCCACCGCGAGTACCAACAGGACGCGCGAGCGTATTTTTTCTTTTTACCCCACCGCCTACGGATAACGCACTAGCCAAGACTTTCCATTCCGACCATTAATTAGCGCGTAACGACGAGATATATGGAGAAACAGATATACGACTCGGATGAGCGGACGACGGACGTTGGTCTCAAGATGGGGTGGCAATGTACTGACGGAACGACAACGTGGCGGAATTTCATATTATAACAACCTGGTCTCTGACTCGTAAGATTCGCCGCAAAGTTCGAGGCAACCTTGTTATGACAAGTTTTGCCGGTTACACGCGACTCTCGTCACGCTCGGTAATGCTAGAAATTCCTACTTCGCTCCCGTCACTTTCCAGAGTATTGTACAGAACAGAAGTTGCGCAATGTTAAAAACGACAAAGCTTCTTTCGATGCGCAGCCTCGATTAATCGCCGCTCGCGTCGTGCAATCTCTCCGATCCAGTGTGTTTTACATTCGAATTACCGTTGCAGGCGCAGGAATTAAGACACCCGAGGCCAGGTGCACGAAGACGTCCTTTCTATCGACCGCCACCGAGAAGACCGACTAGCCTCAATAGGAGGAACGTTTTCACAGGTTACGATCGATCGTAAATCGTGATTTTCGATGAATGCGCAATTGTCAAGTGAAACAGGATGGACATAGTCAGACATAACTGATATTTCGTTACTGCATAACTCTCAGATTCTCTCTGCCCGTTAATTGAGTATGAAATAATAATAAATCTGCTGCTAGAGTCTCATGTAAATTGATAACTGTTGTCCAGTTGGTTCGCTTGAATATGGCGAATTCAATGGCGACTTCGTTAACGTCTCGCAAATCGGTTCAACCGGTCTCTCATTAATCGACGTTCGGATAATCGACGATCTACTGTTATTCGATCGTGCAGATACACCGAGGACGAGCCCGATTAGGCCGTCAAAGCGGCCGACGGAACCAAAGAGAGGGCCGACCGAAAAGGAATGCACGTTCTTTACAAGGACTGTCTGCTTGCAGGCCACCGACTATCCTCAGTAAGTGTTCGTCTCGCGAGACATTGTGCGAGGGCAAAAAACCGCGGGTTTAAAGAGCGTCGAGGAACGAAGATTATATGTGCCATGCATAATTGTTGACGGTGAAAGTCTAACGTATGTATATGCGTGCGTCACGACATTTAGGAAAAATGTATACATACGCGGGGGGCACATTAGTGAAAGTATCGAGATTGTATCCGCTCGACGTGCTCGAAAGTTAGCGGCGTTTCAGCAGTGCACGACGACGTTTCTTAATGAATTAAGTAACGAGGGTGAAAGGAAAAGTGTTACTTTTTTTTTGTCTTCTTACAATGTGCAAGCAAAACACTTGCACAAACGTGGGAACATCGATGATCATACAATAGGCATCGGAAATGAAGCGTGTGCATCTAGAAAGAATGTCACATCCTACTTCTTCGCATATGGTAAACATTATTTCTTTTGCAGCGAAGCTATAAGAAGAAGTCTACGGACGAACAAAGATATGACCGCGGCTCTGCTCACGGACTTCAAGGTGCAGGACCGTGTCGAGACTGAAGAGAATATGCCAGTCGCCTTGCCGCTGGAGAGCAAATTTGAAAATCGATACGAGAACAGATACGAGAGTAACGAGATCAAGAGGTAAGCATCGGACTTTCAAGCTCAACTACTACCCGCTCTTCCGACGAACGACCAAACTTTCATTCAGGACGAGAGCGCCTGAGTAATGATCACTATCAATGGTACGATACGTACTTGAATTACGGAGGCCAATCAACAGGGGCCCGAGGTAGTATGCCGATAGTACGTCGTTCGGCGAAGTAGAGCGAAAAGAATGATCTCTACCGCGAGATACATAAATTAGATGTATCCTTGCTCTGACCACAGTTCTCCGAACAGCCTGGAACTCATTCCACTAGATCGTTGCGATATAATAAATTGTCCATTAAATTGAAAGTTATTAAGCGCTCACGAACGAGCTTCTGTCGCGTTCTGTTAACCGTCAGATCAGCGTAACGAGGTACTTCTCACGCTGACACCCTTGTTCCAGAAGATCCGACTCGCCATTTGACAATATCGAGGAAGGTTTTACGTGTCCATCGGTAGTGAAGTATGCGAGGCCACAATTGGCAAGGGCGGCTTCTGGCATCTGGAAGTATATCATTAACACGGGCGAACACACGCAAACGATCCGCTTGGAGAAATGCTCGTAATTGATTGTTTTATCAAAACATTTCGAAGCCTTTGACACGGAATTTCATGCGTTGGATTTTTCTATTACAGGAATCCTCAATCGAGTTGCTCGTTTATTTCGGAAAATTATCGGTCGTCCTGCGTTCAAGTCTACAACTATCATCGGCTGTTAACGTGGGACTCGAAATTGGGCCTGCACATGGACATTTTCAAGGTGCCCACTTGCTGCAGCTGTCACGTGCACGGTTATTCCGAAATATTCCCACCTCATCAGAAAGATCCACCGTCGAAACCCAAGGAATCCTTCCCGGGAGCAAATTTTGCTACGGCAGATGATCAGAAGGACGATTTTGAGGAACTTGGCAGACCGAATACTAATTACATTAGTAAATACAACCCTTCGTCGAACTTCGATTCGAGTCTCGGTACTTTCGAACAGAATGTCAGATAATAGGTAACAAGGTATATCACGAACGCAGAAATATTAAATGCTTAATGATTTTCAGGTTCCAGCATCAAAAAACCGACGGTGGTAGAACCAAGCAGGCCTAGCTTCAGTTTGCCAGGAAGACCTAGACCTAAGAAACCGTCTCCACCTCCACCTAGGCCTTACGATAAGCTTCCTCAACAACACGCACCAAATACTAGAGCACCCGGATACACAGGACCATTATTAAAAGGTGGCAGGCCTAGTAGACCGAATAGACCACCGTTCAGAAGAGAGTCAACTGTTCACGCTGAAGATTTTACTGAAAATCCTAATAACAGTTCCGTTGGAAATCGGTGAGAACATTGAACACTAAGTTTCTCTGACTTTCATCTTCGTTGTTATAATTACGCACACGTTAAGTATCCGACTACGTAATTTTCACATTCACATTGGGCAGATACAGTCAACCGTATGATCAAAACACTGACGCCTCCACCAGACTACAGAACGGAGGCTTTGACGAGGAATATCAAGAACCACAAAGAAGAATTAATTACAATTACCATCCGATTATAGACTTCTTCAAGCCGGAAGCGTCGATGCTTCAATCAGAGGCCCAATTGGCCACGCAATCGGCACCTGTACAAAGTGACTCAAACTCGTGGAAGCCGATGATATCATCGTAAAACACGCACTTTATTCCCCTGCAGTACCTGACAATCCTTTTATCTATAGAATCGTAATGACGTATCCATTGATAGCGCTTTAATCTCTACGGTTATAGACAAGAATACTAGGTGTAAGAAATTGTTAAGAGGACACGTTTGGGAGTGCAGCATTCGAGAGGCAAAATTTCGATGAAAATGAATTATGCCAATGAGAAATATTTGTATTATAGATCAGCCGATTGTATTACGGCCACGGTGGGCAGATGCAACGGCCGATTCTTTTTGTTGTTACGTCTTTATTAATGCGCCCATTCCGTTTCGATATTTATTCGTTGTTACTTTTATTGATTATTTATAAATTACTGTTAAGGATGGCATCGCCCTCGTTTCACGAAGTATAAATAAAAAGAAAACAAGTGAAAGGATTGCGGTACTGGACTTCTTCCGATCATTCGCCTGTGAATCGGTTAAATCTTCACGAGTTTTCCATTTTGCAAATGCAAATTGGCCGTTTCCGGTCGTTAGATTTTACAATCGACGCTTCTTCCTCGTGAATCCGCAGAAGCAGATCAACCGTATTATTCGTGGTCATTCGATTTCCGCAACAATGAACGAAAGGGAAGCTAATATTGAAATTCTCGAAATCCTGAAAGTTGAGGTTAAATAAAACTGGATGGTGAAAGTTAACATCTCTATGGCTTACATATTTGAAATAATAGAAGTATGAATAGTGTCGCACATTCGGAAACAGGACCATGTATTTTTTGTTGTGTATATCATTGGTCTGACTATGATCTGATCTATCTACTGAATTCTGCGTTGTAAAAATTACGTGTCCGGCCATGCCAATTAGCGAAGCGTGTCGTCGTAGTCGCGATTTCAATCTTACGCAATTCAATGAGAAATTCCATTCAATCCGACTCTACAGACTGGCGAATATTATCCGAGGTGCGCCAATTGGATCGTTCACGCGTTGAATATTTGCGGCCAGAATGCGGTTCAGGAAACACAGCTACGAAGAAATCGAATATACTGCACCGAATCCAATCTAACGTCGCTGTATCGAAATATTTCATTGTTAGAAGGATACTTGCACCCATTTGTTTCCTAAGTGTTCGTGCTTAACAAAATATTTTAAGGAGAGTCAAAATGGTTACGTGCACTTGCCTTACTTCCCTTACAAATCGAATAATATTCTCAACCTCTCTGGTCACAATCTCGCATGAGCGTGCGAGGATCGAAGTTCGAAGAGCGTATGTGAGATTCCTGAAGTCTGGCGTAGCAAATTCAGCGTAACGTTCATTTAACCCGCTTCGCATGCTCGATTTTCGTTCCGAAATGACTTCGCGACGTCTTTCCGCGTTGATTCGCGAAGCGTGTCGTCTCAGCCACGACTTTCTTCGCTCCGGCGAACAGTCGAAAGAACTGTTATGGATACTTCGTTCCAGAACGCCTCGCTGCATGAAACGAGACGGCCGCGCAAAATAATTCAGCCGATTCGTTCCACCTCCGACATTCTCCTCGCCTCTAAAGCTCCATTTGTGGGGGTCATTGAGTTCGATGTCGCAGTGAAAGTTTCGGCTGATAAGAATCCTCCGATCTGCTATATTTGTCCTTTCTGTCGCATACTTGATAAAGTATATGTAATACGCTTCGACGATGCAAAGTTATTTTAGGGGTCGAAATTGTAAGAGAAATGAAATATTTTCACCGTCTTTGGAAAATATTTCTGATGGATTTCAGGTCACGTTATTTACGATCTTTACCTAAATTGCTTTTGTAGTGCCGTGAGGAGGTGTCGTGTCGTCCGCTGAACGCTTAGATCTACACGCTTCATGAACAAGCCTCTAAACCGCACCAACGTTTTTAACCCTACCTCCCGCCTTTCAGACGCCTAGAAAATATAAATTGGGCCACCTCAACGGTACCGCCGACAGTTCAATAGAAGCTCCTCCACGAAGATGATTAAAAGTCCTCCAGTCCCTCACATAGTTATCTCATAAACAATCTCTCACCCACTATCCCTACCAGTGAACGTTTTCAAACTAAGTTAACAGTGTACACGATGTGAACAGTCATTTGTGCGTGATGGATAAAAGATCGACAACTCGTCAACTGTTATTCATACTGCTTCTCCTAAATATTCATACTCTTCACGGCCAGAGGAGTGCAGAAAATCGCGTCAACTTCGTGAACTCCAAGGAGAACCAAGCTGAGGACTATTCTACCCGAGATCCGATTAAAAGAAAATTCCATCGCGAGGATCATGATTTGAGAGATCCTGAAACACCATCGGATCACACCATTCCGTACAGTGAACACGAAGTACCGAGGGATGTTCCTACGAGACCAAAATACTTGGCGCCAGGATTATGGGCCAAGCCAAAGAAGGACGTTCCCTTAGATTTTGTGCCGACGAAGTTGTACGCTCAGGTAAGGGGGACGCACACGGTCAAGCGTTTGCCAAAAAGCGAAGCGATCAAGAGTGCTGAGACTGAAGATGAGAAGGAAAACGCACCCAGATTGAGGGAAGTCGTCACCAACTCGAAAGTGAACACGATTTATACGGAGGAGGGATACGAGGACTCTGCTTACGATCATGCTGGCCAAATTAGGGACGCTGATTTTGAGGAAGATTTTGCGAAGAAGCGTCGTGATAAGTTGAAAGCAGAACGAGGCTCTGGTGTTGGTGAATTTAGGAAAGAGGGGAAAAAGGCAGAATTGAGGGAGGACGATGATTACGCAGATTATAGTGATCGTCTCGATGCGGATGGCAAGTTAGTTACGTTGAACGGGATTAATAGATTGGAGGAAGATCTGCGGAGAGAAGATGAGGAGGCGGAGAAATATACTGATAATTATGAGGCACTGAATATTCGAAATTCGTACGAGCGAAATGATTACGACGATAACGGATCAAAGTCCGCCGAATCCGATAATAAGTTCGATTACGGTGATACAAAAGAATCGCAGGTGTTTGGAATGAAGAAGAAAGTGAGAAGAGGACGGCCAAGAAATTTGCAGGGCAGGGAAAACGTGTATGCAGACAATTACGAGGTTACGGAAAAATACGTCAATCCGGAAATTGATAGTACTACTGTCGGTTATCAAGGAAGCCAACCGCTTGTAGATTTATCTGGCTTGCCCGCACAAGCAATTGATCAAACTGCTTTAAACTACATGACACCGCCTGCATCAGAATACGTCAACAACGAACAAACCGGGAGAGGTAGGTACAATTATCTTTCTCTCGAATAACACATGAGATTGCTTGTAACAATTTTATATGTTAGCTTTGCCAACCACCGTGAATTACGGTCAGCTCGTGTGGGACTACTTCAAGACGAAGCAGGATCAACAATTAAACTCTCAGCCCTACGTCGAAAGATTAGAAGGCACGACCATGACAGGGGAAGTGGAACAGAAAAATGCCGCGGCTGTGACAACGATTCATGGACCGTATCGTTTGGCGCAGCAGGAAATAACTACAGCTAGCCCAGCTTTTCTTCCGCAAATTTATCATCCGGAGATAGAGAGTCAAAGCTTGGGGCAGGGTGAAAATCTAGGATATTTTAATACAATCGATTCGTTATCGCCGTATGTCACCCTGCAACCATTTTCCGCGGACGGTCAATCATGGACGCCTTTGGAAGTTCAAGAAGCCGCTGATCTTGTTCCAGGATTTTCCCTTCCCGCCAATAATTATCACAACATTCTCTCCAGCTCCTCCGCAGGAATATCCGTGAGTCCATCGGAAATCGTTCCTCCGCAGACAGAATCCGAAAGTAATCCGTTTCTCACGCCCCTTCTACGAAACGCCTACGCGAGCAGTCAAAACAAGCCGAGATACAAGGTCTTGGTCCGGCACAAGCCGAAGAAGTCGAGCAAGACCGGCGATGCGACGAAAATCAGCGGCCACGAGGCACGGCAGAATTCTTCGGACGATTTCTCGAGGAGCAAGCGTGTCAATGACTTTCCCTCGAGAGACGGCGAGAGTTCGTTAGAGGGCTTCACTGTCATGAGGCCGCCGCCATTACCGCAGATGAGAGACGCTTACTCGACCAGTCCGACGGACCATTCGTCCGCAAATCCGATCGTCATCGGGCAGCAGAGCGTGTCGCCCGAGAAAGGATTCCCGCAAGAAGGTAATTGGAAGAGTCCGAGGAGTCTATATCGCGCGGCGCACAATTCAGTCGCCGTCGCCGTCGCCGCCGACCCGACGCTTCTTCAGTCGGCCGGATTGAATCTGTCGGCGCGCAAGAGAAACGCATCGCCGGCCACAATGTTGCTGCCGCCGTCGCCGCAAGTAAACGACGAGTACGCGAAGTACCGGGTTAATGGAAAAGGCGCGGCGTACAGCAGGAACATCGATCGTCTCGTGAGGTACGCGCCGATCATCTTCGAGCTCGACAGGAAGGCTCGCGGTCTGAGGAGGAAGAGATCGTTGGGAGCCGATCGTGAGATTGACGAGGGTGACGTGAAAGGCGCGACAGCTTTGCGAACGAGCTTCGGGAATAATGGCGAGGAGATTGATAAAAATGCGGGAGGTGAACGGGCGGCAAGAAGTCGTCGGGTAAGAAAGGAGTATAGCGGAGGTACGTCAAACTCGATGGCAAAACAGGGCGAGGTGGTGAAACCAAGAAATTATGCGGCAGGCGAAGGCCTCGAATCTCTTTCTAAGCCCCGTATTGCAGCCGATGGGGAAAGCGACGTTCGTCGTCTTGGGAAAAAGGACGGGTCGAAAGAAATTGAGGCGAGGCTGACAAATAATATGAACGCAATCAAAACCGCGATTAAAGGTGAGAACGCGGGAAGAAAGAGTAAGCGAAACACGGCGCGAGGAGGAGTGTCGTTGGAATCGAGACCCAATTCTGGGACGCGACGAAAGAGTCGCGAAAAGACTTTCAGCCACGACGAATTACTAAATCGATCACCGAAAATCGCTGAGGACGTTGTGGAGAGAGAGATCGAAACGCGTTTCGGAAAGAACGGAAATAATATTGATGGAAGCAATGAGGTTATTGAGGAGGGACAGAAAGTTGAGGTGGAAGTACCAGATTTTGATTATGTCGAAGAATCATCAGAAAAGGATGTCGAAAATTTGTACACATCTACTACGACGAAAGCAAGTGTCGACGCGAGAAAATATCCTTTTTATAACGACGACGCGGTACCAAAATCTTCACCGTTGAAGTATATAACGGATCCTAATAAGGTTCCGAGGAAAACTGGCGGAGGATTGGAATTTTACGAGTCGCGAGACGCGTACAAGCAATGCGACGAGGTTGAGCCCAGTTTGGACGAAGTTTTGCCTGACGAAGAGGAACCGGTGGCGAGTCGTGGACCGAAGGAAAATCTTCCGCGACTTCGCGGACTCGGGGACAAACTGGACTGCCTCCGAGCAAAATATTTCGACGACGATCCCTTCGACAATCCTTTCTTCTCCGAGAAAATCTCCAAAATGATCACGCCCGCGCCAGAAATAAATCCCGAGAAATTCCTCTTGAGAATCCTGCGACTTCCCAGCGAGGATCACGGACAGATTTTGCAGAGACTCTCGAAGAAGCCGGAACGAAAAAGATCGAGGAAACGAAAGGTGTCCACTTCAGGACGAGCTCCGGATTTTTATCGAACGATTCGCATAGATAATAAAAATACTCCACAGGTGGGCAGAATTTATCTTCACACTGTTCGTCAATCCGCGAGTAACAGCCCATCTCGGAGTTCAAGAAGTCACAGGCAAAAGCTAAAAATGCCAACTTTCGAGCCGACCGCGAACACGCCTTACCACCGGCAGGTTTATGAAGACGTGATGGGCAACATTCGGAGTTTGGCGAATTCCTACGATCACGATCTAACCACTGTGATTCCTATGAATCACGCGCCTTCAGCGACGAACAACGAACACCTTGACACGCTAAACGTGTCGGCATTCTCCCGGGAGAAAATTACGCTGGTACCCCTAATCGATTTTACCGGGAATCGGACGAACGGCAAGGCATCGATAAAAGGTCTCGTTCCTCCGCCGTTTCCAACTGAGTCTTCGAGACCGAGCTACAGAAAGATCAGACAATTAAGTAAATCTAGATCACAGCCGAGCAGATCGCGGTACATCGGCAAGGTTCAGAAAATTCGAATATACAAAAGAAGCGTCGCGTCTGATTTAATGTCCGACAATAGTCGAATCAGTCGCGAGGTAAAAGATCTAACGACGATTTTGGAACCCGAGCACGACTTGAATGAGTCGACCCATTTGGATGATTTGAAGAGGGGAGAGATGCCAGGAAAAATTTACACCATCAGAGACCGTATTAGATATTCGAAGCCGAAGGAGAATGAAAGGAATTTCGGTAAGTTCGTTAAGGATTCGCATACTTCCGATGTCGATATTAGAAGAAAGGAACCGAGATACAACTTGATCAGAAGAACGAAAGCGCGACAGAATGCTACGTCTCCATCGTTACACTTGAATGAAAGTGCTTCATCGACCGTACAAAATGTGCCCCAGCGATCTCAAACAATCAATAAAAGTCGGTTGGCTCAAATTGAACAGGTTCCAGACACTCTGAGATTGCCTTCTGAATCAAGTGCCAGTGCCGACAGGCAATCTCAAACGACGACTCAAGAGACAAATACATACGCAGTTCATGAAAGTCTGGAAGAAGGCACTAAAACAACACCGTTGTCAGCTGCCTTCGAGGATTCAGAGAAACATTCTGCGCCAATTTCTAACGAATCCGAGTCTACAGAATCAGCAGCTCGCGATAGTACAGAGTCCACGAGGTCTGACAAATTGAAAGTAATCGAAGAAGACACGAAAGCAGATGACGATCGATCCGAAAGCATCGAATACTCAAATGAGTCCAACGAAGAAACTCCTGCGAAGCTGGAAGAAGATTTCTTGTCGAAGGAATCGGAATCGTCGCCTGAAAGCGGGTCAGACGAAAGCGGAAAGACATTCTTCCACTACAAATCTAGTCCGAATCTTCGAGAAAACGAGAATGCGAAAAAATCGAGATTTGGTCCGAGCTCGAGTTTTTTCAAGAGCTTGCATTCCGGCAGTAGCGAAGACGCTAGTGAGAGCGAGGAAGACAAACGGAAGAAAAAATATGTGTTCCCTTGGGATCATGTGAAGGACGACGATGACGGCGAAGAAGGGCGGTCGGGACATTATTCAACGTCGATCGATTACGAGTACCCTTGGGAACGAAGAGAACGGTTGAAAAGAAGGAAGCAAAGTAAGCGTGACGGATTTAAATCATTCTTCAAGGACGACGATGACGACGACGCGAGATCGAAGAGGAGAAGTTACGTTTATCCGTGGGACCGTTATGAAGTTCCTTCGAAAGATCACGTCAACAGTGGCACTCGTCTGCGGCATAAATCGATATTCGATAATGCGGAGACGAGCTCGGAAAATCGACCGGTGACAAGATTTAGCAGCAGATATAATTTGAGCAAGATAAAGTCGAATGAAGATTTTTCACCGCTCGCCGACAATGAAACGGAAACTGTCGGTTCTATAGATAGTTCTACAAGAACTTTCACTGCGCCGAATTATATTGGTCTTTTCAATTCTACGACGGAAAATCCGAGTAGTTCGACGTTCGCGAGCCATCGTAGGATTTTTGGCGGAATGATTGTTCCCGAGGATATAACGCCGGCACCTAGAAGAAAGAATGGAAAGAACAGAACGCTGTTTAATGAGAAGAGTAAATTAGTTAATCTGCCGAAGCCGTCGGATAAGATATTATTAAATGAAAGTCTGGATATTATTAAAGAAACGCAGCAAAAACCAATTGTGATAGCCTACGGTACTACAATCGATCCAGAAAAACAAACGGAAGACGTTACGACACCTGTACCAGAGATTTCCAGTACCACTGTCTCAAACCAGAATACACACCGTCGTCGAAAAATGGCAAAAAATTCCACTGTTAATCCTACTGTTACTTCAAACACGGAGTCTACATCGGAATCAGTTAACAGTAGCAAAAGTCGTGGTAGAAGTCGATTTTCAACCACGACAATGACTCCTGAAAAAGCATCGTTCACGACAACGGCGGCCTCACGTGTAATACGTCGAAGGCCTAAACCTTCAACCTGGGACAAGAACCAGTCGTCAGACATAAAACCATTACCAAAGTCATCCGCCAAAGAAGTTCCACCGCGAAAAAACTCCGAGCGACGCTCGCGAATTTCAACGGAGCACATTATCGCAAAATCGAGTCACCCTCGTGAGGAAATAGTCATCGAGAATTCGACCGTTCCTGACCGATCAATCGTGCCACCCGACAGCCATGAAAGAAGAATTGAAGGCGGAAAGAATCAAGAGCGTTTAGTGAAGTATGAAAATCCGCGAGCAAAATCAGCTATTGCAGAGATACCAGACTATAGCGATGTCATTAGAAAAATCAATGAGGGTGCAGTCACGGAGTACAAGAATGGCTGGTCGTCATTTGAGACGACGAAGGATGACGGGTCGTTGATCTCGAAGGAGATCGATCCTTTCGACAGCGTCATACAAAACGACGACGACGAAAGTCTAAAATCCGATTTACCGCCAGACGTAAGTTTCCCGTCGCAGCAGAAAGTAGTCCAATTAACGCAGCACGGCACGAGAAATATCGTATCCTCCGTATCTTGGATATCCGAAAATTACGATTACTAACATAATAACCAGCTACAGTCACATTGGCTTCAATGTTTTCAGAGTCGCATAAAGAAGAGAGACGGTTCCGAGCATCATGAACGGAGTAAGCGGGAGTGATGACGAGGGTGACGAAGAAGGAGAACGCAAGAGAAAGATTGTACTCTTACGTGGAGTAACGTAAGAGTACGTGACAAAGTTTTAGACACCCGATTACGTACGTAGCATTAATCTAGATCGTGACGCGATTAGAGAACAAACCGTCGTGGGCGACTTCGCACTTTTTATTCCTGTCCCGATCGATTTTGGCACCGAATGGGATACAAGATAATGATGCAGCAACTTCGAACGGGAGACCTGCACCATTGGGCTGTATTGATTACTATACAAACAAAATCTTACGTCACGAGGCCTGCGGGTGACAGAACACGTACAAAAAAGCTCTTTCTGGCACAGCCAACGATTAAACGTCTTTTATTTGGCTGGCCACTTTCTCCCACTACTACTTAGCGAGCTAACTATAAATGACGCAGATTATTACGCAATCGGTGGACTCAATTATTTTTATTACGCTGTATAACCCATGTTATGAAAATGATTAATATAAAGTTGTTGTATATCCTTTGTCCACGTCGTCCTCTGTCTCTGTCTGCCGCTAATTACTCGACGCATGGCGTTGTGATAATAATTTGACGAGCACCGAAGTTACCAAGCCGCAGCTTCGGTTTTGTAACGCTCAAACCTGCCCACCTGCAATCGTCTTGTTTCTCTCGTTCCTTGTGAAACCTTATCCCACGTCGGAAGCGAACTGCACACCGTGTACCTCCAGCCTCCCTGATTACGCGTAACCTCTGCCGACTTATGCGCAACGTGAAAGAAAAAGTAATGGCACTTTGTTAGACGACCGTCGTCGCCTGATCGCCGTAAAGTAGTGTTTTTAATTGTTGCAATGCTACATTAAGTTGCTGGATTATTAGTCACGTTATGAAATCACATTCCGCGTTTGTAGACCGGATACCCTTGATCTAATTTTAGGCACGAGCGTAGCGTAATGATTTCTCTACGCGCGTAATTATCTCGCCTGTAATTTCTCCGCGCTCGCTTCTTTCATATAGTCATAGTCTGTCGCTGATGGCGGCGCGTGGCTAAAAAATAATTCCGTGCACTTACCTACTTTTTCAATTAACGTAATGCCGATAATCGCGCCTCAGCTGTTACGTTGCCCCGACAACGGCTGAGGTAGAACAGCTGAACGGCAATTACGCGGGGTTTATTGGCCGTAACATTACTCCCGATTGATCTGCTTGCGCTAAACGCTATTTACGCACTTAACGTTGTAAACACTGGTTCGGGGTACAAACAGGATCATCTATCTGCTTTATGCATGGCTACTCTCAAAGTGGTCATCTGGAACGCATTCAAAGAGCATGCCGCGATAAAGACACTACGAGCTTTGCGTAATTAATCGATGAATGATCGGCATCGACATTGCAACAAATTGTCCAATGCGATCCAAAGATTGGTGACACGTACGGAAAAGTGGGAAGTTAAGTGGCGTTCGGAGAACAATGAAATGAACGCATGAGTCAAGGTTCGCCTGGGTGACTGCAATTGATATCCAGCGACGTACGAAGTACATCGACTCAGTCCTGTCGTCGTGTACGTCAACGCACGCAGGATAATTAGGAGCGTTGTTCGAACAGTAAATGGAACACAGATAATACACTCCGCCGACAGGCAAGCCTTGATCGTACACGCGCCATTGTGATGTGAGAGGTGTCTAGGTGCCCCGCAAGGTTAAGGTATTCCAAGGTGGAGGAACATATATACTCATGCGCATGTACCACATGCTGATAAAATCCTATACCCGATGAATGACGCTAGCCTCATGTTGAAAGTGAGCACTAGGCCTTTGATTGGCCAACGGTAACGCCACCGCATCTATATAATTCGATCTTTGCCTTTGTAGCCCAGTTTTGCCTTTTAGTTACTCTCGCGCCTGCCAAAAAGGACGACGATATGTCTCGCCGCGTCCAGGTACGTTAGTAAACGTTTAGAGAATCCTCTGTGTCCGGCTAAAGATTAGAAACGACAGTGACAGGACTAGTGTTAACCACAGGGCCCGCCGGTTTTACGTGAAGGATCGACAGGATATCGAGTTTCGGTTCGATAGTTATAACCGCACGCGCAGCGCGCCTTATCCGTCTATTAATCTTGGAAAAGTTAATCGTCAGTTAGGGGAGGACAGTGCCTCAATGACAAGGAATCATCGGCCGTGGTAGACCTTCTCTGATATTCTACAACAATGGATAGATTCTAGGACAGTTACGTAAATCGTGCGTGTTGTGTGTAGTGCGTCGCATACGTCGTGAAAAACGCGGTTCTCGGCTTAAAATACGCTAAGTGTTAATAATAAAGTTGTCTTAATGTGCTACATGTGCATAATGCGATAAATCGCACGAGGTTGTTCTGCGCTGCGTTTCTTTCGCTCGGTTCGGGTCCCATGCAAATTTTGTCGTGCGCAATGTATTCATTTTTGTCGCCGCAACTATTTTTGACTGATCGGCCAGACCTGAGGTGGGCGGTTTGAACGACTAATATATCTTTTTAATGAGCATCTTCTATAGTGCTTTTTCGGACGGTGTCTTTTACGAAATATCGACTCGCCGAGCAGACGCTTGTGCATATATCGAATAAGTCATTTTTTTAATTCGACATACATGAGCAGAGACGATAAGGCGATAAGATGATGCGAAACGAATCAGCGAGGAGTCGCGAGACGACCTCATATAATATGAGAAGAATGTTAACGCGAGGAATTTACGCTCAGTTTTCTATTTCTTTTTTTCACGAAATGACAGCGCGCCATCGACGATTGCCGTTCGAGCGGTCGGGCAAAAAAATGCAGATGCAAATCGTGGCACACTTTCTACTGGCGGTTTCCATTTACTCCTATTACCGAAATCCATCTCGATGCAACTTGATCCAAGGATAAAGTTCTTTCTTGTCCTTTCTGCCGGCCGTCTACGATTGCATTCTCAATGAATAAATTACAATCTGATAATTGTATTCGAATGAAGCCTCGCCGGCGTGTAAAGTATAAATCGACGGCCCGTTATCCGTATAATTATATACGACATTGATTAGATTTAAAATTTGTATTAAAATGCTAAAATTACATGGCCGTTGAGCGAGAAAAAATGTCTGAGCACTTTGATATTGTTTGGTTCCCGACGTAATAATGTTTTGATTATTCTTATTACCGCGTGCAATTTTTTCGCAGACTATTTTGGCTTTCGGAGCAATTGGACTTTTGACACTGGTGACTGCAGCGCCGGACAGTGCAGGAGTCGTGGAGATGGTGAATGGATTGGCTTACGGTAACATCATTTCCTATCTTCTAATATGAACACGATTACACGACTTCGTTCCACAACAAAGAAATATCTAATGACAAACTAGGTGTAGAATAGATTCCTCATGCAATACATATTTTTTTTACAATTATCTTTGGGCGCTACAGCCCCATTACCATTTTCGTATCATATCCAACGTTACCGACCAGGTGTAGCATCAGAAAACCACGGGTTATATTAGTTTAAATTCAAGACCAAACGAAATGAGAATGAAATGAGATATTGCATTTTTAAAATGCCAAAAAATTAGAAATTTTGTTGACCATCGACATTGGTGCCAGCGCATAGAGCACAAAAAGGGCTTTAAAAAACACTACTTGTTTTCTGGTATATCCCAAATAGTTTCGGCGTTTACCATTGTTTGTCTTTTTTACTTTATTCGAACATCTCGATTAAAATCCGACAGATCGCAGCACTGATCTCCGACCCAAATCTCGAAAAAAATCCTTTCACTCGATAGTTTGCCAAACCTGACACGTCGTTCGATGTCGCGAATAAATTCGACCGTCCGTCCAGATCGCGCTAGGCAATAAGAACGCTTTGTCATGACACTAAAACGACTGCATAATGTTTATCATGAATCACCAGGTGGAATTCCCTACGGCAGCGTGACCGGCATGGTAGCCAAATATCCAGGATACGTGCCGACCGAGACTCAGGCGAATCCACTTCGAGCCCGAGAATTGGAGTTGAGCAATTTGAAGACTCTCCGACCTGTCATCATCACACCTAACTACCGAGCCACCAGAATAGCGGGACGAGCGTTCGGCCCGGTCCAAATCTACAATCTTCCCGGGGTAGTTGCACCAGGAATCGTTGGCACGATCAGTCAAATCGGATACTGAAGTAATTGACGCTCGAGGACGAAAATCAGCGCCGGGGGGCTACATTTTACGATCACCGAGAGACCTGAACGAATACTCATACGAATTGTTAAGGTTCCCGGAACAGAACACACCACTCGAAGTTCCTCTCCCGCCACAGACGAAAAAACAACCAGGAGTATCCTATATTCGACCGTGGCTGCGTTTTTAAGGACTTTCGCTTCTGGATATTCTGTGGCTTGTTGTAATGGCAAAAAAATGTTCCGTCTGACAGCTTCAATCCATTGACTGTGTTTTTTGTTTCAATACACACTTGATTCACATCTGTCCTTTGCTTGTCCTGCATCTGGCTTCGGTTACGAATATTAAGTATTTTTGGGAGGAATGTTTCCTCGAGGCGGAACTCGCTTTTAAATACAATGAACGATCACTGTACAGTAATGAAATATTGTTGTCTGGGGCGATTTTTTGCACGTGACATCCTAGGACCTAAGCAATAAATTTGAGCGCGATTGCATATGTTTGCGTTATATCGGCGGATAACAGACGGATAAAAAGAATGATAGACCGCGAGCCGTTAAATATGGACCGACCCCAAAAACGTACTCTGCTCAACGAAGTACGGCGTCGCGAGACATGTGCAATAATATCTGCAAGGATACCGAATGCAAATCATGACATTCTCGGGTCGATTTTTCGGATCGGAAACTGGATTCATCCGCGGCAGGCAATTCCGAAAACGAAAGTTTATTAAGCGATAATGATATGCGATTTCGCTAATGAATCGAATGCAGTTGCCAAACGTTATTGACGCAATCGGGGCGTCTGCTTTCGCGGAACATTACGATTTTCCGGGGTGCATAGGCCGTTCGGGAAAAACGCATCGATTATATTATATTATATCAGGGCAAAGGGGTTTATGGAGAGAAAGTATAAATGACATCGGAGCCAGAGTGTACCTCTTAGTCGTCACGAGTCGCACGCACGATGCATTACGCTCGGCACGTGAGTATATTGCAAGAATACAATAAAGCGCTGTGCATATTTGCATAGGACCAGGTACGGTGTCGCGATGGCGAATAAAAGTGCCGCAGTGTCGCAACATCTGCTGTCAGGATTCATCAGACCACGCTGCATCCTCTTCTGATCGAATCTGCGAACGTGCGAATTGTGCTGCGAGTTCCGATCGCGACCGGAAAACGGTGTATCGTCTCATTTTTGTGCGGTGACGGTGATCGGCTAACACGCATAAAGCTTTTAAAAAACATAGCACTCTTCGACCGTTAAAGTATTCAGTGCACCATGCAGCTGTGCAACGTATTCGCACTGCTTTCATAGATATATCTCGGTGAACGCTGCTAGAAGTATCGTAATTAGAGATGAAGTTATTGTGATCGGAGCTTTAATCGAAAAATCGCTGCCTCGTTATTCTGTGCGATTCGTGAAATCGGATTTTTGTCCTCAGGCCGTCGGAAAAGTTCTGTTTGAAACGGTTCACTTGACAGTTACATTTCCTTCGAGCGCCCGCTGTAACATCGTAATCCGATTGTCATGATCCTACACTGCTACAATTCGTTAATTATTATAACTGCTCACTGAGTGCACTAGGAAAAGCGGTGATAACAATAATTTACCAGTTTCCGCACACGCACTCGTTTCTCTTGATGCGCACACACGAATACCGTCCTCCCACATTCTTGCAATTTTCACAATCGGTCAGGTTCGTCGATGCACCAGTGTGATTACGCATGAAACGGTGCGTTGATCGCGAGGTTAGTGTACATACAAGCGCGTCACGGTTGCGCAATGACAAAAATAATACGTCAGATTAAAGTTGAATTGCCGGTCACGCTGTCTTCAGGGCTTCATTACACGCGGCTTCAGCGTTACGCAGCCGGCGGAGAAGAGAGGCGGGATTTTTGCAAAAGAAAGAGAAATTGTTAGGGCGCGAGCCGCGAACGGTTGATTCAAAGTCAAATCCACGAGCGAGCAACGTGCCATTAGAATTACAAAATTCCCACCGCCTTCGGAAGGCGCGACAGAAATCAACTACCGCGACGGGGTCAAAGATCTTGCCCATCTTTCGCGTTTGCTTCTTTCAGCCGACCGGAAAATTTCATAATGTTACAGATACCGATCTGCCTGATCGTCCTCTGGATCTCGTCGTCTGGTTGCGACGCGGCAAAAACGGCAATTGGTAAGCTCATCTTTCGACTATCTTTAGTACATACGTGTGAGAAGAAAATGAAGAAGACGTACATTGGCACGCGAAACGTATCAACAATTTTTTCGAGCAACATTCGATATCGGCCACAGTGTCTCGGCCACTCTCTTGAACTGTTATTCAAATTGCCGCAAAGCCTGCTGCAGATACGAACGGGCCGAATTCCGCAGGGATTACTCAAGATCTTCGTGTTTCGCAAGAGTCGAGCGCACGAAAGACGCACGTCGGAATTCAAGTTCAATGATGCTTGAAAGTCAGCCGCGATTCTGATCTCATCAGATTTTTCTCTCTCCCGAAAAATGCAAACAATAATTTTATAGGCATTTCTTTTCCTTCTCTTTTTTTTTATATTAAAAGTCTATGATCGTTGCTCTTCACGAACTGCATGATTCAACTGAAGCAGATGGTGTTTTGATCGTAGGTCCGGATGTACTGTCAACCATAGCCAAGACTGTGGCCTCTGCCCTTTCGCCAACCTTGGTTACCGAAATTCAAAGCAATCGGACGAATCGATCGTCGGCCACTGTTCCACCGTCGCTGTTCAACAGAAGATCAGACGAACTGGATACATCCTCCACTACGAACGACAGGATCAGTAGACCAATAAGTCCACCGCTAAACCCAGACGCGTCCTTGTATGCTGAAGGACCGTATAATCCTTACTTCGGGCAAAATGACGACGCAAGGCCGCTGTTCGACGATTATTTGGGACCCGGCGATGGAAATATTCTACCTGGCAGAGTCGTCGAAAACTACAGCCCACGGATCGGATTGAAAAGAGTGGACGCCCAACTACAGCCTGACCGAGCAACCTTAAACGCGGATCCTAGATTAGCGACACCGTTTACGAAATACGCGGAAAATAATTATGACCGTCCAGGAACAAGATTATTGGCTGATCCGATAAGAGAAAATTCGAGACAGTACTTTGGACCGTACGGATTCGGTGGGCCATACATACATCACGGTGGCCATCACGGCGGTCATTACGGACATCCGCATCATACGTTCAACGAACGAAAGCCGACGGAACAGCCAGCCACGTCGGAAAATCAAGAAGCTGAAGAAGGTGCGGGGCCAGCTGACGGAAATGAGCCCAGCGAACCTGGTGACAATCCTGGCTATAACCACGGCTACAATTATGGCTACAAACCGTTCGGTTTTGGTCCTTACGGTCCACATCATTATCCGATTATTCCCGGACATCCAAATTTCTATTATCCAAATCACCATCAATATCCTAATAAAAATCCGACAGACGCAGCGAATGGAAATAACGAAGAAGTTGGCGGGGAGTCGACGCCGAATAATCAGCAGCCAGGTCATCAACCTTTCTATCCTCCCTACGGGAACTTTCATCTGCAAGGATACCCTGCACCCTTCTACGGCATTGCCCCCCATGGCCGGTTTCACAATGTCTATAATAAAAATGGAACCGACGCTCCTTACGGCGCACCCTACGGCGGACCTTTCTCACCTTTCCCGCCCTTTCATAATTTCTATCTGCCACACCCGAAGAAACCAAATAATCAGAATCCTTCGACCACCGTTGCACCTGAAAATCCGGATGCCGAACGTATCGAAGATAAAGCATCGTCGTCGGAAAGTAGGTTTGACGAAATTGTTCATAAACTCAGTGCAAGGCAATACGCGGCCAACAATCTACCGTTGTCGCCATACGCATCTAAGGGGGACCAACTAATCGACCGATTCTTGTTCACTGGAAATAGCGAGGGCTATGAGAATCTGTCCAATCTGAAATTCCAGTGATGTACTATTGAATAATATTGATGCATGATTACGTCGGACATTATGTTAGATCGATACCACCCACCCACGCACGTGTTCGTCGAGTATTATCACGTCACCAAATATACATATATCAAACTATTTCCTTAGTCGATAAGAACGAATCATATGTACCAAAGGTAGAAACTGAGAATGTACCAAAGTGTCGTCACTATTTATGCTATCCTCGAGAATAAAGTGAAACCTTCACCGAAAACCTGCCTTGTTTTTCATGTCTCAATGAGGGATTCCCTAACAATCCTTTCCACGGCGCAATCCATCACTGCGTTTCTCACAAAAGCATTACCCACTCGTGTCTAATGACACTTTCGAGGCGTGCAATTAGGCGGAGGGTAAAATTAATTGAAGCACAATAATGAATCTTCCAAGCAAGAACGCGTCGCGTGTCACGCATACCGCGCTTGACATTGCTGTCCATTACGACATGGGCATTCTCATGATTCTGATATTGAACATTTTCTCATGGTTGTCAGAGTTATCTCTCCTATCCCGCAATTATCCATCGTTTCAACAATGAGCTTACGTACCGGCAATTTTCGTGGCCTCCATAGGATTTTGCATATCCCTTCGTTATCTCGCGCTCATCAATTCGCCGGAAAATGGTTACGCGAGCGAGAACGGCACGCGAGCGGCGTCGAGGGAGCTGCCCGAAGAAAAACGCTCGGCGTCATAATAATTATTATCCAGATTGTTACGTCCGCACAAGGTCTTTCTCTGAACTACTTTTCCGACTGAAAGAAACGCTGGAAAAAAAGAATATGCATTATTTCCCTGTCAAGGTGAGTGGGCGACGATGCGCGTAGCGCGAAGACCTTCGTGCTTAAACAATAAGCGTGCGTGGTGTGCGTGGCGTCAGTGAAACAATTCGGAGTGAAACTGCAATGGAAATGATCGCGGAAGGTGTTTGCCTTATTATACCGGCAAGTAGGTTGTGACGGCGCAGATTCGATTAAAAGTGCATACTGCGGGTCACTCACAATGCAGAAACAGAGCATGCTCCGAATGTAGAAGAAACACGGGCCTCCATTATTGGCGTGGCGAGATCACGAACCGGACGTTCACCGTCAAATTGCGAATACCGCGCGTAACTCTTGCGTCGTTTTACATTTTGTAAGAAGAAAATCTTACGCAACCACCCACGCACCGTCTGCTCGCTTTTGCCCCTTGCACCCTTCCCTTCTTATTCTCGATTCAAGAGAATGCGTGAACACGAGGAACCCTCTGTCTGGCGGGGAATCAGTCATTGTAGTCACCGTTAATAGTTTAACGAGTGGCTTGTGACGTACAATTTTTTTTTTCCATTCTTAACGTCCTAATACGCGACTTTCAGCGTACGAAGCTTATATGTAACCGTCCGCTTGGGAAGAAATTTGGATGTCAAGGCGCTCGGCCGGCATTCTCGAGGCGTGTTCACGCGACCCCCCGCACGTGTTACTGCACCGTATTCTTTCATAACACCCGGTTGCATTCGCATAATCTCACGGCAATGCGCTTTGCTATTAGCTGGAAAACTAAGCTGTTGCGGGGGTACGCCGTCTTTCTTATAAAAGAAGTTGCGCGAGACGAACGGCGTACAGTGGCACGTCGATCGCGACAGATGTGGAAAAAAAGCTTCTAACGCGAGCTAACGATTCTGCCTGAAAAAAAGTATCCACGAGAGGAATCACGCAAAAATGGCTTGCTCCAAGATCGTGAGTAGGCTCCTACTTCTCGCTTCGAGATTCTTCACTGCCATTGACGAGCGCAGAACCATTTTCTACGAGACGTTGCGCGACTTTTCTCTCCGTTGGCTAATTCTATGCAGCGTGTTGTTAACACCTTAATAATCAGATCTGAGGACATAGTATCGCAAGGGCGTCCGCCAAAATTAAGTGAAAGTGATCATTAAAAAGTGGCGCTGCATTATACAAACGACGCGGCGAAAATTAAAAAGATCCTCATTAACGTATTGACAGAAGCTGAATACGCGAAATATGCCTGAATACATTTACATCGGCAAGTCCAAAATTCCGAATCGTTTAAAAGCGTGGAATCCGAAAAATTTTAATTATCCCGCGCACTTATTGAACGACGTACGCGCGGCTCCGATTTCGATGCATACCGGTATACGCCGGAATCCGAATTTAAGGTTGATTATGTCGCTCCGCAGTTCGCAGTCCTGCTGTTGGCTGCTATTATTGGAATCGCCCTTGCGAAACCAGGATACTACGGGGGACATAGTTTCGGATACTACCCATACTCCTACGGGTACGCGTATCCATTCTATGGATATGGCCACGGCTATGGACACTACGGTAAGAATCGTTCATCGTCTCAAACGTTTTTATACTATCGTAACAACTTGCTGACACTTTCGAAAGGTGACGGTCATATAATCAAACGATCATATTTCGCAGGCTACCCACATGGTTACGGCTTCGGCCACGGATTCGGACACTACGGCTACTATTAACGGAAATCGACCCCTGGACCCAATCTAAGGAAAGCAAGACGTTCAAGAAAGACCTACCATGTATCTTCGCTTTTTAATAATGTCACAATCGTGGATAGAGAAAAAAGCCCTCTGCATGTGAGCCTCTCGCGTTTGCCGAAATCGTAATGGCGACGATATTGGTCGTGCTTATCGTCGATGCAACTCGCTTGTATTCTTTCGTAGTCGAACAATTTGTACAGGACATGACAAATAGTTTATCACGCATACATGGAGCACGTAGCGCAGTTTTGTTGAAACTACGACGGATTCTGAGACTTCCTCATAGACACTCTGACTGCCATGCGAAGAAAATTCAGTAATGATTTGCCAGAGGCCACAGCTACATAATACTCGTTTAGCCTTGACTGCCCTTTCTTATTTTCGTCAAAAATTTAATGTTTAAGTACATTTCGATGTAACACCTGAAAACAGATTAAAAATTACGCCTCCAAACGGAATTAGTGCTGCTCAAAAGCCAAAAATAGGTGAGATCGAACATAAAGAACAGCCCTTGAATTGGGGTACAGTATTGAACTTGAAAAATGAAGGAGCGACTTAAAAGACTCAGGAAATACAGAGTCGTACTTTAAACTTTGGATGCAACGAATGTCGTAGGTAGAACCTGCGTTTGTCAGGAATTTTTAAATGACGTCGTCTTTCGAGAAAACTGGATGCCACAGGTTTGTTTTTTTGGAAACGGAAATTTACATCGGATGACATAATTTTGCGAACCTGCCCGAAATGGCGCGACCTCTCTGATAAGTCGACGTTCCCGATTAGCATGTCAGATTTTTGCGGTCGACGTATAAACAGCGTTTAAGGAATTCCCCGGCTATCATTGCAATTTTCAGCTACCATCAGTGATAACGGTAGTTAGCGTGGCTTCCGAAAAAAAAGGAGCATATTAACACGGTCGAACTAAATGATACGTAACACTTGCGACAGATCGACTCAGCACGTAGCGTTCTTTAAAGCGGCACCCTTATCTCGCAAATGAAAAGCCAATCGTGTCTGGCATTAGCTGGAAAACGTTTCACGTTTGAGAGAGATTGAAGGCTTCGACGGGAGACGTCGATCAAAAGTCTTTGTCGCGAAAGAGACAAGATGAACAAAACAAGAATTACACCGGAGAACATCTTCGGACTCGTGACCCACATGCATGACCTTCTGGCGTGAAGTGAACGGTGGATCCCGACAGTTTTTCGGCCTTCTTACGAGCATCGACACGTCATATAACAAGTGCCAAAATATAATAGGCTCTCTGTGCTCCTGGACAGAATTAATTAAGGACAACGTTGGTTCAAGGAAAGGTATGCGCGAGCGTAGCGTTAATTATCGCGGGATGTCTATTATGAGAAGGTCGATTATGCGAGGAACCGACTATCCGAATGCAATAATTACTCGAAACTCATTTATCCGCGGACCGGTGAAAAGAGGACTCAACGCGTGATCGAACGATGTTTCTCTGCAATGATTAATGCACTTGTTAGATCGGTAATGAAGAACTCTCGGATAGAGCGAGCTCGCAAAATTCTGCATTCCTGCAAATTTCCATTCGCTTATGTAACGGCTCTGCTCCGTCTGGAATGTGTCTGCGCTGTTCATTCGAAGAAATTGCAGGGGTCACCTGCAGCCTTTCAGGTCGACTCTCAGCGATTTACACTGCTGCGGATCGAAAGTGATTCATCGAAGTGGACAATCGAAACCGATATCGTCTGTGAGAAATTGTTCGTTACTGTAGGCCTCAAATTTTCGTCCCCGACTCTGGTTCGTCGAATCTCCCATCAGGAATGTGAAACGATGTTACACAACATATTCATTCGGTTGGGGCGATGTGGCAATAGATATCAAAAAATTTAGCATTCTTTGAATTTTATATCGTCTCGGCTTCGTTCGTTTTCATAATGTAATCACGCTCGCCTTGATACGAACTTCTTCGTCAAATTCACGGCGGGACAGGGTAGGCACGCTGACACGTGTGTGCGTGTATGCGTAGACAAAATGCAAATTCCAAGGTCACCGTCGGCGTTTCGCGGCGTCAGCCATCTTTATGCGAATTGTACGGCGATAAATTTGACCCATTCTCTTCCGTTTCAACCCTACGCAGTCGGTAAGAGACTGCGCTTTCCGGAAATCTTTAATAAACCTGACGAACTGTCCGAACATATCGTGGAGTCTCATTTGCCGAAACTTACCCGTAAAATATACAGCAATAAATTTGGCGTTTAATACGGCGCCGACCTTGGCGAGGCCGTTACGGAATCAGGAATATCCTGATCGTGGGGCGACAGGAGCCTAACAGTTCGCACGGAATCTAAGATGGCGAGTTTACTCGAGCCACCGCGTCAAAGTGGATGAATTAATATAGTTATCTCGGCATAAGGTCGACTCGCAGACGAGTTATCCCGTGCGGCTAAATATCGAAGGTCGTGTGAGCCGTGATCACGACCTTTTATGCACTCATTGTGGATATACCTTCATTCACAATCGGCGGAAAAAGCAAATACTAAGAGAAAGGTAAGTAAGACGGACGAGCGAGGCGCTTCATTCATCGGTAATTACAATAATACGCGCGCGCGCGCGCGCTCTCGTCTGTTAAGCGTGCGGGAGCGCTGCCGGAATTCAATCGAACCACGACTATTTACGAGTCGGAGAATAAACATCCGCTTTGGGGCTGAAAGCTCTCGTCCGCCGATTAGCTCGACACGCTCCGGGCAAATCTCCAATTAATCCCGTTGCATCCGATGCGAAGGATCGAAGGTCACGCGAACCATGATTTCGACCTTTGTGCATTATGCATCGCGCAGTGGGAACGCCAAGTCGGAACGGTCTTTGAGATTTTCATCGCGTTCGCGTCGTACAACGGCTATCGACTCTTTCCGTTTGAGCAGAGACAGCGTTAAATGCTACGCCGGCGATCGGCTAGCAAGCTACCATCTTCCGCACATCAGTCGCATTGTCGCGCCATGACACAGACTCTCCTCGTCTCCTCCTCAACGCAGACTTTTCTCACGACTATTTTTTTTCTCTTTTTTCTCTTTACGAGACACCTCGACCGATATCGCGACCATAAATGAGCCACGTTGCACAAACGTCGTAAATTATATCGGGCCGAGCGATTATGCTTGAGCCACTAATTAAGTTTCAACATACGGGAATAAAGCGCGGCGGGAGGAAAGGTAATGAGGATAAAAAAAGGAGGGAATTGAAGATGTGCAAATGGGCGGCGGACGAGCCCCGTGAAATCGTCAGTGGCGACGAACGATCGAGGGCGCGTACAACGTGGAGCGTCAAAGGAAAAGTTAAAAATCAATACCGCTCGTAACGATTACTGGCATTGCGGTCGGAAGGCAAATCTGCTATTTAAGAACTTCGAGTCGATCTAACCGGAAATCCGTCATTCCTGTTTTCCCTTTGAACCTAATACGCGTCGGGCCGTGAAAAATCGGCTTTGCACAATCGCATGACACCGATTGGCACTCGGCGCGCTTCTGCATCGTCGCCCATCAAGCCCGCAAATACGTAACGAGCGACCAACTCGCGCAACGCACGCTCGATGATGATCGGCCGCGACCGGTCGTCGAGCATCATTGTCGCGAGGAAGGAATCCTCTTCGCTCGACAAGTGTGCACAAGAGCCGGCTGGGACATTAACGTAGGCGACACGTTGCGCAATGATGGTACACCGACTCGCCTACCCTCTTTCCGACTGTTTTCACAGATGCGCTTCTAGCATCATAACGTGGGTGGATGTTCTTCGCGGATTTAATTAACTACTTCTCGTCTCTTTGAAAGTCATGAGGTGTGAAGCGAACCCGTCATCGATTGCGGTTATAGATAGAATCGTATCGAATTACAGGAGAGACTCCGTGCGATCGAAAGAGAATCGTCATTTTCTCACTGTCAGACTGTTTTCACTTTCAGTGAGAGGTTCTTACGCAGGAACGAGGGGCTCCGAGATGAAGTTGCGAGGAGCAAACGCTTAATTCAAACAAGGAACAAAGTTGCGGCATGCCCGGGGTTAAATGCGCGTGTAATGTGGGCCAATAGCGCACCTCGTACCGGCACCGTTTCGCTCCACAATGGCGTCGAGCCGTACCACTTTTTGTGCGTGACCGCTTCTTTCAGTGGCACATCCGCGATTTTTACTGTTTCTCGCACGGGACAAACAACTTGGAATTCGGCCCGTTCGTCCTCAGCGGGGTGAAACGACGCGATCCAGACGCGCGTTAATCACTCGTTTATTGTCCTCGACTAAATTGTCTAGAACACCGTGCCTGCCTACAAGTTTATGTTTTTTCTCTTGCAGAAACTATGCACGTACGTGACGTACGACGACGAGCATGGTTCGATCCTTTGACACGCAAATATTCTTTGTGACGCTTCTACAATGTGTAGCATGACTGCAGAGCCGAAATTAGAGAAGTTTGAAATCACTTCTGAATACGATCATGCGATGTTCTCAGGCGATATGTATGACAAGGCTAATGTCTCTCGATCATCGACTCACACTTCGACGAAGTGCTGTGACAAATCGATCCTTTGTTCTTATCACCAGCACCAGCTGCTCTACGCGTAACGCGACGATGACGATTTCATTTACTATTGCAGCTTCTTCTCGCACCTTGTCACGCGACGCACTCGAAACATTAACTTCTTACAAGGCCACAATACCACTTGTGTCCGAATAACGTGTGGTCGAATTAATTGAGGGGTACAATAATTGACGTGACCTCTCGTTATCTGGTAGCTAACCGGATTTCTTAGTACGAGTCGACATAGCGATTCTCAGTCATGAATTGATATTTGAATTTTATGATTCAATATAATTTTGTCCACTCTAGTCGCACGGCAAACTCTAATCTCAAGCGTGAAAGTATCCAAATCGGCCCGTGTCTCGCCTACCATGGTCAGAATGAAATAATTTGCCATAACCATAACTATTCAAAGTCAACGCGATCTTACCTGCGTTAATCGCTCGTCAGATTCGGATAATTATTCGAAGGCGGTCGATGAACCCGCCCTAAGCGAACGTGTCGCATCCTTGAACGTCTTCGAATCTGTACTCGCGCCATCTTCATGCGGACCGGACACGACTCCCTCTAATCACCAATCTTTATTCCGTCTTCTCGCTGAGCCATATTTCTTAAGAGACACGAAAGTCCCATTATAAGTTCAATGACCGAGACTTCGTCGAAGACTTCTACACCTGACTTCCGTCTTTCGAGTTCTTAACGAAGCATCTGAAGAACCTTGAAGAACCGTTTGCGCGTTTATTAGATTTTTTTTACGAAAGTTCCCATTTTTTCTGGCTCAAGTAAGACATATGAGAACCTTATAAGTTCAACGACCAACTCCCATCGCCATATACGGGCATTATACCGTCTCCTCTGCCATTATCACTCGCTGCCTAACGCCTCGAACGACCATCAATTGGAATGATCGTTTGAAAGATTGACACGAACAATGAAGTTTACCGTATCCTTGAAAATGTGAATCGGGCCGGGCGGTAGCGAGTGGAAGAAGCGGTCCTCCTATCGGCATTCGGCGTCCACAGCGTCGTGCGTGGACGTCACCGTATGGATGATCATCCTCACGTTCGTTGGACCTTTTGAAGACGATGTATCGTGTCGTCCTTCTCGCCTTGCCGTCGACTCTCACTTTCTATCTCTTTCTCCGTCTCCCCCTCTTGCACCTTGCTCGCCTCTCGCTCCGTCTTCCTTCGTCTTCCTTCGTCTTCTCCCGATGTCCTCCCACTCGGGCGAGATGGAAGAAGAAGAAGAAGAATTACAGCATCCTCTCTCGGACGTCGGTTTGCAATAATCGCATGGACCGAACGCCACGCTGCCCCCACCAGCCAATCAGGTGAATCCTATAAATGCTCTCCACGTTGCCCCGAGACGAAGAAGTCACATCCCGGGACGCCTAAGTTCCTCATCCCAGACATGTGTTCGTGTTGAGTGTTGATACGTTCGTCGTCGCTTGTGCACCCCCGCGATTGCTCCGTAACTTATTGCGGATAAACGAGATCGAGAGCGAATGATGGTAAGTAGCGAGCAGTGCGAGACGAAAGTGCGCGCGAACCGAGAGGTCCGAGAGGCGAGAGGAGAAGCCCGACGTTTGGGGTGAATTGTGCATTCTTACGAGGGGATGAGAACGCGGTCAATGGACCAAGTGTGGAATAGTGAACGCGCCCGAACGTTGCGACCGACGTTGGATAGATCAAAAGTGTAGCAAATTTTTCCTCGTGCTCGGCTGGTGTAAATCCCACGTGTCCTCGTGCTCGAGAATCAGACAAATTTCTCTCACGATTCTCGGTCGTCTCGATTTCGATTGTCTCTGTCGCCGCGCCTGACACTGCGGTCAAAGACCAAGTTGGCATCCTTGCGAATCGACGTTTCCTCTCGATTTTCGAGGAAGATCGCGTGCATTTTTGTTTCTGCAAAACCTCCTACTCATCTGTCAGCATAGCGCTTGGTATTTCCACGTACTACTGTACTGAGAGGCTGTTAGGAATTAATAGAGAGAAGCCAGCGACAGCCAGCTGTTGCCGTTCAAATACCAAAGGTTATCATTGTTCCTTAACTTCAAGTCCCGTCGCTGTCGGCTTCTCTTTTCGTAACGAGGGAAAAATTTGTTGAGTAGATTGTTCAATGAGGTTCTCAGTCGAGCTACGAAAACAAGACGAACATGTTTGAGACTTGTCCAACAGTCAAAATCTACAATTCTCTATGATTTCGCAATTCGAACAAGCTTTCTTCGAAAGGTCAACTCCGTGCCTATCGGATAAAAAGTAGATTCTATCGTGCCGCTTAATTCACATACCGTTAGAAATCGTGAGGATCGCTCTGACGTAACGCTGAATTTTGTCTCGATACGAGAAGAACCACACATGAAGTTGCCATTCACCTCGAGCTCTGGGTCAAACGTTATACGCCGCAAAACGTAGCCAATTCCGCTGCCAATTTAATGATGCCGGTAACACGAATACAGAACGAATATAATTTTCTCCTACTTCAGATGCATCGCGGATAATTGATTTTCAGAAATGCGATTAATACGATGTCATGTGAGTTAAGACGTCCTATTTTTACGGTTGGTATTCATAGAAGGGAGTGCATTAGGACATAGATTAATTAGACAGATTAATTAAATAAACGTCTCGCGACTCTGGGTATCGGTATATTCGAGTTTAATCGAGTTGTATGAACGGCAACCGAAGCATGCTAGATCACTGATTAGCGAATTCAACGTGTAACGTTCCACGTTGTAATTGAAATCCTTACCCGGGTCGATCGGTCGCTAAAGATCAGTGCCCGAACTTAGGTATTGTACTTATGTAATTGTCACATTTTTCGCAATCGCTCGCGCACGAGATCTCACTTTCCAGGAATCAATCCTAACATGTTTTAACTGAATTTTTTAGAACCGCTGAATAATATTCGGTACAAATATACGTGGACGGTACAGAATATCGTCGTCCGTGAAATGAACATTTTTAACTTAGCAATGAAGCTATTCTTGGATATGTCGTGATTTATGACAAATTTTGTTTGTAGAGAGAACGTAATTGCATGGGATAAGATGACGCGTATGAAACGAAATTGAAAAATGTACTTTGTATATAAGTCTCTCATTCGCTAACCATTTATTTGTCACGGTTTCCATAATAGAATTAACTCGTTATTCATGGCCAATTCGTCACGGATTACTACGATAGCAGAAAGATGAACAATGACTGCAAAGGTGGAATCTGTCAAGCGTTTGTGCGATTGACATTTAACGATCGCGTTGATGATGTAATACTTTATTATTGCTTCTATCAAGATTTCTTACGAGCTTAATCTTACCTAACGATTTTGAGTCAAAACTTAGAATACCTAAATATGTTTGAACTACATCGAATACATCGTTTGTAACGCATATTTTATTACTATCGCGTAAGATGTACTGAAAGCAATGAATGACCGTAAAAATTCACCTGCCACAAGCGAAGAAGCCATTTCAACTCGATTTGGAGTCCTCTAAAAATAGGAATTCCATTAATACAAACGAGGCAAAAAAAGCAAAGAACGCGGTCCTACCAAAAAAAGAATACCGTGTCTCCAAATTCTACAAGGCAAATCCACCGCATAATCGCATTAACGCCTTTAACGAAGAAGCGCCGCGAAATCGGACATTTAATCTCCTTACAGGCAAACCCTAATTGCGAGAGACAGTGAAGATTCGGTGGCTGGCAGATGAAACGACGAAGGTCAATGATAGTTCACCGTGCGTATGGGGCAACTGACATCGCAGCAAACAACTTTCAATTTCTCGTTGCACACCTGTCCTGCTACCGTCGCGAGAGATCGATCCGAGCTGCGACTGTTGCGACTATTGCGTTCGGCATAAGTTTATTGCCTTCGAACGCAGTACAACGCCTCGACCGAGCGTCGCGTCTGCATTTTCCCCGCTTTTATGCCGTAACGCAGCCTTGGCTAGGAGGATGCGTGTCTCGTCTCTGAATTCCGCGCGTTCTTTTCGCCGATCGTTGCGCGACTTCGCGAAAAACTGAATGAGCCACAGTATGGACTTGCCACTTATTTTTTACTTTCGCTCGATTCCCGGCACCCGTTCAAGCCGACTATGCAGAATCTAACAAACCTGATTAATGCGCGTTTCATTTTTGTACTCGCCTTTCGTCTGAGCTCAATTTCAGTGCTTCGATGGTTACGATATCGATAAGGTAATCTATGTGAAACTTGAATGATGCGGATGACGACATATAACGTTACAAAAAATTTAATCCGATATTAAGCGGCACGACGATAGTTTCGCGATGGCGACACGAGGCATAAAGCATATCTGACTAATAGCATTTAATAACCGAAAGTGCCTTTTGGAATGCGTCGCGCGCGCGATTCCCGGCGCGAGACCGTGGATTTTTATAGAAATCGGAGATTCCCGATGGATAATTTGACGAGAAGCTATCAGTTGCGAAACGCGGCGAGCGGAGGCATTTATCCTATACGCAGAAATCTAACGAAAGCATCGACTTCGGCACGCATGTATTACGAAAATCTGAAAGATGACATACGCTGGCAGGCAGCTCGGGATATTTATAATATTCGGCACGCCACAAACATCTCCCGCGTCCGTGACCACAAAACTCACGAGCGTGTTGTTACGGGTAAATTTTTCAATTATGCAATTGACCGAGCCCAAAGTCGGTTCATAAATTTTCGGATGACCCGCACGCGCTCTTTCGTAATACCGATAAATATCTGCTCGTCCTTCCTCCCCCCTAGCCCCTCCTTCTCTGGCACCCACTGCTCCCCTCGTCAACGAGTTTCCGCCGTGCCATCGGGGTCGAGAATCGTTTACGTAACAATTATAATGCGCCTCCTTAAGCGGCGTCCTACCTATTACCGAAAGCCGGCCGCAAGGGTCCCATTTCATTTTACGTTCCGCGCGCGCACGTGTTTCAATCGCCGGGCAACCGATCCTTCCACGCTTCCGAACAACGACTCGTTTAGAACTTTACGATCCTGCGGCGTGTCAGCGTACGATACAATGAATTCCGGTCCAGCCACGATCTATCCATGACTCGACTCGAATACTAGCGCGGTCAGCGACTAAAGGAACGACTTCTTGCCCAGTTGCTATTGCCACTCATTCGCACGCGCCTTCGCCTGAACTAGTCCTTTTGTCTCGACCGTTAGAAACGCGACCCTTTGTGTGCCCAACGACAATGGCATCTATTTTTCGCCTACTCTGCGGAGAGCCCGCTATACGCCGAGTGCGTGGTCGAAGAAAAGCACCAGAAACAAACGCGATAGCTGTCGACGTCCGCGCAACTTTCTCCCTTCGATACAAGCTGTTTTTTTCCGTCGGGTATTATCTAACGTCTCGGCGAACAGTGTTTCGATCCCCGGACGGTAACATTTAAAATGTCAGCAAATATTCATAAATAGCAATCGACGATGTCGGCACCTGATAGAGTGTCGGCCGACGTATCGGATTTAATATGAGGTCCCCGTTGTTCGTTGATTTATGAATCGTCTCGGTCGGAAGGTATTGCAAAAAAAAACCATATTCCCGTCGTCTTATTAATTACGGACGTCGACTTTACGATCGACATTTTCGCGCGCCAACTTACGACACTTTTGCATAATGCCCCTCTAAGATATTTTTATTTCATCGATAATCAGCGGCAATAGGGGATAATTAGAAAGTGCGTGTCATCGTTTGTGCGCACGTTGTCAGTGCCAAAGGCGTGTAGCATGCGTAACGACATAACTACCATTATGCAAGCATATTTTTCTCGCGCCTTATATGACTGAAACAGGTTAAATCGCCGCCGCGGTTCTCGTTTGCGTCCCTTGCCAATGAATAATCCGAACGTGACGCGATGATCAGAGCAAGTGAAACAGTTTGATGATTTACAGGGTTACGATTTTAACACATCGACCGCCATGTGGAGTATATATTCGTTCCACAACATGATTATAGTATAATTAACAATGTGGTATATGAACCACGACGGAAGTTACAAAATTATTATTTTACGTGGCAGTCAATGTGTTAATCATCGTACTGTGTCATCCCAGAACGTGTCAAGATTGGTTTACGACCATTAATATGCTTGCTCGCGGTAAACACCGTTTTGACTTCTTCTTTGGCGTAACTCTCATCACGTGATTTATGGAATCGTATTTTTTACCAGATGAGACAGAAAATTGATCTGGTAAAAATGTCGATTTCATACCCCTATTAGTCGCCTCTTACGACAAGCAGGGGATACTGTGGGTGTATTCTATCCCCCCACCCACAGAGGTATTTTTATACGATTTCAATATCTTCAAAGTCATGCATAGATTCATTCAGTTTAAAGAATAATGTACTCTCAGGTACTTGCTCGTATTCTTTCTATTATCGTAATTTGTACCAACACCAGTACAGCGGAACTTGCTGCATTTTCAGCAGCGCAGATATTACGCGACGTGGCGCATTTCGATGTCCAAGATTAATGAACATCGCTGAACATTATTTTTCGACATACGCGCGACCTAAGTTTCTGTCGTAAATCGTAATCTCTCTTCCGTGTGTCCATTAGCACTGTTCACATAGTTGCAACGTTGTACGCTCGTGACGCAACGTAAAATTTTGCACCTTGCCGCGACCTAACGAAACGCCGCGCCGACCCAGAAGATAAAGGCCACATCACGTTGCTTCTCCATTATCGCGAGCCGCTACGCTAACGTGCAGCACTTGCGTCGCTTTCTCCAGATGTAAATACGACGTTAACGAGACGTTTGCCGGATTGAAGAACCGTCGGGCATGCGGAGCAAAAGTTTGTCGCGTGTCGATCGGCCAACGATCTACCATGCGAGCCAGTCTGCTCGCCACGTAACTCGATAAATGGCAAACGTAGGACTTGGTACGGCGCGGTTGTTTCTTCCGACGCTCCTTACCAGAAATTCGTCGATATAATGTTGCAACGGCTCAATCAAATTAATTTGCGCGTCGACGATGGCCGAGGCTACTTTCGTTCGGCGAACGTTCGGAACTTTGAACACGTGGCACGTCTCTTGCATCATCGAGATGGCAATGATAAATCGATCTCGCTGCCGATATCTATCGATTAATATGACATCGACACACGCCTCACTGTCACTGGCGGCATAAGTTACAGAGTGTAACAAGCATATCTCATGCAATTCGCGGCGTCTGTTCCTCTCGGGTATACGAGTCGGTGAATTGTTATTATAGGAAAGCTTAAGTCGCGGCTGCTGTAATATGCATGCGGTTTGAAAGTCAACACGAAATTCATGCACTTGTACCGATGCGTGGTACCTCGCGGCGATCTATATAGCGCGTTTCAGGGTACGAAGAGCCACGATGCGCCGCACTTATGCGCCAGGACCTTTCACATACTGGCGGGAGACACTGAGAGAATATTTTCTCTCCGCTGGCTCTTGCGATCCTTCCATATAAATTATACGCCTAAAGGTCACCGGACGTTTCTTCGAGCCAGAACCATCATTCGTTGCGTGTTTGCGATATCGAGGGCGAAGCGATACGATTAGCAAACGAAAGGGCTGCAGGTCGATTCTCAATATCACCCAATGAAGATTCATGCCTTTTTCCGTCACTCTAATTCGATTCAGAGACTTATGCGTTAATCCCTATAAGTATTATGAAGTGAAAATAAGAAAACACTTGACGACGGCAGTCAATGTGTTAATTATGAGATGGGTAACGAAGGAACACCGGACCATCATTAATCAATGAAAGCGTTTGACATCCCATTTCGCACGGACGAACCATTCACGATCACACCGCTACATCATAAGGTGCCGCGTTGCCACGACATTATGTAACTTTTCTCGTGGGTGAGGCGTGAGATTATCCCACGAGGCGATCTTCGATACATTACCACTACTCGCGTAAAGCCACCGGGCCACTTTTCGGAACGATCGTCGATACGTTACGTTTGCGCTGGTCAATAAAATGGATGTATTAATTCCCGGGTACACATTGATTTAATTACCGAAACATCTCGTCTTAGAAAGAGAAACCGTTTAGCGTAATTGAGCGACGTTTAGATCTGTGATTCGGGCAGAAGTGAATGAGCCGCAACTGGTTTCCTCATCTCCTCTCTAACTCGACGCCTTCCATTACAGTTGAAGTTGCTGTGGGCCGCCGCTTTGGTGGCGGTGATATCCACATGCCATGCAGAGTCAGAAAGGGACAAGAGAGCGATAGCAAATTATCCAGATAGGCAGAGACCGTTTGAGGGGTACGTGTACACGACCGCATCTACGACGTAAGTACCTCGATTTAAATTGTTTTCACTACTACTCAGAGATCTCATGAAAAATATGAACATCGTTAAACGGTTCTTTCTAACTATTAGATCTGCTCGAAAAGGAGGCTATGAATACACTACGCCAGAAGAACCGTTCACTTATCCACTCAGAACTACGACACCGACACCCACGACAAAAGAAATTATCACGACAACAAAAAAAGGATACACGTACTCAACACCGGAAGATCCGTTAACTTATCCACCAAAGATAACGACGCCCCCGTCCACAACCACGCCCAAGAGAGGTGGATACAAGTATTCGACACCGGAGGATCCGCTGACGTATCCAACGACAAGGAGAGTTACGACGCGCAGGACGACAACTCAGACGCCGAAAATTGTGACGACGCGAAAAATTGTAACAACGCCGAAAATTGTGACGACGCCAAAGCCAAAAGTGACAACGCGAAAACTTTCCACTACGGAGCGAACGACAACCCCCCAAACGGGTGGATACGTTTACACTTCGCCAAAGGTTTCTTTCCCACTACCGTCGAGACCTACAAATCCGCCACCGAGACCACCCTATGACATCCCTCAAGTCCCGCCGGTAAGGCCACCATATTTCCCCCCCGAAAAGCCTCAAATTCCCACGAGACCACCTTACGTGCCACCACAACAGCCTCATATTCCGACCAGGCCACCTTACGTACCACCACAACAGCCTCAAATTCCTACCAGACCACCATACGTACAGCCACCACAGCCTCACATTCCGACCAGGCCACCTTACGTACAACCGCCACAACCTCAAATACCGACGAGGCCCCCATATGTACCTCCACCACAGCCTCAAATTCCAACCAGACCACCTTACGTACAACCGCCACAACCTCAAATACCGACGAGGCCCCCATATGTACCTCCACCACAGCCTCAAATTCCAACCAGACCACCTTATGTACGGCCACCACAGCCTCAAATTCCGACGAGACCCCCATATGTACCTCCACCACAGCCTCAAATTCCAACCAGACCACCTTATGTACCTCCACCACAGCCTCAAATTCCAACCAGACCACCTTATGTACGGCCACCACAGCCTCAAATTCCGACGAGACCCCCATATGTCCCACCACAACAGCCACAAATCCCAACGAGGCCACCTTATGTACGACCTCCCCAACCACATACTCCCCCCAGACCGCTTCAGACACCTAAACCACCTGTAACTTACATTCCGCCGTACACGCCTTCTACACCGAAGGTACCTCCGACTTATCTTCCTCCGGTGGTGACGACGAAACCGACGACCACTACGACTACGAGGCGTCCAACGACCCCCGAGATTGTCACAAAAGTGCCAACGACATATCTCCCGCCAGTGACTACTACGAAGCCAGTGACGACGACGAAGAGAGTGACTACGACGAAGAGAGTACCCTCGACCTATTTGCCACCAGAAATTATCACCAAAGTACCGACGACGTATCTTCCGCCGGTGACAACGACGAAACCAATACGCACAACGACCAAACCAATACGAACAACGACCAAACGGATCCGCACAACGACGAAGCCAGTGCGAACAACGAAGAGAATAGCGTCAACCTATCTTCCTCCGGACACAACCACTGAACCAACTCGTATCGTCACCAAGACACCCACCACATATCTTCCACCGGACACTACTACCAAACCAACAAGAATCGTCACCACCACGAGAATACCATCGACGTACATTCCACCGATCACCACGACGCGCAAAGTATTCTCGACCTATCTTCCGCCGGATACTACCAGAGTACCATCGACGTATCTGCCACCAGACAGTAGTTCCTACAGGCCAGATCCTTATTTGCCGCCTGAAACCATTAGACCGACGTTCGTCACCGTTACACCACCACCACACCCATCGGTTAGTTATGGCACGACTCATGAAACTCAAACGTATCGAGTGCCTACTGGATCTCCAGCAAAACCTCCAACTCCCCCGCCGCCGACGCCTGAAAAACCAAGAGGTTACAATTATCCAATTCCCGAGAATCGGCTTTATTATCCAAACGAACAGATATCTGACGGCCTTTTATTCAGCCCTCCCCTAGTTTAGAGAAGAGATCAGACGCTATAATCGAGTTAATTCTTTTTTTACATACGTTTGATAAGGATATTAATTCTTTAAGTGATCGCCTCAGAGCTTTTGCCGACGCCGCTGGCAATACCAAAGCGGCGTTTGTACCATATATCATATTGTCTGCCGAATTTTGTCATGCGTGGAGAGTCCTTGAAACGAGATACGAGTGCGCGGCAGTATGTGTAACACGCGTGAGAAAGAAATAAATGTTTTTGAACAAAATATGAGATTTTCTTCCAATGTCCTTCGTACCCTTCTATATGCCACTGCTGCTTAAATTGGAATAAGTATGTTTAGACACACTATGAGCTTGAGAGTTACTGTCATTAACACTTTCTCAATACGTAGTGCGGGGCAAATGATGATGTGCGTGAAAATTCACGCTCAAAATCTGTGACGGGTGTCGAAAGGACGGCTTCCTTTTCCGTCGGGCGACTTAATGAAAACGGAGGAAAAATAGTGCATTTAGTCGTCTAAGTGGCGAGACGACGCGCGGCGGAGGCACCGGGCGTTTCCCGTCGCAGGACCCTCAATAATATGCTCGACTTTTGCCGCGGAGTGAAGTAAGTAGCCCATAACTACTTGCCTCCTCCTACCATAACGAGCCTCCCCCACGGACAAAGAAAATTTCTACGCTCCTGATAGGATCGCTCAGTGAAAACTTCGCGGCGAGAAATATACGCTCGTTAGTCGTATGTAAGGCATTGAAAGAATAGCGTCTCGCGCATCACAGGGAGACGTCACCTGACGAGCGGGCTTCAAACTCGATCAAACTGCAATTTCAATTATAAGAATTTTAACTAAATCGCTCCGTACCCTTTCTCCACGACGCACACAGTGCCGACAGTTTTACGTAAATTGCCGAATCGCTAATTTCTCGGGCACGCCAACGGTACTAGGTCTTAATTGAGATATGCTAAATGTCGACGATGAATAATGGTAGAGGACGCGAGCCAGCAAATGTCTCGGAAGGAAATGCTTGATACCGGAAGGAGGTCGGCTATCAGCACGTCGGAACTTGGTCTGTACTCGGATCGCGGCGATCGATATAACAGAAGTCGGTACGGCGCCATCGTGAGGAAATTTGTAATTGGAGTGATGGTGGTGCTGGCAGTAATACTGGTAAGTAAAATTCAAAAGAAAAGGACTTCAAAATATCACGCTTCTCACACCAATGTCGATATCAATCAGTTTGGGACGTGTTCTGATGAATATCATGCGCTGATTCAATTTCGGC
The DNA here is from genome assembly GCA_963942575.1 of Priocnemis perturbator. Taxonomy (NCBI): domain Eukaryota; kingdom Metazoa; phylum Arthropoda; class Insecta; order Hymenoptera; family Pompilidae; genus Priocnemis; species Priocnemis perturbator. The sequence goes on along the minus strand of OZ012649.1, from coordinate 8,034,699 downwards.
AAAAGCAACGAGAATCATTATGCACTAAATAGATGTCCGAGAAAATAATTCTACCGTTCAGTTCTTGTCGCATGCCACGAAACACCGCGCGGGCGTAATTAGTTCTTAATTAACGCGGCAAGTAATAAGTGCTCGTTAGAGAATTTCCTTCCTTGATTGCCCGTCCGCTTGCCAAAGTCTCTCGTTCGTGGTTTTCGAAATTCCGGGGTGTCTGATCGTTTCGTGAGATTAAAACAATTCCGAGTACGAATATCACGTTCTAGCGACACTGGCAGCTGTAAGAAAATACTAATTTACGAGTCGAAACATGTAGCAGTTAGATGTGCGCGTCGAGCGTGGAACGGTTGCATTCCAAGTGAAAGAATGCATAACAAATAATTTCCTGACTGCACCTTCCGTTTCATGCAAAGAATGCACCATGTAACCAGTGCAAATAGAGACAGGATAATGAAGAAACTCAGTGAAATGCCGCATATACATCCGAGGCAAATGTTTTATTAGAGGCATTTACTCGCTCCTCATCTAACGTATCTGTTTGATTTACTGGAAACTAGTGCCTGCCTCTCTGCCACTTCACACACGCGGGCGAAGATCGATATCACTTCTCCTATTGGCAGAACGTAAGTGCCAATGCATGTAGGCACGTTCGAACGTAACCACAGTCCACCGTATCGACGACTTAACATGATCAAGGATCATTACACGCGCTTCATTAGCAGCCTATTATAGTGCTTATTAAAGTCCACTGAATTGCACAAACAACGTACATGCGTGCTCCCGTTGCACGCAGAATACGGATTAATTTTGTGAGAATAGTTCAGCATTCTTTTCACGACGAAATCATTCGACAGATCAAATCATTTAAATGTGCATCATGTTTCTCGCATTTGGTTCCCACATTTGAATGCATGTGTAACTTACGAGATTCGAGGATATCGTTAATTATCATCGAGGCAAAGGCAGCGGCGCGCGGAACAATGAGAATAATTGCATCCCGCACGTTTTCTCCGCTGATTAATGTAAGAGAGGCTCCGCGCTTAGGTGATGTGAAAAATTACAATTTCTCCCGCGAGTCTTCTCGGCGCACCCCACCTCCATGCATGGCGAGCCAAGCGTCAAAAACAGATTTCTGCGCGCTTCACATATAGGGCGTTAACTGTGTTCTGGCACGGATTAAGCTAAAATGCCAGAACAAGGTTAACGACGCCTTCATTCACTCCTGCTTGGAACTTTGGCACCCACGGACTGCGGGCGATACTTGATACATGCAAAACAGACACCCACGCATACCTTGTTGCGAAACGTTTACATTTATTGCAGGTGGCTGTGTTTCTCTATGACTTCACGTTCGCGACGTCTACCAGCGGGAAATTGAGTCAAGAGACGAAGCATATATACATACTACAGAATGCGCTGAAAAAGTCGTCAAACGTGTCGAAAAAAATTACGAACGCTACCGTCTCCCCGTACACTGCCATTAACGGTACGGATTTCATTTTTATGCAAGATCGGTCGGACGATGAAAATGAAGAGTTTTTACAACGGAAAGATGGCACGGACCTGCCGGTCGCAGAGACTCGATCCTATAACGATCCCGAATTCAGGTCTCAGAATCTGCATAATTTTAAGCTGAGAAAGAGAGTACTGAAATCGATTGACAGTAGCAAAGAGGACGGTCCGGAGGGCAAGCAGATGTTCAACAATCATGCTTTGGTTTACAGAGTGCGGCAGAGGTAAGAAGACGTTCATTTTTTATGCTCGTCTGATAGAAATTTCGTCTTGAGAATTGGGAGATAATTTCGCAGATACAAGCATCCGGATTCCGAGGAAGAAGTTGATTCAGAGGAGAGCAGACCAACGCCCTTTCACTGGGAATTCAAGACGCCGCATCCAAGTTCGTTCAAGCGCTTGAAATACCCTCAGTTGTCGCAATATCGATACCCACAGTCGTCGAGGAACATTCAGGACATCATCAAATATCTCTCGAACGACGCCGAAATGCCGAACAGGGGAATTAAGTTCACGGGGGTGTACGTAAATCCGAAGAAATACGACGTGTATCCGGAAGTCGGAGAGATGATGTCGAACAGCGATCGATCGGAAGAAGACGAGAGTTCATCGTATCCCATTGCTCTCAACGCGGATCCCTTTTATCAATACAAGCCGAAGCACCCGTCGGACGTTAATCTCTTAGCCACCTCCCACGTCAGGTTAAGCACGTTCTTACTTTCTTACGTTAGCCGCTACAGTAACGTTTGTCGGTAATTTTCTAATATAATATCGTTCGGACGGCACCGCAGGTTCTCACCGACAGGCGTTCACAGGTACAATCCTTACTACGATCCGTTTTATCTTCGACCGGGCGTCGTCTACGGCAAGCCAACCGCCGCAGAAAGTCAAACGGACAACACTTACTCGACTGCTCTCGGGAAGAAACGAAAGGCGAAGCCTTTTAGCGTGATGCTGGACATTTATCCCATCACCGATATCGGCGAGCCGAACAAGAAGACCTCGAGACCGAGGCCACAGGTACCTCTGGACGATTACGATATGAGGAGGCCACTTCAATTCAATCGGGGTCCGAAATTTTATGGACAGCCGCATCAGCCGATGCCAACCCTTCCGGGTCAAGTCGGCCTAACCGAGGAGGAGGAAAGGCAGCAGATGATATTCCACCTCAATCTCTATCCTAGGCGAAAGAACAAACTTAGCAGGTCATGATTTTTTGCCGTCTCAATCGGAGGGGAACGGCGCGAGTTTGCGAGAAGTGGAAAATATTCTAGTCACCTACGCATTATACGTTCATTCATCACTCTTTAATGAACAGGTGGTCGGGACGTATAATGTGTCGTATCGTCATTGATTATGCAGTGGGTACAGTGAACACCGTCGGTTAACATAGTAATCATTCGTCATTATAATAATGTGCGCGTCTTCGACTACGTATTTACCCGCCGAATACCGCGTACAATTTGCAAAGTCCGAGCAACTTTGGAACTTTCACTGGCCACTGATCCACGAACGGTGATGCGTAAAGGTGACGCAGACGACGCGATGAAAAGTTCAAAAATTCCATTTCAATTCCCTGTCGATCAAGCGCCTTGTTGTTTTTATCATTACGTGAAATGTCACCGCTTGAAAAGTTCGATGAGTCGCAAGCGCAATTTATAAGCACGATGTAAAGGCTAATTTGACGAGGAGCGGGGCGTTAATTGCCGGGCCGATTCGAAGAAACTCTAAACGTCTCGATTACGACGCTGCCTGACTGATACTGTATTAATTTCAGGTATGACATAATTCACAGATCGGAAACGATGCAACCGGAAGAACGTCAGCAGTTTATGCAGAAGATAATGACGCCCCTGGAGTCGATTGCAAAGCATTTGACGGACCATTCGGCTATCGAGGAATCAAAGTTGGAGGAGGAAAGGCGTATCGAGGAAAATGATCAGCCGGGCGCGACCAGCATGCCTATCACGCGCTATCAGGAATCCGTATTAGAGACAACTGGCGAAGAAAATGAGACGAGTCATGAAAACGGACACGGGATGAGCTACACGGAAAGTCTGAAAGACAACGCTACTGTGCCTCCGAATCACAAAGCGAGCTCCGACGACGATTACGCGAGCACTGAAAAATATGAACTGGAAGCGCAAAGAATGATCGATACGACGACAACCGACGAGTGCGCAGACTGTAGCAGCATTACGACCATGAAAAACGATCCTGCTGAAAATAAGAATGAAACCTTACTAGGGGACATCGATACGGTTGAGGGTTTCCAGAAATTCAATGATGGTCTCTTGGCCATCGACTAAATCGTCTAGCGAGAAGAATAATAGGCGAACGCAATGATTGGAAAAAACATTCCTGGCCAAACGTCGGTGCGTCGTTGAAGATTTTAGTCGGCGTAGCGTTATCGTATCTATTAGATCAAATGCGCTCTTGGATTTTTTGCCTTGACATTTCCGCCGTCGAGGACATTCGAAGATCTTTCAAGATCTTACGTGTGCGCGGACGCGCGCTTAAATGGATAGTCGTCGGTCGGTTTGCCGGCGATTTCTTCATAGGCCACGAAATCGTGGTCTGTTAAATTGTTACTCACGACGCGGTACGATTTAGTGCTTGTCGTTTGCCTGGCATGGGAGATTAAGTGACCCGTCGGACGGTCGGAAATTATGCAAAGACGAGAGAATTTAAGCGCCGCGAATTTAATCAACGAAATCATTGAGACCACGCCCGTCTTCGTATTTCACACTCTACTGCACGTGTCTGCATTAATGGCACGTTTTACAACTTAGAAAATAAAATATATTTTAAAGCGGATGCTTTACCTACCGTAAAGAGTTGCAGCGAATCAATTAGTGATCGAGGGTACAACCTGTTGGCGAGAGTCGTTAAAGCTTCTGATTTCCTAAAAGAATATACTTTGTTATACGAACGTGGTCAAATGTACAACTTTATTCTAGCCCTTAGACACTATTTATACAGGAGAATGTAGGGTCCAACGAAGCCGCATCGTGAGCGGCGAGTCGCCGCACGACAGGAAAAATATACAATCTCGCGGTTAGTTCTCTGTAAAAACGGCATCGAGCGAGTCCTCGTTTTGGCACGAACGTCATCGGCGGCCTCTGAAAATGAAATTGTCCTCTACAGTATAGCACCGCGTCGCTTCCGTTCCTCGAACGTTTCGCAATGTCGCTCGAACTCGTGCAAACAGTCACGACCGCGACGGAGCGAAATGTCGGCTCTGCACCGCGTCAAGGATCGGGTCGCAGCGCACCTCGGATTTAAATGTCACGGTTAATTCTCGAAAACCCGAGGCGTGGGCACCAGCCGCTTTCGCAATCCGAAATCGTTACTCTCCGGTTTCGATGACACAGGAAAAGTTACGTCAGAACCGATCGAACGTAGGATCGAGCGGTCCAACGATTTACAAGCATTGTCCCAGGTCGCGAGCACCAACAGCAACATTCACAGTATTCATGTTTTCACTGCAAAAAAAAAGATACCAGTCCCATCGACATGCAGTGGGGTCCTTCTTTGAAAATATACGATCTTGCACACGCGCGCGCACTCTGTCCTGAAATCGCGTGCCTTTGCTTGTGCCTAGGCTCTCGACAAAGTGCTCGGATGATAAAGAGTCGTGTCCGCTCCCCATTCGTAAGGACCTTCGTGAGGACCCAAAGTGACCATAGTTCCGGGACCTAATGTCGTGTGAGACCCGGCACTGACCATGCCTGGGCCAGAAGAAACGTAACTCAGCGGCGGTCGGGCCTGGTCACGCAAACGCGCGTGCTTCACTTGTCGCTTATACCTGTAACAGAAAAAAATGCGCCTCGTAACATGGCCGTTCACGCTGCGTGACCTCCTTTCTAAAAGTCCGCCTCGTGAAACGCGCACGGCGAGGTACAAACTACAAAGTGAGCATATAACGCACGCCTGACAATAGGGACGTCAGCTTTTTCCGCAATTGTCGGAGAAATTGTTGATTGAAAATTAATCTACGTTTCTTACGTACGAGAATGTTACGTATGAAAGTGGACGTGTCGCTTCGGTTAAGGCCATGAATTTTCTATCGGAAAAAGTTTTATTGTGCGTAACAGGGGACTGTTAAATTGGACGATTTACTTACTTGGCGTGCATGCAACAGAGCGCACAGCTGGAAACAATTGCGGCCACGCCAACCAGCACGGCAATAGCGAGGACCCACATTTGCGTCATAGAAGCATCGGCGCGAGCAACGACTGGAGCACAATGCTGAACCTTTTCCACGTGATAAGATCCGTAAACTTTCTTCAGCTCCTCGTTCTTCGGGTCCGTAAGAAGCGCCCTCATTTCGTCGAGGTCGTACGATTCCTTGCCGACCATTTGGAAGCAAGAACTGGTCGACGAGAAGTCCAGAGAATTGTCCTCCTTGGAATAGAACTGTGTATCGTAAACGTTGACAGTGATCGGCAATGAAAGTGCCATTTGCACGGCTCTCTCAAATTCTTCCAGGCTTTTTCTCACTTCCACGGGCGGTTTCGAAAACACGAATTTCAACATGTCTCGATCGCGGAGCAAGAAAATCCGGACGGTGACGTTCCTTTGCTTGTTGGCTATTATTGAATTATTCGCCGAGACGATGAATTCCATATAACCGTCGGCGTATCCCGTCATCGATCCGGTGATTCGAAGTTCGCCTGACTGGGAGTTCAATGAGATGTGCGAAGGAATTTCCTGCTGCGACATCGACGGATCGACCAACGAGACGAACGAAATTTTACTCATGCTGTAATTGATCGGCAATGCGTCAGAGTCCAAATCGAAAGCTTCGAGGGTGACCAAACTCGTGTCAATGGGAACATTTAATCTGACCCCCAACGTCACGTTCTCTTTCTTGAACATCGGCTTATTATCGTCCACGTCCAGAATTCTCACGAGCACTTGCCTTTCCGAAGGATCTTGACGATTGTATGGTTTAGGAACTACGTCAGCTTTCTTTGCCGAGTATTTGAAGCACTTCACGGTAAGTAAATGTTTCTCCGAAGTCTCTCTATCGAGTCTCCCGTTCGATTTAATCACAGCTGAATTGTTCTCCAGTCTTTCTACCGTAAAAAGACCAGCTTCGTTTCCGTACACGATGACATAATCGATCATTCCATTTTCGTCAATATCCTCGTCTATCGCGTCGATTATTCCGACTTTAGTTCCAACTGGCATTTCTTCGTAGATACTGAGCTCGATCGGTGGACTGTCTATACTTCTCTTGAAATGCGGTTTGTGATCGTCGATGTCGTTCACAATCACTTGAAGCACCCTTGTCGCTTGCTGAGGAGGGTCTCCCAGATCCTGAGCGACAAGAATCAAAGTGTAACTGTCCTTTACTTCGCGATCGAGAAGCTTCCTTGTCGTTATCAGTCCAGTCTCGCTGTTGATTCTGAACGCACTCGCATCTTTGCCGAAATTACCGTCCTCCAGGAACTTGAACGTGATCTTTCCGTTCGGCAAATTCGGATCGTCGGGATCGGACGCAACAGCCTGAAAAACTGGACTGCCGATAGTTGAATTTTCAGCGACGTGAGCTATTTCTTCTAAGGTTGGCCTAATGAAAAGCGGAACGCCATCGTTGCTGACCACATCGCCGATGTATAGCGTTAAGGAAACGTCTGAGTACAGGACTGGCTCTCCGCCGTCTTGAGCTCTAACACGCATGTCGTAAGGTTCAGTTCTTCCTTTTCCGGTTAACGCGCGAGCCGAGGAAATTTCTCCAGTCGTTTGATTTATCTTGAACAAACCTAAAGACGAACCACCTTATACCTGTATTTCGACGAAAGATTTTGTAATTTTACTTTAACTCACCGTTCGCTTCGCCCTCGTCGATGATTTCAAAATAAATATTCCCACCCTCGCCTTCGTCTGGATCCGTAGCTGTGATATTCACGACGCTAATTCCCGTGGGAGCATTTTCGGGAATGACTGCGGTATATGCTTCCTGCGGAAACGCCGGTGCGTTGTCGTTGACGTCTAAAATGTCCATAGTTACTAAAATTCTTGTACTTCTTTGCTCAGCACCACCTTGAGGCATGTCAGAAGCGACGACGTAAAATCGAAGCACCGACTGTCTTTCTCTGTCAAGAGCTGTATCATTGGCTATCTGTAATCGACAGTAAGGAAATGTACAAGATAAAAGGAATAATAGTTCTGCAGTGGCATCGATTTAGAGATGTAAAGATTTGGTTTACCTGAACGTTTCCTGTTATCGATTCGACTTCGAACATGTTAGCATTCTCTCCTGTCAAAGAATATCTAACTTCACCGTAGCCCCTCTTTACTTCTTGCTCCGTGTTCGAACTATCCACATCGGTCGCTCGAACGTTTAGCACAATCGTACTAGGTTTTGCAGATTCCAGGACTGAGATCTTATAGTCTTTCTGACTGAAAATCGGACTGTTATCGTTCACGTCCTGAACCTCGACGATTACGTTCGCTTCAGACATCTTCCTCGTTATTTCATAGTCCCTCGCCAAAGCTCGAACTTTAAACCGTATGAACTTTTGATTCAGTGCCTCGTAATCTAGTCTTCTGCTAAGCACGACATTCCCACTTTGAACACCGACGTTCACGTAGCCCTCGTCGTCGTCCTCTCTCACAAGTTCAAATCTTTGCACAGGGTATCCCGTCAACGGTTCTTTCGCCGACAGCATTAACAAAGTTGTTCCCAGAGGCTGCTCTTCAGGCACAGTGACGCGAATCGATGGATTATTCGTCGACCATCCGGCATTCGTGAACGTTGGATTATCGTCACTGTATGCTTGCACATAAACCGTCACTTCTGCCGTGGCAATTTGCCTATTCTTATCAACGACCGCATTTAAATCTTGCGCTTGAACAGTCAGGATCACCACAGCCGCGACTTGATAGTCGAGAACACGATTGACCATTATCATACCGGTCGTCGAATTTATTCGGAATGCAGTTTTGTAATCGTACGGTGTCGCGCTTTTCAGAGCGACTCCAGTCTTGTCGACTGCTTTTATAGGTTCGACTAAAGAATATTCTAAGTAAGCATCGGAGTCAGGATCCGTTGCTGTTACTTTCAGAACTGATTCACCTGTGAAGAAAAAAGACAGTTGATTTAAAAAGAATTAAATTTGTCTCAGGAATGTTACTTGAGCACGGACCTATAGCTGCCCTCTCAGACACATAAATAAGATACGTTGATTCATTAAACGCGGGTGGTTTATTGTTCACATCCATAACGTTGACAGTAACCGTTGTAGAAGCAGTCTCTCTAACAGGTGTTCCAGAATCAATGGCATTGACGATGACTTCGTACTTGTCTCCGCCGGTCTCCAGATCCAATCTCGCATCTGGCGAAACCGTTATGATGCCAGAACTGGAATCAGTCGAGGATCGTTAAGAAATCCATCGTCTCGCATTAACAGAAAATTGTATATTCATTCTCTCCTGCGATTGAGCAAATGGGAAATTGAAGCGTGCCGAGACTACCGAGTAATACATTATTTTCTCACAATTACCTCGAATCGATAACGAAATTGTCCTTAGCACCGGAGGCAATGTGGTACTGCAGCAAATTGTCCCTACCGTCAGGATCGTTCGCTAGGACTCTGATAACTTCCGTGCCAGGTGATGCGTTTTCCAAGAGCCTCGTCCTGTAGCTACTCGGTCCTGGAGTGCTGGATTTGTAATTTCCGCGGAAAACAGGCTTTTGATTGCCCGGAACGCCCACGCGAACGAAAAGCATCGCTTCTGCGGAGAGAGGTGGAGTTCCGGCGTCTGTCGCTTTGATCGTCAACTCATAAGTTCCTCGCTCTGTGTCACCGGATCTGACAGGCTTCAGCATTGTTACTTCTCCGGTATCAGAATGAATCTGTGCGTGGAATTAGGTAAAGACATTCGTTTGAATTTTCCGATTTCGGTGAAGCTTTTGCAGGCGTCCGATTAAAGATTGCGTACCTTAAACACATCGTTCGTCATGCTATTGTGTCGACTAATCGAGTATATGACTCTTCCGTTTCCTTGCATCGGCCCATCGACATCGGTAGCTCTGACGAACATTTGCGGATCGAAACTCGTAGCACCTTCTCGAATCGTTCTCGAGTACTCCCGCTGCTCGAAGATCGGTTTATTGTCATTGACATCCTCCAGTTCGATGAGAATGTTAACTGCCGATACTCTTCCACCGCCGTCTTTTGCTTCCATCGTCAGCGAGTAAGATTTTTGCACTTCATAATCCAATTTTTTCGCCACTGATACCCCACCGGCTTGAGGGTCGGTTTTAAATTGGTCCGCACCGAAACCGCGCAGAGTGTACGTTAATTCTCCGAAAGCACCGCTGTCGTAATCCATCGCGAAGACGTCGCCAAACATTCTGCCTGATTCAGCGTTTTCCGGCACCGATAATTTGTAGACAGATTGAGAAAATTCAGGACTGTGATCGTTGGCATCCATCAGCTGGATATGAACTTTTGACGTGGCCACCTGAAATGACTATACTATTCAAGACAATTTTTCGATGCATTTCTATACTTGATAATATACAGAATGCTATGAAACGTACAATTTCACTGGCCACCATTGCAACGACCTCAAATTCCATCTCCCTCTTACTAGGATCGTCAACGTCGTAATCCAGGACACTGGTATCCTGCGCCTTAATCACTACAGGAACGCGACCCTGAGCTTCTTCAGGACTAACCGAAAAAGCTCTGCTGATTCCCGGATATTCTTCAACGTCCTGAAGCGCCAGAAAATACTTGGCATTGTCTCCCACATCCCCGTCACTCACAATCATATTAAGACCTATGAATCAATACATTCAATTTACCGATCGTTTTATCCAACGATCTTTTAGAGATAACTCAATCATCGCTCTATCTTATATGATAAAACGAAGACTTAGAAAATTCCTCTCACCCGGCAGAGGCGTATCCTTTCCAATGTCCTCAGAAATTCTAATACTGAATCGTTCCTCGTTGAAAACGGGCACGAGGTCATCCACGTCCGTGACGACGATCGTCACAATGGATGTCGCCGTATCAGCTGGAATCTCATTGTTGATCAGCTCGGTGGCCTTCACGTGGAATGTGTAAATTCCGCCGTTCTGCAGGATACGCGAGTCCTCGCGATCGAGGGAGACATTCGTCGTGACAAGTTTCCCGACCGTGACATCGCCCTCTCGGCCCACGTCGAGATTGAAGTGTCCCGCATGATCGCCCTCCAGGGTCAGAAGTAAAGGTCTTGGTTGACCCGTGTCACCGTCCCGCGCTCTGACTGTCAGGACTGTGTGACTAGCTGCGGTATTTTCTGGTAAAGCTGCGCTGTACGGCGCATTTAGAAATACCGGTGGTTGGTCCTGTGCAACGATTTTTCACAATCGTCAAAAGTAGCGATGGATGGCATATTTTGATTAAATGCATCGTGTGTACGAATGTACAGAAAAGTGGAATGCATTAAGGATATGTACTTAGGAAAAGAACAAGCGATGAATCATCCATGATGCTACTGTACGTGGCTAATGTACGTGAGTAGTCTATGCGGTTATTTTGTTCGTGTTGCCATAAATACTGCGCATCCGGTTGCATGCGGTCAAGACCCACTTACCTGAACGTCGAGAACGTCAACGGCAACGGTGGCTCTGGCTTGTAGCCTCTTCAACGGATCGCTGGCTCCGTCGACGGCCAACAGATTGATCAAGTAGGAATTTCTCCTCTCGTAATCTAACGGTTTCATCAGGCTGATCTGTACGTCGTACTTCCCTTCGGCCAACTGCCAATGAAAGATGTTCCCAAATAGAAAATTTCGATTGTTACGCGTGAGAGTCGATGGCTTCTTTGAGGGTGCGTTTCTCTAATTTATCATTGCGACAATAAATTCACCTTCTCCGTCGAAACGTCGAAAACTTTGCAGACGTCATCGTCCTTCGACGCGGGAACGCATCGGACGTGGACATCGGCATTCACACCACCGTCCCGATCGGTCATCATGATCGTGCCTTCAGGAAGTAACAAACTACCCACGTGCGCACTCTCAAGCACCCTAGCCGCGTACGGTCGGCCATGATACACAGGCGGATTGTCGTTCTCGTCCAGAACCGCTATTTCACGACGCAGAGACACCGTGTTTGGTTCGGAACCGGCGACGCCTTCGTCTGAATGAAGAAATCACATTCTTAGTGCACTTAATTTTCTAACGACTTAAGAAAACGCGCTAATGGATTACGGAGAAGAAAGTGTGCTCATTCCAGGCACAATCTCGTGTCAATGCAGGAAAACGGCGTGCTTTGGCGCGGCCGTCATCTTCTTTTCTCGAGTCAAATGACACGTTATTATTAGCACGCGATACCGTAACACAATGCGCACGTAGATCGTGACGAGTGTATACGCTCACCCGTTATACTGATGATAACTTCGATCAGGTCTTGCGTTTCTCTGTCGAGAGCCTTTCTAAGAATCACGACGCCGGTCTCTCTGTTAACGGTGAAGTACTCGCCGCTGATGGAATAGTGGAGTCTCGACTCTTCTGGATCTTCTCCTTGAAGGGTGTAGACCGGTGCACCAGGCGGCGTACCTTCTGAGACGGCCAATCTCGCCATGTCTCCACCCTGAACGAAGTGTGGCGCCCTGTTGATCACTTGGCCCCATGACGATGAGAATACGGAGACCAGCAGAAAGAGAGTCGTCCACATCGTCAGCTCTTTCTTGTGCGCATACTGGTGGAAAAGTTATAATTTCGATAACCAATTTCTTCTATAAAGACCTCATTAAAAAACATGCATTTCCAGTCGTCAGCACACTTAATATGTCTACTTTAACATAAACCAAACACAGTCATAGGGAGCGTGACCACTAAATCGATTAACCGTACTGTCGGACGCTTATCGAACCGTGCCAATCGACAAACTCACCTAAAAATCCGGAATTAACCACGGTCGGAAACGAGTACAGAATTATGCTCATGAGCAGCATTCCTCGAATTGCAATACTCATCGTAATCCATCGGGGAGGGATAAGAAAAGGAATTTGCCGTTTCGCAAGCTGATCGAGCCGGCGGAAAAAGTCAACCCTAATGGGGACCGCATTCTTCCGACGCACGGGGCACAAGCAAGTCCCACAAGTCCGTAGTGCATCCCTTCTATCTTTCTCCGTCGCACGTCTCTACTTAACCCATCCGGCACTGCCCTGTTTCTCGTCATCGAAAAAATGACGCTTGAGGCGAACCGCGACCAGTCGTCGACTCTACGTTTGGCGCCTGAATGAGTTCTGCCGCGTACGTGCGGTCAGGGAAAAGCCGTTAGAAATCAGATTCCATTTCAGGAGGCTGCTCGAGTCCGGTAACGCGGCTTCAGAAATCGAAGACAAAGTATATAGGAGCACGCCGTGTTCCAGTCGATCGAGGATCAGTTTTTCTCTCATTACGTAGCTCATGTTTGGCTCTTGGAAACATGTTATACGATCAGGTTTCCCATAGTCCCGTAGTCGTTAAACATTTGATGGGTTCGCTGGCTGAGGTTGAAGTTATGAGAAAAAAGTGCGGATAAATCTCGCATTACATCGTAGGAGTCTTCCATTAGTCTCGTGCCAGGTCAGTGGATGAACTGGTACATGTGAAAACGGACGGCTCCGCTGAGAAGAACAATGACAGCGAAGTAGGCAGCGTTCCTACAATTTCTCGACGCCTTCGAGCATGCAACAAGTCGACTTCCGCCTTCTGACAGCTGTTATCAAGAGACTCTCGTCCCTAGAAGACAGGATTATTAGTCAAGCGCCATAGCTGTCGGACTAATGGTGTCTGACGCGGTAATCACCGACTCGTCTTCGATTAAATGCTTACAAAGATAGCGTCGCCTAGGTGTACAAGGCATAATTATCGTGACGCAATATCGTTATAATTTCTTCACTGCTGAACGACTCGCCGAGCTGTCAGGCCGGTTCGCTGTTAGCGTAACGCGCCAGACAGTACGTGACCGAACTTACGGCACGAATAATAACAGGAATCCCATTATCTCACGGTAAACGCGGTTTCTCCTTCTCGTCATGCAATGCGGAAAAGTGCGAAGAGCTGAAGCCGTGACGGCGATGACCGTGTACATCGTCCGTAGCCGGTGATTACAGCGTGCGAAGAAGAACTTTGAGCGCGACTGGCCATCGCTCACGCACGAGCACCAGATACTGCTCCCGAGAACGGAGCAACGAATTCCGCTCATACTGCACAATCGACGGAGCTAAAGTCCACGCCGATACCGCTATGACGAAAGTTGACGTGCCCGCGAACTCCGCACGATTCGCCTTAAGAATTGCAGGACTGGTTCTCCGATATTCGCGCGCTCACCTCAACAGCGGTCCATTACGCGCTCGACACTGTTTCCAGGCAGAGTGGAAATGGCGTGCGCGAGGCTCGTAATCAGGCTGGCATTACGGTTTCGTTAAATTCGCCCGTACTAACGAGCTACTGTTCGCGACGCTCGAGTGCCCATGTTGAAAGCGGCACAGGGGATCGGAAATGGATTTTTCAGGAAAGTCGAACGGAGCCGCGGATTTCGTCTCCTCTGACGCGGCCCGCGGCTCCGAGTAAACGAGAACACGCGGCTAACTGTTTCGCACTGGTAGTACTAGCCCCGACGTCCTAGACTCGTTAATCGCCGCGGATATCTGCGCGTCGGAGAGAGACGGCGAGCGTCGGGCGAGCGTCGGGCGAGGAAGGGAGAGCGAGGCAGAGGGAACGACGAACCGACAGAGATGGAAGGAGGGATGAAGTGAGATAGGGAAAAAAACCGTTACGGCGCCCCTCCTTTTTCTCCCGTCCCCCCTACGTTACGTTACGCGCCAGGAATCTTGACACTGCGTGACCAGGTGATGCCAGGATGAATGGCTAAGAAAAGGAGTATCCTGGCATACGCCGCTCCTGTCGGTCTTCACTTTCATCCGTCAACCGCGCCCGCTTTTCCGCTAACCAACGCCGTATCAAAATCTCAACGCTCGCCCGTTCAGATGTTGCCTTTTCTCACGAAGGCCACTCCAGACGCTTGACAGCCGTAATGACTTGGCCGATCTTGGTGCGAGGCCGTTCCTTTTTTTTTTGTTTTTTTTTTTCGTTTTCGTAGCACAAAGTAGAAAGTGCGCGACAGCACAGCGTGGCGAGGAGCTTTATGAAGAACGTACGAAAACCTTGCAGAACCGGATGCGCGACACCTTTCCCCGTTCCGCGAACTTGACATTAGTCTCTTGAAAGCGCAGGACTTTGTAGTGTCCACGCCGTTCTCAGTCGTCAGACTGGTTTCCTCCGAAGAGGCGAAAAACGAGAGCGCGAGATCGGACGAGGACGAGTGTCAGAGGACGACGTTAATTATTATCCGCCCAATTCCGGCACCGGCTCGACGTCGTCATTATTCTCCGCAACGACATCGCACTCATTCGGCCAACGACTCTAACGTAGAGTATTCAATTCTTCCCAGCGACGAAGCAGCGGAGACAAAGCTGGCAGTAACAATGGACTTTCCTCGCATCTTACCTCATCGAGCTAATCCAAGATCCTACTTTCTCACGGCGCAGAAATCACGTCATACTCACAATTCACCACGTACTCCGTTACTACAGTATGTTTCTGCTGAGAATTAGAGAAAAGAGCGTAATCCTTCGAGCACCAAAAACATACCCCACGAACTATTTTTGAACGGTACCGATAATCGATTGGACGCTATTGAACAATGGCGATCTCGACCGAACAACGAGGATCCGACAGCAACCATAACCCGGCTGTTAATATCTCGCACTGGACAATCGTCAAACGGAGCGAATGCAAATACATCCCGGAACGGAGCACGAAACTCTATCCACTCGCACCACTCACACTTCTTCATCGCCGTATCGGGATGACGCACCGGTCAAAACTTCCCTCGTTGTCTTACCTCGTCAAATCGATCCGAGATCCCAGTATTTCGCACAGTGGAAATCACCTCATAGTCACGATACACCACGTGCTCCGATTTCTGTCCTTTTTTTGCGGGCGGAAACGTTCCTTCGCGTTCTCTCAGTCTCTCTCTCTCGCCGTAAAGTTAACTAGAAATTTGGATTCCACGTTCGATGTTCACCGTGCACACTGCGACCCATCCGCATGACGCATCCACGTTCTTCTCACTCGGCCTCAGAATCTTTCTTTGTGAGTCTCTCCCAGTAGGATCCCCGGTTTCACGAGTCGTCGTACCGAAAAGGAACCGGTGTCTGCCAGCCAATGGACAGGTCTACACTGCATCCTAAGGAGGTATGCGGCCTCCGCTATGGGAGTGGAAGGAATGGAGAGAGAACCAGCACGCCGGAATAAGGAGAGTCTATAGTCCGTGCCCGTTAGCTGTGCCCCTAGTCGCGAAAGGGGGACGATCTTTTCTCGTCCTCTCCTTTATTTCGCCTTTCTTCCGACCGTGTGCGTGCTAAGTCGAGTGCGGGGTGGGTGGTTGCACGTCCACCGGACCGGTTTTGCGCGACAAAATTTCACGAACGTACGCCGCTTAAAATCAGGACGGAATTGCTCTGCCGTACTTCCGTGAAATTACGCTTCGGGTATAGGTTTTATCGAGGTATTTTGTTACGCGTGAAAGTTGCGGAGATAGACGCTTCCTCGATCGACTGTCTCGCCGGATAGGGTGTGCGACATACTTATGCTCGCCGGGCACGTGACTCGAATGTTTAGACATAGGACATGCTCGCAATTTATGCATATTCTATGAGACAGGTTCCGCCGGCTATGGTAGCACACGAGTACACGAGTTAATCGCCACTTATCCACGTGGAAGCAAGCACCTTCTTAACATCCTCGTCATTATAATTACGCTTCAGGAAGCAACTCTGTTGCTGTCGTCGTACACGAAAAACTGGGTGTAGGATCATGCAATTTTCACATCCGTCAACGACAATCTTAATAAACACGTAAGTCTGGAGTTCGCGTAGGCAAAGAATAAGGATTATAGAATCACCGGTTAAATCAATTCTCCCAAGCATTTCGCAATGATAGTAACAATCGCTGCGTTGAAGTAACTCGAACGTACGCTGGGGTACAGTCGCATAGACATACGCCGCTGTATCCTTTCACATGTTCCTCTCTCAGGACGGTTCAAAAGGTCTCGTCGATGGGCAGAGGCGTAAGAAGCAAGGTAAGCACGTAACGAGTGTAGACTGTAAAAGAGCAACGCTAAAATGCCGAAGGCTCTCCCTTCCACGTATCCTTGTCTTTCTATCCGTTCTCTCGACAGCCGGCTCCTTCTCGCTCTTTGCTCGTTTCTTTCTCCTCTTCTTCGGGAGGGGATAAAAAGAACGCGGAAAAGGGGGATCCATGAATCGTGGGGCAGCTAGGCCGGCCAACAAGAGGGAGACGGTAGAACCGAATGGTCCAGGTAACACCGACCTGGTGGGGGTGTGAGAGAAAGGGAAACAAGAGTGGAGGAGGCCTCCGAAGAAAAGGACGTCGCTAGAGGCTTCGAAGAGAGAAGGGGTCAGGTACAGTTAGTAAAGGCCGAGCTCCACCTTCCAACGATAGAGTATTGAAGGATTCTTAACGATTCTTTGCCCCCGAACGAGACTATGTTTTTCCGCCGATCGTGACACTTCTTCACGTTTACTGAACCTCGTCCGAGGACATTCGCTTGCGAGAGAACACCGCCCTCTCAACCGCAATTCCTATCAAATATTAATTTTTATCTACCCTCAGAATTGTGCTGGTGATTATGAAAGTAGTGACACATTGAAAGACGGGGAGGTGTTTGGGTCCATTCTGAGGTTTAACATGTTTTTAACGTTTTTCTGACTTATTTTTGGCCACGTCTCCTAAGCTATTGCAAATTATGCACTTCTGTTGTATAGTATGAAATGGACCGTAATATCGTCGGACGTTACATGCGAGATCATCTGATAGTCTGAGAAGCGATCCGAGTGTAAATTACATTATTCAATTTAGAAGCAAACAATGAGATCGACCGATCGACGATACCTAGGAAGATAAATGCGCATCCCGTCGTTAGGTGTGCGTCTACAACTGGAGCGTGTAGCCTCGCCGATTCTGAACAAATTCTCCTCGCACACTCGCTTGTAGATCGCATTATGCTCGTCGTTAAGAATCACGTGCCGCATCGATTACCTCACCCCGAGTAATAATGCAATACGGTTACAAACAATGCTGCGAGCACAGCGCGAGAACGCATCGAGAGTTGCGTGTATTTATGCACTTTCTTGTAGGCAATTCGAATTCGTGTAAGCCTGAACTCGTGCGGGCAAATATGAATAAGTGTTGTGCGTCTTGAAAGTTGCGATTGCGTGTGCAGGATGATTCACTTGACATGTTCGCTAGAAACCTGCAAGCAAAACTGCAAAATTCGTAATAGTTTAAGATATGGTCAAAGTAAGTGACAAATTACGACATTTTTGCACGTCCTGCAATCTGTACCTGACAAACATAAAATTATTTTAAATTAAATGCTGTACACGTCACCGGTGAATCACCCGGTATGTCAAGGCATCTGTGTATAAGTTTGTACAAATACATCTGCACATACACCTTTCCGAGGCTCATGCACGAAAACTTTTGAATCGTACACTTTTGTAAGATTGTACCGGCGCGGATAAGTGGGAGTATATATAGGTATACACACGTGCAGTTGCACATGCTGAAAGTCAGACTAGCGTGGGATAGAGCGTCTGCTCACTGAAAGATCAGTATTACACGCTTTTCTCTCTTTCTGCGACTCTCAGACATTTTATACGTCGTCCGCGTCCTGTTACCACTATGGGAAAACTCCCGTGAGGCACACGAGGCACGGCCGGGAGGGTGTGTTGCCAGTTAGTTAACCCACTTCTCACGACGTACGCCTCTCTTGCAATCCACGTGCACATGAAAATGATCACTTACGTGATGCCTCGCAGCATCGCATAATAATGTCCCTTCGCGGCGGATGAAGGGAATTTATCGACGCATTAAAACCGTACGTAACATTAATTCGCAGCTGACCGGGCGATAAATGACGTATCGGTCTTAATTTGCGACCCGCGATCGCATGCTTCGCTCTGTTTGCGACGATATGCGACCGCATGAGTTAAGACGACCTCGCTGAAATGTCATACACGGAAATGTCACGTTGACAGTCGAGCGCTGATCAAGCGACAATGCAATTGCGTCACGATAGTTGCACGAATGAACGGCCCAACTGGCGAAATTCAATACCTGCGCGTGGTTGCACACGGTGTATGGTGCGGCCTCGCCGATAAATTATCCAATTAGAGCGAATCGTTCCTATCCGAAATCTACGAGCTCCGAACCCTTTTTTCCGAGCCCTTATTCTTGCACAGTCTCCGTACCCTGTTTGATGACCTACCTAGCACGCCCCTTTTTTGTACTATTTGATTTTCGATCCGCCACGCTCGCGGAACCAAATCTTTCGTGTAATTTCCAATATTTCCGTGGCATCGATCGAACATGTGTCAGCGTGCGGCGTCGATTTCACGGCGAGCCTTTTATCGGTGCCGTTTTTTCAAAGTGCGAAAAGGGTTGCCGACCATCGCCCGTCATCCACGCCCCTTTTTTTACGAAGGGGTAAACTCGCAAACGACAGAAACGAAAGGCGTCAGCGATGAAGCAGAGTGCATAAATATTTCCTACGTTATTAAAATGGATTGATCACTGAGAATAGAAGGTAAATTTGCGTGAGGAGGTCGTATGCCACTGATTATGCCGTCAAGAAAGCGTGAAAGCTGGTAGCACCTGCGCGACCGCGCTTAAAGAAGCAATTACGCCGGTTACACAAGAGATCCATTTCTCCAAGGAAGTAAATCCGATGAATTTCGCCGGCGTTCAGGAAGCAAGCGGCGCGCAAGTGTGTCAGTTCGTTATTGAAAATTATTTCTCATTCGAGGAACGTTAATTAATCTACCGCAACTACAAGTTAGTTTACCGCACCCGTTCGCCGGGAGACTATAGGACGTTTAATTTCGAATAACACGCTCTTGACATTAAAATTCCGCCCTCAGCCTCGTAGTCGGAAATACGAAATCCGAAAGAACGCCACTTTCACAATGAGTAATTTTCCGGGGCCGTCGAACGAGAAGGTCGTAAAACACGCGTGGCTTCTACGATCGAAAGTAACGATAGTTAAACGCTTCTGCAAACGGTCGCGAAATTGTCGGAACGAGTTTTTCGATCGCTCCACGGCAAAGACCCGACGTGAAAGGATCGGCCTCACATGCCTACTACGTCGACAGAACACACGGAGCCGGGAACGTTCGATATACCATTTTGCGATTCGTCACAGAATGTGCACTTTAAAGTGCGAAGCCGACGCGGTGGTATTCAAAAGCACCCCGGTTACCCCCGACTTTTCATTACATTCACCGTAAGCGGGGTACTTAATCGTGCAATGTGTATGTTAAAATATGACTAAGTACAAGAATTACTTTCTGCGATGGCATCGACTTACAGCCGTCCCTGCTAATCGGCACATTATTTTGCCCGTGTTCCGTTGATCGATCAACGAAGTGCCGTTAAATCGCTCGATCATGCAAATCGATCGGAGTGTACTGCAGCGTCGAAACCGTGTCATGTAGATGAACGGGAACCGTCGGATCTCGTCGAGGATCTTTCGCGGATGCGAATCTGTGTCAGACACGCGACGCGACGTCGGGCCACGATAAGACGACGAGACGCAGGAAACGGCGGTCGTCGTGTCCGGAAAATTGCTACTCGACAAACGTAACGATTATGCAAATCTCGCGGTCGAACCGTTCCGTAATCAGCGCTCATTTGCCGTCGCCACCGCCATCTTCCATCGTTCGTTTACGGTAAGGGAAGAAAGACAGCTGGAAGATGCACTCGGCTCGCGATGCGAGTAATTACGTCTGGTGGAACCTGTTATCAGGATTCAACACGCGGTGTCGTCAAAATACGGCGAGCTGCAAAGACGTCTAATAAAGTACACTCTGCGTTCTCTGCCCCGTGTTTTCTGTCTGGTAGCTGGCAGTCGGCTGGCCAGGGAGGATTATTAATCGCGGACTCGTTCGCTGTTGGGTACTCATGGTCTTGTGTGTCCATTTTCAGAAACTCATTTATTCGTTGAAACAGCTATCTCCATTGGTTTCACGCCGAATGTAGAAAAAATATCGGGCCGTGAGACAGTCGACGCTGATTTGCCGGTCGCCCCGTGACTCCAGAAAATCTGTTGTTTGTTCTCATTGAACAAATTATTGACAGTACACTCAGAATGCTGTGAATGTGCCACGATAACAAATCGTTGAGCAAACACGCGACACGTGGTCTCGATATTTTTCGTTCCCGTATAAACCGGCCAATCTTATATTATATATTCGTTCGCAGAAACAAGTGTCACGAGGCGAGTCGGTTTACACGATCGAAATGAGCGAGTAGATTAAAATGCCTGTCATGACTTCGTTCTCACCGATGCAACGCGTCGGAAATCATTAATATCCCGATTGATGGATTTTCGTACAGATCTTCTATTAAATCGTGCCACATCTTCGAGTCCTGTTACTTTTGACAACCCGATATCTCTGACCTACGTTTCACAAGAGAAAGGAAAATTTTGACGCTTTCAGCAGGTCATATTAATCAACTACACGGCCTGATCATTTAACTTTACGTTTCTCGACGTAAACGATTCCTCAAATATACCAGTCGCCCACTCGATCGTGTCGATTAAGGAACGCAATAAAACGCAACGAGCGTTATTCCACGTACGTCGCTCTATTTCGCTGAAGCCACATTTAGTGAAGAATCTTGCCCACCGCAGTCCCTGTGAATCTACCTGTCGGTTTCTATAGTGACGTTACAGATATTATCGGCTGATTAGCGGATGCGACATATGGCCTATCGTCGGTCTTATTAGATTATCTTCCATTTATTTTCAACCGCGTCGTACGTCACTATCGAGTGACAGTGAGCGGTCAGAGATATTGTGGAGACCATCGTCCTTTTTTGCGGCAGGCAAAACGCAGATAGAGACGTCATCGTCTTCATCCGGGTGAGTAAATACGGCTTCGACTTGTTACGAAATTCTCGCCATCGCGCCTGGTGCTGGGCAACCCAGCGTACGCACGAAGAGTCCGGCGTCAAATCTTGGAGAGTTTACGGGCCACTGCGTTGCTCGCCGCAATGTAGTTTCGCATTAATAATTAATAAGACACTAGATAGGTATAGCGCAATAAATTTAGTCTCATCCATTGGGCTAGAAGACGATTCGACGATTGTACAACTCCATTCACGCCGAAAGCGTATTATGCCGGTCATTCCCGTTTTCTTTAAGTAGGTTTAAATCGTCCGATCGGTCATACATGAAATCTCAAAGCGGTGTAATCGCCCTAAAAACCTCTAATCTTTTAACAAGGCGGCTACATCGCCGTGGCACGCGTCTAATACATACACGGGAAGTGGGGATAACGTTAGGTACCCCTCTGTAGTGATTATGGGGTGAACTCCTGGTATGGTGCCCCATAGACGGTGGTTGGGCCACGTGGAGGGGGCAAAATACCCCCGGGACGGTATATATGCTCTAAGAGCCCCTTGGCACATGCACAGTACCAAATTGTACCCCGCCTAGTCCTGTCGCGTTGCATTCTTATTTTTCATTTGCTCCGCGCATTCCCTGTGATACGCTATGCTATCGCGTCAACAATTTTCCACCTCGAACTGTTCTCTGTGAACAATCACTGTGTGTCTTGTGAAGTGCAATTGTGAACCACTTACGATCCCACTTGGATAATCAACATTTCTCGACGTTCGATCAGGTATGCAAGGAATTAGTTAAAATGATCTCGTTAATACTATGGAATATCTGTTAACTGTCGAAAGTAAGTTTGGGAAATGAAAATGACGTTGATGATGAAACTAATATTGAGACACAAGCGTGAACGTTGGATTAATGCGTGTTGCAGAAACACATGACAATGTCGTCGGATTATTCGTTCTGCAGCGAGGGTGGCTTCGATGAACTCTCGAGTTCATCCGATTCCGGGTTCGACGTAAGCTTCGAGTCCCCGAAGCACGATTTGCCCGCCGACAATCTCTTCCCTCCGGCCAAGGACGAGAAGCGCAAGAAGACCCGGTCGACACGTTGCAAAAGTCCAACGCAGGTAAGCCTGAAAGAAAAAACTAGAAAGTCATTAATTAACATGAAGAACATATGCGCCGCGCTTCCGACGATGTCGACCGCTCGGTCGTTCTGGAATCCGTCGTGACTCAATTGTCTGCTTCGTCCACAGGTTCTCAGACTGAAGCGCAACCGTCGCATTAAGGCGAACGACCGCGAGCGACACAGGATGCACACGCTAAACGACGCCTTGGAACGTTTGCGCATGGCCTTGCCGACGTTCCCCGAGGACACGAAGCTGACGAAAATCGAGACTCTACGATTCGCGCACAACTACATCTGGGCCCTCTCTCAGACCCTCGGCAACGCCGAGCCGGGCGAGATCACGGTGAACGTCGGCAACGTCACGGTCAGCATCAGCGAGACTGGCAACATGATCACCTCGTCGACCGGAAGTTGCGCCGTCGCGGCGCAGAAGCGACTAGGACCGACGCACGCGACGTTTCCCTACCCTCAGGAGCGATACGGCGTTCCGGAATGGCAGGAATACGACTGTTATAGCGATCAAAGCGTCAGTCCGCCGGTTCAGTATCAACCCTGCTATGATCAAAGGATGTATACTCATCCACAGCATCAACTGCCGCCGCAACCTCATCACGTGCCGCATCACAATGGCATGTACCAGTGTCTTTAAAATTGGCCGACTCTCAGGAGGAAGCCGAGTTTCATAATTGAGCCTTAATGCAGTGAGGACCGAGCGCGAATCGCAAGAACGAAGGTGTAGGAATTAAAGTACAAACCAGATCACCGCGTCTCAGTGTGTCAGGGCTGAATCTTCTTCGCCGTCGGCTTTTTCTTGCTGCGACAGTGATCCTCTCACGTCTTACCCGCAGCCACGGCTTTCTCGCAAGTGCCAGATTTGTGCGTTGGCTGGAGTATTTTTCGAGCGGGCGAATTTTTTACACGCATCCGACGGACGATGCGCGTGCTTCGAACAGTTTGGCGTGTTTCACGAAATTTATTGCGGATGAAATCACGCCCGGGCTAGTATTGTACAAAAGGCCAGTACAGGCGTCAATAATGATCGTTATCTACTTTGTAAGAGAGTACTATATAAAATAACGCGAGGTACAATTATTAGGATTACGTCGACTGAAAGCTTGATTTTCGTCGCCCGATTATCTACATTCGATTGCGTTCCTTCTCGTTCTAGTCATTATCCTCGATACTCTAAGTTGATCTCATTTTTTTTTTAGTTTCTTAGTCGATGCGCTTGGAAGATGTTTCTTAAGTTAGTATGTAATAACTAATTAGCGAGCTACGCCTTCGACCCAGTGCTCTTATCGTAATTACGGAATTGCCGAATCAGGGAATATATTTGTACAGAGTATACTTTTATCAATAAATGATATTTTACCTAAGTTCTGCGTACAGTTACCTCACCTCATGCCTCCTGACAGTTCGTCGACCCAGTTTCTGCAAATTGACGGTACAAACGGAAATGACGTCTTAACGGTCACGTTCCATCATATCGGCTGCAGATCCACTTTGCAGGAATGAAACTAATTCAAGAATGAATGTGCACGTGCCGAGTCACGTGTCCTTTGTAGTCGTTATTATGGGGCAGATGTATCACAGATCGCGGCCAGAACCAGGGCTACTCGTGTAATCCTGCGGATTACGCTGAAAACATGACTTCGAAAAGACATTTAAAATGTTCCTTTTTTTACTTTGAACATATTCACGTAACAGAAGAATGCACGAGTATAAGGCGATGACGGTAGATGAAGAAAATAATTATCATAGAAGGTACAAGTGAGTGTTTCCATAACAATGCTGGCAGCTGAGTGTTAGAAAAATAAATACGAGTGCTGCACGGTGTTCCATCTGTAGGCACACACGTATATTTTTACTCAGGATGATAATGTCAGGAAATTAACTTGGTTACAATCCAGTTTATTCGGCACAGTCTTACAGGTTAGCGGCGATAGCTCAGCTCGTCAGCTTAGCTTCGACGCGTCTGAACACGCTTGCTCGCATAGCAACGCCTCGCGGATCGGCGCGGACTTCGGACCTACCGCCCTTACCTCCCTATGCTTCGCTCGCTCGCAACTATGGGCGCGTAGGACGCGGGTAAATAAAAAAATTGCCTACAGTTCGGCCATGCTGACTCAATGGCCGTCCTCGGTCATCGCCCGGCGCAACGCCAAATAAAATAATGTATGCAATTCAACAAAACAATACATAATCATAAAAATAAAACAAACATTAACGAATAGGGCTACACAATCGTCTCGTACTACTCTGCATGACCCCAACGCTTCATCCGATCCGGTCCTACTATAGTAGTAAAAGGGGTTTGCGTCTTCTGGTGCCCGTCGATGTCACTCACGACGTATCTATCAAACTCCAACACCTCTTTGACCACGTAAGGGCCCTTGTATTTCGGGATCAACTTTTTATTAACCCCCGGTGTGACGTCAACGTTACGAATTACAACATAATCTCCTACGAGATATTTCGTCGGCTCCTTATGGGCAACATTATACCGTTGTTCATTCGCAAATTGACTCTTACTCGCTTGTTCCGCCGCGTTTTTTCTTAACGTCTCAAGATCCCTATCACCGGCGGCCTCGAAATTCAAGTGTGACCTAACTGAATCGCTGACTTGACCGGCTTGCCCAATTCCAAACAATAACCTACTCGGCGTTTCCTTAGTGGACCGACAAATAGAATTGTTTATTGCATACTCGACAGTATCAAGAACGCAGTCCCATTTCTTCGGGGTTTCGCATATCTTAGCTAACATAGGCGTAATCAGTCTATTATACCGCTCCACCTGACCATTCGCTCGGGGTGTACCTACTGCGACTAGAACATGATTCACTCCGATTTCTGTCATAAAATCTTGAAATAAATGCGACGTAAATGTAGTTCCCCGATCTGATATGATACGCGTTGGCTTGCTATAGGATCTAAAATAGTCAGTCAAATGCCCGATGGACTCCTTCGAGGTGGTAGATTTACATGGGTAAAGACGGATGAATTTGGTAAAAGCGTCAATCACCGAAAGGATGTACTTATATCCCTTCCCAGTTTTTTCAAAGGGACCACAATGGTCAATATGCACTGTCTGGAATGGCAAATGGCCTTTTGGAATACTATGTAGAAAGCCCTCTTGTTTACCGTCTTTAGGAGAAAATTCAACGCATTTTAAACAATTGTCAATGTAATCTCTTACTCGACTTCGGATATGCGGAAACCAATAAACTCTTGCAATATTCTCCACCACTTTCTCGAGTCCTATATGACCTAAGTCGTCATGCGATGTCCGTATTACATTCGGGACCATCGATTCTGGTACATAAAATAATAACTTATTGTTTTTAATTTTTCGGTATACAAGACCGTCGCGCAATTCGAAGAATTTGTCTTCCGCAAGTTCTAATTTATCTCTTATTTCGCAGATCACTGGATCCTTAGTTTGTTTCACGGACAATGTTTGGTCAAAAGTATTTGCTTCCAATATTAAAATGCTATGGCAACGACTCAATGCATCTACATGTCCCATTCTTTTCCCAGGACGGTGCTCAATACAATAATCGTAGTTCTGCAAGAACAATGCCCAACGCGAAATGCGAGGATTTACAGTTTGTTTGCTTAATGTTAACCTAAAACTATCGCAATCTGTAAAAATCTTAAACCTTAATCCGAACAAATAAACGTGAAAGCGCTTTATTGCGTATACTACCGCAAGGCACTCCAATTCAAAACTGTGATACCTTGCTTCCGTTGGTGTCGTTCTTTGACTGAAATATGACACGGGTCGAAATTTATTATCTGCCTGTCGTTGCATGAGTATTGCACCAAAACCACTAGCGCTTGCATCGCAATGTAATTCGGTCTCGAGAGTCGGAGAGTATATGGACAGAACAGTTCGAGATGCTAAGTGATTTTTCAATGTTTCGACCGCTTCATTTTCCACGGGGCCAAATTTGAATGTAGCATTCTTTCGGATTAAATCATACAAAGGTTTTGCAAGAGTCGAAAAACTCGGTATGAACCGTCTAAAATAACTTGCCAAGGAAACGAATCTATGTACCTCTTTCGCGTTTCGTGGGATGGGATAACTTATGACAGATTCTACGTTTTCTACACTAGGACGAATCCCGTCTTGATTCACCAAATATCCCAAATATTTTATTTCGGACTGCAAGAAAACACACTTATCGAGACGAAAATTTAGTTGATACCGTCGCGCAATTTGGAATATTTCCCGCAGAATCTCAAAATGCTCCTCCACCCCCGACGTCGCGACCAATATATCATCTAAATAAATCAAAATCTTATTTTTACTGAGCAACTCGCCAAAGATCTGAGTAATGTACCTCTGAAATACACGCGGGGCATTTGTCAAGCCGAAGGGCATTTTCAAATACTCGTATTGCCCCAAAGGTGTTACAAACGACGTATATTTTATTGACGACTCGTCCATCTTAACGTGATGAAATCCATTTCTCAGGTCTAGGCCGCTATATATTTTTTTTCCTTTTAACTGATCCAACTGATCGTCTATTAAAGGAGTTGGGAAATTGTCTTTTATCGTTATCTTGTTGATTTCCCGGAAATCTACGCACAATCGCATGTCGCCAGTTTTTTTTCTAACCAACACTATTGGGCTAGCGTAAGGCGAATTACTTGGTCTTATTATACCTTCGCGAATCAGATCATCGAGTATAACACGCAACTTTTGCTTTTCGGCAAAAGCCAATCGCCGTGGATGGAAACTAATAGGTTGCTCATGTTTTAAAGAAATGGTCATACAAAACTGAGATTCAACGCGACTAGCAGTGCACTCACCGGGATCATATTCCTTCGCGTACATCTCCTTTAATCGATTCGCGGTTCGGCAATCAACAGACGGATCAATAACTAAAAATCTCGACACGCTTTCCGGTTGATCCACATAATCAATGTGCATAATTTCGCTCATAACGGGACTTACGGGCACATCAATTCCGCGATTCTCGGACTCACCTTTTTCAATTTCTAATTTATTTCCCAGCGTCACTTTAATATGCGGGGACGACGTGAAATCTCTACCCAGTAAAGCTATATGCGTCATTGTAGCGTCCGGTACCACGTAAAAAGAGATGTCTATGGCAATATTATTGACAATAACGTTTTTCGGAAAAGTACCCAGAATCTCTAATTTAGACCCGTTAATACCCCGGAAGTCATGCTCAGAATCAACGTACGGCAATCGCAATCCCGGCGGAACAAAACTACTCTTCATGAGGCTTATAGGTGAGCCGGAATCGACGATCGCAGTAATTTTATACTCACACATACCGCCATCCTTATCGACTACGGAAAAGTGTATGGGTGCCGTGTACGGCGCGCTTAACACAGACCCATGTATAACATGTGTTGTCGCGTCATTGTTCCGCTTCTCCCGCGGACAGTCTTTGATCTGGTGCGACGCACTACCACACCTGAAGCATGAGCCCGTTCCTTCTCGTTTCGGTTTCCTACATTCGGTCGATAGATGTCCCATAGCTTGGCAATTATAGCACCGTGGTGTTGAACGCCGCTGGTCGGTGCCTTCCTCTCGCTGTTGTCTACTCGGTGGCTTCGCTTCTTTTTTCACATCCGCCGGATGATCCACACGACTTTTCGGCTCATCGAGCGAGATTCTTGCAAACGCTTCCAGCAAGTCACCTTTCGTCTTGAACCTCTGCATACGCGCCTGGTTCCGCAACTGCGCGTTGGGGATGCCGTCTACCACGTGATCCAGGACCTCGCCATCGTCCACCGGCACCATGTTCGCCAAAACCACCTTATCGTGTAAATAATCCGCAAATGTCTCATTACGTTGCCACGTCCTTTTTTCAAAATTGGCCTTCAGTGTCGCTCTGCTCGGTCGATGGTCAAACATCTGCCGCATTTCTTCCAACAACGCATGCAGATCTAATTCGATGTGGGTCGGTTTCGAATGAAACCATTCCAATGCACGGCCTTTCAGCTTCGTGCACATAAGGACTCTCATCGTGGTGTCATCCAAAGCGTACGTATTTCTGACCGACCGTATCTGTTGTTCCCACGTGGTAAAGTTATCGTGAGGTCCGGAAAATTCACTCAGCAGATCGTTCAAAAATCTAAGTCCAACGTGTTGCGTCGGGTTCTGCGGGCTTCCTACGGCAGGACTTCTCAATTCCCGTTCTCTCCGGACAAGATCTAATTCTCTTGCCAAAAGATCCCGCTCGCGTTTCACGAGTTCCAACTCTCTCGCCATCAAACTAGACGCACTGTCCTCGGACACAAAACTCGGCTGGCCAGTTGGTAATGGCGTCGTAGACCCATTCTCCTCGACAACCGGCGATGGACCGGCGACTGCTGCACTCGCACTTTCAGCCTCGATTTCCCGTGATTCAAGATTCGTTTTCACATGCCAAAGCGGATCGACTTCCGACAGTCTCTGAATCAACTCAGCTTTCAGTCCAGATATCTTGAGTCCCTTTCCACGCAGCAATTCCTTCAGCCTTTCCACCGAAAAATCCATCTGCTCGTTCGGCATCGTGGCTCACTCAGTTCTTATAGTCAAAAATGTACGGGCACAAAGCTTTCCAAAAGTTTCACATAAACCACAATATAATGTCAGTGCACAAAGCCAAACGGTGTAGCACAAAGCGATACGATTCACGCACAAAGCGACAAAATTCACGCACAAAGCGATACTATTCACGCACAAAGCAATACTATATTACGCACAAAGCAACGTCCGAACCCGTATTCGAATCCCACTTCTGAATTCTGTAGGCACACACGTATATTTTTACTCAGGATGATAATGTCAGGAAATTAACTTGGTTACAATCCAGTTTATTCGGCACAGTCTTACAGGTTAGCGGCGATAGCTCAGCTCGTCAGCTTAGCTTCGACGCGTCTGAACACGCTTGCTCGCATAGCAACGCCTCGCGGATCGGCGCGGACTTCGGACCTACCGCCCTTACCTCCCTATGCTTCGCTCGCTCGCAACTATGGGCGCGTAGGACGCGGGTAAATAAAAAAATTGCCTACACATCAAATCGAGTGGCCAGCAGGAGCGAATCTATCAAAACAGGCGTTTTGACGGGGTCGACGATGTAAGGATAATATTTTTCTGCGCAACTGGCAAATTCTCTTCCTGCCTGGAGAACTTTGTCACCTGCCCCTGACGCAATAACATAGCCTTTCTAACGTAAGAATAACAGAGTAATAAGCATAGTTCAAATTTCATATATAAAATGTAGAATGCGCTCAACAATTCATATTTTCTCATTGCTATACTCTTCCCATTCGCACTTGAATGAATCTTCGTTTGAGACATCGTCTGATCGATCACGCGAATTCGTCACGTCTCTCGTCGACTGATCAATAATTTCGAATACAAGGCCTATTTGCAAACAGCACGCAAGCTGCGACGAATCCGTTAGCACGCTTGATCGTTTCCCCAAATCTTGCCAATAATGGTAATGCTTCAATAGAAACCATTATGTCGACGATATATCAATGTGTGCGCTGCGCGACAGACGGTACATAAAGGTGTTGGATTTTGGGGGATTCAATCAGTTTTTGCCAACGCCTGCATTGAACTATTCACCTCTCCGTTCCACCGTACAAATGGGCCGGAAAAAAAAGTAACTTGTTTGAACCCACCAAAATACCGTGAACCTACAACCGTCTTGCAGTTTCAAAACTAATGTTAAAAAATTACTCTAGTAACCAAGTATAACTTAAAAATAATGAAACACAACGTTGCAATGACCATTTTCGAAATAATATCTGTCGCGCAAGATAATGGATTTTTTTCGTAACATCTAACGATGGTGAAATTGAAAAAAAAAAAGACAATTTTCTTCACGCACCATAAACGCCGACTTTTTTGCGAATATCAGCACGAACCGAGTGATTTCGCTTTGATCGACCTTTCGCTGGGTCGTTTCCGTCGAGTGCACATATCGATCGCGTGCGAGGCCCTTCATTGTATTGGGGTGCTGGCCTGTATGGTGACATACTGGTGCCTGACGGAGGTGCACCCCCGTGGAGAGCGCGAGTATAAGGGAGGGTACCAAATGCGAATTCGAAAATGGCGCCGCACGGGGGTAGCGAAGGGGACAGGAGACAGGGAACGGAGAGGGAGAGTTTTCCTAATTCAGGAAAATTCGTGAAATTACCTTGACCGATCGCTGAGCACTTAATCGAAGATTTATGGCCGAGAGCGGCAACCCTCTGCCGATTAAGAACGGCTGAGTTGACTGACTCCGTGTGAGGCTGATTGGCGTTGCGAATTGCTTCTTCCGACGCAGCAGATCTCCAGCAAAATTTCAGGTTGATCGGTAGGACGCCACCCACGCCGACCTGAAACAGAGACTCGGAATATGGTTAGTGAGTGCCTTAGTAAGTGCCGGGAGGCACGAGATCGATTCGAGGTCAGTTTTCCTTTTTATCAGAAACGGAGACATCACCCCTTGTTTACTCGAAGAGACTGTCAAATAGATAACGAGACGTGTGCGAAAAGGAGATCCGACAAACATCCTTGGGCATCGTATTTCGGCATCTGTTTAGACTTAGCCGACGTTGTACGTGGGGTAGAGAGACGGCTTTTCATAGTAAGTTGGCATTTGCAGGCCTTTGTGGTAAACCGCGAACAATACGGCCGTAGCAGCGCGTCATGGGACACACCCCGCGAACGCTATGCATTTCTTCTCTCCGCAGCCTCCCTCCCTCTTTCTTCCTCTCCCTCGTCCTCGTCCTCGCCCTCGCCTGCAACATGAAAAGCCCAGCTCTCTGAATTAATTTATCCGAACTTTGTGAGCGCGTTAAAATAATCCCGCATCATGAATAATTGATCAGTCGCAGACGTACGAATGTTCTACGTTCGCTCAAAGTTCATCTGTACATCGGTAGATCGAAGATTCGTTCGAGTCCGAGGATAGTAAGTCGACATTGAGTGTTTGGTGTGTTGGTGCGCGTACTTGCAGGGACATATACCAGCGCAGTAGTTTGACTCGCGATGGAAGTATAGGGGACAGATGTCTACGGGGGGCAGGTGTACCTCACTGTACGCGTGCCAACCAACCCCCCACTGCGACGCCATTCAAGACTATAATTTACTTGAAGAATGCCTAGCCTGACCGGGCATTCAGCCATCGTGACGTCGGCAACGGATCCGGGGAGCGAAGTTCTCCGAACGGGAACTCTGAACTACGCGAATGCGACCGATAAACAACCGTGATGAAATTCAAGCAAAATGGTTCACGTCAGCCGTTACACCAGCAACATTGTTCTGACAAAATCTGTTCAGCTTATTTTTGTTGCGCGTCGCAAAAAAGATGATAAAATCCGCCGAAACTAACTGTCCTTTTAAACAGGCCCGACAGTATCGACCGTCGTCGATATATTTTGACACTTGCGAACCAGACTTTAATCACATGTAAAACCTGGATTAAAGTCCATGACAGAGCCCCGACGGACAAATCATTGATTTAGCTTCATTGTGGAGCGTTCACGAGAGCGCACGTTTTATTGGGCCCGTAGGGTGGGATTATACCGGATTACATGCGCGTTCAGAGTACATTTGATCTAGAGTCCCGCGTTTGTATTGCGCCCCCGAATCAAAGGGAGTCCAAAGACAAACTGCATAGACCGTAATAGAAAAAAAAAACCTTTACGTACCAAAACGCAGCGTGGTCCATTACTTATTCAGTCGCCGCAAAGGTAACGGAACGAAGTTTAGAATTACGGGCCGGAATCGATGAATCGCCGTTTTGCGAGAGATCATAGAAAGGCTCGCGTAGAAGCCTTCCCAATTTTCTCTAACGTTCGAAATCGTCCGTAAAGAAGTAATTCAATATCGTAACTGTCTTGCTCCTCGATTTGATGCCTCTCCGCCAGAATGCTCGGCATACAGTAACCCAATATTGTTCGCAGTTTTTCATAAAGCAAAGTTCCACAGGCAGGAGGGCTAGCTACCTCATTTTACGGCGCTGTTGCTCCCGTGAATGGCGAGTCGATGATCGCGGCGGCCGGTCGGTGGTCAGTTGGGCGTAAAATTCTGAAGATTCTCGAGAACGACATCGTGGAATTTACGGCGAAATAATGAGGTCCTTAAGCGCGCTATTACGTGCCACGGACTCCGCGTTATTACGGGAAACGACAGGCACGTAGGTGGGATGGGTATAGACTTAGCGGTAAAAGACTTCGGCGAAGAAAATGGACGCAGGCACGAGAGGTGATGACGGTTCTGCCACGCTCTACCGTTACGGTCATGCAGAAGCAACTTTCCCTCAAACACCAACACCCGCTACAAACAGAAATTTGCGTATACGGATACACCGCGTACGAGTTGGAAAATGCATTCGCAGGAAGTGCCTTATTTTGACGGAAAACATTATCGAAGCATGAGCGTATCCGCGAATGGCATCGTAGCCTTTTAAATATATGCAATGTTGTTCCTACACTTTACACGGGTGCCGGTCCTATAAGCAGTCAAGTGGTGTGCCGTAGTAGCTCGTGCCCCATGGATTCTCGTCCGTCCTCGTCGCACCCTCGAAAATCCTCGAAACAAGCAACCCCCTCCCCTCGTCACTCGGCTTGTCCTCTCCCTCCCTCGACTGGCAGCTCATTAAACACCCACAGCTCCCCTCGGCCACCCCTTGGCCACCCCTCACCCTGATTTAACTATTGTTTAGCGCGCGCGTGTGCGTGAGCACCGCGATGGGGGAGTCACGAGAGACCAGCCAGTACAGTTCGTGTTCGCCATCACCGTCAACGACGCCGTCACCATCACCATCACCACGAGCCACCATGCTCACCACCAGCACGAGCCTACGGCCCAGCCATCTGTCCGTATTTTCGTACGTACGAATGGCAGTGGTTCTTACTTTGATGCACTCCGCCAGTCGATGAGGGTGCGAGTTCATGCCGAGATCGGCGAGGGTAAGAAAACGAGATTTCGCTGTGTGACGATCATGCGGTGCGGAGATGCTACGATGGGGCGGGGGATGCGTAAGATGACGACACTGATCGACCAGACAAATTCGCTCTCTTGGCTTACGGTAGAATCGAGCCTGTTATCGAAAGTCGGTGCTAAGAATCATCGAGATGCTTCGTTATTTATTCCTGCATCATATCATCGGACATGCGCCGTGCGGATGAAGCTGGAAAAATTGCCGGCGGAACTTTTAACGACGCCCGCGGTGATTTCTTTGCCGGTTAGCACCCTTTCGCCGTTTGATTTATTACCCGACCAACTGGAGTCGTTGGATATTGAGCACCACCGGAAATACAGAAGTGACGTGTCCCGGTCCGTTGTCCCGCTACACCGGCTTCTGCTTTGATTGTGATCGTTTCAACCCCACCGTGCCACCCCCTCTCTTTCTCTATCACCCTCTTGCTCCCTCGCACTGTTCTCGATAGCCACCTCACTCCCGATTCGGCTACCCCGCACTACATTATTATTTCATAACAATCGCACCGTGCGCGGGACGATAACTGTTACGTTACGAACGTCACGGTCCGTCGGACGAGGCAGGAGTTAAAGGGCATGACAGAATTTGAGTACGCCCTAAGTACTTATCCGCCGCGGCGCAATCACTTTTCGCGGAGGAGACTCGTAAAGGGTTGAAAGTAATCGCAACGGTCATGAACCGACGTAGTCCTTCCTCAATCGACGTTTTTTTCTCGCTAAGCGTAATCTGAGAACGTGGACGATGGTCGAGCGGTCCAGCCGTCCGCTGTTGAATCATCTGCTAACGAGCTTAAATTTCGTTTACCTCTTGCCGACGAATGATAAAAAGTTAATTAAGGGTATCATCAATCTCGCCGGATGTGGTCCGAGGACCGTACTCCTACGATCAATAAAAGGCTGTTCTTTTTATAGCCGACACCGAGCTCCTGTGAACTCCGTTCGTTCCGTTTCCGCGTAAAGACGCTGACGAGTGCCGTGATCCCGAAATCGTACAGACGTACAGCATCACTCAGCAGCGTCTCGGAGTTTCACACGAAACTCGGATTTCTCACGTGCACGGGGCAGCCTTGATATATTTTTTACGGCGCATTTCTCAGACCACCTCGGATCGACCACCCCGAAAATCCTGCCGAAGCGTGCCCCCGTTCTTCACGCTCGTTTTGTGCGAGAGAACGGCAGACCTGAGGGCAAAGGGATAAGAGAGCGGCAGAAGCCGAGAAAGGGAGGAGAGGTCGGCGTCTTTGAAATTCACCACCTCGCGGTGAACATCTGAAGCGAGCTTGGCTGGAAGGATTTTCGCGCTTTTGACCCCGGCCTGGAAAGGGCCACTTGAGAATGCTCGTGGTTTTTCAACGTGCCGGGAAAATCCTCGACACTTGTTTCCGTGGAACTACGGATTCGCGGCGCGGCACGATGTATCCGCAAACGTCGGAGAATCGATCGACCTCTTTGATCCGGG
Organism: Priocnemis perturbator; assembly: GCA_963942575.1. Classification (NCBI taxonomy): domain Eukaryota; kingdom Metazoa; phylum Arthropoda; class Insecta; order Hymenoptera; family Pompilidae; genus Priocnemis; species Priocnemis perturbator. The sequence continues at coordinate 7,999,647 of OZ012649.1, read as the reverse complement.
CCGCTCCGAAATTTTTCGACTGATCGAGCGTGAGAACGTCGACGGGGCTTCTTACATTTATTATATTTTAACTACTCAAAAGCGTTGTTACATCGTTTCGTCTTGCGCATGAATCGTCGCGAATTCATTGCATCCTGTGGCTTACCGAACACGTCCGTGAAGTGCATAAACAGGAAGCACTCGTAAACGTTTTGTCGGAACATCGTTTGCCTTCCTTCAGAAATTTTTCTCATATTTTTATACCGGATGCGCTGGCCGAGTTTTTATCGTCTCTCTTCCGGAAGATGGAGGAGAGAAAAAAGTAGCCATGAAACGGCGATCTGCATGAATCGTTAGTCCCGTGATTTACCAATTAGTCCGCCTCGTCGCAATGTCCGTTTTTACGTGAACAAGCCTGGGGTGGGAAATGAGAAAATCAACCCCTGGCGGCTGGTCGCGTCGGCCGTGGATAATCGATTTGAATGCGCAGCCTGTAACGCGGTGGCCGAGGGTGCGTGCCACCTTTGTACCACACCGCTCCTCTAATTTCAAGGTATTTAAGCTGTTTAACGAGATTCGCGTCGTTGCCTACCCATTTCTCGGATTTCCCTCAATCTCGCTCGCGTGAAATTTTCCTGTTCCGGAATTCACAAGTCACAGAATAGGCGCGTGACATTACGATGTAATCGCGTCTTATGGGAAGCAGTTTCTATGATTTTCAATATGTGACATTTCTAGAATTTAATCTACCCTATCCCCCGTCCGCCCGGAATACATTTTAAGATTAATGGAAAATATATCAAATGCATCCGGTACGATGTTAATGTAAAATTGACATCCGAATTTAGGTGTTATTTTGAATACGGGAATAATGTATGTGACAGGCGATAAGATTAAAATTACTTAGTTCTTTTCCGACCAATTGCACTGCCCCTGCACTTTACCAACACTTTCTGGACTATCACCCACGGCACGTGCCTGCCACGTGTCGGAGCAACGGGCTTTTGCTCTGCCGCAACTCATCCTCAATACTTAGCCACATGCGGTGTGCTGCAGTGTGCAAGGTGGGTGTCAACTCGCTGCGAGATAATTCGTACGTATCGCTCTGACGACGACAATAAAATAACAAAATAATAATCCGATCATACCCGAGAGTCGCGTGGCGTCTGAAGTAGCTTACATTGAACTAAAAAACAGCGCGTTGCTGAAAGGATATTTTCATAAGGACATTTTACTAATGTACCACGGTGCGAAAGGAGAAAAAGGATAATAGTCTCCTCTAAACGCGAAACACATGCCATCCCGATCAAACGTGTGCAACTTTCCCATAAATAACGTTCTACCGATCACAGCCGAGAACAATTTTACCGCAGTTACGTTTCAAGATTTCCCAACATCTCGTCATATTCTCTCACACCACTCACGCTTGCATCACGCTTATCAAATCGTCGACATTTTGAGACCTGTTCCCACCGACATTACAATGTTATGGGAATCGATTGAGGCCGCAATGCCGATCAATCTCCCGACCTTTCGACCGTCAGTCACACCTCTCATTGTCTTCTTCCTTTTTAGCGATCGCACGCCACGAATTAACGCAACCGAACACTATGGTCGCGTGTGCGATTCGCCGTGCACGTGATCGAGCGAATCGAGGCAATGTGCGAACGCCTTCCGACACGTGACTTAGGTATCCGTTTCCCAGATTTCCTTCCTCCGACTTTGTCGAAGCCACGTGCGCGAGGGTGCTCCCACATACAATCGGTTATAATTGAGATATCATAGCCAGTTTCACGCCCGGAAGAGATTTCAGGCTAATTCGGGAGGTTTAACATCGCGCCGTGACACGTGCCTCTTACTCCTCTTGATACGACCACGTTCTCACCGTACGATAAGTAGCAAACTATCACTGACAATAAGCTACTAAAGTAATAATCGATGCTGCTCAATGCGTCTCGAACGTTGTACAATTTTACTGGGTTTATTCCGAGCTTACTGCCTACCATGAATGCGAACTGTTTCGATATTACAACGCAAGTGAGCTCTGGTAATTGTATTTAAGCCGCACACGTGTATTAATTGAATCGCTCGACGAACCGCCACGGGCGCTTCACGTGGTGCAAACATTTACTTACATACCGGCCCGATGCAATATCCCGAGGCGGCTCTTTACTATTCCGTACTAGTTCCTTTGTCGGTTGTCTGCCGTGGATCGTAGGGCGATTTATTTACGTCGCGCAATGTTTGATTATTCGGTATAAAAAAGAAAAAAAAAAGAAACCGCCCCAACATAAGAGATTGAAAATCTGCCCCGATAAGATTGGAATTTTTCCTAGCACCGCATAATGCTCGTCGCAGGCACAACAGAATGGTGCCCCTGACCCATCGAAGGTTGCGTTCCTTTTTTCGGGGGAACCCAGCGAAAGGGTAACCCCAATGGCAGGGCAGGAGGAAAGTGAAACATTGAAGATACATTAGAATCCATTATAAATCTCGTCGAGGCCGAATAATCAGATAGCTCTCGGAATCGACCAGGTGAGCCAGCTCGACCGAGTAACGCCTTTTGACGTTAACGCCAGCACTCTTCTATGCTCGTTCACCATAAACGCGGCCGACAACAATGGCCGACAGATCGTAATCTCCTCGCCTTAGTTCCCTGTCTCTACAACTACCGGGGGCCATTACCCATTATGTTTGCACTCCAACTATCGCTCCATTGTCTCAGTTATCTGATAGAGTATCGGGAAAAGTGCGGTAGCTTTTACGGCAACGGATTCGCGTGCTCGTCCGACCACTTGTCAACAATTGTGCACCACTTGGAATTTGATGCGAGGATGCCACGGCGGGATTTCGAGATACTCGATAATTAATTGCGATCGATGTCTGGTGCTTCCTATGGCAGATACGCGGTGGTACAATTGATATGCGTTGTCTTTAATCTTTCGAGGGGACGCAATAACGATGACCGGTATATACTGAATTTGTAATCGACAAAGCGGTTCGCGAAATCGAAATCGCGTTTCGCAGGGAATATGGAAGCTGGAAGGGTGATTTCTTTGTGCCTCGCTCGTGAAGATCCATCTTCCCGCTCGGTCCCGAGAGAATCGCGACGTATTATGTTTCCAGTTACCCTCCTACGGGTGATCATTATCTCTTTAGAAAGACTGTCGTACATGACTCGAATAGTCTGTTTCAATAAAGCGGAAATATAATCGAAAAGAACGCAGTCCTTCTTAGCGATTATTTATCGTTATGAGAGTGATGACAAACGTTTCATGGCCAGTCATACTATGTCAGTAATCGCGTATACTGAAGCGTTTACTGTATTATTTATTAATATTCCCAGACATAAAGTGTCGAAATTATTTGACGAGGCAAAGAATATTTTTGCATGCGACCAGCATGAAAAGGTAAATGTACCGTAAGGAAGTGCATACGAACATTACACATACACACGTTCGCAGATGTCTATCGGCCGGCGCTGGCCACTTGAAAGCGAAGTGGACCGATCGTGGGCTAGTGAATGCGAACAAGTAAAACAGTTGCCGCCGCCGATAAAATAATATCGCGCAAGGGAAAAGGCTGCACGCGCCGTTGCTCCTCTATGGTGCTTTAAGCGTTCTCGATTCTATCGCCAACGTCGCAGATGTATGTTGCCATGACGAAATATGAAAAAAAATATCTCAAAAGCCAACATTCGAACTTGCACGCGGAGGCTATTATTACATACAATATTTTCTATATTTTATTTTTTTTTACTCAGCCCTTTTTATAATCACCGGCACGTATGTTCATCTCTGTTGTACTTTAAGCAACAATTTTCATGCAATTCTAAACGTATGCCAGCATACCCGGCCCAGATATGTCGCGTTAGAATCTAATTAGCATCCGTATTTAGCGCACTTCATAATCTTGCTGTCGAGGGGTTCTGCGCAGGAGGTGGCCCGGGGTGGGAAGTGACAATCTCGCATTCTCACGTACGAACGATTTCCATTCTTCGTACGCGTTCGACCGGAAAGACGTTTTCGGGGTTGTCAGCGAGGTAAGTCGGAGGGATAGAAAGGGGGGGCGGTAAAGCGAGCTGGGGCTACAGGTACCTTACCCCAGTTACTTGGGGAGAAAAAAAAAAACTATCCACCAGGCCGAATTGTCATTGGCGAAGGGGACGAGGAACGAGGGCCACCCTGTTCCGAGGTCGCTTTCCAAAAAACTAAGTGGAGCAAGATACTTCCAGCTCGGCTATACAGCATCGACGTAAGCGCTCTATAGAAGCTCGCGAAGGATTGGCGAAGAATACCCAGATCACATGGGGCCTGAATATCCGAAAGATCAGCGAAAAAAGTTTGGTGTGAAAATGACTATTAGAAGACTTTGACACGTATTTTCGTTTTTTTTTTTTACTGGAAATAAAAGGATCCACTTTCGAGAAATCGTCGTTGCGACAGCTGCAGCAAGCGAACTGCGAACAACGTTTAAAGACTGGACGCGAGTTTCTGGAAGACTGCCCTAAATTATGGTAATTCAATAGAATATCGATCGGCTGTTTACTCGAAGAAGAATGAAATTGAGTTTCCGATAACCAAACGAGGCTGCCGATTAAAGCGCTGACCTTTGAAGAGACAAAATTGATTTTCCCCCGAAGATACGCGGGAATTCTCATTCAATATGTTAAGGTACGATGACGTCGACGCTCGACGCCGCGGCGGCGGTCAAAATTCACCGTCAGCGAAAACAAACTGACCGTCCATTGTCGGTGGCTGGCCCCATTATCTTCGGTGCTGTCACGGTTTTAAGGGATTACACATCGATTACAAGGCTCAATTTTAGACTCTCCGACTCTCTCGCGTATATCCGGGTGCTCGTCCGTCGGCGGGGTTACCCTTTTGTGGGTTACTCCATGGTTTTACAATCACTCACCCGTGCTGTGACACGTCCAATGGGTCGGCCCGAAGGGGTTGCGCCTCATTTTCAAAAGCGGATTATCCTACGCGCTCCTTTTTTTCATTTCGCACCATCGATACCGGATTGACAGTCGGAATGATCTCGATCGATCAGTGATTCATCGCCTTCGTGTTTGTCTTTGAAGTCAATATGATTTGTCGTCCTCCTGGTTCCGCGCGAAGCAGCCTGAAATTCTAGTTTTCTTCCTCCCCCCCCCCCTCCCGGCCCTACTACGACGAACACCGCCAATTCTCCCTTTGTCATTATTTCTACCTCGTCTCCCGATACAGTTTTTTCGTGTCATTGTTTACGCGAACGGAAGCCCCCTTTCGATGGCCAGGGGCGTGGCGGCTCGAAAGGGTTCGGAAAGCAGAATGACCGCGGAGATTTTATGGTTGAATCTTGAAAAAAAAAAAGAAGCGTGTCACAACTCACAACTGTTTTCTGGCCGGCATGGCAGTCTTATTGTTTGTCGTTCGTGGATTCTTGCAGGGCGGGGTCAGTGGCCGCGATACAGGTAGACGAGGCCGAAATTTTGGCAATCACCGGAGGAACAACGGGAGTGCAAGGAAAGTGTAGCGGAGAGCGTGGAAGTATTAGGAACTACTTGATGAGTACTTCGAGCTCGGTACTCGCCAACTTTCCTCGTCCCCTCCGACGTTGCCCGCTGCAGAGGTGCCCCCAGGTTTTTTTTCCAGTATGAATGATGATGTATGGATGTTAGGCTGGGCGCTAGGGGCTCGGTAAAGGGTTCCATTGTTAGACACCCCCTGGAGAACGAACCCTCTCGCCCCGCCGGGGGAGAGAGACTTTCGTGAAATATTACTGCCCGAGCAACAAACTGTAGACTCTGGACTGTTAATTTTATGCCCGATTTTTTTCACTCCACTCCATCTTATCCCCCACCCCTCGTCTTTCTCTGTCACGATTCATCCGACCCTTGAACGTCGAACCTTCGGCGCTTGCCGAGGATCGATCTGCCGCGGGCAAGATGAATCCAGCGATCGAATTTTTCGTTTCATATTCCAGTGGTAACCCGATCGGACGAATGTTTGGAGGAGGAAAGCACTATGACGATCCTTCAATCAAGGGGATAATGGCGACGGCACAATTAATAGAGCGGGTAATCGGACTCCGAGGCGAATGCATAGAGAACCAGCGCGTAATATGCAAATTCGATCGGACACGGTTTTAGAAATTCGCCACGGCCCTGCTCGTCTACCAACAATGCGTGACTCGGCTGACAATGGGAAATAATAAACCGTGATAAATAGCCAAGCAAATACGGACGACAATCACGGACTTTCGAGGCTCGATCTTCTCTCACTCCACCCTCCTACTTCGCACTGTCTCTCTTCCACTCGCCTCCAGGTGCAGCACTCGGATTCCCGAATAAATACTCTGTGCAAATATTGCCTCTGGCAGTGGGTCTTGGCGTAGGTAAATATCGACGTTAATTTTTCCGCCTCGCCAGGTACGCTAATTTGTCAAATGAAAAACCCATCGACATCGAGATCCGTACACGAAACGTTGCTGATTATTGCCTGAACGTGATTTTTAGAACGAGATCACGAAACTTCTCGGAAAGAGCTCGTACGGTAGAAAAGTAGGCTGACCAAAAATGGCAGTTCTTTAATGACACGGCAAAGAAAAGGTCAGTCGTCGCGAGAGAAGGCAGAATTCGTCACGAGAAACTCTCGAGTGTGGCGGAGGGTCCTGAATTTTGAAGAGGCAGCACTAATCAAAAGTGGTCCACGGAGACAGATTGAGGGGCGTGTTGAAATAAATCAGCCCATTGTCTTACAGCCCTAAAACGGCCGTTGGGGATTTCAGACGCGAAGTGACGTCCATTCATTAGAATGCTCCAGCTGCAGGAGCGAAAAGGTCTGCGAAAAAGCGCTGCGTTTCATTCAAAATCATCCGATCGTTCGGCTCGAAAATCCTCTCATCAAGGACGAGCGAAAATTGGAGGAACGAGACGATGTCGAATGCACGCCGATGCATGAAGATGTGATGTGGATTATGGTGGGACAATTCGCGGGTCAGCCGATCCGTGTCAGTGACCTGACAGTGGATTACTAGGATATCCAACCTGTCAATTTCCTTAATTATGTTCCTGATCCTTTAACGTAGGCGAAGGGTTGAACAAATCTTTGCTAAGGAAAAGGTTCAAATTAACACTTTGACTGCCGTGCCAGTCATCTAGCTTTGAAGCTCGAACTTTCGATGAGAGTAATGAAAAACGACTGAACATCTCAGAAGAATTATTTTCCTCTACCCTATGACAATGCAGGAGACAATTTCGCGCGGCAGTCAATGTGTAAATGTCTACTACAACTGCAACCCCCGACCCAGATCCCCAAGGAATTCACTGATGAGAGCGATGGATTTAGCGCGTAACTGGGTGTCCTTCAGGAATTATCGATTATCCGACTCCCTCGTCTATCTATCTTCGACGACGTGATGAGTAATCGAGAGAATTACTCAGCTCCCAAACGAGTTTCCTCTCAAGATCAGAAATTCGAAATGGCAACGTTGATCGAGAAGACGTAGAATTAGAAAAGCCGAGAACTCTCTAGACAATATCCGACGTTCGTCGATACACTTTTCCGAGTCCGTTGCACAGAAGTTAAGATCATGTTTGATATGCGTAATATCAAAGTGCCATTACACACTTGATACAATCTGCCATTCCGCGACGGAGACAATTTTCACTTCGCATCAATTATGTTGATCTCCGCGCTCAGCGACGGCAACCGCTCCGGCGGAATTCGCAGTATAGAATCTTTGCCCTCTGACACTGTGCCGTGCAGATACCGTCGGCGTCGCTGGCGGCCACTCAGTTCACTCTGATCAGTCACTTCACGACTAGCGATGGCCACGAGACGGTACGAGTCATTTTCTTTGGGCTTTGAAGCGCGTGCGATAAACCGGTTACTTCTCGATCTTCATCCTTGAGGTCGTCGACATAACGATCTTTGCCGGTCACAAAGTCCGCGGCTGAAAGGTGCAAGAGTGCTGGGAAAGTGAATTGAAGCCGAAGATTTGATTGAGAGTTCCCGAAAGGCCACCGCTACGCGCAATGGTCGGTTAACTTTGCCTTCACCGACTTTATCGCCAGCGATCGTTATCTGGGAAAGAGAAATCGGTGCGCACGATCGATGCGATTGGCCGCGACAATTGTGCCATTACTGCGTCGGAAATTGTCGACAGCCACAAGCACAATCGATCCCTCGATCGTCCAGTAAGTAAATATACAGAAATATTAATAAGTTCGTCGAGGCCGAGCGAATCGTTTGATCGTGCGTCATCTTGTCTCTCAGGACAGTCAGGACTGTTGCGGGAAAATCGATGAACCCTGCCGGCCTTTACCGTTCCGAAAAGGTGAGGAAGTCAAGTAACCGCGCAGCCTCCTGTCGCGATGCATCGATGAGATCGGAATATCGCTGAAGGAGTAGGGCGCGCGAAGGAGAGCATTGAGAAATATAATTATTGCGCGGGCGCGGGTCAATAGTCGGGGCGACGTTGCCTGGCGACGGTGCAACTACTCTGAAACCTCCGGAACAACCGACGCCAACTTCTTCTCCTCTTCTTCCTCTGCCGTTCGTCTTCCTCCTCGGGCGGGCGCCGTTTTCGCCTCATACAACGTTTGACCCTTGCCACGTCGCCATCGTCAGGCTCCTTCGCCGAAACTAAGCGCTGTCCTCGCGACCGCCGACCGCTCGTTGCAGGTACGCGACCGCGTTTTGCGTAGCCGGAATTCTCATCTAAATACGCGCCAAGTCACGTCGCTTCAAATTTTCGCGCTTGAACGTTACCCGCCCGCGCCGATGTCAGCTGATACGAATTTTTCGCGGTCGACGCGTCGAACGTCGACAGTCGTCTTACATTTGCATTTGCATTTTAGTTTCATCGGATCAGTGTCATGACCGAAAGAACGGAGGAATCTGTACTCTGTCAGAAATTATCCGAATCCGAGAATGCCGAGAAGAAGGAAGAAGGATCGATGGAAGTAAAGAACCGGTGGAGAATTCCGTCGAGACGATCGATCGAAGACAATTTTCGATTGCGCTGTGCTTTCAAGATGAATGAGATAACGAATGTCTGGAAATACGTTGGACTGTTATATCGACCGACGGATCCAGCCAGTCTTGGCGTAGCAAGGGCGCTTTTTGGTAAGTGGCCAGAGATTTCATAAAAACAAATCGAGCAAAACAACAGCTCCAACGCTGTCACCGGTAATTTGTTCAGCCCTGACTATCGTTAGACTTTATAAACGCTGCGGAGACTAGAAACGCACGGATTAGACATGATTTAGGACCTATTAAAGTAGTCGAGAAGATTGATGGATCTTGAGATCACCGGCAGGCTAGTCTAGTCCTTAATGCAATGCAATCAGTTAAAATACTTTGTGAATGGAAAAATTTACAGCAATTGGCTTGTCCTAAAAATAGTAGGATACGATAAAGAGATGAGTAATACATTAACTGCTGTGTCAACTACGTACGGCTGTTAATTAACAATAATGTAAATGAACGATTGCGTTCGTTTAAAATAATGCCAACAATGTGGTAAAAAAAAATAGGTGATAAAGAGTGTAAAATCGCAGGATTGCGGTAAAAAGAGATTTTTGGTAGGATTGTGTATGGTATTGGACGTCGTCGAAGAGAGAGGACTGGCAGATATCGACTTGAAATGGGGAGATCCATGGGACTGCCACTTTCCACTCATCCATGGCCTCAAACCCTTGCCCTTGCCATGGATGATAGTTCTCTACACTACTATGTGGATCGGTGCATTTGGAATTATGCTTGGATTTCGTTTCAAACTGGCCTGCGCTTGTTTTGTCATTCCATATTGGTACATCTTCTTGCTGGATAAAAGCTTATGGAACAATCATACGTATCTTTATGGAATCGTCGCTACACTATTTTGGCAAACGGATGCAAACAAATATTTGTATGTCACGACGGAAATACTATTCCAGTGAAGCTCAGAAAATGATTAGAAAACATGTAGAAAATTGGATTATAAATTTTCAGTGCCTTAGACGCGAGGAAAGCTACGGAGAAAAGTGATACCGTACCCTACTGGAATTATTTTATCCTAAAGTTTCAGTTCTTTGTACTCTACTTTTTAGCAGGGCTCAAAAAGTCAGGTAAAGAATGGTTGGATGGCTATGCCATGTCAAACTTGTCACGACACTGGGTGTTTGATCCGTTCAAGTAAGTGCTGCGTACTCCGCTTGAGAAAATATGACATTTCATAATTATATGTTTTATAGAATAATTCTCACTACCGAACAAACTGACTTCTTCATAGTACACTGGTTTGCCTTCATGTTCGATTTGACTGTCGGATTCTGGATGTTATTCGAGAAAACGAGATTACCGGCAATGCTATTCTGTACGGCCTTCCACTTAATGAACTCAAGACTCTTTAGTATAGGTAACTATCACAACTATTACGCTTACACTTTTACGGCCCCACCCTAATTACTTTCTTTGTCGAAACTTCAGGTATGTTCCCGTACGTGTGCCTTGCAACGATGCCTCTATTCTGTAGCGTAGATTGGCCGCGAAAGTTGATATCCTGTTTCTCGAACAGCCGTCAGGTCTTACTTATGAAGAACTATATAAGTAAGTTACGTAAACGGCCGGAAACACAAAACCAGGGCAAACCTATTGATTCTTCAACGACGAAGGCAAACGAAGCCATCGAAAAGGTTGAAGAAAAGAATGTTCAGCCGTTGAAAGTTACGAAAAAAGAAAAATGTGTAGCGTGGCTGATCCTATGCCACATAGTACTCCAATTCTTCTTGCCTTATTCCCACTTTGTAACAAAGGTACTTTCGCGAACAATGAACAAGTGCGCGTAGTGAAATTCTTTTACGACAAACAATGTTTCAGGGATACAATAACTGGGTGCCTGGTTTATACGGATATTCGTGGGACATGATGGTCCATACTTGGGACACGATACTGGTCGTCGTGAGAGTACACGATAACGAAAACGGCTTCGATCATTACGTCGATCCCGACGCGTGGGTGCAAAACGATCGATGGGCAAAGCACGGCGACATGGCGAGGCAATACGCGTTCTGCTTGAAGGTTCTACCACTTAAACATCGACATTGCACGTATTGCATGAGTGGCATGAGGAACGAAACGTTGAAACTTCTATGAATGTTCGCGAGCACCGTTTGCAGGAGCATTGAAATTTCGCGTGCTCTTGCCACAGGAGAATCTACTGCGGCAAAAGAAAGAAGCATTGGCTTCGAGGCGCGGGCACGGGAATAAAGCGAAGTGGGCCAAGCTCTCGTCCAACCTGAGCATCTACATCGACGTGTGGTGTTCGCTCAATGGCAGATTCCAACAAAGGGTGTTTAATCCGAACGTCGATATGTTGACGATAGACTGGCATCCGTTCAAGCCTGTCTCGTACTTAATGCCGTTACTCACTCAATATAATTCATACCGGTACCGCCATTCCGTACAGCTAAAGCATGAACGTTTCATTGAACTTCGACGTAAGGACGTTACTCATACTTTTTAGGCAAACGATGGAAGAGATTCAGAAGCACGTGTACACTTGGTCTAATCACACCGACGTACTCTTCGTGGCAGACTTTCCGCAGATGCATTTAGAAAATTATATTTCCACGGACTTCAGCAACGTGACGTTAAGCGTGATCGAGGGAGAAGTTTCGTACAATGAAGAGGAAGAGTTGGATATTGTAACTGTCGCGAAAGGAAATTCCATTTCTGTCAATACAGGAAAGTTTCATAAGATTGAAACAACGAGTCCATATCCGGCTTGTTACATGTACACTTACAGTAATAGAACGAGGCAGGAAGAAGAATTGAAGGGGTAGGAATACAATTTTAGGAGGAGAGCATGGAATTTGAAGCATCCAATGAATGCAGACAAACATTTTCTAGAATCAAGGAACCGGCCCGGGTTAAAGAGCGTTTGCCATTAATGAAGGAAATTAAGTATAAAGTTGAAGCATGGATCCGAGCGTTCAGTCACATCGCCAATGCCTTTTTCTACCTGATCTACGACGTTCCAATGATACGAAGAGTACGAGTTCATCGATAAAATTCCATTATCTTTAAATATTCCCCGACTCACTAGTAGATATTATTTTTATAGTTTACGTAAGTTTTCTACACGATACATATTTATTTTTCTACACAACTAAGAGTAACCTCATTGCCTTTTAACTGCCCTATGTGCACAGAATGAGGGTGTGATATATCTCGTTGCTGTGAATGTGATTTTTGTATATAGCAATATATATATATTTGAACATCCGTGAACGTGTGTAGATCAAGAAACAATTTGTGCATCCGTAACATATCTTATCTCCCAATCCTCGATCATTACGAAAAGACGAGCAGAAAGTTGAAAGTTCATTTTCTGATTGACTCTGAATAAATCCACGGTATATCTACCGATTGACTGATTACCGACGCGACTGCTAATCACATCTCCACCAATCGGGGGCCCGATTAACTTACACACCTGTTCGAAGTTTATCCCGTAAAGATAACGGCTCTGTCGTATGCCGTCAAGAGTCGCTGACTAAAGTTCCATTTTACGGCCTCTTAGACATACGAAGCCAGGTATGCGCCTCCAGTCTTTATCGGCGCAAGATAAATCGTCGTCGCACGCGGTAGTAGATTCGGCATACGAGATATGGAAGCAGGTAGTGACATTATATTTATGCCTTTCTCGCAAAACGCTCGCTGGCGATAAGCTGAGCAAGTAAAGTATGCATACGTCGGTCGACAATTGACACGATAGTGATTGATGGAAACTTGGCGTGTTTTTGTCGCTAAGTGAACGCTCCCGACGCGGTTCAGGCAAAGTTTCTCGAGATCTTGTATACGAGTGCAACGCGAAGGTTCACGGTGTCTAATGGACGGGTGTAATCTGTCGTCATGAAAATATGCAACTGCTCGATCGGCCGACCATGCGAGTAATTGTGATCGAAGCGTGACTGCAGAAGTGCGAAAACGTAAGGCTTTGACTGATTTAAGACAGACCTCACGATCCAGACGTCACTGACGTCAAGCTTCTTTATCGTTCGCAGGCAGGAACAACATGCACGATAATAACCATTCACATTGTTTGAAGATGGTATCGGAAGTCACAAATCTAGTTACAAGCTTTACGACGCTGTTACAGTAGGAGTCGTCTTGATTGATAGCGGTTGCGGGATTACGAAGTGAAAGTGTCGGCGGAATTGAAACGATGCTTAATTAGAAAAATGCCGTTGGGACCATACGAAAATCGTGGATCGTCGCGGTAGGTCGAAAGAAAAGAGAGTTCCACTAGAGTCGAGGGGAGCTGCAGGTTGGTGAACGAGCTTTTACATAATCGTTTCGCGTCTACTTTTTATCTCGATCCAATTTCCGTTCGCGGAAAGCCACTTTAAATATAATGGCACGACCGTAGAGAGCGGAGAACGACGATATTTTTGCGGGAAAACAGTGGCCGGAACATCGCCGTGGATCACCTGAGATATCTAATTAAGGAAAGTGATGATAAACGTGTGTCGCTAACGACGACTGGCAGTTACGAACTGAGCCTGAAATAATACTCACCTTTGGCTACATTACCATGGGGATATTTGTTTTTGTTGTACAAACAACGTCTGTACACCGGTGTAAATAAAATGATATTTGCATTGGGAACGGCTAAAACAGGGGGAGGTTGAAATAGCAGAATCTTCGTTGAATGCTAGCGGGAGATAAATCGTGCGATCTTTCCGCCCCCCTTTTTTTTGTTGTTAACATACTCATTATAGTATCGTCTCTTCTTCTTTGCCTCGTAATCAGTCTGACTGTCAGACTGTCCGATAGCGCCATCTCACGCTCACACTGGGATATCTCACGTGCTCAATTTTAGTTGCTGTCAGTTAACACACAGTTCGCCGTTTTCTACTAACACATCGCCAACGATCCATTTTCCGAAAATAAACGGTTCGACGTTCTAGAGCCCGGTAAGTAATTAAGAGCTTAACAGTGTACCAACCCTACAATCTCTGCATTGCAGCCTGACCAAAGTGATAAATTCTCACTAATCAATTGTCCTCGTTCTTGCTTGCAAATCACCAACTATTAAGTCAAAAAAAAGTTGTGCAATAATGGCGATCGAAGTATCGATAATCTATTGGACTAATTTATAAGGAATTAACGTGGCATTGCACTCAAGATTATTCCTTAATTTATTCGGCTACATATTGGCTTGCAATTATGGTGTAATATTGAAAAGTTTAGTAACCGCGGAAAATCTGTGATAGGAAACCACAGTATCTGCACCGCTTGTATCTGCAGCTGATACAGTGGTACAAATGACTCGAGGGACAAGATGCACCTAAACGAAATGACTAAAATTGCCCACTTTGGTATAATTGAACGTACGACGACGTCTGTCAAGTAAATTCTTGACTTCCGGAATTATTTGTACAAACCAAGCGCAGCGTCGTACGTTATCTTGCCGAACGACTATCGGCGAGGTCAGTTAAGTGTGTATTTGGAAGGTGGAAGCATCTACATATTTCTCAGACCCCATATTGTCGCATTAGACGGAAAAAAATCACAGACATTCAAACTGAAGGAGACGACGTGCGACAAGTGTGTCACAGGGAACGGTAACGTAGAGGAATAGTATCATTCGCGCAAAGTGGTATTCAGAGAAAGTATGACGGCGCCAATAAAAGAACAGCCTAAGGATCCCCTCCTGAAGGCACTCGATAAACTGGGCAAGGGGTCTGGCTTTCTTTGGCTGATCTTCATTTTCACGATGACGCCACCGATGTTGAATGGAATGCACTCGATGTCATATATATTCATAGCCGAAGTAAGCGTCGCAATGAATTACAATTAAATTCCACATGCCAGTCACGAACCAAATCATACCTTTACTTATACGTGGGCTGTAACAGGTTCCAACGCATTGGTGCGCAATACCTGAATTAACTGCGGCTAACTGGTCGAGCGAAGAAATTCGAAACATCTCGTCCGCGAGTTCCTGCTTAATGTATGATTACGATTACAAGAATTTCTCGCGCATTGGCTTCAAGCAAGCTTTAAAGTACAAAACTAGCCACGAACTTCCGAAGTCGTCGGAATGCAGTGTGCGGAGTTTTGATAAAGCTGCCCATGGAACGTCTTTCGTCGAAGACGTAAGTTTCTCATTGAAATATACACTATCGCTTTCAATATAACTTCGACTATTGACATTGCAGTGGGATCTGGTATGCGACAAAATAGCCGATCGGTCCAGCACTCATATGGCTCTGTCTCTTGGAAAATTAGTTGGAAGCGCCTTCTTTGGCGTTTTTGCGGATAAATACGGCCGCAAACTGAGTTATTCCATTGGCATTATTATACTTATTATATCTGGACCGACCAGTGCAATCGTTCCTTGGTATTGGGCATTTATGCTGCTAAGATTGCTAACCGGTGTTAGCCACGCAGCAATACAATACTCATCGTTTACAACGCGTAAGTTTAGCCAAGATACACGTGCGGATATCAAAATGATGTGGGATCTCGTGTTTGTAGTTACTGAAGTAGCGGGAGAAAAGCATCGGCAGTGGATGGGGGTTGCGTACAACACAGGGTACCCAACGGGCATTGCCCTTATTGCAGGAATAGCATATATATTGAAAGATTGGCGTCATATTCAGCTTGCCATATCGTTACCTGCAATAATTCTACTCATACACATGTGGTAAGTTACGGCTGATTGAATCACAGATGACACGTACGATAGACCTGATCTGTAATCGAATGTACTAATCTTATTCTATATATGATTGTCAATTGTACATACCCTGAATTACATAGGTTCATGCCTGAATCTCCACGATGGCTCATAGCGCAAAATCGTCGAAAAGACGCACAGGATCTGATCGAAAAATCGTACGGGCCCATATACGAACAAGTTACACCTCTCGCAACTACGACTGTCCACCAATCGATTGAAAATCACTACGAAACGAATATACTCGGAAGGACGACGAACCGTGAGGAGAATCGATTCCGCAAGGGAATCAAAGGATTCAAGGTTCTCGTGTGCAACGAAGAGCTCAGAAGAAGGGTGCTGATCACTAATTTTGCCTGGATGACGGCATCCCTCTCTTACTATGCCTTAGCATTGAACGTGAACAATTTCTCGACTGACCATTATATCTACGTTCTCGTGATGGGTATAACAGAGATACCAGCGTACCTCGTCCCAACCCCGATTCTAATGGTCATGGGACGAAGACAAGCCGGAGCTCTTTTATACACAGTAGCAGCTATATGTTTGCTAAGTATTCTGGCAATGCCAAGCACCGACAGCGTGACCATAATGGCGGTCGCGTTGACCGGACGATTCGCATTGTCAGCGGTGTATGGCATCGTCATTTTGTATACATCCGAATTATTTCCAACCGTAAGAAAATATGGTTAAGACAAGAAACCTTACCTTTTTTCCCTGGATCTGCAAGTGAATGTTCTTTGCAGGTGTCCAGAAATTCTGCCGTTGGAACGAGTTCAGCGATGTCCCACGTTGGAAGCGTTGCGGCACCTTACGTTGCCGATCTTTTGGGAGCCGTCGCATGGTGGGGTCCGAGCACTCTTTGCGGGGGTTTTGCTCTAATAGCTGGTCTCTTATGTCTGATGCTACCGGAGACACGTGGCAGACCACTGGCGGACACGGTGGACGAAGAGATCACGAAGGAACGGGGTGTAGTCTCGATACACAATTGCTGCGTCTGCAAACGACAAACCATATATCAGTAGCTGTCCTAACAATTTGTATCAATACACAGATTTTAATCATCATTGCTGTGCCGTTTACCTTGTTCGACGAAACACCGTGAATTTTTCACTGTTGAACTTGCTCAAATCGTGCACCGAGCCGACACCACCTGTCACAATTATATTTCAAATTGGAACTGAATAGAGAATAGCATGTTCGAATACGGAGTACATACCCGTGTTCAACCGAACAACAGAACTACTTACCTGTCAAACAATTCTCGCGAAAAATATCTCCACACGTTGGGTTAGCAGAACGTCAGATGGCGCACGGGAGCCTGACAAAATTTTAACGGAGTATCGGTCTATCGAGCCCGCTCACGGCGAACCTTATAATCCGGAGCAAATTCCCGGAACCGTCAACCAACTGACATTGCGTGCTGTTGCGTGCCTTCGTACGCCGACAAAAACCTATAGATACCATCAACAATGTTACGACACCGCCACTCTTATCCGATCGAGTGATAATCGACGGGAAATTTGAAAATGTACATTGGCAGTGCATAGGAGCACGAGGTGACAATGAGAAGCGTCGTGAACAGTTTCAAAATGCTGGTCGCGTTTTTTTATGACTACGCGCGCGGCCTGTCGTACACGATCACGACGATCTTGGTGCTATGCTACTGTCTACATCCTGCCAGATTCGCCTCGCATTACACGTTCATTAAAACTGAGAACATATACGAGGAAATGGAGAGGTCGTATCCCCCGAGGGATAATTCCTGCACCATCTCCATAACCGGTAGACGACCGTCCCAATTGTTGTATCCCGAGGAACATCCACGTGAGGATCCTGTCGCGATGGCACGAAGACTGGGAATTCTGCCCGGTGGACAGTGGAAACCGCTCAATTGTCATCCTCTTTTTAACGTGGCGATCATACTGCCCTATCGCAATCGTCAGACGCAGCTCGCTATTTTTATGAACTATATCCATCCTTTCCTTCAGGCTCAGAACCTTGATTATAGAATATTTGTCATCGAGCAGAGTCCTATGCGAGAGTTCAACCGTGCCAAGTTGTTCAACGTCGGATACGCGGAGGCAACTAAAATCAATGACTTCCACTGCTTCATCTTTCAAGACATAGACTTGATACCTCAGAATCCTGACAATATCTACGCGTGCACCAAAATGCCTAGGCATATGAGCTCCAGTGTTAATACTTTTCGATATAATCTGCCTTATACCGGATTATTCGGAGGAGCCATTGCGTTGACTCGCAAACAGTTTGAGAGAGTCAATGGTTTTTCTAATGTTTTCTACGGATGGGGTGGAGAGGATGATGACTTTTATAGTCGTCTTCAATCTAGAGGATTTCAGGTCTGTATTGTATAATATGGAATATAGATGGTACATGGTACGTTCATGTGAGTAATGATCTTTCTGATTCCTTTGCAGGTCACACGCTTTGGACCCAATGTTGCACAGTACTACATGTTGACACATAAAAAAGAACCTCCCAGCAGTGCAAGATTTGCCAATCTTGAGAGTGGAGCACGTAGATATGATTCAGATGGTATTAGTAATCTTGAATATAGGGTGTTGAACCATCAGTTGAGACCTCTGTATTCTTGGATACTAGCAGATGTGTAGTTTCCCAATACTCAGTTTTTTACCTACTCGTGACATATCTTTGTTGGTGAGTTCAAATGCTTACTTTCCCCAATTCAAGATTAGTGGTCTGAGCCTAGAACACAGCTAGTTTTACAACCAATTTTTTGTTGGTGTCCCACCTTTGTGTTTACACACATGCTGTATAGATAATTATATCGATTGCCTAATCCACGAGCTATGTTTATGTACAAGGTAGAAATTACCTCTCCTACTAAGTTACATAATCATTCCAAAGCTCCACAAGTATTAACTACTGTAACTACATCAATATTTTTACTTTTAAACTTTTAGTCCATTGTTACAGTATACAGTGTAAGTTACCAAAGATGATTTAGAACATATAAGCATAATGTGATGTTAGATTTTGAAGCCACATTACTGTTATAAATAAGAATAGCATAGCTGGTTTATTTGACTATTCTCCACAAAAATATCAGAAAATATTGTATGAAACAGCATTTAAACTAAGTGATTTTTGTCAATAATGTGTACATGAAATGTGAGAGTATTATTGAAATGGTAATATCAGTTTAGTAATATTATGGCCGTAGCTACTGAAAGGCTACTAATGCCCAAGAAAAGTACCCTTTTTTTATGGTTAATATCTGTGTGCTATCATATTGATTAATGCCGACGCAGAAAAGACGAATTATTGGGGAGAAGCATTTAAAAAAGGTTCACGCACTCTTTCTCCCGTTATATCTTGTTTGCATCAGTTGATATTAATAGATGATATTAATAGATTACTAGGTCAATTGTGTGATGATTTCTTTTGAAGAAATCACCGTTTTAATAGTACAAATTTTTTTTTATTAGGTAGGAGATAATGGCGTTATAAATATTCGTATTGCATATTTATCATAAATGCCTTCTGAAATATTAAGAAAACATTGTTTGCTACTGATTGGCTATTAAGCATTAGCACTAGCACATTGTGATACTTAATTTTTAATTGTGTAATATTACGTAAACACACCCTCATAATTATAACTATTACAGACTTATAAAATATATTGATTTACTTATTATTGGCAAGCTACATATTTAAGTGTGAAGTAAGGTGTTAGCTTACCGTAACACGAACAGCAGTCATTATTTTATCTGTACTCTGAGTACTTTCTTTTCGCCGAATTGGATGCGGCAAAATAATAGTGTATGTCATTATGATGTGTCCAAGTATGTTATGCAAGGTTCTTGGTTTTTCTTAGCTAAAATACAATATGAGCACGAAATCATTTCACCTAGTTACAAAACGACAATCAGACGAAAAATAAAACGTATCATAAATTACTTACCACGGAAATTTACTGAATGTAAAACGTCCTCTAATGTAGCGCTGCTACATTTTGACGATCTGCGAACACCTTGATATTAAACAGTATCTCCGAGGTACATTTTAACTAAAAATCTAGCTCTTCAATGACCTAATTAATCATGCAACGCACAAGGTAAATATTAAGAACAAAACCTGTAAAAACATAATTGGCATGACGTTATATTATTGTTGTTTATCGAGGCGTTAACGAATTTGCAATTATATCAAAATTGTTGTAACTTGTACGTTGTCATACTTTAAATCTGCTCAAATCTAATCCGTTAAAAGATATAATTTAGTGTAGTAGATATCTTAACTTATAGGGTTCGGTTTCATTACACCATCATCTAGTAAAATATGCATTGCGTTTTTATATGAAACTCAAAGCAATATGCTAATGCCGTGCGTAAATCGTGCGAAATCCAGTAAGAAAATCATCACTTACAAGTCTGTAGAAAAGCCAAGATGCTTTTATAACAAACTTCGGTGAACGTACTTCTACGTCAATATATGTATCTTCTGCATATTATAAATAAACTTAACGAATGGACGTTGTTCCATGTAGCGTACGTATGTGTACTAGTGTGTGCTGCCGTTTGAAAAATGCATTCTTAGTCGCCTGTAAACTGTGTAATATCTAATGCAAATATCTAATATGTAAATATTATACTATAAAGCAATGCATATTTTACAAATCTTCGACTACAATGATTATATAAAAATGAATATTCAAACACGATTACAGGCGAGTCAGTTTTAAAAAACGAGTTCAAACAAAAAAAAACTACTTTGTACCTTACAAAAATGGATAGACACCTTTAGATCCCTGAATTTAGAAATAACGTGAATGACGCAACAGAATTGTAATCCAGAGTACATATGAAAATAATAAGAACCGCTTAATAAGCAATATCGCGCGTATACATTTATTAGCTCCTCATGATTCACTATTAAATACATCGGGCTTGCATGATGAATTAAGAATATAACATTAAATTGTACGAATGATCGTAGAAATGTGTGTATATAATGTAGCGAAAAATATCGATGTGCGATTTCAAATTAACATAAAAATTATAATAAAAAGGAAGGTCAACATATATATGTATGTATATATAAATATAACTATATATATTTATGTGAAACCTGGCATAATTACATTGTAAAGGAATTATGAAATTCAATGCATTTTATTACAATACACTGGTAAATATAAGGTGTGCCAAAAATGACTTTCGATACACTGTCACGATGATAGTAAACGACAGATACAGGTAGAGAAGCATCATGAAATTTAATTTAGACAACGATGCTTTTATATTCGAAAAATATATTTTTTCATGTTGTAATTATCATCGAAGAAACATATGTACATTACATGTACAGCGTGAGAATAGACTGGGCATCATCGCGTGGGCCAATTTTTTCGTTATGCTATCCAATATTTCATAATGCTTCGTAGTTGTGTTTTGCCTGCAATGCGTCAAGTACTGTCTCGTGTATAAACCATTAGAAAGAGATCTCTCACCAAAATTGATCGATCGATTCGCCATTTGCTATTGGTACTCAAGTGTACATAGTTTATTCTTGGGCAAATATATCAATGAGATTATCATATTATAGTGATACAAAAGTTTTATACCATTAATGTCTTAATATTCTAAGCCTTTTTTTTCTTTAAAAGACATCCTTATGGCGGGTATGTTACTACTTAAAATACAGATGTACTATACGTATGAGTTAGAAGTTACTGTAACGTGAGATCAGAGGTGCTGCTACCGTTAAGAGAAATAAAACTATAAAACGTTGCAAGCGCTCTGAATGATGTGCATCGATAAATCCATATTGATAAAAAAGGCAGGATGAAAAAAAATGCCACGACTATGCGGTTAAGGCTATCTTTACCCGCTATAAGGTTGCAAACAAAACAAGTGGGATCGAATGATAAAGGGAAAAGTGATTGGACTGAGCATACGGATAGACCCAAGAATTGGCTACCACTATGCAGTTACCAGTGAGTGTTCCCCACATTACTTAAATAATGCGTCTATATGCCTATATATATCTATGGAAAATTCCAAGTACGTTTACTTATATATAAAATCTATCGTGACGGTACTCAACGTATTACGTGTCGGACAATTCTTGGTAGCGTGCGTACATCATTTTCTTTACACAATCCTTATATGTATCACCAGGTAATGCGCTATACGATGACGATTTAGCCCCTAAACCGGCTGTCGGAACTCGTCTTTCCGCTTCGATAATACTAGTTCTTCCTTGGTTAGATTTCCCTAGACCCATTCCTTCGCTCCAACCCATCTTCTGAAGCAACTTATTGCCAACATTATCTGATCCAATTCCTGCTCTCGTGGGCTCTTCATACGACACAGATATTTCTTCGCCTCTAGTCTTCAGATATTTTTCCTTCAATTTGTTAGGCTGTGGAGGTTCTGGTTCGCCATACTTAGCTCTCCTTTCCTTAGCACGGTCTCTATACTTGTTATTCCTTTGCTGAGGATCGTTCGGATCCAAACCTCGCACCTGGTACCAATTCTCCAAATTCTGTTTGTGCAAATCCGAAAGTTGCTGATGACGAAGAAGTGCTTCTTTACTCGGAAACTGTCGTTTACAAAGTAAACAGGCTAGTTTGCTCCAATCGGTGTGCTGTCTTTCCTCTTGCTGAACATCCTCAATTTCCTCTTCTGTATCACTACCACCGCCATAAGCTGCGACTAACCCGTTGTTGCCACTTTGATCCTCATCTTCATGATAGGGATTAGCAAGAGTCTTTTTCTCTAGAATCGCGTAACCAGCGTCAGCAGCACCACTTCCTATTCCCTGATTCCCATCTGCGCCAGCAAACTCGGAATTCCAATTACTCTTCGCATTCTCCTTCTTTTGGTTCAACGTCTTCGCCCAACGTTCCATATCCTTCGCAATCTTTTTCGCCACTTTTACCTTATCTTGCTTACTGTCTTTTTTCTTGCTTTCGTCCTCTTTCAACGCCTCCTGCGGTGCATTTGTTATGGAAGAAATAGAGGATTGGTTAGCGACTGTGCTTATAGTGTCCGAACTACTCGCTGTGGCTGTTATTGTTGTTCCACTTGCAGCTGCACCCGCCGGTTGTGTAACGCTTGCGGTAGTCTGGAAATAATCGTTTTTTTTTTCTTGTTCTGCCATCTGACTGCACGAGAGAAAGTGTCGCGTAGAAATTGATATGGCAAGATTATAATTACCTTCGCTGGCTGGTACGAGAACGATTCTGCATCCCAATAGAGGAACTGCTGTGTGTGACTGTTGTAGTAATATTGCGAATTAGGATCATAATACAGACCTGTACTTGGGTCATAATAATAACCGGAGGATTCGTCATAATGATAAGTGCTGACATCGGGCACAGCTGCAGGAAATACAAAATTTAATTTGTTACCCAATGCAAGATGAAAGACGAGATTTTAGACTACGATCCCTCCTTCAACTTACAGTAAACCTTGCCATCATTGGCGTGAGCAGGAACTCTTCCACTGGCCAAAGTTGTACTGGTAGGCGCTGTGGGCGTTGGTCTGCCCTTCATTTCGTCGGAGTCACCCAATTTTCTGGACGCTTGCAGCTGCTGAATTGCAGATTGAGCGACAGCCGCGGCAGCGTTCACTCTGTCAGTTTGATTTAACGATGGCAAAGTGATCGCAGTGCCCTGCATTATTTGGTTCTGATAGTATTGCGTGTAATACTGCAGATAATGAGCCTTCTGCGCTGGCGTCTTCGCGTATAAATTGGCACTATACTCGGCCAGTTGAGCTACATCATCTAAGGTGTACCTCTGCGACTGAGTATCATTTGATTTCCAGGAACCGGGGGTATTAATTTGGTGGAGTTTACAATAGGTAATCTCCACTTTTCTACCGTCGACTACTAATCCTTGCTTTGTGAGCGCTGTGTGAAGATACATTGCGTCTACCACATTACCCATCTCTAAGTAACAGACCCCCCTGGACGTGTTTGTGAGCGAATCGCGCCCGATACGAATACTACGAATTGGCATTGACGAGAGATTTTTCATAGCCTGCAGAACTGAGTCCTCGGTCGTTAATACATCCAGACCTCGGAGTAGGACGGTATTCGTTGGATGTGGACTAATCTCATCACTGCCCTCACCACCTTCCTCACTTTCTGCTCGCGAAGCGGAACATTTGAAGCAAGTCTCTCGCCTTTTAAAGTTGTGTGCTCCACACTGTAACGAATTACAACTATGGTAATGGCTCTGCGCCTCTAATGTAGAACGCGATGCTATCAGAAAATATCGGAATACGCACTTTAACGCAGTGCCAATCCTGCGTGTTCTTAGCAGGTGGTTTATCCACATGGCAATCCTTCGGTATACTGTACTGCATTACGGCACGGTATTGATCCTGCAGCATCAGTACACCCTGAAACAGAGAATTTCAGTGTTATCCCGTCCAACGTCTTCCGAAGGCCTCTGTTTATCCCGTAAACTTCCTTCTTGGTTGACGAAATTATAGTTCTCTACATCATAGCTTTCCGTCTCAATCGAACAGTAAAGAAAACGTCATGGGCTTGTAACGTTGTGGGCCATTCCACACGACTTGGTGACCGAGTATTCAATCGTGTCTTGATCAAGTTAAGAAGAATGACTTCTTGCGCGGCAAAGAACCACATTGTACGCAGAGAGGAAATTTAACAGCGACTCACCGATACAGATAGAATGTATTGTAACGAATAATAAGACGACTGGAATGACCCTCCTCCGATCCTCATTGTTAGTCCACAAACTTTCTATGATAAACGGAGGATAGGTAAAAGCACGCGGCGCGGAGCTCGCAGTAAGAATTTAAACCGACAGACGAACTTGCGAACGAGTTAAGAAAAGTCTGCGTGGGGTTTCCTAGATAAATAAGTAGGTATGGTAGATTGAAGTAGCCTTTGAGAGGTGCACAGCCATGGCCATGGGGAAGGCCAGGGGGCTGCGTTACCGTGCCTTGCCGCCACGGGGCGTTGGTGGCACGCGAGCAACGCATCGGTTGGGTTTCTGGACTGAACTTCTTTCTACCTGTTTCATCTCCATCCACCGTGCGGCCTCCTGAGTCGCGTTAAACTCGACGAATGCAAAACCTCGCGAAGCACCTATACAGAGCAAATACACACATATCCAAAGTTAATCCACGTTTTGCCTGGGAGTCTCTACTCTGAGAGGGCAGGCAATCACAGCACCAACCATTGACAGACTCAGTTTCGAACGAAGTGTTTCTCCGCTTCGTCGCTTGCTTTCTCTTTTCCATTTACCTAAAGTTCGGCAGAACGATATCTATCCGTGTGGGAGAACACTTCACCGATCGTGCATGGACGATTTAATTGTCACGCGAATTTTCGTTTTCAACGCCGGACGACCTACCCGAACTGAACTCACTTTCTCTCTCACTCTCTCTCCCTCTCTCTCGGCCTCCTCTATCTCTTCTCATATCCCCCCAAAGCCTTCGCGCGAAAATCTTTTGCCAAAGTAATGAAAGAGTTACAAAGAGTGGAAACGCAAATGTTCAGCAAGACATAAATCAATAGAACAGACGCTAGCAATATCACAGAACTAAAAAGATCTCGAGGACACGTGTAAAAAACACAATCAACGTTGTAACTTGAAAAACGTAAGAGTCACATCCACTTATGACTAAATCAAGCTTTATTGGTGTTGATCAAATGTTCATATGGCAGATTACGTAAAACACAATAGCTTGATAAAACTCGTGAATTGATTAAAAATATAATTTTCATTCAGACAAATTAATTCAAATTTTACATTCTTTTGTAATGTGCAGCTCTGTGAGTCAATCAAAGATGAGATGTACATTCTTCTATATATCCCTCCTGTGCATGTTATAAACTTACCTCCTCTCAAAAACGAAAAATCAATTTGTGAGTAATGAATTAATTTGATGTTCAAATAATTTTGTATATCATGTGAATGGGGCTGATGGACAGTTAACAAAAAATTCATAACAACATGAAAGACGATATTGCACCATGCAAAAAATTGTTTTACACAGACCAAATAAGCATTAAAACATTTCTTTGCATGGAATGGTGCTATGTTTGATGAACGAGGAAATGATTGCCGACGCAATAAATCCGACAACACCCGACAAAATAATAATAAAACAATCCTGAGACACGCATCAATAATTGTACAAAAGATGTAGCACGGTGCGAACTTACGGAGATATTTACCTGTATCTTTTTTCCGAATCAACCTGATGTCCTTTGGCATGAGACCGCAATTGAGGATGTCTTGCCGCACCTGTGATACACACATCATAATGATAACAGACGATGTATGCTTGCGTACGCCGTCTCACGTGTGGCCTCTATCTTGGGCCACTAAGTTGACAACCTACGTCATTTTCAGTAATATGTTGGGCGAGCCCACGGATCATTATGGTGTTGTTAGGAGATTGAGATTTGTAGTGGATGCCCTCCATGGACGACCCATAGGCACGATTATGGTCATGCTCAAAATCCAAACTTTCTCGGCTATGATCATCATCCCGATCTCGGTCGCGATCATCTCTTTTCCCTCTACGATCTCTGTCTCTATCCCTATCCCTATCGCGTCTTGAGCGATCTCTATCCCTGTCACGATCTCGATCACGATCACGATCCCTCTCCATGGAATCACGGTCTCTTTGCCTGCTGTAGCGATCTTCTCTGTCTCTGTAGCTGCGGTCTCTATCATCCCTACTACGGTCTCTTCTGTCCCTTGAACGGTCCCTTTCCCGATCCCTATCCCTGCCCCGATGATTTCTATAGTCTGGACTTCGATGATCCCTGTCCCTGTGATCAGTGTCTCTGTGCTCTGCATACTCTGGCGATCTGTTGCTGCTGTAGTCATTGCGATAGTCATAGTCCGAATTGTGGCTCCTCTTCTCTGGGCCATATCCCGGCTCCCACGGGTCAATGTTGTTGCTGTACATGCCGCTCATTCTTTTACTGTAAACCTATAACGATAAAAATTTACTGAAACAATGTAGACGGAACAACATTCCCAAAGCCTTGGTAGCATCACTTGCTCCAGCAAAATCAAATTGCAATGTTATTATTCTAATTCCAATAAACTGCGCTGCTATACGTTCATGAAATTAAATAATTCCTCACAAAATGTCCAGAACGAGGCCTACCTACGCTAAATCAGATAGATATGCTAAATAAATGGGGTGCGCAGAGCACGATGATCAAGTCGGATAATGAAGACGGATGGCGTGACAGCAATGCACTACATATTCGTCGAAGTACCGCAGCTGCAGAGAATTGCGGTCAAGAAATTAGTTTCACTTGCTACGCAGCTCAATTAAATGAGTCACGGGAAGCCGAATACATCGAAATAATAATGGCAACGTGAATAACACTGACATTTGCCTTGTTGAAGCTTTGGACCACCGAATCCCGAACGTCGAGTGTGGCCGCAAGAAAGGATGAGAAATCGTGGCAATCAGAAAGGCACATTACCCAGCGATCTCGTTGTTCTCTGCGTTCCAAATGTCACACGAAGCACCCAGGAAGCGTCTATGTTGTCAGGGAAGGGCCGTGCAAGCCTTCCTTTCACTTATTCGGCGGAAATCCTGGCTGGATTGTCGAAAACAGTATGATGCGCACAATGGCGTGGTTGTCCCCTCGTTCGCCCCGTAAAATATGGCGGCTTTCGCAGGGCCAGTTTCATTACGTGTTCCATGCATGTGTTGTCGTCTAGACACGACAGATGGCGCTGCAGGGTTCTTAGAAGAAATTTGGCGGTATTTTGAAAGCTGAATAAATATAATATCTAGTTCACGATTGACCGACAATCGTTTGACAACTCTTAATAATTATTTAATTGAGTTTGCGTTAGATATTAGGAAAAATGTTCAAACGAGATGATAAGTTGGAACTCTAAGTGAATCATATGTTGAATTCATAGTACCTTAAGTACGTGCTATCGCTGGACCCAAATTTTGTTGGAAGTTTAATTTTTTTACACCTACCATTATACGTTTGCATAAATACGTATCAGCTATTATATCTCTGAAATAACACCGATAATGGAACGTTGTACACTTGTAGCGACAATGTAGAAAGGCTACAGTGGTTTACGGAAGCCACGTGACACGTTAAGAAAGGTCATGTCAGTGTCGAAGACATTATTGTGGACACGATCGTGAGTGATTGATGTGTGCGGCGTGAATTTGACATAATTATACCGGGAAATGTTTTATGCAGTCTATTCATAAATAAAGACTTGTGATCTCAATGTCGTAAAATGTAATATTAAGGACTGCATTAAGTCCAGTCGCCTTATGACGAAACTTAAAGGTGACGAATCATACGACGCATGGAAGATTAGTTTTCCGTGATCTAACCTCAAACAAAAGAATAAATGATTGATATTGTTTTAGATTACAACATTGCAACCGAGTCTTTTATTTGCAAGATAAGCAACTAAAGATAGTCTGTTATACCAAGGAACGTGTACAACACAAAGTGTCATCGGCTGATAAGAGTATACACACATCCGACGCGGTAAGTACCGTACACACGTAAGCGATACCCGGTATCAATTGTCAACAATGCGATTCGGTCTCGTTGCCCTTGCAACAACAATGTGTGAACAACAGCGTCGTTTTAGTCGATATCCGTGCCCGTACCGAAAATTTGAACCATTAAATTTGCACGATGCTTTTCGAAGGAATCGATGCGTATTATGAGCAATGTCCGATACTGTCAAACGCGGTACAAAGATAATCAGGGATCTCGCACCGATCATCGAACCCATTATCCTAAGACATTTCGTTGCCGAACATAGTTCCCATTTCTATCTGCTCTCTCCTGAAATTAGAGGAGAAAGGAAAAAAAAAAACGCGTGCCCCTGGAAACGCAACGCCGCGTACTCCGCTGCAAGCGGGCCGAAAAGCATGGGGCACGGGGTGTGTCCCTTTGTCTGGAAGCGCGGAAAGTTCGGCGGAACCTCGAGAAAACGAAGGCCGGTGCACGTTCGAAAGTTGCCCCCTCAGGCGCGCTGAGTGCCGTAGTGTCGGGCAATATATCAGGCGCGTAGACGCGGACGATTTCTCCGTAATTTCCCGCAAGTTTCGCATGGTATACGTATAACAAGTGTGTGCCCGTGAAATCCGCGGTATCCCCGGCCAAGCGATCCGGAGCCAGAGCTAACCACCCGGGTTTCGGCCTCCACCCAAGCCGGGCTCGCGATAGCTCGGGGTGGCTCGGGCTCGATCGGCTACCTCGTAGGCGGTTGTCAGTGGTCGTTGCAGCGGCGGCCACGGCATAAAATGGCATAAAAATGCCGGTCTTGTTGCACGCACACGTGTCGGAGCATCGTTGCACCCGTGTTGCCGGCGGTTCTCATAGGTATTGGTAGCTTTTCCTGGGGAAACGAACGGCCAGGGCTGCGTCGGTGGGAGAGTGGAGGGGACGAGGGTTGCATGGGAGCGTGGGGGGAGAGGAATGAAAACGGTGGAAGAGAGTGAGACGTGGGGAATGCAAAAGATTGGAAGGGGGTGGAAGGGGTTGAGAGGGCAGATAGAGGCAGAGGCGGAGAATGGGAGAGAGAGAGAGAGAGAGAGAGAGAGAGTAATGGATCGAGATGATGAGGAAGAGAGACGTGGGGAGTCCCTGTGGCTTGCGCATCCAGTTCGACGCAGACAGCTCGTCTATATACTTGGTTCAACGACCACCGCCCTAGTCTCCTCCAACCCCGAAGTACCGAGAGCCGGCGCGAAGGGGAAGCGTAATCATGGCGAGGAAGGATAACGAAAGGGGACGGCGGGGGTGAAGGCGATGCGCGGGAGGATGGAGAGGGGGTGGTTTGAGAGACGGGGGTGCGCGAGGGGAGTGGAGAGAAGCGATGAGGTCTCGAGTTGGACGGCCCACGGGCCAGTTCCGTCTCGAGCCCAGGGGTAGAAGAGCTACTGGCCGCTTGTCTGCTCCCTTCTTTCGCTATAGTTTCATTTCTTTCCGTTTTAGTTCCTCTTCAGTTCCGATTGATTGACATGTACATGTATAATATATAAACACACAGACACACGTATACACACACCGCAAACCAATCGGCATTACACCCACATCCACGAGTGTATGTACTTTTACATATACACAGAGACACACGGATACGGGCGCGCATATAACCTGTTATATGTGTAATACATTTGTACATACGCACACGCATCACACCTGACACGAAGAGACATATAATACCTATACACACCGGTAATTCGTTTGTTCGTTCGTGGTTGAATTGCAAGCACGATTCGTAATATCGGCCATATCCCGGCGTTGTATGTAAATGCACGGACACACCCGCGCCCACCTGTGTATCTTTAGGTCCATACCTGGCCAGGTGTACCGGGCCGCGTAGTACCTGCGTCTTCTCGCCATCCAATGCGCGTACATGGCCCGCGGATTGCTTGAGTTTTAGGAACATATTTATCACATTCAGGTACGTGGACCATTCAGCTCTGTCTCTCATTCTGTGTTCTTTCTTCACACTCCTGTCTCTTCCGTCTCTTTGTCGATCTTCGTCGGATGTCGGGACCCATCGTTAGTTGCTTGCTATTTCTTACGTTCCTTGTTTATCAGTGAAAATGACGGTGCAGATTAATTAAATTCACGGTCTGATTATGAAACGAGCGGAATCTTCAATAAGAGTTCATATATTGGCCCCTCGGTTTAGGCATCTAATGATGGGTTCTCTCATTGTCAGTAAAATCTGTGCATGACGTGTCTCCTCTTCTTTTCTTTTCAAAGATAATGTGTTTATTGAAATGCTCTTTTAAATGTATATCTTGGGTATTCGAAGAATTTAATAATAACGTTAATAGATATACGGTGTAAAAATTGAGTACGGCCTTCGTACGCTCGTCGAGATGTTAAGAAAGTAATCTGATAGTGTGGAAGCTTGCAGTTCTTATCAGTGGCAATACGCAAATCCTTCGGCATTATTCACCGTCGCTGTCGCGGAAATAGAGAATGGCGGGAAAAAGAAGTAGAACAATCTGCGAACGTTGAAACGTTTCACGAGTGTTATTAATATCGTCAACTTCGAGACTATCGTCCAGCACTTGTTCAATCTTAACACGCTATACTGGGAAACAGGGTAAAAAAGATGAGAAAGACGGGATTATTAATGGCGATCGGAAAAGCAATTATCCGAAGAATCGATTTCTGCGTGAGATTGATCTGGCGCGCGTTCCGTGCAATCCTCTGAAATCCCTCAATTTCCCATTGGCATCTAGAAGGGTGCTCATCCGACGAACAGCAGCGATCCGCAATTGAGAAATCCGTAGGCGGCGCAGCTACGTCTAGATGATACCTCTGACACACGATCTCCCGTAAGAGAAGACATCCGAGGCTCGACGATCGCTATCTTTTCTGCTTAACGCGTCCGCGTCCGACCTTTGCCCTGTTCTTACTCGTGGCCAGCTCTAAACCGCCCCTTGTCAGCTGATTGAAATCGATAATGGTGAGCCTCGGCTCGGCGGTGGGTCGTCTCGTCAGGGCCTGCACCCTGTCGAGCGGTGCCCCGGGGCTCCGGAACCTGTAGCTCCGGTTCCTGCTCCCGCCGACGCCCGTTCCCGCTCCAATTCCAATTCCACTTCCACCCTGGCTCATCCGCGTGCCGCTCATCGATCGGTAATGAGTGCTCGCGAGCGGCTCAACATCCTCCCGGAAGTACCTGACGATTAAATTCATCGTTACCCCTTCACCCGATAAATCGCCAGCTATATTGTAATCCCGAGCTGCATTGTGACGCCGACTATTGTTTCGCGCATTAGAACGAAGCGAGGGGGGAGAGTTATAGTTCTGTGAAACGCTAAATTCTTCAACGGGATACGTGATTGCCGAGTGATCGCTCACTGTCAATGCGTCAGCCGTCTATAAGATCGCGCGCGGCATACGGATGACGTGCGCGTTTAGAAGTGCACTTACGAGTGGCCGGTGAATTCGTTCCCCGCTCATAAGCGCGCGCGTAGCCGGCGGGGAACCAATTCGCCATGTGCTTATAAGTGTTTATAGCCGTGAGACGGTTAATTGGACGACGAAAAGTGAGAGGTCTCGTTTCGAGGAGATTATCCGATATTAGCAGTGGATGGGTTATTACTCGTGGATACTGGCTAGGTGCAGGGGTGCCGGTGTCCGAGCTGTTCGGGGTCGGGGCTCTCGCGGTGCTCGATGACGTTGTCTGGATTGTCGAGAAGTCTTTTTCGACGGTTGGTCGGGGAGTCCAGCCGGAATCAACCCGGTGAGCTTGTAGTATTCCAAAAGAACTCGAGCCAAATTCCGACCAACTCTGTAATCTGTATAACTCGGAGTCAAGGTTGTCAACTTCTCATTTCCTCTATACGCACCCGCACGTCGTCTCTCCGATCGTATAGTATTGGCATAGTATTGAGCGTAATTTCCAAAGGATACATCCATCTTCGGTGTAGGGCAGCACATTGGAAGTCCCTTTCCTCACATATCCGTACATCGATACTTGGAGCGTATAACAGTTGACATGCTCCTTCAGGATGGAGCATAGATAACGTCGCGCAGTTCCCGCTTTCTGCGGGTCTTGATTGTACATCGTACTCCCTACCTCGTAGTCCTCAGCGTGTTGAGCGAGTAACTTCGGCAGCACGATATGTCTCTCGTATCTAAGACAAATAGGCTGACAGCCGTAGGTCAGGTTGTGTCACGCGGAATTTTCTCGAGAAACTACCGGCAACTATCCGTTGTTCAACGTTCACGAAGTCACATCTCGCGCATTCAGTTTTACATTAAGGCCATTTAGCCTCGAGTAATGCGCTTTGGGCATACTTGTATCTAAACTGGATTGAGAAGGATCGGAGTTACCTGTACACATCGTCGTAGGTGTTTCCGTAAACGAAAACGCCTGTGGCATTCGTGTGGGCGTGTAAGTCCAGCACGCAATCCAGTGGCGTCCGAGAATTCTTGTCCAGTGATTGCAGCATCGATCTAGTCGCTGACAAGGAGGGATGAATCCACTCGGATATACGATTCCACGATCGGTTCAGATCTAGTCCCATCACCGTGGACCTACATTGGAATATTTGTAAAGAAATTGTTCAATATATGAGTTTACTTTCAATTTTTATTCTGGTGTCATATAAAATCATAAGAATATGACATATATGACATAGCTAAATTTGAAAAGTTTAAAGAACTGTTATCCTCACGTACCTGTAATTTCCGAGAAACACGCCGTCGGGATTCAGCATCGGTACGATTTTAAAGATCACGTAATCCCTGAGAACTTGTGCGATTGGATGGGCGCTGACGAGGAAATCCATCAATCCTTGGCAGACGAATGAAGACGGTGACTCGCCAGGGTGTGTTCTGGCAAGGACCACCACCACCTTCCTGGGGTGGTCCTGAGTTGCTTCCGGTTCAGACGCTATCGTGACTAGTTCAATTTTCCTCTTCTGAATTGACATGGCCAGCGTTTCTCTTTTAGTATAAAGCAGCCTGCTGCACAGATTGTCCAAGTGGCCTAAGTAACGACTATATGAATACGGATATGTCATAGAAAACTGGTAGACGTCGTCTTCGCGATCGAAGCAGAATGAGAAACTCAAGACGTAATGATTCTGATGTTGAGCCGATTTGTAGTAGTACACCTGAAATGAATTTCGATGACTTCTACGTTTCGAATTCCAGCGGAAGAAATGATAAGATTCGGTAGGACAATAACGTACCTGTTGACGAGGTATTCTTTGCCATCTAGATCTACCGCTACTCTTGACCAAAGGCGTCATTCCGTCGCGATAAAGATTGGCCGGCTTAGAGATGTTGACAATGTTGAATATTACACGCTGATCCGCCTTGACGTTGTCGACGGTGAAGTTAAACCAGAGCCTCAAACGCGGGCTACAGGTGTCTGGCCTTATGAATAGGTCGTACTCAAATTCGGAGATTAGATCCACCCTCCCTAAATTGCCCGTCTCAAAGGAGGCGTCGAAGCAGATATGACCCTTCTTCGCCTTTCCGCTGTGCCCAGGTGGCCGCATTACCATCTTGTTGACGTTGCCCAAGCCGCCCTCCGCATCGCTGTCCTCGCTCTCTGAAACAATCACGGCGTTATAAGTCGGGGAGGTGCGCGCGCGTAGAAGAAAGTTCGGGACGCTGCGTTGCGTTGGAGAGAGTGACGGGTCAAAAAGCGCGTGTCGTTCTCCCTCGGTATAATCGACCGGAAGTCTGACCGGCTCTTTGATAGAGGCTGGTGTGCTCCAGGGGATCTCGACCCTCGCCGTGAAAGGCCATCCTCGTCGAAGGGTCGGCCTCGGCCTCGGCCTCGGGGCAGGATAGTCTCGAGGGGTAGGATCGCCTCCGGAGAGGATTGCCTCGGCGAACTCTACCGTATGGAAGACGCGGACTGACTACGAGGCTACGAAACTAACGCCTCGGGCGTTTTCTACCATAGGTGGGTGTTACCACCTACGTGATAAGCGTGAAACGCCGACGGTGCCGCGGATATCGCTATGATACGACCAATCCTCGCCGCTCTCGTGCTCACGCTTCGAGGAATCTGGAAGTTTGTGATTTCGCGTGGCTCAGTCCAGTCAGCGATCGGAGCCCGCGCGAATTCGCGTGGCTGCCACGCGTCAGCCATCTCATCCGCGGCCTCTCGACAGTTCTCGCCCACGCTCGTGAAAGTTCAGCGTCGAGAGAGCGAAGTCATTTGCGGTCACGAGAGACGCGCGATCGAAATCGCGACGGCGAAAGAAGTGCCAGGAAGAAAACCACCTACGGCCAACGCGCGAGCTCGTAAGTCGTTCGTAAGAGTCTTTCGTTAGGCGGAACCGTAATCGCGGCAACGCCTCGCCTGCGCCTGCACGAAAAAGAAGGAAATTACCAAACAGTCGTTCCGGTCACGAGAGATACCGAGCCACTTGCCAATCAAAAGCTGGAAGGGATAGATAGCTGGCGGGAGATTACTCTGCGAGCGTAGTTCGTTCAATTTACGACAGGAGAGTTTTCAACCGGAGATCGTTTCGTTCCTCCAAGATTATATCTTTCCCGTAGTTCAGTAATTCCGCGGCCATTTAATTCCGACAGCCGTGAACAACTGTCTTCGATATAACTTTTGTCCGTGCGAATATGTCTACGTTTTCATTCTTTCCCACAGCCCTTTCGCCGTCTTTCTCCCCCTTTGCCCTTTGTCACCGTCGTCCGACGGTCAAATTTCCTTTGGAGCCGGCTAATCTTTACACGGCTAAATCGAGATCGCTTCATTCCTATTTTCATTGCCAAGATTGCACGGTAACGTAAATACCGCGTCTCAAGGCGGAACACAGTCTATAGACCGAAAGGTGCATCGAGGGGTCATCGATGGCCACCGGCGATTTATAGAGCTTTTACGTCAGGACTACGCAATTCGATCATCAATGATTCACAAGCGGAAACGAAAGAAGAGCTGTGCGCTACCGTCACGTGAACTCTGCGTATACCCAGTCAATGGTAATGATTAGCGGTTCTGACCAACGGCTGTGACTCGAAGCCGACTGGCCTCCGATCATGTCGACGGCATGCCAAGGATCGATCGTTGTCAGAACTTTCTGGCAACAGAGCCAGTGACATTTTGGACCGCAAATCTCCAACGCGCGGATATTAATATACTGATTGCCTTGGAAAATTTCATTTTTGCTATTGCGAATTTGATTATTCATTCTCATTCCCCTTGTCAGCTCTCTCCAACGATACAAAATTCTTGTATATCGACGAGATGCGTCAGTGGAATGAACGGGTCAACAAGTAGAATGCAGCGGAAGAGCATCAAAGGTATTTGCTGGCTTTTCAGGGCGGTTGCAGCGATTAGAGCGTTGTAAGACAGATGGCTGAGAGTTCAGAGAGAAAGAAACCGGGAAGCGGTAAAGCTCTAAAACGACGGCGCAAAGGAGCAATTAAAAGCGGAATGAAACGAACGCACGAGAAAGCTTGAATGATGGAAAGGGGGATGCAAGACGAGAAACAGTGGAGTATAAGGAGAGTGGAAAATAAGGGACAATGATGCACGTCATTGAACTCGTGCTGAATCTTCAACAGACTCTGTCTCACTGTGAAACGTTCAAATGGGAATAAGGAGAGAGAGACAGAGAGAGAGAGAGAGAGAGATACTTTCGCGGTTCTCTTTGGATTCTTCGCATGAGAGTAGCTAAACGCTGCCACTTGTTCCCTATCAAGACAAGGCGATCTCTCACGTCAAAGACTCCACATTGATTTATATGAAAATCAATGAACGTTCGCGGAAGTTGAACAATTATAAGGCATCGTGCACGCAAAACGCGAGCAACGCCGTGACAAGGTTCTCCGCGCTAATTAGTTTGACTTTCTATCGTCGAAAAAGCGAAAACCGTAATCACTCTATATTCGCTTCTCGAAAATGTTCCGACGTCATGATAGCGAAGGTGTCGTGTCGAGGCATCTTCACCGAGCAGCCGAAAACAGCAGCGAAATGTCAGAGGTGCAATAAACGAAGGCGTGACGGTGACGGGAGCGCCGATGATCCTTGCGTGACCGCTCGACAGCTGCTCGAGCTGATCGATCGATCTGACGGATCGTGTGAGTGCGGGAGATCTGCGAATCGAACTGCGGCGGTTTCATGCGAGTCGGTATGAGACGATGGTATATGGCTATGTAGACAGGCGAAGGCGGAGAGGAAGGGTAGATATGGAAGGAGAAAGACGCAGACAGGCCACGTGTTACGTGTCAGTCACGAACGCGTTTGGGCAGCGCTTGTCTCGAAAGATGGATCGACAATCGTACGTACCAGTCTCTTCGGTGTCGGACATAGCGAGAGCGTCTTCGTTTCTTCGGGACTGGTCCACGCAACTTGCCGCTTGATAAACTTGGCGACACTCCGACTGCGTCCACCGTCGTTTCCTTGGTTTTGTTGAATCAATATATGTGCGCCCAGCGCATTATCTAGATTACCGCGGTTCAGATACCTGAGTGGCTGAGTGCCGCCGCGCTTTTCGTTATCCCCACACGACACGCCGCGATCTTGCAAATTTCTCATCCCATTACCGGTGCAAATCGCCTCTAATATCGTTTGCGAATCTCCTACGTGTCGCCGTGGACTCGATAATGTCATTGTCCCGGAAACCTCTCTTTCGTGCGCATATTCCTCGTGTGCCATTGTCATACGTATTTCCCAGGATGGTACTTGAGGTCCTGGAATTTACGATGCGTCAAACGAGCATCCTCGACGCGAGAATAATCTGCACGGAAACTCTGGCAATCGCGAGCATCTCGAGAGCTGAGAAGAGCGTGGGGGTTGAAGGGTAGGTGAGGGATGGTGGAAAGTGACAGGAGATGGTATCTTCCGCTGATGCACCTTTGTCCCAGGGGCAGCGCATCGTCTCGCGTATCCAAACTACATGCAAAACGGAAGTGTGCTGGCCTATCTTTAGCTGGGCTTAAATTGAGCAGGCGCCGCGCCGGTAGTAGGGACTGGAGGGAAGAAGGTGGAAAAAGATATCAAATGCGAGTGCAGGAGTTGCAAAACCGGTCTTCGGAGGTCGGAGGACATTTTTCTGGATATTCAAGTGTGTCGGTGCCTGGTTGGTGCGTGCCCTCTTCCCCTGGGTTTTGGCTGGGACGCTCCGGTGAACTCTACCCCTACGCTTCTCTCCTTCCACGTCTCTGCCTCTCTTCGCTTCTCCTCCCTCGGCATCCCTTGCCGCCAGGGGGCGAGACGAGGAAGAGAGAGAGAGAGAGATGGGAAAGCACAACAGCATGAGAGAGAGTGAATGACTGGGAGAACGCGAGAGATCGATATTCGAAACCCCTCCGTCGTCTGACACTCTACCCCTCCTCATGGCCGGTCCCTCACCCAGTGGCGTAGGAAGAAGGGGTACTACTGGCCGGGTTGGGTGCATCGAGTGTTCCCAGGATTCTCGGCAAGCGGCGGAAGTACAGTCGCCGAAGCGAGAGAGGAATAGAAGACTGCTGGAACGTTATAAATTGTCGGCCGGAGGATGCGGGATTTATGTGGTCTCGACGAGGCTCTTTCAGGATTTCTTTAAGATTTAAGACCATGCTGATGTGCCTCCTAAGGCGCATTAAACGCCGACGGTTTCAATCTTCCCCCGGCGCGGCGTAATCGTTCTCAGAGATTCTATTACCGGCTTAACTATCTTTAAAGCGGAATCGCTTTGATTTTTTGACTCTTACGCCTCTGTCGGCGTACACTTTCTGTGCCTCGACTGTCCCTTATACACATATTCTCTATTTGCCATTAGATTACCCCTGCGTCCCTTTCATCCACCCTTCTTCCTTATTCTTCTCTGACCCTTCCTCCGTGAAAGCAGGCGCGTGTCTGTACGCACGCAAACTGGTCGGCCGGTCCAACTTTTCAATTTATCCACCTCCCAAATCTCGAGCCCCGAAATTCCCCCGTGCTAAATGGAACGTGCCAGAAATTATCGCAGTTCTCTCGGCGATCTGAAATTCTCTGTGAAGCGATTAAAAGGGATACGAACAATGTGCATGATATTTTAATATCCATCCAGCCGTCATACTTTTTAATATGCAGTCGTGTGCGTTTCAGACTTGAGTCAGATAAATGATACGCTTTCGGTGGAGTGGGGGGCAATATAAGACAGCGGTGCGGTGCACTTTGTTTTAAACGAATTTCAAAAGAATTTCCAAGAGACGAGCGCGAAGGGGTGAACGGAGGGTGCACGCCGAAATTTGGCCGCGTTCGCCGATAGTGTTGGGAAAAGCAGCTCTGGAGGAGGGATGGAGCCACATGCGCTTGCGCCGTACGGAGTTGTGCACGGGCTTTTTAACCCTCCCTCTTTCACCCCTACGCGTTCCCCCTTCCAGACTAGCTTCCTGTCTTTCCTCGAGGGGTACCAACCTTCTCTCCCTCGACTCTACCACCCCTGCAATTCTTCCTCTCTCTTCAACCCTCTGGCGCCTGCGCGTGTGCCATCACCCTCGTTCGACCCTTTATCTTCCTTTGTTGTCACAATTTCTCTATCTTTCCTCCCCTTTTACCTCCGGAGGGAGGAGAGGTCTGGCCGAAGGTGTTGCGAGCGGGGTGCCGTCAGCGGGTACCTCTCTACGTAACAGTGCTGCCAACCTCCGTTTACCCCAACTATTCCCTCGCCGTTTCACGTCCCGCAAACTATTGACCTTTGCCGGGTCTGCCTGCCGCCGCCGCCGGCTCGCTTTGCTCGCTTCATCCCCAGGCGGCCGGTCGATGCTCCGTCAGAATCAAGTTAGAACGTAGCATAGTAGTTGTGGCAACGTAGGTGGTGCCATCTTGGTCTCCATTCTTCTCGTGGCGAGAAGGTGCCAACCTCTTGTTCGAAAAATTCTTTCGTTTCCTCGGTTGAGCGTTCCGGCGGCGCGGCGTCTGCGTGTAGCCGATCATCCCCTCGGATTTCTCCAGCGAGGCCTTCCCCGCCGTGCCTTCCACTTCCACTCTTTTCAATCACCGCTTGCCCTTTCCGTACCTTCCCACTCCCCCCCTGGCCTCCGGACTCGTCACTCCCACCCGCGAGCAAGGTGCGGCCGAGCGTCGAGCGTAGAGACGTCGGAGGTGGTGGAGGCGGCGAAGGCGGTGGAGGTGGATGAGGATGGTGGCGGTGGCGGCGTCCAGAGGGTGCAGCCGGTGCCACCAGGGCCGAGCCCCGTCAGTTTAGTTACCGCACCACATAAAGGCATTGCGTTGTAGACACCGTTATACCCGCAACATTCTTAATCTTTGCTTGCATATCTCTCCTAATTTCTGATCTTTAATTCGACATACGTTCGTATCGTTGATATAATTACGTACCTCGTCTCGTCCTCTCACGTCCGTAATCAAATCATCTTGCTTTGTCCCGTCCACGCGCGACTCTCGGCGAGCGAACACGCAACCGAACGAGCGGTAAAAGGCGCGCCACGAGATCGACACGAGAGAGCATCGTCGTAGAGAGCCGAGGAAGCAACGATTAACACCTCAATACACACGTTCCAGCGTCCCGCAGTGAGGCAAAAAAGAGCGACGGATAAGGGGAAAGAGGTTAATCGCGTGGTCGCGCCCGACACTCGCAATAATTCTTCTTCCACGTGCGCGTCATTTGACACGGAGGATCTTATGATTTCGTTTCCATTCCCCCTCGACCGACCCTCCCGCACCCTTTTCTCCTGTCCCGGTCCACTCTTCGTATCTCCCGTCGCCCGTCCGCAAAGTGCTCTCTTCCCACGATCGAGTATCATCGCCGCTCGGCCATCCTGCTGATCCCTTTCGTTCCCCCCGACGCAACGATCGAAATTCAAGCGGCGTCGAACGCGGAAGAGAGGTGACGCGCGTACAATAAATCGAGGCCGAAAAAACGGAAGTTGCGTCGCGTCGCGTCGCACGTCTCCGCTATCACGTGGGTGTTTCGAATGGAACCAAGCACGACGGCACTCGTCACCTGGAAGATCCTATAGCCGACAGACAAAGGGAAGAGGCGACCTGGACGACCATCGGTGAAGAGAAAAGAGATATAAACGAGCCGGAGGGAAATAGTAACAAAGAGAGACAGAGAGAGAGAGAGAGGAAGAAAGAAAAAAATACAGAGAGGGGACCTAGTGTATCTAGGGGGTGAATCGGAGAGAAAGAGAGCAGAGGAAACGATAGAGACACTGACGTGTTCGCTGGGTGCTTTCCGGTGTAATTTTTCTTTTTCCTTAATTTCGGTGAACCTAACCGATTCGTAAACCGAGTGTTGCGTGAGAAAGCCGAAATCCGCGGTCGACGTGCATAAATTCGCGCGTACAGCTTCCGGTTCGCCGTATTAAACTTGCCCGAGAGATCAGACGCTTGTCACGGCGAAAAAAACGGAAAGATACACGCATACACGTATATATTAAAAAGAGATAATAAATTGTAAATTAACCCACCATCGTTTCGTTCTGCGCCCAGATATCGGCATCCTCCAACCACTGATTTTCATCGTTAACCGGTATGTTCATTTGTTTCTTTACTTTCGTTGTTTCTGTGCTTC
The DNA here is from genome assembly GCA_963942575.1 of Priocnemis perturbator. Taxonomy (NCBI): domain Eukaryota; kingdom Metazoa; phylum Arthropoda; class Insecta; order Hymenoptera; family Pompilidae; genus Priocnemis; species Priocnemis perturbator. The sequence goes on along the minus strand of OZ012649.1, from coordinate 7,958,935 downwards.
GAGTTATTACTTATCGTTATTATATTCTTCTCTCTTGTTATGATTGTTATTATTATTATCATCGTTATTATTATTACGGTATTATTATCGACTGTGTCTCACACTCTATGTGTTTTTGACCGCGCGTCATATCGGCGTGCCGGCTCTCTTGAAACATGTTCCTCCACCCTTGCCGGAGGGTCCTTGGTACAGGACAACGCCGAGAGATCCTCCGGCAAAGTGCCAACATCCTTCATATACCCCAGCTCTTACGCTCTCGCCGTTCGCCCACAAACTTGCCAGAGAAAACAGTCTCTAGCGATAACAATATTTCTTCTACGAACGTCTTCAAGATTAACTAACTTCAAAGATTGAGAAGCATCATGCTGATGCTATGAAATACGCTTCTGTACTATCAACTATTCGAGTTTTCGTTGCGAAACTTGCATCGAACGTACGGATTGTAAGGTACGGAAAAAGTCGGAAACGCTTAGTTACGTGACACAAATCGTTCGCCTAAGCCCTGTCTCACCGACGACGTTCTCGTTCGGCCCAGGGAACGTCGCGCTCATATGCGCGAGAGAAGTATCGATCTCGCCGAAACGCCGCATAACCGGTTTTTCGAGGACCACATTTTAGGGACTCGGGTCGGAAGGCAAGTTTGCCGGCAGTTCCGGCGAGAAGGAAAATCGGCACGTGCCGGCATTGAAAAGGCATCTTCCCTCGGGCCCCGAAACAGCGTGTTCGGCGAGATTAATGGGCGTGGCACCCCAATAGAACCGCGAGAGCGCAACGAGACTGTACTTCTCCTACAGCCACGAATCTTTCCACCCTCGTTCATCGCTCTCTTCCGATTTTCCTGAATCCACGAGAGAACGTTGGCCGGGCAAGGCCGATCGATACACATTCGAAGCATAAATTATACAGTAACAAGATGGAGAGCGTCCGGGGAGTGTGCATGAAGGATCCGAGCAGATCCACGCGGATGGACCGCCGCGCACTACTACTGCAGGTCCTTCTTGCGGGCAGGCAGGAAGTTTCGAGAGGGACACTTTCCTCCGCGACGGCCTCGATCACAATGGTGCGTGAAAGAGAATGAGAAAGAGCAAGTGTGGGAGAGAAAGAACGAAAAGTATCGTTAGACAGGCGAATGTGAGAGGGATGCGATTGAAGGAACATTCTCCAGGTACAGACATCGTGCTGCGTCGAAGTCGTTCTCGAGATCTGCGTTCTAACATTTTCATAGAAGGGGAATGGTCGTTGCGAACCAAGTTTCTACGCGTTAGTTTGGTGCCAGCGTTCGGGGATACTGTACTGGTCAACGAAATATCAAAGATTAACGGAGGGTTGGGTATTGAAAATCTCGGTGGGCGAGGAAGAAGCGCGCGTGCGTGTGTGCGTGTGTGGAGGGGGGGAGTGCATGTGGACAGGTGAGTATGTGTGAACGAACGAGAGAAAGAAGGAAGGAGCGAAGTTTGCAAGGGTGGTGGGATGGAAGGAGAGGCATATACCGGGTCTCGTCGGGAAACCTCGGGTATTGATCGTTCCTGGGTCCATGTGGCGCGCCTGCGTGCTAACGTGGGGCGAAATCGTAGCGAGGGTAACGACGGACGTGTGTGCGCGTGCCTGACAGAGGGAGGAAGAGAGAGAAAGAGGGACTATGTACATCGGGGTTCATATACCCCCAGGGTAGCGCTGCAACGTTCGTCCATGCCACCAACCAATCAATGGAGCTCCTCCATTCTCTCTCTCTCTCTCTCTCTCTCTCTCTCTCTATCTCTCCCTCCCGCGATTACTTCTCATATGCACGTTCGGCACGACTCGACTTTACGTGTGTACAGGCTTCACGCGGAAGAATGACACGGTTTAATGTCAGTAATGCCAAGTTTCCGTGATCACGCAACGACGTAGTTCTTACTTACTTGCGCCGCGATATTGCGCCTTCGAAAGTTTCGCTTGGGTCAACGAATCCGCTAGATATTGCAACGACGGCCGGACACGTCCGAGGCCGGAGAGTCGGCTATCGATTATTTCCATAGGTCCAATTTAGGGGGAAAATTTTCGAGGGTGTCGACGCGTTAGGGATCCAGAATACGCGGCACACGCTCGATTCGGAATTGCGACGATGCCTCGGAACAGCCGTTCGTCTATAGAAATATAGGCCTCACTTGGCGAGAAAGGGGATGCGAAAAGCGACGAACCAAGCGTTTCCCCATCATTCAGGCCCGCGCCCGCGTATCGATCGGCACAATGCTATATTGTACGCCAGTGCCCCGATACATCGTGTGCAAGAATGAGTCTATAACAGCGTCGTCTTCCCACTGCCGGGTATTAATTGCGTCACTTATAGACGATGCGTTCCTTGTTTACATTGCATAAGCGCGCGACATACATTGCTGGATGAAATTCCGACCCAACGCTCATGTGCCCTTTTATACCCGCCTGCACCGTCTTTGCCGTCCGTACGAATACGAAAAGCCCAAAGATATCGCGACCCTGGCGTCGTTTCGTCCGAGGGGGTAAATTTCATTGATCGAAGCTTAATTAGCGCGAGGCACCCCGGCCGATTACGTACTCGCTCGATCGATTTGCCTGCTTTCGTCTTCGTACTACCGACGCTTCCAACTTTCAACGCCTCGCCGGCAGCTTCGCAATCGTCGTTTGCTGGACTTCCCGGAAAGGGAGTCTCGTAATTCGTACTTTCTTCAAATGTATCCTCCACTGGCACGGTTATGAGAGCCTATACCTGCCGAGTCTTCTCTTCAACTCGACAGCATAATTGCGCAATTCTTCTTCCGATAATAATTGCCCCGTGCATTATACATATAAATATACCATAATAACGGCCGTGAACTCGACATCTCTATCGATAACGACGTGCATCAAGTTCCCACGGCGCTTGCAGCTAGATAAGTGTTCTTCTAGTTAAAAAGTCGCACGTCAGTTTCTCGCGCAAAAGTAGGCCGCAATCGATTTCGAGGCAGCGGTATCGACGAATCTCGTTAGGAGGGTTCACCGACCCTGGAAAATGTTGGCCAACGGAACTGTGCACGGCTAGCGGTGCAGCCGGGAATTATATACGTGCGCTCGTCGTCGGTTAGCAGATCGATCGAGGATAGACGCTCGCCAGACCAACCCCCGAAAACGTAGCTTCGACAGCTGGATCGTGACTAAACGAAAGGAGGGTTCCGCGTTCGTTTGTCAACCACGTCGGCACGTATGATTCACTGGGCCGACTTGTCCTATCCAAAATTTCTCCGCAGCCTTTGCCCTACAGACTTATTTTTAGCTCCGATCGATACGTACGACAGAAATTTCTCCTAAACGCGGAAGACACATTGTTCTACGCGTCTGCCTGCCATTCTACGAGGGTTGTGCGTTATTGGCTCCTCCCCGGCGCGAGAAGACCGCATCTAATTTTCTTCCCCGAAGCCTCTGTCTACCGTAATCTTCGCCGATGAAAAATTAATTCCGAATTTATCCTGTGCTCGCTAAGCCATTACGTAAATGGCTTCGCCTTATGCATATTTTGTTGTCTCCGTGCATTGACATATGCGCCAACGCTCCTCCCATTTTCACCTACCGAACCCAACGGCTTGCATCTGTTGCGGACTGTACCCAACACTACGTATTATCCTCTTTTTTATGGTTATCCTGTGGCACTCACATTAGGCATGGTCATGGTCGCATGGGTTTGTAGAAATATTGGGGAGAATTATGAAATGGAATTCACCGAGTATGCGGATTCCTATATTCCGGCGATCCGGTCTTCGGAATGGAATACGACACGCGTTTGAGCGTCGACTTCCGTAGCAGCACTTCCGCCACTTCTCGATTATCCCAGTAGCTTTTGTGTGTCATTCCTTGCGGTGGGTTTTATGTGTCACGTTCGGCGTTCGTTTCGCGAAACGCAGGAAGTTCGATATAACTTTCGAGAAACGTGAATTCAGCGACAAGAGAATATGCCAGTTCCGGCGCTCTGAGATAGGTAATCTCGACTTGGGCACGCTTTCCATTAATACCAAGATGGAGTGCACGTATATTTATAGTGTTTATACGTGCACGTATTTATAATTTCGCTCGGGACGACTTATGCGCGCACGTCGACGTGTCCCGTATAGTTGGATAATTATCCGAATTAACTCGTTCTGTCAGTCGCTGTCGGAAGATTCCCTATCGGTTATCGGCTCACGTTGCCCCATTATTTTAATGGCAATTTAATTAGTGCGTCGCTCGCGAATCAATGATCGCTATAAAATTTTATTTGCATACCATCGTGTATTTCCCGATGGACAAGGATCTTTTTCTTTTTTCGGAAAATGGATTATTCAGGCTCAGTTATTCTCATACAAGCTCATTATATCGAGAGAGAGAGAGAAAGAGAGAGAGAGAGAAAAGTTGCTCACTCTCGACGCGGTCAGTGATTTCCGTGGTTTCTTTTTCGTGGCACGGGAGAACGGAAATAAATTTCCGAAAACATCGGCGCGAGTTGTATATTGGCACGGGCGCCAACTCTTACTCGGTTTGTTTCGTCAGATGAGCATAATTTTGGCCTGTCATCGTTTCAGAGACTCCTCCCTCGATCTCTCCAGGGCTACGCTCTCCCGGAGTAAGGTCAGGGATGCAACTACCGCGATCGCATTCTCCTCTCGTCGTGTACAGGGTGTTCTAGAAATTAGCGATCCATTTTTCCGATCAATCATCCACTCGATGCATGGAAATTGTTGCGACGCGACGAGCGGCATTCGCATTTCTTCGTACATTTATTTTTTAACCGCTACACGATGTATAGCGCGCGATACTATGTTTAGAATGGCCACATTTACATTAGATGCTCATGATGGAACTGATACCATCCGTGTCCCATACATTATACACATGCGAGACGTGACCGTTGCGTTGAAAAAAGTACATACGAGCAAGTAAGCAAGTAAAATGTCGCGTGACGTGACGTAAGCAGAGATGAGTTGAACGGGGCAATCGCCTTTCATTCCGCGAAGGGAGGCCGACGCGTTGTCAAAAGTTATATTCAACTCGTCCGACACATTCATATGTTCGTGCTGCTAATAAGTGTCGCCAGGCGTTTTCGGGACCTGTCCATTGGGAGGACAGCCGATGTCACCGTGACACCGAGATCGTTTCGTGACTCGGACAGATAAGATAGTCGCGTGGTAAGGTCAGTAACAGAGCACAGGACGGAGCGTCCGAATAACGACATAGCGGAAATGCGAATCGTTCGCTCGGGAGGTCGAAGACACGATTCGTCAAATCCGACCAATGCGAGACCATAATCGAGACACGGATCAGAGATTGTCGAAGGTGTCATGTGTTGAAGTTGGGATCAATGAGCCGATCGAAATGAATTGGAGCAAGATAATCGGGAGCGCTGTAGGGAATAGGGATACAGGTGTAGTACGGCCTTTCACGTCTCGCAGGAAGTTCAAGACCCCGACTTTTGAAGCACATTGACTTAAGGAGGGGCGCAAAGGAAACCCGGTGCACGAGCGAACCGGCTCGCCTTCTAGGTGAATAGATTACGTTCTTATACACGGCGCCTACCGTTCACGGTGCACTGACCCCACCTTCGTACCTTCGTACCTTCGACCCCAAGCGGACCATGTATAACTTGCACTTCATTTTTCTGACAAATTTTCAACTCCCACGGAACATAAATTATTGCGACCAGCCTCGAAACTTTTGCACCATGAATCATGAGAAATGAGAGTCCCGAAAGAGTCTCTGTACGTTCCTCTTCGTGATACCGGAAATAGTGTGCGTTTTTCTTGTTTTATTTCCAAGCAACGTGCACAGGTTTAATGAAAGTTGCAACGTGCGGAGGTTTGAAGTGCGGGAGAAGGATCTTTATCTCGGTACGATTGGATAGTCGAGCGGGGATCAAAAAGCCTGAAGGGGTGGGTTGCTCATGATCCCAGCGCAAGGGGAGGCGCAAGTACTGTGGGGATGGGCGCGCGCTCCCTTCTTTTCAACGGCGCGCAGAAATTGCGCTCGCAGGGTACGTCTGACATTTTTCGAGGGGAGTGGGATTACTATTAGTTACGATCGCGATAAGCGCAAATTAATAACTGATCGCTGCAAAATTGAGACGGGTCGCGTGTGAACGGAGAGAAAGTCAGCGAACCGTCGGCGGGCGTCGTAGGGATGAAAATCGATGCCGGGGATGGGATTTGCATATTGAGACAGCATCCCGATGAAATTTGGAGGAGGGACGCGACTCTCGTCGAAGTCGACTTGGAATAATAGAAGGAAAGTATGATTGGAGACGCGGCACTTCCTGCAGCTTGCGCTCGAGCATCGACCTATAAAGTGATGAAGAGGGCAGGGTGAGGAGGGGATCGTCGGTCCGGGAAAGTTAAAATTTTTTGATCCGCCGGAAATTTGTCCCTCGAGAGATGCGACGTTCTGTTATTGGTTCGATCGACAACCCCTCGGCGCAAAGGTACGCGCGGCGCGGCGCGGCGCTCGTCGCGTCCGGGAGAGAGTTACGAGGGGGTTCGTGGTACGTCCATCGTCCCTGTCTGGTCGGGCCGAAGGCAGTCGAAGCCGAACGAGCTGCACCGAGCGGCAGCGGGCGAGTACGAGCGTGTACGAGCGGATCCGAGCTCGCTCGGCCCGCGATGCAGACTGCTTCAAAACGACTAGTGCGTTCAGTCTCTAGGCAGCCTCCGCCCGTACCGTCGTGTCGTTCTTTCCGTTTTCTTAGTCTAGTGTTTAACGCTTTAATTTCTCGTCTCGCATATACCCCCTCACACCGACAACCACCGCCAGCCACCCCCGACTGCCCTCCGTCGCGCTAAAGGTCGTCAAAGTCGTGTGCTACCCGCGTCCAATCTTCCGTCTTCAACCACGTACACACTCTCCGCGTACATTACGTGTATTTTACGTGTGCGCACACACATGCCGCGCGTTCGACTAGCGCCAAGTGAGAACCGGGAGACGCACGGTTTAATACCAGCGAGCGTATAAATGCCGTTTTACGTGGGCTCGAGTCGTACTTTTCGTTCGTTCATTTCACCTTCGGTTCCGGGCGGCGGTGCGAGAGCGTGATAATAGTGCGTAGGCGGAGAAGGAGAGGAGACGGACACGGTCGTAGTAGGGTAGAAGCACCGCGAGAGTCTCGTATAGCCTGGAGCTTGCACGGTGCTCGGTTTCGCGTGCGACGGTCAAGAGAAGCGCCAAGCAAATCCGTAATCCGCTTAAAGGAAGACCAGACTTGGACCGAAGCGACTCGTTGAACGAAAGATAGTGCGAGGGCTACCGTGTGTGTTTCGCTGGAAAAGGCGTGCGTGTGTGCTCCGTTCCTCAGCCTAGGGTTGAAGTTGGACCTCTAGGGAGCCGGGAAGTTTGGAGATAGACAGCAGGTAAGACGTGCGTTTTCTCCGATTCGGCTCGAGCGAACTCGACGCTCGACGCTCGACGCCCGACGTTTCGGAGCACGTGCCACGCGTGTCCCGTGGCACATCGATTCCTTTTCTCACCCCTCGCTTTTGCGCGTGTACACGTCTACCCGGCTCGAGTCATTCTTTCGTGTGCCTCTCCCTCTTGCATATGCGCCGCTGCGTGTCTATCGTGCATTCGTGTGCGTGCAAATACGTGTGTTTTCTCGCGCGGAAAGGGGCGTACGGGCGCGGGAGGGGTTTCCCTTGGAAATGAGAGAGACCGAGAGAGCGAATGAGAGAGCAAGAGAAGGGGTCTCGCGCGCACGAAAGAGGCAGAGAGGGAGAGAGAGAGAGAGAGAGAGAGAGAGACCGAGGAGCCGCGCTCGTATTGATCGGTCCCGGCCACGCGATTTTCACGATCGGTCGCCATGGCCACCTGGCCACCGGCCGAAGATCGTATCTGCTACGTGGAAATCGAACTTTAACCCTTCAACACCCTCCCACACTCGCCCTCGTGCCATTAGCTTTTTCTTGTTTGCCGACTTCTCTTCGTATGGCCGACAGCCGACAGGTCTCTTCGCAGAATGCGTATTCGATGTATGTATGTATATATTAGCGACGAGTTTATAGGGGGATGAATTGGAGGATCCTTCTGCCGGCCGGGGTCAACGGACAAAAATTCATTTCCGATAAAACGCGAGACCATTGTTCAAGCTGAACGAATCCGGGATCTCTTAGAAAAGGTCCTTTCACTCGGTTCCGCGCTCTCGCGGATTTGCACCGTTCAATCCACTCGATGATCCGTTCCGAGAAATTCAATTCTCCCGGCGCATTTCGCGATTTTCACTTCTTCAAACGCATCCCGGCCTCTCTTCTCTTTTTCCGCCAAAGAGGCTTTGCACTCGAGCTTGGCCAGAAAGCCGAACGCGTACTCTATATGCATTCAAATGCATATCGGTTCGGTGTGCGCCGCGTTCATGTGTGCCCGTATGCATGCGTGCATCAAGTTTCATTGTCGTCGAATAATGACTGCTCCGGAGCTAGGCGTTCGAAGTCAGGACGATACTTCTCGATGCACACCCCCATTGTCGGCCTCCTAAAATATCGTAATGGCGAGCGGGGCGAACGCGGATCGATAACGGCGAAGATGCAGAGCCGCGATAACTGCTCCGACATTTTCTGACTGCCGGACGCACGCTGCTCTCTCTCTCATGTTTTTATCGGACCTCGTTCGTCAACAAAGGGTGAACCCTGTTAAAGGACACGACCGAGACACCTCGCTGTAATTTGCCTGCACCGAGGATGTAATTGTTTACAAGCCGCGATGCCTATTTATTCCCCCCTCATCCGTTCGGCCGAAATTTCCAACTTTCATCGGGTCTTCCCTGACCGCCACGTACACTCGGCGGCATAACGCGTTTTGCTTTGCTCCTTGACATAAAGGGGGGCCCCGCTGTGCTTGCAGTGCATAATAAAAGCTATCTATCTATTACCCTGGGACACCGTGGGCAGCAGCTCGTTTGGGGTGCCCACCACTGGCAGCACTCGCACCGTCATGCTGGCCATCACCACTGGCGGCGAGTCGATGTGCGCCGCGTACACTCCGCCGGTGTACGGGGGGCCCTAAGGACAGCTGATGCCTACGTACGAAAGGATGAGGGTGGCGAATAGAGCGAGAGAGCATGTGCGCCTTCCTCCGTCGGCGTCGACGAAAGAGGGAAGGAGAGAATTAAAATATACGCCGGTGGCTCGTGCCGGCTGATATATGTGTCGTGGCAGCTGTGTATACTTGCCTCAACCGTGAACACCGTAGCACCCTACACAGCATTGGCCACCGCATAATTCCCCTTCCTCGCTCTCTCTCACTCGCTCTCTTTTTCGTCCCTTTATGCCGAGGCGCACACGCATCTACCGGGTGTCTCGAACACTTCCTTCCCCGGGCCTAATTACCGTTGACGTTCGCGACGGGAACAGCTGACGGCTTTTCCGGCGCTCGGCATATGCGAGGCCGACCCCGGCTCCGGCCCCGGCCGTCCGCGCCGGGTCATCACTGCAACTTCCGATCTTTATCCGTAGATCTGATTGCGCGTGCCTCCTGTTACGAGATAGCGATCGTTCGTTTTGCTGCGCACATAATGATTTACGCCGGCGCCACGCGCGTTTCTTGCCGGAGGTTCAACAAACTTTCTGCATCGTTATTATCATTTTTATACTTTTCGCTTTATCGACGGCCGGGATCGCGAGGGTGGCGGTGGTGCGCGTTGTTTGCTTAACACCCTGTGTACCGGTTGGCGTGTCATTCAGGATCCAGTGTCTAGGTTGCGACGAAAGGGCGGCGGGGAAATAAGGGGAGGCGAGCCCTTTAAACGACAGCGGGGGTCGTCGCCCCTTTAAATTATCCGGGACTCCCATTGGGCCCTCTCTAGGCCTCTGCCCGACCGCACCGCTACGGCCACGGCCTGTTCTTTTCACGCTGTATTTTCATGGGCGTCATTTTCACCATTACTTTCGGCAAGATTTCGCGTAATGTTTGACGGTGCGTGACGCGGTTGAGAACTCCGACGAACGCTACGGCGCGGGCGACAGAAGTGAGCCAATAAAAACGCTTGTTGCCGTTTAATGTTCTTACCGCACGAAGCCAAAGCATTCTCTTGCATCCCACATTTTGTTTTGCTTACAAAAGCGTTTTTCTCGCGACCTCCGTAATTCTCCTGTTTACGCTCAAGCGTTTCTTTCGCGCGCACATACATACACGTAGCGCACGTACGTGTGCCATAAGCGTCTGCCCCGTAACGAGCGCGCGTCGTGAAAATTAAATTTCACGTCGCAGGGAACTTCTCCCTGTACTCAGTAAGAATTACCCACTTTGTCCCGAGAACTGTATTCCTGCCTGATGGTAATATCCGGTAATTAAAATGGGTGTTGTCACATATAATTGTAATAACTGTCTCGTTAATTGACGCACGGTCGCTCAATCGATTATCGGATGTCTTTTGGTTTCAGGTTTCGTACGTAGTTAGAGACGACCCGTTAGAAGAGTGCAATGATGGCGAACGGAATGGAAGTCGCCGTACAACAAAACGGACAGACCTCGCAGGAGGAGTCGAAGACGAATCTCATTGTAAATTATTTGCCACAGACCATGACGCAGGATGAGATTCGTTCTCTATTCTCGAGTATAGGCGATGTTGAGAGTTGCAAATTGATCCGGGACAAACTCACCGGTAAGTTTGCCAATCCTTCGCGCCTCAACTATCCATTCTGTCACCTTTTCGGTGGCCTTTTCTTTTTTCAAGACGCGTCGCCTGATCGGACAACTTCGTCCCGTCCGTTTTTCCCGCCGCGCCGTGTCTTTATGCATATTCCATGGACGAGTTATTTTTCAACATTTCACATGTAGCCGTTTCCCATCGATCGACGCTGTTTAACACGCGCGTCTCAAGTACCTGCGCTCTAGAAATTCCATTCGGCACCCCGCCGGCTTCGCTGTCTCGGGCATCATCTGGTCGCGCATCGTGCGACGGAAGAAAAAGCGTGCGATAAACACGACGAGCGAGACAGCGCAGCGAGTTCTCGCACCTGAACGAGAGCTCCCACTCGTCGCGTATTCCCCCGTATTCTCGCGGGAATTTTTTTCACGTCCGTATTTATGCGCGATGCCACCTCGCGATATTGATTTTTTTCACCGCGGCATACTTTACAGAGCACCGTTTTCTGAATAATCGACCATTCTCGAGGGACGACGTCGAGTAGGAACACGGCGTCAAAGTTTCACGCAGAGATGTGGACGGACGCGTTACCTAACGATCATCGAGTTAATCCTGCTTGACGTGTGCCGCCGATGCGTTAACCTCTCTTTTTCGATCGCGATTAGAAATTGATGAATATTAAAGGCGTCGATGCCCGTATGTCGACGCATCGAGCAGTTTCGTTGGAGCCAGCGTCCCGACGCTACGCCCGGCTTAGCGCGTACTGCAAACGTTTGCCCAAGAGATTGCCGCGAAAGCCAGCAGCCCATTGTACGGGGCTAATTTCGCGTGTTGCCCTCTGCGATCCTCGATGCCGAACAATCAACGTCGCCTCGCCGGTGTACGGTGCGCCGGCCGCGTTATAAATACACGCTCATCCATAAATCCTTCCGTGATCCACGCTCGACATTGTCTTTCTGGTCGCGTCATGCCGCAGAGTTATTCGGCCGAACGCGTAATCCGGCGTAATTCGGCTCGCCTAGTATGCGCGTTTATGATTTTGGCCGCGAGACGCTGCGATGACGGGGACGGCCAGCAGCAGGACGGCGACGGCGACGGCGACGGCGCAGAGAAGAGAGCACGTGTGGTAGACGTCGCGACGCTATTTCGAGCAGCCGAGCGAGCGGGGGCGTCGTTTGGTTTGAAGCTTTGCCGCTTTATGCAGACCACCTCGCGGTAGTATTTTCAGGGCCGTATCAACTCGTGCGGGACACCGGCGAATCGAAAAGGTGGGGAGCCGACCGACCACGTGTTTCCACGCCAAATAATTTCCAACGGGCTGCGCGCGGAATTTGTCACTTCTGTCGCGCGTCGACTGGTCGCGGCGAAAAATAGCGCCCGGCGTTCGTTACTAACGTCGTAAAAATGCGCCCGCTCATTAGTTACCGCCGTCGACGGACATTAAGAGCGCGGAAATTTGTCACACCCGCGCGCCACTGTGTTTTGCTTGAACGCTTCTCCACAGGCACCGTTTCGCTTTCTGATTGCAGGTCAGAGTTTGGGATATGGTTTCGTCAACTATCACCGACCTGAAGATGCTGAAAAGGCCATTAATACGCTCAACGGTCTTCGTCTGCAGAACAAAACGATCAAGGTTTGTGTCTGCGACGTATTTCGGCGAGATAAGCACGCATAGGCCGCGAACGTATACGGAAAGCGAACGCGACTCTCGCGCTCGATCTACGATTGCAGCGGGGCTACAATGTAACGAGATCGTGCAACTTCTCGAACGCTAAATCCTACCTATGAGTATGCAACGCGGGAAAAGCGGCAATATAAATAGGTTGGCCTGGATTCGGTGGCATTTTATCGGCGAGAACGTGTCCAGAGCGATGGCTTATCGCCGCGCGGCACTTGCGCTTACTCGATGATGCCGGTGGAAGGAAAGATCGGCCGAGCTATTAAAAACGTTGCGCCGCGATCGCATGCGGAAACGGACGCGGCCCGTTTTTTATTTCGAGACAGCGATCTCACGTGAACAAACGCTTATCCGGCGTGGGCGCGGGCCGAGGGCGCAATTTCCTCAATCGGACATTTCTTTGATCTTGTCAGGTATCGTACGCGAGACCGAGCAGCGAGGCGATCAAAGGTGCAAACCTATACGTGAGCGGTTTGCCGAAGAATATGACGCAGCAGGATCTGGAGAACCTCTTCAGTCCTTACGGCAGAATTATCACGTCGCGAATACTCTGCGACAACATCACCGGTAAGTCACTGCCGCCGAGTCGAGTCACATTCTGACCGTGAAACAACGAGGATCAGCCATTGGTTAGTGCGTGAGCCCATGTAGGAGAATGCGAGATCTATCGGCGACGGCCTTGACCCCAGCCGAGGGCCAAATTTATCACGAGGAGAGGCTTTCGATCGTATCAACACTCTTTCTTCTTCGGATCGCGACCGTCTACCCTGTCGAATTGACAATTCGCTGACGCGCGAGCATATACGTCGAACTCGGGAGTCGGGCGTTGACCAAATTTTCTCGTGTCATGTATCGTCAGTCTCTTTTCCTCGTAAAGTTAGAGAGAGAAAACAAAGTAGTCGGCGAATGCAGATACGAGTAAAGAGTAAAAAAAAATTTGTAAAAAAGAGGGTGGTAGGTGAGTAGGCCATGGGGTCCAAGTCGTTTTCTGGGGTGGGTCGGTGCGCCTTTCTCATCATAGCGAGAACGACACTGCGAGACACACGATAAATCGAGGCATCATCTCTTCGTCGTCACTGTCATAACGTCAAACGGTCATCCGTCATCTGAGAAATCGGTGTGCCGGTGGCTTTTTCGTTTCTCCGCTCTGCCAGCAGTCGCTCCTGTACCGCGAGCTCTCCACTTCGCTTCAACATTCTACCTTGCCAAGCGCTTCAATCGCCGAGTATTAATGAGAAATGCTTCGACAATGACGACCCGAGGATACGTCAGATAAAGAAAGTACGACGTAATCGATTAGCAAGTCGCCTTTTTTTCCCCATTCTTATTCCGCGGATCGACTTTCAGTATCATTATTATTTAGATCCACTGCGTGTGTTCCGTTCAGTTCTCTGCTTAAGTCTCTTCTTTACGTTTTTCTTTTTATTTTCTTTTTTTTTTTGATCTTCCAATTGCGCGCACGCTCACACTCACACAGACACACACACGTTTACAAAATACACGCGAACGACGCACAAGACATCTCCAGCTACACATTACCGCCTCATGGCCTCTCTCCGCCTTAGTTGTTATTTCTCATCAAGTTTGGACTATGTTAAAGTTTTTCTTACTGTTTTCTGCCATACCCCTTCAATCCACCCCGATGCTCTAATTTTGATGTTTAATTTACGATATCCATGGTTGATAGTTTGCCATTACGTATTTTGGATTCTTCCTGCCACTGTAGATTTCTGCTATCGGTTGCGATGAGGATTAATGAGAATTCTCAGTCGATAGCCGAACCTACCGTTAACGCACCTACGTCACAATTTTTGTTCGTTCTCCCTTTTCGTTCTCTCCTCGACGCGCCATCGCATCTCCATTTTACAAGAACGACACCCCACGCCGATCCTCAGCTTAAGTTGCCTCTTAAGTTTACTCTCGCGACACGTTGTTGCCTTTCGTCACTCGTCGGCCGAAGGAACGAACGCGCGACGAGATCGGAACTACGCAAATTATTTATATCCTTCTCGCCGCGAACGTTTTTTCGTATAATTAAGTATAAAGAGAAAGCAAAAAAAAAAATTAGCATAAAGAATTTTCCACGAAGATCGCTCGCCTCTTATTCGCCCTCATCGAGAATGAATCATTTCGTTTCTTCCACCCCCGCCCATCTTTCTATCTGTCTATCTGTCTCAAATTGCACCGTACCACTTTCACTTTGCTTTGACGTCGTCGAAAGTCTGCAAATAAAAAGAAAGGGAGGAAAAAAAGACAAGTGAAAGGACGAACGCTTTGCTCAGCCGTTGAATTCGCGACTTAATTTTGTATTCGCGATTATTTTTGCACGTCGTTCGCTTCTTCGGTTACGTCGCAAGCGGACGTTGTTGGTTTTTGAGTTGTTCAACGCTGCAGGTAGCAAGGCGTGCCGTTTGCCTCTTACTTTATGTTTTCCGTTCGTTTGATTTTCGCTGCAACTTCGTTTGACACCGCTGCCACGTCAAGACGCCGCGAATTATTTCTCCCCCCGCCCCGAGATCCACCGACGAATCAGAGGCGAGCGAGTCGTGCTGCCAGTTTTGACGTTTAACGAGATGTGACTTTTTCCGTTTCTGTTTAGTACGACAGTTTGTGCCCGGCGGCGGAGACAATTTGCCCGGTACGTAACTCATAACTCTTTTTTCTTTTCCCTCATTCTTCCTAGCTGAAACAAAAGCAGCCGTTTTCTTATTTCTGTGTGCGCGCGCTTTTCTGCGACCTTGCGCGGATAAAAAAGGAAACGCAAAGAGACGAAGGATCACGGAATCGGATTGATCATTTTATCCGTACCTATTTTGGTTCCACCTTTTTTTTGGCTCCACATTTTCTCGTCGCCGAGGAGCCACGAAAATCCGATGCACGATCCAAGAGAAACATGTCGCAATTATGGGAACACGATGAAAGACCGTCGAACGTTCACGCGAAATTTCCTGCAGTATAGCCTTTTCGACGATGTAACGTGAAAGACGCTTTGCGCACTCATTTTACCAAGAAGAACATGCAGATTTTTCGCTCACACTAGGTCGTATGATTTTTCGCAAAATAGAATGACATTTAAAAATGCAAGATTTACGTTACATCGTTATGTCAGCTGTATTGCATGATCGAAAACTCATCGTGGCCCATTATGCCCTTTTCTCCAGACACGATTTAACGTTTCGCGACATTAAGAATGACCAAGGAAGAAAAAGGCCAATGCCCTCTTCCTTTCTCATTCCCGTCCGCGTCGGCTGCTTTCGTCGTGCAATTTTTATATAAACGAGACACGATCCACAAATCCTCCTCGAGCGCCGTTTTTGTTTCTTTACGCTTTTTGTCGTTCGTTATTAACATTATGATTTGCCGTTGCATATATATATATATATGTTCCGATTACATACATATCCACGTGCAGCTACTAACTGTATATCTTTTCGATTTTCTTTCACGTTCTAACTTTCCACGCTCCGTTCTATTCTTCGTTCTTATTCAAACACTCTACTCTGTTTCTCTTCTACGTCTCTGTCTGGTTCACCTAGCACTTATTTTTTCTCTTTTCTGGCTCTATTTTTCTTTCACTATCAGTCTATGCAGCTATCTCGTTCCTTCCTGCCGCGAGTATATATCAATGAGACCATATCGAAGAAAGAGACAAAAAGACGTTTGCTCAACAAACACGGCATTGTCGATGTAAAGAAACGAATTTGCGCGCACCGAACCACTCGCTTGCCCATTGCGTCTCTGCATATGTTTCTCTTTTGTGTTTTCTTTTTTGTTCGTTTACATGCCGATACAGATCGGACATCGGTCACACGTTGATCATGCGAGAATATGCATCGCCTGCCGGACAATTGTGATATTGTGAAGCTGAGCAAGAGTGGTCTGAGCCACGGAAAATCTAAAACTTTCCAACGACTCTGCATCGAGCTGGACCACTGTTGCGCAGAGTAGGGCGTCTCAGTATTGCTCACCCATATGTGAAACTGGTGAGAATTGTGGCAACGTTAACGGACGTGGGCACTTTTCGAAGGCTAGATCACTTTTGCTCCTCACGTCCACAATTACGTCCGTCGGAAGGAAAGAAAAAAGGCCATCTAATACGAACTCGCGCATAGCGACTATTTCTCCATACAATGTACAACCGTGACCATGTCGTGGGAGAAGCTAAAAACACGAGAGAGTCTCGATGACGAGCAAGAAGGCTTTCGAAATTGTGCATGCAAATTCTCGATACTCGATCGGTCCACGTGCGTCGAGAGAAAAATCTCTTTCTCTCTCTTGAGAGAGAAAACGATGTGATTACTGCGACGACTGGCTATGGAAAGTGCCTGACGCTCGGCAGGATTTTTCTCTCGGTGACGAACGGAGGCAAAGAAAAGCACCCGCAAGAGATGGCCGTGAACGATATCATAACGAATAATGTTTTTGTGTGTGTGTCTGTCTGTTTCTCTCTCCCGTCGACGGTCGATGCACGCCGGATGACCGAACGAACACAGGCCTGTCGAAGGGGGTCGGTTTCATAAGGTTCGACCAGCGGGTCGAGGCCGAGCGTGCCATTCAAGAATTGAACGGTACCGTGCCGAAGGGCTCATCCGAGCCGATCACCGTCAAGTTCGCCAACAATCCGAGCAACAACAACAAGGCGATAGCGCCGTTGGCAGCGTACTTGGCACCCCAGGCGACACGTCGCTTCGGCGGCCCGATTCACCATCCAACCGGCCGCTTCAGGTACATTCCACTGTCGCCACTATCCAGGTACCTACTCGCCTATACTCGCTCTACCCAAACATCTCTCTCACTCTCTTTCACACGCACCCTTAACCCTTCTCTTACTTTCATATCTCTTCGCGCTCTCTTCTCTCTTCCTCTCTACATCCCATATCTACTATATCTATCTTTCTCTTTCTCTCTCTCTCTCTCTCTCTCTCTCTCTCTACTTTCAATCTCATATTCTCTATCTCTCTCTTTCTCTTCACTGTCTTAATCAATATACTTTCCGAATCTTTCTCTGTCACGCGACACACAGTCAACCAGATCGGTCGATCGATCAGTAACGTTTACTGCCATCTCACATCTTACCGATCCACAATCCTCCGCTTCCTATCAATATCTCTCCCCACTCCATTTTATATCGTACTCACTTTTTAATACTAAATTTTTCTTATTTTTCTTATGGTCTCTATCTTCACGTTTACCCAGTGACTCTCAAGCTTGGCGATGCACAACACTTCTGCTCTTTTATTTTTATGCGGTTCTGTTTGCAGTTCTACCTTTAGTACGCACCGTGAACCGGGAGTCACTGACCATATTTGAAGGATACGGAAAACTTAACAGATTCGATGTAAATACATGCTTCTTGTCACTGTTAGATTCTATTGTTATTCGCAAGTAAAAGACTTCGTTATCGAGGGCTAACAGTTTTACTCCGTGCTTCATTATTTCAACCCTGTTTCGAAGCTAAACGTGCCTATCTGCGTGAGAGCAGTAGAAAAGTAGCATTTCTTTTATTCTTTTCAACAGAACATCCGGCCGTTCCAATTGTTTCAGCATCTTCGCTTCTAGCCGGGCAAAAAAGTTTACGTTAAAGCTCTCCTGCTCTCTTGTCGGCCCGTTTACGCAAAATCGTCCAGATTACCTGTTTCTAATATTGATTCCACGTTGATGGAAAACGTGTTTGTCCTATCCTGAGTCGTGTCTCAATGTGAACCTGTCCGATCGATCGATCGATCATTCGTCTATACTTATCCTCGTTACGCTAACTATCTAACATACCTGTTACACTAAAAAGCTCCTCCTTATACTGTATCCTGCGCCTCAACCGTTAACCGTCCTCACCATTATAGGTTCGCATCTTTCATTGTCAGTTCAGCCCGGCATCATTTATTCCGCATGTTTCGGGTTTCACGTTCGAACCATTTCGCGTGCCTCTTTCTATTTCTCTCCGTATGTTCTTTTTTTAACGTACGGTCGATTGTGTCACAATGATACCGAGTTAATTGTGATTCGTGGTTACGAGTTGATGTCGTGATATATAGTTGACTAATATTATTCTACAGATTCGAGTCGCGGTCAATATCTATCTATAGATTTATTTAACACATTGACTGCCATGTCAACCATATATGGAATATAAATACACCATGTGTAAAATATGTATTTCGCATCCTTCTTCCATTTGTTGTCGGCCATATCACCGCAACTGTTATGAATTGCTC
The DNA here is from genome assembly GCA_963942575.1 of Priocnemis perturbator. Classification (NCBI taxonomy): domain Eukaryota; kingdom Metazoa; phylum Arthropoda; class Insecta; order Hymenoptera; family Pompilidae; genus Priocnemis; species Priocnemis perturbator. The sequence goes on along the minus strand of OZ012649.1, from coordinate 7,940,460 downwards.
AGCGCGATTGTCAATTTTCCGAGTCTTTTTATACCCCCTTTCATTCCCTAAATGGGCAAGTCAACCGGAAGACTCATTTTTTTTACTCCATTTCTGGAACAATTTTCCGCCTTTTTTCTCTTATTCTTGACCATGCAACGAAAACGTGATCCGTTTCGATGGTTCTGAAACTGTTTGGAGGAGGTATTTTGAGCTCTTTATGAAGTGTTAGATAAAATGATACTTGTACCTGGAGGAAATGGGGGAACTAAAGTTTAAAATCTATTATTTGACGTGGCAGTCAACGTGTTAACGTCTCGTTAGTTCGCGGACTTTCTTTCTTACCCTCACGTATGTTCCCTGAACAATCCTTTCCTCTTGGATATACCAGATGTCGGTGAGCGGTAAAAGGTCATCTCAGTCTACACTGCGAACCAACACTGTATATACAACGTGTGTGTGTCTCTTGGATACTACTTTAGTTTTTGCACATCCCAACTTACGGTTAACTGGATCTTATTGAAATCGCTATAAAGTGAGAGAGGGGTAGAGCGAGAGAGGGAGATTGAGAGAGAGAGAGAGAGAGAGAGAGAGATATGGTGGGGGAGGATGGGAGAGGAAGGGAAAGAAAATGAAGGAGAGAGTGAGAGTGACCTTCTACCGCTCTCGACAGGGAAACGATCGATTCCACTGCTTTCCACCGTTCTTTCCGCTCGAAATTGCTCCTTCAAATTGAATTCTACCGCCTAGTGAAGGGCAAGATGCCGATTAACTCGTTCTTGCACATATAAATGAACGAGAGTATTTACGAAGCTGCAGACTGATTCCGACCAAGGACCGCAGTGGATTCGGTCAACGGGGAGGAGCAAGACACACTGATAAAAGACGCTCCCGTTTTCTCTTTCGTCTTGAAATCTTCTGTGACATATACTCACGCACACGCATACACGGACATATGTATAATCGCATTAGTCTGGACAACATAGAGAATCGCGTGCACGCCGTCGAAGCAGCTAATCGTGGATTCTGTCCGACGCTGACAATAAGTTGTAATCAGTCCCATACGTAAATTGCCCATACGTAGGTTCGATTTGATCAAAGTGACGATGTTCGTCCCGAAATATCCACGATTGCTCGCTATCGACATTTAATACGATACAAACGGTGGAAAGGTTTCAATTGGCTCGAACTCTGTCGACCCGATCGATTTCCTGACGTGCAAGAAAAGGACTCTCACACAAGCACACCACATACCCTCCCGTTTGATTTGACGCACAGATATCAGGTCCGTCTGTATGTCCCTGAGAAAACATGTCGAGGCGAGGCAGATTGGAGGGAAAGTTGCGGGTTGAAAAAGAAAGAGAGAATATGATGAGTAACGAGCACTCACGCGCCTCGAATGATCGTAGCTGCGCTTCGCTTACTTCGCTTGCCTAATTTATTTATCTCTCTTCTCGAATCCGACTTCGTTGCTCCACCATAACAATCCACCGTCTCACCTCCCGTCCGTACATCCCGATTGGTGAAAGTGCAGACTCGTTCCTCCAGGGAACGGAAGGCACACCGGCCAAAGTAGAAGATAGACGAGTTGAAAGATTAACGTTAATTCCCGGAAGCACAGGAAACGCCCCCGGACTATCCCCAGATTCACTCTCTTGGCTCGTTCCCGAAGTATCTCTCTTCTTACGTTGTTCTTTTTGTGTTTTGTTTTAGCACTGGCAAGGCCATGCTTGCCATTAACAAAGGCTTACAGAGGTCAGTATTTTTTTCGTTACTACCACTACGTTCTCCTTCCTTTCTGTTTTTTTTTGTTTCATCTGTCTCGCTCTCTCTCTCTCTCTCTCTCTCTCTCTTTCTCTCTCTCACACACATACTCTCAAGCTGTCTCTTTCTCTCTCATTCTATTTCTCGCTCATTTTCACCCTGTCTCTCTACTTTCTGAACTTCTTGTGTGGCTTCTCCCGTGTTCTCGTTGCGTCACCGATTTCTTTTCTCCCTTTCACTGTTTCTGTCTTTCTGTCTCTTTTAACACATTGAACGCCGCGTCATCCAAAAGTGAGTGACACTTACATTTTCCAGAAAGCCATGTTATACTGAAATGGTTAACGCCTTTTGAGCAAAGCAGCTCATAGTCTAATCTAACTAATCAAGGTTACTATATTTTTCATTCATTTGATACCTATCATTAGCCATATCTGTTAAACTAATGCGAATTTTGGGCTACAGTTTACATTTTGTTGCGTACCTTTGAATCCTTATTCATATCCTAAAAGAGAGAATTACTGGGAAAAATTTTATTTTTTGGTAAAAAAAAATATGATTTACCCGAGGACCCCTCAATTAAAGGTGTCCTCTGGCAAAGCGTTACTTCACATTACACGGCAGTCAATGTGTTATTCTTTCTACGTCTGTCACTATTTTCTTCGTTCACTGCTCATATTAGTCATGTCTTCACTTTTCCGTTCGCAGCTACATTCGAGTCCTCGCAATTACACTCTGTAGTGATTGACAGCAGCTCACTGTTCTGTTCGTTTTCGTGATTTAATTATGTTTGTTTTGTTCCTTTCTTTCTTACGGACTGTTACGTTCCTTCCTTTTCTAGTTTCTATAGTGATAGTCGCTGTCGTACCTACCGAAAGTCACACAGCTTGTCTCTCTCAAAGCTGGCGTGTCAAACGTGAACGTGCACCGCGGCTTACACGCCGCATATGTTGATCGTTCGACGTTTTTCACTGTACAAATTGTCACTAATTCACGGCACTTTACGTTTACCTCGGCATTCACGATACTTTGCTTTCGCTGTATAATTAATATGCTCATTCGAGAACGGTGTACGTTAGGTACGAGTGGAAGAATGCAAATTTTCTCTCTTAATCCTTTCAATATTTCGAGCCATCCATATCACCCATTATCTGCTGGGAAAATAGGAAAGGTACGGCGAATTCGCATTCTTCCAGGGTTGTGTTTATTCGACGAGAAATTGATTGCACAATTGCTCGAGAATATTTCAATTACATACGTGTATATATATGATGCGCACCCACACGCCATCACGGACTGTACAGACGGATTTTTGACTAGTGCTTGAAACTCGCCTTACTAAATAATTTTTTATTTTGCCTCCAACTCAACTCCCTTATCCCTAACCTTCGGTACTGCATCGTTCATGCGAAATTGATAAATTTGCCCGACTCGCAATAATCATCGTAATCAGGTGAGCTTATCGAATTTCTAGTACAGCTTGCTAACAAAAGTTTTACAGACAAACAACTAACACACGTGCCACGTTCGTAGCTATATTTGACAAAATCCTCGAGTTTTCTAAGTCATCTGGAAAGTCGTTTGACGGGCGAAAAAGAAGTGTCGTGTTTATTGGCTGTCTTCATATTCAGCAGCGAGACTCTTTCACGACTCTACCCATTAGTCGACGTTCGTCTACGTGTCGGTCCTCTTTAGCGGAAATATTTTTCTTGGCTAGAATCTCGTCGTCTCCTAATTAGAGGACTGTAAAAAGCATTGCCCGTGCATGTACAGCGCACGCGGAGAATAAGAGAGGCGCATATTTTGCTTCGGTCGTGACGTGAAAAAAGCGCGTTGACGTTGAGTGTACGAAAAGCGTCGGTTGCGCGCGACTTACGAGTGTGCGTACGTTTCTACGCACATACACCCCCCAATACCGTGTAGCCTACCTCAGCCGAATGTTTTTGCACTCCTCCCCCTCTCGTCACCGCTTCCTAGATCCTTCATACGGTTTTACCACATTGCCACATATACATACACATATACACACGCAATATACACTTATTGTACGTGTACATTTTCCCACGCGAATCGTAACGACATTTCTGTGACGAATGCATACGTAATTAATGTGGTCTCGGCATTATACTGAGTACTCACCGAGATGTGCCCTGTTTTAACGCGGCTTGTGACGTCAAGTAGGTACGTAGATACTTTTACATCTGTAAATATCTCCATTTGTGTGTAATCGATGTCGTGATGCATGAAGTATGTACGTGGGTGGGTAAAGGACGGCGGTTTGATTTTTTTTTGTTTGATACCCGTCTCTCCAGCCGGTCGCCCCTTTTTTGCTTCATTCCTACGGGTACCGTTCGTGATCCGCTTTATTGTCGTAGGATATTTTTGCGATGTCCTTTTACATAGAAATGCACGCATCCAACGTTCCCCGACCGATGCTAATGTTTAACCGTGTCCGTAACATTCCACTCGTTGTCTGTCGTCAGATACATATCGTGGCGTGCTTTCTTACATTAGCGATATTTTGTGCTCGTTGGTTACTTCATTGATCGTGCTCGCGGAGCTAATTTCATTTACTTTCACTTCTGTCTTAACGTCGCACGTATGATCCTGCATCCCCAATCGTCATTCACGGTACGTCACTTGGTTGAGAGAATGTTGAGTATGCCGAACGGTCCGTACGTAGTGATAACAGCAGTCTGTGAAGAGAAAAATACGAACGTATGAAATATCTGTTCCACGTTCCATCCGATTGAGTACTTAAGTGCGTAAACCTGTTCCGATGATCTCGACGCCGTCGTAGAGTAAAGTCTTAGGCTAGTCCTGTATAGAAGTATGAAAGTAGCAGATAACGAGTAAGGAGTAAGTGTGGTAAACGGCATCGTTCGTAGCGTGTCGTGAAAAAGCGCGCGAGAGGGTAAGTAACAGTTAGGCGAGGGACACGAGCAGTTTACGCGTCGCACTGCCTTTCAGTTGCGTCCATAGTGAATGTACCGTCTACCCTTCGTTCTCCGATGTTCTCTCTCGCTGTGAGTGCCTTTCCACTTCGAACCTTTAAACATGCATCGATGATTGAAACTGAAAGATGAGCCTGGAAGTGTATAAGGACGTAGAAGTACGTGGGCGAGAGAGGACGCTTAGACGTTACGATTTTCGGGCGATACGGTTGATCGAGAAGAAGGACTCCGTGTTGCAGGTACAGTCCGTTGGCAGGCGACCTGCTGGCGAATTCGATGCTGCCCGGGAACGCGATGAACGGTTCCGGTTGGTGCATCTTCGTGTACAATCTCGCGCCAGAGACGGAGGAGAATGTGCTGTGGCAGCTGTTCGGGCCGTTCGGCGCTGTGCAGTCGGTGAAGGTGATACGCGACCTGCAGACGAACAAGTGCAAGGGCTTTGGCTTCGTAACGATGACCAACTACGAGGAGGCGGTTGTGGCGATTCAGAGCCTAAACGGCTACACTCTCGGCAACCGCGTGCTCCAGGTTAGCTTCAAGACGAACAAGAGCAAAGCCGCGTAGGACGAGCAACAAGCAGCGGCGGCGGCGGCGGCGGCTGCGGCTGCGGCGGCGGACGCCGCGGTGGTGGCAGCGGCCTACCATCATCGTCATCGACTCCTACGCACGGTGGTTCAGCTTCCGGTCGCGGTGCCGGGTGCCCACCTGTACGGCGGCAAACGCGGCGGCGGCGGCGGCAGCAGCAGCAGCGCCGGCGGTAGTGGCAGTGGTAGTGCCAGTGCCAGCGGCACTGCCAGTGGAGCACTCTCCTCCACGTCCGGCGCCAATGCCGGATCCAATTCCGGATCCAATTCCGCTCCCACCTCTGGCGCCAATTCCAGCTCCAATTCCGCCGGCAATTCCGGGATAGCCGGCTCCAACGCCAACAACACCAGCAGCAGCGGTGCGTCAAACGTGCTGCAGCAGCTTAACGCCAACAAACCCGCCAGGCACCAGCAGCAGCCATTCTTTCCGCGAGTCCCGTCGCGCTGGCACGAGATCGCCCACTCCCGGTGGCCACCACAGGACCACCATCAGCACCACCACCATCACCACCACCACCACCACCAACACCACCAGCAGCAGCAGCAGCAGCAGCAGTTGCAGCAGCAGACGCAGAAACAGAATTCCTCCTTGAAGAGTAAGGTGGCACACCAGGAGACCGCCGCCAAAAAGCTTCAGCAGCAGAGCGAGAAGGCGTAGTCGAGTGCGTGTGCGAGAAACGAGAAGATGTGAGTGTGTACGAGTGAGAGAAAGAGAGAGAGAGAGAGAGACGAAAGACAGAAGATGAGTGTCGAGTGAGATTGGGAGCGAATGGACGAGCGTGTCAGAACTGATGCAAGCGACTGAGAGAAAGAGAGAGAACGTGTGTGTGTGTGTGTGTATGTGTGCGCGCGTGTGTGCACGGGTGTGTGCACGGTTGTTCGATTCTCCGGTAACCTAAAGCTGGTAGCTTGTCAGTTGGCGGAAGAAAGAGAAAGAACGAGGGGTCTATTTCAGCGATCCACGATCCTGACTGAAATTGACCCTCTCTCTCTTTCTCTTTCCTTTCCTCTATCCGTGCCGTTTTCTTCTTGCCTTCCTCCGTCGCTCCCTTTCATCCTACGTCGCGAAACGACGTAGCACTGTCACGATCTGCCTCGCCGCGTTTTCCTCTCGTCCTCGTCGAGGGCAGTGGCGAAACGTCGGACGTAGGCCATCGGCGAAAATTCGCGTGCTCCGCGCCAACATCCTGCACATACACATTGCTAATTTACGTATATGTGGCTGCTGGATGCGGGAGCACGGGCCGCGCGAAAGATTCTCAAACGCTGTCGGAATTTCCCAGGAGGAAAGGATTCGGAATGGATACCGCGTGAACAGAGCTGAAAGTAACGATAAATCTCAAAACGGCTGTTTTTTTGTAACGTAATACGAGTATTTAACTGCGCGTCACACCGAACGCGCGAGTGTTTATCGTACATGCATAAAAGATAGATATCGATATATTTGGTATAACTGTGTATACTGACGTGAAAATTCGCAACGATCGGGCTGTGAATCGCGTCGCACGCGAGCACGTCGATGTTTCGATGAGAAGAATATTGACGACTGACTAACGAAGTATACTGACACACGCATACAGAGTCGCACAGTGGACAGAGGACGGATAACTTCGCGTTTAGCGAGTAGATGACTGTACTCGTCTTATGTGTAAACTAGCGAACGTAAAGATTGAGAATGTGAAAAGAAGGTGGGAAAAGAGGGGGGGAGAGAGAGAGAGAGAGAGAGAGAGAAGGCCGTGAAAGCGTAAGTGAGGGGGAGTGGACAGAGTGAAATCGCGTGGCAAGATTAGCGTTATCCGGGGCTGTTAGACAAGAGGTATTATTAATTAAATTGATAAGCGGGCCCGAGTGTGCGAGAGAGATCGGTAAAACGTTGGGAGGAAGGTGTGTGACAGTATGAAAATGTGGAACGCGTGAGAAAAGAGATGAAATGCGAAGGAGTGCGAGAAACGAGGCTTCGGGATTGGGGCTCGCACGAAAAAGACATGAAAGAATGGGAGGAAGAAAGAGCGGCGTTTCCCGCCCGCGAAACGTACTTAAATCTAGTTCAATTATCGAAAACCGAGGGATTACGTCGTGTCATGGTCATACATTATTGTACTCCGTGCTAGTCAGACTCGCGTACTTCGCCATCAGTTATCCAAAGAACAGTCGGTAAATCGACGTTACGAGTATCTGCGTAATTTTTTTTATATATACATACATATATTATATATATACATATATATAAGAGAGTAACTAGGTAGTACAAAATATGCTTTCGTAAGGAACACAAGTCGGAAGATGTTTGACGTTGATTAAACCACGGGGCGGAAGATCATTATAAAGAGTGCCCGAGAGGTAGATCCACGAGGTACGCTTGCCATTTTTATAGACACATTTATTATGTAGACATACGTGGGCAGGTGGATGCGCGAAGTATATACCTACGAAAGGAATCAGTAAAGTAGTCAATGAGAGAGACGTTATCCCGCGAGAGAGCCGCCTGAGGGCGTGCTAAGAAACCAAAGAAGACGAGTGGCAAGTTGTACCTCAGACGTGGACATACGCCGCAATTTCCGACGCATCAAAGACTATCGATGGACGACGGTAGCAACGATTTTGCAAGTTGTGTGTCGTGTCGTGTGAAAACGTCGCGGCACCGAATGGACGCGGAGGGTGCAATCGAAGTTAGGAGGTAAATGCTTAACCCTGGTCGTCCCTCCACCGAAGTTGACCGCGGCCGTAAGTAGTATAGACTTTAATATGGGAGACGGAGACGAGTTGAGGCTCGAAAGATAGCTCGTTCACGGCGTGTCACACGACGTTGAATGATGATGACGATGATGGGACATAACTGCGCGTTTCTTATCGAGGCGGTCGCGACAGAGCATAAGAATCGATAAGAGGACACATTCCGAGGGGAGTGCAACAAAATACGAATCTTCTAGGTAGCTCCTCGATCGTGAGTTTAATGACAGTTCTTTAGGGATAGTTTAACGATAAGGGTGGAATACCAAAACGTAGCATATATTATATGTACACATACATATAGAAATATATCTGTACGCATGTTGCTTATGTACGTACATATATATATTTATATGGGTGTCCTATTTATGTGTACCTCTTGTGTCTAGTCCGGGAACGGTTTCCCAGGTTTGGAAGAAAGCATAATCAAGCGATCCAGCCCGGGTTCACCGCCCACGCGCATTAAATCTCAAGTATAACGACGGTTTTTTCGAATATTTTATTTTATTTATTGAACCCCCGCCCAGTGGCGTGCGCACGACGTTTCTTAAACCCTCGACTGACACGAGCACGCCGAAGTCTTTTTCCGACGAGCGAATGGACAGTGGAGCGGGCTACATTAACTCATACGTGTCAAAGCTGTGGCGGGATACGAGGATCTCGAAGATTAGTGCAAATTAAGTCGTCGACTAAGCGTGATGCGTGGCGTACGTCGACAAAGTGGCCTGCAGCTTTGACAAGTCGACTTGACTTCCGAAGTCGATCGAGTTGCTTCGAGGACGGACCCTTTGTCGACACTATATGGCATAGGTCAGACTAACAAAACGAAGAGACACGTACAAAGAACAAACCAAAATTGCGGTCCCCCGTTCAGCGAAATTCCCAATTTTTTACCATGAGCTCGCATTTTCTCTTTAACGTCGACCTGCGAAATTATGAAGGGACGACAATCGCGATCAATCGTCGATCCTGAGTTCGGAACATCGACTCTTTGAGTTTCGTACATCGAAGATTTAGAGGATTCGTAACGGGGAATTTGACCGTAAGTAAGTAGATCTCCTCTTCGTCGGTGTCAATCCATCCACTTTGGCTAGATATGACGCCCCGAATCGTTTTTCTTACAACGTACCAGTACGTTTACCACTATTATAACAATTATTCTTCTCCTTCTCATTACTCTTCTTCTTATTATTATTGTCGCATATATACCTATTATTCCGGTTATCTGTAACTATCGCCATCGTCATCGCCATTATTATTCATATTATTGCTATTATTATTATTATTGCTATTATCATTATTATTGCTATTATTATTGTCATTATTATTATTACTATGATTACCATTAACTCTTACGAACGTATATACTTTTGCGACTCTCGTCAGCAGTTACGTGTAACCTCTAACACCTTATTACTACTTACTTACTTTTGTATTATTACGTCTTACTCACTTCACTTAACATCTGCTACTGCTCTACTACCGCTACTTTCTACCTTCTTATAACAAACAGCAACAACTACTTACTACTACTGATTATTTATTTATTTATTTAATTATTATTATTATATAACATAACAGGAATTATGTTTTATTTAAGGATTAAACTGATTTGTGTTTGGTTCAAATGTCGTTCGTTTTATTTCGATTACGTGTTTCAGTTTGCACCACCGCTCCCTCATCCCATGTACATATATACTTACACGTCCTGCCCTAATCCTCCCGGCATTCCTCCATTTCCTCCATTATCTCAGACTGACTTGTAGAGAGTTGTACCGATAGGGGAGAGACTTCAACGCGTGGTAAGACTCATCGGCAGAGTGAGTAGGTGCGTAGAAAAGTGAAGAAGGTCGGGGAGTAACGGAAGAGTATCGATTGATCTCATCATACGGTATTGTCGAACATACCCCATAACGTCTGTTGATTTTTAATCATCCTCATTAGACACACGTAGCCAGGACGTAGTCCCTCGCACTTTCCGAATAATCTCGATGGAGTTTAAACTCGGTGGAGTTTTGAGGAAGGTAAAGACTGTGGTGACGATTGACTAACGCACAAGGGAGGAGGAGGAGGAGGTGGAGGAGGAGGAGGAGACGATGCGAGAGTGCGAACCCTATCCCGTCAATTCTGATCTCAACTCGTTCGCGAGCACTGATTTCGACGGAAACGAAATAGAAATTGTAAAACGGGGCAAAATCGAAGAGACTAGATAATGGGACAACCACGGTAATCTACTTAACTATAATATTAAATACAATTATTACGTTAGATATACGATTATGTGTATTGTATTTATGTCTCAATAATCGTTGTTAGTTATATCGCTACGATGATGATAATGATGCTGATGATGATGACGATGATGATGATGATACTAATTGTCAATGACTAACGGAGAACGGAACGGAACACGTGCCGACATACGAACACACACGTAACACACACAGACCCACCCACCAAGCAAGATTTAACAGATAGACACGATGACATACACCACGTACGCACATGATGAAAAAATACAGTACGCCTACCGCGCATAGTACAGTCTAACAGGATCGTATGTGGGCGAGGCACGCATGCACGATCTTGAGGATGAACGTTTTAATACGAACTAAGTCGGGAGGAAAAGAGAACGATAAGATGATAAGGAGGGAAATGGAGGAGATCGTGATGTTGATACATTCGCGTTTTTAGATGATTTGGGCGACGACGATGACGATATTATATTTATTGAATGATTACCATTTAACCATTAGTCGCATTATCTGTATTATTATAACTAAACACTTAGTGCTTGTACCGTGTTATACTCGTAAACAAAAAAAGACACGTCGCGCGCGACTGCCAGGCGTTCGCGCGCGAATCGAACTGTTTTTTGAAGCAGAGAGTGGGGTGGCGATTTGCTAACGGCGCCGTTATTATCGTTCGTGTTATTACGATGATATCGCTCATTTTTTGACGATAGTAGGTGGGCCGCGACATCGGCCGTAATCGATGATCGTAGGGAAGGACGGCTGAGAGAAGGCGCGGAATTTCGACGGAACACGAGAGAACGAGTGTGTGTGTGCGTGCGAGAACGGGAGAAGGAGGAGTAGAGCCGAATCCGCAGAATTAACGCGACCCTCGGCAATGGGGGCTCGCTAACGAATCGAGTTAATTATCGTCGATGCCGAACGTACGCAGCGACCGCGCAACGATTATCCCCGCTTACATCATTCCATTTCACGCTTGCGACCACAGACTGCTTAGTCTGTAGATTCTTGGTGGATTGGAGAAATTTCGATGCACCCATTCATTCGCTGTCATGCCTCGTCATCGATCGCTCATCGCCATTCATGAATCATTTCATCGATCATTTCCATCGTTTCATATCATCGACCATGTCACAATTATCGCCCTTTTCGACTCGATTCGCGTGTCATTAACATTTGTATTTATTTGAGGAGATTGCAGTCATTCAGTTACATTAAATGCATTCATTCTCATCGTCGCATCAGCGCTCATCATAATCATGATCATATCACAAAGGCTGCAATGGTCCTATATCGACGATGACTAGAGGGAAATGAATGCGTGAAATTTGTCCAATCATCGAACATCACCCACCCTTTCGACGAATAAGTCGCGGACAATCGTCAAACGTTCGGACCGATTTCGTACATCGAGGCTTGACGTGTCCGAGGGAATCTTTAAAACGTCATGCGCACAATAAATCCGAGACGGGTAGAACGTACAAAATGGAGAAAAAAAAAAAATACATCTCATCCCCTGCCACTCTGCCCATACTTGACACACGCATACACGTACGTTCGGTCGTGCGATAGGACGTGTGAATCGCCGTGGCGAAAGCACGGCGAGCATCATGCAGCTCTAGCTCACCGTAGGCCTAACTAAAGAAGATGAAAAAAGAAACAGAAAAGTATTTATGTACTGTCTAAACTAATTAATTAATGGGCGAGATAGAGAGAGAGGATGAGGAAAAGAGCGAGAGGGATCGCGTGAATGATCGTCCGAACCAGAGAAGCCGAGCGTGTGAATGCGCGTGAATGGGGACCGAGAGAAAGCGAGCGAGCAGATGAGTGAGAATGAGAAAGAAAGGTAGGAGATTCTTAAAGTACTCGAGAATTTACTCCGAGGCGAGCCACAACGATCAACCAAAACTGATATCTACTCTGTAACAAAAAAAAAAAAAGAGAAAAAGAAAAAAATAGGGAGAGATAGAGAGGGAGAGTGTGAGAGCGAGTTGAACAAAGTGTACAAGGGAAATGTTGATGTTACAGAGACGCGCGGTGGGGGAGGGGAGGGGGCGGTGTTAATTTAGACAGAACGCGTGAGTGGGAGGGTGACGGGGAGAAAGGGAACAGCTAGACAGAATAATGAGCAGAAGAGACGAGCAGCGAGAGAAAGCGAGAGAGAGAGAGAGAGAGAGAGAGAGAGAGAAACTGAGCGAAAGAGAACGAGAGAAAGAGATAATCTATAATCTTCTGTACATGTTTTGATTATTCTAATTATTAATTATCATAACTTATAATAACTATGAATTAATTAAATTAATTGATATCTATGAAACTATATTTAAACGACAAAAAACGTGGTAGCTAGTCTGTCAATGGGTGTATAAATATTTAATTACGATAACTCTATAGTGATACTAAACAGAACAACAACAACAAAACTGTGAGAGGAAGAGCAAGAGTGTGAAAGCGAGTTAGAGAGACAGAGCGAACGAAAGGGAGAGAAAGTGAGAAAGGGTGAGCGAAATAGAGTGAGAACGAGCGAGCGAGAGAGAGAAAGAAAGAGAGAGAGGAGTGAAAGTTTTACACACACGCATACACACATACAATGAACACACAGCATAAAGTATAAATGTAATTATTAAAACAGCAAACAGGATACAAAAAAAACAAGCAAAACGGAAGGCCAAGTGCGCGGATAAAAACGATAGTTCTCGAAGATGGTCGAGTCGACCGGTCTCTAACGGGTGTCCCGAATGTTTTCGTTATTCGTTTTCGTGGTAGTACATGCAGGGGTGCTTGAGGGTGCCTCGCGTTTGGGGTGCTGGAGCCGGGGAGGGGGAAAGGCGGTATCTACCAATGTTCTTCTCTTTTCCTTTGTCCTACCTCATCGAGAACTCCGCGACCCGCGACTGCTCTCTCGCTGGCGAGGACCAACGAAAAGCGTAAATTCGTAAGAAAAGGCAGCAAAACGAAAAAGCCGTAACTTATAAACGAGTGATCGGGTGCTCCTCGTGGTCAAGGTGCAAAATACGCAGCAAAAAAAAAAAAGAGGAAAACGTCGTTGAACAATACGTCGTGGTCGGGCGTTCGTTTCGTCGAACCCGACCACACGTTGCCACCCACCCACGATCGTCTTAATCGACACACGCACACCTGTACGGACACATACACTAGACACACGCGTACAGGGTATAATATACGAACGTTCTCTTCCAGCTTTGCCATACTTGTTCTCGATTCAACAGATAGCCGCGCTTCTGTTCCTTTTCACGCGGAAAACAGGGGAGTGGGTTTTTATCGAAGCACGCGGTCCGAGATGACGTTTTACAATCTGTGTTGATTCACGGACGCGGAAGCGTATCGTTGGCAAATTATAACGTTGGTTCTTAACTCTTTATCATTGTCTGCACCCGTTTTATTGTTGATGTGTGCGACCGCACTCCTTAACCTAGAACCATCGATCATTGTAGAGTAGAGGAAAATATCGAATTTGCATTGACATCCCTCTTCCAATTTCGAGGAAAATTTTGAAGCAGTGCCCCCCGTGGGGGTACATAGATCTCAAGTTAAGAACCACATAATTAGAGTGGCGATTGGCGTTGTTGGTTAACGCCGATCGTTTTATCCGAACATTCCATACGATCGTGGACATCTCTTAAAACACGAAATTCCACGGTCAAAGAAAAAAGGGAAGACCGAACGAGCGAGTTTGACGTTCGACGTTTTTATATCTTCATTCTTTTGCGCACACGACCCCAGTGTTAATGAAAGAGGCAAGGGATCTATGGACAGGAGACGTACACATTCCCACAACACATTTCCAAGCATTCCCACACATTCTGACACATTCCATGACGCTGAAACCCTTTCGACGTACAAAAGTGAAATATTAATCGCGAACTACCGCTAATGGACTTTCATCATCGCGTTAACGAGAGTGAGAGTGACGGACGAAGGAGATTGATCTCTGATAAGTGGCGGTTCTAAGGAAAGTTAACTTAACGTTGGAACGATAGGGAGGGCTGGCCGATTCAGGCGAGAGCAGTCGACAAATTAATGCCTCCGTACAAGTCAACCGCAATGATCAAAACTCGGATAATCCCGCCTATTTCGTTGACAGTGTTAAAGCGTGTAAAGTATATGGATCGAAGTTTTATGAATTTTCTCGCGAAGGGGGCAGCCTTCCCTGTCGAAGAGTTCGGTTCTGCCAGGCCGAGCGTTCTCCTCGGATGAATTAACTGAATATTGACGGTGCTCAGAAACGCACGAGATTCGCGCTAAAATAAGAGGCGACACACTGACTAAGTATCGGAATAGATGGGGGTCAGGCGTTATTCCCGAAACGCGTCGACGACACCGTGCCGAAGTCGTCGGCGTTAGTAATCCGTGCTATTGTTGTAATACCAGCGATTTTACCATTACGATATTAAATAATGTTGTATGTATAAGTGTTCATGTAAGATTATCGCAGGCTAACGCAGTGCAATACTTTTACCGTTTTCAAAGTACACCTCTCTACACGGAAGAACGAACAAAATTCCTGAATCTTACGAACGTCGGGAGTCGAGAGGGCGAGAAGGGTGAAGGGAGAAGGTGGTGGTGGCAGAGGGTACATTGATAAGCGTTAAAAAAACGCGCGTCACAACTGCTGTCCGCACAAACGAACGGGGGGAGGGCACAAATGGGAATGCATTTTTCCATTTAGATGGACTTTTAACATCTCCGGGGTATCCATTGGCAGTTTGTCGATTGAGCGAAAAATGTTCCGAGTTCCGAGCAGGCAAACGCGACGCATTGACATCCCGGTTCGTTCGCTATTATCCGTCAAACACGCGCAAATTCCATCGATCAGCAATGAGGTCCGTGAACGGTCAACTTTCAAGTTTTCGCGGTAGCATTGGGACGATATCGGTCTCGTCGAGTTTCGTTGCTTTCTCGAGTAGTATGTCGGCAAGCTATAACGGTATCACGCACGTTTCTCGTTCGATCGTGCACCTGCACGCCTACGAAGCAAGACGAAAGATTGATATGGCATCGGGAAGGCGAGAGGAAGGGGGTTTGTTTGTTAATCACGCACACGAGCGAAAACGTGAGGACAATGGCGCGGTTGTACGACGGATCATTCTTCTCTTCACGCCGATCGGGTCCATTTCTCGCGACTGGACGCGGTCCGCTCGACTAATTAGATATTTTTTAAGCGGACATTAGTGGGACGTACAGGTCGACAGTTTGTGGCGTAATATCATGAATATGTATTTATAATGTGATACGCGATATATTATACACGTATATTGATATATACGGCGAGCGTCGAAAATTATTGGAACCAATTTTGGTAAGCGCACACACCGACGGGCCTTTCGCACGTAAACGGGAACGCATCGTTGCTCTTGTTATTGTTAACGCTGCAACAATGAAACGCATAATTGACCGACGACATCCCCCTCATCCGTTCCCCGATCTATCACCCGTCATTTCATATGTATACGCATATCTATACAGATACACAACGACGAGACCGGTACACCGAGATTTAATACGAAATTTTCATCCATTCTTTTGCCCTCTCTCCCTCTCCTTTGTTTGTCTGTCTCTTTCGACTGATTCCTCGCCGACGCCGACGACTAAAGTACGACAACGACGACGACGTCAATCCCGTTCCCGTTGACGCGCGAAAAGTGTCCTCGGTGTAACTTGTATAATTAGACCCGAGAGCAGATGTATTTCACTTTTGGTGCGTTTTAGCGCCGTGATACGAGAAGGGAGGCAAATTATTAACGGGACGTTCTGCCGTTCCGGTGTATTCGTAATAGGCTCGAGATAGAGAACAATTTGAACGGACGATAGAACGAACAAACGATCGAAACTAATTGGGCACGGGGGAGGGTTGGGAGCGAAGGATAATGATCAGTGATCTTAAATAGGGGGAGGGGGGGCTGTAAATCATTATTCGACGACCTTTTTACAGACTTGCAGTTGATACTCTATCCGCAACACTCGAACCTCACGCAGTCGAGCCTGTACTAACTAGCCTGCAACTGTATCGATCATTATTCAATTAATGAACGTCGTCAACTAAACGAGAATTAGTGAGCGTATTGTAAGAAGAAAAAAAAACCCACGAGGACATCGGGTGTCGTAAACGGGGTAAAAGAATACGTGGATTATAATAGAGTAATGTATTTTATGACGGGTTTATACGGTATTAATAGCGATATTTACTGTAACAGATAATAAGAGCGCTATTTAAACGAAAAATAAAAAAGATGAATAACACGCGGTAAACTATTATACGGTATAATAAGGATAACGATTAACGCTAGGCATTATACAGTATGCGTTTGTTAACGAGAAAATACAAAGAAAACGAGATGAAACCTCTGATGATTCGGGCAACGGAGATCGGACATCGTTATTGGACGGCGCGGAGGACCTTTTGTCGAATTTAATTGTACGGGCAACGACGAAGACAATGTTAGACTTTTTGCCGCAAGAATTTTTCCAAGTCGTACGAAAACCGATACGCGCATTGAATTGGATAAGATGAGACGATAAGACGATGAGAGAGACCCTTCTACTTTTACCTCTATCTACGGAAGGCTTCTCGTCCAAGTTCTTAATGCTTCCAAGTTTCTCTGATAATTCTACAAACACTGTACGCATGAACGTCCTCCGCTGAGACGTCGTCAGATTGGCGCGAGGACCGCACAAACTACAAGTGATAATGGTTTGAGAAAAAGATGAACGTTGTGGCGATCATTATCGCTGAATCATTTACCATTCCCAATATCTACTGCACATCGCGCATCCAACGGCGATCGCTGAAATCGTGATAATTAATATGTAACCGAAAGACAAACCAAGGAACAGGACTGCTAATATTAATTTATCTAACTGCGAGAAGAGAAACGAGTGGTATAGAGAGGACAAGAGTCGGAGTGTGGGGGTGATCGTACGGTGAGGGGAAAAAGTTTGCCCCTTCACCGGAACAAAATGACTGATATTATTCCGGCGCTTTCCGCCGCGTATAGGGAATGGTTTATCCAACACATCGTTAGGAAGGATACTTTTCGTTAAACAAATAAAGGAGATGAAAGCAAAGAAACCGAGCGCACCGATAGATCTCAGCCGACGCCGACGCAGCCGGTGTTTGACTATGCGCGTCGCCGATCACTTGCAGGCCACCGTCGCTGCTGTAACATAAAAACTTGCCTATCGTACACACCCAGTAATGCGAATCGCGTTCTTCGACGCGATCGTCGAGTAACACGAGTCCCTTCGCCGGACATTAACATCGCTGTTAACTGTGATATCTCGACGTACTGCGTACCATGCCAAAATAAAAAAAAAAGCACACGAGTTTCTTTCGTTTGATATACGATTACGAACGATACGAGATAAACGACAATGATCGCTCTCCTGGTAGGGCTACCGTAATTTAATACTCTACACACGAGAAACGAACATCGCGGCCTCATTGAAAGGACGAGAGTCAGGTGATGGCGAGTGCGACGAGATCGTCGCAGCTTCGCAATAAAGTGAAGAATGGCGCGAGAATGAGAAAACCCCGCGTCTCGTCTATTCGCTCGGTGACTTTGCGCCACCGACCGCAAAGTCGACGGACTATAACGACCGCGTAACGGACGATGTCTTCTTTTTTTTTTCTTTTTTCATTCTTAACCGTTCGATCGCGAAATTTGTACACGAGCACCTCTGGTCACACACGGCGCTCCCTGAGATTTCATTCGCGGGAATCTCTCGAGTGGATAAATACCGTTAAAAACGATTATCAAAAACAATCGATCCGCTGTCAAACTGCTCGCGGCAAGATATTGTCGGGATACCAAATGCGTGCAATCCGGCGCAGGAAGCTTCCTATATACATACACATGTAACGCACAGAGAACACGTACACACGAGCACATGACGCGCGTGAGTGCTAACTTTCGAGGGGGTCGCGCACGATGTGGGGTGGAAGAAGCGAGACGACGGAACAGGGCGCGATGAAATTTCGTCACTCCAACGACTACCATTATTTAACGCCGCTGCCGTTCGAATGACGAAATTTCTCGCCACCACGGCGGCGGGAGGCTTCCTTACCACCCACGCATTGACATTTCGATCTGCGTCACTCGCACATGTAGCCACAATGCACCCACGCGCAATGACACGCACAGAGGACTCGAAGGAACGTAATCAAGTGTAGAAGCGCGTATACTCGCTCTAAATGAAAGACGTACGACGTTGTGCGAAGAAAAATGGAGCGGCAAAGCGAGGAAACATTCATACACACGCCATAGCCACGCATACGGAGAGAACACGCACACAGAGGCAGACACGCGACACACACGGTAACTTACATTTTGAAAACACGTGCGCGCCATCACATTGTTGATATAAATTGCGATCCATGATTATTACTATTTACGATATAATTATTATCTTGCATTGTCTAGTCATACGTTATTATTGTATAACTAATGATATTAATTATTAATTAACCTGTACTACCTAGTCGCATTATGTGTTGCATAAAAAACTACGAAAATTCCGAAGGCAAAAAAAGAGTGAGACAGAGCTAAAGGAGGAGCGAAAGTGAGAGAGTAAGCGAGAGAGAGAGAGAGAGAACAAAAAAGAGAGAAAGAGCGAGAGCGAGAGAGGAGTGTGAGTGAGGTGCGATGAGACGGTGACGATTGTGAAGTTAAGATAACAATTATGATGATGATGATGATGATGATGATGATGATGATAATGATGACGAACATAACGATAATATTGAGTGATAGCGATCTGTACGAAAAAGAACGGTAGGCAAAGAAAACAAATGTTCCCAATATCAAAATGAGAAATGTAAAGAACCGGCAAAGTGGAAATTCCTTCTCAACAGATGAAGGTTGCTATGTAAAATAGATCAATGATTCGTAGCGATCGACTCGTGTGGGATCGAGCGAATTACGTGTGATGATTCTGGAACAAAGTGGTTCTTGTTATAAGCACAACTATGACAAAAGGCGTGATAATCCTTAGAAACTATTAGAGTATCGATGGCATGCCGACGGTGGTTGTGGTTGCCGACCGGAAGACGATAGTCTGAGGCAGCGTTGTCCAAACAACCAGCGCGATCCATCGAAGATCTGCAAAAGAAAAAGCAGCCAGTACAAGGTTGATAAGACAAGCTCAATTCGCGAATGACGTTTGGACGGCGCCGCAGTCAGATTTCTCCACGATGCACATTGGCATCCGGTTGCATAAAAATAAGTAGCAATCTTAGTATTAAGAAATGTAAATCGACGAAGATTCCACGCTTCACTCGATTTCGTTCTGACGTAGCAGTCACCGTCCACTGAAACGTAAGGAATCGTTTTTACTCAGAGATACAACAGGCAATTTCCGACGAGACGACGTGATAAGAGAGTACTGTAAGACGCGACTCGAATTGGCAATGGTCGAGGGACAATTTCGTTTTATGCAACCGGGCCGTAACACGTGCCGGTAAATCATACGATATTTTCGGATCGCGGATTCTTGGAAATCGGTTTCGCCTACGAGACGAGACACGCAATTCGCCGGAAGATATATTTATGGTCCGTGGTATGGCACGAGTGTGCTGCGAGTTACTATTGCTGTATGGCTATGTATCGAAGTAAAGGCAGGGTGTATGTATATCTTCGTATGGGAATGAAAGGAGAATAGAGCAAGATTCTTGACGATCGATCGCCACGTTTCATTCCATCAAAAGTGCTACGACTGTCGGAGCACCGTCGTTAGTTAAGAAGTCTGAAAATTGGTAATGACATTGATAATGATGATGATGACGATGACGAAGATGATTATGAAGATGATGATGAATGATGATGATGATGATGATGATGATGAGGATGATGATGATGATGATGATGATGATGATGCTAATGATGATGATAAAAAAAAGCGTAATAATACGCACGTGTGCGTCGCGCGTTCCCCTCGGCAAATTTCGTGATGCGCGCGTGCGTACGGATAAGAGAACAAAAGAGAAAAAAAAAATTGAAGAAAAAACGAGTATTAAATATATGCGGGGGCCGTGGAGAGGAGGGAACCTTCCTTTATTTAAGTGAAGACGACTGATATCGCTCGTTCATCCGTCGATTTCCCGTTGTCGAGCAAAAGATAAAAATAAAAACGAAAAAGAAAAGAAACAAAAAAGCAAAAGTAAATATGAAGATATATAAATATTATTGTATACATATATATAAATATATACATATATGTACACGCACACGGGGACACGGACACAGAAGACACAGCGTACACATCCACCCACATACAAACACGTAAACGTTTATGCAGTCGATTTCGGACACAGCAAGGACATTTCCACAACTTGAAGTATCTTCTTACGTGCGTCGCCTCTCTTTCCTGTGCAATCGAACCCTCCTCCCTCCCTCCCTCCCACCCGAGGAGAGCTCGCGGGCCCTATATTGCAATATTTGTACTTTTCCATGTTGAAACCTCGATATACAATAAATTATATTAAGAAACTTTGATCCTCGTCAATCTGTTTGCGATACCTTTCATGCTCAGCGTCCCAACGGCAAATTGTCTAGATGAAATATTCAAGAAAATATTCCAAATATTAAATAATGGAGTTAATGGAGAATATGACTAAATTAGAATGTGCGTTATCTTTTATTTTGGTGGACAATTTTATCGACCTCACCGTTCAGCACAATTTTCGAGGCAAACATGTTTGGCGAAATACCCCGCTGTGAAAATTTCAGTACCATTCTATGCTTACATATGGCTAAATGTTCCAGAAGTGATTGTAAGTATTAACACCTAAGGATACAGTCATTAATAATAAAATGGAATTGATTTATTTTAAGTCACATAATCCGTACTCGTCCGATGTTCATCAGCGAAACCCAATAAAACGGACGGACAGCTGAAAATAAAATTCTCACATGTACAATAAAAGAGTATATCATCAGTATTTGTAAACTCGCAACTTCTTGAAATAGACTTTTTACAGAATAGAATTTCTTAAATAGCACTAAATTATCTCGCAAAGTATCACCGAATTATTTTTTACGACCACTGCTTGGCTTCTTTGGGGCAAATTCCAAACCCCTGATGTAGGTCTTCTTGATCTGATACTTTTCTAAACAATAAAATAAATAATTAATAAGTAGCTACACTACTTTTGGATTGGATAAAAGAAAATGCACATACCGGTAAGCAATTTGTACACGTATAAAATTTGATTGCCTTGTACGAGAACACTAGGAGTTTTCTTGCCAGGTTCGTCCGTTATCGTTGCACTCGCACCGATACTCTGACATTCTTTACTAAAATCCTTCGAATTTATGCCAAACGTTTCTAAGTTATTAACTAAAGTCACCTATAAAAAATATGGCATCATAAGAAATCATCCATTCATAAAGAATTCACTTAATTAATGGTTAGTATCTTTACTTTTTTACCACCAGATCGTACAGTTACTCTCATGTCAATCGGTTCAAGTTTACCCGTATGTAACAACTTAGTCCCGGCAAGAGTAACTTCGTGCATATGAGTCATCCGTCCGATAAATTTATTTATTCCATCCTCCATCGTTATAACTTCCTGGTTCACTTTAGTTTTCATAATCCCCGCTAGTTGTGGATTTAGCTTCAACATCCTAAGACAAGAATAGAGTACGATCAATTCCGTATTTTGACTGTAATACGACGTTAAAGAGGACCATTACCTTCCATCCTGAAGGTCTTCCGCCTTAACGTATTCGGTAAAACATTTTCTGATCTCGGCTCTTTTCAATACATCGCCTTTTCTGCAATCAGCGTGTTAGAGTACAATGCATACAAAATGTATCTGATAATAAACCATAATGGTAAAGGATGAAACAGATCCTGACTTCTGTTCTGTGCAGAAAATCGTGTATTCTGCAATTATTGTGTCGCGGTAAAATAATATCTGTTCGTGACACTGATTTACTTACTCGTATCCATACTTGGAGAGTACGGGTACAACATCAGCAGTTACTTTATAACATTCTGATACAACAGTTGCGTTCGAAACAACTGCTTCCGGTTGCACTGGTTCTTCAGTAATAACCAAACATTTTATTAGGGGATGACCGAACTGATGTTAAAGAAAATTCAGTTAGGTATCAACAATCGTATGATATATAATAGAATGCTTCAAAAAGTTGATACCTGTACAGACAATAAACTCTCTACACCCTTGGTAACAGATGTATTTATCAGTCCCTTAGACCTCATTTCAGCTAAGAACACCGACAATTTCTTGTAACGCGATTTTTTGATATCTACGTTTCTGCTCGGTGGACACGCTGCTAACAAATGATTTTTAGAAAAATTTGATGATAACATTGGCAAGTCAGTTGGTTTAATCGTTGTCTTGCATGCCTTCAAAAAACAATACTCTAACAAATGATCCATTTCTTGAACAGGATCCACAACTGTTTCTGGCTCTACTGCACTCTGTGTACCGTCCTGATCTTCCCCTTCAAATTCTTTTATTTGATATTCTTCCAATTTTTCCTATGCAAAGGAAGAAACAAGGTTTATCTAAAAGCCATCTTATACCTATGTTATAAGGTACACATTTTCTCACATCTGGACTACAGATATCTTCTGGTGCATCAATCACATCATCATAATCACCATCATCTACATTCAACTTATCTACAGAAACTGTCAACGATTCTGCTTCATCTATACTGTCTTGTTCATTGGATTCCTTATTTTTATTAGAGAAACTGTCACCAATGGGTGGACCTAAATCTGGTCTAGGAGGTGGTTTTCCTAATTGACAAAGCATATCACCCATTACATGGTAGATTTCTACACATTTGCCACGTCCTCCTGACATATACATATCCTCACTAGAAAGTGCTGTAACTCCCACAGCAACTGGAGCCTAAATAAAAATAAATGTTGCAGTACATGTATACAAGTAACGTGTGTGCTAAAAAACTTGTAATATTTGAACCTTGTTGTCATTTGTATTTACACAGACTGGAGTGCCCTTCGATAACTTCCCAAAAGTATACAATGTTACAGGTTCCTGTAGAATTAGTCCCGGTAGCATAAGATCAGCACCACCAGCTAACTTAGATATAACTGCAGAGTGAGTAGTAAAAGCTGTTAACAATTGTGGGTGATGCCATAACGTATAAATAGTTGGAAACAATATATTTGACAAATCCAGCTGGAAGAACATGGGCAATTTTGCTACGGAGTACACCTTTGCTATTTGCCCACTGTGTGTAACAATTTTCATGGCACTGACAGCTTCTTTTTTTGGCAACAACAACTGTACATCCTCATCTGTCAAACTGGGGTACGCATACAAAACCTCCTCACATAACTTTTTTCTGGAAAAATTACACTCATATCAGGGAAGAAAACAGGTCTATCTATCAACACACTCATATGCTGACTAACAATTTAGTTAAACAAAGGGAAATACTGAGACTCGTCATTAGTTGAAACAAAACATAACCCTACGTATCACTCGTTACCGCAAATTTATCCAGTTTTTTTTATATACCTTTCAATTCCCTTCAGTTGATTATTCGACTTGGTTTTAAATGCTTTAATAAACATTTTACTGGGAGAAGTGCGAGACGTTTCAAAAGAATTTTATGTAAATTTTTCCGACACTTGCCCTAACGTTACATTTAACCAACAAAGCTAGGCCTAATTGGTAAACAGGCGTTGTATTGCAGTCGGTCAAGAAACTTTGCCACTTTATATGAGATGGCGCCATCAGGTGACTTTGCAAAAGTATCACCACCTGCACCCACCTAGTATACTGCTATACCTCATCGGTGAGCATACTAGTAAAACGAGCGCTTTTCGTATGCGCAAATTCCTGTGCATTTGTTCAAATATTCGTTTATAAGCATATACATAGTCGCATGCACGTTCTAACGCGAAGTTCCGCATCGGCATGACCAGTTCGAAAAGTGGGTAGTTCAATAAATTGAAAGACATTCAAATTTCGCGCCAGAACCTAATATCTTTGTGGAGATGGGGTCTAGCCGTGTTCCTCGGATGGAGATCTCTCCAATCAATAATATATTTGGGAACGGATCTTGCCGAAATACGTAATACACTATTTATTGCACAAAGCTCTAATACAAAAATACACCTCCTCAATCTACGTCTCTCTCAAGAAAGAATATTCACTCCGCCCCTGGCGGCAGAAATCCCGACTCGTGGCGTCGGTAATGCAGTGTACTGCCGGGCGACCGCCATCTTGGGATCGTCGCTACTCGCTACACCCTTCATCAGTGCCAGCATATGTGGCATCAAAACTCCGCCAGCTCCGATGGAGTTTTGATACCACATATGCTGGCACTGCCCTTCGCCTCAATGCGACAAATATGAATACACGCTACGAGTGCTACGACACATTAGAGCAGTGGTTCCCAAACTGGGCGCCACCGCCCCCTGTGAGGCGGTGTTTTAATGTAGGGGGGCGAAACCAAACGAGGAGGCGACAGCCTAAAATTTTCGACTAATTTATTTTTTGTTCAATTATGCGCACATAAGTTCATGGAAAATAAATTGTTGCCTTATTTACTGCAAGATAAATGCAGATTAACTTTCTAATTTGTTCGTGTAGTCAGTGAAGTCTGTATTCTTTTTTTTTTTAGTTTACGGTGGGGGGCGTTGGGCATGCGTTTGTGTATGGAAGGGGGCGGTGGCTTCGAAAAGTTTGGGAAACACTGCATTAGAGGAACTATAAAATTTCGCTCACCAGTGATGACTTGTCTGCATACCACAGAAATATGCTGCATTAATGATCGACACCCTTTGGATTTTACACCGACGAGATATTCTTAAAGACTGCCAGCCTTACGGGAGATCGTGTCTCTAGCAAAATTCGCTGTTCTCGGGCGCAGTGATAGCAGATCTGGCACGAAAACACCGTTGGTGTTTTTTGGGTGGGGGAAACCTCGGCAAGTGTGCGTGCGTGTCCGTGAGAGCTGCGCGCGTCGTTTCTCGCCGAATCGCGCTCGGCTTTGAGAGAAGGACGGAACCATGCTGCGTCCTCTTTCAACCAGCAACGCGTGTTGCGTCTTTGTTCGACATGCAGTCGCGGCGTCGCGTCTTCGTTCCGCACACAGGCCGGTGACAGTGGTGCCAGATTTCGCATAAGGCATCGCACGTACCATTGCGTTCTTTCAGCCGGAAGGCAAATCGGGCACCACCGCTGTGAGCAGAGCGCGATCCAGAGAAAAGTGAATCGAGGAGAGTTTGGGATTGACTCGTCGTACTCATCGTCGCTCGTCGACGCGGTTTTTGTTCGTTCGTTCGCGCCTAGCCATGGTTCAATTTTTTTTCACAGAATAATTTTTTTTTTTAATTATTCATCACACGGCATCAAACGATATTCATTTAAAAATATTTTATTACTTACTACGGATAGTTTTTAATATTTTGTCAGCGGAATAGATGTGTCGTATTGGTTTATAATAGATATGGGCAAAATATATATTTCATAAATTTTGGTTTCAGTAACATTAATCTTTCTGTGGTAGTAATAAATGAGAAAGTATATAATAAATGTCAATTATTGCGTATTATGCATTAACCGTGAAACAAGTAATAGGAGCACTTCTTGCACTAGAACGTTCTGAGGGATCGTACTAACACGCGATTTTAACACACGACAGCGTACGTCAGGAAGAATTTGCTTGACACGACGCGACGACGGTGCGAATGTTTTTATGAGTTGTTCTCTATGATTTGTTCTGCATGATTTCTTTTCTAAATAGAAAGTGATCAAATTGTGTATATATTCTAACAGTTCTCAGCAAGTCCCATCACATTGATTTGAAACGTTTTTCTTACTTCGCACGTTTAGTTTAAGAACGCTCTCCCCATTTCGTGAAAGAAAAAGTTGTTCGGTTGAAGGCAATTCACCGTTCATACTGTAATCCATATGTACGTCCATTGTCGCATTCTGCCCACGAAATGTCGCAACGTGCGTATTGTCAAAGAAGGCATGATAAAACAGGACAATAATAACAAAATCCCTGTGAATTGAAAACCGAAACTTTCATTGTGCCGCTCCCGACCGACCGCGGGTCGCAGTTGGACTAATTGAAATATCTGAAAAGTCTAACCATTCTTAGCACGTATTTCACGTACGTACTAGAAATGATTCCCCCGGAACTGTAACCGACTTTTCCAATGTCATTTATTCATCATTATGTACGATATGTATTACATTTAAATGCACATGTACAGGGTGCACAGGTTGTGATAGTCAGCTTTGTTCCTGTAAACGGTAAGTATTACACAAAATTATACAGGAAAGGGTTCGATGGGTTCGTAATATCTATATTCTACGAGACTTCATTCAATTCGAAAGTGCAACGCCGCACCCGACAAATGCAAATGCGTATGTAAGGTTTCTGTTTATAAAATTTAAGATACGTGGACTTCCACGCCACCCATGAGGTGCCACGACTAGCGCGTTCGGTTTTTTAACGTGGACCGTCGCCTATAGCCCTATTGTACCACATTTTATGATAATCATACAGCGTGCGGCAATACCTCTGTCCACTTTGAACGACAGAGATATTCAAGGTGGACAGAGTTATTGCCCCACGCTGTAGAATTAAGGGTTAGAAAAGAAATGAGAGGAATTTTTTTTTTTTTTTGTTAATTTTATTTCATATTAATGTTGACATTGTATTTTTGTGTGGCGCCCCCCCCCCCCCTCCGCTGGCGCCACCACACAAAAATGCTCTCATTTCTTTTCTAACCCTTACTTCTACAGCGTGGGGCAATAACTCTGTCCACCTTGAATATCTCCGTCGTTCAAAGTGGACAGAGGTATTGCCGCACGCTGTATGATTATCATAAAATGTGGTACAATAGGGCTATAGGCGACGGTCCACGTTAAAAAACCGAACGCGCTAGTCGTGGCACCTCATGGGTGGCGTGGAAGTCCACGTATCTTAAATTTTATAAACAGAAACCTTACATACGCATTTGCATTTGTCGGGTGCGGCGTTGCACTTTCGAATTGAATGAAGTCTCGTAGAATATAGATATTACGAACCCATCGAACCCTTTCCTGTATAATTTTGTGTAATACTTACCGTTTACAGGAACAAAGCTGACTATCACAACCTGTGCACCCTGTACATGTGCATTTAAATGTAATACATATCGTACATAATGATGAATAAATGACATTGGAAAAGTCGGTTACAGTTCCGGGGGAATCATTTCTAGTACGTACGTGAAATACGTGCTAAGAATGGTTAGACTTTTCAGATATTTCAATTAGTCCAACTGCGACCCGCGGTCGGTCGGGAGCGGCACAATGAAAGTTTCGGTTTTCAATTCACAGGGATTTTGTTATTATTGTCCTGTTTTATCATGCCTTCTTTGACAATACGCACGTTGCGACATTTCGTGGGCAGAATGCGACAATGGACGTACATATGGATTACAGTATGAACGGTGAATTGCCTTCAACCGAACAACTTTTTCTTTCACGAAATGGGGAGAGCGTTCTTAAACTAAACGTGCGAAGTAAGAAAAACGTTTCAAATCAATGTGATGGGACTTGCTGAGAACTGTTAGAATATATACACAATTTGATCACTTTCTATTTAGAAAAGAAATCATGCAGAACAAATCATAGAGAACAACTCATAAAAACATTCGCACCGTCGTCGCGTCGTGTCAAGCAAATTCTTCCTGACGTACGCTGTCGTGTGTTAAAATCGCGTGTTAGTACGATCCCTCAGAACGTTCTAGTGCAAGAAGTGCTCCTATTACTTGTTTCACGGTTAATGCATAATACGCAATAATTGACATTTATTATATACTTTCTCATTTATTACTACCACAGAAAGATTAATGTTACTGAAACCAAAATTTATGAAATATATATTTTGCCCATATCTATTATAAACCAATACGACACATCTATTCCGCTGACAAAATATTAAAAACTATCCGTAGTAAGTAATAAAATATTTTTAAATGAATATCGTTTGATGCCGTGTGATGAATAATTAAAAAAACAAATTATTCTGTGAAAAAAAATTGAACCATGGCTAGGCGCGAACGAACGAACAAAAACCGCGTCGACGAGCGACGATGAGTACGACGAGTCAATCCCAAACTCTCCTCGATTCACTTTTCTCTGGATCGCGCTCTGCTCACAGCGGTGGTGCCCGATTTGCCTTCCGGCTGAAAGAACGCAATGGTACGTGCGATGCCTTATGCGAAATCTGGCACCACTGTCACCGGCCTGTGTGCGGAACGAAGACGCGACGCCGCGACTGCATGTCGAACAAAGACGCAACACGCGTTGCTGGTTGAAAGAGGACGCAGCATGGTTCCGTCCTTCTCTCAAAGCCGAGCGCGATTCGGCGAGAAACGACGCGCGCAGCTCTCACGGACACGCACGCACACTTGCCGAGGTTTCCCCCACCCAAAAAACACCAACGGTGTTTTCGTGCCAGATCTGCTATCACTGCTCGGGCGCCCTCTAGAATATATTGCGGCCAGAGTAAGAAACTGATGCCGAATCACTACTGTACCGAACTATTATCATGAGATCCTATCCAATCGTGTATCCAGTGTCATGTAGATCAGTGAGCAAGCCTTATATCATTTATTTCGCTTATACATTATTCAAAAGCGGGGGAACTAGGTTGAAACAGAGCAATGTTAAACTACCCTGATCTATAATATTACACACGATGAAATGTTAGCTGAATTTATGTGTGCCGCCACTCATTTGAAATACGCTATCAAAAAAACGCGAGTCGTAGCCCTTAGTCACTGCTATTCTTGATTCAAGTAAGAATACATGATTTAAGGATAGCAGTGTCCAGATCACACCACGTGGAGGTAGCTACGAATGGTGACCCACCCTACACCAAAAAACGGTCCCATCCACCCAACCATTATTACTGCTAGATTCCATTCATTGATCGGATCAATTTCTTCCGTGCGCAAAAATTGATCCGATGAATGAAATGTCAAGAATCTGAATTTACCTACCCGAAAAGAACAATAAGCAGGAGAAGCCTGCCTATTGTCCTTGTACAAGTTATAATGATGATGAGAATGGCAATGAGGATGATTATGATTATGTACCGCTTAGAATTACGAAATTTTATATATTTTATTATCTACGTCTTGACACTTTTGAAGTTACAAAAATGTCAAGTACTAATACTAAGTCTTACATACTACTTATGAAATAGTCTTCAATGTTGGATGTGTTGAATACTGTTAAATACCTAACTGAAAAAAAATAAAGAAAAGAACGCAGAAAATCGTATACAAAACGAATATTATAGACAAGAAAGGCATTATTTATGAGGTTGTAGGTGTATAGAGTATTAATTATTTGGTTGTATAGAATGCTGGTTAATAATTATTTTGGCGCATTATCTTTTAAAATTGATATGTTTTTGGAATTGATTACATTCAATAAGTGTTATAGATTCAGTACTTAGTCTTTAATAAGTGTTATAGATTCAGTACTTTAGTTTTTTGAATTGGTATTTTTAGTTTTATTTTGGGGAGTTTTCTATTTTTACAGTATCAACATATATAAGTTTTATAGAGTAAAAAAAGTAATAGATAGGAAAGCATGAGATATAAAGTAACAGTAATAGTAAGTTAAGTGAAATGTAATTAAAACATAAGATTATAGTCTAACAAGTAATAGGATTAGTGTTAACAAAGGAAGGGTGTAAGATCCATTTCTAAGCCGTCGGGCTGAAAATAAAGTATCTATCTATAAGTTCTATAGATATTTGAAAAATGCAGACAGAAAGGATATGATGAAACGCCAATCTGTAAAAGAATAATTTCGAATAACGTTTGGAGAGAAGAATACACAGCAAAATTTAAATATCTATATAACCAAAGTTGAAACCCCATCTCAGAAGAAGAAGGAGAATATAGAGCCTGAAACAAAAAGCAGAACGCATGAATAATACAGAAACAAAATAACTCAAAACTATCTGCGAAAAGAGAAAAATTTAACACGAAACTGATAGTAGATGAACGATCACATAATTTGGAAACAATTATAAAACTAAGCACAAGTATAACATTTTTAATTGAACAGCTGCGACAGCAAACTTCAGTATTATCCCACAAGATAATCAGGCTGGATCTAGAACAAAAAGCAGATTCTATCAATAACCTTAAAATAGATGAATTTAAAAATAGACTCTTTATAAATGAAGAAATATCATACAAACCAATCAGAGATGAAGGCTGAAAAAATATCTGTAAGAATAAGATCAT
Organism: Priocnemis perturbator; assembly: GCA_963942575.1. NCBI lineage: Eukaryota > Metazoa > Arthropoda > Insecta > Hymenoptera > Pompilidae > Priocnemis > Priocnemis perturbator. The sequence goes on along the minus strand of OZ012649.1, from coordinate 7,909,903 downwards.
TTATTAAATACCTCCGATACTAAAGTTCAGCATCATTTTACAATATCAGGATACTAAATCTAAAACAAAAAGCAGATGGAATTAACAACTCTGAAAAAAAAATGGTATTAAACGGAGATTTTGATAATTTGTATGATTTGATAATTGAACTTTGATCTTTCTAAATGTCATGGAAAATGACTCATTTTAAAAATACCCAATGATATGTGTTCACTACATTTGCAAAAGATAATTTAAAATATCGCGATGTGTGTACTGTTTGAATAAAGTGAAAAATACAAAAAATGACGTGTTAATTGCAATAAATATCACGTCAGCATTCGGGGGTAACATGCCGCGAATTAAATAATACGTCATATAGCAGCCTCAAACGGCGCTCAACATTTATCGATATGTACATACATATTCTAATCATAGACGATATACGTATACGATGTCGCGGTTCTAAATTTCAATGAAAGTATATTCGCAAAAGAAAAATCTACCAGCAAACGTTAAACGGCAAACGCGAGCAGCCAAGAAGAATTGATTCATTAATGAAAATGCATTATTTCTAAATTTCCGAAGAACTTTAAAGACCAACATAATCATTAAATGAATCAATCCAGCGGCGCTTTTCAACATATTGATCACAAATCGAAACTTTGACCTGCCTAACTCGGCGAAACGGAGAACGAACGTGCTTTGCAAACGTGAGCAGCCAAGAAAGATCAATTCATTCATGAGAATGCATGATTTCTAAAATTCACGAGTGAACTTAAGAAATTATACCATCTTTGAACGAATTGATCCAGATGCGACGCTTTTTCGGATTTTATTGACCAACCGCGTACACGTTTAATCGTAATTGCTTCCCTCACTGATGGAAGCATTTACGCATAAATATGACACAATGAGCATAGTGACTATCGTGGAAACTAATCCCACGACGAAAGCCCTCTTCTCCGGGCCGTTTCGACTATTACAAATAGCCTTTTCATTCTTCGGACATGCATAAGCAAGTCCCCACTGTTCGGGAGCTAAAACAGATATCAGTTTTATATCGATTCGAGTACCTCGACCGCAAAGTCGGACGAAATTGTAAAAGAAATATAATATTTGTACACAAAAAATTCCTCATATGTTAATGTATCGCAGATATAATAACATATGGACCAATTAATAGGAAACTATGTGAAAATATGTTATATCGTGTCGATATAAACGCTGATATCTGCCTTTCGAACACTACGATTATACGCTCAATGAACATTCGAGTGAGAATTTCGCGAACAAGGGCTAAACACGCAGGCACTGTCTAAACCAACTCTAGAAATCCAGCGTATAAAGTATCATCGTAATGATAATACTTTATACTAACGATTCCAAGAGTCAGTTGTCGACGGCTCGTACACGTGCACAATTAACCGAACTTCCCGAACAGATCGAAATACGTACTTCAAATGTGCAATGAAATACACCTCGATAGTTCAATGAGGAGTGTAACTTTATACGCATAGCATGATACTATATGCTTTCGTAAGAAGCTACACTCGCTCGTTAGTGCAATGAGGTGTTAATTCGTGTGTGCAATGAGTACGTATTTCTGCTTAAAATTCAAGTAACGGATAACTTATAACTAAGACTGAACTCGTGCGACCAGTTACTAAAAGACGAGTACTGAGAGCAGTACGAAAGAACGATAGAAAAATGTCAATGCACGAAACATTACTGTTTTATGTCTGACTGTTATTTATATAACGCGAACTCGCGAGAAAAAATTATAGTCGCACGAGTTAAGTAAACCCAGGTATAGGCAAATCACTGCGCAATTTCTTAGTGATAGCCTACCCTAGCCCTGATACTTATATATAAACGGGGAAAAAAAGTGGAACAGAATCCACATTGAACTATGTATACATTCATCTATCACATTCACTCCGGCTTTTACTCATACACGCCACCCGGGTGCACAAAATAGCCTACTTTCCCTAGGGAGATGTGCATACGAGCACAATCTCCAACACCCGAGCTCAAAACTGACTCATACACTTATGAATTAGTACGTACCAATGCTGAAATCGATTGCAAAGTATAATGACTGAGCAAACTAACGCGAAACGCGTGACTCTACTTATTTTCAATTATTTGTACGACCAAATGTAATGTGTATTGTACGAAGCCTGTACAAGTGTACAGGCGACATATAAGTATATTGAAATATATAATGAAATAAAATTGAATAATTCACCGAATTCGAAGAAGCAATTGTCATTAAATGCTCTTCCCGACGTACATGCCACATTACACTACGCATTCATACAGTGGCAAGTACGTCGGCAGTCATTATTACGATAGCATCGCCAAACTACGCCTTAAAACTAAACCGTACTCACCGGCCTGCACCATGCATGCTGCACCTGGGCGCATGCATGATGACAGGCCTTAGTGACATGAGTACGGCCAAAAAAATAGGGTACTCACTGAAGATTGCTGAAAAAATCCTGAGCTAACATTAGTAATATATAATGTACGTAATGCATAAACGGACTAATGACTCAAATTTGTACATTTTTGATTCTTCATTTCTCATAATAATCAAAATGACTCGACTTTCATTTTATTTCATTTCAGAAGCAAACTTGACGTGAATTAATGACTCGACTTTTCTGTTATGTATTTATCATGCAAAAATAAAATTCCTCGAGTGATCCTACCATAGAAGCAACTTTTCTATACCATAAAATTTGATAATTTGAACTAGGAAATATACTGAATATTGAACTCAAATAAAAATTGGAAGGATATATTAAAGACATATTGGAAAGACATATTAAAACAAAAAAATTTACTACAAACTAAAAGTTTGAAAGAAAGTGAATAAAGTTAAGTATGAAGTGGGGTATATTATAGAATATTCTTATGCACTGGCTCTAATTGGCGAGCTTCGACACGCGCGGGTGGAAGCTGTCGGAATCGCGACGCACGAACTTCAACACACGCGAGTGGAAGTAAAACGATTTCGCGGATCTCAACACTCACGGGTGGAGATCACCGGACCGCGCGCGTGCCTCAACATTCGCGGATGGAGGCAATCACGTTCGATATCGATTTTATGTATTTACTTCTTTGCAACACAGAATCTATTTCGCGGCGAGCAATATGTTAAAATCGCAACCCTATTCCGCGCGCGTCCGCCTCAACACTCGCGGGTGGAGGCATGCGAGGTTCATCGAACAACACTGATTCTAGAGACCGACGAGAAGTCGCAAAGTTGCTGAAAGAAAGGGGAAGGGTGGCACGAAATAATATGTACGCATTTTTCCAAACGAACTTGTTTTTTTTTTCGTTATCGCGAATGCTGACGAGATCGAATAGAGAATGTGTTGAATGTTATTCAAATAGCGAGTAAAAGTTAAGTGAATCTATTTGTAATGATGTTTCATGAAGCTATCAGTAGGAACACATATCATTGGGTAACAGCGAAAAAAAAACGCGAGACGCAGCCTTTAGTCACTGTGATCCTTGATTCAGATAAAAATTATCCGATTCAGGGATAACAGTGTCCAGATCACACCACGTGGAGGTAGCTACGTATGGTGTCCATAAAAATGATTTAGTTATAATGCAGCAAATTATAATGTACACTGTATTCTTGTACTAGGAGCAAAGGATGTAAAGCAGCATTAATTTAGTGGAAGGATTCAAAAAATGTTGGAATAATGAATGAAAATAAAATAAAAGTGTCTTATATAATATGTGGAATAATGAGTGTATCGATGGTTTAAGCTATGGTAAATAACGTAAGGATAAATGCAAAGTAAGGTTAAATAATTATAGTATGGATGGGAAATATTATACAGGAGCAACAGTGTAGTATGTGCAAAAAGGTAGTAATAGGTAGCAAGCTTGTTCAGATAATCTAAAAGAGATTGTATAGTAAAAACAATTATGACTCACCAAAGCAGAGTAGAGTACTGTAGCTCAAACGTACAGTATAAGCATGACTGTGATATACGTAAGAAGCAGACACCTGTTGCTGTCTCATGTGACTGTCACAACAAACATTATGCGCTATATGTCAGTGCCTTTATTAAGATTTTAATTTAAAATTAATTGTTAAAATCACTGTTAATATTCAGACTCAATAGGATCACCCACTTTAAAACACAAATTAATTTTAATAGGCACTGTCACTGTCCATAGTCAAATTAACTGTCCAAAGTCACTGTCAAAACTCACTGTCAAAAGTCATTGTCAAAAGTCACTATTAAAACTCACTGTCAAAAGTCACTGTCAAAAGCCACTGTCAAAAGTCACTGTCAGAAGTCACAGTTAGAAGCCATTGTCAGAAGTCACAGTCAGAAGCCACTGTCAATATTCACTGTCAATATTCACTATCAAAAGTCACTGTCAATGTTCACTATTAATATCGTTGTCATCAGTACACTTCACTGTTGCACTGTAGTAATCCATAAATCCAATGCTATATTAGCGGAAGATATTATTTCGTCGATTGTTGGAGCAAACTGACACTTTCACGACTGTTGCTCTTACTCCGACGGTGGTCTTGACGTGACTTGACGTGACTGAACTCCTGACGAGCGCGTGCGAGCCAGTGCTGCGAGCGCGCAACTGTGTCGACGCATCATGCGCAACTGTCTCTACTCATCGTGCGCAATCTTGATGGTTGATCATGCCTGAAGCTCTGATTTTGAATAGCACTTTTCAATTTCATTTACTACATGTACTACATGCACTACTGCAATTGTGCAGTTATATCTAAATCTTTTCCTTTTGTTAAAATGCAATCTCTAACCACATTTTGCACGCTCTCAAGCTAAGACATTCTGTAATTTTTAACTGTTTTGTCTCTGGACTACTTAGTGCAAGGAAACGTCGTAATAAGGTAACCTCTTCTACAAACGATACTTTGTACGTTGTACCACAAGATTATAAAAAGGACAGATTATATTGAAAAGAGCAGGTGACGTTAAAGTTCGCGTCGGCGCTCTAGGTCATGTTTCACATCGCTATCCTTCAATATTTTCACTTTTTTCTACTAGGAAGTGGACATGTTTGAACCTGCGCGGACGATTACGAGTCTCCGCCCCGCACGTATCGTTCTTAAATTGATGTGCATACTACGAAATTCATTTCTCATACAAAGTTTACACAAATTTAACAAATTTTGTAATAACATTTAACAATCACGGCCCTCACGTGTGTTGGATGTACATATGCATGTACAACGGTATACCAGTCATGTCTGTATTAAAACACTGTCATCTACATGGATTCTTACCTAGTTTAGAGTCATGACTCCGATTTTATGCACACTTATTTGAAGTCGCAAAATTGTAGTCGGCGTATATACACGACCTCACGACCTCGGCTCTCGGCTGCCGACACATATAATACAATAAACAGGTCTAGACTGGGCTGAGCAGACTGTGGTACGTGACGATGGTCGCGGCATGCGCTCCCCCCTCCCCGCTGCACCCAAAGTATTCGTATCATTTCTCAGTACACCTCGAACTTTACCTACGCTACGGTCATCGTGGCTTTGAATGCCATCGCCTCAATGCGACAAATATGAATACACGCTACACGCTACGACACGATTGATTGACTGGTTAGAGGAACTATACAATTTCGCTCACCAGTGATGACTTGTCTGCATACAAAAACGAAATTGTCTTGTTAACAGATATTGCAAACTAGCGAAAGAAACTGATGTTGTTTTTAAATGAATAATGTCAGCGTTCTACGTTTGTCGCGGTTTGTCTCTTACCTACGATAACAACCCCAATTACGCACGCCTCCAAGCGATCGCAGCGTCCCCTCAGACCCCCACAGGCCCCTTTTTCGGACCGTTTTTTTACGTTGCGCTGGCAGTCTTTGGGAATATCTTGTCGGTGTAAAATTATAAAATGAAATCTCATTATGTTCTAAGCAGTAATGGATAATGTCAGCGAGTCAGCGTTCTATGTTTGTCCACCGACGAGATTATCAAGAATACCGACACCGACTGCTGTCCACTGATTAGCTTGAGCGTTTCACCGCTAAGGGTGGCGCTACGGCATTATTAGCTGCCGCGGGAATTTCAAAAACCTTAACCATGATATTACCTATTAAAAAGGTTATTCTGCTAGTTAGCTTGTAATTATTCTATCAATCGATTATCTATTCGGCATCTCAAGAAGATGGAACAAAAATGTGCACTGCAGATTGTAGGAGTCTATCGTATACCTCCTCTGTGATCGTATATACATATGTGCAACCAAGTATTTCAAAGGAGAGTAGAGGAATATTGTTTTTTTACACATGATATAGTTTCCCTGAAATTTATTTAAATTTGTAGGTACTGCCATTTGTACGTTGTTGTTTGATGAACATATGCGCTACGAAGAAATAATATACTATTGCACATCCCTCGTAGGCGCAACAACTATAATCCTGAATAGGCTAACAACTTTATAATTTTCTTTAAATAGAACATATATCCCCATATAAATAAACTTGTGTACCACCAGACAACTTATGTTTGTACAACATAGAATCTTTTGTATTATAGCAATATATACATTCGTCAATGGACCAAGATAGCGCGCGACATTTCATCTGGTTTATTCTCTACTTTGGGAATATTTAGGCGATGAAAAACGTCGAGCGTGTCCTCGACAAATTTATCCATCATTATTCGCGTATGCTTTGGCGTGGGTGCCAATCTTAATTTTTCTTCCCCTTTCGGTACTGTCGGATAGTTTATAGCCTGGACATAGTGACCTTTATCTCGTAACAGAGAATCAGCTATTTGACTACATAACAATGGGTCTCCGATCTGAAAAGACATGTTCATATTTCAGGTTTACTTTAGGTACAGCAGTATACCAATACATATGTCTCTGATAATATTATAGTATCACGTACCTTCACTGGTATTATGTGCGAGGGCGACGGTTGTACGGGAAGACTCGCGGCGGTAAGAATAGATTTCATATAGGCTACGTTCGCCTGATGTTTGCCTCTTAACATCCGACCTTCTTCCGAAGCCAAAATTTCAACGGAAGTCAAGGCACCGTACAACACTGTTGGCGGTAAGGATGTTGTAAATATGAAGCCTGCTGCGTAGCTTCGTATCATGTCTATTAATTTGGAAGATCCAACGATGTAGCCACCAACGTTACCGAAGGCCTTTCCCAAAGTACCAGATATCATATCCATCTTGTGAAGAACCCAATCCCTCTCTCCAATACCGGCACCGGAGTACCCGTATAAACCGACCGCATGCACCTCATCGACGAATGTTAAGGCACCGTATTTATTGGCAATATCACACAGCTGCTCCAAGGGGCATATATCGCCCGTCATGGAATGTACAGTTTCAAAAGCGACAATTTTAGGCACGCTCTTGTCTACCTTGGACAAAAGCTCCTCTAGATGCTCAGGGTCATTGTGCCTGAAAATATGCTTGGGAACTCTACTGTTCCTAATGCCCTGTATCATAGAGGCATGATTACCAGCATCCGAGAATATGTGACAACCTGGCAAGATCTTTGCCAGTGTGTACAGTGTTGAATCATTGGCTACAAAGCATGAGGTGAATAACAAACCCGCCTCTTTTTGATGCAGAGAAGCCAGCCTCTTTTCTAACATTTCGTGACCCATGGAATTTCCTGATATATTCCTGGTACCACCTGCTCCAGCACCAAATTTATCCAATGCCTCTCGAACTGAGTTTGTAACAGTAGGATGACGAGACATGCCTAGATAATCATTAGAACACCAAACAGTGATTGGTTTTTCTCCCCAGGAGTATTCCATTGCTGCTGGGAAATTCTCAGCCAGACGATTTACTTTTTTAAACACCCTGTAAGAGTGATCCTTCTTTTTGCGCATTATCTGCTCATGGAAGAACTCCTCATATGGAAAATTATTCTCCTCCTTTGGCTCAAGTACACCCAGATTAATGATATCTTCTTCAACTGCTGGGCTAGCTTCTTTAATTGCAGTCTGTTCTTTTGAAAGAAAAGGACACTGATTTGCTACGGTTGAAGGCTCATGAACTTGAGAATGCGATTGGCGCTGTGTTTGGGGCTGAGACTGAAGCTGAGGATCTACTGTTTCTGTCATAGTGCTGGATAATCGTGACATTACTGGACAATGTTGACGATAATTCATAATTACAGAAGCTCCATAATTTCTAACATAGTTAGATGACAGACGTGTCAAAAATGGGCACGGCATGTTCCTTGATTGACCTGAAACATATGTTGATCCTGATGTAATTCAGAGTCTTCTACAACTGCATACATCTTATATGTTTTCTTCTCTTTAACAAAAATATTCAGCTAAAATTTTAATATTGTGCTGTGCACTTTGAACTTGTGAAAGTTTCATGAAATTAGGCCAATGACCTTGTAATTCTGGTGCCAAGGCAGAAAAGCAAGTCACATATATACATAGATCCTTGTACCATTAAAGTGTTAAGTAACAAACACAGTTTGGCTCAGAAATTCAGCATATCACCTATTTTAGAATAAACTTCAGTTGAAGTGTCGAAATTTAGAGATTAAGCCGCAAATGGGAATATTACCTAACAGTCGCCGTTTCATGGACGTGCGATAGCGATACGGCCACACAGTAAAAGAGAAAGTGACAAGGACCGATAAGACACACAGCACCTGTTTTGGGTAGAATGAGGAACACCTTACCTTTTATAGTCGTGGCGAAGTGGCAACTACTCGTGTGACGGACACACTGTCGAACTAGCTGAAAGCAGAATTGGACAGAGATATCGTTTAGAGTTGCACCTTTTAACCAGGTCGAGTAATGTGGCCTACAGCCAACGGGTTACGATAATCTTCGGACACAGAAAGAACAGAAATCACGACCACTCGCTTTGGCAGCTTGCCTGTAACTGCCCGTCACTGATTCTCAACCGTCCAATACGGCTGCGCATAGTGACGAACGCAAAAACATCATACTCCGATTAAACACGGGAGAAGATTAAAGGTGGACATGAGTAACCCCTTTCCTCTTGATATGAAATTTTGGCGTGTCACGCCGGAAGAAATTCCGTATATCTATCCTCGAATGTTTCAATCGAATTTACGTTTCACGACTGATGATCACCTATGCTCGTCCTTTTTGTATGCCCGCCGGAGTCAGAAGGATCGTTTCAGAAATCATGGCTATTTCATTATAGTCAGTACACCGTCCGTGCTTCTATTTCGAACCGATTAAGGTCAATTACTTTCATTCACGCACGGGACATATATACGCGAGTTATTAAAGTGCAATTGATCGGGACGCCTCCGTTCGTATCTATTTCCATCGTAAGATGTAGCGTTCTTGTTCTAGCAATATGTTACGTCCCCCTTAGTACTTCCTCTATATTTTCATTATTCAATCACTCATAAAGTTTCGGAGTCTATAGCTATGATAAATCATTCTTTCAAGGCGAGCACTTATTCCATTCTAGAATAAGCTGATCGCGCGATCACACTTACGATAAAACACTGAAGTATTCGTGATCTTTTAAATTGATAGCGAATTAATCATCGCGATAGAATTGTGATAATCGGGATACAACTAAGGCAGATTCCAATGCGATCTATACAAGCAGTAACTGTGACGTCTCAAATTATAAATTGCCCACACGGAACGATGAATACAGATAAAGTCGATATCTTTGTTGGATAGATCATTGTGTCTATTTTAATACCGTAGATCGTCGTTATCAAACGCATTTTAGCCATCGCATGATTTTATCCGTAATTATACGCATAGCTGCGTAAATATGTAATATTCATCTACCGCCTTTCACTTCCTGTTTTATAATCGACAATGACGTACGGACTGTCACCAACAGTTCATGGCATACATACGCCGATGCCAAATTTTTGCGAACACCTGCGTACGAAAAAATTGTTCTAAAAGAGAACAGATGTGTGCCGGTGACTATAAACGTAGTATGTACTTATACAAAACGTCAAAAAGTTGCCTTGTTTGTAACAGAAATAGATTTTTTTATTTAAACTACTTTCATAGTTACTGGCACACATATCGAACACGGTTACTTGGGTATCTAATAAAACCAACATTACATCGTCGTTATAAAAAGAAATATGCAGGGTCTCCTTGCACAAACTATGTAACGCACCGTTCAACTTACCATAGAGCTTGATAAAAAAGAATGAAAGTTTGCCATGGCACCGTCGACAACGAAAACTGTGCCACCAGATTGTCCTTTCGACAATCACTAAATTCTGATTTATATGGGGCAGACTCGCTCCACGCAGCAGCACGTCGTGTTTGCGACTAAACAAGGACTCGCGGAGGTGACAGAGACTTTAACAAAAGTGAGCAGACAATCGTACTGCATTAGTTTCCCACTTTTTCTGCGAACTCATCATCGCGGCATGACCGACGACTGACCAATCGCCATTGACGTCGCTCACCGCGTTCTAGTCATTAAAATTCACCTCGCATACAATAAAGCACGTGCGTACGCGGGGTCCAGTGGAGGATTTACTGTCACGTGCATATGCTACCTACGCGAACGTCATGATCTGCCTTATTGTTATTCTACTGTGCGCTCGCATGCGGGATCGCCATGGTCAATATCACTGCGCAAACGACGGAACAGAATTTTCTGCGGAACCGTCCCCAATTTTGAACATTCGCGCACAATATTCGATTCCACGGTACTTGCGCTGATAAGGGCCGATTATCTCGGCACGTTTCGTATGTTTAATAACGATATTCTAAGAAAATCCGTGGTCCCAACGTCCCCGTCGACGGTGCGGGGACCTGCGGAGAAAATTGCGCAGGAATTACCGCGAATTCGCTATCTAATCTTTTCAAAGCATCCGATGAGGCTTCAATTGAATCAGAGTGCAATGATGACACAACGAGCGTAATGGATTATAATGTTGCAACGGATAGTGGATGCTGTTTACTCGCTTAATATGTGTAGCTTGAACATTTTGTGATTCAATGATGAATGCTGCTGGGAAAATCCAGATCCAGACAAATAAAGCCGCGATGGTGATATCCTGTAACAGTTTAACGAATGTAAATAATTTCAATATGATTGGCAAAAGAATTGGTACCCAGTTTCGAACGGCCGATTCCGTTTTTTTCGACGGCTAAAGCACATAAATTATTAACGTATTAAAGGATAATCTGTGGCTGGTAGGACCTACTAGGCAACGCTATGGTGCGTCTACGAAACAATTGCGAATTTTGCAGTACGGCTCGCGGATTTTCTTTGAATCGCTTTCGATGTCTCAAAACCCCAATAAAAAAAGTGCAAGACGCCCACCGAACCCCAAGTGTACAAACAGAATGGTATCTATACTGTCTAACCCAATAATGATTTTCCCTGTAAACATTTAATATTTCGAAAGGCCTTTTCAGATAATATTCTTCAGTAGACCGCACTGCTCCCGAACTGCATGCATCGTACTGGCGCCGCGAAGTTGAAACACAAGCTACATGTCTATGGAACAAGTAGTACAATAAGCAGGGCATGTTCAAAGAACACACCAAATTTAATGAACGATCTAAATTCTAAAGAGAGTTAAACATGTAAATTACATTAAAAGTGCTACCACGTTCCATGACAAAAATTTGTAACGTTTGTTGAAAAGTAATTCCCGACGTGGTTGAATGACCCAAAGCTAATTATAGCAAATCAGGCAAAATTGAGCTTAAAACTAATATCTACGCTACGTATAACCTAAATGGGTCGAAATACATAACAAATTACAATAACAAGACGGACACATCACAGGAGTGGTTGACGGAAAACGAGTAACGTATCTTTGATGATAGTATCTATCTTCAGTCAGTTTTTGGTTGATTTTGGCATGTAAAAGTATTCTTATAAGGTGAATAAACCTCCTTCTTGAAGCACCCGAAAACATTTAATAAATTTTAAATGTTTGCGCACGCCATTGCGCGTGCCTCGAGCCCTATTCGCTGAATGGTCGAACCGACGCATGTGACTATTGGCGGCATATACGACGAAGTAACGCTACTTGACCTAGAACATTATTTTCCTACTAAATAAATATTGGTTTTAAGAGGATATTTTATTTGTTGATTCATACAGATATAGTGAGGACACATATACAGAAATAGTCTTAAATAGTTTGCCGTTGAGTACAGTTTACACTTATTATCCACTTGCTATAGTGATTAACACCACGTTACAAGTTTGCTGTTTCATTAAAGTTCAAAGAAAATAAGCGTTACAAGTAAATTACTGATTAATACAAAATTGATGAATACTCTGAACGGTTTAGTACACTTATCACAGCACTGACCCTACTATCACACTGTATCCTCTCACACGAAATGTATTACGGCTTTGTACGTTTATGTTATTACATATTTTTATGGACACTTACAAGGACAAACGAGTTCTTCATAGATAAGACAATGATTGTATTGGCGTATTAAAAATAAGCGATTAAAGAAATAATGCTAACTTCCTTATTTCATTCGACAGAATACAAATTGGAAAATTTACGAACTCTGAGATTCCAATTACCTGTTACCACTTTAATTATCCTGCATACTTCGTATGTACTACTTTTCGGCGTGGGTTGGGCATACCCAAGAGTGCATTTCAGTCTATCTTTCATTTGATCATTTATTCAGCATGGCCATTCGATGCTTGTACTACAAAAGTTCTGTAAAGAATACGCATTGTAATAGTTCAATCATGTGCTACACGTAAGGTCGCATATGATGTTCGAAACTCACCTAATTATATTGGGTAACTCCTTGAATCGACATATATACTTATGTCCTAGTCCATAAGACGACTCTATTCGAGTCATTTGGATTTGATTCGTTTGATTTCCATGGGAACTTAATGCTGCTGTATATAGCTACACATCATAGAACATGATCGAAATTATAAGTGTTCGTTCAATCATTTTACATACCTTGCATTCTAATTCGAATCATACCTTTTCCCCTAAATGAAATGGTATGACGTTATCGTCCTCTGCATGCAGTATCATAATCGGACATTGAATGTTCGCGATATGTTTGTCGGATTCAAAGCGAAGATTATTCGTATAAAACGGTTCGACAATTAGCCAATGGAACCATGGCAGATGTTTAAAGATCTGAGAAACAGGTTTAATTAAGATAGAGTTTTTTCGACATTTGATAACGACAAATTTACGTATAATATACCTGGGCGAAAGGATGTTCGGTCAATTCATCGGCAATGTTATTAAATGGCGATTCAAGGAATAAACCCGTAGGTTGTATGCCATTAGCCGACAGTAAATCTAATACATGCGTAGAAACCCTGCATCAGCAAGCCAGTCACATTTCAAACATGTCTCATTTATTCAACAACGTAATAAACGGAATTTAAACGTAGTCTTAGAAAATCATTCATAAAAGTTTGGTCTCTTACCCTGTGCCTAAAGAATGGCCCCAAACAAAGACAGGAACAGTGCCATTGACTTTCTTAAGCACCCACTCAAGCACATATTTGCTATCTGTTACTACACCCTGTTCAGACAACTCTGCTGTTTCGCTATCCCCGTAACCTTGAATAAAGTGCATTTTCAAAGCAAAACAACATGGACAAGCAGTATAAGGAAATAGAGTGTTAGTAGCTCAAATTTGCAATCACTGGTTGAAGCGGTTTGCTTCTTTCTAATATATATGATGGATTATTATGCTTACTTCTATAATCAAAACATATCACATGATAGTCTAAACTCTGAAAAAGCTTATAAAGTTCAAGCCTGTGGCTGCTGGCCCTGTTACCGCTATTTCCATGCATATAGAGAAAAACAGGTCGTTTGGCATTACTTAATGCAGCTTCATAAGCTTCATCTGTTCCGGGAACAGTATCATTTAGTAAAGATTGAGGTAATATTTGCCTGCAAACACATATTCTGCATTAGCTCATTTCTGCGTGATTAGTGACAGATCACAGAAACTTTAAATCATAAATTGACATGCCAACGCCATTTTAAATTCATTAAACGTGGCATCTTGATACTTACCATACTCCTATTTTCACTTGCTGGTCAGTAGTTAAATAAAAATTTCTGGTACCCTCCAGCCCAAGAGATTCTGGTTTTGTAAAGTCTACATTGGGTGGCCAATACACTAGACAGAACAAAATATTCAGCACACTGATACCCATTTCGTCAGAAATTGTTCAACTTACCAAAGTTTAGAAAGAGTATTTTTCGTTGTATTGTATATGAATAATGAAATATAATGGGTAGGATTCCAAATATTACAATATACATAAGGACGGATACTTTCATGGCCCAAAATAAAAATCTGCAATAAACCAGTTATACAGATTATTTTTTCATGTGCCTGCTAAATGTATTAAAAGTATGGCATATTGTTCAAAAAAGCATAGCAACGTGTTTCACAAGCACAAAATTAGTGCAACATCACCAAATATTTATTAGAATAGTTTTGTATAATATAAGTGCTTATTAAACTAAAAAGCCAGTATTTTCAATGTAAAATTGTAGCTGCTAAGAATACTAATGTAATGTACATACATTCCTACAACTTACATGACAAAGTAGATATAAATGGTATGAGCAAGGAGTAGATATTAGTAATAGATATTAGTAGAATGAGTAAACGCTCCATTATTTGAAACATCATGTACTAACTTATTATGGAAATAACAGTACTATAAGACATATACTAGAGTATTTAAATAATATAATTTTGGTAGAATAATAATACCAATAAGATAATGTTATAAACATTTTGCTACAGTGTACCTACGCATCACTGTTGATAGCACACATGAATATAACTTTGTTACTGAAAAAATATATTTGAAAAAAAAAACACAAGCACAATTGCTCAATATGTTCTCATTAACACACTGACTGCTGTATGATATTTATTCTATAATATGATTATAGTATAGGTACAACAGCTTAATGAAGCTCTGACAACTTGTGCACTTTTCATAAACTTTGTACCTTTCTCTGTGTTAATTAAATTTGTACTGATACATAGAGAAAGTATAATAAGCACAGCTTAAAAACAATTAATTTATGTGACAGTCAATGTATTAAACACTAAGGCCCAAAGGAATATTATGGTTCCACTTGGGGACGATTCTTCTTATCAACTCTTCAAGTACAATATACAATGACTTCAATAAACAATTAGAGAAGCATGATTACAGTAAAGCAACTTACATTCCTGTATACCAAATATCAAGGGCGATGAATGGTACCGCCGCTGCTAATAGTAGATAACTTGACCGCATGTTAGTAAGTAGCTACCAAAGCTTAATTTACTTTCTGACCCTGAGTTCGTCCTCTCATATGATTTACCTCCACAAACTTGTTACAAGAAGTCGTTACATTATGTTATTGTTTCAATAATGAAGTGCAATAATATGTGGCTTAATATATTTGGGAAGATATAATTATATATTGACACACAAAAAGAATTAAGGAAAATTGAAATTTCACACTGTTTGCTAAATATTAATTTTACCTTGCTCATTTAAATGCTGAAATAATGCACACGGTTTAGATGATGTAATTTTGAGATGGAACTATACAATGCACCTTGTTTTACTAAAAGCTATTTAAAATGAAATTATAATCATGGCATCAAACATAAAGGACATACCTGTCTCGACTCATTGCACTACTGAACACTAGTTAGAACAATGGCTATTATGCAGGAAAGAGAAATCTGACAAGAATCATAACGAGAACTTGTGGCACTACTATTGCACTAAATGCGAGTTGAATTAAGATCTCTGTGCATAAGTTAGAGGTCAGGGTCATAGGGGCTATTAAACATCAACGCATCAATAACAGTTTAATCTTTCAATTGGATGACAGAACTGATTTTTATAATCCAATTAAGTGAAATTTGAATTACTAGCCAATATGCATCAATGGACTTTGCATGTGTTGCACATAAGGTATTATTTCAATTGCTTAATAAACATATAATAATTGTCTATTACTAGGCCTACATGCGATCCAAACAAAGTTAACGCACATTGTTAATTAAGCCATCTATATTTTTTACTGCTACTCTAGAAAATTATTACATAATAAATCTTTATTCATCCAGGAACCATATGCAATGTGTAATAAGTTAAGGTGCTTAAGTCAGCAATATATCTTACAAACTAATATTAAAAAAAAACCTAGTATCAATCGTAAACACGTTGATGTTATAAAAAAATCCTGTAATAATAATCATCGCATAAGTACGGTTAGTGAATAGAGAAAGTGTGATCGTTTCGTAATGATGAAACATACTTCGAACAAGGTGCATTATAGTGCTGCTAAGTTTCGAAAGACCATCCGAACTTGCGAGTGTCAAAGTGACAGGCCGTTCGAAGAAAAAAACAATGTATGTATGCAGGGGAATTATGCCGTATTCACGAACGAGCAAACTCTACTATGTAAACTACGCGGATTTGCTGTAACTTGTTGTTTTAACAGCAGCCAATTATGAGACAGCCTCCGATTGACAGATGAAAGATCATCGGAAATAATAGTGTGAGACGCAACATGCATGGGTATATAGAGAAGCGTAACGATACCTTTTTATGAAACGCTTCTTCGGTAGCCAATATACCATAATAATTGTGATGTCAGTAAACGCTCTCGGGGATAAGAGAAATGATCTACCGCGTGCGAGGTTGAACACAGATTCACGGTTTTTGGAATTATGCCTACGATGCCGTCGACGCAACGGTCTCCACGACAATCGTAACAGAAAACGCTCTTCTCTCCGAACAAAGAGAGATGATTCAACAACGACCGACCAACCGGCGTGTCCGTCGACTAATGCACTTTGCGTTATTCAAGCCTGTCAAACTGAAAAAGTTCCTTGAACAACTTTCAAACAGTAGAACATACGTGACGCAGGCGATCAATCGACGAAACAGCCAACTGTCAGGGAGCTCGCTACGGGGTTAAAAGCCAGGTAGGGGGTTGGTACGCGAAGGGTGGGGGATATAAGGAAATCAAAGGTTATATTTCAATCAACCTGCCGTGCACTCCCCGTTTTCTTCGGGCATCTTATCTATGTGCTCTCATTAAAAATTAACGCGCGTTTATCACTATTTACGACGGCACCTACGATTCATCGCCGAGCAATGAAAAACCTGAATCGTTTATTGCAACGGTTGGTGCGCATCCAGTTAAGTTCGTTCCTTATAGTTTGGCCTATTCCATATCGAAGCATCGCTGCGTGTTTTCGTTGCAACGAATTTCCGTTTGCGGTTCGCAACCACAACCGCGTGTGCAAACCACTGCAGTGTGAAATGATCAATTTTTGCGTCGGTTACACGACGGTCGTTACAAATTACATCATCCTATGCGTTATCGTTTTTGCTCATTTATGCGACCGGTTATAACGGCTACTTGCCAAAAATATTGAGGTCGGTGAATGACAGTGAATGAAGCCATAAAGCTGCTTTTACTTCGCCGAACGTACTTTACACTGACCCAACATTTTTGTCAAATCGAATTTGCGCGCTAACTATACCTGTGTATCGCGACCAATTTCTTAGTAACAAATGACAACACTTTATTCAAATTGATTCAAATCGCCAGCTTGTCCAAATGAAAGCGTAAAAAAAAGTTCAGACGATCAATCCAGTGATGGCAGACGGTCTCTGAACTTCTGAACACCATTGGTGTCGGCCGGGTGGGGGAAACAGCTCTCAGTATGCGTGCGCGTCTGTGTGCGATGCGCGCAGCTTAGGCCCAATCAGGGCCTTAGCACCCCACACAGAAGCGCACGCACCTACGACACAAATGGTGTTCAGAGGCTCCATATGTTGACACTGGTTCGAAGCAGTGTCAGCATATGTGGCATCAAAACTCCACCAGCTCCGATGGAGTTTTGATGCCACATATGCTGACATTGGTTCGAAGTATGTGTCCGTGTCCAATAAGCTTTAAATTGTGGGGGTTTCGTCGGGGTATCCGATAGGAAAGCCTCCACGTTTATTTTACCCGTAAGCTCGGTTGAAAATGGGCTGTTCGTATTAACTTGTATTAGACTGAACCTCTTTTATTGTTTTTGCTCTGTGAGGCGATCTGCTCTCTACAATACCTTTTACAACAACTGACTCTCGCTCGTCTTCTTAGGCACTACGTCTTTGGTAAGTGGCATCGAACCACAAGGGAAACTCGACTATTGCTTTGCGGGGATTAGTTTCTCTTCTCCGCGGAAGGTGGCGCGAACGCCGTGTTTCTCGGACGAACGCCACAAAATACTTTTCGCAGCGACATCTGTAATAGTCAATTGGAACTGCGTCTAAAATTTCACATGCGATATGTGATATATATTGCTCAGTGAGAACTGTGTTGTTCATACATAGCAAACTTTTCAATTTGTCACTCTGAAATTTTCTCATTCAACGGGCAAACGAAGAAAAATATAGTTCAACGTACGTTGGCGAATTCTTAGTTTTCTCCAGAATACCGTAACCAATATTCATTGTTTCGATAATCTATCTGTTCGCACTTAATAGATGAGCCGTAAAGAAGCTTTGTCACAATTTATTCAACAAATTCATGGTCGACCCGTAGTTGTTAAACTTAACAGCGGCGTCGATTACAGAGGTATGTTTAAAAAAATAGTAAGGGGCTCCCTGTTAATGTCCATCATGACAATGAGATGTGAACAATGTTTTGCAGGTGTTTTGGCATGTCTCGATGGATACATGAATATAGCCTTAGAGCAAACAGAGGAATATGTTAATGGACAGCTAAAGGATAAATATGGTGATGCATTCATTAGGGGAAATAATGTCCTGTACATCAGTACGCAAAAGCGAAGAACATAAAATAAAATGATATTTGTATAATATTTGTCTTCAATTTTATTGACTTATATGTTAATGTGTATATCTATCCCAATAATATGTTTAATTTTTTTTGTTTAGACTGCTTAAATGTATGAAACCTAACTACAGACAGGTGTATATATTATTCCCCATTTTCCATTAATGCTGAATCAGTACTTGGCTCTGTCGTTAAAACTGTATCTTTTAATGATGGGGACTCATTTTTATTAGCCATGCTCTCTTCTAGTATTTGTTTTGCTGCATCGTTTTCTATCACATTAACACTTGTATTCTGTTTATCTTGCAATTTATCGTGACCACTGGATGAAGGTTCAGACTGTTTGTTTGATACTTTTGGGCTCTCAGATTCTTCTAATCTTTTTCTCTTAGTTTCCTCTTGCATAGCCTCAAGTCTTGCTAGTCTTCTTTGAATTGCCTGTTGTCGATTTCTCTCTATTCTCTCCTTAATTTCATCACTCAATTCAGAAGCTGCAGCAGGCTTATTTGATGCTTCAGAACTCTCTTGAGAGGAGACAGGTAATGTACGAGATGCTTCCGTTTTATTATGTGTCTGAGAATTGGAAGTCCGTAAAAGATCATCAAAAGCAGTGTTATTGTGCATCACTTGTTTTTGTTTCTCTATTTGTTCTGCAATTAACATATCAAATTCATCAACTGGTCCATTATCCTCTTTATCAGACACATCATCCAGAAGTTCGGCTGGAACTAAAGCATTGTCTGCTGTTATCTCATCCAATCTGTACTTCTTCATAAATGTCTGAAGATCTTTCTTAGCCCCCAGTTGCTCTGCCCTCTCAAGAAAATCATCAAAATTAAGTTTGGGAAAAAGCCTGTGAGACCAGTGTTCCAATCTTTTCATTACTCTATCCAAGTCTGCTTTTTCATGGTCCTTTCCATGGAACTTAAAGCCTTCAAAGTATTTTTCAATTGTCTGTATACCTTTGGGACCCTTCAAGCGTTCTGTGTTTAATTTTGGAAGTGGATTGATCACAGTGCGCTTTCTAGATGTTTTTGGATCAATTCTCCTTGACGTCGTCTCTTGATTTTCTTGGTCTTGGTCATTTTCACCTGCATCCCCGCTAATATTTCCATCCTCATTATTCGATCCGTAATCCTCGTATTCAGCAACTATATCGTCATTGTCTTCCCCGCGCAACGAAGAATCTGAGAGCTCAGACATAACGAACGATTCTATCCTAACCTCCAGCCAATTTCTCACACCTGAAGTGCCCCTGTTTCGAAGCCTGTAAACTACCGTTGACAAATTCCTCGCGGCAGTGCTTCAACGAGCCATAGGCAAACTTCCTTGCTACCGAATCGCACCTATCGTTCTTTTGATTATGTTCAGTTATGTTCGCCCAGACTTTGACGCTGTATAGGTTATCTTAGTATCAAAACGGGGCAACTTGTTTTTCAACTCTAAAAATCGCTGTCTTCCTGGCTCTGGGAATGTACCTTGTCCTTGTCCACGAATTTGTCAAACTCTCCGTCGGACTTATTCATTCTGTTCAGTAATGACATCAGCAGTCTTCTATTAAGTCTGTCGGTCTGCGTTATTTCCCGAACGACTGGCTCGTGGTTATTCGCGTTTGGCGGGCGGTCCTCCTTCCCAAGCTTTCCCAAATTGTTGCTATTCTCCTCCATTGGCGTGCCCGGCATTTCTCTTTGTGTTCCGGTAAAACGTCTGCTCGACCACTTATCAAATTGCACGACAGCCAGTGCACGTAAAAGTCCCACGGAAATGTGAGGTGTATTTTAAAAATGTATGCTCTTATCAGCCTCTCGGTGGACGCATGCGTGATAACGACACCCGCGCGGAACTATGGGACAATTCCGCGTGTATGCGCGTAACTATATCAGCGTGAACGAATAATTTATGAAGATTAGCTTTTTGTCGTAAAGATAAGATAACTATATAATGAGCAAGATTAATTATGCTTATTAATTCGAACATAGCATACTCCGGTCGAGATCAATGACACGCATACGATCAGGTCGTCCAACCGGTGGCTGATGTTTGAAAGGTTTGGAGAACGGAAGTAAGTAAACATGATACCCCCCAATTATAGGACGCACATATCAGAATAAATTAACGCGTTGACTAATAAAACGCAGTACAATCCGCATGGGCCGCTCCTTGAGATATGGCTGTACTATCTTCGATACACAATTTCGATATTTCACACAACTCTACACTTTCATAAACAACTTTTATTCACCTGAAGAGGATTGCGTCGTTATGGAGTGACTTGAACAACAATTATAAGCAAACAGTTCGCGGTAGGGAAAATGACAACTATCCTGTGGCATTTTAACGAGAACTGGAAACAATTTCGGAATTTTACCCAGCGAAAAACAGGCCTGCTGCGAAGGAACGGTAATTTCTCGCCGAACAGACGGCAATTTGCGCTGTCAAAAAGCAATGCAGGGTACGTGGTGCGCCGGTGCCGGAGCTACGTCGCATGTGCGTGGCGTGATCTCCCGTCACACGACACACGAGCGACGCGATAGTTCTCTGGGAGTCTCGCGACTGGCGAGGCGCTCTTCTCGGTGGATCTCTATCAGTATCGTGAGAACATTCGCGCGGCACAGACTTGTTGCACGTTTTCTGTCATCGTCTCCAAAAAACGTGACCTCCCGACTGGACGGCGGCACCGTCGCGGCATAAAAGCATCTTCAATATCAGAAGCGGGACGCAGTAGTCGGGTGAGTTTGCGAATCTTGCCGCGGTCAGACGTCATGGTCCGACGGTCGTTTAAAAGGAAAGAAACGGCACATGATTTTTTTCGGAAACGTCGTAAGATGGCTTGTGCCGTATCTGTTGATCTGCCCGGTCGGTCACAGAAACAACGTGCATCGTGAGTCGCGTGGTCGCAACGAACCACGCATCCCAACCAATCACAAACAACGTCGTGTCCCGGGAGATCCCAGGCGCTTGCTTGCCCGGATATTAGCCGGATGTGAGCCAGATTTGTGCGTGCGTTTTGTATGTAGACGAACCTGTTCGGCGTGCATATCGGATCGCGCGAAGAAACTTTTACTTTGATTGACTCGCGCTCAATCCCTGATTTCGCTTTATCGCGTGCCAGTGTTCGTCGTTTTGACACACACACGTAGCCGGACAAGTCATTCAGTCAGTCTTTGTACGGACGTAAATTGCCGGTAACTTCGCATTATACGCAGATACTGGACCGCTGTGGAGTACGCGTTAAACGAGTGACTGAACTGAACGGTGCCGGTGAAATGTCAGCGGAGAAACTCGCTCCGCGGTTGCCGAAATAGATTCTCACCGCTAACAATCGCAGAAGCATAGTAGGTCGCAAGATAATAGTCCCCGGGCTGGATTTTCCTAGAATGCGAATGATGCTGATCGTTTGTGGCCAACGTTTACGGTTAACGCGAGCTTCACTTGTCATCCGGCGACAATTGCAGCTCGGGCCCAGATTATATGCATGGCCGATCGTGCGTACTTTAGAGGCCACGAACGGTTAATCGTTCGATTTGCCGTCGAAACATTTGCCTTTTCTCTCTCTCTCTCTCTCTCTCTCTCTCTCTCTCTCTCCTGTATCGCGCGATTGCACAGAGTCCATCTATCTAACGTGACTTCCTGAAAAAGCGCGCGAATATCCCTTCAATAGTACACGTCCATCTTTTTCACCCATCTTACATATATATATATATGTATACATATACAGGATAACCCCGTAATTAGTCGTATAAACGAAGCGTTTTGTTTGACACTATTCGCGAACCATTGCTCGCATTACGGCTAAACAATATTTGGATTGCTGATTACAATCGGACATAAATCGGCCGAGGTTCAATCGTTAGTCACAAGCTTAACCCTGGTCAACTGAAACGTACATGTAACGGGTATCACAAATGTTATGTTCTTTCATGCCGCATTCGACATTAACGGCCGATAACTATTTGATGGCGAGTCTCATGCATTGTGCCTAAAAAAAAACGTAATGAAATACATAACAATAATCAATAGCCGAAAAGCTATTTGTTCAATGCCCTCAGTAGGTTTGTCTCTTGAACTCTGCACTCGGAGTCAGTGTCTAATCATTCAGTATTCGCAAATGAAAATCAACTGAATTTTGTGGCCACGCGACTGATGACGGTGTGAATACATTATTCGGCGACCGTAAGTACATTGTAGCAGATAACCCCATCTTCGCGGAAGGACAGTCCGACGATACAAAGTACAGAATACGCGTACACAGTTTCATAAGTAGTGTTGCTGTAATATGCCCAAACTGGTGTATACAACTAAATTTAATCTATTGCCGGATATAGTCCATAACAAGAAACTAAGTAAAGTCGTCATGGAGAGGTAGATATGTATATGTACTGATACTTTAGATATATACATATATTAGCATACTTATTGTCGCAGGGTATCGTAATGCAAGAATGGTGACAAAGTGCCCGAATACATTCAAACGGAGGTGGCGTACTTTTCTATGAATAATCTTCTATACATAATCTTACACAGAAAGAGAGGAAGCGTATAACAAGGATGAAAACATAACACATAGGCAAACAAACTCTGCATCTAATGACCCCTATGACTTTCCGGAAACGTGACTGACTGGTTGCTTGCATTTTTTGACACTGCAAAAGAGACGCCCCCTTAAAACAAGCACATCAGTCGCCCAGTGAGTTTGAAGAAAGTAGACCTTGATCTCCCCGTTCTGTTACTGAATGACATGATTTGGGCAGGGTCTCAGATATGCACCCACCTTTTCAACGCCGTTGCTTCATTATTGACAAATCATGTGTTTTGAAGAAACAAGCGGATGCGTGTCGGTAAACAGGCGTTTGCAGCCGAATGACTATATCAGAAAACATCGACGCGTTAAACATCTAGGCGGAGATGTGCGAGCACTACATCTCAGTCTAATGTCAGATAATACCATGCTTTTAAGTTCTTTACGTAACGAAGTAAGAAAGATCACTTCTATGATGACGCGAATGTCAGAGGTCGTCAAAAGAAATTGTAAATCTTTGACCGTATCGCCGACGTTGCAGATGTAATGTGTTGACAAAGCGGCCGTATTAGCTCCAATCCGTACTGATTGTGACCCATCCAAAAGACCGCTATTGATCACGGAAATTTTTGCTACAAGCAGAAACGCCACGGGTCCACTTATTCGTTTTCAGGACAGGAATATCTATTGTAGCAACGAGAAACAAAGCTAGCTACGCCTCTGACTGATAACTAGTTACGCTTCGCAAATGATTAGGTAGTTAACATCAATCTCATATTTTCGATAGAAATTGCGCCGCCACGTGTTTGTGAGCAGTTCGGACACAAGTATATTCAGACTCAATCATATTCAAACAGTAATCGTTCAAACGGCGATGACATGAAATCTGATAAAACTTGTTACGGGCGACGATTTTACTGGCTTCAGATTAAGTCAGACGATTGCTTGTCGTCGCACGCGACCCATCAACATTGTCGGTAATTTGCTTAATTGCAGAAAAATCTTTATTCAGTCATGCAAGACTATTCATGCGGGGGTTAAGTGTTGTGACCGATTGATCTGTGATATATGCACGCAGCTTGACTGCCGAAACTGACACGCCGCGTTCTTAATTTTCATCTAACAAGAAGTATTTCGTTTTAATACATTTTTTTCAAATGCGATCGATGAAACACAGCGTGGTTCGATATTGATTGCATGATCAGGATGAGGCGTATCAGTTCAACGAGACTGAAATTACTTGATATTTGCATTAGTCAAGGTCGTGGATTCTATCTACTTCGCGCTATTGGCCGCCTCGAAGAAAAATTTCCTACGTGCTTGATTTCAACGTATAAATCAAACAAAACGAGACGTGTCGCGTTTGATATGAGAATTATTGACATTATACAGTATTGTAACGAAGACAAGCTGGGAACAGCTATGCACTTTCCATTAATGCGACCAGCGTAGATGGGATATGTATATGTTTAAATATTTCTAACGTAATAACTCATCTTATCTTTACGTTGCACAGCCCACTACAGTCAGCATAACACAATAATGTACACTTCAGCATAAAACTATTTATGTAACTTGCCATTCGAGAAACGCGTCTCTGACGACGACTTACACGACTAGGGAAGAGCAATTTTTCTTTAAATAGCATTTTCCACAAAATGCAGTAATGCAAAGTGACAATTCATAGATGTGGGTACGATGTGGCCAGATATTATTTTTGGTCATAATTTATATTTCCGTCGTTGTGTGTGTACAATGAATGGTCAAAATACGCCTGATACTTTAAAATTAAATAACTACATGTTTAACATGAAGCAATACACCTCTTTCGTTCGGAGCTAATTATAAGAAGTGCGTTCCAGTTAGCTGCAAGTGCCAGTTTGCAAAAAATAAATTTTCTTGTGTAACTGCTTGTTCGACAGTGTTTTAAATGGCCGTGGCTGCTACAGCATCTTATTTAAAACCAAAGTACGAGCACTTCATTGATTTCAAAGTATGTAAAGCACTGCCTTAGTAAGGCTTACGTCGTCTTAGCTTGAAATGAGCTTTGAAACCTGTGGTTAGAGACTGTTTTGATCGATGCAATAAAATGTAGATTATTTTTGCCCAAGCACGTGTACATTATAAAATAGAGTGATGGAAACAAGCAAAAACAAGCTACCCTCGAGCTCGCGACAGGAAATTGTGCGTCGCATCAAGTCAGTGCAGTCCAAGGAGGTGCTCCTAGTGCTCCCGCGAAGAGTATAGCCCCCCCCCCCCCCCCCCAATTAGGGTTGCCCCGGAACGGACGACGCTCGGCATTTCATATGATCGGCAAAAACAGAAAAACGCGATGCGACATACAGGACAGAACTACTTCTACTTAGTGGAGGTAGAACTAGCGATGGGAGTGGCTGCGCCCGTGGACTGCATTGCATTTATTTATCGTCTATATGGTTATTAATGTAAGAAAAAAATAATAATTATCACACGCGCTTACAAAGTTTCATTAAAATCGGATCGTGCGCATTGACGGGTCAGGGACGCGCCACTTGATTTATACAGAGTTGATATACACGACTCTATATAGTTTATTCGTTTCCAGGATGAGGTCGTAGGAGATAGTCTGAGTTGTAGGATCGATCACGATGAGTAAGTACTTATGTGCACTCGCACTCTGCCACAACAGGAAAATATTGAAAAACGGCGTCAGCGAAATTTCAAGAAGAATCATCAAGATTCAATTGATCGGTCGATAATAATGCAATAAAGAAGTAATATACAGGCACGGGCACATTTCGAAAGCATAGTCTCCCGACAATAATAAACGACATGAGCGAATGATCGATTTGGTTGAAACTAACGTAAAAATAGCCAGTCAACACTCCTGTCCTTTCCCATTGACTTTAGCTAGAATCAGAACAGAATGGGCGCGGCTTGCCTCGATTCTCCGGTTCACAGACTTGCACAGCGACTGCAAGGTTTTCGCGTGACACCGCACAATGAAAAATTGATTGTTGCTATTCGCGCCTAATTGTACGTCGCGCAGATGTTACGCAACATTCGCGAAAGAACTGCGTGTATCTTGTATATGTCACCTAATGAAGAGGGAGAGAGATCTCTTCTGATTGTGAGACGTGTAATGACACGATGTCTTCCGCGATTTGACCCAGACCCGCGGATAGGCGTCTGCCAAGCTATTGTCGGGAATACATGCACCTGCTCAAATAATTATAAGGGGTAGTGCATACAGGACCGCGCGTTAGAGGAGACAGAGAAATTGTCTGTGTTCGTCGTCAAGTACGATTATATGTACAAGACTATGTTTGTTCGGAAAGCTCGCGTTTACGCTGACGACAAAAGCCGATACTGCAATTCCATTAAGTTGCCCGACCCCGTTAATTACGGTCGTTTTTCTTTCGAACCTCAAATGTTATCGTCATGAATTGAAATGCTTGGAAGTTGCGCAGCAGTTGAAAGAGTCGTTTGAAATCCATTCGCGCATGCGTAGTTACTTCACTCAAACTTGTCGCGACAGCATATTCCAATATTTACATAAGAAATTATTTTTATTCATCATTCAAATAATGCCACAGATAGGCAGTTTGCTGTATACCCGTTAAAAAATAGATAACTCCAATAGCAGTCTTTAAAAGCGTGTCGGTTGTGAAGGACATAGGAGTCGAACTTACCGCGCTAATGTGGGGTGATGTCCAGGCTATTGATTTCTGGGAGTAGGGATGGTTTCCCGGCATCAGTCTGACACGCGACTGAAACTGTAAAGCACGGCACGGTGCACGGCGGTGGTGTTCGACTCTGCCCAGGTATTTCTTTTTTATAAAAAATCGCCCAACTTTCGTCCTCACCTCCTTTCTGTCTTCGTGCAAACATTTTCTGTATTCTTGGGATTGCGTCCTCATCCACCTACCCCGTACACCAAACAGTGTTTTTCCAATGATTGTTTAATCGAAATGAATCAAGCCGCGTGGATGATTGCACGTCTGAAAAGAAACGAAACCGTGATGTTAATTTGATTAATATAAATAAGTGAAAACGTGTCGTGGAAGGTTTTTAATCCGATCTTGCTTCGTGCCGGTGAAATTATCAAGTAAAATGAACTGCGACCGATTACAAGCAGATGCGAGGAATGTGAAAACGAGAAGCTACGGGCAATCGGTTGTGCTCAATAAAAAATAATTGTTTCTGCTCACGGGGCATTGGATGGCGAGTAACGTCATCGCGATGTACGTACATTAAATATAACATAAATCAATTATATCTATACCCATTCAATGCGCGCATTTCGCAGGATCGATGAATGCAATAGAGACGATGGAAAGGCTGTAGCCGTGCGGCAATATATTTGATTGATATCGATAGGCTATCGTAATAATGCGGAGGTCATTTTCGAAATATTGTGTAGCTCCAAGAGCACAGCAGATCTATGAAGATTGTTTCTTAACAGTCGCAGTGTTAATTTATAGACGCCAATTTAACGTATGGTAGTGCATTGTAGGAAAAAGGTGCGCTACAACAAACGCCATACGTAATTATAATTGGCGCCGGGTGTATAGTGGAAACGGGAATAGGGTGCACCAGGGGGTTGTCGGTTTATCGAAAAAGGGGCGATAGGAAAGTTGAGACAACTTGGAAAGGAGGGTCGCTCGCACGCCTTTCCACGTGTGTATCGATTTTGTGGATCTTATCGGTTTGCATAAGGAATGTCTCAAACTTCCGCGCCTATTATAATCTCGTGCGTACTTTGACCGCAAACCGTTTGATGCGTGACGTATCCATTCATTGTATTCTACCCTACTCAAGTTAAAATCATGCAATTATATGCTATTCCAAAATACATTTTAATCGCAATGCATTTCAATAATGACCGTGTCATGTAATCCTTTCCTGTTTGCTTGACGTTGACATAAAACTGTATAAATCTTTTTTGATGTCGGTTAAAAATGTGTAAAATATGTTAAAATGGTTCCCTATCGCGCGCCTTGCACTGTGTTCGATAGACTGTTTTAACTCTGATGTCAACAATAAACAACTTATTGTTGCAGACGATATGAGTGCGGTGGTGCAACCTGTACCGCCTAACAAGGTCCAAAATGGATTCACGCAGATTAGCAAGGTAAATGGCAAAGTCATCAGCAAAGTCAATAAATACTATGAGTTGCAATTAACACTTCAGGCGTAACGCAAAATGTTCTTTCCCTCTCCGTCCGACCAACGCGCACTTATTGCCTGCACAGAATTAATTCACGACGCGTCGAAATTATTTTATAAGGTATCACTATGTCCGCTTTATTCATTAGCGCAATTAAGTCCGCGGGTCACCGAACATTATTTATATGTGCAGTATAATTATGTGCGGAACATTGATAAATTATTCATTGAACACGAACGAAGAGCGGATGCTATTTCTTATTAATTGATCATTGAATCGCGCAATAGATCAGTAAGTATTTGACAACGTAATTACGACGACGGAATGTTATCAGAGATAATCTTCTTTCAATACGATGAACTTGTGACACCATCTAAGAAATTCCGTTGAAGGAGATGCGGTACTCGCATACATTGATAGTATGTTTTTTTTAACTGTTCAGATGCAGCCTGATACAATTGTTCGGTATGCGACCGAGAGTAAAACAGGTTTGGATGGTGAGTTGGTTGGCTTATTCGTAGAATAAAAATGTTTGAAGCCGAAAACACGAATTCAAGCGAAATTCATGTAATTTCTAGGACCGGATCAAGTGTTGCCCGCTGACGCGGACTCAACGACAGAAGCCAATGGTCGCGTAAGAATAAAGCTCGATGGCAATGGTCAGAACTCTACTTTGCCCGTATCAATTCCCGGTCTCCTAATGAGAACAGCGAAAAATCATCCCAATCATTTGGCTTTGGTCAGAAATGAAGATAACGGCCGAAAAATGACTTACACCTTCAAGTAAGTCTGCCGTAAATTTAGGTATCCCGTAACGCGTCTGTGATTCCTACGACAATTCAGTATCTTTTTCCAGAGAATACAATGCTGAAGTCAGGGTGGTTGCTAAAGCATTCTTAAAGTTGGGCTTAGAACGGCATCATGGAGTTTGCATTTTAGGATTCAACAGTCCCGAGTGGTTCATTTCACACTTGGCTGGAATATATGCCGGGTAAAATACCTCAATATATACGTCCTCTTTCGTTTATGACAGTCCACGTTGATTGAACGTACACAATGTTGTATTGAGCCCACCCTTTCTAAAATTTGTCATGATTATCTAGAGGACTTTCGACCGGAGTCTATACGACAAATTCCCCGGAAGCGTGTTGGTATTGCGCAAACCATAGTCGCGCGAATATCATCGTGGTCGAGGATGAGAAGCAACTCGACAAAATATTGCAAATCAAAGACAAATTGCCACATTTAAAGGCAATTGTACAGTATGACGGAGTTTCTAAACTCGAGGGTGTTCTAAGTGTATGTATATATAGGTAAATAATCGTAGCATAAAATTTACATTTAACCATCTATTTTTCTCTCAGTGGGAAGACTTGATAGAAATTGGAAAGAAAGAGTCCGACGACAAATTAGAGCAGACTTTACGAACAATGGGAAGCAACGAAGGTTGCGTGCTGATCTATACGGTATGCACAAACTTAGTAGTTAATTGTGGCATTGCTACTATCATCTCGTTATAACTTCTATGAAAATTCCAGTCTGGCACTGTTGGCAATCCAAAAGGTGTCCTGTTGAATCACGACAATACCCTTCACAACATACGAATTGCTAGTGTAGCCTTCAAGCTGTCAACGTGTAAGGATGTTGTAGTTAGCTATTTACCCTTATCTCATATTGCTGCACAGGTAATTTCCACTGATTACAGACATTCATTACCCTTTAAAATATGAAAATAAAGGAGGTTACGTGAAGCTATAATAATGTGCAAATTTTCCGGCGCAGACACTTGATATATATGGTGCCATCCTTATCGCGGGTACCGTATATTTTGCGGACAAGAATGCCCTCAAAGGTACTTTGGTAAACACTCTGCAAGTGGCGAGGCCAACACTTTTTGTCGGTGTCCCGCGAGTTTGGGAAAAAATCTATGAGAAAATGCAATCTGTTGCGCGAAGCAACGGAACGATCAAGACATGGATTTCGAATTGGGCAAAAGCGCAGGCCCTTCACTATAATATGAATAAGATGAACGGCGTCGATTATAAGCACTGGGGATATGTCATTGCCAAGTGGCTGGTTTTTAGTAAAGTAAAGGCCGCGCTGGGCTTCGATAGGTGTAAAGGATTCATCTCCGCGGCTGCGCCATTGAGTACTGACGTACGGAAATATTTTATGAGTCTAGATATACCTATACTGGATGTATACGGAATGTCTGAATCTTCTGGCGTTCATACGATTAGTAGCAATGAGCGCTACAGGTAAGTTCAGAACGTAAATCTGATGGGGACCACACTACGACACTTTTCTTTGCGCGCTTAGACTTGGCACCGTTGGAGCAGTTGTGCTGGAGTTACGTGTCAAATTGTACAACATGGATAGCACGGGAGAGGGTGAAGTATGTATGGCCGGCCGAAATATATTCATGGGCTACTTAAACGCCCCAGACAAAACTGCTGAAGCATTGGACAAGGATGGATGGTTACACAGCGGCGATTTGGGCAGAATAGATGAAGATGGATTTTTGTATATCACAGGTACACTTTCATACGCGTATAGACAATTTCCCTGCTGGCCTTGAGCATATGGGCATTCTATTTTTCATATTCAGGTAGGATAAAGGAGCTTATAATCACCGCTGGCGGCGAAAATATACCACCCGTTCATATAGAACAGTTAGTATTGAGCGAGTCCGCAGCTTTAAGCAATGCCTTCTTAGTCGGTGATCAAAGAAAATATTTAACGATACTGGTCACTCTTAAGGTAAAGGAATACTGTAATCAAGGCAAAGTAGCCTTAAGTGCTGGAGTGATAACGAGTTAGTTTACGCCTATATTTATGTTACTTAGACTGATGTAAGCCAAGATACAGGAGAAGTTTTGGATTCGTTTACTCCTGGTACTAAGGCGTGGGCAAAGAGTATCGGCAGTAAATGTAAGACGGTCTCAGAAGTTTTAAGTACACGTGATCCAGCTGTAAGTTCTTTATCTAATTCATGACTCTACATAAGGCAGTGACGTGTTATTGAGCGAATGTTACTCGACCTTTGTGCATTCCTATTTTCCAGATCTATAAGTCAATTGACGAAGCAATCAAAAGGGCAAACACACACGCTATAAGTAATGCTCAGAAAGTGCAGAAATTCGAAATCCTACCGCACGATTTCTCAGTTCTTACTGGAGAACTGGGACCAACGCTAAAAGTGAGGAGAAACATCGTTATGAAGATATATGCGGACTTGATAGAGTCGATGTACAAGGACGATTGATAATGACGGAAAATACAGAAGAGTGCTGGACATCTACACGAAGAAGGAGGGATATCCTTAGGGTATTAAGAACACGAACATTTGGAAACCGCCAAACTTTCTATGCACTATATCCAAACGCTTTGGTATGCGACATACTTGTGATATATAACATAGAAGTAATTTTTGCGGTAACAAATCCTCGGTCACTCGTAGCTTTTATTACGAAAAATATATGTTTTGGAACTATGAAATTAGTTTTGATACATCGAATTTATGATTAAACGCTGATTACGCTGAGTGATTAATACTGAGTACTTTGTGCTAGGCTGATACACTTAAAGCAGAGTAAGAAGTCAAAATAAATGTTTTATACACCTTTGTAGATGGGATATGCGTAAGAGTTTGCGTCCAGTACTCTTCATTTAGGTACTGTAAGATAATGTTCACAACGTGATATTGTTAAAAATTATTTACATAATTTTTACACAAACTGTTCCATGATGCATTACGACGTTTGACTCATTACTAACGCGCAACTTTTTCTCATTGGTGATTTGAGTTTGAACCCATTACTTCTCTTTCTCTTTGCCGTAAAACTTTCTATCGTAAAGGCCGAAGACTTGAAATGAGAATAAATACATAAAAGTGCCTTGTAAAATAAATATTCTCAAAAGCCGATTGGAGTAAGATTCGTTATAATTTGTTATAATTTGTTATAATTTGTTTTAATTTGTTTATGGAGCTGCTGTCCTATGAACGTAACCAAATAAATACGTATATGGGTGAAACGTTTGGTACGTGACACGATTTGCTAATTTAAAATTTGTTTACGTCATTATAGGTAATATGTGAACATAGTTCAAACCCTGTATGTGTTCAGGGTTACTAGCTGAATACAAAATTAGTTTCGTTGTATATTATTTTATTGTTTGATTTAAATCACGTATTAGATACAGATAAACCCTATTATTCACAGTGAGGGTGATAGGGATAAGGCATAAAAATTAGTAATAGTAGTAGCTTTTTCACTATCGTCAAATTTAAGTACTTAAGCGACAATAAATACGAATACATTATTTCTGTATTATTCTAACTCCATTGTGAAAAAGTTAATTAGTTCATAGCAATCAAGATTCTATATACATATGTAATATTCACAATAAAAGTTTATTATCGATATGTGCGTTTACGCTACCTTATGTACATGTGCTCTACATTAAAGTACAATTGTTAATTCGGTTTCGTCGATCCACAGACAGTTTAATGGACGGGTAACAGAAAGACTGCGGGTAAATTTTAATTGCAATATATTACTAATATAGTTTACAATAACCGAAACGGTAGCTACATTTAAGATCGTTATGCTTTATGCTACATACAGATTTCCATGCCAACCTGACTTTCTTTACTTTGTTTTTTTTTCATTTATATAAGAAAATAGTCTTACTAAGCGCATCACAGCAACTTTGGAAATGCAGATCTGTATAATCTCTTATCCTGAATCTCTATTGCATGTACAAGTGATTACAGTTAAGTTATCATTGTTACCGTCCAGCCTGTTAGTTTCACATTGACGGACATTTAATTTATTATTTAGCTGGTTACTCAGCACTTTTGTTTAAAAAATTTAATTTTACTTTTGTCAGTGTAAGATGCCACTTTATTGCTGCTTCAAAGAAAAATGGAGATGCACGGTTAATGAATACAGAACAATCGTAATTTTTGAAAGACCCATGACATGGGTACCACCTGAATACTGTATATCAAATCTATGCCCACCTAAAGCAACATTATATTAATTACAAACTTTGCGAGTGGTCTGATGTATCTTGTACTAGTTTAAGAATTTGTATTGCTTCTATGGCACAGGTAATAATTGTGAAATCAGGTGTACAAATTACTGCATTGTTGCTTTTCGAGCCATTATTCACTTTCGTTATAGGTCGAGATTGCTCTCATGGCACTATGTATTCAATGACATTCAGTTGTTGAATGTTTCAGATGAAGCCTTTGGAAGATCATGACTGACCCAAATTTAGATTGTATTCGCACTATGTCATTGAAACAACAAAGCATTAGACCAATCAACAAACCGTACCCTTTAAAAAGGCAACAACAAGAGTGTCTTATGAAGTTGTGGATGTATTAAATTTCTGTTGAATGATAGATGTTTTCCGCTGTGGTACCGTTTCGGGTGTGGGTATGGCGTCACCAGTTGGCAAAACGCCAGCTGGTTTGGGCTTTGCCGTTGACTTTTGCTTTGCCATCTGATAGTCCCCAGAATCAAAATATTTTTGCTGAAAGAACATTGTACACATTAAAGAAACCATGAAAATACTGCCCATATTAATATATAAAACTTAATGCACACAATAACGTTACAATAATTTCAGTGTCCCTGTCTACACAATATGATCCATAAAATAAGATTGCACACTAAATCAGCAGAAGCTCTATCCAGATAGTTACCCCTTTGGCTAGCCTTTTTTGCAAGAATGCAGAATGTCCGCTGATTGGCCTACCAGCTGCAAGTGGAAATTTTGCTTTTAACTTTGCTTCCTCTATTTTTTCAATATCATTTGATGACAGCTGCAACAAAGACAATATTACACACCACACATCCTCTAACTACTTCTATAGTGATTAAGTGCTGGAAGTCAATTGACATTACCTCTGAACATAAACGTGAGTAGTACTCTGATAAATTGAATGGAATACTTAACTATAGAGATGACAACTTGAAGCGTTCGGAAGACAAATGGCACAGTGTCGAAAGAAACGAGTCTCCTCGAAGTTACGTATTAACGGAACCGCGTAAATATTTACAACGCGCGTCACGTTCGTGCGATCGAACGGATGCGAATTACGGTATCGTAAAGGAAGACCGCGCAAAGGCATATTCGAAACGCAGGTATCATCGATTACGTTATTTCGTGCGTCGCAAAGGTGGGTGTCTTACCTCAACGGTCGGCGCCGAGTCGTTCGTCTGATCGTCGCTCATCGTAGCGAATTTTTGAATGCCTCGTTAATGACCGCTCTTAGCTTTCGCCAGTCACCCTTTCGAAATATCAAGTTGGACCGCTTGCCGTGTCCACGCGGGGTAATTGTGCCGAGTTACGCCGGCAGCAAAACTCACGCAAGAACGTCTCCCACGTTCCCCTTCGCAACCGAAATACACGAGCACTCGGCTTTTATTGCGTTCTCACAGTGTGCTAATATACGTCCGAAAACAAACGACTGTCAATGAAAGTGTACTTGAAAGACATCAATAGCGTCACATGCAGGGTCATATGTTTCCAGGTGGCCGTTACTGAAATCTCTGATCTTAGGGACGGTTTGCATTAATATGTGCGCAACCGCCGACGTGCCCTCATTTCAGACATCTTTCAACGTGCAACTTGTTACGTGACTCTCCAGTTTCCGTCGTCAGAATATAGTAAGGAAATTAATATTTTCTTTATTAAAATCGTGTACAATGTGGCTTAATCGAATATAATACATAAACGTTCTCCTCATTTTGAATTTCGGCGCAGTTTACATTGTATGCTTTTCAAGCGGCATATTCAATGTACGTTATTTTCGGCAATTCTTCTCACTAGACTGCGCCGTTGTCATAACCGGTATTTTGAAGTGAACTTGAAACGGCCGCTTACGAACAAGATCGAACTTGTCATGGATCAAAGAAGCGAGGTAACTTGACATCGTCACTTGCACTCGGAGATTATTACGCCTGATGTAACAACGATTATGTCGCTATGTCGATCAACAGGTTGACATACTTTCGTCCATCGAGTCAGTTTCGATTGGCAACGATGGTCCGACTTCTCACGTCGAAGGTACGCATTTCGAAGATCGTAGATTGCTTCAGTTACTGGGGAAAGGACTCGTGGAGACAACCGAGGAAATGAATGCGTACAACAGAGAGATCTCGAGTTTTCTCTCTGAACTAGATCTAGACATTAAAAATTTACCTGTCGACATCAAGGATGGTTTAGACAAAGTAGCGTACGTCTTAAGGACACATGGACTGACAGAAATGAACGACACGGAACTGCAGGTGATTCAGGATAGGAAGAAGATTGAAGAGAAGAAAAAGCAAAGGGAGGAGGCAAAGCTTGCACTGAAGCACACTCTCCTTCTGAGAAAACAGACAACATTTCAAAGGAAACTGGATCGGCTGCAGGAGTCAGTTGACAGCCTGCAGTCTTTCCTTAGGGATTTGACAGATGAGGAAGGTTACTCTGAGTCTAATAGAATTGTGCTAATAAAGAAATTGTCAGAGTATCAGCAAACTGCTGGAAAGTTAGAGAATGATTTGGAGGAGATGCAACTGAAAGAACTTTATCCAGATAATATATTAAGTAAATATCAACAGTATTTAAATTTGACAGAGGAAGTGGGAAACCTCAATACATTTCTTGTTCAGTACGAAGGCTTGCCACCAAACTTCCTACAAGCTAAAGCAATTGTTGAGAGTAAGAAAAAAGAGTACGATGAACTTGAACAGCTGTTTAAAAAAAAGAGAAACTAACACTAAAATTTTCTGTGAGACTGCCAGTTGGTCAGTATCAATAATACAGTTGTTCCCTATATTTATACCGTTTGTGCTCATCAATAAAATAGTTTTTCTATTGATACATTTGTACAGAGTTCCATGTTAAAAGCCATATTTGGACTGAGTCTGTTTCCTTGTCATTCTGTTCTGAGCCCATTGATTTTTTAATTCCATTTCCATTGCCTTTGCCTGATGAGCTAAGTATGTGATTTGGTGCTTTTTCTTGGATTGTGAATTTACTCCACCTAACATTGATACCGGTCTCTGTACAGGTTCCTCAGTTAATGCTTTTACTAGCCATTCCCTTTCGTCTGGTTTAATATCTTCCCCACTAATCTCAATTATGTTTGCTTCATCCATCACTTGCTCTTTCCTCTTTACACCTCGTCTACCGCACAGGTACTCTATGGCTTTGTCGTCAAACGCTACATTTCCTTCAGAGTCAATATTGTACTCTTGCTCTGGTACAGGTAACTTGGGACCCACTTCCGCCTTATTTTTCAATACTATTTCCTCCTTTGGCAAGTTCATGACATTGCTCACCAGAGTGCTGGCTGCATTTAACGTTGAAGTAGCTTCTTCCGAACACCTGGGTAGGTTCTCTTCCTCACTATTGTCAACGTATGCGTCAGTCTTAGGAGCAGCACCCAAAGATGCTCCTGCCAATATAGCATGAAAATCTGCCTTTACAGACTTTGTTAATACATCTTCGTCCAGTGTATTGTCAGATATTGTGTCAGTTGAAGTTAAGGAAAAGAAATCTACAGTGTTGGATTTGTTAGAATTTGAAGCTGGACCATCCTCATCCTCAGAGTTTGAGTCGTAACCTGACACACCCAATTTGTTCACTATTGCCGTTGATCTTGCTTCTGAACTCTTTTTAATTGTATTTTTAGATGTTAGAGTAGGTATAGTTTTAGGTTTTTCCGATACTTTGGACAGAACACGAGGGACCAAAGGTTTTGCAACTTTTACCTCAGCACTGCCTTTTGGTGGAGGCAAAAGTGCAAACAAGCCGGTCCCTTTCTGCAAGCAAACAAAAATGTTATACTTGACTGTCATGTAATATATTTTTCTTAACCACATTAGTTTAGACAGACACATACCGTGGACGGCATTACTGCGCTTTTCTTCTTATCGTTCTCCTCGTCAACATCCTTAAACTCTGACAAAGAAGGCACTGTTATTTTAACAGGTGCACGATCTTTTTTTATTGGTTTCTCGATGTACGACTCGACCTCCTTCTTCGGTGGGATGTCATCGTCTTCCTCTATCATGTCCTCAGAAGCTGCGGCCATACTTTTCGGTTGCGGAAGTTTATTGAAGAGTAAGCTGTCTGACACTTCGACGTTGACATTTTTGCTCAAGCGATCGTTTCGTTCGAGATTCGGAGACGGACTATTGCGTTGTGGTATAAGTACGGGCGATTTCGAGTTAGTCCATTCCTTTACACTTTCTGCTTTTTCGTCGATGTCATCTTTAACGTGGACAGTTTCCTCGTCCTCTGAACTTTCGTCGCTACTCCCGTACGCGACGAGACTCATACTTAACAAGAATATTAGTTTGCAAAGGACAGTATGTTCGTTTAGACTTAGAGTGTCAAAATGTTTAACCTCGCACGAAAGGTTGGCATTTGTAGCGGTGGCAAACAAATTTACAGTAGAGCCACAGACGAGCCATAGGATAGACCAGGATAGACTCATCATGCAATGCATATTTTTGATAGAGCTGCATTACCATCCGTGATACATCTAGCCATAGATCACAATAGTCGTGAGTGCATCCGTCAGATGCTGCTTGGCCACCGTCGTTCTGATGGTATGTTACAGTGTTACAGATTTCTGTATATGAAATGTATCGGAAAATGAACATTCTGTCAACTCCAGAAATTGAATGTTAGGTGGTAGCACTATCCAAATTCACGCATTATTTAAATATCGTTAATGAGTAGAGTGAAGAAGTGACAGTTTATCAGCAAAGGCGTGTCCAATTAGCAGTTTAATGTAAGAATGCATATATAAATTAAGCAAATGTGTATCCGCATGTCGTCCAGAGTTGCGTTTCCGACATATATATCTTTACTGTGTTCGAGTGATTGAG
Source organism: Priocnemis perturbator (assembly GCA_963942575.1). NCBI lineage: Eukaryota > Metazoa > Arthropoda > Insecta > Hymenoptera > Pompilidae > Priocnemis > Priocnemis perturbator. The sequence goes on along the minus strand of OZ012649.1, from coordinate 7,871,491 downwards.
AATGCAGCGGAAGCGAGACTTATAGTGTCTAATTATACAGTTCTTGTTCAACCTCGAACGTTAAATCGCGCTGCATAGAAAATGCAATGCCAAATACATTAAATAATTGAATAGCAAACATCGGGTGTACTATTCCAGAAATATAAGCACAGAACAATATCTGTACTTTCCCGTTGGCGGTTGTTCGTTAAACGTCGGTATTGTTAATGACTGTGACAGCCGGCATCGAAAAGTGTGACAATAATATATCGGTGAAGGGAGAAACGAAACAAAACAAAACAAAAAATGGCATAACTAGAATCGCATTCAGTGGGCTGCATTCACCCGCAGCATTGCTCTCCGCGTATACCTATATGCGGCTCCAAGCTCCCGACGAGAGATCACCCCGTCCCTGATTCGCTCGTCTGAAAACCTTGCTCTTTTACGCAATTTTAGCGTTTATTAAAGTTTGCTCGCAAATGAAACGAAGCCCATATAACCTACCTAATTTAGCGAGTAGCATTTTCGAGTGGGGGCCACTCCAGGAGCGAGAGGAGGTGGCGGATGGATGAGAAGTAGAAGAGAGGAAGAGAAGAGAGAAGCTGGAGAGAAGGAGGAAGAGAGGCTTGGCTTCTATTGACAGCGGTTATTGCCTAACTGCGTACCTCCACCTAATATGCCCGCTCGGGGATTCGCATGCAGGGCCGCTCGAACGAAAACTGCGAAACACGCCTGCGAATCTTTAATTCCGCCGCGGTAATCCACCGCCCCTCACCACTCATCCTCTCACCAGGCTCAACCCGCTTCGCCCGCTACCATTGCGAGCCACCCCGCTTTATCTGCCTCCTTCTTTCTCTTTGCTCCTCTCTCTTTCGTGCTTATTTTGCCGTCCACTCTTGAACCGTTGAACGAGCTTGATTTGTCCCCCGCGGAAGAATGACGATACCCGCGGATTATTTGCTCTCGTTAGGACGTCTATTTTGAAGATTTCCTTTCGTTTCCCTTAAGAACCGTCGGCGCTCGTCTTTGTGCAGGCTTTTTCGGTGATCGCTTTGACATCGTTCGGGGCTGGGTGATTATCAGCTCGGCGCCGGAGTTACTGTTGAAACGTTCAACACTACCCCGCCAAGGGTAATCTATTGAATTTCTGACGTCACGCTCTATCACGCGCTCTCTCGCGCACTTGTCGAAAAGCGTTAATGCGAATCGCGGAGAGGATGGAAGGGGCTGGTTTTTTCGTCCTCCGCTCCGCCATGCTTCGTGCGTGTACGCTCGCGGAACGGATGCGGGCAAATGACGGCCCTGGCTGCATTTGAAACTCTGTTAACTCTCCGAATATTAGCTCGTCGAGCGAGATTAACCCCATTGTGCCCCGTTGAAAATGATGACATCACTATTAAACTCCCGTCGGCTTACGGAAATTGATTAAACTATCAAATTAGCTCTACTAATATCAACACATCAACGCCGGGGCCGCCGTAGTCTGGCTTCGAGGTTGAAATGCCAATGACATGAATTTACGGGTCCGACGATCGTTCGACGTGCATTCATCGGCCATGATTATATTTCCTAAGAGGTCTCCAATCACAAGTCTGCCGCGCTCGATGGGGATGCTTGGCGTGAGTGGAGGTGGCCTGGCGGATGGCGGCGGTGAAACTGGGAGAGGAGGATTTGCACGGTGTAATAACTGCTCTCATGGTCGATCCGCGGTACCTCCACGGTCCCCACTAATTTTCCGCGGCTATGACCTTCGTTCGTCCGTCCAATCGTCAGACTCCTTTTCTTCGGCCCCTTCCAAGTAGCGAATGTAGATATTGGAACGCGAGTTAGGACAATGTCGGAATGTAACGAGTAGCGCGAGATTCTCACACTCACACCCCTTTTCTTCTTCTTCGACCGATGCCAGAAACTGTAGAGCGTTAGATGTACTGTTCAAGGGAAGTGTGAACAATTTCGCGCATTGTTGAGACTATAATATGGATGGCTGGCAGGATAATTATTGGAGGCCGTTTGAATCTAACTGTTTCCTTCATTAGCAGTCTCAGTTCGCTCGACTGTCTCCCCCTTCGTCCTCTTTCTCGCTTGTCCCTTCGCTCCCTCTCTTTCGCTCTGTCTGAATTTTGTGCAGAATTACCCGCCATTATCATAATTGCGCTATTACCGATAATATCTACGACTCGGCTTCGAAACTGTACCTCGATGCTCTTAATCCATTTTCTATTTGGACAGCGGGCTTTCTGTGGACGAGAAGTCGCAAATTCCGTTGCGTAATTTCCGCCCCATTGAGTTGCTCTCTCTCTCTCTCTTTCTCTCGCACTCACTCTATTCCCGTCTCCATCTGTTTCACTTCCTCGGAGAATTATATATTTTCCTGTTACCATGTATGCAAACGAACTTTCACGTTCTGGGACTGGTTATGAAGGAAGACGGGAACGATGCAGCTAGGTTCGCAATAAGAGAGAGAGAGAGAGAGAGAGAGAGAGAGAAAGCAGTTCACGGCCCATTCTGGATGCTAATTAAAAAAAGAAACAGCCCGGATTGTTAGCATTGATCGTAATCACGGAAATCGGATTCGTTTGCCCCGATGGCAATTGAGCCGGGCGGCAGGTGGTAACCTGTACGTGACAGTTTTCAGAAGGGTCGAAAGAATGGAGGGGCACCTCAATGCCGCAAATAAATTCCGCACCTATTATCGTTTATTACGAGCCTCGGGCGACGTGTTTGTCATATTCGCTGGGGTTGCCTATCACAAGATAGCGGCCTATTACGGTCCCATAATTACTCAGGAGGATTCTTTCGCAGCGATTCTAGGTGGACGAATAAATAATTCAACGGTCAGCGGCAACCGTCGCTGCGAGAATGAAATGTAAAAGATGGGACCGATCCTTACGCTCGAAGTAGTATCTCGCACGCGGAGCCCGATGAAAAAGAAAGCAGCCGAGAGTTTCGCGCTTGTCGCGACGGCAGTTTAGCTCGTTAAAGCACGTTCTTCGACAGGTGGAAGACGGTGGTGATGAGCGGCGAAGGTGAAAGGTGAAGTCCTAGGACGATAAAGGAGGATGGTGGAGGGTTGCAAAGGTGGTGCCGGAGGTAGCGGGCACGGCGGAAGGATGGCCGATGGGTGGGGACGTGACATAATTACGAATATTAATTGCGTTTCCAACGAGCAGCTGGAGGCTGGGGCTGCTGAGTGCAGATGTCAACCTATTATCATCCCTTGCCTTACAATGGGTGAGATCTCGCTTTCTCTGTGTCGCTCTGCTTTGCCGTCTCTCCTCTCCTCCTACCTCTGTCACCCTCCTACTTACCCCCTCACCCCTTCCCACGCGTCTAGTTCACTCCCCCTCCAGCTTTATTGCAAAGTTAACAATGTTACTCGCTCCTGAATTGCTGCGGAGTATCATTATCAACGTGTCATCAGCAGAGCGAGGTGCGTCTCCTTTCATAAAGTAAAATATTGTAGGATCCCGGGGAAGGAAGCGGGCGACAGACAACGACGGCGAGAGGGATGGGGGCTTGGGGGCGCACGAGTGTCATGCGGAGCGAGGAAGCGAGGCGCGCTTTCAATGTTTTTGCACAAAGGCTCGTTATGCAAACCAGAATTTTCTTATTAAGGGAGGGGGACGATTACCCGTGGCACGATTAAAAATTACCCATTTTTGCCGAGCTCGTGAAGAGGTTAAGATCGTTGCCTTTGCCACTCCGTTGAGCCTCTCTCGTCGGGCGTGTGTCGCGGTCGAAACGTGCACGCAAATTTTGACGAGTCATTTGCCGAGCGAGCGACGCTGCAATATCTTGGATTGGAACGGCCCGCCTCCGCGGTCCACGGGCGTCTCTGTGGGAAAGGAAAAAAAAGACGGAAGGGAAGTGGAGTGGCGGAAGGAACGAGGGGCGACTGGAGAGATAGCGAAGGAGGACAGACGGTGAGTGAGAGAGTCGTTTAATAAAAGTATGAATATCGCCAATAACTCGTCGCTCGTTCCCGAATAATTTCCACTCTATCGGAAAATAATTATACTTTATCGCGGAGGACCCTGTCTGTCTCTCTCTCTCCTCGCTCGTTTCCCTTTTTCATCTCCGTCCCTTTCTTTCTGCCTCGCTCCCTGCCCCACCCCCCCTGCCTCGACGACGTCTCAAATCGCTCAATTATATTTCCTCTCCTTCCTTCTGCCCATTGTCTCCTGAATCGTCCTCTCACCGACCGATTCTCCGCCGCGCGTCACCCGTCGGAGGGAAGGACGAGACGGGTGGGGTTTGGGGGGCAAATGGAAAGGAGAGGGAGTCCCTTCGACGACGACGACGACGACGGTGACGACGACGGCGACGACGACGATCATCTCCTCCTCGATGCCGATTTCCAGCCCGGAGCTTCCTATAATCTATCCAGTTCCCCTTGACGCGTAATCGTCGTCATTTCCAAGTTCCTCCACTTGCGCCAATGTCCGGTTAATTCGATCATTCCTGCCGCTTCGCGCGACGTAGCCAGACGAGACACAAAGGGCGCACAATAAGCCAGGCACAAAGAGAGATAGAGAGCGCGTGAATAGCGGGCGATCGTTTGGCAAAAGCGAAATTCGACTATCGCTCGGAAACTGGCTCGCAACTATTAACCGGCGACAGCGATATCCCGTATTAATGGGGGAAAAAAATGTACGCTCTCTCCGATGTGTATGCAAGGATTCGCCTCTCTAATCGACGAAAAATTGGCCGAATGCAGGCTCTCGTTATTGTAGAACGGGTACCAACCGTTTTACAGCGATATTCCACGGCCCGGCCGTTACGCGGCAAATATTCGACAGATAACGCGAGGGCGTCGAAATTTTCGCGCGCGCCCGACGCCGACGCCGACGCCGACGCCGACGCCCCGGCAAAATGCTCTCCACTCGGCGCGGCCGTCTCGCCCGGCGGAAACCGGTCGGTCCGTCGGCCGGGTTAATTGACTAGGATAATTCATCATTATTCCCCGCATTTAAGAGAGTAAAAGGCGGCGGACTGAAAATCGGAAGGGGAGTGAAGGTCCGGTGGGTGACGGTGGCCGAGAGGGTTTGATCGTTTGCGAGATTACTTGAGAGCTAGACGACGAGAGAGAATAGAAAGAGAGCTCGGAAAAAGAGGGAGCGAAGTGGAGAGTGGGTGCGCGTGAGGGGAAACGAGAGAGAGAGAGAGAGAGAGAGAGTGCAGAGTCCTTAACGTGCGTGGGGAGGCTCGCGGATGACACGCGTGAATACGCCTTTATAAAGAGCAGCCAGTGAATTGATATAAGTGAGCGGTTATTTCGCGATCATTTGAAATTCCCCGTGAACGTGGGGGCCGACGGCGAAGAGTGAAGAGGAAGATGTAGCACGGGATGACCGAGGGTGGTGGCAGGAATGGGGAGAGCGCCATTCAGCCACGTGCAGGGCGCTATCTACGTAACGGATCAAAGCCAATGGCTCTGATCGGACTTCCGAATGTTCTCTCGGAGTGTGTCGGCCGCCTCGGCCTATCTCATCCTTCAATTTCGTTCGCCTTCCTTTATCCCGACGAAATAGGCGCGATTCGCCGTCGATATCCGTGTCATTTGTAATTCTCCCCTGTCCACTTAGTGGCTAATTTACTTTGATAATGAGGCTAATCGTATATTTTCGACATGGTCTCGGGGGAGAAATTGGTCACTTAGGTGACTAAAATATGCATTGGCAAAAACAACCTACCCACCCACACCCGCGACCGGGGTACCGGTGTTGAAGGAAGGCTTATTGCTTGGAAGGCTAAACTGTTTGTACCGACGTTATGAAGTCGGTCTTGGCTCTCTTCTTGCAGGAGGCACCGGTGCTTTAGCAAGAAGGGGTGACGTCCGACGGTGGGGAACATTAAGAGGCGGTGAGTCAGCAGAGAATTAAACTTGGGAACATAGACTGCCACGAATTTAACAATAAGTCTCTCTAAATATACGAGTCAAGATGAAAACTAAGAGGAATTCCAGTATCATACATTGTTTTGCTCTCCGTTCTTTATACAGCCCGATACAGTGAATGACAGAGGTCGATCTGACCGGTGCGGCGTGGACGAGCGAGAAAAGATAATGCGCGAAAATGTGATGTATTCATCGATGTCATGGAATTGGCACGAATGACTGGAATTCCACTTCCGTTTAACAAACGGCTCGCGATGGCTTAGTAAGAAGTGGTGACGTGCCATGGTGGTGGAGGACGATAGAAAGCGGGGGATGAGTACTGGCGGCAGGAGAGACGCTGGAGGCGAAGAAGAGCAGCGCGCGGAGGGGAGATGAAGCCACGGGCGAGCGAAGAAATAAACCGGGCACAAACACAATAATTACTATCTCTTTATTTGGCTGTTTGTCGGAGTCGAGGTCTCAGCTTTCTCTGTCCCTGTCTGGCCTGTGCGGAACGTGCGGCGCGCCGCCGTTGTGCAGAAGTTAATAAAATCCCGGCAGCCACGGCGGGGTGCGCGGTAAGCCACCCTCCTCCGCCTCTACCCTGTCCTGGGCCAAGGGGGGAAGGGGGTTAGTTTATTTAGCAGAGGCGTAGCCGTCGTTCGACGGCTTCCATCTCCCCTACTCGTCCGTCTATCTATTCGTTCCGACTCTGTACGCTACCGTGTGACTGCCTCTCACTTCCTCCCCGCCGATCCACAATCTTTACCCTTTATCCTCCCTAGTACTCACTGAGCATAATTTCATTGTAATCCGCCCGTCAACCTCTTTGCCGCGAATGTTGCGGATTAAAAAACACCTCACGGATGACGGTGACGGTGATGGTGATTCGCGAATCAATTTAAAAGTCTACCGCCCCCTTAAAGCGTTTGTCTCGACATTTTTTTTGTAAGAGCCCGGGAGCTGGGATACGTGTAACGTAGGCGACGCGACGTATTGGATTTTTATGCAGGCAAGCCGGAGCCTTCCGCTCGGTTGTTCCTAACCGCGTATCAATTTCGATCTGCTTCCTGTTTGAACAATCTACCCTGACTCGCGGCATAACTCTCTTTTGGTCTCGTTCGTTGGCGCATACAAATATGTGTGTACGCGAGCGCGGCTCCACTATATGCATGCGCGTCATCGAAATGCGCTCTGTAGCCGGCTGCACCTGTATGCGTCACGGCTCGTGCGTGTGTGCACGGTGGCACAGCGCAGTCTTTACCCCGTTTATCCCATAAAAGTCAGTGGTTCTTCGGCTCTGGTTTATCCGACGTGCGACGACCCGGCCGACAAAGCCTGCTGGCGCCTCGGGGGCCAATAACGCGACGCCCCTGGTATACGACCGCGCGAGAAAGAGGAAGAGAGAAAGAGAGAAGGAGGGCACAGACGAACTCGACCTCTTTCCCATCCCCTCGCCATTTCCCTGCTGCCTGCTCGCCCTTTACCCGATCCCACCGCCCGATCGCGTTGTTGTCGCCTGAAAAAGATCCGGCGCGTCAAAATAAAAGAAAAATCCGAGCTGGCTGCGAAAACGGTATCTCGGCGCATAGGTCGGCGCGCGAAAAGGGATCGGTCACCGAAGACGGTTAACTGCTCCGAGGGTTCATATGTGGTAAACGATGATCCGTGAACGTAACTGCTCGAAAATCGCCCTGGCCAGCTCGGCAGGATGTAGGTACGTGTTGCGATACCGTTTTCATGTGGGTATTGATTTCCCCCTGAACGCCCAGAGAACCGAATTTACCTGAGAGGACGCCTGGACCTTCATGGCTCATGCGTATATCTCACTATTCCGGCAAACCTTCGTTTCGTCTCTTCAGCCATTTAGCCCGGACCACGCCGAGTCGTTATACCTATGATACTCGCCTCATTTATCTCATAAGATCTCAGTGGTTTTCCGTTTTATTCGACGACGACAATGCGCGCGGTGTGGCCTCGGGGGACAATAACGACGTCCCTGATACCGTGGTTCGTCCTCCCTCAGAGAGCCCACGTTGAGACTGTTTCCTCTCTTTGCTCGAAGAAAGGACGCGTGTCGATTTGAAACGACGCTTCATCGGTCGCGAAAAAACGTCGGAGAAATAGCCGAGTGCAATTCAAATTTTTCGATATTTCTGTCGACGAAAATCGATATTCGTCGTTAATTTTAGTCGATAGAGCGACGTAAGAAGTTTCAGACTCAGACAAGAGAGAGAGAGAGAGAGAGAGAGAGAGGGAAAGAAGAATTCAGTACACGCGCTAACCGATTTTCAGCCGACGAGGTCCTAGGCAAAATTTTGTCATTCAGTTTTAAGTGACGTAGCCTTGTCATTAGCGACCCGTTATAGCAAGTCGCTTTAAATGGGTATCAAATTAAAAATACCAGCCAGCAGGTCGCGCGACGTTCAATTTCCACGTTTCTCCGTAGCTTTCAGCTTTTCATGGATCGCGCGTTACAATGGCACACGTCCCGTGCCACACATAGAGGAGCACGCACACACGCGAGGTAATGATCTAACTTTTGACACTCACGATTCACGTCGATTATGGGCGTCGGTGGATCGCGTATGGAAGTGAGACAGGAGGAAGGGTGGGAAAATAGGGTGGGCAAGGGGGTGGAGGTGCCGTTTGATCTTCGAGCCGGTTCGCCGAGTCCATTGTGAATTGTATGTGCTTCCTTTACGCCAGATTCTACCTTTCTCTCTCCCCCTCTCGCGTCCTCTCTCTTTCTATATATATTCCTACAAGAGAGTCTCGTCTCTTTTGCAGATTTAATGTTGCCTATTGTAGGACGTTGCCTTGCATTCCTTTCCTCTCGTCTCCTTCCTGAACCCAAACCCCTCGACTCGTCCTCGTCCTCGTCCCTCCGTAGTTCCGCGATATAACAATTACACCCACGAGTTATCAGCCCCAGACGCCGATCCGATCAAAGGACCGCCTTTTCCTTCTCCTGCGCGCAACGAAAAGGATTTTATCGCGATTGGAATACGATGGGAGCGCGCTTCAGCGAGGTTTGTGAATGATATTTATTGACGAGGGCGAGAGACGGCGCGGGGACATTGCTGTTGGCCGATCGCTCGGCGGTTACTGATCGATTGTCGAGCGGTGCGAAGTTGCACACTTTGCGTCAGGGAATCAGGCGAGTGCGGACGCGGACGGTAAATTAAAAAACGGGCCGCGCGATGTTTCGGACAAAATGTGCTCACCGTTATCGAGAACATGTCGGTTGCATCTTTTTTTCAGTCTCTTTATACCCCCTTGCATTTTTCAAAAGGATAAGTCGATTGGAAGGTTTTCATTCTTACAGTTCATACATACATACTCGTATTTTCAACCAAGTCCAGAACAGCCTGGTGCATTAGTTGGAGCGAAGACGCTTAATCGAAAATCTGTGGCAAATACCGTCGGCTACCGATACGTCCCACATTCTTTGACAACACCGAGCACGGTCAGGTAAAATGAGATTCGCCGTTGTCTCGGGCTTGTTTGATCGAGCTGATCTTTGCCGTGTCGTCGGCCCGTGGAAGGAGCGTAAAAGTTGACAGTGCTCACAACCGATGGAACTTCAAAGAATTTCGAAAAGAAGCTTGGCCCCCACCGTGGCAAATGCGAAGCATCCACTCGTCGGGGATATCCGATTTTAGTGATCCGACCGTGTACATCCGGATCAACGTTAACTAGTTTGCACGAACCTTACCGTTAGAGCTTTGCCCAATAATTAAGCTCATTAGGAATTCTCTGTGCGCGGTGGAACCGAGTGTAATCGTAAATACCATTTACGATGCGCGGAATTGCTGCGCGAATGTGTAAATTCCGTCAATGCTACCTCGAATAAACGGATAAATGTAACAACTATCAAAGAGTATTACGTTCACATTAACGAAAGCGCCGGGACCGCGATCTTCGGTGTGTCGCAGATTTTTCAGCCTTTCACCGTTCCTCAGGCGGTTTTAGTCCCGTCAAACGGGGAGAGGAAAAATTAAAGGGCGATAATGGTTCCCCGAAACAATTAGAGATAACGACGTAATTTACGAGAACGCGTACCAGGGGATTTGCCTTCTAATTATAAAATGGAATGTGTCTGTCTTGTTATTTGTGGGAGAATACCTCGGCAGGGTTTCACCTCGTCAAAGCGTCGCGTGCAATCGAGAGCGACGCTTCGGTAGCAGATCGCACTGTCTCCATTCTGATTTTGTTGTAGCGCAACATCGGCTAGTTAATCAGTCTGATTTGAAAGCCGCGGAGATCGGCTTGTCATTTCCATCGCTATTTTAGGTAATACAGCCATTGCGATCCACACCGGATCGCAAGTGTATTATCGGCGCATCAAAACTTATTTTCTTTGAATCTGCAGTCGCGCGATCGTCACAAACACGATCCGCACTGTGACACGTGTGTATACGAGTGCGTCGCGCGAATGTTCCACTGACGCTCATTATCCTCGAGATTTGTATACAGGCCCTTGTGTTTTAGCAACGTCCATACAGAGCGTTGGCTAAAGTATGCTTTAATGCCGCGAAATCGCACGGTATAGATATAGATGATCAGCGTTTGACGCCGGAATTCCCAATTATCTGACCGTTTTCGGAATTGTTAATGCCTTTTGCCTTCAACCACGGAGAAACATCTGCAAAGTATTAGACGTCGTTGCCGATCATCTTCTGGCGAGGTTCACTTTCTTAACCAATCATTTTTCGACACGCAAAACCACATCTCAGCATCTACAGATTCGGTTAATAGAGTTCAAGACGTCGGCGTCGCACCGTGTCGAATGACAGCACGTCATCGCGAGAGTTCCGACATTTTTACAAGTTTCACGAGTCACGATAGGTTACGGGTATATTACTAGAATTTTCGCTCATATCGCCGGGGCAGTCGGGCGGTGACCCTGTGTATAATGGTTTATTTGCATTATAAAGCCTCCATACGTGGCATGGGGATCCTGACACCCGCGCCCTAGGGCGGATAACGGAGCACACTTTGTGTGGGCAAATAAATTCGAAGATTTAATCATCGTTTGATGAAAGTCACTTGTAGCGCCGACAAGAACTTTCGTTATTCCTTTGTCGTAATAAAGAGGACAAGAAATCGAGCACTTTCACAAAGGTCGGAAATTCGGAAAAAGAGTGACACGAAAGAGTGCTAGTGGCATGCTGCGAAATTTGCCAGCCTGTATCCGGACGTTGCGCCGGACAATGCCTGCAATAAATTTTGCCATAAATCGTGCGGCTCGACGCTTTTATTTCGGGAGCACTTTACCAATTTCCTTCCGTACTATCACTCCTCCGGGCACATTAGGAAGGGCCAGGTTCCCATTCTTTGCGCGCCCCGGTCACAGGTAGCGAACGTGGATAATTAGTCCGCACTGAATGATTTACGACTCATTATACGTATCACTAAACTTGGAATGGTTATGTCTCAGGCAGACAAGATACGTGATCAATTTTTGATAAACTGCTACAAATATACGTATTGCAATTGCCTAAATGTTTCTTTACCACTTTCGAAATAGGATGAAATCTTGTCAGTGTTGCAGCGAGGTGTTAGACAGGATTCGAGCACCCCTTTTTGGAACGAACAACATCTCGTACCGAGTACTTAGGATTAGGTTACTGAATTAGGCGCGGAGCGCGGAAAGGTGTTGTCTTAGAATAAGTAGGATAATCGTAAGCAAATTTTCTCGCAGGCCTCTTCGCCGGGTCTGTCTGTCCACCATGACGCCCTCGTTTTTCGCAATTATGTCGAAAGCCGCGGGGTTCCAGTATTTCCAGATTACCTGTGAAACCCTCGTTATATACCTGGTTACGCGCGCTAGTAATTCTACGCGCGACCGTAGTCAGGAGTATGACGTAGATCTCACCGTAGCTGCAGATTTCCACGGTTATTATCTGCCACGTCGATTTAGATTCCGAGCAGGTAGATAAATATTCGATGGGCACGGTATTGGCCCCGGTATTAGATTTTTGTCGGGGAAATGGAAAACAAACGCGTATCATCGTGTGATACCAGCCAGCGGCAAAGCCTGAACTGACGTTCTTTCGATCCTCTACTTTTGCGTCTACATTTTTATTGAATTTTCCGTGCCTGCGTTCGAAGCAATAAATGTTCATTTGCACCCCCTCCCCCCCACACATACTTTGTATTACAGTGAAAGAGGGTCACCAGCTTCATTTTCCTACATTTTGATATTTTTTCTTAATATCACGCATTGGAGTATTAACCGTACCGACGTCCGACGAAATCGAGTCCGCGATTAATGTTCCCGCATCTTCTCACCTACACAGTGTCAGTCCGAAAAAGGGGTCCTTAAGGAAGTGGACGAGCGGAGTGGCGCAACACTGCCAGTCCTCGTAGTCGCGCGAATTATCGCTAATCGCCGAAATCTCGCGGTCCGAAGGCTGAGCAGGGGGTTCCGAGAGAAGAGGCGCGGAGCGAGAAGAGTGATTTCGGAGGGTTGATAGTTGCACATTAGTAACGGAGCGCAAGAAGGAGAGAAGCGGTCGGTGGTGCAACGGCAGCGGCAGCGACGACGACGACGAGACGAGGATGCGACCGTCGAAAGAGATGGGAATAGCGTGTGACGGACGGAGAGAGTAGTGCGGAGGAAGGAAGAGAAAAAGTGAAGGAGGGTGAAACGGAGAAATTCGTAGAGAGACGAAGACGGAAGTAGGAAAGGAGAAGAGCAGCGATAAAGAGCGGCAGATTGCGAAAGCGAGAAAGCGCGCGAGATACAGAGAGAGAGCGAGAGAGAGGGTGGGTGGGAGGAGAGAGGAGCGAGACTCGGCTCGGTCGGGGGAGGGAGAGGGTAGAAAAAAATCCGGGGATTTACGCGGAAAGGGCAAAATATTCCCCGCCCAGGCCTCATTCAGCCCCCGACGGCGGGTGGCTTTGGGTGAAAAGCGCGCGCCCTCATTGGCCGAGGGGCTAATATGGCGGTGTTAGGGGTTGCGAAGTGGGGCGGGTGTACGCGATATTAAGGGCTGCTTTCATGTCCGACGAGCCAGTTCGTGGTGCGCCGTCGATTGACGCATTTTCTATCGAAAGGTGGAGAGGAAGAGGCCGGAGCATCGACGACACACTCGCTCTCTCGCTCTGTCTCGATCTTCGCTTCGACGAAACTCTTCGTCTCGCTTAGTCCGTTCGCATATTCGCACTTTCACCCCTCGCCCCCCCCGACTTGCACGTCGCGCGGGAAACTTGATTCGCGCGAAACGTTATCGGTTCGCCTGTCAGTGAGTTGTTTTTTTTTGTCCGGTGGATCTGTCGATCGACAACGCTCTACGGGCTCCTTTTCCCGCGCGGAAAAGGCGCTCACGCTAGCGGGAAGACTTTACGACGTGTCAACACCTCGACCAGGCTTGCCGGCAGAGGCAGAGGGAGAGAGAGAGAGAAAGAGAGAAATCATCCAGGAACGATGGCGCAGACATACAATCAGAAGAGAAATGTCTATAGCATCGATCAGATATTGGGCCATGCCAAAGACGAAGGTAGGCAGCAAATTTATATCATTCATACGGATCGTGCGTCTAACCGCGGTCGTGCGATGTGTGAGTCGCGGCGAGTGTCGAGAGCCGACAGTGTCATTCTATTCCCGGCCAATTTTCATCGGTAGCATAATCGTTATCGTCGCGCCGACCGCGATTCGCCGATTGTGTACTAACGCTATCGCGTAATTCAAATCGTCATCGACCAATCACGCTCGCGATGTCGCGCGCGCGAGCAACATTTATTTCCCTTTCTGTAAATATCCGAATTCGTTATCTGCCGTGAGAATGCGTCGCGAGTGACGCGGTCGCCGCCAGATAAGAGCGGATAATTGCGGGGCAATTTTGCAAATGGGTGTGAGCGATTTCGAAAATCGCCAGATCGATCGGCAGGCGGGCGCGCCGAGGAAAGGTTTCCGATTTCGATAACGAACCGCGCCGACTAATCGCATTTCCCTGTGCGCATCGACTTTTCGCACGCAACTTACATCGCGAGTGAAGATAAACGCGCCACGCGACTCCTGCACTCTTCCACCGTTTCACTGTTTTACACGTCGAACTCGTATGTGTGTGCCGTGCGTGCGGGGGATTTAATTGTTGCGAGCGTTGTAAAAAGCCGGTAACGTAATTAGGTCGTCAGTTGCCGGTCGAATCTTCGCCGACGATCTGTGTAACGAGAATTTACGGCGCGAGCTGTGACACGCAAATGCCGTCTGTGCGACCCGCGACGTAAGCGTTCTGTAACCTTTATGCTACTCACAATAAATGCACGATTGCGCAGGTAATTATTTTACAAAGGCGGCTAAGAGAATGTTTCTCATCCTATCGCGCGCCTTCCTCTCTCCCCCTCTCTCTCTCATAGGGGCTGAAATCTTTTGACCGTTAGGCGAAAAATTGATTGGCGTAAAATTCTATGTTCGGTAGCCGTGCCCGTTCGCTGAAGTTATTTGCACTCGGACTGAAATGCGCGCGGAATATTAACGCGATGAACGTTCCATTCATCGGGCTCCGCGCAAACCGCCGCGCGCGCGTTATATTACGAGGGATATTTCGCGTAAACGCGGCCACATTGAAATCTCTCGAAAAAGCGGGAAGCGAGAAAAATTAAACTGCGGTTATTAGACGCCCGTTACGCGTAATCCGACTTGAGTGAGTTTCCCATATTGCTCAATTAAGTCGCCGTCGATCGTTCGGCCGGGCGAGAGGGTAAACGGTGGCTTTTTATACATTTTTTTTTCACCAACGTCGTTTATGATTGCACTTCGCCGCGTATATTTCCAAGCGATCGAACCCGACGGTTGCACGGGACATCGGCGCGAAGTCCAGTTCGTCGAAATTTTACAAATTTTTCCCGGCTGACTTTTATTAATCTGCTTTGGCCGAATGGTGCACCGACGTTCGCGTTTATCTCGTGAAATTCCACGGTGAACGTATTACTGTAAGCCCTCTTAGGGATTTTATTAGATTTTCAGCGTAAAGTCTTGAACCGCCGATAATCCGCCCCCACCCCCCTCCCATTCTCTTTCGAGGGAATGTCGCTTCTTATGCGAAAGTGTATCTCATTCCCGAAGATGACACAAATCGTTCTTAACGATCGGTCCCGGCTTGTACTTAAATAAGCGTAATCCCGAACGAAGAACCGATGGATCGGGACGAACTTGTCAAATTGCAGAAAAACTTCCGTCCCGTTAAGAGTCCTACTCATTATCAGCCGTATCGCGAAGCTCATTATATCGAGCAGATAAAATTCATGTCGCTCGAAAATCATCCTGTACCCCGGCATATGCTTAAACTCATGAACGGCTGTAATAGGTGTGCACTGTCGGCGCCCATCGTGGGTAGATGCGGTGAATATTAGTTCTGCTCGATTGCGGCCGCCAGAAATCAGGATGGGCTTGCGGATTTCGTCAGTATCGCGATCTAACGTAATTAGCGCAACTGCTCTGCGCCGGTGTTTGCACACTCGGTGCTTGCCTCGATGCGGCGAACAGTTACAACCTCGAGTTACGGCGGATTCTCATTGCGGACATTTCGTAAAAGATTCGTCGTACCGTGACGGCGACGTGTTCGCAAATCGTAACGAATAGCGACGTCTCGACGCGTATATATTGTCAAACCGGACGATCTCATTTGCACGCAACGTAAAGTTCAGTACTTATGTTCTCGACGGATCGAGGGACGAGAGTATGACGTGAAAAAGGTTGTTGAAGAAACAACTGTACGAGTGCCGCGACGCATTTAACCGATGCAATATCTTTCGCCAATTACCAGCGCAACGCGGCTGTGTTTTTTGTGGACAGCATCCGCGGTAAATAAATGTTCTATTTCGTCCCAGCGATGTGTCCCTTCCCCGATCGGTTACCCGTTTCTCTCCACGCTTGGACCACCCCCGACCAGCACGGTCCCCGATCACCCTCCGCCATCCGTGTGCCGTGCCGACCGTAAATTTAATAAAAAGCAGTGGAGAGCTGGCTAGGTATCAAGTGGGCGCCCCATTGTGTCTTAGCATAAAAACATTAAAATCTCTCTATTCAGTTGGGATTAGCTTGACGATGTTTGCGTACATGTGAGTGCGATTACGCGGCATAAATGTGCGCGCACGTGTGCACGGCCGACGAATCAAGCGTATTGCATATGTGTTCTTCACGCGCGTGTTGGTGCGCGTCACAACCCATGCAACAACTAACGCCCAGGAGAGACGCACAATTAAGCACGTATCTACTCCTGTGTGTCTGAAGAGTTTGGCTCATCGCAGCCAATCACAACTGACTGGCTATACAGCGGCACCGAAAAGCAGGATTACATAGTATGAATGGGCACGGGTACTAAATGCCCGTCTAATTATTCCGACTAAACATATATTACGAAGTAGACCTCTGAAGAAGTTACGGGGATGGAGGCAGACTGAATAATTGTTAATGCGGTCGATATGAGTGGTCGTTATCTTAAAAATCGACTGTCCCATGCGTCTCGCATCGGAGTCGACTTCAGCTTGCTCGAATGTCCGTCTTAAAGTTCGTCAGTAGAAAATCTCTACTGTCTTCCGACGCACGAGTAGACGCGGCCCGGGCATTTCGGTGAAATTCGACAACGTTAAAGTCCATCGTCTCCCCGCAGACATTGTCATTTCCGTAAATTAATCCACCGGGGGTCAGAAAGTAATTCGTATAAGCGCGCTCGCGCTTCTTGTTTCTCGCTGCCCTGCCCCCCGATAGCCAACGATCGCCGACTGGCAATAAAAAGTACACGCAACATGCGTGTAGTTTGCTCTAATAGGGCTTTAAGCCCTTATCCATACTTATAGAAAGACAGACAGAGAGCTCGAGCAAAGAGCGAGGGGTGGGGCGGAGGGTAGAAGTCGGGTCAGTGAAAGAGAGACGGGCAGAGACATAGAAAAAGAGAGGCGAGGGGTGGTGGGCTGCGTTGTACGTGTGCAAGATCGTATCGAGGGGTGCGGGAGTATGTTGGGTGGGTGGGGGGAGGAGGCGAGAAGGGGTTTGGCGTGTACTCTCGATATTTGCTAATCACTGACAGCAACGGTTTTTAAGTACTAACGCATATATGCGACCGTGTACGCGGCCGTGTGGGCGAGCGCACACGCGCACACACGTGTCTGTGTATCTACGCGCGTCGACGCGACGTGTCCGCGATTTCACCTATGCGCCGCGTATATACGCGACGGATAAAAAAAGCGAAAAATATCAAAAAAAAAAAAAAAAAGGGAAAACAGAACGCCGAAGCGCCGGACTAGGCTTAAAAATTGGCAAATCCGTCGATCGGACGTTATCGGCGTATCGGGTATATCGGGACCGGTCGTTGTGCGGCTTAAAAATGAAATTGCACCCACATCACTTCCCTCCCTCCTCCTCTATCTGCCGTGCTAACCCCCTCGGCTACCCTTCCGCGACCCACCTGCGTCCCCTTCCTCATCGCTCACTCCGCACCCCTTGCACCTTTCTCCCCGTTCCGTGTATATCAGTAAAACGTCAATTTCGTTTTGGCAGCGCGGGCGATTTGGCTTAATCGCCCTGATCCTCTCCTGCTCTCAAGCATCGAAGGCCTCGAGCCCGTTTGATGCGCGCAGTTATACGTGTACCTACGTACGTATGACAATTTAGCGCGTCAGCGCTCGGGGTATTCCGTTGCGAAAAAAATTATCGCCGACTTTGGGTAGATCGAGGATCGTTCGCGCGAGAGACTCGACGCAAGCTTACGACGGGATGGCATTTTTGCTTGCAGATCATGCGACGTCTTCCGATAACGTTGGCGATAGCGGGGATACGGAGCTGGGTCATCTAAGCGATCATCAGATGAACGATACTTTGCACGATCCGCTGAATTTGGGAGAGTCCGACAGGCCGCGTAAGGTGAGAAGATCACGGACGACGTTCACGACGTATCAGTTGCACGAATTGGAGAAGGCCTTCGGTAACACGCAGTATCCGGACGTGTTCACCAGAGAGGAGCTGGCAATGAGGCTGGATCTGTCAGAAGCCAGAGTGCAGGTTTGTTGTTTATTTTGACGCATCACTTTCGAGAGCTGCCGTGTCTCGTTTTTTACCTGGGCAAATGATTAGGTTATTGCGCGGCGATGACAATTCGTCCAGATTCGACGAATGTCAAGTAGGAGAGGGCCGTCGAGGGTGCGCGCTTCTCCGTCTCAACCTCCGCGCTGTGGCGGGCCACTCAACTAATTACAGACTATTGTCCCGTAAAATCTGGCGCTCCTCTCTCATCGGTACCGGTAATTTCGCCGAAAGACGAGGCTCCGACAGAATGCACTCGTGCCACGAGGATTAATTTCGAATCAGTCGAACCAGTCGCTCCCAATGCGCGCGGAACCGTGTAATCTTCTTTCGGAATTACTTTCGACGCGAGTTACCAGCGCCGAGAGGACGTGCTCGCAATTAGATCCATCTTTTTTTCGAGCGACGCGCCGTGCCGTTTTTCCCTGCCAAGTAAATCGGATTGTTATAATATCGGGAATTGAGTCGAACCGTCTGCCATGCCAATGATCGATTTCGCACGGTCGCATAATGAAATCTTTAACGGACACGTTTCCTCAAGCATCGCGCGCGCGCGACTCCTTCCCGCGGACGCGGGCCATTTCCCGCAAATCGATCGAAAAAGGGAAACGAGAATCGGAAAATCTCGAAATGGCGCGATACGAATAATGGGACGAATTGTAAATTTTCCATCGATGGAAATCGGTTACTCGATTAGCGTAACTGTACCGACACCCTTGCGCAACGTGCGCGCGCGACAGAGAGAGGAGACGCGTAACGTGTGGCGCTGGAAAGCAGGGTACGGGGAAAGACGGAGAGAGAATGTAATGGAAGCAAGAGAGAGAGAGAGAGAGAGAGAGTGATGAACGGAGACAGGGGTAGAGATGGGAAAGAGAGAACGGTAGAGATAGAGAGATAGAAAGAGGGGGTTTGGTGGATGGTGCCGTCGCCGAAGGGTGGCGCGGAGTTGAAAAGAGACAGAGAGCATTCCGATTGGCCCATTGTGGTACAGCCAAGCGACAATGCCGGCAATTGGCCGTCGCTCGACAAAACCGCTAAATGATCCGCCGCGGCGCAGTGGTGCCACGGCCACTTTATTTCAATCTAGGAAATCCTGCGCTCCTGCCTACCCTCCTCGCCTCTGCGCACCCTCTCCCGCGCTCGACCACCGGCACCCCTCCCCCTCTCAATTCCAGATGCGAAATTACCCCATTTTTCGGTATTAACGGCTCGACGATGTATCGCGTGATCGGCGACGATCGCGCGTACGTATGGTAATGGAAATCTGAATCGTTTCTCCCGTTTCCTCCTGCCGTGCGTCACACCTGCATTTCGATACGTTCTTCGCCGAATAGTGCATTCCCGCGAGCGCGAGCGGCCGGAATGAGAAGGGCATTTTTATTTTCGCTGCCCGACATATTTCCCTCTTCACCCCTTCCGCTTAGGCCCGTCAACAAAAGACACTAATGATAGGGATCTAATGATAGCGACAGATCGGACACAGAACTCTCGTTTGTGAAGAAATTTTCAATCGTTCCTTCTGAAATGTGTGCGAAAATTGATGCGTACACGCAAAACGGCTGGGGACCCGCGGTATTATGCCAATATTACTGACTGAGGCAAGCCGACGATTCAAACTTTCGACTTCACCGTTGGGTCGCTTAAATGACGCGCTGCAAGGTTTGCGAGCACTTAGGCGTTAGGGGGGCATTCAGCGGCGATTAAATAATTAACAGCAATTAGGCAATTGAATTTCCTGCTCCGACCCCGCGACGTTTGCCTCTTTCTCTCGCATCTCCGTCAGCTCGCTCTCGTTCTCCACCCCCGTTTCCCGGACCCTCCTTTCTCCTTTCTCTCCGACTTCTCCCGATCTTGCCGCTTCGCTCGCCCTCACATCCATCCTCTTAATTTCCTGCCAAAGGCTCGATTGTGCGGCTCTTAATGCTCGGCTGGATTTTAAAACGATACCGATGAGGACGACCGCTAAAAGAATTCCGACCCCAAAGAAAATGGCGCACAAGTACGATACGCCACTTTTCCCTCGAATTGAGCGGCGCCCGGGACCGGAGTTCATTTCTACTCATACGTCGGAGTGCGATCATCGATGTGCCCGTCGGATTCTCTGAACGTGAGAAAACGAATATATCAAGACGATCGTGAATCGGTTCGTTGGTGCGTTAGATCGATGAAATTCGACAGTGCCGGATGAAAGGCACTGCATTCGACGTACAATGGAAGTCGGAGCTCGGAGCTCGGAGCGTAGAATACAGCTTTCTCTCCCTCTCGCTTCTTCTCGCCGCCTCTGGCCCACGAAAAAATCGGAGCAGCTCAGACGGAAAGCGAAAGGCATTTATATGGCAACGGGGCCAGCGGGTGGGGAAGCCAGGACGACGGTGGCGGGGGGGGAGAGGGGGGATGAGGAGGAGGGCAGGGGTTGCTGCCACTCAGGGGTCCCGAGGAAATCAGGATAATTGTTAACAATTAGCTTAATCAACCTTGAGAGCAAGCTTTTGTTGGGCGCTCTGATACGCGCGCCTGGGGTTCTCATGCGTCTCGGCTTCCTCCTCTCTCTCTCTCTCTCTGTCTCTCTCTCTCTCTTCCTCTCTCTTCCTAAGGAGACCTTGTTGAGGATACGCCACGCACAAAATGCTCTGTGTCTGTACTAAACTTGTAAGCTCATACCTTGCGTGCTCAATTCAGTACTTCTTGGGAAACAATGTATCTATGTGCCAACTGTCAAATATCATCCAATTTTCTCACATATCATCCGTTCGTATCTTCTACTTTCCTTATATCACCCTTATACCCTCGACATTTCCAAGTCTCACGAAGCCGTTCTGTTTCTCATGTTCCAGGTCTGGTTCCAAAACCGACGTGCCAAGTGGCGCAAGAAGGAGAAGGCTCTGGGACGGGATACGAGCTTCATGCATGTCGAGCAAGGCGGTAAGCATACATACACAATGGTCGGTATCCATAGTCATATCTTAAGACTTACGACCGTCTTAAGTGGAATTTAGAGAGTGGTAAAAACGGTGCTTAAGATGGTCTTAAGTCTTAAGACTTTACTACGAATACCGTTCAATGATAATTAACGATCGTTGAACAATTACGAGACTTCCCCTAACGGCTGCTCCTCGTTCTCGTTGCAACGCGTGGTAATGCGTTCGTACTGCTAATATGCACGGGACGCGGGGGCGTGCTGGGAGCTGACAGAGGGGGTGAGAGAGTCGGACCGGGGTCGTGGACGTGTGTGTGCGTGAGCGCGCGCTGGTGGGAAGAGTTACGAAGGGTAGATGCAATCGGCGACAATTACGTCTAATTTCAGTGTCGGCCATCGCGGCCATCGTCACGAGGATTCTGATCTGCAATGCGGCCGATGCGCGCCGGAACCCCGGCCAGTTAATTTTTCATGACACTGCTCTTTCCTTATTGCCGTCGCGTCGGACAGCAGTACACGCCGCGTGCGGGAATTTATTTAACACGAAATTTGTGCGATTACTTGGACTGACGAAAGTTCGTCGGCAATTGGTTACAGGTGTAAACGAACTATCGCTCCACGCACGCCTGTTGCAATCGGCCGGCGTTCCAGGCGCAGATCCATCCGGACCACCGACCGGAAGCTTCCCATGGTTCATACCTCCCGTTTTTCCGCCGCCATGGCCGACGAGTGCGCCGAAACTTCCGCCTCTGCACGCCATTCTGTCGCAGTACATTGGCCTCCCGTTGCCTCAAAATTTGGCATCTCTCAGCACCGTTCTACCCGTCGGCCTTAATCCGGCATCTTCTCTCAACCACAATAACGTCAATGGACATACGCTCGGCAGCCACTTGCACGGGCACCCCCTCAATCTTGGAATCCAGAATCTCCCGCAGAATCTCAGCTCTAAGCACGATAAGGAGGAGGACTCGGCGTCGTCCGACGACGAAATCAGAAGACAGAGCGCCGAAGTGCTCAGAGTGAAGGCCGAGGAAGTTCTACGCAAGGCGGACAATTAACTGTGACGCTTCTCAATGAAAGATCCTTGCTCACGATTCGATCGATTTGACGCTACGTTTGATCAATAAAGATGAAGATGAAGATAGATCTGTGAGAGAAGCCTTCGATGATGGGCATTGGATGATTGGGTTCGTGAAAATGAAGAAATGAAGATGCAAGAG
Organism: Priocnemis perturbator; assembly: GCA_963942575.1. NCBI lineage: Eukaryota > Metazoa > Arthropoda > Insecta > Hymenoptera > Pompilidae > Priocnemis > Priocnemis perturbator. The sequence goes on along the minus strand of OZ012649.1, from coordinate 7,849,469 downwards.
AAAGACTATCTTTCTCGTGAGCCATCGCTGTTTCACACTTTTCGTTCGTTTTAGAATGATTTCCGTTCATGTGCAATTACAAGAAGGTTCTAATGCTTGTCTAACGAACATAGCTGAATCTGGGTTCTGAACCGCGGGCGGTTCGATTGAATATTCCAAGGTATTTCTTCGAACTCTTCTACGTCACATTCTGTTGTCTGGGATGGAGTGAGATCGATCGAGTTTTATCGGCCGGGATCGTTCAGATGACTGACCAAAACTGAGCCAAATTTGTGTCGGGGCATCGTCTACTATCGTCCTTTCTGAATAATTTCACTGATACATAACGGGCCCGCGGGGCTCTACAAAATCGAAAATGTATAAAGGTAGCCTCGCAATCGATCTCTCCTAGAGGATCGTGCGATATAGTAGAGAGGGGCGTGGAAGTCGATAAACTTTTGTAATATACATGTATCATACGCGCATATATATATATACGAAACGCCACTTACGGTCTTCTTTGTGTAAATATGTAGGTAATGGATTATATTAAGAGAAATATATGACGCAAGTAAAAATCACTCACCAGTGAACCAGTCTCACCCACTGCTTTCCACTCTGCTCTTCCTCCGACATCCTGCCCATCCACCTGAAACAAATAAGCGCTATCCGTAAGTCGCACTTTAGCTCTCGCTGGCAAGGGACCGTTCCGACATTTTTCCTTATTCACGATATTGTGGGAACCGGGGAAAGTCGGCTAATTTCCTATAATTCGGTAACCGACGCAAACAGCCGCCTATACGTTTCCGCCGATACGCCCCCTTTTAACGACCTTAATTCCCCCGGGCTCGAATACACACGCGACTCGGCTGCGCGAGCGACAAAATCGCTTCCGCGTCATTAATCATAAAAGGATTTCGTAGGCCGTCGTTTCGGCGCGTCATTAGCACGATTTCCTGAATTCTGGATTGTCGCCCCTACTGCACTTTCGGGCCAGCAGTTCTGGGCACACGCTCGACTCGATTCCCACGGACCTTCGTGTAAACAGGGATGGCGTTTAATCGCGAGCCCCCTTCCACCGCTGGATCCATTTTTCCAGCCATCCCGCCTCACCTTCTCTCTGCGGCCTGGAAAAGGATGTAATGGCAGCGTGGCTAGACGGGCTCGCCGGCTACTACGGTCTTCATCCCGTTTCCAGCTTCAAGAGGAATGGGGGCGGCGTATGAGTTGAAAGTCATTAAAAATGGATTTCCGGTTTTAAGTAATTTCCGATGGCTTTACCGTTCCGCGTGGGCCGATGCGGTAAACCGCGTCAGAAAATTTGAACATTTACGCCCTCGCCGGCGTGAAAGTGTTTGATGGGGTAGGGTGAGCATATTCGTTTTCAACTTGCTCAGCGTCATTCTAATTCCAATGAAACTCCGACGGGACGTGCGGAAAATTCTAACACGCCGCGCCGGCCACACACGGCCAACTTATATCGAAAACGATAGCCGCTCGCTGCGGCACGAAAAATCTTTAATTCCGCATTGTCGCGGATCAAGTCTGGCACGCACAACGGCAATTAGAATCCGGCCCAGTTATTCACGGTTATCGGAAATTTATCTCTCGTAACAACGACCGAAGGCTGGGCCGCGAGAATTATCGTTATCATTATTCACCGCTCGCTTCTATCGAGAAAGAACGAGGGTGTTCGTACGGGACACAAAGGAGGGAGTAATTATTGCACCACCTGCCATCACGACGATCGTCCTCCGTATCTGTGATCAGATCGCCGCGATAAATGGCTCAACTTTGTAGGGAGAGCGTTTCATTCCGCGGTCAATGGTGGTGCCTCGTAATTTCGGCCGTCTTTGCCCGATATTCGTGCGTCCAGCTGGTCGGTTACGTGTCTTTTTGCACAGCCATTCTAACCACTGCCGGGCCTATTTTCCCTTGTTTACAGAAAAATCGTCAGCGACGTTTGAGTACGTGAAACGTACGTCGCGTCGTCCAAGTTTTTTCGACGCAGACATTTTACATAGCGACATTAGGTGCGGAATACGAGTGCGCTTTCGAACCTACCCCCCATCAGCCTCCGAGTCCAAGCCTCGCGCCACCTTCGGTACGTTTTAGCTCGACGATCGTGTCGCATAATGCTGTAAAGTTCCGCTAAATGGAACCACTAGAGTAAGAGAAAGAAACGGGTGGAAGTCCACTTTGCCCTGGTTTCGTATTTGTCGGACGCAGGCGTTCGCTTGACGAGTTGGAATTGCGCGGAATTATTTGCGTGGCTCGAATTTACAATGATCCTGGCGTGCATTACGGGAAGAAGTGCGAAAGTAATGACTTAATGACGGGTATTTCGTAACCCGCCGCTCGCGTGCCAGTACTTTCGACCGGGAAGAAGCGAGTGCGATAAGTATTTGCGATGCTCCCTGCAATGATTATAGAGTCGTGACGTTTCGCTGGGGGTTCCATTAAAAATTGTCCGCGAAAATTGCCGCTCAACGCGTCGGCTAGCAGCGAGGACCTAACGAGTCAACCGGGCGACGATGATGACAGGCCTCGTTAAAAGCGAATTCCGCAGAGTGTATAGACGATTACGTAGGTCGCGTCGGACGCGCGCACGGTAGCCCTCGCGACCGCTTTCCAATTACATTTTCAGTATTAACTTTTCAGTAAGTTCTTATGCGAGATCGTTAAGGGATGTCGGGGTCGTGGTCGGTCTCTCAGCGCTCACGGTGGCGGATCGAGGGATCAGAGTTGAATACCACTGATCGCGATCGTGCCGGCTACGAAGGACAATTAGATTAAAAGCAGCGCCTCTCGCGGCGGCTTGAGATCCATTAGTGCCCATTGTACCACCCCATTTGTACCACCGCCTCTCCCGCTACCACCTCCGTGTGCCGTTACTCCGACCACCCTCCCCTCCTCACCGCCGCACCCCTACAACCGACGCAACCCCCATCTCGAAGCCAGGTACTTATTCTCAATAGTAATATGCTCACTTCATACTTCCACCCCCGTCCCCCGCCAGCCTGCACCCACCCCTTCTCTCGACACCCCGTCTACACCTACTCTTCAACCAGGTTTCTCTTTCTCGCACTATTCTCTCTTCGCTCTTCCATCCTCCCGCCTTTCACTTCCTTCTTCTTCCCCCAGTTCTTTTTCGCACCTTCTCTTCTCGTTTCTCGTTCTCTTCTCTCTCTCTCTCTCTCTCTCTCTCTCTCTCTCCTTGTCCTCGACGAGCGGAAAGTCGTGAGAAGTGGCACGGTCTGAAAAGATTTCTCTGCCGAGCGAAGTCGCTATAAGGCAGATACACGCCGGGAATCGACGTTAATGACACCCTGAATGACATCAATTAGTCCATCTGCCGCGGTGTAAACCGGCACCCTCATAGTATCACCACCCTTCCCACCGAGCTTTTCCTTTTTTCTCGCTCTCTTCCTGTCTCTCTTCTTCCTCTCTCGCTACATTTACAGCGTTCTCCATTGGCCACGTTCTTCGAAGTAGGAGGCTGTTTATCGCGCGAAATGCGGATAATTTGCGAGCCAATTAACGGCTCATTTGCGCCGAACGCATTTTTCTTCATTTCCTGCGACTGCCGAATGCGCGTGCGCGTCAAATTACTGGGGGAAAAAAAATAACGGTAAGCGCGAGCAGAATATCGAATTCGTACGGCGAAATTCTACGAGGCTCGTTGGACAGTTTAGACGCGCAACGAGCGCGAACGTAGACTTGCATCCACGTAAATTCTTCGTCGAGTATCATTATAAAAGATTAACATTACGTTGGCAAAATAATAATCGCTCTGAGCTGAGAAACGCTTACGAGCCTTGAGGGCCACTTCATCCAACGAAATGGACGGGAGCGCAAATTGCACAGCCCGTTGGATTAAAAACTAACAAGTTGATATCTACAGCCGTTTAAGTATCCGTTAACAAATTCGGATGTTAATTATCCCAGCTTTCTAAGCGTTTAGCGTAACTCGGTATCCTAGAATTCATACAAAGCTTTCTAATGTAAGCGCCATCTCTGACATTCAATCTTTCGTAATACCACCTCGACTCTCTTTAGTGTCATTTATTTTTAAACGTTATTTTTTATCTAAACTGGTTTCCCGAACCTTCTTACCCAGCGAGAAAGGAGTCCCGGGACGTCTAAAAGAAATTGTGCGGGAAGGGGCGCAGACTAAATCGCTGCGAGCTGTAATTCACGTTCACACGTTGTGAAGCTGAGTGTACGGTTATGCTTAAAAATTAGTGTCGTTATGACGCCGCGCTTTAACTCGGTGCGTTGGGTGTACACACTTCATTAAGGCCATTAGGAGGCATCTGGGCATTCAGGGTGCACAGCAAGGCGAGAGCAACAGCCACGATCGCTTTCTCCCTCCGTCCTTCTCCGTCAACATCTTTCCGTCCCCTTTGTCGAGCTCCTCTCCTACGGTGCCTGACAATAATGCTTTTTACGCCGATAGGCTTACGATGAACTCGTCAGCCACTAATAGCGGAAACTGATACCTGCCGACTAATTCTCGTCATCTGCCGTTCGTTTCTCTGTAACCGAAGAATTCGCCACCAGGTTGACATTTGGCTACGTCTTCGGGTCCCAAGGAACGTCAGCGATCAAATTGTTTTGCAGTTGTCAAATTTTGGAGACAGTTCTCGATTTCAGGAAGAAAGAAGAGGATCGTGGTTTATGGACGGGCACGTTGAAAAGATCAAAGCCCACAGGTATCCTAATGGACCTCGGAACAAGCTCGTTCACACTCGATCAAATTTCTCGAATGAGGCGGTTTTTGCGGTATAAAAGGTGCACCAAGGCGTACCCGTACGTGGTGGAACCGCCACGGGGGTCCAGGATCCTGCAGGATGTCCAGGGGCCCGTGTCTCAAGCTCGATGGGATTCGAGGTAGGACTCGGCGCACGTCTACCAATTCAAATTCTTTCAATTTTCATACGGCGCACGGTTGATTAGATTTTTATAAGCCATCATTATGATACGCAATAAGCCAGAGACCGGGGTAAGTATCTTTGAACCGGCTGCTTACGTGACCGAGTTAAGCCGGTCGAATTTACCGAGCAATAAAGAGATCCGATAACGGCGCGTACGCCTTTTTTCCCCCCTCCCCCCAAAGTGTCCCTGGAGATGATACCGAAACGAGGGTAGTTTCGGTTGGCTCCCCTCCCACGGGAGGAAGAACATCGTAAATTAATCGTGCAGTTAATTTTGTCCCGTCGGCGTGCAATCTAATAAAGCGTGAGACACGAAAGGCTGCGGCTACACTTTGATAAATCCCACCCCCGCCGCACTCGCCTCTACTCCCACCTCCTCGCTCGCCTCCAATATTACATTACATTAAGCTGATTATCTCTCTCGCGCGTTTGCTCTATACACTTTTTATCGGTCTCGCCTTGGACCGATCCGCGACTGACGGTCTCGCTCGCCAAACACCTCGCTTATGAGATCAGGATAACGGCGAAACGATAACAGAAAAATGCTCGGCTTCGATCTCGTTGTAACTTCATCGTCATCCGGCTGACACGCTCGATGTTTCGCGTTAAAGTCGTCACAAAAACGCGAGGTCGTCCTCGCTTCGACCGATCGGCACTCGATCACACGCGACACACGGTCGACGTAATCGGAATAATAGGAGAGAAGCAGCAAAATTCCGCCCACACACACTTCGTATCCATACCTTTCCACAGGACGACGCAAACGAGGTAGAACTCGGTGGCTACAATGCCAACGACCCTACGCGCGTTTTAGCGCACGCGTCTCGAGGAAAGTGCACCGCCGAAAAAAAGTCTCTCGTCGAGAATCGTTATCAGAGCATTTCGCATTGGAAGTTAAGGGAACAGGGCCAGGTCCGTGTAGTGGCGATAGGACACGGTCGGTTCCCTGGGTATCCGTTTAGCCCTAAAGTGCTTTCACGACCGTTTTAAGGGGCGGGTTTAATGGCCGTTTAAGGGGATTTCGGTGGATAATTAGCAGCGGTAGAGCGAAAAAAGAGAGAGAAGAAGGGAGAGAGAGCGAAGGAACGAAAAGAAAAGAAGCGTCGTTCTCGTCGGTGGTGTACGCGCCTCTCGGTGTGAAAAGCCGCGACAAAGGGGGTCGGTTACACGATTACACGGCTCGTAACCAGAGCCGTGTCCCTGCGACTCGTCGATTGGCCGTGCCAGGTAGCTGGAAGTTCGACGATTGGACGAATCGCTCGGAAACCGCCGCGCGTCGCAAAACGAGCCCGGTCGGAGGGTCACAAAACCTGGCTGTTACAACGAGCCCGTCCGCACGGAAGCGCAGATTTCTCCGCGGCCCCCTCTTCTTCCTCTCTCTCCTTCCCTCGTCTTTCTCTGATGGACCTCCCGCGGCGACCGCTGGCAGATGCGGACACCCGGTATACACTCGTAACACCAGCGAGAGGCATAATAAGCTCGTCGCACCGTGTTTGGCCACAGAAGTATCTTTCATTGTAATTTCGCCACGGACCTCCGGCAGAAGTGGGACCTCTCGAATGTTGGGCCCTTCGAGAGGTGTAAGCTTACGAGATTTTTTTTCCCCCCTCCCATCGCGACGTCTCTTTGACTCTCTGTTCTCGGCAAGGCGCTATTTCAAGTGGGCTGTTTGGGATTTGTCGAAAATGAGACGTCTGCGTATTCTATAGTCCGCCACTGGCTGTGGTCGGAGCAAAGAACTGTCGACGGTTTCGTTATCGTCGTCGCTCGATTATGTTAACCGGATACGTATCAAGCACTTTATTTCATATTAATTTCATCCCATCTTTGCATTCTTCTACCTAATTGGCCGTCATTCGGTACGGGTAGCGGAAAAACGGAGCGTTCCCTTTTCATCTTTGAGTTAAAAACGCGCTCGCTCCGGAGCGTTATTTAAAGTGAAATTGTATCTTCCGGTGTAGCCTTTCATCGTTCGCGAGCCGAGCTCCGCTGTAAGCTCCTTTAATTCGTTTACCGATCGAAAGTATTCCTCCTGCCCGTTTACCTCTTTTACCTTTTTCTCGGTCCTCCCTTATCGCCGTTCGGCTCTCACTCTTTTTTGTTTCCCCGATGCTCCGATGCCAGCGGACGCTGGGAAACTTGAAGAGAGTAGCCGAATGTAGGACGGCCGGGGGAGCACGAGGAGAAGCCGCTGGTATCCGTGTTATTGATTTCATCTTAATCAGATCTCAATATCTCAATTACGTTTTGAGCCGGGCTTTCCCATTTGTTTGCCGGAGAGATTTTAGAGCCCGGGGGCCCATTGTCTGCGCGCCACCCCTGAGCCTCCGGCCTTCCAGCTTAACTTTTCATTCTCCTGTAAATTGCAGGTTCTGTATCACGGGCATGACGGAGCACACGGGTGTAAATCGAATGAAACAATGGAGGTCTCCGCAGTCTACCGCGATCCTCGAATCCTGCTTATCCGTCTAACGTGTCGTCGATGAGAGGGAATTTAATTTCGAGAATGAAGGGAAAGAGGGAGACGGGGAGACGTTACCAGCCGGCCTCTGCTCACCGTCGCTCGTCAATTATTACCTTTATCGCGTCACTCCCAACTATCGCCGGAGGATTATCGGACGAATCGTTCTCGACCGACTTCCCTTCACGGAACCTGTTTGCTGGAAACCGTTTAGTCGAGTTGCAAGTCTGCTTCTCGGCGCGCACCCTGGACGACAATCTTGCATGAGATATCGTCTCGCGAAATATGTGTGTAGCAATTATGGCTCATTAGTATAATGCATGCAGTTCGAAGCATATGAGACAGCTCTCGGGATTATTGATGATTGGGAGCAACAGGCGCAAATAATTCTTCGCGATGAAATTGACACCGTTGAAGACGGCGCTTCCAGCGGTGGATAGCGAGACCAAACAGAGGATCGTTTCGTTCCACACCGAATTCGCGGTCACGCGGATAGATTAATGAGTGGGTATTGTTGCTTAATTGATTTCCGAATCTGTTCACGACTGGACAAACTAATACGGAATCTACGCCGGCGCTAATAATACATTATGTTAAACCGGGCGACGTAGGAAGAGAGAGAGAGTGAAGAGAGAAAATCATGAATGCGCACGTGCCGGCACGTGGCGCGACTATGCCGAGCGCTTCGGGATCGTCCTTTTATTTAATTAGCGCGACTTTATGAAGTCGGCCGTGCGCCGTTTCCTCGTCCTTCGGTGCTAATTTGCTCGACGACATATTCCCCCAAAATGACTAACGATTGCCGAGTAGAGGGATTATACGGTGAAATAAGTGAAGGTGGGGCCAGCATATTACTTCTGTCAGCTATGTGTTGATTGTGACCAATCGAGAGAGAGAGGCATGTGAAAAGATTCCATTCTCGTGCCGGCAGACCAGGTCGCCAGTGAGTGTCAAATTGTTTTTACCTGGTGCTTCCTTTCATCAGGGTAGCATCAATCAGAGGATCGGCGGACGAGAGAGGCGAGATGCGTGCATAGGCCGTACGCGGTGGAAACGGAGTCGACACAGAAGCGTGAGCACGAGGTAGTGCGTAGAGGGCAAGGGGGTGAGACACAGACGCGACCGGCATCGAGAATTTCAGATGTACACACTTGCCGCGAGCACGAGTTTTTACGCCAAAACGTATCTGTGTCACTTTGGATTTCCTCGTCAGAAAAAAAGCCAGAGACAGAGGGAAATACGGAAAGGGATGGAGAGAGGGTGTGAGAACGACATGTTTCATAGTGTGCGAGTATACGCGTTATGCCCTATGCATTGCGAGCGGTCCACACAGGTATCTAAAGGAGCACGCGTTGCATATGGGTATATATACAGTTACACGTTACACGTGCAGAAGGCCACAGAGAAAAAGAGGAAAAGAGCAAGAGAGAGAGCGTTGCCGTACACGATAGTCGCAACGACCGCGGCAAGTTCCATTCACGCATACACTCGCTCGCAAACAGATTCCCGGCTTGAGTCGAATATATTGAAATAATCTCGGCAAATACGACAAGTTCGGTTATGAAATTTGCCGAAGGGCTTGTGAGCGGTGTCTCACTCTCCGGCTATCTCTCTCCCTTGCACTCCCGTTTGCTCTGTCACTCACCCTCCCTCTGCCTCGCCCCTTTCCCGCACCTCCTGCCACGATCTTCCCTTACCCCTTCTCCGATTCCTTCCGTGCTCACCCTCCTTCGGCATCCCCAACCCCCGCGTCCACGTCAACCACGGCATCGCGAATCTCCCCGACCTGCTTCAAGTGATATTTGCTCAAAATCGGTTCAATAGCAACTTGGGTATTCGCCTGTTCCTCTTATACGTTTCGGGCACAGCCACCCCTCCGGTATAATATATATACGTTTCGATGTGTGTATACCGATCGGAGTGTACGTTCGCGTGCATATTGATATGCTCGTGTATGCGGTATACGTATGTCGTAGCGCTTCGTCATCGCCGCAAACCGCTCCAATCGCTGTGTACAACTCCAACTACTAGATGTTGACGAACGGTTCCACCGTTTGGCATTGTTAAAGAGAATGAGGAAAAGATGGCCGCGATATTAGATTGGGATTGAGTCACTTTTGGATTTTTCGAGTGGTCGGATGGTGCGGATAGACCCGCTTCGCCGCGCACGCCCCAGCGACGCCGTGCGAGCGTCAAATCTACTGGTGAGAACGGGCTGCCGATGAGCTTAACGCGTTGGGTGGTCAGAGAATTGAACTGCAGCGTTATTAAATCCTGGTCCTTCATTCCGCGCGTAACATGACTCTCTTGGGACAGTTTAATAAAACTTGTTTCTTTCCGGAAAGATTAATTTTCATTAGCCGGCAGTTTGGTGTCTATTGAGAGGGACGATGTCGACTTTCGTTGTGCGACTGACAGCAGAAACGTCATTGTAGTTAATAAAGAAATCAAAGGCAATATTAACGGAGTATATGCCCAGGCGAACACGCAATATAACGGCGGGAATGCGCATAGATGAACGCGCGAGAAATGTCGAGAGCGTACGCAGATTTATAACGCGCGTAGTCGAGCAGAAATCGAAACCTTTGATACACGGGGTGGGACAATTAAACGCTAAACTACCCCTCGAGGGCACGGGACGCACCCCTAATGCGCTCTTTATGGCGACTTAATGCCCCTAATATTGCATGCGACCCTTGTTTATACCAGTTCAGCGCTTCCCATTTTCGTCGTGTTTTCACTTACGTGTACATATACCTTCGTGGCGTTTATATTTAGATGCGCATATCTATGTGTGTACATTGTGCACGTTGGCCAGCATAGATGCGCTCGTCGGTCGCGTATGCACATATAAATCCATGTTTCTTCCACGAATTTCTCTCTTCCCACGCATGCGAAAGTGTCTCACTGCGACGAATATTGCGTCGTATTAGATCGGCCGGGAAGAGTCGAGTCGACTAGTTTAACACATCGGCCGTTACGTCAGCAAAAAATAATAAAATTTTCAACTTTCCGTTTGACGTTCTGCACAATAGTAAAGCGATGCCACTATATGATACAGAATGTTACGTGGAAAAATGTCATCTCTGTTCTCTAAACGATCAGCAGCCGTACATGCTCTTAATAAATCCGCCTCGCAACTAGTGTTGTCGTTTCGACAATTTGGCTCGAGTTTACCTAAAGGCAAAATTCTAGGGGACCTTTGTTGTCATCGACCCTCGGATCCTGAGAACCCCTGAGATTGGGGTGACAGAGGGGTACAGGGAAGTGCATGGGAAAAGCTGATGTTGTGTTTGTCGTAGAGATCTACCAGTCGAATAATGTAATGCAGACGGCTCTATTGAGTCGCACCTAATATATCTGTCACCCGTTTTTCAGGACAGTGCACGCCTGTTTGGTCAAGCCTCCGGGCGCAAGGAGACTTGATTAAATTACTAAGTTACGTATTAGCCGACTAGAGGAGTCTTCCCAATGGAAAGAGCTCCTGCGGGCCCCTTCGGTACCCTGATCGATAGCTGGGAGAATGAGAAGAAATAGAGGAAGGATGAGAGGTGAAAAGAGTGTGTCTATGAGAGAGGGAGAGAAACGGGTTCCATTCAGTCTCCATGCCGCGGGTAGGAGGATCTTTCGTGAAAATTAAACACGCCGCTCCGCTTAATTGAAAAGTGAGCAAGAGCCGAGCCTCGAGCGGAGCCTTGAGAAGTCGACCGAGTGAAAAGGACTTTCTGGTCACTTCCGATTAACTTGGCCGCTCCGTTCGGAAGGCATGAATGCACGCCGAGTATGGAAATATTAAAATGAGCCGTGCCGACGACCTTCTGCCGTTATCGAAAATAACGGCGCGAGGCGAGGATAGATGCGCTGGGGAGACGCTTAACGAATTTTTCCACGGTCTCTCGTCCTGCCAGAATAGATTGATGGAATTACCTGCGGAAATTACGTAAACCGCATTTCGCCGCGATACGGCCGGTCGTCAGAAGTTCTTTCTGCCAGGATTAATGTCGTTTTAATATGGCGTAATGCATAGAAATATCCATTAAATATCCTGTTACGAGCGTTTCGCGGGAATTCGTGAGCTGGAAGAGACAGCGTAAGTCCGTCGTAAGCTTATAAATCGGCCAGATTAATTTATATGATTACGCGGGACCAAAGTGAGTGGCGAATAGAAATTAAGCTGGTCTTGTTAACGAGCGAGCGAAGGTAGAGGGAGAGGCACGGGATGGATGAGGCAGGGCAGAACGCACAAGTGGTATAAGAGCAGAAGGAAGAAGGATCGGGAGTACGCTGGGCAAGGCATCTCGTTCACCGTGGTTTTTGCCTTTTCCCAAAATTAAACACGGCGCCATTTAATTGACGAATGCGCACGACAGAAGCGGCCGTACCGAAGGGCCGGTAGCACATATAGGAATAGAAGGCGTTTGAGGGGTTTTCGGTTGGCCCGATGTACGGTTCGACCGGGGGTGGTAGCGGGTAGGAAGGCAGTAGTAGGGGGCAGTAGGGGGCGGCGTCACTTTTACGCGAGTCGCACTCGTTAAAACCGTCATAGGAGGAAGCTTACAAATCCGTCCGACCGGGGTGCATTGATTTCCGGCTTAAAACTTGAGCCCCCATTCCCGCTTTCTACCGTCCTCCTCCGCCTTCTACTCCGCCACCTCCAACCACCCCCCGTCATCGCTGGCTGGCAAAACTAATAACTGCTCGGCAAGGTTGATGCCTTTCTTTTTCATCCCTTTCCTTTCGACGTTAGAGGATTTTTTAGCATGTAATTTCTCGAATGCGTGCGTCGACTCGAGCCCGCTGGTCTCTGAGCCGCGCAACGTGCGGTTCAAAGTTATTAGACGCGTGCAGGTCGCGTGCTAATAATTATCCGTTCAGGGCGATTCAATTCCATTACGTCGATGCATGAAATGTTGAGCCAATTCTCCACTTCTGCCGGTCGTGGTGCGCTGTTGCCTTTGATCGAGACGCTGTATTTAATTTGTCCAGTGTTTACAGTTCCACATGGTGCGCGATCGCCAAGACGATTCCGCTAAAACGCGTGGATGATTAATGAACAGCACTGATGCCGTGCGTCAGCGTATACTGTCTTCCGGTAAACGAAGAGTCGGCCACAGTAGACGCGGTTCGTCGTTGTCTGATTGGATACATTATAAATCACACGCGATACACTATGTCCTTCTCCCTCTTTCATTCCACTGTCCAGCACGCGATAGCGATCGTAATTGTACCTACGTGATATTCAATATATAAAGAGAGAAACGACCAACGCGGACAAATGTTATTGGCCGGAAACGATAAGCAGCTGCGTCACGCCTTGATCGAAGGTACTAATCACATTTCATAGAGACGTAGGTACGGTCTCTCGGCGTGTTTTAAACAACACTGTCTCCCGCACTTACGGGAGGGTGGAGAGCAGCGAGAATTGAAGATAATGCGAGGCTCGCGTCGTCATTGAATTGCTCCTTTCACCTTCCATCTTGCCACTCGGAAGAACGTCGTGAGAAAGATCGCGGCTGAGGGGCCGATTAACGCTCGGCAGATATCCTCTTGGCTACAGAACAGCGGCGCTGTCGGTCGGCGCTGGTCCGCCAGGTACCGGTAATGAACTCTTCAGGATCATCTTCGGGGGGATTTTTCTTGAGTACCTGAGCGGGCCGGCGACTAGGCCGCAACCTCTTTCTCCTTGACACCTTGAATGGTGTTAGTTCTAACGCCTATAGATCAGCCTTGCATGGCCGGCCACTAAGACCGTTGTGAAGAGTCTTCCGCCCGGGCTCGATCCCAGAGTTTCGCAAATTCGGTTCATTTGCCGCATTGTGCGCGGCTTAGCAGAGAAATGAGACCCTCTCGACGTCCACGGCGGGTGGAGGAGGCGTCGGCGTCGGTTGCCACCGAGCCTGCCGACGAGGACAGGAACGGCCCGACTGGAAATAGCGGCAAAGAACGTTGAAGTTTACCGACGAGTGGGGCGAACGCGGTCCTGCTCGATGCCAAAAATGATCGTGCGTTTAATGTCTGGCTTCCAGGGTGTCGGCAACACTACGAACGACTAACCCTTCTGATGTCAGCGTATGCACAGATCGTTACAATGACGTTCAGACCAGACTCGACAAGTGGGAGTCTATAATGTTTCCTCATAATCGCAAACTGATCGGGGTCGTAAACGTTTGTCGCCTGCAGCCGCGAAAGTTTTGCGAATTGGCGAGGAAAGGAAGGGTGGACAAAAAAATATGCCGAAGAAACAGAGGCGCCGCGCGGCGAATTTTAGCAATCACCCGGTCGGGGTGCAATTCAATGGTGCATAACGCGGCACGAAATTGTTGGGCAGTATTTGCGAGATTAATGAGTTTCATAACGTGCTAACGACATTCACGGGTCAAAACGAAAGTAGATTACGTGGATGAATTGGGGGGCAGGGGTGTGGAGAGGTTTGGCGGGCATGCAGAAGGGGTCGAGAGGGAGGGGGGTGGTGGGGGAGGTGGCGGACGGGATGAGGGGTCGGGTGGGCGAGTAGACGGGGGTGGTTGCGAGGGTTGTTGCGGGGACGCGCAACGTTTAGCCATCTGCGAGTTTTGGTGACGATGATTTCGGTTGATGAGGCAGCCGGTACTATTGTCAAAGCGCTCCCCTGGGCGGGGAGAGCAATTTTGAAGTGCGCGGGTAACGATTTAAATCGTCCGCCCCTGGGTGAAGCTGGTAACGAGCGTATAACGGGCCCCCGGACTCGCTCGCGGCCCGATCTTCGAGGAAGGAAATACAACCGCGAACGCGATTAACCGCTTTTTGCCCTGCTCACGACCACGCCTCGCGTCTCGCCACGTATGTAATTACGATTATGGGCTTTCTTTTTTTTTTCCGTGAAATTCGACGCGGCTACCGCTAATAGCGGACCCGTTACCCTATCGACAGCGAACCAAAGTGTTTTCTTTTTAGTTATTCCGCACCTTATTATCCGCGAGACGCGTACTCGACGAGTATGACGCTGGACCTAACGACGTCGACGGTCAGTTTGGGAATGGTCGATGCGTTGAAGAGAAGACACCTTTCATCAGTCGACAAACGCGTGTTTCCAAGTCGCTTCGCGTTAGCGGTGCATATCGTGGCGCGACGTCCACCACGGCAAACACTTGCGTCTCCCTCCCTTGGGCGCATTCGAAACTGGAAACTCTATTCGACTGTTTTCATCACCGGGACGTCCATCGGAATGTAAACCGGGGGTGTCACGTTTCTCGACGCGCACCGGGAAATCTCGACGAATTTCGACCGACAAAAACGGCCGGCTTGGAGGGACGGCAAAGTGAGAGGGGACGGGTGATAGGTGAAATGGCGGGAGAGAGGCGCGAGGGTGGGACGGACAGAGAAGAAGGATCCGCGCGTATCGTCCGCAGTGACGTCGACGGCGGTAACAAGAGAGGGAGAGAGAGAGAGACTCAAATATTTCTGGAGAGCAATTTTTCAGTTTCTCTCCGGAGGTATTGCGCCTGAAACAAAAAGCCGCCCCTCCGCCTGCCCCTCTCACCGGGCGCGAGCGCTCCCTCTCAAACGTTTCATCCCCGAAAAAAAGAAAGGAAACAAAAACGATCACAAAAATGTGTCGCGTACGGGCCGTGGCGCACGACGTCATTCGTTTTCTACCCTCTCTACGTCCTTCCTGCTATACTCTCTCTCTCTCTCTCTCTGTTCCGCTTCGTCCCACACTCTGTGCACCCTCTGTCTCTAGTATTTTTTTTTCTTTAATCTAATCTATCGACAATTTGACGGGCGAAAAACCAGCCGCCATTTTTGCACGCACCCCTCCCCCTCTTTTGCCACCCCCTCGGCACCGGCAGTACCACCCTACTCGACCGTTCTTCCGCCACCCCCTCGTCCTCCTGGGCCACCGCCCCCGCCCGCGCAACGTAGCGCGGCGTAAAGCTATTAAAATTCATAACCCCGGACATACGCCGAGGGGTTAAAACGCGGAGTGCGCGACGTCCACGAGAGAGAGAGAGAGAGAGAGAGAGAGAGAGAGAGAGAGAGAGAGAGAGAGAGAGAGAGAGAGAGAGGGAGGGAAACTGGACGAGGAGAAAGAGAAGGTCAAGGGGGTGGCGGAGGGTAGGAGAAAAGAGACGACCGTCCGTTAGAGAGTAAGTGAAAGAGCGAGCGAGAGAGACAGAAAGAGTGAGAAAGACAAGAGAGGGGTGGCGGCGGCGGTGGTGGTGGTCAGGGTTCAAAATGAAGTAACCGAATTTGCGGACTCGTGCTCCAGCCCCGTAGCCCAGGCGCAAAACAAGAGACTCCGGTGCCCTGGCACGCCGCCCGCGGCTGGATTTTGAATATGCATTGCTTCCCGATGCAACGTCGCATCCATATACATGCATCTCTTTCTCTTTCTCTCACTCTCTCTTTCTTCTGACGTTTCGCAAAGGTATGCAAGCGTGTTCGTGCCCGCTCGATGTACCCGTCCGACGTGTCTGCGTTGATATCCCGCGCGGAAGGAGGGAGGAAGAGAGAGAGAGAGAGAGAGAGGAAGCGCGTTATGTCCAACGAACGGATAGACAATGGGGCCCCATTGAATTATAGCGACCTCTTTGGCCCGGGCGCGTGCAAGCGCGCGCCTGCTGCAATCCTCTATTAAAAACTTCGAATTGCAGTCGCTGGGCACGTGCGGAAAAAATGTGCGGAAATTCCGCGCGGGAGAAACGCGGACGGTGGTCGACACGACACTAGCGTCCTGCACGTTCTACGCCTAGCTGCGCCCCGATCTTTGATTCGGCAGAAACTTTGTTAGCGATGTCGCATGGTCGATGTGTCGCGTTAGGCGAGGAGTCGGGAGACAGAGAAAGAGAATGATTGAAAAATGTGAATGCACATCGAAATAATCAGGACTGCCTTTCGACGGGTGAGACGCCAGGCGCGTAAATGATCCAGCTTTGCTGTGCAACGTGACGCGTCTCCCGCAATATTTTACATTCACTCCGGATTTTCGATGTGCTCGATCGAAAGCCCGTCCCCACCATAGGCTCGGTTCCCGTCATCCAGCCGCACTATCGGCAAAGCGTTTGACCGCGCGTGCATAAACAGACATTTCATAGGATACCGGCGGCTATAAATAACGGCACGATACCCGGCGTGTAACGCAATCAAGCCCGTCGAATGCCCCCGTCGAATGGCCCCGTTGGCCCGACGTATTTGATTTAATTCGTCGCGCGTAGAAATATCGAGCACTATTCAGGGCAATCGCGTGCCCGTCGTTCGAGGTGTCCAATGGAGAGGGAACAAATATTTGCCAAACGGAAGCGCGCATCGCGCAAAACCGCTTGTACATACATTTTCTAATAATTGATACAAATCCGACCGCCGATTACGTTGTACGGGTCGACATGTGGCTAACCGTCGGCTTAATGAAATTCTGCACAGGTACGTGAGCCGTTATCGCGCCCCGCGAGCATCCCGAAATCATGTCGAATTAATATGCTACTAATTGTAAATATGCGACTCAAACGAGACGGGGCGAGGATATTTTTGAGCGTGCGGTTTCGCCGCACGAGGGCGGCGGCATCATCGAGACCGTGCGCAAACGGGATTAATTCCTCGGCAAATTAATTGCGGTAGACGAGCAAACCGGACGGTATCGCCGTCAAATCGTTAAGCGATATCGAAAGAA
Organism: Priocnemis perturbator; assembly: GCA_963942575.1. Lineage (NCBI taxonomy): Eukaryota > Metazoa > Arthropoda > Insecta > Hymenoptera > Pompilidae > Priocnemis > Priocnemis perturbator. The sequence goes on along the minus strand of OZ012649.1, from coordinate 7,832,446 downwards.
TTTACCTCTGTACGAGATGACGACTGAACATTCAGTTGAGTTGAACTTTTAACCGAATGTGTAGAGTGTGTTCTCAGACATTTCTCTGTGCCGCGACACGGTAGCAGTTTCGTTAGAACTACACAGTGCTATTGTGACAGATTTGCATGCAAGAGATTCTGAGATGAGCGCCGAAGTGATAAAAAGGCGCCGCGGCGTTGTTTGACAGAAGTCAATCTTTTTTATCAACAACGTAAAATATTGCGATATGCGTTGGTAACATCGAGGGTGGACGTTATCGAGAACCAATAAAACTCTCCGGTCTTCGTACCATCCGCGGTACACCAAGGGTCGATTTTCGTACCGACGGTGCACGGAACCACCCCTAAGCTAGCTTCTATCACCCTCGGCATACGGCAGCACCTACCTCGGTCCAATACCCTCGGGACGTGGAGAAAGTAGCCCGCACATCCTTTTGGAACGAGCGCTACATATAATACAAAAAATTGCCGAATGAAAATTCATTTATGATTTTGCACAGAATCATTGCCTTGTCCAATGTTAATTGATTCAATTTTGTGTCGACGCATGCATTTCCAAAAATTCCGTCGAGCGGAATATCGTGCTAATAATTCTGAATAAAATTCATTCGTCTGCTTCATTCTGTCACACCAAATTATCCGATACGCTCCGTCATTGACGCCGAAAATGCTTAATTTTTCTTGCTTCCAGTATACTGACATCGTTCCCATTTACTTTACACGAAATATATACATTACCTGGAAAATGATTTGAGAATATAAGTTCGGAAGCGTGTTCGTATCAATATAAAGCATCGTTTTTAGAAAAGAGTGTTCGGTATCTGCGAATACGTCTGTATATCAGAGGCGGCAGTCGCTTCTTGATGCCTCAGGATTGCGACACCGGTGTCTGGCAGTGCACTGTTATAATTACGGAGTAGCAATCAATTAGTACACCAATCATGCGTTGATTAAGGGGTCGATTGGAATGTAATGGGGCTGTAGGTGGTCAGTGATAATTAACGTTCGTGGAAACCGCCCGATGCGTACTGCGTAAAATCAAATACTGGCCGCCCTCCCCTATGAGGCAGGAAACGAAATATTCGGCGTGCGGCGAATGCTATTCCAGGTTTCCACCCTGCCGACCAATCCTTGCATCCGACTCTTCATTTTGCAAATAATAATTCTCCCGTCACGCTCACAAATTGAAGACACGTACGCACGTGTGTTTGTAAGGGTAATTGTTATGAGAGTTCGAAAACGCGTAAGTTTGCTGCGCGAAACAGATTTTTTTTTTTTTTGCTCCTTCGTCATTTCCTTTGCTCGAGAGCGTGAATAATTCTTTCTGGCGCGCTTCACAAGCGCGTACCGATTTACATGTATTTTACAAGCAGTTAAGGTAATTACCGTTCAATGAAGCGGGAGATCGATAATATCGCGGACGATTTAAAAACAAAATATCACTCGGTCGTCCTCTCTCCGCCGGATAAAGCGTCCCCGATGGAAGTCAATGATCGGTTAATGGGGAATAAGCAAGGTCTTTTTTAAATATTTCATTCATCGTTAATTCCCATTCTTTCTATTTCGGAGAAACAATCTGGATATTAGTGTGGCGTTTCTTCGATGATTCGCCCTCATCGGATATATTCAACTGTGAGCGACGCGGCGGGAGCGAAAACTAATGTCATTCGGTAATCGTCGACATAACGTGAGGAGAGTTGCATGACAAAAAATTGCATTGATTAAAAGATCAGGTGCTACCAAAGGCGAGCGATAATAATCAATATTAATCAGCGGCACTGATTAGTGACGAGATAATGTCGCTTGAACAAAAATCGAAAGCGGACCCAGTTATTGGAAGTTCAATTAACACGCATCAGCGCGTTATCAGGATAATGACAGCGGAGAAAAACGGGTTGACAGGGGGTTGAAAGTGGCGAGAGAGGAAGCGTGGGCGGCGGTGAAGGAGGACGAGGAAACACGCGAGAGGGAGAAAGAGAGTCGAAATAAGCAGCTCGCCGAGCAAACAGGAAACTGTCAATTTAATCGCGATTACTCCTAATGAAAATTTTAATCGGAACGTTAATATTGAACTGGGCGGCATAAACGTCCCGGCAAATTCATTCGATACACCCGACAGCGAATTTCAATTTAGACATCCTGAAATTCGAAAACATTATATTCCCCCGAATAATAATCGGCATTTCCTGCATCGGCGGGTGTAAAAAGCTCGCTGTGGCCCGGCGATCGACGGTTGTTTCGTCGACGGTATTAATCCGGCACGAGTTTTATGCAATTTGTCGCTCGCGAGCTACGGTATACATAATATATACAAGCGCATCCATACGTGAGAGCGGCACATACGCGTATCGAGAGGGAGATACGGATAGGGACAGCGAGAAGGTGAAAAGCGGACAGAGAGAAAGAGAGAGAACTGCCACGAACACGAGCACACGCATGCATACGCATAGCGAGAGGGCGCCGCCAGTCAACTTTTAACGTGGCGCATTTTATTTTTATGCCGGACTACCTTTGAAATGCAAATCGATTGTTGGCCGAGCCCCTGCAAAAAACCGAGCAATTAGCGGCAAAAACAATCCTGGCGTATTTGCACGGGGTACTCATTTCGGAACTCCTCCGCTCGTCAACCCCCCTTTCGCCCACTTCCCACCCCCTCGCCACCCTCCGCACACGCCCTCTCTGCGATCGCCCTTCGTCACCCGCTCGCATAGACGGAAGTTACTTTTCGATATCGGTACCGCGTCCGAGCCGATTTTTTTCCAATTATAACGCGTGCGCGTACCACCCTCATCGCTGCCCATCGCTGCCCATCGCGCTCCGTGAAATTGTTTAATTAACCCTCGAACGCCGACCGGCAACAACGCTCTGCCATCGCACTCTCATTGGCGACGTTCGCAGTTTACAGGATATTAATGAGCAGAATCGAAGCGCGGATTATCCGACATCGCGCGAGCGCCGGCCGAAAATTTGCGTTGTAAAGTGTTAACGACTATAACGCCGCTCGTTCAGCACCGAACGCGGAGGTGCTGATGAAAAAAAAAATCCGCCGCCAGTCGCGCTTGCATGTGAAAGAGACGCGCACGCCATTGGCATTTAATTATTTCCCGTTAATCACACGGCGTATCATTTTAATTCGGCCGTTAGCAGAAATCGGAGTATAATAACTACCAGCCAGCGCGGCGAAACATCAGCGGCGCGTACTAATTGGATGATTATCTCGCTAGTCAAAGATCGCGTTTTTCTTCGACATGGCTTATGGCTTCAATGAACCGCCGACTGTTCACACCGACTCGTAGTCGAAAGCGCGAGGAGGGATACCTACGCGAAGAGTAGAATCAAAGCGTCGCACGGAGAATGACCAATTAGCGTGCCGGGAGCGACGGCGGCGGGTATTACATTAATCAGGGTGAAAAAACGAAATTTTCTCCCCAGCGTATTTTCGCGTTAAGGGGGTAACCGCGACTTTCATTTAAGTTACCTAGTGGTAGCTAAACTACCCCGTAACTCGGTCCCTGCCTTCCACCTCTGCCCTCTGCTTCAACTCTCCTTCCTCTTCGGCCTTGTCGTTCTCTCTTGCACCCCCTTCTTGCTTCTTCGCCTCCCCCCACTTCCCGCTTGTCCACCGGCGAAAGAGAGTGCAGAGGGGTGTGGAGGGTTTTGCCTGCCTTCGCGCGTTCACTTTGTCCTCCTTCCACCCCCTTTCTTCCCTCCCCTTGGTGGTCCACCCCTCTCTGGCACCCCTGTGGCAGCCCTGCCATTCTCCAACGAGCCATCCCTCACCACCACTCTTCCCCTCTCTCTCTCTCTCAAACCACCATTTTATTTTTTCCCTGCAGCCTCCGCGAGGGCGGCGCGGGAGCGAGAAGGAAAGGCATGGTTATTTTAATGAGAATCCGGCTCGTTTGTGGCGCCATCTACCGTCTACCCTCACTCGTTGCTGCGTCTAATGAAACGCCCGTGCAAATATTATTTCTGCTTATGTACTCGCCAACTTAGTATTACTTTGGCTCTAATTAATAATGCTAAACAGTCGTCGACGTCGAGCCGACGACGTCGGAGCCTTCGAGGCCCGAGAAGCTCGCCCTTTCCCGATGCGCAGCCCCCACGCCTTTGCACGGCACCTCTAATACGACGCGGCCCGCCTTTTGGCACGAACCACCCCCCGCGCCAACACTTATTGCTACTTGCCTCTGCCGTTACTACATCTGCGTTCTTCCCGAAACTCGCGAATCGGTGCGACGATTCACACGCCTCCTGATTCTCTTCCAAGTTTCTCGTACTACGGAACTTGGATTGCCGTCCCTTGCTGTTTTACTACGCTAGTCGTCGCGACATTTTAGTCATACGTAAAAATACTTTTCGAATTCCGATATTTGCCCGTCGACGACAAATATTGATATCGACAAACAGTAAAGTGGTTCGCGAGGCTTCGAATGTCTCGCACAGTCTCCCGATGAAATTTTGAATCTTGCCGTTTTATCTCCTCCATTCCGTTTGTCTCTCTTAAAACGATCCGTCGAATTGTCGTCGTTACCGTTGGTGTTTGCCGAATTCCGGCTGGCCGACTCGCGGCGGAGTTCCATTGATCTCGTTGCCTTCGGAGTGGTCTTATTCCGAGTCTCTTGCCGTTTCTTTACTTTGTCAGGGCAATAAGGTTAGACAGCGCCAGGCATCGAGCAATATTAGACAGACGACGACGACGGCGACGGCGACGGTTCAGCCGAAATCAGGTTCAGTCCCCATCTTCCTTCAACCTACGCCATCTAGCACCCCCAGCCCTCGGCTGTCCCTAAACAAATTTAATAAAGCCACGATTTCCGTGCCAATTTCAACCCTTAAGAGGTTGTCTGCCGCCTTCAATCTCTGTTGCTCGCGCTTAACCTGATATGCAGTGCTAACGATCGGCTAGCTGGGTCAAATCAATTACTACGGCGAGGCTCTCTGGCCATTACTCCAATACAGTCTCTCACTAGCTGAGAAAGACGGCACCACCTTGCTTCGAGGCGAGTTATTAAGAGTCCGACGAGCGATAATAGATTCTATGGAAACTTTCCAGCTGCGGACAAGAATATTATTCGACGGCCGTTAATTCCATCAGCTCGGGGAAAAACGTTGCCTTCTAATATTGAACGGATGCAACGAGCTACGTGCCATTTCTCTCCCGTCGCGTCGGCGAGAATTTGTTGGCGACTTCAATTAATTAATATTATCCTTCCTTTTCATTGCCGCGCGATTGGCTTGTTACTTTAACGTTTCCAACTACGCGGTTAAGGAAATTAAAGCTTTTGAAAGTGGGTCTCTCCGCTCACTCGAATGTCAGGCTGGATAAAACTTGCAAACACAATTACGCCGTTCCATTTCACTCCCTTCGACGTTTCTCCGATCGCTTATATTTTCGAGTTTCCCATCTACGAGGAGGAATTTTCAACGGCAGCGGTTCTCAGCATACTTCAACTTCACGTTCGCCAACGTACAGTGGCGTAGCTGCTCTTACCCCCGACCGTTAGTCACTTTTCGCGCGCGGGGAAAGGCTTCTTCATTCGCCCAAAACTTCCAACGAGCCTCTCGAAATGCGCAACTCACGTTCTTGACCCAAAATTGAAATCGTTCGGCATTTGCCGTACGCCTCACTCTCGATGAAGATTTTGAGAAAGCGAGCGAGTGTGTCTGATCGAGAAACAGAGGGGGGGAGAGAGGAAAAGAGATCCTCTTCCCATCGAAACGTATCGCTGTTGGCAGCACTTGCGCCTGGGTATTATTAGTCTTTGGAGTTAGGGAGTACGCATGGACTCGAATCTCCAGGCTCGCTCGCATGGTTAACTTTGGCAAACAGGAATTACCATTTTATTGGGCGAGTTCTGGCGCCCTCTTACCGTCAGCAGCCCTTCCTATCACCCGTCCAACCCCTTGCCTACTCCCTGCTTACCCCTTCGCGTCACCCTCCAGCCAGGCCGCACTTCACAGCGACCCCTAAACGCGACGATTGGAATACCTAATCGTTCGGGGACCATTCAGCACCCATTGTTCCCAGGGACCTGCCGTTGTTGGAGCTGTTAACGCTGAATCCTTTCACGCCCCGACGCTGCCACCGTTTCTTCCTCTTACCCTTCGAAAAAGAAGCGCGAGCCGCGAGTGTCGCGACCACTCCTCCTTACGAGTCTCTCTCCGTACTCCGTATACTCTGTTCCGTAGCTTCCCTTGCTCCTTCCTTGCTTATCGGTAACAAAAAGAATGAATTTCTAATTCAGCCATTTGTGATAAAGAACATCCGTCTGGTCGTTGAGCATTTTCGTCGCATCCTCTCGATTTCAATTAAGTCGAAAGAAAGCCGAATAATCGGATGTACGGCGCGGCGGCTCTTAGGGTTGACGCTTCTCGCGAAATTAATTAAGTCTCAATTGGAATCGTTCTTTGAAATGCTAATTCCTTAACAAACACGAGCGTCGCCAGACTCTTCCTTCTCGCGGGAGGAATTAAGAATCCGTCAGTTTGTCGGCGCCGGAGGAGCGGTTAAAAGTGTAGCAGCCGCTCGTGACTTGCGGAATGTAGATGTGCGCCCGTCTAATTGAACAGTCTGTAGAGTCTTACTTTGCGCTCGTACGACGAGCCGAACGGAAACCGAAAAGCGAGAGGGATAAATGCGTCTGGGCGTCCTTTGTCGAAAGGCCGACTCTGCTTTGACTCTTGGCCTTTTAGTCTTTCGCTCTTTCCGCTCTTTCCGCTCTTTCCGCTCTTGCAAGTGTCCCAAGAAATTGACTTCGCCTCAAAGAGAGGATCCGCACTGAAAATAATTTCTGTTGGATCCGTGGGAACGGGAAGACACGTTTTTGGATATGGCCAGGGCAGGGGGTGGTTCTTATGAATATTCACGTTCGCCCTAGGTACACCGCATATCGCTGGCGTTCACAGTTTTATTTCAATAATGGGATCCTGTTCAAACGATATGGTATGAGTAAATATGTACATCAAATTTTTATTTTTATCACGAGCAGGTATATATACAAACAGACGATTCGGTTTTTGGGGAGGTGTCGGACTACCCTAGTTTGCTTCTTCTTCGTCTAATTACGCTCTCATTTATCGAGCATAGAAGTTCGATTGGCGCCTTGCCGTGCCCAAAATAGAGCGCAGACGGTAGCTTGACGCGTGCTGTCAGGAAAAAGTACTCTCGACTCTCCATTAGCCGGAGTGGCGCGTGCCAATATTCTTCTAAGCTCTCCAATTTACATACCGTTCTTGTTTATACGTATTATGCACAATTTCTCGCCTTAACGTATTAATACTGCAGAATATTGTTTATGTCAAAATGATTTCCCATCTCCTTCTCCGCTTCTCGATATCGTTTAAACTATGCTACAAGAGATATTTCTAATCCACCGACGATCGAGGACGCCTCAATCGAATTATCATCCTTTTTCGGTATTTTTTTTACCAACTGTTCGCTCCTCGCGCGCTTCGAGCCCGACTTACGACCTTTTCATGAAATATAACGGGGGGCAAAGTGAATCATCTACTTCTTGCGGTTCTACGAGTCGAGTTTAACGACGCAAATTACCTACTTGTGGCCGCATTCGGTTTTCGGAAGAATTCTCTTCCCTATCGCCATTCGAGTCACTCCATCACTTTGCGCAGAATTAAATGAAGGTCCTACTGTCTCGCTGAAGAATTATGAAAGTCCCGGTAGAAGGCTTCGAGCACTTCAACATTTGCACCTGAGTTCCGACGGCTCCTTTGCCGTCCACTTTCACATTCACCCGCTTTTCCTCGCTGCTCTACCGACACTGATTTCACATGAGAATCGTGCGTACGTTGAATTGTTCGAAATCACTGAGGCCGGTTCACGTTGGACGGGCGAGGATAGCACTAGGCGGGGAACGGCACGGAATAAATATTCTTTACGAGGACGATCACAATTATGATCCAACGTGAATCGGCCATCGTCGATCGGCGCGGCGGCGGCGGCGCCGAGAGAGAGAGAGAGAGAGAGAGAGAGATCGATCTATGCTAGCCACTACGAGTGTAACTCTAAACTCGAATACAATTTCTACAAGCAGCGTCGCGTTCGGTGTGGCCATGAGCACGAAACGCGCTTTATATACATCCTCGCGTGATTGTCTCGGACACTCTCAGTCAGTCGAACTATAAACGAGCGACGTCGGAGTTCGGACTGGACCGAACGAATCACACGCCCCTACAGAGACAACCCCGAACGGGTAGACTTGGCGAAAAAACTTACAAAGTTACTTACTGAACTGCACTCTTCGGGAAGGTCCAATTTTTTTCCGACAATCGCGCGCGAATCTAGCCGTCTAGTCCGTCGTAAGTTCACTTCCCTATTGCACTGCGGTCGCTCGCGTCTTTCTTCGTTGCGACGTCCGGAGGAAGGAGCGTGTGAGGAAGTTCGTCAATTGTGAAATGCTTCCGGATGGCGACGGCGCTGGGAAGGACGCCGGCGAGGGAGGACGAGCTACGGCGAAGGAGGAGAAAGAGGAATGGCTGTCGGTTCCTCGCCTCTCGTCACGCGCGCGGCGTCAAAAGTACGGCTGAGGTACGGTCGGCCGTAGCGAGTGGGCTGTGCGGGTCGTGTGTTAAACTTCAGACCATCTGCAAGCCCTTGGTGATGCTCTCGACGTGCTCTTTGGCTCGCATCCTCAGCGCTTGGATGCTCGACGTGCGCGGATCGTGGCCTGGTGGGCTCGGGGGTGGCGGTTGAACGTGGCCACCCCCTATGCTGGTCATGCCGCCGCTTAGGGTTCCTGCGAAGTAGTTCAAAGTGTTCGCCTCACATTACAACGCTCTGCTTTACGCTCAGCTTTGAAGGAGTACGCGAGATTTCACTGAGGCCAAAATTCCCAAGATTTCTTCAACGCTAACTTATGGAAAAACAGAAAGTTGTAACGGTCTCGTTGATTATGGAGAGTCATTGAGAAATGCAGGGACTGGGATGGTTCATTGCTTGGGAGCTTGAGGGAGGGGAGGGAATTTGTCGAATCTAACGTACCTGGAACGGCGTTACCAACGGCGCCGACGTTCGGCGGCGACGGCAACCGCCTCGGCGATGTCAGGTAACTCGGATATCCGGTGTGAGGCGCGGCCAGGAATCCGGGAAGAGCGCTCAGGAGTCCTGGCGGCGCGAGCCAAGGATCTCCCGGCAAACCTAAAGCTGGTCCGCCGACGTTTCTGCCAACAGAAAGGAGCGCGTCGAACATTACCTCCTCGATTGCTCCACGAAATTCTTTACCAGAAACTCGAGAATCGCTAAGAAGACGCACCTCATGTTGGCGGCATGATGATACTCGCTCAGTCCAAGCCTCGCGGCCTCCATTTTCTCTTGCCTACGCCACTTTGCGCGTCTGTTTTGAAACCAGACCTGAAACAAACATGACATACCAATGCGTTTAGAATTGTTCGATCAACTGAATGGCAGTAATTATCGAATTCGATTAATCGAATGGCCCGGTGTAAATAAGATATAAGCGTCACAAACACTTGAATGCCCACGGCTAGACGGGTTGCCGCAGCTAAAGGCAGGGGGAAGGAAAGGTCAAGTTAGGTAAGTTTTGTTCGAAGCACGAACGAGGGTGGCTCAGCCCCGAGTAGCCAACTCCAAACTCGCGCGATCTAATGATTTCTGAGGGACAAGAAGGAAAATCAGGAGCATCGCCAAACTGAGACGCCGATAGCAGACGAAACGGCACCGGGATATGGAAGAAAATGGAGCTCCTTTGGCGACGGTGCAGAGGGCGAGAAAAGTGGCTGCCAAGCGTTTTCCTTCTCGCCCTTCCATCGTTCCTCCTCCTCCCTCTCTCTCTCTCTCTCTCTTTTGTTCCAGTCGAAAAGGGGATTGCGGAGATGTGTCTGGGCGGAGCGGTCGACCCCTTCGAAGTAGCTATGGGCAAAGAAAAGGCGGCAAAGGGGAAGTGAGCAGGAAGAAAGAGAGATAGAGAGGGAAACGGAGAAGGATCGTACGAGGTCCACCCTTCCTTCAGCATCAAGAGGGTAACGAGCCCCTCGTGGGGCAAAATCGAAAGTGAGGCGATGCCGTACCAAGGTGGACGTAGGGAGAGCGAAGAAGGAAAGGACGGAAGAAGGCTGCCAGTTAAGGTGAGGGGCCCGTGGGGGAGGAGAGAAAGAGAGGGAGTCGGCCATGTTGATTTCTTTATTGTAACATGGCTGCTGTTGGCAGCCCGCTAAAGTCTATCGCGTTAAGAGCCGATGCTTATCGCCTGCCTCTCGCCTTATGAATTATTCAACGCCGCGGAGACATGCCGATAGGGCCCACTTCGCGTCGTCGATGTTCTTACGTGTGTGCTCCTGTAAGTGTGTGACGAATGTGGGCACCGGGAGATGTTAAGAAAGAAAGACACCGTACACGGTAGCGGACACTTCGGTCTTTACCGATTGCTCAATGGCATGCCACTATTAACACCGATTCGATAGAATGTAGCGGGAAAAGTATCGACGACTGACTAATACCGAATGTCGATGCCGAGTGGCGTGGCGGTTGAACGCTAAAAATTGGATTCGTCAACGAGCGCTGAATTATTCGTTATCCTCTGATCTTCTTTCGACGCAGCGAGAATATTCCCCCGGGGAAATCAAGACACGATCCTAATTAGCTTCTCCGCTCTCGAAGCCGGCGCAAGGCGCGCGTTCTGCTCAGAGTATAAACTCGATCTTGTCGCGTATCGCGGAAACGGAACGTATAATCAACCGTCGCGTAATCGCGACTCCGTAACGTTTAACTCTCATTCATTTCCATGCCTCTGATTCGTCTCTCTTCCCCGCTCCACTCGCGCTCGCGGCCGTGGGGAGCGAGAGAGGGCGCGAGCGCATGAAAACGATGCCGTCGAATAATAAATAACCGGCAAATTGAATGTAACCCCGTAAATCACTGTGCCGCGGGAAAAAGAGGGAAGACTGCTTTAGGCGAGCAGAAGCATCAAGAAGCAGATGACGACGTTGGAGAGAATGGCGGAGAACGAGCGACGTGGGAGGGGGGGAAGGGGGAGAAAGAGAGATAATATCGGTTGGAAGGATGAGCGCGGTGAAAGACGGTCTTAAGGGTGGAGGACAGCGGAGGATGGATATCGGGGCATTCCCGGGCTCATCAGGACGATATTCCGCTCTCGAGGACGAGAAGCAATTTTCTTTCCTGGCTCCGTGGATGAGAAAAGGCTACGGACAAGATGCCACGTCGAAATGATGGGAAAATAAGCGAATTTCCCTTCGTACCTCTTATATATCCGTCTTCGTCTTGCGCCGCGTATATCTGTCCCACCCTCTCTTATGCCCTCTCTCTCTTTCTCTTTTACTCCCGGCTCGTTGCACAACGGTTCGTATATACATATTTATGTCTATCTACCTCTCCCTCGTCACTCCGGCTCGTGCCTGGTGGCCGGGGCGCGTTCTCGCTGCTCTCGCGGAAATATAAAGAACAGGGCTAACGCGGCTTAACCTTTTTAGGTCGTAAATTTATTAGAGTAGGTACTTCCACCTTCTCCTCCGCCTGACGTCTCCTCTCTCTCTCTCTCTTCCGAGCCCTCATTCTCCTTCGCAACGCTCTTCCACCTTTACCACCGCCCCCGCCCCCCCTCCCACCCCTCCCCGAACCTTCTCCGACTCCTGAACCTTCTTCTACCTCGTTCTTTTAACGCCCCCTCTCACCGTCTAGCAAATCCTTCAGCACCCCCGCCAACAACCCCTCTACGAACGGCCCAGAGCGACGCTCCTCGGCAATGATATTGCGAGGGTAAACTCGCTTAGACGGTTTAAATGCAAGAAAATTGAAATAAAATGGAAGTAATTCCGGGATTAAAATTGCACGTTGTTAACTGTCCGCCCCGTTCTCCGTTATTCTCATTGTCGAAGGATAGAGGGCCAGACACTTGCTTTTTCCCCGTTTCCCGCGACTCGCTGACTTTCTTCTCTTTCACCCACCACCACCAGCACCACCACTACCACCACCCCCGTCGGAAGTTTTACGCGACCTCTGCCGCGGCAAATCTCTTCCCACGAATGAACTTTGCAATTTCGTAATCGCGCGACGACTCTCCTCGCTCTCCGTTCCTGTTACGTATACATTGAGATGATTTCCCGTCGCAGCAGGGAAATTTCAAGCGCGTCAAGTTATAATGAGAAGTCGATAACGTGTCGACGATCGAAACACGATGGGCTACTATTTTTAAGCGTCCTGTAACTCCAACCTATTCCGGTCTTAAATTCGGACCGTATGACCGTTCCAATAAGAGACGTTTGCAGCGATGCGATTGTGTGGAAGCAGCGTAGGGGAAGACTTTCAGAACCGCTGACACGTACTGGCAACAAAATTGGAGAAGTCGATCGAGTCGCTGGCGCGCTTTCGCCACCGCAATCGTGATCTATTCCTTCCCCGGCAGTGGGCTAATAAACCTGGAGCGGAGGTGAACTTTTCAGCGCAGCAGCAGCGAAACGGGCGCAACAATGGGCAACGGGGGTACGGTCGTTAGCAGGAAAGTATCGACGTTAACGTCGTTCTGGCGGCTGCGTAACAGCTTTCGTCGATGGGCCTCTCCCTCTCCCTCGCTCTCTTGCTCTCTCATCTATCTTCCGAAGTAACATACGGTGACGAGCACTCGACGCACAATGGCCAGTCGGATATCGCGCTAAAAATCAGTTTTTCTCGGCGTGCGTACACTCTCTGCGTCATCTCTCTCTCTCTCTCTCTCTCTCTTTCGCTGGTCCTATCGTCTAGGCGTCCACGTTGTGTCTGTCAGGCAGCGCACTCTCGCCACATATCTGGTCCTCTCCATTTAGGCACGCCATCGTTCCGGGACGGTGAATCGCTTTATGCTCGTCGGCTAGTCGTCGTCGAATTCGGATTAGCGCCGGTAAAAAGGTATTCGAGGCGCTCACGCAACGTCGGGCACATTGTTGCCGGGCTGGGTATTAACAGATTTCGCCCATTGTTCGCCAATGGCGGTCGCCTCTGTCCTTCGGAAAGAGTTGCGGACGCTTGTCGAGGTGTCGCGGCGAGTCTCACGCTTCGGCATCACTCCCCCGGAAAGACCGAACGAGCGGGAACGGCGATAGGGACGACGAAAAGAGAGCAAGAGCCGCGGATTATCCTCGATGGACGTGCGATAGCCGCGAGGATACTCGTCGATTTCTCAAGAGGGACCTTAGGCGCGCCCGCCTCGTTTGGTCGCGTTGCCAAAATCGAATTGACGTTAATGAAATCGCGAATCGCGCCATGATTTCTTAAGATTTTATACTGTAAACTGTAAGAAAGTACAAAAGTAACGAATCGATTTCCGATAAATTAAGATAAAAGACCAACACTATAAAATACTTCATTTCACCGTAGCCGCCGGAGCAGTTTATACCGAAAGTTCACGTGGCAGTCATTGCGTTAATGGACGGTGAATTTTGACAGTTCAGGATGGAAGAACATAGAGCGGAAAGTAGTTGATTACCGGGTTCAAAAGTAGCGAGACTCATCGTTTCGAAAGTACTGACTACTCATTAGGACGATCAACCTTTCTGACAACTCGTTATTAGCCAAAAGTGGCTAGATCTGCTTCGACAACCTCGCGTGTCTTCCCAAACGTTAATAGCGAGCGAGGGCGGAAAGACGAGAAACGCGCTGGCAACGTGAGGCAATTCGACGAAACTCGGCGCCGCGGTGAGCCCCTTGCGGGGAAAAATATTGCAGTCTCCCAAGACAAACATCGGGATCCGGAAAATCCGACGGAAACTTCGCTAATCCCCGGCACCCTCTTGAGGGAGTAAAGTGCGAGAAGGATGGGGGAGGGGAGGCGGCGGAAAGAGCGCGTCGTTATTTTCCTTTCGGGTGTATTACAAGTCTATCAAAGCCCTATCGTCGGTACACTGGTAGCGAACATGAGAGATGGAAGGCGGGGGAAGGGGCCAGAAGGGGGTAGAAGGGGTGGGGCACGTTTCGTATATAAGCCTAGATTCCGGTCCAGGGTACCGTCAGCGTGGTATGCATAGAGAAGGGAGATGTTTGGAGAGGGTTGGAGTCTATTATTCACCGCGTTTTTTATGCCCCCTCCTCCGGCTCCTTTCCCCCTAGTACTACTCCCCTTCTCCTAGGCCTGTCAAACTGTCGGGCAAATTCAATCCTATGCAGTCGTTCTCATTTCGTTCAGTCTAGCACGCTTCGAGCGAGCCTTCCGTCCTCGCGTCGATGCAACTTGTCTCTCGTGCATCGCGTCAGGATGCATCCGCAGTGCGGCTAATCCGCGGCTAATTGACGCCGCATGTCGTGACCTAATCGAGTCGATGAATTCGCGGAGGTTTGCGGACGCGAGGAACAACGACGTTTCTGTTTCGCGGTTAAAATGCTATTTTGACGTTGCGTCAATTTAAACGGCGCGGCGTCTCGCGCGATCCGTTCGCCTATGGCCAGTGGTTGAGCACCGCTGGAGGACTCCTTCAATAAAGCCACCCCTGTCGTTGCGTGTAATCACCCTTAAACACTCCAACGCCCCGGCGTAACCCCGCGCGCTACGATACAATACTAATGTGCTACAAATAACATCCCAAACACGAGGCGATTTCACTTTTACAATGACGGGACTAAACGCCGATCCGCGCGCCGGCACCTTTGGTGCGCGAACGCGACTGGTACGGCACTCGGGAGATCGGCCGGTTGTTGTGTCGTCGAGAGGATCCTCGTGCCCACTCGACGTCGCAACAATGCTCCTTGCTTGCGCGATCCCTGTGCGAACAAAGAACTGAAAAAACAGTGCAGCTCCCTCTGCCACTTGTACAGAAGTCAGTGAGACAGCAAACTTTGAAAACGATCGCGCAGTGTCCTTTGACGTAGACGATACGCCAGATGATACATTGCTAAATGCCGCGTCTGTGCGTATGGCGGATCGGGGCAAGATGCAAGAACAATGTGCGAGGAAACGAGATCGCCGAATGTTTGTCTAGGAACCGTTATCGCTTCCTATCATAGAACTCCCTCACCTCGAAAAAAGGTCGACCACAATGCGGTCCCGCGAACAAAAACGGCCCGTTCACGAAGCACCCACCCTTTTCTACGCCAGTCATCGGCAGGCATAATCGTGGGGGTGGCTTTTACGTGAATGAGGTCCGCGCAGAAATTCGGCAAATTAGCCTTATGGCCTTCGTATTTTGACACCGAGTTTAGTCATTGTCTCGGCCTCTAGTCGTCCCTCTCTCCTTTTCGTCACTCTCTACACCGCGTGCACCGCTGCCGACGACGAAATTGGACTTCGGCTGAATGCACCCTTTGTCTAGGAAGCCATTTACGAGGCAATATGTTTTGCGGGCATGTGTAAACGAGTTCCTCGCGTTTGTACACTAGCTCATGCTCTCTCTCTCTCTCGCTCTCGCTTCACGTCTCGTTTCGAGTCTCTTGCTCGTGGCCTTTCTCTTTTCCTCCCGACGCTTGTCACTGTTTGAAAAGTGAGGTTCAGACAGGGCAAAGCTTGGACTCTCGCAGAAGAGAAATGCAAGTGAAAGAAGTGAACGTAAGCAGAACAATCAGGCTCCCATTCCTAAGACAAACGTGCATGACGATAATTGACCGATGCATGATGATCTGACACGAGGGATGATCTGCAATTTGACCAGAACTACCGGGAGGAAAGACGCAGAGGACTGGCGGACGTCGAAGCAGGAAGAACTCTGACTCGTTTAGCGGGCAAGTCGTGGGCAGCACGTGAAAATCCGTCGCCAATGTAATAACTCTAATAACTCGTAATAAAGCCCGGGTGGAGTCATATTAGCGTCAGGAGCACGCGTGGACGCACAAAGGGCGGCCGCCCTCGACAAACACTGTGACTTTTGATGATTATTAACTTCACAGGGCCAGCCACGTCGACCAGAGGGGGTGGAGGGAGATGCTTGGCGTCCGAGGGGTGGGCGAACGGCGAGTTATAGGCCGTAGACAGTAATCTGTTGCCCCGAAGGCTTTCTGGACCCGTTCCCTTTTCCTGCTCCTACCCCTCATCCTCTCTCTCTCTCTCTCTCTCTCGATCCGACGACTCTTCCTGCTCGTATTTTGCTCCAGATCCCGCTCTCCCTTTCGCGTCGCACGTTTCATCCCGCCTGGGAACCGAATTAATAGTCGGTTCTACTAGATATGTCTCGAATTCGGTGTATTCCCTCGCGAGTGACCCTTCCCTTCCCTGCGTTCCCTTCTTCGCCGTGTCACGTGGACCACCTTCCTTCTTCGCTCCGTCGCGCTGCGTTTGACATCGGTTCACTCGTTGAAACGAGGCACCCGCTCTACCCACGGCCACAATGGATTTCACCGGATGGAAGAGGAATTGGATGTCGATAATTAGCGCAAGGGTACGTCGACGACTCGGTGTGCTTCGTTATACATTACAGTTGGCAGGAATTTTGTACGACTGTTTCACTCGGTCACTCTCTCGTCCCGCGTGCCGCCTCGGCGTTTCATTTTCGCCGTTGGAAATCCTGTTTCTTCAGTGACCGTGCCGCGCCGGTACCTGCGATCTATCCGAGCTGCGTACCAGCCGAAATCTCAAACTCCTGAAACGGATATATTTTCACGAAGTGACATTCATCCTTGCGAGAGGAGAGCACCGGGACTGCCTTTGTAAGGGATCCCTCCACGGTTGCATTTTGCATCTATGCGGCCGCTCGGCGTACGATCGAGAGGAAGAGAGAGAAAGAGAGAGGGGGCGCATGCAGCGGCAAGAAATTCGATCTTAGAGCCTCGCTCCGGAAAAAAGAGACGAGCCAATGACGGGGAGGGGTGGGAATGGCTGAGGGAGGGCGAGAGGGGCGGCATTGGAACTGAATACGTTTGTACCTGAGCCCGACAATGGGTAGCGTAATTCGATTACAAGGACCGCCAGCTAATTGTTAATTGCCGGCCTCAGGACCATATGCCGACAAAGGTTTCATAACATTAGATGGAATATTAAAACGAGCAGGCAGCGTACGTGGATTTCCAGAGCGCGCGTTCTCTCCTTGTCTTCTGTATTGCGATGCCGAGGCTGGCAATCGTTTGCGTAAGGCCTCTCGTGGGAAAACTACCTCTACCCTTGAATTATCCGTACAAACTTACGCCCCCCACTCCCCCTTCTCTCTCTCTCTTCCATTTCACATAAAATCGTGACAATTTTAAAACTGATTATATCATTGTCCAAGTTTAATCCCAGGTGGCCCGTGCTTGAAATACGGATACGTTTCATTAGCCGAAAAGACACTTTGTGCGGGAGAAATTATTATTCCTGGCAAGGAGTAATGGTCCAAGACTGATCTGGCGTAACTTTGTCCTGCAGCGAGGAAGTAGCGGTTACAGGAAGTAGCAACTTCTGCGTGTTCGGCACGCTATCCTTTTGTCCAGAGCGCGTGTTCGGCGTACACCCTCGGTGTTTAACAGCTAATCTGCCAAATGAAGTGTTTTTGTGTTTGAGCACAACACTTCGTCTCAATGGAGGAGCAAAACCGCCCTCGGGAAAAGGGTTGCTCCGACATGATTGATGCTCGAGGGAGGCAGAGCAAGGGTCTCCCAACCCTTTTTAGTCAAGCGCTAAACGGAGTGCTTAATTGAGCCACAGACCTCAGAACCTCGGACAGCTAATCTCCCGAACGTATCTGCGAGCGCGCGCACGATGGACTTTTTCTCCGGCAATCGACCACTTTGCCCAACCCTTCCTCTCGGTGCAAGACGCACGTTACTTCTTACGGGACATTTTTCACGGCTGCGAGCTTTTCTCCAATTTACCCTCGGCGAATTTGTCGGTTCGTTAGACGAGGAAGTTGCAGGAGTACGGATCATCGTTTTTCGGTCATTTTTCTCTCGGCGAGGAAGCAATGGTCTCGACGCTTGATCACTCGGCTGGCTTGGCTCGGATGATCCTTTTTATTTGAGACCGTACTCGAATACCTTTGACGTCTACCAGCACCACTTCACGATTACCGTCGGTATCCGCGTCGCTTGTATCAGCTCGCGTCCTCGTACACGCGTGGGCACGGCAGAGAGATAAAGAGAGGCAGGACTGGAGCGCACGTACGTGAGCACGAAAGGACGAACACTGGCCCGTAATGGAGTTTCCAAATATTCGGGGAGCCCTCGCTCAATTTCGAACAATTTGCATTTAGGGTGAAGTGCAATTAATAGAAGCGGGGTGTTGTCCCGCGCCATTCCACGCCTATTAACACTATATTCCGCGGGAGTTTAGCATATCGAGGGGGCAATATTGAGTTACGCGACAGTAATTATAATACTCGTTAGACGGCGCTGCAAGAGTTTACCCACTCCGCATGCTCCTCGCCGAAGTGTTGGGCCTCGCAGGATCGAAGGACGCGTTTCCCAGCCGCCTTAGACTAAACTCCGAGGGTCCTGGCAGTCTGCCCTGCCAGGAGGAGGAGCACGAATTCCTAAACCGCTTATTCTGCTCGCGTCGGGACCGAAAAGAGCGAGTAGTTTATCGACTGTGAAAGTTATTGGACGACGATCCGGCCGATTTTTCGGCGCATAAACTGTGCATGCACTTTTGAAGATAGTAGGTCCTCGTTATCCGCGGGGGAGACGTTCCAAGACCTTTCGCGGATATCGAAAACACAGTTCTACTCTTCTCGCCCCCCCACCATAATCGCGCGCTCTCTCATCATTTCGTTTATATCGCCTTCGTCTCGTCACGGTGATTCGATTATTACGCCTGATCGTATCTGGGGAAGAGAGTCGTGACGGCCGATTTCCCTGAGAGTTTTCCCGGCATATCGTCACCAATTTTTCCGGCCTCTGGGGGGTGGGGGAAGCGTGCCTGTCCCTGGAAGCATGTTCTCGATGGTTTATTTTTTTCCGTCCGTCCAGGCGGCCCTTCTTCGTCGCGCAGCAGGTGTCCTCGCTCCCACGATCTTTGCTATTTCTCGCCGCCCCATTTTCTCTCTTCTCCGACCTCTACTCCCCTACCTCCTACGTTCCCTTCATCTCTCTCTCTCTCTCTCTCTCTCTCTCTCTCTCTCTTTCACCCCCTCTGAGCTTTCGCGCCTAGCGCAAGGCCATTATCTTATTTTCCGCCTGAAAACATCCCACCCACAAGAAAAACGATCTGGCCGAGAGGGAAAGAGAGACTGCTCCGGGGGTGGGCCAGGAAGAATGAGGAAGAACGAGGAAGGCGGGAGGGAAGGAGGGCCATTGGCGCGCCGTGGAAGATCAGAGGTGCTCGTCGTAATAACATTTGTATTCCTGAACGCCTTTTCCTAACCGATATCGGGGGCCCGTTTTATTTCACGAGGGGTCGCTAACGCGAGAGTCCGACCCTAACGTCGGATCATTAGGAATTGATGCCGAGTGTGTTTTTTCTTTTTGCTGCCGTTCATTTCTTAATCATCCGTGCGAGTGGGGTAAATTTTTCAAACTATCGCTTCGACGTTCAATGGAGCTACTTCCTCGATTGTATCGTTTGCGTAAATGTAATTCCGTGTCCACTGTGGCGGGAAAGTAAGAAAGAGAATAACCTGTATAGATTAATAGTAGCGGCAAATTAGGAGAACGTTACATATTGTGATATATGTTCAGTCCTATTGAATAATAGATTCAGATGTCAGTTCGCGGGCTCGCGTGAGAATTGTCAGTGAATATGTTGCGCTAAACAGCTTTACGGTGTCACGTACATAAGAGTATATTAATATCGCTGCACAGTAGCTTATGGGACGCGCTTCGGTGACCACGAGGGGTAAGTGTCAGATCCGAACGAGTAAATCGAGGGGAATGTTCGTTCTGTTACACAACGTCTGTGTAGGGGTACAAATTACCCCGAGTCTGTCACGTATTGGTCTGCTGGAAATATGAAGCACTCTTACAAACGAACACATTCTCTATCATGCGATATTGAGTAATGCTTCGGCAAAGCTACCGAAAGTGATATCGCATAAAAGGGAATGGGCGAAAATGGATGGAAAACATTGACGTTTTTCTTGCACCATATATTCGTCAGAAGACACAACCTGCAACGATTTTAATATTAACCTCAGTACGGTGCCACCGAGTGACGCAGCACTCAATGTGTTGAAGTACATATCGCAATTACGTCTACCTACGTCAAAAATTCAATGTTTCACGTAACCAAGCAAGTATCGATAAAATTCCGCCGTATTATTACATCGGGTGCATCCCTTCCGCACGCGTATCGTCAATTTTTCAGTTATGCAAAAATTCGTTCCGCGAGTCGACGAAAAAACCACGGACACCCCCGTTCGCTTCGCCGTGAAACTGTCGTGCGCAGTTGCGACGGGAAGCGTGGGCAGAATCGCGCATGGAGAAATTCGCGGCAGTAACCATGACTACGCCCGCCGTTCGGGGTCTGGGGCGGAGGCGGCGTGCGTGACTAATTTGACACCCCGTATAGATACTGGCGCGCCCCAGACAGTCACCTGTGATTCGTGAGCTCTACGTTTTCAAGTGTGTGTGGGTGTGCGTCGGCGTTAACGATCAGGCACTCGGCCCTTAATAAACTCGAATTAAGGCGGCCGCGATAAGCGTTTCCGCGATGCGGGATGTTAACCTTCTGTAAGATTCAAACCGGATGCCTGGCTAATGCCGGTGAGCGTCGAACAATGCCTATGAAAATTGATAAACAGTACGTACCGGCTAATCGATTATTCCGATACCAGCCACATCCGCGGAGCGACGGATGAAATCATAGGAAATAATTAGCGAATTACACCAGGAATAATGTCGGCTATTACTGACTCGTAGTTGTGTGTTTTCATCGCTTAATTAACAAATCAGCTTTGACCCGTGGATTAGGTAAAGCGTTAAACGGATCGCGGTAATGCACTTGTTTATGCTGTTTAATGAATTCCGAGGATGACAATGACATAGACGGAAGATGTTTGTAAATGCGGAATGCGATCGTCCATTATGCTCGAAACGTTTCCATGCCGACGTGAGCGATAAATAATGTCGAACGACCTCGTGCCGCGAGGAAAGGTGCAGACAGACACTCTTCCAGGGTGGCCGGCACTGGCACCGCGCGCCAGTATCATTTTTCTATCACCCCAATACACCCTCGTGACACTCGTAAACGAAGGCTCGCGCGCAAGACGTCCTAACGACCCGACGGTGACACGATGAAAATGGAAAAAGTAGCGGAGACGAAATAAAAGCGCGAGGAGATTGAGAGAAATTTCGGCAGTAGTCCCTTAAAAGTTCGCCTCTCCTTCGTCGAAGATCGCTTTTCGATTGCCAGCTTAAAAGCATTCGGAAACGATTGCACATTCGATATCAGATTTTTATACATTTTCTGCCAGGCGCCACCCCGCCAGCCTCGCCACGTTGCACGGGATTTTTTGCATTGGCCGAAGCGGTTTAAATTCTTCCGCGCCGTCGTGTGCGGCCGGACGGGGAAAAAAAATTTGTAATCGAATTGGAGTATTTTTCCAATTGGCAATCGTCCGATAGCCGAGTGCGGAACGATGGGAATCAGCCCGGCCCTCTTTCCCCGTGCCATCCCTCTACGCCGCTCGTCCTCTCTCGATTCCAAATTAGTTGGCCTACCGCGAAAAATCAATCTGCCCGCTTTTTTTCCGCTCTCGCCGAGCGGATTCCAGCGTTGTCGATTCCACTCTCTCTCGATGGCGGTCGCCCGGCGAGAACACAGCTATATTCTCGCGGATTTTTCCGAGCGAGATATCACCCGCTCCTATTCCGGCCTTCAAAAGAGTCCAGAGTGCCTTACGCGTAATCTCGCGTCCGCCGTCCGGGGCGGCGCGAACGTTTTCGCGATCTTCCGGCCAAATAGAGTATCGGCGAGGAAACTTTTCAGACGTCCAGAAATCACGCCAAACCGAACCCTCGCGCCTCGTTCCGACGATACCGGAGCGCGCCGGTCGATTTAAAACGGTAACACCGACCAAATTCTTTCGTCACTTTTTTCCCCGATAAAGGTCTGAAGGAAGGCATTATCGAACTTCGCCCGGCAGTCAACGTGTTAACCCACTTTGATCGCGCGACCCGTGTTACGTTCTACTCGTGTAAAAACGTTAATTTTCCTCGTTCCGCGAATAGCCCGCGTGTCTCGCGCCAGGGTCAATTTCGGTAAGTGTTCTCGGCTCCCCCCTCGCATATCGATTTCAGGCAAATCGCTCGGCCAAATCGACGAATTAGTTACCTATCTTTTATTTCACGAGAACGGTACCGGCGCGGATCGCGTGACAAGGAAGTAACACGCGCGCCGACAATGAGTCTATAATAATATAATAGTAGGAGTCGGGAGGCGGGTCGCGCTATATCGTTCTCGGTACCGAGAACGCCGCGAAGCCGAGGGGTTTGGGGAGGAAAAAAGGCGAAAGTAGGAGGCTCGCGGAACGGAAATAGCTTTTAGTACTACTTTGAAATTAAATTATCGTCATGAGCCGCGCGCAGCATGCTCGGCCGGGAAAAGTGAGCGGCTAGCCGTAATTCGTCTGACGTGCCGCGTTCGTTTGCCAAGAAATAAGCGAGCCGACGAAATTGCCGAGCCGACGAGTGCGCAGGATCGATCGCGATTCTTTAGTATCTCATAGGCAAGATGTACGGTGACGAGGTCTTTGCGGAGTGATATCGGTTAAAAATGCCAAGTAGCAACGGGCGATAACTTTCAGATTGAAACGTGAAGCTAGGTAATATACGAGGGAACCTGCTCGTATATTCAGAGTCCAAGTGCCTCTTGCATTGCACGAGCTCGTTCGTCTCTGATAATCTCCTGTCGTCGATTCAATTCGACCTTTTCTGAATAAAAAGAGAACCGACCATTGAACCGGAGGTAGCGTGTTCTTCAGATCCTCCTGCAATCTGCCGATTAACGTTCGCTTCGATATTTCAACAACAAAGCGTCCTCTTCCGTATACGTTCGAGATTAAGAGACAATTGACAATTAGCGTTCCTCAGAACAATGTCTTCAGCGTCGTCTATTTGAGTGCACAACCTCTTAGCAGCATAATGCGGAAGCATTAACATCGGTGTCCACGTTAACATCCTTTCCAGTAATGAAATCGTATCCTCCCATATCCTCCCCCGCGGACGAGCTCACCACCCCCATCGTGGTAAGTAGAAACGGTCCAATAAAGCCTCGCCACCGAGCGATAATTATCGCGAGAAAACAGCATTAATCCGCGCAGTCGATGCGACACGTCCGTGTCCGTGGGAGTGCGGGGCGCGTGTGTTCGTAAAAGTGCGTACACAGGGGTATGCATTAGGTAGGTGTATGCACACGGAGGGACGCGGGCGTGCATGAAAAGCTGGAAAACTCGCTCTCCCGGTTGCAATCAGACCGTGGTGACCACCGACGAGGTCCCTACCCACCGTGGCCCGGCCCGATCTGGCCAATAAAAGCATCGCTCTCTCTCCTCTCATTCCGCCTCTCACTCCACCTCTCTTCTCGACCGCCACCCTTCGATCCTTCACCGGTCACCCCCTTGCCCCCCGCCCCTCACCATCCGCAAACCATCTCGTTCGAGCGGCCTAATAAATCCGACAGATAGGATTGGCGTGCGCTATCAATTAAAAATGATGAAACCGAACGTGCGCGTTCGTCTCGCTCGCGCCTGTCCGACCCGCGAGTAGGAGAGGCACATGCGAGGAGAGTAGGGAGCAAAGGAGAGAAGAGAAAGAGAATTGATTCCTCCGCCTTGTCTGCTCTCGTAATAAGCTTAAGCGATTAGGTGTACCTTAGGGGCGCCCCCACACCCACGATCTCTCTCTCTCGCTCGTTCCCACCTTCTCGTCCTTTGACTGTCCCTTTCTCTTCCAAACGAGGTGAGCGCGTCAGGAGGCGGGCGTCCGATGAAAATAAACGAGAGAACGGCGTACCCCCCCGAGAAAATTGGAAAAAGTACGCCGCGCGCGAGTTGCCCGAGTGAGGGTGGGCTGTGGAGAACGAGACGGAGAACGGGACGGAGAGCGGAGTGAAGAAAGGGGCCAGAGTGCCAGAGAGACAGAGGGCACGGCAGCCGGCAGGTTTTAAACGCAATTTAAATTTTTAATTGCGTCTCTCTCGCTGGAGAACGACGCCTCCGCCATATCCTTCTAGCCGCCCTTGCCTGCCTTGCCGTTGCCGTTGCCATCGCCGTTCACCGTCGCTGCTTCTATTTCAAATCCTTTCCTCTCACTCTCTCTGTCTCTGTCTCTCTATCGTTCGATCATACAATATCCTCTTTATGTGGCATAGGAAAGAAATGATTCGATTCTTACTTTGTTGTGCACCGGTGATAAAATCGGTGTCAATGTTTTTACAATTTAGAACAACGTCGCGTGCGCGATGCGCTTTATCGTGATCGGCTACAATGATACTTTAATATCTGCCTCTCGCCGGCAGAATGCCATCGGTCGGGCTGCATTATGAAGAAGCGCTTGACATATATTACCCCCTGCCGCGATGTTTGCTTGCCGCGTGGTCTGCGAAGCGTTTGAGAAAAGAGGAGAACGATCGCGTGAGTCTGCACACTTTCTATGATACGAAACTTCGGGATCAACTACCTGCTACCGTTTCGTGAGCGAATTAATGCACCGCGCGGTGGGATTAAACGTTGCGTATTGCTCGGCGATAATTTTTTCCTTTGATTCGCGGTGTCTCGATGTAAGTGCATTATAGGGGAGCAAAGGCTTTTGCCGTGCCATCAAAGCTCGTAGTGCGCGGATAATGGCGGAATTGTCCGCATAAACGGCGTGGCTCATAAACGGGCAATTTATAAAATTCCATTATGTCCGCGTCCACGTATTAAAAGTCGAAAAACCGCGCTGAAGCTCATCCCGAACGAACCGCGATCCAATATGTATGAGCGCGACGAAATTTGCAGCGGGCCGTGCAAGGGTTGAAAAGGACATCTATTTACGGGCACATAAAATCACCGCGCGACAGCTATATTCAGTGACCGCATAAATTACGAATCGGCCGCGCTAATGGGGTGGGTTTCGTAATTGAAATACTTTTCGATTGTCTCGCGTTCATCCGCAGAAAACAATTCGCGCATGCCTTTCCATGTCGCTGAAAAGAGGGAGGGAGAGAGAGAGAGAGATGAAGGAGAGAGGAGAGAACGGCGGGTGGGGAGCGAGCAGCATGCGTCATGGGTAAAAATCGACTGCACGCTTTAAAAAGGTAAAAAGCAGGTGCTTGTAAAAGCGGCAGCCTGGTTATTATACGAGGCCGTTGCTATGCACGTACTCGAGTGCACGTACATGCGAGTGTGCACGTGTGTACGGTGCGCGGCTTGGAAAGCGTGCCCCCGGGAACCTAATCGATGCGTCGTCGCATGCGACTGCGTGCTTTTATCGCTGTCACGCACATAATTAATTTAATTTAGTTTAATACGTCGGGCCAGCGTCAGGCAGCGATTGCTGTTCCGATTGTTTGCACGGAAACGCTGCCATTAACCCACGCCGCGCGCTCGGCACGACATTCGTATCGGCCAAATTCGAGTACGCGAGATAGATAGAGTTGGAGAGGCGAGGGACGGGGGCGATAAATCAGGTTGAAAATCGTCCCGCGAAATTGAAGCTGGTTTTCAACTTGAACGACGTTAATTTCCGAACGCGGGCGCGGTACCAATATTTTTTGCGGCCAACAACCGCTGCGTGGGGGGGTTAAAATTGTCAGCGTTGCGCGCCTCTTGGTGAAACTATGACAACGATCGATGTAACGAACGCAGTATCAGTCGGGTAGATCCGCGCCGGACTGCTCGCTTTAAAACATTCAACGAAATACTATTCCAACTATCGCATTATGCGGACCTATCTCGAATACGAAGAAAACAGTGTGCTGATGCTGATCGCGGCTAATTGAGGAGTGAAGTAATCGCTCCGTTCCGTCATTTTATATCGATCAAATCGTCGTCTATCGACAATGCGAAGTCGGAGGATAAATAGTAATTTGCCGGGGCATGAAATCGCAAGAATGTCGTCCTTCGTACGTATCTGGAACGCGTCGACGCGTCACGTAGGTGCATTTCTCGGTAAAAGCAGCCATGATGATCGATCTAAACGGCACAGTGTCATGTCTATTACCCACTAGGTTACACAAAACGCGTTGGCATGTTTAAAAATTCAAGAGCATCCGTGTGTCGCGTCGGAACGTTGCACGCACCAGCCTAGACTCTTGCCACTGATGTAGGATGTTCGGGAAAAATGCCTGACCTATAATTGGAGCGCTGATAAATTGATTGAACCGTGACTCACCTGAACACGAACTTCCGGCAGATTGACCTTCATAGCCAATTCCTCTCTGGAGTAGACGTCCGGGTAGTGGGACTTCTCGAACGCCCGTTCCAGCTCGTGCAGCTGGTAGGTGGTGAAGGTCGTTCTGTTACGACGATGCTTCTTCTTTCCACCGTTCCCATTTATGTCGTCCCCGCATCCTGCACCGAGCTCCTCGTCGCTGTTGCCGCCAGTGGAGTTGCAGCTGTTTTCACCTGGAACGTCGAAACTGAGCGGTCAGAACTCCTCCTGCGGCAAGTTTCAGCAGAAAGGGTCGCGGGGAGGGTATAATGGGGGAACACGTTAATGGTGATCGATTTATCCACAGTCACGGCTATTACGCCCATTATATCCCTGTAATTACGGAGCTACGCGAGGTATACGTTGTAGCGTGCGTGTATCGGCGGCATAACGTTACTTACGACGCTCCGCTGGTCGCTTGAATATGGATACATATATCCATTACGTGTGCATTCAAGGCTAAAGCCGAACGGCCAAACTTCGGCTTCCAACACAATCGGCCCCGCTGCTGTCTGAATATTTATTTCGGCGAAAGAGGTGAACGATCTGCGGACGGGCTCATATCGGGAAGCAATGAATTTCTCGGGGAGGCGATGTTGCGGCAAAGGAAATAAAGAATAAGGGGAAAAAAAATTCATCAACTTTCTTCCATCGATCGTAATCGGCTCTTTTTATGTCACGGACGCCACTAATGAAATTTCCGCCTATGCAACGAGCACGCGAGCTATGCTGCACTAGGTTGGACACCACTGGAACCCACTGAGAGCTGCACGCACGTACAGTGCGGCGGGCACGTGAGTGAGTCGCCGCGCCGAGAGCAGTTACATTTGTAACGTGCGCTATCGAGGCGTCAGCCGCCGCGACGCTTATCTATCGTTTTATTAAAACGATTTACGACCGCCTAGTTCCATTACTTGTCGCCGAGGAGGAGCTAATTCGAGGCAAACGCCTGGTCTGCGTGCCAGGCGAACCGTAAGCCGGCTACTTGTTTTCCAAGAGTAAAACAACTGGGAAGCGGAGATAGGATCGTAGTTACGAGAAGGTTCTGGCGACATTTACGAACGCGTCATCTTCGCTCCCGATATGCGGCCTAAAATTGACGACCGGCGCATTACGTGGCCGCAGCAAGGTGTCGAGGGGAGTACGAGGCCGCAACGAAGCATCATCCTCGCCCTTACCGGGATTAATCGGCGAAGAAGGCGAGCAGGATTGGTCCTTGCGAGATCAGGGTGCAAATGGCTATTTTCCGCCACCGCCACTCCTCTCGTTCTCCGACTTCTCCGACCCCTCCATCACCGGGCTCCGTATCCTATCGTCTTGTACTTCGTCCTGACTCGACACATCGTTATAAGCGATCCTGGCTTCTCTCACTCTCCTGGCCAGTGCCTCTTGGCCGTACCGCCGTCGGCTGTATATATTCAGGCTCTCATTAACTGCATAATTAACCTTCTCTCGCATCGCAGCGCAGCGCATTAGATCGAATTGTGGGGGGTAATCGGGTGGCTCAATGGCGGCGGCTCCTATACACGGCTATACACCGACGTATACGTCGGCGTACACACTGCCACGCGGCGGCACGCACATTACACACAGACAATTTCATGCACATAAACGCCGCCGCACACCCCCCACGTCTAGCATAAAGACTGTGTATCCGTGAGGGCTCCGTGGCACGGTCTATATAGGTAGACCGAACTGTGTGTATAGGGCCCCTCGCGTGTGTGTCCGTGAAGCTTCGCCCGGTGCTAACCAACAGCCTAATAACCTCGCCTTGGCTCGTGATTGACGCGCCTGTACCGGCTAATTATCAACAACAATCAATAATGGCCCCCGAGAGTGCCAACACCACCGTTCCTACCTAGCTCCACCTCTCGCCCTCTCCCTCTCTCCCTATCCCTGTCTCTTCGTCTCTCGTGTTCTCCAATTCTCTCGATCTAGCGTTCTCTTTCTCCGTTTCCCGTTCTACACCGTGAACCCTCTTACTACTTCCTTTCTTCGTCGTTCCTCCTGCATTTGCACCCTGAATCTCCTTTCTATTGCAGCACCCGTGCTCCCTCAATTCTCATTCCCTCCTTTCGCAGTCTTAACTACGAGGAACCTGACTACTACGCCTGCGAGACTTCTGTTCCGGGAAGACGAGTAATGGCACGACGTCGCCGGAAGTCTAGCTGCGCATGATAGTTGCGAAGCTGTTTAGGGACGGTTCTCCATGGGACACTATAGAAACTGCGCCGCAATCTATGTGCGCGACCCTGTCGAGTGGGGAAACAGAAATTGTAGATATTCGTATTATAGGGGTGCTGGAAGCAAGGCCCATCCCGTGTATACACTTCCGAACGTTGTAACTGACTTGTACGAGGGTGTACGTGTTTGTATTCCCAGTCTACGGCTGTGCAATAATTGGTTTCGGTCGTGCGGAGTAACCATCGTGATTAAATTCGACAAAGCGCGCGGGTCCAGGGCACGACAATGCGGTTTTCGGCTCCTTAGTAGAGTGGAGTAGAGTAAAGTCGCGCGATGAACGGTCCGAGTTTGCTGCCGACTACATCCCCTGAAACTTCCGCCTCAGATTCGGCTAACGTGCCACTGGCATCGCTTTATTTAATTGGTCGCACAAAGTATGCGTCGTCCGTCGTCGGTATATACTTAGCAGGGAGCACGACGTTTCTGGCTTTATTAAATAATCAACGGCCCCGTGCAATTTGAATGGCATGCGCCGAGGTACGCGGCAACTGTTGTTGCGTCGGTATTTCGTGTTCACGTGAGGGAGAGGAGATCGTATCGCGCCGGTGCGAAGGGGTCCTAGTCGGTTCTAGCTACTTAAGAGATTGACACGGAAAGATAGTATAATGGGCAGAGTAGTGTGGCCGGAGGAGAGAAGCCGTACTCCGGGCACCGACTCTAATGGGCCAACACTGATCGCTGATAAATTTCAAAACGCCGTGGGGGCCTTTGATTCTTCTCGGGAGGGCTTAATCGAGTTAAGGCCAACGATTGGGAAACGGCGACGAGTTAATGGGCTCGTTTGGACGACGCCACGAGCCCCCAAAAACGGAATCGTTCATGGCCTCGGATTTTTCGACGATATCCGTTTACAGACTTTTTTCGCTGAAACTCCAATGCTCGCGCAGGTCCTCGTTCGGCGCGACAAAGGTAGTTCTGATGTGTTGCATTTTTATATTTGAAGGTGAATTGCCTTCGTTACGTCTGACCCAA
Organism: Priocnemis perturbator; assembly: GCA_963942575.1. Lineage (NCBI taxonomy): Eukaryota > Metazoa > Arthropoda > Insecta > Hymenoptera > Pompilidae > Priocnemis > Priocnemis perturbator. Next base: position 7,803,004 of record OZ012649.1, on the reverse strand, counting down.
ATTAACTTTGTGCATGTATTTTTACGACTGATACGTTAACCGTTGCCGCGGAGGAACGTTTCGTCATTCAATTAATCGAAATACCTGGACGTAGGTAGGAATGAGATGACTCTTTTCCTCCAATCACTTTATCGACGTTTATTTTTAGAGCAGGCCACTCGGTACATCGGTTTAATGCGATCGCCGACATTGTCCGTTAACGCGCACGAAATCGCCGGGCCGCACGAAAAGGGGAAAACGTTAATTGAACAAGCTGCGCGTTCGCTAATCGTTTGCCGCAGTCGCAATCATTTTTATTCTCTCCCTCTTTCACAACTGACGGTTTCTATTAATCCTCGATAATATCTCGAGCATTGATAATTGTCGGTCGTTAAAACAGGGCAATCAAATGTGCGAACGTTTTACTTGACTTTGACTGCAAAGAAAGTTAGATTCCGTTCGCTTAAGGGCGGATTAATTCGGTTCCGCTGGGATGAAGAACGTGTAGCACTTACGCATCAATAATCTTCCGTCGCAAATCCCGCTTAGCGTGGAACTAAGTGCACGTCACGTAAGGCAAATTGCGAACAAACCGACACGTACGCTCCCCTCTATCGACCGCTAGTTTCCAAATTGGACCGACGCGCGACGTCGCGTTAATTAAAGGGTTCGTTAGCACGCGCTAACGGAAAAGTTACAGGCGCCGCGGAAAATCGAGAACTCGGTCAACGTCCAACGAAACATCGGTGCCAGTTTAAAAATGAACCTGACAGCTCGTCCTTGAGCCCGAAAATTTTCGACGTATACCGTGGTCGTTTCGATCGTGGTATACCGTATATACATTTTTGATGCGTGTCCTCCGTTGTTGGGAATAAAAAAAAGTGATGCAATTTCGAGAGAGATCTATCGGTATGCGCGAGCGATTGGCTGGGTGTCCTCGAAAACTAGAGTGTCAGCCATACATGGCCGACGTGGTAGTCGATGCGCTACGTAGAGTCGGAGACGACGGTCGGAGAAGGTGGATGAATAAGACGTCCTTATTCCTACGTTCGATGCACGATACGCCGCGTCCCATCGTTTATCCTTAAGCGCGGCTGTCGATTCGAAATCTAATTTCCTTGATCGGCGTGGGAGGACAGGGCGAGTTTGAGAGAAACAAGGAGAGGCGGAGAAGGAGGGAGAGGAAATAAGAGAAAGAGGATGGTATGCCGTCACACAGAGGGCTTAGCTCGCCGACCAAAGAGGATTACAGAATTTGTCTTCTCGTGGACCGTCACCGGTGCTTCTCTGTCTCTTCCTCTCAGTATATACTTCTCTCCCTCTCCCCCCCCCCCCATCCCCCTCCTTCCCACCCCGGCCCGCTTCTGACTCTTCCAGTTTTTATCTCCGGAACGAAATGCAATGGCCACTTTGCGCGGCATAAAGTTTCGACGGAAATTTCTTCGTAAAAGCCACTGTCACCTGTCGCGTTCTTTAATCTGACGCACGTATCGATCTCTCGGAAAGCGTTTCCACCGGCGAGAATATTTTTTGCCGTTTCGTCCCTTCCACCGGCCGCGTTCCTTCGTCTGGCACGTGAAGAAGCGTGCCGCTGTTGCCGGCGAGCGTTTCCGTGGCCACGGCTTTTAACGGCCGGCGAGCTAATTAATACGCGTTGATTGAAGGAAAATTGCGACGCCTGTAAATCTTTGTCAGGCGGCTCGCGTGTAACTTGCGTTCACGTCTTAACTGGCTTACTCGAATCGTATAGCGTATAGAGGGACGACAATAATAATACCGTTCGCCGGTGAGGAACGAAAGGCGGAGAAAAGGGCTAATCTCTCGATCCGGCCTCGGCGAGAGCGGTATCGGGTTCGTCGGTTATTTGCGTACCGGTGTCGAATTATTAAATTGTCAAAGTGCTAGGCGTGCAGCGTTTGTCTTAAGTACGTTCGAGGAGAGGTTCTTAAGCTGTCATCGAGTTCTGGCTGCGGGTATAAAGTTTCCTTCAAAGCGGGTCAACGTACGTTTGGTCGCGTCGTTTAACGGAAATCGAATGGAATTTGACGAAAAGCAATGAGCTATTAGCGAACGGTTCATGATTGATGAATGGATGCCCGAGGAAAACGCAAATTTGACGCCGTCCCATGAAACACTGATTCACAGTTCAAACCGATACGCGGTTAATTGAGTTTAAAAATTACATCGTCGAGCGTTTAATACGGGTACCGGCGCGGCGGTCTGATGATTAACGTACCTTAATTCCAAGCGCCGCGTTGTCGCCACGTTACCGCCACGTTATCGCCACGGAAATTAAGATTGGCTGGAGTAAGACGAGTGGGGAATGATAAAAATTATTTCGACGGCGGACGCGGAGCGCGAGACTGAAATGAAATTTGAAATGACATTTTCCTTCTGACGAAAATCTCGCCGGGGAAATAATGTGTACGCTCGCCGATCTTAATCAGCAACTCGATTTTCGTTCGTGACAAGGGTTGCGCGGCCCTCGAGCGGGTGCGGAGCGATCGTAAAAATTTTGCGTCCCCCGGTTCGTGCGACTTTTGCACGGCACACTTCCGGCTGCTTTTGCCGGCGGATAATGTAAAAGGGAGCCGCCGTCCGCGTCGAGGCGTCGCTCGAGCGTGGCTTATTTGTTTGCGTTCTTTCCACGGTGTTACTCGCCGCGGCCGTACGGCGGGAGGAGGGCCTTCATTATAATAGTAATCAACGCGTGTGCCCCTCGTTATCGTTACTGGTTAATAATTTAATTGTTCGGTGGCGTGCGAGCTTTATTGGAATATCTTTGCCGACATCGTGCACCGAGCTCCCGACATACGCGTGTGTGTGCGTGCCCGCGCGCAGGCGTGTGCCCCACGTACGTGTGTCACTGCTTTATTACAAGCAGTCGACTCGGTTCAAAGAAGCAAGATAGAAACGGCGTGTGCGAGCGCCAGACGAGCACGCACACGTTCGCGCGGACTTTGAATTATCCGGGCGTCAATATTAATCGCGGTAATGACGTACCGATTGCTAATCGCTGCACAAATTACGCCAATACCCTGCCACGAGCGTCTCTGCTTCCTCTCCGACTCTCTATCTCCGTCTCTGTTTCTGTCTTTCTCTTTCTCTTTCTCTCCACTCCGCCCCGTCGCCGCCGCCGCCGCCGCCGCCGTCCCACACTCGCTCTCCCTCGCAACGTGCTTCTGCTTCTGCCTATATGCAGACTTCTGTCTCGCCGTTCGTCGACTATCGATCACGAGAACGTTTCGGTATCCGAGCGAAGCAAAATAGGTTCGCCGACGAGCCTGGTGTACGATTGATCGTCGACACCTGTGCGCCAATTACCACTCGTAAGCTTTGATCCAGCGGTAATTCACTTAAATCGGCGCGCCTCTATCTCGCTCTGTGTGTCTATCACTCGCGGTTTCCTCTTTCTACCTAACCGCCCTGTATTTTTGTCTCGAGCAAGAAATTAGCCCCCTACCGAGTAACGTCATTTTGTATCTACCTGCGTCACGTAAAATAGGTCCCCGAGTCCGATACGGTTGACCACGCGACGAACGTCGTCGCTTTAGCCGAATTGAGAGTGTAGAAGAGAAACGTAACTGAACGTACCAGCAACGGCACAAACGACTCGACAATTCTAAATAATTGCCGGCCAATTCGGCCTTGCGAGTGTAGACGATCAATTTCGATGGCTCATCGTTCCGTGAACGATCGTCGTGCGGCGCCCATTTGATTCACCGTCGCCGCGAGTGCGACTAGTGGCCGAAAAACAAGGTATTCCCGCAATAAACGAGTATGGAATTACGTGTAATTGCTCGTGCCCTTCCCTCGGCTGTGGCGCGGGCACCGGCGCGTTGTCACGCGATCGAAATTATCTTTCCTGCCTTCCGCGGACGTTCTTGCGCCCTTTCTCATCCCCTAACGGCAGCAAAGTACTCTTGCTGTTGCAACGCGCGATGTCCTTACGTACGTACTTTCGTGATGCAGACATTCGTTGTCAGGAGAGGCTCGTTAATTGCTCCAATTAGAAAGGTCGCGGATTTGTCGCTCTTCCATCGAACGATTATTAGATAATTTCTCTTATTTAGCTTCATTCATTACGTCTGCCCATTGCACGCGTCGGCCGATGATCATCGAGACAATTAAATGGCGAGGAAATTGTACGAGCCGGTAACAGATCTGTTAGCTCTGTTTTAAGATTGCCGAGAGAGTGGAAGATGAAGATGACGATGATGAAGAGTAAGCGTATGAAAGGAGATGGTGAAGGCGCGATCCATTAGTAGGCACGTCAATTCAGCTCTTAAGAAGCGACTGACTTAAAGCCGCTTCCATCTAACTCCTCCTTTTTCCCCCCGTCTTTCTTTCTCCTCCCGTCTATGTCTCTTCTTCGTCTCTCACGCTCTCAACTCCGCTTCGTACTTATTAGCGGAGGCCGACCTTCTCTTTTATCTTTTCTTCTTTCTCGCATACGGTATCATAATTAATGATAATTCGATTAGCGGGACAAGATTGGGTCCGGACTAAGCAGCCTCTGTCTTTCTCCCTCCTGCCAATCCACCATTCTGCCGGTCCCTTTCTTTTTTCACTCCGAAGCTTCCCGTCTCCTCCTTCCACGTTTTCTCCCGAGATCCGCCGCGGTGATTTCTTGGGACGGCAAGACGCTTAAAATTAAGGGGCAATTACCGGCGATTCTTTTTTTCCTTACTCCGCGACGCGAACATCCCTGTCGATCTTCTTAAAGTAGGTGCAACGATGATTCGTCCATCTCTCGGCTATGTGGTTAACCAGAAGCCACGTCTATTCGGCTGCGCGTGAGAAACACTCCTAATGAAATCACGCGTAGCTGCGTGAGGGCAGATTGAAAATCCAATCTCGAAAGGCAAAGGCAAGTCAGCGGACCGCGCAGTTGAGCGATCGAAGCGAATTTCGTCAGCGATCCGTGCAATTAATTCTTTCGCAAGTTCTCGCGCGATCAGCCAAACGTTCGACTCGTCGATTCTCATTACATCCCGAAACGTCGCCCGTGGCACTTTCAATTGCAATCTTGACGCGCGCGCATCCTGCATTGTCTTCGCGAAGTAGCGTAACCCAGTTAACGGCAAAGACGCAATTACCTCACGGCGAGAATACGCGGTGGCACGTGTTGCGTGTTAATCATCCCCGTAACGAGCTCGAGTCTCGATAGTTTGGGAATTACAATTAATCAGGCGGTCCGATACTCGCAACTCAGCGAATCCCGCGGAGAGTCAGACGGCGCGAGATAAAGTCTGCGAATGCCGCGGGCCGCGGCTTGGCTTGAGATCGCCGAGCAATCTGACCCGACTCGTGCGAACGATAAATCGCCGAGGCCGCAGAGACGATGATAAATTACATTTTCACCGGCGTGAAAGGTCGATGAAGCGCGGCTATCTCATTATCGATTACACGCACGGCTCGGCGGGCGGACGCAAATTAACGTAACAATAATATCAAAGAACGAAGAATCCGCGGATTTATCGGCGTGAATCGCTCGGCGAGGCCGGACGGCCGGGCATTAAGCTCTCAAACCTATCGGAACCGCGTCAAACGACATTTCCACGCGTACGGGCAGCTCATTATCGATTACGCGGACGGCATATTGCTCGCCAATTATTAGCGCAGCAACAATGTCAAACGGCGGGCAAATTGCGGAAGCATCATCGGGTCGTCCGCTCTCAGTCGATCCGCGCTATTGTCGCCGGCATTAAATTCTCAAACCGATACAGACGGCGATAAACGACATTTCCACCGGCCGGTGGCGAACACACGCTCGTCCCCCGTTGTCGATTGCACGGATGATGCGACGCTCTCGTAATCTCCTACGAAACCAATATGAAGTGCCGAACGATCTCCGAGAGTCGTGTTGCCGGATAATTGATAGACCGGCGCAATTGTCGAATCGTTCGAGGCAGTGATAAACAAGATTTTCATCCGTTCCCAGCATCCCAGCATCGATTACATGTCGTAGTAATTGATAACACATGCCACCGATTGCATAATGTACCTACTCTCTGTCGACCAATACACAATGTACTGCGCACAGATATATAATTTAGATATATCAGTTTAAGAAACCATTTGTGCAGTATTAGAAAACGATCTTTAACGTTTTCCAAATTGCGGTCCAGGTAAGTGAACACGAGGTACGGTATTGATCCACAGCCAAATGATCCAGCCCTACGTTAATTTATGTCATTTGACTCCACTCGACAAGCCTGCCTATTTTTTTCATTGCGCTCCACTCAATAACGGCACCGCCCGTACGAAATTGTTTTGTCGATTCTGACCCTTCCAACGAGAGTGTTGCGTCGATATCGCCGCGTACACCTGTGTTGTATCGTTCCGAGCGATCGTCGTTAAAGAATGACACCCACGACAGTTTAGTGGGCAGTTCGGCCTTCGGAGAAGAATCGAAAGTCGCCAACGGAAAGTTCATACGTTAAGTTCCTCTATGTCATCATAGACAGTACCTATATGAAATTAAATTGCAGCCAAATTTTGCCGCAATTCACACGTAATACTCGCTCTTGCACCAAGAGATACGAACGTTTGACCCATCATCCATTTACTTCCGATTCGGTACTGAAATCGTCGGGGGCCAAGAAGGTGGGTCGACGAAATGAAATCTATCGGATTACATTTGATTCTGGAAACGAAATGCACAGGCTTGAAGCGGTGCACGGGTCGCAGCGCTTTTCCGTACTGCTTGGACGACAAATTAGCGCTTGTAGAGCGGCGCGGCTGCCGTGCCACCGAGAGCGAGATCGACTCGCGATACTAACGATTTTCCAATTATACGCTAACATTACCAGTATCCAGCAAGAGAGCGCGCGCATGTGCCCGCGTATACACGCACGTGGAGCGACATACAACACACACACGCGCATACTCAAGCCTATATACTCACATCCGGTGTGTATTCACACAATCAACAATCAGTGCGCGGAAATGACATACGACGTTCATTAAAATTCATTCCCGCGGCCAGATTTAACGAAGCAAGGCGATTAGGCTGTTCATTGATTTTCAGAACGAAAAAAGGAATTATTTCTCCCTTGGTTGATTATTGTGCGGAATGAGAGAGCGGTGAAGCCAATGGAGTAGAACCGGCGATGTTCATCGGAGCGGGGAATAAGATGAACACGATAGATTGTCGCCGATCCGTGCTATTGTTACGGTCCGTTGTAAATCGGGAGCACAAAAGTGGCGTTATTTAAAAGTTGATTGGTTTTCGATAATGCGCGAGCTTGTAAAAGTTCGTGCGCCCCGTAAGCGGCGTGTGAGCGTCGGAACTGTTGATTGTGTTACACCCAATTTGCAGTTGGAAATTAATTCTCGTCGTCGTTGTCGTTGTCGTCGCGGCGTTTCGCGTGCAACGCGAAAATTAAACGACACAGCGACAATGTCGATAATCATTGGCAAGCGTTTGGAGGACGCAGAAATTTACAATTGTCCGCGGTTCAGTCCGACGCTACAAATTTATCTGATGCGATAAATTGCCGATCGCCGAGTGCGGCGACTAATTGGAGAGGATGATTGATCGAAGTAGATTCGTTAATAAATCTCCGCGAGAGTGACCCGAGCTATTTTGAGATTTCAGACACGATGTAAACATCTAATACGTGGGGTCGAGAGTGATCGCATGCATCGCGTTTGGGCGATCCGTCCGACGGAGAAATACTGGCCGCCGCTTACCCACTCTTCTCCCGAATAAAAGAATTCGTCGAAATTTAGGACGCACCGTAAGAACGAGAACATTTCTTATCCACTAGATTAATACCTAAGAAACGTTACATACTTTAGACATAACAATTTCTCTGTTCCAATTAGAGAAATGTGACAAGACGCGTAATCTAATTATCGACACGTTCGACTTTCTAAATAATTCACACGAATTTCCCGACGACCCTCGAATTTATCCTGACATCTCGAACAACTGTTACGTCTTAACAAAGCCGAACGACGGACGTAGCGTACGGTGCGCACGTAGGAACATTATGAACGTGTAAAGAAATCGCTACCAGTGTTCTCCTGGGTATCGCGGCCGGTGTCCTCCATCTCCTGATGACTCCTTTTATGGCTGGCCAGTCCAAGGATGGCGTCGATGCTGTGTCGAGGAGTGCTGCTCGCCGGTTTCGGCAGGACGATGTCCTGGCTGTTCTGCGATGCTGTGTCGACGAGTTGTTGAGAATCCATCGTCGGCAATGCACCGTTCCTCGAAAACGTTTCCCGGTACGTTCGGTGTTTTGCGGCGGCCACTAGTTACGACGAGTTCGGTGGAATAGGCGAACACACTAGAGCGCGAAGAATCCACGCTGAAGGACTGCAGGACACGCGCTCTCGCTCGACATCGTCGCGAGTGTGCAGCACCACCGGCAAAAATTCGCGACACGCGCACCTTTCGTATCGGTGATCTGAGAGAAGTGTGCTAGCTTTCCTTACGTCGCGTCGGTGTGCTTAGAGATTAGCGCCGCGATGGCGGTGCGAGACTGTCGGGCGGTTGCCTTGCTGACACTCAGCAAGTGAGCGTTCGCTGGTTGAAAGTCGTGGGAAGTTGCCAACGACCGGGTCTCTGAGTGGACCGGGGTCTCATGATTCTTTCTTCGGGGTTGTCTAATTGAAATTAGAATATTCGCTGAGTCTCGGATTGTCGCAACTCACGTCGGACGATCGAGGCGATAAAAGCACGTCCTGTCAACGATCTTCCTGGCAACTTTTTGCGCTCGCCAATCTATCTCGAACAAACTCCACTAATCGCAATGTGATCCCAACACACGGGTCAACCGTCAGTTGTCTCAGATTCCGGGCTCCGTCGAAGGCCCAATCCTCTCCTTGAACTCGGACGAAAAGCACGCGACTGCGAACTCGTGGCTGCACCTTCAACGATCTGGTTAACCTAGTTGCACCGGGCAGCGCGTCGAGGGAAACAGTGGAAGAGGGTAAAACGATGTGCGGACTGGTCTCGGTGCTGTTGAGCGTGCGTCGTGCCAGCGAAGACTAGCCGGCCGCCGCTAGTCGGGGTGGCCTTTGTTGCAGCTGCACACAACTACTCGACACGCAGGGTCGACGTCGTCGAGGAGAGGAGGTCCGAGAGTTATTCGAGCGAGGCGTGGTCCCGGCCAACCAATCGTTTTCGTTCCCAAGTTGCGCGCGATCCAATGGGATAGGGGATGCGGGAACATGGCGAGGCAGTGGTGCTCAATTTGAGAGATTCGAGCCAGTTAACCCTCCCGTGGCATGGCCTTGGGGAGGGGGTTAATTCGAGAAGGAGAGAGGCGGCTAGCAGCGGCGAGCGGCGGCGAGCGGCGAGCGGCGAGGCCTCGTCAGGCTTCTGTGACACCGTACGCGCTTCCACCTCTATCCACTCGACGTGCTGCGTTCTCTGTGTTTCACACATACGGACAGACCGACTCACCGCTTCCCGTGCGAGGGTGTGCAAGTGTGCACCCCCCGACGAGAGGGTACCTCGCACGGATGACTATGCCCGCACACGTACACGTACGTGCCCACACGCAAGACCGGTGTGGGTTGATTCTTGCGGCGGATTCTGGCATCCCCTGTAATTGCCAGAAATGAGGTAAAGCTTACCGCTTACGCCAAGCCTCCTACGCTCCTGGATTCTCCGTGGATTCGGCTAACTTTGCGCACCGCTCCGCCGCCGCATATGTTCCTTATCTTACGTCTTCCTTCTACGCAATTCTTTAAGCCGCCCTTCTCCTTTGCTTTGTCCGCCTGCCATCCACGCTTCCGCGTTTATCTAAATGTCGACGCGCGAAGGATCCTGTTCCAAGGAATTCTGCAAGATTCGTACAGCGCCATGCTGCGCTCATCACGTTTCGTGTAGTTTGCCAATTATTGTCGAACGGTAGCGCAGACGAATAAAATCATAAGGAACGATCGTATGACAGCGATGATTGCCGTCCCTTGAGTGTCCCGCAGCGCTACCAAAAGGGAATTTTGGAGCGGGTTTCAGGACAAACGGGGGGACTTTGAAAGATAAGCAAAGCGTAATACACGTTGTAATTAGATTTCTATCTACGCTTCCATTCATAAGCCTCGGAAATAGTTTCGTTCGACAAAAGCCGCGACAGCGGAATAGCGAGGCGCTTTCCGGCAACCAGAATGCCGCGTCCGGCCTCGAAATTGTTCTCTTTTCCAGGGGCGCGCGCGGGCGCGCGTATCGAAAACTCGCGGGCACAAAACAAAATCTCCGCTTCCCATTCCGCGTTTCGATATCCGCGTATCGTCGTTACCATTTGGCGTTTTAGCCCGCAGGACAGGCGAGGAGGTGCCGGAGGAAGGCGTACACGCCCACAAAACCGCCGCAACAAAAGATATCCGCCTGTAACGAAACAGTAGCCGTTCAGGAAAAATCGATCCGACTAAATCGAGGCAAATTACACGTTGCGCACCCGAAATTCTCCGTCTCTCTCTCCCTCTCTCTCTCTCTCTGTGCGTCGATTCTTTCGCCGATAGAAAAGATCCCCGTCGCTGGACGCGCCTCCATTGTGATTCCGTTCAGCAAAATTCGGCGCGTGGTGATTGACCCTCCACAACGTTCGATGCAAAAACCAACGTATTTGCCATTGACAATAGTTGCCTGCCTCATTAGTCGTCGTTCAAATGGTGCTAATTGTGCGCAAACTAGTATTGGCAAGCTAAAAATTCCCACTGACCGTTTCAACCTTGCTCATCGTTCGCACGAACATGTGCGAACCCTGATAATACGATTCCGTTTAAATAGGGTACCGAGGAAAACGAGAGCGGGTTCGCGCGTCGAGAATATTTCAACCCGTGAATACGGCAAGCTTCGATCGGAGTGAGAAGCATACGTGGACATTCGCGCAGACCGCAAATTAAATTAATCGCGCATCCCGATCTTAGCACGCGAATGACTTAACGAAGCGACGCAGTGAGCGATGTTAATTGAAAATTAATGCAACCGATTTCGCCGACAGGTCGTATCGCGCGTCAGATTCCAAGGGAATTCATTAGAATAATGTACGACCCACGTGCTCGCCTACGCATGCACGCGTCATTGATAACGCGAAACTGCGTGGAGAAAGTGTGCATTGAAGGGAACGCCATTTTCCACCCGTTCAATCTTTGCAACGAATCTCGCGCGAAAGACTCCGTCGACGGCAGGGCGGCGGAGTGGGGAGAAAAAGCTTTTAGGTCCGGCAGAAATCAGATCACAAGTTGCATTTAACCGGATCCCACTTACCGCGATAAATATCTGACGGGAGGCGGCAGCCAGCCAAAGTTAGATCGGGGAGCGCGTTTATTTCGTCCCTCGTCGTTCTCTCTAGATCCTCTACCCGGAGCACTTAGCTCCAGTTTTAGCTAATTTCCCCGAGAGCGCCGATCTCGTCGACCGAAACTTTAAGCGCCCGCTTCCCACAGATTACACGGCGGGGGAGAGAGCGAGTGGGAGAGTGAGAGAGAATGAAAAACCTCAGGTAGCCGGCGTCGGTTAAACGTCTCGGTCCGACGTATTTCGAGCACTCTACAAACTCCCGAGCGAACGATCTTCGCCGGTTGTCTCGACTCTTAAACGCGTACGAAGAAACAAACGATCGCGCGCGCGCGCGTCGCTTCAACGATCTCAATTTACAGTCTGCCCATATCTGCGAGCCGTGGCGTATCTGAAAATTTCATTTCGTTCGCCTGTAATTCCGTAACAGTGACAATACCGGCGAAGAATCAGATTTGTACGGTCCATCAAAATTCTGCCCACGAAGCGTGCTCGAACAATGCCAAACTCCCTATTTCGTTCACGTTGAAAAGCCTCTCTCGGCGATCGCCGATCCCGCCCGAAATTGCCCTAAATTCGTGTCCAAACTCTCGGCTTTCCGAAATTCTCTTTCCACGGATCCCCGGATCCTCGACTTCATTGTACGCCGAGAGATCAAGCGTCGGGGGCCGATCGTCCGTCTCACAATGGCGCGTGTCGAGCCGTCGAAACGAGCATCGGATACGATGGAAAACAGTTTGCAAATCGGAGGCGCGCCATTCTTGTCCGACAACGACGCGGGGTAATATAAAAAGAAGGACCTCCCTCCATTCAGGTGAATTTCGTGAATCCTCGCGAGAGTGAACTGCAGCTGCGAACCGGGATGATGAGATGACCGAGATAAGTCTAATTTCGTTGTCCGGGCCATTGAGACATGCTCCCTTCTCTCGTCGAAAATCGCAGGTCCAAATCCGCTCCAATTTTCCGTCGTCTCAAAGTAAGAGAAAAATGGAGCGAGAGGGAGGGAGACATCATGCGGAGGTGCGAAACGAACGGAAAGCGCATCGTGGATTCAGGCTGAATGGAGCGCGACTGAACGAGAAGTCTCCATTTCTATTTACGCCTCCGTTTTACGCGCACGCTCTCGCTGGGAGGGCTTTTTCCCGGCTTCTGGTCGAAGAAAAGCTTGTTTGGACCACGGTAGCCGCGGGTGGCGTGTTTTTCGGCCACGACTCATTGTCGGCCGACTGCTCGTCGGCGGATTTTTCACGACAGGTTTTGGGAAAACTCACGGCGGGTGGTCTCGGTGAAGAGGTCTCTTTCTTCCGCGACGGATCTTCGGATTTTCGACGCCTAATCCGTTGTCCACCGACACAGGGTGTCTATACTATAATCTCTGCTGGAAACTAGAAGAGGAAACTCTTCACAAAGCCTCCCATGACTCCGCGTACGTAGGTATCCAAAGATAAGGAACCACATGAGCGGATGCAGCAGAAATTATCCGAAGCAAATTGAGATGACGAGAGACATCGTTATACTTCCTGTGAATTTGACCAACCCGAAAGAACAGCGAGTATCACGCGTCTTTTGCGCGAACGAGATTATCTGCGAGGATTGACCGAATGCGGTCGCGTGGAAAGTTAATGAAACTGGATAAAATATTCCGCGGAAGCGGAAGCACATTTAGCCACGGCAGAGAGAAGGAGAGAAGAAGAGAGAGAGAGAGAGAGATTGTGGAAGCGGTGAGAACCGCTGGGACTGCATATCCAGAGAGCAAATTACCTTTGCAGCCCACAGGACAGAATCGCGCGTCACTGTCGCTCCCATCGTCGCAAAGTACGTTTACTCCGTTAGATTTCCATCCCTGTCGAGCCACCGTCTCTCCTCTCTGTCTTGTTCCACGTCTCTATGCTGCTCTCTCAATTCCTCCCGCTCTGTCTGTCCCTCCCTCACTCTCTCTCTCTCTCTCTCTCTTTCACTCTCCGCATCCGATTCCTCCTGCCACCCCTTCGTCGCGCTCCTCTATCCGCGGTACTCCGGCTTAATTAACTGTGTATACACTGCAGTCAACTCCTACCGTTGTCTTGCTCCCGCCAATTGGAGCTCGAGCTGAGTTCTGCCCCACACGCCACGGTAACGACGACGTCGACGACGACGACACACGCTGGGGGTATCCCCGTTTAATTCTCGCGGCATGATTTCATCAAGTCAACCATCTCTGAGCGCTCTCTCATTCCGCCTCGCTCTCCTTTCCGTCCTCATCTCGCTTCAACTCATGCCAACTTGTTCGCCTCTGCCTCTCTCCCCTGCTCGTCTCTCCTGCTCCTCTCGTTTGCTCCCGCTCTCTAGCGCGCCTTCAAAGAGATTGAGGATTATCGTTAGCTCTGGCGAGCCAACTCATCGACGAATCCACTATACTCCGTGTGTCCGTGTACGTTCTGTCATGGCTCAGGAGATTTGCGCAGAGAGGAACGATACTTTCGAATTGGTCCCTCGCACTTACTTATCGCACCGTTCGATTCGTGTACTCTTAATCCGTACTTCGGAAGGAGGCGTAAGTAGTGGGTACGTGAAACGAGTATGGGTCATCGGTTGATCGACCCGATCGACCGGTAAGTAAGAGCGGAGCAACAGCATCGCGATGCAATCTCGTCGAAACTCGTCCACGTTTCATCTCCAAACAGAAATGGGTAGGGACGTAAAAAGCGCGAGAGCGGATAGGAAGCAGAGAACGGCGGAAGAGTGCGAGCGAAAGATAGGCGAATGGAGTCGATGAACGAGAAGCCTGCAGATGGGAGGAAGACAGGAGGCGAGTGAGAAGGAGAGGCGACACCGATTTGGCGCTGTACAAAAAGCACAAAATTAAATTTCGGTCCCCCTCGCAGCACGCAATATACGAGCCTTGGATATATATGCGACGGGAAGGGACGCGAGGTCCTCTCCAATGGCGTTTAGCGGTACGTTAACTATCATTCGGTCTCGCCCTGGGGCCAATTCGCTAACCCGTGTTTACCGATGCCCAGGGCGCTGTTAAATAAACTACGGGGACGCGTCCCCGGGTCAGGCAGCACCGTATACGCGATTAAAAGCGTAACCGTGAAGAGAGACGGAGGGAACGGAGTGAAACACACATGGGGAGAGAGCAAGAGAAGGGGCCGTATCGAGGAAAGTGACGCCCGAGTGTGTGCACATATCCGAGCGCGAGATTTACAACTTGAGAGAGCGGAGAAATTTTATCGGCAATCTGGCACCGAGGCTTATTAGCTCCTTTAATAACTGGCGAGACTTGTCAGCGATCGAAAAGTATCGTGTTATAGTGTATTAGCGTGGCCATTATCAGCAATCCCTGTCGGTGCCAGAATTCACTATTCCCGTTTGACAAATCCGATTCAGGTGGCAATATGATAGACTCGATCTCCGATGAGTAAGTAGTGCCGTTTTCTTTTTGTTTTCAGCGACGAAGCTATTCATCCGCTTGATTGGTTGTTCAAAGAGAGCAGGGTAGCGTGCGAACTTTCGCAGGGATGGAAACTGACGATAAAATAACCGAGTACCTTATCCACGTGGCGTCTTTGCCCGTCGCCGACGACGAGCGTTATCAGATTCGAAATCGATTACGAAGGGCCTTTATCGCAAAATCGGATCGCAAAATCGGATCGCTGCAGATGGACCGGCTCGTGCTTCCTGCTGCGTGCATATGCCGAGGATATACGTGGCGGGGATAGGTGAGGCGTGCGTTCGAAGTTGCGACGTATTTATCTCTGTTGGATACCTTTGTAGCGCTCGCAGAGTACCCTTTCGTGCCATGTGTTCCGTTTACTGACTCTCATCACTTTCTCCTTTCCGCCTTGTCTTCGTCTGTCCAGCCGTTTCTCCCCTCCGCATGCGTCGGCGAAAACGGGAGCCTGTAAAAGTAACAAATTGCTCCGGGGCGAATCGAAACCGCGTTACGCAAATCCAAGCGAGTAACTATAAGCGGTTCTATACTTTTTAACCGAATCGTTAATAACTTTATGAAACCGTCGAGCCGCGACCGCCGCGCCGCGCCGCGCCGGCCAGGGAGCCGCAATCATTTGCGGAAACAAAATGGAGCTGGGCGAAAACAGGCGTAATTCCGTTCAAAAATACCTCGCGCATCACGGCCCATTCGCGTCAATCAAATGACCCGTTGTTCCGCGCGTCCCCCGTTCCGCCTCGCCCGTGCCACGCCGCTGTAATCATCGATTCCGCATCATCCCGCGAGCGTCAACGAGGACTCCATTTTTCGCACGATTCTCGACCAATCACGGTATTCGCGCCCTACCACGCTCCCGTCTACGCTACCCTGTGCATAGTGTGTAACCATCGAAAGGTGAAAATTCCATCGTGCGTACCCAACGATTTTCCACCCTCTCTCTCTCTCTCTCTCTCTCTCGTACGGCACGGAAGGCAGTCTTTCTCTTCCGCGTATAGGCACTACCCTCCGACATACCTCAGCGGCAGTCTTCGTCTGCATCATAGCGTGGCAGGGAAGAAATTCGCGCGTCTAACGGTACGATGTATGGCGGACTCGGCTTTATAAATCCGATGTTCGGTGCCGTTGTGTGTTGGGATTCGGTGGAGGCCGAGCGAAGCGAGAGATGGGACGAAGTGAAGCGAGCGAGTGAAGCGACCAAGCGCCCTCCGCCAGCCATGTTTGCGGGTTTATAAATTGGGTTCGGCGCTGGGGATTTTTCTATTAGGACAAAATTGGTTCTTTCAACCGCCACCAGAGCGGTCTGCCATCCCCCGGCCCACCCTATGCCACCCCTTCGACTCGACTCGACTCTCCCGTCCTACACTTTTCCTCTTTCCCACTTTTTGACTCTCCCTCTTTCGCTCGCTCTCTCTCGCTGCGAAAAAGAGGGACGAAGGGAGAGAGGCTGGGGGAGGAGAAAGGAGAGGAGAGAGAGATCGCGGATGATGGGGCGATTTGCCAGGGGCTGGTGCGCCACGAGGTGGAATGGTGAGGGTGAGCGATGGTGGTGGAGGATGAGAACGCGGGGGAGGGCACAGGGGGATGCTCGTGGCAGCTCTCAAAAGTCGATATTTCCGTCACCGATGTTATCGGTGTTTCCTACATTCTGTGTCCAGCGTCACCATAAACGAGGTTACCGATCAAAGTACCGCCGCCGCTGCCGCCGCCGCCGACGCCGCCGCCGACGCCGTCGTCGTCGTCGTCGCGACGCCGGCTTTTCTGTCAGCCCCGAGTATCGGTAGCTTCTTTCATTGCTCTTTCGGATGCTCTCTCCGACGCGCGTCGCTTTAGACTTCGCCGCCGGCACTTTCTCTCTTCCTTACCCCCTTTGTCCGACCGCTTCCCCTCCCGGTTGGCCGCGTTATTTCATTCGACCATAATAAAAATTTCGCCACGCGATCGATCCGCGGGTGTCGCGCGAAAAATGGCGTCGCGTTGACGCACGTTCAGCTTGACCGCGAAGGGTGCCCGTTGATAAATCATATCGTTTCATCTATTTCTTTAACAACATAGCGTTGGAGGCTTGTAGAATTGTTGTCGTCATGGCATTCGCATTCGATGTAGCATTACAAAGAATATTGTACCAGTTGCCAATCGGGGTTACGTGGAAAAACGAATTGACACGGGACGAGAAATTTGAGACAGGTTTTAACTCCGGCATTTAACCCATGCAGGTAGTCCATTGATAAATCTCGCGTCTCACAGATTGTGAATTTGGAGGTGACTTTTTTCAGAGGCGGATGTGCCGCTGAGACGAGACAGGGGGTGGCTCGAGGGAGAGGTATTCTCGCCGTTGCTCCGAAAAGTCGATATTTCCGTCACCGATGTCATCCGCATTTCCTATATTCTCTGTCCAGCATCACCATAAACAAGGTTACGTATCAAAGCGGTGCTGTCACGACTTCCGAAGCGGTACAGCATAGGTGTTTCTTATACACTTAACACATTGACTGCTCAGTAAAGTAACAGTCTCCAAACTTCGTTCGTCGTAATTTCTCCACGTACAAGTACAATTTTAAATAACGCCTCACAATGTTTCGTCTTCCATCAAAGACACGAAGTCCAGTAGAAGTTTGTTTGAATGGAAACGCGTAATCGGGCATATATTTCAGTCGCGCTCGTTTGGAAACGGCATCGGGTCCAACGTCGACAATTAATTTGATCGCGTCGCGTTCTGCTTTAATAGGACCGATTGTTGGCGATACACGGATTTTTAAGTGGCGTCCGCGGCGCTATTTTTTGCCGATTATCCGTGGGGCGGCTAATTAGCCATCGCCATTTTTCCATCGGGCAGCCCATTATCGGGCATTGAGCGTGAGCAGGAGCGGGCAAGCCGGAATAGAAGTTTAACGAAGTTTACCGCGGGCAACGAGATGATTTCACGAATACCCCCTGGCCTCCATGCACCCACCCACTCACCCCTCTCGCACCGTTCCCCTCTCAAATGGGAACGCACACCCATCTAGAGGCACCGTAAATTCGATGCGACGTGTACGACGATCGAATCGACCGCATTTATCTCCGTAATCGGCAGCGCGATTGCCGTTCGTTCGTGTGGCAGTTTTCGCGTGCGCGTAAATTCCTCATCCGTTCGTTCGGAGGCCAATCTTTTTCACAGAGCGCCATCTGCCATTAGCGGGGCTGCCGTTGTAACGGCGCACGTAACGATAATTTCGTTAATAATTTATCGGGATAAAGAGCTCCCCCCCGTCATATCTACGCTTTCTGTTTTTCTGCTGCGCTGAATTCGCGCGAGAATCTCTGCGCTTGTCTTTGAACTCCACTTACGTACGCACGCATGCATTTCGGTGCACGAATACCGTGGCGAGTTGAGATTTGACTGGGCTAAATTCAACCCCCTTGTGCGCGCTGTTTGTCTGCGCCGGCGACACGGGCAGAAGTTGCAAAATTAATCGAGTTTCAAGGGGATGATCGTTGACAAGCCGAATCCGGAGTCCTGAGGAGTTAGAATGATCGAGACCGTCGGAAAAATTCGATTTGAAAGAACAGTCGATACTCGAGCGATTACGTTCCTCAATTCGATGAGCTCCCGCGCCCGGCAGTAATTCGATCACTCACGGCATCTTCCACTCCTCCTTCCCAAAAAGTCACTCACGCACGTCTCTTTGTTCTCGACAAAACGATGCATAATGCGCACGATATGCAAGGAGCAGCCGGGAACGAACGATTGCAGTACCCAGAGCGAAATTATTCGATTTGCTGGGAGCATAACTGAAGAGTCACTGGGGTGACGAGGGTGGACAGAAGTACCGCAGACGAGAGACAGACGAGAGATGGACTAGACCGACGGTCGGGCATGAGGGTGACGGCTTGGTCATTTGGCTTGACTTCATAAGTCATTAGAATCAACCCGGAGCCGAGTCGTTTGTCACGAAACACCCGGTACGCACACGAGATAACACAACGAGAACACGCCGCGCCGATGTATATAAACGGCACACTTCGGGGGTTCCAGAAGTGGGAGGAGATGGGAAAGGGAAAACGTTTCGGCAGAACGAGACGGAGGTATACAGAAGATTCGCAGGAGGGGGTGTAGGGGGACTAACCAAATTACATCAATCCCATTTCACATCGTTTTGACATGGCAATTGAGTTGAGTCGCGCGCAACTGTTGTGTTTTCGGCCGCGAAGAGAGAGAGAGAGAGAGAGAGAGAGTCGCGGGGGGTACGAGAGCGAGTGCGGGTGAAGATGATGATGAAGAAGGAGAAGCAAGTCTTCCTTATTCTGCACACTCTCTGCGCCGAGCGACGAATAAGGAACGTGCGAGGGCGAATGGCATTCAACTTTTCACCCCACTTTCAGGCCGCAGGATAGACGAGGAGAGAGAAATTACGCGAGAGGAAGGAGGTTTGGATGATGGCGATGGTGGCGAGAGGGGGCAAGTGCCTTAACTTTTCCTTATCGAAAATAAGTCGTTAGCCGGCCTTTCATCTTTAAACGAGTTTTCGCGGCGCGCTGAGTTTTTACCCACCCGAACCCTCTGCCGTCTCCTCATCCCTCCCAGCTTCGCGCTACCCTAAACCTCCACCCCTCCTCCTCTCCCGTCTACTTCTGTCCTGTCCTTCAACATACCTGCCCCCTCGAGAGCCGCCATCACTTTGCGCACGTTGCCTCGGTTTAAGAGATTCTTTAATTTTCCCGTGGCAAGCTAATTTAATTTCTGGATCGCGACTCTAACGTGGAGCGGGGGCGGGACGCTTATTCCTAACACTTATTTGTCAAAGAGTGCCTTCGATTCGTTGGATAGCAATTCTTAGTCCTAACTTGTGCTCCGTTTCTTATGTCTTCCCTTGTTAACCGTAAGACCATCTGTTTGGTGCAAGGATCGCTCCTGATCACTCGATTGAAATACATCGATATGACACATGCGACGGTAGAAGTATATTTTAACGTCAATTTTTGGTGACACCGTGCAGAGAAATGAAAGGGGGATAAGTGCTCGTTTCTTCGGGACAGAATCGAGACGGGGACACGACTAAGTACGATCCTTGTAAGCGCGTTGCCTCATTGTTGTCGTCGGTTACAGGGGGTAGCTAGATGTAACGGTCCCCTCCCTCTTGTTGTCGGGCTCATGGTGTGGCTTAGAGGAGCACAATGCTGTAAAACCGCCAGCAATCCGCTTACGGAGTGACATCTTTACGCAATTACCAATAATTGGTCGCCACGTCGGGCCAGAGACTCGTAAACCTAATTAGGCTAAAGAATGCAATCGGAGACACGTCGAGGGGAAACTCGTTTGGCCGGGCTCGCACGTGACAAAAGCTCGCAATCTTTTTCCACTCCATTTCGAATGCGGTCTCGAATTTATTTCACGTTATCCTGAAAATCAGGGCATCGGCTGTAGTGAATCTGTGGATTAACAGCCTGAGCGATGACGTGGAAGGAAGCAGCACTTCTTCGACGAAGCTCGTTAGCATAATCGCGAGTGTTCCCTAGCGAGCGTACACCTCGGCGCCGTCGTTAAAACCAAAACGTAATGATCGATTAGCGGCGCGAACGTGATAATCGCGTTATCGAAATCGAGTAATAATCAAATGAAAGCATTTCGTCCCCGACCCAGATGAGCGTCTTAACGAAGTTCCCCCGAATTATCAGCAATTATCGAGCCTTCGGCGTAATTCCGTTAGCGACACTGAAGTTGGAAAAGGCTGAGAGCGTTTCCAGCGAAAGGTCAAATCGAGTTTTATAATCGACGCTTTTGGAATCACCTTGAAAGAAGTTAATTTCCCCGATCCCTCCCTAGCGTTGTCGGGCAGAGAATTTTCCGGCGACGAGGCGTGAGTGAGGCGGCGAGCGAAAATCTCGACAAAGCGAGTTTTCCAAATATTACATCTGAATAAACTCGATTACCTCGCCACACAGTGTCGAGCCGGCGCGCGGCGGTATTCACGCTCGAATCGTAATCGATCTGCTCGTCGGCGTCGGGAGGGTTGCCATAAGTTCCATAGGATCTTCAATCTCGCGCCTCAGACACGATGAAATTGCCCCGCTCGCGCTCTCTCCTTTCTCGGAATTCAACGAGCGGAACCGCCACGACACAATTGTCACGTATACGACAACTCGGGGAGAAATAAAGTGGGAGTTCGGCGGAGGAAGGTGGCGAGAGACGGAAGGGGGTGAGAGACGGAACGTCAGAACGCAGAGAAGGATAAGAAAGCGGTCGGATCGAGCGTATGTAGGCGCGCACATGTCGTTGGAGATTGAGGGAGAGGAATTCCTTCTCTTCGGAGGGTCTTTTCCTTGAGGAGGGCGGCTTATACACGCTTGCCAGACGAAGCGCGGAAAGCGTCTTTTTACTTCTCGAAACGACGCCGACGTGTGGCGACGATTCCATTGTACATTCCATTTGGTCGGCCGCTTTGAGATACAAGCACGCATATCCTTTGTCCAGAACGAACCCAATGGGAGGACTACGACGGGCATGGGTGCCGCGCCGGGGATTACGGGAGGTGAAAAAGTATTTTGACACCCCGCATAATAGGCACGGCCACGGGGTGCACCCAATTAGGTATCGCCGGGGCGTGAGGCGTGAACTTGCGCCGAGAAGGACAAAACACACTGTCTTCGAAGCGGTTGCACCGACTGAATGGACGAAAAACTTAGCCCGTTCCGTTCGCTCGTTGTTTGCTGGATCATCGAACGGACAATGACGATTCGTCCTTTGTTAATAGCAGAAAAATGTGTCGCGCTTCGCTAAGAGACGTGGCCAAGGTCGTCCCCCTCGGAGAAGGTGCGAGAAGATGCGAGGAGCGAAGAGGAGGCAAATTGATAACTCTCAGAGATTATCAATACTGGAGGATGATCGGACTTGACTAAAAGACATATCCGAGGACTTAGTCTGTTCTTTAAAAAAGCGGATAACTAATCGTCTCGATAATTCGCTTCTGGCGGCTTAGTGTTGGCGCGCGGAGCGGAGGCCATCGGCTGCCATCAGGATGGCATGATTCTTTCCAATAATCACATCCTGCGCGGTCAGGAAATTTCACCGCGTCCGACTCTCGGTCTTAAGACGGCTTCGACGCAGCCGACAATCGACCGGGTAATACCGCCCGTTCCAGCGGGAAAATAATGAAATTTCAGGATAATCGGTAGGCAATTCATAGTCGCTGAGTGGTTTCTATTAGCGATAACGACGAAGTCGATTCACTCGAAGGCGAACTCGTGGCCTCGGCTGCTTCACGCCGAGGAAGACAATCTCCCGTGAGGAGATGGGCCTTTTTTCATCCCTCGACGTCCTCACTGCCGTCTTTCCTTGTCCCTCAGCCCCACAACCCCTCCTCCGCGACCCACGCTCCCCACCAACCCTTCCGACTCCGATTCGCGCCTCGTTCTACCGCCAATCGCGAGGATCTATTTCCTATCGGCTAAATCGTCTGTTTTTTTTTTTTCCCCTAGAACTGCAAAGCCTACGACGCCATTTCTGTCTCTCTCCCTCTCCCCCATTCAGTTGCTCCAGCTCGTTTGTATTCGCCCCGTTTTATCCATCCATCTGTCTTCATCGTTCCTCCTCCGCCTCACCTGTAGGATCGTGGGAGGGTTCAGGTTGAGGCAGGCGTAGGCGGAATCGTCCTAGAGGAGAAGCCTGGATGAGCCGGGAGTTGGCGAGGGGGTAATTTTAGGTCGGCTAATGTCGTTTCGCATTTAATGAACTTCTCCGTTCGTTAAGTACGTTTCTCCATCTCCGCCTTGCCCGCGTAACGGCTCCTCCACCGGAGGCTGATCAGCGACGTCGTATTTTTAACCCACTTCGAAAAAGGAGGTGGTCCTCTATTCGGCACGTATATTTCTTTTTCGTGTTTTTTTGTTTTGTTTCTATCCCGGCAACGACCTAACCCAGACCTCAAAAGGGCCAAATTATTTAATCCTTTTTAGTGATGTTTCGAAGATTGTGTCAGTTTTTTTTAAGGGTCTTTTATTCATCTGACATAACGGCCAGAAATTAACAGACAGGGGTCCTTTGCACGTCTTCCACCACGATTCTCGTTATCTCAGATTCTTCAGGAAGCGCTCTTGTCGTCCCTTGGAGGCTTGCCAGTAAAATTCGTCGAAATTAATTTTGGCATACGTCGCACGTCGATAAGGGATACCTCTTGCTGATTTACGTCTTATTTTACGACGACGACGCGACGCCACGGTGAGAGTCAATTTCAAATGTCCGATGTCTTTCCTCTGCTACATCGTGCGAGTGCGATAGTTCATGATCTTACACTCCGCCTGTAACCTCCCGCGGTGAAGTGAAGATGTCACTACCATCAACTTCGGAAACTATGTTTTTTGTATTTTGAAACTGGTATCTGGACTTTATGTCTTTTCGCCCGCTTTCGGCGAATCAGGTCTTTTCGGTATATCAAAATGTTTTAAGTAAGTTTATCACGGAATCGTTGCACTCGTGGATGTATGTTCGATGAAGTTGCTATTAATATCTAGTCAAGATATCCGGGTATAACTTTATATTAAGACTATATAATGTTATCCTTAACGGAACGATAAACTATGCCACTAGAATATCATCACTCTGATTTACGAGAGAACTGACAAAATCTCTCGCCACGGAGATAATGATTAACGTGTTTGTCGTTAAATTAGCGACATTCGTTACTAAATGATCGCGATCAACTTCTGTCTTATCCTTTTCAGGCCTATATCCATATATTGCTTGACTCGCAACGGCCCTTATCCGCAAAAGTTGTTTCTTTAACAGGGTATTATCCGCGGGTGAAGAACGAAGATTGCAAGACTTCGGGCCGGTTCGTTTGATTTCGATTAGTTCCACGCGACCAACGATGCACGAGGGATCGATCGGAATTCGGCGTCGGGAAAGACGAGTGCTGAACCTCCTCGTCCGTGTATCTGTGTCAACGTTCCGTGATAACAGCTGCGAATGTCAGGAAACGCGTGGTGACGTCTCTCGAGATATTTGGGAAAATCAGCAAGGGAGTATAAATCGTAAGCGAAGAGTAAAAATATTTTGACAGATGGAGTGCGTCGAACGGAACGATCTTTGAACAACAGAACACAGTCGTACGATTACGTCGCTAACACCATCGATAATAGCTGCTCATTGTTGAGAACGAACAACAGTGGTTATCGGTTAGCTTGACAAACTTTCTCGGTCGCGCTATAACTGCATGTTAATGGGAAAGAAATGGCGATAAGGTAATCGTAATGTGTGCGAAATAGCATGAGCTGTTATTCCGCGGGGCAAAAAGGCGAGGGAACAATAACAAAGACCGCGTGGCTTTATTTCTTACCGTCGCGCGTCGCTATCACTGACGTCGTTGAAGAGGAGACAATGCCACGACAGAGGAAGAACTGTACGTCGTCGGATTTAACTTGTATACGTCATCGGGATAGAATGGGGGAGACGTCGGATATTCTTGTAGGAAGTTTGAAACCGCAGAGGTTGTGTCTTTATTTCCGCAGGTGCGAGTAGAAAGTAGCGCGCGAAAGCGGCAGAGTGTATAAATTGGCCAAACGATGTTACGCAAGCGGCGCCAGAATGATATTACGCAAGAAGCTGCATGTGTTACACGATATCTACACAAGTTCTTTATTTCATTTTCGATGATCCCGGTACGTGACGGAGATAACGCATTTTTCGTCCACTCCTTAGCCGAACGTAATGCATTTGACGTGGGTCGAATGTGTTGCGTCGTCGAGAAGGGATTGTTAATATTATGAGTTTAACATCTGCACTCCCGAATGATCTTCACGCTTGTGCCGTGTCGATCCCCGTACTTACAACTTCCCGAAAGCGGCTCTTGTCTTTCCGTATCTGCGTCGTTTACTTAGAGCGGAGCCCTTATCTATGGAATTAGATGCATCTAATGCGTCGCAGAAAAAGACGTTCGGTTCTTGATGACGCAACGTATATTGGGAAACGTTCGGAGAGGTCGACTTTTTGATGCGCCACGATCGCGAGTGTGAGAGTCGAAGTAAATCCCTGACCGATATTACATCAGAAGTTCGGCATACGGAATTCTCATACTGTGCTCTATCGAAGCGACAGAGGACGGGTAGGAAGAGGAGACGCTTGGCACGAAGCAAACGGTCACGGGCGATCGTTCCGGGTCAAGATAAAAAGTGCTTTCCCGCGATTAAAAATCCATTAAACCGCCTGTTAATTACCTTTTACGCCGAGGAAACTGTCTGAGAACGCGATCGAGCGTCACGGTTAATTGCGAGTTTATCGTGCATATTTTCACGCCGCGCCCCGCGCCGTCGACGGCACCCGGGCGAAATCAAGAGCAACCGTTTAATTGTACCGTCTAACGAAATTAATCGGCAAAAGGCGACGATCCAATCATAATTTCGTCGTCTGGCCTTTGGAATCTGCCGCGCGGCAAAATTCACACCGCTTCTCCCTTGCTGGGACGGCGCGCGAGGAGATTCTGCGAAGCCGAACTTTCCGGCAGCTACGGAAAAGTGTTGTTAACGTGTAAGTTACGTGACGCGCGTATGGATTTGGGGTATTTTCTGCATGCAATTGTGGCGAGTCGTGACTCGTCAACTCCGGGTATTTTCAGAAGGTTCACTCTCCGTTTGCCGGACGCGCGGATAAACAAATTATTGATATTGATGCAAATGCACTATTTTATGCAAGATAGATAAAAAATAGCCTTGGACAGACCATTTTGCAAGCCATAGGCTGGATTTAAATTAAAAATGTCTTATACAAAAATGTACTATTTATTTTGCATATCCCGAATATGCTTTATATTTTGCATATTTAAATATACAACATATGCACGTATATGTCGCGTATTTTGTACATATGTTTCGTACGAATATTACTTATCCCAAGTGCATGTGTACATTACAATAAAATAACTGTGTTCATATAAAAGATTAATGCATACTATAGCATCCATCGGTTGTAATAGTATTGTGAAGCATGTCCTTGTTCTAGTCAAGATAATGTTCTGTACAAATCAATATCGCATGTACTACATCATATTTTGCACGTTTTCCGTGTACCTACGTGATCAAGAAAGAGTTGAAGTAAAAAGTAATTTACTTTAGTTTTTTTATTTAGGCCATTTCTATAATCACCGGCACAAACGCTACATGCATAACGTCCGGAGTCCACTGATAAGTTTGCGAGTAAAGACGGCAGCCAAACATTTGACGGGTCCCACGACCGGTTTCGTCAGACAACGGAATGCGACAGAGGTCCCGAAACACGAAAGTAAATAATTCCTTGACGATGCACCGACGATTTTGTAGTGTCTAGCGCTATGTGCAAGCATGCAGGTTACTGTCTCGGATACTTTCGTCATTCATTCACGTTCTCGTAATGATAGTCAGGGTTACATCATTATTGACACAAGTGCGACCTTCGTACTAGACGCAGGTCTAGTTCGACGAGGATGTATTTGATTGTGAATCACAATCTGGAAGCTTGCTTTAGAGCCGTTTCCGAAACTCCAAATTCTAATTTACAACAAGGTGGTAGAAGACCAATCGTCGTAAAAATTGATGGCACATTTCTTTTCAGTTGGCGCAGTAACGCAGTATCTACATTGAATTATTCGCTTTCTCTAAACTTTCACTTCCTCCCTCTCTCTCTCTCTCTCTCTCTCTCTCTCTCTCTCTCTCTCTCTCTCTCTCTCTCTCTCTCTCTCTCTCTCTCTCTCTCTCTCTCTCTCTCTCTCTCTCTCTCTCTCTCTCTCTCCCTTTCTCACTGATACCCATTGATTAGGAAATACGTGCGATGCAGTCGCGGTCAAGCTAAATTTACATTTTTAATTGAACATGGGTACGTGGGGGAAAGTGGGGGTCAGTTGAGGAAACTATTCATGATTCGACAATCCACGGAGTGTGCTCTTCTTCGAGCATGAAACGTTATCTGACGCAACCAATGTTATCGCTAAATATAAAAGCCCGCTACACCAGGCGCGGTGTTCAGTATTGACTGAAGGGTAGCTGAGGCGTTCACCGTGTGAAAGGACTCATTCGAGAGAATGCCGTCTTAAACGCAGGTGTACTTACACATTACCGCTATCGAGTTCAAGCAACAGTCTACTTTCACTCGACCGCTAGGAACGAGATAGTGATCGTGCGTCGAACGTTCGACATCGTGGTGTGAGCAAAAAAGTGCGTTTTTTCTCCAATTCAGGCAAATTTTCCGAAGTCCGATCGCCATGCACAGAAATAAGGAGATCCGCGAAATGGACTATTCCTATTTCAAGACGGACGTTTCCAAACGGAGAAGATCATCGACGACGAGAGAACTGAGTAAGAACGTGCAAATGAAATTTGTCCGTGAAAGGTTCGCGTCGGGATTTTCGGTTGGCCGTTTTCTCATTCGGGCGCGCTTTATTTGCACATCCTTCAATTAGAACGTTTATTAAGGATGCATGGTAAAAAAAGAAGAAATAAAAATGCGAGGTGAAACATCGGATGACAGCTCCCGACTTGCCGTTTTTCAGCGAAAATAGCGTACTCTGCGCCGAAAACCGTCGTCTCTCTGGCCGAGGGAATGCCGAACGAGGAAACGTTCCCGTTCACCGAAATTTCCATCAAACTCTACGACGGCTCCTCGTTTACGTTGGAGGAGAAAGAATTGGCCAGCGCTCTCCAGTACATACCTAGCCAAGGATACCCACCCCTTCTTCAGGTAAATACGACAAAAACTCCACGCAATCTAAGGACGTCTTTTCATATCGATCGTTCGATCACGTTTTTTTTTCTCGAATCAACGTGGCTCTGCGAATAATTGAACATTCCGATAGAGTGGTGCAATTCGAACAAGAATGTCGATACGTGCGGTAGCGAACACTTGTCAATTCGAGAGACACAAAGTCGTCAAATGTAAATCCGTCGATCCGCGATTCGCCGTCGTCGTCGTCGTAGTCGGAAGTCAAATTTGACGTTCAAATTGATTTCAGGCCCTGAGGGAGTTCCAGAGGAGGGTGCACGCGCCGCCCTTATGGGAAAGCAGAGACATCGTCATTGTCTCTGGCGCACAGGACGGTCTGAGCAAAACTTTGGAGGCGGTGATCGGCATGGGTGATCCGATCCTCATTCATGATCCCTTTTATCCCGGCGTCGAAGTCGTGGTTAGTAATTTGGACTATTGACACGGATGGGAAACGGATTTCCATTTTCCATCCAATTACGTTTTTCGCCAAAATCGACTGAAAACTGAGAGTGAAATTACGATTCAAATTGCCTTCCGGACGGCCGAACAAACTGTAAAAATGCGACGGTCGCTGCGAGAACGTAATGTGGCTGCTTGTTTCGCCGGGATTACGTGATATCGACTGTCACATTTTCTAGAAAAACGTCCCACTCCCGTGCATCGCGCGCGAAACACGCGCTTTTCTATATCAGTCATAACGTACGTCATGGGAAAGTTCAATCTTATCTTCGCGACGGGCGATATAAAACTCTGAGCAACTTAATGTGATTAAAATTGGTATAATGAAGCTGATCGTCCGGTTGTTTTTTTTTGTCGCAAATGGGTAGCAGTCGGACGGCAACTGTCCAAACGTCGGCGAATCCCTGACTTAAAATAGTGGAATCTTTTTTTAACCGACCAGCTTAAATATAAAAATTCCGACGTACACCTGCACTGTGTTATCCGACGGACGCAGAAAAAAATTAGTCTCACGGCTGCAATGATAAAATTCAATTTTTTGGGCGATACACATGAGGTATGCCGTAACGTGCGATTAACGAATCATTGTTTCGCCTGGGATAGGAATTGGCTACTGTACACACGAGTGACATAGATTACAGTTTACGTGATCGCAGCCGAATCTGCCTCGGAGCCTCTCTCACAAGACAGATTACGAGTTCGATGAAGATCGGAGAACTTGATGAGCAGAAAAAAAATATGTTACAGGTCGCGCCTTACAAGGCGGAGCTGATACCAATCCATCAGGATGATGAAGGTGTAATTCCCGACCTCTTGAGGGATACGCTGCAGAAGAGGCAAAATGCCGGGAAAAAGATGCCAAAGATCATGTACATTAACTCGACCGGAACTAATCCGACGGGGGTGGTGATTCCATTAGAAAGGCGAAAGGAAATTTATAGGATAGCGTGCGAGTACAATTTCCTGATCTTGGACGATGATCCTTACCATTTCATGCATTTCTACGAGGTATATGAATAAGATTGGAATACCGTCTAACATACACGAATAAGACACTCGGAAATGATTTTCATGTAACCACATCATGGAATTTCCTTCATTAATTTTTCCAATTGCTTTTAGGAAGATCCAAAGTCGTTTCTTTCATTGGACACGGAAGGGCGAGTGATCAGACTCGATTCCTTTTCGAAAGTCATAAGCAGTGGCATCAGAATTGGTTTCATAACAGCAGCAGCGCCCCTCGTCGCTAGCATTGAGCTGCATCTGCAGAGCAGTCATCTGCACGCCCCGACGTTATCACAGGTGGATATACGGAGTCCCTTGCTTATCACTGAAACAATTGCCTACCGTGATACAACACGGTATTCGGTCCGTTCAAAAGTTCCCATCGATTTTTTCTCCGTAGTCACCTAACGGGCTTGCAATTACTACCGAAGGGTAAGAGGATTTTGTGCGAGTCAGCGGTGGAATGAACGGGGGAGAGTGGAGTTGTAAATATTATTCTCTCGGATGGCGAAATAACTAAAATATGATCAACTGGTCGGGCGCGCGTCGCTTAATCATTAACGCGATTGTATATATTAAACCAACGTTGGCGCGTGTCGGCTCTTATCAAAACCGTAAACATTGATCGACCGTTATCGTTAAAAATATACGAGAGCAAAAGCATAAGTGAGACGAGGGGGAGAGAGAGGGAGTGAGATCGTACAAGAAGTCTGGTTATCTGCTTGTAGGCGATACTCTACAGGCTACTGAAAACCTGGGGTTACGAGGGTGTGATGCAGCATTTCAGGATGATAAGATGCTTTTACAAGGAGCGAAGGGACGTCATCGTTTCGCTGGCACAAAAGCGTCTGAACGGTTGGTTACAAATTCGCTAAAAAATAGTTTTAGACCAAATCGTCGAATCTGATGGTAGGAAAAGTTTAGACGAGGGAATGGATAAAAAATAAATCTTAGGTATGATAGAGGGGGATGGCACATGATAAGAGATAACGATGAACGAAATAACATGCCTATCTGATATTCAGTAGACGCGTCTCGTTAAATATAAGTGGCACTTGAGGAGATAGTCATGAATCAATCATTATGTCACTAGTTCCCTGATAATGCTAATCGTTAGAACTATCGTTGCGACGGGTCAAATACATGCTATGTAAACAATTCTGATAAGAACATTACTGCCGACAGGCTTGGCGGATTTTGCCATACCGAGCAGCGGCTTTTTCTTGTGGATCAAGGTACGAGGTATTAAGGACACCTGGAAGATGCTCATGCAAAAAGGCGTTACGCACGGAGTTATCATGGTGCCTGGTGCGGCTTTCATGGCTGAGTCTTCGAAGCCCTGCAACGCCATCAGGGCTAGTTTCGCAAAAGCATCTTACGAAGAAATGGATTTGGTAATTTCGATACCTTCTGCTAAAGAAAAATTGACATACGATAATTTTTGCCGTCTCCGAAAAAGTCGTCATATCTCCAAAACTATTGAGAGCTCAGCGCGAAGCCAGTGGTCAGTTTGTCATTTTATCGTCTGTGTTACCATTGGATTACTATGGATTCAAGCCTCACTTTGTTTTCTGAAGCATCATCCAAAATTTGTAATAAGAGAGTTTTATTTTTAATGTTTAGGCGATGCAGAGATTGGCACAGTTAATCATCTCGGAATCTGAAGAAAATTGTTTAGTAACGAATGGGAACGTGTGATACTAGGACACGTTCCCCATCTTATCTTTTGCAACCTTCATTGCATCTGGACCCGCTCGTGGTCAAGAAACTTTGAACCGCAAAATTCACGGTTGATAACCCAGCTCGCCATGGGATTTACTGGGTCTGTAAATTTTACCACGGGTCGGTAAGGCACGACGTATTGGCTGTTGGTGCCAGCCACAGGAACAGATCGATTTCGACACCTAAATCCAGCGCTTCTCGTTTTTGAACGTTGAGCTCGACATCCACTAGAGGACGCTATCTGTTCGATCCACAACCCTTGAACATTTGCGATCCTGGATGAATCAAGTCTTTTCGTATAAGCAAGTGATCAAACGTCATGACGTTTGACATTGTAAAACTAGATCGAAAGTTGTAGGTTGTAGGCTCTGTTAAGGTAGTCTAACTGACAATGTTAAGATCGGAGCAATTTGTGGTAAGCACTGCCTTCCATGGAAGTCTCGAAGTGGTCGTCGATTGTATTTTTCAAGTGGGACCGATATTAGTCAGCATACACTTTGATATCTTTTACTCTGCCATTAGTGCAAATAGACGAGAGACAAGTAGCGCCGTAAAGAAGATCCTGTTTGCCAATGATAAGCCGGTAAATGTAGTTTTAATGGCGGTTCTCGAGGGACTCGCTTCATGAATAAACATATATACACGGTGCGGTACTTAATTGTTGCGCAACAATCACCGGCGATCATTCACGTGTACATACACTCATTCCGAATCAATAAAGTGTCAGTTGGACCGTTCGGCATCGTGTGATTCATTCAAATCCCTACAATATTAATAGAAGCAATGTGAATGGCAATCGACGCCGTAAATGAAAACGAAAGGTTGAATAATTAACCACGAGCGCACACGAAGATGAAAAATGTAATCAAGGTAAGTTTGTGCCCAGTTCAAAACTTTGCCGTACATCAGGCAAACTTTCACCTACATTACCATTTTACCGCAAAGATATGTTACGTTTCCTAATATTATCAACGCTACATTTTCAAACGTTCCACGTATCGTCGGAACAAGAGGGTGCGATAGGAAAAGTGCGTGCGTAGGTGAGACGCGAAAAGTTGAGGCAAAGGGAGAAGTAAGGTGGAGAGGGAAGAAGAGAGAGGGCCAAAGGAGTCGACGAGAGGGGCGGTGAACGGGAGTGGAAGAGAGAAGCCAGACTCTCTCACTTAACGCTAAACATCTTAACTACCAATTAATTTGCCGGAATTAATTTAATCTGCTGCAATACAAGCAGACAAGATCCGTCCCGCGGACCGCGCGCGTTTCCTTCCTTTGAGCACTTCCTCTCGTGCACTTCCTTTTCCTCTTCTAACGTCAGAAAAGAGCGCGGAAAAAAGGTGGGCGAAATATTCTCTGGTTGACATTTTTGAGAGCCCGTCAATATTCTCAAAAATGTCTACCGCCTCGAGAAAATGGAATGCTTAATACTGTTCGCGCGCGTCAATTGACGGGAAACGGAACGGAAGTTGTCTTTGACCAAAGATAATATGGAAGTCTGATGATGTTACGGCCGTTCGGCATAATGTCAAGGCGACACTGAAGTGTCCGATCGATCGTAGTAACATCGTCGGTGGACACGGCATCGTAAACCTGGGCCAGTCCACGTATGCGAAACATGGAAACGTAATAATGCGTAAACCCGGCTGGCTACGGCAACGGGATGCACTGACGGATTTAAGGGAACTTGCTTGTATTCCGTTCGGCTCGAAAAACCGGAGGGAAATCCCCGGCGCGAAGATATAGTGTATATTAAAAGACGTTCCTCGAAGGGAGGTGGACCCCGACACTAGGGGATGACGCGAGGATATAGCCGATCATACGAATGGCCACATTTTCGAGAGCGGGATTTGGGAAAAAGGGAAGCAGCGCGCTCGCCTCCGCGAGCTCAAGGATAATCAGGATCGATTTCGGCTATGATAGCCATTTTTGTCGACTGATTAGCAACGGCAATTCATCGCACTAGTTTCTCGTATGAAGCTACAATTTTGAAGGTGTGTGAGCTGAATGAAAGTGGCCGAAACTTGTCAGACCACCGATGTGGCGTCCTGCGAAGATTGGGCTGAAAGAGTCGGCCATCCTGGAAAGGACAGGCAAAAAGAAGACGGGCAGGAGGACAGGAATTGTGAAACTTGAGCGGAATCGCAGCTTCGGCGAGTCGTACGTAGCCGGCACACGCTGGGCTCTTCCCTTGTTCTCGCTCGCTCTGCTGCCTATCCGTCGGCGCCACTCTATATGGCAGCAAAGGCAAGGGGGTTATTCCCCGGGGGTGAGATCGGGAGGTCAGATGCGAAGGTGGAAGGAGGGTGGCTCCCAGGAAGGGAGAGTAGAGAAGGAGAAGAGAGAGTGAGAGCAAGAGTCAGAGAAACGCGAGGATGGGATGAGAAGGAGAGGGAGAGAGAGAGAGAGAGAGAGATGGAAGGAGAAAGAAGAGGTTGGCAAGGGTGCGCGAGGGGTAGTGCAGTTTCGTGTTGGCATTACTCTTGATTTCCGTGGTGACGTCGCTACCTCGCCAGCCCTCTCTCACTTCTCTCCTCATCCTCCTGCTGGCGCTGCTTCGTTCTCTTTCTCCACATCCGCCTCTTCCTCATCCTCCAACGTCGTCGTCGGCGTCGTTTCTCCGTGTCTTGTGTTTTGCCGTTTCTGTGTGCAGCTCGCCATCCTCCCGCGCTCTACCTCTACCCCCTTCTCACGTTTCGCTAGAGCGAAAGAGCACCCACCCGGACTATCCTGGAAAGATAGATCCTTTCGCGCACCCTACCAACATACAACGTCCGGACACGAACATCAGACTCGCGTTCCGTTCTCCGCCTCGTTCTCTTCACCCACGTCGTCGGAGTCATCCTAGCCGTCGTCTACGTCTCTCCCCGCGTGGAGAAGTGTTGTTACGGCCATTATATCACGTGCAAAAATTCCAACCACCCTACCGGGAGAACGGAGGATAACTGAGGGTATTGCGACAGCGACGGAATGGCGAACGGAGAGCGTAGTAGATCATACGAGAACCTTGTAGCGCGTCGAAACTCGACCCATAGTCTATGCGATTTTCCGGAATTACGTTGCCGTGAACGCCTCTTGAAGACGAAAATGAAATCGCCGAAAGGCGAGGCTTTTAAAGGGCTTTGCAACATTCAGCAGACTCCATTCTCAGCTTGAACGGTACCGGATACCGAGATCAGCCATGTGTAGCACGGAGTTTCCTCTCGACCATTATATCACGCGTAAAAATTTTCTACCTTCTTGGGCTGGCGAGGGGCAAGGGATGAAGCGAGAAACCCGTGGGGCAGCTTTTTCGCCGCGGCAGAGGCCGAAGGGCAAAGTAATCGTATACCTGGCCTCCCTGCGAGACGCTATCTCTTATCCGCCCCTGTCGTACGTTTTCCTCACGTCGGCGTCGGCGAGCCCCGGGTGCGTGTTACTATACGAAGCCCGCTTATTTGTCTCGCAGATGGATACCCTGCTCGCCTCCTCTTTTTTTCCCCTTTTCTTCATTTGCTCCGCTCTTTTATTTGCCCGCCACGAATTGTGGCGTTGCCGTAATTGCATTGATGCCCGCGCAACGCCGAGCATCGTTCGAAATAGACTCGAGGGTAGCGCGATCGCGGACAGAAGAGATTCGTTGCGTTGTCTATTAACGAGTTCAACGTCCGCGTATTTCGATCTGAGGACGCGTCGATCAAGCGAGCGGTTACACCGTTTGTTCCGAAAATATCGCGATCGAACGTCTTCTCGCTGCTACCGCCGAATCGCCGGCGTATTCGCGAGCGCTGCTCCGACCGATATGTCATGTTCTCCATTTCGGGAATAGGGGGGGAAAAAAAAGAATAAACAGAAAATCGCAGTATCCTCATACACGTTGATCGTGGATTGCATTATAGTTTTGGGCGAGTTCAGCGACCGGCGAAAATGGAACGGCTGACTGCCAGCAAAATCTTCCTGTGTAAATGCCCTCTGAGGACGGGCACACGCAGAGGTCGTGGAGGTACGATTGGCGAACGATATGTAACGTCCCACCCTCTCTACCATTTTCATCCGCGGCTTCGAAGCGATTTACTATTCATTTAAAGCGGCGAATTCTCGCGGACTTTTGCGGAAACTTGCGCTGCTGGCCGAAACGATCGACAATGGACGTAACGGCCTAATGAGAAAGCCGATCGAAAAGCTCGAATGCGGGACAGCCGAGAGGGTAGGAAGCGGAAGAGTAACAAGAGAGCGCGGGGCGGCGACGAGGGGTGGGAAGGTTGGCGAGCAATATAGCCCCGCGATTGCCCAGTAAATATCGGGGCGAGGTTATAGCCGGCTCCGCGGCCCGTAAACCAAGACATTAAATTTTATAATATTGCGTCCCGTCTCGCCCCCGCTCCTCATCCCCTCTCGCCCTCAGTCCTCCGTCCTCTTCCCTGTCCCCTCCTTGCACCCCCTCATTCACCCCAACGTTGCTCTCCGGCCCTCTACACAGTACCTACCCCTCTTCCACTTTCAAGCGCACGCGCGCGCGCGCGCACGCCGTGCTTTTATTGGCTATTTACAGAGGAAATGGCCTCTAAATTAACTGCAGACTGCCGGATTGCTACCTATATCGAGCGGCCTCGTATAACGCCTCGCCGTCGCGTAGTCGTCCGACTCGCGAGGCTTTGAAGATCATAATCGAAATGACAATCGACGCTGCAGGACGATTAATCCCATGCGATTGCCGGCGAACAATGCGCGGGATTCCTCGAGAGTGGATGGAATATACCGGAATCCAATGATCGTTCATCGCTCGTCAGCCGTCAGAGCTTCAATGGGGATGAAGGTACAGAGGATCCGGCCGAATATTTATCGAAGACGTTAAGTTGATAGCGAGGCACGGCGAAAAGAAATCGGCAGCGTTGTCCGAAAGATATATTATCGTTGTTGATTTTTGCATTTTCCGAAAGTGCATTTCGAATCCCGCACGCCCGGTCTTCCAGCGAGGGTCAGAGAGTGTTAATACCAAATGAGATTTCGACCCGAAGCGCGTTAACAGGCGCCAACTTTTTTATTTTAATGACCGACATGATTGCGCCCACCGTAATGAAAATTGTAATTGTAACGGTAATTGTAATTTCAGCCTGCGACGAGCCGCGAGCGGACATTACGTTTTTAAAATTGACTGCATACGTCTGGCGAAGATAATTTGCATAGGAATCCGCATTTCGATTATTTATTGCCTCCTTCCGAACTCGAACGCTACCAAGAGGCTTCCAAAACGATCCTAGCCACTGTCTCAGCACTCTCAGACCCTCCACTATCTCCGGTCGTACTTTTTCACGAGATGCCCACTTGACACTCATCCATGCATCGTGCCCGAAAGCTGACGTTCTAGCAACCATTGAACTTGAAACGAGATGAAACGGTGTGCCAGGTAGGCGAAATACAGAGTCACGTGCGATATAAATTTTTCATCGACTCCCGAAGACGAGCAACGTTTCTGACAAGCTGAGCGCCAAATAAATTTCATATCTCAATTAGTTTTCGAGCCACGCGCCGCCACGTGGCCCCCGTAGGACTCGCTCTGTGCTGCCCCCCCGAGCCCAACAAGCCCCCTTGCTCTTCCCACCCTTCGTCCTGCTGCATCCCCCCTCGCTCCGGTGACCAGGAGGGAGGCGTAATTCAAACGCAAATATATTAAGTGTTGTTCGCGCTGCGACTCCGCGCCAGCGCGCTCGTTTTATGTAGGCGGACGATAAACATCTTTTAGTTCGTCGAGCCGGTGACGCGATCGTAAACGACAGGATGGACCCTGATACGTGCCGTTGCAGGCACAGCGAAATATTGATAACACGGGGTAATTGGTATTGGCGATCTCGTACACCCGGCACGCTGATGCCTAGTTGGCGTAAAGATGAGGTTGCGGGGCAGAAACGAGAGTAGATAATCGTTTATGGTATACAGTGTTGTGATACGTCGCGTGCTCTATGGCCGTGTTGCATAAGACCTCTCGGAACGGATAGGATAGGATAGATCAAAAATAGGCGAGGAAACCATGAGACTTTTTTTTACTCTTCACTTTCACTGAAGAAAGAACGGAAGAACGTCGGAGGAAGCTTGAAAAGTGGAACATACGTTATAATCCTGCATGGGTTTAGGCGACGTTTTAAAGCGCCATGTGAGAATAAAGCAAGCACGGGCTCCGTTCACAATGATTTCGTAAGTCACTAAACTCTTCTGTATCTCATTTCTCTATTGGGTTTGTGGGACATTGACGACAAGTCAGCGGCAAAGTCAACGGTGTCGTCCAAGTCAAACAACTCGTTACACACCCACAAAAGCCGTTTTACATCAACACGATCGCCAAGGGACTTGTGTTTGTACAGCCCGATAATATATACATAGTTTGGAGCTCGGACACATCGCCGTACAACATATTAACAGCTTAGCCGGTAAGCCTTTTATATTACATTTTTCCCTCTATGGGGTCTCCTAATCCAATGGGGTAGCCGGCCACCCCATAATATGTGGGGGCAAAGCGGCGAATTCGAGGTCGAAACGATGTTTAACCTCGCGCACGTCCCGTTCGAGGCAGCATGAGCTTGTAAGAAGGTATTTGAAGAAACAGAACGACAAAAGGAAGGAACCAGATTGTGCGGATTGGCCAAAAAGAATGTTCTCCATACGGCCAGCAGAATCGCCGCATAAACTAGAATAGCGTACACTCTGAAATTTACTTAGAGTTATCATGTGTCTCGTTGCTTTACTTTCCCATGCAGTCGATCTCAGCGCGATAATCCACAAATCGTTTCCCCAACGACAACGCGGCATCCTTCGACTTGACTTTGTGAACATTTCACGCCCGAAGCTCCAATTAACTAGAATGACTGACCGGTCTGCACCCATTGCAAAGCTATTGTCGCGGCATACCGAACGATTGAACAGCGCGAAAGTTGGACAACATTTTCTCGGGGGCCGATTTATGTTTACAGGGCGCGCCCAGGCTGGGGTTGGCCCATTGTTTGCTCTGAAACGCACGCAATGCGGAATCATCCCTTGACGCGTGACTTACGTGCCCGTATAGCTAAACACAGCGGGACGTATCACACACGGGAACGCATCTTTCTCTATGGTGGGATCCGGAGAGCCGAATAGAACAGCGGAAAGCTTTCGAGGCTATCTCAGAACCCGAGTTGGATTTACATCCTGACGAGGAGAATGAGATCTCACTCATTTGTCTTCCACCGAGACTTGATTTGGCCGCTGGCCGGCGGTTTAATGAATTACTTGGAGCAGAGCTATAATAGTTCGCGGCAAATTCGGATGCTCACCTCGCGCTGCGATTTTCAAAGAGAAACGTCTATGTTATTGTTCGGATGGAGCGCGGACTTAAGGGACATAAAAATGCAGAGCATTGCACCGGTACGCGGCGATAGTCAAGAGACTGAAGATACGTGTGTGGACGAGGGAGAGAGAGTGGAAGTGAGAGAAAGAGAGAACGGTAATAAATCTTTAGTCGGGACTTAAGTTTCGGAGTAAATCTTGCCACGTTTTAGCAGTAAGTCCAGAGCTCACCTTGGAAAAGGGATCAGGAATACCGACTTGCTTGGGTAACAGCTTGCCGCGTGCGCTGGCGGCTACGGAGTCCAGAAAAGGTGCTAAATCCACTTGTGACGAGTTTAAAATCGACTCCTACGTCCATACTGATGTGTCTCGGCCTAATCCGCGAACGAGAAGAAAGACGGGCTTCTTGACTCGTGAGGTTTTACGAGTTTCGGTTTGTTTTTTCAGACACTCAAACATCACCCCGATCTGCGCCGATATGGAACAACGTCGGGTTGCTGCGTCTAAGAAATCGTGCGAATCTTTACTTTTTTTTTTTTAACATTTCTCAAAGACACAAGGCAAGAAGTTTCACGTTAATTCTCCACGAGTAGTCGGAGAGAAAGTTTGCTCGGGCCAGACGAGAGAGGAGCATGATTTAGATATCACCTCCTTGCGGTAATCAATTCCCATTAACAGAGTCTGAGTTTAGTTGG
Organism: Priocnemis perturbator; assembly: GCA_963942575.1. NCBI lineage: Eukaryota > Metazoa > Arthropoda > Insecta > Hymenoptera > Pompilidae > Priocnemis > Priocnemis perturbator. The sequence goes on along the minus strand of OZ012649.1, from coordinate 7,764,458 downwards.
AGGAAAAGAGAGGCTATCAGGAGGGAGTCGAAGTGATGGTTGGAATAGAGAGAAAAAAGGAGAAAAGCGGGAATGAAAAGAGACAGACCTACTGTGGGCATGCCGTAATGAAGTTCTACAGAGTCTTATTTTACGAAATTAAGACTGAGAAAGCGACAGTCTTCTTCTGCAAATTTGTCGTTAGGATCTTTAGACAAAGTACCGATAGCTAACAAATATATCATTATGATATGCCAGCGCACACAATTAAAAAGCGTCACAAGTACTAGTCTGAGATTTTATTGACAACAGGTGTGTAAATTCAAGACACATTCTGTAATGCCTCAATTGGATGCCGCATTCTCTTCATTACAGTGACAATAAACAAATCTGCGATAACAAGAGATGCGTCGGACAGTTCCGAGCTTTTTCCAAGGTAAGCTCGTGAGCCGAGAAAATTGAAAAACTTCCCGGCAAAATTGTTCCGGCACTACAACTTCCGCCGAACTTAACTCGCCCGTGCTCAATACATTCTAAAAACTAATTAAACTTTGGACGTACACACAAAGAGACCAGACCGCAAGTCCCCCTCTCCCTGCACAATCCAACCCGACTGGATTAGCCGAGGAGAGACCTGACTTTCAAAGATTCCGCGCAACTTGCGAGGAGAAAGTCTCGGAAGCGAGAGAATACTCGCAATGAATTAACAACGAGCGACAATTTCGCAACGATCCGTAATACGAGCGCGAGGCGAGGGACAGAAGGGCAAGGAAAGATGCGAATTTGATGTGGCAATGATGTGAACGGTCGGTTCAACGACGCGCCGCCGACGCGACGCCGACGCGACGCGACGGAGCAATTAGCGTGTTCCAGTGCGCCGATCGTCCGACAATAAACGCGCCGCCGAAACTCGAGTCGGTCTTACGATCCGTGCAGAATATCCGTCGACTGGTCTGCCTCTGTATATCGCGATGCGAATTTCGCGAGCGTTCCGCAGGAGCGCCCGTTAAGTCGATTAGCGAAAATCCGTGCATGGAGTGGCAAAACATTCGGAGAAATCTGGCATCGCCGATAACGTTCGGTAACTCGTTCCCATAGCCGGTAGCAGGAATGTGAGATATGGTCGGAACTCGATAGGCGTCCAAATGAAGCATGCTAGAGAGTCGGCAAGTACCTGGTCGGATATTATAGACCTGTGAACGAGGCTGAGGGGTTGGTTTCGGGCTAAATTGAAACGCTCGAAGGTAACGTCTAATGAAAGCATACGCGAGCGCGCGGAGCTAATATCAACCCCACTAGAATGTAATAATTTCGGAATGGTACTTCAGAGGGCTGTACTTCTGCAACAAAGCTTAACCACGCGTATAGCTATTCGGAATCGTGTTTGCTGGGATCGGCTCGCGAGTCTGCCGGGCACCGAGGAAAACCTAGTCAGGTAGGCGACTCGTTTCACTGCGTCACGACTCAAACCGCCGCTGTGCGTGTACCGTATCCACTGTGTAACGGACTACACATATTGCGTTTGCTAGCAGCGTGTCCTCGAGTCATCGTTTTGCCTTCGGCAAATATTTCTTCCCGCGTGAACGTTTCATTTTTTTCCGCGATTCCAGATCCTGTGCATTTTCGACCAATCCTACAAATTATCCGTTAGCCCCGGCAGAACCCTCCGAGTTTTTGCGCAAATTGTACGGCTGATTCGTTCTTAACCGTCGGAGAGTTTTAAGCGAGATTCGCGGAAACAATAATTCGTCTCGAGCTTTCGAACGGGTACTTATTTACTCTGAGGATTCCGGAAAGTTTCACGATTCACTGGATATCAAGATGGATCTCGCAGTTTTATATATCGCCGTCGCCGAGCTCGCAATGTCACCTCGCGCAGAAGTGATTTGTCTGACGTCAGCAGTCGCTGATATAAGAGAGGGCGCCGCTTGAAGATCGTGAGCCAGGTGAGTCGGGCACGAAAGAAATCCGTCAACTATCAGCCACAATTTCTGCCATTCGCCTTGACACCGAAAACTGACGCGGCAGCAGCTGAACAAAATGGCGGTGAAAATTGTGGAAGGCCGAAGCACTGTTGAAAACACTTCCGGCCTTGTTACGACCTAAGAGACTCTACTAGAGCTGTACTACTAGAGGTGTCAAGCGAATTTCGTTACAGGGTCCCATCTCTGTGCGAATGCGTGAACGCGCGCGCCTATTCTAGGCCCCATGCGAGAGGGACGAAGGGGTGAGACAGGCTGAGAAGTAAGGGAGGGGGGAGGCGTGAGAGCATGTGGGTGCTGTAAGCACAAATTGCCACAAATTGGAGAAAATTGAATGAAGCTTACAGCTTAACGAAGGCACTAAATCCTCGTGAAACGACCTATCTCAACATGCAGCCCATTTTCGTGATAAGTGAGGAGATGTCGTGCGTTTAAAGTGCCCCAAACCGATGCGCAATATATCGAATATCGACACTTACGCAAACATTCTTATCTTATTACATAAATATCAAGTATTAAAGCGTCAAAGGAGCTTCCCAAAATTTAATATACCCTGTACTTTTCTCCAACATTTCTTTCAACGGTCGTTGAATTTATCTAACAACCTGCATGAAAATTCATGGAAGGACTGTAGGCGATGAGAAAAAAAATCGTTATTGTGATACCTTCCCCCCTACTGAGATAACTTGGCGAACAGCTGTAATCCGCAGAGTCAAAGCGGGGGTGTACGTGTGTCGGCGCATGTCTACGTGGAAACGTGCTAAACAGAAACAGAGAATGCACGGACACACAGAACCAAACGGAAGCGAAACATGCGGAACTGCGTGTCATCGCGAGCAAACTGAACATAGCCTTCAACGACCGCACTGCAATTTAAAAATCACGTTCAGCCAACGCAATAAAATCCAATCTCTGATTATTCCAAAATCTCATTATTCACGTGTAACACCGCTCGTCAAACCTACACTCTTTCATCCTAGTCACGCGCGAAAGCTTTATCGTGCACCGTTCATGTCGAATTTTCATAAAAATAAAGCGTGAAAAGTTACTTAAAGCGCAGGAATCAAAGGGACAGAAAACTGCACGGTTTTTAGCGGATGGACGAGGTAGCACGGTAGAGAGGGTGAGAATAGAAAGGAGAAGGGTTGAAGCGGAAGTGGTGGCTCGAATAGAAGGTGGCAGAAGGGAGGAGCGAGCGAAGCGGATGTGTAGTGCGAGACGAGGAATATGTCTGGCGTATGTGGAGAACCTCGTACACTCCCTCGGGATTGTTATGGGGGCATTCCGGCTTCTGGTATGTAATATCAGAAATTCCTGTCTACCTGTGTGTCGCCTGTTGCCAGCGCGCGCGCTATTGAACTTCGAACACGCGAAGCACACCGTGCGACATGCGAAAGTGGAATTATTTCTGGCCGAAGGGACGGCCGTTCGAGTGTGTCCGAGCGCAATTCGTCGCAAGTTTTTCTTTTACGAAGCGGCCATTTGCGCCGGTGCACGATCAAAATTAACTTTGCTCGCGCACGAAGGGCTAAGAACCGTAAGTATGTGCAACTATTTCGAATACTTGGTCTTTCGGGCAATAAAGAAAACTCGTGTCGAAACGAGCATTGGGTGTCCTTTCTTCTTCTTTCTCGATCGCTAAGTACTTGGAACAGTTTTCTGTGCCTCTCAATATCGGATTTGCATCTCACGCAGGACGAATGCTATAAATTAATACTCTAAGCGGTCCGCGCGTGTACGTAAATTGCTCTTCGCGATTTTTCGTTTAAAAAGTAAAAAGAGATATATTTTTGAGGGAAGGCGGGCACGTTTATTGCGTCGCCGTTATTGTCATTAACACATGCATCACAGCTGGTCTACGCGGGCCACATTTGTCATTGCTCGGTATTTTTCCTGGTCAGAGGAACAGAGGACAGTACGGGGTGGATCGTGTGTGCTCGATTCGTCGAACAATTTTGGCGCTAGAGGTTTCGAGGTGCATACGATAGAAATTAACTGCGAGAGGAACCTGTATAGTGATGCGAAAATATTCCTCTTTTTGCACTATGAAATGAAACGAAAGCTCCACAGAACGCATTCGCGGAGAGTGCATTTATTGTATCTACCTAGGTATGACATTCTTCCTGATTACAAAGAATAGCTTACCTACATGTCTTGAGGGTAAAATTTGAATAAAGATTCAATAATCGTTAAGACGGCTAAGTGAATGAAGGACCTTTTGAATCGTTAAATTTTCGTTACATCGAGAACGGACGAGGGTCTATAGTCTGCAATGGGAGGGCGGTAGTTTTAGCCAGCGGCATCGGTTGCCTGCATTCGACACATTGTCAATTTGCCGCTGCTCGTCTCGCCTGTTTAAAATCGATCGTGCACGTAACATACATACCCGCCTACGAATACATTTTCGAGCGCGACAAAGTCCTCCGCCTGGCAATAGTGCCGTGCTCACAACGTTCACGTGGAAAGAGCGTACGTTCCTCTAAACACGGACTTGGCGTGAAAGCTTCCGAAGTAGGTACATCGAAGCGAGAAGATCCCTACGCACGTTCAGTCTTGAAGAACGTCAGTGACCACGCCGAAAAGCCTCGAAAATATGAAACGGTAAACTGCGCTCGCCCGACGTGAGTCAACGGCCAGCATAGTGCCGAGCCGTCGCACGAATCCGTGCGTTAATCTGGCCGAACAATCGATACAGAAGCAGCAATTAATAACTTCAATATTCGAAACCCGCATAGAGTCTCTGTGACGGACGATTTCGAAGCGTATTTCAAGTATCAACGGATACGGATAAAACGCTGCTACTAGCGAAACAATTCGGAGTTTGTCGACGGCCTCGCAGCACGATCCAGCCCGCCAATATTTCCAGCCGACAGTGCTCAATGTTTCGCAGCAAAAAAAGTGAAGACCGGCGAAAAATCGGATCGCCCCCCGCATTTACGTATTCGAGACTGAGGTCTGTCGCGATCCGGAGAATTCCTGCGGTTCGATGGACATGTTATGCACCGAGTGCGCATTCCCTTCATTGATTCGGCGCGTTTCATTAAGCGATAATATACCATTGAATTTTTGAAAATTCACCGAGGCATCGACGGATGCTGTTCGCTCGGGGCCACCAAAACGTGTTTATCGTTGACATACACGACGCTAGCTTGTGTTAGAGGCCGCGCGAGGCAGAGAAAATTTCTCGAATCGGGCCACATGTGATCGAATACATCCCGCCCAAAGCGCGACGTTAATTACCCCTTAATCGGATTAGCGATATATTTGCATATGCCGACTCGGCTGTTTCCGATCGCACGGGCGAGTCCAGCTCGTTCTGGCACCCTCTCTGTCCCTTTTCGGTTCTCGTCTCATTCACTCCCCGCCTCCACATCTCATTCCCACTCTCTGTGCGTGCTCATTATCAGGAACTAGGGGCTGAAGCGTAATGCAAATGAGGAAGAATAAAAGGACTCGCGAGGCGACGGATGTAATTGAAAATCGTGCTCGAACAACGACCGCCAACGTCATTTTTTTACCTTCGAATAATCTTCTCTTCTCACTGTTCAGAGTTTATTCGGAAAAGAAACACGCTTTAATGCCGATCATAGTAGTTTTCCGCCGAACACCATTTCGGGGAAAAGCGAATTTTATCTTTACTCTCTTACGTTTGTATCGCAGCAGCGACAAAAGACTCAAGACTCCGTCGTTCTCTTCTGCCCCCCCCCCCCCCCCCCTACCCCCTCTCCCTCCCTTATGCACGCCTCCTCTGCACCGGTACTCTGTCGTAAATTATTTTCAAATTAGCGAAAGAATGTCTAAAAGTCGACCGGCAAAGCTTTTCCGCCGTGTTTATTAAATTTCTTTGACATCCGCCGCCCACCCCCTTCGGATAAGGAGCAATATCGTCGCATGGCATCTGTGCGTATCAGATTTTATAGGAGGTGTACTTGTGACATGGAATGCATCGAGTCGTGATTCAATGTGTGGTTTTGCAAAATTTAAACCTAACAGGAGACTGCCTAAAATTATTTCGAATTTTCTATTCTTTAGGATGCATAGAAGCATGTTTTTAATTTTCTAACTTCACTGTGATCCCACAGTTCTGGACGGACTCCTATCCGCGAAATAACTATTCCAGCCGATTTACGCGATTTCGTAATTTATATTCTTGTGCAATGATTTCATTTTTAAGTATTATAACATGTGGATTACTTTAGATTCTATAATGTATTATTTTCACTTACCCATTGCACCGTATTGAACATCTAGCGAACGGCGCCCACCGACGATTAATCGAGCGCGCAATGCATCATGGTCATCAAGTTGCAAATTTCACCGAATGTTTTCACGAAATTTCCAGGAGCATTCTTGCTTATTCCGAACGGCACTGTGCTCACTGCATTTTATATTACTGTTCACGTAACACTGTTAAGACCCTTCTGGTTGAAATGTACTGTTGCAAACACTGATTTCAAATTTTACTTTTTAAACAATTTCAATCGACAAACACACCTGCGACCACTACGCGAAGACCAGACATTCATCGATATATTTACGCGACGCGGAGATGATCCTGGTCTGACGAATATGATGACATAATTTGACTTACCGGCGACTACCACGACGTAGATATTACACCCGACCGAACGCGAACGCTGCTTTCCGAAACAATTCGTAAATTTATCGTACGCTTCTTAAATCGTAGCAGATATATTGCTTTACTGCTTACGCCAAAAGTTTGAGGGTTTGCGCAATCGATTTGATTTTAGGCTAATCGACAGTCGAGGAAACGTTGTTTATACATACACAAAGCGGAAACACTGAGCGATTCTCGGTAAAAGTGCGTTCATCGACACTGCTCGTAAAAATTTAGACACAACACAAATAAAAACGCGACCGCAAATCGAACAGTCGTTCCATCGCGTTCCGCCGCGGAACTGACAATGAGTGCGTTCTATAAGACATTGATACTTTGCGAAGACTATGGTGTGCCATCTACTGATGATCTCATTAGTTCAGAGAAACAGTTAATAGATGGTGCGTGCAACAGCATTCTTTCGAGGGGCACGCGCATCATTTATAGACTTATTGACACCTTCTGGACAGGTATAAAGAAATGTGTAATTATGGAACGCAGTGGCGGTCAAATAAGTTGAATAAACTGCTGGAGCTGCGCAGTTGGGTAAGTAAATATCAAGTAATTCGACATTATGGTTAGAATAAGTAAGTGCAATCATTGTACAGGTTATAACCTCTATTGAACTGTCAAACGTTGTACATACGTCAATCGTACATACGTTCGCATAGGATATCGTTCATTCCATCCCGCAATCGTAGATCCACTCCTCCGAATACCAACCCTAGCCTCATTCATGTTATCCGTAGGTGCAATAACCTGAAGCAGTGAGACTTCGAAAATGCGAAATCAGCCAGGAACATTTCCGCGCACATCGTTTGAAGCGCGCTGTGACTTCCGTTTTTGCTCAGCAGGCAGCACGTTATAAAAAGGGTAGCTATTGAATTAAAAGGACGTAGCGAATAAAGCGAGTAGCTGCCAGGGTAGGTGGAGGTTGGAGGATAGACTGCGAACACACAAGGTAGAAAGAGTCGAATGGATGGAGAGAGAGGGAGATAAAAGCGTGCGATAGCGTGAGTAAGCAAACGTGGGGTGAGAGAGTGAGCGAGAGAGAACGGGAGAGAAAGCGAGGGTGAGAGAGAGGGAGAGAGAGAGAGGGAAATGGAGTGAAAAAAAAGTAGGAACAGAGGTGGAAGGCGAGGTGTAGGAGGTAGTGGAAGAGGTGGAGGACGGTGGAAAGGAGAAGAAGGAATCCTCTCCTCTCCTTTGGCCCGTTGTCTACCCTCGCCGAACCCCCGCTATCCGCCAGGGCGCCGTGCTCAACGGCCATAAAAATAAAATTTCAATAAATCTCCGGCAGAGCGAGACCTAGTGGGGCATCCAGAGGGCGGGCTACTCGCTCATTGGAGCTTCGTCCGCGGCGGTTACCGCCTACCGCAAAACAGAGACAGCAAGACTGTAACCTGGACAGAGTTTACCTCGGATATGGACAACCCCGCACGTTGGCTGCCTACCGCCGTAGCCAGCGACTAAAAGTCTGCTGCTATCGTTTCTCGATTTCCACGAGTCTCTTTCGTCGATCTCTTCCCTCAACCCTCCGTCTTTCTCTCTCTCTCACACTCTCGCATCTTCTCACCCCTCGGCGTATATACCTGTCTTTTCACCATCGTCGATTTCTGTGTTGTTTCTCCCCTGACTGACACGAGATTCGTAGAGAGAATACGTTTTTCTTCCTTAATTTCTAGCTTCTGTTTTTGTCATCGCAAATTCAGGCCCGTTGAATTCATAAGGTCGTCTTTTTTCTAATATGTTTGCAGATGTGAGTGTGTCAGGAATTGGAGTTACACGTACCATCAGGTTTCCACACACCACCTGAATCCGTCTTGGATCTCCGAAGAAATGTCACTCGTAGTTGCAGACTGGCCTAATAAAAACTCTGCTTTATTGCCTTCCACAATCGCAGAAACCCATATGTATCGAGGCAGGAGATAGGTCTCTAAAACTACCCTCTGTCGATTTCCAAACGGTCCCACTCGGTCGTGGGTCCATCTCGCCTGGGTACGCTCCTGCGTGCCGGCGCTGAACCTGAAGGATAGGGGCGATTTAATATCACGCCCACAAGCGGAACGTCGGGGCGAGGAGGGTGCGTTGGTAAAAGAGAGACAGAGGGTTCCATCGTTGTAGGTGGAAGCGAGAGAAGGGAAGACTGCGACTGCGAGAGGTGGTCGGAACGACAGAGAAAGCGAGGTGCCGCGTTCTCGCCAATAGGCGAAGGTGGGGGAGTTCGGATATGGCAGCCAGGCAGTCCGCTGTTTGCCTTCCTGAGGTACGGGCCGTTCCTCAGGCCAGCGTGGGTATATTCGCCACGAGAGACAGAAAAAGAAACAGCTCGTTGTACTCGCGGCCGTGCACTCCCGAGTATTTCATTCCGATCCTCTGATCTGCGCTATTCGAAGGTTGCCCCGAAACACGGCGCACGGTGTTGTTTCGCGGTGAAGCGCGCGGACTTCCGGTTCCGCGAACTGTGTTGGAGCCCACGCTCCTCGGGAGCGGTATGCTCAACCACATTTCCGCCGGCGGTTCCGCACACGGTATTCCCGGTAAGTACCGGCACATACGTTATGCCTTGTCACAGACTTTCCTTGGCGTACAACAAATTGGCCTCAGGTAGGCTAGACTCTGCGAGCGGCGGTTCCAGAGTCATGCGATAGATCATCGTTTAAAAGGTCGATCTATGGTTGCCCTAGCGAGTGATTAATAGTGGATGTGTTCACGATGTTGATGATTTTGTGATAGTTCGAAATTTATGCGTATCGCGCTGCTATTTTTCGGAGTTGGTTGCAAAACGTTGTATGTACTGTCGGTAGATGAAACTGACAATACTATTAGTAGCCGTCACTTCTCAAGGTAACCCGAGTGAATTTCTTTTCTCGTTTGCATGAAAAATCGGATGTCGGAAAGGTGAATCTAATTAAAAAAGTATTTATTGATGTATTGGCTCCGGGCCGACGGTAGGCGCCAGAGGGATGATTCTGTTGTCACGCATTTAAGAACAATGTAACTGCAATTTCTACTCTACATCGTTTTCTTGGCTCAAATATATCATATATATTCTTTGTTTGCGGGTCATGAATTTTGTATGAGTTATGTTTTGTGCAACACATACAATTACACAAGTACAAGTTCCTGTGACAGAATATTATTCGGTAACTTTAAATTATTTAACGAATCTGTCGTGCTCTCAAAAACATTTGTACTTATGTGTATTTCCAAATGCATTTCATATTTGGTATTGCTACAGGTTGCGTGAGAGACAATATTTTTGTTGATCGTTTCTGTTTGGCATACTTAGTTAACAAGATTTTCGACCAATCGTTAAGTAGTCACAAAATGGAAACATTGACGAATCCTGTTGATCGATATGAGCAGCCGGATAGGCTGTTACATATTTTCTCCTGCACGCTGGTCCGTTGTCTCAAACATATCAAGAATCTTAATATCGAATATTATACTTCAGTATCGCAAAAACCAATCAGAGTCCGCGTTGTTCCACTGTCCGACGGGTAATTGACGGTTGGTACAGTGTAATGTTGCTCATTATACGTTGCATGTTCAAAGAGTGTCATTTCTGGTGATGTCAAGGATCAGAATAATTAGAATGGTGCGGACAATCTTTGTTTTCGTCGAGTGGCAGATGACAATCTACTTTTGATTATTCTGTATCGTATTTAAGTTGTTATTAATCATTCGCACGGAACATTAACACTTTTGTAATGCAAAATGACACATCCTGTATGAATATTAAAATGACACGCGGCCACACTTTGTAAAAGTAGGCGTCACCGCGGTAAGTAATTGTTCATGCTGATTGACGATGGTAACTGAATGAAGTAGCGAGAAATTCGGGGGTGGAAAAGTTTCTTGAGTAGAGAAAAAGCGGGGCAAAAGAAAAAGGAAAGCCTGATGCTTCGCAACACGTGGTACGCCAGCCAACACTCTCCTCTTTCGCCCAAGGAAACCGCTTCTCGAGTTTGATGACCTTAATTACCTCAACACTGATTACATTAGGCGAGAAGTTAAGGAACGATTTAGAGAGTTAGGATGTTGCCGGTGGTGGGAACTGAGTAAAGTGCGACGTGTTAATCCGATGAAAACAAAGTTAGCCTGCGTTTTTTCGATACGTTGACGACGTCAACAGTATGTAGACACTGTCATTAAAATGAAATGGCGAACTTCTTGTCATTAATTATTTTCCTTTGCGCGCGACACTTCGAAGACGTCCAAGAACGGATTTCCAAGCAATAGTTGTATAGCATTCCTTTCAGTCTCTTCATTGTACTCAAAGCGTTTACGACGGTCGACAACTTATGCTTACAGTCCGTTATTTAAAGAATTCCAATTACAACGAAGAATTGAATCGACTATCAGTTAATCCACTTTTAATTATAGTCGAGATTAAAGCAGGCGAGCGGTCGAAACGCGCTCAGTGAATGTCGTGCAGTGACGTGGTCAAAATAACGCAGGATAACGGGATAAATTAAAAGAGAAAAAAATAACGCGTTCGATTCGCACATTTTCCTTCGCCCTCGAAGCATTAATCGCCGCCGGCGCATCCTTCATACATTGAGACAGTGCACGGCGCGTATCATGGCATCTGAATAAATACGTCCGTCATAATATTTGCAGATAGTAATTTGATTTATGAATTTATTATTCAGACACTTTCAAGCCGCTGACCGTCAATCACGACATTTTCAGCTGCCGATCAGTCCGCAGTCTAGTATCGTCAAAATTATTTTTAATCTTCGATAGATACCCGAATGTGGGAATAAGCTAGACGAGGATTGATACTGTTAAAACATTCTGCGTAGGGCGAGTGAACCGTGTGGGTTTACACTAAAGACACAACTTTGGTCATTATCATTTTAATTTGATTAGGATATCCGATAATCCGGTCAGCTAGAATGGCATCGAATAATCCTCCTTACCGCGATATTAAGGAATCGGAAAACACCGCGAAACATTTTCACCGGTAAATTATTCAATTCGACTATTCGCAGAATTAATTTAAATAAAAAAGACGTTCTGCCGATACTGCGCGAGCTGAAAATCTCGGCGTGCGATTAACGACGGCACATGGCGAATTAGAAAAGTTTCGTGCAGCTTTTAATTCACATACCTACAGCACCGAGATATTCGCGCTTCGAATAGATCAAAGGAATCCACCGAATGTTCGCCGGGTACCGAGACTCGTAAATACCGAGACTCCTAATAAAATCGAAATAAAACCATCAGAACTCATAAAAATAAAACGAGAATGAAGACCAGTCGTAAACTTCATTCATGCGAGAGGCCTTCATTGATTGCGAGTGGAGTCCCGCACGGTGGTCCTCGGCAGTTTTGTATCCTTCAAAGCATGTTGTCTCCCTTGATGTCGCGGCCTGCCTTTTATTCACGCTGTAAGCACGCCTCCCTAAGTGGACATAAATTTAACTTGTACGCCACTTGATTGTCAATCTCGTCTCACTATACCTTCCGATTCATCCACCTCTAACGAGAAACTTACATCGTGGGCAGTCGAATTCGAGAGATCGTCGCACGAATAGTTTTGCACTAATATAGAGACGATCACTGAATTTCTACCGTTCCTCTCTTTCGGCCATCCCTCGTGGCAGAGATGTTCCAGATGAATTCATCAATTCTCTTGTTTTTCGCGCTGAAAGGCGCGTCGGACGGACTAAACTAGTTTACCTCATTGCGTAAGCGTCTTTGACAAAGCACAACGACGCACGGTACCCGCGATCATGGGCACTGGACACGAACGAAACAGTATGGGCGTTCCGACACGTTACTCCCACATGCCCGATCTGCGCATTTCGAGTGTGTGCACGTGCCTGATCGTCTGTGCGAAGCGCACACCCACGGGAATGTCGGTGAACATGTCGAATGTGTGTTTGCGCGCCTAGAAGCCGGAGGTCGGTGACGATTCTCGCACCTTTGTGCTAAGTGGCCCGTGCGCCCCTCGCCACCAGTCAGCCAGCTTCTGCTCCTATACAAATTTAAACTACATAGAGCAGGAGGTGGTTCGCAAAGGGGAAAGGCGATGAGCGAGAAAGAGAGAGAAAGAGAGATAGAGAGAGAGAGAGAGAGAATCTGCTCGTAGGTGTGCGCGAGAGAGACACCGTCGAGCAAAGCAGGCGAAAAAAATACGAAGAAAGAGCGGCAGAAGACCGAAACTGATTCCTCGTTTTTCGTTCCACGTTCGCAGGAGCGAAGGACCTTCATGCGCAGGACTTGAAGCGGCACGATAAGTTGGACGGCGTGCTGGGAGTGAATTTGGGCACCGGACTGTCTAGCGGCGGTGGGCTTGCCACGCTTCATCAGGAATTAATGATGGCCATGCCTGGCACAGGTAAGATCTCACTCCTTTTTCATATACTCCGTCCTTACTTTCAAATCGTCCGGTTCGTACGTTATTGCCGGCGTTCAGTCCGCGTTGTATTCCCATTTTACTGCATTTGACGTCGTTCGCTAATGCCCTGTTTCCGTCCAAAGCAAATATGCGGTTGAACGTTTAAAAGCGAATTCCGTCGCATTTAAGGACTGGGAAAAGCTGACGTAAAGTCGTTCTGGGAAAACGTGTGGAGTGTACTTGCGTCACTGCTTAGAAAACGTCTAATCGTCAATCTTTTCTCCCGATCTCCAGGAAGTGCCTCTGGGGTTGGACAAGGCGACGACAAACCACCGAAACAGAAACGGCATCGGACACGATTCACACCGGCCCAGCTGAACGAGCTCGAAAGGACTTTTACCAAAACGCATTATCCAGATATCTTTCATCGGGAGGAAATTGCTGGAAGAATCGGCCTAACGGAGAGTCGGGTGCAGGTAAGCGTTATCATTCCATAAATCCATTCCACGTTCCAGCATGTGTGGTATTAATGAAACGTTGTACGTTTAACTCATTGTTTAAACACGTCAACTTCGCTATGAACTGTCCCAGGGCTACACTCCAATAATTCTATTTAAAGTGTTGGCCTTATATTTTATTTCCTTTAGAAGCTCGGATCTACATATAAGTTTGAGTTAACAGTGAACAATTTAAATCTTTCTTTCTTGACCCCGGGATCTATACCATTCCTTTATTTTTATTCCTTGCTCTAAAGAACCAATAATGTCAGCCATCAACAGCTGACGTGGCAGTCAATGTGTTAACTTGCGCGGTTCACACGACATTTTTGTTGAAGTAATTATGTTTATCTTATGTGTCTGTTAAATTGGGTAGTAAACTTCTGACATTCATGTCTCGTACACGAGCACGGAAAGTACACTCTGTATCAAAATGGAGCAAGAATCAATTGTGTCGTCCTACTGTGGCTTTTCGGATTAAAGTGAAACTTGGAGCAGCAGTTAAGCCCTCGTCCTGCGGGGGTCTCGAATTTTGGCGGGTTTCACTTCGCCGCGAGACGACCGCAAAACTTTCCGGACGCTTCCTGTCCCTCTACCGTGCACTAGAATTCCGAGATACAAGGATCAAACGGATAGAGATTTTGATTGTCCGCATGCCGTTGATCAAATACCATCGTTTCGCGCTGAAACCATTTTCAGCGTCTATCAATTCTCATTGGATCCTTGTCTGTGTGCTTATTCGGTGTCTTGGTTATGTAATCTTTGTCACTTCCCTTCGTCTTCGCCGCTTATGCAATTATTTTTTCCTCAGCTGTACTCTCAGGTACAGTAAATTATTTTCTTCTATTCCCGACTGCAGCGGGATGATCAATTTAGTTCGAAATTCATATAATTTCCGTCGATTCTCAAGACTTCTTGATGCGGATTAATGCACATTCTTCTGTCGCGGGTCAGTTTTCCTGTCATTTAAGAGTACGTACAAACGTTTACCTTGTTCTTTCAGAATTTGGGGACGGATTAGCGGTTGTCGTTGCGTACATTTATCGAATCGTGCCAAACTCGTCGCTTAATGCCGACACATATATAACCTGTTATCCAATTTGCATGATACGGTTGACATTATCCTTGAATATCGTTTCAATTTTCGATAGGAAGGATTTGGCACTAAAGTAATCGATTCATTCCCTCAGTTTCCGTAATAGAAAATCAACGGAACCGAACGTTGACTCGTACTCTCCTTCTGAAACTAAAAGATTCAGATTTCTTGCCGTCGCGTGCTGCTTATAATTAGGCAATGGTAAATGATTAATGACGGTTTTAATTGAGCGCGAGATCTCGACGAATTGCCGTAATCAAGATTTGAAGACCTACGCCGGCCAGTATATAAGATGTGAAATCGCAGATTCGAAACTTTTTATACTACGGCTGAAAGTACAGACTCTAATAAATCATTCGACCGCGGCAGGGGCTAATTTTTGGTCGAACGCGGGAGCCATCGGCTGGTTGGTGCTTTTTTAAGTCCCCGGGGTACGTCGAGAAAAACGGAGCTAATAGAAATTCATGAAAATTTTATTCGCAACTTGGAGGCGTCAGTCAAGCCGAGCGTCGTGCTGCATATCAAGCAGTACTCTCTTTCCCGCACTCTTGGTCTCTCTCCACACGTACACACGCTTACCGGATATGTGCAGGATTTCAAGTACTTTTTGCCGCGTAGCATCGGGATAATGGGACAGTCGAGAGAGGTCTGCACATATTTAGCATCCCAATGCTATATCAGTTCACCTTATTCATGGTTAATAATAGTAAATTATATTTCCGGGGGCTGATTTTATCTTTTTAGTTCCGCCCACTAAGTTGCTTCAATTCGTCATACCGCGACCAGTGCACTTTCCCATTTCCTCTTACAATTGTAGGTCTCCACGCTCCGCGGTTCCTCATAACCGCTAAATGGGTTTATAATCGATAAAAATTAAATCGCGGTGTTGAGATGTTTTTGGACTTTCCACTGTCACTTCTTCCTTGTTTGCTTAACCGTTTAAGCCCAATGTAGACTATCTATTTCACGTTTTGCATATCACGCCATCAACGTCATCTTTTTTAAGTGTCTTTTAATTCCATCCTCATACTGATCCAAAAACTCAATTAATAGGTGACCACTATTGTAACGTCTTATCGGCCGATGAGGCTAAAGAATGTTTGCCGCGTCATAGACGTGACAATGGAAATCATGGAATTTCTGTTCTCTCTCACGACTCCGGCCTCCGAAAAATTAATCCGCGACGTTACTGAAAATACCATTTTGCTGAATGAAAGGCCGCCGTAGATTAGTCGTCACCGATGTTTTGCGATATCGAGCCTTAAGTACATATGCGCCGACTCGACGATCCATCATTCCGACGAAACTTGTCGATTTCGCAGTGACAAGAAAAATTGCACGGCAACTCCGACGAACGAAGGAACGCATTACAGAAACGCATCGCGCCGTGATATCCGTGCTCGCCCAGGTTGCAGAAGTTTATAGGAAGGCTGCATATCCAGCTCGAACGCGAACGAAGGTAGAAAGGGATCCGTCGATCCGCGCTCCGTTCCTCATGGATGAGTGAGCGGTGCAGGGTGGAAGCGTGGAAAAGCGAGAGGAGAAGACGAGAGCGGAAGAGAGAGAGAGAGAGAGAGAGAGAGAGAGAGGAGCGAAGGAAAGCTGGTGGTGGGTGGAAGAGAGGAAGGGACGGAGGAAGGACGGAGGATAGCGAGGGTGGCAGGGTGCCTAATTGAAAGAGGTTTTCCGTGGGCGAGGGTAGACATCAGAGCGAACGAAGCGTTTCCAAGGAAACCCGGCGGCGGGCACTCGTGTGGAGAGGGCCTCAGGCACCAATGGGGCTGCGAGGGAAAGGCGCCGGCGCTCAGCGCCCGCTATACTATCGAGCGTCGCTATCAAAGATTTCTTGACTCGTCATGGCGGATCTGCAGCTGAATATTTTGAGAATAGCGAGCGCGCGATGCTAAAAAAATACGCGACACGCCGCCGAACGGATTTCGATCGCACCCCTTTTGCTCGCACGGCGCGGAGCGGCGATATTTTTTCCCCCGACATTCGCTGCTGCGTTGGACGCTCGACGCTGGCCGCGCCGATTTCGATGCTTCGCTTTTGAGAAATCCGCGTGACGGACGCTTTCGGGTTTTCGCGTCGCAGGTATAACGTCGCGGTGGGAGCGGGCGAATGTTTACGGTTGTTATCGATTCGTTATATTTCTGAGGGAACTGCCGTGGGCGTGATGTCGGGTGGCGCCGGCGATCTTTATTTGTGTCCCGAACGAACCTGGGAATTTCGCTTTCGAGAATTTTTTTCTCCCCAGCTTTTCCTTCCTTCAGAACGTAGGTAGTGTGCAATGGCTTTTCCTTTCGCGGTACTTTTATTTTCATTAACGGAGACATCCTCGGCCAATTGAAGAAGTTCGCGAACTGAAGGTCGTAATTGACTCGCGAGTTCCTTGGGAGTATTTGCGCCGATCGTGTGTGCGGCAATTAGAGTTGAAGTCGGAAACGTTAAAATCCGATTGGCGGCGTCGCATGGGAAGTATTTTTCGGAATACCGATCGGATAGCTTAATGAATTATTACGGGATTGGGAACCGTGGCAATTTATTGTTCCTGCTCGACGAGGATCGCTGCCGTCCGACGCTTCATTTCTGTTAATCAGCAATTATTATATTGTTTGCTCGCGTAGTGCAGCCACGTTGAGAATCGTTTTTACAAATGGTAATTATCCGCTTCAGCATCATTATGCACCGAGCAAAAATTACGCCTCTCGGCATTCTATGGAGGGGTACCTCTTAATATGTTTATCGGTGCTGATAAGCGAACTCGTTGCAGTGGAATTGAGACTGTTTTCGTTATAACACGCACACGGATTAAAGTTCCTCACACTATATGCGAGAGTACGACGACCGCGATACCTCGACATTCAATAGAGGAAGCTAAGCCGGCTATATCAACTGCCCCGAACGAACGATCGACCGAAATAAAATAATCAAAAGCCGCCGACGTTACTGCTGAAAAATGCATGAGCCTCCATTGACCGTTCAGTACGTTTAATTAATACTAATGGATATAATGGATTCTACATTAGAACGAGTTTTATTATTTCGTGCGAATGAAAAATTAATAAAAAAAAAAAAGCAGTGGAAGGCCGACAAAAAAATAAACGGGAGGAAAAATTGCACGGCTGCACTTGAGAGCGATGAGAACAAAGAGCTACAATACCGGCGTGTCACGAGATTTACCTATCGGAAAGTCGTCGATATATCTGACGTATCAATCACGTACTTGGCCGCTTGGCGTATCATGCGGCGTACCTGTAGTGTAAACGCACCTTTAGACGATAATTATTTATTGTCCACGAAGAGGTGCCGGCAACGCGCCCGCGCACTCTCTCCCGCTCTCTTTCTCTCCATATCTGTCTTTCTCTCTTCCCACCCTCTCTCCTCTCTCTCTCTTTCTCTCTCTGTTTTCGTCTCTCGTACCCGCCAGGGGTCAATGGCTTTTTTTTCAATGCGGCGTCGGTATACCTATTATAGACCGAACAACGTTATTCCTTACCGTCAATCATTGCTCAAATATTAATTCGCTTACACTCGATGTTTGAAATAAAGCTCAATCACTCTTGGCTCTGCCAGGCGCGCGTATGAGACACAAAAGCTTTTTTCATCCCGACATTCATTACAAAGCCGACAGTCTATTTCAGGATCGCGTATTGGCGCTTTACGGTTTTAATTACGCGTATTTTAATCCGCCCAGGAGACATTTTCTGTTCCGAATCCAAAGAGAGAGAGAGAGAGAGAGAGAGAGAGAGAGAGACGAGCCGGCGTTCGGTCGAGCGAACCGGGAACGAGCTTTATTAGACTGCACACAGCCGATTTAAATTTAATCATAATGAAGAGGCGATTAAAATTGCAATCGTCCCGCGGAATAGAACCCATAGCGCCGGGGGCAGTTAACGTCTGCTAACAGGCATTTAACTTAACTGCCTCAGGTAACTGGTCGTTTCTAGGCTGTGAAGGGTCCTTTCGATTACCGCTGTCGGAAATTTTATGGGGCACGTCCTTTCGTCGATGGGCGCCGATCTTTTCGCCGACCACCGTCGAACGCGACAAAAAACACAGAGAGATAAAGGGGGAGAGAGAGTGAGAGTAGTGGAAAGAGGGAGTACGTGCGAGGGGGTTGTGATTTGCCACACGCGCTCTCGCGCGTTATGTCAGCAATCTTCGGCCTCACGGCCAATCGACTCATGGCCACGGTATAATACCGAATCAATTGAGGTAAAGTTCTCGAGGAGCCATTATTAAGGTACAAGAGAGGCAAGCGCTGGTGAAAAAAATGCCTCGTCGCAAAGGGAAGGAGTTTTGCGACGTTCGGATAAATTAAACAAAATTAGAGAAATTCGTCCTCTAGGGTCGCCGGCGGATTTATTCGGCGAGGCGCTCGGTAAACAGCGGCGTTGTCTGGATTTCACGGAAACGTCGATAATCGTCCTGGGCTATCAGGCAGGTCCGCAAAAATCAAAGTCGAAAGCTCGCCTCGGCCGCAATACGCGTCCAACCGCTGAAAGTCACATATGCCATGGGATATAACCCGTGGTGGCGGCTCTGCGAAGTATTGCTTTCAAAGCATCCCCCGGGAGCTGGACGGATGGCGATGTCATTCGACCGTCCTCCGGGACAAACAAGTGACTGCACCGGGGGTAAATGTAGTTCGTTATTGCCCGGTCCCGAGAAATGGGAAATGGCCACACCGCGCGCCGCCGCGCCGCAGAGGGCTCTGCCCGACTTGCTCATTGACAGACTTTCTGCGAAGCGCCGTTCGATTCCGTACGAACGCTCCTGCATTATACACGTTGCTTATAGCAAATTTATTTGCGGGCATCAAGTTTGAAGCCCGATCGGGTCATCGAACATACATATTATACGTGGGATCAATTCATTTATCTCGCCGGGGGTATGCGGATCGACTTCATTAACTGTTAAGTGTAACTGCGGCGCAACGACCCGATGCTGCCGGTTAAAAATTTTCATTATTTTCTTCATCTGCCGATGAAACGTACCTACCGCTGTACGCCGATAAACAGTCGATGAACTTTGAAAACTGTCTGCTGCGAGGTTGCATATTTCCGGGGGAAAAGCCAGCCGGCGCGACGCAGAATTATGCGACATTAATATTCTATGTCGATAGACGAAAGAATTAAAAATCACGAATGATCGATACGCGCGGATTTCGTGGGCTGAAATTTTCGCCCGACAAACTATCACCGATCATTTACGCGGATACGCCCGCTCTATGCCCAGACACGTGTACCATGGCAATCGAGTATTTTATGGTTGCTCATGAAACAGGCGTGCGTCGGGTTACTGCGGGCGTGAATCACTCACGATCAGAGCTATGAGCTGCGCTAAATCACTGGCGACATTGTTGTTCGTCATTCTAACACTTGGATCCACGGGCGTTGTGCGCTGACAATGGACGGTATTGTATCTTGACCCGTAAGAAAGTGCAACTTACGGAGTTACGGCGTGCTCGAGAAGCCAATTTCGTCCGTCCTCGACATTTTTCCAGTCGGCCAGGAGTGCAGGAGTGCAATAAAGTCCCGGCAGTTCAGCCGAATGGACAAATTCGTGGATGGAGCATTGCTGTTCCGATCGAGCCGAAAACGCGCGTATATGTACTCTCTTTACACGCGGTCCGCTGTCGTTTTAAAAAGAAAAGACGGCGTTATTCATACTTGATGTCCTATCAAAAAAATGTATACCAGCTGAAACGACCCGTGCATTCCTGAATGGCAACGCGATGCGGAATAATTACACCGTGAGTTGATTCTCTCGCTGGTAGAACACAAACTGGCTGGAAAATGGATACCGTTCGTTTTCGCGTTCATCAAGCTTCAAAAACCGGTCGGGGAGCGATCCCTCTCGCGACGTTGGAGTCGCGTCGACCTGTTCACGTTTTCCACCTACGCACCGCGAGAGAGAGAGAGAGAGAGAGAGAGAGAGAGAGAGAGAGGAAGAAGAGGGGAGGGGCAAAGAGAGAGAGAGAGAGAGCGAGAGAGCTCGCTGGCTGAAGATTCAGCGCCTCTGCTATGCAGCAGCCTATGCATTTTAAGGGAGGGGTGATTTTTAATGCCGTATAAATATGCATAGGCCACGATATTAGCTCTTACGTGTCGCAGGCCGAAAAATATCACGCGGGGTGCCGTGGCACGCACACTCTCGCCAACTGACTTCCTGGACGCGCGCACAACTACGCACACGCACATGCACACGCAGGCGCACACATGCCGAGAGAAAAGCATCCCCGTGTATCGCGTATTCGTGGCAGGGTATGGAGGAACATTGGGGTTCTCAATGGATAAACTGTGTCGCTGCGATGACCCCAGGGAGCATCATCTAACGCCCATTTTGTTATGACGTCTACTGTCCTGAATAATTTCGTGCCCGCGGAACCTGCTCGATGCCGATCGTTGTTAGGCACTGTTCGCTCAACTAACGGCACGACATTCGCCGATTTTCCCGAAGAGATCGGGCATTTTCAGAATTGTCTCGGCTAGAGAGGCCAACCTTTTTGTTGCATTCAATTCTGAAAGGTTTGCACGTGATAAAGCCGCCCGGAATGTTACAGTCTTCTTAACGTTATTATCGTGCCACCCTGCTGCCCGTACACGTGCTGTAATTGTTTGCAGATACGCTTAATTGCGCTGCAGTATTAATCGAACATCTCCCTCGTATTAACTGCGATTCGAATATTAGTTAAAATTGTACGAGGTAAAAATGCTGTTATGTAATTTCCAATGTGGAATGCTTCATTATGTTCTCCGATAGGCATTTAATTATTAATATCGTATTAGTATGCTGAAGAGGTGTGCGGCATATGTTATTGGAGTATAAAACATACGCGATTTATTAATCGACGAGTTCCTCGGCGCAGGCGGCGATAATCCTTTCCATTTTTTCGCGCAAGCCCTGGCCCGGAAAAACGTCGGTGCTTTTCTTCAATCTTTTTTAGTGAGCACGCGGCAGCGTATACTTCCGTCCGCGAGCTTATCCCAACAGGTAAATCCAGTTCCACGAGCAATTCGAGCTAATTTGACGACAGGCCTTCTAAGCCAACGATATTGCGCCCGTGAAATAATAATAAAGTATAAATGGATCAAGTTTACAGCCCGCGGTGCATGTGAGAGCAGCCAGTATGCACTTTATCGCCAGTTTCGCCGCAAACCCTTTACGAGATTTTCCGCACTAGAGGAAACCGCACTCCCCTTCTCGCGCGGACATATTTTTTTTGTTTTACGTCTTTCCAGCGCGATATCTACGGTCGTTGACACGATGTCAAGCAAGCGATTGAAAAGTCTGAATATAGATCCACTTAAGGATTTGCGCGACAAACCAATCGTTTTGGTTATTGCATTCCAACTCGACGTTCAGCATTCGTTGGCGAACAAAAATTCCATACATTTCCAACGGATGAGCAGCGTTTTGTCGTTTCAAATCGCTGCAATTCAATATTAGCGAAACAAAGAGTGGTGCGGAATGGACTGTGAAGGCTGCATCTGAATTAAGCCGACGTTACAGCTGAATCAGGATAATGAGACGGTATTGATAAGAAAATTTAGTAGCTGGAAGGTAACTGTCGTATTTCCTCGAGACATTAAGTCGCCGACGATGCACTAATGCTCGCAAATATCTCTCTGTCTCTCGCCCTCTCTTGACGACGGAGACGACGACCACGACGGGGACGACGCAACATGAAACAGTAGGCGGTCTAGGGTAATGCGTCTTGCCACCCTCGGACAGGACTCCCGACCACCATCATCAATCAGGGTCGGTGTACATCCCGCAAACTTATGTTGCATTTATTTTCATTAAATTTACCCAGGTGGACGATGGTTAGAGACTCTTGCGCGTTGCCGAAGAAACGGATTACCGTCTGGTCGCAATAATGTTACTAACATTTTTAATATATCTGGGGATCGCTTACCTCTTTCGTGCTTTAATAATTGTGGCTCGTGATGACCGTACTAAAGTTCACGGCAGTGGAGTGCGGACTTTTGATATAGGGTTGTAATCAGGGGAGGGGGGGAATAGATAGAGCATGTCTCGAAGCTGAAAGTTGGAAGGTTCGTATAGTTGATAGAAAGTCTGTGGATCACGGTGATTCAGCGCGATCGCAACGTCTCCTCCTGACATTCTATCATCGAGGAATCTCGCAAGAGAAACGTTCTCTCGTTTCGCGGCGATTCGAGGCGTTTTTCCGCGAAGTGAGTCGGACTATTCTTCAATGGCGTGCTGAAAGCTACTCCTATATATCTTGGGGCCTTGGCCAGATCCCGCCGCTTGCCTTGATGGCAAGCTCAATTTATATCAGCGCCCGCTGAAACCCCCTTTACGAGCTCGCCCCACCCCCCAAACGTCCCTCTTCTTCCTCTCCTAAACCTCACCCTAACCTCAAACTACCCTTGCCCGAGCAGAAGCTCGCCTTTCTGCCACCTTCGGACCCCCCTGAGAGCACGAGTCGCTCGAGAGCTCTTTTGGAGTTAAACTAAGCCATTCGCGATCGACGAAAAGAAATAGAAAAAAAAGTCGACGCCCGAAAGTCGCGACTCCTGCGGCCCACTATGATCCTTCAGCCCGGCAAGGCGGAGGACGTGGGAAGACAAACGGTTCCCCGAAGGTGTCGTCATTTATACTAAGTCGCAAAACTTCCGAATTTCCTTCGTCCGGCGGAGAAGTATTAAGTAGTTTCGTCAAGATTATGACGTCGGGGGCGGCGCGCGAGTCTTAGAATTTGTCTTCGATCGAGCCGGCCAACGTTTCTTGCTCAACTTTCGGATAAAAATGATGATGATAATTGAGGAGGTGAGTGCAAAGTCCTGCTCGAGACCATTTTGCGCGAACAAGGAGCTATCGCTTGGCGGTCAGTTTTTTTGCAACACTTTTCCTCAGAGTACCGCAGCGGGAACGTCCGCCGCGCCGCGCCGGCGGAAACGAATGGACGCTCCTCCGGCGATTTCAACCTTTTCCCGCTGACACCTGACAGCCGGATGCACGTTGATTCTTGAAGAAAAGCTGGACGAGTCCTAGCTAAATTATAATCGAACCTTTTTGATAGTTTTTGCATTGACGCAGCATTGACCGAACTTTGATCGCGTTCCTACGCGAACGATTGGCTCGATCGACGCCGAACGCGATCGAGATCACATCAGTATGACTTGTCCAGATCGTTAACGGAGCACTGATTACGGAGGCTATACGTTCGTTCGCTTTCCACCCTCGCCGTGATTCCAGGTGCTTCCTGGGAACAGCTGCCGCGGCGCACGCGCCCTCGCAACGGCGATGCGGTGATTGATCAATTTTTAAAAAGCAATGTTCCTAATTGACCCCCCGACCCGCTCGCCCGCCGGCCCGCCGTATCCACGAAAGACATCAGTCAGAGCACCTTAGTCATCGAAAGGTGTGTTCGATGCTTGAATGGAGAGTGCGCCTTGTTGCGAGAGGGAGAGAGACTCGTGGCGGCTGTTTCGAACCCTTTTTCTTTCCGCACATCCATCCGCAATACATCGGGCGATCCGGAAAACGCGCTAAAGAGACGACTTAGGCGACCTGCATTTCGGACGAAATCGCTCAATCGCCCAGACGGCCAGGCATTATCGTGCCAACAAATCCGAAGCGCTCGACAAGCAAGAAATGAAGGATCCATCGATCGCCGTTCGCGTTCGTAACTTCCGATATTGGGTCCGTTCGTCGAAAGCTCTCGTTCGGCTGTGCAGTTATTTCGTAACAGGAGTCATTAGCGTCCGGCCGCGTTAATTAGCGGAAGTTCGCTGCCGTATGTATATGCACGATGCAGCATCGCGCGCGGGGGCGTGTGGGTAGGTTCGCCGAGGGGAGGAAAGGGGTTGGTGGGGCGTACGTGATAATGCGCGATATACACGTCGACCGTCCCTGGTGCTTTTTCCCTCTTCTACCGGCTGTATCGGCGATGCTCACGCGGCGTGTAACGGCGAATTATCCACGGGCTTTTAGCCGTAGTTCTACCGTGAAATCAGTGCAACCACACCCACGATGAGGAGGGAACCTGCTGGCACGACGTTATGGCACCCAGTGTTTCCCAAACTTCTTCGTGCCCCCGACACGCGTTTTCTCGTCAGCTTAATCTCACGACGTCGCGGCCGCGTTCTTAAGTTGATGCCCGAGTGGATTACGAAGGACGCGAATTGCTACTGCCACCGGATTTCACTTGACGACGACAGTTCCTGACTGTTCTTCGTGGCTTTGAGAACTACTGTCGCAAACGCGACGCAAGGTGTGAAGAGGGTCGACGAAAAGGATGAAAGGAAATTGCACGGTGTATAAAGCAGGTAAGAGGAAGGATCGGCGAGACGTCAAAAAACGGATATCCAGATGATGCGAAATTATCTGTTTTCGAAATTCTTCCGCTATCGTTATCGGGAACCTCGTGTGACTCGCCGGTTACTGGGAACAGGATCGACTTTAGGACGCGCTGGTACACAAGGCAAGATATAAGCTTTTAGACGATGAAAATCGTGATCTCAGTGAAGTTTATTCAGTCACAGAGAGAGATCGAACGGAATTTGTAAGGTATACATATACTCACAGCGTTCAGTAATTTATTTTAATTCTCAATCGAAATGCTCTTTATCGAAACATTTCAATTCTCGCGTTGGCATCGAAATGTCTGATTGCGATTCTCCAGCTGTTGAGGGTGTTCAAGGGTGGTCGGCATTCTGACAAAATTCACGTCACGCCACTGGCTGATATATGTATGTATAGACGTTGATTCGGTCCCAATGCACTTAACACCGCCTACCTCTAATGCTATTCTCTCGTCACGAGCGTCCATCCTTGAGAGACGAGAGACACGGCGGCAGATGTTACGATGCATCATCAAATATCGTGAGGCGTCAACGAAGAGCGAGGCTCGTCTAAAAAAGGGCCATGACTGGATCCTCTCGCTACGTAGAAACAAATAAAAATTTACGCTCGCATTTTTCTCTGTCAAACGTTTTTCTCAGAAACGACGTAACTCAGCGCGTCGTATATTATGATAGAGATCGCATTCGCAAAAGCGTTACTTTGGCATGCGAATGCAAAACTACGAAATTCCGGTAGAATCTCGTATCTGCGACGACCTCTTTGCAAATCCTTCGGCCGATAGCAGTAAGATGCCTTGCACGGCGAAAATCCGACGATCGTTTCGCGGTAGAACGGCAATACCTGGAGTACACTGGAGCGTGTAAATCCCATATATCCAATTAGATTCGTATAATCCCTGTATGTTAGCAGAGGGTGTCTCTGCTCCCTTGGTCTCTCTCTCTCTCTCTCGCGCGCGCGTCGCACACGAAGGCAGCAGTGCACATACGAGCTAGCAGCACGTGTGCGCGTGGCACAAGCGCGCATCGCGCTCTAATGCTAAAGTACTAATTTATGGGCACATATGAGATGGCTATAGTACGCGCTACCGCGCCAGGAAAGGGACTGTAGTCTGCAGAGGACTGCGGTGGAGGGAGCACAGGGTAGAAATGGTGGCAGGGGAATGCGAGGGGTGAGCGTGAGGGTGGTTGGGTAGGTGGTAGGGGAGGACCGAGGGTATATCGGAGAACACAGAGGCGGGCTTTGCATGCGATATCAATAAATCAAGTCCCCGGGACCCCGGCAGCTTAGGGGGCCACTACGTGGCCAGAATCAACAGCTCATAACGTCGGCTAATAGCTACCCGCGATGGGGTCGAAGATATTGTCGTAACATCCAGGGACGTCTTACCGTCGCGCCACGGTTTTGCTTTGCGGGCCGATCGACGGAGTGGGAGGAGGGTGCCGAGGGTGGACAAAAAGTTGAGAGCGTAGGCAAAGGGCGGGTCAGAGATCGTTTTGCTCTAAATTAAGAACTATCCTTCGGCAATTGGCTACTTCTCAGATATCAAAAATTGCTTTCGTTGTTACAGGTGTGGTTTCAAAATCGACGAGCCAAGTGGAAGAAACGGAAGAAGACGACGGATGTGTTCCGGTCTTCAGGCTCGTTATTGCCGTCGCATGCCGGTCTGCCTCCCTTCGGCGTGGGCTCGAATCTGTGCGGAGCGACCAGCATGTTTCCTGCACCTACGGAGGGCTGGGGCATGAGAGGTGAGTAATTCGAAAATTTCGTAAATCCGTAAAGCGCCGGGAGCGCGATGCGCGCGTCGCGAAATTAGCTGCCACCGGCACTTTTTAAACTCGCCGGTTAATAAGCCGCCTGTAACAAATAACGCGCACTCTGTTTAATTTTCGCGAATTCAGCCCAATTACGTAGTGTAGCGCGAAATTGGAACATTGGAAATTTCCTGTGCGTAAGTACGCGGATAAAATAGAGCCGTGATGGATGTCGGACAAACGAGATCACTCCGTTCTCACAAAAGAACGCCGGGGCAACTCTCTCTCTCTCTCTCTCTCTCTCTCTCTCTCTCTGTCCTTCCGGCCACTTCGCAGTGCGTTCTTTACCGGCGCGGAAACCTTTGAGACGGAGCGGCGCGTCGACGGCATCGTTCTTTAATCGAAACAAATTACTCCTGCCCCCCAGAAGCAAATGACGCCTAATTCGTCTTGTCATTTTATGTATAATTTCATTATCAGAATTTCATATTCGTTAACGCCGGGAGTGACTCACACGCCGTGGGGGCGGAGCGGGACGACGAAGTCGCGAAAGTGTTCGGCTCCTAATTTAATTCCGTCCGTCCGCTGGCCGGGACAGGTGAAATTACTTACGCGTAATATCGGTTCTACGGGGTCGTCGGTCCACTGACAAACCAACAAACGCGACGACACTGGTCATGATTTCTTCCGTCGGCGTCGGTCGGCGCGCGTCCGCTATACGATTGCTTAATGTACAGTGCGAACTTATATCTTTCGGCAATTTCCCCGAACTCACGCTCACGGACCTCGATTATACCGATTGTCAGCAGAACTAGTTCTTACTTTTGTCTTGGATATTACTTAACGCGTAATCGACCCGTACGAAATTAATTGGCATGTGTCTATTTCCACCGTCTCGCTTTGCAGGCCTTGAACAGCTGGGGACAACAGTGGGACAGACGGGCATAAGCAGTTTTGGACAAAGTTTGGGCCAATTCGGCCAGCAGGGTTTGGGTCTCGGCAATCACGGACTCCCGATTAGCAGTCCGTCCCAGACTGTCTACCAAGCAAGTTATGGACTGAACTCTCTCAGTAAGTAGCATTAGTCATTTCCTGCGGAAATCACAGCAGCGATCTGAGAAGTCGAGAAGTCATTCGAGTCCATCCGTAGTACGAGCGTCGTTTCCTTTCCAAATCCAAGCATATCGAAGTTGGTAATTAAATTGAAGCTACGACGGACGATGAGATTGCATGCATAGAGGTCTTTCATTTAGTGTTCTAAAGCGGTTTGCGAAAGGCAATGAAATTTTTGTCGAGGTATAATTTCCCTACCGTGAGCTAGTCGATTCTCCATGGTCGTAGTGTATTTTTTGTCTGAATCGCGGAAATTAATGCATACGAAAAACACGTGAATCGCAGGTTAGTTCCATTTTCGCAATCCATTTCAACCGCTGCATCTCGATGAAAACAACACTTTCACATGAAGTCCCAGGATTCCGTTGAGTCTGGCCACGATGATGACATGTAACACTATTACCTTGACAGATTCGTTTCGACGACGCGAGCCGAGTGTCTTTCTTTAAATATTAGTGGTTCTTTCTGTCGATGCTTTAAGGTGTAGTTAAAGCTGCCATTACCGGTCAAATGAGTAAGCGTAAAAATACGACCGCGCTAAAAAAAGTAATTTTTAACGATCGCACAAACGTAGACGCTTTATAGGCGTTTCGATAATCGCCTTGCCAAACTTTTCGTGCCGTGGTATACCGAAAAAGCGGCAACTGTGCAAACAGCGTTCGTGACTCGACGCGGAATAGGTCGCCGCGTTCATCTTCCCTCTTTATCTTCGCCTCGTCTCCCACCCGATTTTTTGACAGAGTCGTTAAACGTTACCGGTGCATTATTATTATCGCTCCGAAGGGGTTATGCGCCTGCACGTAAGGAATTTGAGACAGAAACATAAACCTCCGTCCTCCTCCTGTCTGTTTACGCAGGCAAACTCTGTGCCCGGTCTCGCACCTAGGTGCGAGATCTTTCGCTGTATGTTTACCATAACATCCCGATGCAACCTGTCTTGGCTGAGGTTACACCTCAACTTACAGCCAGACCTTGTACCTTTCGAAGGTGCCTCGACGAGATGAGGCTCTTTGTCTCATAAAATTCGACCTAACGTCGCTGTCCGTCCAACGATTCTCGTCCCGCCGCGGCCTCTCGTTTTTTCGCCTTACTCGCGCGCTCTTCAATATTCGCCGACAATAATCGTGGGCAAACTTGAACGCTCGAAAATACTAATGGCTATTTCTTTGACGACGGAAAATTCGGGACATTGATTTGACACACGACGACTCTTCAACATTCGGCTATTCCTCGCCCTTTCGACAGATGAAGTTCAGCCGATCGCAAAAGCCAGACGTGAAAGGAAATGCAATGGCTCCGCGCTAATTTCATATTAATCGCTAACACTGAGCCCGAGTTCATGACCGGTGGATAATCATGGTCCGACTATCGTCCGCCAAGGATAATCGAAAATTCGATAGCAGAAAAAAGAAATCGCGCGTCGTTTCTGTTGCCGTGCGGTGTGTCTTTCTTACTTAGCCATCGCCTCATCGCAATTCCCAGACTTTATTTACGGGCAGGACGTATCGAGCGCCATCCTTACCAAATGCATATTGACGTTTTTAAGCGGATTAATTCATAGAGGTATTGTCTCCGCGTCGGTAACACCGGGTCATCGACCTTGTCGATTTTTCAACCAGTTCCCAAGCGATCTCGATTCGCACACGCAAGTAGATTTTCAAATTTCTTCGCCTCGTCAGGCTCTCGTTAATCGACGTCGATCAAAGAGTTGCAGTTTTACTAATCTATCGGCCGGACTGTTCCATCTTTAATTCTAATTGCTTCTCACGGTGAAATCGTCACTCTCTTCTTCTCTCTGTTTGAACAGCTCTACAACGCTTATATCTTCTAGATACAAGGTGTTCCCACACTTCAAAATCTTTTAACATTCCACTGTACACATATCTATACTGAAAACCACTGTGGCTTGGTGAGATGCTTTTAGACGCTTAGTAAATTTTTAATATTATTTCCTGCACGCATTTTTTTTGTGCGCCGCAAAGCACCCTCAACTTTCGGAGCACTCTGTACACTGGACACGATGTGTACGTACGGCGTGTAACGCGTACATGGTGCCAATTACCACGCATTATCGCCAAGCAGTGCTGACCTGCCGGTGTCGGTAGAAAGAGAAGACGAATATAAGCAATCATCTCGTCTTAAGCTGGCAACGCACTTTCAACTTTTCCTTCGAACTTCGGTACATTGCCTTTCCTCGTTGGCTGTCGACCCGATCCATTCTTCGCGTCTTTCGTAGTACGCGTCTCGAAGGTTTTCAGAATTTTCGGCCTGACATTTCGTATGAATGAACAATTAAGGGGCAAGTGTAGGAGGTGTATGACGAGCCTTAAGCCTTCCGCCAATACTTGAGTTGTCGTTCGCGGTCGGCTACTCGCCTTTACTCGCGCGGTAATGTCTAGGGTAAACAGCTTTTAGAGCAGCGCCTTATTTTTCGGTTTTCAATGATGATTAACACCGCACGGTAGCGCGACCCTGCCGTTTCCACGGCGATCGCCTGCAGGCGGCTCGATAAACCTCTCCCGCCGCCGCCGACGGGCTCCGAGTATCTATGAGGTGTGAATTAACGCGCCACAAAGTGCCCGATTTTCAACTCGTTCTGACCCCCACGGGCGTTTAGAAAGCGACGAAAGCGAAACGAGCCTGTCGCGACATTTCGGAACTTTCAAATTTCGTTCGGCCAGATTGGAAAGAAGGTGAACTCTCGTTATAACGTTTCGATAAGAGATTTCTTCTTACTCGTGTTTTCGTATTGTGTACGGAAGTTGAGGTTTAGGTTAATTAAAAGTGGTATTTCTCGAAGGCCTGCTTGATTTCACGTACTTCGGCACGTTGAATATGAAAAAATGAACAGCCGCCGAATCGGGGGTTGAAATGATGCGATCCTCGATTTGCTTTTCGGCGCACGAAACGCGGGAGGCGGGCAAACAAAGGGAAGCAGTAAAATCACGCGCCGCCATTACGGCATTATCTATCCCATTCTTTCGTCGAGCCTTTCGCTGGGTGGTGCGCGTCCTCCGCAAACTCATGTTCGACGCAATAACGCCATAAAATGATCCCTCTTTTTCCGTTTTCTCCGGAGGCCACCAGCGTGGCGCGCGAGGACGAAGGAAACGACTTTACGACAGCCGGTAGCAAGCCCCACGCACTTTGTGTGGCCTACCGTATTAATATGACGCCAGAATAGAGGCGAACGTCGCCCCTTACACCTGCGATATCCCCCGTAAAATGCCCTTCCGCTACCTGTACGAACACAGGAATTGCGTCGGACTCTCTTCGGCATCCCATCTGTGCAAACGTTAACTCTTGCTCCATTAAGGGCTGGGCTCTATTGACAGACCGGGATCGCGTTATTGGATATGGAAGTTTGCGCGGCGAGAACTATCATCGGTTATATCACACCATCATTTAGCCGCAGATAGTGAGTGTTCGGTATTAGCTGCCCTCGGAACAATGCACCAACCAAAATGCAGCCTTGCTTCCACAAGCCAGAATCCAGACGTCCTGTACCGTTACTATCCGAAAGTTCCTCGGGGCTCCTGATCCTCGCTGACAATGAGACGAAGAGTTGGCCAGCGGCTCGCAGCGACTCCTCTCTGACGACGAGCCTCTTGCTTGCAGGGGGCGTGCACGTGTCGGCATCCCGGGGCTCACCGCCGGGAGGTTCGTCCGTGGGCGGTGGTCAGGGTGGAGGGCTGGGCTCGGCCTTGAACTGCGGCCAGGGCTCGCCAGGGGCAACTTCCGGGAGCGGAAGCGGCGCCGGCGGAAGCGTCTCCTGCGTCGGGGCCGACGTGAACGCGAGCGAAGCGTCGGACTGGAGAGGCGCCCACAGCCTGGCGACGCTCAGACGTCGAGCGTCGGACGCCTCACAGCAATACAGCCCGCAACCCCCGCCGCCACCTCCAGGACCACCGCAATACACTCACGACATGGAGTACAATTCCGTCTACTGAGGGGGCAGCCACTCGTCCACGATCCGCATGGACAGCAAGGCGAGATGCAGATCGAGCTGCAGGTGGGATCATCCATCGTACAGTCACGGGGACTAATTTCAGGGTAGTCGATTCATATAATCCGTTCGGTGCGGGCGAGTACGGATGACGGTCGCTTTCGTTGTCGAGCTTTCCGAATTCTACTTCTTTCGCGTACTTCGGAGAACTCGCACGGCAAACTGATGCGCGTTGCGCGTTGAGGGGCGGAAAATGTTACGTGTGTGAAAAGAGTTCTTCAAGTAGCAAGATACTCAGCAAGTATCTGAAACAGTGATAACGTCTATGATTAGAAGGAAAGTTTTCCATCTCGAAGCAGTGTGATTCCCCGCCGTTCGTTAACGGAAACCCCGACGAAATTCAATGAAGAATTGCTATGGTAAAGTCAGGAGATTTGATAATAGCTCGTGGCAAAACGCGATAATGGCACCTTCCTTCGTTCACGCTATGACGAATACGACAGTTTGTTGACATATTGATAACATCCATCATCATCATCGATCGGTGGCTATTGATTCGTTAGAACGTCGATGCCATTTACACCCTGGACCATTACAGAACCGCGGAGTCAATGCGGTTCATTAATTATATCCTGGTCGATACGCTAAAAGTTCCATCTAAATTTGTCGATGCGTTCAGGTAACTGAATCAGCGGAAGGTTTGCACAAACTTATCAGAGCCCCTGCTCTCAACGAAGATGACAGTCATCCTCAAAGTGATTTTACTCCGAATACGCGCCGTACACGTCTGGTAAAGCACGGTGGTTACTTCATACATATATACATTAACTTGAATACCTAGCGCTCGTCGAACGATTTGATTTGCTGCGCACGGAAATTTGCGGCAATTAATATTCTACCACAATCGTGAACTGCATTGACGTGGCCAAGAGTGCGGGTCCACGAATAGAGCAACGATTCAATAAAATTACCGACGCGCGCTTCCCACGCTGATAGAGGACCGTACTTGGCTACGTCAAGAAAGAGATGCGACGTCCAGAAGTAACGGTGGAGCGCAATCGGTCAGCTAAACGGTAAACAATGCTGCCTCGGTGTAACCGGTGGCGATTTAAAGCGTCACACGAGCCTCGTTTTACCTTCATTAGAGGCGTTTCGAGCGTCTGCATCGGTGCTAAAGGGGTGTCGACGAGATTAAGGCCCCGCTAATTATAAATTATTTAACTTCGGCTCGAGACGTGGCTTGGGTCGTCAGACGAGTCTCGCTCGCTCTTCCATCATTCGGTTTCCCCATTCTAGCTCATACTTTGCCGATTACGCTGATTGCGCTTCGTCAGGAAATCTTTGAACTTGAATACGCGGTCTGGCACAGAGATCAAATCGTATGTCGCGGGCAAGGTGTAACGAGAAGTATACGACAAGTTATCTTAGTATTATATACGGCATTGTAAATACAGTAAAAAATAATTGACGTGGCAGGTATTAATATTAATTATTATTATTATTATTATTATTATTATTATTATTGATTATTATTATTAAATCATAATTGAGGCGATGCTACTGGACTACTCTTATTTACAGGCTGTCTAAATATAAGGCGTTAAGATACGACGGACGAGATTTTGCGCACCGTTCCTGCAGGTTCGTAGTCTCGATACAAATAGTGACGTCTCCTTTCCGTAAAAGCGTGATTCGCGATCGGGTATCCTTTTAAATCTGACGCCGGCCATAATTTGCATATATATTCATAACCAGTCGTGTCGGAGAGGTAACTTTACTCTCTACAAAATTTGTCTGCGAAAGGTCTGTCCAGATCATCCTCGTCACGTCGGCCACGAACCTGTTTGGCTAAAGCGTTGTTTTAAGCTAACAGGAAAAGTCATAAATTTAGGTTTGAATCGAAAAGAGCTAGTCTATCTCGTCCCGACTTCGCGCTTCAAACACGGGGACTGGATTGCTTGCTCTCGATTAGCAACGATAAATAAGAGACTTTTCGTCGCGAGATAAAACCGTAACCTGTCAGACACGAGCGAAGAATTTTGAGGCGTGGGAAGAAATATTTCGGTTTTGCGCTGCGAAGGTCCATTGGCTTTGACAGGCACGTACCATAGTAATGAAATGCCACTCAACATCAACCAATATCTATATCGCAGGTCGCAGGTTATATCGACGTTTTCGGAGATGAAAATTTACTTGGATGGTAAAGTGAGCAACGTTAGCGCACCTTCTCGTGTTACATTCCTAAATAATCCTAATAGAATGCTATAATTATAGATTGTTCTGTTGTTGTCATCAAAGCGTAAGGTTTTGTAAATAAAGTATACGTCTAATATACGATAATGTAATGAAATATGTAAACGATAAAAATGAAACACTCCCCATTTAATGAATGAACGCGAGTATACTTGGACATTGTGATATTTTCGGGGGCATGCTGTTCCATCTTTTTCGACGACGGCACTCGTGCTCCGACACACGATATTGCAAGAAAAATAATTTTTTGCGGTACTGAGATAGTGATCCGCGAACGACGGCAAATAGTCGAATTATTCTAGTTACGAATTTACGGTAGACCTAGGTAAAATTAACGATAAATATAAATATATATATTATAAATTAACGGTAAGCAGTTGTCAGTGTATTACTACGAACGTATACGATTTTTAATGTACAAAAATATAGACGCGAGGCGATGTCTTCTATCGGTTTCGTCCTGCCGTCAGGGTCGCACCGTGGTCGGGCGAAATTGACTTGCACTCGATGAAATTATTGTAATCGTTGTGCCCTCTTTCCTTCCAATTTACTTTCCCTATCGAAAATTGCGATCCAATGTATTTCGTCGAAGTACCTGCGTGTTCGCCGCATTATAATTTAAGTACACTTTCATATTCCGAATTTCACGATCGGTACTGAAAGCTGGTTGACGTTTTGCACTCCACGTTACGCTGTAAAGTAATGCACGTATTTATTTAATTTATCGCGCGTACGTGGATCAACGGCACTACCGATGAAGCCTGCGTTCAAGTTAAAATTTGTCCATACTTTGCGAAACGATCATTGTGTTCATTGAAGGATATGTTTTGTGCCACGGCACTTTTTTCTGGCAGTTTGCAGGTATCACAATATACTTCATAGAACGTGTCGGAATGAGAATCGACTGACTGTATCGCACTTTTATCACGAATCATTATCGTCAATGACTTTAGTGATAAAATAGACGAATTTTAATTTTCATCGTTGTATAGTTGTGTATAGAGGTCAAGTAAA
Source organism: Priocnemis perturbator (assembly GCA_963942575.1). Classification (NCBI taxonomy): domain Eukaryota; kingdom Metazoa; phylum Arthropoda; class Insecta; order Hymenoptera; family Pompilidae; genus Priocnemis; species Priocnemis perturbator. The sequence continues at coordinate 7,729,516 of OZ012649.1, read as the reverse complement.
TGTGTAAAATAAATCATTATCAAAATACCGAATACCTTTCATCTCGAAGTCCCCGATCGACCGAGAATGCGCTGCTGTTGCAAATTGTAAAGGTATGCAATAGTACAAACACTCATTTTTATTGAAAATATACATTTCGACGCACGTAGATACACTGATTATATTAACGTTCTTACTTCAATTAATAATGTATAATTACAATGTCCGAGAAGAAGCTTGGGAATCGCAGGAAATCTGGGGTATGCGTTCGCTCGTTTGGCGATGTAACAGTGGAAGTAAATAGAATTCAAGTATACACTCTTAATACATTCAGGTACTGTAAATCGAGCGGGTAGTCTCGATCGACGTAATCAAGTGATTTGCAGACAATAAAAATTTATTGTAAATACAGTCTTACGGAAATGAATCCGATGGTTTAGCGGGCTCGAAAATTATGCGCCGGTTCAGAGGTGATATGTAAATTTAAAGTTAGCCAAATATAACAGTAATACTGCAGTTGAGAATATAACTTTGTACGTAATCAGACTATGTGGTCGTACGCAGGGTTACTATCATGGTCAAGGCCTTCATTATCAGGTGAATTCATTATCGTTTCGCAATATTCATCGATAACGTACAGCTTTACGAATAATAAGCTTTCCCTTCCTTATCAATTTACAATATCAATTTCCCTTTGATTATTCAAAATTCATTCTAGTCGAGTATATTTATCGGGAAAGACACTTTTGCAGATGATACAATTTTCACAAATACATCGTAGGGGATAGCGGTCAATTAGCGTAATTAAGTACGGAAGATATTAAGTAATTGAATCATTTAGGTAAGTTCGAATAGTAGGTAAGTGTCGAGAAATACTGGAGCAATTTGTGCAAGCTGATAGAAGTATCCTGTTCGAGGTGAAGAATATCTCGTTAACATTAATGGTACCTTTTTAACGTCACGTTCCTATATTTTTTACGCATATATGTATATATCCGATTACCCGATCAGACAATTTGGAGCAAAGACTCGCAATCCATAACTCTTTCAATTCATATATATGTATATCGAGAGCCGTCCATTTGCGTTAGGCCACCGATCCAACAATACCTTAGGAATAAAAATACGAGCGTCTGGGTAAAGGTGTTTGACATTAAAGTCTTCAGAACATGCAAACTTCTTCGAACATTCGAATACAGCGCGCCCTTCCGGCGTTCGCTATAATTGGTCGTGAGTGTCGCTAGTGTCGTTCGTGATGCTCGGGAGATAAAACATTTGAGCATCGCGCGCTAGTCACAACGGCAGCGATTTGCACGGTACAAATTCACTTACCGTAAGTTAACGAATTTCATTTAACGCTCGCGTCGACTGCATATGAAGTGCTGTTAATACTTTATCCGCGTCCACGTGCAGTGCGTTAAAGCTTGAACGGGCGTCATGAATAATTCGCCGCGTTGTGAAACCTCGAATTTGCCGAAAATCAAATGTCCAGTCCACCCGATCACGACGGGGTGGTTGATCATTGGCATTGGTGCGAAGGTGAAAGTTTGAGAATGTCCTGGGTAAGTCCTTTTTCTTATGCAATGCCACTAAAGACCGATTATTTCTGTCGATTACTTCGTCACCTTTAACAGCAAGGCAAAAGCGAGGCAGTCTGTAGGTTTTGACCATAGTTCACTCTCGTATTTCTTCCGTTTCGCATGGATCACATTGACGAATACTGAACGTGTATTGTGCTTGAGTTTTAAATGATGGCGGTCTCTTGCCTCGGAAACTGCGATAAATCTCGCACTTTTGACTTTAGATTATTTTCGACAACGAATTCTCAGGATGTTCCTCGTCCGATGTTTCTGGTTCGGTGTTCAGTTTTCGGAAATCCTTTGTGTTTGGCCGTTTCTCCATGAATTTGAAACCTTTTCCTCTTCTACCTTCCAACAAGCTGGATAGTTTGAAATTCTCTCTTCTTTCTGCCTCCCAGCGCATCCTTTTGCGTACTGTTAACAAACATCCTGCTCATAGAAGTAAAGTTAATTAGATGACGTTTGCATTGACAATGTATTGGCAATAATTTGTATAATTCAACAATCTTGTAACATGAAAAATACTTACACAACAATAGGTATGGCGGAGCAAACAAAAGTAAAACTGAAAATTGAGGTACGAGATAGGAGAGAACATAAATTGTTTTCTGTGGTCAAAATATATTTTGATCTAGACACTACAGAATCGTAAAATAAATAAATAACAGTGTACAGGAGGTAGGAAAGTACAGAACAAATTAAGTAGAAAATGCAGAAATTGTGATCACTTCCAAAAAACATAATCGTTGGATAGACAAGAGTGCAAGGCATTCTAATGTGCGCATTCATACATAATATAACAATATATACAATCTGCCTGCATACGTAGACTACAGCATTTATCGTGCAAGTGCCCCAATATATAATTGGTATGTCAATACATTACTTCCTGTCAAATATCTGAATTGTATAAAAAGTTGTATCACAGCTGTAAAAGAGTCTATAAGAAATTCCAATAATATCAAGTATCGTAAGCCGACGTTTTCGCGACTAAATTTTCACTTTGCAGATCAGTAAATCTTGCAGACACTCAATCACGTCTTACAAGTAGAGCAGCGCGTAACCGCAACGTGACGCAACATGCATAAGTAGAGCCAATACGAAAAGACAAGACGTTATTTATTCGACTAGCTTTGCAAATTCAACGTTCGGCTCGTCGTAACGAATTTTTCTACCTCGTTTTTGAAACCTTGCTACAGCTGCCGCGATGCCGACGCACAGTGCGATGAAAATTATCGCTGCCGTGACAAAAGAGAGCACCAAAGTCGCAGTGGCAGGACCGTCATTAACTTCCTCTTTCGAATCCATGTCGGTCAGAGGTGCAGGTTCATGTCGGCTGACTGAATTGGTTGTCGTTGAGTTCATAGTTTTCGTAGAGTTATTAGGGCCTGGAAAAATACATGTTTAGCATTTGCAGTAGTTATCTTTCTACAACTAGATATTTTCTACAACTTGCCTTGTAAGAACCTGTAAATGTTATGGGTATCCAAGTCGACAACATAGATTTCCGAACCGTCTTCGGTGACCGCGATGTCATGAGGCCTCACTAAGTCTTTTCCTGGCTCAAACTGAGACAATACATTCCCAGTATTGATATCTAGAACAAATCCTCTTACATGGACTTGACTGGATGGTCCAAAGTCTGCTCCATTAACCAAGTAAATTTTCTCTTGAGCGTAAGCTATGCTGTAAACTTTGGTGCCAACCATAGGATGTCTATATTCTTTATGGAATGTTCCATTGCTCGCGAAGAAGCAAGAGACTCTACCATTTTCTCTGTCGGCAACTAAAATGTAGTTCGACTCTTCTACGAGAGCCAAGGCATGTGGAACAAAAAATGCATTCGGCGGTGGGGGTAGTCGATACAATGGTTCTGTAAAAGTAATAATACGTATAGGGTGTGTTAAACGTTTCGAAAATGTAGATATTCCGAAGTTGTACCTCCTTGCCCCCAATGTCGGCCCCAAGTTAAAATGCGCTCTCCAATCTTGTTGAACTTAATTATCCTGGAGTTGCAGTAGCCATCGCTTACGAAGAAATCACCATTCTTTTCAACAGCCACTGCAGTTGGCTTACAGAATCTCTTTGCATCATTACCAGGCTCAAAGGCTACTCCAAGTGTCATTGAAGGGTTCAATGTTTTCACTTTACACAGTTTATTTGGATCACCATTACAACCAGGTGACCCTGCTTCCAACTGATATTTTGCCCACTCTTCCCAATGATTCTTAATAGCATTTGCGTCAAACTTAAACACTTGATGCAATGCAACATCGGTTGTCCAGTAATTGCCGTCAGAGTCAATTGTTAGCCCATGGGGTAGGAAGAACATGTTCTTACCCCATTCCACTATAGGTGTACCAGATTTATCCAATACTATAATGGTATTTTGTCTTATTCGCCCTTCTGTACGGTCAACTTTGTTCTCTCTATCAAATGTGGTGTCACCCCAGATACGATCACCTCTGTGAAATATTACAATATTTCCATTTGGGTCTATAGATACCGCTGAGATTTGCAGAAGTTTTAAATTGGATCCCCATTGAGAGTCCCAGACTATGTCTAAAGCATAGGATGGTGCCAGTTATCTTGAGTGTATATGCAACAAGTGATCTCATTAAAATTAAAGAGATTGAAAGTCGTGATATGTACCTGGATCAAGTGCATCTGGGAAATGCTTAGGTACACCAGTGGTACCATAGGTTAACTGAAAGTTCTTGAGCTTCATATTACGGTTCATAGGACTCATTTGACTCCACTGAGGAGATTGAGGACCTCTATCCTTGTCCTCATTATCCAGATACTCTGAATATTCGCTAAAGCCAAACTTGGTTTCAGGCAGGTGAGTCCAGTCATGCTGAAAGGAAACATTGTGAATAGCTTGAAAACATATGCACCAGCAGACAATCCCCTGAAATCACTCAGTGCACAGATTGAGATATAGTATCTTCTTCATAAGTACATCAGGAAACCCGCTTACCTTAAGGTTTGAACTGTTCTGCAGACTTAATCTTGTTGAGCATAAAATAAATAAAGTTAAAAGCGTGCGAGCGATGTCATGTCGATGATGCGTCATCCTTGCACGAAATCGTCATTAGGTTCCTATGTACACCAGGTATTCTACCACTGTAACATTTAAGTCGTTTACACTGACTTCGAGAGCACGGCGTTCCGCTTCATTTGGGCATTAGGTAGCGAATGATCGACGTACACGAGGTCGTGGCATATCGGATTTACGGGGAAGTCGTGATCCCCCTTCTTGCCACGCTTTTCTGCACCCAACGTATGTACGCGATAAAAATGCCAACGTCAAGAATATGACCGGATCAAAGATATGACATTATGAACTGTGATCGCGACGATACCCCTTTCCGTGCAGCATTATCTCACTTTGCCTATCTTATTCGTAATGTTTCTTTTTTCAATCGTTTCAGAGTGTAAATGTCGACGTGTCAACGGGTGCACGCAGCCACGAAAAGTGGCGTCGGGATGATGCCAATGCCAAGTATCACACCACAAGAGTTGAGAGGAGCCATTATCCGTTCAGCTGGTTCGCTCAGCTGGTCCACTCAGCTGATCAATTCAGCCAGTCCGCTTAGCTGCAGTCGGTAAGTTGCCTAATATCCACGACTTCTTTCTATTCACTTGCGGGGGAAGCACTTGTATACATTTTGAATGCGAAATTATTTGAAAATTATTGAAAATTACGTCCGTATAAAAATAAAATTGTAGGGCGTGTGGTACGTGTCTGGTCGGAGTCTTAAAATACCGTAAAAGGCATCTGCGCTTTAACATGCTTTGAAAGCATCCATCGTGATATTGAAATCGATATTGTTCGGTCGTATTTGTAAAGATTTAGGTTTTCTTCCATTTTCCCAATTCAGAAGGAAACATTTTTGGACTTCCTGCTTTGAGATATTGGTTTGCGGATTAAGGGCTATATCATTACGAATACATTCCTATTTCATGAGAGTTCCGGATCAATGAATGTAACTTGCACGCGAAGATCTGTGGAAAGGTTTTCCAATACTAGTATGTACCGGCCTCAAGAAGTTTGAACTCTCGACATTCGGAGAGCGCGTCGTGATATATAAGTTTCGACATTATATTAGTTCTTGTTATTGAACGTTCGTACCGCTACACCGCTACCCTCCATTCATCCACTCTGTTGTCAATGGATCTGTGGAAACACCTACATTATAAGAAGCAAGAATCGTTTTTCATTATCCCGTGAAGTCGCATTGCGGGTTAGTCTGCGAGGGATCGTGTAATTCGGCGATGGAATCGATTCATTTCAAAACATTCGACATTTGATACTTCGTTAATGCGATATCGCATGCATTATACGAGAAATTCCGACGGAATCGATTTGTCCATGCCGCGTTCTTCCGCCCTCGACTCCGAAACCGAATCCATTTATAAGATGCATTTTTATGAGATTAGAATGCAAAGTGCTGTCGGTCATATGACTTACTCACGTCGAAAATATGTCGGTCCACCCTCGTTTACCGCTGTCCCAGGTTTTAATGTACATCGAACAACGGTTCATCAAAATTCGGTACTTATCTGTCATCCGTGATTCTCACATCACGTACAGCCGCCGGTCCTTCGAAAAATTATGCGTTGCGACAATAACAGTTTAAAATTGAGTATTTCAATTCTTTCGCGTATGACGCTTTCGCTTCCTCGGCTGATCCGCGGGGGATGAACGTATTTCAAAAAAGATTTGGCCGTTCGGCCGTATTGTCACTGCCCCGTCTCTCTTTATTCATACCCATCCCTCTCGCTCACTCTTTCATCCGCTAATCCACAGGCACGCTGAAATGCTTTAAGAGGGGTAGTATTTCAGAATCATCCCTTCCATCTAATGCGGCGTCGTCAGTATTCGTCACAATAATTTCACGCTATACCGTTCTCAGCCGGCGCAGCGTGATTCACGCGAAGACGTGACGTGGAAATATAGGGCAACGTTCGTATTCGCTTACCGTTCGAACGTACGCGAAAAAGAATTCGTCTCCCATTATAATTCAGAATCCTCTTTTCGCTTCCGCCCGCTCATTTGATGTGTAGCGTACGGAACATTTTCTATCCGTCGGCTTCGCAATTTTTTTCTCCCTGTCACGAAAATTTGTCCGAAGCACCGCTTCGTTTTCGGGAGTTCCGTGTGAGAAGCTTCGCTCAATACGAGCAGCGGCCGCTGTTTCTTTCGACGTGAACATATTGTCCGCCTATGAGGGTCCATTATCATAATGTACAAGATTAGCGTCGCGACGAAACTTTTCATTCTTAGTGTCGCGCAAGCTGGGAAGGTCGGAAAGTTTTATTATCGGGAATTGTGGGCCATCGGGGCGACTCTGTCGGGGATTTTTACACGACCCAAGTATGAAGAACTACTTGCACTTGCACCAGAATCGTGTTATTCGATTCAACTCAGTAGGCACAAACCTATTTTGAACAGACTTCGAAAAAGAAAAATTATTTTATCCTTTTGAGCGCTGTTTTGAAGTCGGTTTTACTTTTTTTTTTTAAGTTTCTTTACACGGTATGATACTGTCTTCGGAGGCAATTGTTACGGTTGGCTTTTAAAAAAATTCGTCAATGATCGTTTACACCCGTTCGTGAAACAGACGATCATTCAAGTTCACGTTCAAAGCGTCGTCGTCGCATTGTGCTATTGTGGGTGGTTCTTGAAAAACCTTGAATTTCGACATCCCCTGTCGTTCGCTGGAGTGCGGACAAGACATGGCGGAGTACCATCCAAACACGACAAAGGGGACTCTTTTGAAGCGGATCGAAAGGGTTGTCCGGGAACTTGATTTTTTCCTCGTTCATCGGCCGATCATCCCCGTCTTTTCAGATCGCGCTGCAGCCGACAGTGACTCGTACATTGTTGTTAAGTAGACGATAGGCAAACGACCGGACAATGAATTTCTTTGTTTAAGGCAGCTCTGACATCGTAAGGATTTTGACAAGCGCTTTGTCTCACGCTTTTTCCTCCACGCTTTCGGTACTTACCTCTACTCACTCGTTTGTCTTCGTCCACAAGACGGTTGAGCATGTACGTCCATTTAGCCCGGGTTTGAGAATGTAAAGGACGCCTGATAGTCTCTATTTCTATGCTAAACAGCGGGCGAGGAAGTATCTAAGAAATCTTATTAACCTTATGCTCCTGTGAGTTTCGTAGCGCGGAATTTTGCTGTTCTCTCATGATTGCACTCTCAGATTCTTTGCCTGCGGGAACTTTATCGTCGGCCGGACGATACAAACGCTCCAGATTAGCTTCTGAACTTCAGAGTTTTAAAAAATTCTCATTGTACCGGACTATTAGCACAGACGAGGTATGGGGTAGATCCATCACGCAATGCATATTTTTGTCCCACTATCTTGGGGTGCTAGAGCCACATTACCATTTCCGTGTCACATTCAGCGTTATCGGCCGGCTGCGGTATAAGATCAGAATGCTGTGTACGCTGTGTAGCAATGCGAATTCGCGAATTTGCTTTCACATTATTCTCCGCTACGAACCGTGAATCGGGATATGGTCAAAAATTGATGAAAAAGTTTAAAACTTGTTGGCTATGTATGCAAAATGTACTACCTTTTCCAATGTCGAATATTGATCAGCTGCCAGTTAACAATTGTGCTTATACTTCAAGAAAATACGGCGACCGTAGTTTAAAAACTATTGTTTTACGTCGCAGGCAATGTGTTAATTCGGGTGAGAGTTTGATGGCTATTGCGGCTCAATGCGTCTCGCAAAACGAATAGAAAAAGAGGGCAACATTGATCGCGTAATGCAAACGATCCTCGGCGCAAACCGACGAGACACTTTAATCTCCTGCTCGCTTCGACAGGTATCCGTGGCAGGTATTTCTTGTACACATACACCACGTATAGGCGCACATCGACGCACGAACGCGCACACGGCCGCACCAATGCTTATCCAGTTTTAGTTTTACTCGCTTTAACTTTTCAACTTCGAAGTTGAAAGAATCGTCGGTAACTCTCTTTGAAAGTGCAGGGATAAGAGGCGCGTGAGTCGGAGAAATGGCTGATAATGCGAAGGCAACGAAATGGGGTGGTACTCATTAATGTATACCTTGCAATGGCTTCTGAAATGGCCTCAAATAAAACGCTGATTAAGCAGTTTCGAATACATCGGAAACGTCATGGAGCAGAGTTGATTGAAAATGGCAGAACTACTAACAGTACGAGATCGTACAATTTGTCAGGACGTGACGAGAGGTTGAAGGAAATCTCGAGAAACTGGCGGTTTATGCAAACGATGACCCGGTTTATGTCGTGTGCCTCACTGAAAGAACCATCTTTATGACCTATTACACAATGGAACAGGCTTTTCCGTTACAGCGAGAGGACGTCATAAAAAAGATCCCACGACACTCGTAAGAAATTAACGATTCATTTGCCGCGACGCCAGTCGCTTAACACATTGTCTGTCACGTGCAATTCGGTAATCATTGACCAGAGACCACGGTAAAGTAATACTTCCAAAGGGTTTAATTGTTTTGTCTAGCCATCGATTTTAGTGACATCTGCGATAGAAAAATATATTGAACGCGCATCGGAAGGCAAGCTTTCCCGGAATCGCAAGCTCCGAACGTTAAAAGCTCTTGGCGATCGATAACACATGCAGTCGCTTGCGCCTCGCTGCAATAATAAATTATCCGGGCGTGAAACGCGAAGTAGCGATTGGAGTGGATAACGTCGCCGAGCGGGAACATGCTAAGATTACCGTACGATTTCTATTTGCTGCTCGTCCACCTTTTCTCCCCAGGCTCTCTCCTACGGCGAATTCGTTTCTTCGCCCACGGCACATCCAGATATAAATCTCCCCGGCTGCATCGCGATATAAATCTTCCGAGGCGCTTCTTGATTGTTCGTACGCGCGATTAAGATTTCAGGATGAACGAAGTTGCGTCGTGCCGCCCGCCTTGTCTACGCGTCGGCGTGGTGAGCAGAAGAATGGTCGTCATAGTTTTGGCTCGTTTTTTGTCTCATTCGCCTTTGCGGCGAGCAATCACTTTCTCATTTAATCACTTCATTCATTATTTCATCGGTGGCGAGTGCTCGGTGGTGAATCTGACAATTCAGTAACACGAGATGACTTAGTTATTTTTGCTGCCCACGTTGGTTTCAATGAAAAATGCTTCTGGTTTGCGCGACCAACTCGCCCACGCGTGCAATCAAAATTTCATAGACTCATCAATCGGTTATGCCGTCCATTCAGGGGCTGCTCGCTGTGATTTCATATCTTCTTTTTAGGCTAAAGGATTGTTTCGCGTCGATCGCCCACGTCGTGACATTTTACGTTTCATTGCCAGCGACGAAGTAGGGAAATAGTGAACCGACAATGTCAGAGTCGGGTGGCGGTAAAATTAGCCAACCCCTATTCACCTCGCCTCTCGCTCAGTATTGCTGGCGAATTTATTCTCCCTGCTCATTAACCTGGCAAATAATTCAATGCTATCCTTTCCTCCCGGATGACCCAACGAATGCAATTAATGATTTGTAATACGTCGATGGAATTGGACTCTTGGATCGATGATACCTTTCTATCAGGACGGGCAGTTGATATAATCGTATGAATTGTATGTAGCGTCTGCTCTCTGCCGCAGTGACTTCTTTAGTTTCCATTCAACCTAACCTTTCTTTGAGCAAGGACGTTGAAGTGGCTGCCGATTTTTGCAATTTTCATTGCTCACCCAGTAACAGGCGCAATTTCTATTTTACAATCGAACAGGCATTAATAGTAATAGCTAACTTTGATCATTTCCACGAGCGCGTGCCTCCTATAATTAAGGACACGCTCGTTACTACTGCACACAGCAAAGTTCCTTTGTCAGTCATTCTGAATAGACAATTCGGCTTGGTATTTTATCGCTCTTCGATGAGCGATCGGGTAACTTCTATGCACCCTCAACTATAGCATCGTCGAACCGATATGAAATTATTTAAAGCGCATTACGCGAGTTATTTCGCAGTCCTGCTATCGGAGAGCACGGAATGCGGCTGGGTGCGCGTGCAATAAAATATTTTCCGACTAATCTCGAAAGGTTTCACGGTACGTAAGCTTGAGCAATAAAGTGTAAGCGAGAACAAAGAGTATTCAAGTGCGAGTGCGGGGTATGATAACCGTGAAGGTCAGGATTTCTCTCTTTTTCCCTCTTTCGTTTCTTCCTGCCTTGCCCGCGGCGACGTCGAGAGAGGAAGAGAAACAGAGAGAGAGAGAGAGAGAGAGAGAAAGATTAACAGGGTGCGCTCTTGTGTCGAGAGGGGGTGGATACTGTGTTACCGTGCAGCGAAAATTAATTACAAACTCAGCTCGCGGTCTCCCTCCGCAAGGACAGGCAAGAGTGGAGCGGCAGTGGAGAAAGAGCGAAAAAAGGAAACATTGTTACGGGAACAGGAAGCTCTTTGCATCTGCATATGCGCGCGCACCAAGGACATCGTTTGTTGGCCACCAAGTGTACACACACGTATATACGCACCCCTATATAATAGGCGCGTATGCAAAGTGCTGGCCGCCGGTTAACATTTACAGCCCCGCATTCGAGTCGGCATTGTTTTGCGGACGAATTAATCGAATTCGCTGAATAACTCAAGCTTGATAGTTTGTCCGTTTCGTGACTAGTGGGCTACGCCGGCGTACAGACGCGCGTCGAAAGTTCTAACAACTATCGTATTCTGCTTATAATCACTTGTTCGCTTGAAGCTGGTACACTCTAGTTGATTGAATTTCATTTATTGAAATTCTTACGGAGGATTAGAGTTTCCCATGAGATAAATGGTTTTGATTATCAAATTTTCTTCTTTTCGGATGAAACGCACGTTTCACTTAGCTCTGTGGCCTCTGGTTAAGGCTAAACCGTACCTGTCGTTTGTTGGAAAATAGGTAACGTGCGGGCCGCATACTATGCGTTCTCGTTTCACACACGATTCTTCATTATGAGCGTTGCACGTAATTCCATTGCGGGCATCATTCTCGTTTTATTTGACGCGCGGATTTTTCTGCTTCAAAGCAAAAATCCGGTTACAACGGAAAAAGATTCCTGGCAGTGTTTCAGCAGTAGTTCTCGGCAATTTGCGGAAACTGGGTTAATATCAATGAACTCCAGTTTTATCCGACTAGCTTCCTCCGTCTTATAGAATTCGGCATACAAAACGGGCCCGGCGTCAATGGATCTCAAATTTTTGGGAACAGTGCCGCTGGTAGTGACGGTTGCCGAACTCGTCGGAATAAGTTTGCGAGCTACTCTCGCGAAAGCTAGATTTCTTTTTAAAACAACGTGCCCCGTTCTTCGTTTTTCCCTCCTTTCCGAGAGATCCTAAGCCTCTCCCGGCGTTAAAACGAAGTAGAGAGTAGCCGGCTTTGGGTTTTTGTTCATCCCGGCGTTCTCTCCTTCTTTTTCGTTTCCCATTCCGGGGCTAATTGAATGCCTTTCTAAGAAAACGCGCCTCGCGATTTATTCACGTTTCAAGAAAGAAGATCCTTCTGGCCATTCGGTAAGGAACGATTAAGAGCGAGTCGCGTTGAGATCGATGAGAGAGAACGGTCGAAAGAAACGTGTTTCGCGTGAAAATCGGACTCGCCGGCGATATGCGAAGGTACGACGGCATCGGCCGAATGCACGACAACGACGACTAGCCGAAACCTATAAAAATCGACGGGCTTCCCTATTGTTATTACACGTTCGCGTATAAATCCGCCGCGACTATTTTCGAGCGCCATTAAGGCGGCGGATCAGTCGAATATCTCACTCCGCCCGCCCCGCTCAATCGCCATCGAAAAACGTCCGCGAAATAAAACTCCGTACAGCGGGGGCCAGGTGCAATCTCGATATTGTCCGGCACGGCCGATAAAAAAAGTCGCACGGACTCCGTTATCACCATCCCGTCGATACATAATTTTCGCCCACTCTTTCCGGAAGCCGTTAAAGGTGCGGATCAACCGAATTTCCCGCTCCCCGGTGAACGACCATTGGACCTTCTCGCCGAAATAACATCGCGGTATCTGGGTTATACTTTTCTGCCGAAAGTGGCTTCTTGCGCGTGCTGTGGCCACATTCGCGTATAGGGCTGTGCGACAAACATATCTGTTAAGGGCGGAAGTCGTGAAGCCGGTGGTATTATTGGGGTGCTGAATGAGGTCAGAAAGAAGATGGAAAAAAGATCTCTCCTGAGCATGCTATCCGCTAAATGGTCCAGCCATTAAGTCGCTTTCTATTTTATGACGATTATCCCTTAATTAATAGTTTTCCTTTTAACGCTCATTGCGAAATCATTCCTTTTACATTAGTGGTACTTACTTTGTTTTCTCGTAAGAGATAACAGCACCCCTCGTATAACTAGTTTTGGCTTTCAAACTGTCGCCGAGTATTCCACGTTGTTTATTCGTCGACGCTTCGCAAACACAGCAGTTTGCTTCGTCAGAGTCTATTGGCCACCCCGCCGACATTGAGTCCAACTCTGGTCGAACACTTAAATTCTCCCATGGAACTCTCGCGTCATTTTCGTCCGGTGCTTTGCGATAGATCAACTTGTCCGTGAAAATATTCGAGAGGAAAATTCGTTTGTGAAGAACCGATAATCGAATTGTGAGCAGGTACGGATGAATGACATTTGCAGACATCGCAACGACTGCAATTATATCCGAACGACTGATTAGTTTATATTCGTTCGATCGGTGCATCGTCGAGAAATGGCAGACTTTTGGCCGAAAATATCGAATTAATTGACGGTGTTGTCTCGGTCGCGTTACACGTCAGCCGGGGTCGGCGAAGTCGAAGCTCACCGGGCACGAATTCTTCCGTGAATGAAACATCGAGCGGCTCCTGTTCAGCCGTGTAACGTCTTTCGTAACCGGATGTAACAAGGCGAGATAACATTGAGCGCACGCTCCACGCTCCACGCTCCACGTGAGACGACGCCGCACGTTCGCGACACACGGCGCTCGCTCGAAGGAAGTTGTAACATTCCGGAATGTGGGTTACACTCCTATTCCCGACGCGTCTTCTCCGCACGCTGCATGGCGCCCCGGATGCTATAGACCGTAATAGAGTGGCCAGGGACGGATGAAACAGCGCTTCCTACTCAGCTCACTACTCACTGTACTGGGTCCTAGCTGGCTCCTCGAACGAATCTCGACGTTCACGCTCGTGTGAATCAGCCGCCGTCATCACCGCGACTCGTAATTGTGGACGCGACAATCGCGCGACTATATCCGCTCACGGGCGGCGTACATGCCGACCTGTTTGCTCCAATATTTTCCCCTTTCCACAATGCCGCGGCCGTTGAAAACGGTTATCTTAATTGTAGGCTGCGCGCCTGAACCGGGCAATTTCTGTCGCGCGCGCGAGCAACGTTGTTGTTACATTTGTCGTGCATGCCTCGCGAAGAAACATTATCGTTACCGTTCGCGCTATGCTGAATTACCGCGTCGTTAGCGCGTTTTGTCCGCAATTGTGACAATTGTTGAATTACTGCGTGATTTATGGTATCGGTTAAATGTGGTAATTAAAATGAGTACGATGTCGGACGGTCCGCGCGCGCACGCGCGCGTCTTCAATCGTCCCCGCAAGAATAAGTAGTGCGCGCGGAGGGGTGGCGTTCTGGGAAACAGGGGAGAAGATATGGAGAAGTGGAACTAGTCATTTTACTTTATTTTTTCGCGCCGCAGCTCTCAAACTTTACAGCGACGCGAAGCGTTACAAGGGAAGTTTACCGTGCGGTGCGACGAGAATGAGCGTAATCTACAACTAACGACTCAGATTTGTACGATGAAGAAGTTCGCGCGACCGGCGTCGGCGTCGGTGTCGGCGTCGTCGGTGCCGAACTTTTCCTCGAACCGCCCTTCGACGATTCTCATCCATTTTTTTCTCGCGACATTCTTCGCGTCAGTTCCGCCATTTATGGCCGGCAAAAACGTAGCGCGCAACGAGCATAATTGATGTCGTTAGCAGATTTATTTCTCATTCGGCTGCCCTCGCGACCCGACGAAGCCGCACGCTTATCCGCCAGCCAGTTATATTCCCGACCGATATCGAGGCGGCGGCGGCCATTAGGCATCGCTTAAATCGTTTCCCCGGTGAGTCGGAAGTAACGTTACGTCGAAATGTGGGTTACAGTCTCATAAGTACAGCGTCGTCGGTGCGCTCCGTATTAGAGCGCCTAGGGGCGGCCGAGACGCCGAGAGAAGGGATGCTGAGGGGTGGCGAGGGGTGGAGAGGGACGGCGGCTGAACGAGGATGCCTGCAGAGCCCGCGGGTAAAGGGGTGGAACGTGGAAAAGGGATGAGTGTGGATGGCGATGGGGAACGAGTAGTAGGAGATCGCTGGAATGGGAATGGCAATGGGGGAGGATGGGGGTGTGTGGGACTGTGTACGGCCGTGTTCGTTCGTGTACGAAGCCGAACACACATACAAAGGTGATGCCGGACGACGACGTCTGCCGGCTGGAGCCACGCTGTCGCTACTGTGGCATCGATCCACCACTCGCTACGACTTTTTGCCGCGGCTCGTACTGCCGGAGTCCGGAGTGAGAGGGCGAGGGTGGCCGGAGGGAGGCGGAGGAGGATCTTCGACCCGAAAGCTGCTTCGCCGTGTAACCAGCTTTTGGTCCAGAACGACCAAGGATGATTTCATCTGTACGACCCTCGGTCATCTCTATCCGACGATGCTTCTCTACCGGCGGTGGGGGGATCTTATTGTTAAGTCGTGAAAAACGAATGGTCGGTGGCTGGAAAGCTCTGAAAAGGCGTTCTCGTACATTGTGTCACTTGCTCTGGGTAACGTTAATCCCCGCTCTCCTTGTACACTCTTTAACTCTTCATGAAGTCGCATGGGGCTTCAGTGGTTTTTTTATTTTCTTATTCAACTTCGTCGGACTTCGCCGAAAGTGAACCAATAGAGTAAAATGCTTAAAAATGGCAGAAGTAATATTAGTAGATTCTTCGGTGTCCGGATGTTCCTGCACGACCTGGTTAGATTTTGAGACTTTCGAGCAGCCTATCTGTTAGAGCTTCGGAATTCTGTTATTCGTGATTCATATGCGGGCCGCTGGACTTCGGGTAGAAAAAGGGCATACGATCTGTCGGGCAGTTGTATCAGTGCGGCGATGAATCAACACGCAGCTTGCTTACCCATTTACGGAAGTCGGATTACGTGTGGACACCACCGTTAGTCCGAAACTCAATTCACCACGGCGGCGTCGTGATTGGTTCGTGCCTTGACTTCCGCCGACGTACCTGAGAAATGCGCTTTGAAAACGTAATCGCGATTCACTCTGTTCAGTCGTTTTCGTATCATATCCCTACGTAAGACTAGCTTGCTAACGTTACCTGCGTAAAAAATTAGAGTTCCGAACGGGAAACCATCATCAAAAAGCTACGCAATAAATGTTAGATAAGAATGGACGCGCATAAGTGAGCTTTGTGCACTCGTTGACCGCTCTAACTACCAGGTGCGCTCTTGCTGACACGCGCGATGTTTATACACCGCGGAGTCATCGTTGAACACTACTTCGCACCCGTTCGTTTCGCATTTTCATCTACCGCACGCCCTTAAACCGCCGGCTCACCTCGCACAACGAATGCACCCCAGTCGCAGCGTTGGGGCGGGAACTTACACTCGCGTCGTAATAAAATTCCGCCGCTGAATCCGCCGGCGGTACTCCATTTTCGTGGGGGGGGGGGATAATTTGTCACCGCGCGCGAAACTTGGCGAGAAAGTTCGAATTAGTTGAGACCGGTGCAGCTTGCCGAGCTGCTAGAATTGGCCCACCGATTTTTGAGCCGTCCTATTTGATATAGCCCAGGTCTGTAAAGGAGGCCAGACGTACGTGGGGGTAGCTTTGTCGCCGCGAATGCGACGTTCGGTGCCGTCGTCGCCACACGCGTTTCGAGTAATGCAATCGCCGCGATAAAGACGTAATTCGGAAAATAATATCAGCACGCGCGCCCGGCTGTACATAAATTTCGCTCAACAGCTGCGTCATAAGCGGACGCAGTTAGCGCGCGGGAGAATAATCACTCTCGCGGTACGAACCACCGTAGCAGCCTCAACCGTGGAACCTCATAACATCGCTGACACCATGGCAAACATACCGCCAAGTATCGCGCGAATGATGCCTCTCTATTATGCGATGAAAGGAGGGCTCGCTTCGGCGAAACTATTCTCCGGGACGTCAGCAAGATTTTCGTCCCTTCTATTCGAAACACTTTCTGCAAGCAATTCCACTTAATTAATATAGTGCACACGGTGACCCGTCATTCTTCCTGTCCCCCGTCCCGTCTCATGGATGGATCTCTTTCTTGTCGCGTTCCTCATCTCACGCGGGACGAGGCAGAAATTTTTAAATGCGGCCGCGGTACGCAAACTATGAATACGAGTCAGCCAATCGACCGCAGAGAACGACGAAGCTTTTTAGAGTCAATTACGCGAGCGTAGAGCTGTGAATTCGGGGGCACCGGCATGTCGTACGTTTTGTCGCCTATGGTCTATGAGACGGAGAGACCGTAACTCGTCTCGCGGCATCTCGTCGCACGCTTTACGACTGTATCCGCGTACCAGAACACGGCACCGTATACCGCATCTACCGAAATACAGATTATTCAAGAGCGTGGAAAAGCTTGCTGGCCGCGGATAATAATGACGAGGGGGAGAGGCGCTAGATGAAAAGGGGTACGTAATACGGGAGCCCACTGTCGGTCAAGTGTTTCATACTACTGGACGTGACCTTTACAAGAGAGACGCCGTGTATACCTGACGAGTGACATCATGAGTCAGCCACGTTAATTAGCGGATTCAAGTGCCGCGGCGACCTAAGTGGGGTCTTTCCACGTTTTTGAAGGGGGCCCGGCGTACTAGCGCGAGCCAACACAGTAAACGCTTTTAATGCAAAAAGAGAGGCCCTTTATTACCGGCCACTTTACCAACAAACCGTATGCCGAGATAGGACCGGGTCTTTAACCTCGCCGACGCAGATTGAAATAGCATTCTTTCCCGATTTTACCCCTCGTTCTGGCGTGCTCACTGGGCAAATGCAGCTCTCGAAGACGTACTCATTCAACATGCAACGATCAGGCATGTGCGTCATGTAGCATGTGTCTCATTATCTTCGAATGAATTCTCCATGTAACAACACGTATTTTCCGTCAATCTGGACGGAAATTCGAAATGACTTGTTTATTCTTTCGACGATGCAGCCACTGTAATTGCGCGTGGAGATTGTTTGATCACTCTGTTATTCAAGGGAATGTTGAAGTTTAGTGGAGCGTTTGCTGTTATCCTGGCACAGCGATACACCCGGCGCATGTGATTAACGCTGCGCATTAATTTAACGTAACAGTCGACACGTTAAATTCACCTCCGATGCAGATAACACGAACCGGAGGGAATTGTCTCTTTTTCCTCTCGATTTACTAGGTCGATGCGTCATCGATCGCCTTTTATTCGGAGCTTAAAACGCGAAATGTATTCCACGGTGAACGGTTTATTGCCGCCTACTTCATCAAAAAGAGAATGTTGGTTTCGGACGGGCTGTTAATGCATTGACTCCTACATATCATAACCGCGTCCCGACGCAAGCAACATTGTCGCTCAGGCGCGATCGCAAAAAAAGAATGACACTCGACTGTCGTGGATATATCGCGGCTGATTGCGTCACTGCCAGTATGTAAATCTGCCGCTTTACATTCAAACAGTAATCATGCAAATTTCGTTAAAAGTCCGTTGATGAGATATTAAAATCCATTCTTCCACGGCTCGTTATGTTTTGCTTAATAAAAGGAATTATGTGCCTTATACTTTTATTAATCGCGATATATACAGGCGGTGCCGCATTAAAATTCAGTTTGCCGTAATATCAAAATTCGGCTCGGCACATAAACGTACAATTCGCAGTGCAGCGCGTGTAGGGTGAAGGTAACCCGGAATCGTAAGAGGGTAATTTGAAATTCATGATTATGCTCGCCGAAGTAGGTGCACTGTGTAATTAGTCCCGGGTGTATCTGCGCGTTTGATCAAATTATGCGAGATACTCACGAGGTTATCAACGCGAGTCGGCGCGTTAAAGCCAATCCTGTATGGTTACCGATGCTATCCGTTTCTTTTTTTTTATGGCTAAAGCTGAAACTGCATGGGACGAGGGTGGAACACGTTCAGCGACATTTTTCATGAGGCGGCACACCGTCCCGTACAACGTGCCGTTCATTCAAAAGATCGAACAGATTTCCCTTTATTCGCGTTTATCTTCCGCCAACAGACTGTCTTCATTCCACCAGTCGCCGTGTCTGGAAACAAAATCATGCGCGGAAATTCACTTACCCAGAGGCCGGGCCGTTTAAGCGAGACCACAGGCGCACACTTCGTAACTAGGTACAATGAACAATAGGCCTACTCCTTTGCACAAGTGTCGGTGGTCGTGCACACAGACCGAATGTATGCCATTTCGGTTACAACGAGGTTACGCTTACATCTCAGATAAAAGCGCGCAAGCCCTTTCGCGATGTAATTTAACTCATGCCAGAGGCACAGAAAGAGAGAGAGAGAGAAATTTATTTTGTAAATGTATCACCGGCAATGCGCGTCGAATGCTAAGTTTCTCAAATTCGTAAGGCGTGTTTGGCCACGGGGGGAGGGTCGGTGGAATATTTTTCATTCGGCCGGAATTTGTGGCGCGGTCTAATGGCCTGCACCATTTACTCCTATTCCGTTCGCCCTGGCGCGGCGACGCGACGGTAAAAAGAGTTTGTGCGCTCCTGACTTAAGATGACGGGCGCTCGTGTGCGACTACCGGCGACCGTCTCGGCGCGACCTGACGCCGCGCCGCGCCGGTATAAATGTCGCCTTTTATACCGCGCACGTGCGCGAACAGCTGCATTTTAAAATCACGGATTTGCCCGCGCGATTTGTCAGAAAACGCAGCGGCGTGCCGTCGTCCTGGAAAATCATCCTTGCCTCTCTTCTCGTTCTTGCTGTTCTTCTGCCCTCGCGTTCCCCTCAAAATTGACGACATCAGTTCCGTCGTCGATAGCCAATCAATTCCTGCCATTTGGCCCTACGGCGAAAGTGTCGAGGGCAACGCGGAAGATGGGCACATCTCGATAGATTCGTCCTGCTGTAAAACTACGGTGATACGTAGGGTATCTCTCGCGCTGCTACATTGCCAGAAAGTACGATTGCGGATTTTCGGAATTTAGGTACGACGGATCTTCGAAATCATGAAAATGATCCAAATCGATAAATAATGCGATTAGACGTGAGTACATAATACCGTTTTTGTTCGCTCGGTGAAGCTAGTTGAGAAGTTTTTCGGGACGATCGATCGATATCCGTGGCCGACGATTCCTTGCTGGCTCAACACGTTAGCGAGTGCTCTCGATTTTCCTCGCAGGATCGTAAACTTTTATCTGCACATGCCGTATGTATATACGAAACGACGACGTCGAACAACGCGTGCTTTCCCGCGGACCTACTTCTACGAATGGAAGAGCGCGAATAATAAAAGACAGAAACGATGTTCGCGAGGGGCGGGAGAAAAGGAGGGCGAACGCCGGGAATAAGGGGTGGAGTAAGGAGACGAAGCGAGCGAGGAATAAAAACAAAAAATGGGAAAGCCGGAAATACGCGCACCTGGCCAGGATAAAATAAACCGAGGACTACGCACCACTGCTTTCATCCGCGTCGCCGAGCCTTGCGAAATACTGCTGTGCAAATGGATAGGACGGTTATTCGCGAGTAGTTATGTGTTAGTGCGTTACGTGCAAGTAGCGAGAGACGACAAGTGTATCGGGACGACGAAATTCATTCCCTTCCGGGGCGATGTGTGCGTGCGCCAAAGTCGCGACACGTGTGCACGGACTTTTTGATAGCGACCTCCGTGTACGGAGCGTTATTGCAGCGAGCGAAAAAATGCTGTTTCCTTATCGTCTGACTCTTGCATATGTATCTACTTAGACGCGCTTACCGTCTCGTCGGCGTTGCACATTTAGACTGGCGCGTGAAAAGGGCGGCAATATGGGATTATCGATCGGAGAGATTGATCTAATGAAAAGAGCCTTCGGTTCGTGCCGCACATGACGCAAATCAGAGAGTCCACCTGGGGAAGCCTAACGAATTTCTCAGTATTCGATGCCTCTATTTGCTCAGCTTCCGACTCCCAGCGAGACGCGCAATCGGAATTTTGTTTAAATCTGGGATGCGACGTAAAATCGCGGAAATATCGGATTTCCCGTATGCGTGTAAAGACCGAGGTAATGGAGGACTCGGCATTTCAGTCTCGCAACGCGAATCAGGAGGCTCTTTCAAAGCAGGCTAACGAATTTTTCGGAACGCTACGTTGCAGGACTCTGTGCGCGGCCGTCGCGTCGTTTACATATAATCCTGTGTATGTTACAAAACAGGAGCGCTTTCATGTCGTCGAGGAAAGGTTATCGGGACAAGATTTGCCCCCTGCATTTCAATTTGCGCGTATGAAAGTCGAATTATCCGTCAGCGTATGCGCCTCTCGACGTCGGGCTGGAAATATTTCGTAGACCGCCCTATTCCGTGGGTTGTTCATTAGGCATTCGCGTTCACCCGCGATTAGCTTGACGTTTCGCGTCATTGTCCGGCTGGGAAATTAGTCATGCGCACGTTTGCACGTTTCGTTGCTCGTCATGTTTAAACATTCTTCGCCCGTAGCTGACCGACTGTTGCGCTCTCAAGTCGAGCGTATCAAGACGGAATTTCGCTCTCGACACATTTCAGCGTCGCGTCGCGTGAAAATCATGATACCCCCGTCGCAGAGATCCGATCTGTCCGTCAGCGAGTGCGACAGCCATTGCGGAAAGAGAGCGAGAGAATGCGGGGGAGGCGGAAGACTGATAGGGCTTCGTGTATTAAAACTCGTGCCTGTGGGTAGTTAGTACACCGTCAATCTTCGCCATCTACTAGGAATCTAGTGGCGGCCTGTTATTTTCACTATTCAAGCTTCTGTTTGCACTCGGACCTGCCCGGAGCTTTACATTTAATTCATGCAAGCGTATCTGTCCTCGCCGCCTCTGTGCGGCCGCGTTACAGCGTACAACTGGAGTGTCGTGTAAAGCCGCGCGACCACACCGAAGGTGAAATCTCGCCACGATATTACAGATTATAGCGAATGACGTTTCGCGGCGATCGAACGATTAAGAAAGAGCACCCACGATCTTTCCTCAATTCGAACGGAATTTTTCGCGGCCCCACGTTTCTGCGCACGTAATACACGTGCGGATACGTTTTACGCTTCCGTCTCCGATGCTTTTCCGGCCCTTTTTCTTCCCGTAAGGCTTTGCGCGGTCGTCGCCTGCGATGCACAGGCCCGTTACCTCGTGCTCTTTCATCGAAATAAATATACCGGAAGAAGAAAGGGCGTGGGCGGAGGCGGGGTGAGCTTTGTACAGAATTGGCGGCTCTCCTCCCGTCTAGTTTCTGAGCGATTATCTCGCCCCCTCGAGAGAAACGTCTGAGACTCAGCGCTCTTGGAATGTCAAAGGTCTTAAAGCTGTCCGATTTGAAACCGCCCTCCCTTATAATCGTGCGTCGATGAAATAACGACAAAGTACGCTTTTAACGATCTGCTCTGCGCTTACTTTTTTGCATGCGCGGAAAAGGATACTGTCGGACTAATTATTACGGATGGTGGCCATAACTTACGTCAGTATTGCAGAAATGATCCTCGATTGTGACAGTCCAGTGCTGACGGAGTGTACCGTACGTGCACTTGGACAAATGTAAAAATGTCACGTGAGAGGGCGCAGCCGAAGAACGGTGAAAAATGAGGAGCCGCCGCGTCATTTCGTAGACTTTGTACACTCGTTATAAGTGAGCACTCGGAAAGTGATAACCTGACACATCGGACTGACAAATGAAGCACTCGCTATTAACGTCGACGGCTCCCCTAATTAAGCGGACATAAAAATCGAAGAAAAAGTCGCCGAAGGCGTGACTCTAATCGGTGGCCCGTACTTATCGCACGATCTCTAGTCAGAAGAAGGTACGATGGAGGGAAAGCGGCTTTTTTATCCGGCTCGTTTTTCTTCGATCAGGCACGAGCCCCGCACGTACTGGGCGTTATAAAAGAGTGGGAGATGGAGTAAAAAAGAGAGTGGCACGCGCCTCTGCGGTCCGACAAACCGGCCTGCATACACTTCGTACAAAGTGAGTGTGTGTTGAAAGTGCACGCGTCTGGATTTGCGGTGGGTGGGGATATCCAGTTTGTTCGTATAGCCATAGCCGCTTATCTTGAACGACGATCGTCCGGACACGGCTTATCCAAAGAGGTATACAGATCTCATTTGCTCGCGTGCCATGCGCGACCTTGTCTTACGTATATCGGATGTGGGTTGAGAGGTGGGTCGGAGTATGCGTGCTGATCGTCGATAGATCGATCAAGTGCACGTTTCTCGGCTGCGCGATGCGTTGAGAGCGATTGAGGGGAGCCGGTGCTCGGCACGATAAAAATGACAGGATCGAGCCGATGGAGAAGTGATCATGATTCATTTCCGCGCATTCCCTCTCGACGTCATTTATGATATGCAATCCCCTTTATCGGCGGAATGTCGTGCGCGATAGAATTTAGCGCGCGCCCGCCTCGCCCGCTTTAGCTCGAGAGAATTTCCATTGCGAAATAACGTGTTAAAGGACGCTTTTTTACATTTCACACCAGCTATTTGCCGGCCGATAAAAGGTCGTGACCCATAAAGGGTTATGCGCGTCATTTCCCCTATTAGACGTATACGGGCCAAATAGGTGGTCATTGCACGGCGAACGAGTACACAGTAGGGCCAACGTTTCGATTAACATTCATCAAACAACCGAACGCCCGTGCCCCGCTTCGATGAGTAATCATCCCTCCGCTGATCGATTTTTGACGCGTTGACAACCTTTCAAATTGTTACCCCGGGCGGTATCTGATTCCCTTCCCCATTTCCCGCGACGATAAATTTGTAATCCGTCACGTTCGATTTGCCCTGATGATATTCGTTTTCTTAGCGTCTCGCGCGTTTCGGGGTCAAAATTGCTGTCGACGTTTTTCGGCCGCGTGACTACGGTAAATTGCCAAGCTCCAAACGCATGCATTACGCGATACGATGAAGCCACAAATTAATGAATTCCTGCCAGTGGCGAAAGTCAATTAAACGTTCGGATTTGGCGAACTTTCCGCGCAACAAAGGCTCGGAGGAAGGTGCGGGTTCCGCGAAATTATGCGTCACCTCGGACAAAAGCGGCCCAAGTGGCGGACCTTTCGACGATACTACTCGACTCGTCGGCCGTCAATGACAAGCCGCAAAACGACTAGAAAAAGCGTTGTCCCACCGGAGGGCGTACAACGTCGCATGTGCTCTGCCGGTTGGCGAATGTATGCAGCGTGGAAAAAAAATGAACTGGAGGTTCAGCGTCGGTTGATCGCCGCAACCTCGAGGCGGGTTATACTCACCTTCATCCTCTCGCTCTCCATCTCCGTTGCGCTCGATCTTCCCCTCTCTCGTGTAAGCACCCCTCTGGCAGCACTTTGTTCCACCCTAGGAATGGGAGGGTGAAGAGGGTGGCAGAGGGAGTCGGGAGAGAGACGGTAAATTAGGGTGAACGTGGGGGTTGGAGAGAGAAGCATCGGAGAGGTCCGCGCGGTGGGTCGCGGTGGGTCGCGGTGGTGGTACCCTGGGGGTTGGAGTGCGGACTCCGCGGCGTAGGCGGGTGGGGTGCATGACGCGCTGGTGGGGAAGGGGCCGAGGGTTGGAAGGGAAAGGGAGGGAAGGCCGCGTCTCTCGGAGCCCCTCCACCTCCCACCCCGCAGCCGCACGGGCGCCAACGTCAAGCGCTTTCGAGACGTTAAGGCCGACACTCGCGCGGCGCACTTCGGCCCGACGACATCGGCCAGTAACGTAGGCACGTGCGCCCAGTGCCACCGGCTCGATTGCGACCACCCCTGCGCGATCTTCGCAGAGTCATCCGAGACTCACCACTGTCTCTACGATCTCGACCGACACGACGCGTACGAACTTTTCTTCTGTCGTCCGCCAGATTCATCGGATTCTTTTCCTCTCACTTCCTTCCACCTACCTCGTTTCATTCGTTTTTCCTTTTCCCCCTTTTTTTGTTCTGCCTCCTCTCTCGGTTTGCTCACGTGTCCATCTGCGGACGGGTGTAAAAGTGGCGATGTGGAGGGTGGAAGACGCGGATGAGGGTGAAGTGTGACGTATGATACTGAATAATAGTGCAGACTGCGAATTTGATTCGATATTAGGGCCAAGAGGAACGGCGACGCGGTCGGATCGGATTGGTTCCTCGATGCGCCCTTCGTCGGAGGTCGTTGAAGTCTGCACGCGGCCGGACTCTGAGGACCACTGGCGAGAGGCTACGGGCAAGTGACCGAATGCGAAAGGAATTAATTGAGAAGACGCGCGTACGGTGTGAATAAGTGAGGGAGGATATTATCGCGACGGGAACTTTCCGAAGAATCGCCGATCGACGACGACGACGAGGACCATCATGACGGAGTCTTACCTCATCTTCGTGAGTACCAGAATGTATCTTTTCAACAGTGAAGTTCTTGCTTTGGGGGGGGGAGTTGCTACGACTTCTTTCACCACGTCGTGCCTTACGTCCCTTTTGTGTTTTCTTCCACCCCTTTTTTTTTTCGCTGCTAGCGATGTTATTGCAGGCAGACCCTCTCGGGTAGATGTTCACCGTAAGAAAGTCTGCTTTCCTGCGGTGAGTTTCCTATCCTCCGACACGCGAAACGCGACCCAGGCTTTCGTTCTTCTTTCTTCGCCATCCTACCCTGCGAGAGGGACCAAATACTAGCCGGCATTCGTTTTAATCTGCCAATGGCGGAACGAAGAGCCTCATCTTTGAACCCTCATCTCGCGGTTTTCTTTGCCCATCGCGTAATTCTTCCCTCCACGGCCACCCAAAATTTCGAGGCTTCCGGGCGGTCGAGCCGAGCGGTGGAGAAGTGCGTCCTTCGTCCTAAATTTCTTGCCATTACGCTGGGATCCAAGAACGGCAAAATTAACGGCGGGACCACGTGACTTTCTCGAGCCAACGGGGAAACGAGGTCAGCCGGTGCACGCGATCCGTCCAATGTCGGTTTCGAGGCTTTTAGCTGCTAAAAGAAGGTTCTCGTTGACCGCAAATAATTCTGCTAATTGATCGTTCCACGCGTGCGGTCGTCCAACTTTTTCGAAATGCTCCCGCCGCGCCGCCGTGAGAAACGGAGCTGGAAAAGTTCTTATCGAGAAGTGAGAATTCGTCGCATGCACTCGCCCCCCAAACGCAGCCACTTGACGATTCTGACGAGACAACACAGCGGCCATTGTTTTCACGCGGTAGGCAAAATATTGCGTCGAGTGCCCGATTAGCTTGATTTTAATCAGCATCGTCCATTGAGCGATGCTCTATGCGTGAAATGATGAAAGTTCCGGCGACGCCATTGAAGGCGTAATTAATATGAATATAGTAATTCTCGATTAAATTCGAGTCTAGTAGTTAGCTGCCGTTATTGATGGGGTACAGTTTTGCCTTCTCGATAGGAAAACTGTAGACGAACGACGCGAGCATTGTATGAATTTCGGTGCGCCGCGCTATTTGATGCCGCAGAAACTTGGTCGAAACTTACGGGCGAAACTGTGCCGTGCACAATACGTAGAAAGGCGCTTCCCCCGTTCCCTTTGCGGAGTGTCCCAAAAGAGCCCGAGAGTGTGCGGATCTTAAAGTACGGGAAAGCGACGGATCTTATATTCCGGCGTACTTCTCCGGCGTTTGTGATTTTCAGAGCGGAAGATTCGCCAAGATATGGATCGTACCGCCGCCGACGACGACGACGATGCCGTTTTAACTGCGTCGCAAAAAGTTTCGACCTTTCCGCGAGTACCGCATCGCCGCCCCGTTGCGCATTTCACTCGTGAACTCGCCGATGCGCGTGTAAGTTTCTCGCTAAACCGAGAAAATGCCCGGGCATGCTCGCCGCGGCTTCGCTTGAATTATTGCCTGCCGTATAACTGTCGCGTAATGCGAATATTCGTTAGCCGTCGCAGCAACCCTTTCTTTCTACCATTTTCATTTCCAGCCATACCCGTGGGCGACGAATTACCGCTAAGACGTTCCGCGAGTAATTTCATTCGAGGCGCTAACGAGATTTCATAACGCCGGGAATAACGTCACTTAACTCCATCCCCGGTTCCATTGTCACGCGATAGGATCGAACCTTGACGTTCATTCGATCACGGCGAAGGGCTAGACGACACCGCGTGTACATCATTCACGGGGCAATTAAAATGGATCTTTCCAAGTTAGAAGTTTTTCACTTCTCACGATGGAAAAGCCGATATTTCCCTGTGTCGGTCCGATGCCGGCGATACCGGCGCGCTCGTTAAACTTTCCCATTAGATTCATAATCCTATTAGATTCATAATAGGTAGAAAAAAAGGAAGGTGGTGCGCGTAAATTCGATCGCTCGTAACGGGCTCCGATGGCGAACATTTCCCTGAGACGTCGGTCGCCTGAAGAATATAATTTCCCTCTTTACTCTCCCGCTAAGCAGGATCCTGCCACTCGTCGCGCTTTACAATACTTGAGCGACCCTGTTTCCTCTCGCAGCGAGCGGATAAAGAGTCGGGGGGAGAATATAATCTCTGACGAGAGCGCGGAGATCTCTGTTTTTCCCCGGCGCGGCGCGGCGTCGTCGGAATGTTCTCACCTTCCTGAGAGGGAAGACACGCCTCGACGTGACTCGGGGACTGGTTTATTACCCGGCGATTTTGCGTGGCCACCCCTGGAGAACGGTCCTTGTCGCTGTGGGCCCCATTGTCGGGCCGTCGTGCTTGGGACCTGTCGTCTCCTCTTCCATTTTCCCCTTCTCGCTCGCTCCCGCCCCGCGCCCGACCGTTTCGCCACCATCCTCCTCCTTTTCTCTCTATACCTGCTCGAAAGGGCACGCCGGTGCCCAGACAATGACCACGGAATCGGCGCAAGCCCGCAAACACTCGCAAACGAACGAAATGGGGACCGAGGCGGAATGAAGGAGCGAGAGGGACCAGGAGCAGCCAGCCGGATAGAAACACAAACAGCACAAGGGATAGAGAGCGCCGGAACGACGCGGAAATGAGTCTTAGCACGAGGCGAATTATCGGAGGAGAAGCAATCGGCGCTCGCTGCAATTATGACTGGCTCCGTCATCTAGGTATTATTGGCCACGCGGGACAAACGTCCCGAGCCAGGCAATTTACACGTTTCGAGAATGGCCCCCCGACTTTTGTCGCGTAATACGCTCGGCGGAATGTGTAATGAGAGAAGGTCGGCTATGAAGTACGTTGAAGATGAACGAGGCCGAGGGAGAATTGCGGGGAGCATAATTATGTCGGCGATTTCGCGTACCGTCGGACGGTAGCAAAGGTAGCGCCGAGAGGCCGGCAAGTCGCTCTTTTTAACCGATTTCCGAAAACGAGATTATCTATTAGGCATGTTTACTTTTTTCACTTGAAATTTTGTTTTGCCCCAAGACCACCTGCGGACCGCTGAACTCTCTTAATGTGCACGTTGTATTCTAGCCATTTTTTTTAAGGTTTTTATCTAGTCTCGATTCTATAGCAGGACGTACATTGCTCGCTAAAACCTTGGCGAGGACTCTCGTAAGTCACAGTGCCTCTGTACCTATGCGGCAGTTTCGTATGAGAAACGACACGGTGACGTGTTTGACTAGACGAACGGGAAATACGGAGGAGTGAAATACAAGACCGTTGAAGATAGGATGGGATAAGTGGACGGGAGTGGGGAAAATGCAAGCAGCAGCGTGAGCTCGGTATATCTGGACGTACAGGTAGATAAGTACTCGTCGAGTGCTCGTCGTAATTACGTTGAACGATGTGTCGGTGCTGGTCAGTGCGAGCTGCCCCGCGGATCTGACAATTTACACTCTTTGAGGACGTGTCCCGAGTGCTTTGAGAACCAATCGTAATGCGCTCTTAACAGTCCGCGTAGAGTACGGCGACAGATACGTGTGAGCAGCGCGTTTGCGTTTGTCCACGGGAAGCTCGACACAGCGAACTCGATAAATTCGTGCCTCGTTTGATCTTCCCCTGTCGGAGTAAGTAGAACGTGATAATCGCGAAATTTATACACTCTGCACGGTGCGTCCCCAGCGAGCGAGCGGACGTAGCTTCAATCTATGAAAATCGTCGAAAAAACAGGCTGTATTTTCGTCTCACTTCGGAGTTGGACGAATTTATCGCCGAATATATCTTAACAATGTCTGCGCTGTGTCGTTCATCACGCGAAGTCACGTAACGAATGCTGAAAATCGGGCACGGGAAGGCAAGAGAAATGTAGAGAGACAGGGGTGGGATGGGAAGTTCTCCGAATACGAATTCGTGCGAGTGTGATCATGAGACGGGCTGAAAGTGGATCGAGGGAGTACGAGTTGCAATTACGTGTAACTGCGTGTCGGCTTCGGTCACGCATCAGTCTCTCACCCCCTTCGTTCGCGAGCCAGAAAATTCGCACGACCAGACGTTGAACGTCAATGACGTAGCGTGCCACGGTAATCATCGTGTTCGAGACAAACCGTGGAATTGCGGAAGAAGTAGCGCAATAAATACAATTAATCACCGCGCTAATCTCTGCACGGCGACAGTAGTGCCGGGCGGACAGTGACACGTGAAATAAATGGTGCAAACGCGTTGCGAGTTTCGCAAGATCTGCAGGAAGATATAGGAGAATTTCCCCCCGCCAGTCACATCCGAAACGAACGAGAAGAACGGCTGAGCGAAAGGCAAGACAAGTGGAGAAAGAGGCAGAGATAAGAGAACGTTCGCGGAGAGGACGTAGAAGGAGGAAGAGAGAACTACCAGCCGCAACAATTACGCGTAAGAGCGTGTCGGCGTTGCTCGTGCGCCCACCCCATCGTCCGCGAGCGGGGCAGTTTGCACACTCTGAGAATGTGTCCCGCAAGGGTGGGAATGCGTTGCAGCGAAGGTCGATGATAATGCCCGTTTAAGATGAACACCCCGCGAGCTCCGAAGTAGGCGACTCACACAGCGCACCGGCGAACACAAATTGCACGAAAGCAATTGTGATCCGTGAGTAATGTACTCGGAATTATGTATGGGGAGAGAAACATTGTGCAAAGTGGATTATCTCGCGGAGAATTAGTGCGACGCGCTTGAGGGAGTACGCGAGAGCCGCGGGTTTCGCAATAAACACTTTAGCATAATGAATTCCCAGTACTAATCCTTTCGTATCCATCCTTTTTTCCGCGGACCGGCAGAGTCCTTTGCCGGCTAGAGGTTTTTTTTAATTAGAACATTGCTTTGCACTAAGGGACCCGCCTTTCGTTATGGCTCAGCGACAGACGCGCGCACAGAAATCGAGAACTTTTGACCTAATTCGTAGGTGTCGGGCTTCAAGACGCAATGTCGGAATGGCCGGCCGCTCGCGCGTTCGAGATCTGACTATTGGAATGGAATGTTTTTGCGTGACAGGGGCCGCGCACTGAACTATACACACCGATTCGTCAAAGCAGTTGGGGGTGTAGGTACGTGACTAAAGAACTTTGCAAACGATCGTAAACACGGTTGTAGCCGGTATGTACGTGCCAATTCTGGTCTGGCTTTTAGGGCAGCTTGTTGCGGCATGTACCACGGTTTGTTCGCGCAGAGTTTTGCCAGGTGGTACGCTCATCCGGCGTATTCACTGCTTTTGGCAAACCCCCGGAAAGGTTCCGAGTCCAGGGAAGGGGGGATGACCGGCTAAGCTTTGTCGAACAACTTGGACGATTTTGACGTTTGTTTTGTGCCAGACGGGCCGAGCTCGTGCCTGAAATTACGAGCGAGGCCCGACTGCTAAATGCATTTGTCACTTGACGCTATGATCGAGGCAAACGTTGCAAATTAAGGGCCCGACAGGAGGAGGGGGTCGAGGAGTAAATGCCGGGGTGAATTCACGATCCTATGCAATTGCTTAGCGCCGACGTTCGAAATTCCACGGGCGAGCGGGTGTGTTCGTAAAATCCGTATGACGACGCTTCCGTTTCGATATCCGTGGATCCAAAGTGCTCGCATCCGGCAATCCGAAAGTCTACAGATATGCGATTCGCTACACCAGGCATTTCCCAGTTTGCGGAGGTGGAAGTTTGTATCAATCCGTGCCTTTCAGACCTCTCCCGATACGCATAAACTGGAATGGAACGTAAATGGATCTGCGAGTCGCGTCGGCAATTACCGGAATACGGCACGGAATATCAGCACTCCGCACTTTTATGGAAAAAGGGGTATTTGTGGATATTTTATTATGGATTTATCGCGGCGCGCGACGCATCCAATTTGCGCAATTTCATAATTTAACGCGCATTTACGGCTTTCGGGCAAAGCCGTTTACGAAGGATCCTACGTAAGGGGAATGGCGGTCGCCTTTGTCGAACTACTTCGACGAATTCGATCACGTTAATTTCCTAACGAGCACCGTCGGCCACGCGCAGAATTACAAGCGACCTAGTTCGCACGCGAGCTACGTAATTGTTCGTACGGGAACCTGTCACCTGGTACCTTCGTAACCTGTTGTCCCGTGCCGATCGAAGTGTCTGCAGAACGTTCGATGGTAATTAAACTATCAGCGCGCGGAATAGTAAATATTACGTTCGACCATGCGCTGCCATCGCCACGAAATTCTATTACTCAGGGTACGGACTCAAACGCGGAATCATTAGCGCTCTTGAATAACTGCGATCACAATGGGCGAGCTTCCAAAGCAGCTCTTAACATTTTCGCGTCTGACAGAAGCTTTGTAAAGATGCACGCCGCGATGCTTGCTAAATTTCTTATTGTTCATTGGAAAACAACGTATAATATGCACTACCTTCTCGAGCACGGAATAAGTTTATTATGCGGTCTACTATAGTACCCAACGAATGCTACGCTTCGGCGAAGGAACGTTTTT
Organism: Priocnemis perturbator; assembly: GCA_963942575.1. NCBI lineage: Eukaryota > Metazoa > Arthropoda > Insecta > Hymenoptera > Pompilidae > Priocnemis > Priocnemis perturbator. The sequence goes on along the minus strand of OZ012649.1, from coordinate 7,697,991 downwards.
AACTTCGCAGGCCCCATTTATGAATTGAAACGAGCCGTGCGCGTATCGTGGGCACCTAAACGCGGCCGTGTAAAGGTCAGGAATGAAAGGCCTATCCACTAAGCTTTTTCGTCGGAAGACACAGTGACCCGGTTGCCCATGGGAAATCTCAGCGAGCATCTCGGAACATTGGTGGCCCGAGGCGCTCGCCTAGCATAAGGAACCGTTCTTGAGGTGGATAGGGCTGCGAGTGACCAGTGTTGCAGAGAGGGTTTGCTAATGGTTGCGAGAATTTCCGGGCATCTCGCTGTATTACCAGACCACCTCGCCGCGTGCGATGTCCACTTTCTCAAAGCATTGCACCGATTAGCAGCACATCGCACTGTTCACGAAGAATTCCCTACTACACAATTTCTGGGGTTGCAATACGCTGATAATAATGGGTCCTAAATTTGCACATCAGTTATTCTACGAATATCTCTTACAAACCCTCCGTCTGGCACGCACCATATAATCTGGACACTGTACGCGTCGGCACAAAAATTACATTTTGTCTCAGGACCCATTATCCGATTGAATCGTACGATTAAAACTGCCCCTCACCCACGGTGGGACGGTAATTCTCGGCCTGCGAAATATCTCGGTCATTAATCTCGACCGTTTTGTTGCGGATATTTTTCATTTAACGTAGAACGCGGACGATAAAAGAGCGCGAGCCGAGCTTATGGTCGAATCCGAACGAAGTACCTTAACGGGTCGCTGTGTCGAGAACAAATGGTTCTATCGTGCTTAGACCTACTTCGTCGCCGGAGAATCGAGACTGACGAACATTGACTGAGCGCAATTTTGTATGGAATTTAAAAATGAGCCTGTCGCGCTGAGCGGAATGTTCGCTTAACCGTTCGTTCGATTCGTCTTCATTGGACGGCGATGAGTGGCCGCGGTTAATGGGTTAAGAGCCGCAATCCGTTGCTCTCCTCGCGGGGGCACTTTACAGATTGCTCTCGAGAAGTAAGCCGTTAAGCCTGCGCTGCGCACAGAAAATGTTTTAAGAAGCGAAGGGGGCTGTCCGCTTAAAAGGATTACGGGCCCGGGTCGGCGTGACCACGCGCGAGAGCGCATTTCAAAGTTGAAGCGGAGCAGCATCTTATCTCCCTCACGACCGCTCTCACGTTTTACGGATTCCACTCGTACGCCAATCGGCGATGATACACGGGAACATGGAGATCGTTCGAGGATGTTTTCCGGTAAGTCGTCGCCAGATTAGTTATCGCGACGATTGAGTGGCACCGTTAACTTCTCCAAAACTCCGTATCCTACTCCAGAACGAAGAATGGGTTGTATCATTACGTATCTCCACGCCGAATATTATTGCCGAAGGACGCGGAGCGCGAGGGCGTAAAATGTGAAAAGATTAGTCCATCATCCTCGTATAACGACGTACGTGAAAAGCGACGATATTATTTGGCAGAGAATGTCCATTACGACGGCGAACATCTATTATGGCATGATCCAGTCCAGCTCGAGCCGAACGCCGAACGTTCAGAACTTGAAACGTTATCGTTACCGCCGAGTCACGTAGCGACCTGTATTAAAGCGTCCTTGTGTATTGGCGCTTATTGGTTCACGTTTTATGGATTTTCCGGCGACAATCGACACAGATAAGTAGACCTGGAAGGAAGAGACCGCTCGGTCACGTGCGTCGTCTGGCAGGCAAGGATAATAGTAGTGCCCGTCGTCTTTCATCATCGCAGTGTGGTAATGGACCGATACCGTCGGCGTCGTCTTGCCCGGTCTACTCTCTACTCTCAACCCCACGGCGGCTCTTGCGCGATAATTTCGCAGCGAGGGTATACGAGTATACCTTGGAAACTCGGGGCGCCCGGAATAATGCCGGGCCTCTGACTCGTAAAATTCCCCAATTTCTCATTCTCTCCTCCTCTTCGTTCCTCGTTCATTTAGCAGATCATCCGGCCGCGTTACTAGCACAGAGAGAAGGTCACGTATGCGCGACAGGATGGATTTATGGCTTACGAACACCGTGCGGCTTGCTCTCTCTCTCTCTCTCTCTCTCTCTCATATCGTATTCCGAAGATCGTCCGACAACGGTGTCGCTCGTACACACGTGCCAGGGAAGCAATTACCCACGTAAACGTCAGCGAGGCGCCGAATAGCAACGAGAGCAGCGAACTCGTCCTCCGTTTCTTGTTGTAAAGTGATCGATAGCGTCGCCCAGGCCGCATCCTTTCTTTCGGCCGTTCCACGTTCGGCAGCCTCGTACCCCCGGGAATACCTGCGGACGTGCGAAAGTACACTGCCTGTATTTGGCTTTACGAGTTCTTTTTTCCAAAGTTCGACCTTCCTCCGCCGCCCGTCTCTTTTCCGCGCTCCGATTTTCCCATCCGCCCGTTTGCCCTTTCGCATTTTCGCGTTTTCGTAATTTGCAATCGTTATAACTGGCTTTTCACGTTTACATTATACGAGCGCACTTTGCCAGCGCTTAAATGCCATAATTTATGGACTATGTTTAACGGACTTTGTATTGCAACTTCATAATATACGAACTCCATATTATAGGCCACTTGATATACTGGATGTACGATATGTATGTACAACGAACAATGTCCTCGAAAGCAAGTTGCGCGGAAGTTTTCGAGAACGACACAACTAAATGCATTGTGGGAACTGTCAATTCTAGTGCCGCTGACGTCATCAAAGTTTGATAATGTACAGATCCGTGGGAGTGAGACTGCAAGTGTATACGCGCGCTGATAAATCCAATGGCGCGAGTGCATCAGCTTTAAATTTGAAATGCACCGCGACGCTCTCGCCTTTTTTCTACCCTTTCACGTACCTTTCGTTGCCTAAGTATTTTCTCTCTCGCGTCTATCCGCGCGTCAGCTATTTCGCGGGAAATTTTGCTTAAGGCATTACCGGACGAAGTAGGTCATGAAAATAGTGAATCCCTTATATTTCACAATGTAACGATCCACCGTAAACAGACTCTCGGTACGATTCTCTTTAGCATTTTGTCTGGCGATTGGAGGCATCGCTCGGAAGTACATTTCGAAGTTGGAGCCGGGGTAGAAACATGCCGTCGAAATGATTATACATATACGTAAACGTCAGTTCGCCCGCGTAAACATCGTCCTTTTCTCCCAAAGTGATCGATAGCGTCACGGGTAGCGCGATGTTTCTTTCCGCCATTCTCTGCCGGTGATCGACCGACAGATCCTCCCCGGGGAATCTCGGGCAGCCACACATTCATACAGCCAACGAGCCCAGCCGGCGTAAGAAACGAATCCACGACACAGTTCCAGGAGTCTGGCATCGTTTAACGGTGAAAACGTTGGCTGGCAAAACAATTATCTGTGACGATGGCTCGTGTGCACCGGTAAGAAAAGAAATTCACCCTGGGTCTTGCAGACGGTGATCGATAGCGGCGGGAGGACGGAGCTAGAGGCAGTCGCCTATTTTACTTCAAACACGGACTCTTCCCGTGGGAACGTCGTCTCCCGCTTGTTCTTCAACGGCGAGACGAAGATCGCCGGCGATAATACGTAGGAACGTCGTGTCGCGCTCGTGTACCGAATTGGACCTCTCGTTGAATCAAGATGCCGCGGCCTGAGAGAAATATTCTCCGACGCATCGGCGTCCTTATTCCTATTGTTCGGCGAATTCAAATACACCCGTCCGGATTTCATCTCCCGCAATTTTGAAGTATCGCCGCCCGCAGTCCTTATTGTCGTACGTGCCGGAAACGCGAAAACTCATTTTCGTTCTTGCTCCACCCGCTCTTCGCGAGGACGCGCGCCCGATACCACACGGCCGCGCCTTCCCTTTCGCCTATTTTACTTTAGCCGGGATCCACCCGTGGGAATGCCACCCGTTGGATACCCACAGCGTGACGAAAATCACAATCACGCCGCTCGCCGAGAGAAAGAGAGTATCTCTCGATTATTTGGACCGCATTTCCGCTCGATCGCGATCAGATACCCTGCATCCTGCACGCGGCTTTTTCGCTAATATAACCTCATTATAATGCACTATCGATGGCACATTTTCGCGACGAGCAAAGTATGCATAAGACAGTGAAGAGGCGCGGTGCTGTCGGCGACGTGAAATAAATTTGTTCGCCAATTCGAGTGTAGAGTGCCGGGCGTCGACGTGTCATAAACAATTATACGCGGAAACCGTGGCGACGATCCGCTGAACTGGCCAAGTGCGGCTAAAAAAAGAGCAGAATTCTCTCGTATTCCTTCCACGATCCACGAGCGCCACTCAGTCGCATTATTTTCTTTCCGCCCGCCTCGCTTTGGCAGAATTTCCTCCGGCACTCGTTGGCATCGTGACAAAGATCGCACAGCGCAGCGATAAGCTGCGGAATGTTGCACGGCAGTCGTGCAATTTTTATGGGCCATCGAACTGCGACCGTTCGCTGCAAAATTATTGTTCGCAGTTTATTCAGGCACCGATTCTCGTGCGGCGTCGTCGATCCTGTTTCTATTGACGTCTCGTGCTTCTCATTTCGCTCATGTCGAGTTGTCTAATTGCGAAGCTGCATGATCGCAGTGAGATCGGTGAGTGCGAATATGACCGGTTTGCTTTGACTGAAGGGATCGTTGTCACGTAATCATTGACATGAATCCTGAAACACGGAGTGCACGTTGCCATAGAATGCACGTGTTGAATGACACGTAAGCACCGGTCGTTACGTTCATGAATCTAGGCTCGGGGTTGCACCCGCTGTAATTGATGTTCACAGCATGCATACGTGAGATCGCACGATTCCTGTTACTGTAACGGTATAACACATCCGGAAATTTTCCCAGCGGGAAGAGAGAGAAGCTGGGTAGAAAAGAATGGCCCATTGATTGTAACTGACCTACTGTAAATTCTGCCTGAGAATTTACTACTGACCTATATAAATTCCTCGGAAAGTCATAAAGGAATTCGGAGAATATATGTAGGTTACTAGGCCACGATTCCATGTGTCCCTCTGAGACCTTTGATTGTCGTACTCAATTTTCGTAGAAACTGACATAGTTTTCTTCAAAAACGGAATATTGCTACTGACAGAATTTCTACTGGCCAGTCATCGCATTACTCGATTGTGAAAGGGAAAAAATGAGTTTCCGTTTAGCGTCCCAGTTTGGCAATGTCTCCCGCCGCGCCGCGCCTCGTTCCTTTCGACTATTTTACTTTGAGCAAGATCTTCCCGCGGGAATCCTGGCACGTGTACCTATAGACTAACAGCCCCGACCTCGCACACACCCACACACTTTCGGCCGCGCGAATGCACACATTTGCACGTATATACGCTGACGCGGTTCACTCGAGGATCGAAGGGATGTAAACACACCGCGGCCGAGGTCCTTCCCTTTCCTCTCTCCTTCCACACCACCTTTGTCGCCGATCGATCCATCGGAACGACCGGAATTCGGGATTCCATCTCTCGTTCTGGTAACGAGTACGACGAGATTAGATATCGATTACATCGACGTCACGATTGGCCGAAGGAAGCGCGGTATTCCGCTGAGGCGAGGCGCAATTCTCGGATCGGAACGAATATCCACGGCGGAATAGATGATAGTCGGCGATTTTCGGATTCGGAATTTTTAAGGCAGCGGTCGATAACCCGCGGGTTATTGGAACATAAATAAAGCGGTACATGTATCCCACTGCGTCTCGCGATTGCGCTGATCGCGGAAATCTCTTATCTTGGAATACGGATTGCTCTGTTTTTTTTTTTCAATATTCCGCGGCACTCTTTCGTAGGCATTTACCTTGACAGGCAAGATAGGGCATGACGATGCACCGACGACTCTTACGCGTCAAATATCTCAAATTTGATCGATCCCGGGATCGCGTACCGTTATTGGATCGTCGCGTCGCGGCAAAGCCCACAGCGTTTCGTTCATAAAATCACATTATCGATTCAATCTTTGTACAAGTTCTCGCCTCCCAGCATCGTCGGAGTAACGCGTGGGCGGTACGTATAAACCGGTAAAAGTAATCTCGCGTCTATACGATTCCTTCGGGACGGGAGTATCGCCGGTGATATGAACGATAAGACGCTGTGTACACAGGGGGTGCCTTCTTTCGCGGTAGATTTCAGAAACCGATATCTTAGCTTTTGTGTAGAACGCATTTGGAGCACGCATGACAAGGAGTATCGTTTTTATCGCGGAGAGGAGCCTTTTCTTATCTATCGACAACGCCGTTACCTCGATTATTTCGTTCTCCGCAGCTGCTATTCCTTCGACGTCGAATGTCGCTAGAGAATCGTTACACGACCGAATAATCGATTTCACATCATACAGATCATGACAGTTTCTCAAAAAGTTCTATGTCTCCTGTCCGCACCTCAATTGATACACGTGTGTAGGTTATTTTGCTCAGACGCTTTAAACGTTGAGTGTACGCTAGCGTGCGTGGGTCTCGTTATAGCGTTGAACGTGCAGTGCAACTTATTAGTAGCCACGTGGCTGAACCCACTGCCGTGCCCACTTGCACGTCCTCGACCCCAGCAAGCCACAAAACGGTGGCCCTTGCGTGGAGCACCGGGATCATTGTTGCGGGGTCACCATTTTCCTCCTGAGATTTAATCTTCTACGAAATAATTCTCCTATCGTCCGTGCCAATCGTTTCGCACTACCAATCGCTCTACTACTCTTCTTATTCTTTCATTAAAGGTCTATTATTTGACGTGGCAATCAACGTGTTCAAAGGAATTACGGTGACCCTGACTGTGGTTAAGTGAAAGTGTCATTAAATCGAGTTGTTCTATCAATTATTTCACCTCCTCCACGTCGATGCAGTTGAACGTAAAAAATGGCCACCCTCATTGCGTGCTTGCGCACAGTTCGCCATGTTAATTCTAAGGCCCGCCATTTCCATTACACGAAGTAAACAACGGTTGGATAGAAGAGGGGGGTCACTCGATTCCGTGCGCACGGGGTAATCCAAACTGACATCCGGATTATCTTGAATTATTATTCGAAATTTCATGCAACTACCAGCGGCGCAACGGAAGAGAGACGGAGAGGGCCAATATTTATCCTGCAGACGTAGTCAGAATAAATTTACATAACCGCGGCTACCTACACAGCGACGTTGTTGCGGCGGTCACGTTTATAAATTTTAATATTCGTGCGTGAGAGTGGGGGCGTGTCGGCGTTGTAAAAATTACCCGGTACGGCCATGAGCGCGTGGAATGTCGCATCGTGCGCGCGAAATGCCCGACGTCGCGACCAACACCTGTGGCGACGCCGGCGCGGCGTCGGGAAAAGGGTGGAGTGCGAAAAACATATGCAGTCTCTCACTTGTATTATGCACGGCAAATGATGAACGCTTTTACAGAGTTGAGAATTAAAAGTATCGCTTCTAGAGTAACTTCGAACTTGGAACCGTGGAAAGTGACAAAATAGTGTCTGTTCTTTGCTCCGACGACTTCGCTTCACACAGGTTGCTCTTTCTTGAATTTCAGGAACGTCGCGAAACGTTTGGTAAGACATAGAGAGTTGCTACGGTAAGCCGGTTAGGGCTCTTTTAACTGGCTGTTCTGTACCTCACGGTCTTGTAGACGGTAAAAATATCGAATCGTCAGGCGTAAAACGGTATTAGCGTCGTAAAGTTTGCCGTTCAATCAGAAATTCCCGATAAAATTTTTTATAACCAATCTACGTACCCATTGGACACCCCTTATGAAGGCACTTTGCGATCTCGTTGCGTCGTGTAATCAGGCGTTGTAAAAACAATCGCGATCCACAAGCAGAACGTGAATGAATCGTCGGTCGGCCGAAGCAGGACTATGTGATCACAATGAATCGTCGCAGTCGTGTTTTATCTTATTTTCAGTCTCTGGCAAAAGTCGTAAGGGGTGGCATATGTTGAAAAGGTTTCCATGCGGTTTCCAACGAATTCCCAATTAACGATGTCCAGCCGGGACGCTTCGACGCCCGAAAAACGGTTTTAACGACACTTTCGGCTGAAAAATGGCGTGGCACTGGCGAGGGCGAAAGTAATTAGGGAGTCGAGGTAATTGCGAGCGATTATCACGATTCGAATCTTCCAAGGACTAATCCGCGGATTTAACTCGAGACGAGACCAATTTACATAATCCCGCTAAGACAAGATGAAATTCGAGACCGGCCAAGTTATTCTTGCCGCGATCGTAACAAACGTAATCCGACGTGTAGGCTATTCGTAAGGGTGTGACAAAATTATTCGACATGACGGACTCGCGAAATCGATGGGAAATTGCGGTCGTCGCCGGTCTACAATCATTCTCAATACACGCTTCCCCGTAGTCGGCGAGTTGTGCACACGAATCTGCTTAGAAAGTATTCGTCATTAATGCCAAGTCCACGACACACAATCGCTTTGTCGATCATCGCGCTAACGACCACGTTCTTTTCTAATCGAGACGGTACGATCTCTGAATTATTCAACCATTGAAATACGTCCGTTCGCACATTGTTGACGGTGCATGACATCGTCGCGGAGGCCTGCTGTCGAGCTTAATCGTCGGTGTACCTGTACCGAGAACCGGCGCAGACTCGTGTGTTGAGCCGGTGACAAATTGCACACATCCTCGGTCTTCCACTTGGCAAGCAAGAACGCGTTCGAGTAATTACTTCGATCCACGTTAGGTGCGACAGTTCCGAGAGTCACTCGCGTGCCTGACTTCGTGCCTCAGCTCAAGGCAATGAGGTTGATCCTTTCGTTTATTCGGCCTTCATAAAAACCATTTCCGCTCGTCATTTCTTATTTCTGCCACAATTACTGTCAATCGGTCCAATCGAATGTGTGGAAATCAGCACGTTGCTCTAAAACGGTACTTTGTTAAATCCGGTCAAAGTTTAGACGGTGTGAAAACGTCTGAAATATTCAGTAGCTCGGTAACCCCGTCGACGTATTAAGAATTAAGCAAGCGTTTAACCGGTTAAATCGTTCGCTCCCTTATCCATATTGTCGCGACCGCGTACATCGATACGTATTTTTATTCGAGCAGTGTACGTAACGACGAATGTTTTTCTAAGCGACATGTTTCACATGATTACGGGACAAATAATCGTTTCGTCGATATCGAAGTATCGAGTCTGTGGTGTCGCGATGGTGCCGGATAACGGGTGTAGAGGAAGAGCGCGCGGACAGACTGGCGAACGGAGGAGAAGCTAGCTGACCGATAGTAATTCGGCTTTCCTTCCACGTGACAAGCGAGCCAAAGTGGGAAGAAATTACCAGCGCCGGCTTGGCCACCATCTCGACGCTCGACGCTTGTCGCGCCCTCGATCGCGCTTTTATCCATCGAAACAGAAATGGCCAGTCGGTGTTACGCCGTGCGCCTCAAGTCCTGGAAAAAGGACGAAATTGGCACCGGCCGGGCCGTTTGATCGGCCAATCTCGACGTGAGTGTCGAAAAGATTCTCCATTACCTTCCTCCGCTTGTCCCACCTTTCTCGTTCTCCGCTCACCGTTCCCCGTCCGGATCTTCTTTTTCTTGGCCTTCCATTTTGCCCCGAAGAGCCTTTTCATCCGTAGCCCTTCGTCGTCGAAGGATATAATTTCAGCCCGCTCGCGCTCGTTGAAATTTCTGCCCAGCCGCCCTCCTCCTCCTGCACAGACAACGACGTAAAATTAACTCTGACCGCGATAAATTAAAGAGCGTCACACTGTCGGATTAGCCGGAAAGTTACTTTCAGCAGGTATTATCTTCATTTCCATTAAGAGCCAAGCCATGATAACGTCGCACGGTTTTTATCGCGACACGGGCTTTCGCAGTCGGCGAATCGACATTAACAGTTTGCGGGTCTTCGATTAGTCGGATGTGCGCACGAATCGATATCACGTTAATCTGAAGATTGAAGAGTGCCATAAATTGGGAGGCTGACATTTCTTGCTTCCTATTTCCGCGGTCGTGCTTTCGCATATAGGGTAAACGTTAATTTTTAAAGAGTTGCAAATTGATGTTCGACACGCGAGAGCGGCGTCGAAAGTAATAAAACTGCGCGTAACTGGGTACACGGCAGGTCGGCGACAACGCACACATCGTGCCGAACAAGACGAGAGGTTCCTCGTGGTGGGCGATCGATTCGCAAAAACGCGTCGCTGTTTATTGTGTGCTAATACACTCACGAACGTGACATGCACCCGCATGTAGGGAGCGCGAGCGCCGAGCCTGTAATTTCTGCCCTCGGCCCGGCGATTTGTTACGCGTCCCTTAATTAGTGAAATATGCATTGAGCGCTATCATTAGGCCACGCTTTATCCGCCTCTTTCTCTTCCCCGATTTTCTTCGACTACCTTCCGCGTCTTCGTCCGCCTCGCTTCCTCTGTCGCGGATCGAATTTCGCGCCCATTGCAATCTTCCGCTGTTTACTCGACCTTAATTACCCAGACGCGACGTGAGAGAGAGAGAGAGAGAGAGAACGGCGTTACATCGACACAACCGCCAACCGCTTCTCGAGGTTATTGACGACGACGACGACGGCGTTTCGATAGTCGAGATTTATTTTGTTTTTACGTCCCCGGCGTGAAAGAAGAACGCCGTCGCTGAGGGGCAAGAAAAAGGAGGAGGAAGATGGAGAAGGAGTCGCGGACTGAGGGAAGAGAGTTGAGGTGGATGGTGGCGTGGAGGGTGGGCGCGGAGGGTGGCGGAGATACGCTTTTCAACGTTCCTGGTAAATGGGCGACGTCTCCGTAAAGCGATTCCGGGGCGTAAAATGTTATTGCAGGTCGGACGTTACCGGGCGAATGGCGACGTGAAGTATGCCGTCGTCGGTATTAGGAATAAAAATGTTTGTCTTGGGGAAAGATTATATTTTCCAAGGTGGGGCCATCAGGTGAGGAAACCTCGTCCCGATCGGACCCCAGGAATTCGTGCCTCGGATTTATGGCGGTACACCCCCTCGCGTGGCGCCGCGAGCGCCACGTTGTAAAACTCGTCTCTTAGGTGAGCGTCGTAAAAGATACGTCGGGTCACGGTGCGAATAGCGAAACGGGCGAGATTTGTTTCGCGGGAGGGTTCTTAGTTTGATTCACTAGATGATAGGAGGGGCGTTGGAAAAGATTGTCGGGCTCGGGTGTGTACCGTCTCACGAAATTATCTCACCTGCAGATACGTAGACGGGCTCGTATACAGGCCCCGAACTCGCTGGCAGAATTTGCCACCGCGAAGTGGAAGAAGCGAAAAGTCGCTCCGTCGTTGGAAAAATAACTGAAGCTCGACGTGTCTCGAGCGCGTCGGTATCCGGGGTGTGCTCCATCGAAAAGTTACGCCGAGTAACGCGCCAACTTCCCGGGCGAACGGGTAGCGGGGTGGAAAAAAAGTTACCCCCACCCCCCATCCCCGCGAGTTCGTGTCGATTTGTCAAACGTACCGAAACGTATCCGTCTCCCGCGTTCCGTTCGAACTCCTCTTCCCGATTCTTCCCTCGCTCTCGTCTCTTCTAATGCTGGGCCATCGAAAACACGGGCTCCCAAGTAAGTACACGTCTCCGCTGGCGACGTCGTTGTTAACCCTCCGGAACTCGCGGTCGGAAGTTTTGCGAGATCCTTTCCGGCGTAATTCTTGTCTCGACCGGCGACGGAACGCGACGTCTAATTTCATAGGATAATGGCGCAAGTTTGTGGCGTAGAACGTTGAGCGCTTCCTCCGATGCGCAAAAATCATTTTCAATGCGCTTCTCCGTGCTTTCGCGCGGGCCTCAACGTTTTCGCTCACCTTTTGCGAGCTCGACGGCACTTCCTCAGACGCTGAATTATACGGGCGGTTGTCGTTTTGATTGAAGAGCAGCGTTCGCGGGAACCACTTTGCGCATGTGTCGAACAACATCGGCGAGCGTGTCGCGAGCTCTTGGCAAGCAAGCTCGTCACGCACGAATCGCGACGGCAAAACGTAGCAACAGCGAGCGCTGCAAATCGTCAGACAGTCGGGTGAGGCTGGCGGCGACACTTAATGGGATTGTGAGATACGAGACAGTACGAGGCAGCGGGATCCTTTCCTGCCCCTCTTCAGCACCGAGCTTGCTTCTTTCCGTCTTTCCCTCTCCTACCCTGTCCGCTTTCAGGTCGTCCGCCACTCTCGCCAGCTCGTGCTTAACGCGTGTGTAACGTAAGTCGCGCGCGCGCGCAATGCAAGAGAGCCGAGGCGGCGCGGCGCGAAAATAAATAGAATTATGCGCGCACCTGTGCACGTACACGCGCGTACGTGAGAGCCCGAGTACGGTATCCAGTCTGAATGCTGTTAGTCCTGCAAGGATTCTCCCTTGCCTCGCGTTTTCTCTCTCCGAGCGTGTGGTCCGTAATATAAATTTCATCGCTGTAACAGCTGCCCGAAACAATTGCGGACATACCGAGAATATTTCTTTGATGCGTTCCTTGTGCTTTGCGTAAAATCAACCGCAATCTCGAGAGCATATTCGCGGAGGGGGATGATTAAACTCGAGACAGGGATCGATGGCGTTTAAGAAGGTGTACGCACTAGCGAAGGCGGGTGCCTACGTATAACTGGAGGGCTAATTCTATCCGAAAAGGTCAACACTCGTGGCTGCGCGCGGAAGCTCAGCCGCGCGATGGCAAAATCTCGCCCACTGCTGCAATTCCCCGCGACGGAAATAAATATTTTCGACCCTCAAAGAGAAACACTCTGGCGCTCGTTAAGTGGGAGCGTGGGAAAAATCTGGTAATTTCATTACTCGCGAGAGAGCAGGAAAATGCGCCTTTGCCTCCTCTCGGACGCCGGACGTGATGAACATTCGCGGTATATTCAAGGTGTCACGGGAACGTGGAAAGTAGGTTATAGACCGAGAACGCTCGCCGGCGTTTTAACAGACCGCGCAGTTCAGCTGGTGCACCCCTCCTGCATTCGTTTTCCTTCAGACGTAATTCGACGTTCGCTCTCGAGCCGGAGGAAAAATCAACGGCGTACGTGTGACACGACTGATTTCGGCGGAGCGCGTCTCCGATAATATAATTCGATCCGGGCCTCAAACGAAATGATTTCACGTCCGCGAAAGAAGTAAATTGAATTGCATGCGAGAGATATCATCGCCCGACGGCTTATTCATATCTACCCTCGTTGCCGACTCGAGAACGGTATATTGATCAGCGACAATCCGAGAAAATACTCTCCGGCGCGGCGCGGCGGTCGCGGCGGCGTGTGGATTACAAGCGGGCCACGAAGTTTCGCCGTTCTCTCACCCAACTCTCCTCACGGGCCGTTGCGAATCTCGCGCAAACAGTGTTACGCGGCGCGGACTCGCCGTCTCGAATTACACTTGTACGCTACACCTCTCCACCCACGCGCACACGGCGCTGCAGGGCCCTGTCTCAACGCACCGTTAAGGTACGGGCTGCCTCTTAAATTATGAGTATTTACTCGGAACACGTGTACGAGTGGCGGAGAAACACGCCAAAATCACTTCTCCCTTTCCACCCTCCGTCTCAGTCGATCGATCCTGTTTGCACAAACGATTACGTCCTATTTATCTAGGAATTTGCGGAATACACCGGAGAATTCGTTAAAGGGGAACACTTTTGTCCTGCTGGAATGCCCGCTTCGTGAACGGCTTTCTTAACTGTTTTCGATAGCAATTTCACGGTTATTATCCCCTTGAGCACCGGTATCGAGAGTTTCTCGGTTTACCCTTGGATTACGTTTAGCGGTAATTTCGAGTGTTACCACGGTCCCCGAGTACCACGATTCGCGGCGGCAGCGATCCGAACATTCTCTTTCTGCCTCACCCTCTTGCATGTTAGATTCATGCGCAACTGCATATTTATGCATAGTCGAGGGTAGGTAGGCATGGAATCTTAAGCGATTACTGCCTCGCGGCGTTGTTCGGACGTGTCCGATGGAATAGCAAATTTATTACTTGCTGTTTCATTGATAATGTAACTGTCCAGCGCGGTGAGTCGGGCATTTTCATTCATCCAAATTAGATCCTGCTGCACCCTGCCTTCTTAAATTATGAACAGTTTTCGCGTTCGCGCAAGAACGAATATTACTTTCTGTTTGCGCAAACAATCAAATCTCATGTGCGCTGCTGCGTGCACCGACGATTCCGCCTGCCAATCGATGAGAATTCTTAACGGAGCGCGGCCTCCATCGGTCCGGTTTTTATGTTAATTAGTTTCATATTAATTAATTGCATCGACCCGACGTTAATTAAACATCGATCTCACGGTTAGCGCAAATATTGCCCAAGTTAAAATTTCGCATTTACGTCACTCGTTGGAGCAGCCGCTGCGTCGAGACCTTGTTGCTGATTATTAATTACATTCGAGTTATTGTGTGTACACACGCGTCGTGTGTACACACATCCAAATGTTTTCGCTGCGCCGATCAATAAGATTCATTAATTTAACAGCAGTTGAACGCCGCCCGGTTGCCGAACCTCTTCGGCGTGGGCAGCGTGCAGCATCGCGCTGACAACGTTCCGATACGCTCGCTACAATTTGCATTTTTTTCCCCAGCCTCTTCATGTTTTTCATCCGCTCGTAGAGTGATTGCGCCGGCATGCTTGCGTTTCTCTGTTTTTTTCTGCGTGTTTTTTTCCAGGACACGCCCAGCGTCAATAGAAAAGTGGTCCTCGCAACGAGGGCTGTGTCAAACTTTCCCGATTCATTCGTTTAGCCTTCGTTGTGCCGCATTTGAGCGGAAAATCAAACTTTCAAGCGTATGATGAAACTGGCCACGAGACGAGCGTCAATCGGCCGCGCCGCTCTCGTTTAACCCGAAGAAGAGGCCTGCCTGAGAAAGGCAGTCGCGAATGGAGGCAGCGTCGAGTGAAGTAATTGTTTGTTAAATCCTCCGCAAACATCAAGGCATTCGTCACAGGCCCGTTCCATTCACTACGCGCATTCCCGCTGGTGTTTTTTCAAGGCAAACCATTGAGACGAAGGAAGGTGCCTCACATACTCCCTTCGCCCGCAACGCACGCGCCGGCCACTTTCGATGATCTCCGTTAAGCAAGGCACCACCGCCGCGGAACTAAATTGGCCGGCGCGGGCGCCTCTAAGCCCGACTTCGGCACAATTCTTAAATGGCGCGCGTCGGAGTGCGCGCGCTCTCCTGCAGCAGTCGGCGTGCATTCGGAAGATTATCTCGAGTTGAAATAGTTTAGCGCCCGGGTCGAGGTAATTCTCGACAAAGCCCCGACAAACAGCGAGAGGCTGCCCTTTCTCTTTCGACTTCTTCGTTTATGCGCCGAGCGTAATTTCAGATTGCCTTATCCGATAAGTTGTCTTACCCTATAAGCCTTCCCCGGGGCTGGCGGGGTGGGGTGGGGCGGGGGTCGGGGGTGGCGTGATGGCGCGGTGGGGTGGAGAGTGGAGAGATGCAAATGCAATTTCATTCATTGATTGGCGTTGCCATGGCGACGGAGACGTAGACGAACTGACGTCACTTTGATGTCTTTTTGTTCTCCCGGGCGTCGTGCCGTCTCGTTTGTGCAACGACCGGGGGAGAGGGAAGTAGACGGATGAATAGAGGAGGACAGGGGTTGATAGGGAAAGATAGACGAAGGGAGTAGGGAGGGGGTGGCGTCTGTGGCAACCCTTCTCCTGACACATTTCAACCGCCTGCAATCTGGGATCCCGAATAGAAATCGCATTAGATCACGCGCCATTATTCGGAAAAACGTGACCGCCGGCGCGGCGGTCACCTTTATTAATCCTAATTGCGCAGGGGAGCGCGGGAAATTACGTCGACGTCGTTGCCTTCTGATCAATATTGCCCCGGACAATTAGGATCAATTTATCCGCCGCCTCGATGCCCTGAAAATGAGCATTCGTTCGTAACTCCTCGCTTTTATTGCGAAATATGCTGGAGGAAGATCGTCGCTGCGGTGAAAGTGTTGGAGGGAAAAAGCGTGATAGGAAGGAAGGAACGGGATGGGTAAAGGAAGGAGGCGACGGAATGGATTATATTCCGCTACGGTTCGTAACCGAGAGCTGTGTTTCCCTGCTGTTTAGAATGCACTGCACAAATTTCGTCGGAAATCGAACGAAATTGCTCGGCATTCGTGTGTAACGGTGCGTCTGCACACAAACGTTCGCCAGGACATACCGAGTTGAGAGGGTGGCGACGGAGGAATCAGGTGGCCGAGAAAGAGAGAGAGAGAAGATAGCGGAGAGTTGAAAAACGGATGTTGATAAATCCAATAGACAGAAGTTACTCGAAGAGTCAATACTTTGCCGGTCTCCCGACGTTTCCTCTCTACCACCTTTCTTTTTTTCCTGCTCATTCTATTTTTCTGTTACCTTTCCGTCCTGTTACGCCGCTCGTCGATCTTCAAAATCACGAAAATCGACATGACTGTTTTCCTACTCCGACAGCCTCGTCACTTTGTTCTAAGGCATCCAAGATCTCGATGAGCTTTTACAATCCGAGTTTCGGCACTGTTCGTCGCTCCGTTTCAAGTATTTCGCACGAATTACTCGGGACGTCCTAATTTTCAGAGAATCTTCCCGGCAAGCCGGGCGTATAAAAAAAGGAAAGGTGGCAAGAGAGAGGAGTGAGAAGTAGGCAAAAGTGGAAATCCGCTGATCCTGCTGTCGCTCGTACGCTTCCTCGTGCCCGTTGTCAGGAATTATGACTTCGCAATGTCCGGTTATCCGAAGAACGCGACGACGACAAAGCACTCGGAACTCGGAATTCAGTTGACCCGCCACGCAAATGCAGCGATCATTCGTGCACAATAAGAACGATGCAGTAGACGCAAAGAATGTTTTAGACGAAAGTAGCGGGGGCGAGTAAAAAAAAAATGAATGTAAATCCAGTGATCCCGCTATCGTCCGCGCCCACCCCGGTATTCTCTCGTTTTCTCTCTAGGTTTGCTTCGGCCTGTTTTGTTTAAACAGCTTTTTGCGGAGTCAACGAGTTCAGTTTGATTCCCCGTACCGCCGGCTCCAACGTGGCTATCTCTTTCTTCCCAGCTCTTCTTCCTCGCTCGTCTCTCATTTCGCATTCCGAGGGTGTCCGCAAATTCTGATTCTGCGTCGTCCCATACCGTAGGAAAACGTGGAATTCAAATAAAGCGGAGAGATATCGATTCTTCTTTTCCTTGCCGGCTTCTCTCTCTCTCAGCCCTCCGCCGCCAACGATTCCGTTCTTCCGTCGTTCCTCCCCCCCTGCGCTGTCCGGCTCACGACTTTTTCCGACCGGCTTCCATCCCCCGTGACACATCGCGAAAGTTCGCGCCCTGCCCCGTGTTAAATGGATTTTATTTTCTCCGGGCGAGTGAAAATTAGAGAGAGCCACGCGTGCGAACTGTCGCGCGTCCGCTTTAGCGAAATTTTCAGAAATTTTTATCGGTACAAACGCAAACGCCAAACTTCTCGTCGCGGGCCTCGCAAATTATACGGCGGATCGTAAAGCGGCGAAATGTCGGCTATTAAAAGAAATTTCGCGAAAAATTGGAGTTATAACGCCCAACGCAAAAGAGTTGATGCATAAAAAAAGGACGATTAAATGACAAACGTATACAGTTGATCGTATTTCAATGCCGCCCGATCGACAAGCGCATTCATTCGCGTAAACACACTGCGTCGGCGGTCATTTTCGTACTCGCAGTCGCGTGATATTTCACAATCGTCGTAGTATCAGCTTGCCACTCCTGTCGGCGTATTAATTTTCTCCCCTCGCGGCGCGTCTCGAATTTAATCGGCAGCTTTCCAGGCGCGCGAAAGTGATTGAAGCGTTTGGATTTACGTCGCGCGCTGGGCTCCTCGGCCGAAATTATTGCGCCAGGATATTAACAGGTTTTACCGGTCTTGATTGATGCACGGCCTCCCTCCAAATCGCGGAACTAAGCCGTAGCTTTTCGTAACACGAAACACCCTGGATAGTTTCTCCGGTATCAGTCATTTTACCATCCCAATCACCGTGATATTCATACTTCGTAAGAAAGTAAGCTGCGAATAGTCTCTGCACGCTATCATCGTATGAGAGAAATATCAGTTTACATATCACGTAGTTTTTATTCGAGATTGTCGGTTATTCGGAGGAAAGATCGAGATATAACGGCGGCGAGAATAGAGGTTGGATGTACAGGTTGCAAAATGCGACGACGGTACCAGGATGGTTATTCGAGAAAATTAACACGTTTCAGCAGCGTTGATTGACACACTGAGTTGCGCTGCGCGACAGCATGAATTGCACAAGTATTATCTCCGTACCATGGCGGTGGCAGGATGATAAGAGGATGGGTGTTGCCAAATGGAAAATTACGTTATTTTCAGGCCGATCTCCCACCGAGTTGTCAGAACGCGACTGACTTTTCTAAAGTGGATACGTTTAACACGTTAATCGCCACGTCGCGCGTCGCCCGAAAGTAGATGACACCGTCTGTTTCCAGAAAGCCACGTCACCGAATAATGGATGCCAGGGATGTTTTACTCGGTCGGATAAAAATCGCTGTACATGTAGATAGTGGGTTTTTCATGCATGCGCTACCTATTTTGGGCCCAGAGTCAATACAGCCATTTTCATTTTCCACCTAACTGACAGTACAAGCTTCAAGTGTCATAAAAGAGGAAAAAGTACAGATTTGAAAGGACTTAACGCTCAAGAAGTATTATTCTTGCCGCCGTGTCTGGCGCACATTACTGAATTTCACAGGACAGTCATTGTGTTAAGCAGCTTCGTCCAACTCCGCCGTAAATACAGCGTATTTTCTCCTTGATCCCGGTCGGTTATTCTCCACAATTTCAACAATTAACCGTGCTCGGCGACACATGGAATATTCTATGAAATTTATAGAAGCGCGCGCGAGGATCTTTCGCAACGAGAATACTCCTGGCTAATCACGATCGCGTTGTCCGTAATTAGTTATTGCGAATTCAAGCTGCTAACGTAAACATTTGGAAGGTCGGATCAGCGCGTGCGTGTGTACGTTCTGGATTCGAATCGTTTTCATTGAGCCGACGCATCGTATTTGTAATTGCACATTTGCTATCTGACCGCTATATTATTTATCACATACAAAGTCGCGGTTACCGGCGCATGCATTTGCACTGGCCAACCGAGAACGCGGGAGGTCTTCGTTCTTTAATCTCTCTCCGGCATCCAGCAATTTCTAACAGTGGACTCGCGAAGGTGGCTCTAAAATTCGCGAACACCATCGCGTTCTGTCAAAATTGAAAGCGTCGGTGTTTCGTCAACCTGGTGGAAAATCGGCTTTAAAGGTTGCGGCTCGGAGATGTCGCCGACGGAGAGAGAGAGAGAGAGAGAGAGAGAGAGAGAGAGAGCACCCACACCAAACTCAATTCCCACTCCCATATTTCTACCCCGCGCCGAACTGGAAGATACATCTAGATAAATGCGACGAAACGTGCCACCTACGCCGTGACCGCAAAAGTTTCGTCCCGCGTCTTCGTGTTTCCCTTCTCGCGAACCGAGGGGGGATGGGACGGCGCTTTTCGCTACGAGATTTACCGTCGCGACGCCGCATCGTCGTCTCTCTATCAGCTCGGTATAGAACGCACCGTACGTTCGCGTGGCTGCAAATTATCGAGGAGAGTAAATACGCAACCGCTTTTTTCCCGTCCGCATAACACGGAAAGCTTCACATTTTTTAACAATTTCGCGGCGCTCGAGTTCCGATATACATTCACGTGAAATCCTTCAAATCGAAACGTTGCGAATATTCGGCGCCGCGCAGCGCGCAGGGCCAGATTTTGCCGAACGTGCAGCATACGCAACATATACAGCCTCTCTATTTACAAAATCCACATGTATTTCACCCGGCAACGGCGGAGGTGCATATTGTGCGGTGAGCGAAAGGGCCGTGCTCCGAGAATGGAACAATAGACGGCGAAACGGCTCCTGGCATCAAATCTGTGCCGTTGCTACGCGACATTACGAGCCATTCGTTTTTCAATTAACCGTAACCGTAGGAAACGGAATGCTTACGCGCGCGGTTCACGTTAACGCTCGGAATAATGGAAGGAATTGGGACGGGAGTGACTTTTCCGAGCACTTTACAGAGTGATACGCTTTTCCGAGTTCGTCGGCGAGCCCGGGAAACGTGAAGGGATGAGAGTCCTTCGACGAAGTGAAGCTACTTAGCGCGTCAACGATCGAGCGATAAGTGCGCTCTCGGGCCGAGAAATTAATTGCCAGGACGATCATAATCGTCGCTGATTCGGGGCTTTTAAGTAAAGGCGACCCGCTGACTCGACTGCCGGCCGATTTATCTAACCCCTGGACGTGTCTTTATTCGCCGAATCGGTCAATAGGAACGCCAGGGACGCTGACTCCGGGCTTGCTAAGAGGGTGCCGCATTTTCCGGGTGCGCTCTCTGCTTAGGGGGCCGGAAAACAAGGCCCGATAAGCACGGATGCGAGGGCGCGACTTTTTTTAACCGGAAAATTTTACTCCCTCGCCCGGCCCAGAAGGGGACGGCTTTAATTCAACCTTATCGCGGGCTGCCTAGAAATTCCTTCGGTAGGAGCGTTTAAATTCATTCTCTTCCTTAATGCGACGCGAACCTACAGCTTCTACTTCGTCGATCAACAGCGCGATAACGTTATCTCGCGTACAACTACGTTACGAAACCTTTTCACCTGTCGTCCAACGTACGAAAGGAAACGGACGCTCGGGCCAATTTTCTTTACCCTGAATTTTGCCACAACGGCGGGAGTATTTTTTTTTTCTTTTTTTTTTTTTTGCTCGATGATTCCTTCCGCACGTGCAATTGCCGGCGACGATTAAATTGCTCGTGGAACAATCTTTCGGCTCGCCCGACGTCCGTGACATTATCCGGTGGGCGTTAATTGTCTGACGTAAGCTCCGACCCAGAGAAGGAAATCAATTGGGGAACGTTGTAGCGGTGTTTCTATTTTTCATAATGCTTTTAAATATAATTCACGTCCGGTCGTAAATTAATGCGGTCAATAAGATACGAGGGTAGCCTGACGATGACGTGTTCGGCGACCTTAGCAGTCGGGGGAGGGGGTGAGGCGTGGGACGTAGCAATCTTCGGGTCCGGAACAGTTCAATCGGAAAGACGGAAAACCAATAAACACGCGGGCAAAATTATTCGTCCGGCGAAATCGGGCGTGTGATCGATTTTTTCCCCAACAATTTCTCTCCAGAGCGTGTCCGCTCGTTCGGCTCGAATTTTGTTTAATCGAAAACTCAGCCCAGTCGGAGGGTCCGAAATAACCAGCGCAGGCCGTTCAGATTTCGAGGGCGGTCTGTCAGAGTGAGACGATTAGACGCTGTTTCTATGTAAATGGTCGAGCAACCGAACTGCGGTTGCCGAATCATCGCTTGTTTAAAAAGCAAATTACACAACTTTGCGGGCTTGATGGGCGTCCGCCATGGCGGTTTTCGTTCGCAGCACGTTAGCCGATTCGTTTTGCAAAAATGTGGAAGTAACGTTCGGATTAGAGCGGCAGGCGTTTTTAAAAAAAAAAAAACGTTCAATTTATTTGACTGCGACGCTCGGGGTTGGGGCTTTTCAAATGACTACGAAGTAAACGTCATCGACGTGGCGCCGACGTACTGGTCGAACGGTATGGGGGTGAGCGGTGTGACACGCAATTTTTTCCCTCTTTTTCGGCAGCGGGAAACTCGCGCTGCGCTCAGGAATAAACATTCAAATTGATTTTATTAGACTGCCACTTCGCGAGCGTATGCACGACGCGCCAGTCATGTTCTGGTCTCGCTTTTTTTTCAATAGAGCGTGTGCACCCTTTGACCTATGCCCGGCTGATTGCATTAGCCTCATTTATCCCCGTTCCCGCCGACGCGCTCCGCGTACAAAATGCTACGGATGCGGGAGTCCTCTGACACATTCTCCATTTACCTGCTGGACGTGGCTGACCGGCCTGTTTTCTTTTTCGCTGGTGTCAGATTTGTTACGCTCCCGAAGCAAAGCGAGCGGCGCGTCACGCTCTACCGTATCTCCCGTCCAGCATCGACCGGACAAAGATCGGGCGCGTTTTGTCGACGGATGAGATTTCGTCCGCGATCTCTTCAAACTGGAGTGCACAATTTCGAAACACGATTTCCGATACCGCCTTTTCGTCCCTTAACGCGATTACAACCGTTTGATCGGAAATCACACCGTACTCGGCCGTTGAGCGTTCATCTGTAAACATTTAAATACCAAACTCCCGGTGAAAACCACGTCGGAATATCGTACATTGAATACCTGCCTGTCGGAGGAAAAATAATTCATGCATAAATTCTTATCGGCCCTCAATTCTTCTCTGCGGCAGAATTTCCCGGCGCAAAAGCGTATCAGAGTCGTCCTTCAAATTTAGCTCATGCATAGTCTCGCGTTCTTTTCGCGATCATCTTACCTGGTAGAATGACGGCGTAATGGCGAGTCGAGCGTCGAACAATCTCCGCATGAGACACGTTTCATGCTTGGAAACTTCAAAGGGGCCATTGCTTTAGATCCCCGCGTGTGCATTTAGAGTGTACGTACCTTCGAGCACGGGGCCTCCTTAATTCAGGAATGCTCTGACGTTGTTGAGCGTGCGTCGCGGAGCACAGAATTCGCCGATGTTGACGGAACACTCACCTGTTCGTGTCACGTTCTTGCTGGAAGTTCTTCGGGGATGTATCGCCAGTACGAACGCCGATGTTGCGAGGCATGCGGTGCATGAGACGCATTCCTCGTCTCTGCTTTGCGTCCTCTTCTATAGTTCGTGCGGACAAATCCGTGACGCAAGTGGTCAGACGAGCGGATCGTTTCGAAAAGTTTCGAAAGAAGACCAGTTCCTCGCCCGTTACGCAACGGCGTCATCTTCTTCGCACCGAAGAGCAATTTCTCTCCTCCCCCGGAAGTTTAATCGAGTCCGGATCCCTCTTTAAAATCACCCCGATATTCTTCCCTTATCTCTCCCGAAATTTATAGGCAAACATGACGTTCATGCGTGTCGATCGTTCGGCCGGGAGAATCGATGGCGCGATAATATCGTCGATTCATTATAGAGAGCCTTCTCGCTGAGTTGCCGGGGGGAACTAAATCAGGAATTAAAATCCTTCGTTACTTATCGCCCACGGAGTTGGCACCTGGATGAGCAAGAAAGGATCCGACCTCTCTCCGGTCGAGCGAGCCACCTCGAATCGAAGTCCGCACGAAGAAATATCGTCCGCTAACTGTTTTCGCCCTCGATTGAAAGCCATCCCCCGAAAATGGGCTTTATCGATTTCCGCGAAGTATGATTACGTACTACCTAATAAGCGTGGCGCTGATTTATCGGTCTCACGAGAGATAAGTTGATCCCGCTTAAAAGACCGTGAAACATCGATGAAATGAGACGCGATATTTCCGCATTGGTCAATTCTTCCTCGGCGTTCGATTAACGCGCCCCAACTTTATATCCTCCTTCGTCACGCTAACGATAATTCCTCCTTCGGTCGAGACCAAGCGAAAACGGATCAAGAGAAACGCTTCGCGACGGACAATTCTCAGACTGCCGAATCGTTGGCTCACGATTTTGCAGGCCGATACCGCGGAACGAACTGTCCACATATTGGCGGCGGTATCGGGAGCTAATTTCGCCGATATGGATTTCTAGCTTGGCGCGCCAAATGTCGCGGAAACAGATTAGGCCCAGTCTACATTTACATCGTTGTCCGGCATCGGCCATTCCGAGCACGCTATCTATGTCTATTATCGATTAATCTCTCCCGAGTGAGACTGCACACATGTATCACGATGCAAAGTTACCCGAGAAACAGATCCATTAACGACTACGAAAAGGGCTAGTCTCTGGTGTTCGACTGCTCCTCTCTCTCTCTCTCTCTCTTTCTCTCTCTCTCTCTCTCTCTCTCTCTCTCTCTCTACGTGTTTCTCGTTTTCTTTCCTTTTTGTTACTGGACCGATGCGTCTCGCTGCGGAAAGCGGACTCTTTCAACAAACTCTCGATCCCGGCCACTCTCCTTGTAACGTAATTAAGCCAGAATAAACCCGATAAACCGCGCTGCGGGGGCGGTTCCGGACGGCGATAAAGCGGTTAAATCGCCGACGAGTTAACGTGAAGCCCCGATCATTGTTTCGCGAAACCCAACTACAGACTCTGCATAAGGAGGGGAAAAAAGAGGAAATAAGAGGCAGGTCGGTGGAGAGGCATCGAAACAAACCAGTATATATTTAGAGTATTCTGTGGCGAAGGAACAAATAGGAGGTCGGCTTTTATTTGCAGGAAAGAGGGGTAAATCGCGATCGATTAAGGCGAGCCTCGACGATCGCAGGGACAATACATTCCAAGCTTCGGTAAACTCTGGTAAACTCGCTTTTTACAGGGATACGACGAATCGACCGAAGTAAGCTATTACCATCCGTTTATTTTCCTGCCGGGGTCGGTGGAGGCGGAGAGAGAGAGAGAGAGAGAGCGTTCTTGGTAGCTCTACATTCAAACCGAGGATGGGCCAAGTTTCCTTCGCGAGAGCCCAACCACTTCATACCCCTCACCTGATCCGCCACTCTTTCCACTCGCCCTCTCATTCCCTCTTCCGCTGCCGTCCCAATGGTAATTGGTGAAAAGGAAGTAACGAGCTTAGAATAGTGGACGGTCGGTAGGGTCTTCTTCGACTTCTTCCCGTAATGGGAATGGCTCATCGTAATTGCGAGTACCGCGAAAAAAAGCCCCGCGAGTGGTTCACCGCGATGCTTGCGTGGTAATTCGCGTTACATACCCTCCTCTTCTTCCCCCCTTCGCTATTTCTTGATGCG
Organism: Priocnemis perturbator; assembly: GCA_963942575.1. NCBI lineage: Eukaryota > Metazoa > Arthropoda > Insecta > Hymenoptera > Pompilidae > Priocnemis > Priocnemis perturbator. The sequence continues at coordinate 7,673,308 of OZ012649.1, read as the reverse complement.
CGTTGTCGCAGAATGCCGTTGAACATTTTAATCACACGACGATGTGCTTTTATCAGATTGTCGGCGCTAATAGCGCTCGACGGTCCATATTAAACCGGACGGATGGCTGAATTCTTTATCACTCTACAATGTTCTGTCATGTAGGAAGGTGTACAGCTGATGATATCAGTCAACGACAGACGTGTCCGAGCGTTGACATCAAAATTTACTATGCTCGTCCTTCTTTAACTCTCTTTCCGCTTGTCACTTCAGTCAGCGTCATTATTCTGAAATTACAAGCACAGACGAGGTCGCACGTAAAAAAGCATCGACTGCACCAAAGATCAGCTGAACTCATTATGAAAGATGCAATCAATACGAGAGATTGTGTGACGAAAATAGTAATGTTGCTTCAGCACCCTAAAATGGTGGGACGAAAATATGCATTACACGATCGGTCTATCCTATACCTCGTCTGTGTTATAACGAAGATTGCGAGGATATATCGTCCTGCTCATTTTGATACCGATTTGGTCATCATTCTAGCCAGCTGCTTCTTCCAATCTGTGGCTCGTAAATCAATTATCGGTTACAAGAAGGGAAGGAAGCTCGAGAGGGATGGAGGGAGGCGCTGATCGCGTGGGCATGATAGTGTGTGTGTATAGCAACGCAAAGTTATGGAATTCGTGCCGAACGGGCCGCAAGAAAATTAACATTCTCGACTTCCCCCAGAATTTTGTGTGCCACACAAAGAACCTCCGATCGATTAAAACCGCGGACATTTTCAAATAATTAACCTGCACATTGTTCGGAAATGCCTGTATCGTTGACGTAATTATTGTTATTCGGAAAATGTGAAACCTCCAACGTCAATCACAAATGACTCCCGAATAGAAACGTCGACGAATTTGACCGCACGACGTCCGAGCGAAAATTTTGTACGCGGCCAAATATCGAAACGTTTCAACGTTCGACATGTTTCGTTCTATACGCGCGAACGTGGCGGACAAAGGCCGTAAGCCCCGGCTTGGACGAAATCGCGGAGTCGTAAAACATATCCTCGTTCTTGACTTTCGGCCGCGAACGAATGGAATGCCGGTCGGTTTGCAAGCCATATTTCAGCGGACTTTTCCGTCCAGCGAGTCCTCGATGCACGCGCAGGATGCACCGCAGTGCAGCCGACGGCGACGGGGCGCGATGTAAAATGCAACTCGGTTTGACCCGGCCGAACCGGCAGGCTCGTTTGTTTGCGTTCTGATTGAGGCATTGTACGAAAGGTAAATTGACATCTGAACTACGTATCCCCCGGTCGAGTGGAAGCTGCAGGCGCAGCTTTTGTGGCCTCTCTCGTCCACTTCCTCGCCATGACCTCGCCCCAACCCCTTCCTCCCTCGTAACCCTGGCCGATCCGCAGCGAATGCAACCGTTGCTGCTGCATTCGCGTCGCAGGCCTCCGTGGTGGTGCAGAAACGCGCACAACATTGATGCCCCGTACCGCCGGAATCGGCGCTGGAAGAAAGAGCGCCGGGTAGAGGAGGGAAAAAGCCGTCATACGTACGGCGAACCCGAAGAATTGCGTGGAAAAGAATAGACGATCGCCATTGTGGCGGCGTATTCTCCAGGAAGGATCTTTGTTCAGTCCCGAATTATTGTTATCCGCGCTTTCAATTTGATTGTCGCGTAGGGCAGATAGACGGATAGTCGAGGGAAGACTGTTTTGCGGGGATAGAAAATAGTGTCGATTCGGCGGATCGAAGGTCGCTCCAGGGCGAAAACGATCGCGTGAACGAATGATCCGTCATTCGAGGATGTCCGCAAGGAAGCGCAGTGGGAGTGGGAGGAGAAGCACATTTCCGATGTCCGTCTCGCGGCAGACGATCGCGAGCGTATATCGAGTCCGATCACGAAGCGTCGTTCACCTCGTTGTCGTCCACCCTAAAAATCTGTTCCTGACGTGCTTCGTGATCGGTCGAGCGGAATATACGCGCGTGCCCTCGTAAAAACAACGAGTGGAGGAGGGAGATAGACAGACGCCGTACATGGGCATCTGGCCGTATAAAGCGGAAGTTGTGTGGGACGTCGTAACGTCCCTCTGACCGTAGCCAATCGCCGCTGCTATCAGTCACCAGCTTCGTAACTTACGACCGGTAAGCTTTACGATATGGAAAAATGGCCGGCACCCTCGGCAAACGGATGACGAGCGAGTGAGCGGAAAATTTCGCCGTCGTCACGAGGGCGAATATCTTCTCGAGGCATAAGGTCATTTTTAATTGCTTGACGTAACTCTATCTTCGTGATATCTTCGAAGTTTCTCCTTTATCTGCGCCCCAATCGATCGCATCGGAAAGCGATTACCGCAAGAAATTACAATACGAAAGTACCGGTTCTGCTTACGAGTTTCTCGACGCTGCGCTCCCGGGATATCTATCTCTCGTTCGAATGGCCGCGACGAAAGACGGTCGGGTTTACAGCGCGATTCGGGACGATAGCCCAGCGCGGCCTCTCTTTCTCTGGCCTGCCAAGAGGACGGTATAAAATTTAACGTCGCTGCAAGGGTTCTTATCGGCTACCGGTCCTTCGTTGTCCATGATTTGTATTCGGCCCTTTCTCTTTCTCTTTCTCTTTCTCTTTCTCTCTTACTCTCTTCGGCTGCGTTGCCTCGTCCTCGTTTCCGGATCAACTACGACAATATCGAACTCACCCCTTCTCCTGTCTGCTACCATCCGTCTGCCTTCTCTCTTCAACTCCCACATTCCCCTGCTGCCATTCTCTTGCTGTCCCTCTCGCACCCGACATGTCGACCTTCCCCGGTTGCAGGCATTTGCCTTCGGATGCGCGCGCGTGTTGCATTGCGGCTGCAGCCGTCCTCGGATGCACATCTAGGAGTGCTTCGCACTCTTCTCCTCTCGCGCTACTGCTCCACGTCGATGGCGGTGCTGTACTCGCACTCTGCAATCGTCAGATATCACGATTCAGATGAAATCGACGAAATTTCTCAAATCCGCAACCTTTGCCTTCCATCTTCTATCGGACACTGTGAATATGCCTCTCCATATGAGATATATGTGGCTGACGAACAGAGAAGAAAGAGCTTCTTCGTTGTAGCGTTTGGTCCAGAATTACATATCAAACTCATCTCTATCTTTAGGCACCTTCGGTCATAATTGAATTTCGTAAACGCTACGATGTGTATTTAGCCGCGCCAAGAGACTAACCGAGACCTGAAACGCTGTCTCGGATATTTGTTCTTATTTTCACAAGCGAGAGCGTTAAAGTGTCTTCCCCGTTTCTTTTCCCTTTCGCCTTTTTACCACTCGAAGCCGCCGTGGCACGACCCCTTAATTCATCCCTCCCGGATCCGCCTTCCTTTCCGCGGCCCCTCGGGATGAGGCTACCATCATAACAGCGTTTTCTCGCGTACACGTGGAATACAAAGTGTCGTCGAGTCTACGAGTCCCAGGAGCGATGCCGGAGTCTACGTGTCCATGTGTGCGCTACGGCGATACGGCCAGCGCAGCCACTGGTATCCGGAGTTATTGCAAAATGGAGCCGTGCGATAGCTCGATAAGCCAGTCTTCGCGACGAGGATGCCGCATTCTCGCATATTCCTCCGGGTACGTCGGTACGATGACCGGTTTCGACGTTGCTGCCCCCACTCCGCGAGACTTCCTTAGTCGTCTCTCCCCTATGCTCTCACTACTACATTCCATTTCGCAGAGGCACCCTACGTTTTCCAACGGTCCCATGTAACGTCGCAGTGAGAGCTCGTTCGTCGGGTCGAAGGAACCGAAATTCACTTGTCGCTCGTAAACCTTACCGTCAGCGTCAGCGTCAGTCCAAGCGATGTCACTTATTCTACGGCGCATTCGAACAAGGCGAATGACACAGCGTGTACGCGTTCTCCGGTCGGACAATCGAGTGGGTGGAAAGCGACAGACGTATTCCGGGCACGGTCATTCTGTCGAGGCATGTCAATCGAGCGAGATTCACCGACGCGCATGGAGAGCCCCATTTTTCGCCGCAAAGAACGCGCGCGCGTCGTTGCGATCGGGAGATGGCCCTGCGAGAATGTCGAGCGCCATCGACCAACGAGAATTGATTGATCTCCGCGAGCGTGCGAGGGCTTTTGTCCCCGCGGGAGTGCACATTCGATTATCGATAATGTCGAAATCAATAATGCGCACCGCGAAAAGGGCGGGGGAGGGGGAGGATGGCTCTTTGTGCGAGCTCGGCGACGCAGGCCCGCGGGCTCTTCCTTTCTCTTTCGAAAATTTCCGCGACGCTGGAAATCATTCCACCGTGAAATGAACGTGGGGAACGCCTGTCGATAACACGAGCCGGGACTTAATTAATTTGCACATTTTCACGAATCGTCGCAACGTCGCAAGCGAAAGAAGAACAGAAAAGATTCTCCCTCTCTGTCTCTTTACTTCTACCTTCCTCACGGACGGAGGCAGTTTTCTGATGCTCAGTCAGCTATGCTGGGATACGTTTATTCTACAATGTCATTACAAGGAAGCAGATCAGCATCTGAGCACCTTTACAGTTGTCCCGACAACGATAAAAGTTCAGTACTATTAGGTTACGCGGCAGTAAATGTGTTAATAACACTGCACTCGATTAACCGCGTACGTAGAGAAATATGATCGAAGGCCTAGTAGACGGGCTCGATCCAACCAATACGTGCGCATTGGGTAAAACATTTGCCCAGGTCCACGATAATTTCATGTAATTCAGTATCCATCGCGCCGCTATCTGGACATTTAGTAGGACGGCCGCTGTGCATCGTTCGTGATTACACTTTCAATGATCCCGACGATGCCGCTTCATTCCACTGTGGCTGGCAAGGCCGACGCGCTACGTGATATTCTAAATTAGCTGCCGGCCGTCAGATTGAATCGAAATTTTCACGCCAAAACGTTGAACGCGGCACTTAACGCTGCCGCCGCTCTAATGCCGACTGCGGTCCAGCGTGTCCTTCTTCAGACATCCGTTCCTACTTCTTTCTCTCCGCCGACGAACAATCTGTACCGGATGCCGACACTCGTATGCCCGGCGACGCTGTTCAAGATGTAGGTGTGATAACGAACTAATACGGGTTACGATGTAATCTGCATAATAATACGCGGAGCGTTATTGGCCCATGGATTTCTCCTCGGCTGCATACAGATTCAAAATTACTGAGACACTCCTGCGCGCTGCCTCGTGGCACGCGTGACGACGGCGTAGAAGTCGAATCAGTGAGCCCTTCCAAGAATTTCACCGCTTTTCCGCTCTTCTTCTCCCACCGTCCGACGCCTTCCGTGAATTCTAATACTCTCGGTAGTCGACGAAAACTCCCCCCTCCGATGGCAGGGGATAAAAATTTATTCCTTGCACCCCCTCTAAAGCGTAACGTTTACGATCTAATCGGGAGAGCTGTGCGCGAAGAGCCGGGACGTGCCCGACGAGGTCGAAATTTCCCAAACAGCAGAAATATCCCAGACTCCCCGTTCTCATCCCCTCTCATACCCGAATTCGATCGATCTCGATAATCTCCGTATCGTTCCGCGCAATCCGTCCGTTCGAAAGTTCACTTTGATGTTTGTCTAACGGGCCGAGGATATTCATCGATGACCGCCTCACAATGTATTCATCGTAATTTCAATGTAAATCGATTTACGGTTTAACGATGAGAATGAATATACGGTGGCCGGATGACTTTTAAATTCTCAAACACTTGATCGACTTGAAAACGTTCTTACTGCCGAGTATCGGAGCGAGTGTGATTTCAGCGCGAGGCAATTAGTGCGAATAAACATGCGTCACGGCGAATGGAATCGTGTGGGAGTCGAGGAAGAAAACTTCGCGTATAAGATTGAGTTTAAATGCCCCTCGGATATCGCGGAGTCGAACTCCCAAGTATCTCGGGCCGTATCGGATAAACTTCATTATAAAGTTATCTGCCTCCGGTACTCCTCATATATTCATTTCGGCGCCTCTAATTAATAACGCGTTAAATCATCGGCTCGCCCGGCCTAGACTCTCTCTCTCTTCCGGCCTCGTTGTAATTTCGGATTTTAGCCGATACCTACGTTCGGTGCACCGCCTGCCGTATATTAAACCCTTTTTCATCGGGAGGCCGGAGGAAAAGAGAGACGTAGCGAGGGTGTATTTGCATAAAGTCACGCGCTGTCGTACGTTAAAGGCTCTCGCGAGATTTTTCTGCCCCGGTTTAAGCTTCTTCGAAATTTATGACGGCGCGCTAATACCACTTTGAATGTCTGATACGTTGTAATTCCGGAAACGCCGGCTCTCTCCGCCTCCTGAGGTTGGAAACGACCCTTGTAACAATACGCCGCGACGAGGCGACTGCGGGCTCCCTCTTTATGTCCTCCCTCACGAACCAGCTGTTTATGCCACCGCGCTAATCTTCGTTTAAATTTAAACTAGAAATATGATCTTGCTCATTGAGATTTCGAGGCAACGCGCCTCCACCTGCTTCTCCGTCGAAAGGCAACACATATTTCAAATGTCCGCCGTTAATTCCGCCGATGCCGGTCGCTCGCACGTCAAGTCGTCGCGGCGCTAATCTCGTTATAGACTCGCTTAAAAATTATCTGCCCCTTGAGCGTGCAGGTAGGTCTAAATTTATCGCGCCGCAGCTTACACATTCGCTGCACTTTTTATTCGTATCATACCGGCTGCCTGGGAAAGTGGCAATTTGAGAAGACTTAGGTATTAATAAGGTCACGCGAGCTTCGCGTCGGGAGCGTAAGCGGCGCGATTGGCACACATACGACCGCGGTATTTCCCAACGAATCTCGATCGCCGGAGTTCCGTCTTTTCATTTCGGCAAAAGCAGCCAGTCGATATGTCAAAGAAAATATCCTCAGCGTCGGTGGCGGCGTGTACGACGTTGATCGAACGCGGAAGATTAAATTGTCCCCGTTCCAGAAATATCCTGAAACATTTTACACGGTATATAACCGTCGCAACGCGTCTCCACTCGCACTGTCACGCTGATGTTTTAACCTTTTCAGCGTTTCAATACGAGCGCCGCCGCATCGACGCGACTAATATTTCAGCGTAAATATTTTTAGGTGCACGCTAGTTTATAGGCAGTCGGCATAACGCGCATGAATGTGTGACGCTGAGAAAGAGACAGCTTCTGTCTATATGTCGGAAGCTTTACGATAGTGTCAATGTGTCGATCTCAATTGTCAGGATATTGTCGTTTTTAGCACATAGCCGACGTAAGTAGATGACCGACTATATCCGTCTATTGAAGCGAAAGCTTTAAACCGGTAACCAACCACCTACGTCGTTCGGGACCTCTGACCGTAAACTGGAATTAGATTCTCGGGACGAGAAAAAGGGGAATTTCCTGAGAACATCCGCCGCCTCTTGGCCACTGACAATTCGAGACGCTGCGTTCCACGGTAAACATGCGGCGTTAACGATGCGTCCCGAATAAATGAAGGCACGAACTTCGTTTCCTTTTAATTCGCGAGGCTGCGCGACGTTATGAATTCGCGAAAGGCGCACATTGAATTTCATAGGAAAATTTCGCGCAGGATGTATGCAAATGCTCGCAGCTACATGTTCGGGGTATTTACGACGGTCAGGATGGTTGTAAATATCGTGTCAACGAGTGCCGACGCTACCCCCGAAGACGAATTGAGCGGATTACAAAACAACACATTTATCCTGCCGCACGGATTCAGGCGTTATTGACGCTGGCTGGGCCCGCTTCCGGGTAACAGGTCACTTTATTAACAACGTTTAATTAATGTCAGCGCACGTGTGGGTGTATCTAATCAGTGACAAGCAGGTGCCGTACATCGTGCTTACCGCAAGTGGAGCAAAGTGTCTTGATGTAGTGGCGCATATACAACCGTCGGCGTGCGAGCGAGTCGTAGCCTGAGCGAAAGGGAGGAAAGTCGTCGGGGAAAGAGAGGGACCAAGTCGGAGGTGAGAATATCCACGTGCGGGAGAGACAGAGAGTGAGAGGGTGAGAGAATGGCAAGGAGCACTTAACCGACAACTCGCTTATTTTAACAAGTGCGCCCGCGATAAAGTTTGCCAAGATTTAATGCGACGGCAGACGCGCCGCTACCATCGCGTTGTCAGGTGCAAGCTTTATATAGGCCAATCGATATCATCGCGCGTACATTGTTTGTCCCTCTTCCGTCACTCTCGCCCCCCCTCTCATGCTCTATTTATCATCCGAACTGTCTTACCCTCCATCATATGCATGTCGAGGTCTACCTGCCGAACCTTCTCATCTCGCGTACCCGTGCGCATCCGTGCGTGGCCGTGCGTAGCCGGCAAAGGATAGGAACGACGAGGCTTGCGCGCTAATTAAGTACCGTCAACCTCTGCACCGCAAAAAGGGTCGAGAGTAGTGGCAAGAGCACGCGCAGCTGCCTCGAGTTCTCTATCCCGACGCGCACTCGCTGTTTTATTGTGCGCCTCCTGAAAGAGACCCGCGACGCTGCATTAATATACGCGAATCAGAGATGAGTCTCGGAAACGCCCCTGAAACGCTCACTCCTCCAACACTTTCGATTTAAGTTTCAACGATCCACTCCCGCAGCCCGAGTATTGTATCTCGGTCTTTTCCACGATCGCGGCACGAGAGCCTGCGAACTAAGGAAATGCGGCTGAAAGTTAGATTAGCTTGTATTGTAATTCAACTCGCGACTTATACCCTACGTCCTACGTGTAAGTCGACGCCGACGGTTAGACTCCCGTCGCCCATTGAGGGGCTCATACCCTGTGAACGCAACAAGTAGACGCTCTTCTTACCCATTCTTCCGCACGGCGCGGCGCGTTCAATCGCGCAATGTTCATTTGCCGCAGGCAATTCAAATGGCCGTAAGATTCGTTCGCTGGCTGGCGTATGCTCGTGCGTGCCGAAGCGTTAATGCCGCGTTTGCACTAAATAAAATCGATCCAATGCACAGCGTGCTCTGATTGCACAGGCAAGTGGGCGCGGGCGGCGGGTGACGACGGGGGGGAGCGTGCCACGGCGCGGGGATTGGGGGAGTCGGAAACGGTGCGGGTTCCATTTACAAGTGTACATATCATAATTAAACTCGCAATTGTAACGGCGCCTCTAACGCGGAAGTTCAGAGCGCACGGTCGCTGTGCATGTGGCCGTTGCCCTGATTCAGGATGGAAGATTAGCCAGGTGGACGGTCAGCCTGCACAGCGTTCTATTTCGACTGCGAACTACTTTGAATTTCCAAGGCTTTCAAGCTTGCACGCCAATTCGGATGAATACTTCAGAAGTCGCGGTGCCGCGATCAGGAATTAGCATTAGGAAGCTTTTCACGCAGCGCGCCGCGTGGATTATTGCGCAGGTTACATATTGACTCGTGCACAATTGAGCGTCCAGCGATTGTCAGCGGTCTTTCATTGAAAAGTCCATACATCACGGGTCGTACATTATCGAGGGAAAAACTTGCAGAGGTCTGTGTACGGAAAACGTACTGGCGTCAAATATGGACGGTGGTACAAGTGCGCGCTTGCCGTGTTCAGATTTACCGCCGCAACGTGCGCGAGGGGGCACGGGAGGGCGCCGAAATTTTGCCAGGCGAAAGTCTCTTTTCCGGCGAAAATACTGTTCGTCCGGCATCGGAGATTTATGCGTCGCCAATACCGTGGCGCGCGGTATGCGGTCAGATTCATCATATCCCTCTCTCTCTCGCCGGAAAAAAAAGTAGGTGACTCAATCATATACGCGGTGCGTCGCCCCGTACATTCTGCTAATTGACTCGCTTCCGGCCGGGGGTGTGAGAGGCAGATAAACAATAAATACAACTCGGCTTTCCAATTAAAGTTGTAAGGTCGTTAGTGTGCCTGGCCGAAGGGCGAGTTCTAATTAAAATCGTGACACCGGTGCGTTGCATCGGAATTTTCATCAGTTTCTGTACGAATAGAAATTACCCTCCCACCCCTGCGAGCCCGGCAAGGAAATTGTCATGTCAGTCGAGTTTCTCTCCTGTCGCGGAATTCCACGAAAATGTTTCTGTCAATATGCCCGCTGGAAATCGACGGTGTCAGCTCATTCGCGCAGCCTTCCCGGAAGAGGGGTGAGGCATGGAAGACGGGAGGGATATTGATTTTCTTTTAACGAGATTGATCCTTTACTTGAGATATTACCGCGAGCTCGAAGTGCACGCCAGCAATTCCCAGGGTGCGCCGCGGACGTCGTATCAATTCGAGTAGGTATCGGCCTCCCTGCTAGACGAGGAGAGAGAGAGAGAGAGAGAGGCGTTCGCCGAATTTCACAATTTTCACCCGACACGCTTCACGTTCCTTAAATAAAGGCCGGGGATACGTGGAAAAGTCACGGCGGCGGTGGGTCAACGAAGGAACGCGAGGGAGAGCTGGAAGGAAATCGCAAGACGTGAGGTGAAAGAACGACGGAACCGGAACTGGGTCGTCGCGCCAGCCGAGGGAAGACGTTACATTGTGTAACGTTCGCGCCGATTGTTTACTCCGCCCAGCGTCGTCCTCTATTTGCGAGAAGAATTATCATCTCCGAGATTTAGTCGTCGTCGTCGGTGCGACGGGTTGTTTCGCCGTTTAAAAGTTTCACGCTTCGACCTCGTTCCCTGCGAGTCACGCCTCTGAGCCGTCGCGTTATTTATACATTTAACGCTGGCCCTGGACTGAAAGTTATCAAGGACGCTTTTGCGGTGCACACGGGCATACGAGAAGCGCGGGCGCAAAAACAACCCTCGATGGCAGGGCATCGAGTCGATTCGTCCTCGCTCTTTTGCGCGACCACGAGAACCAGGGGGAAGCGGGGGGCGGAAACACACAGATGCGAGGTAAACATCGGGGGTAAAATAAAACCAGAGAAAGGTCCTCCCCGCAGCCTTCAAAGGAGTCGTCGAGTCGACCGAACGAGGCTGTCGGGGATGAGTAGGCCGAACCACCCCTGAGTCCAATTCTTTCTCCTCTGCCCCCTTCTTCTCTCTGCCCCCACTCTGTTTCGCGCACCCGTTACTGTCGTCTTCATTCCGCCGTCTCTGGATATCTCTCACCGGGTGATCCGGCTCGGGTCGCGATCATAATCTCACGACATATTCCCTCTACTCCTCCCTCGTTCAATTTTCTTCTACATCTTGTTCCAGTCCGATTTAATTAATTTCCTACCCTCTCTCCCACTCGATACGTAGACGCATCGGCAACGCAGAGCGGTTACACTATTATAACGCCAATTAAACAGTCGAAAAGTTTGCGCGCACGATAAACGATTCCAGGCGGATTGTGCAGCTCCCTGGACGCCCAGTAGATTCTCTCAGACTCCCAGCGCCTCTCTCCAGCGTTCACCGTGTCCTCCTCTCTAAGCCTGTTTGACCCGGCGCCCTAGATATCCAGTTCGAGCACCCTGGAGCGCATTAAATTTCCCGGGAGATTTTTCGCCGCATTTTCCAGATTTTTATGTGACCGGATGAATTGAGGACGTCACGATGGCTGGCCGCGGCCAACCCGCCGGCTAGCCGATATCCCCGAACGCCTCCTCTCCCTTCGCCGTGTACCGATTTTTCTCGCGGCCAGCCCCTTTTTGTTTTTTTTTTTGTGCCCTCCTCCGGCGCTCCTATCTGCTTACCGAGATAGGAGTCATTGGCGAGATGAGGGTTGCCAGCCTCGAGGGGGTGGCTTTCCAGCGCCATCGAAAGCGAGTACTGATTTGACTCGACGCCTGGCGGGGGAGAGTGCTCACGCTAAACAGCCACGTCGATTTACCCGAACGATCTCGTGTCGTCGATCGTCAGAGATCTCGCCGAGTGTTACTGTTGTCGGTTATTGTTATTGCGAGACGAGGGAAGGGGTGCTGTAATGGAGGCCGAGGCTTCTTTAACCAGTAAATGCCCGGCCGCCCGGAAGGGGGTAGACTTTTTCAGCCGGAAAAAGTGTCGAAGGAAAAACTCTCCGTCATTCGGATTGCGCCGAATCGCACACCGGTCGCCGTTGCCGATAAAAATCTGCCAACATCTGACGGAGGCGTTTGAATAATTGGGGCAAGAAAGCTGGCACGATTCCGTATGAACGAGATGAGCGAGATGGCTGTCGATAAGAAATCGCTTATGTGGCTCCGACGGCGGATCCGGGATTGCAGCGGGAACTTCCTGTTTTTCTTCGACGGGGTACTGCTGGCGAAGGAGTACGGAAGGGATTTACACTCACTTGTCTAGCGAAATGCGCTTGTACGCCCATCGAGCGTCCCACATTGCGGGCCGTGCGGTCAGAGAGCGGACTATTCCAGAGTTACCGCCGCTCGAAGTGTGACCCACGGGCCGCGCGAAAGCTTACCCGCTTTTTCCAGCTTCCGTAACCCGTAATTGCTAAAGCCAGCGTCGACCCTTCAATAGTAATCATTTCACCGCGAGAGCATTTTCTGTCGGGCGGGAAAGTGGTAGAAATATTTGCTGCTCCTCGTAAACTGATTCGCATAAAAATGACATGTGCGCCTTTGTGTTCCGCGCGGATGAAGTTAAGGGACCGTTATAGGACTGTAATTGGAATTACAGATGACGCCAGTGGCGCGCGATGTGTTCATCGGCTTTTCTCGTTAGTGATCGGCGGGAGGACATAGTCGTTCATTTTTGAAGCAAGCGGACCGAGATCATAAATCTGGATGGAATTATTGGCGCTCGAGACCGTGACTGGAACATATAGGCCACGTGGAAATAGGCACTGCACACGTTATCTACCTATAAAGGATTTGACAAGCTTACTTCTGAACGTTTATCAGGGCCGCATAATCTGTTCTCCATTCTCTGTGCTCCGCAACTTTGCATCCTGGCATAATTTACTATCGTACGTATGGAAACCGAAACATTTGTATCCCAGTTAATTAACAATCAGCACGTCACGAAAATTAGGCAATGCGTAAATATCGGACATAATTCCGGAAAGTTTATAATTTGCGGCCGCGGATGTTATCGAACTTCAATACCCAACGTCGTAAAACTCTACCTCTGTTTTATTCCTATAACGAAGTATCATCGATATCGACAATTTTGAATGTGGCCTGACCGCTAGATCAATTCGGTTTCCATCGGAAAATAATCAGCTCTTTTTTATATCTGGTCCATGTAATCGCCGCAGCAGTAGCTATTTCAGTAGATATACAATAAAGCCCGCGGTTATGCGGTCAGGAGACAGTTAGAGCGTCAAAGAATCACGAGCTAACATACATGATGCAAAGTGAAGACGTAGAGAGGGAGAGGTCGGAAAATTCGGGCAAGTCCAAGTTCCGCTTGAACGGGAGGCTCACTACTGCCGCGTGTCAGCAATGCGCCGTTTAGCAGAGAAATGCCATTATAGCGAGAGAATTAGCATAATTCCTTTCCGCAGGCTCGGTATACAAGGAGGGAAGGCGAAAACTTTCCTTTCACTCCGCGGCGTGGTGCTCTCCCTTCATTTCCTTCTTCATTCTCTTTCTCCACGGACACACCCCCCTCTTCCGGCGACTCGTCGTCGTCGTCCGAAGTCCTCGAGACTCGCAGCAATTATCCTTCAGGCAGTTTTCTACTTAGTTACCTTTTGCCGCGTTGGGCGGGACGAGGACGGAGACAAGAAGGGAGGACGAGTTGAAGAAGTCGAACTCTCTTAGAGTCGTGAAACGAAAAGAGATATCCGCGTCCTTGCCCTCTGGGGTCGAGAAGCGTCACGAGACGACGATATGGTCTACGTACGTCTCTCTTCTTTATTTTCCTCCCCCGTTCGTTCGACGCTCTCCGTCGCTCCTTCTTTCATCCTCCCGCTGTCTCCCAGTCGTAATTGAGCGGACGATCTTAACGCTCGAACGAGCACGAATGGCTCGTCGCTCTGGTACCGTGCCACTCGTCCTCAAGTGTTTCACGAGCCTCTGAGGGCCGGCGATTCACGTTTTGTGGCCTCCCAGCGCAATTCTTGACGTTGCAAATATCCCGGCAACGTGACTCGCGACTTTCAATCTGGCCCCGGCATGCGTTCCTCCGAACTCCAAATTCTCTCACTTTCTTTTCTTTCCGCGAGATACGTTCGGTAACATTGATTTACATTATTTTGATTCGCGATGTCTGCCGCGTTACTGACTTTGTTCATAGGCCAACAAGGAGCGACACATCTCTAATCAATATACAGTTCCCTAGTGTCTCTCCGGGTTCGTATCCTAATTCTAATCGAATATCCGCATCCTTCCTCCCGCCGCGCTCGGCGTCTGCTTCTAATCGAATACCGTAATCCCTCAGTCAGCCCCGTCTCGGCTGCGTAACATCTGCTAGAAACACTGGGGTTAAAATCTATTAGAAAAGCCGTCCATTATGTAACAATCCCGCTAGGCAATTCCGGCCGGATCGTTATCGGCGCCGGCGGGCACTCTCTTAGTAGTACGAAATAAACTAGGGAATCGGAATCTAGACCAGTGAACAAATATATTGCTCATGGTACGCGCGATTCTTTTATAGAGCTTGATACTTTATATCGGGCCACGAATTTCTCGACAGTCTATTGCATCCTTTCGTCGATCTCTTTCTCTCGGTTACCGTCCCGTTCTACAAAGCTCACTCCAAGAATTACAATGCCCTCGCCAAAGTAGTTGTCTTCTGGTCGCGATGAAAGGCTTTCAATAAGTCAGTGGAGAGAGTAAACGGGTAGATGAGGGTGATCGCCGGGCGGAGAAGGTAAAGAGTGAAGAAGTAAGTAGGGAAGAAAAATCCGGGGGAGCCGCAGGCTGTCGCGATACAAATTTTGTTACAGAGTCAAACACTTTGAACAGTTCGTTCGGTCCGTTCTTATCCGCGGTCTTCTCTCCGCTCTTCCTACTCGACCTCTTCCCTACCGTCCCATTCTCACTCACTTTTGCAACGTTCCCGTGTCCCATGCCTTCGTTCTGCAACCCGCATTAACGCCAAGACGATCACCGAACGTCTATACTTATATATATATAAAGAAGGAGAGACGAGAGGATAGAACAGACCCGGGTCCAGGAGCTTCAACAAACTCCAACTTTCCTACAGAGAGCTAACTTCGGAGCAGTGAACTACGGAAACGACCAAGTTCTTCCTCACTTCCTCCTTTTCTACTCGGCCTTCCCATACCTCCGTGGCCTTCTCCTTCTCGCGCTTTCCTGTTTCCTCGATCGGCACATGCCCAGGTATCCACGCCATCCACGGATCCTCCACGCTACCGGTCCACGATTAACTATGGTTTTTATTGGCGAATGCGTCCGGAATGAACAAGCGGGCACTTAGCTCGGGTCCGATGCTCTTTCACAGCGCCAAACTGAACGAACCGAACGAACCGAACGAACCGGACGAACGCCGCATACCCAGTCGTCCCGACTGCCAAGAGATTCTTGGAAATTTCTCCACTCGCGCGTCGATTCGACGACCGTCCAGATTTTTAACTACTTTCAGCGAATTCGATCTCTACCTCCCCCACCTTTTTCGTCTTCTCGCTCCGCTGCCCTTCCCTTGGGTATCAAGAGCTCTGCAGTGGAAAAAGGTCGTCGGTTACTGTGACTTGAATATTGCCGCTCGCTTGATAGCTGCTCGTTCGTTTTGACAGAGTGGGCTTCGAGGAGGGAGCGAAACGTGTACCGACGTTCTCGAGAACTCGTTCTCGTTTTCAAGAAGCAATACATTTTTTCCCCCCCCTTACCTCCGCATCGAACACAGTGCCGATAAATTCGTTTTCATAATTCCGATTCCGCGGGATAATCTCGGAAATTCTACGAAGCAGCAAGAGTCGGTGGGGATGGTGGGAGGGAGGCAAAAGTTAGCGAAGGAGGAAAAAAAGAGGCGTAAGGAATCTCCGGAGGTGTTCTGCCAGCGGCGAGCGTCGATGCGACAGAGCGAACGAGAGTTCGCCCCGGTAAAAGTGGATTCTTTCCTGCCAGCCGCGTCGAACGAGGCTCCGGGCCAGTAGCGAAACTTTGTTAAAGCGCGACGTTAATTGCATTCAAAACGTTTCCGCCGGCAGATTGTCACTGCAGCCGCGGCAGTTCGCGGGACGGCCGCCGTTTAATTACAACTTGCTAAAGAATACGGCGTAAACGGTGCTGCGCGAGGCGAAAGTTATAATTATTAAAGTAACTGCGGTGCGCTTCGAACGCGCGCTCGGGAAAGACCGTCGAAGAACAGGGAGCGGAAGGGTGGGAGGGAGGGAGGTAGGGAGGGTTTTCCGCAATGTAACATAGACTCGCGCGAAACTCCAGGCCCGCGATTCTCCGACGATGGACCTTTGTGCGAAACGGAAGCGCGCGGTCGAGTTGCAAAGATTCCACGAATTGCTGTCAAGTGAGTTCGAGGAAGAGTAATTCTTCGAGCGCGCCGATTATTCGCCGAATGCCATCTCAGGGGGTGGGGGGCCGCTCTCGTTTGCGATAGGAGCGTCGCTAACGAGCGAGAGAGCGTCTCGCGAGCCGATAGATCCTGAGAAAGCGGAGCTTTTATTTCCGCCGGAACTCGACGGCGAACGCTTATTAGACGACTCCGGCGCGGTGCGGCGGCAGACTCGATAAGCAAAAGTGATTGCCCCGGCCGGGGAAGAAGGAAGTTCGGACTTGATCGGCGATCCGTGCGAGCAAGTCGCCAAGTAGAAGGGCGGTGCGCGGCGAGTAAAGGCTGGCAATTTGCAAGCAATCAGCGTGGGGACGCAGTTAAAAGCAGGAGGATCCGTCCTGGGACTTGGTCGCTAACCTGTGAGTCAAGGCGTAGTAGTAGTTCAACTAGGACGGTATCTGTCCTAAGGGACGCGCCAAGCCAGCGTGCTCCTTCCAGCCGGGGAAGTTTATTCAGGTTTGTTCCACCCCCCTTTCTTCTCGCTGGACTCCTTTGGCCACGTCTCTTTGCTCCTTTTCAAGCCAGACCGAGCTCGGCTACGCTCGCCCGCTTGGTCACCCTTTCGTCCGGCATTCGTTTTGAACCCCGAACCTCCGACGTATTGCTTTGAAATTTTCCCTCGCCTCAATCTCGCTCGACTCCGCTCCGTCACTTTACGTAAGTTCGCTGTCGAAAATCGATTGCTCGCTGATCGTTCTCGATAATTACAAAACGCGACGCTCGCTTTTCTCGTTCCCCCCTTACAGACGTATCGCCAAATTCTGAGCTACGGTATCCGAAATTCCAGCAATATCGCGGAGCTGTATATCGTGTCTGTACAACGACGCCCAAGTTATCGCTCTCGGGAAGTTTGTAACAGGAGCGCCATTTAAGTTGGCCGCTGTTCATAGGTAACAGAGGCAGTAAAGGGTGTTAACAGTCCCGAATCCAGCGTCTGCGATCCAGTTCAAGTTTTTATCTCCAGACTTTAGTTTTTCAACGACCCTTTAATGGAACGCCGCGGCAACCAATCAACAAACGGAGCCATTCCCCGACCGCATCTCCTTACCTATTTTCGAGCTACTCGAGCGCCTCTGCCTCGATCACCTTGCGGCACTTGGCACTTCCGTTACACTACGGTGGTCGCAGTTACTCGCAAAGTCCGATCGTCCTGTGGAATACTGAGTGCCATTTGGCAGGCCGACTGCCGCAGCACCGCACCGTTCACCCCCCATTCGCCCTCGTCTCGTCGCCTCCTAGCGCGTCTGAGCTCCCCATTTCACCCCCTTGGCTTTTTCTTCGCCCGCCCCTCCTTCGCTCCTAAGAATATTTTATTTGCCGGCAGACCCCGCAAATGTCGTTTCAGTCCTCCGACCCGCTCGACGTCGATTTAATGAATTTTCTCTTGCCAGCCAAATTGTGGACAAATCTTCCTTTCGCACCAAGCGTATAATCGCTTCGCAAATATCATTCCATCGATTGGACTGTTTTTTCCGCCGGCCGGTACGTACGCATTCGACGAGTGTTTGAAATCAAAGCCGGTGCTTAATAACACCACTTCATGTACGGTCGATATTGAGTTACGACGCTGCTCGTGGTCGAGACATTTAGTGGGCCGTGTGACAAGTTTAGCTCGCCGTCGACAGAAAAATCTTTCAAATTTCCCCGAGTCCTCCACTGCATGATTTCGGTGTTTAATCTTCGGCGCATACGCGGGCCGTAATTAATGGAACGGCGCTTATTATGAGTAACGAGTACAGCCGAAAGTACGCGGTACGAATAAAGATTTATGCCCGCGACGCGTTCCCTCAATTTCGGCAGAATTTGACCGCGCTCTCCGGCCACACCGGCACGAGAATATCACGAGCACACACCGCGCCCCGCCCCTGCTTCAAAATTTATGATTCGCCGCCGATAATTCGAGCGCGGCCGGATTTATTGGCGCACATGGTAAAACATGAATGTACGTCAATTTTTCTGATTTATCGCGCCGACCGGAGCAGATCGGGTGGCTAGTAGCGTGCCCGCGTCTCGCGCTGCAGGTTTCGTTGTCGGTATCTTAGTTATCGCGTCGCAACCAACGAGCCTGGATCCTCGAAATTTATCATTCGTTTTCGCCGAGCTTCCCACGCCTTTAACGCGAGGACACAAGTGTTCCCATGTCGTCGTCGTAGCCACGTTGTACGACAACTCGGGCACGACTTTACGAGTCTGTCGTGACACGTCGTGAGAGCCACTTGTGTCCTGAGCATAAGACCACGTCTGTCTATTCTGTGTGGTCCCCAAAGTCCATTCAGAGCAAAGACTATGCCGCTCGAGAGGCACGTCGAACGTTCCAAAGTTATTTTCATTTCGTGCGACTCGTTTCCCGAAGCAGGACCCCCCCTCTCACGATCCTTACACATCGTCCTACAGTTTTCTTTAGCTTAATTCTATTGAGCCTCGAAAGAGCTGATTTCATATAAAATGTACTCCACACTTATTGAACAGTCTCCTTTTTTATTCAATTTCGGTCGCAAGCTATTCTCCATGATTCCCCGAAGACTGGCGACGCTCCACTTTCAGCGCGAGCAAAATTATCGTATCTCGGGCGTGACCTCCCTCAGCAAGTTTTCGGGAAACGTGTACGCGGAGAGTCCGAGTTTACGAGCGGGTCGCGGTGACACATCGTGGGAGTCTGTTGTACGGTGCCTAGCGTGGATAGCGGGAGTTCTCTCTATGAATGACTGAACCCATCTCGCGCTCTTCTTTCCCGCGAACTTCTTCGAACTTTACTCTGGCAGCGTATAGGCACGGTAAATGTACGGTACCTAATGTACGGGCTGCATAATTCTCAAGCTACGAGACGCGGAGTTCATATTTTACGTAGTTCGTGCGACACTCTTTGTATACGGTCTATGCAAATTCGGTGTACTAGACGTTACAATGTCTGTGGAATATAAACGCTGCGGCGTCGTTGACGTAGACTCCGTATAGCGTGTACCGTTCCGCGTAAAAGATTTTCAGTGTGTACACGTTTTACGACGACCGAGGCGTGGTCTAACAAGTTTTGAAACACCGTCTACCCTCGCCTCTTGAACCTTCATGTCGGACCGTTTCAAGCGCTCCGAAGTAACGTTATTTTTATTTCCTCGCCTTTTCGATCGCGGCCATTAATGTCGTTTCGTCCTACAGACTCTTTCCTGCTTTCAAACGATCGATAATTATATTAAAGCCGCAAGGGACGGGGCGACGTTAACGGCGCGGAAAAGGGGCCGAGGCGAAGGAAATCGGCCGCGCTCACGATGTCCTCTCCCTCGGAGTTTTAACCAGGAACCTTTTCCGTGGCTCGGTAAACCGTTAAGGTTTTCAACTTCTCAGGGGGATTTTTCCCTGCTAGGCTACCTGCGAGCAGCTCCGTCACGCCGGAGAGCGTTTTCATACGTCGCGACCCGAATAATTCAATTTCGCGGCGCCCATCTGCTTTTTCTGCCGGTGCAGAAATGCGCTCGCGCCAAAACCGCGCTACGTGAAATCGTCGTCGTCGTCGTCGGCAGTCCGCGAGACTGGGCAGAAATGAAAGTTCGCTCGTGAGAATCGATTCACGGCCAAATAATATGAATACCCTTGTCGGTCGGTGGCTGTAAAACGAGCATCGGGCCCGATACAAAATAAGCCGCGGTGGGCAGGATCGAATGAGTACGAGAGAATGCGAAATGTCGGCGGCGCCATGTATAGTAATGCGAATAAACAAGTATGTAATACATTCCGCGTGACATGCAAAATACCGCGGGGCAACGCACGTCAATCCTGGCGCATCCCAGAAGTCCAACGGTCGGGCCGCGATAGCCGGGACGATTTTGATTTCGCAGCTGTTCCGTAATATAATTTCGTCTTTCCAAACGATCGATAATTCTATCGGACTTGAGTGGCGCGGGGGTGTCGAGATGGCCAGAGCTAAGGAAAACGTTGAAGGGAGAGCGTAGGAAGTCGGTGAGGAGGAAATCGAGCGTAGTGGGCAACATAGTGGAGACGCCGGGGACCTCTCTTCTCACGGTTACTTCCCCGATATTATTCTTTGGGATTTGTTCACCGTAAAGTCTTTATTAAAAGCCGTAGGTCGCCCCGGCTCGGAAGATAGAGGGCCGCGGAAAGTTTTAACTCGATTTTTTCGATACCCTCCTCTTTCGTTACCCAACTTCTGCGCTGCACCGTTCGTCCTGCCCCTTTCTTTATTTCTCCTGTCCTTCGTTTTCCTCCGCTTTCCACGATCTCGTGTCGTCTTAACTCCTTCGAAAGACTTTACGACAATCTCGGTCCAAGTACCGGCCTCGCGTTGCAGGCAGCGGCAATAGATACGAGCGACCGCGCGACCGTGAACAACTGTCGTCCCCTCGCACTTATATTACACGGGGCTACCGGGACTACTGGGGCCGCGATCCGAAGCGCAGCGCAGATTTTTCGGCCGGGTAACAGGTGGCGACGTCGTTCGCTTACATCGGCTCGCAGTTTATGCGCCTTTTTGCTGCCCGCTGAAATACTGCGGAAATGTTCCCCGGCGCAAGGAACTTCAGGAGGGCAGGTCGATAGGTTATTTGCAATTGACTGCTTCGCCGAGAGGACGCCCCAGGCGACGTCTCGGACTTTTTACGCGATTCAACCCTTTGCGCGCCTGACGAGACTCGTCGAGTGCCGGGGAATTTCGAGTCAAGAGGAAATTAAATATTGCCCGCCGTTCCGTTACGCACTCCTTCGTTTCACTTTTATTTCGCCCCGTCCTTCTGCCGATCATATAACAGGACGAATCTTTTCCGCGAGAAAGTCGTACCTCGTGACTCAATGAGACTCGGCACTTGTCCGAAAGTCAATTCAATAAAGAAGGGCACGCTTTCCATTATAAAAATGGCTATTCATCGCGCGAGATCGAAAGGTTCGTCGACTTCGCTCGCGAACGTGACGTTAACGCGATTACACTGACACACGGTACGCGAAGACCTGCTCACGTCTGTGCTTTTATTTCGACTTCGCCATAATCGCTGACTCGCCCTCCTACGAACTTCGCGTTGACTCGACAAACTGTGAACAACGACTTCTTTCCTAGCCGACTGCAATCTCTCGCTGTTTCTCTCTGTCGAAGCTCACGGAGAGAGGAACGAATTTTCTCAAACGATAGCCTTTCGTATGGTCAGGGTAATAAATTAGTAATTTAACCAATGGCGGTTTATCCATTGCGAAATTTCGCGATGTCGGCTGTTAATTGAAATTATAACCGTCGAATTGTGAAAGTGCAATTGAAACGACAAACTCAACGTTTCGTGGACGGACTAATTTGCGCTTTAACAATGTCGATATCACATTATCGAGCGGCATCGTGGCGAGGAGTGAAATTATTCGTAATCATCCGCGCCGAGGAGCATGTAATAACATCCGTATTTGTAATTATATCGCATCTACGGGTAGTACTTAACCGAGATACGCCATATCTACGTTTAACTTGTAATTTATCAATTACGTAATGGACTCGCGTATTCCATTATCGGAACTACCGTTTGTACCGATGCGAGGCCATTGAAGACTGTACATTTAACCAAACAGTACTCACGTCGTGCAATATGACGCTACATCCACAGGTCCGCATCAAATAGGTATCTATCGAGCAGCATATGCAAAATAATTCCCTGCGCCGTTCCAAGTGGCAAACGTCAAAATTGAATTAACGACCTCGTGTATAATTCCGAGCCTCTCCGGCAACTGCGATACACGTATAACGATGCACGTGTTTCGATATTGAACTGATAGCGAAGAAACATGCTCTTCTTCGGAGAGCCGGCAAGTTTCATCGAGATCGAATATTCATTCCCCGCGGAGAATTGTAAAGCAATGGCCGGATCGATCCGGCGTCTACTTACAAGTAGTACAACTTGTTCAACGTCAGACAGACTAGACGAGAGGCGTGCGTGCTGACGAACGGAAGGAGAGCGTGCGTCCTGTTCCCGTGCACGACGCGCATATTGTTGCATACAATTTATCCCGGAGACGTGGGTATAAAAGTCGATTCGCGCTTCTGGCGATACAAGCGAGGCCGCTAATTAACCAACTTTCCGCGAGTGTGCAGCTGCATATGGTTCCGGGACTGGCTGGCACCGCCCACAGTTCGCCGTGTAACCGAGAGATTTCGTTAGTTTATTAGTTTTTGAAGCCTCAAAAGCTTACGGAAAGAGAGGCTAAACGAGGATGGCCGACGAGAGAACGGAATATGAAAGGCGGGAAATGGCAGGGCAATGTTTGTGCGCCTCTGTTGCGATAAATGTTCACGGCCGACACGACCGCGGCTCTTCCTCCATCTCTCTTTTGTTGCGCGCGGATATAGTAATAATAATCGAACGGTCCGCTGCAGTTGGTATGCCAACTGTCGCGCCACGAATATCCTAACTACCTGCATTCACGCGCTTCGGCATCAACTTCGCGTCCTCGCGCGCCCGACGCGACGGATTTATTTTCATTGCTCGCTCATTGGTTATAAAGCGAGCGAGCGGGCCGTGCCGCGTGCCGTGTGCAATAGGCTGACGTCCGTCGACTAAAAATCGTTTATCTCCCCCGCAACGCGAACGTAACAGTATATCGAAAATATATCGAAAAAGCGTGCGCCAGCGTTGTGTTTTTTATTGGATATGCGTAAGGATGTGACACGGATACATACTCATAAAGTAGGGGCGGATCGATAGGCGAATATGTTTGTCGAGACCCCGCGAAAACGCGGATTCCGCCGGCCAACTCGACGCTCCCGTCAAATCGTTCGAGCGCAAATGCTGCACGCAAATTGACAGGCTATCGACATCGCGATGAATGCATCCCGTCGAGCGGTGGAAAATTAACGACCACCTGCGACGCTCGCCGTGAGCAGGGAAACTTATCCACTTACTATGCAGCGGGTCAAACAGGAAAGATTGTCGGAATTACTTAGGAAGAATTACCTGGGAATTACAAGCACTTAAAGCGGCACGTCTTCAGCGGCGTTCGACGGGCAAGACCCTCGACGTAAAATTCGAACCAGTCCGCGTCGGAGAAGCTGTAAGATTACCCGCGACGCGGCGAGAAACATTCCCGACGCATTCACAGTTAATTTAACCGTAGCAGTAATAATTCTTCCCCTCGCGGCTCGCACGCTTCTCTATCCTCCCTCGCCTCGCATTTGCATTCGGCTTCATTCACGGAAATATCGTGAGCCGCGCTCAAAGGAAGCAATAAATTATCGTCCCTCCCCCCCGAGGGAATTCGATCGACGTGTCAACCAAGCGTCCTTAATCCGAACTCGACATTTGCTACAAGGGCGAAACGTTTGGTAGCTTCTCACTCTTCTCACCCTCCTTCTCTTTGCCACTTTTCGTCGCTCTCTCTTTCTTTCGTCATTCTATGATTATTTCGCGCCAATAATTACCGCGACGTCTGGATGAGAAAGTGTGTCTCGCGTATTCTTCGAACCCTTCAATCCCGAATACTTTTTATCGAATGTTCGCGTGAAAGGAGAATCGAATTAATTTAATACAATTTACGCCACCCCTTCAATGAGACGTTTTTCTCTGCTCGTGGAGGCGACAAACGACGGCACTTACGCTCGATATCGCGCCGTTTATAACTGCGCCCCATAATTAAATAGAGCACTTTAATTAGTCACACGTCATCGTTAAAAACTAGATCGTCCTTCGATTATTTTTATCCGCGCACTGCCGCGAGAGGGAATTTCCAGCGAAAAACGTTGCTTTGTGCAATTTCTATCGCGCGATGACTCTCGCTCGAGATCGATAGAACGTGTACACGCCATCCGCATCGACCCGCGCCAGATAAGCCAGGTAGCCAGAGGGCACACACGGGGAGAGCGATAACGAGTCAGAAATAAAATGTACGACGAGTTCCTGTCAAGATTTAAAAAACAATTGGAACGATTTCCTTTGAAAAGCAGGTCCTGGGGTGCAGGGTGTTTGTCCTCTTTATAAATAAAAGTGTGTAAGGGTGTTCTTTCACTCGGTTTTATCGACAGAGGCGGGGGAGTGGCGGGGTGCGCGGAATGGAGCGAGTACCTTGAAGTTCGAATACAATCGAAAGCGTTCGTTTTGTGCGTTTGCGTTTAGCATCTCTTCTCCGTTTCCCCCGTTCCGTCGCCGCTACAACGTTTCCTAATACGTTTTGCATTTCAAACAGCGGCCTGCATTAGCAACAGCGACCTGTTCGCTCCATTGCTTCTCCGCGATGGTACATATTTTATCGTGTGCACATATCCATCCGCGGAACTTGGAGAGCGCTGAGAATGTAACACAGCAAAATTAGCTCCACTTTCTCTAGAGCACGTATTATCAGAAAACGATTCCGCGAGGCGGTTGCAGTCTGCTCTCGATGAATTTTACAGCGCTCGGTAAGGGCGCTTGCCCGCCAGCCGATTATCCTCGATATGGGCGTGATTTTCTCCTCGGTTGCATTTTCACCAAGGCGAGCTCGGCTCCCTCCTCAATTTCGGGACAACATTATCGACGCACGAGCTGGGATTCGACGTCGGGCGGAGAAATTAGCGGCGAACCGCACGACTTAATTCGCGACGCTATAATGCGATCTAATTTCGGGACTCGGGTGAGGCTTGTCGGTCATGGATATCGTTCGGTGACGGATAATTTGCTGGCGATTGAATTAGTTCCAGGATTTTGACGGGAAATCCATTAGCGTGGAAGTTGAAAGAGCGCGGTGCACGTCAATCAGCCGGTTTTCTCCTGCAAAACGCCGGAAAACGACAGAGAGAGCGAGAGAGAGAGAGAGAGAGAGAGAAAGGGGGTGGGAGGCGGACGTGCAACGCGCATGTGAAGGGAAGGATGCGAAAGAGTTGGCGAGCAACGAGCGCGTCTGTTCTGCAAAATTTTCACGATATCCGGTGTCTATGGCCTTCCTCTGGGCTACCGCGGGACGTTCGTAACTCACGAACTTTGTCATATTTTTGTTGCGTTACTTGTTTCCGGATTCAGTTGCACGGATCGAGATCCCCAGGCGGACATGGGGAAATTGGGACGGGATCGTTCGCTGTTAAATAATCTTGCCCCTTTTTCCCCTGAGGCGGAGGAAGAGAGACAGAGAGAGACTGGAGAACAGGGAGCGACAAGCGGCTAAAATGATTTACATTTAATTTGCACCGCGTAACGTTTCGTCTCTCTCTCCTCGCTAACATGTTTATAAATCATACAGGAAGTACGGATGACATATATGCGACGCCGGTAATACCGGTCAATCGTGTCGTTGAAATTGAATTACACTCGATACTGACACATCTTCGTTAAACCTTTCACCGTAATTCCCCACCCGTCGCAGTAAAAAATGAAACGTTCCGCTCTCACTCGCGCGTACCTCGCGTCCTCCCCGAGACTGCGGCGAAATTCTTCTCGCGAAAATTCTTCTCGTCTTCATAATAGAAGTTTCGCGGTGTCGAAGGAGGCGCGGCAGGAGAGAAGGAAGGCACTCAGAAAATTTGCTACATTCAGTTAAGGTTTTCCTTCGGGCAACGCAACGCGAGCAGCTGCCAGAGTGTGCAGCTCGCTAGCGTATCTATCCTCGGGCTTCGTTCTGGATTTTTGTTTCGAAGTTTGTCCTGGATTCAGTTTCCCGAGCAAACAGAATCCGTAAGCTGCGTTTCTCCTCCCCCCCTCTTATTCTCCGCTCGACCCTCCGCTTTCGCGGAGAAAGTTCAATAAATCTGACTAAAATCGTTTCTTCAAAGGCGCTACCTTAATCCAGTGCCCGCCTAAATCAAACTGTAAATCAGGAGGAAGTTCTCGGGGCGCGCGGTATCGTCGATCCAGAGTGTCGGAAGATAAGCTCAACCTAGAATCTGAGATCTTTGTAAACTCGGGCGGGAGGGAAAAAATGAAGTTTCTTTCAAGCGCACGCTGGAATTATATTCGCGAGTCCAGGCATGATGTCTGTTGAATGTTTTCGTTTGGAATCTTCTTACGACTTACGCCACGGTAGAAGATCTTTTCCGCGGGCGTGCATACGGTTGCAAGATAAATATTACATTTCTTACTGTATTTACGAGTTGTACGAGAGGGACGCAGGGTAAATACCAAATCCGGGATATCCGTGTACATTGCAAAATACCGACGAGAATAGCGGGTGTCGTCGTATAGAGCGGATGCTGAGGTCAGTCATTGGAAGCAAAGCCGACAGCATCCGAGCTCTACATTGTGCCTTTCTCGGAACATTGACCGGTCCTCTCGTCGTCGGCATAATAAAGCCCGTCGAGCTTGAGCTCGTTTAAGGAACACGCCGACATCATCGACCTTCCTCGAGTGAAGCGTGTATTGGATGATGTAACCCAGGCAGCCTCCTCCAACCGTCGACCTACCCCTCCGCACCCCTTTTCATCCCACTACCCCTCGCCGCTCTCTCACTCTCTCGTGACACTGGCGTCCCAGCGCTCTTTTAGGCGCCACGGCGACTACCCCTCGACACAAACCCACCCACCAACGAACGCGTCTGCACGGAGGTCGATATCCTCGCGTCTTGCCGTCGTGGATATCGCGATGTACCTATTCACCCTGCATCCCGCTACGCGGCAAAATAGATAAATCGCGTCGCCCACACTCGACTGCGCTTCTGCGCTACTCCTCTCACTTCTTCCGCCCCGGCTCCTTGCGCTCCGTATGAATTACATTTCGCCGAGTCTTGACATAGAGACATTACGCGTAGATTCGTCGTTCCGCGGAAATAACTTCGCCGCGAGACAAACATCGAGCGTCGAGCGTCGCGGCAGGGTAGAAAAATAGGGAAGTTCATAGGAGCGGCGGCCATGGTGGATCGTCCCTCGACGGCTCTTAGACGTAAAATGCAAAACAAAGCGTTCGACGATAGGGAAAAGGAGAAATTTACATGCGTATACGTGTCCCGTGTATCACGTTCGATCGATCGTACGTCACCGGGCCACGTGGGTGGCGAAAGACGAAGGCAGAGCGGCTGACGAGCGATATGCCAACGATCTGGCTTAGATAACGGTCGCGAATTAATTCGTAAAAATTCCCGGAGACGCGGACGGTTCAGCGCGCAATAATGGACGCTGAGAACGCGTCGCGACAACGGAGACAGATCGCATGCACGTCTGGCACCCGTAAATTTCTCCGCTTCGCGCGCGCGCCACTACGAAGCCGATGGCGTGAATTTTACACGCCAGGCCGGTCGTTGACCTCCGCCTTCCATTCCGACATTTTTCTACCGATCTCATCGCTCCTCTCGATCCGACCTTGCCGACGAATCATTCCTTCGCGTAATACACGTATGTTGCAGAATAACGAGTGCGTCGAAGCCTCGAGATCTCGTTATCGGCGAAAACTATTACCGTATCGAATTCAGCGAGCATTTTGCCTAACAAGTATCCTCCATACATCCGCGTGGATTCATTCGATTAATTCGAAAGTGATCTCTCGGCGGCGCGCGAATAACGATGACAAAACGCACTCGCATCGACGGGACGCGTCGCGCGTCCTCTATCTCGGCCTATCTCCCTCTAGCGTTCTGCCTCATCCGCTGAGGTGGGTGGTACGCGAACGAGGCATCCCATACGCCCAGCATCCCGACGCGGCTGAGAGAGAGACGGAAAGAGACGAGTGGTAGCTGGTCGCGCCAAAAGTGCACGAGTAATGCCCGGCGATTTGTCACGGGGACAATTTGTAATCGTTTGTCAGCCGGCTGTACACCGTAAACACAACTAACTGCCGTCTTATTCAAATGAGCGCAGGGCACACCTCTCGCATAGCCGATGCCTATCCGTGCGCCTGTCTCGTTTCGAAAGTGGAGAGCATGAGAGGAGGGCGGCCGTACAACTCCGACACATCAGTTCTGCCACCCCCGTCGTGTGAACAACGCCGCTGTTCCAGCCGCGCGCGCGGTGCGCACGAAAATCGTGATCCGCGTCATTAATCTTGCGGAATAATTCCGGGGAGGCTTTTTGCGCTGACGTCCTCCTTCCGGCGGACCGCCCGGATTCCTTCCCTCACTCGACGATCGAGGTCGCCTACAAATTCCGGGGGGAAATCGACGGCGGCGCTCGTCAAAATTGCGCTCGCCTTTAGATGGAGATCGATGCTCGATATAATTATCGTCGTGAAAATAGATGACGGTGTTTATGGTTGTTTATGTTTCTTCGCCGTCGCGTTAGCCTTCCATGGCGCCGAGCACGGTATAAAAGATGGTCTGGGCTACGCCGTCATCTCTGCGGCAAACTTGGCTTACGGAATTCAAGTCTCAGTGAAAATCAAGTCCTATGAATGTCTCATTGAAAGCATCCGTCTAAGCTGCACGTCGTCACACGCTTGTCAGTTCTCTAGATGTATATCTAGTTTCTTTTTCTTTTTTTAGCAATGTACAATCCCTGCCCTTGTGCTCTTCTAAGGTCGCCGACATCAGCACATTCTACGTGCCGTGCGTCTTCGGAAACGGAATTCTCGCGAGATCGATGGGCACACGGGTATCAACGGCATTATTGCTACCGTAACGTTAACAGATCCCAGCGACCGTTTGTCCCGAAAGCGATTCCTCAGCATCTCGCGT
Source organism: Priocnemis perturbator (assembly GCA_963942575.1). NCBI lineage: Eukaryota > Metazoa > Arthropoda > Insecta > Hymenoptera > Pompilidae > Priocnemis > Priocnemis perturbator. The sequence continues at coordinate 7,644,461 of OZ012649.1, read as the reverse complement.
TTATAGCGAGGGTGGTCGGCCCCAGCCATGAATACACCCGTACACGGAACGCACACAGTCTCGCGGAACACGCATTCTAACGCGCGCGCGTATTCGTAGTCTGGCGCCAGAGTGGCTGCTCTCTGATGGTATTACTGGCTTTGGGATGAGCGAAGGAAAGAGGATGAAAATCCACGGAGAAGAAGGTAGATGTACGCTCGTTTTCAAGCTTTCTCTTTGCTGCTCCCGTTTCCCCTTCCACTCCTTCCAAAGTAAACGATAATTAATAGGGGGGGAAGAAAATTCCAATTTTTATGTGGAGAGAATTTTTCGCGGCATTTTGATGAGTCTTGAAAAAATTCGGACAGATGGACTACTTGAATTCGTTTTCCCGTTTTCTCCCCAGCCATTCAGCGTGACGTCGGCAGCCACGACTCTGTCATTGTCGTAATTAAATATGACGGAAACGGTTTTGAGAATATTTAAAAATTCACTGAAAAACGGGCTCCGCGAGATTGCAGCTTCCGGCGAGTCGATGAAAAAAGGGACGCCCCGCGAAAATAGTTTTATTACATTTTTCTATCTGGGTCTTCTATATCGCGGAAGAAAAATATGCACGCGCCGCTTGAAATTTTTTTCACTGTTCTGAACCGTCGAAAAATTTGCCGCAGATAACAAAAGCAGTTGCGCGTGGATATCCTGCGATGTCATTAATTCTAAGATTCGTAATGCGACGTCATTATAGAACTATATACTATACAATTCACATTGGTTGCTTACACGCACACTTACACACACCCACGCCTCGTGCACACGAGACTGCACACTCGCCTCCAGATACGTAGAGGATTAATAAAAATGTCCACTATCGCATCCTTTCTACGAACTAAGCTGACCGCAAAACGAAGTGACCTAGCGACTCTTTGGGAAGGCATTTCGTTTGAGAGTGCATCGTTCAAAAAAATTAATATGCCCGACTAAAAGCCCCCAGACCCCCTTCGCAAACCTTCCTTGACTCTCGTCCACGGTGGGCCGCATGTTTTTTTTTTTACGAGAATCTAAAAGTATTCATCTCCGGCCTCGTGACTGGCTCATTGGCACAAATCGTGTCTCGTAGCCATGCCAGCCTCTCGTTACCGTTTTTACGAGCCAAGGAACAGTGAACGTAAGAGTCTCGTTGCATCCGCGGCAGAACGCTCGCCGTCTCTACCTGCAGGCTGCACTTTAAGTACCCGAAAAGTGCCCTTTAACAAAGGGGTGCTTCCGAGCGGTGCTTATTCGAATAATGAATGCAAAGGTCTACTGGCGTAAGAGATTCGCTTACTTAACTCATTAGCGTCTGGCGGTAACGTTAGTCGGATTTACGAGCTGCTACGCTCGCCTTTCTTACCCCTCGCTGCCGTTTCTTACTCCGCCGTGAGAAAGCGTCGAATCGAAGTATCGGGGCCGTGCGCTCGCGTAATGCTCTTACGCCTTTAAGAAAGGACTAATTATCGCGATCTTAATTGCTTTTTAGATCTTTGTAAGCGGGACGGCAGCTGTCTCGCTCTCGTGATTTTACGATAATACCTTCCTTGCTTCTGCTTCTGCCTCTGCCTTCTCGCGCATCTAGATGCTGCGGCAAAACGAAAAAGTCAATTTCCAGGGAAATACTTTCTGAGAATAAGTACATGGGGTAGTTGAGCTATTAAACGATTAAACGTATACAGATTAATACCTATTGTTAATTCAGTCGGTTCTCATTGGAATATGTAAACTCAGTAGCGGCGTGATTAAGGTCTCGGTTCAACTTGTTGTTGTTCGAAAAGCATGAGGAGCAAGGAGAGGGCCAGCTACAATTTATCAGACGCTTACCACGGCGAGAAACCGTCAAACAAGCTCCCGCTACGCCGTCCTTTCGATCGGCCTGTCGATTAACCGTTGTGGACTAATCAATTAAGCAACGAACAAAGCTCATGCCCAAGGCAATTCGATACGCGTCTGCACGTTAATGATTCATCGATCGCCCTACCGGCGCACCATGTGACGTGACGTTGTCGTTCACAGCCAAGGCGGGTCTCTGCGCCTGGCAGACGTCTTTCGCTAATTTCTCCCATTCGCTTAATTGCGTCTGGCTATTTTCCGCGAGCAGAATATTCCGGATCGATCGAAAATTGCACACCGACGAAATGCATAATTTAGAATTCATCCCTCGCCTATGTACTTGAACCTCTTGGCACTTTCCGAATTTCATGACGCCCTCTTAGAAACATCTAACATAGTGGTACGTGATGGTGGTTCGCAAATCATAGAAATAATCAGGCGATATGCAGCGAGCATTCGAGTGTACGCGTTTCGCTCCTGTTTCCAATCTGTTCGTGATCGACGACGACGACGACGACGACGACGTCACGACGCGATCAAGCGAGCTTGCAGCGTGTTCTTGGCAGCCGAGCGTCTTCTGTCAATTCGCCATTCCCGGTTATTACGGCGTGTAGAGCCGTTTGCCGCGGCGTCGTGTTGCGTTGCCGCTTGATGCACACCTTCCCTGTCTTCGTCCCTCTCCGTCTCGCACTTAACCATCCTTAAACTGTCTCCCTCGCTCTTCCCAACTCCCTCACAGCGTCTGCCGGAAATTGTAGACGTCGCTGAATCGCGTGCAGCCGGAAGGTGCGACTGACAGTGCTCGGACATATAATGTGCCAGGAGCTACTGCCTCTGCTACACGCTCCCTTCGCCTTTCAGAGCGCTACGTCTATGCAACATGCACGGCAACTCATTGTACTGCGCGCCACCGCCGTACGAATGGCGATGGCCTCTGCGGAACGGCGTCGTTAGGTTCTTCAATCGCTTAACGAATTGTAATTACGGCTGTTCCAAAGAAAAACACTATCTGTAATGGCACTTGAATATTTCGCCACTCTACACAGTCGTGCCTAATATAAATTAATCAATCGTATTATAACGCTCATGTCGACGTTGTTTACACGTTTTCCGAGGCAACTTCCGACACGGATGCCGAAGAAAATATCTAGAGCAAACGAGTTTCGCAGAATTCACGCCATCTAAGCGGAACATTGTACGGTGCCGGTTCTCTCCTACCCCGTTTCTCTCGTGCAGAGTTCCCCGACGGCGAGAACGGGAATGGGGCTAATATCCAGTCGAACTTTGAAGATCGCATGCAATTATAGTCCGGCGAAAGTTCCCCCCTTCGCGCAACAACATTATTGCGCGCGAACGGCGGTTGCGAGTTTCGTGGCGCTGTTAATTATAATCGTGGAGAAGAGGTAAAAAGCGGGAACGTTGATTCGGTTAATTGGCCGACGAATGTTTTCCGAACGTGAGAGGTGGACGAAGCAAAGTTCCGCAAACTTGATGAATTTCAAAGGGACCAAGTGTCGCTGCGTTCACCGACGAAATCATTTTGAAACGTCACCACTTCAATCCTAGTGGCTCTCCATGAATCCTAGTAATCTCATTGGCACTGGCGAGATACAAAGGTTCCCAGTGTGACATTTGCTGCCAACATCGCACTCGGAACCAGGCTGTAGAGAAAACCGCGCGAAAACGCTTTCGACGGCGTCGAGGGCGATCCGAGCACACAGGAACGAGTGGGTCTCTCGATGCTCGTGTCCGGATACCGCGAATAGCCTCTCGTACACTCGTCGTCACGAACATCCTGGAGGTATGTCGGGGCTGGTGGCACGCGTGAACATCGATTCCTGATCGTCCCGGTACCAGACACCACGAGGCACCTATCGCGTAACCGCACGTCACACATTGAGAAGAGCAAGAGAGAGAGAGAGAGAGAGGGTGATGGAGGACGGACGGAAAGACAAGGGAAGCAGTCGGGCCGATTTCCATCGTCCTTGATAGGCGTTCGTGAATTACACCGACTGCCGGCCGCGATATCGTACCCGCAGATATTGGATCGCCGTTATTTTCCCTTTCGCCCGCGGATAAATCCGCAGACGACGAGCTGTGAAGCATGGCCGTTGCCGGTTAAGTCTCGCGCTCGATTTCGCAGCCGGGAATTAACGATCTGTTTCGGTGAGCGCGATACCGCGACCGCAATTTCTGCGACCGGCTTCGATTACGTTGAATGTTCAAGAACGACTGGAACGAGCGACAACGTTTCATTTCTGAATGACGGCGCAATAGTGTAGACCGACCATCGAATTGCGGAACGTACAGAGCATGATCGTTTGAAGGGGTTCAGAAATCGACACACTTTCCATAGTAGTTTGTCCTCTCTCTCTCTCCCTCTCCTTTCTCGTCCTCTTCGCTGGCATCTCTCTTCCTTTGCCTCGCAGACGCTTCTCGATATTTCCAGCCCCGAAGAAGCACGCGAGCCAAAGCGAGAGAAAGTGGTCGACGTTGCTCGGGTACGTTTGCCAAAGTTTAATGCACCTTCGGTTTTCCTCGGTGGCCGCGTTTTCGCCGACGGCGCACGAAGACGCCCGGGCGACGCCAGTGTGGCGCCACGAATTCGTTTCTCTCTTTACCCTGGCTCGCTCCTCTCCCGTTTCTTCTCTGCCTATACTGGATCGCTTCATCTCTCGTTCCGAGGCCCCACCTCTCGCCGGTTACCGTCCCTATCTGTCTTGCCTGCTCTCATTCTTTACGTCCGGCCATTTTCGAGAACGAACCTTCGAAACGTCCTCCTTTTGTCTCCTCGATATTTTGTATCGAACGATTCTTGCGGAACCCGCAGCAGCCAGAATTGCCGGAAATACAGAAGCCAATAACGCGTCGACGTTAACAGTTAAGCGCGTCAAATGAACAGTTCCGATGGCTGGTCATAGTTCACTTGTGGACAGACTGATATTAATCCGAGACGTTCATGAATTTTTCAATGGGCAGCCCTGGTCCGATTTCGGGTGGATGAGCGAAGTAGATATTGAGCGGCGCCTCTCGCGTAAGTCGACTTCTACCTCAGTTCACCTTTCATATTTTTGTCGTATTTTCCGCCCCGTGCTTCATTCACATACCATTTCCCTCCGGAATTGTACCGCGTTCGGTACATTTTATGGTAAGATTCATCGTCGATAGGCAGAGAGAGAGAGAGGGGGGGGGGGGGGAAGGGAGGCACGTTCTAACTGCGACCATTAATCGGAACAAACAGGACTCCCGTGGCTTTGTTCGCGGATTCGAGCTACTCTCGATCGCGCTACACCTTTTCCACATTTCTTTTCGAACATTTTACCCTCGATATCTCGTGCCACCTAAAACATTACGATCCCTCTCAGTAGACATGGCGCTTGGATGGTTCATTCATTGGCGAAGACAAGCTATTCATATCCTCTTATCGTTATTTGTATTCCGACTAAACATTTGTCGTTAGCTGCGAATCATTTTTATCCCACCTCTCGAAGAACGCAGAATTTCGGCGGACCACTTATCAGCACCGTTCACGCGCCCTCTTCCACAATCTTACGAGCGGGGGAAACATTTTACGGCAAGATTCATCGTCTATAAATAGAGGAGGGAGGCACGCCGCTCCGTCGGCCATTAATCGGGAGCAAACAGGACTCTCGAGGTCTCCCGATCCTGAAATCGACCGTGCTCGTATTATCGAGTGGCTCCCAATTAATCCTCGAACGAGCGATAGATCCCTTCGAGTGGCCAGATCGATGTTCCACCGACGCTGAACACACACGTGTACATGCGCCTGTGACCCGATTCACAACCCAGGACCATACCACTCATCCCCCATACTCTAATAGATCCTGTCAGGACACCCAATGTGAGTTCGACTTCTAATTTAAGCAATTTCAGGCATCGACTCGCAATAGTTCGTGTAATTGGAAAATAATAGCCCGACATCGGCGAACCGTTGCGTTTTTTTTTGCTCATTGCAAATTATTTCCAAGTGGAAGTCGCAATGCAGGAGGTATCTTAATGATAGCCTATCCATTTATAGGAGGAGTTATGCAAGGATTGTACTCTACGTCGCGTTACTCTGTGATACGGTGTGTATGGCATAGACGAAATACGAAGTCCGTTATACACGGTGTGCATTACATAGATGCATCTAATGACAGCAGCGAGATACTCTCAATATCACCTTTACGGCGAGTGATTGCGCGCGGCGTGAGAATAGAGGACAATGGCGTAGCTGTCGCTCATACTCATTGTCGTCGTTATGACAGCGGTAATGTTCCACGACGTGATCCTTGACGCCAGTGCACGAAGACGCGCAGATCCGAGTTCTCTACGTAAGGCATGAATAAAAATAAGGACGATTCACGTTCGCCCTATGATCCTTCAAGTCGATTACTGAAGATAAAGAATTCAAGCTTTCGGTAGAGTGGGCTGGAAATACGTACGGTCACGATATGTTTTTGCCCAAGAATAGGAATGGTATAATTAGTCGAATGAATGATTGTCGTGAGATCTCAAACCACGCGTACGGTTGGACTGATGAACGATCCCTCTTGTCGACTCGCGGTCGAAATTCATGAACGGCGAAGGACAAGCACCGAATTTTTTTTGTTGCCGGCAGAAGGACACTGGATCTGACGCGCAAATTTAATCGCCTCCCGTCTCTCAGCCTTGAAATCGGAACGCAGACGCCCCCGATGCGAACTGATCGGAAAAAAACATCGAGCCAATCGGATATCCGTCATTCGATTACCGACAGATTTATTCCGATATCTGGCAAGGCACGGATTTCAAGATTTAATTTCGCCCGAACGGCCACGAGCGCGCGCGCGGCCTCGTAACAATTGGGAAATAAAAAGGGCCGCTGGAGCAGAAGGAATTTCGTAAATGGCGAGAGAACGATCGGCAGAGTGTGGGAGCGTGATCGAGAGAGGTAGGGAATGAAAGCCCGGAGAGGAGTGGGCTTTCCGCACGTCCGCTTTAAAGGATTGACCACGTAAGGCCGAACCTTTCCAAGGAGAAGGTTAACCTCGACTCGTGTCCTAGTTGGTCGGAGAACGTAAAGCAGAATTTAAGCGAACCTCGGGTCTACATCTTCGTCTTTCTGCTTCCGGCCGCGGGGTTCATTTTAATGCCTCCGAAGAACTTCAGCGACTCCTCTCCTTCTTATTCCCGTTTACGAACGACTCTCATTCCGCACACAGCTTGACAAATTATTTCGCCGACCTATTTTCGCGCAATACACACCTATGGCGGAGTGATTAACTTCTTGCCGCTCGAACGTGTTTCCTCATTACAGTCAGCGAGCGGCGTACCCACCTATAGTCCCTCATTATGCAACTAGTCCACGCCGTTGCCCGCGGTTAAATTCACTAGTCCCTTCGATATTTCCGGACCACTTGCCTCGCAAGCTCCGCGTCGTGGGCAGCTGCATTTTTTCCCAACGGATGAGGGCAACGCGCGAATAAGATTAAAAGCCGTATCGTCGGCCCTCGTAACAATGATGGCGCGAGTGTTTTACACGCGTGTAACACCTGCCGCGCGCATAAAACTGTAAAGGCTGCGGAGGCGACGACGACGACGAAAAGTGGACAACTATTTCGAAGGAAACACTCCGCGGATACGTTCCCTTTATCGCCCTGACAGACCGACGAATTTTGCCGCTCGAGGTATACGACTGTACACTTAAATGGGCGCCCGCACATGTAACCGTATGCGCGTGAAAAGCGACAATAGTCATTTTCTTCACGGCTCGGAACGTTTATCGGCGATACTGGCGCCGACGAAATAGCGCGGCGAAAATACAGGTCAGTGGGTATTCGGGGCGAAAAATTAACGACCTTTAAACGAGTCGGCCCCCGCCGAGTCCGTATGGCACGAAGTTGCCGGCATCCGGTGGCCTAGCCACGACACATTGCCGCGTTCGCATCGAAATCGACTTATCGATTCGACCTCCGGTCGACAACCCGTTTCCTCGCGGACGAGCCATTGATGTAAGCCGAATTATGCCGCGGTATCGTAAACACCGATGATGAGTGTAGCTCGCGCGAAATTTCGCTCACAGCGTTTTCATGCACTGCTGTTGTATTCGGCCGCGCGGCTAAACGCGAGGCACTGCCGCGAATAATCTCGTAAATCGACGACCCTCCCGACAAAGGTATTTACCGCCGATGTTCGAATTTCCAGCGCGCTGCAATGCGCATTATTAAGGTGGCGTTCTCACGGAAATTCGGGGAAATTGAAAGTGAACGATTGTTATAATGATTCGTCGGCGAGTAGGTCGCGTTTCAGGCTGTATGTATGCGCGGCTAACAATCTACGTGGGTGTAGTATGGGAACGTTGAAATTGACCATGTTCTCGCTCCACTCTGACAACGTACTTACGACAGAATTCCCGTTACATCGTGAAGTGGCGTTAAATCGATGACGCTTGTTGCGGTATTAAGTAGTAACGGGCTGTCGATAAATTAGATTGACGATGGACAGGCGCGGACTGACCTGCATTGCTAGATAAAGTGTAAGCCAAGTATCATCCGATATTATCTGGCCGCCTAGATTGAAATTACACTATAATCCGGCGGCGAGGCAAAGGATATTCTGAGTTAGAAGCAGATCGCTTTGTTAATAGGCGAGTATCTTCAAGATTGGCTTCCGCCTAATCGCTTTTTCGCTCCGAACGTTATATCGCAGGACAATAGGGATCCGAGGCACCGCATCGACGTGTCGAGGAAACGGAGTAGAAAGTAATAATGGAACAACTATAACGCCTTTAGCATACATATCGTGCGAACTCGCGACTCTCGCCGAGTTGAATCGCCGCGCCGTCCGCGCCAAATCTAATTTTTCGCATCAAACTTCATACATTTCTTCTGAAGAAGAATTTGGAAAAGTGGAACATTGCCGCGACGCTGACGAAACAAAAGACGCGGCAGTTCGCGGTCTCGGGGTGAGTATGTGGGAGCGATGGAGAAAAGGGGAACAAGGGAACGAGAGCGACAAAATGGGTTTTCCGTGACATTTTGCAAGAACGCGACAATAGACGGGCGCAGTGCCGGAGAAAATAATTTAAGAAATTTCTGTCGTCGCGTGGCAAGCACGACGACCAAAAATCTCTCTCACTCAGGCTCTCTCTGTGTATGTGTGTCCATGGCTCAATATGGCGCGCGACATAAATCATTGCTCACTACCCCCCTTCATCTCTTTTAAGTCAGAAGGAGCAAAAGAACGAAATAATCCGTCTTTTAACCGAAGAAATAACCAACTCCGTCTCAGGCCCATTACGGAGCGAACGCAGAAAAACTGTGACCAGCTCATTTGCATAGCATTAGAACGTACACCGTGCTCAGGACGAATGCGAAAAGATTGCCGTATTAATTGGCCGATCGTTTGCCGTCAAACGTTACGCCGTTTGAGAAGCTTCAAAATTTTTCAATTACTGAGAACGCCCACGGATTTTCTCAGAAAGGCAAACGATCAAATTACGAATAAAAATCGTGAAGAAAGGTTATATATGAGTGCAAACGTTCCAGTAATGACCTAATAACGGTGGAACTGTGTGGGTAGGGTTTTCAAGAAAGGCCCCGCCGCTAATGCGGATTGGCGAATAATGAGAGAGCTCTTTCTACGGTCCTTTTCGCGTGTACCCTTACGTTTCGACGAATTAATGAATATTAATGCACCGGCTCGTCGTCCGTCCCTAATTTCCGTATCCTTCGAGACGTGCTCTCGTCTCGTGCTAAAAAGCGACGCCTCTTCGTGCCGGTGTCGAGTTCGAAAATTTGTCAGATCTATTTGCGTCACGAGGATTCGCCAGTGGACCTAATAAAGCTTTTGAGTCACTTTAAAGATATATCGCGGTATCGTGGTTAATGCTGCATTTTTTTTTAACCAAATTTGCATCCTCGTGTCCTGTCACCTGTCACTTTGTCGGTTCTCAAAATGTCCCATGATGCGCGCTTTACAGTCTAAAATATCAACGATCGCATCGTTGCGATCGGTTTTATTCCAATAGCGATTCCGTCTGCGCTCATTTTTGCTTTCTTTTTCATTGGATTATCAAAATGCTCCGATGTAAAAAATTCGATGCCTCGCCGATATCTGGTGAACCATCGTGTTGGTTCTTTTTCGCGGGAGCCAGTTGGATATTAGCCAGAACCGGCTAGTGGCCTCTTTTAGTTCGTCCAAGTAATTATATCGCGTTAGATGGAACGTGCTACGATCGTTTCGACGGTAGTTGCACTTGAACGGGGATCTGCCGATGGTCTCGCGTAGAATTGGCCTCCGTAACTGGAGCCTGTATCGACGACAGAGAACATCAATGGGATTGGACAATGTCGGCCGAAAGCGTTTACGATATGTGTGGTCTAAAGAATCGTAACCTTTCCTTCTTCGAAAGTCTAAACCATTCGTATCACAGCGAAAATACTGGAAACACTCGTTCTATACTGATCAAACCAATTGCGATGTTCTGCGTTACAACTTAAAAACGATGACCCACGTCTTTGACATTTGAGCATGATAATGCGATGACAATGAAAACGATCGTCGTTCGGCGCCACCCTTTGTTTTTGGCTCAAAACCGATAATCGAACGCGGGTTGGCTTGCATTCGAAGCGGTATCACGAAGAACGATCAGCCCTTTGTCTCACGAAAATCCATTTATTTCATGCTGAGCGTTACTTCTGTGGCGGCAGATCATCGCATCGTTTACCAATAGCAGTACCACCGAATGCGATTGGATTTTCAAACGTACACACTAATATGCTTTCCGTGTTATACACGCATGGGTGGAGAGGGGGTTGGGGGGAGAGAGAAAGAGCGAAGTGAACGACGAAGAGAAGAGGGTCGGAAGAGAAATCTGTTCAGACAGGGAAATAGGGAAAGTTGAGGGACAGGGAGTGAGAGAATAGACAAAGAGATTTCCGTGTTTTGATTAGTACTAGCTACAATAACCGATGGATGATACCGAACGGAGACGCGCGTGTTCGCTTTTATCCGGCGCAACGTTGTATTGATTAAATGATACCCGTGGTTTATCTTCGCGATACTGTCCGTACGATAACAATTATTCCGCCGAATATTAAATCATCGACAAAGAGTCGCATCGAACACGGTTGACTGAGGGGTTGAGTGGGATGGTCGGATAGATCGATTGATGGAAACAATTGCGCGCTCCGTTTGCGTTCGTAAATTAATTCTGCTGTGCGGCAAAATTGGCAGACGTTAAAATGGAGAAAAATATTCGCGCGCGATATGGCGCTTAACGGGCGTGTGGCGTGAACATCAAAACTCCGTAATACGTATCTTGATCGGCGACTCAACGTAATCAAGTGCTTCGGCCCCCCAATAAATCGGGGCAAAAGTTCCTCGGGCGGAAAGTGCCTTAAACAAGACGCGGACGACGTAATTTATTCGACACCTGTCCGGCGAACGTAGATAAATACTGAGGCGAGAGAAAGAACCGATTTATCGTAACAGGTGTGAAGACGGCGAAAAAGGACGAGACAATTCTTCCAGCGAGCGAGGGAGGGAGGGACTGGGATCGACGGCAGACAAGCGAAAAAGGTGGAGAACGAAAGTGCCAGTCATGCGTAAAATGGCAAGACCACCGTTCGAGGCTGATTTATCGCGGATTCTTTCGTTAAAATCCTTACGCGGATACGGCCCTGCGTCGGGAATATCTCCACTTGCAATTTACGAAAACGTCTGCGGCGTTCGGCGGAGAGAGAACGTTGAGGAATAAATTGAATGAATAGAATGGACGAACGGAAGATATTACCAGCGCGCGCCAGTACATACTTTGCAGGACACATCCTGCGCGCACTATTCTCCAAATATCACAAAATCCAAATTCACATAAAGTTCAGAACGTACCTAATAAGATACACGTAACACTACATTATTCCCTGCAATTACATACACGAAACCGAATTCGCGGGAAGTTGAAGCGCGGCAATGGCTGTAGGAGGGGGAGAGTAAGTAAGAAAACGCGGACGGTTAAAATAGAGCGAGCCGAGGCCGACGGGAACGCCAAGTCGGCGCGCGGCAGGAAGAAAAGAAGTCAAGATGGAAAGTTCTCCGTTTCAAGCTCCTGGGCTTTGACGCTTCGTTGGTCCCGCCATTCCGGTGGCCCGATGCTCGTCCGACCGCGGCAGTCTGTGCCGGCGGCCGTTTCATGCTCTCCACTTCCCCTTTTAGCCCCGCGCTTTTATTCCGTCGACCGAAATATTCGCCGGAGGACGCATTGTGATCGCGAATCGTGGTCGCGGGTAGGCCAAGCAATCCTGGGCCGATCTTCCGCTGGAACAATGGCCGAGTGAATTTGCTCGCAACGCCGTCCCGCGCACCCGCCGCGTCTCTTTATTTTCGCCTTTTCGACGCGCAGCACCGATTCCTCGCGGTTGCTGCGCCGCAATGTACCCACTGCACCTGTAAAGATTACGTTTCTCGTTCGGCGGAACCTCCTTAAACGTCTCCCAGTCTGAGGAGACGTTCCAAGACGACGCGCGACGTCTGGAACTTCGGTAATCTACACCGCCAACTATTGTACGCGTTATGAACACGACGTTCATTTGACGATGTTCGGGCGGAGTGCGTACTTGCCGACATCCGCCTCTACATTCTAATACTTCCGAAGTATGTTACATGTCGGTTGAGCGGAAATTAAACTGGAACGCGATTACAAATCATACCGCCGCAGCTAGAGGCAAAGTTTCTTCGACGTAGAACGTCATGAAGAGAGAAGAATTCTGTATTGCGTTACAACGCTCCGCGGTAGACACTCGCAATTTCAGACATGGATAAAGACGTAGCTCCGATCACCGATTGAAAGCTCGAAAATTTTCACGACCTACGTAGCGTTCGAAATACAAAGCCCCGGTCCGAGGACGCGAGGAAACGCATGGCAAAAATGGTGGCTAGCCGGTCCGCCGGCATCAAATGTGCACGGTACATTCTCAGGAATTTGTTTTCCATGCCGGGGCATTTGTTTTCGAAACGAATGAGAGGAGGCGAGCTTTCCGGTGGCACTCGCCTGCAGTCTGGGGTACGCAACGTGTGCAGGTACTAGCCAGTGGGGCCTGTGCGGGCTCGTTCCGTACGATAAGAACTTCTCGAATTACTCAAAGTTAATGCTAACATAAACGTGGGAACTTTTAGTATTATTGCGCTACCCCCTCGGCCCCGATGCATGAGCGCATTCGGAACCAGACGAGGGGAGAAGGCCAGACTTACCACAGCACGCTGAAAAGATTTGTGTCCCTGCAACCGTGCGGCTCTCCGAAAATATGCGGGATCCACAGTGCAAAATTCCCGAAGCGTCGTGCGCGAGAATCGGCGTGAAACATACACTCTGTAGACTTTGCTGGTTGGGGAAATTAAGTATGTTAAGTATTGAGAGAGTGGGATGAAATTTGGATCGGTTGAACACGTGAGGAGAGCGTGTGTCACTTTCAAATGTTTAGAATGGTGAGTTGTCTGTGTTGCATGGTATGCGATTTTATAATCTGATACTTTCAACGGGAAACGTTCTACGATTTGACCGTCATGCTGGCGATTGCAGATTTTCCTTGTCACATCGAAAGTATTTTGCGCCGGCGACCAAATCGACGCTTGGATATCGGTGAAAGAGCAGAATTTTAACCCATCGATTCGATCTGAAATTTATACTTTATACACTTCGTTAAGCAGCATATGGATTAAATATCGGATATTAAATCGACTTTTAATCGATGAGACAAACACAATGCGTCGCACTTGGATAGGATTCATATGTAGATTCTTTAATCTTCTTTCACTGTTTATAAAGTAAACCTTATCGCGCAGAAATCGCGGAACTAATTTCATTCTGTTCCAATATTATCGCTTATGTCACGTTTGACGAATTAAATATTCGAATCAGAGAGTATTAGGTCGCAACACGACTATATTAATTACAAAGCAGGTGTCAGTAATTTTCCATCTGACGGACATTGAGCATACCGGGAAGTCAGGGCACTCCGAAAATGTGGCGACGAATTTCGATCGATGCGAAAGTAGGTATTAGGATTCGAACCTGTTCCATTTCACTGTTCACTGTTCACTGTTCACACTCACCGACAGTTGCGCACAGACTGATCACGTGCTCATTGCCGAATTTCGTGACCCCCACTCATCTACTAATCACATGGTTCACATATCTCCACCGCGAATATCCAATGAGAATTTCGAATGCATATCATACATGGAATCGTGTGTATATCGGAAGCAGTGCGTAGTGCAAAGTAGCCGAATAACGTAAACATCTGCAAACACATAACTCCCAGTATAACATGGCAGATTCGACAATGCTTATGTATAAAATAATATTTAAAGCCTGCCGTGCATCCGTGTTAAAGTAAAATTGAAGCGATTCCTAAGACTACATATCACCGCTATCGACACCATCCCCTTTAGTTCCGCTCGATTCCACTCTTCCCTCTCCACATGCCACGTTCAGCTGTCGTCTCGGCGCACCCCAGCCGCGTTGTATCCTTAACACGCGTTTCCCCGACGAGAAAGAGAGGGCCAAATGCAAATTCGACCGTTTCTCTTGGAGGCAGGACCTTTTCCACCCCCGCCGCGTTCCGAGCGCAAGTGCCGTAGCACCAGTTAATTCTGGAAGAAAGCCCTTGCTGCTTTTGCCGTCCTCTCGATACTGTTCCACGGGACGTCGGCGTCGTGCAAATCGAAACAGCGCTTTACGTTGCCGATGCCGTCGCCGGCGCCGCCGCTTGAATAAAAAGACAGGGGCATTTGCAAGCGGTGAAAAGTTGCGCCGCCACCGATCGCCCGGACTCATTTCGTTTCCCGTCGGCTTTCCGCGGACTTTCGTCCTTGTCTCTCACAATCCTGTATTTCTTCCACGCCGCCGTTCCTTGACCCCAATCCCCCGAGAGTGTGTTCGATGTCGTCCCACTTCGCTCTTGAGACATTTTTGTCGTGTACGGGCATAAATATTTTCCGTTCCCTGCGGGTCGAAATTAAATGGGATGCGGAGCGGTGAAAATGATACTTCGCGTACAAGTTCCGGAGTAAGCCGTCCTTGAGCAAACGCTATTACACCGGTTACACCGTACCCCGGCATAAATTTCCCGGACGAGAAAAAAGGAAGAAAGAGAGATGTAAAATTACGTACTGCTGGAGATGGTGACGACAAAAGCGCGGCGTAATTTATTCGGCGAAATTCTTGCGACGCGCGAACTGGGCCCGATCCAGAACTCCACCCTCACTCCTCGCCCTTCCGTGTGGATCGAACCACTTCGCTATCTCCGAACATAGGACTGAATCGTTCACGATTTCAATCTAGCCTACCCTCGTTCTTGCTCGCGATATCGAGTCGAAAGAAAGGGGTTGCCAAGGGTTGAGCGGGATGCACAAAATAAGGTGAAGCGGGAGAACGTGAGGGAGAACGAAGAAAGCAAAGGCGGTGGGAGAGGGGGCTTGAAAAAAAAAATTCCGTGATGTGCGCTGGACCGCATAGAAATGTCTCAATTCCTCGGGCAAGCTGTGCTATCATATACGCGCTCATCCTCTTTCTCACCTATCCCCTCTCTCCGACACGCGGAGCTGCCTGTGTGCCTGTACACGGGAGAGGGGTGGGGAGGGCTCAGGGATGGAGAAAAATATTGGGGTGAGCCACGTTCGCGCGAGTATAGGCGGTCGTTTCGGAAAAGAGAGGGAAAAGAATAGCGATAGAAACCGTAAAGACTTTCTGCAACCATTCGGCGGGGGTGAGCGTGACCGTAAAACTATGGGACAAGGGTTAAGAAACTAATACACTTTTCCGTGCAAAGCGGCCACCGCCACGTTCAACCTGCACACCCTCTTTTCTCTCTTCTCACTCGGTGGATGAGAGACGCGGACGAAGGGTGGGTTGTGAAACAACCTCCTAAAGATAACGAGATAACCCGTTTTCGGGGGTGGCATTCAAACGCCCTCATTTCCAAAACTCTTTTTCCGCTCGCACGTATATATACACACGCTCGCGTAGAATGGGAGCACCCTGCCCGTATCTGGGATCCGAACTTTTCTGCAGCCTGAACCCCTCCCTCTCCTTCTATCGCTCTTCATCTCTTTATCTTTTGCACCGACTCTCCATTCCCCCCTCCTCGTTTCTCTACCGGAACATTCCTTTTTAGGCATAGTTTCCTATGTAAATACGACCGCGCCCGTTCTTGTTCATACGGACGACGGCAGTGCACACATCCGTCGCATTCTAAATTTTGATTATAAATCGCTTCCCATTCCGCATCCGTCAGCATCGGTTTGTCGACGGCCATGCTCGAGCAGATGGAGCGCAAACGAGCCGCGGCAACTTTTTTTCTTTTCCCCGCGCAAACACGGGACGACATAATACATCTCTCGAGCGAATCGGCAAATTCCGTCGAGTCCCTTTCTCACCTCTATTTTCTCTCATAGACGACGATCAATGTCGGCCCGATAATATGTGCGACGTCCTATATCCTCGCGCTTATTTCCTCTATCAATCGTGGCCTCTTTCCCCCGTGCCTTTGCGGTTCCATCTCCGTTTATCTCTCTCGCTCTCACTCCCTCTCCGCTTCTGTTCAGCACCCACTCTCTCGACGCGTCATCCCCAACCCTCGCTTTATCCTCTCGTGCTCGGGCACCGCGGCCGTGCGCTCAGTGAAACTGCCGTTTCTCACTTTACTCTCCGTCTCGCCTTTCATCGTTTCGCCGTGCAAATAGCCGCATACGTCTCTCTGTACTCCGCACTACCTGCTGCATTCGTGTCCCGGAGGCTCTTCAGCGAAAGGGAGAGCCCGGACGACGAACGCCGAGCGAAGAGAGACGTTAGCGTGGTCGCTCATACCTGCGTCGCGCTGCAGGCCAGCCGTCGAGAGCTGACGAAAAGCTATCCCGAATTTCCGACGCGGTTAAAGGATGCGAAACGAGTCTCGTGAGTTCCGAACGGAATTAATTCGACGCGAGGAAACGAGCGAGCGAGAAGACGGTCGAGGTTTGTTTATTGGCGAATTTTCGTTCACGGATTCGTCGCCGGGGATGCTTCGTCACAACGTTTCCGGATTTTATGCCCGCGGAACGTGTCAAATTTCTGCGCTATCCGCTCCGGAAAGGATCGAGGTAATAATCTGTTCTTTGACGAATCAGATTTGTTGGAATTAGTAATGGGTCTTGTTAAATGTTAGCGTTGTCGTGCCAGCGGCCTCGTGCACGATTCGGACCTTATGAGAAGAAGTTTATAGGGATTGCCGTCGTGTTGCTTTACATTTCATGTGTACATTGTAAACATGTGCAAGGCTGTAATGCATAATCTCCACGTTGTTACATCCGCAATCTAGTCTTGAGTACACAATGTAGTCATATTGCTACATCGCTCCAGTGGAATTTTCGATCCTTCCTGAAGTGTTAGTTGAAATTATACGTATTCGTCGAGAAGATATGAAGACGAAAGTTTAATAGCCCCAGCTGTTTTACGTGATATTAATACACTCCGGCGTATGTACCTGTCAGCACTGTCATATGTCACTCGTACAAGTGTGGCATACAGAGTAGCGCAATGGCATGCAGAAGTACGGGGATTTTTGCCACCCTCTTCAGTTTTCAGTTGGCTCACCTAATCGCTGCCACACTTGTCGCGGGAGTTTGCGTTCGCTCGCCAAGGGACGCGGAGCGATGAAATTAACAAGTGCCACCACTTCTTCCGTCCTCTCGAGTCAATTCGACTCTCTTGAGTCAATAGGGTGAAGCTAAGCAAAAGTGGAGAGCTGGCAGACCGTTTACCCCTCCAATTTCCAGCCTTCCCCCCACGGTCCGTCCCACTCTTCGCAGGCCGGAAGGGATACCGAGCTAAGCACTACCCGTGATTAGCCAGATAGGGATCTTGATTTATCCTGGACTATCCGTTCTGTTGGTCCAGCCGGAGGCCAGCGCTGCAGTAATACGTACCACGGATAAGACTGCAATCGGACGTGGCCGCACATTGTTCCAATGTGACGCCCTCGAAAGAACGGCGCGGAGTCGAATCGCGGTCAGCTTCCCTGATTGCAGTGGCGAGTAATGATAATTGAAAGTCCTCCCGATCCCAGTTTCCGAAGGCGAAACTGGGTTAGGGGGATTTTTGTCGCACCGAGGAACTCGCCTTCCGGGCCGGCGGCATAGATGTGGCATATTTAATGGAGGACGGATGAGGAGAGGCGGCGGGGCGGATCGTAATAAGTACCACGAACGTGCATACTCTTTCGGTCTATCGATTCCATAACGCGGGACTCGACCGACGTATAATAGAACAGATGCCGTTATCGCTTTGTTCTCAATACAAAAATGTCACTCGATGGAAAAAAAAATACGATACAATAGCACTCTGGCCGCCGCTATCGTTATTCGGGAAAAATTGAAACGTTCAGCGTTAGCGGGGATAACGCAATAGGACACTGGGTGGAGACATTAAAAAATCACAAGAGAAGGTAATCGGGCAACGAATCGAGCGCGGACCGTGTTTGAGTGTTCATCCTCGTCCGAAACATCGTGACACGTGCCAGATGCAAATCGTTCGAAACGAAAATCCACCGGCGCCACTCGATATTCGAGGAGGATGCAATTTCATGAGTGCCGCCCTGGAACGTAGAACCGCGCCAACATTACGTACACAGCGTGTTATATTCATTCCGCCGTGCCGCCGGTATAAATCGATCGCCGCGGCGATCATTATTCCACTATTTTAAATGCCAAAGGAATCCACTGTCTGTTAACCTAATAAGGCCCGGTACGTATCTGTCCGTCGGGATTCCGTCGTAATGACACGCGCACCATCTGACAATACTTCTTAATGAATTTGCAATTCATTTTCCGCTCACGAGCCACATCCCTCGGCGAGCCGTTTCCCAGAATCGAGACCTAAAGTATTCCGTCTGACTTTTCGCAAAGTCCTGCGCTGCCCAATTAGAGTGTCTTATTCATTAAATGTTCCGCGCAGGAAGTGCCGCGTTCTGTCCAGCCCGTCCATTTTCCCGACATGCCTCGCCGACATCGTTTGCGGCACATTTCGAGGTGCACAACATGATATTCGCGTTCTGCGCGCGCCTAATTCGCGGAATGTATAAAATAACCGTCGGCAGGCGGGTGTATTATTCGGCGGACCCGGTGCACGTGTATTCCACGTGCGCGAGCGGTTCTCTCCCCATTCAGGAAATCAATCCCTTCCCCCATTGTCGATCCTCGGGAGAAACGTGAATCGCGGCCGGAAATCGGAGCCGTGCGAATTGAATCGCAGAAGGGGTCAAGCGCGGGTTTGTGTACAGAAATGGGTCGGCCGCGCGTATACTCGATCACACGTCAGGCCGTACGTGTACGCGAGTGTATGGGATTTTGTAGGAGTGTGCGGAGCCGCGCGGCTTCTCCCCCAGGAGAGAGGAAATTCGAGTAGTCGGGCTTCCAGCTGCAGGTGCAACAATGCGCCCGTATGTCGAGCGAGGCTGAGAAGCAGCGTTTTGCCGGCCTCTCTCCTTCAAGAAAGTACGAGGGGAGGAGCCAAGACGTGAATGCCAGAACGGATTTAAGGGGCAGACGAGAGAGTTAACTTGTGGAAACGTCGAGTATATTTGCCGAATTTCTTCCATTAGACTGGAGGAAATGCGGGCTTGACGTCCCTTTCAAGCAGCTTTATAACGTTCAACGACGACCATACGCGTACGAGCAATTTCGTTGCCGAATTTAGCCAAGTTTGCATTCCGTTAGATCCGACCGATACGCAGGACGCCGACGGAGTGACGTGCCGAGGCTAGTTTACCATTTTCGTATTAGGACGTTGTTATTCTTCTCCGAGCTGTCTGGCTTGCCGCACTGCCTGGCTTGCCACTCTGCCGGGGAAGAGACGAAAATTCGAGGCATCCAGCTGTGAATGTACCCCTTAAGACCGTTATCTTTCTCTGTGCTTGCGTGACGGACGGGAGGGGCGCGAGACTCATCTCGCGAGATTTCCCTGACGTCTTTCCTCCAGCCGGTCGTTACCATCGTAACGCTGGTGGCCGTCTTCGTTCAAAGGCATTCGGGACGCGAGACGAGGCAGCATCTGCACCAACCGTAACGGCGCATAATCGTGAGGCAGAAGGCCGCGGTTTTAAAGATCACGAAAGAACTAAAGTGGAGATTACGGACGGAAGCGACCCATGGATTAAAAGGATTTGTGGCGAACGCACGGGGATGGCGCTTGTATGGAAGACTCATTCGGCGTAATTTCGCGGACGACGGTGTAAGGACTGCAAGGGGATCTCTTAGCGTCGAATGATGAATGTAGTCTGGGTTAGTTACGCTGACCTTCTCTTCAACGAGGTTAACTCGAAGCGCACCGGGTAGAAAAATGTGGCAAGAGAATATAAGAGTTGGTAGGTTTGATGCGTCAACAATGTATCGTTTTACCAACATATTTCAGGTAAAAGCGGAAAATTTGAGTCACCCGGAGGATTTCGTAGCAAACGGTGGATATTGCTCGAGAGATATATGTATAATTCTCTGCTGCTCTTATCTGAATCTCTTGGCAGTTTCGCCAGTAAATGTCATAACGACGATACTCGACAGTTTTTTACAAGGAATCGACCATTGTTACGGCCGGGCCGCTGGATTTACACAAAATCAATAAAAATATAGAGCATCTAGCATCAAGTGGAATAGTCACAGCTCCGGTGCGAACACACATGACTCGTGCCTTTCCTATCCTAGTCCCTTGCACGATATATCTAGGTCCACGTTATTTCTCCATTTGTCCATACGAACGTAGCACAGCGTACATGTACGTGAACTAGCGTCAGTGCAGACGAAGAAAGCGAGACAGGGGAGAGAGAAAAGCACTCGCGTTATGAACGCCAGGCTGTGCATACGGGTCGCATCACTATTATTACAACAGGAGAAACCGCAGGAACGCAGATTGAAATTCAGACACAGTCGGTAGGCGCAAATTAAACTTAATTGGTGTCGCCTGGCAAAAACCGGCCTTGTAAATGCGCTCGCAACATATGTCCTCTGGATTTTCGGCAAAGTTCAGCTAATAATATGCCTCATTCCCCGCTACATTTTCCCGACTCCGATTCATTAACGCGTGATACATTGTACATGGACGTCGATGCAATACCGAAAAATAGATCTCTTTTAACATTTCCTGCGCTCGAAACACACAAAAATTTCATCAAGCACAAAGCCGTCAAAGTTAAAAACTGCGTTTGCCGATTTCATCCGATCACCGTACGTATCATATTCCTTCGTCAGCCATTCCCTCTGTTTCACTACAAGCGCGCTAGCCGCATAACGCAAAAGCGTTATCCCCGAAACGCGCTCGCTTCCTTCCCCGATTGGATACGATGAAATTTTTCCAAGTACGGATCTCCATTTCCTTTCCGGCTCATCGGCGAGAGCTCGATATTACGGCAATCGCGGTTCATCACCGTGAGCAAGATTGCGAGAAGCGACGGATTTCAACAATTGCTATGTCTGTATGAAGCGTGCACTGCGCAAACCCTGCTCAACAAGCCGCGCCATCTTGACTAACTCGCATATTGACAAACCATTCCAATTTCATTCACTCGCCATCGTTTCCGTCCGCCTATGTAAGCGCGTATCCACGTTGGAATATCTGAACATATATACATATTTCTACATTACACTCGCGCGAGCCGTACACATTAAGCACACAACCGCACGAACCGATGCAGTCGTGTACGTGGGGGTAGTTGTCGATATGACAATGCTGGTTGCCGCAGCCCAGCGTGGAAAACTCACGTCGCGTAGCATTTACCTGATTGGCCGAATTGGCCCGTATTATACCCGGGGTGAATTCGCTATCACGATCGCTCGAATCTTCCCCCTGTACGTACGTACGTACGTACACAAGCGCGTACGTAGGTATACATAAACACGTTTAAACGAAACGTACACGAACGTCTCCCTTCCTCCCTCCCTCCCTCCATCTCTATCCCGTATCCTGCACGTATCGATTTCGCGCCGGATAAAACGCGTCGGGCATACGTATGCCGCCAACGATTTCTTAAAAATTATACCCGGCCGAATTTCGCGAGATTGGTCCTCGTCTTCTTCGTGCCTCGTATCCCTCCTGCCATTGGCGGTAGCAGATGGCACATCTCCGGTGAACGACGGTGATTGCGTGGAATGCCTGAGATTCGAGACACACCACCCCTCTCTCCACTGCCTGTTTCACGTACCAACGTCTCCGAGTCGACAGTCGTCGCTTATCGGCGGCCACGTCGTTCGTCAGCGTCGCGAATTTCCGTCCACCGAAATGCTGAGGCACGTCGACGGTTTCGTGCTGTCTCTTCTTTTTCTTCTCATTACTTATCTAAAGATGCTTGTATTCAAGATAATTGAAGTAGCAAATCAGATTTTTTTTTCCTATATTATTTAATATCAAAAAATCCCTGGAGAGATGTATATTTCAACTGGTTATTACCGAGTTGATCCTCAGCTTTATGACCCCGCACGAAATTCCGTACATTGAGGGTGTTGAAGTTAGTTCAGAGCGTTTACTTTCGCCGCTGGGTTCTAAAAAAAATGCTTGCCTCATTAAGGCATTGCGCCGCGATATACCGCTCTCGCCGCTTTAAATCCGAACAAATTTAATTACAATTAACGTCACTTCTAAATAGCCCTGCGAGCGGAAGGCCACCGTGTGTACGTCATCCGTTTATTCGGTCCTTGCTTTAAAGAGCGAGATCGAGTCGGCGAATGTTAATTCACAGTTCGTTGGGCGAGGCATCTTAATTATGCAAGACCTCTTCCCTTCGTGGCCGTCAAAAAATTTCCCTCTCGTTATAGTCGCTACACACTCGATTTGTCCGACCCCACGATCGTTGTGCAATGTCAGTATTTTCAGACTGTTAAGTAACATAGATTATCGCTGCGCCCGATTATCCTCGAGATACGATCTCTTTTTATCGGCGCGCATTACGTCGGGAGGGAATAACATACTTTTCCCCTTAAGGTAGGGCTAATTGAACTTTTCTGGACTTCCTAATTGAACAACTTTGCCTATCACCGCGAGACGCGGAACAGGGAAGCCAGGTGAAGGCGGAGAGAGAGAGAGAGAGAGTGAAGCGCAGTCTCTCTCTTTCGCCGTTCAACTAACCACGTCGAGACTTCGATTACGCGGAACGAAATTCGTCGCGAGCTTGTATGAGCCCCAGAATGGGATTGCATTTTCTAGAGCGTGACGAATTAATGGGAATGCATTGTACGACATTTTTTGGCCTTCGGCGATTCCTCGAATTACCAACTCCAAGGTTACCGAGCGTGACGATTAAATCATTCGTTAATTGTTCGATTCGCGTGAGCGCTCCGCCGGTTAATTGTCCCGGCAGCGCCTGCGGCCACTCGTTCAAACTCGGCTGCGAATTTTTTCAGGGTGAAACATTTTGCCTCGTGAAGCGGAATAAAAAAACACAACCGCGAGCGAGAAGGAATACTTAGAGTTGGAATACTTTTTTAACGATGTTTACCGCGCCTGGGCCGTTGGCGAACATTTGCGGCGGCGAAAAAATTATCGCGCCATGAATAGTCGACGCGCTAAGTTTTATTGGAAGGACGGGGGTGGGGGTAAAAAAAAGAGGGCCGAGGGTCCGTCGGCAACGTGGTTCGGCGGAAATTCTGCATCTCCACCCTTCGGCCCTGTCACGCGGCCAGGCAAGTAAGTACCGGCCGACAATTGCATTACCTCGCCTCGTGACTCTGTAACGGTTTTAATGATTACACGCTATCGCGCCATTGGAAGGTCTATCAGCAATGAAACTTTCATGCCGCTCATTAAAATCACAGGCACCATTATTACGAGCTGCCGCGGTACCGCGTACATATTTTAACGCGACACACTGTTAGTACCGTGCCTCTAAAGGGATCGAGTAAAAACGTTAGCGGAGCTCATCGGAAAATTCTATTTCGCGCAGCAACGTGCTGTAACGCCTGCCGTCAGATTGCCGGAGATCGTTCGAACTGCCGGCGAACAAGTTCTCGCGATGCGGCTGAGAATCTGATTATTACCTGACACACGCGCAATTTCGTTGCACTTGGGAGTTGGGGGAGTGGGTTGCGGCGAACGCTAGAGATGGCGAACGAGGAGATGGCACGTCGTGGCAACGGCTTGCGAGCAACAAGCGAGTGCGCAGCTTCCTCCGCTCGCGGTTGATTAACGCAAGATCAACGCTGTCGTCTACAGGCTTCCCGGCCGGATTAATATCAAATTCCCCGAGCCACGGGCACGTGAAATCGATCGAGACTGCGTTTCGGATCGCGCGAGCTATCCACAGGATTTAAGACGAGTACGTAAGCCGCAAAGTGGCACATTGTCGGCAACGTTATTATGCAAAATCGGCCGACAGCGGTCAAAGCCCGAGATCGGGGGAGGAGAAATTGCCCGTAAGTCGATGCATCCTTAAACATGCATTATGTGTAATATCGGAGACAATGATCAAAGGCGGCCTCGTACGAATTAACGCTCCACGCCAGCGGATCGTCCGGTTGAGAGTGATTATGCAAGTGGGCTTAAGTGAATTATATATGCCGTTTTTATTACCTACGTCACGTTAAATCGTTTTTGCCGGGCCCACGTCGATTCGAGGAAATAACTTGGATATTTTTTGCATCTTCGTCCATCGTCACCTACTCTTGGCCATATGAATTTTTAATGCGTAATAGAAAAACTTCTGGATGGAGAATGTATTAGTGAATTTTACGTGACGATCAACACGTTGACTAGTGAACGCTTTATTTGACAGAGTGTTCCATCGACGGACCGGATATGGCAGAGTACCGGTTATATGAAAGTCGCTTATGCGTGACCCGATTATGCGGGACTCTATTGTACGAAGCATCAACTATCCGAAATACACGTTAAACGCTGCAAAACTTCGGAACAATTTAATTGAAACATGATGGACCGCAAACGCACCCTTTCCCTTGACCATTTGTTCCCGATAAACCGTCGTAAATTAAAAGCACCGCAAGGCTCGATCTTTACAAACCCGACAGAAAAATTAGCTGATCTGCTCATGCGAACAACCCTGAAAAGAGATCCGAAATTATTTGTCTACCGCTCGCTCCATACGACCGATGCATCTGCGTAATTCCGTGAAAATCGATGGCGCGTTCACCGTATTGATTCCGAGCTAAATGTTAATGTTAGTTTATACCCAACGCACTGTTTAGCCCGGCTGACGTGCTCTGATCGTTGCGCGCGATAATTGCGGTTATCGTAATTAAATCGACATATTGCCGTAACGACGGCTATATATATCTAAACTAGTTTAAAATATAAATAGCTTGCTGGCCGCGCGAAAATAATTACGTTTGTATGGCGAACTTTGCGACCCGTAACGAGCATCATACGATTGATTCCAGTCCGGCGGGAGTCGGTGTTGAAATATGTTCCGCTGAAAATATTCCTTGTTCGGCACTAACGAAACGGCTTCAATTAGGTCGAATTAAAACACATTTCGGATATACGTGCTCCGGTCGCCACGGAGCGACATTCGCTCATGGAACATTCATGGAACATTCAGTAATAGTGTGTATACAAAAGAGGGACAACTCCAATATAATTTACCACCGAACGGCTAATAATTGGAGTTTTAAATATGCGGCGCTTAAAAAATCTGTCACGGCAGAGCAGGACCAATTTTTTTTTTTCGCCTCACACTGAACTGTCACGCAGAACAAAATGACGAGATTAATTAGGCCGGTTCGAGAGTGACGCGGGCTTGCTTCTTTTTTTTGGCGGTCCAGTCTTCGCTCTACAAGTCTTGTTTTCCCTTTTCTTTCATACCCCATACGCATGCGATCCAATTAAAAGTTAAAAACTAGTTTGCTCGGGCTTCAATTTGCTTTCTTCTCGTGCATAACGCGCAAATATTATTGTACTTCACGCCCTCGTGCGCGCGCGCGGTGTTTTAACGAGTCGCTCGGTGCTGTACCCGGGGACCCGTCGCCACGTGAACTCCGCTTAAATCGGAGTGTAATTAGCGCACACCATGCCGCCCTGACGTTTTCAGCCCGATAATTAGTCGAACCCCGTGGCCGCTCGATATTTTTTCGGCACACGCGTTGGCGAGGTGAAACAACTGATTGACAAGGCGGTCTTCCGTGGATCCGCGTGACGTGAAAGGAGGACGCGGACGTTAAACAAAATTTGCAAACTGCCGCGAAAATATTCTATCACGGGAGCTCATGATTCGGGGTATGAGCGTAATCGTCGAAAATCGTGCTCGCGCATCTTTATTTCCCCGATAAACGAGACGACGGGGATAGTATTTTCCAGCTCCTCACTCGGCTGGCGCGAAATAAACGTAAAAGCATTCTTCAATTACTCACGCTTATACAGCGCGCGCGCGCGCGTAAATATCAATTTTAACGAAGCTAAATCGAATAAACACGCTCATGGCCGCCCTCATCAGCAGCAGCAGCAGCAGCGGTCCGTACAAAATTGTCCGTCGCATCTCGCGGGGCTTCCCCCAGCGCGAGGACGAAACTAACGGCCGACCTAAACGGACATTATTGACATCGTCGGAAACATTTCAATCGGTCGCGAGCGCGAAAGAGTGACGGAAAAGAGGAGCGGGCGAGTGTGTTTCGAAATTCCGCGAGGAATCGCGCGCGTCCGACTAGTATGTGTCATAAATCAATAAACCCCGATGTTTACGCCCGAGGGCGCGGGAAGGGGAGGGGGGAGAGAGGGCGCATTGAAGGGAAAGCGGGCGTACACGCGGGAGGAAACTGACACGTCGATCAATTAACACGGAGAGGGGTCAAAAGCGAACAACCGCAACCGGCCGATACAACGGTCATCCGGGATCGGCCGCCGCTATGAGTGCGTCATTACGAACTGACCCGACGACATGATGGGTCAGGAGCCGCCGCGGCGAAATAAACTCGCGCCCGATAAAGTCGAGCCACCCCGTGTCGCCGCCATTTTTACTTTGCATCCACTCTGCGGTCCGCCGCGCTGTCGACAGCGCGGCGCCGAAAAACAGTTTCCGTTGATGGTGCGAAATTCACGACACACGCGACGCACACCGGCGCCGAACGCTTATAAGTACCCCGATCTGCACAGCGTGCATTCTAATTTTATCGCGTCGTGCATATTGAAAGTTTTGACAGTACGCATTACGATTTGTATCAATTCAGCGGCCTAACCTGCGTCTCCCATTATCTCCTATTAAAGGGAAATTACATTGGCGATGAGTCAATGTTAGCGAAGGCCCATTTCAGCCGTTAATCGGACTCGAATATCGTTCTGTTCGCAACAAAATGGTGGGTAAAATCGAAGCGGGTTATCGTTACACGCGCCAAATGAGAATGACGCACATTCCGCGCGATGTGGCGCTAAACGAGGCGTTACGCGCTCTACTCTTTCAGTTCCAGCCGCCCTGATGGCCAGCAAAATGCCAGGAGTCCGCGACAGCTCGTGCACCCTGCTGGCTGTGGGAAATTGAAATTGAATAATCCTGCCATATGGGCCGGATTAGCTGCAAATATGCAGTACATGTATGACCCCGTTGACCATCACTCCCCGACACCCCCATCGGCCCTGGTAAACTGATAAACATCATTCCGGTATCTACAGGATAGGATCTCGATCGGTGGACCGGAGGACGCATCGATCTATTGACCGTTCGACATCCGAGCCCCGATTATCGACACCTGCTGGAGTTCGGCAATCGCGAAATTACATGTTCAGCCCCGGCCCACTTTTTTCCCCACTGACATTTCCGCGAATGTTATTTCACGTTGTAAGAATATTTCACGGCACTGTGACTTTTATTGGATCGACCGGACGGACGTTGAAATATCAATTATGCATGAAAACGAATGAGAGGCAGTTTACGGTATTCATCTCCGTGTTAACTGCGGCCAATCTCGGCCGACGAGATTTATTTCAGCCCGCCTACGTCGACGTTCCCTTTATTCCGACGCGAGCAGCAAAACCGCGCGCATCGCATTAACGTCCCTGCCGGGAATCAAGTAAACGCGCGAACGCGTGAAAACGGTGTCGGGAGTGGCATTGTTCAAAGAGACACGACGCGTCGTGTACACGGTACGGAAAACAAGCCACCTGTGGACGACAAAGAGCGAAGAAAGCGGGTGTTAATTTTGCCCGAATCAATCGGTGCCTCTTTCGCATCGCTGCAATCGCTTTTCCTCCGTAATCGCGGCATCAGTCGAGCAACCGAGAAGGAAAAAAAACCTCGAGCGGTCCCGAACGCGAAATATCGCCGACTTACTCGTTCCGATTGCTTCTGTTCGATTTGGTGCGCGGCCGCAGGTGTAGGCGTGCGCCTATGTACACAAACCCGCACGCCGATGCACGTGATCTGTCGCTCAGATGGAAGCTATGGCACGGGGTTAACGAACGTTTTAATCGAGTATCGATTTCTGCCTCCGAAGATCCGACGAGACCGGCAACACCGGTGCGCGCGCTTTAAAACGTTAAAAAGTCGGTGACAGTTTAACGAGTTCCGAGAGAGACGATGGGCTACGTCACATCGCTGTTTCATGCTGTCCTCCTTTTTTTTTATCCCCTCGTCATTTCGAGAGTTACGAATTCGTTGCGAAAGACCGCCATCGGTAGCGTAACACGTCGGAGCGAAGTCTGCTTTTTCGCCATGACTTTAGCGGCTCGATGGAGATATACGACGATTTTCCTTATCCAAATCAACACAATGGGATATTCTCTGACTAACGGACTATTCTATGAAAGAACAGAACTTTCGAATAGCCTCCACACGTATCTGGCTAGCAAATGGCTGGATGCTTGAGGGTAGAAAAGGCTGGTGATGTTTTACAGCGGTCGAGCGACTGACCACGGTCATCTTTTCCTTCTCGCCTTTTTCTCTGTGACCCTCCTCCCTTTACAAAGTTCCTACCGTAAAGACGTCGTGAGAGGTCAGGATTTCAGGGCGCGGCGTTAGTTCGCCGAAAGTCTTAACGATCTCATTGTCGAACGTTTCAGACTTTGACCACCGTGTTTCGCCTCGTAGGTGGTCCAATACATGAGCTTTTCGAGATCCATAGCGCGTTGACGATCCCTCATTTTTTTCTCGCCAGGTGCATTACCAAAGGCATAGTCCAAGCCGCGACACCCACGCAACGTGTTTTATGTGGGGGCAGAAAGTACATCTCTAGATTTGGGTACATTCGAATTCCATTCGTCTATGGTGAACTGTAGCCTGGCCGGGGCCGGGTAATTACAGTAAAATCTTTGCGGCACGGCCTCTGTTCGGGTTTAAAATTGAGAGCGACTCTTTGGGCCAGGGCGAATTTCCGAGTATACCGGCGGCATGGCGGGGATCGAAATCACCGGGGCAGAGAGTTCGTTCGTGCGGATATCTCACTTTGACCCGGAGTGTATGCACATCCGCGTGCGCGCGAAACGTGCACCGTGTGTTCGCCACACGTACATAAACAGCCGGCGTGAAGGTGCACGTGTGCATGGCCACGTGTAGACAAATATATATATGTTATATACGTTATATTGCCACCGAGCTAGCCGAGTTGAAAGGAGTCGATGGCGTGTAATCGAGCGGCGCAAGGAACCAAATCATCGCCAACGACTCCTGTAGAGCGAAGAAGAAAAAAGGAGGGAGGGAAGAGAAGAGCTGGAAATAGGGCACGAAGAGGAAAGAAGGAAGGAGAAGAGGGAGAAGAAGAAGAAGAAGAGGCGAAGTTCTAATAACGTTGAAGGCCCCAAGTAAACGAATAGCGGCGAGAGTGTATAAGCGAGGCGGGCAGGCGTGGGTCGCTCCCTATCGTACGCTCGAATCGGAAACCAATTTGAAAGCAATACCGCGCTCATCGCCCTTAACTTTATCTGATCACGAGTACGAACAAAGCGTTCCGGGATTTGGCCCAGCGACGACGATGATGAGGAGCCCCCCGATGGCCTGGAACACTCGGCTTAACGCCTCCCGATATTTAAATTAGCTCGAGCCGTGAAATACGGCTCGTGATCTTTCGTCGTCGTCACCTCTTTTTCGATTGCCCGAACAAAGGTTCGGGCCTGACTCCTAACTGTTTCGTCCCCGTCACGTTTCTCTCTATCGCTAGGGAGCTATTTCGGCGAAACTATTTCCACCGTCGCCGTCCGTACGTACATTTTTCAACACTGTTCCACAGTGCAGAGTGAAGATGGAGTTCGGATTTGAATTGGCAGAATGATATTTCGCTATTTAGACAGTCTGGCCGAAATAAACTTTCCAGCGCACGAGATACCTCGCAAATGTTTGCAATCGGCAAATTTCCCCTCTCGCCGAATTGACACGGTCTCTTTGCTAATCTTCCATTCGACTTCGCAGTCGCTTTTTATCTTTGCCGGGCTCGTTACGGGAGAAATCACTTTCCGTGCACTTGGCCGGATCTACTGCGCCGAGAGCACGCTCCTGGCGCGCGCTAAGTATCGCCGAGAACACAAACTCGCTCGGACCCCCCGCTCGTTCGAGGTGAAAAGTGACAAACGAGCGGTTATAAATTTCGTCGCTCTCCTTTCGTACCCCACCCTCCCTCCACCGACATTTCTCCGTTCCTTCCCCCGGGGAGAAAGCGAGAGAGGCACGAGCTTGCTCGAGACCACGCCTTCGGGTCTTCTGCTTTGAAAACTGTAAACGAAGGGCCCACATTGTACCCACGCGGAACAAGGTAACTTCACACTGAGCGGCACCGATAAATTCGGCCTTCAAGCGGGCAAGGTAAATAAGTCATGGATGATAGTGGAAGATGCGTGTATGAGGAAGACGATGCAGGGAGAGAGGGCTGAAGATTTCGCCGTTCGAGATCCTAATTGGATGGGAAGATTTGTTTAGATCACGCCGCACACGCTTCCAACTTGGCCGAAAATTTACGACCCGCCCTCGACCACCGCAACACTGCTTCTTTGATGTCGGAAATTTACGGCTTTTAAATTCGTAGCATTTCTTTGCCTCGAGACTGAGCCCTCTCAAACCCCTGTAGAGCGAGCATGCCCATTATAACCTATTATTACTGGATCGATTCTATCGGTCGCCTTTTGAGCGTCCATGGCGAGGAGCCCACCACGTGTATATATGTCTCCCTATAAACCTGGCTTCTCGCCTCTTACATACCGCTGCCTCTTTTTTCCCCAACCTCATCCTCCCTCATACTCCATCCTCATCGTTATCCTCATCCTCATCCCCCGGATAATTCAATTTACCGGTGCCGGTGTGATTAAACGGAACGTTTTCCGCCGCCAGCCTTCTGCACGCGTGCTCACACGCACGCGCCTTTACAGCTCCGTACACGCGCACCTGCCTGTGTGGGGATAACGGCCTGACAGGTTCGGGCTGTGAAAAATGCAAGAGGACGAGGAAAAGATGGAACATCGAAAGGAGAGCGCGGAAAGATGGATAGACGCATAGATAGAGGGGCAGGGGAAATTACAAAGAGAAGAAACTATATTACATGCCGTGGTAGAGAGGGAAAGAGGAAAAGAAGAATGGAGGATGACATAGGCGCGGAAAAATAATTTCGAAGAAACTGTCGTACTCCACGTACGTCCCATCCATCGTGACCGAAAACCGCGAGAACGATTCTTAGCAGTTCCGCGCGCACGTACGCGAGTGCACACTCGATATCGGAAGGATCTTCGGAGCAGAGACGTTGGAAAAATCCTGAACACGAGCATCGGCACCGTGCGCGTCCGGTATCCTTTGACTCTCGGGGCAGGTACACGCGCCAGACAGATCAGATCTTATCTTGAAACGATTTTCCTCTCCGCCACCCCGCCCGCCAGCCGTCCCCTCGGCGCGCTTTAAAATTCATTCGGTCCTCTCGGGCATTTCCGTGCCGTTGCGTCTTGTCTTTTCTTTTCTCCACCGTTTCGAATTCTTTCGATTCGTCGCTCCGGATGCACTGGCGCCGGCCATCCCGACATCCTTCTGGACATACTCCATTTTATGCGACTTTCCCCCTCCTCTCTCCGCTCTTCCAGGAACGTAATCGCGAATGGTATTTCTTCTCTTTCACAGACGTTCTAGATCCTCACCTTAATCTTCCGCTCGATCTTCCCTCTCCTTCGAAGTTGCTCACTTTTTTCGAGCAACTATTCCGAAAACCCGAGGTAGACTGTGCAGGCGCGCATCGCGCTTTTTCAGCTCGGAGCAACGGTAAACGGAGAAGTTTCGGAGCATGCTCACGATGCATCTTTACATGGTCCGTCGCCCGTTCCCTCTCCCCGCTATTGGCAGAGCTCGTGTCAGATGTCTCTTGGCTCTTGAGCGAGTAAACAAGCTGGACGGATCACGACTTATTTCGGAAGTATATTATCCCTCTCGCTGCGGTCTCTTCTTCATCTCTCCTGCCGAGTCCTGCCTCGCTTTTTCGTCTTTCACCTCCTCTCGGAAAGTCTTTGAGCACTTGGTCGGACCATATTTTTCAAGTTCCGCGCCTGGAGTCCGTATTACCGGCGCTTCTGCATCAACCTTTAAGAGTATCCCGGCTTTATTCGGTCATTCGACGCCTTCGACCATGAGAAGGTAACTGGAGACGCCGCCCTTTCATCCTCCTACCTACTCCGATCTTTTCTTCTTTTCCTGTTTTTGGATTAATTTTAAATTCGCCCGCAGCCGCCGTTGGCGTTCAGCTTTCTTCGCCTTCTTTCCCGTCCCACGCACCACGCTTTCCTGATCCTGTTCCCGTGAGCAGCGAGAGCGAGTGAGTTGCGAGATCTCGAAGATTGTTCTCGATTTTCTCAAAATCCAACGACTTCTTGACTCTCAAGCGGGTAAACAAGACAAACGGATCACATTTGCCTACGGAACGACTTTATTCGCTACTTTGCCGGAATCTTCCACCGACTAGTCGGTTCTTCTTCTTCGTCGCCCTCGTTGTCGTTCCACGAAATGCGCCGACACTTTGCTCTCTCACGCTTGGCGAGTTCCAGGTTCGCGTCAACGCTGCCGCCACTTCTTACATCATCCTGAATATCCCTCCACTTTATGCGACTGCCTGCTGTAAGTCGAGTGCACGCTCTTTCCTCGCCGATATCATTACCGTACACCTCTCTTTCATCCTACTCCCCTTTGCTTCTTCCTCTCATCACCCTCCTGAAATACAGACACCGAGAGGCCATTTGTCGCAGGTGTATTTTTAAAATCTACCCCCACTCCACCCCAATTTCCAACGTCGACGGACTGAATTTTACTTTCAATATCGCGTCGCGATCGTTTGCGCGTCAAAAGTTTCACGAAAGTTAGATTCTGTTTTAGGAACGTCAACCGCACACGCCTTCCTCGGCCCGTAGAATCGATACATACGGTAAAGACATATTGCAATTCGACTGAAAGTGCACGGGATCGTCCGCCTTTAAATGTCAATGTAAAAGGTGAGAAACGAGAATACCGCCCCTATTTGTCCGCAGCACATAACAGATCCGTCGCTAATTCCACAAGGCAAGTGTTTCTCGTTATTGAACATATGTAGATCCTTGACAGAGCACATCCCCTGACGCGTTCTAATTATAACTGGCTCTCTCCCGAGAGTGGGCAGAAACGGTCGCTGATCAAATATCACCCCGTTACGATTCCAATTGATCAGAGCGATACGGGTCTCCGGCATTAAGGTCGTATCTGAAGCGATTGAAGGACGAATCAACTCGTTTGGAGGGTAGCTATGAGGGCAAGTCGGGGGCGGTTCTCCTCCGAATTAATGAGTGGGAGAGAGCGGAGGTGTTTAGGTTTGTAGATGACGGCAGATAGGCGAGGGAGTTTAGCCCCGCTTAGCCCAGAAGAGAAAAACACCTTTTGCCCTGGGAGGTCCGCGTTCGGAGAGATTTTATCGCGTAACTATTGGGCGGTTACGCCGCACGAACATCGAGAGGGTTTACCATACACTTTGGTGGGTTATGAGGTCCGGCATACCTGCGCTCATTCTTCTTCTTCCTCTTCTTCTTCTGCTCCGTCCTCTCCCTCTTCGTTTCTACAAGCCAAGTGATTCAGAGCAAGCGCAGTGGCTACTTTATGACTGTCATAAAAGAGGGCAGATCGTCCTCTCAAATGTTGCATCTTCTGTTACTTCGTCCCTATTGAGTCCCTGCCCCCTCCTACCGCCGCCGTTACTATACGATTGCCATTCTCGGGAAAAATCTAGCCGAGATTTGCCGTATCGCGATCATATCAGGCTGTTCCCATGGAAGAATTCGCTAATAAGAAATTCTTCCCGTTCTGCGTCGAAGGCATGATTCTGTATAAGGCGCTGTTTGCTCGGAGTAACGGAAATAAAGGGTCATCTCAGAAATGGTGAAAACGCACTCTCAGCCTTGACGGTCCGACTCGCAAAAAGCCAAATCGTTCCCTTTCCCCCCGCACTCTTCGCGTGGTCATATATTATACATATACAGGAGGTGACTGCATCTTTTACGAGGGGCGGGCAGATCGGTTGGTAACCGCCACTTTTGTCGAGACTCCTGAATAATAAACCGTCTTAAGGTCCCGAAGTGCGCCTCGCTCTCGAACTCGACGCTGCCGACGCGGCCGACGACGTCGATAGCCGTGCTCTTAAGCGAACAATCTTCTTGGGAAAAGTTCCCCTCCGATCCGAAAAGCTCGGGAACGTCGCGAGATAACGGTTCTCACGTCAACCGTCATTGTCATCCACATCGATAGACCAAGCACGAAAATTTGAGAACTCGAATGCACAAAGCAACTGGTGAACATTCGACGCTTCGACGGCATTCGCAATCGAGTAATCGTTCTGACCGAAGATTCGTCGAAATAACGAATTTTCTCGCCCGAGTATGCGCGTCCGCTGTGACGTACAACAGGTTATATTACTTCTCTCTAGGGCCAGCATCGTCGCGCAGTTGAACGCGGGCTCGTTTTTCACCGCACGTAATGCCGGAGACGCCTGCCCCGGCATAAAAGCGTTGATTATTACAAGCAGTTTTATCAACAGCGCCGAGCGAGCGGGCCCGTTCATGTCCTATTTATCCTTCGTCCAGCCAACGCAACGGCCGGAAATAAACGTCGCCTCTATCCCTGCGAACGAGATTAGGTTTACGTCGAGATGGGATAATACCTGGACACACGTTTCTTCCCCGAAACCGCATCATAGTCCCGGCTTTATCGCCCTCATTTCATGCAATCGCTATTATGCATACGTGGATACTAATGACGATTACGCGCTGGGAAGTATTTTATAGCGCTCTATAGTCGGCATAATTATGTTATTATTAATCGTACCTTTTTGCACCTAAGTTCTGCCTCCTTCAACCGTTTTCGTCGTTGAAGAAAGCTTTTTGCCGGGAAATGAATTTCCGTCTGATCGCCGATGCGAACGTCGAAACGGTAACTACCCACTCAATAAGCGCATTATGTGCATTAAGTCTAATTGCGCGTATCCTTGCGCAAGTACGGGTTTCGGAGTGAGAGACCGTTTGAATGTGAACGTCAGAAGAACGCGCTAAATCAATCCTCTCCAATGGATACGAAGTCGCGAATGCGAAGGTATCGTTTTTCATTGTTTCCTCGATGAGAGGAATGAGGCCGATGAGCAACGGTTCGCATGTTCTGTACACGTCTCTGTCTGAAAGCGTTGATTGCTACAAGCGGTACGTATCGGCGTTCCTCGGGCCGGCGCGTCTCTCTATATACGCGGATATCCGCCTGGATAAACATATTGTCGCCTTCTTGCTGCAGGTGAGATTATGCTAACATCAGCCGTGCTTCGCTTTACTTGACTTCGTGTTGCAAGGCTTTCGTGTGATACGCGGTGATCCTTTATGGCGATGCATTTATCTTACTCATAGGACACTTTTGAAGATTTTATGACTACGCTTGCTCTGCGTACCACTGGTACGTCGCGGGAAAAATATTTATTGCCACAAAGGGCGAGGGGTGAGACAAAAAGTCGAAGCATGAGATGCATCTTCGGTGCGGTGAATTCTTAATCGATTATAAACGTCTTGTCGGCGTCAGCAGCACGGAGCAAGATTAAACTGCCGCGGGGAAGGATCTAATCTGGTAACACGATGCCCCTTTTAGCGTGAGTTCTCAGGACATCGACACCGTGTCTTCCCGAAATAACCTGCATGTTGCCCAGATTTTACGAAGCTGCATTAGTAAAAAATCAAAATGTGTATAATTTCGAGATCCGTACAACGATACAGGGTTGAAAATCAAGAGATACGTACACTGCGCGAGAAGAGCTAAAATTTTTCTCACTGACAAACGTAAATAGTGTACACTGAATACACACGAATCATCCGTAGGCGTTCGCGCGCGTGTGATTTCGGTCGAAATTGAATTTCATTTACACCGGGGCGTAAAGTAGGATCTCGTGTTTTCCTCCGCAAGGCACAACGGTTGAAATGTATCTTCCTTCAATCGTGCCGTCTCTCTTTCACTCCGCTCACGACCTCGGGTCAAGCGTTACAACATTCCGACGTCCAAGAATGGAAATTCTTTGGTAATCGTGAGCCACCGGCCGCAATCAGTGTTCAATTTTTCTCCGACGATAAGAGGGTGCTTGATTGACGAGATAAATGGAAAGTTGCGTTCCCACTACCACCTGAAGCTGACGTCATCGACGATACACGTTCCGTCCATCCGAAAGGGTCACGATCGTTACTAATAACCGGACATTCAAAAGTGTACGGTTTATTGCGCTCATTACAGTAATGGCACCCCTATATAGCGGGAAAACCATTTAATTTTCGGTCGGCATATTTAAATTAATTAAATTTAAATTTGAATCCGTATACGGGCACGGCGATGGCCCGGTAATTTTCGCGACAATTCAATTTTCGATGCAATCATTTTATTTCATCATTTACGCGGATTTAATGCTCTATCCACTCCGCCCTAGAAAGAAAAAACAATGCCATAAAATACACGAACGGTGGTAATGATTAATTTCGGGGGATTTTCGGGCTCCGCCGGGTTATGAATTTGACGCCTAAGTTAAACACCGGCCCTGGTGGAGAGTAAGTTAATTACTTGAATTAATGCGGACCGACAGGGTTAATCTGAGCCCGGCACGCGAGCCAATCAAGAGGCCAGATAAGAATTAAATGGCATCGGAGAGTCGACGCCTCGTTAGTTGCCCCTTGTCGGACATAAATTTTCCGTTAACCCTCTTGCGCATTTTATCGTGGCGCAAGGCGTCAAATTAATATGTGCTAAATCAGTGCGACGTTCCATAAACAGCGTTCTATCATAGGGAGTTAAGCTATTATTGCGGAGGAAGGATTTCTCTCAATTAGATTTTACCAGTTCCATCACTCGTGACATCCGGGCAAAATGTTTTTGCCGGCAACGTAATCCGCTGCATTTTCATGAGCTAAATTTTTTAATTATTTATTAACTAAAAGCAGAAGGCATGCACGAGTGATTTACGCTGCCACGCTTGAACGAACATTATCTACCGCATAAAACAAACTTCCACATCCCCGTGGAAATCGCATTATCGTGCGCAACATATTTTTTAATCAAAAATCACATTATTTCCTGGTTAATATTCGCGGCACATGTAAACGATCCCATCGAGAACGAAGGGAGCCAGCGTACGCGATATGTGCGCGCTTAAATATATCAATTATCGCGAGCTCTATCATTACGATTGACTAACCAACCTCTTACCGTCGATCACTATAATTTTCCAGTTTATCGCCTGACGAAGCAATTATTCGCGAGTCACGGCGATACTCGTGCCTCGACGTTTTTATTCGATCACGATGGTTTTCCCAAGAATTATGTTACTACTTTTTCAATTAGTCCGCCGTATCAAGCGATAGGTATGGTGAAATTTGTCGTAGCATTTGTTACGATAGTCGATAAAACAATGATAGTGACACCGTGGTACATAGAGGGTGCACGATTTTCTTTGGTAATCCTTGAGTCCAGCTCTCCAACGACCAGAGAGATTTCACAAGTTCACAAGCAAACTACGTGGTCCCGAGCCGTTTCAAACGAACTGTATCGTTTAATCAAACTGCTTAACAACAAGTAGAAAACACGCTTTCACGCATAAAGCATCGGACACGACGTGCGTACACACGAGAGCTCCTCTAATCCCAATCCGTACGAGTTCATTTTCTAGGGCCCCGAGGCGTCGACCGTTAACCTTTAATTACAGGGCGGCCCAAGCGTCTAAATTTATCGCTAATAACGTTCCGGGCGGACGTTAAGTTCCATCGTCGTCGGCGCTCTTTACCGTATAGGCGAAACGCGCACACGCGTCGTTCGCCGATGGAGAAACGGACGGACGCGCGATTTATAGACGTCACGTGAAACTGCAACTTCCTTTCCGTTCCCGTACGTAAAGACAATGTTGCGCGAGAAAATTAAAACGTACGACGTGCCTGTTTCTTTCTTCCCCTACACCCGCTTAGGGTATGCATGACGCGATATTACGCGAAATTGCACCTTTCCTTGCCTCGCAGATAGTCGAGAAAAATTGTAGACTATAATAGTAGGATGCTAATATCCGCGCGAACTAATTGCAACGGGTGCATTATGGTCGAAAGTGACTCCCACTTGACGAAGTGCACGATACCGCTCGCGCTTTTACAATTCCGGCACGCGTAGACGGCGAAAGGCCGTGGACGTTAATATACCCGCGGGTCGAGTATAGCGACCGATTGTTTCGAGAAAAATGTATTATGCACCGACGACAGCGAAGACTGTCGTAAAATATGAATATCTCCGTTCGTCGGTTTTCTTGGCGTAGTCGAGGGTGGGGGAGGGGCTGGAGGAACGGGGAATGAGTATGGGGTCGCCGAGGGGTAGTTCGGAGAGGGTAACGGATTCGCCCGGGCTGAAATTTTCCGGAACGAGCACTACGTGCGCCCCGGTAAAGCGACCTGGCGCCGGAGCTTGTTATAAAAGTTCCGCCTTGTAGGGTAATGCCAGAAAGTAGGTATCCGTTTTCGGGCGAAAGTGCGGCTACAATTAAATTGCGCTGTCCCCGTTTTCCGCCGCGCGGTACGCGTGCAATTCCTTTGTTCGCGGCCACGGAACGACCTGCGAGACACCTCTCTCAGCCGCCCGCGCCGCATTCTTTCCTCAGTCGCGAATCGACTTTGAGACTAGCGTGTAATAAGTTTTACGCAGTGTTCGTCGCTCGCGGCGCAGCGGTTTGCGCAACCCATTCTCGCTGGCCTGATCGTTTTTAGAGAACAACAGTTGCGAGGAGAGCGGTACTTTTAATCATGCATGCTCATGCGAGCTTTGTCGGCCACGTTTCGCGAAGCTACACGCTATGCTATGAAAGCAGCTGATGCGTTGTCTAACGAAAGAACAAACTCTTGTTGCAGATATGCCTGCTGGGCCTCGTCGTGAGCGACAACAGCACGATCGGCGACCACTCTGTGATCGAGGACGTATCAGAGATCACGAACGTGGGCAACAATCTCGACGGTGACGACACGGATCAGGTAAGAATGTTTTCCGATTATCTTCTTCACAACTTCACTTTGACCTCGTTTGTCTGAAACTACACGTGTCGGAGCATGTATACCTGCATTTGTCCAGAACGAAGACGAGAGAGCCCGTGGCCCTGCGGTTTCCGGATGCATGAAATTCGCGCTATTCAAAAGCACCTCAAAACGGCCACACGGTCAAAGGGTCGGTCGATTGCACCGTTCGGTTGAATTTGCAAAGTAGTCAAACGCAGAAAACGTAAAGCATGAACTTGCGGCGCTTCGTTTCGGAAAAGAAAACGTGAAAAGGGGAGCGGCAGCGTGAGGGCGCAGCAAAGGGATGATGTCGCGGAAAAATAAACACCTTTATTCGCGGCAGTCAACCGGAAATGGGTCGCAGAAATCGTTATGTCAGACGAAGCCA
Source organism: Priocnemis perturbator (assembly GCA_963942575.1). Lineage (NCBI taxonomy): Eukaryota > Metazoa > Arthropoda > Insecta > Hymenoptera > Pompilidae > Priocnemis > Priocnemis perturbator. The sequence continues at coordinate 7,604,781 of OZ012649.1, read as the reverse complement.
GTGCAGAAGGGAACGTCAGGAAGGGTAAAAGTGTGGAAAGAAGAGGGAAAGAAAGCGACCGACGCGCCTTGCGGAAAACTCGAACTTTTATTTTTCCGGTGACTCACGCTCGTGCTTTACCGCGAGTCCTTTCTTTCCCTATATCACAGACGAGGAATAAGATACACCCATCATCTTAGAAATCATTGATTGTTTAGTGAACAGCCTGATTCAAACATCGATAATTCCTATACTCCTATACCACGTCTGTGTCTGTATCGAAGTCGTCACAGAAACGCATGCATTCTGCCTTCGCGATATCGGCATGTCGATACAGCACCGAAACAAATGAGGCAAAAAAAAAAAAAATAACGAAAAAAGAACTGAAGGAACGAAGAATAAACATTTGTCGAGCGAAATTGGCGTATAGATTTTTCATACGCACCCCGACGTTCTCCCGCGTTTCGTCGGCCAAAAATGTCCGTAGTCACCGTTTCGAATCGCTCTCCTCCGCGTATAAATCATTCAGGCCTCAGGCCCGCTCGATCGTGCCGTCGCGGCCGGCTCGCACGAGTGTCGAACGGAAGCTGACGTATTTTTTTTCCTTTCCCGTCGCTCTTCGGGCCGCGTAGGCGAAGAGAGTAAAGCGAAGGAAAGAAAGGATTGCTTTCGTTATAACTCGCATTACGGAACAAGAAACGGCTTTACCTTTCAGACCCTGAAGAGCGGGAGAACGGGAACCGGGTTCCCTGGCGAAGACACGAATGGCGTGAACGGTACATTGCATTGAAGTGTACGGGGCGCGAGTGTAACACACTTTTGGCGGCGGCTAAACCTCACGATGCACGACGGCCAGAATTAAGCCGGCGCTGAAGGATCATTAGAAACGGTGACTCCTTTGAGAAATCCGCGCTCTCCGCAGTTGTGCGCCCCCAGTGCGAGAGACCGCCAAGGACTCTGTCATCATCTTTTAATCTTCAAACGCTGCCAGTTCGCGCTTTTCCTTGCCTGCTTCACTGGCTCGCCAGGTGCGAGCTTACCGACCGCGCGCCACCGCCAGCATCAATTATTTCGCGGACCTCGTTGGACCGACGTTACCCAGCTACCGCCCGGTCGTGTTTCCTGTAATGTTTATAACGTCGGATTCGTATTCCCTCGTGTCACCGTTCCGTCAACCGTGTCAGAAGAACGTATTTCGCGGATATCCTCTCCGACAAAATCGTCACCGCGTACTTCGCTCGCAGGCTATTTTCTGCGCGATTCGAATGGAAATAGTGATTCGACGTTGACAGAACGTTCGCAGAGTGGCGGGGTCAATAACGTTTAAGAGAAGCCACGAATAAAATTCTGTCGCGGTATAAAACGGCTTCTGTCATTGGCGCTGAGGCGGGAGTGAGGAGTCGCAGCTGAAAGTTTGTGGAGAATGAGAAAGCTGTTACGGGGTGTATTTCAACGTGGCGCGTCTGAGCCGTGGAAAATAGAAGAATTAAAAATGTAGACCCGGCAGCGTGCTGCGGTAGGTTCGATGCCTTGCACGCGGATGCTGCCGCTCGTCACTCTCAACGTAACCCTCCAACTGGATGCGTCGATAATTTCAGAGAAGTGCAACATCGTCCCATCGCGTTGCTTTTACGAGGGCGCAAGCGCACGCGGTAAACATCAAAATTTCATACAGTATACGTGCTTAGTCATACTCCCGGCAACCTGTGTTCGACACGTATATGGAAAAGCGCAAAAGTCATATTGCAGTTTTAATATAAAAATTGTCTTCATTCGTATCACTTTGCTCACCAATATTCTTGAGGAGCTCAAGCTTGATGTACAACTGTGCCCGTCGTCGCCTTTTCGGTTGTACGACCTAGCGGTCGATGGGTGGAAAATGAAGAGAGATTAAAGCAGAAGATGTCTACACCTGCTCCGACCATTTGACGGAACGATACCACAGCAACTGAGCCACGGGGGCAGAAATTTAAGAAATTCATAATGGTTCCATGTACCAGATCCGCGGAATAGGGCGGAATGTGGGAAGATAAAAATATGCAGCTTTTAAGAAGCTACAAAAGAGAAACGAGTTGGGCGGGCGGCCACATTCACTACGTTCTTGCGACGCCAGCGACAGCGCTTTTATTTCCGACGACGTTTCGTTCCTTGCGAACCGGAAGTGCCACACGGCCAACAGTAAAGCTCGCAAAACTGCCAGCTACTTCTCGTCACATTTCACGCGTCATCTTACCGTAACGATTTTCGGGATCGTCGGTCGGATCGTTCTTGGCGTCGGGACGCCCGGATCGGCCTGAGAACCGCTGGTCGCTCACCTTTATCGCGACTCACCGCCCATTCTGTCACGTCCCCTTTACGACTATTTTTTTCTTTTATCGCCGCGAATACTTGATCATGCTGCACGACATCTTGCTTTACTTTTCAAGTTGTCGGAGAACGTGCGGGAAACGACCGCCGATTTACGGACGTGTCGAGTGACGCGTCGAAACGTTTCCATTTTTTAACACTTTTATCTTTACATTGAAACGCAGAAAGTAACGTCCGCGTTCCTCTCAAATTGTTCGACGCCCTTGATCCTGCAATCGCGCCATATAACGAAGTGAAGATTGAATCGTGTTTTGATTTTTCGGAAATATTTCGCGGGAGGAATTCGGCCGGATTGAAAATCCAGACGTCAACTATATCGTAAGCGCGCGTACATTCCCGGCCACATTTCCACACACATACCGCGTCGTGAAAGCCGGGGCGAGGGCGCACTCCGTGTAGGAAATTGTGCCGGCTGTATACATCCTTCCGCGCGCATATCTCCGCTCGGATATTTCATTGTTTCTCAGTGATTGCATCGCAGCCCTGAGACATAAAACTAACTTTGGATGGGGGGGACGCTGCCACAGGCAGAATATGTCGCGGATTCGGGAGGAGAATTAGGAGCCCGCGACGATATCGAAATATCGTTTGTCTCTCCAGCGGATTCCACATATTTTCCGAGGAGACGTATCGTCGCACGAAACGCGCACGCGCTGCATTATATGGAAAAGGATGGGCCAATGAAATTCCCCGATCGAGTTTATAGAGTGCACGTGGCCGGGGGAATGCGTCTCGAATCTGGTGAATGGAGAAAAAAGTGCGAAAGGGGAACTCTCAAGGAACGTGGAACAATGGCCCCGGACGAAAGAAGAAGTATCGTTGGCGGATGTGTAGAGAGAATCGTACGAGGATACGGTTAAATATTTATAAATGCCCGCCCCGGTTCGACGAAAATACCGTTCGCTGTCCGTCTATATAATACCCTCTCTGACTATTCTGTCGGCATATGCCGCGTCGCATTCCAAGGGGTGGCCTTTCAAAAGCAACCCCTGCCTTTTGAGAGGCAAGGAGTTCATTATCCGCTCGGCGTGGAACTCAAGAAAGGATACACTGACGTCCGGCTCGTTCCCTTTATGCTCTAAGAAAGGCGAATATCGTCGTGCTATTATGAAAGAGACAATCAACGGTGCACCACGTTCTGATTTGGACGGGTCGATCGGGTCAGGAGCCGTAAGAATACTGAAACTCGCTTCACGACCTTCTTGCCGAATTCCTACGCGATACAGCCGATGAAAAGGGTGGCGCAAAACACCTAACAGGAAGCTCATTTTCGAGAAGGAGATCTCTCGACAGCGTCGAAAGTGGCTGTCGTTTGACTCCTGTCGCGCGCTCGTGCGGCGTGAGAAAAGAGGGAGAAAAAATATCGAAGACCTTCGTGAACGTCGAACAATTACTGGTACCGAGGAGCGCGTGATGTCACAATGAACATCCGTATCTCTTCTTCCAACGTCGGTTCTAGCCCGACATGCCGCCGTCGTCGTTCGTCTCCCTGTAGTGGCACTCGCCAAGAACAGAAGGGTGAAAACGGCCGACGAAGCACTCGCTCGAGTCTATCGTGCGCCGGTGTAATTGGCTAATTGCATTTAGCGGGTGTTCAATTTCAAAGGCGTGCTCGCTTGCACCTCGTCAGTTGCGGACGTAATGCAACGGCTTAGCCCTCGCACTTTGACCGAAGGATGGGCGTGTTAAATTGCTTGCATACTCTAATATGCGCCAGCGGGGATGTCGGATACGAAAGCTAACTATTGAGGATAAAGATACAAATGCGTCTACATGAATATTCATCGTTACTTTCGTAGCGCAATTTCCGTGACGCTTATGGTACAGCAGGGAAAATGGTTGATAGGCAAGCTCAAAAATATTTTTTCTTGAGAGGAGGGCTCTAGCTTAGGAAGCGCATGGCTTAAAATTCAACGTAACTGATACTAAAAACGTGCATGACCTGGAATGATCCGACGCCATCTGTCGCTGGCGTTTAACTGCCACCAGCGTTGTTAAAGTTGGCCTCCTCATGTACCGCGGCGAGCAAATTGCACCGGGCCATGTAATCAGCGCACCCGTGTTTTCCGGATTCCAAAGTAATTTTTAATGAATCTGCGTGACACTCGAGCAAACACGAAACGAAATGGTAATTTTCGCTTAACGCGGAATACGTGGTTACGTTCGATTAATCGACGCAATGTTTAAGACAAACATGAAGAGAAATGTAATCACAACGATGGTACGTTCGTATTTATTGTAATTTCTACTGGAAACAACTGACAAGATCGTCCATCCTACCGCGGCGCGCGCGAAACGGGAAGAAACATTAAAGAAGATAAACAGGCAAGAACTTTGTCTCATTCATAATTCATGCCGTTAATTTCTCAAGGTGGTGTGTGCGGCGCCGCGTTATTGCATTATCCGATGAATCCTTGAATAATTTTCATTCGACTAACTCCGACCGAAGCAAACTTGGCCAGTTTCACCGCGTTTATCCTCTGTCCGGCATTTTCGCGCATCGTCGATCGGCAACGGCAAACGTTTGCTCGCACATTGTACCCACAACCAAGCTCTTCCAATTTTCATTACACGACTTCATTAACTGCTTAGAATCGGCTCGATACATGAAAGCACAGGTCAGTGAACGCGTCGATTGCATAAACGTGTTTCTCTTTCAAGAAACGGTAGGAGTTTGAAACGCGAAATGGAATTATTAGAAAGATCTTTTACGTGGCCTTTAACTCGCACCCGACCGCTTAATTATACTTCTCGAGCCCAACGCGAGCGCGCGTGGATTACAGATAATCGTAGCCTGCACATCCGCCACTGTCCGCAGTCTAATAATTCTCTTCGATCACGCGCACCGTGCCCGCATGGATAATTGAGATTCGGGCGTAATCATAGGCGCCGATTGACCGTTCGTCTGTTAATATTAACGACGCTTCGAACTCCCGGCACGCGCGTTCGCTTTCCCGGCGCAATATAATGTGTCCTCATCGATTTGATGCATTTTAAAGGGCATCGCACGCACTGACACGTGCGCCAATTAATTATTCCGTTATTGTCCGACCTCGTCACGTCGCATAGGTTTTATTCTCAATGTTTGCAGAAATTGGCCCGACATTCCTTATCTCTCGCTCCCGTCGAAATTCCGTTTACGCAATGCGGCACTTTAGAAAGGACAGTCCCGAAAGGTCCTGAAATCCCTAAATACGTAACGCAGCCCTTAGACGTTTTAGAGGCCGTCGAAGAAAAAGGAAGAAGTGGCGGGCGGCGAGGAGAGGGCCGCGCGGAAGTTTTTTTTTTACGGGCACCAATTCTCGTGAAACCGTCGCTGGTCGTTACAGTTTTCGCACTCTCGGCAGGAAACGGTTAATCGCGCGATACGTTTCATACCGCGCCGGGAGGGTAGGAATGGATGGGCGGTGCGCTCAGACGTCGGGAGTACTTTGTTTTTCGTGCGGCCGTATATAACACGAGGCGCCGCGCAATAATAAAGCCACGGCCATAAGTCGCGCGGGACGTAATCGGACGAGGATCGTTGTGTCTTATAAAACTTTCGCAATTTTGAGAGAAGTGTGACTGACGTGTAATAACCCCCATGCCACCGGCACGACTACCCACACCACCGATCTTTCCTCTTCTACCCCCTCCAGCTTCCACCACCCCGCACACCAGCCCCGCATTCGCCCCCTGCTTCTACCATCGCCGACGCCAGCCGCTAGCTCGAGAAAGACGATTTCCGCCCTTACTCCTTTCAGCCGTCGGCGTCGACGTCGGCGTCGGCAGATTCGAGCCACGGCATCGTCTACGAGCGCGCTTAGAAATTAACTGCGGAGCCCCGGAATACGTCGTACGCGTTCTTGCCCATTTTTAAGAACCCGTTCCGCCGGAGGCAAGTTAAATTAACCCCCGGCGTCCTCTTTTTATTGCCGCCCCGGGGCCGACGGTACAACGTCGAGACACGTTAGTTAGGAACGTCATGAGAATAACATCGTGCACCGTCGTTCCTGCCCCCTTTGAGAATATATCGCGGATAATTCACCCACTTCTCATAGATTTCTCGTTCTCTCTCTTTCACACTCCATCTTTGTGCTTCGTCCTAACGATCATTGTGCACGCTTTTTCAGCATGTGGATTTTTAGATACCGCTCATGACAAATGTGGCAAGATTGCTATTACAACCGCAGGTTTGTCAGATGTACCTTGATGCCTTGATGAAGGTTCCAATCAGTTCTTGGGCACAGATGAAATTCCAGTTATATGAATAGCGCGGCATTCATTACACCTCATTCTGCCCGCTTCCTCGCTGTCGCTGCGTTTTCGAGTAATCATTTTTAATTCGGTCCAAGTAATTGACTGAGCGTTTAAACCGCTGATTGATGGAGGGTGCAACTCTAATCGCGTGACTGACAGGAGTAATTTCTCAATCGACCGCGAAATGTTTGCCACGACGAGAAAATGGTTTCGTCTCGGCGCATACTCTGTTATTCGGCATTAATCCGTGTTAATCGACCAGCACGCAGACCGGGCGAACGTCGATATGGAAATCTGTTATTACGGTCCGCGAATGCAGGCGCACGAAATTGAAGACGATGCATCGACTAAATGTGACCAGCTACCGTCGCTAAATACTTTTGTGTATTGACACGGAGTAGTTGTTGCGAATTTCCAAACTGATCTCATTAGCGGAAACGTGTTATTTGACCTGTCCATAACGTTTCCAGTTTTTGTACCGGATTTAGGACTGCTCACACTATATAACACTTTGTCCATTGATCATTTAAAGGTAGCCCCGTTCTCGGTGCAGAAAGTTCAACGGAATCGAATAATCATAGACGTAAAGAATAACCCCGCATTATCAGGGAAATATCTGGAAACTGACTTGCGACAGGACCCTCGCTCGATCCTTTCCAGCACTCTTCCGGGTTTTATCGTTCCCATAAAGTCGTTCCGCCCGGGAATCATTTCGTATTTAACGCACACTTGACCGAGCCGGTATGCTCTAACGTTCTGTTCGGGAATGAAAATTTGTATTTTACGCCCGAGGTGCGACGTAGGAGTCCGGGAATCGCTCGAGGAAACGTTGAGCAGGAGGGAGAACGCATTACGTCCCTGACGATTTTCGATAGTCGTTAACGGACAATTTTATTGGCTGCCAAATGGCACGTTCTGCTGGATTCGCATCGACGGCGACGTCGGGGAATTGCTCCTCGTATATTCGACGGTATAATGCTCTTTAATTGCCCGCCGTGTCCTTAGTACTAGCCTCGATTAATTACCCCTGTCGATTGATTAATTACCAAGCTACCGATTGGTTTATATTCTCTATCCTCTTTCCTGAACGATGATTCTCGCAAAAAGAAATTTAAGAAGTTAAATTCTCCTACTGCTTCTAAATAGTTCCCTGTTGATCGAGTGAAGAATCTATGAAGCACGAGGAGGGTATACGACTCGAGATCACTGAACACTGAAAGTGTCGATCGCTATCTCTCGATGCTCACGAGGGCCACACTCGAATTGATAGAAAGACGAACGAATCGACGCGGACAGGTGGGATATTCCTGGCAAATAGCTGGGCCCGGAATTAAGCGGGCGGCGTTCCCGATCAAGACTTTTCCCCAAAAACAACGAGGGAGAGAAGACGACTATTGGAAATGCCCGGTGACGTGCCACCATCGTGGCAGAGCCTCGGCGTGGGATACGTATCTGAGATCTGGCCAAAGTGGTCCTAGGGTCTCCATTAGCAATGAGAAGGACAGGTTGAGAGACGGATAGACGAGAGAGAGAGAAGAGAATGCAGCGCACTCTCTCTCCCACTGTTGCTTTCAATAATTTGGGAGTCTAATGTTCCCCCCTCGCCTCGCGGGCCCTAGCTTTTCGGGCGTCTGGAATAAGAAGGATGCTAGGGCGAGAACAGGGAACGAGGGGAGAAGGTCGGGGTAAGAAAAGGACGGCGAAAGCGAGAGGGAAACAAATTGACACCTGCACGCGGGAATAGAATCTCGACTGGATGTGGCGAGAAAGGGGGAGAGAAAGAATAAAAAAGGAAGAACGAGACAGAGAGAGAGAGAGAGAGAGAATGGAGAGACGCTTGAATAATGCAGACGGCGCGAGAGGATCCTGCTTAAAAGTCCGATCATCCGTCCTCCTCCGTTCGGCCTTGTCGCCTGCGAAAAGAAAAACACTCCGAGGCATTATCGCCGATTGCACTGGCCAAGTCTTCGATTAACCGACTGCAGACTGCGACGCGGTAGAAAAGGAAATCGCTCGCTTTACGACGGCTCTCTCGCGGCTCGCTTTTTCTCATCCCTCAGTGCCAAGTCGTTCGCCTTAGGGATACGAACGTACTAGACGGATAGATGGACTTAAAAGGAGTATGTATATAGAGATATACCACCTGGTCCGCATACGTCACGATCTGATAGTAATGCGAGATAGGTGTAATGCTAATGTAGCAACGAGTCTAACGCACGATCGCTGATGGAACGTAATTTATGTTTATTAAAAGACGTCCGACGACGCTATGAAGTATGTTATCTCATATCGCGGCCTCATTGTCCACCGAAATTTCATTAGCGCCTCTCGAGAAACTCCTTACTCGAATTATCATTTCCGATCGTTGAAGCGCGCACGCCACCACAGAGAATCCCAAGAAGAGATTCCGAGAGATTTATTTCCGCAGCTTATTTTTTATCCTACTTAAGACATCAGTCTTGTTAAGCCTATTACGCGCCCTTTTTAATCTCTCCTCATCGCGGTCGAGTCACACTCGATTCTTTTAGGCACTTGCGTTTCGTAACGCTAACCGTCCATTCTGTGTGTATACGAACTTTCCGTAATCCACGGCAACTCTGTAAATCATAATTTGCCTCCCATAAATATTTCAAACTGAGAACAACTTTGGCCAGTGATTTAGTGTACAGATCAGTTTATTCCGTAGGTCCACGTGGGCTTTGAAATTAGCCAACAAGTGTTATTTCCATCTCCATGCGGCCGCTCATAAATAAACTGGCATTACGCTGTTAAAGCAAACGCAAACCCGAACGGACATCCTCCATTCTAGAAAGCGATTCAAAAAACTGCATAAATTGATCAACCCGTGACGGCTGAAACCCGATGAAACAAATATTTGATTGCCCGACGCTGAACTACTCGACTGACTGTCAAATAAAATTTAATTTCGACGAAATAAATTCGACTGAAAATACAACGGCAATTAATTAGACAGATTCAATATTCGCGATTGCGCTCGCTTTTTCAGTGCAATTACTTAATCACCACGACGTTTTATACAGAGTGACAGAAAAACTGGAGCATGGAACTCATACCAGTGTGCGATCCGAAACGAAATTTGAAGCGGTTTGCTTCGGCGAAGCCCAGTTCTAACACCGGTTTACAACAAACTCCTCATCTCGTCCAATGCAACGCAAACTTCCCCGGAAATTCCCTCTCGCTTGGCAGACCCCAGCCGCGTTATACTTAGGAAGCAGGGAATGTTGCATGGGGTTGCACGGAGTGCAACCTGGCTCGTTTCACCTCACTGTCTTCCCGGAATGACAACCGAATCCTTCAGGAACAGGCGGGATAGACTCATTACCCGGTGGCCCTATTTGTACTTTCACACGTTTCCTTGCGGGAACCGGAAAGAACGCGCATTAAGGAGCGGATGAACTAACTTTGCCACCTGCGCAGAAATAATAGTTGAAGAAAGGAGAGGAATCATGGATTATTAGATGAAAATTCGAGAAAATGTTCTTGAGGCATCACGATGCGAGGGTTGAAGCTAAGAAGCATCGTCATCGTGCGAGACCTGAAACGTCACGCGATGTAGAAAACGAGTCGGAGAAACACGAGCGTGCAGATTACCGAGCAGAGAAGCGAGGGGAACGTCGAAAAGGGATGAAAGGTCGGAGAAGACAGAGCTGGCTCCTCGAAGGGTGCTAGTGGGCTTCGACGTTCCATTGGAGTTTGAATAATGCAGACTTGCAAGCCTGCTTAAAAGTGATCGGGCCACGGTCCTCTTCCCGCACCCTCCGCCCTCCTTTCACCCTTTCGCTCATTCTCACGCCACCTACCCCCTCGCCGCGCCGAATCTCACTTCCAAACTCGGTCTAAGAGAACGAACTAAGATTGATTTTAGATTGGGTGGGAATTGGGAATAGCTGTGGGTCCGTTACTCCCCGGCTCCTCGACGAATCGATGTGTGAATGGAAAAGGGGTGTTCCGAAAGATGCGAGTTATAGTAATGCGATCACACTTCCATCGAAATGGACATGCTGCGCAGGAGTTTGTCAACGTTTATTTACCGAGTTAGCTCGGCGAATATGGTGGAATATTACTCTCGTTAAATACTTGGGCGCGCTGGATCGTTGAGGCGTCGACTTAATAGAATCAAAATATCTCTGAAGATCAGCGCGCCGGAGTCGATGTAACTTTCGAATACCAAAGAGAAACGACTCAATTTCGTGAGTGAGAGTGAGATTGAGAAGGGTGAGTAAGTGGTGCTGAGAATCGACGGGGAGAGTAAGTGGTACCGATCAGTGGCCCACCGAGAGGCAGACAATTTCGAGTGGCAATTTTGTAAGGTGGCCAACTAATAAGAGGAGAGCCATTTGATCGCGCCAGATAGACCGGCAATTCTCAACTTCCCAAGCTCGCTCAGTCGGCACCTGACGGAAGCCGGGAGCGCATACGTTGGTAAAGGGAAGCGTCGATAACGGCGTAATTCGTTGACGTAAAGCGTTCACATGGTATCGAGAAAGAGAGAGAGAGAGAGAGGAGAGAGGGAGAGTAACAATTTTCTGGCCCACGCCGCTGGACAGAGAAAAGGGAGACGAGATTTGTTCTTCGGCCGATCAGTGGGCCAGAGGATTAGTCGAAAAGAGCCGAGCCGAAATCCGCAAGAGAGGGCAAAGTGACTCTGCCGCGGTGGCACTCCTCCTCCTCCGGCGCCTATATAGGGCGCGACGAAAGCCCGCATTGCGGAATGAGAGATCGCCTATCAGCCTACACCCCCCGAGGGGAGGAAGCTTGCTACATCCGCCACCCACGCCACCCCCTTTCTATCGTTGCCAATTTGCGGGGGATCTGGGTTCAAGGTGATGGGAACTCGGCGAGGTACAATGTCCGGCTTCGATAGTGTCGAGCTCTGTTCATACGTCGAACGCGTATCATGACGTTTCGTAAGGATTCGCAAGTGCGTCTGGAAGTGCCTACGTTTCACGTGAAATATACGTATGTATACTGAGGAGGACAAAATTGTTACGGAGGCAGACGTAATGGGGACACCATTCAGACGGGACACTGTACACAACAGAAATCGTGCAATTCGTGATGCGGTTCGAGGAGGAAGACCTTGGTAGAACAATCGTAATCTGCCACTCGGAGTCTTAGCATTGGGTCGGGCTTTTGACGCCGGCAAAAGGCGGATTGGACGTACATATAGTTCAGACTTGCCCGGAGTCAAATTAGGCCTGCCTCGCCATCCGGATTCGAAACACTTGCAATTTCCGGAAACGTCTTTCCTCGTGAGGGAATACGATGAAAATCTGTTACGAACAACATTCTCAACCTGCTCTCGGACGGGCAACATAACGAGCGTTTGGACAAAATTTCGTGAGTTCACCTCGGATGACGGCATGTTGCTTGTTTTGCCCCAAGATAGATCCGGATTTCCAGTTTGGCTTTTCCGCCATTCCGTCGTATCCAATTCTGGAGGAAGCAGAGCTCAAGATGAGATAAGAACACAGCGACACACGAGCGTGCGCTCTGATACCATCCACTCTAAGCTCGTCGGGCGTTCGTAATCAGCTTCTGTTCTCGATAGAGCATCCATATTGAAGTGGAAGATGAATTAACGATCGACAATTGCATATCTTTTTCAAACCTTTCATTCCTCCCATAACGTCGTTAGCAAATGACGGACCTGCAAATTTTCATCCATGGACCGGGATCGCATTTCGCAATTGAATTCGTCGATACGTTAAAAAAAAAAAAAAAAATGTGAGTCGTTGAGTATTGTTCGGCAAAGAAGCTGGGTATTTTCGCTGTTTGCCACTTTCGTCTTCTATTTTTCACAGAGGACCATTAGAGTCGGCTATATGGATCGGGTGCCGTGGTTAGCCGCTTGGCAATCGCTTCAGAAACTGGGTTATAAAGAGGGTACAGTCGTGGAAAGAAAATGTCGACCGACGTGCACTCCGGTGCATTGTTGCAACGTGACTCGCAATGATGTAGGTCTACAAGGCTACCCACCGAAAACTCCGCATTGCGGGATCCGTTTCGGAGGCTGGACTGTCCGCCGATTATAGTCGATTTTTTTTTTTTTTCTTTAAGTACCAATTGCAGATAAGTAATGATCCGCAATGAAGAATATTTGGAATAATGGAACCGCATTATGTGCGCGTGGGTGCGTTTGACATAAAATTGATAGTATCAACGTTCGCTGACCAGGATAACAGGGTACGCAAAATAGCAAGCAATAGTACGCGTTTTCGAAACGACCACGGTACGCCAGTACCGCGAGGTCGTTATCTTCGATATCGACACGTCAATAATTTTCTATGACGACGATCCGCAGGCGGACTTTCCGAATGGAGCATTATTCATCGAGCAGCCCCGGAATAAAGCAAACGGCGGAATCACGTTAAAAGCTTTCTGGCTCTTTCCCGTCCCCGTTACTGCCTCCCCCACCGTCCGTTAACCTCCCCTTTTCCCTCTTCTTTCACCGCTCCGTCTATCTCTCAGCTGGCTTTAATAACGCATTCCCGGGGTTGAAAGGCGTGCGTGGACGAATGTGGGGAGAATGCGAGAGAGGGGAAGAGAGGGGTTGGAGCAAGAGCCGAAAATGGAACGCGAAAGATAACTGAGGGAGAAAGGAAAAACGAAGAAGGGAGTTGGGAGGCAGGAAAGAATCGTGGAATGAGACAAAGCGTTGGACGAGGACGAGGATAAAATCTGAGGAGGACAGAGGCGCGGAACGGAGGAACGGAATGGAATGGAGAAGAAAGATGGAGCGAAAGGAAGCGGCCCGGATATAAATTTCACGGGGGAGTTCATGGAAAGTGCCGGTGGCCGTTAACGTAGCGCGCCTTCTCTCTTTTTTCCTCCAACTCTCCCACACACGAACGGAACGCACACTCGCGCCATCTCTTCTCCTCTCTCCGCCCCTTTGCCCCTCTCGGGGGATGATACTCGGATAAAAAGGATTAATTGCCGGCCCCCGGCTGCTCTTTCTCTCGCTGGAAAACCGATACAACGACTCATTATCGGGAACTTCGGCGGGAGCGTGCGCGTGATCGAGGTAAAATCGTTTGAAAGATTAATTTCGGCCCCCGCGCCGTTGTCACTTCGGGGCAACGTGGCACGCTAACGATCCGGAGCGGAGTTTTCCAGGGCATAAATCTGAAAATTCGTAACGCCTAGCCATCCTGTCAATTATATCTCCGCTGGGACGAGTTCATGACATCGCTGGGATTTCATAATAACGCTGCAGGCCTTTCATGTTTGAAGAACAGCGGGAATAGCGAATGTCATTCGTTTTGTCATTATCAGTTTTTCTGTTACCGATATGAATTCGTATAACGACCCAATTTCTGCGCTGCATCGACTGACTCGCGTGATAGTGGAAATAATAGCAGGGGCGGCCTAACGATCGGGTTGCCCGACAAGAGAAGCGAGTTCGGAATCGACACATCTTTCACTCGTCGAACGATGCTTAGGCTGACGTCAAACCCCCGTCGGACAACGTATTAGCGCTTAAGACTGGTCCATCAATCTTTCAGCTTGTTTCTATAGGCGAGCGAACAGAGGCGGCGGAGATGGGGTGGGGAGGCGCACCTACGCCCACCACCGGCGCACCGCAACTTCCATAAAATATCCAAGATGCCGCCACAAATTCACTTCGACTCGTGCCACCGCGGCAAAAGTGAATTTTCGAAATCTGCTCGGTTCAGACGTGAACGTGTCGAGCATTCGGTCGCGACGAACGACGAGAAGGGTGGTTGGGGTTTGCGGTAGACGAGGGGTGGGGTCCGAAAATTTTTATCACGTCTGTCGACGAACTTATTGCTCAGAAAGGACGATCGATGCGTCGACGCGTAACACGGGGGACAGATTCAATCGTATCATCTGACTTTGGGATGTCAAGATGCTTCTTCTTCGATCTTCTTCACGACGTACGAACGGAACGTAATGAGTGATATTTAATGATGAAAATAAACATTAATGATTATACTTCTCTACATAATTACACCTTTCAAAATGTCAAGAACCGCCAGAATCATCCCAGATCTTTAACCAGCATCTCTCTGAAATAATGTTTACCAAATATAGGTTAGTCGATAAGCATGCTGGGCCAATTAAATTAAGAGCCATCATGACTGTTTTTATCGGAAACAATCACTGCATTATTCGCAAAACAGCTATCATCGTCAAAGTTAATTATTACATCCTGAACGGTTGGCCCATTTCAGTATCCGTAGCGAAATTAGAGGCGATCGGTGGTAGCGCGTAATTTCCGGAAGCGCCAGTATAATTGAGCACGAAAATTTCACGGCTATTTTCGCGCCTACGTTCGCGGAGAAACCCGATAACGGCTCGTGCCCCGTTCCCTTCTTTTTATGTTACCGTCCTGTTTCATGCCGGATCGAAAACGTATACGTTAGACGTAAGACGCTCGTGCCTCGGGCTCATTATTCCGTCCAGTCGCATAGCTGCACCGCCTTCGATAACGGATTATCACGGATCCGCTGCTTTCTGTTTCAGGGCATCGCCTGGGGAGAATGGTCGCCCTGGTCCAAATGGTCAAGCTGCACGAGGTACGTAATTCGCATTAATTTTTCAAGCTGCCCGATAACACCGCCGTCCCATATCTTCTTCGCCTCCACGTTCCGTCTGCTCTCCACGACCGTTCGCTTTTTCATTTTTATTCCCACCTCCGCGGTACAATCGTGATAAATACGCGCTCGTGGTGCGCAATTCTAAGCTCGTCTCGATGATACGCGAGAGAGTCACGTGATCGCACACGCCAACAACTCGATATGCATATTCCATCCCTCCCGTTCCCTCTTCCCTTTACCCCTGTCTTTGCATCGACCTCTCTTTTCCTCTTCTCAACAGTCCTTCAGGTCGGATCGAAGCTCTCGTCAGCCCTCGCCAGGCTCTCTTTGATTACATCCGGTATGTTGTCGGTGCACAAAGATTACCATCCGACAGGTACGGAGTTCGTGCTCGAGCATCGTGCACGTTCTCGATAGCCGATATACAGATATGTGCCTCGATAACCTCTTCCCGAAATTACCTACGCGACGCTTTTCCGCCCATCAGACCCTATACTCTTCTCATTGAGCAATCTTTCGGTCCAATTTTTCAGCCGTACTCAAAACTACGCTACTTCCCTGCCTTTCCTGTTTAACCATCAACGCAGAGTCAACTTTCATAGTTCAGGAATGAAATTTGATTTGCACGACGCACTACGCCTTCGACATTAGCAGAGCTTTATTGCCTTTTCCTCATGGCGACAGCCGTAGTGAATTAACGATCAGGCGCGATACGTATCACGGCAGCAGGCAAAACATATTACATCGTCGATAAATTGAGCCGCAGGAAACATCTGAATCGATAGATGTCTATCGCGGCGATCGTTGAGCAGAGAAAACGCTCGCCATCCAGTACACAATCGGCAGGGGTTCAGGGCAGTTCGTATCGGCCCAGTTCCTGGTCAAGCGGCGAAGGCGTGCAGCGTTGAACTTTACGCGCGCAGATGTACTTTCACTGATCAGAGGCGGCGGGAAAAGGTCGCTTTATTAAGTCGATGGCGTCGATGCCCTTTCGGCCGCGAGCGACGATCGATCGGCGCCATTTCCTCCTGTTTCTTAACGTCTGGCCCGACATAAGGTCCGTTGCACACTTGCACGTGCAACGCGAGCCGCCCTCGGAATGTTAAACGTCTTGGAACTCATTTTGGCGACCGCCGTCTCGGCCGCCAGTAAGTTCCGTACTCCTCGCGGATGATCGTGCTCGTTTTTCATTGGCCGCTCGTGAAGTGTGCGCGCACCGACCGCGCTCTAACGTGCCGGTAATTTATGGTGCTTGCAACTTGCGAACTGCACTTGCTCGCGGAAAGCTTATTGTATGATCTATAACGTCTCGCCTGTCGATGTTTCTGCCACGCTGTCTATAAATCTCTCCGCCCCTGACGTGCAAAATTCCTCTCATTCGATCGTGCCAAAAACTCCGCGCACAATGAGTCCTGCGCAGCATCGAACTCGTAATTGTTCGGAGTCTGAACTCTCCCGGAAAGTTAAGATGCCGGGATGCGCGCTCCAAGTAGCTATGTACACTTCTTGCAAACGTATGCGGCGTCCTACTTATAGTTAGACTCTATCAATTCCAGTATGAGAGTCTTGGTACGCCTCTAGGTGGGATGTACGGGGTGCGGGCGTGTATAAAATTTCGTCCCAATAAAAGGGGCGGGGTTCCATTGTTTCGAGAAAAGCTCCGCCGATTGAGTAATCTCGATTGTTCAAGCAGACGTTTCAAATACGCGGCACACGCATTCTTTATGATTCCTTTTTTTTTATCGTGCCGCTTCATTCGAGCGGCTCGTTGCATCGGGCGTTTCCGTATCGCTAAATTGAGGGTGCTCTCCCTCCTCCACCCCCCTCTGTGCCCGTATACTCTGAACATGCAACCCCACCCCCTCCCCCGAGAGACTTCACTCCGCATTTACCTGCTGCATTTCATTACGTCCGTTTCCTGTTTCTTCTCGCTTCCGGAGCCAATGCATTTCGCGTTTGAAAAACTTCTACGGGCAATGCAACCTGTAGCCCGATCCAGCCGATACGCTTCGAAGGCTCCAATGTCACTTGAATTTCTAAAGCAGCCTATCTCGTAGCTTCCACTTTCGTTTACGTACTCACTTTTTTTCTTCTCATTTGTCCTGCTACTCGCATTTTGATATGCCAATAAAACGACCGCCTTTGAAACGTTCCAATCCCGATCGACGCAACTCTTGTTGGCCTTCGCGATTATTATCATGGCTCCGCGGGAACGATAGCGGGATAATGAGGTTCATTCATCAGCGGGCAACGTTTATATCCTGCATCCCAACAAAAGGCGGCGAGGTCAGATTAGCATTCTCGCGTATTAATTTTCCCTCGTTGAACTTTTTGCAGAACTTGCGGCGGCGGAATTTCCAGACAACAGCGGCGATGTAGGCGGAAGCCGTGCAAGGGGAGAGCCTGGAACACCAAATACAAAATCTGCAACCCCAAGGTAAGGGGAGGTCCATTTTCTACTCTACCACTCTGAGCGTCGTGGCACTGTATAATTACTTAGTTTCGTGGAAAACGCCGGCTGGCTGGCAATGTTTGTTCAGTGCGCTGACCAGCAGGGACACTTTCCGCGTTCCCTCACAATTTCAATTGTCAGACTCTAGTATCGTTCCGGTCGTCCTGCAACGACGCTCGTTTCAAGAGCAATAGACAGCAGCACTTTCTTGCTTGGCGATATGTTGCGGGAAACGTCAAATTTTCGCGACTCTGCCTCGACGCGCTGCTTCTACAAACAAATAGTGCCATTAAGTGTAAGACGTGGGAAAGCTAGTTGTCGGATGAAAAGCAGCACCGCCAGATACAATGGCCACATTCTAGAACCTTAGGAGTCTGGGCAAAAAGCAAGAGGACCGGAGAGTCCTCCTCCCGAAACACGCGCGTCGTCTGTTGATTATAACCCTCGCCTTACTTTGTGAATGTCGCGCAAACAACAGGGCCAAGTTAACTCCGACGCTTAACTGACAACTTCCGAAGTTCTGCGCCGCAATACGACGTCGCTGATTCGGTTCGCGTTACACCAGGTCGCGCCACTCGTGAGCGAACAACTTTTTCAAACAAGTCCACTTGACATTTAAGAAAGGGACGGAGGTACGGTGTCGATGACCCAATCTTCGAGAAAGTTTTTCCTTGCTTTTTATACCCCCTGAACGATGGATAGATACCTCGGCGGCCGGAGGAATAGAATTGGGCGCACGGTAACAATGAACGATTCCTCATTCAAATCCACTTTTCTTCCTTATCCGAGAAAAAGTTTCGGCACGAAAGAGTTTAATTATATTCCTACGGTTCGCCGGAGAACATAAGGGCGCTTCGGCGCGAAATAGCTGAAATATCGATGAACCGATAACGAGGCGAGCGCGCGTTTAAGCCGAAAGTTCCGTGGCTGGACGTAGAAAAAGGATGGCCGTATCCGTTAAGAGCGCCGATCCTCCCGCCGACGCTGGATGCCGGTGTCATTTCGAGGTGGAGCCGAATTACGGCAAAGATTTATTCCTGCATTTGCCAGCGAGCTCTTCCCGGGCGGCGCGGCGTCCCAAATGAATCTTAATTGGCACGCGACGCTCTGTGACGAAGGCAGCGTAATGCACGTGGCTCAAAGTAGTGTGTCTGGGCTTTGGAAGACGGGAGACACGCCCGGCGAAAATTCACGGTGAGCTACTCAAACGACAGCCGAATTAAATGTCAAACTTCAGAACGTTGATAGTGACGTTTTGTCGCTCGTCTGTTTACGCTGCCGCTGAGTGAGTGAATGTGGAACGCATATTCGATGCATACTCGTGTGTTGGCGCAAACACCCACGCGCCCCAATGGGCGCGCACACACCCTTCAGGGACACCCAGCTAAATCCGAGGGGTTGTCGGGATGCAAGTGACCCGACCCACATTCGCATCTAGCCCGAATTTAACCGCGCAAGACCGTGCACACGACCGACCGGACCATGTTCGACCCTCTGTCGACACGTGCCAGTCTCATTGATGTATACATCCGTCTATAGATCGCCATCGCTGGCCCCTGCCTCAGCGAATTCCGCTTCCGCTGTTTTTCCTCTTTTCCTCTTGGATTTTCCGCCCTCTTTTTTCCGCTCACCATTCCGACATTGTGTTCCCGCGAACCCTACACGTGAGTGGTAGTGGAAAAGTAAAACAAACGATTGGATTGGCAACGAAATATTCTACGGCCGTTTTATACCCTCTGACTATGTCGCAACGTACGTTTGTTGGAATTCGCCGAACAAAAATGTATGACTCACTGTCAACCGTCGTCGCACCATCTACCGATATTCGCTAATTACGAAATACTGCGTGGATTGTTACTTTCGCGGAGACCGCCACTAGCAATTTTTCTATCAACGTAGAAAAAATATTTTGTCGGGTGAGGATAGTGCTCATCCAAGAACGTCAGCAGAGTGCGCCATGTACAAGCGATGGAGTCGATAATCAATCCTGAACGCGCGTTAAAATACTTATCGCGCTGGGAAATTTTCGAAAAAAGTAGATACCATTGCCGTCATACGCAAATACCTTCAGACTTGGATGGAAATACTTTTGTCTCCGCGCTACCAAACCATTATCGGGGAATCGGAAGAGAAATTGACTTACAATTAGTCATGGAACAAAGATGCCAGATAAAGTTATTCATTCAGTCGCCGCATATTTTCAACTCAACAGTTCTGCCATTTCTATGAGGAATATTTCAGTTTGGAACGGTCAATATAAACTCCTTGGCGAAGACGATATTAATTTTACCGACTCGTCCACTTTTTAGTTCAGGTAATCTTAAATAGAACGACAAAAGTTTGCATTTGCAGTGCAGTAATTATGATGAAAATGCATCAACTGGCAGAGGGAACATGTGTACAAATAAAAATATTAACGATGCCGGGAATTTATCCAACAACGTTGCCGTACCGAATGTTTTATACGCGTGTCAGAGGACGACTCATTTGTATTCGGCGGAATTCACGTACGATTGCATATTAACCGAGGCGCATGCTAACATTTAAAATGAGAATTCAACAAATACCCCATCGCGGCATGAAATGTATTTAATATAAGTGGTGGACCAAATAGCTGACGGGGTGCGGGTTTAAATTGTGCGAACGCACGTCTGTGGGCAAACTTAAAATTTACAAGATTTCCCTCTGAAAATGTATTCGATTTAGACGCTCTCGCGCGCGACTGTGCATCGCGACATTTTTCAAGAACATTCAAGAGCACGTACCAGTACTTACATTTTAAATCGCGTTTTTGACTTTCACGTGTAAAGCGAGCTCGCCGACCTGTAGAAAGCTCTTTCACCATCAGGTGGAAACGCTTTTATCGCAACGCGACCGAGATGACGTTCCGCCGGGAGGAGAAGTGGTTCACAATACTGCTTCGAGACACACGGCTGCGTGTGCTCTCTCGATTCCTTAAAAAATCTCCTCTGTTGAACATAATCTTAATATAAAAAGCTCGCTCTTATTCACGGTCGAATTGAATATTCGTTCGACGGAACAAATCGAGCCGATTCTTAGGCCGCTGTCTCGCTATCGAAAATTCCGTACCAACCAGCGCTACGATACAAATTATACTAACGCGTGAATCAACGCCTCTACCCGCTGCCGATAGAATCTAACGACGTGTATTCACCCACGTTAAAGCATATTCCGAATTTGACGGTAGCAGAACGCCGCGATTATCCGACTTCACTTTACGTAAATTCGGAAACGCGCGTTTCCGAAGTTACTGCTTCGTTTCGATGGTGACAAACATGCGCTGACGGGAGAAATTAGACTATTAATAGCGCCATTGGCTCTCCGAATTGCACGGCTTACGATAAAACTCGAGCCACCAGCCTGTGCGAAAAACTGGCCAGCATTTTTCGCCCGACCGTAGCCTGGTACATACTAAGTGCTAATACGTCCCTCGCTCGGTGTTCCTGTGCCTCAAAGTCGTCCGCGCTTCGAATTTCCGTGTAAAAGCAGGTTGGCAGCGTGCGAAAACGCTTTTGGCTCCGAGCGGAAACGCCTTTGTCGCCACATGACCGTGGACGACGTTTCGTCCGGAACGATGGCAGGCTGCGTACCCGGTCCAGAAACGAAGTGCACGGAATTGGAGAAAGAGAGAGAGAGATAGAGAGAGAGAGAGTACGGATTCGCATTCGACGTCCGTGCATGCACTTCAGCGCGAGTGCAACAAAGGTATCAGGGCCATCGTTTCTCCATAAAGCCGCGTCGGTTTTCGACCCCAACCACCCTCTACCCCTTCTTCTACATCACGCACGCGCCGCATGCTTTTTCAAGCTACTCTCGCCGCATACGTAGCGTATAATTTCTTTCGTTTAGCAGAGGCCGCCTTTCTTTCTGTCGTCGTCGTACCTCTTTCTACATTCTCTCCAGCAACCCTTCGGCTTTCTCGACTTGATAGAATTACCCGAGAGTCAGCCTGACCCCAACTTCATCCTTTAACACATTGACTGCCGCCTTCACCACACATGGCATAATATACGCGAGAAAATTGCGCGAGCAAAGCCCCTGATCGATTTATTCGGTACCATGAGACGCGTGTTTTTCCCGCCCGCTTGTTCAAACTCACGGCACGTTTTCGCAAGCCGAAATGGCATGGATTCTGTCCCATCTCGTGGCATCGGCCGACATCTCTCATTCAGCCTGATGGACAATTTTCCACGGATCGTAAGTGCTTCTTCGCTCTGCTCAGCTTTTTATGATGTCACATCCAATCGGCTCGCGGCCGTGATTGGTCAACGACGATTCGACGCGTATATCTTCCTTCAGACGGGCGCCAACGACCAAATCTGATCCTGACAATCCTGACAGCGGTATACGCTCGAAAGCGACGTGGCTCTGTGGCTTTGCCGAATTCGTTTTCGCTGATCGTCACGGATACTAACAAGGGTTCTCTTATTCGGCGGATTATCTAAATAATGGGGGAAACGACGTCGAATAATTTGTGCAATTTCAGGACGTACATTGCGTTACCCTATTTGTCTTGAGGGAGCTTAAGAAAATTCGGAATCGTTACTTTTGACACGATCAAAAATTTGATTAACACCGCTGTCTATTTCAGACACGTTCTCTCCTCGACAGTACTGTATCGATTCTTCGCGACACTCTGGCCTCTTTTCGGGTCCACGGAATAAGGCATTATACGGTGGTGGTCGTTCTGTGCGGATCCGTATTAATCGTGATTGACACGTTCCAACGGCCATGCAATTCTGACGCGATGCTGCGTTCGCAACTCTGCCGCGCGTACATCGTGCATTTGGCAAGCGTGCAGCGAGAAATCGTGTCGATCTTCATCGGACCGCAATAACAAGCGACATTTCTCTCGCACAAAACTGAGTAACGGCGTATGTGAGGGACAGAAAGTAAAAACCGGCGAGATCGATCATTTAGCGGGCACTAGTTTTTCCGTAAACGCCAGTCAAAAATCGAATCCGCGTAAAAAGGGTCCGTAAAAATAGCCTTTCTATTAGAACGGATTGACAACTGAAACGGGCGCGATGTATATTTTGCGTTCGCGGGCGGCGCGCGGCGCGTGCCGATTCCAACGTCCAT
Source organism: Priocnemis perturbator (assembly GCA_963942575.1). Taxonomy (NCBI): domain Eukaryota; kingdom Metazoa; phylum Arthropoda; class Insecta; order Hymenoptera; family Pompilidae; genus Priocnemis; species Priocnemis perturbator. The sequence goes on along the minus strand of OZ012649.1, from coordinate 7,582,056 downwards.
TTTCGCATTCCCGATTCCACTCGCACTCTGCATTGCAGATTTCAATTGCCGAAATTGTTATGGAATAATAACAGTCGCGACGAGGCTGAACACGTCCGATGCATCCTGCAATCATGACGTCGATTTTTCGTCAGGAACGAGCACATTACTGCATTCATGACCGGTTGATCAACGATCGTCGATAATCGAGGACCTGGACCCTCATGCATACGGGAGCGTTTACAAAAATGACTGCATTACATTACCGCTCACCGAATTTCTCTTTAAAAGCTGTTTCATTCTCGAAACTTTTGCAATGGGGCGGTATTGTTATTATCCAGAGCGCAGCCGAGTGTATCGTTAAAAAATATGCGATACGCGACAGGGTTAGAGGGAGCATTTCCGCGGACTCCGTGAAGCTGCTTCGTCGGAATACTTGCCGCCCCGCAGGTCGCATAAAATTTTCCCACGGAATCGTACCTCCGGCGGGCGCGGTCTGGCGAGAGAACATCGAAAGGGAAGGATTACGGCGGCGCGTTACCTCAAAATTGGAAAAGTTACGGCATCGAGTGCTCTCCGGGTATTTAGAAAGTAATCGAAGGTACGTTACCTCCACGAAATATTAATCGTCCAGAACTCCGATCGTCCTCTCAACCGCTCGCGGTCCTCCGGGGAGGGCAACGGTGGACAATAATTTAGCCGCTAGACGATAAATTTTAAGTTAAAATCCAACCGGAAGGGATTTACGTCCGTGGGATACCGGAGGCCCTCTTCCCGGCTTCCGCTCTCGTTTCGCGATCCTCTTTGTCTTTCTCGTACTCTACTTCTCCGCTGGTGTAGCTACTCACCTCATGCACGTACACTCGCACACAGTCGCGAGGATACTGCGGGCATAAAGAGATACTAAGACGATGTAAATCAAGCGCACCGGCACGAAGCTGTAGATACATAAAATATCTACATATGTACGCGGGGCGATACAGCTTTTTCTCATAGTAAAACCTTATGTGGCCATAAGTCCAATTTGATTACCACCTAACATACAAAACCCATAAAGAGCACTGAACCGATATATAAATCCAATTTTTCGAATGATAAAACTCCCTGTCAAGGAATGTAACGGTTTGAAGAACAGAGAATGAAGCATTATCCGCTTGTCGGCGAGGGTTGAATTTTCCCAAATTTTCCAGTACGCATTTTCAGCTCGTCAATGTCCAACGGCGAGTTCAGAATTTCCGATGTGCCGCGACCGTGACCGATTTTGAAGCTGCATCTTGACGATAACACATCGTCGGGCTCTTCCGAATACTTGAAGGTGACAGGTTCGCGGAATCGAAATCTCGAAGTAAGAGGCTCCGCGTTTGCCGTAGATATCAATTTTGCTCTGCAAATCGACGGACGTACTGCTTGCAGGATAGCAACTTTCCCGGGCTCATCTGTTCGTCGCGGCGAGATGAGCTTGGATAATCTGAAATCCGGGACTCGATTTATTCGCATCCGAGCATACGTGCTTCAGCTGCAACACGTGTACGCCGTGCATAAGTATTTGGGGCGGTTACTGGCTTCCGAAGAAATATGAACGGCGGTGTACACATGCTCTTGCCGTAGAATTTATGCCAACTTAAAGTTTCGCTCGCTCGAGCATAGGGAGCGGGCGCTCGGCAAAAGCGATTCTTCCAAATATCTTAATGTATATACGAGTATAACCGGGTCCGGCTGACCATCGAGTTTCCTGACCTAGCGCGGCATATGACTCGCAACGTCCCGACGGCTATTGAGGGATGGTCCCGAGCGCACTAAAATCTTTTTACACGGCCTGATATTCCTAAATCAGCAGGCGCCCGCAGTAGATCGTCGGTGCACGCAGGTGAAATATAAATCTTTAATGGCCACGCGAGCGCTGTTACTGCGGCGCTCTGCGTAATAATATCGCCGGCCTCTAAAACAGCGTAACACGCGCATCCTGAAAGCCACTGTCCGTGCCTTTTATTACGCGACCGGGCCGATCGCGGTTTTTACGACGACATTAACGTCACGCTTAGCGCAAATCGCACACCCAGACACGCGTCGTCTTATCGATAAATAATTTCAAGCATCACCGCGACATCTCCGTCGATTACCGGCAAGTGGGTCGCTCCATTATTCGCCTTCCGCTACGCTGCTCACACGAGTGTTTAATCGAAACAAAAATAAAGCAAGACACGCTGACAAAGTTCGATATCATTGCGTTTTATCGATACGCCCCGTGTGTCGAGCGTAAATGAATTAATGATTTTAGCTCCGGATATTTCCAGATATTCATTAGCTTCCCCTGTCCACGGGCGCACTGACCGTAACACGAAACGACGCGCTGTACGCAATGCCATAAATGAGAAAGAAGCGAAAAAGGGGGTACGGATGAATTGTCGCGATAAAATTGTCAAACGTATCGAAACGCGCAAGCGAACGAAACGGATTGCTGACCGTAGCGGAGGAAGCTCGTCATTTGCCGGACACGTCTATCGCGTTTCTCGCGAAAGAGATCCCTGGAGCAGGTAAGGGAAGAATCACAGGGAATGAAATGAACGGCAAGAAAAGGGAACACAACGCCATTAGCATAACGAAACGGGGAGGCGTGCAGTGAATACAGAGATTTCTCTTTCTCCTCTCCCGTCGTTCGTCGCTTCTCCCGCTCCGTCTCTTTCCCACGTTCTCCCGTTCTCGCCGTATCTCTTTTCCCTTCCTTTCGCACTGTCTGTCCCGCAGGGTCCCAAGCTGCACTCTGTTAACACTCGTAATGGCACAGTGTGTATTTCACGGGTACGGCGAGCGGCTGTTCCCTTCCATTTTACTCTCAGGGAAAACAGAGGAAATTCATTTGCGTGCCGCGACGAAAATTCTCGCCGACGCGATGATAATGTCGCGGGTCTCGGTGAAAGGATCGTCGGCAAATGGCAGTGCGGCTGATCGCCTACGAAAGGAGCTGATAACTAACAATAAGATCAAGACACCCAGCGAACTTTGCGTCGAGTTATTCGTACTGCACGCATGCAATCCGAATTTATGTCCCGAGTCTAGCCACGATCTAAGCCACATCAGTTTAAACAGTTTTATTTCGTCCGCAGGATAAAATAGATGCGCTCTTTTTATAAAAGGCCACTGTTCGCAAGCAAGACCAATGTTGAGCCCTCCGTGCGATCCGCTTTAAGTTCTCCAGTTTCACTCTGAAATTGTTTTAAAATTCTCACAAAGGGTATGCTGAGATTAAATTACAAGCCTCCCTTGTCCTACTTAGTTGCACGATCAATTTTAACTTCGCGCTCATCGCAGATACACTAGCAGTCCGTAATAATTTGCAGCCGAACGTTGTTTTGCGATGTTCATGCCTATGCACCTATAGTCTCCGCGGACGGCATTTTCTGCGAGAAGAGTATACTGTAAGTCGTCGAAGAGTCGTAACGATTTCCGTTCGATAACTCACGATGTTCCGCGCTAATTAATTCCGTAGCGTTTAACGTGACCCCATGCTACTTCGGGAACGGATATTATTACCCCGTTAATTCGCTTACCGACAGCTTTATTGCCGTTTACTGGCTTTTATTATAATGAGCAACGACGAACTCTACGCGCGGCCCGCGACACGTCGATAATAATAAATTGAGATATCGATTTGTGGCCGGTCATAATAAACGGCATCCACCGAAACATCAGCTAGTCCATTCAGTTCGATCGCTCGATTTACATTTCGCTAACCATTCCATTTACCAAATTAGAACGTTGTTTATCATTGCATGCGAGCCATTATTAATAAACAAAGCGGCCAATATAGAACCCCGCCTACCCACACGCCTCAAAGTTATCAAACCGCGAAACTAATTAGACGCCTATTTATGAAAATTCGATAACTTCTTTGGTGGCTGAATTACGGTGGACTAGTTTAGCGTAAGGTAATTGCGATCATTAAATTTGCAATTCGCGACGAAATTAAACCGCTTGCGAACTTTCAGCGAAATTTCGGAACAAGTTTCACGAGCTTCGGCGTGTATGTATCCGCGCATACTGTTTATCCCCGAGCGAGATAAGACGAAGTAACGAAGGTGTCTGAGTCATTAGCGAGCCTGGCATGCGTCAGCACTCATCAGCCAAAACGGCCACGGCACGCGACATCGTCCTCTTCTTTCTCCCGCGAATAATGGAAAGGATAAAGTATAAATATCGCGAGCATACCGTCTGACGGCATTATCGTAGAAATAGACTTAGGTACGGCTAGGTACGCGTGAGATCGATGAAGTTCATCAACCAGGAAGGAGAGTAACCTTATGTACGAGCCACACAATATACGCACTCTCACGTACATAATACATAATAACGGGAGTGGGAGAGCGTTGTTCTAGAGACGTACAGGAGCGTATTTAGCAGTAATGGCGCCGGTTACACGAACAATAACCGAACAATAAACTGGCAGGACTCCATTCGGCGCAAGAGACAGGGGGAGGGCAATAAAAATATGTAATGCCAGGTTGGTGGAGATATTCGGGTCGGTGCAACGGTGCAGCAGTATGAACGTTTGCCAAATCCGCTGCGCTCGAACGTTCTACACATGCAAATGTACGCGAGCTGGCCTACATATAGTCGAGTGTACGTGGATATTCAGCACAGGTCTACGTGTGCGCTGGTGTGCGCATTCGATGGCCATAAAGAGCCTTCCGAAGATGGGAAAAGCCTCCGAAATGGCCGCTACGAACAACAATGGCTCGAAATCGTTCTTAAACATCCGGCCGTCTATTCGCCGTCTTCGGCCAACCAACGTCTCTCCTAGAGCTCTGCATGCGCACACGGATGCTAACGAAGAAAGAGACCCGAATATTGAAATCGGAATGGCCGTTTTATTCGCACGATTAATTATGATTCACACCTGCAATTATCGCAAAACCCATCCCCGCTGGTTTCATCAAACTAGTTGATTAAACATATTATTCCGCGATGTCGGACATTCAGGAATGATTACAAATTCATTATGCTCGCGATGCTGGAAATATACGCTATTTCCGACGACGCGACAGGTACGAGGCGCGCCATGTTTGGCAACGATCATTTTCGTCGATAGCCCGCCCGATCGACCGCTCTTTGTCTTTCCCCCTGGTCGGAGCGGCGCGTAATAAATATCTTCCACGAATGGCTTTCGATTTGGTCGCATGCCGCGAAGCCACAAGGCACCCTCGGTCACGACACATGCTTGCGGTTTGGCTCGATTAGTTTTCAAGGCCATTACTGCGGTGGCACGTAAGATTTCCAGTCGATTCGTGGACACACTCGACCCCTCTTCCACTGAAAGGTGCCCCTTGGCCAGGACCCTGTCGACAGAAAATCGATACTTCTTATTTTGCGGTTTCACTCGGCGAGCCTCTTTGTGGCGTACACCGGATCGAACTTCCACCTTCTCAGAAACCCCATTTTTGTTCATTTCAAAAATAGCGCTTCTCCCTCTCGTCGAACACTTGAAATTACCGCATGCGTGAAACATTTTTCCTCGACGAGACGAAATTCTCTTTCAGGACAAAGTCATATTATACGCGAGCGATGTGTGGCGCTTCGCTGGGGGGGAAAAAATGGCTTTCCGTAAAAGCAATCTGAAATGCGGATGGAAATGCGGAGTACGACCTGAGGAGATTGTCCCTCTCGCCCACGCGTGTCGGCGGGAAAATTCGATGTCAAACGTGGATACACGGGGTCGAGTCGATGTCAGGCTGAACGCGCACGATTGGGTCGCTCGTTTCCCTAAACGTTTCAACTTTTAGCTGTCAGTGAAAACGCAGAGACATTATTGCAGCCACGGCGTTGAGGTAAAAAAGAGGAGCAATTTCACTTCTTGGCGAGACACGTTATAACATTTTTACGAGGATGTTGCCTGCCTGCTCGCGTACTTGCGAACCGTTACCACCCTTCTGTTTCTTCGTCCCATTTTCCGCGACGGTAAAGCTCTCGCGGTTGGAGAGTCTCGGGAAATATTGTTTCATCGCCAGCGCTTCATGGACGACGTGAAAAAAATTATAATCGCCCGCGCGCTACCTCAGGCTGCCTTTTGATCCGTCAGGCGCAATCTGGCTCGACGGGAGTTGGGCACTTCTGCCTTCTGCCGACCAGCAGCCAGCTTCACGGTGCATCTGACAGGAATCGCGCAACTACATTTCATGATAGACGTATACATACAGATGGATACACCGGTGTAACCCGTCCCGTTTCCGGAACGCCGAGATACCTGCGTCTATTTGCATGAATGTACCTTTGTGCGTGCATGCGTGCATAATGCTCGCGAATATATAGCAGCCCGGATACAGAAGATCATCTGGCGTCAGTGGATTATAACGAGCAAAACCATGCGAGACTGTTGGCGTGAAGTTTGCCGGAACGGCGCGCGCGCATCACTTGACACGATAGAAAATAGGATCTGTCCTGCTAATGGCTTAGGTTCCTCACGAATCGAGTTTCCTTCAAGTCCGTGTGGCGAAAATATCATAATAATTAACGTCGATCGAGAGCGCTTGTCTGCGGAAGCGCTGCTATTCATCATCTGATGAAGCGTGCGGTCCTACAAATAACGCGATGAATACAATTCAAAGTGATAAGGCAATAAGTCAATTGAAGGTTTGGCCCAGTCAGGAAATTCTGAAAATAGCGGAGGACCGATCCATGTCTTTATGCGATGGCTGCGGTAAGCGCGGTCAATTGAATTATCCCTGGCGTTACATGTTAAAAATAATCATGAGTAGCGGTAGCTGTAAATAAAAACAAATAGGATGAAGCGCTAAAGTCGTTGTAACGAAGAGACACGGGTCGTGTTTTAACTGAAACAGAGTAAAATCAGTTTACGGTGCGGTAGCGGGTCACTCCGGAGAATTGGCGAATTTATTCGAGCGGAGGACGAATCCGGTGAGTTGGGCAGCGAAATTGTGAAAATTCTGGAGAAGCCACGCGGCGTGGGAAGAATCGATCGAATATTAATCATGACCAATAAAAGCTGGTGCGATCGACACGAGGCGGCACGTACGTTTAAGTGCTACCATTAACTGAATACGAGCCGGCGTGCGTGCGTCTTCGCGTGAATGTGAATTAATATGAGAGCAAACATACCCTTCAAATGAGGAAGGTCACCTCATGTCAGGGGATCATAACGAGTATGGAGCGAAAGAGGGCTATACGTGTTTACACGGCGACAGGAGATGCCCCTGGGGAATTAGCGCGTACGGACGGATCAATGTTGAGAGCGGAAAAATGTATAAAAATACAGGTGACGTAAAAAGTTGATTTACAAGAGTCGCCGCTGTTAAAGCCAGGTCAGCGATTTATAATATGCCTGCGACAGGATGCAATTAAACACCCGAATGCTCAACCGTGCAACTTCGAATCCCCGAAGAATTGCTCTTTTCGTTGCATCGAAGCACGTTTGAAGTTTTAAGTCAACAAAATCATAGCTGACCTACGGTGAGTGAGTCCTTGCATGTGCTGCGGACATTTCGAAAAATTATTTGAAGGGGAACAGCTGGCCGTTACGGAAAAATTGAAGTCGAAGGGACGGGCGATTCGTTGTTTCTGTATATGAGAAACCTAAATCCGTTGGCGCATGGGTGTGCATGCACGCGTGCATATGACAGCTGGAACGCGGAAGGTCATGCGGCGTCAGTGAGCAATGACAACGAGCAACGAGCTGGGGAAACCAGGTCATATACGAGAGAACCAGGGACGCCATTATGGCGTGCCGCGGAAAATGGGGTTGAACCTGTTTGCGTTACGAGTGGGGCCACTCGTTTGAATCGGTGGATGAAGTCAAATCCGAGACTTAAGTAGTAAAACCCCTGAAATGCCAAGCATGGCGGGCGAAAGTGTCAACTTACTGCTAATCCGTGAAAATTATTCGGCTTCCCACGCATGTTACTATTGAAACTTACGTCTCCACGATCGGCCTTATAGACTAGTGCGTGTACATAATAGCTATCGAACAACTGTAAAGCTGATACATTTTTTATGTTCGACGTGTATCTCCGGACAACAGCGCCATTATGTCAAGCGAAAAGTTAATCGAGCCCTTCCGATTCCCTTCGGAGGAAATCCGATTTGCCGTTTGCTTTATTCCCAATAACGGCTTTGATAACGGGGAAACGGCGGGAGGGAAACCTGTTTAAGGGTAAACGCGAGGAATACGATCCAATAAATATAAAATCCAATCGAGGGTGGACGTATTATATGGTTTCGGTCCGACGCGATTTATACTTTATTTACGAACGTGCCGGTAATACCAATTATCTTACCTCTCTCGCTGGATCGAGTTAATAGCGCCGACGTTTCCACGTTCCTGCTCTCAATACTTGACAATGGCAATCGTTCGGAGACATTTGCCAGGACACAAGCGACTCTGTTCAGCGGGAATGCGGAGTATAGACATTGGGAGATCAAGTCGGTCGATTGACTCGCTGATAACAATTGCACTCCCGATGAAATTGCCTCGGACCGACGAGACACACGCATTAGGAAACGTCCGTTTAGTTCGCTTTTGGACGTGGCATGACGCGATTCTGCGATAATCTCACTTACAAGATCGATTCGTTGGGCGAAATTGATTGCGAACGTCACTACTTATCGCACACCCCCGTTTCTCATATCCGACAGAGACATACGACCTACCGAATACTAAACATGACATAGTTGGCGAGGTCAGTTCGTAACAAGCGTGACGCGCGGGATAGGTGCTGAACGCGATCAAGAAGATTCGCATCCGAAGAATCCGAGTTAGCCTGAAGGGCCATTTGACTGCATTGACGATTCGCGCGGTGTAGTTTATCTGGTCGAGTTTGCTGGCAAGAAACTTTTCGACGAGTAATCCGTTACGAAAGTTATCGGGTGTAACGTGCACGGAATTTCCGTAAATACGGATAATCGAGAAACGTGCCGGTGTTCTCTCTCTCTCTCTCTCTCTCTCTCCATCCCTTTCTGTTTCCGTTTTGTCTATCTCGCTCCGTCGTCTTTTTCTTCCACGTCTTTCTCCCTTTTTCTCTCCACCTTCTCTGCCGGTCGTTTCAAGCTGGCGCGCACCGGTCGATGCTGAGAATCGCAGTTGGCGCAGCGGAGACTTTACCTCAACTGAGATGAACTTTAAATCAGGAATACGTGCGTCTCGAGAAAAACGTTCGCTGCGTCCGTACAGCCACAGGCGACGGATCTATAGCGCCTTAAATGACAAAACTCGGAGCTCGGGCGTCTCGTAAAACATTCGATGCCATCAGAAACGGTCGCATTCATATTCGCGACCTCAATTACACTTCTTTATAATTTCCTTGTAAGCGCTGTACCTTTACATCAACCGTTTCACAATTTCTTAGCTAATCGCTTTGTCATTACTGCATAATTGAGGACTTTCCTGATGACGACTAATATTGTCCGTGTCGACGGTTCAGGGAGCTTGTCTATATGTCCTGACTTTAAAATACATTCGTCCGTCATTCGAAAAACGCGGTTAATGGAAAAATGATGAGACGGCGCGTATATCGCTGATACAAGGCAGCAATTTGACGTCGTTCTAGAGGACTGCAATACGAACAACGATAAGACAAGACCAGCAACCTCTCCCTATCCGTATGAACACTTTACGTTCGTTCGCGTACGTTATGCGCGTATATTTTTCCAAGCATTCCGTGCGTACTCGATCTTCTCTTTTTCACGGGAAAAAGGAGAAAGGGCCGGACATGTTATCGTAGCCGACGACACGGCGGAAAGATCGCCACGGATGTGTTTTCCTTTATTCCAGCGGAGGAGAGACGCCGAGCGAAGAAAACGGCAACCCTACCCGCCACCTTTTTCCCGGCGAGATATCGTCCGAATCTCGGGCACCGGTTTCCTACGTTCCTGGTCTTCCTTCTCGTCCTCCTCCATATTCTCTACCCTCCACCTTCTCCGCCTCCACTTTTTATTTCCGCGCTGAAACCGCCTCAATGAGCGACTATTCATGAGCTATTTCAGTGGTCCACCGCCGAGGCTCCTTTTCAGAGCCTCGATGCCGACGAAAGAGACGCCGTGCGCTGTGTCACTTCTGGGACACGGCCGGAGAGACTTTTTCCATCGGTGTACCTGAGCATGAAGCTGATAGCGTCTTCACAAAATCGCGCTGTTACGTGTAAACAAGTTTCCGCGTTTCAGCACATTCACTGGCACGGCTTAAAAAGTGGATGCGAGCGGGACAAAATGTATCTTTCGAAATGGCGTCTAGGCGACTTGGCAAATGCCTCCTAGTGGCTTCTGCACGGTCATCGGCTGACAACTATCAAAGAGGAACAGGAAGAGGCGGGCCGGCAGGGGTAGGAGGTACCGGTGTCGCGTGAAAGGTATTATCCATTGTTTCCTGGGTGTACGGGGTTCGTAATCGGCTAAAACGTCTGGCAAATGCCCCATGGGGATGCCCGCGGAGCCAGAGCCAGAGCCGGAGCCGGAGCACGGCACTCGCGGTGGATGTAGAAACGCTTCCCCGTAATGAGTAGTTGAGATTCCTTGTTAAGGAGCGTCTGAACTCTGCACTGCGGCTTCCGCGGTTCCTAACAGGTTTCGGCGTTTCGCATAGTTTCTTCCCCCACCCTCGCTCCCCTCCTCGCACCTTTCCTCGTCTCCCTCATTTCTCTACATTTGCCTCGTTCCCCCTCGAGCTCTACGTGCCATACCTCGTCCGCACCCAGCTTCCATCATTTTCTATCACTCCCGCGACTACCTACCCCCCCGCTCTGTTGGGATGCATCCATTTCAATACCCCAGTGTAATACGATCCGTCGCGTCATGCATGTACCTACGCCACTTGCTCGTGTGAGTTTCCGCCGTCCCGAATCGTCCGGCGGCGTCGGGAAACTTCCGTCAAGTGAATAATTCGGGCGCCGGTAAAAAATTCACGCGCCCTTCGACCCCACCATGTACGACGCTCTTCCAGTATTTTCTCGGGAAAGGCAGAGAATCTTGCAGCGGGCAACATTAGGAATCGCTCCCGCGCGTTGCGATGCTTCTTCGCCCTGTATTCGTCGCTTTATTACTTGCACATAGATTTCGCGCTTCGATCTGCATCGCGAACTTACTTCGACGACAAGATTTTCTTCGAGTTTCCGAAATCCGAACTAACTTTTCGTTAGTGAGGTTCGCGCGAACGGCGCCGGACGATGCGAAAACGAATTTTTCCTTTTCACGGCGTGCAGCGCGTTGTATCAATTTCCGTTTTTTTTTTTTGAAAGCTGCCGCTGCGACAGGCCGTAACAGGTGTCCCGTAAGCAGCATTTTGCATGCCAACCGCGAGAAGTGATGGATCGCCAGGTAATTCGACGCGACTGCCGCGGCAGAGAGAGAGAGAGAGAAAGAGAACGAGAGGACAGCTTTCCGGACGGAAGCGAACTGGGGAAAAAGAGAGAACGGCTCGCTCTCTGCCTGTCGCGGATCCAGTTGTGTCGCCGGGTATGGAAATAAGAGGAGCGTTTCGCCACTTGCACGGCACCCACACGCTTCTTTTTGTCCCGCTTCCCTTCTTCCCGCGCTCTCCCTCCCTTATTAATACCGCGGCGACGCTCGTATTTTCGCGACCGTTTTCGTTTTCGTTTTCCTTGCGCCCTTTTTTTCGCCCGCCGTTATGACGTGCTCTCGTTATCGTTATTCGTAACCGTAACTCCCCGCCGCCTTAATGCACCGTTACGATTTAATGACGACAGCGTTATCGTTTCCCGTAGCGCCATTCTTTTTTTCCTCACTTTTCTTCAGGCTCTTCCAACCGCTCCCGCGGGAGCGTCTACCGGAACGTAAATTATAAAGTTATCTTCTCGCGAGCACCTCTCGTGTTTTGCTACACTCTCGGCCGTCACGTTAAAATTAATCGAGAGTGACACGGACTTCCCGTCGCCTCCCCTCCAATGACGATTCGCTGGCAGAGAAAAAGACTGCGATCTTTCCGCATCGTCCCGTATTCGTTGGTCGTTCGGTTTTGGATTATTAAGTGCGGCCATCACTCTGCGCGCATCAACTTTTTCGACTGCTCTTAGTCGAGCGTGTCGCGCGGCTTAAATAATAAAACCGCTCGCCCTCTGCTTTCCTTCCTTAACCCCCAGCCCGGGGCATGGCCGACGATGTCCCCGCGCATCATTAATATCGCTCGCGGACGTTCTCGCATTGAAAGCTCTCGCACGGGAACCGGCAGTAAGTACCCAGAATTTACGGGGGCGTATGCATGAATAATGGAATCGGAATATCGTTTAGTCGCAATCGGGGTCGCGCGATAGGTGTTATAACCGAATGATAGCAGGGGGTGGGCTTTATTCGTCCTAATTAATTACCGATGCCGCAAACAAATTCAAACGCAGTTCATTAACGGAAGAGCCCACCGCTCGCTCACGAAGTGACGGTTCAAGCCCCGGCGTCATATTCGCATTACGCTCGCGCGAGCGCGAGCGTGAGCATTCTCGCGCGAGCCTCGCGGAAATTGCGTAAATTCGGCCGGTCCGTGCGGGGGCCGATCGGCGCATTTGAATGTCGCACCTGTGTATTTTCCATCGAGCCCGATAATTACCGCAAACAGAGATGACACGCGCGCCACTTTCCCACGCAAATAATCGCGAATCAAAACGTCACGCGAACGTGCCGCCGCGCCGCGCCGCGCCACTAAATATCTGGCCCGGCTTTGTTGGCAAATTCGAATATGATGCGCGCGAGCGTTTCGTAATAAAGCATAGTGGTCGCGGTAAACTTGTCTATCTCGAAATGAAACGCAACATCTGCCGAGCACATGAATCCCTCTGCGCCGCCGCCGCCGTCGACGTCTATTGACGAAACTTTGCCCGCCACGAGGCTTCGTCGTTTCCCTGTAACGCAACTGTTGTTTCGTTAACTATAAGTCGGCATCAAAATTACTCCAACGATGAATGCAGGAGGATCGTGCGGCTAGAAGAGTTACGGTCAATATTAACCTGTGCCAAGATCCGTTTGCTTCCTTCCTCTCCCCTCCGAACATATTTCCCGTTCGAATTTTTTGCATCGCCGCTGTAAGAACGAAACGTCCCGGCTATACAATCTTCATCAGCCCCGATGACAAATGTGTTACGTATCGGCCACAACGGTCACCATTATTCCATGCTCAATTTTACCAGCGAACGGCGACACTTTTTCCCCCGAACAAAGATTTCTGCGGCGCTTCGCGTAAAGTTGGGAATGCAACAATGCCAGCCGCTACGAGGAACAGTGTGCAACGGCAATTTCGCCGTGCGACGGCGCACATTGTCAGCGGACTTTCTCAAAGAGGATGGGCGAATTTCCGGCGTCTAACGGGCGAAAGAAAAGGGGGCATCTCGATTTTGGGAGAGCCTCGGGCTCGAGCGAGCCTTGAAAATAGCCGAGAAAGCGGCGGATAAGAGGGGAGCGTCGTCGTGAGGTAATCGCGCGCCCTATCGTTTCGAGGACTGTAGACTGTAGTTTCTCGAGCGTCGACAAAAAGGCAACGAGTCGATGAATAAAACGGTCCACCGGCGACAGGCGATAACGAACGTTTCACTCCGGCGAACTTGTATCGCAGGCGAGGTATAGGATAGACTCAGCAACAGTTACATAATGTCAGAATTAACAAAAGAATGATAGAGGTTTCTCTAGGGTTTAGCTTGCGAAAAGTCTCTGAATTTTCTGATTATATTAATTTATTAATTATAACAATTAATCGTTAATTTAATTTAATATTCGCCCGAACTGCTCTCAGTATCCCGAGTATTAATAAGACAAATAATACTGGAAACAAGAGTTAGATCTATACATTATTCTCCACTTTCGAAAACAAACTTAGATACTGTCAATTAATTTGATATCGATTTTCAGCGCACACAGCATCGTGGTCTTACACCGCAGTCGACCGATACCGCTGGATCTGACACGAAAATGGTAATTGGACTGTAGCGCCTCAAGATGGTGGGACAAAAATATGCATTGCATGATGCGTCTATCCTATACCTCGTCTGTGCTTCTATTGCATCGTTGTTAACTTCGCGAAAAGCCAGGCGACCTATCGACGGGGAACGTCGGCGTCGTCGGCAGAGAGGATGGTGGGGGCAAAAACGTTCGATCGAAATACCCCCGAGATATCGAGGTTCCGAGGCATAGAACCGTTAATTATTACGATAATTAACGAATGCCTTCGCGATGGTAACTACCTTCCTGAGAACGTTGATCCCACTAAATCCACTCTGTGGATTAATTATCTCCTGCGGTTATACTTGTGCAAAATGTATCGGTGCCTCGATTCCATTTCCCCGTAAAACCGAAGCTGCGCGGTGTTCGGTCCGAATTCGAAAGTGCATAATTGAGACTATTAAACGAGTCACATCACGCTCTCTTTTGCCGTGGGATATTTATTGCGCCGGAAGACAATCCGCCGCGTTAGTTAAATTTCCGTTATTTTGAAACCCTCCCCCTTCGTCCGATTTTTAAACGGTCACAACAACGCCAGTTCCGAACGAGGAGAGAATATCGGCAAATTGATTGAAAGAGGGAGGAAAAAGAAATAATAAAAATCTTCCGGTATACAAATCTGCGGTATAGAATCCGCTATAGACGAATATGTCACGGCGTGCTTTGAACTGGCCGACACACTATGAAAGAGTCATTCAAACGTCACGGAAGTACATTTTCCCTTTAAGCCCGGCGTAATGGCTCCATCCGAGTCTTTTCGAGGGCCCACCTGACGACGGAATCCCTTTCTCCGATTTCAGCCTTGCGCGAAGCCGAGCGATTTTCGCAGAGAACAATGCGCCGTATTCCACGGTCTGCTCTACTGCGGCCAACTACTGAAATACTTCTCATAATTGCTCATACACAAAGTATTTAGCATCGGTGCACTTACACGGTGCTCAAGTCAATTGACAATACAGAACGAATGGCGGGACCTCAAATTCCGAACTGTTTAGCCGTCGATGAGACTGAAATAATGTACAAATTTATGACGCAGAATGAGTGATTTCAAAAAATAGAAATTCATAAAAGTGCTCTCTGCGACTGGAAGGCCTTCAAGCTCAAATCTTGTTGACCAGCTGGCAGTCTTAATAATCGTCGCCCGTTTCTGATTTCAGCCCTGCGACAAACCCAACGATTTCCGAGCGGAACAATGTGCGTCGTTCGACGACGTGCCATACAGTGGTCAGCTATTGAAATGGTACCCACATTACGATCCAGCTCGGCCGTGCGCTTTGATCTGCCGTGGCGAGCAGTCACCGGAGAGTGGCGTCGTTGTTGATCGACCACGTCAGGAATCGGGCGACAAGACGATTCCACGCGACGCCGTGGAGGCCTTCCAATATGACAGCGACGAAACCATAGTCGTTCAGCTGGCTGACAAAGTCGAAGACGGCACCAGATGTTACGCCTCTCACGAGATTGTCGACGTGTGCATCGGCAGCGAATGCATGGTAAGTAATGATTTCATGGATTTTGCCCATCGGTTCCCCGTTACGTTTATCACAGTAACAGAATTTATTTTGCCAATTCATCTCGTTGCGATGCCAGAACTAAAAGTGGTTGGTTGTCGAAAATAAGGCGACACGTATATTCGGAAATTCCTGAACTGGTTCTGTGTTTCAGAGAAAATCCTGTTAGCTAAACTAATCAAGCATATTGTAATATATGAAACGACAGAGGGATTAGCGCGATCAGTCTTTAAAGCCTTCTAATCGCGTAAACGACGAGAGCCGGTCTATATTCTGGGCGAAGCTGCATCGGTCCAAGACGTCGCGCGCAGATAAAGGCGGACCGGAATAGAGGCGTTATTATAGCCACAGCTTTATTGTATCGCCACACTGATCCGCCCGTTGAATCGAAAACCAGACCGTTCTCGGTCCTTTATTCTGTCCCTTTCGAACGTCCGTCAAAGTTCGCGGGCGGCAGGGATCAGTGGCAGGTGTTCCACGCGTGAACTGGCAAAGCATGATCCGCCGATGTCGGCAATTGAGCCGTAACAACCGACCGTGTCGGCATACAATATCGTATCAGAGACAGACTCGACCGTTTTCTGTTAATTACGAACAAGACAAAAAAGTGCACTTTTCCGTTTTTAGGTCGTCGACAGAAAATATCGGTATTTCGGCGACTAGTTATTCTGATCCTGTGTCTGACTACGACAACAACGTTTCTCGCCTAAGGGAACATTGTGTAGAAAGCAAGTTGTCCAATTTTAACCACCCAAGTCCATATCTTTGGAACTATTGCATATGCTTCACGGCAAGTTTGTCCCGGATTGCCAGGGACGCGTTTTGAATGGTGAGAACTTTGCGTCACGTTCTGGACTTGCCGAGGAATTCGGTCAAATATACCTAATTAGCAGAACCGCGGAAACTTCATTTAACAGACGCGCTGTTATGAACGTCACTCGCGCAACATGCGCAAAAAGGTCTTTAGAAAGATGCTTGAACTAACTCAGCATACCCTCAAAACGGTGTCTATAATTAACCTACATTATCAATATTTTGGGACTATCGACTCACAAGAAAATGGAAAGACGATTAACGTTCGCATACCTACCTAGAACCGGATATCTCCATGAACATATTAATGTCGCATGGTTGACACAAAAATGCGAGAAGAGTAAGCTGTCGTCATTACCACTTTTATTAAGCTTGAAGCGGTGCCAAAGGCGTTAGGTAAGAAGTACGCCGCAATTCCTGCGTCCCTTGTTGAAAGTTTGTCGACAGAAAGTTCCGGCTGGGAAGAAGAAGCCGAGCCAGGTGGCGCACGCGGGAGCACGTCGGAGGTTACCTAAACGTATTTGCAACTTTTCGTTCTTCGGGCGTCGCGACGCCGAGGGTGCGGAAACGCGTCTCCTTCCCTCGGTCAAAGAGAATACCGACCTAACGAGTCGTCGACGTCGTCGGGCCTCGTCTTTCGCTAATATTTACCGTGGGCGCGTCGAGGCTCTTGAACTCCGCGTCCATTAAGTTAATTCGAGTCCGCGGAACGAGCGGGTCCCGTTGCGAGGCAGACGATCGAATAATTAATGACGCGAAACCGACCCGCGGGTAATTTAGCACAGCCCGGAAGAATATCTGTGTTGCTGCGAAAAATATTCATGTAATTCGCAACGATCGCGCGAGCTATTTTCGAGATGGTCAATTTTAATCCGTCCAGCTGATTCGTTGGTACGTCGAATTAATATAACACCTTTATGCTCGTATGCATATGGATATCCGGTTTTTCCGTTACTTCACGGACTTTGCACAGTATACATAATGTGGTGGGAACCGGTACGAGGACGCGTGTAATCGGAATGAAGAACATAGACGCTTCTTTCGCTCTCCGCAATTGAAGTTTGCAGAGAATTAGCGAATTTCATAGAGGCGAAGGACATTGAGGCGGACAAGACAATATCTAGTCAGCGGTGGCCGAGTGCACGTAATTAGTCACTGACGGACGCCCGGTACATGCAAACTAGCTTTGCATTATTAAAGTCGCAAAGACCTCCTTCCGCTTTTACCGCGCTCTCTCGAAAGAGGGTTGCGCAGGGGATTGGATGCGAAAAGAGGAAGGCTAGGACGAGGAGGTTGAAAGGAGAGAGGTACGCGTGACATCCAACCGACTAGGTAAGCCCTTTGTGTCAGGTCGACTCGTTAGAATTTGTCTTCCGCCGGGGCGAAATGCACGGAATTGTTTCGTACCCATTTTCTCTTCTTCACGCGCAGAGTAATATACGGCCGGTTCCCTCGTCTTCTTGGCTCTCGTTTCCCGCACGTTTCTGCCGTGCAATATGTATGCACTTATGTTACGGAGTACCTCCTGACCGCGAGATAAATTATCAATTCGCGCGTTTGGGGATCCTCTCGCACTTACCGTGGACGGGAAGAAAGAAGCGAGACCGGAGGGTGTGCGGAATGGACGAGGAGAGGGAAAGATGGAAGGTAGCTCGCCCGCTGCGCTTTCCGCCGTTGCCTAGCAATTTTTGCTACATCTCCTTTTATCTTCCGAAGGAAATCGCAATCTCAAAGAGATTTGTTCGCCAGCCAGACGCAGCTCTGCTGAGGTAATTTATCAAAGAGACAAGTTTCGAGACGTTTACTCGCTCGTTTGGACGGTTTTTTGAAAGATTTTTCGACCCGCCCCGTCCGCGCTTCTCTCGTACTCCCTTTCTCTCTGGCCCTCACCTGAATTACTTATCACGCAATGGTGCTCTCTGATTTTCTAATTTCACCCGCACGATTATTTGCCGAGAAGCCGATGGAAAATTCGAAAGTTTATCCCCCTCCCGCTGACTGCTAAATATTTATGCCGTTGGACTTTGGTGAAAGTAAAGCTACCGTTAAGAGGAAAGCGAGGCTTGCCTGCTAAAGGCGTACAATCGTTCGAGGGTGTGTTTCTCGTACGATAAATCTCAGTGAAAATCCAAGGGTCGTGGTATAGACAATGGGCTTGCGTACTTCATTCACACCACCACCAGCCAGCAAATCTCATTCTCCGCGAAACTATGTTAAAAACTGGGAACCAGAACGTGTACAAAGAAAGAGAGGGAAGAAAAGACGAACGTTAAAAGGTCACAGGGTTAGGGAGGGCAAAGAGACACATCTGAGATAAAATAGGGAGCGGGTGAAGAAGGGAATGTGTAGAACAAAAAGCAGAACTTGACGACGCGAGAAAAAATCTCGCTCGCACGAATCCTCCTACCGTTAGCGAAATTTGAAGCGTCCAAATTGATACGCCGGCGAATCGTAGCGACGTATGGGGGAACAAATCTTCTCGGTCTCATCCCATTAATCCGACGTAAGATACCTAATTGCGCGTACTCGAGTAGAGCGACCGAAGGATCGTAAAAGCGGTAGGGGAGGCCGTTAATTTCCGCGATCTTTCATTTTGCACGCTCGAACGAGTCTCCCACATCGTTTCTTCTGGCCCTGTTTACCTAGAGAAATAACCGGTTGCTATCTTTCAATTACTACTCTCCAGTATCGGTTTATTTCCCGAGGAAAGTAAACCTAATTCCATGGAGCGGTATTATGTGACACATATACACAGACTCGCGTGAGTGTGTGTAGAGAGAATAAGATAAGGACATAGAGAAAGGAGAGAGGAAACATGTGGGTGAGCGGTGGGAAGGGAGAAATGGGAACGAAAAAGGAAAGCTATAAAGTAAAGGAAAAAAAACTGCGGAAAAGGAGGAGAAGTAGAAATAAAGAAAGTCTCTGCACGCAGGCTGCAACGGGAGAAAAATGAACGAAGAATAGGCGGTCACACATGAGAACAGTCTCCTGTTAATGCGTCGGAGATAGACCCCGAAACAGACTCATTCTAGTGCGGCATTAAATTTCAATACATCCTTCACGTATCGCTTACGTTTACCGGTTCCGTTTTCAGACGCAGATTCTCGACATTTCTATCCGGAAATATTATTCCATTCAGTGATCCTGTCAACTCGCGGCCTGACACATATGCGCGCCCACCTATATATTCGCATCTCGTACAGGGTGTGCTGGGAAATCCGATTTTTAGATTTCTGGAATGCATCGTCTCGTTTTTAATCCGACCTCAAAACCGGCCGCTCCACGCTCGAGAAGAATCCGCTCGCGTGTGAATAAACTTTATCGACGCGTAAAGTGAAACCATTAGGCGACAGCATTTGTTTTTTTTTTAAGTGAAAAAAATCGAAAGAGCGAAACTTTATCGTCACCGGCGAGGCGCCGCGGATCGAAGTATCGCTCTGATTAAACCTTCGGCCTCCATACGTCACTTTCCTCTTGTCACAGTTCTAATATCAAGCAACGACCGATAAATCGCGGCGTTAGTCCCCACCGGAAGCTCATGTCGATATTGGCTAATTTAATTTGACGCAGAAAGGTTTACTTTAGTTGTGAGACGTTTTCGGAAAGCATGAACAGTATGAGTACACCCTGATAGCGGATCGCATCTTGAAAGCCGAACCACTTTTGTTGACGCAATTTAAAACAGCGACATACCTCGACCAGGATCAAGTAAACTTCTCCACGACTCACACGCATCATTATCCCGACGACGAAACGCCGCGCATTGTAATTCCACGCGGTATAGGTACTCGTACTCGGTAATACAAGCCCAACACGGTTGATCCATGCGCACGGCACCTCTCATGAGTTTCAAAGCGCGTTTCAAAATACAGAGCTCGGTTGAAGGCAATTGAACAATATTTCGTCTACAGTTTCTACGGGTCACTGCGTATGCAAATTCGAAATTCGTGATCTCGCGCGCGCGCGCGCGCGAGAATTTGCATGTTGGAGCAGAAATGTTCGGAGGAAAGATAAAATGGGACTGGCTGTCGATGCTAATGAGTTAATTCGTATTGACGTGCTTCGCATAAAGTCTCGAGATAGTTTCAGGAGGATGTTCGATCCGTCAGGAGATCTCGTTAGGCTCACGTCTGTCCTTTTTGCCTTTGCTCCTTCCTCCCCAATCCATTCTCGTTCCCCTCTATCTGCTCGTCTTCCATCTCACTTCCTGCCAGCCGCGTTGTCGCACCTTCTCCCTCGGCCGCTTCCTACCACCTTTGGCTTCCAGTTTGGCTCACTCTTCTCGCCTCGGATAAGGGATGAATAATGTACTTCCCGACCTCTGAGCAAACCTCCATGCAACCTGAATGACAAATCAGTTCTCTCGTCCGAGCCAGGTCACGAATCGACGTCAGCCTCCACTCCTGCCTTCTTCTTCGCACAGCCCCCGTGCTCCTGAATTTGCAGGGAACATCCCCTTCCTGCGATCTCTACCCCCTCCCTTTCCATCCCTTCCCCTACCGACGCCGACGCCGACGGCGGGAAAGCTTTTTCTTCCTCCCTCCTGTCGCCCCGTTCGTCCACTCGGATCGAGATCACGCGATAATGTCGCACCGACACTTGCACGAAAAAGAGAACCATAAAACGGCCTGTGACGGGGCTCGCGGGTACTTTGACAACAGATTAATCGATGGTTATGGAAACGATGGATATTCGTCTTCTGTTAATTAAATTGCTTCCTGTTGCAGAAAGTGGGCTGCGATCTTCGGGTCGGAAGCAACAAGAACACGGACGCTTGCGGGGTGTGCGGCGGAAATGGATCGAGCTGTCAGTCGAGATACTCCTGGAGTTTGGAATCGATATCGGCCTGCTCGAAATCGTGCGGCGGAGGTAAATGGTCTTCCACGAATTTAAACAAAGCAGTGATGCCCAATCAATTTCACGAAACTCACTCTCGATCTCATCGCAACCCTCCCTTTTTTCTTCACTGTCGATAGGCTTTAAGATAGCCGTGGCGGTCTGCAAGGCCGTTGGCCTGGAGGAGAATACGGTTGATGACAGCTATTGCGATCCGGACAGCAGACCAGAGAAGACCCTCATGCCGTGCAACACGCACCCCTGCATGACAAAGTGAGTACTTTCTTCAACAGAGGAAACCACCCTCGTCTGTGGAATCGTCCACGTGTTTTCCAAAGCGGGGGGTAGCGGCTGGGCTCACAATGCAACTTTCCCTCTTGCCTCGTTGAGCGTGTATTTTCGTGCATACGCAAACATCGAAGCGGCTGGACGCGCCCGAACAAATCCGCGGAAACTTGCCACCCTCCCCTGCGTACATGCACCCCTCTCTGTGTTCGCCTGCTCGTCGCGCAGCCCCGCCAGCGAGTGCGCGGGACCGTGGAAACAAAGACGGCGGACTGGTTTGCACCGCGACTGGAACCGATGCGTCGTCGGAGCTTTCAAGTAGTCTGAACGACCATTAGCTGAAACGCTGAAAAGAGAGGAAGAGACGGAGCACGCGGGAGCCCTCGGGTCTTTAACAAAACAGGGGAATGTGGGAGGGAGACCTAAAAACACAACTGAACGATGTTCTCTTCTCGTTCTACTCTTTTTATTAGCCTCTCGCCACCCCACTTTTACTTGAAACTTTCTGGGCACGCGGACGTGGAAAATTGCGTGGTCGATTTCCGAATTGTGCGTTCGCGTCGAAGCTACATTGCACGGCGAAGCGGTCTTACGAGTACGTTTGTAATTTTCGCTCGAGGGACAATGAACTTTTAATCAATTCTTCGCGCAATCAATTTTCTACGACAAAGGAATTCAAGGAAACCGGGTATCTTTGAGTAAACACGCACAATCAGACAAATCGGCCGGAGGGTCTGAATTATATTTCTCTCTTTTTTTTTTTTTGTTTCTTTCCCGTTCGCTTTCTTTCCTGTTTCGCGAAACGTGGAAAACGCCGATTCAGATCCCGTCCCGCAATGAGTATCGTCTGTGCGACGTCCAGGCGATCGTCGAAGCTCGGGGACAAAACCGTCCGACGAAAGCATTATTGGTAAGTATACGGGTTCGAGGGAAAACGTGATGCTGTGCTGAAACGTACCGGGTGTATATACGCGACAAGGTCCTCCCTTTGTACTCGAACTTACGCCCCGATGTGCACGAGAACGCTTCTGATCCCTTTCGATGAGAACGTATTTTTTGCAGTATAAAAATCGTATCATAACGATGGAGATTTATATCCCGGCGAGCTGACGTTTTTCGGACACTCGCTTGGATCGACCCGAGAAACAGCGACGCACTGTCTCATCTCGCCGTGGCGTCGGTACTTTCAGGCTCGCCGGAAACGAGCAATCCTGAACGCGCACGGAATATTTCTGCCAATATGCAGCGCGATTAATGTTTACGCAACCGTCGTCCCGATGTAACTGTCTCAATCGCGAGGCATTCACCGGCCCACCTTATCGCATACAGTCAGAGACAGTTATTACATGTTACTTCTCGCTAAGATCTGGCGCGGTATGACGCACGTAGTGAGAAATTCCGCGAGACTACGAGCCGCCCTGAAGCCCCGACGTGGAAGCAGAATCTCGAGTGACTTGGATTACTCGAACTCTCGTTTAACTTCCTCGCTCGCGAGCTCGATGTCAAGGAGTCACGCGACGAGCGACCGACTCCTGGCACCTTTTCACCGACCTCGAACCTCCTTCCGCGGCACAGCGTGTCGCCAATGTAAATTTCACAATCGTCAAGACCGTCTGGGCGCCGCGTGCGTCCCGTTAATAAATTAGCGAGCGGGCCACGTCGGTGTTAAATCGCCGTTAATTGCCCCGGGGCTGAATTTAGTTTAAATCCCGTACCCAGCTTGGCGACGATTAAGGGGAGGTCAGCCGTATGCGTTCGACGTATAACGTCCCGCTAATACGTTTCCAGTCGTACGAGCCGCGACCTTAGTCAAGCGCATCAACTCTCACCAATATTCCAAGTTTCGCGAAGATTGTTGTGCGCCATTTCTTGACGGCGTTCTCTATTGATCAATGCAACGACGGATTCGTATTGCCTCGCGGGGCGAAAGGTGAAATGACGTTCATTAAGCGCCATGCTCTTTTGCCTGAATTGAAGGGTCATCTTTACGTGCGGCGCTTTTTTCCATTTCTTTTGCCGCTTACTGGCTCCCTCTCGAAATAATTAAAGGACTCGTCGATATCATCCAGAGCGTACCCGGTAGGAATACCGTAAATCGTACATTATCCGGCTCCGCGAGAACTTCAATTGCATCGCTCTAAGGCTACTCTGTGCCGAAGGTGAAACTGCCGCTGCTCCAGAAACGATCGATAGATCCGTCTGGGCAACTACTGGCGTGGCACTCACTTTTTCCCCAGAACAAACACGCGGGCCACCGTGGAAATTGGAAAAGTCAGTGGCGATTAATTTTTCATCGCCGACGCGGACTTCAACCCCTCTCCGTTCATCGAAGATTCTCGACTAAATTTTGCTTTCCACCCTTCGCCGGCCCAGCGCGACATCCACGCGCAACCGTCAGTTTCTCATTTTGAGACTTGCAACGTTAATCTCGGATTCTGTTGCGATTCGCTCGGAGTTATGCCAATAATTACGCGTCCTCGTTACACATACATATCCGAAATGGAAGTTTGATTTTGCGTCATGAAAGTATTCACGTGCAGAGTGTATTCCTATTCAAAGAAGCAGTCCCAGTCCCAACGCAACCAGAGCGCCTTCGTCAAAGCCGTTCGGCGAAGACGAACGTAGCTCTGAAATGATATATTATTCATAGCCCAATTAGGCGTTCTACTTAGTTTGCCATCCTGTGGATCATGACGATATTAGAATTTTAATAGGCTGCAGCATTCGAAGGAATCGAACGAGTTTCGTAATGGGCCCTGGCCGCGGAAAAAAAAGGAGGAATTCGGCGAAGTTCGAAGTAATTTTCCTTGCAATAAGAGCGCCAAGTTTATCAGTTTCTATTGGAGCTCGCGATTTTACGAGCTCCGCGATAGCGCAGTTGTACGTAGTTACATAACTACGTGGCTCCCTGCCATGAACCCGAGGAATACTCTTCCCGACCCGTGCTTCAATTGATTTTCCAACCCTTTCTTTTTTACCTTTCAGATGGGTGACTGGAGAATGGAGCAAGTGTAGCGCGAGCTGCGGGGGCGGATCCAGAACCAGAGCGGTTTTCTGCACAGAGGAGAATGGCAATGAGACCACGAAGGTAAGTAAAAGAATACGGTTCCAGAGAAGTGTAACTTAAATGGTTTATCGACGTTCAATCTCCTACCACGAATTTCAGTCACCGATCGGCTTTCGTCCGCACCGAGCGAATCATATATTCTCGGCTTAGCGTCGGGAGCCTCCTTTCAGATTCACCAAGGTGCCAAATTTTTCGCGTGCCCCTCGCACGCCTAATGTAGCGCATTAGGCGAAATGTGTCACACTCCGGTGATCTTTAAATGCGGAGACGTACGCGCTTCTACGAGCTACCGACGAGACCTAAACTACGTTCGGTTCGTTTAAACTTGAAGGGCCCGCTCGCGGTTCAACTGCAGCCACCGTAAAATCCTCTCATCCGAATCTCACTGCATACCTAGCGTACATCTATATTACACACGTAGACAGCCGCATAGACCGCGCTAGCAGGAATACGACGCATCGGGACGACACTAAAGACTAACGCTGAGTCGCGCGGGAACTAAAATTCTCCTACTTACAGCTGCCCGACCATAAGTGCAGCGGCATGCACAAGCCTCGTTACCAGGAAACCTGTAACACCATTTCCTGCCCAATGTGGGAGACCAATCAATGGAGCGAGGTAAATATACGCAATCTCGTACGCCTTTTGCACCACTGTTATCCTGTCACGAACGCACGTACAGGGTGTCCTTTTCTAAGTTATCGACATCAACACACATTGTACGGAGGCGTCAAATTCGAAAAATGTTTCCGCTCGGTCAAACAGCGTGTAGCGTGCGACCGATCGTGCGTATGACGTTTTGAGAGAGTGAGAAGTATAGAAAATGCGTCGGTCAAAATGGGACACCGTCTATGTGTCGGAATGCACGCACGTTGAACAATTGCGCCCGCGGAAAGCTACGTACACGAAGGTATACGTATGCACGTGATGAAGGATATAGACGCGCGTGTGTAGGCACAACTACAACGAGCAGGACCTAGGCTCCTTCCAACCGTTATGGATTCAGGATGTACGCAGCAAGTACCATCATAAACACACGGAGCCGTTCTACTTGCGCGTCTGCGGTTTGGCGTCGTCCTCTCCGCGCGACAAGTTCGAGCAAGTCGTAAGCGTACCAACCACTCAAAGAGGAACCAGGTTAACAGCCGTGTAAGATTTGCACGGCCCTTCGCCCTCCGACGGCCGACGTTTCCTCGTAGCGGTTCGACGGTTCAAGCCCGACGAGTGGCCTGGGCGAGAATGTGTAACGTCGCCCCGCATTTCGAGCGACGCGCAATCCGATTTTCTCCCGGTGCCCACAAATCGCGAGCTCGCCCGAGCGTTAACGAAACCGCCACCGCGAATCCAATCGTGGAAAATATACAAATTGCTCAGAATCGGCTGATCGTCTTTAGAATTTCCTTAACGGGACCCACTTTGGCAGCTTCGCAAAAATAGTGCGTATCGGGCTTGCTTAGAAGTCGAAGGTTTGACATTTCTCTCGATCGATTCTATCCTTCCGAACGATAGCGGCTCCCGGTGTTTCGAAGCAAGCCCTCTCCGTTTTCCCGAAGAAGGAAAGCTCTAGGAATCTATTTTTCAGGATGATGTCGCCGCGTTCTAAGTGCGGAGTAGCGGGAAGGCGAATAAAGATGAAGTGGTGTCGTCTCCCTCTCTCGCTTGGCTCGTCTCGCCTCTTCATACGGTCTCCACCTGTCTCTGTTTCTCTATTCCTAGGACGAAATCCGATTTCCGCGGAGGTTGAGCAATCTTGAGTCGCTCGAGCGTAACCAGCACGCTGAATCCGCCGTCTTCAGTACTGAAGACGGTGGAGCGCATCACTAGAATCGTGTGGAAAAATGGAGGTAGTAAGAGGGTGTGAGGAGGAAAAAGAGCAGGAGTTAGTAAGGAGAGGGTGAAGATAGACGGAGAAGGTTTGACCTCTTCAACTCACGTGCTCCGGCACGTGTTTAAGCTCCGCGTAATAAACGTGAAACTTGGTCACATTTGTTTTCTTTCTATCCTGTCGTCCCGGAGCGTCGAAGGAAGATTCCTCCCTCATCTTCCCCCTCTCCTCTGCTTCGTCCTCGCCCTACACTCTTCCTATCCGTCAGTTCTTTGAAGACGTCTCAGGCCGCATTAGCCACCGACATCAAACAGGACAATTTAGTCGTCAAATAACCCTCTCTCTGCACCCTCCTTATCTACCTCCGGCGCACATTCCTCTTCCTGTTTCCCGCGCGTACACACAGCCGTTTCCGGCTCCTCCGCCTCCTTCATCGTAATCGTCTTCACGACAACAAGAACGCGGCTTTCGGCCGGCGAAGACGAGCGGAGGAAAAACGGTCGGGCGAATGAAAAAATGCATGGTCCTTCAGAACACTCATCTTCTCGAAAGGTGGATGAATAAGAAAAGGGAGAAATGTAGGGGAGGGACGCATTCTCGTGGAAAATGTTGGCCGTTGTCCTAAGGATTCGTCTTCGTCGTCGTCGAACGTCATACATACACAATTCCACACTGAAGCAAGCCCTGCCTGGTTTTTTTACACCCACATCACACGATACCGAAGAGGCTGTCATTCGCGTAGAGAAGCTAATTTTACACAGTATCGCAAACAGTCTAACCCTAACATTGTAACAACAATATCGACTATGTAACACAAATTTGGGGTGGTCGCGGTACAGTGAGTGACATCATCAAAGCGGAACATTGCACGTACGCAAACTTGCGTACGTACACATCGATCGACCGCGACATCAAGGGGGCACGTCGCCAAGTATAGCCAGAAACAGCGGCGCCGTTGCAGACAGCGCATGAACAGGTTGCATCGCGGAAAATGTTCTCGCGAGGAAACGACATTGTCGCGAGTGTGCAGTTGTGCGCGTGTAATAAATGCGATTCAGATACGAGGCGCGGACGCCACTCGAACGACCGGGCGGCGCCTACGGAGAATTTTAGGGATCGTTCTGGCACGATTCTCAATGGTCGACTACTACTGCCTGATGCGCTACACTTTCTTCCATTTCCCCCAGAGCCAACGATTTCACTCCCTCACTCGTTCACGGGAATCAAGATGCGATCGCGACACATATATGTTTGAACACCATCCAAGCTCTTCGTTACGGGAGCTGCGCGCTTTAATATACGCACAGACTTGTGGAACGTCCCTTCGACTTCCACCGATATTATGATATTTCTCCACGATCGTTCGAGTTACGAGCGACTGTTACGGGCGACGGAGTTGACGGGCTTGTGCGTCGCCGCTGAAACTCTTGCATCGCGAGATTTCTCGCCCCCGCACACACCAGCTATTTATTCCCTTGGAAGCACTTTAACCCCGCGCCTGTCTTGCGCAGATTTTCAAGATGAGAATGATGTCGTACTTTACCACCCACTTGACACGTGGGCGAAACGAAATTATGAAAATGGGGGAAAGCGTTTCATTGGAATTCCTTTCCGCGAAATTGTATTATCCCACCGAACGTTATCGGCACCGTACGCAACTGCACGTTCTTGCGGAATAGCGTTCAGGGACGCGTTTAAACATACATGCAGTTGTCTCCATTAACGCAACGAGCAAACCCGCGTACTCAACCGCTATCGCTGGACCGACCGAACGGTTTTGTTCGTCCGACGACATGAGGTATTTATCCGCTTGGCGGTCGGCCAAGTTTCCCGACTGTCAAGCGCACATTTCAAGTTCGGAATGAATCGGTTTCCGTCGCGGCGGATGAATTGAATTTTAAATCGTGTCAAAGTGCGGAATCTTCGCCTAGTGACGATTAGCCGCGAACGAGAGAATCTTGTTAACAATAATGGGGGTGGTTGAGAAAGTTGTAGGACTTGTGATCGCGGCTCCAAAAATCCGTCTCGTTCTAACAGCGCCGACTGTTTTACGGGATGTAAAGTGGGAGAGGAGGAGGAGGAGAGTGCGCCGACAAAAATCACCGCGCACCCTCATGGGACGCGACCATTATGGTTTATTCATGAGACCGCTAAATGCACTCGCACACACCAGATATGTATTTATTGCCCACTGTACGAGATTCCTGAATAGCGCGGCGATATCTTGCAAACCGTGACGACTCATAATACGACTATTCGAGCGGTGGGAATTCAGTCAGCGCTCTCGACCGAGCTGTAAATCGTTCCTTTTTACGTTTATTGCGGAACCTATTCCGCGACAATAATTTCGAGGCATAAACATAGTATGTCCGTGGTTGCCCGTTCTCTCACGTACTTGGTCAAGATATAAAGAGACTTAGGCGAACTCCATACGCGGCTTTCTTAAGCGAGGAAATCTATTAGGGGTGAGGAGTGTGGTTGATGAACGATACGCGGCATCGTGCGAAAACGTCCTAGTCACGCGTGAGGAAGAGTGCAGCGTATGATTTACGGCTCCTCGTTCGTTGATCGATGCACAATGGCCTCTCACTTCCATCCCCGCGAGAGGAGAGTAAGGCTACTGAGCAACGGGAAGGCACATAGGTCGCAGCGATGGCGCCAGCACCCTTTTGGTAGCGATACATAAAGCCTCCTTGCCCGTCAGCGTGGCTCAGTAATGATTTCATCCGGGGCGAAGCAGCTAGAGGCAGAAAGCGTGTGAGGGTACGAGGCGCCGGAGAAGGAGCGCTTCTGAAAGACAGGAATTGATAGATTTCTCTCTTTTGTGAGCCCGGGAGCCATGCAAATATTGAACTGAAAGCACAGGGCTCCTTAAAGCACTACCCCGCTATCGAGGTTCTTCGTACCTCGGCTTCGAAGAGAAAGGGGAAGAGAGAGACGGGATGAAATAGACGAAGGGACCGAGTGAGAACGAGTGCCGTGCCTAAGTCGAGTGGGTTTCCGCTTTTCCCTTCACGTCACCTTTCCACCTTCGACGTCTTGAACGATAGCGTTCTCGCGCTTGGGCTTTTTGTTCGACCAACCCTTTCTTGCACCCGCGTCTCTCTCTCTCTCTCTCTCTCTCTCTCTCTCTCTCTCTCTCTCTCTCTCTCTGTCTGCCTCAGATTCATTCTCAACCCGCGTTCTCCTTTCTCTTTAGACTTCACCCTGCCCGCACAAGCTCTGACATGCCGGTGCGTTAACAACCAGATCTAACATTCGAACCGAATGAAATATCCAGTGCGAGTCTCGATGTCGGTGATTAGGGAGTAGTTCGATCAGTCAGTACCATTTGTTCTCCCCTGACGATCCTCCTTTATCAAGCTTCACCTCGTACATACTGCCAGTCTCACGCTCGAAGACGTATACGCTTTCGTAGCATTCAACAAGCCAGGCAAAATGCAAAATGCAATTGTCCTGACCCAAGCTGTCTTCGACGATACTCGTATTTCTTTCTTCTTTCATCTTTCATCCTGTTTACGAAATACATGGAGAAACGCGGGACCGCGGTGGCAAAGAAATTGAATCTGCCTGATGAATAGAGTTCAGTGTTTTGGCACGAAATTTGCCTTTGATCGAAACAGAGCCGTTACAGGCGCAGCTCTAACATCATTGATGAGGCGACCGTAAATGTATCGAGTGATCTTCGCCGATCGTCGACGATAACAATCTCAGCAAGGAAGCTTTTTTGGCTCCGTTCCATTTCCGTTTGCTATCTCCTTTTTTAGCAGAGTCTGAGCCAGCTTTGTGAGATACTCTCACATGCGCCACTGGATAAGGCAAAGGAAGAAATAATGACTATCGTTTATAATTTGAGACTCACTCAGATTTAATAGGCGCTCACTCAATTCTCGTTTTTACTTTGTCGAACAGTGTTCGGTAACGTGTGGGGCCGGTATCAGGACGAGAACGATCGAGTGCAGAGACGGCAACGGCAATGATTCAGCGGACTGCGATCCTGCGGAGAGACCGCATACCGAACAAGAATGCAGAACAAACATTGTCTGCTCAATATGTAATTACTTAGGGCTCACACAGCAGCGCAAAAGTTGTTGAAATGGCGAAAGTAACTGTGGAACATATTTTTCAGACGGAGACGAGCTCACGCAACCCCTGATGCAACCCTATCCACCACCACCTATGCCAGAAAAATTAATGGATCAACCAATACCGTCTGAATCGACGTAAGTGTCTTATCGGAAGCGTCACCGAGGTATAGATTACAACCCGTAGCCGTGCTATCGGACAACCTAGAGCACATCTGTGTCGCATAACTTCTGCTACCTATCCCCTCCTGCCTCTGTCCTGTACATAACTAAACTTGCTAGAGGCAGACCTATAGAACATAAAAGAATTCTCTTCTTGACGCAATTGATCTGTTCCGACAGATATACGGTCTACTTTGCCTGTGGCTGGTTGTATCTGAGGTATCCTATTACTGTGTCTTTGTAGCGATCTTTCTTTCTCACTTTTCTGTCTCCCTTTCTGTCTTTACCTCTATGTCTGCCTCACTCACTATGTCTCTATCGCTCTCTCTCTTTCTCTCTCGCTCTCTATTTCTTGTTTTCTAAGCCAGTCTATACATCCAACGTTTCTTATTTTCAGACAAAGTAGAGCATCTCCGGTTTGCCCTTTTTACGGACTCATTTCTTTGGTAGATACCCGCTGCACGCTTTGTTAAGTTCGTCTTACCCTCCGTCGCCTAGACCCTGTTACCCGTGAATGCTTTTCTTCCTTATAGCGAAGTCGAGATTAAATGAGTTTAAAGACTGCTAACCTCGTTAGCCCTTGTTTTCTTGAACCTTTTATTCGACAATCGCCTTTAACAGTTTCCTCTAACTCTTGCTGTTCGAGCTTTGACAAATTTTCTCTAGGATTAACTTTGAAAGATCGTTATCGGCTTTCGCATGTTGCGACATGAAAGAATATGATAACGTCATTTAACAGCGGATGTTCTCTACACCTTAACTAATTTCTTGCTATCCTGGGACATATTCATATATTGCATGATTATTTCTGTTAGTTACGGGCATAACGATGCACGAGAAGAAATAATATACTATTTCAACGAGTTTATTGAATCAAGGCAGGGACCTCAACTGCAGGCACCACGGTGGAATATAATAATACACTTTTCTTGACATCCTAAGAGACTTATTGACTGACGCGCGGAAAGTAGGTAGTCGCGGATAAGCTTAAATGGGCTGATAGAGCGACGCTGAATAGGCGAACAGGGGTGAATAGAAGACGCGGTTTTAAGTGCACTGCTGGAAGATTCTCAGCATATATATACATGCCATCTAATCGATAATGAAAACTGTGCAACGAAGCGCGTGAAAAGTGTATTTATCAGAGTCAATGGAACCAATAGTCGTCGTCCGAACGAACGACGGTGTGACTTAACGTTGAGAAACGCTGGTCCAGATGTGCACGCGAGCTAATAATCGGAGCACGTTGGACCCCTTCGAAATTAATCAACAGAATCCGATCGACAGTCCGTTCGCACGGAGACAGATTGTCGCGCACGGTCAATCCCTCAGATAGATCACTAGTAAGACATGTGCGCGTTGCGGGCTATAAATCGAGCGATGCTTCAGGTTCGTCGCGGAGGAATGGTCACCGTGCAGCGTCACCTGTGGCGAGGGAATCCGAAGGAGGGAAGTTCACTGCAAGATATACCTGGAGTTCAGTCGAACGATCGCCAAGCTGCCTGACAGACAGTGTTCGGGACCAAAGCCGATCGAGACGGAGAAGTGCGGGATGGAACCCTGCGGCTTGATGGAGAACAGCCTTTCCTATCGGATTGACACGGTTGGCGACAGCGGATACGCCGAACCGAGCTTGACCGATTCCTACAGATCGCCATCCGGAAGTTCTAGCGGAAGTGGATACGACGGCGG
Source organism: Priocnemis perturbator (assembly GCA_963942575.1). Lineage (NCBI taxonomy): Eukaryota > Metazoa > Arthropoda > Insecta > Hymenoptera > Pompilidae > Priocnemis > Priocnemis perturbator. Next base: position 7,549,863 of record OZ012649.1, on the reverse strand, counting down.
CATTAAGGTCGCTCCCGGAAGCGACGTGCAGACTACTTACTCCTGGAAGGAGGCCGGTTACACGCCGTGCACCGCGACCTGTCTCGGAGGTATAAACTTCTTGCAGTAGCTTGTTTGTCCGATTTGTCCGGTCCGGTCCGATCGTGTATCGATTGGCTGGGGCATTGAATCTCTTGGGACATCCTCCAAGTTTTATTCCCCACGATTGGTGCAGGCGTACAGGATCTTATGATAAATTGCGTGAGGGACGACAGTGGAAAGACCGTGATGCCACTTCTATGCACTGCGGAGACCAAGCCGGAGGCGAGGATACGAACATGCAATGACCACCCATGTCCTCCGAGGTAGGAAAACTTGTTGGCACTTCGCTGCGGCGGACTGAACTTAATGCAGAAAATATGAATGCCTGTCTACAGATGGAATTACAGCGACTTCTCACAGTGCATGAGCCCATGCGGTATTGGCATTCAAACGCGTGACGTAACGTGCATACACGAGGTGACGCGGGGTACAGGTAACACTGTAGCAGTGCCAAATCACATGTGTCCGCAGCCACCACCGGCTGACAGGCGATACTGCAACGTGTGGGACTGCCCTGTCAAATGGAGCACGGGGGAATGGGGCAAGGTATTATCTTTTCCGATGAAACTACTAAAAACGCATATTCTGACGAGAGGTTGAAAACGGCACCTTTCAAATAAGGCCGTGAAAATGGCAGTTGACGTTCTCCATATGGCTAAACTAACTGATAAATGTTTTTTTTTTCCCTCGACAAAAATTATACCTTTTTCGCGATTGTCCTTGTGCTCACGTAGCGCAGAACTCTTGTGAGGATGGAAGACATTGATCATACAGCTAATGATTTCACAGTGTTCAAAAACGTGCGGCGGCGGTGTAAAAAAGCGCAAGGTGGTTTGTGAGCAAATAATGGCACAGGGCCGAAAGCAGAGTCGTGAAGATCGAGAATGTCCTACGAACAAGCCGCCGACCGAGAGGCCGTGCAACACCAGAGCCTGTCATGAAATCAGCATCAACGCACAGCCAACTATTCTCAGCCAGAATATGACATACAATCAGACGGATCTCAATACGAAGGTGGATTTGAAGATCGGTGGAACGGCGAAAATCTTTCACGGAACGCCGTTCATCAAGATACGCTGTCCAGTGAAAAAGTTTGACAAGTAAGATTCGGAATTTCAATGTGAATGTGGCACAGTGTGTATATGAAACATCTTCTCACGCTAACTAACGCTTCCTTAGATCGCAGGTTACGTGGATGAAGGATCACAAGGAAATTCAAAAGTCGAGGAAGTACAAGATTAGCAAAAAGGGAGCTCTGAAAGTTGTCGATATAGACGCTAACGATGCTGGAATTTATGCATGTATTGGTAAGGACTTCTTGACCGATTTAAAGTCTTTGACACACTTCAAATTATTCAGTATAACGAGTCTAATTCAATTGCCTACATTTCTCAGCCGGACACTCGCACGCAGAGACACGAATTATCGTAAAATTTCGATCAAAGGAGCAAATAAGTAGCGAGGAATATCTGCGTCTTGGAAATTCTGTACATCTCGAACGAAACGTAAACCTGGATTCAGCGCCTGCTAATTCTGGCGAAAGTTTGTACACTGATCGTGCAGGTGAAACAATTTTATTAATCATTAGTGCTAAAAACGTATTTCTATTTTACAATAAAATTGTTGTTCTCTTAGCTGCGTATGGAAATCGATTTGTACCGATCGACAGTGAAGACTTGAGCCATGAACGAGCAGCTCCGAGTAAGCCAACAAGAAAACCGCATCAGAAAAAACAGAAAACCAGCCCAACTCCTCCAGATGCAACATTGATGCAGAAAGAACACACCGTTACCTCACTTAATCAGGTAAACTTGGTAAAATACCTTTTTTTTGCAACACAATCTAACACGATAATTGTCTGTATACATACTTTACAAATGTAACGCATGTCTGTCTTTGGATGATATTAACTGCGCTCTGTAATGCTGCTCTTTTCTCCTGCTTCGTACGCATTCATTAACGCGATCTGGTGTTGGGTATACGGAAATTTGAAAAGCAGCCGGGATACCACGAATCCGTGGAATTGCCCGCGGTGTCCAGTGCGTCTAGGCTTATGCCACAATTGACGTACCTTATTTCGAGTCTGAAGGTGAGAACTTTCTCAATTTTCCGTCATTGTGGCCTTCTCCAATCTTTTTTGGCAATATGCATTCCTAATTAATACGTGTAATCTATCATATAATGTTGGGTCTCACAAATGCTTGTTTCGTTAGGCCTACTGGCCGTTCCAGGGTGAAACAGGCTCGAACAGACACAGAACAGCTCCAGTTTCTTTCATAGAAGAGCCTCGAAAAGATACAGCAGCTTCAACACATACTTCATCAGACAAGCACACGGGCTTCAAATATCAGAGCGTGGATGACAGATTCGAAAACTTCTATAGAAACACTGCTATTCCTGACGAGACTTTTGGTCCCGATGAGGAAAGGATATTTATTGATGTTGACCCATTCGATTTGGATGATCCCGTATTTGGCGTTCAACATACAGAAATAATCAATTTAACCCCTCATATATTAGAAAGAGAAGTTGTCCATTCGACAAAACCTACCATCGATTACGTTGAAGAATCTCTGAAAAACGTGAAGAGGACGTGGCACGATCCAGCAGATTCTTCAAGAAATCAAAGAGGTGCAAATAGGGATGATCTGAAGGAGATGGTGGAGGTTGGAACTTCCAGAAGTATGGACGTTGAGGACTCAGGCTTTTATTCGTACGATCAAGATTCTAGTACGAAGGACGTCTCTCAGAATTCTGAGTCGCCATTCACGCTGGAGAATGAAAATCATAACGATTTTGAAATTGAAAATTCCTCTAACAGTGTGTCCACTGTAACGTCCACGTTGGAAAATATGACGAGAACCTTGTCCAAAAGTAAAGAAGAGGTAGATCCCTTGAACAAAACAGACGATTACGCGGTAGAGTTGGAGGAAGAATTCAACAAACGAGGGATTGTACCTCATATCGAAAATTCAACCCTGGATTACGGAACTCAAGGGATGACAACGAAAAGTCTTCAGGAGAAAAGTGAGGAGCCCATAAACGAGACCGCGAATTCTAAAGAAAATCCCGATGCACTTCATTCGGAAAAGGAAAGGCTGTGGAATACGTTGTCTTCTACTATGAGTGGAGTAGATGCAACGAACGAATCGACGATCGGACCTGTTTCTGTATTAGGTAGGCATTATCCCCTTTTAATACCGAAAATGTCTTTGCAGTCCGAGTACCAATTCTCAAATTTCTTCAGATGCGGAGGAGCTTTTATTTGAATGGGTGACTACGGATTGGTCAAAATGTTCTCAAACTTGTGGCGGAAGTGGATTCCAGGTAGAACGAAATTCCTTAATATTTGGACTAAAAGATAATCGCAAAAATGAATACACAATACGGAGTTGAATTTTAGATGCGGGGTGCTCAATGCACGGTTCGTCCAGCGAAACCATCGAATTCATCGCGAGTGGTGGCAAGAAGCGTGATCGGAGCAACTTTATGTGAAGACGCCGGTCATCCGATTCCACAGAAAGTGAGACCCTGCGGAACCGGCAAATGTCCGCAATGGCATACAACTGAATGGACTCATTGCGAAGCTTCGCGGTGTTTCAATTGGAAAACGGCGATGCAGAGGCGAGACGTTAGTTGTCGGCTGATTGAAGACATGGAGGATGGTAGTCAAAACGTCACGCTGCTCGATCCGGGCAAATGTGACGATGCGACTAGACCACTACAGAGGCAAGAATGCTACAACGACGCGTGTAAAGGCGTGTGGAGAGTTGGCGAGTGGTCAGAGGTAATCAACAATTTTACGAAATGTGTTCCATTTCTATCGAACGTTACTTATAATTATTTCAATGGAATTCTCAGTGCACTGCATCCTGCGGGCAAGATGGTATCAAATACAGAATCTTACAATGCGTGTGGTTCGGGACAAAGAAACCCGCTGGTAATGCATGCAGGGATATACCGAGACCACCAGTCATGAAAACTTGTCGAGGTGCACCTTGCTCTCAATCTCCTGGTAACGTCCTCCAACTTACAATAAAATTGAAGCTTTTAATGACTCACAATAAACGGACCTATTGAAACTTTCAGAAGAGTGTAAAGATCTATCGCAGTTATGCGCCAGAGTGAAACTGATGAACATGTGTCGAGTGCCGCTCTATCAGAAGCAATGCTGCGATTCCTGTCGTTAAGGCACCTAGCTGGTAATCGACCCGTGTGCAGATTAGACTAAAATGGACGATAACGGGACGCGCGCCTGTGTGAAAAAAAGAGTGACAGTATATATAGGGACCGCGCGAAGATTTGCTTCGAGTCGTCCGCAAGAACGCACCTGGAATGCCTGTTGTTAGGAAATTAGTAAATCTCGTTACGAATATACGCCCTCGCGTGTCCGGTGCAGTGACTCCCGGTACGCGATGGTCATTGTCGTCGGTCGGACGCATTAACCACTACAAACCACTGACAAATAGTGATGGGCAATTCGATGTGCTCTTACGCACTGTTTCTTCTCTTACTTTTTAACGTTTGCATCGTGCCGCATATTTCACTTATCAGACTTACCGAAAATTTGCGATTCCTTTAGAATGCTCCACCGCATGTTTTGCAGACATCTGAGTTCTCTCGTTCCCATCACTATTTGCAACTAATGAGCATCGGAAGAAAGGGAAGAAAAAAGGCAGTATCGACCAAATTACTTGCATCGATAGTTGTGTGTCCCACCCCTCTCTACGTAGCGTTAGCGAAGAAAGAAAACTGGGAGAAAATTAACAATCGCGTTCTCACAGCACGGTTCTTCTTCAGTTACCACGGTGAAGAAGAACAGAGAGAAGGAGATGGAGACAGACGATGCTGAATCCTAATTGTGTGTCCTAATTAAGCTGTATAATTTTCCAAAGCGTATGTCACATACATAGTTTTTTGGCGCGACTCCTAATTGTGTGCACCACTCATGCCCCTAGGAGGAAAACTGAAACGTGGCATTCGTCCAAAAAAGTTTAAACGGTATATATTGTTAAAGTTTCGGCGAGAATAAAATAATAGAAATCATTTACTGTGTCCTGAAAGGAACGTTGTATATCGTCGGAAGAATTCGCAGTTAAAAGGCACGTTATATTAGATCCTCGATGTTTGATATTTTTCGGTCGCTCAAGGGACAGTGAGCCCGAAACGGGGAGAAAAATTCCAAAGTTCTAATAAACCCGGAAGGATCGGCGAGTCGCAAGGGGAGAGAATTTATTCCGGACTTAGGGCCAAAAAGGCAAGGGCAACGAGAATTCGTTCTCGAGCTTTATTTTTTTACGATCCGTTCTTGACAGACGCAATCAATCGAGCCAAGTTGATTTTTTCAACAAAAAAAGGAAGGAAAAGGTAACCACGGAAAAAATAATTTCTTAAGACTGAGCCGCTACTCGTAACTTTTTGGATACCATTCCTACTGGGCATTAGCATCGAGACTTGTCCCAAAGAATTTTCATGCATTCCGCTAGCAACTCTAGAACTGTACCTTAATCCCTTCGTTTCCTTCTATTATTGTAATTTATTGCCACGTGTTACCTTTAAGTTCGCACGATTCGCTGTAACTTATTATAAAGATAAAAAAAATATTAAAGTTACTAACAATATAAGTTATAAAATGAAAATGATTATGCGCCTATAAGCGCCCCCGGGGCGAACGTAAGCCAATAGATCCTAAGCAATAAAGTATATAGGTAATGTAATATAATATTTTGTTAATAACCTCTGGCGAAAATTCGTTAACATAACGTTATATGTCATTAGTCGAACGGCTTGAATTCAATTGTATTTCTCTGATCATTGCAATTTCTTACTCCTGTGATTCGTTCTTAAAACAACTCTACTCTTCCTCAAGCCTTGCAATGATACATCTGCAAATTAATGCAGCAATGATTTTATTAGAATATTCCTTTATCTGACCACAAATGAATCGTTCCAGATTATCTACCGTGTATAAATGTTCCTTGTTCTTTTAACGAATATTGTGAACAAATTTTCGCTATCAACGAATTTGCCTCGACACAGCTGAACACTTTGCCAAAACGAGCTGACGTAAATAAAATGAGATATAAATAAATTAGTATATTATTAAAATCGAGAAAGAAAGACGATTATATTACAAGCTACGTAAATATACGAATGCACGCGGATAAAAATGACTTCACCGAACAAATAAAAAAGAGAAAATACGTAAGGATCTTACGAGCAGGATGATTGTACGAATGAAATTGAAACGTGCGCTCTTGCGGTATATATGTTTACATGTGGCATAATGTAATTGCACGAATTCCCCTGTACACCGTGGGCGTGTACGTTTCGATGAATATTTAACGACTACTTATCCTATAGTAATACGTCCAAAATACGTATTGCTACTCGATACGATATTATTCACGAAACACGTAAATTACACTGAGTTCATCTACAGACGACGCAATGTGTTAAAAAAAAAAAGAATGCGAATTCATTTCTACAATCTACATTTTTGTATATACCACGATCTAATTATGTAAAATGGTTCCACATTATTATTGTACGGAGAACGTTATTGTTCATTATATCTATGTAAATATGTAACTGCCTAAATACGAATAAAACCAGAGGATATATCACTGCACCACTGTATTATAACATGCTTTCACCGTGGTTGCCTTATTGCTTCTGAAATTGACAATTGTTTCATTAAAAATAAAGACCGTCTCAAAGTCCGAACATTCGCAGGCACAATTTTCAAAATTAAACAAACCATTAAAATTGCCTGCATTACTGTAGGTCCTAACACTCGAGCACCTAAAGACTTACAAAATGTCACAACCCACGGTTGATTTATGAGCTACCTGACGTCCATTTCCTCCGTATCCTTGTCAGCACCACCAATTGACCAATCGCCAAGCCCGTGAATCATCACCGATTAACTCATAGATTATATGGTTCCCCCGGCAATCAGTGGCAATAAGAAGATAATCTTGCACATAGACTCTTGAAGATCTTAGCATCCGTCAAGTCCCTCAATCTCCACGTCGACGGTATATCCTTTTACTGGCATGATTCTACCGACTGCGAATTTGGTAAGTAAAAACTCTACGAGTTCTTCAATCCCCAAGCGCGCCATACTTCGTGCTGGTCCATGGGCCACAACTTTTTCAGTAACTCCCAGCCGGATTTTTGCGTAAACAAGAGGTACTCGTTCTGTGGATCGTGTAGGTGTGAATACGCGCCCATAACAAGACTCTGAGAAATCCTTGCACATACAGTGACTTTTAAGATCCTCTTCTCTAAAGACGTCAATTTCCTTATCCTTTCATATCCTTCCACTACGTGCCTGCCCATCGTCACGTCGCCCGTTTGTAAAATCATGTAACAGAGTACGATCGCTAATTCAAATAAAAGACAAGATTTTTGCGAGTCTCCCAAATCAATAACTGCCCCGACGTCCTCGCCATCCGAAGTCATAACGATATTCTGCTCATTCAAATCTCCGTGAACAATACATCCCTCCAACTGCGACATTACAGACAGAACATCTTTCTCGAATGAGTCAATGACGGTATGAGCCAAATCTCTGTCCAAATCATTTTTCACGCCGTATGTAAACTGGCGCAGACTCGGGACGGAGTTTAACATCCAAACAGTCCTATGATTCTCATACCCCGGATGATAGAAATCCATCAAAGCCCGATCAAGTTCCGCCGTGAAACGGCCAACATTCTGTAGCACTTTAGAAGTCAATGGCACGCGATGAAGAAGCTCACCAGGTCGATAGATCAAAAGTCTAATAACATTTTTCGTATTGCTCTCATGATCAAGACTCTCGAGGGAGAAGAAAGTACCGTTTAAATTTTTCACCGGAAGTGGGCCCTTGAAGCCGCGCTCACTGAGAAATAGTACCATCTCAGTCTGAGCCTCTATCACGCTAATCTTTTCAGAATCTAGCGAATTTAGGACTTTTAGAACGTAACCCTGCTTCTCGACAGAAGTAACAAAAGGATTTGCGTGAGTGTCATCGCAAAGCACGTGGTAATTACGGTCGTCGTAAGCGTTTAACTCTGTTATATTCGTCGCCCTCATACCATACACTCTCTGCACGAGGGTTGCAGCTGCTTCAACAGTCACTAGCGGTCGAATTCGTTGACCCGGAGTCAATAACGCAGAGCCGGATCGTGAATTGTCTTCAGCCTAGGGAGATTAACGAAGAGTTACAGCTATATAGACACAGCATTCAATATACCTTTTTCTATCTAACCTTGTTCTTTTCATTAATATTTGTGGTTATTATAATGAAGATCAAACAATTAATAAATCTTTTACGCAACATAATAAGATGTCATATGTGTACAGCCATACACAAAAACTAATAATGTTTCATAATACATACTAAAATCGTTACATACATAAATGTCTTGATAAATGATAATCAATATTTAGCAGTAGATCAGACGAAGAATAGCAGCGACAATGTCGCGCTTGAAATTTAAAAAATAAATATCCGTACTTACCTTGCGCTCTTCCCCCATGTTTACACCGCGGCAACGAATATGGCACTGGCTACGTAAGTCGCGAACTAAACGGAAGGTACCGTTTAGGAAGATGAAGCGAACGCTCGTTGCACGGCGCAAATGCGTAGTTGGTACTGAATTATCGTCGGCCGGCCTGACAACGGGAGGGTACAAACGATGCACGGTTATATCGCTTGCGAACTCGCGCACCTCAATAGAGCACGAGTGTATGCTATGTCTTATCAAGGCGATAAGATCAATAAAACATTATTTCATTCAAACAGATCATTCAGAACGTTAAATGGGAAAAACCCAATTCAACAAAACGTATTGCAAGAATAAGGATGGAAAAAATGGGTAGAAGTAATATCGTGGAAATATTCCGCGGGATATAGGTTAATGGCGTCCCAAACTTTGAAATGCAAGGCAGGTTGGTAGTGCAGGAACACCGCGTCTTGCTTACCAATATTTACACGTCGCATTCTGATATCCAGTGATACTGAAAGATAAGAAAGCACATGAAAAGATTAATAACGTTGTCTGTGATAACGTGTCACGTCAGTTGGAATGGGCAATGAAAATATCCGATTCGTAATCGATGAAATAGGATCGATGATTTCGTAGCGATGCCATCCTTCGTATCCCAGGGCGCCAAAGCCGTCTTGCTCGTTGTAGCCAAGTAGACAAGAAATGAGAAAATTGTGGAAAAACAATTGTATACCTCCATACTTATTATCGCCTACTGTTCCTTAGCGCCCATATCGCATCTTCAATGTATATATTCCCGTTTTCCGCTTGTTTAAACTGCATTTTTCTTGCAATTCTTAAACCACAAAACGACACTACACTTTCTTCTACACGTTCTAGACGTACTTGTACTGCACTAATCAAAGTCAGTACCAAGAGGTGGCGTCACCTACCAAGTTTATTCCGAACATAGGTGAAAAAACATGTTATTAATATTAAATACTCTTAAAACCGTCAAAACTAATTTTGATAATTGTTTTTTGATAATTAGGATCCAGAAATTGTTCAATTATCTCTGTTTTTACAAAAACAGTCCTCAAAAATTTACGGTGGTTAATACAACTGCGAATCGAGTTAAGCGACCAATGAAGTTGTTCCAGTAAAAGGACAGTTTTTGTCATTGGTCAATTTGTACGCACACTTTTCGCGGGTTTGGAAATTACACTCATGTGTTGCATGCTCCGTTCATGAATGCATCAGTAACGTAGAAGCTATTTTGTATCTCATTATACCAAGATATTTATATTTATCACGTATAACAACACCTAGTTTTTGTGCTTCTTACTTTGTTGTAACGTTAAGGGCATAGAACGTCCAAGTGAACCTCAAAACATGGCTGTGCAACCAAATCAACAACTCAGCATGGGTTAGTTTGCTTTTACCCATTCATATCTCTTTCATTGTCATTGTTTTACTTACTCCTAAATTATTGGACGTATTCTAGATCAACCGACCCAGCAGAGTTTCATCCGATTCTTCAGAAGTCTTCCAGAGGTAAGAAAGATTATGCTTTGTATAAAAGTTTTTATTGTCAATACGTGGATCAAAGTATATAATACAATTTTCTATAAAAGAGATTCATTTATTTAACAATATATATGAAAAATGAATCTAATATTACAATTATTATGTATTGTAATACTAAACATATGAAAATCAATATTATATAAAAATTCAGTAAAGTACGTTTCTCAGAGTATATGTACATTCAGATCATTCATCTCTTATTTCATAAATAAATTCTATACCTAGATGCTTTGAGCGCTAGACCTTAAATATTTAAGACATATTTATCCAAAAACATTCCTAACTTTTTCTTTAGCTTTGTCAAAACCTGTTGTTATTCGAGTACCAAGTCTGCCCCAGAAATTGGGTGGTTTTTCTGTTGGCACAGTAGATTCTCCCTCAATTTCTGTTGTGATGTCCAATGGTTGTACAGTCGGCAATGGTGCGTCAGTCATAGCAGGAAAATATCTAGGTTTCTCCCTAACATCCCATGGTTCGAAACCTTCCACATTAGGTGGTATTGTTACACTGGGATTGGGCGTAACACGATCAAACACATCACCATCACGTTCTGAATCATAAGGTCCTCCACCATATGCTTGTAAAATACGTGGTTCAACTTTTCCCTCTATTTTGCTTTCAACCGGTGTAAACCTTCTCTGTTGCTGGATTTCTTCCGTCACTTGACCATAATCCACATTATTTGATTGCTTCTGGGTACTACCAAATCCAGTGTCTGCAGGAGGTTGATATGGAGTCCAATTGGTTTGGTACCTTATGTCTTGAGGATACTGTGAATTTGGTTCAGATCTAGGACGGTACCTTCTCCTCGATGTTTTAACTCCTAACTGCTCTCGTGGTGGTTCTACTGGTGTCTGTTGAGTCATTGAGTTGTCATTTACAGTGGAACGAGAACTGTCCGGTGTTGGCTCACTATTGGTTAAATCACCCAGATTATGACTATAATGCCATTGTGTGCCCAATTTGTCAGTATCAGGTTTCTGTGGTGACTCTGTTGATGAAGGTTTTACATTCGCAAGTGACTGATCCCCTCTGCCGAGTTGCCCCGTTCTTACATCATCGTCGTCGACTTCAACGTTAATTTCGACCGGTTCATTAACTTTATCAGAGGTTGTACCTTCATTGTTGGGATATTGACGTTGCTGATACCTTGGTCTTGGTTTCGGGGCTGGTCTTCGCGGCAGTTGTCCAGGCACGTTATTCATGTCACTTGGTTTCTGAGGTTGTTGTCCAAATTCAAGATCTGATGTTTGCTGACTGAAATCACCAAAATCGCCTGTTTGTTGTGTTAAGTCCTCGCCGTCTTGTGAAAAATCACCAGGTAGTCGTGGATGGCTTGGTCTTCTTGGTCTGTACGGATTTTGTGGATGCTGACCAAATTCAAGATCTCCTGATGTTTGTTGTGTGAGGTCATCAAATCCTCCAGTCTGTTGAGTCAAACCTTCATTTTCCAGAGTCATATCACCTGTACGTGGTGGATTTCTAGTTTCTGGTCTTCTTGGTCTGTATGGATCTTGTGGATGCTGACCAAATTGAAGATCGCCTGATGTTTGTTGTGTGAGATCGTCCAATCCTCCAGTCTGTTGAGTCAGATCTTCACTTTGTTGTGTCATGTCACCTGAGTGTGGAGAATGGGTAGTTCCTGGTCTTTGTGGTTTGTATCGATCTTCTGGATGCTGACCAAATTCAAGGCCTCCTGATGTTTGCTGTGTAAGATCGTCAAGTCTGCCAATCTGTTGAGTCAAATCTTCATTTTCCTGAGTCATATCACCTGTACGTGGTGGATTTCGAGTTTCCGGTCTTCTTGGTCTGTATGGATTTTGTGGATGCTGACCAAATTCAAGATTTCCTGATGTTTGTTGTGTGAGGTCCTCAAATCCCCCAGTGTGTTGAGTCAGATCTTCATTTTGTTGAGTCATATCGCCTGTACGTGGTGGATTTCGAGTTTCTGGTTTTCTTGGACTGTACGGATTTTGTGGATGCTGACCAAATTCAAGATCTCCTGATGTTTGTTGTGTGAGGTCATCAAATCCTCCAGTCTGTTGCGTCAAATCTTCGTTTTCCTGAGTCATATCACCTGTACGTGGTGGATTTCGAGTTTCTGGTCTTCTTGGTCTGTGTGGATCTTGTGGATGCTGACCAAATTCAAGATCTCCTGATGTCTGTTGTGTGAGGTCATCAAATCCTCCAGTCTGTTGAGTCAAATCTTCATTTTCCTGAGTCATATCACCTGTACGTGGTGGATTTCGAGTTTCTGGTCTTCTTGGTCTGTGTGGATTTTGTGGATGCTGACCAAATTCAAGATCTCCTGATGTTTGTTGTGTGAGGTCATCAAATCCTCCAGTCTGTTGAGTCAAATCTTCGTTTTCCTGAGTCATATCACCTGTACGTGGTGGATTTCGAGTTTCTGGTCTTCTTGGTCTGTGTGGATCTTGTGGATGCTGACCAAATTCAAGATCTCCTGATGTTTGTTGTGTGAGGTCATCAAATCCTCCAGTCTGTTGAGTCAAATCTTCGTTTTCCTGAGTCATATCACCTGTACGTGGTGGATTTCGAGTTTCTGGTCTTCTTGGTCTGTGTGGATCTTGTGGATGCTGACCAAATTCAAGATCTCCTGATGTCTGTTGTGTGAGGTCATCAAATCCTCCAGTCTGTTGAGTCAAATCTTCATTTTCCTGAGTCATATCACCTGTACGTGGTGGATTTCGAGTTTCTGGTCTCCTTGGTCTGTGTGGATTTTGTGGATGCTCACCAAATTGAAGATCGCCTGATGTTTGTTGTGTGAGGTCGTCGAATCCTCCAGTCTGCTGCGTTAGATCTTCATTGTGTTGAGTCAGATCACCTGAATGTGGAGAATTTCTAGTTCCTGGCCTTCTTGGCCTGTGTGGGTCCTGTGTTTGCTGACCGAATTCGAGGCCTCCTGATGTTTGTTGCGTAAGGTCTTCGAACCCTCCAGTCTGTTGTGTCAAATCTTCATTTTGTTGAGTCATATCTCCTGTTTGTTGTGAATTATTTGGCCTCCCCGGCTTATATGGATTTTGTGTCTGCTGCCCGAGTTGTAGGTCACCTGACGTTTGTTGCGTGAAATCTCCAAATCCTCCGGTCTGCTGTGTCAAATCTTCATTCTGTTGGGTAAAGTCTCCTGATTGCTGAGCGGTACCCGGACGTCTGCGCAAGAACGGATTTTGTGTCTGCTGCCCAAGTTCGAGATCACCGGATGTTTGTTGTGTGAAATCATCAAACCCTCCAGTCTGTTGTGTTAAGTCCTCACTCTGTTGAGTCAAATCACCCGAATGTGACGGATTACTAGTTCCTGGCTTTCTCGGCTTGTGCATATCCTGAGTTTGCTGACCGAATTCAAGACCATCTGATGTCTGTTGTGTGAAATCTCCAAATCCTCCAGTCTGCTGTGTTAAATCTCCATTCTGTGGATTAACGTCCCTCGAAGGCTGACCAGTGCTCGGATGTCTTTGCAAGAATGGATTTTGTGTTTGCTGCCCAAGTTCGAGATCACCTGATGTTTGTTGAGTAAAGTCACCAAACCCACCAGTCTGTTGAGTTAGATCATCATTTTTTTGAGCCAAATCAGTCGAGTGTGGTGAGTGACCAGTTCCCGGCCTTCTCGTCCTGTATGGATCCTGAGTTTGTCGACCGAACTCCAGACCTCCTGATGTCTGTTGTGTGAAGTCATCGAATCCGCCAGTCTGCTGGGTTAAGTCTTCGCTTTCTTGAGTTAAATCACTCGAGTGTGGTGAATTACCAGTTCCTGGCCTTCTAGGCCTGTATGGATCCTGCGGGTGGTGACCAAATTGGAAATCATCTGATGTCTGTTGTGTGAAATCCTCGAATCCTCCAGTTTGTTGAGTTAAATCTTCATTTTGTTGGGTAAAGTCTCCTGAGTGATGAGGATATCTTGTTTCCGGCATTCTCGTTCTGTGTGGATCCTGTGTTTGATGGCCCGAATCAAAGTCCTGAGATGTTTGATGCGTAAAATCCCCCGGCTGTTGGGCCACAGTTCCTGGCATGTGAGGCCAGTGAGGTACATGATTATTCGATCCCATATTCCCGGATGTGTGTTGTCCGTATTGACGGAAATGTTCTTGTCGGTGCATCATATTTTGATGACGTTCAGAATGCTCGTGCGATTGGTGACCAAATGTAATATTCCTACTAACTATTTCCCCATAGTTCTGAAGCTTTTCAAGTTCATCCATTACGTCTTTAATTTGATGCAACATAGCTTGTAGTTCTTCGTCATTATTAATACCAGTACCCATACCCCCTTGTCCTGGTGGAATCATAGGCATGTGTGGTCCATGTGGGCCAAATTCAATTTTTATAATTCTCTCCGGCGTCTGAGTTACATGTTGGGCGAAGTCCTCAAATCCTTCCTTTGCTTGATTCAAATCGTCCGTTTCTTGTGGATGCATGTCATCGGATTCCCGATATTTGGCACTACGTTTATACATTCTGTGATTGTGGCCAACCTCTTCCTGGGTGCAATCAACTGTATGCTGTCCATGGCCTAAGTCAATTGTTCCAGTAACTAGTTTGCCAGGAGACGTCGTATAAACCGGATTATAATTATTTGGTTGACCGACGTAGGTGTTATGCCCTTGCGTCCCACGATACGAACTGTGTTCGTCGGTATGCCTAGTCGTACCATATTGTGATTGACTAATGTGCTGACCACCGTGTGTACCGCTGTAATCTGGAACGGGAATATTCCCCGTACTGCCGGATGAACTCCAATGTTCTTCATACTGCCTAACGTGACCCGACCTGTTGGGATATCGATCAGTATTTTGAGTATACACATTTTGAGCAACATTCTCATTGATCGCGTCATGATTCAGAACCCTCGATTGATGAGAATTCAAACGTTCCGCACGTTGTTGTTCGTCTATAAACTGCTGATGACTCAATCTACTGTCGTAGATATTTCTTTGGTAATCGTTCCTCCCACCAAGCGGCACTCGAATGATATCTGCAGAAGGATTCGTAGAGTGTGATACAGGTTGTGGCCTGGTAACATACGTGTGCCGTGTTTGTTCGTATGTGCTACGATCCTCCGTAGCATAATCGGACGGCTGCCCGCGTACATACAAATTTTGCGAATAGCGATGCGCAGTATTATCAACGGAGCCATGTTCGTGATCGTTTCGTTGCCCGTAGCTTGCACTTTCGGAAGCATGGAGATCTGCATTTCTGTGTCCAGACCTCATTGTTCCTTGAGACAGATCGGCTGCACCGGTGTGCATGACGTTACTGGTAGAAACGTGTCTCGAATCGATCGATTGTTGCATATCCCTGTGCAGTTCCCTCATCATCGTCTGCATTTCCCTTTCTAAATCATGATTTACGTGATCACCCGACGTACCGTAGCTGGATGTGAAATTTTTCCTGTAATATTGAACTTTTTTCGGCCCAGTCACGTATTGTCCTTTTTCCTCGTACACACGGCCACGTCCATCTTCCGTTCGGTATGTGTCTGCTGTACTCCAGTTGCCAGTTCCCGAATCACTACCGTGTTGTGCAGAACTTCTGGCCTCATGCCCCGTCACTCCGTGTTGAGCTGTTTGCGTGTGTCCGGTGTACTCTCCAAAGTCTTCCAATCTCTGACTCTGACTATCACTCGTTTGAGAATGCAAGTGTGTATTGTGCAACCTGCTGTAATCGCGATCCTGATGAACGACCTCTGAACCTCCAGTCCGTTCATACTGTGACTGCGATATCTGAGAACGATCGTAGTATCCCCTGTCAGGGGTGTGTGCCGAATGTTGCCCGGTATGAGCAGGGATTTGCTCCGCCGTTGTGGCTGCACCCCCATTCGTGTAACCAGTGCTGTAGGACGATGTGTAATTTTTTTTATAAAACCTTACACGTTTTGGTCCCTCCACGTACTGGCCACGTTGTTCGTGTACCTGACCCTGACCACCGTCGGTTCTGTATTGATTATGTTCAGTCCAATTGCCTGGTCGAGCATAGTCACTATTCAGCAGACTCTGATTCTCAACATTGACCTGTCCTAAATGCGCATTGTCGGTATGGCCGCTGACCCTCTGCTGACTTCTATAAGATTCGGACTGATACGTTCTGCACGAATCTATGCATCCATTCGGTGCAGCGAATGTTTGTGCAATTAATATGGACAGAATGATTATTCTCTCCATATTTGCAGAGTACGGTCTCTGTAACGTAAAAGTGAATATATGCAATAGTGGCTTAGAGAGCATGCAGAGCTAAGGGTGTTTAAAAGCAATACATTTTCTTCTTACCTTGTTAAAGAAAACCAAACGATACTTATAATTCACAGCACTATCTCTTGATGTTCTCACTAACACAGTAGGCTAACATATAGCAGGAAGAGCTGCGGCAAATCCATTTATGTTGCTCCCCCTCCCAAGCAGAGTTCTCAGAGTATCCATCCAGTTCTTACTCATTGGTAATCTGCTTGACGTTCGTCTTATACCGTATCCATTCTTATCGTGGAGAATTCTCGGCAACTCAACATCAAATTCCGTGAATTGTAAGAGATATAAAATTTTCGCATTTTGTGCGGTAAATACCGATTCCATTTCGTTGAACCTCCAGCATCCTAGGTCTTTGGGGATTACAGCAAAAATTCAATAGGTCAACATATTTACTATGCTTTGATTCTTGTCTGGTACTAGATCCGTGATGTGATAGGCATAACTCCTACATACTCAGGTAATAATTATAATTAGTTCTCCATCTTTGGATGGATGTGTCACTGCTTATGTCATACCGTATGTGTAACATCCTTATGACGCTTGTATCCACTTTCATTCAAGAATTCCAGGTATACTCTCAAGGCGAATGTTACAAGTGCACCAAGACATCTTTCGTGTCTTAGAGTATTTATCTCCTCATTTATGTATGAAGTACCGTTTAGGATTACGATGTGCAATTTTCGCAAATTAAATGCACTTCCTCAGAGATAAAGCACTCAGTAATAATAGCATTTTTAAGATACTCTACCTATTACAGGAATTGCTGTCTTTCCGGGAACACGAACTGTGACCTTTTATCGGACCATGTGTAAACAATGTTCTCATGATACTGTCACCAATATGGGTGTCATTGAAGTTTCTGGGTTTTACCACAGTTCTATATGTCTGCGAACTACAAATGTACTTGATAAACAATTCTGCTGATGCATATATCAAGAAGCATTACTGCACATCGGTTTTGACATGAGTAGCATTTTCAAAGGTATGGTGCAGTTACTGCTACTGAAGAAAGATATAATTGGCACTTTTATTAGCAAATATAACGTGCAAATTGGAAATTGCTCCAAAGTAAATAATATTGACCGCTGCTCGTATCTTTATGGACGGAAAATGGTTGATTAACATTATTAAATGATGTGCAATTTCACATCTCTTTACATACCAATAACGCATGTTTTGTGTAATTCCAGACATCTATGAATCCACGCGTGTTACTGTCATAATGACCTATGCCTCTCTGACCCCCTCGATAGGAACTGACCTGCAGATATGTGACAAGGTCCTCACTTTCTCAGAAGCGAATTGATGAAGATAATTTTCGAAATTTGCATCTCTGATACAATAAAAGTGGATAGTATACATTATTCAAATATTAATGTTCAAGTTAGTAAAATCCAATAAAGCAAATTAAATAAATCCCCTAAACAACGTAACATTAGCGAACGTCTATCGCATTTAATGTAATGAATTATAGGGTTGATAATGCCACGATTTTAAATGGGCCAAAATCTTAAAATCACCTTACGCCCTAATATCAGTACGTTGATTCCAGCGACTGTACCTAATTGTACTAGCGGTGCAATCAGTAAAATGTTTTGCGCTGCAGTAGTTATCTGTGAATCCTTATGTACTCCTCGAATTGCATAAAAATGGGTCAAGGAAGCATCATGAAGATGTTCGTGAATTGTGCATATAGTACAAGGCACAGCGCAATCAGTGAATCATGCCTTAAAAATAACTGAAGATATATTTGTCTGTTGCAGAAACCAAGCACGACGGTACGGATTTTTAATCGATCGGATTATTACACGTTACATGGAAGTGATGCGCTGTTTGCCGCACAAGAAGTTTTCAAAACCACATCCGTTTGTAAAATGCTCGGCGCTGGTCCGCAACAGCTTGAAGGAGTTATTCTTAATAAAGGGCATTTCGAAACGTTTATACGCGATTTGCTGTTGGTGAAGCAGTACAGAGTGGAAGTATATGTGAATCAGGGATCGGCAAAAAATCACAATTGGATTGTACAATACAAAGGATCGCCAGGAAATTTATCTCAGTTTGAGACCGTTTTATTTGGAAGTAATGAAATCGCTGTTGGCGTTTCAGTGATAGCGGTAAAGCTGGGAACAGAAGGCAAATCGAGAGTAAGTCGTTCGATAAAATTTGATCGCGTATTAAGTGTGGAAAAAATAATTGAGAACGTTGCAGGTTGTGGGTGTAAGTTGCGTAGATGTTGTCGCAACTGCATTCTCTGTTTCCGAATTTCAAGACAATGAGTCATTTTCCGATTTAGAATCATTGGTTGTAACAATGAGTCCAAAAGAATGCTTATTGATTCATGGGGAGGGCAGTCATGAATTCCAAAGTATCAAAGAGGTACAGGTTTTTCATGCAGAGACTTAAAGCGTAATACCCTATATTGAATTTCTAAAATATTTACAGCTAATGGAAAGAAGTAACGTAATGGTCACGTTAAGGAAGAAAAGTGAATTTTCCAGTGAATCGATAACACAAGATCTAAATACCCTATTAAAATTCAAAAAAGGCCAACAACACAATGCGCAGTCTATACCCGAGATTAAGTTAAATCTGGCAATGTCTGCTACTTCCGCCCTCATCAAGTATCTCGATGTAAGTATATTAGTAATACGCATTTATAAATGATGTTAGTTGAATGACTAATCATCTTACCTAACAGCTGACATCGGACGAAGGGAATCTGAATCAATTCGCGATTAAGGCCATAGAGTTGAAACGATATCTGAGGCTTGACAGTGCAGCTATTAAGGCTCTTAACATCGAACCACGATCTGACGCACTTTCTGGTCCAAGCGGAGGCGCACCGTCAAGCATTTTGTCTCTCTTGAATAAGTGCAAAACCCCGCAGGGCCACAGATTGATAGCTCAATGGATCAGGCAGCCCTTGAGAGACCTACTGCTCATAAAGGAAAGGCATGACGTTGTTGAAGCTTTGACGAACAACCATGATTTACGGGATACACTTACCTCTGACATTTTAAAACGTATACCTGACCTGCAGCAACTTGCGAAAAAATTGTCCAGAAAAAAAGCTGGTTTACAGGATTGTTATAAGTATGTTACGCAAGTGTTTAACCAGTCGCACCTATTCTTAGTCATATCTTCTAAATTACATATTGCGAATTTTTAAGTTATCACATTACATAAAGGTTACAAGACGTTATCTTTGTTCAGAATTTACATATGCGTATCGCATCTGCCGAAATTACTGGAAGAACTATCAAGTACGGGTGATGTGGCCGCAATAAAGGCAATGTTCATAGATCCCCTAAAAGATCTGCTCGAGGATATGGATAAGTTTCAACAAATGGTTGAACAGACAATTGATTTGGATGCTGCTGAGAAGGGAGACTTTATGGTGCGAGCGGATTTTGATGATCAATTAAAAGGTACGTCGCTAGACACGATTTTACTCAACTTCAATAATACTGTTGCGAAGTATTTGCGTCTTTATCAAGATTTCATAATACTGACAGAACTCAAGGACAGCATGGATGAAATGGACGAAAAGTTACAATCTCAACTAGCCACAGCTGCAAATGATCTTTCTTTAGACGCCGGAAAGACTGTAAAATTGGAATCAAATCCACAGTTCGGTTACTATTTCCGTATTACGCTGAAAGAAGAGAAGATTCTGAGAAACAAGAAGCACTACTCCATCCTAGATTCAAACAAAAGCGGTGTGAGATTCAGAGACAACCGATTAAACGAGTTAAACGACGAGTATATTGCAACTCGAAACAAGTATACTCAACAACAAAAAAGCGTCGTTACGGAAATTATTGAGATTGCTGGTTTGTGAATTACCTTTTAGTAATTAACCATACTTGCATTTTAATTATTAAGCTAGATGTTTATTTTCCAACAAACTAGCCGGTTACACAGCGCCAATCAAGTCGATCGGAACTGTCGTTGCGGGTCTTGACGTACTTGCTGCATTTGCCACGGCAGCAGTAATTGGTCAAAAACCGTACATTCGCCCGAAAATGCTCCCAAGTGAAGCTGGAGAACTAAACCTCGTTCAAGTTAGACACCCGTGTCTGGAAGTTCAGGAGGGTGTGCATTTTATTGCAAACGATGTATCTTTCAAAAGAGGTAAAATCACTCGTGCACAGCAACATCCGCGACAATTATTTATTATTACACAAAACTTATTGCGCGTACATTAATAGATGAATCCCATTTCTACATCATAACGGGACCGAACATGGGCGGTAAAAGCACATATATAAGATCTATCGGTGTTACCGCGCTAATGGCGCATATTGGAAGTTTCGTTCCTTGTGATTCGGCAACGATATCACTATTAGATTGCATATTAGCGCGGATAGGAGCCGATGATTCTCAATTAAGAGGACTCTCCACATTTATGATGGAAATGGTCGAAACAGCTGCAATTTTACGGGTATATCTTTACGTTTGCATAGTCATTGCATCAATAATTCAATAATAGACGGTATTAACAACACCTGTTATTACTCTTAGACGGCAACAAGCAATTCTCTTGTCATTATTGATGAATTGGGTAGAGGCACATCTACGTTCGAAGGCTGTGGAATAGCTTGGTCGATAGCTGAGTAAGTTGATTGACATTATGCGATCTCTGTATGCGACAATCTAACAACGTTGACTGCGTTTACAGGCATCTAGCCAAAGAAATTAAATCATACAGTCTGTTTGCAACTCATTTCCACGAAATCACTAAACTAGCCGAGGAAATACCTGCTGTTAAGAACAAACACGTGACTGCTATCGTTAGTGACAATAAGCTCACGTTACTTTACACAGTTAAACCAGGAATTTGCGATCAAAGTTTCGGTATTCATGTTGCCAAAATGGCGAACTTTCCTGAAGATGTTATAGAGGTAATTATCCGCCCTCGATCGTAATAAAATTGCTTAGAAAATGGTTACTGTACGTTTATTTTGCAGTTTGCAAAGAGAAAGCAAGCCGCCTTGGAGGATTACCAGGGAACAGTTTTTGAAGGATCTACAGACCCTAAAAAAAAGCAGAAGATTATTACCGTAATGATCATTTTATTATACAGTTGATTAAAAATAATATACATGCCCCATGCAAATAATACATAATGTGCATTTTGACTTTAGGAAGCTGAAGAATTGATCGCTGAATTTATCGGCAAGTGCAAAACTTTGGGAGAATCATTATCTGAAACTGAATTGTATAATTCAATTGCAGAGTTAAAGAAGGAGGTACTTCAACATAAGAATCCATATGTTGAAGCACTGCTCGCTTCATCCTAGTAGCACCACTTCAAACTGGATTGTGCGACAAAAACTCATAGGAGAAAGAAATGTATCAGTATTAGTTACACAACTTCTGAACGGTGTAATGTTATTTTATACGTTTGTACAATTAAAACAATGATGCGTATCTTCATTGTTTTATTTAGATTATCTACGATCATGTTTGTGCACGTCAATTTACACCCATTCATTTCAATAATGTTCTATCCGTTCTTAGAAGATAACATACAATTTCAATGAAAGAACGCCACTTTTGTTCGTATTATCAAAATTAATTTTAACATTTTGCTGAAAAAATCTACGTATCAGGATAAACACTTCAATAATCTCTTCTCTCCTGATAAAGTATTGGCATGTACCGTAT
This sequence comes from Priocnemis perturbator, assembly GCA_963942575.1. NCBI lineage: Eukaryota > Metazoa > Arthropoda > Insecta > Hymenoptera > Pompilidae > Priocnemis > Priocnemis perturbator. Next base: position 7,527,794 of record OZ012649.1, on the reverse strand, counting down.
GTTGATAACATATTGATTCACGATTTGCTACCATTGTAACCTTGAACTTGACTAACGTATTCACTATTTCTGGGGAGTGTCTGCAATCGTATACTAGTAGCTGTTGATCGTACGTTTTTCTATCGTTTTTATCATAATTATGGATCCCGCGGTCTTCCCCGAGGAAATTTGGATTAAGATTTTATTATACTGCGATGTACCTGATATTATTGCTTTCGGTAGCACCTGCAAATACTTAAGAAAGACTTCGGATACCGATTACTTGTGGTAAGTCTGAGGTTAAGTTTACGTTAAACGCCAATAGCTTCGATTAAGGGGTAAATAAAATCTTTTGCGAGTATGTTACCCGAATCGGCATGCAGCATTTATTTCCGCTCAATTTGAAGTTTCAGCATACGTCTCTGACCTGTTCCTGACATTTAGAGATTTCTTAAAATGACATTAGACTTTATTTTCTGTACATGACAGTATCCATTGAGTGAATAAATATAGTTTTGTGACACTTCTATTCTTACTAGAGAGACCTCAGTTTTACCCCAAAATTTATTTTTCCAATGTCATGTTTCAGTCGTAAGTAATGCATAATTTTGCTGTTTTAGGAAAATGAAGTGGCTACAGTTAATTTCAAAGGTACACTTTAGGTTCCCAGACATAAAATGTTTACAATTGCTTAGCGTCAGTTTCAAAGCAATGTGCTATAGGTTGCACATGCTCATCACATTAGGGGAAAATGTTCGTTTTCCAAAATGTTTTCACTGTGGCTATACATGTCAAAGGAATTGTGTGGAGGGGTCAAGCCGCAAAGTAGTCATTGAAATTGGAAATAAATACACATGGGTGATTACTCCCCACTTTGGATTGAGAAGGCACTTTTCAATGTTTGGCATACCAAAGTATAATAATGAGAATCACGTGGAACAAACGCAGACACAAAATATTCCAACCAGCAGTAGTACACGCCCAAAGTCAGATGGAAAATCCCTGGCAAAGAAATTCAAATTATTAAAGTTAACTGAATTAGAAACAGACAAGATTCCAAGACCAAGTGGACCATTTTGTGTCTTCTGCAACCCTGTGAAATTGTACAGAGAGAAGAAGAGGTTGACAACTCATCAGAATGATCCTACGTGTTATACCAAGTCCAACCCTGCATACCAAAAATTGATCAATGGCTACTGCACAGACACAGTTGAGGTTCTTGGTATCCCCAATGTGGATGTTGTTAGTCCAGCAGAGGCACTGTTAAGTGACGGTGCATTTCCGGTTCTTAAGACTTTTGTGGATCACTTATTCAACCAAATGAGTCTCACTGCAACACTGAGGAAACCAAACGCAGTGTTGATGTTTTGCGAACCTTTAGCTATGCACCCAGTGCTCAGAAAGCAACTGTTACATTACCTATTTCAGGAGGTCAAAGTGGCAAGGTATAATTTATATATCATTGGTAGCTGTGTAGTGGAGGTGCAAATAACGGAGACAACATTTCATACTATTGATCCTATTTTCAGAGTATGTCTTGTTCCAAAGCCATTAGCTGCATGTGCCATGCTCGATGTCGAGACATGTGTTCTCGTTGATAGTGGTGCTTTAGGTACAACAGTAGCTGTAGTGATAGGTGGACGCGTGATACCGCAGCGCTGGAGGTTGCTACCTGTAGGCGGTTGGCATGTTGCATATCATTTGAAACAAGCTATGCACTGGCAACCAAAGGAATACCATCAAATTCCGATATCCTACCTGGACACGCTGGCTGTTAAAGAAAGATGTAGACTCAGTTATAATATTCAAAGCGAAGAGAAGAAAAGTGGCCAAAAGGCGCGAGAACATATAAATTTAAGAGTCGACAGTTATGCCGACTATAAACAGTTTTGGGTTTGTGTGCATTTTTTGACAAATCTTTGACAGTTATTTGCAATACCTAAATGTAAATGAGTATCTATTTTTATCTGCAGAGAGTGTCTTTAGGGCCGGAGCTATATATTGCTCCTGAAATGATGTATAAGAGTCTCGGTTTGCCGGAAGTAATAAAAGATGTAACAACTGGTTTGTCCGAAGAAACGTTGCGAGATTGTCTTTCACATATATTACTTACCGGAGGTAACACCGATTTGTCGGGTTTCGAGTTGCGGCTTAATAAGGATCTGAGAGAATTGTTACCAGAGTATAGAAGAATTTTGGAAGTGAGAAGTTGTCCCGGTACACACAGCTGGAATGTTGCTATGGGATCGACGTATGTGCCTTTAGCTGTGCATCCTGGTAAGTACCATTTTCGATAAATAACCGGTACAGGTTGTTGCAGGACAAATATAACAGAAGCAATTCTAAGATATATATAAAGGGTACACTCATATCCTTATTATCAAAATCATTTTTATAGATAAAACACCCCCAGAATACATAGAGGGTAACCCATTTTGGCTATCTCGAGAGGAATATGTTTTATTTGGATGCGAATCTTTGGAACAGTAACATTAGTACAATAGATGTTTTTTTTTTTGCAATGAGAGTACCTCACTTATTCTACTAAAACAAAATCCATGCATATGTATCACATGATATCAAGAAAGTAAATGTTACCGGCATTAAGTATATTTTATCCTATATTGTCTATAAATTTAGAAAAATAATATAGATAATTTACAGCGATCCGAGCATTCCGATGCATGACATGTCAATGTCAGTTATATATTTAAGAGTATTCAACTTGTTTTTTTAAGATATTTGAAACTTAAAATTCATTCACATTGCTTATATGCGTAGAGTTTATGAAACTGCCCCTGCATTAGCTTGATCTTTTATGGGATTTAAATTCTTTACGATTATTATCAATGAAAATTGCATGACAATTTGTTGACTATAATGCTTTGCATAGTCCAAAATGATTTTAATGTTTGTTACAGAGCTGTTGCACTCTTTTTAGTATGTACACTAGCAATGCTTCTAATTTATTCACTATTTAATCAGTATTTGTGAGATCTCTAGAAGATTACACATTAGTGACATATTGCTATCACATTACTAGATAAAATGTTATCATAATGCATTGACATTCTATCATTTCACGATATTCATCAACGTGTCAGCGTATGCCTGAGAGAGTCTGACATTAAAAAGGCAACTAATTTTCCGTTATTTATTATTCATTTTGGATGTTACAACTATTCCATAATTGTCACAGTGTGTTTACACATATTTTTACTAAACACCGTTTTAATGTATCGAACGCTTGATAATACAAACGATATTATTATCAAGTTTGGATTATGACATTTATCAGTAACCAATTTAATGTGCAAACCACTTTCATTCAAATAGTTATTTGATTCACTATACACGCATGCTTCTAATTTTTTCAATTTACAATAATTAACCTATAAAAAGTATTATATATACATATATATTTCGAAAGATTTTTAAGCAGCTTATATTCATGTATATAGTTCACGCAGCGAATTGTTTTGTAAATACAGCGGTAAATATAAATTGAATTGCTTACATTAATAGTGTAAAAATTGAGAACTTGATGAATGTCATTCGAAAAGAAGTATTATACCATGCTCGACGTAGTATTTCTAAACTTGTCCACTGTTTCATACATTTATATCACACAATCTTGCCAAAAAAGAACTATGTACACGTTATTGAGAGAAACAAAACATATAGGAAAACTTTCTAGTCACTATAAATATAGCATATTATATATACTTAGATTACTATGATAGATTTCTTCCAAGAGAACGTATTCAATATCTACAGTACTAAGAATCAGTAACTACTAAGCAAAAAAATTGTGAATCTCTAGTTCTTAGCTACATAAACTATAACTTTATTGCTATTGTACCTTTTGTCAGGAGTAGGTATAATTTCATGAGCAATTGAAGAAAACTCAATTACTACGTTTAATATATACAATGAAAATATTTTGTTGGCCAACAAAAGCATAATCCAATAGGTGTATAATTAGTAATTAATAATATGTTAGATATGTTTTAATACTAATGTAGATAAGAACACAATGTAATAGCGTACACGTTAATTAAATAATATTGCTACTCTAAACGTTATGTTCAGAATGACAATTTTATTAAAGAAATGATCTACATAAGTTAAAGTGCATTACCGGCAATTTTTAATTGTTATCGATAACGGTCAAGGCCTACAGGTAGGTATTCCGCAGATAATATGGCAAATCGTTACGATGTAAAATATCGGTTGAATTTTTCTTAACTCACGAGACAGTTAAATTATTCGTAACATTGCTCTCAAAGTTTATGCAGCTTTGTTACGCTGCTATAAAAGTATATCCCTTAACGTAATTATTCCAATTTGAGATCTTGATCTAACGATTTTGTTGTGTAGAGTAATTACGCAATAACTGAATTAAGGATTTAACGAGCATAACGCTAATGATGTTTAATATATTTTATTTTCTAACGAAAACACTATTACCATCTAGCTCTTAGTATAATTATTCCCTACGAGCGTAGTAGCATGAGAATCGGATATGTATAGCGATATGACAGTATGAAATTGACGTATACGTTTATTTAATAAACAACAATGTGAGGCAATATCGTTCGACCAAGAACGAATGGTTAGACTGACGAAATTGCAGATCTCTTTTATGTTAAAATGTACGAGTCTCAAGTCAATGGCATCAAAGAAACAACTGAATATTTATAAAGTCTACTTCTCTTAGAACCGTTTCGGCACAAAATGCTTCGTGAACATTTTTTATCACTCAAACAATGTATGGCCATTCTTCTTCAGAAAAATGTTTACTGTCAATCTTGTATCATTGCGACTTTATATCAGACTTGAGATTGCAGCTGTACATTTTTAATGTAAAGTCGCGCATCTGCTAGTTTAAAGCGATTGTAACTTCAATCGTTTGATATAATTGTCAAGCGACGTCTACTTTTATCCAAATAGGATGGGTATGTCATCTGCGAACATATTTGACAATACACATATGTTTCCATGTGTGTATACAATTTTACTATTTATAAATTGTACATTTTGTGAATAAATCTTCTTTTTTCACTTACAGTGACATAACGTACTATTTCTTCGGTACTTAGTTACAGCGTCCCAGAACCCTAACAAAACAACTAATTTTCAGTCTTTTTTAATTATTATTGGGATTTATGTACTCAGAAGGAAACGGTTAACGTATTATTGCATAGTACATTATTTATTTTCAAACATTATTTGTATACAAATGTTTAAAGCACAAAACCATATATATGCACGTTGACGCATATATATGCCCAACTTTTTAGTAGGTATACAGAAAATCAGCTTCACAGAAAGTATTGTTACAGTGGAATATTTACTACATAAACGAAATTATCGATAACAACTCTGAATGGTGTTTTTATCTTCGCGAGAACAGAATAAGTGACACTTGTTATGGCAGATCCCAGATTTTTACAAGTCTACCTCCACCCTACACGAACGATCTAATAATAATAGGTACTCGATTTTCATGAAATATTTTACAAGTCCTACGTTGGGCCACTACAGGCAATAAGTATAAAACTTCTTAATCGAAGTATATATCTCGCTTGTCGTCACTCTGTCTGGATAGTACAAATTTCAATAACTATTCTTTAAATTCTAAATTTTGCACATTGTTTGGCTGTGATTAACAAACTTTCAGGTTGAAACGTATTTGTATCGCGTTAATAGTCAACATCACAGTCTATACTTATGACTGTGTCAGTCTAATTGTAAACCAAATCCTACAGTCAAATTGCTGACTTCTCATACAAATAAATGAATGCGAAAATATAAAATATACCAAGTAAAAAATGTTCGTATTAAATATTAAGGCGCCGTGTCCAGGTCAATGCACTTAAACATGAAACGATCGTATGACAGTCGCAAAAGTCCGTAGAAGCACTAAGGGCTAATAAGTATGAAGTATGATAGGCATTCTAGCTAATATAAATTTGTCAAGAAATGGACAATGCAATTATCTTTTTATCGTTGCACGTAACAGTCTGCGACGTTACTTACGTTACTTTCCATAGTTCAGTTCAAAATATTTTGATATTTAAAGCTTACGCAGTTGTTCTACCATAGAGCATTCGTTTCATTCTTTTCATTTATTGAGAAAATATGGTTCATAACAATGAATGACGACTTTTTCTATTCGATAAATGTATTTCATCCACAAATTTATCAATTAATTAATTGCATTGGTTGCACAAGTTAGACTTATAAATCATTTTTTGTATTTACATAAAATTTGTAATTTATCAATGGTATCAATCTCAGTGTAACTCAGTTAATACACGCATGTCATCTCAATCTGTGGCATATAAATCGTTTACACAAAAGTCAAGAAATTACTTTGTTAAATAAAACATTTGATAGCATCGCAATTTGTACGTAACATTATCCATTTGTTAATGAACGTACAATGCTTTGCAATCCAACGGTTACATTTTATCATGTAAAATGTAATTTGGTAACAGATTTTCATTATTTCATCGAAGAAATAAGTATAATAAGGAGCACAGCCGTTATTTTTTACGTAATGAAACCATTATTCATACGAGAAAATACGTAAGGGATATCTTTATGGGAACACTATCATATGTATGAAAATCATTCATACAACACTATGTATGTTTGCCTGTCAATAAGATAAAAAACAGTCCTAGAACAATCTCTACAAGGTTTTTATGACATGTTAATTTGTTTATACAAGCTATATACAAAAACGTTTAATCGATAATGCTTATGCACAATCGCAGTACGCATTAGTTGTTAGTCTTTTCTAAAGTAAGAATGCAATAGGAACACCCTTAATTTCATTGAACCGAGGTTAAAAGTTCTACAGCAAAAGTTCTATCTTAGGTCGAATAAAATTAGAGATACATGGTACTGTGTTAGTTCTTGGGTATAAAATTTACAGAAAATGCTAAGGTACATACTAAATGAATATTTGGTAACTGGCTAGCACTTGATTATGAAAACATACACCTTCCTACTGCACTCTTAGTCCGTCTTACACCCATCTTCAGCTCAGACATTGACTTAGCAACATGAAGTCTTTGCAGGTTCTGCCTCGACTAGATTAAAATCTAAGCCACCTGGCCTGGCAAATCCTGTTTTAATACCATCCCAGCCATCTTCTACCTTGTATTCTCCGGTTTGTATTCTGTTATATACTTCTTGTGTAACCGCTCTAAAGGCCTCCTCAACGTTAACACCAGTCTTTGCACTGGTTTCAATGTGATGCAGACCATGCTGATCTGCAAAAGCTCTGGCTTCTTCTTTTGAGACCTCACGTCTACCACCATTAGTCACTAGGTCGAGTTTACAACCTACTAGTGCAAACACAGGACGGTGTGGTTCAATGTGTCGTCGTGCTTCCATCATCCACTTAGGAATATGTTCAAAGCTCGCTCTATTGCACACATCGTACACAAGAAGAGCCCCGACAGAATTTCTATAATATGACTTTGTTATGGACCTGCAAGTATATTAAACAAAGTTGAGCAAGTCTGAGCAAAAGTCATATTCCTTTATAATGAGTTATCATACACTTCTGATCTGACATACCTAAATCTTTCCTGTCCGGCTGTATCCCATAGTTGCAGCTTTATTCTTGTTCCATCCTTAACTTCGATCAAACGTGCAAAGAAGTCAACACCGACGGTTGGGTCAGAAAGCTGAAAGAAATTATTACCTGTTGTCACTGAACTGACTGTTTATACATTTCCAAAAGACAAACAAACATATGTGTAGATATACCAGGCGTAACAGAAACACTGTGACAAATCATACAACACAAAACCAAAGGTGGCCGATATTACAGCAGAACATTGCAACAATAGAGTTTCATGTATTTATTACAGCAATATAAGTCTTAGGACACCTGAGGATTACAAGGCTCAACAACGACGTGGAAAAGTCCAATGAATCACGACGCACACTCCGTTTGTACATGACATTACAAAAACACGTCGATATCAATGACAACTCCGATGAACATCTCTGATTGATTAACAAAGGGCAAAAGAGCATAATCACCGGACACACTAACGAGAATTAATTCGTCAATGGTTTGACTAAGCGGCCAACTACTGCGTACCTCTGCGAACTTTCCGTCGGTGAAGTATTTGAGTAGGGAACTTTTTCCGACCGTACTGTTTCCGATGAGTATCAAGCGAAATTGATAGTCAAAAATTGGCTCCACCATCTTGATCAGCTATACGCCGAGTTAACTGTCGATAACAGGTCCTTCGTCTTTTAGAGAATCAACATTTTTCGACGTGCACTTGTCAGGCCCGAGTACTCAGCTGACCGTGACATTAATCATCAGCTTCCTACTACCTTTGCCCAAAGGCCGTGCAACTTCTATTACGCACGTCACTCTGCACGACTAAACACCAGGGAGAACTCGCGTGTTAAATTACAATCGTACGCATGATTAATGTGACAAATTATTCGGCCGTGTCGTGCTCTCGCCCCGTACTCTCCACCGCCCTTCCTCCACCTTCCTCCTTAACACGGCGGACCGACGGGACTGACTAATAATTTCTCGTCGCTCCTACGATTTCTTATCATCGAGAGAATGCGCACGTTCGATCGATGCGATTTTCGTTACGTTGCGTAGACAAAACAAGTCGGCACCGTTGATTCTTTGCCTTCCTCGCAAATTTTTTACCAGACGCGCGCGTGGAACATACGTACGGCGTACGCAGTTAAATTCCGCCGTCGCCCGATGAATGTTTAGATGCGCACACTTGGCGTAACGCGTAACAGGTACACGGAAAAACTTTGGCAAAAACCAGATGAGCAACGAAGGAATGCCGTGTCGACGCGCAATTCGAATAGAGGCCAAGTTGAATGATAGGAGACGAAATTCTGTCGTCGCCGTACCTACGTTCACTTTCATTGGACGCACAACTTGTTACATCATTTAATGCGTCTCTACTGCTTTGGCGTCGTGATCTTATTGTTGGGAAGCTCCGTCCGCCACCGGAATATACGGTTATAACGAGATAACCTAGCCAGTGGTGTGGACATTAGATCGCATTCTGTCGACATCGGCAAGTTTTCTTATCGCTTCTATTGAGCCTCCAAACAGTGGACGGTATATTTGCCCGTGTCGGTTGGTGTCGGTCGACATTTCAAAAGCAAACATGAGCGAGAAACAGTTGATACATGAAATTACTGAATTGCGCGCCTTGTTGAGGGTCAAAGAGTCTAATTTGGCTGCGTTGCGGCGGGAGAAACAAATCTCGCAGCCATATGGCTTGAACAATGAGGAAATAACCAGATACAGTAGACAAATTTTTTTGCCTGAAGTGGGCGTTCGAGGTGCGATGCATCAATAAATTTCTTCGCGCTCCTATGACGAGAATTAGTCGACAAAAATCCGCTGATGGTACACTGTTACAGGTCAAAAGAATATAAAGGATTCTGCTGTACTTATAGTGGGTGCTGGTGGACTTGGCTGTCCAGCGGCTTTATATTTAGCAGGTGCCGGTGTAGGTACTATTGGCATTGTTGATTATGATAACATTGAGATTAACAACCTGCACAGGCAGTTACTGTTCACAGAGGCTAGTATTGGAACACCGAAAGCAATTGCAGCTGCAGAAACTTTGAACCGGTATACTTCCACAATATGAGCATGCATATTGACATGTTAATAATACTTCTGAATATAGCTGGAAAATGTACTTTGAATGGTTTAATTTCAGGCTGAATAGCTGCAGTAAAGTTATTCCGCATCGAGTTCAGTTGGATAGCAGTAATGCATTGGATATAGTTGAGAAGTATGATATTGTCTTGGATGCAACAGATAATGTTGCAACCCGATATCTACTGAATGATGCCTGTGTTTTAAGTGGAAAACCTCTGATCTCTGGGTCAGCACTAAGATTTGAGGGTCATTTAACTGTATATAACTATAATGGCCCTTGCTATAGATGCATATTTCCAGTACCACCACCACCTGAAACTGTTACTAATTGTGGTGATGGAGGTGTTCTCGGCGCAGCTGTTGGTACCATAGGTGTTTTACAAGCATTAGAGGCCTTAAAAATCATCCTTAGTATACCCAGTGTACTTTCAAATACATTGCTTATTTTTGACGGGATCGAGACGAAATTCCGCAACATAAAGTTGCGAGCAAAGAATAAAGGTTGCGCCATTTGTGGTGAAAATCCGACCATACAGAAATTGATGGACTACGAACAGTTTTGCGGAGCAAAAGCTAACGACAAACACCCGAATTTAGCTTTACTGGCCAGAGGAGAAAGGGTAACTCCTGAAGAATATAACGAAGTAGCAAAGTTAGAATCAAAACCATTCATATTGATCGACGTTCGTTCCTCTGAAGAATACGACATTTGTCGACTAAAAGACTCGATAAACGTTCCAATAGGCGAAATTAATAAGAAGGAGAGTTTAACTTTTATCAAGAAGGAGATAGAGAAAGTGCAAGATAAACAACCAGTCAACAGTAAGATAATACTAAAATTCCTAACATCGTTCTGCACAAATACTTACTAAATTATGTATAAATTTTTCAGTTTTCGTATTATGTAGACGTGGGAATGATTCACAAAAAGTGGTACGACAACTTCAAAGATTATTAAAGGATAACGACTTAGTGATAAAGGATATAATAGGTGGTGTTCATGCTTGGAGTCAAAAGATTGATTCTTCCTTCCCAATATACTAATGTTCGAAAAGATCGTACGGGCTTGTGTTCACGAAAATTAGTTTCTTTACACATCAATTTACATATATACATGTGAACAAAGTAACACTTAGAACAATGATTGTACATCAATTCAACAAAGATTTTTCTACAATTATAGTAACTGTATATTTGTCTGTTATTCATTCATGCATATTTTGCTATCTCATCGTTCGTCACACTACTTTCAGGACGTCTGTAGTGAATGTCAGGCAAGTTTCTCAACTTTTCTGCAGCCTGTTCCGGCGTTAAATCTCGTTGTACTTGTGCTAATAATTCATAGCCTACCATATGTTTCTTTATGGTCGCTGAACGTAGCAATGGAGGCAAGTATATACCGTGGAAGGTCCAGTGCGGATATTCTTTGTTCAGTTCTGGTCCTGTTGGTGCACCTATAATTTTAAGTCACTACTTCAATTAGTTATTACATTAAATTATAGTTAGCAACACATTACCGTGCCAGCCCATGGAATATGGGAAAGAACACTGGAATAAATTGTCATATCTTGTACACAGCCTCTTCATAATAATAGCAAGACTTTCTTGTTGGCTATCTGATAAATTTTGCATCCTAGTCACTTGCTTTTTTGGAAGTACCATTGTTTCATAGGGCCACACTGCCCAGAAAGGCACAACAACGATCCAATCACAGTTTTCCAACACAATACGTTCCTACAAATTTAAAAATAGAATTGTAGAATGGCTTTATGCATCTAGATATACAATACATACCTTCTTGGTTCTTTCCTTTTCCATATAATCAATTAAGAGTGGTCTTTTCTTACGGGCATAATAATCTTCAAGTTTAGCATTCTTAACTCTAGGTTCATTTGGCATAAAAGAACTGGTCCAGATTTGACAATGAGGATGTGCATTACTGCATCCCATCAAAGCACCCCTGTTTTCAAATATTTGCACCCAGGTCCATTTCTGACCTAATTCCTCCATCTCACGGATCCAACTAGAATTTGATAAAAGTAGATTGACATCTATGTGTACCACAAATCATACTTTTATATTAAAATCATATTTGACTTACTGTTTAATTACATCTTTAACTTCAGACACCTTCATCAGTGCTATGGTAACATTTGACTTTGGATGAAAGCATATCACCTTACAGGTACCTTGGGCTGCACCCATTTGAAATAATTCATCCTCTGCTTGCGGTGGACTAGGAACTGATTCCAACAAGGCAGGGAAATCATTGACAAACGAATATGTTTTTTCATATATGGGGGTAACCTATGAAGCAAACATTATAATATGTGATTGAACTTTCAAATTTTTATATAGTGAAATCTAATCAATAATTGAATACTAACCTGGCCACCAGCCCTGACATTGCCTGGACAAAGTGGATTTTTGGGATCATATTCAGGAGGGTCTTTATCTGTGCTTGGTTCTATCTGACCTCCCCAAGGTCGTTTCATACGATGTGGTGATACCAAAACCCATTCTCCTTTCAAAGGATTATATCTTATATGCTGATGGTCTATGGGTATAAGAACATTAAAACATATTTATTTCAGAAAACTGACATAATATCTAGTAAAAACACAAACCAGTTGGCTCGAACTTTTCACAAGATCCAGCACCGTCTTCTTCCTTGACATTACCTACTTAATGCATACAAACGTTTAAGGGTTACTATTTAGTACTGCACTGTTTACACCTTGTATTGCATCCATGGGGAAGTATGTTTTATGCATATATTATTTACCTGTGACTGTAGACATTTGTAGATTTAGAATGTGGACAAAGTAGTAGTGCTAGATGATACAGTTCCAATAGTTGAATGGGATGCAGAGTGCGATGCATCTAAATTTTTTAACAGATAACGTGCATATGTAATCGTGCTTTAGTGGGGGAGACCGAGGCAGACTGCACACTGCACCAGATAAAACTTGCAAAAGTTGCACCACTTACGAAATCGGATAATATATATGTGCCATGTTATGTTATGCGTTTGACGGTATTTCAATGAAATGGAACGAGTGGTTTATATGAACATTTATTATCGAAATGTGTTGGCCTTGAGTAAAAACAAATAATTCAAGTCATGATACTATAAATTCAATGAAGATATATACTGGTACTGGTAATAAAAATGACATGTTGTTTTAAGAATTCTGCATGTGTTGTCAGTGTTGTTTGGTAACAGTCTCATTTTTTGTTGCATTCTTACAGAACTTAATTTCTTTCTCTTCTACAAACCGTGCTACACCTCATTCCGAATTTTGGAAGTTGCAAAACATGAATTAACTTATTAAAGACGTCTTCATTGGTATCAACAACGAATGTCCAATCATCGGTGAGGCTTATCAAACATCCTCTCGTTAACCAAGGCCGTGTTCAGAAATTGGCTGACAGTACTGTCAGTACTGACGCTGGTTTTACTGAAAAATAGTCGTTCTGTTTTACTGACAGTGCTGCCGAACGCGTTTTCCAGTAGATGTCTGACAAAATGGTAGTACGTTACAGTCTCGTCAGCCATACTGAAAAGCATTTTTGAACGGAAATCTAGTACTGACAGTACTTTCAGCCAATTTCTGAACACGGCCCAATAATAAACTTGAATATCGAATATTACTACTGGCCGTCTGGTGTCTAGTGCATTTTCTCGTGGATGATTTGACGTTTATGGCCGAACGCCACCATTGTTTCCCGTATTAGCAAACATGGCGCGAGGTAGTAGTGCAGGGTTTGATAGGCATATTACAATTTTTTCGCCGGAAGGACGGCTGTATCAAGTAGGTAAGATCGAAAGGGTCTCTCACACGATATTCCACCATCCCGATAAAACATCAACCGGTACTTTTCTCAAAAGTTCTGACATTACCCTCTCATTGTCGGCTTACCATGACATAGCGTGATTAGCATTTTTGAACTACTTAATCATTTTCTTATGTACTCATTGCAGAATATGCGTTTAAAGCTATCAATCAAGGAGGACTCACCTCCGTCGCCGTCAAAGGAGTGGATTCCGTTGTTTTCGCCACACAGAAGAAAGTTCCTGTAAGATAACCTCCACTGGCTATAACAATTTTCCATATATTGTTTTACTTTCATCTTCATTGCTTTACAGTATGTCATACAGGTCATGTAATGTTGCATATAATCTTATTCATTGTTTATTACAGGATAAGCTGCTTGATGCTTCCAGTGTAACCCATATATTCCAACTCACTAAGCACATTGGTTGTCTCATGACAGGAATGATAGGTAAGGAAATGAGAGCTTTTCAGTTTCTTTTTATTTTAACCACAATCTCCCATTTTTAGCTGACAGTAAGGCTCAAGTGGACAGAGCTCAGTATGAGGCAGCCTACTTTAAGTACAGGTATGGGTATGAAATACCTGTTGATACTCTATGTCGGCGTATAGCCGACGTTAGCCAAGTGTACACACAGAATGCTGCGATGAGACCTCTGGGCTGTTCCATGACTCTCATTGCTTATGACAAGGAAAAGGGTCCTTGTATTTACAAAGCAGATCCAGCTGGATATTTCTGTGGCTACAGAGCCATTTCTGTTGGTGCTAAACAAACTGAAGCTAACTCCTATCTTGAGAAGAAGCTAAAGAAGAAGCAGAATTATGATTTTGATGAGACCATACAGTTAGCAATCACCTGTTTATCAACTGTTCTCTCAGTGGACTTTAAGCCAACAGAGATTGAAGTTGGTGTTGTTTCAAAGGATAATCCAAAATTTCGGTAAAATCTAGTATAAAATTATGTACGCATTCAGTGTATATTTGATGTTTCGTTCTAATTCTGGCACATATGTTACAGGGTCCTGACAGAACAAGAGATTGATAAGCACCTCACCATTATTGCAGAGAAGGATTGATAAACTCCTGTACACTTTCTATTGAATAAATTACATATGCCGCATAACAAACGTTTTTACTTAGAACTCAAAAGTATTGTGATTATGAAATAAGTAATGAATAACTTTTGTTGTTCAGTTAATAAAAATGTACACCCTAATATTTTATACTGAAAGATTTATTTTTAATGTATAAATATTAGTATCCAAAAGTGATCCTTAAGTTATCATTTTCCTGATGCTGTTGCCAATGGATTTCTTAAAACCAAGATGACTGAGTCTCCACGCAGGAACATTTTGGAGATAAATCTGTCCTTATTTACTGGTTTTGCCTGTACAAGAATATATCAATAAATAATCTAGAAAAGTACCATTCTGTATCAGTTACATGATTATCTTACCTTCTTTTTGCCTTTACCGGTACGTGGTAATTCCGTCCACATCTCCTTTACATTTTCTAAGACCATGTTACAATGCCTATCAAAGGCCTTTACCCTGCCCAATAGCTTTTTATTGTTCCTGCAGTTTATAAGAACTTGGGTATTGTTTTTAACTGACTGGGTTAGTACAGAAAGCGGCCCTGTGTTAAATTCCTCTTCTTCCCTCTTTGCTAACTCCTCTGGAGTCATCTCCGATTTTGGTTTAGTCAAGGAAGACCTACAATGTAGAGCAATTAAGTGTTTATTGTTGACAAATGCATATATCGGTAAAAAAAATGTAAGGTTAAATGCCGGATGTTATTATTGCAAAATACACCAGCTTGTAGCGTTGAAATATATGCGGAGGTACTCACATTTTGTTAGCTTAGTGGGCTAATAGTTATCAAGACCAACAGATGTTTAGTGCGACCAAACTATAAATGTTTTTATATCCAACTACAGGCACTCCGTAAACTGTTTTTCACAGAAGCGTGCAGAAGCGTGACACGCCATAGACTCTGATAGACTTGGTGGCATTCGTTATTTAAAATACCGACTGCTGTCCAATGATTAGTTTAACCATTTCTACGCTAAGAGTGGCGCTACCGCATCAAAGATGTGGCGATCATTGAACTATAGAATATCTGGAACGCGCACGGCCGTATGTAGAGCTGCAGTCGACCCGCGCCGAGAGAGAAAGAAGATATTTTGGTATTCTGTCCTTTGTTACCTGTACTACCCTTTCAATAATGTTGTGTACGCCGTTAAAATATACGGAACTGAACCAGTGATAGCAGATCTGGCACGAAAACACCGTTGGTGTTTTTTGGGTGGGGGAAACCTCGGCAAGTGTGCGTGCGTGTCCGTGAGAGCTGCGCGCGTCGTTTCTCGCCGAATCGCGCTCGGCTTTGAGAGAAGGACGGAACCATGCTGCGTCCTCTTTCAACCAGCAACGCGTGTTGCGTCTTTGTTCGACATGCAGTCGCGGCGTCGCGTCTTCGTTCCGCACACAGGCCGGTGACAGTGGTGCCAGATTTCGCATAAGGCATCGCACGTACCATTGCGTTCTTTCAGCCGGAAGGCAAATCGGGCACCACCGCTGTGAGCAGAGCGCGATCCAGAGAAAAGTGAATCGAGGAGAGTTTGGGATTGACTCGTCGTACTCATCGTCGCTCGTCGACGCGGTTTTTGTTCGTTCGTTCGCGCCTAGCCATGGTTCAATTTTTTTTCACAGAATAATTTTTTTTTTTAATTATTCATCACACGGCATCAAACGATATTCATTTAAAAATATTTTATTACTTACTACGGATAGTTTTTAATATTTTGTCAGCGGAATAGATGTGTCGTATTGGTTTATAATAGATATGGGCAAAATATATATTTCATAAATTTTGGTTTCAGTAACATTAATCTTTCTGTGGTAGTAATAAATGAGAAAGTATATAATAAATGTCAATTATTGCGTATTATGCATTAACCGTGAAACAAGTAATAGGAGCACTTCTTGCACTAGAACGTTCTGAGGGATCGTACTAACACGCGATTTTAACACACGACAGCGTACGTCAGGAAGAATTTGCTTGACACGACGCGACGACGGTGCGAATGTTTTTATGAGTTGTTCTCTATGATTTGTTCTGCATGATTTCTTTTCTAAATAGAAAGTGATCAAATTGTGTATATATTCTAACAGTTCTCAGCAAGTCCCATCACATTGATTTGAAACGTTTTTCTTACTTCGCACGTTTAGTTTAAGAACGCTCTCCCCATTTCGTGAAAGAAAAAGTTGTTCGGTTGAAGGCAATTCACCGTTCATACTGTAATCCATATGTACGTCCATTGTCGCATTCTGCCCACGAAATGTCGCAACGTGCGTATTGTCAAAGAAGGCATGATAAAACAGGACAATAATAACAAAATCCCTGTGAATTGAAAACCGAAACTTTCATTGTGCCGCTCCCGACCGACCGCGGGTCGCAGTTGGACTAATTGAAATATCTGAAAAGTCTAACCATTCTTAGCACGTATTTCACGTACGTACTAGAAATGATTCCCCCGGAACTGTAACCGACTTTTCCAATGTCATTTATTCATCATTATGTACGATATGTATTACATTTAAATGCACATGTACAGGGTGCACAGGTTGTGATAGTCAGCTTTGTTCCTGTAAACGGTAAGTATTACACAAAATTATACAGGAAAGGGTTCGATGGGTTCGTAATATCTATATTCTACGAGACTTCATTCAATTCGAAAGTGCAACGCCGCACCCGACAAATGCAAATGCGTATGTAAGGTTTCTGTTTATAAAATTTAAGATACGTGGACTTCCACGCCACCCATGAGGTGCCACGACTAGCGCGTTCGGTTTTTTAACGTGGACCGTCGCCTATAGCCCTATTGTACCACATTTTATGATAATCATACAGCGTGCGGCAATACCTCTGTCCACTTTGAACGACGGAGATATTCAAGGTGGACAGAGTTATTGCCCCACGCTGTAGAATTAAGGGTTAGAAAAGAAATGAGAGGAATTTTTTTTTTTTTTTGTTAATTTTATTTCATATTAATGTTGACATTGTATTTTTGTGTGGCGCCCCCCCCCCCCCTCCGCTGGCGCCACCACACAAAAATGCTCTCATTTCTTTTCTAACCCTTACTTCTACAGCGTGGGGCAATAACTCTGTCCACCTTGAATATCTCCGTCGTTCAAAGTGGACAGAGGTATTGCCGCACGCTGTATGATTATCATAAAATGTGGTACAATAGGGCTATAGGCGACGGTCCACGTTAAAAAACCGAACGCGCTAGTCGTGGCACCTCATGGGTGGCGTGGAAGTCCACGTATCTTAAATTTTATAAACAGAAACCTTACATACGCATTTGCATTTGTCGGGTGCGGCGTTGCACTTTCGAATTGAATGAAGTCTCGTAGAATATAGATATTACGAACCCATCGAACCCTTTCCTGTATAATTTTGTGTAATACTTACCGTTTACAGGAACAAAGCTGACTATCACAACCTGTGCACCCTGTACATGTGCATTTAAATGTAATACATATCGTACATAATGATGAATAAATGACATTGGAAAAGTCGGTTACAGTTCCGGGGGAATCATTTCTAGTACGTACGTGAAATACGTGCTAAGAATGGTTAGACTTTTCAGATATTTCAATTAGTCCAACTGCGACCCGCGGTCGGTCGGGAGCGGCACAATGAAAGTTTCGGTTTTCAATTCACAGGGATTTTGTTATTATTGTCCTGTTTTATCATGCCTTCTTTGACAATACGCACGTTGCGACATTTCGTGGGCAGAATGCGACAATGGACGTACATATGGATTACAGTATGAACGGTGAATTGCCTTCAACCGAACAACTTTTTCTTTCACGAAATGGGGAGAGCGTTCTTAAACTAAACGTGCGAAGTAAGAAAAACGTTTCAAATCAATGTGATGGGACTTGCTGAGAACTGTTAGAATATATACACAATTTGATCACTTTCTATTTAGAAAAGAAATCATGCAGAACAAATCATAGAGAACAACTCATAAAAACATTCGCACCGTCGTCGCGTCGTGTCAAGCAAATTCTTCCTGACGTACGCTGTCGTGTGTTAAAATCGCGTGTTAGTACGATCCCTCAGAACGTTCTAGTGCAAGAAGTGCTCCTATTACTTGTTTCACGGTTAATGCATAATACGCAATAATTGACATTTATTATATACTTTCTCATTTATTACTACCACAGAAAGATTAATGTTACTGAAACCAAAATTTATGAAATATATATTTTGCCCATATCTATTATAAACCAATACGACACATCTATTCCGCTGACAAAATATTAAAAACTATCCGTAGTAAGTAATAAAATATTTTTAAATGAATATCGTTTGATGCCGTGTGATGAATAATTAAAAAAACAAATTATTCTGTGAAAAAAAATTGAACCATGGCTAGGCGCGAACGAACGAACAAAAACCGCGTCGACGAGCGACGATGAGTACGACGAGTCAATCCCAAACTCTCCTCGATTCACTTTTCTCTGGATCGCGCTCTGCTCACAGCGGTGGTGCCCGATTTGCCTTCCGGCTGAAAGAACGCAATGGTACGTGCGATGCCTTATGCGAAATCTGGCACCACTGTCACCGGCCTGTGTGCGGAACGAAGACGCGACGCCGCGACTGCATGTCGAACAAAGACGCAACACGCGTTGCTGGTTGAAAGAGGACGCAGCATGGTTCCGTCCTTCTCTCAAAGCCGAGCGCGATTCGGCGAGAAACGACGCGCGCAGCTCTCACGGACACGCACGCACACTTGCCGAGGTTTCCCCCACCCAAAAAACACCAACGGTGTTTTCGTGCCAGATCTGCTATCACTGAACTGAACTATCTTTGCTGTACTATCTTTTTGACAAAAGGGTTTATGGTAAGTCGTAATAAAAACAGGATATGTATTATTCTATTCCTAAAATGTTAATGGGTGAACCTGAACGAGGAAACACTACTTTCAAACGCATAAAAAACTTAAAAAAAGTAACACCGACTTGAAAAATTGAACATTATTTTATATTTTTCAGTGCATTTTTGAAGTCTGTTAAAAAGGATACTTTCTCAAACAAAATGAATAATATCAATCAAAATTATTGTAATATTTATTTTATTTATTGTCTATGTCTATTTGGAAAAAAAACAAAAAATGAGCAAGTATTATATTTTTACATCCAGCATGAACAATTCCCAAAGGAAAGCAATTTCGATATGTATTAACAATTAACCTTCACTACCTCTAAAACAAAAAATCATGTGTAATTTTAATGCGTTTGATAATATTTTTCACTTTGTTTTGTGATCATATACATTAATTTCTGTGACATAATGACATCACCTACTGAAATATCTAAATAGAAGAGAGCAACTCTTTTCGAACCGGTCATATCTAGTCAAATCTCTGTGGAACTTACGTCGAAAGGCGCAAATCGACTGTATGTCCCAAAGGTCCAGTGGTAAGAGTGAGACAGAATACCAAAATGTCTTTCTTCTCTCTCTAACAGCGAGGCGCGGCTGTTCCTGCATCCGTGCGCATTCCAGGTAGTATATAGTTCAATGGTGGCGATGGGTACATCACATGTTGGGAAGGGCGAACCTCTTCCCAACTCTTGCGTTCGTTCTGGGTGATGTGTTCGGTGAAATAACTACACACTTGTATTTCAGGTAATTGCTCTACTCTCCTTCGGGAGTGCGGTACTCTAACACCGGCTACTTGCTGCTTGTCTCTAAAACCATCTAAAATCAGTCTAAACCAGTGTTGCTCCTGGCTGCGCTTTCTGGCGCATGCGCAGTGCAATTTAGGAAAAATGCAGGGACGAAGCATGCAGTATGCTCTATTGTGGACCCCAACCAAATTTTTTATAAATGATATCTAAGCGGAGGGGCCAAAAAGGACTCTTTTTCATGAATTGCAGCACGTACCTTAAGCAGAATTTCATGCGCATCCGCGAGAAAGCGCAACCAGGAGCAACACAGGTCTAAACTTGTCTGGCGACTCTACTCTGCTCTATATACTCTCTCCACGGTCAAGCCCTCCGACGCTCCACCTTGCGGCGCTTGCGAGAGGCTCCACCGTGGAGCACAAACATTGAAGCGTTTGCGCTGAACGGAGTGCCATCTGAAGGAGGACGCGTAACGCGCGGCCACAAAGAAATTCAATGTGGCGGGAAGTTCAGAAACGTTCGAAATCAACTAAGTACACGTTAACCGCTAGTCTATCAAACTTTCAGTTTTTTCTTTCCAAAATAAACCCCCGACATTATCTATTATGAAGTTAAATCTACTATACAGTTAGCTTACACGTATTCTATCCATTAATATTACGTTTGCGTATAATTGCCGGTACTTTTTGGTGCTAGTAGGATGACGTACCGTAGAAGCACGGATATACAAAAGTACCTTTACACTTTACACATGCATTGACTTAACCTATTAGTAGGAGCACAACGCATGTTTATGTTTATAGACAAATTTACAGATGTATAGTGATTGATATGATATAAAGAAATCAAAATATGAAAACTGTGCGTAATAAAAAAGCCAGGAAACACCTTGCCTTCTTTATAAACAATTTCAAATTTCGGCAACCATTTCAAATTCTCATTGATGGTACATTTGCATTTGCTGCATTAGAGGTCAGTGAACTGTGTTTATAATAAAGAAAACGTGTATCTTTCGCTAACAAGCTATTCATTTTCAGAATAAGTTTAATATACAGGATCAGTTGTCTAAGTATTTCCAAGCTGAGCTGAAGTTGCTAACCACACCATGTATCATTGCCGAAACAGAGAATCTTGGCAACTTTGCACCAACTGTCAATGGTGCAATGTATATTGTAAAACAATACCCCATACATAAGTGTGGGCATGAAAAGCATGCAAGGGTTGGAGCTAAATGTTTGAAAGCTATGGTTGCAAATAATAACCCGTCTAGGTATATCATCGCCACCCAAGATCGTGATCTTCAGGAGAGTCTGAGGAAAATGCCAGGTGTACCGCTCATGTATTTGCATGGAAAGGCACCGACATTGGAAGGTCCATCAGAGGCAAGTCGTAAATTTGCAGACAGAATGCAGAGAGGTCTTGGAATGAGCACATGGGAGAAAAAGAATGTTAAAAGTTTAAAGAGGGAAGCTGGATTATTGGAGAGTGAAAGGAAGCCTAAAAATAAGAGGAAAAAAGGTGGACCAAATCCACTTAGTTGTTTGAAAAAAAAGAAAAAGACTGTCAGTACAGAAGATTCTGCAAAACAGAAAAAGATAAAGTCTGGACAAATTAAAAAGAGGAAAAGAGTAAAGATACAGTCTCATGTGAAGATGGCTCTAGTGAAAGAACATGATACAAACAGTTGATATTTGTTTCCATAGATTTCCATAGATGTTAGGTGTAATACCAGCAAAACTCAGATTAGATGAAACAAGTTTTGGTTTTATTCATTATACAATGTTTTCTTTTTTTGCATTAATAAGAATAAAGTGTTTAGTCAAGTTTGACGGTTTCAAACTAGATCTATCGCTTTTCTACAATATGTACTGGAAATGCATTTTTTAATAAACACTTGATGACAAGTAATTGACTATAATTGTTGAGTATGACCAAATTGAAACGTTTAAGACACATGACATCTCGATCATTTCTCTTGTATTTAATGTAGAGCACATTAAAAGTCCCAGGTATTAATAGTGGAAGAATAATCGCCCTAATGTACAACGTGCGGTGACTTTTTCATATTATAGTGATCATATCAATAGGGAAAACATGTTTTTCATTTAAGAATGTTATCACATATAAACTTTACCATTGAATATTAGCGCCATGTTTTGTACAGCTATGTTTCACTGGTAACGTTATTTAAATGTTATGAAAATAGCATGATCGATTATATCTGATAAGAGTAAAAACCTATATAAATAAAACTATCAGTTTAAAGGAAAATGTACATTATTCACCGGATATAATGACATATACGTCGTTGCCATAATGTACTTTTATGAATATCTGAATGCAGTCTTCTAATTACCTATTGAACACGTAATTTTGGAATTAGGAACTTTCACGTGTCAAAAGAATACAAATTGATGAAGGAGAGTTAATAACTTTAATGTGCGTCGTTAAACGCACAATACTATTATTTACAGTCATCTTGTGACGGTCTTATATTTACCTATAATGCTACGCGTGGTCGAAGACATGAATAGGATGGACAAACAAGACAACATGATACAATTTACATTCCGGTTTTATCAACATCAACTTAAAGTATTTTTTGTTTAAATTCCTTCAAACTCTTTATTTTCTTTCATGTAAGAAATATAGTATTAGGTTTCATTACAGTCAGCGGCGTAGGAACAGAGAGAATTTAAGGAACGCACACTTGGACTGCGAAGAAAAATGATACAAAGACAAAGGACTGAAAGTGATTTTAATTCCTTAAAACAAAACAAAAAAATTATTTCGATGTTAGACAAAATTGTTGATGCTCACATTTTAGTTAAACAAAAACCCTGATACTATGCCATTCTTGTATTTATAAAAGATTCAAAGTATTACACAACTAATGAAGTATGCGCATTTATAATGCATTCAATACAACGTCAATGTTTAGAAAATTGGATGAAAGTATGACGAATTCTGTCGAGCGTTACAGATTGTACGTGAAAATTCTATTTCACAACTCTCATATAATCGTAATAAACGTTCGAAAAGTAATAATAATTATTACATCGATTCCCCTGAATTGTTAGTACGAATTGTCTGTTAGATCCAAAGTTTCTAATTTAGCTTCATTAAATTTATCGCGCGTGTAAAACTTAGATCAAAATTCGAGTAATGTAAGTAACGTGGAAAGGTATTTATTCAATTTATCTGAACTAGTAAAAGTCTTAAAGGTGTGTTCGCACATCATGTTCCCATCATCTTTTCCCATATCTCATGTGGGTGATTGCCAGTCTTTGACGCAATTGATGCGGGTATTGCTTTTATACTAACGTATTTCTTTAACGACGGTCAGGGATGTTGATTCAAAAGTGCGCTCGCAGCCATGGCTAGCATTTTCATGCGACGAGTTGAACGATGGTTTGGATTAGACGAGACGAAGGCAGTCAACTGGCTTTGCAATGTGATTAATACAGTTCCCATGTGTTCCCTCGTAACTGGATCATTGGGATCCAGGTTTAGTATTGCCTCTTCCAGCCACCTAAAGCAAGGAAGGTACGACATGAAAATGAATGTATGGTTGGAACACTTACTTCACCTCAGCAATCAACTTGCCTGTGTTTGAGTTCGGTTTGGTGGCCTAAGTCGGCGGATAATTGTTGCACCAGGGACAGTATCACTGGTTGCTGCAGAATACACCTCGTGCCCTGACCTGGAGGGCCCACGGGACAAGAGAACACTCGAGATGGTTCGGTCTTCTCGCATACGAGTACTACTAGGTCCAAATCACTTGCGCTAAGCGCTTGCTGAAAGGCGGCGTTGAGTTGTCCCCTCTGTAGAAGGGACATGACTCGAGCCTGAAGGGATACGGCTCCTGACGATAGTGGTATAGCGGGTGTCGTGGCACGCGGCCTATAAGTTCAGTATCAGTATCAGTATAAGTAGTCAAAAATACACCGGTACCGTTTAATATTCTTTAACTTACCGTGAACCTGTAATTTCAGTAAGCTGTTGACTCAAATGCTCCCTGATAGAATCTCGAACCGTGCGATTTGTATTCTCATGCAGGGCTGTTAAGTTTCTGCTCAATTCCGCTTGTAATACCTCACGGATGGTTCCTGACAAGGCTTCGCTGTGTTGATCATTCCGCTGTTGAAGCTGTTTGTCCGTGATAGTATCCACACTTTGTAGATCTGTAAAAAGAGTTCATAACTTTGCTACAAGTTTGTGTTAATGTCAGTGGCCTCGAAGCAACTTGTCGATTCCTTACATTCTCGAGTACCCCGTGCAAAGGCATCTTGAACTTGTCTGAACATTGATTGGCACGCTTTTTCCATTCCAGGTAAAAGAACGTTTGAGAAGGCCTCTTTAAAAGCGGAATCAAGCGCTGGTTTCGCAGAGTTTGCTGCAGCCAAAGCAAGCGTGTCCTTTATATGTGCTCCATTGATTAACTGCGTCAAATTGTCCTTCACAATACTGTCCAAACGTGCTACATCCAACTGGAGCTGATGTTTCAAAGGTTCCACCGTATTCTCGATTACTCGCGGTAACGTTGTTTCAATTTTATCCTTCATGCTTGTTTCAAGTGTCTTGAGAAAATCGTGCTGACGAGCCATTTGTCCGTACAGAGTTTGTTCTAGAGTTGCATTCTGCTGCTGCGATGCCCTGGCCAATGCAGATTCCACTACCGTTGACACAGGAGTATACTGACGCATCCTTGCCATCTCGGCCCTCAATTTCCTGATTTCCTGTTGTTGATCTTGCATTGCTTCGAGTAGATGGTCTAATTTATTGGTCAGTTCGAGAGTATTCAGTTCATTGGCCGTTTGCCAGGTTGTCTCAGAGTCACCAGTGGCAACGTTTGTGGACTTGGGTTCTTCCTTCACCTTTTTCCTTTGTACAGTGCCGTCCTCTTCATCCGGGAAGTCTTCAGTTTCCTGCATTGCATGTACATTGACATCCTTCAATAGAACCATCGGGAGATTAGGCCAGTCTTCGTCAGCACCCGTTTTCGTGTCAGGTTTGTTTTCAGTCTCAGTCTCCTCATCTGGTTTGGTCAACGAAAGAATTTCCCTCACCTCTCTTGATGGACTGCTGCCGCCGCTCGCTGGTGCATGTTCCTCGAGCTCGCTGGTTGCCAGTGGTGGGTCAGATGCGTTCAGAGCTTGTGCTGCTTGTGCTAGAGATGGACTGGCGGAAACGACATTTCCGAGTTCGGGACTCTCGGGATTCGACTCTAACTCGTTGTTTTCTTTCTTTGCCGGCGAACTGAAAGCATCCGGTGTCATAAGATTCAAACCCGTGGTATGATTGGATGCTGCCTCGATAGTAGCTGACAACGAACGGTCTTCCTCGCAATTCTCTCCGGAAAGACCGTTGTGATTGACAGCTCCCATGTCGGGCATATCTTCGCAGTAAAATAACGAGTTGTGAGTGAGCGTGTCTATCAAACAGTTGCCATCGATTTGGGATGCAGGCTTGAAAGCAATGTGACACTCCTGCAGTGACTTTGGTTGGACTAGATACATTCGAATGACAAGCTGCTCTTCAGCGTCCTCGTCTGTTGGACAGAGATCCTCAAGGGATTCTCCAGTTGGTCGAATCTTTCGCGGTCCAGCGTCGACAATAGCAAAACTCAAGATCGGATATGGCAGGATGAATTCTGATATCGTACGTACGCACGCGACCGCTTCTTCGCTTGCCTTCGCGATGCTCAATATATACAGAACTTTGTTATATATGTCCGTTAACAAAAGGTATCCGGCACTAAGGTCCAAGCCTGCTTTTAGCACCGGAACTTGACAGTTGGTCGGCAGTGGGGCGAACTTAATCGTTTGCAAACATGTCCATAATTCGCACGACCACACTTTCAGTTCCGAATTGTCATCACATCCGGTTATAGCGAACCTCCAGAATTGCACACTGCAAGTGAAATTTTTGTTACTTAAATCCACAACTGCCTTTTTCTCGTCTCTCGATCACTTACTTGGGTTGACAAGTTTTGTGATCGTCAAGGAAGAACAGGCAGGAGATGGGTCGTCCATTATGAGGCTTCCACTGATGTAGGCAACGTGGTTGCGGCTGATTGCCATGAGAATTGCCATGCATATAAACTTGATAGAACTTCACTTCTCCATCAAGACTAGCTGTTGCTAATGCGGTGCCATCGGGACTAAACGTTGCTTCGACAATAGTCTCCGTATGCTGATCAATCTCGAACATACCGCCACTCTCCTTTGCAGCTGGATCTACTGCCTGTTATGCAATTATAGAGAGAAAAGCAATTTTTTCCTGGCAATGTTTGATGCAAGAGAAATACAGAGATAGACTCACCTCGATTGACCTAAACCTTGCTGCAACAGTAGCCACTGACCATAGTTCTACTTTGGAGCCTCTCGTTAATACTAACAATTTTGATACTTCATCTCCCTCGGATGGGTCTTCCTCTGGGATATAAGGACACCATATCACACGGTGACTGGTCGGCGATGGATCTTCCCCATCTACTTGTAAAACTAAATTACATAACAATCCTGGCGGCGTTGATTCAATAGTATGTATAAACAGGCTTCCTGAGTAGTCAACGCACGCAAGAATTGCATTTGATACATGGGCAAACGCAAGATCTTGAATTGCACTGCGCATTCCTCTGAGCAGTGTTCTTTGCTCCAAATCTTTGTACACAACCCTTACAACTCCAGCCCCGTTTCCAACTAAAAAAATCATGGACACATTCTGTTATTATCACTGTAATTGGATTATTTTGGACTGTGCTTTGAACATTACCTTTGATTCCGTACGCAAGGTATTTTCCTGACATATGAACAGCTAGTAATTGACCAGTATAAAATTGTTGTTCCCAGACGAAATCCACCATGTTTTTTGACTTTACTTTTGAACTCCCATGGTCGTGTCCCCCTGGGGAGGGAATCACCGTGACATCAGTGCTGTATAATTCAACCGAATGCTGGTCCTCCTGTCTAGTGAATTCTCTGCAAGAAGCAAAGGTGATAGCAACGTAGAATGCCCGTGGGCGAAGATGCGTACTCCGATCCAAACTGAACACGGAAACTTACATGGTCTGCGGATAACGAAGATGACTTAGGTTATCCTTTCCCGTCTTCATCATATTGCTGGATGCGCCTGAGATTCCTGAAAAATAGCGAGCATGAGAGAAATTGTACAACGCGTAAGCACAATCCGGGCAATTCTAACCCCAGCCGGTGGCACGCCTGATAACCGGACAACCGTACTCATCGGTATGTAGTCCGGTTCCCGTTCGAATCTCACCTTTCACGCATAAATGTTGATTGCAATCGTGTCCCGTCACCAACGTGCTAGACTAACTGTCAATTATCGTGCTCATCACCGACCTCTTTATGGTAACGAGTGCATATCACTTGTGAGAAAGAATTCGTCGGGTTGAATGAAAGTGAAATGTCAGGCGGCCATCACCCACTTGTCAGAAAAACGGACCGGAAGTTGACCGACGCCGCTGTTGCAGCGGGTCTCCCGCGCGCTGGATAAAGATCCGCGCTCCCTCGTCAACAATTAGTTGCAATTACTTAGCCGATGGAACACTGTTACCGGCAGTAGGTATGGTTCTCAAGCCAGATGCAGATGGATCCAGATGCCAGGTCTGGGACCACTGGGCGGTATATATGTGCCCTATGGCGATTTGGCGATAGACACTCTGTTATACGCTGGATTCATGAAATCCCGCTAACCTACAATTCGAGAGAAACCGAGTGAAAACTCATCAGATACAAATAAACATGCCCGCTTACGAGGCATCGTTATTACTTCGATGTATGAAATCGGTATTTACCTTTACATATTTCACTAATATTCTTTTCTTATGCTGCGTATTACGATATCAGTAAATTACAATTACTATTCATGAAAATATTTTTCCTCCTAGACAGAGACAGCACAGACGCTAAAAAGGGCTGCTGAAGCAATTTTTAACAAAGGTGGACTTATAAGAAAAATAGAAAACTTGGGAACAATTAACTTACCTTGTAAAATTTCAATCCATGGGAAAATTTATAGACAGGCAGAGTAAGATTTTGATATTCCATGTAAGCAATATATGTATTTTCAATGTAATATTTTTTGTAGCCAATTTGTTATTTACTTTGATGCACCACCTGCATCGGTGGGATTAATAACTGGTGATTATGGCCGTGATATGAACTTTGTTAGGAACAAAATATTCAAGCTGTCTGAACCTATATCTAAGAAATGTACATTTTACGAAGAGAATCTACCGGCTCCTTACAGGTGAAATAATTTTAATCTGGGAATATTTAATAATGTGTAACAAATATATATAAAGTTCCTATTCTTTTAGGGAAAACGTCCAGAAACTCATGGATTTGGCCCCTACGGTAACCAAAAATAAATTTCGACACAACTCTGGACTGGGTTATTATCCATTCTCAAAGTAACCTTCAAGTATTGCAGTATATTTTTTAAATACTGTATACTTTGTATGTATATTTTCATGTAGAATAAATGTCAATTTGTAAAATCCCCTCAACTGTAAGCTGGCGTCTCACTCCTTCCGATAGAAAGTTGACATTGCACCCTGTTAAGAAGCATTGTTTATCAAATTATTTATTAACTCATGCTTGATACATTATGAAAAACTTCGTATAATCATCAAAAATATTTGTACAAAATACTCAATATAATTATGTATCATTCATTATTACGTAATAATTATTATAAGGGTTACCTTACGTGTGACGTGAATTTGTAAGATAATTTGGTTACATTGTAACGCATAAGGAAGATCCATTGTAACAGTAACAATGTGTCCAGTCATTCTGGATTCTTTGCTTCATAGACTACTTGTAATATGTAACAAACATCTATCGTCGTATCTGATTGCAATAATATTCACATAATCTACGTAACTCGTACTTTGTTCAGAGAGCTATTCGATCGCACAATATTACGTTCGCTTGGCGAACGTAACGGAGGATTTAGAGCAGTTTCTCTTCTAATCATCTCGCACGCGCGAGATCTTAATGTAATATGTACGATAATGGATGAATTGGAATTTGGCCCTCGAGAGAATTTACCCTATAGAGTACATTTATAGTTTTGTTAACCATGGGAATGAATAAAGGGAAGAGGGTTTGGAGCTGAAATTTGCATCATTGAAGGTACATAATCCGATGGGTCTATTACATATGTCTGGTATTTCCGAAGTTGATACCGCTTTGATTAGCACCTTTATTACTACCATATTGCAGGCTTATCACACCCTGCCCAGCCCTCAATTGTTCTTCAGTAAAGTTCCGAATATTCTTGTCTGCTTCCTTTGGTCCGATGCTAGGCCTACCGAAATTACCCGCCTGCAATAAACAGCGGTTTTAGTAAGATTTCCAACTAAACACGTACTTACTAAAAATCTTTGAATACCTTTCTTCCGAGGGACTGTAAACAGATTACCACGGAATTGAGATTTTGTCTCTCCCAGAGATCAATCGTTTGGAAGGTTTCCTGAGCCGGAACACCCAGCCCTCTCGCGGCTTCGAGGAATGCATTGATATTTTCCATACACTTAAAAGCTAACTTGGACTTGTTAATATTCTTCACAGACCCCTCTTTGATGTCGTTCACCAGCCTACACATAATAAAAACCAAGTTAGCATATTTTCGTTAACACGATTGCAATAGAAAACAGTCGCAACGATGATCACGCGTACCTGCACAAAATTATACCATCTTTCAAAATTTCATAAAAATTATCCATATCACCGTTAGTATTTATATTTTCGCCGGTGATAGTCTTTAGCCATTCCAGACACTCTTGGGCTAATTCTTCGCTGTATTTGCTATTGATCTGTAACAGAAGAAATCTCCATTATTCTCCAGTATATAAACTAATTGGCCTTCGAGTATTGCGACTACGCATCGACACAAATAATTTTGTTGCGTTATTTCCAGAGAACACTCCTCAAACTTTATTTCACCAAATGCGAAATTGTACAGAAGAGCTACATTCCGGTTTATAGGCAAATATTAATTATGCGAGGTTTCAATGTTCCAAGTAACGCATCCTGTAGGGCCTGCGTTGTGAGTATTAGAGTAACAGCAGCAGTAGAGGAGTCAGTGACCTAACTCGTTTGAACACCGGGCTCCGTTGTTCCTTCGACACACCGTGTGTATCATCTTTGTAATTATACCCAACGATTGAAATGCCGAGAAAAAAATATAAGGCAACCGAAATTTACCATGCTAATGCTCAATACTGAAAGAGAAATAAATTACTTAAAACAAGGTGGTTGCATACCGCCTCTTATGTATAGAAAGTATTATATTATATACATAATTATTTTATAACGATAACGAAATAGGCTTGCCGATCTATCTTAACAAAGCACACGCGCAATTAGCGTAGAGTAATTTCAACTCTGAGACAATAAACGGCTATGCACTTGCGATCACCAAAAAAGGTATGGCTTCAAAGCACGACGCGTCGTATTCATCTTCGCCTAGCATATAGGTATAGGTATATACGTATTCCGTTAGACATACGGTGTCTCGACCGTGCGCTACACAAGGCAGGGGTCGATCAGTAGGACCGGGATAGACTGTGATTGCGGCGTGTAACAACATCGTATACGCGTAATTATAATAATATACTACCAGCGTGGCATCTGGTAGATGCAGAAATATTTTCGCCAACGACTGAACACGCGCGGTTATTACAGCGTACCACGATTTACTCCTGTGCAAACTTTGAGTCATTGGCTGCAATTTCGGCGTCACGCGTACACACTACTCCCTATAAATAATAGAATATCTTTAAAAATACATTTGCTTGATGATCCGCGAAACGTCTTCGCAGCTTTAATTTCCCGTAGAGCGCTTCGACACACTTGAATTCTGAACGTTCGTATGCTTGTGCGACGTCTATCGTTTTGCCTTTCATGATAGCGCCGCCACTGTGACCGACGAGATATACGCACGGTGCGATATCACATATGCTGTGGTTTGAGTTTGACGTGAGGTTGGTACAGAACTGGAGCCGTACACTGAAATCTACTCATTTTATTTAAAGCACTTTACGACTGTTCCCGACGAACAATTCTCCATTGGATCAAGCAGCAACATAAAGCATTCTTGTACTCGCGGTATTCACTTTCACTCGAGACGTCGGTCAGACTACAGGAATTGCATCTTTACTCGCGTCGCATGCAAACTATTGCAAATCTACACCCGCACCGAAGACTAGTTTTTCAGAATGAACTTTGTAGTTTTCATTCTATAGAAGAAGTGTCTGGTAACGCGAAGTATGTTTTGAAAATGCTACGTACTCAGACTTTACAAGAAACTTTCATTCAGTAATTCAGTATAATTATTGTTAGTACGAATATCACCAGACAGTTACGTCATTTGAAAGTTTCCTCAATCCAATTGTCCTGGTTTTTACTTTGTATCAGCGTGATAACGGAGGTCGATTGAAATAACGACGATCACGATTGCATCTATTTTTAGTCATTAAGTAAGCGTACGATAATTTCATTAACGCGAAAAGATTGACACACGTTAGTCGGTGGTATGCTTGTGCACTTCATGGAAAGCAAAGTTTACGTTACCGGTGCCTTCGACGGCTCTCTAAGGAAACGTGACGATAAAGCGGTGTACATTTTGAGTGTGCTCGATGACGACATCGTAATCATAAACGAAGCGATGACGTGTTCCATATCCACGAAAAAATCGGCATATCACCAGTGTCGTAAATCGATGCCACTTCACAACTATTTATCGTCGTCATTAATACCACAAATAATGCACAGAAGAAGATAATCTTCGAGAATTTTCGAGAATCTTCGTGACAATTGATAAGGAACGGAATACGCTACAGGTGCGGTATTCATATAAATATAGATACCCGATATCGCGCAAACCGTTATTTGTCTACCTAACTGTCGCCCAGATATAAGCATGGTCCTCCAACGCTAAAATGGTTAGTGTGAGAAACGGCCATGTTGTACGCGGTGAATATTAACAATAAGCGCTAGACCTCCTGTATGCAGAGGTATAAGTAAAAAAGAAAAGTCAACGGGCAGGGTGTGACGGGGGACCCATATAGATTCCACCGCATACCGCACGATCTCGATTCTGGAACCGGCTGGATCCAGGCACGTCCGAAGCACGAAGGGCGTGGAGGATCCTTTTGTGTTAAAAATGATGTGGGGATATATTCAAATCCCTGTATGACGTACGCACACTCTAGACTAACGAGAGATGATGCAGCTTGAAATGTCATTGGCATTTTATTAGAAGCCGAAGAACGTTCAGGCTCTCTTTCTTGAAATCTCGCAACATTATGATCGCTGAAGGTGTTAACGGCTCGATTCATCGAGAAAACGCGTCTCCAGAGATTAGATTAACTTTCGCTCATCACGGAGGCAAAAGACAACGACTTGTCGATTGCAACTTAGGCAACCTCGTGAATCGACATTCTACCGATTTTTCACGTGGTAGTCTCTGTGTTGAAGACATTATTTCACAAAAAATAATGTCAAAATTTGCAACGATCTATCGTGCACGTCGACAAAAGAAGGCGCGACGACGGCCTACCTTGATTACTCCTCCACGGAGAACGACATCGCTTAGTTGGAATATAAGACGCGTATGGGGCGTATTAGATACACACTTCCATTTTGGTACGATTCTTAATATGATTGAAAGATTCTCGCGACCTGTTCCTCTTACAGAACTCTAGGCTGTCTTTTCTGTCGGCTCGGGGATTCTCATTGAAAGGAGCACGCACCACCATACGAATGATCGAATTTATCGCCAATCGAATGCCGATATGTGCACCTCCTTGGCAGAATCGTTGACCCACTTTGTAAGGTCGTTCACGATTGCATAATCGTCGCAGCACTTTATTCGCGCGACGTTTTCAAATACGAGAGCTGTCTTGAAGGTTGCCCAGTTGCTCTTCACCTTATAAGGACCTCTAAACGAGAGGAGTTCTGCACCGTTAAGGCATTACATCCTTTACTCACGCGTCAAGTACTTGTATAGATGGAACGTTGCCGCAGGTTACATGAAGCCATCGTCAGGGATGGATTTTTAATTGTTTGTGACAATTCGATAAATGAAGGCGTCCTTGTGCGAGTGTGGATAGTTGGTGCAATTGTATATTATGATTGACAGTACCATCGCATCCGATAGGAGTTTAATACTGCCATACAAGTAGCAGCAGTATACGGGCTTGACATATTTACCAGTACTATATCGCTTGAGCAGCATGTACAGCAATTGAAGTCTGTTCATAATTCGATTTGGACCCATGTGCGTGACTCAGAGCACTCATGCGTGTGATGTGAACCTTGCGTTCTTCTACCATATTTGACATTGCGTATTTTTAACTGAAGATGAATCTCTCGAAATTTTACCTTGAACATGTATTTCGATATTCATAATGTGTAACGGTGGGACGTAACATTATTGTTAAAGGAGCCCGACCAACAGTGTTTCATTCGCGGCTTTCCCCAAGTAGAGGATCATTTCAAAACCTTTTGCATTAAAGAATTCTTTTCTCACATGGTCAAGAAATGCCTATGTTGACAACGCCGTAACACGTAACTGGAGGCTCGTAGAGAGAACAGGTGAATTTTAGGTCTTTGGTCACTGTATTAGTTCTGTCACAGTAGGTAAGATCACGAACAGGAGAGGCCAGGTAATAAACTTGAGTGAACCGATCACTTAGGTAATAAGCTATCCGCTATGAAGTATCGGTAATTAAGTCTGCCTATAAGTAACCCGCACGGCAGAAACGTGACATCAGGAAGAAGCCATGTCGAGTGACTCATAACCCAGGAGAAAGTTCTTTCGTAAGGTCAACCGCGATGTCTGGACTCTCAAGTTTTTCGTAATGCCGCTTCGCTGTGAATTTCCTTGCAGTCGAAACATTTCCGGTGACGAGCGAACATCAAATTTAAGCAGATTTCCAAACTACGGCATGCGTCCAATTCGACGGAGACACACTTTAATTTACCTAACAGTTTCAAGTTTCAAGTCTTGCACTACTGTCCTTCGCCCCTATTGCCACGCGTGGCCTCGCACTCTGTAGAGACATTTAATAACGTGCACGCGTGTCTGCTACTGGGTACATATTATTTCAATATTTGAAGACACGCGTCGGACGAAAAAAAACGTGACGCATACATGACACTTGTAGTAATTGTTCCGCACCACATGTCGACAGAATGAAAGATTCGCAGAATGTCAAAAAGGTATGCGGCTAATTGTGGGTTTGAGGGAATCATTTTTGCAGTCACCTCATCGATAAATGGTTTAAGAATTTTATGGCTACAACTCCGCAGTTATTCCCTCTTAGAACGGAAACCACTTTATTCTCTTCCGCCCGTTAATACATCCTCTTCGGGGATGTAGCATGCCTATTTTTAGATTGTGAGTATAATAGCATACATTCATTGCCGTATTCGTAGGAATACACGAGTTTCACTATCTCATCGGTTATGATATCGTTCACATAATATTGAAAGAGGAAGTGTTTTAACGAGGAACGTGAACTTGTTTAACTCTCTCGTAATTGTAATGGATCCTACAGAAGAATGATACGCGCAGACAAATTATACGCGAACGCTGTAAATGCACGATGCATAATCAATGCTGACAGAATCATTGTAATTCAAGATGCGCCTCGGCTTCGATTACAATTTGCGTTGATTAATCATGGAATCCGCCTCGGTTCTGTTTAATTAGCGAATGATACAATGTTGCTATAATCTAATGCCATCGTCTATCATTATCGCGGCTCCTTATTGATCATTTCCGATCGTCCGTTCTTTTCTCTAACCTCATGCAATGTAAATCACGGTGAACGAGAAGACTGACTCGTGTGCAAGGTCAATGAACTGGAAAATCTAGCAATTACGGGAGATAGTCATAGCTCAGAACCCTTGACGAATGACGCCGATAATCATATTTATTACGATGTCCTCATTATCTCAATGTTAGCGCGGAAATTGTTTCGAATTAGCAGATTGTCAGAAGAGTGAATTACCAGATGGCAAAGATCGCTTATAAACGATCTACGATTTGATCGTTATGTGGCATTCAGGAATCACCAAATCATTGTAAAACCCATCACGCGTTATCACGCCGGATAATCAAGTTTTGCCAAAAACTGAAACGAACGATTTTGGGGTGGCAAAGTACAATACACAGGCCGCTAAACCGCATTCCATGGATTGTAACAGTATATCTATTCGTAATGGCCGCACATGTCTTCATGAATGTTATGCATGAAAACACGGCCGACAATTTGTTATCAAAATTACAGCCAAGTACACGTGTCATGGGCTACGTATGTAGTTGATCACTTATGTTACACGTCTCACGAGGTAATCATTACGTTCTCCGAAATCCAGTCAACGCATGAGGTCATACCAAATTTTACCACGCATAAAAATGGACTGTGATAAGAATGACTCATCTTGGTATTCGGTAGCATTGAGACTATATCTCCGTTGTTCGATGTTAGGTAGGTAACAAGCAAGTATGAGGACAGCATCTTATGAAGCCAGACAGGAAAAGTGACTGAGGAAAGTTGTGCTCTGCTATTTTTTCAATGGAAGAAGTTTTTCTAGAGAATGCGTGATATCGGCAATTGAAACTTTGATAGAACTTAAGATTGACCTAACGATGACCATAATTTACCCAGCGGTAAGGCAGATTTTGAGCGCTAAGTGGTGCAGGAATGTATAAGAGTCGAAGACGCAAACTGAGGCGAAGAAGTATACCATGGTCAGCGAGTTTTGCGAGGGACGCTCCCTTCTTTGGCAACTGGGTCTCATTTTAATTCCCCTCGAGAAGAAATGGCCGCCAAGCAGCTGTTAACGGTTGCTCACGGAACAAAAATACGGATGCACCTTTACCTGAACCCTCCACTGTCTCAGGTGTTCAAAGGGAGAATAGCAAAAACCGCAAAGATCAAGAAAGTTTCGCCAACTCTGTTACTGATGAACTTTAACGTTTACTGCGATATTTACCGACAACAGAGCTTACAACACATTTGACCGATTTATCGTGACGTTTTGAAGGACTCCGAAGATTTGTCGATTTGGACCCAACAAGTGGTCAATGAATGTGTGTCATTTCTATGACACTTCCTTTTTAATAACACGCCACGTTTTCTTATCTCCCTATTCATTGGCCAACCAGAATTTTTAACGGCGTATGCAGTGAGTCATGTGGCGCGATTCAAATTGATAATGTCAATATAGCTGCGAGATATACGAGCTTGTTTTAAATCGTATCATTCGTGAATGTTCAAGTTCCCGCTAGATCTGTGTCGTTCTGTCATCGCGAACAAAACATGCATCGCTGGACATGAACCGTTCGAACGAAGGATGAAATCTGTTTACAAAAACGCACGGTCGATAGTAAAAAAGTGAAACACGACTATGGAAAAAGTGGCAACAAAAAGCATATGTTTGGTAACAAAATTCTTCGCTAGGAACAATAGGCAGCTCGTGTGCACGTGAGGGGGTCGAGAATTTTAAGAACCGCTCCAAAATGATAACATTGATAAGAAGGCGCGTAAACGTTGCACGTAAAGATATCGCATCGTTTGAATGCGACGAAGGTACAACAAACTCTGCGTCTGCGCGAAAATTCATTTCCTTTAGTAGGTCGAAGCGATAGTACACCCAGGAGGGTGGCTGGGTCGGCGGTGGTCGTGCCCCAGTAGCGGTGACTAGGTCAGGGGTGGCAGAAGGCGAATGAAAAGGAAAAGTATGACGGGGATGGTCGATAACCCTGAATAAACATTTAACCGAGTATCCACCTTAATATCTATTTAGCTACCTGCGTGCTTGCTTTCTCTCTCTCTCTCTCTCTCTCTCTCTCTCACCTTTCTTTGAGCCTCGGCAGCAAAACCTGACTTGGTTGCTCTGTTACTGGCCATTTCAGTGTAATCTCCGTTCGACGTTCACCGGTGAAACAAATCGACACGCCGAGTACACCAGTAGCAGTTCGCTGAACACGTTGAAAATACTTTGACGACCGTAGGATCTGCAGTGATGCAAAGTGTGAGGAATACAATCACGAGGTTTACGCTTCGGCGGTCGCGTTTCGACTGAGAGAACCGTGCTGCCACGCGCTGTGGACGGTGTCGGTGCAACAGTACGATCGCCAGAGTTTCTTCAACGCCCATTGGCTCCCCTTCATAACCCGCGAGTATTGAGTTTTCGTCCGACGTCGCGACATGTGACCTCCGTTCTCCAGTTTGTCGCCTCGATCTAACATTTCAACGAATCAGTTGACATATCCCATAAGATTTTTACTGTGCCAGTCAACAGCTCCTTGAGTCAGTCTGCCTTCAGATTTTCCGACTTTCCGATTACGTCGCATGGTAGAAGATATAATTGTTAGCTTTTCTCACATCTCATCGTGTCATGTTCATGAACTCCAATTTGCCATCGATTGTTATGTTATCATCAGGTCAGATCTATCCCAGAGCGCTTCGCTGGTTGCGTTCAGCTGTCGGTCGTTGGGCCGGTTGCCACTCGGCAACGAAGGAACACGAAGAACGAACGACCTTCTCCGAGGCCTCGCGTAGGCTTCCTCCATGGAGAAAAAAATACCTGTTAGGTCATGGAACCTTCGATGAATATAGGCTGTGGGTTTCTCCGTATACCCTCATCTGATCCACTCTCTCTATATCTCGTGGCGTATTGTTGCTCCGGGGCGAAGCGACGGTAGGAACTTGTTTTCGAAACAGAACGAGTATTAGGCTCGCAGGTATGTTTATATATTTACTAAGCACACAGGAACTGAAACTGTCTTCTCAGCTGTAGTATTCCAGAGAAAGTGCATTCGGCTCCACTATCAAACTAATTATCAGTGCAGGATCTACATTCGAGATTTAACAGAGTCAGATTCCACCGAGAAATTTGCATTGCCACTGAGAGACATCAACGTTCAGGTGCTTGGCAGGAAAAGCATCGCTACAGGCAGATGAAAGATTGGGAATTCACTTAACAGTAACCTCTTCTTTTTTTTACAGTAACGTGCAACAGCGGCGTAGACGTACAGTCATATTTCATGTTAAACACGAATAACATTATCTTGGAGCGTGTTTTATCGAACAATGACGCAAGGTTGCACGGTAGTGAAATGTGGCACACATAATGTAAAATCGACAAAATAACATTTTCTCCAACTTCTTATGTTACATCTGTATTTAATAGCAACTGCGTTATCGTCAGCCGATTATGACTGGCCTTGGCACGCACAGAATTTCTGACCACGTAAGTGCGTACTTGCGTCACGCTTGGATGACTCAATTGGTAGATTGTATAGTTAGCATAGGATTGTAAACTGCTCGTTACAAGTCGTTGATCTTCGGATATATGCGACCATATAAATTCCATAGATCTATAAAATCATGTAAATCGGAAACGCTCTTCACACTAGAAGTGAGAATCTTCTTTGGGATGCGCGAGTTACGCCATTGCGTGGGACAATGCACAGTCCAGTCGAGCGATGCACCAAGGTCGAGGCCACGTATGTATGTACGCATACATATATATATATATATACCTTGGAGAAAGAGTATCTCGTGTTGATGTAGGTGCCTTACCGAGTCTAATGCAGTCACGCAAAGTAGCGTTAAGCAGTCGAATTTTTACACTTGAAAATTAATAAGACCGATATTTTGAGTACCCAGTTGAAACTTTGTTGTTTCCTTCTATAAAAGAGCATCGCAATTGTGTAATCCATTTAGCAAGTCCATTATCTGTATATGCGACGGCTGCGCCGACTAAACAAAAAATTTCAAGGAATTCCACGCGAACCAATACGGAGAATGCTGACGAAATCGTTGGAATTTAAAGCAAAAGTATGTGCCTTACTAAGGCAATGCAAGTTTGCCGTTGAATTTGGTTTCGAAAGCAGTTTACATCGAGCCAACATTTTAGGCTGACAATGAGATTATGCCCTGAAAAGAAAGCAAGGTTTATACGTACTATCGTTATGCATTTAGCGTATGACTGTTTCAGAAGTATTCACGACACGCCGATCCTGTTTCCGTATAAAGAAGACACGTGCCAAGGTCCCGAAACCAGATGGTGCATTTCCTAGATGAGGGATCACGCACGCTTGTCGCCGAGGGGTGGATTACTGGTCGTTACCGCATGCGGGACGGAAGGAAGTGGCCCGAGCAAATAAATCTCGAGCTTGTACGGAATAATTATAACCCACCCGCATCAACTGGAAAGTGTTCACTCGATGCAGACGGATTTTCTTTTGATGATGCACCCTGCTGCCAAGTAATTTTGGAACAGTGATCATATTTTAATCTTAGACTAGACAAAATGTGGCTGAAACATCAACAAATATATTTCATTCTTAATTTGAAACATGTAAAAATAAGCAAGGCCATGAAGGAATACGTATACATATTCAGAAAATCTCGAACTGTACGAAGAATTCCAAAAAACATCAAAATTCATATGAATTTGAAATTAACATTTTCTACTGTAAATTGAATTGAATAAGGAATAGCATGTAAGTATTGTAAGTTGGTTTGTGTCCGGAACGGTGTAGCCTAGCGGCAGTATCGCAATGCAGCCGTCCGGCTTGTGCCTACAGAGCGACCAAGTCAGAACAGTTTACCACAGAGACAGATGAGGTATGCGATAGACCCGTCATCTCACGGAACTTCGTGTTCCACGCAAAAAAATACCGACTCTGTTAAAAATCAGGAAAATACCGGTCCGAGGAAAAAAAAAATAATGGTAAATAGTGATAATCCATTTTTGAAAACAAAGTACATGTAGTCACAGGATTTCGTAACAAATCCAACCACCCACAACTGTGAGCTTATACCACAGACGGCCGATAACGCTGGATGTGACATTAAAATGGTAATGAGGCTTAAAAATTCCAAAATAGTCCGATAAAAATATGCATTACACGATGGGCGTACTCAGTGATGCATCGTATACTTTGGCACAGACGAGTTTTTACTATTAGCTGCTGAAGGTACCATGCGAATGGAACACTGCACGTTATCGTCTGAGCGTAGGATGATTGAACCGTATCATTTGATGGTCAACTAAATGATTTAATTGTGGTCTGTACTTACTGTTGTTTAACAAAAGCCCATCTACAACATTTTATTCTAATATCTCTTACTTGTGCATTAATGCAGGCACTTAAAGAAAAATACATTTATAGAAAAATTGGAT
Source organism: Priocnemis perturbator (assembly GCA_963942575.1). NCBI lineage: Eukaryota > Metazoa > Arthropoda > Insecta > Hymenoptera > Pompilidae > Priocnemis > Priocnemis perturbator. The sequence goes on along the minus strand of OZ012649.1, from coordinate 7,487,350 downwards.
GTATTTGTACCTAAATATCATATTATAACTGTACTTACTAGGATGGCTTCTTTGATGATGAGAAAATCATATGAATAAACATATTATCGTATTGATTTCTTTTCTATAATGAATATATAACATTGAGTAATATACACACCCATATTTCGTAAGAGAGAGAGGGAGAGAGAGAGGGAGTGGTACTTTCTTCTTCACCGGCTTTGAAGTCTCAGGCTGCACGGTAAGCCCTACAAGGAGAAGCACAGCCCTTAAAAAGCGGAGGATCCTCCCTTTGACGTTGGATTTTACGCAACGCTAAGTTATGCGAAGATGCTCGTTGTTTAAGCGCAAATTGGAATACCGCGATGCGATAAGGATCCACCGCCAGGCTCAAAGGCTCTTGTCCTTGAAATTAATTCGCGGAAGAGACAAAAGCGCGATTCGCGGTTCAGTGAATGAATCGCGTTAGAGTCTAATGATTAAGACAGTCTCATTGCCGGGACTTTGACTCTGAAAATCGAAGTGTGTAATTTATAAGCGATTAAACATAAATGTGAATGAAAAAAGACTGACCCGTGACAAATGATGTTACGTCGGACAACGACAAACGTTGTTGCGAGTGATTTTATTTAATCGTCCGACGATTATGGTGTGCACTGCTTGCCGTGGCAGTTGTCGACGTACCTATTGATTTCTGGAAAGAGGGAGGATGAGAGAGCGAGAGTGGATCGAGGGAGGACACAAGGTGAGGGTGGTCCGACAGCCTTCCCTGACCAATGCTTCACTCTCCATCGACTTTCGCTCGGCGAACCTCTTTGAACACTTATTATCTTACGGTACACGCCATAAGGAAATCGGATTTTCATTCATTCACTTTGATTAATAAAAATGCAAAGGCGTAGGAGTCAAGAAAAACACTCTCACGATCAAGGGACAAGGAGATTGAGAAAGGGAGAGAAGGGCGCGAAGGGATAAAATGTCTGTTGTTTGTGGATTTCCGAAATGAAGTGATCGCCCCTCTGGACGAAGCCGAATGCTTCGACGGTAATCTTCTGATATACGTGAGGAGAAAATCTGATTTCTTAAAGGTTAGCCAACCTGCTGAATTCCGTAGTCTAGCGGACGGATGAAAAATACCTCGATATTCCCTTCGGTACACCCTTGCAGAGCGCGATAGACCCTGTCTGCGCTTCGGAATATAAAGTCCGTCGGGCTGGATACAAATGTATGGCGTATAAAGCGAAAGAAATGTGAAGGAATATATCTACTTCGGTTGTCAAACTGTTTCACTCGCGAATGTATTTAGCAATTATGCTCATGCATTTTCCAGGGAGGAAGAACTGCCCCCGCATGCCCGTCGAATATTTCTTCTGTATGAAATTATCGATACGCTTGGTGGAAGTAATTAATTTAATGGAATTGTAAAACACGTTGGCATAATTCAACTCGGGCTTAATTTAAACTCACGCCGATAATCGATGGTTATTAAACAGTAACGCGTCGCGAAAGCACAGAAGATTATTTTTTATTTCAATTTTCATTCGGCGAGATGGAATACGCTTTCGGGACATAATTCAAGTTTTCGGAGGATCTACAATGCCGGAAACGAATTCGCGAACTCAACCGTGCATCTGGTATATATACTGGCGAGAAAGTGTTGCCATTAAGCTTGAACCGTGGCAAGCGTAGTGTAAAATAATTGAAGCGTAAGACGTGCCAGCTGCACAAATGCCAACGTATGAACGAGCGGGTCGTCACGTTCGGGAAAAAATATTCGCCTTCAATGGTTCATTTTGCGAGCTTGTTTGTCAGACAACTGCGCGGACGTGCGAATATTAATTTATACTTCCGGTAATTGAGTTGAAAGATCGGCCCGCACACACACAGAGAGAGATACTACGTATACACGTACGACAGAAAACGCCCGCCAGTCCAGACATGAACTCGTTAGCAGCGATAATGAATTTAATATCAACTTTATCGGTTGCCAAATATCTTATTGTATCGAAGACCGAATCAATGAAGTGCAAGGGTTTTGTAGAGTAAGAAGTCGATTGGAGTTCCGGATCACAACCACAAGAAATCACACTGAATTTTCCCGGGCAAACGGTTTGAGAACCGTCGCTTTAAAGCCCCACTTATCGAGCGCCTAGTTGGTATGATAATGTAATAAAATAAATGGAGGCTGCTGCTTCCGAACGATATAGTCCATCCACCTTTCTCTCTTACCCTCCGTTTGCCTCCCGTTTCGACCCCGCAATCCTCCTCTCTCCCTTTACCACTCCACCCTCTTAAGTCTTCTCTCTTCTCTCCCGTCCGACAAGCTCGTTCCAGTCTCGTCAACTAGGCACTGGCCGAGGAAAAGAGAGGCAAGAACGATGGAGTAGGAGAGGGAGGAGGAATGGAGGAGGAAGGGAATGGAGCTCACCTCGAAAGCGAAATACAACAAGTCCCGCCGCCATTCCTGGGTCACCCTTCAGCGGGAGTTTTGTCGCTGGGAGCAGGTGGTGGTGGAGAGAGGGGTGATAGCGGGTACTCTGACACCCCCGCCGCGACGAATCAACCCCTCTAACCCCTTTATCCCCTCTGACCCCTCACCACTCGCAGCCAGTCAGGCGGGGAGGGGGTGCGAGAGGTCGAAAACTCCGCCCCTGCACCGCAAAAGCGAGTCAATACTACGAGCAAGGTACCCACTCCTGTCGACCTACACCCCCACATGTCCTCTCTCTCTTTCTCCACCTCCTATCGATGCTCTTCCATCCTCCAGCATTCTCATAGCGGCGCGTATCGAAATTCGTTACGTGCTGTAACTGGCGCTAGCACAAAGCAAGAATACAGGCAAGAGAAATATGAAAGAGGCGAGTGAGATACCGAGAAGCAATACACTTGTGTGAAATTTGTAAAACAATTTGCGCGTCAGTCCGCGTAAATGGGAGTAAGAAAATGGTAAGACGCGACGGCCAGCATTCCGGTGCTGTTTCGATGGGAAACGCATTAGGGGCAGCCTCATCCCCGCGCCAGGGCGTTTAACTCCCCGACTGCTTTGACAACTTAAGCAGGCCCTTAAACCTCGTTCAGCCCAGTGTAATTTATAAGCGGCCGAGGGGGTGTAATTCCGCCGGGGATCGTCAAACTGCCATGTGGCAAAACCCCCGAGGGGAAGTCAGGGATTACACGGTGATAAATAAATATGTACGTTTATGCAACAACCGCCGTGACGGTGGGGTTTGCAGTGATGTAACGACGCGCCGCTCTGCAAACATCGCGAAATCCACCGGGACGCGGCTAAGTACCGTTCGTACTGTAAATAGAAAGAAATTGATATGGTGTATTAGCGATTTTTAACACGAGTCCAATTGCAGCGATCCGGATAACTGAAACAAACTGAAGCGATTGAATAAACTATAATTCAAAGTTCAGATGTCACATGTTAATATCATGTTTGTCGCATTTACTTTTATTACAAGTAATGACATAATCGTTACAGTGCATGTCGCAAGATTGTATACGTACACCTTTACAGCAAATAGTATCACAACACGAAATATACAGGAGTAAGCATATGTAGAGGATGAATGTAGTATTTTACAGCTTCGAAAAAGAAACATTTAGGTACTCGTGTCGAGAAAGAGTTTGTGTCTCGACCAAAAAATGTCTTCACTTTCTTGAGTCGATTCGATGAATGCACGCTGTTTGCTACGGAAAAACTAAAAAGTTAGTTCTATCCCGTTGCCTACGTCTCTTCTCACCTCAGCACGTAACATACTGCGAGGTATCGATCTGGCTACCGTCGATTCTTGGAAACGATATTTCTCCCATTAACACATCGAACCTAGCGTCCGAAAAAACAATCTTCTATAATAAATAAATACATATATATTCATATTTTTATATGTATACGCCGCAATCGAGTGTTCCTCGTTTGATCTTAGACGCCGTTGAATTCGTAGTTTAATACTGGGTGTCTGCTTCATCTACGTCGGAAATGATCGCGTGACGATTGAAGGGACATCCTTGGGGCTTTATTCGTCTTTAGGCCAGGACGTTCGCGTGTGGCCGAACGACGTTCCTTTATCATACTTGTCACAGACGTCTTCGTACCAAGTCAAAGCTACGAGCGTTTTTATTTTACAGTGACATAACTGCCAGGACTTGCGCAGTTTCTCATTGTAGCTGCATGTTCATGAAAATCTTCTCGCAAACTATGTCGGCAGGGGCTTGGTCCTAGTTCTTATACATATCGCACAAGACCTTCTCCATCGGCGTATTGCCAATCGTTCTGTGGAAGTAAATTAGTTCCACCCTTCCGGCGGGTACGGCTCTAAGTAGGGGCAGTAGTAGTAGCAATCTTCCGAATCTAGCCGGACTGCCGGGTTGCTGAGCTCTGGCATGTTGGCCTAACATCACCTGTGCTTGATCCTGCAGGTTCTCAATCTGACTAGAGTCCTTTAGTCCACGGGTCTCTGCAAAAATCATATCCATCATCAGCGACTGTTCCGCTCCGTCCACATTTTTCATCATCTACCGAACAGTACCTGGACGAAATAAAACAATGGCTTTCATGCAAGCAAATTCTGCAGGATCGACCATGACCGCTTTGTATCTCTGCAGGGTGTCGTGAAGATGTCTAACATCAGCCGCCACTTGACTGGGCTTGCCAGTAGTTGTCTGCAGGTGAATCCCGGAGTGCGGATGAGGATGCGGCGAAAGAGTCAATGCCGTCAATTCTGCGGCACTGAACAAGGGGGACGATTCCAGAGGAAGACACCATTGTACCGCGTTTAGCAGGAAAAGTTCGGACCAAGCTTCCTCTAAAAGGATCACCTGAGGATGCGAATAAATCCAGACTTCATTATATCAGTTCCATTAAGCGCCGAAAGAATTTCTTTTCTAACAAGTACCTGATCGCGGAATGGTAAACTCGCGAACGATGGTAGATTTTTCGCCCACTTCACAGCCATGAAAAGCAATCTTGCACTCGTTTCATAAACCGTTTCGGCACTGGCAGGCGAGTACAACGACGGCAGTACGGGTGGTAATTGTGCACAACCACTTCTTTGCGGAGTTAAGGGTTCTTCGTTCGTTACATCTATGCTATCTTCGGATGCGTTTCCTGTGCCAGAATTAAGGGTGGTCAATTTTCAGGAAGACTCGAGTTTAGTGCATCGCTCCATCATTGAAGGCACATTTTACCATCGTCGTTGTCCTGTCGAGGAGGTGTCGTGGCACTCGTCGAATTTGTCGTGGGTGCAGAAGTGGGCAATGATAACGGCGTAGTGTATCTTGCCATAGCCAACGACACCGGTGGTCTGTAAGGTAAGTATTCAAGTTCAAGGATAGGCTCATCCTCACTATACATATCATCGCATAAGTTCGTTCGCTCATCATTTTTCGAAAGGTTTGTCTGAAGTTTGTCACGTATCTAACTCTTGAATGAAGCTTCAGTTTGTTCGTACATGAGTTTGTTTGTAAGCGGTCAACGATTTTAGCGTCGTGATATGATTTCATCGATATCGGTTAGGCGGATAGCCTAAGAAAATTCGTTAGCAGTAGGCAAGGTGCCGACGGCACAGAGAAAACTAGGCTTCGCGTTGATATTCTCGAAGAAAAGTTTGCTTGAGAAGGTGGCGACGACAGTGCAGATGACGTTTGGCACCGAGTCTGAGGTTAGAGTTTGGGCGAAGAGGTTGAAGTGACGTTAGTGCTGTTAATTGCGGGTATAACTGTTTGACACACATTGATTGATTGCCAGGTCAGCCGAAAATAGTCTGATTTTACATGAAATTACAGTAAATTTCCATCTTCATTGGGTCCGCCTGTCATCGGAGAAAAGCGCCAACTAGCTCTGCCATCATTGCGACGATTGAAAACGTGAAAGTATCGCGGTTTCGGCGTAAGCGCTACGGGGCATCGTCGACAGAGCAATCTCGCAGGATGGCGATACCGAGCGGCAGGAATTTTGCCACCTCCTACATGGAGCTGTGTAAACAGCAACGTCAGAGACCGCTTCCAGTTATTAGCGTCACCCTACCGCACAGTTTGGACTTTACGACCGATCGTGTTAAAATGGACGACTGGGGCCCTATTCTAAATTCGCTTTCTCTCGATCGAAGTCTGCGATCAATCACCGTGCGGAGTAGGTATCAAAGTCGGAAGCCATTGGAGGAAGTCAATTCTGAGGATAAAGCGAGAGCGATGGGAAAGGCGCCGGTCGTCTTAACACGCTATCTGCTCGAATGGTTCTCGCACAGTGTCGCTCAATGCGTGAGAAACTCGACAAATTTGACCAGTCTCGAGTTGGAAGGCATACCGTTTCCTCCCGACTGCCTAGCCGTCTTGTGCGTCGGTCTTGCGAGTACGGAAACTCTTCAATATCTTTCCCTTCAACGCTGCTACATAGGAGATAGCGGTTGCGAGCTCGTTTGCCGTACTGTAGCGGACGCTCAAAGTATTACGTCGCTCAATCTCAGCCATTGTGACCTGACGTCGTCTTGTGGGCCAGCTCTGGCTGCAGCGCTCTCCAGGCAGAAGCTCTCATTGTACGACGACACTTGGAAGCAGTCACTCAGATATCGAGAACCCAATCTCGAGGCCATGCCTGGCCTCCGACGACTGACACTCAACGAGAATCCACAATTAGGGGATTCGGCAGTGCTCGAAATTATCGAGGCAATCAGAGATAGCCTCTGGTTAAAGGCTCTCGATTTACAGTACTGCGGCATCACGGATCGAATCGCGAAAGACCTCCTCGACCTATTGGACTACAATACAACATTGGTAGTGCTCGACGTCAGGCTAAACACCAACTTGAATGACGACATTACTAAGGATATCATGAAACGTCTTGTAGAGGTTGAAAGTACTAAGGGTTCGGAGTACACTTGGCTGCGTCTCTATCAAAAAGATCACAGGGTGGCGTCGGCCGGTTCTCGAAGAACGAATGAATGCGACGATGGAAAGAAGGCAATTAACAGACCGAAAAGTGCAATTCCCAATCAAATCAACAGATCATCCCACCATGTCATCCGAAGACCACCGCTTCCACCTTCTACAGCGAAAATAACGAAAACGAAACCGCCTTTACCGTCGCCGCAAGGTTCCAAAGGATCGTGCAAGACACTACCTCGAGCTAGGCCTTCGATTCATCTCGATCTCCAGGCACAAATTGAATCGGTCGTCAATGTAATCAGCAGTGAGGTAGCGGAAAGTTGTAAGAGCGAAAACTTCGATATTTCTAAAGAAGACGAGAGCGAGTCTAAAGATGATAGAATACCGGAGAAGGACGAAAATGAAGGGCTTGAGAAAATTGACCGCATTCTAAGGCAACTGGAGGAAGCGAGGGCACAGCATGATCGTCTTTTGGAAGAAACTAAACGTAACGATTTCTTGCTCGCCGAAGAACGGGCTCGGCGAGAAATAGCAGAGGCTAATCTGCGATCGATGAAAAACGAGCTATTGCAGTTGGAAAACACCTTGAAGGAAAAGGAAGAGGAGACGGAAGGCTATCTTCTGGTCAGTCAGCAATCTTTGGATGAGATTTGCTCGTCCTTTGATCGACTACTAGAGATGTTGGAAAGCGTCACAAAAAATCCAATGGCCAGCAGAAACGGGCCGACGGACGCAGCGTTAACTAGGGCTGATATTAAGAGAAGGGTCGCCTCGGTTATAAGAAAGACAAAGTCAGAGAATTTGCGTAGGGGCTATATCGTGGATGTCAATGGTGTAGAGTCACCCAAATACGTTGACGTTGGGAAGAGATACAACAGATCGGAAGGCGATATCAGATCAACCACTTTGCCACCAATCACTCCAATTTTATTGGAGCGGAATATCGGAGACAGTCCCGACGTCATTTCGCCAGCGTTGGAGGATAACGTTCTCTGGCATCGTAATGTCGACAAAATGCCATTATCGGCCGCTGAACGAGCTAGAGCAATCTTTGCGCAAATCGTGAACGGTGAAACCCAGGTTGACCTTTCGGTTTGCGTGGACTAAGATTTTAGAGAAGCGTGGTGCATGCAATATCTACATACAATCGCACAATCAATCCTCCATTATATATGTATATGCACGCATACTTGTGTATGGACATTTATGTGTATATATATACATATATTCATAGATATACGCAATTATATGCAGTTATGTAATAAAAGCGTTTACAAGCACGTAAACACGCATACAGTCGTAAAATAACGCGGTCATCGTGGTGTTAAAGAATCACCATGAAAGTGATGGATCATTTGAAGAAAAATTTCGCATTGCACGCGACCGGGCCGGAAAATGTTGAACATTATCCTCTTGGCGCTCATAGATTAACCCCGCGCGCTGAACGAGTCTCTACTACGTTGCAAATCTATTTATATACATCTGTTTTTCTTTGCTGAGTTATTGTACATGGAATAAATACTATTTACTATTTTCACTGATGCGTGAACGATCGTTTTATATGTAAAGTAGGGGAAAGCAAATTCGGGGAACTTTAATTTCTTCGCGTAAATAGAAATACTGAACCAGTTGGTGTGGCAATCGTAAGCTCGTGCGGTGTTTTGCGGAGAAAACAAGTTTCGTCATTCGCAAATGCGGCAATCTCGACACGGCTACATATTGCCCGCCGACGCGACGGCATCGAGTGCCGTCGGGACGCTCGTCGTCGCTTTTAACGTTCACCCCTTGGCACTCTATGGATTTTTCATTACTTCCGGCCTAGGCACTCGGTTATCTGAAAAACGGTCAGCGACGGCCTGCTGGTCAAAGGTAATTTTTCATGATAGATCACGCTCGGCGTGGCGTGTGTCGCGAACGCGAGCGCCTGCTCACGACAGCGAAACGTAAGCAGAAGATCAAACGTGCCAACAACGTCGTGGGTTCTCTTACTACTCCTGTCGTTGCCTCCCGATCCGATCGAGAGAAATAGGATCGCTGATTATCGATCGATCGCGTTCTCGTTTCTGTCTGATCGTTCGTGCTTAAGCGTTCACTGACGCCTCGGCGCGATGTGTGCACGTTCTATGTGCATCGCGTTGAAAAGGCAACTTGCGTATTATCTAACTTTGCACTAATCAGCCAGCCGATATTGTTAGCTCAATATTAACGCATCGTACGACTTTAGCTGAATAGCTTGACGACAAGCTAGGCATGAAATGTACACGATCAGTGGAAATAGCAATTTGGGGAGTGGACGAGAGAAGCGGGCGAAAATGATCTCGGGATGCAATGAGCAAGAATAAGACTTACCCGAAAACACCGACGGCCACCGCAGCCTCCCTCAGCGCTCGTTCCTGGTCCATCTCGACGAGAGCTTCCGGTCTGATGGTGGCGGTGTTTCTGGGCTGCCGTTCGTTCTGGACGGCTGCAACAGAGGCACACACGTACGGTTGAATGTGTGTCGTCGATAACAGGCGCTAATCACTGCCCGAGGGATTAATTACACATCGGTAGGCTAACGAGGGCGCTGCTCCGCTGGCGTACGCTCTGTTCTCATAAATAGACATTAACTCTGAAGGGAAACAGGAGCCATCGCGAGACGGAAGACGTCGCGCGTGGAATTCATCGCATTGTGAGGAAATCCTTCCGTCTAGTTAGACCGATCAGCTTCGCTACGTACGCTCCAAATTGTCGACAGCGAATCTCTTCATCCGAATACCAATTAATCCGCTGATGATCTCGCAACAACAGAAAGATACGCAGACGAGATTCAAACGCATTGGTGACGATCGACAAGTAAATCCGACGGAGTTAGTGGATGGCGGATAGTGGGGAGTGGGGAGCGCAGAGCGGATAGCGGAGGCAGCGGTTCCGTGCACATTCGCACTGCCCACCCATTAAATTTCTAGGTTATTGAAATATTAGTCGACGAGCTACGTCCCGATGGGTCTTGCCAAGATTAATCGGGGAACAAACGGTCGGGCTCTGCCATCCGCCCTCTCGTCAAGCTCACGTAACGTGCCGTTATGTCACGGGGGTCGGCGTGCATCTGACAAGCACGAGTTTAATGGACGTGCAGGAATCAGCCAGGACGTTATTGTTTGCCCATATCGTAGTTAGGTAACTCCCATTCGTGTTACAATGCAGCACGCCGATAACGGAACAACAGAGGGAGAGGAGAGAATATACTCATATGCGATCGATTTATACACTAACGACCATTCTCTCCCGAATGGGTGCTTTTATAGAAAAATGTTAAGATGTCGTGTCATCTAACGATAAGTTCTTACTATCGATGTCGTAACGGATTATCACAGCTGAGAAACTATGGACGATGCATTGACTAATATCGATTCCTCCGTGAAATCTGTAAAGAACATCACGCGTCGCACTCTGTGTGTTTGTGACAGTGGCACACGAGTCCATAGCGATGCTAAAAGTGTTCCTCCGCCCGTTAGCTTTCCGTCAGCCACCAAAATGTTTCTGTACTGACGTAATTTCTATTTCGGGCTTAGCTCCAATTAGGCTTTCTTTTCGATTCTATAGAACAAAATATAACTCTCCCATTACGTGGTCCGTCAAACAATGTTGTCCGATACAGAATGGTGCAATTGTTCACCGTCTACCTATCTTCGGATCTTACGTGACGAAAAAATATATGTTTCGTATTACATACAGACGTCGTTTGCTTCCCTGCACCACGATGCCTTCGCGTTCTTGCATAACCAATGACGGATCCTTGTTTCCGAATAAGGGAAACGTGACGAAAGACCTCTCAAGGCAAGCCAAACTCTAACGGACGAGCGATTAGGGCGCTCAGTGGTGCGTAATCCAGGCACCAGGAAGGACACTTTTTTCAGAGGGCCTTTTTCCAGCGCGGCACGGGCACGCGGTAATTTCGTAATAATAATAAAAAGCGTGCCGGCTCGCTTTACCTTCGTCAGGGCGGCCTGCTGCTGGGCGGCTTAATAGGGTCCTCCTACTACTCCGTCAAGCCTTTGGCGCTTTCCGCATCTCACCCCTGCTCTTGTTTCCTCTCTTTCGCTCCCTCGCTCAAATCTTCCGTGCTGTTCTTCCTTCTACTCTCACAGTTTTTTTTTTACTCACCCAGTCTCATACTGAGAGAGAGAGAGAGAGAGAGAGAAAAAGAGAGTTTTCGTTCTCTGTCCGTCTCATTTGCATGAATCCCGCAGCGGGTGGTCCTCACTCTCTCATTCTCTGCTCGCAGTTTTCGTCTCTGTCTCCGGTGGTCCGTTTCACGCCTCTGCGGAGCGGATAAGAGCGCGAAACGGAGGCACATTTCTGCGTGCACATCGGAGGCGGGCACACACGTTGCATACGTTTATTTCTTCCAATTAACCCTTCGGGAGCGCTGTGGAGCCACGCGACCGTCGTTAACGACCGCACTGTTTACGGGGCCGAGCAATGCAAATGCGCACCCACGATTCTATGGCGAATCAGACGAGTGTGCGATGTCGGACCGAGATGGTTTTGCTCCAATTATAAGAAATCTTATTCGGTTAGACACAGTACATAGCGAAACCTTTGCAATTATATCGTTTGTATATGGGGTCAATAATAGTTTGTAACGAGATCGGGTGGCTGCAAACTGCCATTGACCCCGTAAACGCATTTAGGTTCCTCAAAATTCTATTCCTTGCAAATTCTACTTTTAGTAGTCGCCACATCTCTGCGTACATATATACTCTCGTTCCCGTGTGTTATAACCACTAGTTCAAGCTGACGAGAACCGTCGAGAGAATAGTAGGTAGGGTGTATGTATGTATGTATGTATGTATTACTGGTTCATCCGAGATGGTTACACGCGTGCATCTTCTACCACTGCTCTGTTCATACGTTATCGTGTGTACAGGGAATACTTAGTCGTCCGTGACATGTACATCGTATGCGGTCGTACGTGCCTTACCCCGTCTATAACTGTAAAACGTTGTACGGCGTTTAATGAACTCGTGGCGCTCCGCTGGTGGTCGTTCTAGTTCGTGATCGAAGTGCCGTTTCGAATTTGTGGTTACCCAGGTTGGGGCTTTTAGTCTCGAGTATTAATAAACACACTGTTTATTCCTTTGCTTCAATTATCCACGAGTTCGTTGCATTTTCTGATCCTGCCGAGAGCTGTGCCAAAACATCTCCCTGTCAAGGGTTAAGAAGAAATGTTCTTGCAATAGGAAGCGATACTCGCTTTCCATTTTTGTGCCGTCAACGTCGCCGTTGTCGTCGTCTCCGAAGGGATTCGATCCAATTCCCCCTTACGGCATCAAGTTCGGCAATAAGAAAGTTAGCAGTAAGACGAAACGAGGTTGCACGAGGGAGATGGAAGAGAAAAGGGAAGAGCAAGAAAGTGCGATAAATGCTTTCTCGTCTGTGCCAGGTGCGAAATCGAACGCTCCTCGAACCACCACCACCGCGATCACCATCGCCAACGCCATCACCGCTGCCAATACTGCCATCCGTCCTATACCACCCTCCAACCACTCACGCCGCCTTTATCCAGTTATTTATGTCGCGTACATAACGGGCCCTTGGTCGAATTTCGTTTCTCTCATGCCGAGCAGCTATAGGATGCTCTCGGGGATGTACGGAACTGATTGATTCCGTTGTCATTGATATATCTATGAAAACGGATAATCCGACGTATCTGTAACTTCTTCTCGAAAAACAACGTGTTCCCCGCGTTAAGATCGACGTGGCTGACTTTACGTGGGCGGACATATTGCAAACGAGCGCGGAATAAATTTGTGCTTCCAGGGATTTGTGAGTTTATACTACGGTGCTAAATCGAAGTGACTCACCATCCTTATTCATCCCCATCTGCATACATTTCTTCAGACGGCAGGCTTGACACTGGTTCCGATGAGCCTTGTCGACGACGCATCGTCCGGTACCGGCTTGACATCTAGATACACACAGAGAGACAGTGTTGGTTAGTGAATTGGATGAAATTTGGTTGATTCCGGAACATGGGGTACACTGTACACTCGTTACCAGTGGACCGTCGGCGTCGCCGGTCCCTTGCGACGACATTTCACCGACAAGTTTAGTCGTTCAGCCCTCGCGCGTTCAGGGTGGGGAGGGGGTGATAATTTCGGACGCACTTGTCGGAAATCCGGGGTACGCACTCGGGAGATGGTGTTAAATTCGATTGCTTTCATTGTTGCCCTAACCCGGTTATCCCTTCGAGCTGACTAACGTAAAGAGGCGACCGCCCGGGGTCACGTACCTTCTTCTTATCCCTCTTAATCTCGTCCAATCCCGGCCGCGGCGGCGGTGGCGGCGGCGGCGTGAGCCTCGCGGTCTACAGCCCTCTTTCCAAGGGCTTAAAGGCACCTTCTCTCTGTTCCGCTCATCATTCCACCATCTCCTTCTCTTTATCTAGCATCACGACGCGAAGTGAAACGAAATATCGCACGGCTTTGTCGACGAGAATGGACTTTCAAAGGACAGAGCTCGTAATCGTGACCACGAGGATTCGAAAACTTTATGCTTCCACGGGCTTTCATTATCCCTTCCGATTCGACAATTATTTGTTGCCTCTAACAATTTACCGCGATCCATAACTTACAAAGTCTCGTACTAATACGCCGCGCCGGGATGTTTAAAAAGCATTTGCGTTAGGCGCTCTATTGGGGAGAGCGGCTTCGAAAGTGAGTGTGTGCTCCGCGCGGCATTAGAACGATTTTAACTAACGTCAGTCACAAGTAGGTGGCACGCGGTAGACGTCGGGAGCACCTCGGCGTGACGGGCTATCTTGTCCCGAGGCAGTACGAGCATGGAACACGGAACACGAGCGCAGAAGGGTGGCCTGTGTGCCGTGCCGTACCAGCGGGGGTGCGTCGCACAAATTGATTTGCGTTCACACCCCAGCGGAGCAGATCCAGCCCGCACGAGAGCGAGAGAGGCAGAAAACGGCGCAGACACCGTACCGTACCAAAAAGGGGGATAGCTCACGGCCCCTCGTCGACCACCACCCACCCTCACTCCATTCACCCTTCAGAACCACATCATACATTTATTTACGCATCTCTCTATTCTTCGATCGACCTCGCATTGTTTGCCTCATTGAGTTACCGGAAGCATGTGCTCTCGGTTATCACGCCCTATGCGATACGCTAAGATGGGCATCGCCGCGAATCAAAGCTTTTTCCACGAATCCGTCAATGTAACATGATGATTACATCAAGGAAATGTGCCCGTTGTCTTTCGAAAATTCGACCATCTATGACGTGGAAATAAACAAAAAGGTAAGAATATTTTGTACTGATTCGAGCAGTTTGATGAGGAACTTTTAATGATGGTTTGAGTTGGATGACTCTCCGAGAGTAGGTACTAGCAGAGTGTTCTCATTCGATCTTAACCGAGTGGGATGCACTTAATCGCATCGGGTCGAGCCAATCCAGATTCGACCAGGCTCACCGTTAATCCGGCGATTGTGGACGCCGCGCCGTCGCGACGCATCACGTCGAGACGCATCTGTCGTATCTCGTTGCCCGATGTTCCCCTTCGCGCGTAATTGGTTATCTGTGCGGAGGCTCTTCAAGTCTTTACCGAGTTACGGCCATCTGACAGAAAGCAACGACGAAGAATGGAACGGACAAAAACCGCAGGTAACGCGGTCCGCTTACTCCGGGGAGCACTTTAGCTTGAACATTCTGTCGTGATACCGTGGCTAACTGATGCGCATCAAACTCTGATCATGCATCGTTGTTTTTCCTTTTTTCATTAAACTTGCACCCTGTTGAGTCGACAGCGTGATCGCTCGCAACATTGGAAATAATGAAAATATTGACTTTTTCGTTAGACTTTGGTGACGGCCGCTGTACTGGAAACGTAATTATCTTTCACCAGAGCATACTACTCTGCGCATCGGCAAAAATGTCTGCTCTTAGCTGCGTCGTTGTTCTGGCATTGATGACGTTCTGTTTCGTCGTTTCTCACTATTTTTCCAGGTCTTACGAAATGCGTCTCTTTTATTCGATTATGAAGCCGCTTACGTTAAAGCCAGTGTCACAGTTATACCGAGAGACACAAAAGCCCAGTGTTGACACAGGTTAAAGAAGCAGCAATTTATCTTTTGTGTGTGACGATCAACGATCAATTGTAACAACCGATAAATGACTCATTACGATCGCTGCGTATAGTTTGAGAGTCCTTATACGTCGAGAACGCAATGACAAGGAGATTTGGCGGAAGATTTTTTCGATCGCGATTTTATGGCAGTTGAGTCTCTACCGAAACGCAGCCGTTCCCGACGAACAGATCGTAAAATATGGGAGGAGCGAAAGACGAAATTGCCTTGTTCGCCATGAAACAGGCTTGGACGCGAGAACGTAGGTAGATATGATGCATTCAGCGCCTTCCGCCAATATGCGCTGATGGTATGATACCGCGGAAAAAAACAAAAACACCGGACCCCAAATATTAATTCCCATTGCATTTCCGTTGATAAAACGTTCGACTGATATCGATAACTTTTGCCGAATACGAGAGCAAACACAGATCCCCGGCCTCTGTTGAATAAATAAACATAAAGCAGGTTACCGTCTCACCGTTTCGCGAAAATAAATGCGGATCTCGAATTGTAGAGCAAATATTTCAGTCACCGAGACGGCACATAAGCAAAAAACAATTTGGGCCGAGAGTCGTTATCACCTGTCACAATAGAGAATAACCTGACGCCTACCGTTCTCGCAATCTCGACGAGAGCGCGGTGCACGGTGAAGTGTCGACAGACATTTTATCGGTCCGAGCGGCGCTCAACTGGTCGACCAAGCGTGCCGTTGTAATTTAAGCATTTTTCCAGCGTTCAGCCGATCGAGCACGTTCCCTGCCTAACAATGTTAGTTGCCTGTCGCTCAGTCGCTCCTGCGTTACGATTGTTCTCCGCGGTTCAGATTGAATCTTTGGCCGCAGTGCCGCGAGACAGCAGACCGCCGCGGCGCGAAATTGGGCCACATCCAAATTAGATTTCGATAAATCAGAATTCGTCGGAAAAGTCTCTTTCTCCGTCGCGCTTGATCCACAGAGGTCGTGGTACAGCGTATTCGGTGAACAACCGGCTGGTCCTTCGTTTTCTCATCGTATCGGTTCGCACCGTTTGCCGCATTCCGGTCACGCGCACAAAGCTCGCCGTCGTGCTTGCATTCATTTTTCAAAGGCTGCACGTGGAGGGTTAATAGTTTGTATATCGAGTACCTCTCTCTGCTCTCTCTCTCTTTCTCCATTTTGTATCGTTTCCCGACACTCACACCCACGCGTCGTTGCCGTGTCTCTCGCCAGGTTAAACGTGTAGACGCGTATATGTTCGCTGGTGTATCGGATCGTACACGTGTGTGCACGTTATCGATACGCACGTGCGCGGCTAAACACACGCGTACGTGAGCGCGTGTAAAACGGATCGAGCGTAGCAGACGATTCCGGGTTGAGAGGGATTCGATGGAGATGGATGGCCGTTCCCAGGGGATGGTAATAGTTCCTCGAACGGTCCGTGGAGCTTTGCCACTGGCTTGATCCGCGTGTGTCGTGTACGAAGAGCGAGAGCGAGAGCGACAACGAGAGCGAGGGAGGAATAGAGTTGGCGCGGGTTAACATTATGCCATTCCGCATTGTTGGCCGGTATTACGGTGAGCCCACTCGAGTCGGGCCACATGGTGCCACAGTCTCTCGCTGCTTTCGATGTTAAACGCGACAGGAGGAATCGCTTACCACTCATGCACCCCGATTGAACGCGCCTTTACGGCTTCTTACATCCATACGACATCAATTTATCCGAGAACCATTGCTCGCCGATCTTTAGCCCAACTCACCTGTATATTAGCTTTCTCCTGACGCTTCTCTTGAAAAAGCCACTGCATCCGTTGCACGCTAGTATGCCGTAATGCTTCCCGGAACTAGTGTCTCCGCAGACGACACAAATCAGGCCGAGACTCCGGGGTGGTTTGCTGCCGTGTTGAGGCTGCTGTTGCTGCTGCTGCTGCTGCTGTTGCTGCTGTTGCTGCTGCTGATGCTGCTGTTGTACTTGGCCCAGCAGGTGAGGGTGGCCATTGCCTAGAGCCGTGAGGTACGGCGATCTCGCCAGAGGAAAATCGGCCGGCATCCCGCGGCAAAGGGGCACAGGACACTCTTGGACTGATCTTGAAGCGTAAGGATCGTGACTCGAAGTCGATCCCGTAGCACCCAAAGGACTATAACGTTCTGGAAGTCCTGGCGAAATCACGCTACTCTCGCCGGAGTCTGTAAACGAACGAGTGCGCGTTCAATATCACCCATTCATACGGTCACTCCTCATCATTCTACTACTGCGATTCATAACATAACAGTCGTTGTAATTATCGGCCCACTGCAATGCGATAATTACGATGCGCCGAGGGAAACGTGTGTTTTAGTAAAAAATGTTATTTTCCTTTCTCTCCTTGTATCACGCGAAAACAGAGTAGCGCTTGAATTGTCTCGCGGGTATTTAGTCATCGGTGGAGGGCATATTGTTGCCTCAGGCGTCGAAACACCTGAGAAAGGAACCGTACAGTTGTTGAAGTGCTTTTTGAATTATTATGAATGCGGATGCAATTGTTGTGCGTGCCTGTAGATTCAGCGACATAATGCTTTAGGTTTAGGTGGCAGGGAGATTTTTAAATATATTATAAAGCACAGCTGTCGCGCTCCGTGCAAACAGGAATATTTTAATGCAACTGGCTAGTCGACACGTCGCACTAGATTACCAGTCATTTGTCTTTGTTAACCCTCTGAAGAGGTTTTGTTATGCGACGAGCGGAGGTAATAGCCGATACACTTTTGTCTTGACCAATGCCAATATTTCTTCCCCTTTACTTTTTGCCAAAAGATATCGATAATCCGCGTTAACATCAACATTCATGAATTATTTTACTTTTCACGCAGCCAGACTTTGCACAATTGTCGTAACTGCGATTCAGCAAAAGAGCAGTGTTGACGCAGCGTCTGGTCTTCTTCGCCTTACTTTGGTGCATCGTGTAGGTAATCATCGAAAACGCCTTCATAATAATACGGCCGCATTCGTTTGGCTCTACATCGTGGAACCGAGTCAAAGAAACATTGAACTATGCGACGTGGATACGCTGGCTGGCAGTTCGTGCTGTTTCGCGATATCGATGTTCATGATAAACGAGAGAATAATAGCGAGTGGTCGTGGCCTCGAAGAAAAAACCGCTGAAACGCGTGCTTCCATTCTCTCTTCCGCGTCGGCTCCATCATTTTTGGCCGATCGAACGTGGACGACTCGCAGGCTTTTCTGCTGGTCGGTACAATTTTCGCGAAATCACTTCCCGAGATCCATTTCTGCTCGATCAGTCGGCCGCGTACGTCGGGGCTAATCCCAGTAATCTCTTTCGCGTGCTCGAGATGACCAACCCCAACTGCGAACGACGGAAGGAGAAGCCAGTAGGCTGCCCTCTTTCCCTAGCATTCTACACCCCTGATTGATTCTCACCAAGCAGGGTCGTCGAACACGACAAGCGCATATAAAATAATTGCGCAATCTCGCTTAATACGCAAACGTTATGGATCGCCACGAAAATTTATGAGCCGGATTTGATGGTCCTTTATGGATTGCGATCGACCGAGCTGATTAGCAGGCTCAGTTATAGGGTAGCTACAACAACGGCGATCATGCTATCTGTAATGGCGCAACTTTGACATGCAAAGTGTGCGGATAAAAAGAGATTATTTGTTTAAATGCGATGAAAAATTGTCCGGTCATATCGCTCTGGGCCATTTTATTGAACTGAATTGTCCCTCCTACGATTCAAGGAAGGATCCAAATTAATTTTTATCTCCCGAACGAATCACTGTCCTATTGCCTTTGCTTTCATCCCCTCGGGATTCGTCGTTTCTTCTCCAGTCTCCCTGCAGGCTTACCCGACGCGAATCGCGGCGGCAAACAGTATTTACATTGGGAAATGAGTTTGGAAAAAGCTCAGGAAGTAAAGAGAATCGAGCATAAATATGTACATATATTGAAAAGGAAAGATTTTACGACAGACGATATTTTGTTCCAACTCATAGAAGCTCCGTCAAGAGCCGCTAGCAACTTCTTGACAGAAACTACCGGCCCTTCAATTTTCAAACATCTAATGCCTACGGTTACTTTATGTATGAAAGGCAAGGGTAGTTGAGAGACAGGCAGATATCGAATACAACCACATATTCACACCGAACTCTCCCTAATACTGTAACAATTAGCCGATCACACAAGAGAGAAAAGGAGGGTGAAGTCGAAGTGGTTCTGTTTCGAGAACCCCTTTTTCGACCTTTCTGTCGACTGGTAGATCCCCCTCTTCATTTCACCGCTCTCCTCTTCCCTCTTGATCCATTTGCCTCTTTCCCGCCAACCCCTCTTGGAGACCTCCGATGATCCCATAATACAGGGGCGCAGGTGGCGCCTCGCCATCCGCCAGCATTGATATGCTAATGAAATTTGACGCTCCTGCTTTTGCGCCCGTCTCTCTACGTTGCCGTTCATCGTACAGCACTTGTCCAGAGTGTGCGTGCCTGGCCAACACGCCCGCACACACAACGAGTTTCGACGAATTATTTTCTCTTTTCTCGTTTAACCCCGTGCAATCGTCACGCATCCATGCATTCCGCGGGGTCGAATCGAGATTTGATCACCCTAATGGTGTAATGTCGTTGACGTGCATGTACGCGCTCGCATATAGTTCGCAACCGAATAAGAGGGTTATATTCTTCCCTTTCCTTTGATCTCGCGCAGTTTCCTTAACGATAATATCGCTATATTAAGAAGTTATTACGAGTAATTTATGCCTGCACCGAACTGACGCAATGAAATCATTTTGCTAGGTCGCATAGTGTGTGCACGACGAGGCATGGCTCCAACTGCGACATGTACTTTTTCCGCTTTTCATTAATCTTACACACTGGCGGCGACAATGCATTCCGTTAGCACGGTTGAGATTTGATTACTCTAATGGCGTAATGTCGTTCTGTCCCCTACGTTCGTCCCCACCTACGGGTCGCATTAAAAAAGTCGCACTTTCATTCCTCGCGGACTAATGTGCTAGGGGCGGTGACGGTGAAACGGTAAAAGAGATCAGCAGTTAAATGCAAATGTAGCTCGTTGTTATTTCGCCGTCGCCGCATCCCGGCATGAGAACTGCGCTCTGCTTATCCAGTCTTGTTTAACTTGCAGACGGCGACACATGTTACGAATTCATTTCAATTACGATGCCACTTCTCGTTTTTCGATCGCAAACAAATGTTGACGGATGGATCGTAATATCCTCATATCGCAGTTGTATCTTTCGGAGAAAGAATTTTGAAATAGTCTACATCACTCACCGTGTCGAATGCTCAGTGGACTCGCCGGACTCCGCGGATGCTCCGAATTGCTTTCGTTCTGTTGTTGCTGATGCTGATGCTGGTGTTCCTCGGATGTACCGACTGTCGTTGCTCCGTTCATGATGTCTCTCTTACAATACGGTGGATACACCTGAAACATACATGGACGGACGTCGGAATTTCGTGCCAATATTGTCCACGTGCTTGTTTCAGTTGCATCTCTTTGTAAGAAAGAATTTGGCAAAAATCGATTATCACCGCCACAGCACTTAACCAACTATACCCACCTAAATTTTAATCCGATCTAGGCTCGAAATATCGTTGCACCGAAACACCACTCGTGAAACTCTAATCACTGATCCATGTTTCCTGAAGCACAAATGGAAACGTGGCGCGCGTCCGTCCGGATAAGAAGGTTTGTCGTCTGACAGGAAGTATCTCTCTCGCGAATATCCGTGTTGCGATTGGAAGCGGAAGAACGTGTGTCGACGTCGACGTCGACGTCGAGGTCTCTCTCTTTTGGCGCCTCGCCGCAATATGAGATATCGGCTGGTGGATGAAGAGCGACGAGGCGTCGCCGCGCGTTGTTAGATTGGCAGATGACGTCTGAGCGTCGCGACTCCGGGCTGTCTCGGCGAAACGTCGAGTCCTCCTCGCTCGTTGTCGTCGTTGTCGGTGTCGACGTCGTGCCCCCGACGTCCACGTAGGTCGTCGTCGTGGTTCGTGGTGGTTGTTCGATTTCATCCGACGCTCAGCGTCCCGACGTCGCTCAGCTCGCCTCGCCCGTTTGCCTGTTCGGGCGTTCGCGAGGGTGCTGCTCGCTGATTGGTTCACCGGCACTTTTGAAGGCGGGATCAGGAGGCAATGCCGGAAAAACAACAAAAACGAGGAGCGGGAGGATTTAACCTATAGCCGCCACGTTTGATGCGGCGCTTCGCTGCCGACGGCCGTCGCGGCGCTTGCGCACCACCCCTCTTTTGTCTCTACCCTCTCCCGGTCTCCTCCCCACCATCCAAACCACCGACGCCTCCCTCCGTGCGTCGCGTCGCGTCGGGTCGCGTCGCCCGTCGGCTGGGCAATTGTTGATCGTTGGCTACGCGGTGCTAGTGAATCCGGTCTCTTTCCATCCTCGCTCGCTTTCCTATACGCTTCTTGTCCGATGCTCGGCTTACTTGCTAGATCCTGCAACTGGTGTATCTATAATCATACTCTGAAACAGGCTAATCAAATTACTCTGCAACTGGTATTACCGGTAAGAAAAAGCTCGATGAGATTGTGAGTGAATCGATGCCAGTAAAGTCTAACTAACGATCACGCACACAATCACCTCAACAACACCTTTTGGGATTAACTAGTGTCCATCGGTTAAAACGATACAGCTCACAGCGTGCATTTTACCGGTAGAGGATACGGACACTCTCGTCTACGCAGAGAAGGTATCCTCCGCGAAAAAGTAGAATTCGAATCGTCTTTCGAACCGACATCCCGTCAAAGAATCAGAATTCGAAAGGACTGGTTAACGGAGTAATTAATCGTTCGATCGAACTTCCGACTCCTGAAGTGTTCCCCCGGACAAATCGAGCGAAATCCACTACAGCTGAGAGCGACGGTAGGGGTGGCGGCGCCGGTGGTGGCGCCGGTGGTGGCGGCGGAGATGCCAGTGGTGGTGGCGAATTCAGGCTAAAAGGGTGCCGTAGGTCCGCCATGCTGGATTTCTGCCGTCGAGCGACCCTGTGGCTTTCCGGTAATCGTTGCCAAGGGTGCAACCAGTCGTCCTCTGCCGCTTTCCACCCCTCCAGTAAGTTGGTGAGGGCGCATCGCCACGCCCAGAAACCTCTGGGCGAACCAATGACGTCTGGACGTCGCGACGTTGCCGTCCACCAATAGGATTACCCTCTGATACGCTCTTTCGCTTGTCAGTGACTGCACAACCCCTCTCCACCCTCGAGCGGCGGGGTGCTTTTCAATTTCGGGCGCACCCTCATAAACGCAGCCAACCGCCCGTCCACCCACTCCCTCCAGAAGACTCACACATTCGCAGGCAAGACTCTCGCACGGAAGAGCGCACTTCATATACAGGGTGGTACGCTGAACTTTGCGACGTCGGGCAAGTTTCTAGTCTTAGGACGAAGTATTCCTTGGGCGTTGGTCTTTCGCGTCGGGGCATTCAATAGAATCGAACTTTGCACAACATCGTACTTCTCGAGGCGTCGGGGTCGTTATTATAATTAATATTGACGTGTAGCAAAGTAAAGTAAACTAAAAATCTGTACGTTCGCGGCAGACCAATGTACGCTAAATCCACCACGTACAAAGAAAGTAGAACCGTAGTGGAAGTGTCACGAGGATGGAGGGTAGCCAGTGCTACAGGGTCGTTCGAGCTATCTAGAGAAAGGTGGAAAGACGTCTTCCCCGTCGCTCAAGCCCCTTCCTAGCGGCCCATTAAACGAGGTGAATGAGACTTTGATGGATGTCTCGAAAACATCGGCTCTCGCTCTCTCGCAGTATCCCGTTGTGGCTATTGGTACACGAGTCGACGGCTCTCTTTCCGCAGTCGGAGCGGATGAAGTATTTTCTCGGGTCGAAAGTGCCCGATCTGGCAATATTATTTATGCCAGGACTCGAGTAATCATTCAATTATTGCATTTCGCAGTCATTTTACGAAAAGGCCACCATACACATGGTTGTTTATTCGACAAGGCACACTGCTCCGTTTTTAGTGCGTCCCAAGTCTTTAAATACAAAATCTGATTTGCCGAAACCGAAGAAGAGGGAAAAATGCGTTAACTTAATACTATCATAACGATTCCTCGGTTCACTATTTCGTCTCCTGTGGGGTTTCCTTTTGAGATTTCTGTAACCGTGGCGAACCCTTTGAATGCGTACCCGGTTTGAACGGTGACTGCATCTTCCTTAGAAGATCGTCAATGATTTTACAGATGTCGTCAAAAACTACTGGCGTATCCTTTTCACTGTCTATTATGACCATTTTCTTCCTGTAATGGCGCATAATTGGTTTGTTGTATTGCTGGTACTCATCCAAACGCTCTTGAATCACGTCAAAGCTGGGAATGTATGTAAACAAGGCATCAGAGTCGAAACAAAAATGAGTGATTCGTTGCATATTTCTGAGCGAAATTATCTTTAACCTTTGGTGATGTGAAGTTGTCGTGACCTGCCCTGCCAATATCCTATCCAACAGCACAGAATTACGTCTGACCTGAAGACAAATCACCAAATCCGGTGGTTTCACTTGTGTGTCGAATAATTTGCCTTGATCATTAGTTTTTGGAAATCCAGTGATGAGAAAGCCTCTAGTGTCGTTCAAACTTTGCAGCATCTTCGTCTTAACTAATTCGAGAAGAACATCCGCTGGTACGAGACGTCCCGCAGACATAATCCGTGCAAGGATAACTCCTCTCTCCGACCGAGTTGAAATTTCGTCTCGTAGAATATCGGCACACATCAAGTTTAGAAAACCATACTTGTTAGCCACTCTCAGACTCTGCGTTCCTGAGGATTACGGTGAATACAGGAGCGAAATTATTGGAGCATTGTTTGCTACGCAAAGATGAGACTCACTTTTTCCCGAACCGGGTGCACCAATAAGAAAAATAATCGGCAATCCTGATTCTTTCACACTGCTTGCATCTAACCCTTCGTCTCTTGGAATCTGCGCGGATAAAGGCTCAACGGGTTTCAGACAATTACCCATGTGACCAATAATTGACATGCATTTAATTCTCCGAACTCTCTAATCACTGAGTTTCATCAGCCATCAAAATTGACGTCTGCGCCCAATTGAAGTTGCTCATACTAACGAGCAATGAGTATCGTAGCTAGATGTCCATTGATAACATGATATGAACAAAGAACTACTGATTCGGTGGTATGGAATGGTATGAGCGCTATCATTCCGATAATACGTTGGCTCTCTTCTTATCGATGTAGGTTGTATCAGCTGTCGATTCCCACATGCGCTCCTATCTGTCGTTCCTATTTTTCCGCTAGATGGCATTACTCACTTGGACAACGAAAAGGAGGTGATGAATAAATTAAAAGGGAAAAGATAAAATGCTACTATGGCACAATACGATGTACTGCGGATAGACCACTGACGAGATATTCTTAAATATTAATTTATTTTAAGATTTTTCGACGCTCTTTCATGTAAGAGTCCCAGGATGAATGTGACACGAAAATACTAATGGGGTTCTAGCACCCCATAATGGTGGGAGAAAAATATGCAAAGCGAGGGGTCTATTCTATACCTCGTCTCTGACGAGACTGAAAGCTTATCGGACAACTGATTGTACCGTTCGATTTTATACATTTTCATCAAAGTCCAAACTTCACAGCGTACAAATGTCTAGTTAATGTGTATATGTTGCCAGCAAGGGCATTAAAAATTTCCAGCTGTAATTATTAACATGGGTATATATTCCAACGAAATTCTTGGCATACAGAATGCTGTGCAGTTCAACGAAATGTGTTGCAAGAGCAATTCTGGAGCCATCATCGTCGCGACAAAACCTCATGCGATATATAGTGGACAAACAATTGGGTGTCACAAAGGAAAAGAATCAGTCGGAGAAGAAAGACATGAAGATAGAACGTACACAAATAAGATATCCTCAACATTGTCGTGTCTCGATTGTCGGTCTTGGAGGAGTTGGAAAGTCTCTGGCTCACTTGCTAAAAATGTATCCCGGCGGATTAACCGAACTTCGGCTTTGTAATCGAACCGATCCTGAAGGAATAGTGGAAGAACTCAGTCACATACCAACGAGAGTCACCGTGTGTGGCTTTAAGGGGAAGGAACAACTCGCGGATGGATTACTGGACACTGATATTGTCATTGTGTCTGCAGGTGTGTCGCGAAAAAAGGACGAGACAAGAGACCAACTTTTTATGGTGGGCTTATGCAAAAGTTTCCTAGTAAGATGGGCTTCAAAGTTGAGACTGTTTTTCACTGACTATTCTCAACAGGCTAACGCTTTCATCTGTGCCGATATTATAAAGAACTGCGCGGATAGATGTCCGAACGCGATGATAGGGATAATCAGCAACCCTTTGAACAGTCTGGTACCGCTTGCAGCCGAAGTATTGAAGATGCGTGGCGTGTATAAGCCAGAGAGGTTATTTGGTGTATGCCAAATCGATGAGATGAGATCCGCTCGATATTACGCACAAGTCATCGGCGCAGACCCGAAGAAGGCCTATGTGCCTGTCGTCGGTGGTCACTCTGACACGACCATTGTACCGCTCTTCTCCAAGGCGAGACCGAACCTGCCACTCACAGCCGATGAGAATACTCATCTGATTGAAATTGTTCGAAGCGCTGGGAAGAGAGTGGTTCAAGTGAGATCTATGATGCATTGAATAAACCAAGAATCATAATATATCATAACATTATTGCGAGCTGACCGCACTCTCATTCACCCGGCTTCACTTTGCAAGTGAATTTTCGATAATTTGTCTTTGCGAAAATTACAGGCCAAGCAAGGGTACGGTGGCTCAACATACACCATGGCGTCTGCGGCAATGTTCTTCGTTCACAAATTATGCCGTGCCATTCACCACGAGCCGCACGTGATCGTCTCCGCGTACGTCGAGTCGAAAGTCACCCGCGCGTGTTTCTTTAGCAACGAACTACTGCTAGGACCGGGCGGCGTAGAGAAGAACCTTGGTTATGGGAGAGTCACCAGTTACGAACAGAAATTGATCGATGAGGCGACTGCCTCGTTATTGCAAAACATTAAAGAGGGAAGAGAGTTCGTCACAAAGAATGCGTCGATGATACTTGGACAAAAATGATAATGTGTTCGTTCCGTCATGGGAAGTCGAAGACAACAACAAGTTAATTTGTCTTTACAAGATAACACTCGAAAAGTCTCATGCTCATTTATTGACGTCTACACCGCATCGCCGGTTGCAATATTATTCTCATTTTCTATGAATTTATTCACGGTACAGGTTTTAAAGAACACGATTATTCGCGGCAATTCTCTTCACTCAGCCTTTGTCCTGCCGCCGCAGCATTTCTTCCTATTATCGTAAGTCATTACCGCGGTCCAAAAACCATTTACCAGGGTGGAGTGCGCGAGGTACGATTGGGGTCAAATAGTTAAACCGTGAACGCGTGAACGCATTCAGGCGAACAATTAAACATTTCGTAAAGATTGCGCAAACTGCGCCGGTTTTAAAAGGAAAATTTATATCACATTGTCTTTGGTTCGTATAACCGTTCAATGACCACCAATGTCTGTCGACCCATTGACCAATACTTTATTGTGCGGCCCGAAGGCACATTCGGCGTCGCACTAACGCCCCTACAAATGCAAATTGATTGTCTTCCGTGACGCGCCTGAACGGTCCCATAATCGGCCGATTAGAGTTCTATGTCGATTCGTTACCGTGCGATTCAGTGGAAAAGCCAATATTTTATGACAATCGTGGAAA
Source organism: Priocnemis perturbator (assembly GCA_963942575.1). Classification (NCBI taxonomy): domain Eukaryota; kingdom Metazoa; phylum Arthropoda; class Insecta; order Hymenoptera; family Pompilidae; genus Priocnemis; species Priocnemis perturbator. The sequence goes on along the minus strand of OZ012649.1, from coordinate 7,460,635 downwards.
GTCGACACGGTTGATCGATAACGTTCGCTCGCGAAAGCGGCGCATTAGTGTCATTTCAGTAGGAAAACGAGATCGCTAGTAATAAGGATCGGATACGCACGCGATTAGAAGGGGCCAGTCGGATTAATAGTGACGCACGATCGGCGGCGGCGCTCCTAACTCGCTCGAATTATGCGCAAAAAGCGTTCACGGCTGCTGAGCTTTTAACGTGTGCGCCTCAGTGTCACAATCTTGTCCAAAGCCTTGTGCCACCAAGTATTTGCCTTTGCCGATGACGGACGGCGAATAATCTGACACTTGGTTACCGGGTGGCTTTATGTCGCTGCAACTGACAAAGACGTCATAATCTATAAGCAAAGAGGTGAAAAGATGGTGAAACTAGGCTGAATCTGGAAAACGAATAACGACTAGATTGCCTTTGGCTAGTTAACCGATGATTTTGAGAATTCACTTCATCATGTCGCCACAATGTATGCGCATCGGCAGCCTAGCAGACTCTGAGCTAGAGCCTAGAGCCTAGAGTTGGGTGTGTTCCTGTCCCTTTCTATCTCTCTGTCCTGCACGAACGCGCATATACGCGCACACATGGACGCACGTACAGAGGCACTCTCTCACTCGCCCGCATATATCTTCAGCCCCGATCTATTTACTGGACCACTCCTACCGATGTATCACCGTGCACTCGGCGCTGATGCAACTCTATTAATGACGCTAAATTACGCTCCGGCGCTCTTGGAGTCGACGTCAATAATCGTACAACCGCCACGGGAGCCCTAGGGGTACTTGTCTTCGCGAAAACAGTCGACGGCCGCGCGTGAAAGGCTATGGGAATTTTCGCGGATGCACACGCTTCGATAATCGGGAGAAAATCAATGGCCATTTTAGTTTTTCTGTCGGCCGATTCTGAATCGTCGCGTGTTGCACGATACCTTATTTGCCCTATAAATAATCACAGTGCTTCCTTCGAGATACAGCTCGTTAACCCGAAACATGTTACCTCGTCCGATCGTTCTCGATCATTTAATCAAACGTAGTAGTGACATTTGCGTAACGTAATTTCTGTAATTTTCCAAATCCACAAGTTCAGTAATGTATTCATGTAATAAGGAATCTGCATCTAATTTGCAATAGTTTAAAATATGACGTGGTCTTCTAGGAAAGATAAATGTCACCCATCTTTAGGTGACAGGACAGTCGTCAATGTGTTAAAGTATTTTTAACGGATCGCTCATGTCCTAATATTAAACTACTGCTCATCGAGTGGCGGGCGTAAAACGGATCCCAGCGATAAGGTATGCTCGAGATGCCATTAGCGCATATGAACTACGCGCTTATTTCCATGCGTTAATAAATAACAGGCCGCGAATCTTGAAAAAAAATGAAATTGGAGCAAACCGTGCTGCCGCCAGACGGAGCACGTCGTTGATCAGATGTTTCTAAACTTAAGTCGATAAAAGGTTGCACAAGCGGAATCTCAAGGAAACGATTCATTACCATTGCATGCCACGTCGACGTGTCGATTGCAGAAAGTTTATTATCTTTGGGTAGCGACGACGAATTTGTAGACGTACCTAATAATTTGGCCTTAATAAGGCTAATTATATTTAATTGAGTATTCGAAACGAGGAACCTATCGAGTCCGTTAAGTTATCGGGTCTCTTTCGAGATTGAGATTGATATCGTATAGTATCACTGTGACGCAAGGTTTACATAGGTGGAACGCTTGCCAGTAATGCTCCAGGTTAGAATTAGTTGCAATTTTGATAAACTGTGTCGCTACAATATTATCCTTGGCTTAAGAAATGGAAGCCCAAACTATTTATTTATCTTCGCTACACGCGCGCTCCTGTTCAACTTGTAAATTCATCGATCGTTATCATCGCGGGCGAGCAATTATGACGCAACGTTAATGATCCTAATGAATCGTGTCATCGAGTCAATGACTTTACGAGCTGCGCTGACAAAAAAGCAGGTAGCTACTGCTTTATATAATTACGTCCACTTGGCACGATGCAATCTTTATTCCGGCTAGCAGCGAACGCTCTGTACGATTTTTTGCATAAAAATTCGCAAAGTTTGCGCAAGAGCGTAAGACCGAGCGCGTTATGTGGAATGGGGGATTAGAACAGCGTGCGTAAATTTTCACGTGCAGTTCTTGACACGCAAGATCAAGAGGATGAATCCAAACATGATATATTTATACTACGCGCCGCGTAGACCAGAGGCTGATGAACGATGATGATATAACGAGCAAGATGCACTCCGGACGTCTTGTAGGAATGCAGCAATTTAGCGATATCAGCCAGGCCGACGCGGCTAATTCTATCTCTGCGCCACTCGATAATTTGCTTGGGAGCATATTAGATCGGCAGAAGAGAAGAACCGCTAATTACTGACTGTCTTACAAAGAGCGGCGATATGCGATGACGAGTTTTTTCTCGCTAGAACTACTCGCGTTGCATCCTATCCCCTTTCCCTTACCCGTGAGCAAATAGTAGGCGAAACGAATGTCGTGCGGTTCACGGAGGCATAGTGGCAAAGGACTCATCCGGATGCGAAGATAAATGTTGTAGAAGCGGTTAATGCAAATATTTAGTCACTCGCAGGAAGCGCGTGGAAATGCGATTACACGTTGTATCGACGTTTCGCAGCGGCAAGACCGTCCTTACGACCGGTTACTCGCTCTCTTTTCTTTGTCGCCCTTCCTTGCGGAGACCATCCACGCTCTCCGAATCGTCCTCGGTCGTCACGTTTTCATTATCCCGCGCGTTTCTCGATATCGGAACGACAATATCGAAAGGAGACACGACGCAGACGTTTCCACGGATGAAACTGTCATATAGGATTAATATGTCAATTTCCATTTACTAACGTCGAACGCGATCGTTACAGTGCGATCGGACGACGACAGGCTTTCGACGATGAAGCTAACGACAAACTTCGAGAATGACGGCTCATCGAAGTGAGAGATATTTTTAAACACTCCCTTTCCCGGTGACGGTCTTCTCACAATCTAATCATACTTTAGAACGTCACTCTACAAACCGCAGGATCAACGAAATTCAGTTTCAACGGCCTGGTTGTCTTAGCGAGCTACATGATTTATGCGCCTAAAATTAGTTAACCCACGATGGCCGGAGTTTACAAAAAAGCATACGCAACTAAACGAATATATAAGCACGACCGTCGGAGTAGAGTTGGACGTCGTCGATGAAAGGATCTCTCGCGATAAACAGCCATTATGCAGATGCATTTCGGCGCCGCGCGCCGGTGCAACCCATTCGCTAAAGCCGAGAGTGAAAAAGAGAATGAAAAACGCGAAGAACAACAAATTTGCAAACCGTTTGCAGACGCGCGACGCACAAAAATGTTGATCGCGCTTGCATGCACGCACACCGGTCAGGCCGCATGAAAGCGTGTGCACCCCGATGTCGGTCTATTATAAGAGCACGATGAGCAGCGAAAAGACACAACGCTACAGCGACTTTAATTATATCTTCCATAAAAAAGAGATGAAATGGAAACGCAGCCGGAAACATTTCGTTGCCAGGTGACGCGTCGTCCGCGGGTCGTCGCGATCCTACTGTTCATCCAGAGCTTTAAGCTCCCGTCCACAATGAAGACGCGATCAACGCACCGGCATGCGGCAGCGTGACGGCTAAGGAGCGCGCTCGTATAAAGTCGCTCCTCCACCAACGGCAGCCGCCAGTTTGAAACGACACCTCCGTAAAGCACCACGACGGGGTGTGTACTCCGCAGCAACTCTCGGTATTCCACAATTGCTCCGCTAAACGTGATGAATGTCGGCAGGGCGAGTGACCGCGACGCTTGCCAAATCCGTCCGCGTAATTTCAACAATTAAGATCAGTGCATCGCGACTGATTCTGAGTGTACTCTGTAGCTTCCAGCTACTCTCAGTTTCTTGTCACACTCAGAAACTTCACTGAAGTGCATATGTCATTGATACGATTCGACGATTCTGTCGAAATACGCGTACAGGGTGCACTCTGTGGACTTTCGATATTGTCGAGCTACTCTGTAGTCGCGATCGACGTAGTTTCCGGCGACTAAGATCGCTTGCCGATGAGTGCTCGATGATATCGGGAAGCACGCTTTTCGATACCTGTGTGATTCACATTGCTATCTCGTCAGGGTGTCTATACTGGTCTATGACCGTCGTACCGTCGGCGTCGTCGGGCGTCGCGCGTCGTGCTGTTTGTTGCTGGTCGTTATGCAACGCGACACGACTGATTGTTACAGGCACAAATGGTGAATGCAAGAGACGTGAAAAGAGATTGATTGTCGGTAGGCGGCTGATAACGACCCTTGTAATCCGATCGTTGCGTACCCGTTCTAACCACATACAAAACTGTCTGTGACCGATCTAAAGAATGCATGCTGCTGTCACGACGCGAAAATTCGTTCGTCCGGTAGTAAAGACGTTTCGCTTTATACAGATCATTTGCGGCTGGGAAAAATATCAGAGACAACATTGCATTGTTGGAATGTGGACTCGGATTCCATCTATCTATCGCGGCTTTCACGATTGTTCGCGTACCGCCGCCGTAGCCCGTGCCAGTGCATGTGTCAACGTTCTACCGACGCACGTGCATTCGGATCTCGATGCAACAGGTTAGTCGCGCGCGTTGGATGCAAAGCGTGGCGGATAAACATTACGCCGCGTACTCGTCTTTCGTATGCGGTAAAACCGGGTATCTCGCACACGTGCAAACACGCCGTGGCTGAAGAAGAGAACCATTGCCGCGTACAACGTTTTGTCGTGAAACAAACATCAACCCGATTGTGCGGCGATAAACTACGCGGTTTAACCGCTTTCCGTGCTGATCGGTACTATTTTTAATACGGTATCTTTCATACTATCCCACATCAAATGTACGTAATCTTTCAAAGTGGTTCGTATCAATCAAAGTCTATATTTAATTCGCTTTGATGCATCCTATTTTCGTCATGTTGCGAGCACGATTGGCCTTGACTTTGTGACCCCGTTAACCTTCGAATTGCAGACTTCTTCAGCGAGACGTCGCGTATGATCATTTTCTTTTTTTCGCTTGCCTGCCCCTACGCGCTACGGCGACGGGACGATAATTCGCGCTACATTCAAAGTGCGATACTGAACGAATTATTCATAATTGTTAAGCGAACTGGCTGGAATCGAAAGATATTTCGTTAATGCATATTTTTAACAACAACAGGCCTTTCGATGGAAATGAACGCGCTTAAATTGGCCGGAAATTGCCGATCCTCTCGCAGAGCGGCTTTGCAATAGGCGTATTAATAGTTCGCGATGCCAGAGCAGACCGATAATCGTAAAAATAAACGGTGTTTCGCGTGTTAACGTCGTCGTGCTCAATATAGCGGATTGTCTTAAGAATTTCTTTCTTGTTGGTATCCACGCACTGTTTTCGTTGCAGTAAAGAGGCGCCGAATGAGATTGAGAAATAACCGGTTAAAAGAAACACGTCGCAGCTCGCAAAGAGGCATCATCCACGAAATCGACAGTTGCGCCTTAGAAACTTTCAACGACATCGCGTACTAAGTGGTTTGCGCACATTCGACAAGCTGTTACTCGTATAAATAATTATTGATACAGGTTTAATTGAGCACGTGCGCGCTTGGCAACTGGCGGCGCCATATATTAGCCGTACGTTTTTTTCTTTCTTCCGTTTCCGAGTGAAGGCGTACCGCGCGTGCATGGGAAAGTGTATCGTTGCGTGTCGATGCAATGTGACAAGCGCAGCGAAGCATTACGATTATCGAACACCCACCCATGGGAATCTCGTAACTCAGAATCAAGGAAACGGGTCACGGAAAAATTGAGTTTGTTACGCATTGCGATTCATTCACCGAACGGCGCCGATCACCTTCGAGTACCACTTTCGACAGGTCGATAGTCGCGTAATATCGATTCCAGTCTAACGCTCGCTATCAACTGGAGCATGAAGGCATTATGTGCGTACCTACGACAACGCGTGACAAGAGTACTTGAAGGAACGGCAGTTACTGTATGTTGACGAGTATACTCGTATTACGTTCGAAAAACAATTGCGATGGGCTGGGCCGTGAGTAAATCGGCGAAAAAATGTACTTTTCCGCATCAAATTGCGGGTTCGTTATGTTAGTAGGGAATTGTTTTGGGACGTATGTGTTCCTCGCGAAGCACAGTATTTTTTCCCGTCGAAGAACGTCAGCTGCACCTGCTGCGCCCATGCATTACGAATAAAAATATACGCAACTGTCTAAGGAGCCAGTGGGCTCTAAAAAAGAAACGTAAAGCCGAGAGCAACGCGATAGTGTGTCGTCCCGCTCTTTGAATGACGTAACTGCATCCACACCGTCCGCGTCGTGCGCCGTGGCCGAATTTCCATGATCTTTTTTTTTATCTCGCATCCGACGAGAAAATTACCGTATAGTTCGGCGGAGCGCCTGCTGAGTGTCATGCTTATCGCTTATCTACGTTGCTATGCAGATCACAATTAAGCAACGGCCACGACTGATTCGTTTGTGCGTCAAAAATCTTACGGCTAGTGGCCGCGAAGTAGTGTCCGGGAAAAGTGAAGCAAAACGAGTGAAAGTGAACGGATAATAGGATGATTTGAATAAGACGATCGCACGTCAAGGAGCCAATTGATTTGTTCTATCGTTAATGATGGCCTAACTACAAACATGGTGCTGGTGCGTTTAGAGTGCAACTGAAGCGGGGAAGCAAAAAAATAAAATAAAGACGACAGTAAATAATCAGGGAGGGTAAGGGAAAACCGACGAGCGAAAGTTGACCGAAGATGCACCGACAGTGAGGTCCAAAGACGAAAATCCGTCAAGATGCATCGACTCGTCCAGTTACTATGTTTAACGGTAAGACGTGCGTACGACTAACATATCGACACTTGATTTACTGCACCATTAAGATGCTTCTCTTACCGTTTCCCCTGACATCAATGCTAAACCCGTATATCAAGAGTACGTTCCGACGTAATGCTATTTTAACATTTAACCAATAAAGACTCAGCCGCCTTCAATTTCCTTCTTGCCGCTACACCGAACGATAGAATAACATCTTATCCGAAACTAAACACACTTAAACGGAATGGTCTTCCGGACAAATTTTCGAACGCTCTTCAGTTTTGTAAGTTAACCCAATTAACGTCTTAACCCGCAATTTCCGGAAAAAAGGTATCCCACCCTCGCAAGAGACAACAACGTTGAGAGACGAAAATATTCACGCCGAGAAGACTGTACGCGAATACATTATAATTTATGATCTCCCAAAAAGTCATACCCTTCGTTGCGCCGACGACATCGTCAACGACGTTACTTCGACGTAAAAAGTGAGACGTTGAGAGACAAATTACAGGATATTTGGCGCCTGGCGCATGTAAAAGGTCTATAGACGCCTACGTGTGGTGCGCTCTCGTGCACATGCTGAAAAGTACGATGGAGTGTATCACTTTTCCCCTTTTTTCTTGCCCGAGAAAAACGGAGAGGCCCAAAAACGAACAAGATGCTTAGCTGATGATGCTTCACCGCCGTCGTGGAGGGGCAATAAAAAGTGTTACACGGTGACGTGCACACGCACAATGGGGGCGTCTTCATCACGATAAGGAGACTCTCTCCTTATCATAGGACGCGATGCAAACGCTTCTTCGAAACGTGCTCACGCGAGAAAAAGGTCAGGACCACTTGAAGAATCTGAGCATGTTCATGGTGAACAAGTTTTGTGGTTGCATCTTAAGACAGCTACGATTATAATGTTTCTTCAATTAACCCGTGTACCTTCTGGTAACAGAAGAATGCAAAGAACATTACGTGCAGTATCGCGACACGTCCTGGCGTGGAATACGAGATAATCTGCTTTAATTGGTCCACCCGATAGCCATTTACATAACAAAGTCGTTACGCTGAATATTAACACCAGCTGGGACAGATTGTGATGCGCACAATTTCAGTGACACGGGGATCCTTGAACGTGATACAAAAATGCTCGTTCTACGGGAGGAAGTGACGAGGCGTAAAGCTATTTCCGCACTTTCAAAGTGGATGCAAGTTTGGCGTTGCTCGGTGGCTGATAGAATGTAACGTCACTGACAGCCTTTTGCGGAGCACTTTTCAATGCAAAGAAAAAATTGCGCTAATCTGGACTGGCCGTTGATTATTGTCGAAGATTTGACGGCAGACGTCCTACAGGAAAACTCGCATCGCGTGGTGGAACGCATTCCTCCGTCTAAATGTTGCGAGTAATGCGTATTCTTAGACCAACATGTATTGGAGAACAGACTCGTGCGCATCGTATATATCGCCTCCCGCTGCTTTGAATGTGCCGTGGGAGAGAGAGCCTGCCCACGAGTACAAATTTAATCGTGGAACCGCGAAGTCATCTGGCAGAAAATACAGAGAGGAAGTTCGGGGTGATGTTCCTGGAAGCACTTGTCGGATCAGCGAATTGGCACCGTCCCTTTTCATTATTTCAGCATGCCAGAGAGAAAGAGAGAGAGAAAGAAGGCCTAGACAGACATGTACGCGCGGCGGGACGATAGCTAAAAGACACGTCATCATGTCTTGCAGAATATCTTTGAAATGGCTTGGAAACAACGGCATGGCAGCTCTGCAATGAAACAGGAGCAAAATTCTACTTGCTGCGCCTCGGCAGTCGTATGCGGTGCTGGGTTGAAATCGATCGTGTAACGCGTGTAATTGAAACGACTGAACCTTTCTGTGGCGGGATAAGGTTCAACCTCGACGTTGATAAGTTGAAGGAGCTCGCCGGCAGAGATACGCGCCTATGAGATGATACGTTTGATCGATCGAATTAAAAATACAAAGGTCTTCGTTTGCAGATGGGCGAGGTGGAATCCGTCCAGGAAGTTCACATTACGCGGAAGACATTCGTGTGCCTGATGCTCGATTACCGATGCACTCTTCTTGCCCCGAGATAGCTTGCGCGCGCGCACGCCTCGTTACGTTTCAATAGAGATCAACTCAATTTTCAAGTATCTCCTTCTAACCTGACGATTGACCCTTTCAATTGATACGAGAAAATAGAAGTCGCGGAATGAAAAATTGCCTTCGTGCCAAAAGAGCCAAACGACCAACTCGCGGGTGTGTTTCGATTAAACATACTAATGCTTGACAATGACAAGTCGAGTATGACTAGGAGAAGGTGGGTTCGCCCGAGTTTGATCGATTTCCACGTTACACGAAATGCGTACCATCGATGCACCTTAATACGCCGATATATGTTCTTATCATACTATAGACAGGAGCTGGAATGTCGAAATCCATGTCGATCGAGAGTTTGCTCGTTGCGAAAAAGCAATTGAAATTTACATTGAGAGTCGACATCAGTGAGAACGGTTCAATTATTCGCGCATCTGGGATCAAAGGAGAATGGTCGAAGACACGCAAAGGTGAATATCGCTGCCTCCGAGAACTGTCCAGAGATTAGTACCTGACTGATGGTGACGAAGCATTTTCTCAAGAGGTGAACACAACGGTGTTAAGACTTTCAAAGATTTCCTTGAACCTTTGAAAGATGGCAAACAAAGTACAGACTTAGACACTCTCCGTCATAGAAATGTGAATTAAGTGGCAGTTTATTATGTCAGCTCATTTCTGACTTATATCTGTCAAAACGTTGCGGCTTATTCTAGTAGCCACATGTATGCGTAGCGACCGCTTGTCTTCGTCATTGTCAAGAGGCTGAATTGTACAAGGCTAGGTAACGTCTAAAGACACCAAGCGAGGCTGATGTTTTACCCTACATCTTGTCACGCATTCGTCTTTAATTAATGGCTAACAACTCGGTCCGTTTACGTCCCCACTAATTATTGCGACGCCGGATCGACAACTTCAATGAATCGACGCAAATACGAATCGCCCTCTAAGCGGCATTTGGAAATGTCTATGAGACGAGCACGTGGCTTCCTTTTTGATCTGTGTCTAGACTAAACTTGAAACGTATCCGAGCTAATAAATCAGTTGCGAATAGTTTCGAATACCCACCAGTGTTTGATATAATCTAACGACATTAAAGTGACGCCGACGTTAAAAATAAATTTTGTCTGGTTCTCTGGCAAATTGCATATAAAGCCGCACCCAGAATGACACTCCTCGCTCCTGTTGGATTAAACGGGATGAATGTCAACTTACTTGTCGTTTATATACGCGCGATCGTTCGATGTTAATTGTATGAATATCGCATGAGCGAATTTATAAATCGAACCTCGCCGAACAATACAGTGTGCAACGGCGCGGGACAAACTGACGCTCGCACGTACGTGTACTTTGTGCGCTGTTGTATGCTAGATTATCCCTGTAAGTTTATCGGGCGGTAAGTATAATTCCATAATTAACGAGATTGCGCCGCATTAACGAGCCGCGTGAGTACATTGCGTCGATTAGCCACCGGACATCTGACTAGGATTAAAGACTCATACGGCGTCGTGCAGTTCATTTGCATCGTATTTCTTTCCGCACATGTCTGTGAATTAATAATTTCGTTGTAAATTTACTCGGCCGTGTATTCTCGCGCTCGTGCCTGTTTGTACTCTGATAAAAGCCGCAAAGGGTACGCATACCTCGCGTTCGGTTGATGCATCACGTGCGCGCTTGATTAAGCGAGAAGCATCTGGAACGAGATGACCCAGTTCTTAGCGGTCGGTTCCTGCCGACTAATTATTTTGCAACTGCTAGAAAAAAGCGTTTGCACGTCTACTGAAAATAAAAATCCATTGCATTCGCTCGTAATTCTACTTACACCGGTGTGTGAAAGCTTACATCGTACCGTCGGTACTAGAAATAAAGCATTTCCACACGAATGGCGCAATAAAGTTTCCCTTCCTGCGATATATGGAAGCTGCAGGTTCACCCCGACTCTCTACATTCTTCACGACGAGGAATTAACGGCTTGGCGTTTGGAGTGGTTACAAAAATAACGCACCAGAAATAATCGGCGTGTGTAACGTATGAATCCGTCAGTGTGTATCGTCGATGTCGTTGATCTTGATTATGGTAAGACGCGGGCTCGAAAAGTTCAAGCTAGTAGCCGCAGAACTAGAAGATCACCTCGATTTATCCCGACAGTAGTTTTCCAGCGTAAAGCTATATCTCAGTAAAAGTAAACGGACTAAAATCATGATATTTGCGATTCCGGCAAAATCGTCGTGTACCGGTTTATGCGCGCGGGTTTGCTGCAACGCGGGATGTTTACGATACGAGCGAGGTGTTAATTATCGGATAAGCCGGCAACTTATCATAAACATGTAGAAATGCACTTCCCTCTGTTCACTTTTACGTAAAAGTATGTAAAAAGCGTGCACGCGCGAGCATGTGCACACTGGGACCTATTTTTGTAGGACCGCTGAATAGTAGGGCTTTGATCGGAATTTCTTGCAAAGCCATATCGATGCCAGACTTGCAATTTTTTCCATGTCGCGTTGACGGAGCACAGGTGATCCGACGCGACTGACTCGTGTTGGATCCGCTAAATTTATGTCGTCACAGCTATAATGTGGCATTACAGCGTACTAGTCTACGCTAAAGTGCTATTGCAATTCTAACACATGCACGCTTATTCGACGCAGTAACTCATTACCGGAATTTGTGACCGTTATTACGAAGCACAATAAGCGCATATTGATTTCTTTTCCAATTTGATTACAGTCGCTCGTGACATCGGGAAAAGGTCATCTGATTGATGGAATCTTTACGGAACCCACGTTGGAGCCAGGATATAATTTGGTGGCAACCGTTCCAAGAGGCGCCTTGGCACTGAACGTGACGGAATTACGGCATACGCAAAACTACTTAGGTAAGGTACCAGTTGAGTAAGCATACCGAAATACATACAAGGCAGATCGAGAAAATCTCGTGTATGACTTGTAGCGCCTGATGCCTCTGTCTAGACTTTATTGCGACTTCTTCGGTTCTCCCACAATTTTCAAGGAGAAATCGAAGCGACTGATTGCCGCCGCGGTCTCCGTAAACTGGAAACTCGTCAACATTTACGACTTTGTTGTAATTTTCCATCATCCGTAATGCATAACTATTAAAGACGTATTGATCCTTGATCCTTGATTTCGTAACAGGAAATCATCGCCTGCGACAAATTAATTTGCTCATATGAACGCTCATTTGCAGGCCTCGAAAGCGCGCTGACGCGACGGTGATCTTTAATAAGGTCAAAGGGTGTGGTCACCTCTTAACCATCGAGCTTGACTAAAGACTATTTCTACGAGCAAATAGCTAATGCAAGAATGAAATTGCGATTATAAACAAATGTTTGGCCGAAAGAAAGTAATTTTTCTGAACGAATCAATAGCATCGATAATTGCGTGGAAGCGTCGCAGTGGTTAAATCGCCTTCATTGAGAGCTGACAATTATCCTCGATGGCCCGCAATGAGCGTAGTACATGTTTACCACGAGCAATTAAACGAAGCTATTAACGGCGCCACTGCAGTGGCATCCGTCGTGATTAGCCGTCCGTCGTTAACAATCAGTCACCGTGTCCGTGCGTACGCACATCTTTCTTCGTTATCATCACCAGATCTGATATCGCATCTCGATCCGACGCGACGCGACGCCTCGAAGCGTCGCCGTCGTCACGCTTCTAATGTCGCACGCCGGCTTTAATCTCATCCCTCTCTCGTTTCCCTTCGCGCCTCTAAGTGGGACGAGGCACGCTGTCTCGTTAAATTAGATGCAATAGCGAGTGGCACGTGGATTACATAAATCGTCTGATCGTCAAGCCGCTCAAGAACGATTCCCATAGCAAGCGTAACTCTCGATCAAATGGTCGTGATTGCGGCTTTGCCGAGAATTCAAGCGAATATTTGTGTCAGAGATCATCGCGATGACCACGTAGTTCACGGCGATCGTGGAAAACGTTAGTTTGTATTTCGTCGAGTGAATATCGATTCTTCTTTTCCCGAACGCTTCAACCTGTTTGAAACACTCGCTGCAATCAATATCAATATATTTTTCAGCTATCAGATTACAAGACGGCAGCTATCTACTGAACGGTAATTACAGCATTAATTGGTCGGGCGAGTACAAGGCTGCTGGGACAACATTCATATATCTTCGACAAAGTTCACAAAATTTGGAAAGTTTTTCTGCCGCTGGCCCACTCCTCGAGTCTATCGATGTCATGGTGGGTGGAAAAATAATTTTAAACAGGCTGGACAAAGAGATCTAAAACGCACAACGTGATCTATGATTTTTAGGTCCTCTATCAGGAGCCTAATCCTGGTATAGTGTATCGATACATTATTCCGGAAAATGTGCCGACAGGACACCACGTGGCGCACAACACAGGTACTTGTGCTACTACTCTACACATGGATGGCATAGTGATTCTTAGTTTCTTTATGTACTATTATTCCATTTACAGTATCGAGCAAGCAGGCGGAGTCCGCCTCTCCATCTATCTCGCACAGAAAGTAAGAATAGCTGATCATCCAAAAGTGCCCGCCCATAATTTGGCTGTGGTTACTTAAAGACGTTTGGTTTACGCCATTTAAGAGGCTTTAAGTACGCTCAATCATTTTTTCCTACAGAACAGAGGGTGCAAGCCAGACAACGAGCGACGGGTCGCCGTTGTCGCATATTTCAAGGCGTTATAAGAAAAGAAAGTTTTCCTGGAAATCTAATGGATATACCGAATGCAATAAATCTTGTGGCGGAGGTAAGGCGATTAGCGAAAATCAATGGACCGTCGTTTATATGATATTATGACAGAATTATGATATTTACAAGGGGTTCAAATGATTCGGTATGTCTGTATACGAGAACATACGCAAGCGCAAGCACCCGACAAAAGATGCCATGCGGTCGAAAAACCAAAGGAAGTTCGATTAAAGTGTAACATACGACCATGTCCCGCAAAGTGGGTATCTCACGATATATTCACGATTTCGTTTACGGCAAAATTCAATGAGTCTGTTCATATGACCTGCTTAAATTATATTTTAAGATGGCGTGCCAGCTCTTGGGGCGAATGTTCAGTTTCTTGTGGTACGGGTACTCGAACTAGAGAAATCGAATGTGTTCAAGAAGTCAGACCATCTTTGACTATGAGAGTCGCCGATGGAGCATGTATGGAGCCAAGTACACTTGCCACGAGCGAAGCTTGTCACATGCCAAGCTGTCAGAATGGCTTTAAAACGATGCAAGTTGAATCGATGCAGTTGCGATGGAATGTCGGAGCATGGTCTCAGGTTCACAAAATTAATTTCTGAAGTCTTTAGCGAGACTGGTCATAATTTTCAGTTTACGAATCGCGTTCTAATTACACAGTGCTCTACATCTTGCGGCCCAGGTAAGAGAAGCAGACTCGTGACTTGCCTTGCATATGGGTATGCCTGCGATACGGAGGACAAACCACTCACTCAGGAAGCCTGCGATTTAGGAGCATGCTCAACGAAGTCTACATCAATTAACGCTCCTGCTGGACTTCATTCCCCTCAATGGTTATATACGGAGTGGTCCGAACAGGTTCTACAATACTACTGTGTGATTCCAAATGCATATAATATTGCGTTTTATTCAACCTGGTGAGACTAAATATTTCAAAAAATGTTCAGTGCTCCGCCGATTGCGGTACGGGTGTACAGACGCGAAAGGTCTTATGCGAGGAAAATACAGACGACGAATTGTGTGATTCCGAAAACCGTCCTGAGACTTCAAGAACTTGTTCTAGCAACAGAACATGCAGTGGTCAGTGGTTTACTGGGCCGTGGACAGAGGTAGGTCAAAGAAGTGTTTATATAAGTAAAAATTGACATAACAGACAAAGCGTTATGATTGAAAAATCCAAATTCAAAGTGTTCTGCGGACTGCGACGTGGGTGAACAAGTAAGAGAAGTAGTTTGCGTAACCACGCTTCATAGTTCTCTACGTGTTGTTCTGGAAATGAATTGTCCGGCGGACAAACCGGAGACAACAAAAAGTTGCAGAAGACCATCTTGCACATCAATATGGTTTATATCGGATTGGACAGATGTGAGTACTGTCGACTAGTATTTACAGGAAACACGAAATGATCACGCAATTTCAGTGTTCAAGATCTTGCGGGAAAGGAATTCAAAAGAGGGAAGTCAGATGCCTAACCCCCGAAGGTCGATCACCGGAGCCTCATCAACCCCACTGCACGGATGAGGATCGACCTATAGCTCGAAGAACATGCAATGATTACCCTTGCAAAGAGGACATTCAGGGTGTCGAAAATCAGTATAGAGCACTGCAGGTGCAGAACGACCCCGAGATGTCGAACGGTAAGAATATCTCAAGAAATTAAACTGTGCAATCGTGTGTTAAAGTCCTATATTATGGTATGTTTAATGTAGGCCTCGAGGAGAATCCTCATTGCAAGGACAGCATATCCAACTGCAACTTAGTAACGCAAGCTCGACTATGCAGTTATCAATTCTATCAAAACTCCTGCTGCCATTCATGCTCTAGAGCAAAACAAGAACTCGATTGAAATGTGTATTAGGACAAACCATATTCTCAACACTGTAATTTGTCCGTAGAAAGATGATCGGCAATCCGATCTTAGACTGATGACGCTTCATTAATGTATGCGGTGAAATAGAATTGAATAACGCTCGTAATGGCTATAATGGCAGCAATATACGTTTGCTTAGTATTATTCAGTGTTATATACGTCAAATTACTTTCATATTATTATAGGCGTAATACAAAATTAGACTGATCGATGCAAGCGGTAGATAAATGAAACTGACATCAAGAAAAGACGAAAGAAATGTGGCGAAATACAAATAGATAGTTCATGACGGCAAAATCGTGTTCTACGTATATAGCGAAATTTGTTAACTTTTGATAATGCTGATAAATTTATATTATTGATCTTATAAGAACAAATGAACTTATCACACGATCATTGATTATAGCATAAGCAAATTGCGATAAATTATTAAATAATGATGAACCTGCAACAAAAAGGAGCCTTTAAATTATGTAACAAAAATAGTACAACAGAATACCCTGTAACAAACAATAGAAGTGATTAATTATAACACACGGTATAAAATGCTGTTTGAGCAAGCACCTGGAACAGAAAGAAAATGTGTTAGTTACTGTTTCACTGACGGAGGTAAAAAAACGCAGGAAATACAAGTAAACTTGTGTCTTTTATTCAAAGAAACGAGAAAGATGAAAGACCAATGTAAATTATATACAATGTTTGTCATTTGAAAGTAAACTACTTACAAATCTAACCTTTAAATCAATAAATAATATATGTACATTCACATTATTTTGAGGCAAAATTGTCACAGTGTAACTTATTCTAAACTAAACATAATCGTTTGCATACACATGAAAGTTTGCAACTGATTATCCAATTGCTCGTCGCAAAATTTGTTTTGATTATAATTAGCGATGGAAATAAATAACGTGTCGTATTTGAAAACATTCCAAATGTAGACATGAGCACCAGGGACCTAATATTCTTCTTTATATTCTCGTTGTGCATCCCTTTAACTATCTTGAGCGACACGTGTACTGTTATCGTGATTCTTGTAGGCAGAAAAGAAAGCTAGAGCTTTCATTAGCTGGTAACTCTTACTAATTGGAATATTACTGTCGTATAAACTCTTTGACGATTTACAGTCTACGTAGAACCACCAATTGCATTTTAAAATTGTTTGATCAAATAATGTTGATTCAGGACAAAGGAAACTTTTCATGATTAAGCCATCATCAGTCAGTGCACAGACATGAAACACCTAAAACATTTACAACATATTATCAACGAGTTACATTTAAATCACAATTGATAATATGTTTAACAATGATGCTTACCATGCAACCGAGGTCTTCGTCTGCATACAATCCAGGAAAATGCTTCTGGTCTCCACAATAGAAACTTGTTTCAGGTAGGTCCACACGACTGGCAAAATTGTCATCAAAGTTTTTGTCATACCCCATTGGATAATATTCTCGCGGAGCGTTCATTACTTTAGTTGCTCCTGCAGTGTACTTGCTACAAGAATCAATAGAAAGTTAACAGTTGAGAAATGTTAAAAAAAGCCAATACCAAAACAAGTGGAAAAAACATTAGTTTACTTTTTCACAGTAGGTGACTGTGTGGTGGTTGTCGTTGTAGTCGATGTCGTTGGGCCTTGTTGTTTTTTTATTAGTTGCTGTTGCCTTAAAATTATCGCTGCCTCAAGTGCTTCAAGAGTAATATTGCTAGCTTCAGCGAGAGCTTTCAATGACGTTTCCATTCCATGAATAGGCGCTAAAGATGGCAGATTGGCTGGCAGAGACGAGTGGGACGATGACTGCTGAGACTGTCGTTTTTCGTTTTTCTGCTGCGGCAAGGTTTGACTTGACTCGGTATCGGCAATCGGTTGTAGAGAGAGCAATGTCAACTTATTGACCGAAGATGCAGCTTCTTCACCCGGCAAGGATAACTAAACAATTAATTTACATATTATCTAAGTTGTGCGAAGGTCCCGATATTTTTTCTAATCACTGTACATCAATAATTTCTGTTTACTTGGCCAAAATCATCCTTTGACACTTCATTGTCAGCATCCACTAATATGGTGGGACTGTTGCTGATCCTATCAGTGAGCTGTGACAACGACTGTGGCATTGCAATAAACGGGGGTAGAGCGCCTGATCCTAAACCGGTTGTAGTTGGTTTCAGAATTGATTGAACCACAGTTTCAGGTTCAATTAAACTTCCTCCCTGTGGAATGGTTGCAACAATCGTGGGGAGTCTTGCTGGCACAGCGCCGGCAACTGCTACCATCTGCGGTACCTGTGACGTTACATAATGACTCCTACTTTGCACTTCTTTTCCGTCATTCTGATTCTTTTTGGACGCCCTTCGGTATATTCAAAAAGTAAGGAAATTGGCAACTTTCATTTATTCGTAATCTTCTAGAGTAATTTGAAAGTATGGAAAATGACAGATTGTGGCCATAATACGGTCGACAAAAATTGTAAAAAAAAAATCAATCGTTACCGTTTGTCTTTCTTCTTCACCAACGCATATATTTACCTGTACTCTTTTAGTTTGCATTGCCATAATTTGCTGTTGTTGGTGCTGCTGCTGTGCTAGCATCTGTTGTTGCTTCTGTTGTTGCTGCATTCTCTGAAGATGCTGTTGACGCATTGCTTCCTGCTGCTGCAGTCGTTGCTGCTTGAGAATTTGCAATGCAAGGGCCTCTTGCTGCATTCTTTGTTGTTGTTTCATTTTTAGTTCCTGTTGCACACGACGTTGCTGCTGCCTCATCGCTTCTTCTTGGACAGCAGTTAATAAGGATGCGGATTTGGTTCTTAAGGCAGTCACATTTTGTTGTACAATTAGTCGTTGCCGTTCTGGTTGTTGAGCCAATGGCCGTGCTGAGTCTGGCGGCAAAGGCTTAAAAGGGGGCACAATCTGATGCGATCCTTGAGCAAGTTGTCGAACATCGTCCCTTTTGTTTCCCTATAATAAGATTGAATATCATCCATTGATCTTTTAATTTCGCCCAGAACACAACCTAATTTTGGCCGTTCTCTATGCACCCGTGCATATTAGAGAACAGCAGAGAAATTCGAGACTCGCGTGAACCATCTCATCGTTTTACTCTCCTTGAGAATACGTAGTCGAGAAACGAAAGTAGACCGGTTGTAGGACATTGAATCATGATCGTCGACGCATCTTAAGAGTCACTCAAAGCGCAAAGAAATTGATGAACCTTGCCCCAGTTGTGCTATTCTCCCCTCCTTCGAATACTGATTTCTCGGGAAACTATATTACGGATAATAACAGCATGGTAGGTACTACTTTTCACACGAGCGAAAACTGATTTAGATTAGTGTTCTCCAATGGCTTAGAAATCAGTTAAAACAGTAAATATTGCGCAAGGCGATCTAACAGGAGCAGTTGTTTTAATGACATTCATATATTAATACCAGCAAGGACGATAAAACACTATCACGCGTACGAACAGATTTTCACAGCCGAGCTCAGAAATGGATCGGTGTGTATAGCAATCACCAATGAAGGCAGGTAAGCGCTAGAACTAGATTATGGAGAACGATACTGTAAAGAGTGTAGAGCAACCGCTGACTACATCGTAAAACAACTCTAATATTTCACGATTAAATGACAGTTCAACTGTAGCACTAATCAAATCTTGCGTCTTCATCCGTTCTGTCTTTCCGTTGTGAAATGTTATGAAACAATTAGTTTTTTTGTTGCACACATCTTTGATTAGCAACATTTCGCGAGCCGTTGAATATCATACTCATGGTGAAAACGCTCCTGGACAGGGTAATTAAAATGCTTCTAATGAAAATAATGCCATGGAAGGTCGTTCATTTTGATGCATCTGTAGAGCAGATGCAATTGCGAGCAGATTTCAGGGAATGCACGAATGAGACAACGGCGAAATAAGAGGGCAGTATGCATTTCCATTGACGTTTCTTCTGCACTGTTAAATATTTCACCTACCGCAACTATATTTCCTCTGCTTACTTGTACACTTCTTCGTCTGGTGCTTTCTAAATTGGACAAGGATTCTGGAAATCCTAGTTCATCGCCTACTGAAAATCCTGAAAATAATTAATTATTCGTCAAAACTACAGGTTGTATGACATTGAGGAACCTGATGAGAACTGGTCAGACATGTTTGGAATGTTTCGCCAATTAAATCTCCACAATTAATATCGCAGAATCCAAGAGGGAGTTAACAAACACGCCTATGTAGAAGGTTAAACCATACCAAAGAGCGTAGAAAGTTAAGCAACGTTAATATTACATAATTTCTGGTAGTTATAGCAGCGATAATATGCTTACAAGCGAACGACAGTTTGGTTAGTACTTTCCCAATGCGACATCTCTATACCTTCACACAATGAACGTTGCGAAGCAAATTATGTTCACCGTGTCTAGGAATCTTTCTTTTATGTCTTTTATGAATCTTTCTATTATCGATGACATCTTAGCTAACTGGGCCAGGCCAAGGTAATGAATAAATCATCTGACCTATTCGTAGCGTCCAGGCTCATAAACGTGAAGGAAGTAGGTCAGAAGGTACACCTGTCACAATCTCGAAGGATTACGTATGACTTACTTATAAAGTAATTAGCGCGTCAAAGGTAAATCTGTTTCACAATTCGCATCGATTATTTTCATTGTTCGAATATCTTGGTTCATCCCGTTGGGCAATCATCGTTGGATCTACCAACACGGAATTGGTAGAAGGACGAGTTAGAATAATCATGACTTTAGTAACCGATGCCTATGTACTATATCTTTACCGTAGCTGCCATCATAGCTGCAACTGAGAGAATCTTTATAACCCGTTCGATGTATTCTTTTATGTTGTACTTTCTACGTCGATTACTGTAGCCCATCAGCAAACTTATACAGTATATGATTTGGCGCGTTAAACGTACCTGCTGTGATCCTTTCAACCGCACGAGTCTTACATAACTGCGTTGCATATTCGTAGAACGTACTAGTTGGCAAAACGAAGGCCCGAATATTCATCGAATTGAACCGAATATCACCGCAATATTTTATACATATTCATGGCGACATTAGCGAACAAATATGTTAACACTGAGCAAGGACGACCGCGATTAAGAAATCACGGTGCACTACGAATTATGTAATAACGTGAAAGGCGTTAACTCGCCAGAAGTTCAATAAAAGGAGGTCGAACGCATGCATTAACGCACTGGCTAAATTTCTAGTTGCATAGTGGTAAAGGCCGACTGCAATGCCGATGAAACGGTGGCAAGTTAATAGCGATGAGTGGTGATGACATTAATAAATCGCATTCGCTTAACCGGCTCGGGATTCTCATTGATATTATCTACTTTTGATGCTCCACGTATTATCGACCGGTTCAAGAGATCGATCGAACAATCATTCGACTCACCCAGACCGACGTAACCTTTGACACCTCCGAGATTTCGTATCCGGAAGAGGCCGGACTTTTTGAAGTTGCAGTTAAGCGCAAAACCAAAGTCCGACTGAAATACACACGTGCCTAGAGTCTCTCGCCATGTGCACCCTGTAACCAAATCGGAAGGAGAAAAAACACAAATGGAGCCCTATTCTATTTGCATATTCATATAGGGCTAGATTTTCTTCGTTTGATACTGGCTCTTGCAAAATACCCTCTCTTCTTCGATAAAAACTCTATGCCTACAAACTGACACGCTGTGCTATTGATTCTCTTTACTATCTATTAAAACCACATATTTCGCTTAATATAATATTATCACTCGACATTCGATCATCCCGATGCCTGGAGTAAGATCAGTGGTAACGTGTAGTCGTGTACCTAGCGTGTATTTCTTTTTCACACACGGGACAATGCCCATTATGGGAGAATAAAGTTCACTTAAATGACGAATATGTTCATGTAAATTAGCAGGACCTTACCCAGACCGTGTCTATCGGGAGAGTCTTGGAGAAAATTGCAAGATCACCTATGAAATTGGCAAGAACAGAGATTCGTCTTGCGCGTTGCCCGAGGTGAATACCCCGAACTTTGAGAAAGGAATTTCCGGAACTTCGTCCGAGACACATTTGCTGGATGGGAGGCGTGCCATTGGGCCATAGCCTAGTGACCCACTTGAAAGCCGACTAAACGTACCGCTGGCAACCGGTCGTGATGTGTTTTACAGCTCCGCATTAAGTTCCAAAATCGCTTTAGTAGCGACAGTTAAAGTCATCGTGGGAATCTGGTCTATATTATGCTCGAAAAGTTCGCGGCATTTTGTGTTTTGTTTTTCTATGGGTGCAATTATATGAAAGTCCTATCCATAAAGCCAGATCGCGTAAGGACAGGTCATTTCGTAAACCGGATGCATTATGTCAGAAAAAAAAAGGAGAAATTGAACTGCTATCGGCGATGTGAGAAAGATTAGTCGCACCAGACTTTGATGCCAATGATAAAGAGTCCGGGATATCCATCAACCATTTGCGTGCACGTCGTTCAGGTCTGTCCTGCGAAGCAGAAAGCCACAGATTTACCGATTTTCCTTTTAGCTTGACATCGCGTGAGATAAATTGAGTACAAAATTTCTTCCGCACATCAAAACGCCCCTTCCTTTGTATCGTAAGAGTTCCTACTTGACAAGCAAACCAAAAATTAGATAAAAAGAGCAAATGGCACGGCAATCATGTGGAAGCTATAATTAGCGAAGTGTATATTATAGACTCCACCCTCAAATCAAGACTGATGAGTTTGACGGTCCACATCTCAACTCATACTTTCACTACTCGGTTCTCGTTGGACATGGCAGCTGACGCAATGGAGTCACGGTGTAATCGACAAGAGTTACGAGAAAATCCGTGAATGAACAGGGAATTTACTTTTGCTCGTTTTACTCGGTATTCTTCATTGGCGAGGAACCGCACGATAAACAATGGCCGTAAACGCGTGAAGTGGTCGAGCACTTTCTCACGACCAGCCATTAACTTGGCTACCGTTTCTCTAACATTCCTTATCAATGGACATTGCGTTTGTTGAATTATTGTCAGGACTCAGGATCAGCAACAGAGACAAAGATCGCAAGTGGTCAAAATGTGTAGAAAGCGACCGGTATGTGAACGAAACACATTTAGGTAGGCTCGTTGACCTGATTCCCCAAATAACCATTCAACGAAATCTCGGTAAAAGAACGTATCAACAGGTTTGATCAATGTCAATAATTTGCCCTGCCTAAATTTAATTTAACGCTACCTTCTAACGGTCTTCTATTCCTTGTTCACTCG
Source organism: Priocnemis perturbator (assembly GCA_963942575.1). Taxonomy (NCBI): domain Eukaryota; kingdom Metazoa; phylum Arthropoda; class Insecta; order Hymenoptera; family Pompilidae; genus Priocnemis; species Priocnemis perturbator. Next base: position 7,437,863 of record OZ012649.1, on the reverse strand, counting down.
GAAGCAATAAGAAGTATCTGCCGAATCTATCGTGCCTGAATGGAAAACGGTGTATGGCGGTTTTTTCGTCGAGCAAAATAGTCAACCATTATTACATCTCTGTACCACAGCAGTCGTCATTTGGATAATAGTAGAGAAAGTTCGCGTACAATTGTAATTACATTACGAACCGCAATAAATACCAAATATGTTATTATACTGACAAGCGAGGAAAACTAATTGCAAGTATGGGTTTTCGCGAGGATCTCATTCGCGTGTCATGTGCAATTTTTCCCTGTCCGACGCTTCGATCGAAAATATGCAATTAAGCGTCACGGACATTAAACGGCCCTCCTGTTCCGACCGATTTCGATTCCTTTCTCCCTCGTAGTTTATCCCACTCGTCGCTTGCTCGAAGATCACAATTGCTTACTTTCGTCGCGGCGCCTCCTCGCTCTATTTTTCCACCCTCTAGTTTACGCGATAGAAAACTGATACTTTTGTACTTTCTAAGCCGCACCGATGCGTAAATCGATTCCTCATAATTCTCTTTTTCCTTGCAGTAACTCCTCACTCTCGTAATGCTGATCCGACGAATGCATTGTAACATCGAGGCAAGACGTGCAACGACCTCAAGTGTTAATGCCCTACAAATATTACATTTCGAACATTTATTTATCATTGTAATATTAGAGTTACGAGATTTCCAAACGTAACGGTATCAAGGGAAGTGGCAGAAGTACTTGTGAATGAAAAATCAACTTAAACGATTTATATTGATTTTCTGCGTATTCCTTAAAACTATGGATTTTTCAAACCTAACCTTCAAGTCTATGTACAATCAATACAAAATAATTTTAGCATTGCAATTATACATACTTGTGTATTTCATGTAGCGTGGGCCTATTTACACGTAAACATTAATAATGCATTTTGTGTGTGAGTATGTGTATCGTGAACATATGTGGATTATAGCGGGATATTGTGTACATAAGCACATCTTCGCCCTTTTCAAGCCACTTTTTAATGAGTATAGTCACGGTCAGATCATCACGAAGAAGACCGTAAAATTACAGAATATTCGCTGCGATCCGCAAGTGCTCGTGCGGAACCGGAAAACAAACGGTAAAGAAACCATCAGAACAGATGTTGCTTCCGTCTATATGCGCACAATTGCAGATTATATGTACAAAAATAGTTTTTCAACCAAAGGAAATGATTGCACAGTGTCTATTCAAACAAGAATCCGTTAGTGCGGCATAAGAAAGGAAGGCACGAGATTAATAAAAGAATCAGAAAGGAAGAGTGCAGTCAGTCGTAGTAGAAGTCGAGAGTCGATAGCACAGAATAAAAACGCATTGATACAAGGCATAGAAGTCTACGGAAGTTCCCAGAACCTGTCAAAATATTCGAGCCTCGTATGGAAAAAATGAATATTGGATATTGTCGACTTTGTATGTACATAAGCATGTATATTCAGTACCTGCATTTTCGTTACACATTTATGTCCGAAACTAGACGCCCATACAAGGCCCGATAGAAGAATTACGTTATAGTACGACCGCTTGTCGAAATATCTAGTTCAGAATGACGACAAATGCACTTGCATGTAAAGTTTCGATCGTCATTCTGAGATTCTTTTGTATCCACCGGGAATGTACGTTAGCTGACGGCTGCAACGATTAATGCACCAATACATTGATTGCCGCGCGAAATTCGTTGATTTACTCCCTTCGATAATGCAAAACTTTATGTATAATTATGATCATCGATACTCAATTTTTTGGATAATGCGGCATTCAATGTACATAATACTGAGTGTAGAAAGAGTGAAGAGAACTCTCCGAAAAAAAGGAATCAATTAGCTAAAACCGTCAACTGTATCTGTGTCGAGATAAGAAGAGAGTTGATTTGTTTTGACATACCGACAACCACGAACAGGAATAAAGTTGTGGCGATCTTCATTGTAAATGATCCAGGTTTACTGGTCACGGAGGAAAATCAAGTCACTAAGTAGTTCTCCAGATGTCAATTTCGTTGAACTTCTTCGTTAAATCAGAGAAAATCACCTACTCGATGTCACGATGATTCCACTCTTCACAGAGTATTGTAATGACTGACGAAGTAGAGAAAAATCGAAGGAGAAAATCTGGATCCTTCCTGGCACGTTGCTCAAGTTGTACTGGGCCGCGAGCGCGAGATGAAAACGTACTATAAGCCTCTCGTTCCACTGGACACTAATCCGCATAAATATGTTCGCCGAAGGTAGGCACGCCGGGCACTTTCAGACCCCATCTGGCTTCCAGGGGCGCCTCAAAGTCAATTCGAGTGAGTGGAAGCAGTCTCGGTTATAGAACTTTCATGCAGGAGTTGACTTCGTTCGTACGGACCTGTGGAGCCCCACCAAGCTTCACTAGGAACGACCTGTTAATGGTAGAAGTGGCAGAACTCTGATACGTGCACATCGTCTTGGGCGCGAGTTAAAGCCTGACGAAGTGCCGCTGACCCACTCGGACGAAACGCAATAACGGGACTACGGTGTGTGTCTCATTTAAAAAGAAAGGCAAACAGAGTTCAATTGTGCGGTAAGGTGAATCCGCAAGACCGCTCGTCCTCAAGATCAGCTCTTGATCGAAGCGGTCATGATATGCGCAGCAATATTAAAAATCTACGACATTTAAACTGGCAATAGCAAATTGATAACAGCTGATGTAGCACGGTCGCCTTTGTATTGTTTTACTTACCGCGGGAAAAGCTACGTTACAATATATTTTCATGGAGAAAGTTTCGCTTGCGTTTGGTTACCGAACGGACATATTCGGTACGTGCTGCCGTTTTATTTACAGCGTAACCGTAATATTAGCGGCCACTAACGTTTCTTTAATGCAACCCCAGGATGACGTAACGGCGCATTCTCATGCATGCCGATTCTCCAATGAGACCAAGACTTTTACCGGAACTGAATGAACAGATTGCATCGGGCAATTTGCTCGAGTAAATTATGAACGATACTGGTCCGTGGCCACAAATATTCGCGGTGAATCGCTGGATGCGCCCTCGTCAACCGCGACGGAGCACGTTCCATCGATTCCAAGCCACTTTCATCTAACTCTGCCAGTTGTTTCGATTCTGGAAGGTGCCATTATACACTTGACCGCATGAAGGCTCCCTCTGGGTCAAGGCTCAATGATTACTTACATCTTACATCTGCCTATGCAAGGCCACAGACGAGGTATACGATCATGTACGATAGACTCAACATGCAATGCATATTTTGTCCCATTATTTTGGGGTATTAGAGTTACATTACTATTATCGTGTCCTATCCAGCATTTTTTATCCAAAAAGTGTCAAAAACGTTTTAAATTAAGATGTAAGACTAATACAATTTTGCAGTATAGGATTGTTAAGTTGAATTTCTTAATTTTTAACTGTCAATCCTGAACTATAAGTTGTATTATACTTTTTTGAAGATTTTTCGACGCTCTTTCGTATGGGACCAAAACCAATAAGCCAATTAAAAAAAAAAGCTTTTGTTTCCTAAAAATCGTCATATCACCGAAACTATTGAGAGTTTAGCGTGCCGCCAGTGCTCTATGTTCAGCGCAAATGAGCCACTATCGAATAGTATGCGTCCGATGCAAAACAAATGTTGCGATGCATCACCAATTTTCGACTATATCTTGGACAGAATCTCGCATTTATAATTATTTCAATCGGTTTTCACATCGCTAATAGTGTTATCCACTTTCATCATACTTTATTCTGATCAGTTTTCTGGGAACAATCGCAATTGAAAATTGAATGTAATTTTTACTGACAATGAAATATTGGCGGAAGGATTGGATGAGTATTGAAAAAATTCCATAGATTAGATCATGTCAGTATCAAACAGGATTTAAATATATTTATAAGAATTGGATAAATGTAAAAGACTATTCTAAATTTAATTAATAATGACTCGAAATTTAGTAAAACACAACAACGAATAGCACTACTTTTTGGGCTAATTACGTCATTTTCCGTTTTTTACATGTCATTAAAATGCAACCTTTTATTTGAGAAAAGGAGAATAAACATTAATAAAACAAATTTAACTTAAACTATCGACGTTAGCAGTAGTAATAATAGTTGTAGTGATAGTAGATGTAATGGTAGTAGTAGTAATAGTAGTAAGGTAGTAGTATTAGTAGTAGTAGGAAACGCTGTATGGGTGTAGCATTAGTAGTAGTACAAGTAGTAGTAAATACCAAAATCAATGCAGAGTGTGGGATGTTTGTTTTAAATACATGTGCAAAGCGTGTAAAAGTTATCTATTAAATTCCCTAAACCTTTTATATTACTTCATATCTCACTTCACGCCTGGTAAAGAGGCGATTGTTTATTAAATATCCAATTAAAAACGAAGAATTTTAGTTTTGATTAATCTTCGCTATACAAGTCTAATTATCCTCATATCACATCTTGGCCCCCTATTAAGAGCCAAGGCCTTATATAAATTTCATTTCTTCCTTCGTCTTCCATTCTGTAATAAAATAGAAGATAACAAAAAAATAATTTGTTAAAAGTGAACATAGAATACGAGGACAAAATGCACTTAGACTTATAGATACCTTTGATGAATTACTAATCTTGGTTTGTGTATTGCGTTGCTTTGGTTGCGTTAAGCTTTCATCAGTCGACTTCGGTTCCGAAGAATCACTAATTGCGGGCAATTCGACATGATCAAGTACTGGATCTGAGTCCGTTCCAATTGTTTCGGCACAAATTTTTATCGACTCCAACAACATCTCCATTTCGTCAGAAAAAAGTTTGCCTTTCATTACGGCCAGTTCTATGCTACTAATATTAGATTCCATTACTGGACTTTCTACTCGTTCGCAAGGTGACGCCTCCTGTGTCCGCTCATTGGTGTTATCGATTGTATTTTTACATGCATCTAGATTTTCTTCTACTGTATTTATTGTTTCAAGTTCAATCCCCGCCGTACTTTCCGCATCAGAGATTAATGATTTAGGCTCCATACTATCATATTCACCATTCGCATCGTTTTTTTCACTACCAAGGTTTGTCTCGACATTTTCCAGGGTTGCTAATATAATTTCATGTTCTGCATGAGATAAAGACGTCTCACTCTTGCATAAAGATCCAATTTCAGATTCTACTTCAGTTAAAGGATTTTGATCTGCCTGATTTAAGTTCTCCCGCACACATTCTAGTTGGCGTTCAATCATAGAGGCGCCTGCATGTTCATTGTTAGATCCCATCGTACTGTCTTGCGTACATGTTTCAATTCCATTCGATAATTTAATATTTTCGGAATATTGTATGCCATCCATGCTCTCACAAGGTAATTTCACGATTGTTTCAGTTTTTTCAGATTCTACTGATAATTCTATTTCTTTCACCGATTCTGTATCATTCTTCATTGCTACTGCGTTATCTGAAGACTTCTCGTGTAACACTTCTTCTACTTTTGCATCGTTTACTGAAAGATTTAATTGCTCAATAGAATCAACAACATTTTCTGAGTCTTTTTTAATTGTAATTTCGGTAGTTTCAACTGATTCTCCAGTATCGATCATTTTTATACTGTCATTCGGCTGCACAGATGGACAAGTTGGGACACCGCCGATTGATGTAACTATTGTTTCGACTGGTGTGACTTCATTTTCTTGTACAATTTTAACAACTTCTGCTGTATCGGTTGGGGGTGTTTCGGAAATTTGTGTTTTTTCCACTGATTGCTTGGAATCATCATTTAAAATTTTCATGACTTCCGATTTTTCGGCCGGTTGCGTAGCTTCTTCTACTTTGGCAGTTTCGATGACTTCTGATTTTTGTACAATATTAATCATTTCTGTTGTCTCGATTGGGGGTGTTTCGAAAATTTGTGTTTTTTCCACTGATTGCTTGGAATCATCATTTAAAATTTTCACGACTTCCGATTTTTCGGCCGGTTGCGTAGCTTCATCTACTTTGGCAGTTTCGATGACTTCTGATTTTTGTACAATATTAATAATTTCTGTTGTCTCGATTGGGGGTGTTTCGGAAATTTGTGTTTTTTCCACTGATTGCTTGGAATCATCATTTAAAATTTTCATGACTTCCGATTTTTCGGCCGGTTGCGTAGCTTCTTCTACTTTGGCAGTTTCGATGACTTCTGATTTTTGTACAATATTAATCATTTCTGTTGTCTCGATTGGGGGTGTTTCGGAAATTTGTGTTTTTTGCACAGATTGTTTGGAATCATTTAAAATTGTTATTACTTCCGAGTTTTCGGGCGGTTCTGTAGCTCCGTCTGCTTTGGCAGTTTTGATAACTCCTGGTTCTTGTACAACTTCAACAATTTCTGTTGTTTCGATTGCGTGTGTTTCAGAAATTTGTGTTTTTTCCACAGATTGTTTGGAATCGTCATTTAAAATTTTTATTACTTCTGATTTTTCGGGCGGTTGCATAGCTCCACCTACTTTGGCAGTTTCGACTCCTGGTTTTTCAGTCAACTGTACGGACTCGCTTGCTGCCGCAGCTTTTGCCGCTTTTGCCGCTTTTGACATCTTTACTCGCTGCGAGGTTTTACCCGGGGGTGCAGCCGTCATTGCATTCTTTTGCGCTGTTACAATGGCGTGTGCTGCCTGGACTGTTTGCACCGATTCCAAACCTTTCGTTGTTTCTACCGCTTGCGCAACTTCGATCGCTTGCGCTACTTCGATCGCTTGCGCTTCAGCTTCTTTCGAAGATGGAGTGTCTGGGCATGAATCTGAATTGTCGGTTCCACTTTTTTCCTTTAATTGTGCCAACAGATCTGTCCTCTCACGTTGGAATATTTTACATAAGTCTTGCAATAAAGCTAATTTTTTACTCAGCTTAGCTATTTCAGAATCTCGAAGCTGCTTGTCATCTGCCATGTCAAGTAAGGCAACGTGACTTTTCTCCCACCTCTGCTTCCATAAGCTTGTTTCCTTCTCTAAGGTTAGTATTTTTTTAGACATCTACGGAAATATTGATTAAATGTGTATTTAGTACTTTGTTTATATCACTTGAACCACAATGATAATAAAAATACATACCTTCTCCATCTCTTCGTTAAATTCTCCATAAATCTTGTTACTTCTGTTAAGCGCATTTTGGAACTCATCATATTTCTCAGTATACATACTAATTTGACTTCTGAGACCTATTTCTGTTGTTTGAAGCTCTTCTATTTGCATCTGATACTCTGACAATTTCTAGAAAAGAACAACTTAACATTGTCATATGTAATTTAATACATACTACCTGGATATTGTATTTTATCTTACGTTCAGCAGCTGTTGCTTTTCTTTTAAAAGAGCCTCTTTTTCTGCCGTAGCCTCCACTTTCAGTTTTGCTATTTTTGAATGTTCTCTCTGCAGATCTAATTTCATCTGTTCATACACTTTTAAAAATTCTTGTTCCTTCTTCTCTATCTGTTCATATGCGACCTTACAGGTTCTGTTCATCTTTATATTGCTCTCATGCATTTTAGCATTTTTTTCATTATTGTGATTCATTAATGCAGTTACGTCTGCCAAGGCCATTTCAAACTTTGCAGATAACACCTTTCTTTTTTCTTCTTCTTCTCTGATCTTCTGCAGATTCTCTTCTTTAACAGCCTTATTTTGTTTTTGGAGCTCACGACACAAGATTTCAAGTTTTCTCCTGGTCATTACAGCTTTGCTACGTTCACCCTGAAACTGTTCTTTTTCACGTTGTAACATTAACATTTTCTTCTCTGTCTGTTTCAGAGATAATTGCAGCTTTCTATTTTCATCCACGATTTCAGAGTATTTTTTACACATAACATCAAATTTCTCATCTTGGCTCTGAATATCATTCAATGACCTTAAAAACTGTTCTACCGGCCGTTTTTCATACTTCTTCTTTGTTTTTTCGTCCTTTGGGCGTTTTGCATCTTTCGCATTTTCAAGCAATTGTACCTGTAAAATGGTTTAAGTTGAACGGCGTATTGCACAATAAAGAGATGGACAATGGTCGAACGTCGGTCAAACTTCTGAACTACGCAATTTGGAATACTTTGAAGAAGCGAGCTTGTATAAATCTTTATAGTAGCAAGTAGAAAAACATAGAATATTGTCCGGTGAAGTGATGCTATTATAATGTGTATTCTCTGTTAGAACGAACAAATTCATGTGTACTGTACTGTGATAATTGGCGTACGAAACGCGAACGGTGGGGTTATGTTTGGGGCTGATCAAATATCCGGATCATACTCACTTCGTTTACCTTCTTTTCGGCTTCGTGATTCTCAATCTTGACGTTTTCGTTAATCTGTTCATCCATTGTCAGAGCATCTGCGAGAAACAATGATTTGTTAACAACGATTAGCGTGGCGTTCACAGCGATAAGCGGTAACGATCAAACGGACGAGAGACGGATACATCGCCATTGAAAACAAGCGAGAATTCGAAATGGAATCCTGGAAAACATCCCCTAAATTGCGTAAAAGCATGACCATTTCAGTGAGAACGGAACTTTCACGTTATAATCTTATTGTTAGCTTTGGTACAACTTTTATGTCGAGGCCATTTCTTTCCGTATGCTGTCCTATGCTTGTATCGTCAGGGCAACACTCTCATTCCCATCGCTTGATTTCGCATATTTATTTGACTTAATACTTACCACGTTCAGAAGACATATATTTATATAACTATACACTTTTTTAGGTCGCATATGGAAGCACGAAGAGTTTCCGGTGCATTTCTGATTTGTATTGTTGTCAAATCTATCGATCACGTACGGTTGTACGCCGAACCGCATTTTTTACAAGCGAGCTTTTATCGCAAAACCAATGGTCATATATAGGTGTGAAATTCGTGATCAGATAATTGTTAATTCATCAAACATGTAAATATCGTTAATTGGGTTGCAAGTGGTGAAATGATGAAGTATTCGATGGGTTGCGTTTTGCAGGACATTGGCGGGCGTTGCTTCATTGCAACGATAGTTAATTGCGCGTATCGAAAAAGGTATGGAATTAGCATGCGCAGTGAATGAACCAGACCGATTCAGTTCGGTATCTTATTTCGTCCAGCGAATCCCGATTCGTGCGGGATCTATTAGTGAGGCTTCTCGACAGGGTGTTGTTGCACGCCAATTGCCAAAAAATAATGAAGCTTTCCCGATGCGAGGAGGGCAGATTATTACCTGGGGTCGACGCACAGACGATTCGACTTGATAAGAAGGTCCAATCGGGAAAACCGTCACGCTCGTTCCACGCAATAGCACTGCGTGCGGATTGTAAGAGAGCTCCCAACACACTCGGTGGTTATTTCGGGAAAACATCTAAAGTTAGATTCGTAGAGGCTGACACGAAAGAGCCCGAGTACCACGAGGAGATTCTTTCTCACTCTCACTCTCTTTCTACCTCTCTTGCACCTGTTAAAGAGAGTTAAAGAATGTAGGTAGAAACACATACGAAAGCTCAATTTCCGTATGTTCAACCATCCCGCTAACCGACAAGCTTTTACCGGTGCCAAGCGCCAAATTCAAAACACTGCTTTCCAGATATGTTATCGAGAATTACTAGATGATATACACACGGTATGCTATTCGGCAGAATGTTTAGATTGTCTTTTTCGGATGAGAAGTGGACCCCAATTTGCGACATCATATATTCGCCATGGGTACGACAAGCAGGATGATCGTTATGCAAGAATGGCGCCCATAGCAATTGCATTATTCAAATTGGATTCCTTATTAGCTTGGGCTTTGCGCATTGTATGTTTATAGCGCACCATCTAAAGATCAATCGTCATTGTAAGCATCCTACTTCTGCATGTCGGAATACCTGATGAACGATACTTTGCATTTACGAAGAGCTACCCGTTCAATGACTGCTGCAATATAGGGTCGACCAATTTTGATGGAAATGCCGATGAAATGCGTCGTTGTCTCAAATCGTAATTATATCAGCATTTGGCAACGACCGAGCCATTAAACGTTTATCAAACGCAATCATATTACTATTTGATAAGCCATTTTAGTTATTAGACACCTACCGATGTACATGAAAAGTGTACCAAGTGCATATGCCACGTGTTAGATCGTATCAAAGGGTGCTCAATCGACCGTCGCGCTAGCATAAAGTGGTTCGTTCACCTCTCGACATTTCGCAAACCTTCCTCTGACTCGTACGCATTGGCATGGATGCATACATACGGTCCGCTTTCCATTGATTTGCTTCTCACACGATGCAGCCGACGTGGTCTTGCGCTTCAAAGTGCGACTGTGTTTCACGAAAATATCGCTGAACTTATCATCCCGCGTCGTCAACCAGCTTCAAATTGCACAACCTTCAATTTTTTGCGTTCTCTTATTTTTACTTATTGTCAGATAATTCGTCCGACGTTTAAGCCGGTATAGAACGCAATATGCGTAAGGGTTGACGTAAATTAACATCGACTTTCTTCGAAATCATAGAAAATAAGCGTAGCTCTATGGAAGCTCGAGAACTGATATAGGCTTTGTATCCTTGAGAGGATGGTGTTTGCTTAACTCACGCCATTATCGCGCCCGCGCTTCAAATTATTTATCAATGCGAATCATGAACGCGCCGCGATGTATACAAAAAGTCGATGTACAATGCATTATTTATCAAGTACTAACGTGTTGAGGAGATTGTGTAGCGCGTGTCTAATGTTATGTCCATACTGATGCGCAAGAAACAAATCCTCACTATTTCCCGTCGATGCCCGCGAATAATCTGGCGAATGATCCCGGCGCGGCGTACGTGTGCACGAAAATATGTCCTCGATATGACACTTGCGTGATGTTGTCCACGCTTTGAATTTGCTGAGGCATTCTTCAAAAAAATCCGGTTGGAATGCGATCGTGCGGAAACCGGTTTGCGGACGAATCGATAGAAAATGCTCAACTGATCTCTGCGCGTTTCGAAAGAAATTTGGAATTCGTGATGTAGCCAAGGCACGATCGATGTGCAAATACCTGTGGAGCGTTGTCAGGCGAATACCGAAATGCGAATTATCAGAGACCAATCGCCGGCGAGTCTGGGCGCACGTTTGAAATGTAGCGCGTGCGCTTCGTGGCACGTCATACCGCCACTTGATCGACGCGAGGCGTCGTAAACAAAACTGGAGGCAACCGCGTGGTGCCGATCAGTGAGTCGGCGACTCCGCGGCCCGAAGGAGATTTCTCGTTTCCGTTCTGGTACGGACCAGACTGTCGGGATACATCGCGCGCGCAATCGTTAATTCTCGCGGTGGAAATTATCCACGAGAAGAACGGCGGCGATAGCGCGAAAGAGGCCGCGACATCGAGTTCAGCAACATCATCGACCGGCTCACTTGTTGTCGAAAAGAAAGCGTCGCCAAGTTTCCAGAGTCACGGTTCAGTCATAAGGACTAACACGAAAGCTGTGAAACTTTTTTCTCACGGAGCAAAGAGAACGTCGGATAGAGTACGCTTCTGGATTCTTTGCTTTCTTTGCAAAGAGCTAACGGACGCGATTGGAGTTCGAAGCGATATAGCCCATTGCCAGCCGATTCTACTGATTGGCGCCTTGTCGAGTATGTCGATTCGTATCGCTTAAAAGTCTCCCAGAACGATCTGTTGCTCCGTCATCAAATAAAATTCAGAGTTCACTCGATAATTGAGAACCTTCGGAGCGCGTCGAAACACTGCTACTGTTTAAATGTTCGTCGTCGGTCGACGCATTTCTGTTTGACGAAGAATCGTCGGCCAATGAAGATTATTCATCACGAATCTGTCATCACTGCTTCGGCGTCATTTTAACTCATCGATGGTGTCGAGTGTACTGTGTATACGGTTTTATGGTTTGTCTCGGGTAGCAGACTGAAGGGCCCAGGGCCTGCAGGTGGCAAACCCTTCGAGGGTCCGTACGCAGGGTTGTCAGATCTCTTGGAAGCCTCGAACGAACCATTTTACGAGGGTCTGCAACAGCGCTTCAATATTCGAGAGAAATACGAAGTGAATAGCAGACGTATTATCAAAGATAATGATTAACTCTAAATGTAGAGCGCGAAAACCCATTGAACATAAGCTATAATAAAATTCAGTGCCCTGAATGATCAATGCACGAATTGCATATGAAGTACATGGAAAGAAAGATTAGCATGTTATGCTGAATGATTCAATAAACAATGAGGTCAATGCATTGTCGCATTACTGATTACGTTCATTCTTATTCGATCTGGGATAAACGCTGACAACCATTGTTCTATGCACAGCTAAAGATTATATCGTACGTAAAAAGTTTGAACAGAAAGAACCGTCTTACAATGAGTGTAATGCAGGGAGAAGAGTTCAACGAAACTCTTTCAATGATGGCCTTTAACGCGACCACGATGATTCCCAATCTCGTTTTGAGTAGTGCACCGAAGAGACACGTGACTGTTGCATCGCAAATGGTACTCACACTCGTATACATAACCGGTGTCATCGGTAATGTGTCGGCTTTAATCATCCTCTTTCACAAGGATAAGGTAAAATATTGATTTTTTGAGCATTTGCACGGCCAATGAATGTGCTGCGTCTATTTGACACACCAATAATATCCACAGCTCCTATTTCATACATTAATTTCAAGTGTAGAATGTTTGTCAATTACAATCATTTATCTTACTCAAGTAACACGTGTTATATCGATATCAGTTTTACATGGGCGCAACATATTGTCCGTCATAACATAATCACGATGCACTTATTGAGCCCGATATAAAAACTACTGAAGTGGAATCAATAGAAACCCCTCGTATTTAAAACCTGTTAATCGCCTTATCTCTCAAGAATTGAACGTTGCACGCTTTCCGGGTTTGATTCTGATCAACGGATTAAATGAAAATTAATGAAAGTATCATCACTCCGCGAGAGTCACGTACCACGTACATCCTAAGAGTTTTATTAGCCAGGATTTTCAGCAAGTACCGCATCTTAATCAATTCGCCTATGCGTACGCAGGTGCGTTGCTTTTATTTGACCAATGTGCCAGCGTGATCCCTCTATCTGTTACAGAGAAGAAACCGAAAACACTTGCTCATGCTGCGTTGTCTGGCGACAAATGACCTTGTTGCGTTGCTGGGGATGCTGGTGCAGATGTACGTGACTATTTACGTGGGAGGTGTTACGTCGACGAGGGAATTTTGCTCTCTCCGGGTCGTGTGGCGACTCTTTGGCCTTTTCAGCGGTTGCGTTGCTATTGTTATGGCAGCTGAAAGATGGTTGGCCTTAACTAGGCCCTTCGTTTATCAAAAGGTAAGCCCAGATCTGCGATGATCCTCTTTCATAGCCACAATCTACGATCGGATCAAATATTTCACGTTCGATCGGTGTTCAAGCTAATTTCCCTTAGTGCTCTTACTAGAATACTTCGTAACAATAACCCAAGTTCAAGATTGCCTCTAAAACGGTCTTCAATTAGCATTAAAAGGTTTTACCACCCCGCAGTGATAGTACTGTTTGCGCCATGGACACGTAACGACCAGAATATCGTTGAGTGATTAGTCGATTGACGATTACTTCGAAAACATCAATTATCGTCTACAGAATCGCTTTTCGGCGTCTGATGCTGGTGCAATCGCTGAAAAGACAATTCGGTCTGTCGTGTATTCGTTATCCGAACGACGTTTTGTAAACCGTTCTGATAAGGTTGCGTTGTGGGTAAGAGCGTCTGTTCGGAAGAGCACGTCTGCTTTATCGTTGCTTGATATCCAAAGTAGGTGGGATCGTGTGCCAGAGATTGACCCATTTCCCCAAACCCAGCAATGCCAATTGTTTTACTAAATCCAACGACGCTTCTTTGTACAGCTTTGCGAGAATACCATTTATAGTACGAATGCGTTGGAGCGCGTATCGCTCGCATTAACTGACCAAATTATCTATGCGGCTTCGTACTCAGGACCTTCGCATTGACATTCCGGAGAATTCATTGACATTGCACGTATATTGAGGACACGTCGCGAATGTTAACTTAACGATAATCATCGTGACGGATATATTGGGTAGTTAACATTTCGAAAGCGTCCCTCGTTAATGCGCCAAGAGTAAACTTTATCACAGTCGCGTATGTTAATTCAATGACATCCGGATTGTTGACGTTGATTCGTCTCAATGACAAAAGTCTGTGCTTGCGCGTCAGTACTTCTTTTATTCCGAACAATGGAGCGCCAACTAATGTTCTACAACTAATCAGTTTACCATTGTGGTGCGGTCTGAAATAAATTCGATTACGGATCAAGTCGTTCAATGCAAGGCGAACAGAGCGAGAGAAAGCGATAAGGAGATTCGAATGTTGCCCAATGCGCCCGACTTTCTGTCGAGACCGTGTATTAGGGCTATGCCGCAGATTCTCGTTTTTCTATCAGTACGCCTTCAATTTTAATTAGTGTCGCGTTGCTACGTGACGTTTTGCACTCATCATTTCCTCGGGTTGATATACAAATCTGGGAAGAATGGGTAAGACGACGCCACTGGCGTAATCGCCAATTTGCGTCCGGTACGTCATTGTACAACATGTTGCACCTACAAATATGATTTGACTTTTAAGTATTATCACCCGACGGAGGGCATAGGTCACCGAACATCGTATACATTTCGTTACATGACGAGGACGAACGATAGCAATATCTTTTGATAACGCCCACGAAGGACCTCAGGCCGCTCAAAGAAGCGAAAATGATTACGTGTCTGCAAACGTGCCGGCATTCAATTATCTCACATGATGGCATCCGAAAATATATATGACAACGATAGAATTCTCGGCGCATATTTTTTGTTTGCGAAGCATGCAATGCCATCAAATCTTAACATATTAACAGCCGTGTATAATATAAGTTTTTAGACTTTGACGACTACGTCGTATCAGACCTTGTTGAAAGCTACACAGAATCAACATCATGGTGAACTAGAAAACACGTTACATTCCGTGAAGATAGAAAACGAAACGCCTTCTACATGGCGTGTCCTGTAATCAGGTCTACCGCTACCTTGAATTTCCTAGCTTATTCAGAGATGATGTCGTTGTTATCAGGATTTGCTACAAGATCCGGCGAATTTCTTGGAAATTTATTTTTGTACAGAGTACGAAAGACATACGATTCGTAGACGTATTGCAACAGAATTCCTAATGCATTTTGCACAATTACTGGGAGACTTAGCAGGCTCATTGCCAAAGTAAATCGTGAAACTTAATGACACAAGAATGCTGTTGCTTGCTTCGTTCTACATCCACATCGCGTTATACGCCGTGACGGTGTTAGATTTATTCTACAAGCCCATGTCAGATATAGCCCAGAGCAAGCAAGCTTTATGGTTTTAGTGCAAAAAGGATGTACGAAGAGACGTGACGAAGGATTTGCGACGCCCCGATTCGTTTTTCGCGAATGGATATAGGGGATGCTTCATTCGACATGTTGATGATGTCGGTAGCAGTTGCGACTAGGCGCGGATGCGCGGTGGAACATTCGTGCCAAATTGCCTTTACAGTCAAATAAAAATAGTTATTTCTTGCAATTACGACATGGAGTGTATCAGCCGGATCGGTTACATCAGTGGTTAAAAACGACTCCATACTCTTACCCTCCTGCGGTTAGAGTGTCAATGTTCGATCACAGTTAATTCGGGGAGATTAATTCTGTTAATCGGTGAACAATTTTTTCCCCAACGATTTCCAAGAACTCTACCTAATGCCCATTAATGTCCAGTTTCTCCCTCCAATATTGACGATAATTGAAGTCCATTGACCTGACACATTATTCCTCGCGTTATGTACTTCCGACGTTCGGCAGTCGCGATTGCTAGTCTTTGGAGCATATTTTAGCCACACCCTTTCGATAATCTCATATGTTGCCATGTATGGCTCATGTTCAAGGACGTAAGTTTGTAATATTAGAAGAATACTTTTCAAGCCTCAGCGCCATGATCATAAATTTCATCTGAAGATCGTTAAAAAGAGTTTGCTGGGGCTATTCCAAACATAAACGTAAAGCCTTCTACGTTCAATTTATCGATGCAAAGTTTATATCCGTCGTTCGAGGAGAAGCTACCAATCATGAGACTGGCTCTCACAAGACTAGCTGGGTGAAAATATTTCGTTCACTTGGCTTAAACGAAGAATTTCTTTAATGCCCGATAGCAGATTTCAAGACATTGACCTTATTATTGAAAGCTTCTCGAGATGTTCGGAGGGAACGCTCTCGAAACGTCCATCGAGACACGCTGCGTCAAAGCAAACCGACACTGTGTGGTCCGTGTGCCATTCCTCGCACGTCAAAGTTGGCCTATTTAAGCGGGCTGCCCTTGCAGTCGCAGCTTATTACGCTTTTTACCCATTCGCTCCATCCTTGTGTCACAGAACAAAATTTTCTCACGATTAATCATTCTCTCTAAAGAATAGTTGCTCTGCCTCTGCTATTTCGTAACCGGCTGTTTACTCTATGAAATCATTTGCAACAATGTTCTTAATCCACCATTTTTCCTCAGTTCTAAATTACTCTCGAGGTGAAAATAATGGTATAGGTTTGCTTAGATGGTGAAAAAGTTCTGCATTTTCTGATTATATTAATGTATCAATTACAACAATTAATTGTTAATTTTATTTAAGGCAAATAATATCTGATATAAAATTTACGCCTCCACATATAGGGGGTCAGCAAAGTTACAGAGATATTAAAACGTATCTCAGTGGCAATCTTCGATTGCCGGGCAGTTGGTCCTGTGGGAGTCCTAAAGGGCAATTTGATGCCGAGGGTATAAATTCAGGTCGGTGTCTAAAAATAAACTGATTCAACTTTTGACGTGGTCTCAGTTAATCTGAAAGAAGAAAATAATAAGTTTTCTAGTTTCTCAATCAGGGCTGTTTCATTGCCAGCACTCTTTTCTATGTAGAAGTTAAAGCTTGGCCATGGAGCCAATTGAAAAAGAATATTGGCGGATCAATTATTTCGGGCGGAAGCATGTGCGGAATTTTAAGAGTTTGTGCACGTGCCGCGGCCAGGCATTCGAGAGTCACTTGAATCCTGTTGTTATTCTTCCGCCTTCGTGGTTGCTACTTAACTCTCGTTATACGCGACACGGCTTGCTCGATGGTGGATTAAATGTTAGAATAAAGATAATTAGTATGCTGGAGTGACGCTGGCGCTAATATCATAGCGAAGAATCGTGACTAGGAATCCTCGTGTCCATTTCATCGCGTTTCAATGTTCATTGCACGGATTAACACATTGACTGCTTCGCGAAATTCTTCAATGCAAATTATGAAATTTGTATTTGGCTGGAATAGCTTTTTGGTTCAGGATTATGCGTAGGTCGCACCTATACATGTTGCTCTTTCCATAAGTTACGCATTACTATAATATGCCTAGGGGTAGTGAGTATAAGACAACAACTTCCGGGAATGCTTATTCATAATCGATCCTTGTCAGGCTTTTCATTGAGCCAGTAGACGAAGGACGCCTGACCGAAAAATGAGTTATATGGTTCGGCCGTTTGTTCATCGAGCCCACGCAAAGCTTTCGCTCCCCCGTGAAAGAAAATTGTCGAGAAGGAATTCCGGTTTACTGCTGATCAAAGATCACGTGTGACCGATCAGTCTTTTGCTTCACCCCTTCATTGATTCATTTATAAATATGGTCAACTGTATGTCGGTACGTACATTTATCGGCCAATTCTTTTTGTTATATTAGAATGCAAAGACGTATATTTTTCAGGACGTTTGCAAAACGTAACCGGAGTCAAAATTGGTTATAGTACCCGCATAGAAATCACTTAATGGGTGACACGCATGTATCTTTCAGCAGGTGACGTATCCGGTAATTGTCCGTTGTATGCTGGCGCTTTGGTTGGCAGCATTAGCACTGACCACCTTACCGGTCTTGGGTTTTGGTTTGTATTACAAGGGTGATAAGTGTGTGCGATATAGGGAAGCGACCGAGCCCGGAGACATCGCGTACGCTTACGTATGGTTCGTTTCCGGTGAGTAAAAAGGAATGTGAGTTTCAGCAATGTCCTGCGAATACGACTAATGTCAAATAAACAAATCTTCACGCCTTGAAAATAGGTACGCTCCTCTGTCTTTCCATCGTGTGGTGCAATTTGGCGGTGTCGAGAGCTTTGGGCAGACTCGGCCGTCGTGCTGGAGCACTCAGACGAATTTCAAGAGCGTCTTCCAGGGCGAAACCCTTATTGACAGTGGCTGGTCCACCGCCAGAAGTCGTCGCAACCGCTGAGGAAAGGGCATTTGCTAGGTTGATGGCCGTATTATCGATATCATTCGTCGTCTGCTGGATGCCACAAATGGTGAGGGACACACCTCAAGTCAAAGACAATTAATTTTCGGACATAGATATATATTGGCGTCAGCAGCTGACCAGATCAATATTTTCCTTGAATAAGATAAAATCAGCATTGATACTGATTTGAAGTCGTGGAAAAAAGTTGGGACAAAGAAGCGATCGCTCCCTCTTGAGCCTATAGAATTCTTTTAGGCCGACCTCGAGTGTGTGTAAATGCACATTTGTCTGCGAGCATAGCTGAGGCATGTCATATTCCCACGGAAGGCAGTGGTCTCTGCGTAGGAGGCAGGAGCTTGATATATTTCGCAGGGGATTGTCGTCCGTTTCTTTTCGAATCTCGTATTTTCTTTCCTTTCGCTATCCCTAGGGTCGGTGCAGAAAGGTCTCGTTGACTTTTCGAACGTTTAACGAGAGATTGAAAAATCACAACTCTGCACAATTTATTGAATCTGAAGAAGAACGTGTGTCTGTCCTTACGAATAATAAGATTATAGACTTTTCATCGAACAAATATTAAGATTCCATACTGGCTATCCGGTTTCCGTCGGTCTGCGTCTTCGTTATGCCTCACATTAGTCCTGTCGTGACATTTTGGCAAGCGTCCGAGAGGAGGAGAGTCGTCAGGAAGAGGACCTCGCTTCCGGTTACTTGGCGTTTATGGGAATCAATGGTACCTACGTGACATGCTTGCAGGGAGCTTGTCGGTGGTATCTGTCCCTATACCATCGAAACATCCGTAACATTCGCGGCCGCGTTGTTCGTGATGGGACTAAAGATGTCATGCGTTACTTTATGTTGGGCCACGCTTGGACATTAATGATTCACAACCGCAGACTCTCAATTACCACTCCTAATGTTCTTTTATTAGATGTCTGTCAATATTTGGATTTTCATTCGGAACAGAGTAAGAATATTATTGATCTATAACGAGCTGTTTTCTATTTTATAGCGAATACTATGAATACCGAAGGAAGTCCGGTGAATGTTTAATAGACTACTGTAAAATGAAACATACAACTACGATCGCCGGAAGTCTGACGCCTGTCTACCCGAAATGTCGAATTATTTTTGAATGCTCTCACGTACTAGCCGTCGCGATGCTTGGCGCGTAGTGCCGTTTACGTGCGACACGTCACGAAATTAACTTTGCGATGGCGCGGCGACAAAAGCCGGATATCGTCGATCGCGATTTTTCTTCGCTGCAGAATTCTTATCGTGGCATCTTGAAAATTCGGAAATAGCTTCTAAGATGTAGCTGTACATTGTTGCGGAAGAAATTGAGTAGCGTAAAAAAAGTGCTGGTCCTTCTCCGCTGTAATCGCTATTTATTCTCTTAGGTCTCGATTCCGTTGGCCCAATTTGCAATGAGCCTGCCTCAGTCGATGTCTGTTGTTCGAAAGTGTATCCGTGCTTTCCACGTCGCTGCCGACATTCTGCTGTGTATCCATTTCACTCTGGACCCGTACATCTACGTACTTTTACGAATGCCACGTCCGAGATTTCGTCTGTTGAAACCCCTTTGCAGAATTTGTTGGCCAGCCAGAAGCCGCTCAAGTTCCTTTACAGGTGAGCTCTCGATGCCATTATCGGAATGTGAGACGTTAGTCTTGTTGAAGCGTTTATCGATTTTCCATTAATTGTCTGGAGAAGGAAAAGTTTATTGAATTTCTTTCGAAGGAACCACAGATCATCAGGGCAGTAGCGGCGATCCGCCTACACCGATAACGGAAGCACCTTCGACTCCGGTTAGCGAGGAACACGAGTCACATTTGATGCCGGCTTGAGAACGGTCTTGGCGAATGATCTTCCTCAAACGATTGAGCGGTACCGACGTCACGCGTGTGTGACGGTGTTTTGTATGCAGTTTAGATGAACCCGCGGAGGATCTTCGCACTTTTCAGTCATACTTTTGCCATGCGTTAGTTGTGCGAACAAACGTGAAAGCTACACAGTCACACTGATCTCAGCAGTCGTTTAGTAGATGAGCTGTTTGGAAATTATTCGTCATTTCGAGAATATTCGCTTTACTATAAGTACATGTTGCAAATGAAGAGAGACTCGGCATTCCATGAGACTGCGACAATTGACGGTTGTACGGAGGATCGACGAAGCGTATTCATTCGGAATGTTGTCTGCACGCTCGAAGTTAGTACTCGTTGTAAGCGAAAGCTACGTGCTTTCCAAACATCGACAGGTTTCGCTTTGGAAGATTTCGTTGAAAACTCCAGTCATTTGCGGAGCGTAAATGACAGAGATGTTGCCCGTTCAGACAATTCTTTGAAGCATGAAATATCTAAGTATGTACAGAATACCAAAGATAAAGTATTTGACGAAGGAGTGAGGGCCGAGATGATAAAATTGCCGATGACTGTTGAATGTCTGTTCGACCGTGTCGATTCGCTAAAAGACATAACGTTGCACAGTTAAGCTGATCTGCGTTCAACGATATCGGTGTACGTATGCTTCTAGTCAGGAAAAACCGAAGTAGACGCGTAAGACCGAAGTAAAACAGTTACGTTTAACGATGCAACAATACCAAAGTACGAAAAATTGCATCTTATGTAACACAAATCCTACACATATAGGATAGTGACCTAATGTCACTAATGATATACTCGTATACAGAAATCATGCATTCGACAAAATAACGTATTTCTGAAAAGCTTCATTAATTTATATATATATATATATATATATATATATATATTTTTGTACCTTATATTGCGTACAATGAAGTTGTTGTTTCATTAATTGACAGAGTACACAACGACATGTTTAGTGTGCTTTAATATTACCTCTTCAGCTCTTCTTTCAGTTATCCATCTTAATCATGTATAACAATAATCGTCGCTGTAAAGAGATATATAATACTTTGAGTACAGAGCAAAGTATCGCAAATTATATTTTTACTAACCATTTACAAGCACCCAACTATATATACATATATATCGTGATATTTGTAAATGACCTTACATTCGACGAGCTGTCATTACTTGTGGATACGATGTAATTCCATGTTAGTACTATGTGCGTAAGAAATAACACTTATATTGCAAACATGGCAATTAGTCCTTTCGCATATAAGTATGCGTGTACTGATTTTAATAAATGTTGATCGAAAGTCTCGGAAGGCTTTACTTTGGTTTGGTGACCATACACAGAACGGTAGATATATGCATAGGAGGGCTTATACAGGTTGGTATTCGAAATGAGAAGAAACTTGAGTAAAATACATATAATACAAATATATTTACGTCAATACGTATTCATTCTCTAGATATTTATAACATTAATAATAACTTATCGACGCGATCGTTCGTTCCATAACATCTTTTATTGCACACCAGGAATACCACAGTTGCATCCGTCGCGACACCCGTATTATTATACCGCGACATAATAAATAACATCTTTATTATTCCGTATGTAAGGGTCTCGCAATTTATTATCGTTAACGATATGGTTATACGTTTCACCAATAAATGACTGACACTTATCCTTTTATGAAAGACAAATATCAAAGGCAGAATGTTTGTTCAACACTTTCTCCCTTATATTAAAACGAAATATCATACGGAAACAAATAAAGAGTATCGAAATACCGTTCGTCTAATCGTACCAATGATTGTTTCATCAGACAAAGTATTAGTATATCTTATCACCCGGTGGATATTATATTATAGTTGAATTGTATATTTCGTGATCAATAGGCTTTAGAAGTACATATACGGTCGTACAATCAGTTGACGATAAAGATTGCGGATACCTTCAGTTGTCAGCACGCATTGCAAATCAGAATCGGTAAAAGAAAACCTCAAGCTAACAAGGCAGCTCACATAATCACTCATTTGCTGAAATGATAGAAAGGTATAACAAGGTATGTGTCGATTAACATAAGCGTTTTACATTACGCCTACTTTTACTTTCATTCAGTCTTGAAACTGTCAGAAATAAAGCCATCTACGTTATGTCCTACAAGGGAAAGTAGGGAGGTATCCGGAACAGAGTTGATTCTGCTTCAAATATCTTGTTAAGCACGAAAGTCTAAGGGATCCGTATTTTTTTTATGTGTGCCTATTTTCAAATGTAAGCAATAGAACACCGATTTGCACGTTGATTCGATCTATTTTTGTACTAAATTTTCCAAACTATTGCAAAATTTACAAACATGATAATATTGAATATATCATGTGAAATAAGATACTCTTACCAGTAAAATATGGTCGGTCGGTTAAAATATAATGGATAAAGTTGGTGCCTTTGAGAGTGCAATGTTTAAAATTCAATGGGGTAGATTTTGTAATAGACTTTGGTGCTGAACATATTTCAAGAAGAATCAAATTGGATCCAAACATTTTCTCTGCCTTTCCGTGTAAACTGGTGGTGAATGGTCGGCAGCACAGTAGATGTCCAATCACAAAATATTGGTCTATGACCAAAAATCTATTGACGATAGCGCTACAGACATGATTAATTATGGCAATTGTGGCAATTCTTCCAAAGCTCTTAGAACTTATGAACGTTCTCATTAATGACCAAATTTTCCCTCCTACATCTATTTTCAGCTTTTATACTTAGTTTGGACTAATCGACCTGTAATTGATCCTACAGATATGAAAGTCAGTTTCGATTATAAAACGAGAAATAATATTGTGGGGATCAGAGTCCCTTATAAAGAACAGAAAGAAATGATCGGAGGTAAGAAAAGGACATACAAGATGTAAGGCATCGGTGCCACAGTGGGTTGGTGCCTGCCTGAGGTTCCAAAGGACGCGAGTTCAGTCTCCCGCCCGATGTTGCCTTACTTTTTCCGATCCTACAATATGTGTCTAATAAGTGAATAAATATCGAGGGAATTTATTTAGAAATCACCGATGAAAGCTTTTGAGTTTTGATACATGATTTTACTTGGTCGCACTAGTAAATTACTTGTGAGTCCATAATCTTTAATTATTGTCAATTATGCTGTATGTTATTTAATTCATTACATCGTCAATATCTTCGCGCATTATTTTAAACGTACAAAAGTGTATAAATTGCAAAGCGTAATCATAGTAGATCGTCTTACGTCAGTATCGTATATTTCAGCGTTTTCAAATTCGTAACTTCAATTTGAACGGATAAAAAATCGAAAGCAATTGAGGTGAAATTTAACTTGCATAGTTTGCAGGCTTGAATGTAAAAGAGACATTTTTATTGTTACAACGATATGAGAATTTGTTAGTTACTTTTCTCTTGTCGCAATTTTCTTCAGACGATACATAATTTGTTCCGTCTCTCTGTTGTCAGAAGAAAAGAAACTATAACTCATGTTACATTCGCCGACGTTGCAGATAATCGGTATTTAAAGTAAATAAATTCTTTTTTACGATAAACACGAACACATTCAATTACATCGTTTAAACATGAATGAACATCGTTTATACATAATGAAGTACGTCAGTCCATCCGTTGTCGTCTTAAAAGACGGACGGAGGACGATAAATTCGTGTGTTTGGCACTTTAATATACGGTAAGAAATTATACTTCCTCTTGTCTTTTTTAGTTAGGCCAGTGCATCGATATACGTATATATATTTATAAGCTCGATTCAACGCCCTTCCAGGTACCGTACTTCATTATCGTCGGCGTTTAGTAATGCGACGAAGAGATACACACATACACGGATCGAATTATCAATATCGTTATTATTAGCGTTACGACAATGTGTATCCTCGAGCAAAGAATGCCTTCCTCGTGTACAATAAACATGTATGAACATCAATAACACGGTCGCACGGAAAGGCTTGCTTTTGCACGATGCTCGAAAACCTTCAAAAACAGTACCATTTCGGATTGGAACGATTTAGCAAGATACAACGCTCCGCGGTAAGTAACCGATCATTTCGACATGGAGAGCTTTATACAAGAACGAAAGGAGCACTCGGTCTTGATAAATTGCACCGATCAGAAAAGCAAATCAGTCGCATCGAGATCTCATCTCGATGCGGAATCGCGAGAGATCATTCTCGACAAAGGAGGAAGAAAAAACTGCGCATTACTCGGACTCAATGGCATCCTGAAGTCCGTATTTTGTGGCAGTCTGCAAGTGGCGATACTCCCTTATCCTGCCCTTGATCCACTCGCCAAGGACCAGCCAGAGAACCTTTCCACGTTCCCTGAAAAACCGACGACCCGAGCCGTCTTGATCGACTATGTTCGGACGACGTCGATGACGCTTTCGTGTTGTCTGCACGCAAAGCAGTGATTCCCACGGCGTGTCATGCCGGCTATCGTGAACCGCGGTCCTTATCTGTCGAGGGTAGATATCCACGAATGTTACGAATTCATACGGTTCACTTGAATTCGTCGATATGTCAGCGTGCGCTCTCAATCGTTTACCTGGGACCGTGCAGGATTACATCACACCTTCCACAGAAGCAGGTGATTCGTAGAGTCCTCCCGACCAGCCTGCAATTCAGCCGAGGCCTGTGGGCCTCGAAAATCTTCGTAACCGTCGCCACCGGATATCACCAACAGCTTGCCGCGGTTAATATTGTTCTGTTGCGTCTTGTTGGACTTGAGCGAGTAGCGATTCACCTTCGGCCGTGGATCTGGCTTCGACGGCGTCGTCGTTTCCACGCACGTTAAGAACCGCACGTGGCCCGTGTGGCCGTGAGGAATTCCTAATCGTTACACAGAATTCCTTAAATACTGTCCAATTTAAATGACAAATTTGTTTTCTTTACACCGCACGCTCAAAAATCCATATTGCTGGCAACAGGAATGTTTCCCAATTCGCGTCATTTCACGCATCATCAATTGCTTGATACAGGGATTCTAAAATTTCACGGAGCTGATCGATCGTTTCTCGCGCCAACGCCAACACCCTTAACGGATGCTTTTTGCGCGCAAACCTACAATTTCGGTTGTCGGCCAGTTTCTAATAATATGCCGGCCAATTGACGGCGAATAGATATAAAGCGACAGTGCGTGACGTCAATACGAACCAGTTACGATCGGCGGCTGCGACATCCGCTGAGTGGATGGCTTTATATGGGGAATTGGCACGGTTAGCAATACGCCGGCGCTCGTTCCAATCCAAAGTAACTCGCTGCACGCCAACAGTGCGGTGACCCTGAGACAAGCCGCCTTGTGCTGTCGTATTATGTCATCGCAACCTGCAGCAAGTTTAAAGCTTCCGTTAAAATAAGTGTCGCGCACGTGAATTGTCAAGAAGGTCTAGGGCGAAGAAAACGGTAAATCGGGCCCTTTTCACATTCGACGTATAAGAATTGTCAACGCCGTTTAAGATTTGAGACTTACTGGCAAGCATTTTGGTAACAGCCGGCGCGATATTGATGTCGGTTAGACACTCGTAGCTGGCAGAATGAAAGAGTCGGAGGACTGCACTGTTGTGCAACGAGATCCAAACACCGAGTCCCCCTGAATTGGCCATGCACGAAACTGCTCGACTCGCATCGCCGCTCACCGTGAAGATGTGCTCAATGTCGAGGGTGTGAGTGTTCACAACCTTTACGGAGTTGTGGCAACCGCACCAAAGTTTGCCGGAAACCGGGAGCATCTTTGTCACTGGAGATGCCACGGTGCCCACAGAAACAGTCGTTGGATCCGGTGTGTTCCAACCTCCGACTGCAATCATAAATTAACATTTCTCCTCGATCGTAGCAGATACTACGTCAAACTAAGATCAAACTTACGATGATCCCGAGCGTAGACGGTAATATCTCCATTGGCAAGTGACACGAACACCTTGTTATCCAAATAGCTGAAAAAAAAGATTTAGCAAAATTTCCTTCTTTTGTCAATTCATGCACTCTCTGCCCCGTAAACTTTACATACATAATGCAATGCACACTGCTTCCATGCTGAATCTTTACTTTGTTCTTCTTTATCCTGATATTGTCATTGCAATTATAGACATGGATGCAGCCGTCTTCGGTTCCTAGCCACATCGTAGGTTGATTGACATCTTCCTCAGCTAAGGCGTTTTCGAGACTCGATATATCCCCACTCAGAGTCACACTTCCTGTGTCCGCAGATGGAATGTCGTCCGAGTCCGAATCGTCGGAGCTCGAGCTACTGCGAAATAATTCGATGCATGAAGATGCTGGTGAGAGAAGAAAAGGGAATCGGGGAACTGAAACTTCACCTGTCTAATTGTATGTTACCGCCACTTCCATCTACATCCTGAACCGAAATGCTGATCCCACTTTTACTGTTAACGAACGAGCTATTGTTTGGCGCGCACGAGCTCGACCTTTTGAGAAAGTTTGTATGAATGTAAGTAGTTGAATGTTGAACGGATGTAGTGTTAGATTCACTCATAAATATATTCCATCTTTCTCCAGCCACTCTGGACGTACCCTGGAGTGCAGGCAGGAATTCCAGCGACGCAAAGAATCCTGGCGTTGCACACGCCATTACAGGACGTAACTTGAGGAGGTTCAGGAGTCAGACTAAGTACGCACACCTGACCGACGTAACCATCGCTATTACAAACCCAAACGTCTCTCGAACCTTGACCGTTCGCTAACGTGGGTGCTGCACAAGTAAACTGTAGGCCAGCTCTAGTCTTTCGAATAGGCAAAGGACCCACAAACTCTGGACAGGGTCGTCTATCGGCTGACAAAGCTGAAATTTGTACTTTGTAGAAGGAGAATACACGTGCGTACAAGACACACATACAACTAAGGAAAAAGAATCGTGGCGGAAATTTGATCGCCTAGGATAAGACTATACCGTGTTAACGGTTCGTAGGATAATGTTACCAACTCACCCAACTTTTGCTTGGCTTCGTTGAAACTCTCCTCCCAACTCGCTCTCTTGTCGGGCTTCGTAAACATCACGGAGATATTCTCTATACCTGATCTGAAAGTAATGACGACGTTTCTTGATCACAGGGCATATCGTGCAAGCGTTTGCCGAACGTGAAGACGATGATGACGATCATGGCATTGAAGAGAAGCGCGAAATAGGGATAGTAAGCTAGCGCAATTATCAGACGTATAACTTACTGTGTATTAAGCGTTAATTCTAGACAGGCTAACTGCGAATGTGCCGCGTTCCTTTCAGCTAATTGACGCTGAGCTTGACCAAGCATTTCTTTGACGAGGTCCTCAAGTTGCTGCTTGGCGCCATGCAATGTTGCCGCCAGTTCTTGAAGTTGACTCAAAGTTGCGCAATCCTCTCGCAGATGGTCCACCTCCCGCGCCATTCTTCTCAAATTCTCATCTTTGGCTTTCATCACTTCAAGATCGTCCAGTGGGATTCTCATTAACATTTTGTATTTGTTAGCTTCCAATAATCCAACCAGACTATTTGGACAGGAACTACTGAGGAGAGGAATGCATACTGTTCGTAAAACAATCACTGCCGCATGGATGTGAATGGACGAAGAAGTACTCACGTCGACGGCTTTCGGATGGTACCACTTCGCCTTTTGATGCTGGTAATGACAAGCAGATCGGAGAAGAGGAATAAAGCCCGTTCTTTTCTCGTACCTTGATTCGAGGCTATGGTGACCAAGTCGTGGCGAACGAAGGCTCTGTAGAAGGTAATGAATGTGTTTATTTCAAAGCTTTAGATTTAATGCAAATGTTATTTAATGAAAGTACCTGTCATTCGTGACGATACCAGCGAGTCCTTCGACGAGTGCTTGCACCTCCCTGAGAGTGGTTTGCTGCTGTTCCCATTCGAGAGATTCTCTCTCAGTGCAATTTATTTTGACGACTAACTCGTGAACTTCCTTCTGAGCTGCCTGCAACAATTCGTGGTCCGGATGCGAAGGATCCGTGTGCTTGAGAAGCCTCTGTATCAGCAGTTCGTAGCGTGGAATTTTTTGTACCGGTTTGATCAATAATTGGTCTAGTCCCAATTTGCCCTTGTGTTCCCGTTCCATCGTCTGGAAGATAGGATTGTCTGGCTTGAATAAGAAGCTTCGCGTATTCGTCGAGGGAACTCGTTAGCAGGTAATCCTATATAAAAGCTCGACATAAACTTCTCAAGCAAAACGTCGCGAGGATTCCGTATTCATTGAAGCAAGAGTTCATATTGAAGAATCAAGTTTGCAGGCTTATTGGCGAAAACTTTACGGAGTGTCAATCTGTCAGAGGCAAAGATATGAAGTGATTTTAATAAGAGTTCTTAGTATCGGTATTCGATATCCCGCCGCATCGATTGAAGCATTTTCCAATACGTAGCTACCGTCTTCTTGAAGTTGCAATTATTTGAGAATGCGTTCGGTCAGCTGTCACCTAAAGGTCGAGAGTCACCGGTGCGAAGGGGACTGATTTGAACAGGAAGAAGTGAGGGAGAAACGTCGTGTGGGAAGTTGGCGAGTACCTCGAGGAAACGAGCAAACGCCGGCTTTGTCTGGCAGGTCGTTTTTATCGCTTTCCGTGCAGACTTCCAGTTGTCCAAGAACAAAGTGTAGGCCTCTAGGACGACCGGCTTTGTAAACTAAAAATTATGAAAAAATTCTTAAAGTGTGTAGGTGCACCGACAGATGAACGGTGGAAAAAGAAACTTACCACGTCTAGGAAAACGTCGCCGATAGTCTGTCGTATTTCCCATGTGTCCAATCGCTTACGCAGTTCTTCCAGAAACACCTCGTGATGAGTAAGGATCGCGGGTATCTGAGACACACGAGAATTCATCAGTAGATATTCTTATAGATACGACACGTTTCCATTCATCTCGGGGAGCAATTTAAATGTGGGTCTAGGCTAGGTCGTTCTTTACAACGAGTACAGCGACTATAAATTCTTGCGAGGAATTTGCATACTTTTCCCCTCCTTCTCCCGTTACTGACTTCCTTCGCCCGCTTGCTTCTAACTTGTCCAAGGGGCATAACGAGCTATACGGTAAGTGGAAATGCATGTATATTATCTATTAGGACACGCTACTCCGCGGAGGGACAACTCGATTTGCAGTGCATGAACTTTTAAGCGAGAACCGTGTACGTACGTCGGCTTTCCGGTATATCGTTTTTATGCCTGCGTGTAAAGGTGGTCGTGGGGACGTGCAGAAGTATGCGCGCGCCCTGTCGAGTGCAGAAGATCCGCAATTATGCATTCCAGCCACCGTTCCTTTAATCAGTCTTGGGATGTCGACACACTCCCAGGTCTGACCAATGAAACCACGGACGGATGCAGAGTATAAACTCATCCGAGACCTGCTGTAAATTTCTACTAGAAGGGAAGAAGCGGAAGAAACGGAGAAAGAAATCAATCATCTTACCTGATAAAATATTTCGTCGACAATTGCGGCATCCACCAAGCCGGCATTCTCGGGACTCTTCAGAGGCTGTAGGTATTTCTGGAAGGAAGGTAAGAAGTATTTTATCAAGTTACTTAAAGTGTACTCTGTACAAAAGGCGATTCACAAAATTATCAATTGAAGAACAATTGAAAATAATTTTTAATTGCAATAGGTGGAGCCTGCCGCCTCCAGACACCTTTAATCGTATGAGGACTTCCAGCGAATGAAAAGTTTACGAAATACAGGCATCCTAAGTCAATTACCAGTGACTTTGTACATAGAAATTGCAACGGATAACGTGATCGACGCCGTAACAGAGCCCGTTGCGCGAATAAGTGAAAAGTTAAGAATGCCAGACGTATATCTTATATAATCTTGATAGATGAAATAATGTTTGGCGTCGTCCTTGTCGAGCGACTGATTTCTCTCGAAGCGATGGCGACGTTCGGCAATATCGAGCTATTCGAAAAGTGGCTGCCTATGACGTGAATTGGCACGATATTGACGAAATTCGCGGCCGCCAGTGAGGGAATTAATTTTCCGCGACCATCTCGTAATTGGCGACCTACATATTCGCCTAATGACTATATATGAACGCCACCGAGAACGTTTGAGAAAATTGTCAGTTGAACGGGTGATTGATACGACCGACGGAATCCTAGTACCTGCACTGGGAACGGTTCGCACGATTTACCTCCGGTGCAACTGTCAGCCGATAATTCAACCTTAATAACGCTCGCCATGTGCTAATTACGCGGATTTCTAACGGAGGAGCCCGCGACGCATCCAGTGGTATGCGTTACAGTTTAGCGAACAGCTTCGATGCCCGTAATTTCACTCGTTCTCTCTGCTAAGACGGGAAAATTGTTTTTCACGCTCGCTGACCTTGCCAAACAGATTCTCAGCTCAGAACTTGGCGAAGGAAAGAAAGAATATTCGTAATCGTAATTTCGTTAGAGAAAGGCATGTGTTGTGCAAATCCAGTTTTCATTCTCGCCTACATTGGACAGATTGAATAACAGGGAAAATACACATAAGAGTGGGATCGCAGATCGCAGCGGATTCATTTCGTGAGACGCGTAATGACTTTTGTATCAAGTTTCCTCACAATCATCGGAAACGTGGAAAACGTTTTTGAAAACGTTGCGAGGGAAGAGTAAATACGGTTCGAAGCGGTACTGAATGCGGGAAGCGGCATTTCGTTGGTGGGTAATACGTTGAAATAAATCGAGCGGGCGACGGGTGGAATGCGAACTGTCCGTAGAAAACAAGCGTCCGTGACGGGAATAAATAAATTTTCATCCTGCCACCGACGTCATGGAAGAAAAAAGAAAATAAGAGATGACACGAGGAGACAAGAGAACGGGAGGGGAGAGAATCTCGTGAGACTACGTAAAGCATGAGTCGCAAACGCGGCGACCTCTATTTTTGACTCGTATGCACGTCTAACAAGTAACAAACATGACGAGATGTCGCAGGATTTTTCCTAAAATCAAAGTCCCGAATTCGGAGTTCATAAAAAATGTGTAGGTGGTTTATTTGACCGTATACCATCGTCATGCTTCTCGTTACTATCGTCTTAGACTGAAGCGATGACACGAAGAAAAATTGAAAGCCCCTTCGGTATTTCACGTGCCGAGGCCATCGTCAAATAATCGGCCGGTCTCGAACAATAACAATTCTCGTTGAGGCGGAGGTGCGATGTTTATAAAATATGACAATCAATTCTCAAGTCTTCTGACCATATTACGATACCAGGAAGCGCTTTTCTTCGTGCAGGCATTAAAAAAATGTCGAGCGTGTAAACTTGGTTGAAATCGTTGGCCGTGTGTCGAGATGACGATGATCACTTTGCGATAGTGTATTTTTGGAGCGTGCGTAAAACAAAGACGAAGCGCTCAATGTATCAACAAGGAGTATACGAAATTGCGCAATATCTCAAGTAGAATAACGCGTAAAGTCTAGGTAATCACTCTCCGAATTTCTGGACGATGGGCTTCTTCCGGCGAACATCCCTCTCGTTACACAATGTTTACGAACTCTGCAAAGGAAGGGGATCTATAAAAAAAGCGGCAAGTGGGATTAATACATCGACGGCGGCGGCGGTGGCGGCGGTGGCGACGGTGGCGTCGGCGAAACAAATCGATTTCCTACATTCCACGAGTGGCCCGAAATCTACGCAGATCTCGGCCCGCATTCCAAATAAACCGTATAATCCGCTTTGGACGGGTGGCGGCTTTCCGTCGACTTTCCTAACTATTTCCGGAATTTCCAGAAAACGCTTATAAAGCGTGACGTGCTCCAGTGAGCAGGCGGTCTTTAATGAGAATAACATCGCGAAGTCGCGCGATGGTTTTGCAAGGCGGGATCGACCGTATCTTTCGAGCATTTCACCAAGTAACTCGCTCGAGCGGAATGTTCGTGTTCGATGGGGGCAAATAAATGAACCAGCGTCTTGTTTACGAGAAGCAAGGACAGTGCGCGACGTCGGCATTCAACGAAGCTTAAAAATTCGCCCTTCTCGACAACGACGACGACGACGATGACACCAATGTCGAGCCAGAGCACTGTAGATTGAAGCGTTTACGCGGGAGTGCATTAAGCCAGCTATACGGAGTGGCCGACGTTACGCGAGGCGATGCGATGTGACGCAACGTCACGTTTAATAGAATTTCCACGATGTACGTCTAGTGTGCTGTACCTTCTACATCGACCAAGTGTCGGACCATCGTCAATCGAAGGCCCAATAATAATTTACCGTCGACTGATTGTGGGAAGAAAGTGTTTACTCACATTGACTAGTATCTGAAGCGCCTCCACGTACGATCGTTCGGTGTCGTAGAGTTCGACGACAACGTGAGTCCTCGTGTCCTGAAAGGAAAGTAAAAAAGTCGACGGTTATTTAATGTTCCGCAATTGCGAATGCCGAATGATGCGCCTAACGAGCTCGTGTCGAGCTTTTTTCGCCGGCCGCGACCTGCCATTTTGACATTGTCTCATTATTTCCAGGCCACCACGTGGCCTCGTGATGAGTGTCACACGTGCACGCATGTTAACGAAGGGCCATCGGTATCAGGCGGAAAATTGTACTCGTTACGTTCTGCACGAGACACGGTGGGCTGCGTCACGTTCGCGTTGCGCAACCGTAAAGTCACAAAGTAAAGACAATGAAGAGGGTCTGTATCGATTCGATATACGCAGGTGCACTTCACGAATTGCATTATATCATTTGAATGGAATCGTTGCCGAGTGCACTTACGCCGTGACGATTCAGACACGTGGAACATCCTGCTATCGGAGAATATGCGTTTTTACGCATGCAACAAGAAAAAATCTGTTCTTTACGTCAGGCAAATAAGCATCGTGCCGATTTTTAATTTCTGTCGACGCATAGCTAACGAAAGACGCGGTGACGTGCTCACGTGTAACGTTCACGGTGACAAAGAGAGATGGGGTAGAAGACTCGAGAGAGGAAGATAGACATCGAAAGCTACCCACGCGTTTTCTCGTGACACGCTCGTTATCCTCGCTGTCCACCGACGGTTGGCTGATGAGTTTGCGATCAGCGTTCATTGTCGTCCTCTTCTTCGTCCACCTTTCCCGACCTTTCGCGCGCGTCAACACCTTCCAATCGCATATCAATCCTGTCTTCGGATCGGAATTCGCGTGTCCAAAGCTCTGAACTCTCCCGACGAAAATCACGTCAAGCCACACACTTAGAAGTCTTTATTGCCTTATCTGGGTCACGTTGATATTCGATCGTAACGCAGATTTAAGCCATTCGGAATGAAATCTTTCTAGGGACGCGTCCTGTTCGCACATAAGCTAACTCATTCATTAATGTTGCGTGCGAATTTTCATCCACGTTCTGTGGGAAGAGGAAGTGAATTTTGATAAAATGTTCTGTAGCGTGAATGTCGCGATGTGGTTAAAAGTGTGGAAGATGGAAGCCGGCGTAATTTTGGCGCCTATTCCATCGACAGTAAGAACGGGCGCACCTGTTAGGTCGGTATCTACGGCAAATGGCACGATCACTCAAGGCTATCCTCGGTTGTCGGAATCAGCGATAGCGCCTCTTTAAAAGCTCCCCGCAGCGAGACACGTTGCACACGCTGGACACGCTGGACACGCTGGACACGATGGACACGCTGGACACGCCGCACTTGGTTTCCTCGCGTCTCGATAGGCAAAGCTTTCACACTTCTCGAATTGGATGATCGCACGTCGAACACGATGTGCACGTTGCGCTATCGCGCGTTATATTTAGAGGCGTGAGTAAGGGATTCTCGTGTGCTTTTCCAGCTTCTGGCCCCTTTCTCCCCTTTTCTTTCAATCGCATACCGACCGCCCCTTGGCTTACTCCGAAGATTTTCCACGCTTTCTCACGTCGCAGCTCGACAGATTCATTTGCTCGTGCAGACATATGCATTTCCATTTTGGGCGAAAATTTATGTTATTCCGCGTCATGTTAAATTGAGATATCATTCAAGATGCCATTTCAATTCCATCCAGACTTCCCTCAACTTTGTCGATCGCGCGCAGAACGATGTGGGGGTTGAATAATGTTGACTCAAGGTCGCATCGAGATTCATCTCACGGCGATCATGATATCACGAGGAGAAGAAGGGAGGGAAACACAAGGAAAAATCACGGTTCCCAAATCTTCAACGCGCCAAGTGCTCGGCCAGATGTTCCTGACTGATTTGCCTTTCTCGCGATGGTTAAAAGGAACACGTGACGGATTATCTTAACTATTATCTTAAGGACAATTTATAAGGCCAGCGACTGCTCCATTCGCTTGAAAGCTCTTTAACGTAAGCCTACTGAAGCGAGATGGAAATACAACTCATTCGAGAGTATCGCAAGATCGATCAGTACTTGGCCCGGCGTTTTGTGATACCAGAATGCATTGTAACACTAGCATATCATTCGTATAATTTACACACGTTTAGTTGGACAAGTAAATTACAAACGCACGCTGTACAAGTATGTAGAAATATTAAGGCTGGTATTGGGCATTTCAACACCTGTTATGCTCACCTTTCCACTTTTCCACAAGAATCAAACAATTTTCTACAGGGATTCAAAGAACAAACTGACAACGTCCTTATATCATATCATCTATTGAAAGACGGAGGGTACCATGAAGTACAATTTGTGGAAATTTCCCCTCGTTACAGCAAAGGAAAAATTCACCTATTCAAAGGTATACACACCACTTCTAGGTATACACCTCCACACGTAGAATTTTAATCGTCCCAGGGTAAACTTTTTCTCGGCAAGCTTTCATCTAAACGATTACCTCCACAATATTCACTCACATCGGACACTTACGGAGGCGGCAGAGACAGAAAGAGAAAGAGAGAGAGAGAGAGAGACGACCGCACAGTAGGATGAGAAAGAGACACGCACACGTGACAAGCAGACGCGTACGATTAGAGGATGCGATGAGCTTTCATGGAGATGCAAGACGCCGGGTTAGGTCTGGCTAAGTTCGTCGTTCACACACGTCACCATCGTACCATTATTGAGAGTAACCAGCGGACGATAAAGTTAAAGATAAATCGAAGTATAAAATGGTCGATCGTTGATCGACGATCGTAATCGTGGGATTTGGCAAGTCGAAGGCTTGGATGGAAGGTTTTTCGGAGCAACAGCGAGACGCGGCGTTACGCCTGAAACTGGCTACCCGTCGTACAGCTACGTGCGAGCCGCTGATCGATGCCAAAGGGAAACCACGGAGGAGAGGCGGTAGTCTGCCTCCTCTCTCGACGCCGGCGCGTAGATTCACGTGGATTACACGCGCACCATGATCCTGTGTCGCTCGCACTCGAGGAGAGAGCTTCCCTGTCCTCCGCGACCTTGGACCACCGCAAAGCTGCAAAAGCTCGACTCGGCAAGCACACGACCTTGCCCCGTGGGAGAGAAGTTAAAGCGCGACCGACACGATCAGTCTCCTCCGACGTCCACTTACCGATTCGGTAAGAAGATTCTTTCTTCCTCTTCTCGGTTCAAAAACTAGACTCAGTCACTCCCTGCCTAACTAGTCTCCTGTTTCGTTCTTCCTTCGACGACTTCTCGTCTTACGGGGTGAGGCCTTGTAAGATTTCTCGTCACTTTAGTTGCATGTTGTGGTATCGCGAGAACAGGGTAGAAATATACCATTTGTTTAGGGTGTGCGAGGGGGTAAAAAATGGGTGTCTTAACGAGTGGCTCCGCTCTTCCGTAATCTTATTCTGTAGAACGTTAGGAATAGAGCAGATGTCCGGCTAGAGAATTGTGTGATAGCTCATCGCCGGCGGCCCGCGATGTCACGAAGGAATAAAATGTTTCCTAGCCGTCTACCGAACTAAATTCGTACGCATTAGCTAGTTGTGTGGGTGTCAGTGCAAGAAGGTTGTTTAAGTGGGCGACGCCGGGAGCTCACACCTGCGTCAAATCGAGCAACTACGCGTTTGCTTCTCTAGTCACCGTTTCGCTCGTTTCTGTTAAGAAGCTTGTAGACAATTTACGTCGATGAACCGAGTCTTTTTGCGATCGCAGTATAATTTGCAAGATAATTCGATTCCAACGGAAGCTAGCCAGATTATTCACTTATTCTCATAAAAAAGTAAAAAATAACAGTTAGGTGCCTTTTTTCTCGTAAAACTGTGGCAATTACGATGGTATCGTAACACTGTTGTGAGCTACTAAATAATTCTATGTGAACACATGTTTGCAACGTTTCGTACCCCATATTTATTTCGACGATGCTTGTTTAGTCTGCGGCCAAAGCTCCGAGCAATTCCGCGATGGCGTCGAGCGTCCGCAAGCTCACACATTACGCGCACGGAAAATCAGATTTATCCGTTTTATTAAACACAACAACGGTGCATGGTCGTGCGAGTGGGGCATGCGGTTCACTGGTAGTCGACGCGACGGTGGAAAAACTCGATCCGATGATAGAGTAAAAGCTTTCTGAGAAGCAGAAAATCCTTTAGCGGCGCACCTTCTAACGTACCAGAGTGTTGTGAGTGGAGCGATGAGTCGCACAGACTGATCTCATTTGGATTTCCTAGATTAAACTGCGAACTACATCATGATAATCAAGGAGCGTGAAAGCGTACACCCGATTCGCGCTGATAAAAGTGTGCCTAGACGGTCGTAAACTTTCGAACAATAGTAAAATTTTAGGTCCATTCACTGTTAAGAATCGTGGAAGAAGCGTAGCACGTGGGTGGTATAGGGAGTCGTATCGACTTTTACTATGCAAAGGTGCGTCTTGCAGTTGTGCATCGGCCCAGAGTACAAATTCATACAAGTGCTCGATGCAACCGTGACATTAAAGCGGTACAAGAGCCGTCGGTAACATTTACCGTCGTTTCATTCCGTTTATTTCGAAAGACCAAGGTGCACAACCGGCACACCTTGCTTGCATGTCATCGCACGCATCAGGTGTTCCAGTCTTTTGATAAAAAGTGTACGATTTCTCGTGCCATCATTACTAGAGGCTGCTGTTGTCGTATCATGTAGTAGCGCTTTCCATGAACATGCAATAAACATTTTCTCCGTGTGGGGACAGAGCTCTGCAGTGGCGTCGTGTTTACCGTCGACGTCACGACGCCGAAGCGCTTGAGGTGCGTAACTCATTCATAAAGACTCTGCTACTGGCACAACATCATGTACGTACTTTGACCTTTTCCGCAGGCAAATTTTGCAGGAATCATTTTTGCAAAAGGCAAGTAAAACTAATTTTCTTGTGTCGTGGCAATCGGTGTATGTGGAAGATTTCACGATAATTTTCAGCTTTCCTTTGTTTCTGAAAACGCTGAGAATTTGTCATTTACTTCGGACCATATCTGGGTCCGGTGTGTCCTTTCTGTCGCATTTCCGAACCGTATTTCATCGTAACGAGCGCAAATTTTTCGGAAGACTTCGAATTCTTTGTCGAAAATGGTAAGGATACCCCCCTAACATTTACACCACCTCTCCGCCGCGCGTTTAGTGTAAAACGTGTCGTACACCAGCAATGAATCAGTCTGTATATTGCGCAAGGTCGCGAAGGTTGCGTCAAAATCGTCGCGATACCCATACCCACGCACACGTACGGACTTATAAACGCGAGTTCGCGGTACACGCGTCGGCGGAGGCTGGTGCCCAGGTACACCTAAGGCCAGGAATATCTTCGTGCACGCCCCCACGGTGCCAGAAACAAGGGGACACTATACCAACTTCGAGTGCACTGGCCAAAGGCACGGATTCATCTGAGAAATATGGCCGAACCGTATAATTAGATTACGTTTTCGACGTTAGCCTGGAGTGCGCGCGGGTGCGTTGCGCACGCGCGCGCTGTCGTACACACGTGCACGTTTAAGAATGTCTCCATTTTACTTTATTGTTGACTACGATGCTCTACACTTCTCTTTGCCAGATGTTACGCGTGCTGCCGAGGATGATCGTGTCGGGGTGGGCAGCCAAAGATTCAGAGAAACGATAAGGACGATCATCGTACTCTATCAGAACGAGAACTAATCGGAGTATACTACAGCCTGACTTATGTGTTCTTTTACGACACTTCTATATTGTTCTGCGAAGGCCCGCGCCACTAGCTCAGTGAAAACATTTACTCAAAGGGACTTTGAACGTTTTTCGCCAATCTGAAAACGTTTACGTTAACATTGCACTTAAATCATTATCCGTACAACGTGGTAGAAGATCATTGAACTTTTGAGTCGATGCCCAGTGGTCGCTCGTTCACAATTAGTAGTTGTTCCCGATGAAAATTCTTCGCCGGCTCAAGGGCAAGGGCAATCTTTCTAAAGATACTCGAAATGTAGTATTCACTTACGTTACGATGAGCAGGTGCACGTGCTACTCTCTCCGATGATCCTCTGAGAAGTTCGGCAAGGAGTTCAGGACTTGGCCCAGGCAGGCCCTCTAGCTTGCTCGGACTTGAAGTTGTCCTATGATGACAAGGCGTCGGCGGTTCAGAACCGTTGTTCGTACTGGCGTTGTACGACAGGTTGGCCGAAACTTTTCTTCGGGGACGAAGACCCTCCTCCAGGCTGATATCTGCGGCGCGTGGCTTGGCCATTTCGGCTTCCAACATCTGACCATAGGGGCCGCGAAGCGGTCTCTTGCTGTATCTGCAGGTAAAGGAAAAATCCGTTTTTCGACAATGTCACGATTCTTCTGGTTGGGGATGAAATACGTTAAAGTTTAGTTCTTCGGTTGGTCTCCGAGATCTATTTCGATTCGAGGCTATTTCGATATATCCGCGAGTCGTTCTCGCATTACCTTCGCGGCGTGTGGCCCTCGCAGTCGGACAGGTCGCTAGGCGTCGCAGGTGGCTCGTCTCTTTCCTCGCTGCTCTGAGCGGACAGCTTGTTCCTGTCTGCGTCGAGGGGCTCGGGCCATTGAGTTATGTAGACGCCCTTTCGCCTCTTGCTCGTGTCCCCTCTGTACCTTCTGGCCTTCCCCGGCGGAGAAGACGCTCCCTCCGAGGGTGTTTCGCTAGGTGCTTCGCTGCCTTCGCTCGCCTGACTCAGCCTAGGTTCCTCCGGTGGTGGAGTGATGATCACCTCGTGCGGCTCTATTCTGTTCTCTGTCGAGAAATCGTGGCGTGAAATTGGCTTGTATTTGCGCGGGTCACGTTACCGCGACCGGTAACGAGAACCGTATGGACCGAGGAGAAATAACGTATGAATCGATTGTTTAATTCGTCTGCTCCTCCGCGTCCTCTATGCCGCGGTATAGTGGGGATCCGGTGAGTGGGAGTAGCTCGCGACGTTACGTTAATATTTATCCCGCGCGCATTTTTAGCGGCAATCCGCATCAGGAAGTGGATCAGAGGCGAGAGAGCGGGACGACGTCGATTGTCGTCATCGGCTGAGAAATCGCACGCGGTTCACCATTTATTGTGAATAGAGAGCTCCAGGCGCGAGAGAGAGTGAACGGCGCGTGAAGTCATCAATGAAGATGGTTATAACTCGATGACGCTCAAAATTTCTATTTCCACCCTGGCACCCACCGGTCCGAAAATAGTACGCCGCAAAATAACGCGGTACTTGGGTGCACACCTTTGTACTCGCGCCTCTCCTACCTTCGATGCATCGAAAATAGTCTCTCACTGCCGACGCGCAGATGGTGAGCGACTTGTCACAAATCCCGTTCCTATCCGTTCCACCGGGCGTACCTTTTTGAACGGTTTCCTCGACAACAGCGGTCTCGGCACTCGGATACGTTGGCTCGGAAGAAACCACCTCGACAGCTGCAATTTCCGCTTGTACGAGCTCGCTTCTGGCTTCATGGTTCTCGGGAACAGGCGGTTCTGGACTCGTCAAAGCACTGGAAGTCGCCAGACTGTCGGAGCCGTCACTTCGGGGTCGGATTCCTTCAAGATTTCCAGGCTGCCCGGGAACTCCGAGTCCTTCCGCCGAACCAACCGCGCTATCGACGCTCGGCGTTGACGTTCTCGGGCTCTCGCGGTTCGGGCTGTTTTGTGGCGTTGATATTCCTGGACTGATATCACCTCGACGACGTGGCAGGGTACTTGCACGCACATCCTTGCTCTCCAAACGGTTCGTCGCGGTGCTCGCTACTTTTTGTCGGTTGCCTGAAAACATCAGTCAGGCATCAGGCAATCCAAGATAATATTCGCTTCTCTCCCGCGTTTCCGAGACACCTTGTCGTTTCGGTACCTTCGCATTGCGACCATTGAAGTCGCAGCTGAGAGGAAATCCTAATTACCTTCTATGAGTGTCACGTATAAGTTTGGCAGTGCTCATAGGATGGGGAGGCGGACCATTCCAATAATAACAAACAGACCGCGCGTGCGCGCTTGCTACTAACACGAGAAAACGAGGAATCGTTGAGAGACGACCAGCGATAAAAAGCTCTCTCGTCGAGTGCACACCTTGTTGGCCACTGCACAGTTACCACGTCGGCGATATATTTCAAGAGGTACCCATTTACCTCTCCCCGTGAACTTTTTTTTTTTACCGCAAGAGACGTCTCACAAACGTTTGCTATTACAGACGCAAACATTCCAGTTTCAACTTTCAGATATACAATAGGCTCGAAAAAGAATTTTCGTTTAACGTAGTATTCCTGTGACATACCGCTATACCAGAAACATAGAACGTATACGGTATACAGGTCAAGGGCAGTGAATGCGGCACCTATAATAAAGCGACAAAATGGCCGTAATAAAAAGCGTTTATTAGTACCGATGTCATAGAGGAAATCTGAACCTTTCCAAGAAATAGGTGGCATCGTTATTCCTATTCCCCCCTTATGAAATTGAATCTATAATGATATGTAGTTCAAGGTTCGTGTAATCTAATACACGGCACTTACGGGTGGTGATGTTATTTTAGTTCCGGACTCGCTTAGCCGCTTTCTCGAGGCATAAAAAATTCACACGGAGAATATACGAGCACACCGTCAATAATTGAATTCAACGAAAATGAATTGAAACATTCGATTGACACGGCATCGTACACTGGTCCGGGCATTGCAGGATGGTAATTAACCTAAACGCTATTTAAACGTCGAGTCATTACTCTTTCTTGGAACGTAACCAGCAGCAGATTGCACTTCTAATGGCCCCAGAACGACTATTATCGAAGGCAATAAAATAACATTGGAACGACTGTGCCCATTAGCCGAGAATCCTTTTGAGTTGTCTCAAACTTTTACGAAGACGCCAAGATGAGCGGTAATTGCAGAGACAGGTGACGAAATCTGATTGTCAGTACTCACCCTGATTAAAGTCCACCTGGCCGAAGGAAGCACTCCTGAACGGTGCCCCTGCTCGATGAAAGGCCAGTAGAGATCCTCTCGGTTCGAGCCTCGTGATCGCGTCCCTGGCCTCGCCCTCGCTGCTTCCTCCGGAAGCGGCGTTTAAGCTGTCGCACAGATCATCGACACTGGTAGCACTATCCACCACCGGATCACTGTACTCCCTCGAGTGTTTCGCGGTATCCGTCGCACTAACGTACGGCGTTTCACTCTTTACATCACTGACGTCACCACTGTTTCTCTCGCCGAGCTTGCTGGCTGATCTCGTGACGATCCGCGAATCGTGGCACGACTTTCGGTACGCATCGTTGCCGTGCGCCGGATCACTGAGACACTCTTCACTGACACTCTCACTACGAACGATTGTCTTCGGATAATGTTGATGCTGTTGCTGGTACTGCTGATTGCTATTGCCCGACCCATGACCGCTTCCCTCATTGTAGGTGTAACTCCTGTAAGACGGTCTGCCGTCGCATCGGCCGCAACCATGTACCGGGGCGGACTGAAAGAATAGCGTATAGTTGTTCTTCGATAAACGTCCCTGTTAATCTTTACCGATTATTTCTTATCATCTCACCTGTGGATGGTTTTGGGACGAGGGTTGATAGGCGGTCGGTGGAGGTGACGAGGCCTGCACCCGTGACGGTCGTCTGGGAGGTGGTACCGGTGCTGGTCCCTTGAGCTTTTCGGTAAGCTCTCGGAGGCGCTCAGCCTTTTCGCTGCGGGGGCCGGAAGAGGACTTCTTCCCGCTTCCTCCTCCGCCCCCGCTCCATCGGAACCTATGCAATCGGTCCACCGCTATCACCGCTGGTTCCTGAACAGAAGGAAAGCCTCGCTGCTGAATAATTGTGAGTCGGTGCTGGTGGCGGTGCTGGTGTGGTAGTCGCAGCCGTGCGTCTCTACCGTATTACCGAGTGTTGTTATTTTAAGGAAAGAGACGTGTTCTCCTCACGACAAGCCATCTTTATAAAATCCCGAGGAATTACATCTGGCTCGTTTCGAAACCATGACCGATGTCGGCCGAGAGCGTCTCTCCGCTCGCTTCAACTCGCTTCGGCTCGCCAGAAAATCGCCGCGCGTGTATATTCGGCGGCTCAGGGTAAGAAAGGAGATGGGTCGTGCCAGAAAATTTACATCCGATCCATTACCTCCATCCCGTGCTTTATCTTATTTTCTCTTTCGCTCTATTTTCCCTTATTTTCTTTTTATATCTCGTTGCCCGTTTTCTGCGCTTCTTTTTTGTAAACCCTATACGCTCTCATCCGCGCTTTTCGGATCTTTCGATCGTGCGCGGGCGAGAGAAGAGCGCGGCGGCCTCGTGCCTGCTGCTGCGAAGGAAAAGACAGATGACGACGAAAATAGAATATTGCTCTTCGACTAGACACCTACGTACAGTATGTACGAGTTTTCGATGCCCTAGGCCACTCGCACTTTTACTACGCCCGAGTCGAGCAATGCACGCGACGACGCTTTGCTCTATCAGTTCTATCGACAATTCCGGCGGGTAATCGAATGTTGCACGAAGCAGGGATCACAATGGCAAAGCATGTTAAATGTTCCTATGTACGTTGACAGAGTCACAAGTAGACGAAAGATTCTGTTTCTCCCAACAACGGTGCACTTTAGCAACCTAAATCCTAAGATATCAGTGCAGGCGTACACGATGACGTTAGTTAAAAATGAACATCAGTCCCAAATATGCCTTCGTGGAGGGTCTGACCAGTTTTAATCCTGTAATCCAAACCTACCTCGAGGCTCCTGACACGAAGTCTTCCAGGCCGAAAGCACTCCACGTCGAGCTGTCAGCAGCGCAGCTCACGAGACGTACCAATCACAACAACCTTTCGTCACCAATGCACAAATCGCGACAATGACCGACCCACACGCGCGACACGACGTGATCACTCCCGTATATCGCAGCCATCGACATGAACGAATTTACGACGAGACGCGGGGAGTAAAGAGCGAAGGGGCCGAATATACGAGAAAGCGGAAAAGAGATGAAGACGAACGTGTAGGAGTGGATTCTACCTGCAGCTTGAGCGTCTGGTGCTTCGTCCACTGCGCGAGCTGGCGCGGAACGGAGACGTTCGAGTGTAGAGACAGCGAGGCCGACGGATTGAACGAGGACGTCGACGTCGACGTGGATGTTGAGAACAACGGAGACCGCGGCGGCGAGGACGACGATACCGCCGCCGTTAAGGCCGCGGACGATTGTGGCTGCTGCTGGTTCGACTGATGATGATGATGATGATGATGATGATGATGCTGCTGCTGCTGCTGCTGCGGCTGCTGCTGCGGCTGCTGCTGCTGGCTAGCGCTGTTCCCCAACAACGTTTGCAGCATCCCGCGGTTATTATTAGAGTTTGGCGGCGGTTGCGCCGACGCCGGCGTCGCCGGCTGTTCCACACTGGCGGCACGGCTGTTCGACGTGGGAGGAGCAGGAAGAGAAGAATACTGTCCACCTTCTCCTCCTGCTTCTCTTCCTCCTGGTCCAACGTTCCCTCCAATCGTTCCTGCTGATGCCATCCCACCGGATGAGTGCGACGCTCCTGACGAGGCTACCGGCGAGGAGAGTGGACCTCGAGGCAGAGGCAGCCGAGAACGAGGGCCGATGCAACAACAATCGGTTATGCTCGAAGTCAAGTCGATCGGTCCCTTTTCCGCCGACTTCTCCGTTAACCGCTCGCGAGACTCGCTTTCTCGTGAGTTTCGTTTCCGTCTCCTCTCGTGGGCTTCCTCCCTCGAGTTTGGCGGAGGTAGACTGTCCTGTGACAGAACAAGTATTCCATTTTCAAAACCTTTTAGCGATAGAGATGGTCACAAATAGTTTCTTCCTTTATTATGATTGCGGATCGATCGCAAAGCGGCTGGGAAATAATTGTTTCCACGAACATCGCCCTCGCAAGCTGTTCTTG
Organism: Priocnemis perturbator; assembly: GCA_963942575.1. Lineage (NCBI taxonomy): Eukaryota > Metazoa > Arthropoda > Insecta > Hymenoptera > Pompilidae > Priocnemis > Priocnemis perturbator. Next base: position 7,393,615 of record OZ012649.1, on the reverse strand, counting down.
CCGCGCAGTAGAGAAGAAATATGTTTAGAGTACATGCTCGCAATATAATTTATGGTCGATAAATATGGCAAGATATTATCTGAAGATAGTATCCGATCACAGAATGATTTAAACTAGTATTTGATCATCATATTCGGACGTTTAACTTCTCTTTTCTCATCCAGACTGCTACACGATAAATTTATACCATCGATCTACTCTCGTACTAAGAGTATCGACTTCGATATAGTTAAAATGAACTTGCAAATAATAATTTAGTAGACCCCGTGGAACGGTGACGTTCTGAAAGAGAAGCTGGTCAGAGACAATGGTATGAAGGTAAGGTGACGCCGTTTCTTCCCACGAAGAGCTTCAGATAAACTACTCCGAAATAGATCTATGGCTTCGTGGGTAAGCAATACAAATGTTTATGCACATGCACGGGACGTGTAGGTAGCATAGATTATTATAATGTCACTTCGTGCGCTGCAGACGTCGTTCTGACTGTAATGATCGTGCCTCTATACCGGGTGATCCGCGGTGAAAGGTCAGGATATGATAATTTTAAGAGGGTGAGCAAGATTGAATGTTGAAAGGCATATGTCGTGCGTAGCGCAAAATCGTTACTTACTCAACTGGCATGAGTAAGAGGCATGCGTTTGAATGTATACGCTGAGAGTGCGGCTGGAATTTGATTCGCAGGTAATATTTGCAGTGCACGAAGATTCCGTCTAGTGAACGCTGAACGTTATTGCAGCTCCGTTTTCGCGTATTCCGATACGCGGCGCCTTCGAGGAGAAAAATGAAGACCCGTGTCGCGGACCACCCTATGTGCACGCGAGTCGCGAGTAAAGGGAGATAAGACGGTCGTTTATCTGTCATGTTTGCTCGATGGGCTCCCTAAGAGATCACAAGCAGTAGTACTACCTGCTCGCGTTATGACTCGAAGAACGCGATTTTGCGCGGTTGCATAAAGACGAGCGTATTTCTGTTTTAACGTAATTTACGGAAAATTTGATGAATAGAGTGCGAAAAGAAAAATTCGACGACTAATAGGCACGTGAGAAGCCTCTAATGGTAATGTATGCGTGCCACGTACTCCCGAAGAGGTTCCTCCACTCGCGTTCGGTCAACAATATAAATCCGCGACGATTCGTCGACGTCGAAGGACTTGGCAGAGGTTTCCGCGGTGTTGGACGAATGTGTCACACGAGACTTACGGCAACCGTACGTGTTCGTATGACGTCAACGTGAATATTATCCCGGATAAACGAGAACACAGAGGCGGAAAGCAACGGAGTATTAGAACCAGCATAAAAGAGGGCTCTCAAAAATGACTCGAGTCAGTGACTGGTCAATTCTATTTACGCCGATCGATTCTATGTTTAGGCCTTTCGTATTCTCTCCATTACCGCTAGCGGCTCAATCGAAGGTCACCGTAGAAGCGGAACGAGTGATCCCTCCATTAAGATGAATAGTTCTTTTTACCTGAGAGAGTCTCAATCCGTATCTGGTGCCACCCAGAACGACGTATCCTCCACCGACGCCTCCACCTGTCATGGCCCTTGCCGCACCTCCTAGCCATCCACCGAATCCTCCCCCTCCGGTCTTCTCGGCCCCGCCACCCCCCTCTCCGCCGATGCGGGGCATTCTTCATCCTTCCCTCACCCTGAAACATCAAAGAAAATCACACGTTTGAAAGTGTCGATCGTTTGTCCGGCGATTTTACCGTCTTCCAATTATTTTGCAAAGAGAATCGTCACTCGTTACCTGCAGCGCACGCTCATGCTGTCTCTAGATACTTATCGTTGCTATTTATTTCCGCAAACGGGTGCCGATCGAGATATTTTCATCAAGCGCCTTATCTATCGTGCAATCGTTCGTTCAATTCACCGGCCACTATCTTCGCCCCATAAAATCACCGTAAAGTTCGAGGAATCGATACACACTAGCCGGCAAACTTTCCAACGGAAGTGCCGCGTTCGCTCTTGACGATTTCCATCCGCGGTAACAGCGGGAGCCGTTTCCTTTTTAACGCGACGCTTGCTCCAACCATTTCAATCTTCGATTTACGAATTGGACACCCGCCGCGAATGCTTTAGTGTGGCAAACATCGAAACCGACTCCCCCGGCTCGACTGATTCTCCAGCCCGGTCATGCGACTTCCGCTTCTGACGCACCAGACCATCTAAACGCGTGGACAATTTTTATTAGAGTTTGCGAATTTCGGCGCAAAACTCATTCATCGGCGACGCTGGCGGGTGGACGGATGATAAATAAATAGAAGCGCTCTTGACGGTCATTAGGGAATGCGCGAACGTTCGCACGAATTCATGCGCATGTAGTGCGTACGTGCGTGCGTGCGTGCGTGCATTCGTGCGTACGTGACCTTGCATGATTCGCATCGAATGTATCGCCCGAGAAGGCGGAGGAGGAGAAACTTTTCCACCGACTTAAGAACCGATCGATCAGTCAATAGTTGTAATGAATATACATATTCGAGCGACTAAAACGATTGCGAAGAACGTCGCTGTGTAGGGGCAAACTTAAGAATGGCCGATCATCGGCCGCAGAACAAAATGTAAGATGCATCCAGCAAGTTTGCCGTGACCGTTAAAGCAACTGGACTTCACGTGGCATCGTCACGGTACCTGGCGGAAGTGACCGTAACGGATCAGAGCTTCGCTATATCCGGAACAACCGTTGTTCCTTCCGTATGGAACAGGTTCGTCAGTCGTACGCGTAGCTTCCGGTGCAGAATTACCCCATGACCTTTAACTCGAACCTAACGGATCCCACGCAACCAACCACCGAAGGCAACATGATTTACGACACATTCATGTATCGTTTGTTTCGTGCGTAACTGCACGTGCGCGCCAGGCATCAAATGTCAACCTCACGGCCTGTGTTATCTAGACAGTAAAGTCATTCGAAGAATTAAATTTACTTCTAACTACTAGTGGACGATAACTCTCTTGTCCATGAAGAAATACCGAATTTGATTTTGACAGAACGTGCCAGACCAGGTTGTGCGGTAAAGAGCGTATAAGTTGGTTGGCGTCGTCGGTTCAATGACTTCGATTGCCACCGATCCGTCATCGGTTGTAGAAAATATGATGCAACGGATGCCTACGATTCTAGTGTAGTAGTATGACCGTCGGCTTATATGTACGCTCTCTGTATGCACTTGGTACGTCATTGTACCGTACACGAAAGGTAACTGGCAGCCCCCGTATGCTCGAGAAAGACGATTCAGCGCGAGTCGACAATACGCGCCTCTATACCTTCTTGAAAGGAACAATCAAAACGAACGAGAGATTCTACCTTTCATCTACATACAATAAGAAACAGTCTGCTCCTGCTGTCATTTGTGCGCGACAAGTGTGTATCAGGTGCGTCAGAGCACATCCGAATTTCTTCTCGAGCTTGATCGCTGATCAAGCGATTCGACTGCTATTTATTTGGCGTTTTAGATCGTTTCTGGCGATCGGCATGAATTTCTCGAGCCAACATGAAACGTCGTCATTCTCGCATGACTGAGCGCGTTGTTGTCAAAATTCGATCGCGTCAGTCCTTGGGGTCCGAAGATCAAGATCGCGATGAAAATAAGAGATCATGAAAGAAGTTGAAACGAAAATGCATATTTCTGGTAGGGGGGCGGAGAGAAGTGGACTACCGTCTCTATAAATACTTATACACCGTAGTCCGTTCTTCTGCCTGAGCGAATCGTCCATTGGTCCACTCATGGCAAGACGTCTTTTTTCAGAAATCCAGAATCCAATTGGCCGGAGCGAATTGAACTGGTGCCAGGATCGCCACTGAGGAATAAGAAGAATTCGGAACGGCCGTGCGTGTATTTGGCCGACAGGATATTCAAGAGAATATTCATCCGCTTCCTTTTCTACCTCCGCCGACTTCTCTTTCGCCCTCTTGGATTCCGTGTAGAAATTCGACGGATTGAACGGACTCTCCGGGCCACCGCGGCACGAGTCATCGGAAAGACAGGTGGAATTAATGAAACTGGAAGTGCATCGTAGATTTCTAGTCTGCACAATGTCATGTGTAATCTGAAGAAAAATCTAGACAGCAGATACACTGTGGACTATATCCGTCCCGCAATGACACCGAGCGCGAAAAACGAAAAATAAAGCGGGGGCCTTCAATAAGAGGGGAATCACATTCCATTCCACGCGCGTTATATGCACGAGAACGGCAACGCGGGCGTCTCGGTGCAAATAACCGATAAACATTCGTGACGCTTTGTCATTGCGTCGCAATGGAGCGCGTCTCGCCGAGTTTATTTGCGAAAAGATAAGCCGGTGCGCAACGTGAAAGGAGCACTCGCTCGTCTTTCATGCGATTCCACTCTAACTGTAGAAGCTTTCATACAATCGACTCAACGATTGTTGTAGAGGTACAATATGACCATGAGTCAAAGCAACAGTTCTCCCGTCTAAAGATGAAATTGTCACACGAAACGCTTCGAAGTGGAGAATCGTCAAACGGAGTTGCGAGTGGACCGTTTGACGTATCTAATCCAGAAAAAGATACTGCGTGCGTCATACGGTCTTGCCGTGACTATCCGTTGTAGGATTCCTCGTAACCATCCTGACGTACAATATGTCACTTTACGCGGACCAATCCAATTAAGGAGGACCCATTGAAAGCATGAATCGTGTAAAATGGTATCCGCGTGGAACATATTTTCCGAGGGACGCAATACCGAAATTCAAACTGGTATATCGCCAGTGCGGACCAAGATACTGCAGCGCTCGGCTTGTGGCGAGGTGTGCGATCAAAATCATGCGAAATTGTGTCGAAGTTGCTTCGAAATACCATACAATGGTCAATGGTGAATATTACGCAACGATGGCTCGTGGGTCAGAATAACGGATTATCAACGAGCGATCGCTTGCGATGATAAAATCAGTTTGTCCCCCGCCTGTGGCGGACCGTCTCATATGCCAAGATTGCCTAGTCCACACTGGCCGGAACTGTTCGCGAACTGTTCGCGAACTGTTCGCTAATAGACTCAACTATTTTCGGCATATTTTTCACACTTTTCTAAATCACTCTAAAGGCGGTACTATTAACCCATAGCCATGCGTTATTTTAAATTGCACTAAACTCATTCGGTATTTCCGAATTTCCCGCAGTCGTCAATGTCGAACAGTGTTCGCTGTTCGCTGCAACCTGTTTGCTGCTCGCGAAAGTGTTCATACTGCCGGCGAACATTTTGTTGGCAAACAGATCGCGAACTGGTCGCAAATGTCTGTGTAGCACCAGCTTTAGATACAAAACCGTCATCGTTTTGCGATGTGTGCGAAACTGCCTGGACTCTAAAAGCTCTCTTTTCGAGGAAGCGTTTCTAAAAATAGATAAATACAGTCTTAACCTTTTAACATCGATATCGTCACTGTTCATTTCTCGCTCTCGTCCAGCTCGGCCGACGCGAATTTCTCCTCCTAATTCGGGCGCAAGACAGAGAGTCGCGGCAATCACTTTTAATTGCTGCGAACATCTGCACAATACTTCTACTACATAGAAATTCTTTGTGTTCTTGAGTCCCAATGGAAAGTGAAAATAATTCGCGTACAGTTGGCCGTGCATTCTGTTCCAGAAACACGTTAGAAAAGGACTGTAAACTAGGCACAGAAACGAAACAGTACCTCATAAATCATTCTTATACAAAACCATTACCCTGCGAGATGAGATTCACATAATCTGCGTCGGATCGTCCGCGGCAACTGTCGGATAGCCCTCAAAACTTATTTCTGTCCGTGCCACTTTCAACGACCCGCATCGTGCCATTAATTAATCGCCATTAAAGCTGAGAATGGCGGAACATTCGTGGGCGATGGGCCAGATAAAAAATTGTTCTTCATTCGAAGTTAAAAAAAGCATCATTATCGATATCGATGATATTATTATGACGTAAATACGCGCCGTGCCAAACGTGCAAAAGCGCCTCGATTCACCGAATGTTTGTTTAATAATTTCTCTCTGGAATGTCGATGCCTCGCGTGCGTGTATACAACTCTCCCGCATGGCTCCCAGAAATTGACGCAAGTCGACTGCCAGATTAACAGCAGCGCTGATAAATGACGTCTATCGAAATACGGTAATAAAATGTTGAATATTCCTGTAAAAATCTTCCTAAAATTCTCATACTGTTGGAGACAAAGTATATCGATATCGTCACTACGATGACACGAGCGTGAACCAGCGAGAAATTTTCGTAGGGCTTTCTCTCAGCAACCGTGAGACTTCGACTCGATCGACTCAATAAGATATTGTCATTGGCGCAGAGACGAAGGTATGATAGGTACGCGAGCATCATTGAGCTTACCGATCAATTGTGACGAGTCTGAGTCTCTCATTTCCTCGCTGATTTATATCCGTGATTTACATCGGTGATTATAATCCACAGTTCGCTTGACGCGGCCGACGGTTTCGTACAAGGAATCAAACCCGAAGCAAGGTCTCCAACGTGGCTCTGGGTACTGTTTGCTTCAAGGTCACGCCGCCGAACGACTCACGAGACACCGGTGCACACGGGCGTGGCGTACGCCAAAATGTTTAACCGCGCACTGACTGGTGGACGCAGACAGAGAATGAGGGACAGAAAGAAGGAAAGAAAGAGAGAGAGCGAGAGAAAGAGGGATACGCAAGGAAGAAAGTGCGCAAGAAGTGAGGAGGGAAAACGAGAGAAAGAGAGGCAGATAGGAAAAGGCGGTTTCGAGGTAGAGAGTATGATGCCACCTTGGTGAAAGCCTCCGCGAAGAAGATGCTCCCTTGCCGCAACGAGTGCTGCTCGCGCTAAGCGGAAGATTATCTAAATAGACTCTCTCGGGTGGACCGATGAGAGAGAGAGAGGGAGAGGCGCAAGGAGAGGGCTCGCAACGAGGTGGTATTTATACGTCGTGCCTTTGGAGAGCCAGTGGACGCCACCAGGAACATCCCCCGGTGTCTTTACGAGGAACTTGGAGAAAGAGAGGAGCGCGAATTCTTCGGCTGACGCGCGACCACGACTGGAATTCACCGCTCTTTTGCCTTTTTTTCCCTTCATCGTTGCGTCTTTGCACGCTTTCTGCGCAAGCACGACCAATTCTAGATAACGAACAGTCCTTGATGGTCACAACGAACGAATCATGCTTTTTCCACTTTCTCCCTCATCCGTCATCACGAAGACCTTGACATTACCCTCGTCAGAGAGCTGATTTATGTCGGCGGTAATCGCCGTGCAGCGACATTACGCATATCCAATGCGAGTGAATGCAACGATTAGATAAAAGAAATGTGGCTTTATTTGAACGTATATGTCGCGCTATCATTTTAATCGCGCGGTCGATCGGTCTTAATGATCAATCTGCTCCTACTGTCTATTGGCGAAAATGACATTCACGGATGTCGCCAAATCTGCTCGAAACTGCATCCTGCGACAGTGTCGGTGAATTATCGCGACTTCATCCAACTTCAGAAACAACCGACAATTAATTCGTAACTAAATCCACCGATTGAACGGAGCATACATGCGACTGCACGATAACGATAACGCACTAGCATTGTAGAAAGCATCAACACTCTGAGGCTACTATTCACGTTCCGGGAAATTAATTTTGTTTGCGATGTCGAAACGACTGCAGTATCTGCGTTGCAATTCGAAACAGACAGTGCAATCCACGAGAGTACGCGTTATTAGAAAGTGACCAACAAGGAAAATCTGATTGGAGTATTTTCGCACCTGTCTTGATACAGCTGTTGATATCGGGTATCCAAACTGATTACTCGGTCGGCCATGCGAAATTCCTTTGGTGATGGCGTAATCGCGAGCGCAATTATCTACCAGAAAATACGGTTCGCGCCATTTGTATAATCAAGCGCGCGGAGGCCGAGGAATAACACGCGTTGCAGGAATTTATGACTCTTTGTTCTTTCGCCTCTGTCGCGAAATTAATTTATCGGCTGTTCTTTATCGGGCAACAGCATCGAGACGCTCATCCTCGTGTCCTCGATTTTCAATCGTGCGATTCAAGCGAGGGTCGTTGTTGGATAAATGCAAAAAATACTGCCTCTCGTTCCGGTTCGTCGTTCCGAGTAAGTTCAACTGGCCACATTGGAAATTGGAACGACCTGTACACGAGGAGGCTGAACACGCTCCACCACGAACACAATACCGATTCTTTCCTCGCCGCGTCGACCAACGAGCTGGAAGAGAACGAAGAGGAGGAGTGCAGCTTCCGGGATTGCTGGGATTACAAGTGAACTTCAACTTTCACCGATCATTAAAAAATCGACATCTTTTCTGTTTGAAGAACGGCCACGAGATGCGCAAGAGGCGATCAAACGTTGTGTTCGTAAATACAGACTCGACGTACTCCATTGTACTCTTGCCCGGTCGATCGTGGCGAATATCTCGAATGTCGAGGAGAAGAGATCAATTTATCCGTAACGTTAAGAGCGAGTACAGCGGGGACTTACTTCTGCAAATGATTGAAAATGCTGTCCATGATGTGCTCCAGGTGAATCCGATCAAGAATGTGCTCACGGTCAGCATCACCACAGATTTCCATGGTGAGAAATCTACCGAAGAAACCATCTGACGAACACTTTCAAGCGTTGAAATTTGTCGAACGGCAAATTTCCATTAACACCTCACCATCGTCCTGTCGCCGATCACATTTCACTTTTATCACACTGTCTAAGCTCAGAAAACATCTGTGGACGATGAAAAATTTCATTTAACACATCTTTCCGACAATTAAATTCGCAATATCTTCTGTAAACTCTATTGATTCTCAGAACAGTGGGAGTGGGAATCGTTAAACGGGTCTTGCTCAATTGCGCGCATACCTAGTACCCGCGCACTAGTGGCATGGATCTCACTGTATCTCAAAAATTCCAGAAATCTCAATGCTCCTTTATTGCCTGATTATTTTCAAGAATTTATTTCGATTAATATATATTCCACTCGACGGCCTGGCTTCATGACCAACCCAACTTCAGTCATCTTCAAATCATTGTGTCTTCGTGCTTGCTCTAAAAAAGCTTGTATCTTGCCTCCTGGATTACTAATCACTATAAAGAAATCCACTACGGGCTCCAAGCAGAATTGCAGACGGGCGTCGGAAGAAAGAGAGGAAGAGAGACAGAGAAGGGAGCGAGCGCCTCTCGGCGAATCCGGATCCACTCTCCAAGATCAAGATCAGGATGACGATTTATCAGCTGAATCGATCACACGGCAGGGGCAAAAACTCACGTCACTTTACACGCCGTTCACCGAAAAACGAAATCCTTTGCGGGGCGACGAGTATAGGTCACAGAAAGCCGCGGAACGCAGAAGGACGATCGATAGATCGTCGATCCCACACACGACCCAACGTGGAATGAATGCACCAGCGGCGGGCGCAACGAGCGAACACGCTCTACGACTCGGCGACTCGCACGACAACGTCTACTCGCTTGTAATCGAAGCGTTACACACGGCCGATGTGGTTTCACGGCACGGGAGCGAGGGAGATGGTCCGGGACGGAGAAGGGGGTTACATCAGAGAGGGCACCGGAGAAGAAGTCGCGTTCTCGTGGTCGCTGCCGTTGTCGTTGTCCTTGTCGTTGTCGCACGATCACACGACAACGGACATTCGTAACGCACAGAGTCCGGGGCGAACGGGCCACTACGCCAACGACAAGGAGGACGGCGATCACGAGGACGACGACAACCACGAGAACGGGCACGATGATAACGAATGGCTCTTCAGATCCAGCTGGGCACCGCGAAGCTGGCCCGATTCAGCGCGAGAGATCATGGCGTTATGCAGAAGGCGACGGCAGAGCCCGACAGACAGGGGCCGCGGCCGCGGCCGGCGCGAAGGAAACCTTCGTCGTGCCGCACCGGGAGAACGAGAGAGAAGAATCTGCCGAGAGGAAAGGAGAAAGAAACCCGAAGGGGGCCCAATCTGACCGGAGGGCCCCGCTATACCACCTTCGTCGTAAATCCCAACCTTCTTCTACCGCGGACTAGATTCTCAGCGAACCAAGCTTCTGCAAGCTGCAGCCTATTGCGAAAATTCTCTGTTGTCTCTTCATCGAACAATTATCACTTGCTTACATCTCCGAAGTAGTGCTGATTATGAAATCGGAACAACGACTATGTTGGCGCGAACACTGGAGCATACAGGAACCCCGCACCACTTAACTCGTTTCATTATTTGCGAGAAAAGGAGCATTTTAAAGGATTGCAGGGAAGAAAAGGCTTGCTACAGAATCATTTTCTATTGTGAAAGCGTCTAAAGGGGATTCTGTACGGACGCTCGTCTGATCCAAAGAGGCACACTATGCCGCCTTTCTAATAACATCACGGATCACGGGCATCGACTCCAAACGAGTTCTGTGGCGGGAGAATTCTTACGTTCGAACATGCTTCCATTGAGAGCATCCGCTAAGAGCACAGAACGTAATGAAAAAATATCATTAACAATTTGAAATTAACCCTTCTCTGTTGGTGCTTACGTAAAAAGCGATGTAACCTGGCTCCTCTTGTAGTATTTCAATCCTCTTCACAAGAAGCTTATCGCAAAGTAATTTAGCCTACTTGAAAATAATCTTTTAACAACGACGTGATGTCGGGATGACAATGCCGACGCACTACAGAGAAATTTAGAATCGTTTGCACGGTTTGCTTTATCAAAGAAAAGAAACGTGATTGTCGAAATCCGCTTGACAGTCTCGATGGGCGCGATTGAATCGGAGTACGAGGAAAACCACGTGCCTGGACGTTCGTTGAATACCCACGGGCCGTGTTGCCAGCCTAGCATGACGCCGGTCCGTTCCTCGGCACGCTTGTATCATTCAGGAGGAGCAACTGGGCCTTCAAGATGAGAACGGCGGCAACGTTGCGCGTGGTGCCTTCACCCGCCGCCACTGATACCTCCTAAATTGAGAAGCAGTTTACAGTTGCCCCCGTGGCGAACGACCTTAGAAAATGCCTCGAAATGGGCTGACGAACCAAGATATCGGAAGAGAAAAGTGTGTGCAAGATGAGTTTTACACTTGGCAACGCACACTTTGTGAAGAATCAAACGACAACGCTTGGGACCCGAGCGGGAAGGAGAAAGACGGGAATGAACGCAAGCGGTAGGGAATGTATATGCATTCGTATAGACATATTTATAACTTTTAGAGCTAACCGACATCGCGAGACTACGAGGCACGCTTCTTGCCTATCTCGATTGGCACTCGTACGCCCAAGCTTAAGGCCTGTCCATGCAAAGCAATGTTACTCACGTGAGCTTGACTACTTTGATATTAGATATGCCCACAATGAAAAGTATTGCCGGAGTGACTCCATCGAAGCTATTCACCGGAGCTGTTTTAACATTGACGAAGATATATCCTTTGGTAGTCCACAAACTCATAAGCCCGTTGCTTCTTATAACGAAACTGGGCACACTTTCCATTTTATCCCCTGACTTCGACATTCATGTTTCGTTATGACGGGTGTATTAACATTTATGGCTCTTGGCAAGGTCTTTCTGCTCATATAGTTCGTTTCAGTTGATATTCTTCATCTATAGCTTTTACTGTAGACCGTGCTGCGTAACATACCATGCTAAAACTTATAATCTCTGCAGCTAATTGTCAATTGCGCATATACCGTAGGCACGTTCGATAGTAACTTTTCTGCCATCGAGTGAGGCTTGCATTTGTTTTTGAAGGGAATTATCAGCGGTAAATCTTACTTATCTGGTTTCAGAAGGTTTATTTTCTTTTGCGGTACCAAAATGGCTGCTTGCTGCGGAAACCGCAGGCAGGTAATTCGAAACCATTGAACTACATTTTCCGCGGGTTAATCACCGCGAAGCTTGGACCTGGTAATACTTGATAACCACGAGATATTGTTATTATTATATGATGAATAAGCACGCGCGCAGAACTGTAGATTTCTACTCGGAATAACGAAGCCATACCACGGCCTCCGCTTGAAAACAAGTTACACCATTTCTCGCCATTAAGATCATAACATGGATCAAGCAGCTATTAATAGCTTCCACTAACGACACTTTGTGCACCGCGCAAGAAAGCCGGAACGTTTACTCGCGCCGATTTTCTTTCGGAATATTGCCCGGAATACGTGCACGCGAAACTTACAAACTATCGTCGACGCGTTTCCTAGTAACGTGCAAGATTAATGGCAGATATAAAACCGAATCTATTTCCACCTGGCCCGACCTTGTAGCGCGATTATTAATAGATGTTAATGGGTATATGCATATTGTTGTCAATGGTATGATTATGTAAAATCAGCATCACCTGTCATGCCGAATATTTGCTCGTCGCTTGACGTCCGGATTCCGGAATAAGTTCCGTTCCAATTGGCCAAGTTTACGGTTCAGTGCTATAAACAGGCAAATAAAACAATAAAATCATTTTTATGTTCGTCAATCGTGAAGGTGTAGTAATAGCGTATCAAACATAGGAAGTGAGTTAGACCCGGAAGAAAGGAAGTACTGCAGAAGTGTATCAGAAGAAACGAAAAATCACTAAAATTGTCATGGAGGTGCCATCTGTCGGCCATTACGGTAAGCTACTACATCGGTGGTGTCGTTCGAACGCTTCATTTCGTAGAAACTTGTCAAAAAATAATTGGGTAATTATCTTTATTCTTTTCTAACGTAATTGCTAATATTTTGTGCGCTGTCGACATTAGGTACTCGTGTTACCGTACCATGGCAGTCAGTTTCAAATTTGTCCACAACACAGTGTCAAGATGAGAAAAACTTCTCATAATCAAACCGAATTAATGTTAAAAGCTTTGCGACGAGTCATTTCATCATCCACTGGCATTATCATTAATAAACGACGTAGCATGAATCAATTCAGAGATTGCATACAAACGGTAAGGCAAAAATAAGCCGGTATGACGAACCGTTAAAATATATGGTGGGAGTGTACTGACCGATGACACACCGCCATTAGGAGTGTGCCGATCCACGCGTGCACGGCTTTCTGTGCTTCGGCCCATATCGTCATTTTTCAAACCAAACTCATTGTCGCAGAGGCTTTATTTAGTATTAAGTACAATTGCAAAGTGTAAAAGTGTGCATCGCCTTTAATAATTGTAAGTAACGTCGACGAATAACTGTCCTATACGTGCGATTTGATTTCTGGTGTGCCACATGGCAAACGCTTACCGCATCGTGTGACACAGAACAGATTATGAAGTCTCAGATCTTTGATAAGTCACCCAAATTTTCTAAACTTATGATTGATCAAATGCTTCATGGTTGGTGTCCACTTCTATTGGCTATACTTAATATGTGACTAGTGGTTATTTCGCTTACGTGACGACTTCTGTCCATTGATGTGCGCGTCTCGTAGCATGCACCGATGATGATGTCAATTGCTGACGATTTGAGTGCACAATTTAGAGATTTTGCCTTGAAGGCAACTTAATACTGTTTGCCCTTACAAAATTTACTTGTAGGCGTCCGACAAATTTTGAATAGAAGCTTTGGTTCGATTTAATTCGCGCCGGGCTGTTGTTAGTGTTTCGATACTTTGTGAAGGGTCAGTGCAATAGAGAAGTTGGTAACTCTGCAGACCGACGACGCCCAAGTTCTTCTACGATAATAACAACAAGTGGGTGCTGTGTACAGGTTAGATAATTGTATTCTCTTATGAATGCTGAGGGGAGCGTCTACTATCAAGTGAAATCTTAGTACTGGTACGACCATGGCAGTCCTAAAGTCCTGTTGGTCTCCTTGCATTTGGTCAAACAGCGTTAAAACGGGATGCAAAGCTATTGCGTTCTACACAACAGTAAGTGCTTCCTTATTGTTTACGTTATGTCGTTCTTCATTAATTGCATCTATTGGGAGAGAAATGATCAAATTTATATCTTTTTCAGGCAATAAGCATAGTCCTCATTACTTTAATATCCTATCAGTTAAATGGAGGCGACTCTACACAGTTATACAACCCATTGTTTGAAGCAGATGTCAGAGGGTGTAAGTTGATGCTCGACTCTGATTTTGGGATTAAATCTTCTTTCAAGACTAACCTCTGCCATTACTTTTAGCCATGCAAGTTTTCGGTGGCCTTTTTATATGCTATTTTCTATTGTTGATTATTTCATCCTTTTTAATGGTTCACGGAATACGAGAGGGAGTCAGAGGTTGGTTGCTACCGTGGATCATATTGTGGCTGCTTATTTGTCTATTCCAACTAATATTTGGATTATGGTTGTTAGGAGGATATTATATTTATGTAAGTTGATCCTGATATGAATTTATACACTATTCCAAAATAGTTAGGTGAAGAAATGGTTTTGTTATAGCTTGATTCTGTGTTTGCCACTTTATGTAACTGGATATGGATGTCTTATAACGTAAGTACTTTTCTTTTACAATATAAATTTACATTTAGGACACACTGCTGTTACTGATTATGACCATACACCATAGATATATTGTTGGATGGTTGTTTTGTCAATGTACAAAATATTTGAGGACCTCCAATCTCCTAACATAGAGCTGCTGTGGCCATAGGTGCATCACAGAATCAACGCATAAAAGTACATTGATTGACACCAAAGTAAGACTTTTACTGTTATTTTATAATTCTAGGATTATTTTATTATTAGCTGAAATGATATTGTGGCTTTTGACATAACCACAGACATTGTCACAGTGCCTTCTTACTTATGTGTCGTTAACGTACTATTAATCTGTTACCTTTGATAAGGTAAGCTTATAAATTTTATTCGAAGACTGAAAAAGGTCTAATCTGACATCCGTCCAAGCTCTAACGTAGAGAACTAGTTTGTAGTAAAATCTCTGCCAGTCAAACGTTTTTACTTTGATAGGTGGCTACTTGTCCCGTTTTACAGTTATTAACAACATCCGATTGTTCCAGCAATTTTTTGATAGGCAAATCTACTTGCTATATTTTTATAATGTTAGTATTAACATGTGTAACAACTACCAGCTGCACTCATTGTACTGTCCAAGTTCATTGGCTATGAATGAATCTCATAGGAATAGTAATCCACTTTATGCAGCTTAGGAAACATATACATTTATTGGTATACTAAAAAGTGAATGGAGCGTAAAAATTATGTGGTAATTGTATGCTAAACAGTGCTACAAATATTTTCTACGTATTTTTTACATAAGTGGCATCTACATCTGCGAACTATTACTCATACATTTTTCCCAAATCCAAAAGTGTTTGTAGAAACTTAAGCTTTATTACATATTTTTTTGTATACGTCTGTGTCATTCATTCAGATCATGCATGTAACATATGTACATATATATATCATTTTTCTTTAACTTTTGAATAAAAATTGGAATAATATGTGATTGCATAAATATTCTGTTGAAATAGTAATGTTCTGCTCAAGTAGTAAGTTGGCAGCATATATTTAGGTGTAAGTGAATTTTGGATCCAGCAGTTGGCATCCCTGGTTGTTGTTGGTCGGCCGGCTCCTACAGAAAGCGTGAGGTATAGTCTCTTATTTTACCCTTTATTAAAATACTTTGAAGGAATGTTGATCCATAACTTTATTCTTCCGATTTTATAACATGTTAAATGAATTTTGTTGTGTATAAGATATATATTGTTGTCAACTGTATGTGTCAAAACATTGATATTGCACACGGCAAGCGCAACTTTGCATCGTCGTTTGAATGATCGGTTTTGTGTCATGTAGAAAATATATTCCAAATTATTTATTGTTATGACTTAAAAGAGGTAGTACAACAAGTTTTTCCGCTTATGCGCTTGTTGCTGAGTGATTTACACAAATTTGATTACCATGAAAAGTATATATTTGTCATAATAGAATTAATATGTGTTGGCATTAGGAAATGTGATTGACCGGCAAGTGGCGCCCTCAGACTTTTCGCGGCGCTATTGGTTATTAGAATGGTCTCGAACAAACGTTTACTATTAATTGTGTTTTCTCTAATACAGGTGCTTACAATTAGTGTGGCTGACGCGTGTTAATACAAGTTTCATCTACGGTAAGTATTTAAACACTTCCTCAATTGTCGAACAATGATATTGCCTTAAATATATGTTGTATGGTTTGTTGGTACTTTAAATGTGCATACATTTTTGTTGTGCTGTGCACGTCATTGAAGGTTAATCAGTACGATAGTTAATAAGGATAGGAAGATAAAGTGCAATGTACACATTGCTAGGCTGTATTTACATGGTTCTTTTCGCGTCTTGCCTCGAAGTGACCGCGAGACGCTTTCTAAGTGAGTCCTATTCCCGATTCACGACGTGATTAATGACGGCGCGAGAAATCCTCCCTCGAGGAGTGCAACGAGCAACGTTTTCGCCTCTGTCGAAGACGAAATTAATGGATTCGTCCCAGTGAAACGCGTCTTCGTATCTTGCATGTAATTAGCGGCTCTCCGTGTCTCGGTAAGTAAAAGAGAGAGGAGGCCAGAGACCGGAGGCAGACGACGTGCAGGACTTGATAAATTTCGCGTGGAGTGACGCCGGTTGTGTAGATCGTACGCGGATGACACGTGTTTGTATTAACCGGTCGAGCGTACAGATAAAGTAGACACGGGTCGTGCTAAATGCGCGTGTGTATTAACAGTTGAACCGATAACGCTTAATAATGATCGCACTTGTAGAAAGTTAAGAGTCACGGGAAGCAAATGTAACGCCGATTAGTGCTTCTTAGAAAGTAGAGACGCGCGATGATAGAAATGATGCATTGCCTCGCCTGCCATTCGTTTCAACCGCTTTAACGTCAACGCACATTATTGTACGCTGAATCCGATAGCGTCCACAAAAATAGCGAGAGATAATTGCATCCCGAGAGTCAATTGTTTTCCCCGTTGCACACGTTTATCGCTGGAACTTAATGTATGTGGAAAGAAATTAGATCGATGTCGGCTACAATGCGGTTACAGAACACTGAGAATTTATATTCTGGCTATAATTCACGATTCGTGTCGCGATCGCGCGTATAACTTGTAAAATCTTGCTCGATAGCGACTTTCATGTGTGTCGAGACGTATAAAGGGGGTGTCCGATAATAAACTGTCGAGTCCACTGCGTTACGGTCTTTGTAAAATTTTGTTTGCTTCGACTTTCCTTCCTGACGATCAGGTCGGCCAGGGTGGCGTGCATAATGACGTATAATGTTTATTGTCACGGCGATACTTTCACTTCCGGTCCGACCACGCCTGAGGCAATGGTTCGAGGTGATCAACGAATGTCCATATACGTTTACACAATCCTCGGTAATTAGTAGATGTAGCAAGACGATGATTCATTGACTCAATTAAGCATATTAATGGGTTATTACTTGAGTCAAAAACAAACGAAAAATTGATCTAGTATCGTTGTCTTCTGAGAACAGTCTCCATTTTCGAGTGATGCGCTTTCGAAAGGTCGATATGATGCCTAAAAATCATTTTAATCGAATCACCTTGACGATATTAATATTGGATGCTCATCTATATACAACGGGTTCCACGGTCGTTCGCACCGCAGGTAGCGTTTCCTGCAGAGCGTGCCGTCTTTCCTATACCGATAGCTCCACATGCGCATACATGTGCATTAAATTGTAGGCGGTGTAGAAGTGCTGATAAGACTGATATGCCGCATAACGCGTCCATAAATGGCGTGAAAAAGTATGAATGGACATTCTTCTTGTACCGATAGTGCGACGGAAAATGTTCCACGATTCTGTACAGGCTCCTTCAAATCAAGTGGCTGGCTAGGGGCCCACGCGATTGAAATTATCTTCTTGTATGACCCGACAACTTTTCCGTACCCACGTGATGCATAAAGATACACGTTCTACCTACGAGATACATTTGTCTCTTCAGTTGACACGGAACTGGCAGCGATGGTGATGATGAGATAAGGTTTTGAAGGCACCTCTTAAACTTTCCCTATCCACTGGTTAATGAGAACGTAAGGAGGAACGACTTTTGTTAATTATTGTTTCGGCTGTACGACAAACGCGAACGGTCGGCTTGGGCGCGAGGCCCGAGGTTCGATCGCCCAGCAGGCAGAAGTGCAAAGCTTGTGTGCAATAATAACGTCCCGTCTTACCATATCGGTACGCTCAGGGACGCATCGAGAAGCTCTCGTGCCACGCTCTACCGACTACTGCAGATTCTTTCAACTAGCGTGGGTGATAAAACGATAGGCGGTCAAAGCTCCTTTGCGCCAACCGCGTCGCTCGCTACGTCGGAATGGCACGTTAACAATAGCTCTACTCAACTGTCGCGCAATACAATCAGTTCAATGTTCTAATAACATAATGAAAATACATAGTGGTCCCACGCAACTTGGAAACTTTCGCTCGAGCGAGACGTCACATCTTTAAAAGAAGGTGCTTCGTAGCACCGACTCTGAAATGTTACTGCATGCAAAACGGTATTCTCGCTTGACACGTGTACAGCATAAATTCGATGCGACTCGCTCCTTCCATCTACCTATGTCGTGCAACTGGCTGTGATCTTTTATGAAACCATAATGCTCGCAGCGGATTCCCCCGACATATTTCGCGGCCAGTACGATGGATTCTTACGGTCCTCTTACGTTTGCTCTCTCCGTCGCCGTCGTCGTCGTCGTCGCCGCGTTTCCCACCACTTCTCTTCCTCTCTACTCAGCCCCGGCGTTCGCGTCCGTTACAATATCTTCTCCTCTCTTTCTCGATTATTCACATTTTGCACGGCGCAATCGTAAATCGTGAAACCGGCTTAACGAGCGGTGGACAACGTTGTGAAACGTACAAGAGGACGATGTTAAAGCGCGTCCAAATGCGGCGATCGATGAGCGTACGCCGCGATTATAATTGGACGAAGGGAAAGTTGAAAGTTCGCGTCGTCCTTTGATGTGCGGGAAAAATGCGATTACTAAAATTTCGATGAAACACACGAGATTTGAGCTACGCCAGCCGCCTTTTGAAGCATTGGTACCGTACGAGACAGTGCGAATGTGGGACCTTTCTTCGGCGGGCATGTGATTTACGACACGTCGCGCAAAAGGTCGTCAGTGAAATTGTTTCATATTGATTTTCAGGTCTGTCGGCGTCTCGCGCACTATGCTCTGGACTCGCGTTCTTCTCCGCGCCCGCGTTCTCCTCTGCCCACACGCGAACGTCTCCGCGAAAGCATTGTGGTTTCCAGGCGCTTATTTATGTGCGGCCCGCCGTTTCCGCCCCTTCCGCCCCTTCCGCTCGCTCTTTAGGGCCGTTGACTTCACCGTACGACAGTTCTGTCGTCGGGTTGATGCACCGCGCGTTGTCACTTTATCGCGTCTGCCGTATTCGTAAGCACGCTTACGATCCGCCTACCGATTCCTAGTGACGGACTTTCCGGAGACGTCTCCCTAAGTCCTTAAAGTAACCACGGCCAACTTCCGACCATTGATATGTGCTGAAAAAATACTGCTCTTTAAATCTTCTTCGTCCGATTAAAGGAACTTTTAAAGAAAGCACTCGAAGCCTAGCCATTCCGAAACCGTTGGATCTCCTAAGTAACTTTTCCCGAACGATACTTCATCTCCGTTGAAACCGATCTCATCGCGATCACTATCTATCCGGGTCCCATAATCGTGAATGGTCCAAGATTGTGATGATCTACGCCTCGATGCTCAGACGCTTCCTGTGGCACAGAGTTCATTTAATTGTTGAACCTCCCGTCGTTTTGCATTACCGTTGTAACGATCGTGGCGCGAAATATATCATCCGTGCGTGATCAATAAATAGATAGAAAAATATCGGCTTGGTCGCACCGACGAAAATTGTAAACACATTTAGCCTGCAGTGGCTCCAGAATCTTCCTCTTACTTCTCTATCGCTCAGGGACAAGCTAGTAGGATTGCAGGAAAGGGGAGCCGACGGGAAAGATCCTTTTGTACACGATGCGATCGAACGATCCGTGATCGTCGATCAACGACCGTGCGAACGGCGCGCAAGGGTTATTTGTAATTGTTAGGATCGCATTGTAACGAGAACCTGAGTTATTGGACGTCGCGGGGCATATTGTGTCCTTATTGAATCTCCTGTCACGTCACCGCCATGTATATACTTCATATTGTGCTGTTAGGTTCGCGTAGAGAGGCCTCGAGCATCTAGAAAGACCATGATCATGGGCCTTGAGTCACGACCCGGACTATCTCGAACATGCCAATTTTTAAGCGCACGCTCCGCGCCACGTCAACCCCGAAGAATGAGAAATTGCTCGTTCAGAACGCGCCGGCTCAATTCGCCGATATTTTTTCCCTCGACGCTAATCGGAATTGCTGGCACAAAGGGGTCCACGCAAGAGCATAAGCCCGAGTCCGCCATCCGACTCGTCACACCGTTCCGTCCCTTTTATTGGCCTCGCAAATCATTTACCCGTATCCGATTTGGCGTTACGCAAAACTGCCATTGAGCTTGCCGGTGCATTTCCACGTCCACCTGGACGCGCCGGCCAACGTAACGACGTAACGACGTAACGGCGTCACAGCGGCTGACAAGGGCGAATTTAAATTGCCATTTCCAGCTAATATCGTGTCACGGTCGCACGTTGCAGAAAAAACACTAGCTGTCGTTTGACGCAACTATTCCCGCTCGTAAATGCGCGCGCGCTCAACAAATCGCTTTTTTATGGCTGCTTCGTGTCGCGGGGCTGAGAAAAACGCGTCTCATCACTTGAGCCAGTCAACGACTCCGCGTCTCGTGTTCTGGCGCGGGAAAAAGGCAGCCCGACATCCGGCCAGAAAAAGTTCGCTCGCGAGAAAACAATTCGTCCCAATTGAAGGGGC
This sequence comes from Priocnemis perturbator, assembly GCA_963942575.1. Taxonomy (NCBI): domain Eukaryota; kingdom Metazoa; phylum Arthropoda; class Insecta; order Hymenoptera; family Pompilidae; genus Priocnemis; species Priocnemis perturbator. The sequence goes on along the minus strand of OZ012649.1, from coordinate 7,372,843 downwards.
CAGTTAGCCGCAATTATCGTCGACGTACGGTGCGCAGACCTCGCGCTTCCTCGCAAGCGCGCGAGCGAGCGTTACTTGATAGCGTAATTAGCGTCGTCTAGCCGGTATACGGCGTGTGAAACATGCTGCGGTAAATGCGAGCGATCGTATTAATCGTTAACTATCTTGTACGGTCGGCGCGCCGCCATGGGTCGCCGCTTTCGACGACCGTTCCTGTATAATAGTGACAGTCGTAAAGTTAAAGCCGCGTCTAATTAATTCCTTCTTCCTTTCGTCCCCGCTCGCCCTCTCTACTACGTTTGCCGCGAGGCAGAAACGAGGTATCTGTTAGCTTGCGCGCCTCTATCCGCACCGTGAAAACGCATGGAAATTAATTTGACGACCCGCCAGATACGACACTCCAACTGATTAGCGTACTATTCGAATTAACGCGATGACGAGGAACTTGGCGTCATGAGTTACATTATGATATTGCGAGCCGACGCGTGTCGCTCGTCTAAGTCGCCAATAAATTCGGACTAATTGTAAGTAATGAAGATTTCGATGATTGTATGCATAGCAGGATAATGAGGGATTTCGTTTATTTGATTCTTTCGTTCAACGATCGACGACGAGGGTAAATGATGCAATTTTTGTAATGCCTGGTATCGCCGGAGACCTAACCGAGAGTCCGGAGATTCGGAGGACTATAAGACGTGAAAAACACACAGATGCGACCTTTCTATTAATCCCGAAATCCCTATTATCATTTAAATTATTCGACCCTACGGGTGTCACGGTGCATTAGCGTTCCTGTGTATGTATGCAAGCCATCACACTGTATCATTACACCTACACTGGGTGCGTGCATGGGCAAAGGATCGTTATAAGATACGTGTGTGGTCTGTGCATCGTTCTGGGATTAAAAAATCCCTCGGGCAAACTTCCTTTCATTCCGAAGGATCTATATCGTTGGTATTTGTAATTTCTGAAAATTTGCCTGCATTCCGACATTTGCAATCCAATCCATTTATAAGATTACATTACCTTCTTGGAGTAGGATCTAACTTCGAAGAAACTTTCCCTCTAGCGTCGAATGGCATACTCGTATTTATTTAAAGTTTCTCCTGGGCAGGGAGGCAGCACTGCGATCTGTGAAAAGTCGCGGATTTCAAGTAATAAATCGAGTGAAGCGCGCTTAGAATAGAAATACTGCCGCTCGCAGGCCAAATTATGGAGCTTACATGTCGTATTATCATAGACAGTGCAATGTCACGAAGCGATCGGTTCTGTATTCTCGCGAGCCTCAAATGCGGCTTTTAGTGCGCCGCATAATGCACCAATTCCTATTGCGAGATCGATGCAAGCTCGCGTACTGGGCTGACTACGAACATTTCCACATACTCACGGAAACTATTATTGTTTCTAATTATACAGGCATTTGATTCCCCATTGTCATAGAGCCAAGCTTGTTCTAATAGAATTATTCCTGATCCCTTGGTGCAGCTTGCTCTTGGTCCCTTCCCCGATATGTCCTCGGTTCCCGGTGTTGGTATATAGTACCGCTCTGTCGATACTCACTGCCGGCTTTCCGGGTGAATACCTCGAGACACAGAAAGCGCCGTTAGAGCCAATAAATTATTTACAGAGCGCCTCGTGCTATTCGAGCGTAAAAATGACGCGTTCTGAATACATTACAACGCCTTCTTACAAGAAGATTAGATACAAATACGCGGGCTGTTCCGTATTATCTTATCCAACCGTATTACACGCAAATACTCCATTGGAACGGGGGGAAATGGGTTTAATGAGTGCCGAAGGCGTTTATATGCAAGCAAGAGGAGGAGCAGCTGATTATTATTCCTAGCGGAAGACGAAATAAGGACGAGAGGTAACGCGAGTATCACGTGCTGCTTGGCCGTAGCTTCTGCTCCTACTGCCGCCTGCCAAACGCCTCCAGCCATTTCGGACGACGACTACGACGACGAGGAGCATGAGGAGTCTCGTGGAGCGGCAGAAGTCGTTGCAGAAGTCGTGGGAAGGTGGATTTGGGTTAATCCTGCACAGACGATAATTTAAGGATAATGCACACGACACACGACGTTCCGAGGCATTTGTCAAAGTCCGTGCGCACCTCTACCGTGCACGTTGCCTTGAAAAATGAGAAGACGCTTTTGTATGAGAAAGCACGAAACTTTTGACGCCGTACTGTAACTGATACGTCACGGCAAAGCAGGTGGCATGGATAATTCAAGGGAAAAGATGCCGTGCGGAGATGACGGTGCTGAAAAAGAACGGAATCCGAATTGGAAACAGCGAAGAGGACATTGAAAAGTGATACTCTCAGTCGTAGTTGGCATAATGCGGACAAAGCGGTGCTCATTTCTCGATACTCGACACCGTATTCGATGTCTCGAAATCCGATCGGTCGATGGGTTACACGGCCCGCTTAACAGGCACGAGCGAGGGTCTTAGAAATGACATCAGAGAGCGCGAAAAACAACTTTCGATGGTCGTCCAATTTTGGCCTAATTTACAAAGCAGCGCACGAAAGGCCGAGAGCACTATCACAGCCTCGCATGGGGAAGATGGATGCGCGCCGGATACGATCGTATATGTTAACTAGAGCTGATCTGCATGTATGCTAAGCAGAACGTATGCGGGTCAGTCGATTGTTGTTTGGGGATCTTCATCTTGATCTTTCTCCCTGACGCCGACGCCGACGCCACCGCCGACGCCGTCGTCGACGCGGCGCTCCGGACGCACTGCCAACCGACGACGAAGACGAAGGCAAACAAAATCTAGCCTCTATCTGGCGTTTCAAGGATCCGCGATTGACAGAATTCTCCATCTTGTCACTTAGCACGCTACCCTCTTGCGGACAAGTGGTGATCGTTAGTGATCGGCCTGTCGTCTCGATGCTCTTCCAACTTCTTCATAGAACTTTTTACGTTCCATCAGAGTTGTGCTTACCTTCTGTTTCTACTATACCTTCCCCTTTTGCTTTCTCTCTATACCAGCATGTCAACAAGCAAATACTATTCATTCTAGAACGTTTCCGTTATTGAGGCGGGTTCGTGTGTTGGATAACTCGCAGCGGTGTTAACATCGATGTAACTTCAATGGGCTAACTTAATTCCAAGCAAAGCAGCCGAGCGACAGTATTTTCATTTGCAACGAGTTTCGTCTGGCAATTTTATCGATACGACGTCAATGTTGCTTAACTCGTGATGCACGATCGTTCGACACGACGACGTCGCGCGCATAACTAAGTGCACGTTGCACTTCGCGGAACGTTATAAATTCTATTCAAGTACACTTCTGGAAGTGTTCCACTGAACGTGATTATCCACTTGGTACGCTCGCGCAGCACTTGGAAAACATCTTAAGCATCCACGAGCCTCGGTACCATTCCACTTGGACGCTACTTCCTCGAAAGATCGCTGTTACTGCAACGGGTTTCCGCCGTCTGTATAATCGCATCTCGGCGTGGCTATTCAATTTAACACACATTGACTACCACGCGATATTCAATAGTGTACTTGCATTGACACAGCAGCAATACCTGAATAATACTTTTTAAATTCTGCTCGTCTGTTCTTATTCTGATCTAAAATATTAGATTATGATTAGTCATGAATGGATGAGAAAATCGACACTGCTGACATGGAGGGCCGACGAAAGGAATATATAGGAGACATAGAGGAATGTAGCACCTGCCTTTGAGCGCGATCCGGGACCGCGATCTTTGAACATATTCGTGGATCACGCACACGAGCCGGGAAGGTTTCAACCGAGTTACTTTGCCGCTGACGTCTCAATGCAGCCACCGAGCGGACCACCCAGCCACGATACTTCCTACGACCGCCCAAACCAGAATTCCCGAAAAAAGACGATGCGCTTCGTGCGAGCGTGCATGTGTCTGTACGCACACGCGAAAGAGAAAGCGAGAAGAAGAAGAGAATCATGAAACGGCGCGATGAGGCCAGGGAAGGTCAGCGGAAGAGGTAGCCAGGAGAGCCGAAAAAAGGAGTGCGAAGGAGAGCAACGGAAACGGCGAGGGATTCGAGAGAGATAGACTCGCACTTGAAATTTACTCCACCGTCCGTAATTACTTTTGGGACGCTCAAGTGCGACAGGCAGATATCTGCGTGCCACCTGCCTCCACGCGATCCATTTTCGAGGACAGTGCTCTTCACCCGTGTCCGTCCGATCGCCAAACAAACGAAATGGGGGCCAATCAGGATTTCTTCGTCCGACAGTGATGGCATAACTTGTCTACATATTATCAAACGATCGCGTCAATAGATCGTCGAATCAATCTCACTGGGACATAATGTCATATAATCTGCCCAAAGAAAAATCTTGATATTCATTCAACCTTTCAATTCACTTTCGAAGATCGACGATCCGTGAATATCAGGGTACAGACCATTCGACGGACATGTCCCATTTGGATTTTCGCGATCGAGAAATCTTAATTGTTTTGCGGATCGATAAAAATTCTCAGTCCACTTATGACGACCGGCATTTCTCAAATGCCATTGACGATCAACAGACTCCTTGGGCCGCCGCCGCCGCCGCCGCCAGGATTATAAATCTCGTATGGGTGTTTCCAGTACCGAATTAAACCGTGGCTGGAATCCCACAATTCAATTCAACGATCTAGCGATAAAACGAACCCGGTGTAGACTAATCGCCCTCATCGTTCACGGCTTACGTATGCATACGTGCATACATGTAAATGTATTAATCCGATGAAATATCTCTGTCGCTCGTCGGACACTGCATTGATTAACATAAGCCTTTATTTATCGATAGATTCAAAGCGGCGCGACGAACTTTGCCGTAATATTCCATTCAATATGCATGTGTGTTTACGCATACGTAGTGGTAGTTACATGGGTTAACACGATGACAAGTATACGGATCCAATGAAACCCGTCTAAGAGTTATTTCCGAGGCTCACTCCCTCTCTCTCTCTCTCTCTCTCTCTCTCTCTGCACGTTGCGTTTGCGGTACCGAATTAAGTTACAGTTAGAAGAGCTCGTCTGACGATACGTCGATGATGCCTATATATGACTATACACTCCCCCAATCCTTGTAGTGCGTGCCTCCTTCCTGTTCTGCGTCGGTAAAGTTTCATGATTCACCGTGCGGACATGCCGAATGACATTGTTATGCCGCGTTTGCATCACACGAAGGCGAGCAGTCAGAGGACGGGTGGCGACTGGCGAGTCTGGTGCAGTACGAAGCCACGAAAGCAGCCGAGGCCATTGTGCGTAAAAGTACACGCAACCCGATGCATTATCTCACGCAATGGGACACTGACACCCCGTTTGCGGTCTCTCTGTGGCGTAAAGAGCCACACAAAGCGACGGGCTAACGCGCTGCATCAGCTACGGAAAACTGATAAGCCAACGTGGCGTCTCCGGATGGAAACAAGTTTTGTCGTCTGCCAATCAGAAGAATTTTCTTGCAGCGAGGAGAGAGGACATGCCTGCGAAGAAGACGCGCTAAATTTGAGCGCTAGCGCCGTTAATCGCTTCATTGTGGCAAAGTCGCGGCATGAGTGAGCCCCCGAAGACCATTGGACCGATGACGGTCACCATTTTCAGAATATTTCTTTGTAGCTGTTCATCCAGCGAGGCCGACTCTGGCATTGTGAGGAGCGATGTCAAAGACCGTTACAATGGGATTCAGGGACCCTTGCTCTATGATCCCGCGGAACGCGCACGAGAGAGGCTGTCGAGCCATTAGAAGGCACTCAAGAGCCTGGTCTGCATGATAATGGACGCGCCTTCTATAAACTTCTGGAACTCGTGCACTCGGCATCGACGTTCGTTCACGTTCGAGTTCACGTTCGCGTTCACGTTCACGCCTCGTTCGCCGACAGTTAATTACAATGAAATTCCCGACTCCTTGGCGGTTTCGAGGCGAGAATAAACCTGTCCGATAGCACGACTCTTTTGATTTCAAGTGACGCGCGGCTTCATTTAGTCACGCTATGCGTGAGGCAAGCCTGATTCACGTATGAGGAATGATTTCCTAACTATGTCTTATGTGTTGCGGCTGACAGTTCAATTTGGTGTTCTTCACAAAACGTTTCGGTCCCTATTGGCGGGTAGATTAACAACGTGATATTTTCTGTGGCAACGCGGCTCTCATTTCGACGGACTCATCGAGTTGCCAACGAAAGGTCTAAAGAAGTAGTGAGAGGGACGCGATTCGGTACTTTGGAAGAATCGAGGAAAATCGTTGGCGAAGTCGGAAGAAGAAAACGCGATTACGTCGACAACTCGTTTCCTCCGCATTACCATTCACGTCCGAAATGCAGTCTCCTACCGTGCAGGGCGGCACGTTTGATGCGTCCGACATTCTTGTAGTATCTCTCTTTAGCCGCTCACCCTTTCTTTCTCGCACTCTCCCGGTACCCCTACCCACGGCCTCTCCTCTCACCGTGTTCTTTCTTCTACGACCTACTCCTTCCATCGACTGCCGCCTGCAAGTTTCCCACAGTGCACGTACGTATATGCGTGCTGTGCACGCATCGAGAAAGAGACGGAAAGCAGGGGACACACCACACAACGGCGCATCAAAGAAGCGGAGACGTGGCAGAAACGGGGTGCGGAGGAAGACGAGGGATTCTTTAAGGGCCCGGTGGCACGAGTCAAGTGGCTCCTCATTGCCGCAATTACCGCGGAAACGACCAACAGAACGCTCAACGACAATGCGGGAAAACGTTGGAACGCGAACAGTTCTGGATGACGAAGATTTGCGACATTCGTCATCGCTCAATAACGCATAAGACACGGCAAATATTACGAATTCATTTTCTCTCATTTGCAAACGTACGTTCCCACTCCATTCATACATTGTCTTTGAATTTCTGTCAAGAGTCAAGTTACGAGTTGTCGCTTTTCTTTCTCTCGACACTACACGCGCACGACTCGTGGGAACGCGATGGCGAGAACGAATGCACGTCCCTTTTATTCCGACATCTTCTCCAACGTCCAAATATGCTTCCTGCTCTCCTACTGCATCGTGCTTCCTGGTTCTGAACGCGTAAAGTCGTCGTCCAGCGTGAGGTCAACCCTTGTCCATGTTACCCTTGCGAATGTGAACGAGTGCTGATGTCATCGTGACATCGACGCGATGACAATAATAGAAATGATATCAGTATTAGACAGTCAACTGCCACGTTGAAGACGTCATGGAGCATAATTTCCGACACTCGGTCTTTCGCTGGAGAGCATTTTCTTACTCATGAAGAATAGAAATAAAAAATTGGATTTCACTACGCTCTTATTGCGGAACGTATCGAAGATAACCGTCAGGGTATTTGGCCGAGAAAATAAAAAGGATCGGCGCATATGCGTGCGCATGTATGTATCGCGTCTAAGAATGTGGAAGAGGCACTTAATCATCCCGCGGTACGCAATTATTCTAATGAAGGGACCAGACGCGACTCACATGTGAAGAGGAATCTTCGGTCGAAGGAAAGCCAGGGGCGGCGTCGCTGGGCCCCCCTGCTTTTTAGTGCTGAGCACCGCTCGATGTTTTATGTAGTCTTCGTTACGGAACGTTACGGGAATCGATCAAGGCGAGAGAAAGCGTGAAAATAGTCAAACTGTGCGCCGGTCCGTTTGCCGACGTTACCGATTAAACGTTTCACCGAGCGTAGAGTCTTTCATCGCTATAATGATCGTGCAAAACTTGTAATAAGCACTCAGGACCGTTGGCCGATACTTCCAAATCGACCAATTAAGAATACATTCCATCTGGAAGGGACGAAGTAGCGTGTGTCGGGCTGTAAATTACTTGCGATGCGATTTGAGAGATAGATTCTCACGTCCACCTTTCATCCTCATCGCATACGACTGCCAGTCGTGGCTCTCCGTCGGGTCCCATTCAACAATGGGGTCCAACTCGCGGAGAAAAATTGCCACACACGAAGCCGAATGGCGTACACGCATCTTTCAGAGGGATCGGGAGAAGAAGAAAGAGAAGGAGACGGAAGGAGACGTAGATGCCCGGTTACATTTACAAACAATGGTCCAGCGAGTTCGCGTATGCGCGCACGCCAAAGAAAGTAATGACATTCGTTGGCGGACATGTCATGAATGAGGGAGAACGAGTAGAAGGAAACGAGGAACGACTGGTAGAGGGTGGAGGGGATGGGGAGATTCGCGAATGGACGAACTGAAGCAACAAACAACTACCAGGAGAAACGAGCTGCTTCTAACGAGTTCGCGAGGAAAGCCCTGCCAGTTTCTTGCATGGATCTTGGAAATGGGGTCGATGAGCGTACTGGAACAAGCATCAAATTCCCTCGAGAAGTTGTCCGGAAATGTCGAATGTTGACATTTCAAATGGAACAAAATAATGCTGGCAATTTGACCGTCCCGTTAACATTATGTATTATCAACTTTCCAATGTGGCAAGCGGAACTTAATTCCCTTGTGAAAGCCGTCCAACCCGCGGGAGACGGTTTGTATCAATAACTGTGAGTTTTACGTTTTACGTCGCACTGAGTTCCTGATCTTTATGATCTTTCGCGCGACAAGGGGAGCACTGGGAGCAAATATTCGTATCACATTCGCTGCGAGGTACACTTAAAGTGTTTCCTGATCGATCGATTACATATTCATCTGTACGTACAAATTACGTCATTGAATTGCAGAATCATGCTAATGTTGAGTGGTGACCGGCAGAATATCGCGGCGGCAGTTAAATATGACAATTTTATTCCGACTCCGTATAGTGTCTGTAAAATAAGAAATTGCATCACTGAAATCGCTGTGCGCCTCGACCACCCTCGAAGAAATCTCGAAACTCGAGCTTAACTCGTGAGACAGTTTCTCGCACTCGTGGGAAGTTTAACGTTTCGTACACGGCGGCATTGAAATCACGATCTTTAGGATCCAGTACCACACGACAGACGTCCGCGTTCGTGACCAGGTGGTCCTGGTGTCTTGTTCAAACGTGTTCGGGCCACAAAAGCTTCTTCCGGGCCACTTGCGGCCCGAAGGCGTGTAGATTATGGAATAGGACGATCGTTTGGAAGTTTATGAGCGTCGGGCGGATCACCGACAAGAAGGGAAGGTGAGGATCCATTAAAATACCGGTAAACGGCACGGCGCGGCGGCGAGAGAGTGTTGAATGACGAGGGTGGAAGACAGGATTCGAGCGCGATTCAAGCGCGATTCGAGCGCGACTCGATCCGCCCAAGGCAATTCGCCGATGCATTTATCGCGCCCACTTTATGAAGATGCAACGAAATATTAATGCGACTCTCATCCGTTGTACCCACTAATGGCCACTTTCGCGATCCCTTTTCTTCTCTCTCTCTCTCTCTCTCTCTCTTTCTCTTTGCAGAGGAGGAGGCGTAGGGCGTGACCGATCACGGTGGCTCTCGGGCGGGTACCGCAACCAACGCTTCCACCGCGAGACGTTCGATTATCGTCGTATATCGGCATGACGCGTTTACAGATCCTCCTTAAACGCCCAATCGATTTGCCCTCGCGTACGGCTTCTGTCGTTCGCCCGTAATGGACGACGTCAGGAAAAAGAATACTTCTGCCGTTCTGCTTACTTATCATTCTCTTAGTCCGTGGTAATTCCTCTTGCAAAACTCCCGAGCGCCTGTTTCATGCCTGTAATTCTCCCGGTCACGCAACCGTATATGTGTAAAATGGACAGTTGTCGTACGTGTACTCGTCGCTCACGGAACTTAGCGTACAGACTGTTTCCATTTTAGATCTACGCTCGCAATCAAAGTTCATGCACGCCGTCAACGTATCAATGAACTCTTCGGCGGCGATCCGTTGAATTAGTTATTCCGCTCAGAATGTCACGCGTACATATATATATGGAAACCAAAGTGTTAAGAAGTCTATCGAGCGCATCCATGGATATTTATGATACGTCGCCTTGTTTGGAACATTTCTCCTACTTGTTTTTAGTATTCTTCAATGTATGAATGCAAAAGTTGTGCTCGATTCGGCTCCGGTTTCCTTTTAGCGTGAGCAAAAACAAAATAGACTGGGGCTAATCCTGTATTTGCATGTGCGGCAGCAAGCTTTATCGCCTCTCTATGCATGTGCTCGAAAGACTCCCGTACGTTCCATTATCGCGTTGCGAGGCTGGAATTAGAACGGCTTCGTAGAAAGAGCACCCATTAAGGAAAGCCCAGGCGCTGGCTGTGATTCTGTAACGAATTGCTCGATGTTTCACAGAGAAATTACTTTCTGTTCTGTGTGCAGTCGTGAACTCTGTGAACAAACTTACTTCTTCGGATGCTTTCAGTCATTGTTTTTTTATTATAGGTCAATATTTTTACCGTCCCATCATAGGGCCGCCAACAACCTCGATTCATTAAGAGATTTCTTTGATGTACAAAAAATTGACATGGGCAGCCCTTGGGCGTGTTCAGAATATCCGATGATTCAAACTTTTCGTTTGAAAACACTAGGGGTCTTTCAAGGCGGACCTCCAATTCCGATTTCGATCTCCGCCTGTCCCATCACTTGAGCAATTTTCATTGTTTTATCATGCGCCATTTATCTCCTCCTCCTACTTTCCAGCCTCCTTTCAGCGCTTCAGCCTCTGTGCTCGCTGATCTTTACGGCGAGAGCGAAGAGAAAGAAAAGGCGCGTGCGCTTCCGACGAATGATCAATGACAATTGAAATGCTAAACGATCTATCTCGACACCTTCTGCTCTTGCGGTTTCCGATCGCGTCCGCCGTCCGCCGTTCGCCCCATGACGCATTGCGCGTATGACACCCCTTCGAATGTTATTGTTCGATCGCGGCGAACGATTACAGGCAGTGATGCGCACGGAATTACATACCCGACAGCCCGTCTTACTTTCTACCGACAGAGTCATCTGAGAGTGTGGAATCAATTGGTGGCGGTGCTGCCGGCGAACAAAGAAGGCCAGATCGCCGCTCATTATGGGTGCAATTATTGAGACGTGAGTGGATTCTGCTCCCGTAACTCCTGGTTTACGCGAACCCGATGGAAGATATCGACAACGTCGGAACTCGCGTGCCCGTCAAAGTCCACACCGAGGCCGTGCTGAAATTTTCTTTTCCGCGCGGAGTCATTGTGTAATGTCGGCGGCGGCGACTCAAACTGACGGTGCTTCGTCACTGGTTATTGGTGAGACAATGCCACATCCGGTGCGGGGCAACTCGCAGCTCGCCTCCCTTCGATTTCTAAACACCTTTGAGAAACAACGGCGCACCGTCATTGACGCCCACGCGATCCATTGTCGTCTCGGGTACTCGATGATGTCTCGAGCGCCGTGGAAAGCGTCTTTCGATGAGCACCGGTTACTCATCGACGACACGTCGATATACTCGAGAAAAAGGCTACTTCGGACCGCGGGAAGGGATCCGATTTCTCGCCATCTATTTCCCTCACTGACAACTTCACTCTGATCGGAAGGTATAGAACCTGCACCCTGACATGATGCGCCGTTGCTCGATCGGCATGCATTTAGCATCCTTCTGACGCTGCTCGCACGAAAGCATTACGCGTATTTGCATAATAAAACAGCCTTCACCCAGGTGATTCATCCTGGTGCACTGCTTGGACGAGGCTCAAGCCGAGGGGCCAGCGAACTCTTTACGAGTCGTACGGAACCTGTCTCACCGCCGCCGTCGCCGCCGCCGCCGCCGCCGAAGTGCACAGATTCGACGAGCCTAAAGGGATGAATGATATGGCATCGCTCCATCCCTCTTTTTACCAGCAGAACCTTTTCTTCGAGAATTCGTCAATGAACTTGCTTGGACAATTAATTACTATCGACCAACGTCATTGTTACTTTGGCATTCTGCGCGTACGTTGTCGACGTTCCGTGTAGCTGGTTTTTGCGTTGCGCCGGCCGCGGCCGCGCCGTGCAAAGCCCATTGATACATGTCAGAGAACGCTCGAATGAATTACGAAGAAGCGATCGCTGGAATTGTCATCGAAGAACCGTCGTCCTGCCGTTCGTCAATTCTGTCAGAAAAGAATCGACAAGGAACGAGAGGAAGCAAGTTACTTTTGCACTCGTTCCGCCGCCCCCGGCGACGCCGACGCAGACGCCGACGCGGCGACGGAAGTCGAAGAACCTGCAACAAGTTTTTGCGGAAATGGGTAAAGCATATAACGAGTGCAAAGAGTTCCTCGAAGAGCGACCGACGCATCGGATACTTTTCTTCGTCGGTGTCGGTGGTGACTGGTTAAAATGCAGCGATGCCTCTCGCGTTCGTCGGTTATCACGTATGACGAGTCGATTAATTTTCGCTGCTTCGAAAATGCCCGTAGGTGGTGTAGAAGTGCGAGAGGGCAATCCGCGTGGGCATCGGGTTGATGCATGCAGGAACGGCTCCAAGAGCGTGCCTGTCGATGGGCGGCTACTAATTTTACTGGCATCGGCAACAACGTGCGAACTACGCTTTGTTTCAACTCGCGGAATATCGTATACATCATACTCGCCACGTTCCGTGCACCGAGACTAGGCGAAAGTTCTCCGAGATCTTTAATGGGCAGCATCGAAAAATGACGTTTACTTTTCAGGCAAAGGATCGCAAATGAATTCTCAAGGTTTCTTAAAGTGAGCCGTAATGAATCCTAAAGCCAGCCCTGCTGGCATCCACGCAGTATACCTTCTCATCGGAAGTCCATTAGTCCCTCTCGCCGTGTAAGCGCATACGTGAGAGTCTCGCGTGGATTTACGCATTCGCGACAGCTACACCCACGCGTGAAGACACGCGAACCGCGATATCGAAGACTCGCGTGCATGCAGTCTTTCACCGGCGAGACGTAACTGCTCGTTGCATGCCAGACGGAGGCTATAATTAGTTCGTACTTTGTAACATACGATTAGCGAGAAAAATAATCTCTCAGAATGAATTGCTATTTATTCGCTCGTCCGCGGATCACTCTAATTGTTATTTATGCAGCGTTTAAATGTCGCAGCCGCTGCGCCGACAATAGCGTCGAGGCGTCAATGCTAGATATTGCAGGAGGAGGTGCTTGAAGAAGCCACGGACGATCGACGGTGTGTACGTGATCGAAGCATAGCTTCCGGTATTACGTCTCGACCATCGGTTCTCGAGATATCGCGTGATGGCGCGTATCGATACCGTGGCTTGCAAGTTGCACACGGTACATCACGATGGAAGTTCTGTCCGTTCACCGCCGCGGCTTCGAGCGCAATTCGAGCGTGGGTGTCGGATGCAGTAACAAACGATACCGTCGTTGATGCGTGTTAGATAAAAATTCGCGGGCGTTGTGTTTTCCTGTAACTTGATCATTCCGGGGCGGCGGTTAATTCGCGATCAAGAGCAAACGGCAGCGGGCAGCGGGCGGCTTTTGCCAGAGAAGGAAGGGCTGCCTTCTAAGGAAGCTTGCGGACTGCTCGGTATCCGAGGTATCCTCCAACAGAACGCGACTCGCATTCAGCATTATTCGAGTCGCCTTGAACTTGATTCGATCGTCGTTTCATGCCGGACGAGCTGTACGATCGACCCGATCGCGATCGGATCGGCTTCTTGAATCGTCCACGATTCGACTCGAGTGGATCCGATTCATCGACCGGTTCGAGAAACGGCATATGAAAGAGAGAAAAAGTAACCCTGACGGCTGACGTCGAATTGAATGAATTCTCGTTTCACGATGTGAGCCGTGTTTTGCGTCGTTGACCGTTCAAACGCTCAGCGTTTTCTTTCATTTATTCTCATACTTTTGTACGTCGTGATGCACCGCGCTCATGTGCCATTATCCGCAAATTCATTTCACCGTAATTTTGCGCACTGATTTATTCGTCGCGTACTTATATGTCATTCGGTCGTTTGCGTCAAATTAATAAACATGCGCGCGTCGGAAGGCTAATAGGCGCGCCTAACAGTAAGTGCACCCTTTCTAAACGGGCTCTTAAAATTACGCGCATGTTAAAATAATAACGAGACGGTCGTTGGCATGCGGTGCAACGTCGTTCGAGGCGGTGTTCCTCCCTATCATTACAGTCTTCCGTCCTGCGAAGCCTCTTTTGAATTTTGACCGAACATTCGAAGCGTGCTTTTTCATCGGTGGCGCATTTGAATTTTTATAGCTTGCCTGACTACCCGTTTTCCCACGTAAAATTCAATACCAGGTTATCGCAGTAGTATTATGCGAGTGCGTGCGTAAATTCCGTCGATTGATTTCACGATATAGGAACGATTCTGCCTCCACGCCGCTGTCTTCCATTTGGCTATCCTCTCCGAAAATGGATGACAGTAAAAAGCGATAAGAGCGTGGGACAATAGTCGAGGAATAATCGCTGAGGGCATTCTTTGTCTTGTGCATTCTCTCAAGAAAGGCAATTCTTTTAAGTTTAAAACAACGGGCACGAACGCGCCTTCGTACACGCTCACATTAATCCTGCACTTCTACGTAAGCTGGAAGATCTCAATCTTCTTTAACGGCAGCCGGAGGCTAGTGATTCTTCTCGCGACTTGGCTTATTATCATTGCACGAGTTGCACTCGCTTTATTGCAAGTATTTGTTATGTTTGATTTCTCGAAAAAGAAAAGAGAGCCGAATCGGACGTTTCGCAAACCGTATCGAGGCAATTTTCTCCCTTCTGTCCGTCTCTTCATTGGCAACTGGCGATGTGATGGGATCGCGTGGGACTCATCTGGCCCACGATGACGACCGCGGTCAACCGGCCAACTGGTCCTAGTTGATGATGGTCGCTGATGAAATGATTGAGGAAATCTCCAAACGGTAGCAGGCCAATTTAGCCGTTCGGTTCTAACAATCTCTGTCACGCTACAAGAGGCGGCTGCTTCATTCGCTCTTCTTATTATTGCTCCAAGTCGCTTGACATTTCATTTTCTATACGAAATAATATTCCAACTTATTTTGAATCTCCTTGGATATAGGCCAAGCAAATCACAGATCTTGATTTTCACAAATATGGAAAGATTGATCAAATCATAGAAATGACAAACTGTGATTGAGAAATGGTGGAAGAATGGTGAAAAATTTCAAATATATTTGTTGTCTTGAACCTATACCATTCGATAGAGTAGCCTATATATACTATGTAAGTGTAGATTAGCAAGAGTAGGAATTGCTTGCCCGAGGCAGGACATGCAAAAGCATGTTAAACTACGTTGAGATATAGCCCAAATGAAGAAACCAATTTGCGGCTTGCTCGCACAGTTTTCGTAACTTTTCAAGATTATCAAGTATGATCATTAATGTCGTAGTAAACACGCGAGATGAAAATCAGTTACACAGAAATCTGTATATCACAAGGACATAGTTAGCTCATGTAGAACGCTTCCGCAACTAATTTTATTAAAAGCACATTAGCAGACGAATAATTTTGTGCATCGTCGGATGATTACGTTGTAATAATGATTAATGAGTGACTGCGCGTATTCGTGTACCTCATTAATTCTCCAACACGCACGGAAGTTGAGAGCTTACTAGTCATTACTAAGAGACATAGTAACCGACTAGCTAATGTCGAATCCTTGAGATGATTAATGCCTGCGATTGCGATATTACCGCGACCTATGCGTGAAGTGTATTTTTATGTGTTACGTAAGATGCAGTGTTGTCACATGACTGTATTGTCTCATATCGTTTTTAGCACCAGAGGCATGTGGAGACGCGAAAAACACGAAATGAATATTCGCGCATATTCTTGACGCCGTTAAACCGATGCGAAAATTATATCAGGCACATTCGGCCGTTCGCCCACGCCGGTAAATCTCACTGATTTGTAGGTTAAACGAATCCCAGCCGGCCAATGTGCATAAAGCGGTTCGAGAGCGCGGCTGCATTATGCAGCCTACGTGCACTTTGCATTTGGCGAGCGAACCGCGCGTAGGCGACAAATTGCGGTAAATTGCCACGAAAATCAGGAAATCGTACGTTAAGCCGACCCCTGAGCAGTGTCCTTATTCGCGACTGCCCACCGCTGGCTGCCTTTACATTTGATTGACAGGCGAGTACCGCGTGAACTAGGTCGTACAAAAGAGGGATTATGATTTTGACGGTGTAAAACGATGCTGCCGCAAAATATTATCTCCCGCAGCTGGTAGACGATGATCGGAAGAACGGCAAAGTTCAAAGAGAGCCGCCGCTCAGCGCGTACGTTCTGCTTGGAGTAACTTGTTCTTCCACGTTACACTCTTCCATTTTACTAATCGCTAACGACGTAATTGCAGTGATGGCGTTAAGCTACAGAATTATCGCAGCATTGACGCTCAGTACAGATATTCGTCTCTTACGTCATCGCGTCGGGCCAATCCCATTAATAACCTCCCTTTGAACCCATATCATTTATAAATCCTATTTCAAAGTATGTCTCTCCATGGCTAACAACAGAATACTCGATTCATCACGATCACGATCGTACACCGTACTTCGAAAATCTTATTCTCAGCGTGGGCGTGCTCTTGCGCGCACACCAGTGAAGAGTTATGGTGTCCTAGAACCACAATCACGAAGGCCACAACGTGTGTAGACTAGTGCCGACTTGCTAATGGCCACCATTAGAATGCCTTCTTCTCTCGTCCAAATTAAATAACTGATTTGTGTCTGCGTTTCTCACGTTACGCTACCATCAATTAGTTCATGGTCGCGGTAAGCGGAACAGACGAGTCGCGAAAAAGTGTTTGTCGAGGGGAAATGTAATGCGCGAATATTAGTTATTTCACGAACCGCTACGGCTATACTCGTTAAGTTGGCGCAGCGCAGTCGACGAATATCTGCTTATTGGTATAGCTGCTGAAACACCATATTGCAACTTGGACCATTAAAAGCGCACACCTTTTATGGCTTCCTCGTTGCCGTAAATATAAGTTTATATCGTAATTGATTATTTAATGATAGAATATGGTTCGCGGTCGAGTTCGTAGCCAGTTACAAACGCGATAATAAAACACGTAGGAAGGTAGCGACTTCGAAGCTCGCGTGAAAATTTGTCAACCGTATACAGAGCATATATTTGCCTTTGCCGTTTGAGCCGCTGAAATCGATGCGACTCGATCTCATCGAGTTATCGCTCCCCGAGGTATTTGTTCGGTGTGCATCATTAAAGTCGCTCGCTTTTACTGCTTCCTCGTATCATTAAGTGTTATTTTATATCGTAATTAATTACCTAATGGTAAACCGACCGTTTCACCGTGCCGGAAGGCGATACGTGCGTGAATTTGGATGCTGCACTGTACACGTGACGCAAAAAGGGGTTGATAAAAGCGAGAGAAGCGAGCGGTCAATAGCCAATTGACTGCCACGTGAAGTTCGATATGAACTCCGTCAGAAGCTAAAGTGAAATTATTCTCTATCTTAAATTTCAGTTTTATTTAAAGTCACACTAATTTAAAACACCTCGTAATAGGTGAAAAACTTCAACATTTTAGAGTCAATAATGTCAGCCGTATATGCATAATCAACTGACACGTTGTCAGGTGGGGCATGTATTACATACCGAAATTGTCAGTGAAGTGTACCGCTCGAAAGTCCATTTGGACTAGCCGACGACGTCGGCGATTTGTTATCGGAACAGGTAATTTCTAATTCTGGTTCGAGAGCGATAGAAACGTTATCCACGCTACCCTTGTTCGTATCGCACTTTTTCCGCCGGCCAATCGCCATCCACGCACGCAGGAAGTCGTTTGATAATCCATTTATCACGCTGATATTTATTTTTGCAGGTGCCGCTCGTTGCAATACATCCGCAGGCGTGCAAGTAAGTCTGAGGCGATACCACACGGCTACCACATCTGGGTAAACCACCTTATCAATGGGATATCAACGTGTACAGTCCGCGACACTCTGCTCAGCTCCGTTCCCCAACTCCTCTCATCGATGCGACGCCTCTACCTCGTTACAACGTACATACGTGTCGCCGTAAGAATTTTCATTTCATCAAAACGATCGCGCTGACCGTTCTTATCGCATAACGTGAAAAGCAGCGTAATAACTCGTGCACTTACGAGAGTCTAGTATTGCGATGAGATTCCTGCGCGGCTCGTCGGTCACGAAATATTCATTTCACCGAACAATGCTTGTCGCATTGTCACTGCATTTCGCGTGCGTGTGTGCGCGCTTTATTGTGCTCGGTAGGATAGCGCGATTATGTTGATCTTTCGCGCAATTAAAGAGAGGCGTATCGGATGTCGTGTTCCCCAACGCACGCGAACGAGTTTGTTAAGTGCGGCCCGACAGAATGCAAGCGTCAGAATGCACCAATGGCAATGGGGTGTTGCACATGCCTCGCGGTGCGGTTAGGCATATCACGCGTGACACGTGCTCAAGGTGGCTCTGTCAGGTGATCGCGTACGTACGCCGTACGAGATATATTTCTCGCGATACACTTCCTGAAGCGCCTGGACACGCGCCATGCACAAACGCCCAACGTTCGAGTTTGCTTTCTCTTCGCCTTGCGCGACGGATCGAATCATCTGGTGATTCGGTAAGAGCCGCTCGGCGAAACATCGTCGCCTGCACTTTGTCCTTTCCTTTGTACGCGTATCACTGTTTGTCTGTCTGCGGAATATTCTTTTCGCCCATCGACAGCCCCACTTTTCGCTCCTGCGATTAACCGGTATCGGACCTATCGTGACGCATACTCACTGATGGTTCGCAAGTGAAATCTGAGTCATGCCTCGTCGGGGCAGTGTGTGCTTCCGATATCGCAAGGTTTCTCCACCGTTTACAACCGCCAGCGACGGACGGGAACTCGAGCGAATTTCGCACGCTCCGAAAAGTGGTTCTAGTAGACACGCTTTTCCCAACCTGTCCCAGCGACCTCCTCACATCCTGATGCAAGTTGCGCGGAGAAGAGAGATGCCGCATTGTCCGTTTCTCGTCGTGACAGCACCTCGCTTAGCATAAAACAACATTGTTTCAGCGTATTTAGCATACACCGCACCGGTAGCCTGTCTAGCCCGCATATAAAGGACTCGTGTAATACAGGCTCGACGTCCTCGTAACGTTTCCTTCCGTTGACATCACAATAATGATATTAATTATGCCGCTGCAATTGCCAAGAATCCTACTCACATGAGGGATAAACGAGCGGCCCCGGCCGGTGCATTATGTGTCCCAGTACGCCTATACGCAACACTTCTAACCAACTGGTATTTAGAAATTCATATTCAAATCGTTTTCACCAAAATTTTTGCCGGACCGCAGCGCTACTGTTTTGCCGATCTCCACTTCAGTCTCGGAGAAAGGGAAGCTGGAATCCGGGAGGCTTAAATGGGCTTGAACTATTATGAATCAGAAGGCATGCTCGTTTCCTCTTATCTGATGCCTTTTGTCCGCCTCCGCCAGCATCAAATTCTCCTTAACTCGGCGCCATGCATTTCGGCGAATCTGCCGTCGTCGGTTTATTTTCATCTCCAACTCCGTGGAAAACGTAATAATCTCACCGTAAACGGTAAATTCAGGATCTTACAGTTTAGATAGACGAAACGACACGTTGAAATAAAGGAGCCGGGAGCATTCTCCGCCGTTTTAAAATAACTGCTAACACATTCATAATTCTGCGAATGGTGTTTTCATAACAATGCCAGAAACGTTTTGACATACAACCTGCACGAGTCATTTGAAAATGTTGGCGCTTTCACTGTACCGCCGAAGCGTGAAAATCGGAAGTTGACGCGGAAAGCAAACCCGTCGTTTGTCGAGTTAGCTGATCGCGGTGTGTAACGCGCTAGCCACAGAATGCCCTGCTAACGAACGGACAATGTCGGCCAATTATTATCTGCCGGTGGAATGGGAATTTGCAAAGCTAATCGTGCGCACAAAGTATGATGGATTTCTTACGACGGACGGACGGGCTACCGAACGCCGTACGATATCCACCTTGTTCCACGACTTCGCCGCCATTTCAGCGAGCCGCCTGTGTCGAGAAGGTGGACAACACGACCGAGTATCGCATACCTCTCTGCCATTCTCTATTGTCGGCGCGTAGGCTTCAACGGTCTATCCGTTTCAGGGAGTAGGACGACACAGTTCACACTCCTTAGAATTCACGAGGTTAATTAACAAAGAGCTCTACGCTATTGTTGCGTTCGTTATATGACGTACGCTTTAGAGACGCTTCTTTTTGCACCCTCACGAGTCCCTGCGGTCAAGTAACTCCGTTCTTTAGCACTATCAATCTACTTTCTTCGGCGTCAAGTGTACGGAAAAATTTAATCGGCGCAACGCTATGCGGTATACCTAAGTGGAATTGCAAAAAGCGCCACGAGAGATGGTTTCGTTTATTTCGCTGGCGGTACGCCGCATGAGAGAGAATAGGGGTCGGTATATATACGCTGAATAAAATCGTATTCCGCGCTGCAACGTGTAAGGTGTTTTTTAGTCGCGCGACGCGTCGCAGGATATGCGCTCTGTCGGACATAACCGAGGACAGCATTTCCGTTCGAATCACCTCCTGCACACGTTCGCGCTTCTTAACTTGGGTCAGACGAAGAACTCGCCTTGGAAACGGATGCGGTTAAAAAGTGGCTGCGTGTTCTCGTTAACGGTGAGAATGTACACACATTGTCCAGGGGTATTGTCGACTTCTCGGATCGAGCGCAGGTTAAAATACTGCGCGCAACGCGTTCCTTGCAAAGTGGATGCGAAGTAGTACGAACCTATTTTCTACAAGATTAAATTAAAGTCTAGCGTCACACCGAAAAAGGGGGTTGAATATAACGTCACTGGGCTGGCTATTGCGCGACATTTTTCACTTATTATTAGTACACATCCGTTAAACTGAAGCAAATTATTGGCGCCGTCAAACCGTCGCCTCCTTTTTCTTTTTCAAGCGACAACACGACTGTGCCAAAGGCTACAGGCAATCGATATAAAGCACCGGTAATGGCTCGTAACGCACTGCTATCTTTCTCGAGTCCGATTAACAACGTGGAAATGTGAGGTGAAACGGCATGACGAACGTGTTACGACGGTCGCTCAGATAAATCGTGAATTAATGAGATCCGCGACGTTCAATGGAATGTTTTCTATCGGCTCTATTCTGTGAAGGAGTTTCTAATTACCGTGGCAGACCTCGAGGAGCCGTGGAAAGCTCACTCGGTGAAAACGTTACATTTTCTATTTGTACAGTAGAAAGAGCAAAACAGAGCCAAGACTGCCAGGAGAAAGAGAGAAAGGGAGACGGAGAAGCAATAAGGACCGCGCGCGTGCACGCTGAATGCCCCTAAGCTCACAATCAAATTTAGGCGAGTGAAATTCAGGACATATGAATCGGCCATTCTTCAGCGTATCCGAGCAGTAATTTACTCTGGCGAATCATTAGGGCTTTTCTAAACGCGCATTTTATCGTTTTCAACTAACAATAAGTTCTGCGTACTTCGGCATTAGTTAGACGAATTTTGCTACTTGCTTCTTTCATAGTTCTCCGTGAACATGTGCCCGCTGAATCAAGCACCGGGGCGAAGAAATCGTGGAGTGAACCTCGGAACGGAGCGCGTGTAACCTCGACACTCCATCGACGTTAATCGTTCGTTATTACAGCTCTTCAGAGCTGCAGGATAAAGTATCGTTGGTGGAAGTGTCGATTGCGAGCGCCAAAGAGAGCGCCACTTCAGCGCCATACGTTAACGGTCGTTCGAACGGCGCATAAAACAAGTTTGCGCGACGTTTTCATTGCTCAACAACTGCGGAGGGGTACGCGACGAGACGACGAAAGAGAAAGAAGAGAACGGAGTTAAAAGAGGGGAAAAGGAAAACACACCCTGTTGAGCGTTTAGTCGAGCACATGTGGTCGCTGTGTTACACGAGCGTGCCAACGCGTATTTAATCGTTGAACAAGCTTCTTTAGCCGATTTTCATGACAGATGTACGATTTTGTAGGCTGTAGACTTTCCACGAAATCGTATTGTAATTCCACCTTCGACCGTTTATGTCTCACGTGTGGCTCGTTTTAAACAAGCATGACACGTCGGGCTCCCTGTAATTTTGGCCATTCTTCTGGGCTTGAAATTCGTTGAGCACGGTTTGGTAAGTTATTCTTTCGATCGATGGTGAGGCCAGATGAGGTGGAACACAGCAGAGGGTTTGACAAAAGTCGCGAGTTTCTTTAAAAGGTAAATGATGAACCCTTCCCTCGTCGAAGATCGTCTTCCAATTCGGCGGTTGTGTATCCTTTGAAGAGTCATTGGGAATTCGGACCGTGTGGCGTGGAGCAGGCCGGAATGTTTCGCACCGAGAAAGACATGAATTTCTTCTCACGTCAGGCCGACGCCGACGTGTACTCTCGAATGAAATACGTTGACTCGACATACGAAACCGGCATCATAAGTAATTCGTCACAAATGGGCGTATACACTTTTCATTCGAGTTTCCTCGAATAACGACAAAAGGATGCATTATGATTGAGTTACACTCCCGACGGTAAAACAATTCAAGCACATTATTTCCAAAAGCAGCGACAGCGGATTTAAACAAAGTCGGGTCAATATGAAAATATGCCACATTAAAACGTGACAGTCGGTATATTTGAAATAGGGGAACACTTTTTATTTGGGTATCGCGCACCCCCGCTGAAGAGGGGCTTCGGTTAAAACTAAATATTTGAAGAACACGTTCCACCGTCTGTTGCTTTTATTTGGCCACCTACTCCATCTAAGCCGTTCAAGCGACTGGATAGTGTTTGGCCCTACCCGAGCTAGGATATAAAAAGATTTTCCACCGAATTTCGAGATTTTTTTCGGCCTGCGTAAATCGTCAGCACCCGCAGCTGTAAATTGTCAAAAGTTATGCAAATCCATTGTTTGATCGTAAAGAAGGCAGAGGCATATTGGCTTAACGCAGTACTGATAACCAGTAGTGATAGTCCGTCATAACAAATACTCCTCTCCTTTAGCGTACTCGAGGCGATATAACGGTTGGATTCAGTGTGCACGGTTCGTCTGAAGCGGATGTTAATGATATTCTACTATCAGATTATAGACGGAAAGTAGCCACAAAGTACTACATCGTAACAAAGTGCTTCGTAGGATCAAACAAGAGCCGACGACGTTAAAGGAGAAAAATTTGTCCTGGATCACGCGGTTGATGCTGAAATACAACGCCTGCGGACGTGCAGAGCGGAAATTGCACAACGCTCCGTCGAATAGAAGGCGCGTTTCTCTACCAACGCTTAATCGATCACCACCACGATGCGTTACCGACAATTATGTACACGGTGTAACTGCGTGTTTGAGGAAGTGAGTCCGACTGACTCAGCGTATTGATTGTCAAAGACGGCTTCGATGATAAAATTGAGAGAAAAGGATGCGACAATTACAAAGTCGCAATCAGCCGGGAAACCGCGCTCGGACTCACGCAAATCGAAAGGGGAGGCTTCCAAGTTCCAACGGAGCATTGCCTTCTCGTACGTTCGAGAGGATACACGCTTCCTGAGTGACGTTAAATGAATGGCTCATAATAATGGGCCGTCCGCAACACTGTTTTATGCAACGATGGCCTCGTGTAGAATGTAGAAAATATAACGGGTGGACTGTAGATCACCAATGCCCATTTGGCTCGTAACCTGGCGCGAAACTCGACGACATACTGGGGATCACTCTTCGGTATCTTGCCTCTCTCTGTCCCTTTAGAAGATTGTAACTGGAAACTGGCAAACGTCTACGTTTGATGAGAGGAAGTCGTAAATAAGCATTGTTCGGTGAACGAAGGGTAGCTCCTGAACGAGATACAGGATAGACCCATCATCTTGCGGGACTTAATGTCCTAAGTAAAAAACTATCACCTGTGCCAAAAATTACGTTAACTTACCATTTCGGGCAGACTATTCGTTTTGACTATTCTTGGAAACCATTCATTAACATAGCAAAATTATTTTTTCAGGAAACCCGTGGTAGGCTGCTTATTTAGCAAGGAACAGGACATGGTGAACAATGTAAGCTAACGAATTATGGTAACGTTACGTATTTATTTTCCTCATTACAATGGCTTTTATCATTCCGACTTTGAAATGGTTTTACTTGTGCTGTGTTGAGGAGTTTCTGTACTTTATTCATAGCGCTCCAATATTAAATTTACGATGTAATGTAAGGGGTCGCGCTCGGCACTAGTTTATTTATTCGGGCGCATTACAATAATCTTTCTTAACTCTCTTTCACCTACAGTGCGACGGTTGGCGACCCTTGAAACAAGACCTCTCGGACCAACCCTCGTGCGCACACAATGGACTCCTTGTGTCCCTTCATGAGTTCTGGAACCATCGACTTCCTGGCACGAGTACTTGGAGTAATAACTCCGCCAATCGCGAGATACGTAGAGGTACTCTGATCGAGAGAGGAAGCTGCAAAGAGGTAAAGCTGTAAATTATTGTTATGAATTATGAATTCACCCGAAGGTGCTTATCGGATGCTGACAACTGCGCAACTGTTTCTGATCTAGCGTTTCCGAAATATGATACCGACGCGTCAACAAGTTCCCTTTTCACAGTTTTCATGAATGTTATACCAGCTGTTTGACAGGGCACGGAAGATAGAGATATGGGCAGCATATCCGTAGGGTCGAGCGAAAATGCGGGTCCTCAATGGCGTCGTCAGTCTTATCGTAAGATTTTGTGCATTCAGTTTCCTTTAGGTACGCAGGAGTTTGTGGAGTAAGCAGCGCAGTTTTTAATGATATTGTCCACGTTTTCTCCCGAAAGAATTTAGCATTAACAATAATAGATGTCGCGAAGACTTTTACTCGTCGAAAGTACTCGAAAGGGCTAGGTTGGAGAAGACGACGGACGAGCGTACGTGGCACGACGATACTTTGTCTTGCAGAAACCGTCCGCGAGAACACGATGGCGCCGTTTAGAAGAGGGACGTTTCACGATGCGCGTCGTGCCGGAAATAATTTATCGGCCGGCGCGTCGATAAATAATTCCTCTGTAGGGACTACGGTCTGCGCTGCGCTGTCGGCTGCTGCTGCTGCGCCAGGGTGTGACTCACTGACGCGCTGCCACGTACGGGCCGACACAACAACGAAACGATATTAAAATGCACAGCGATGCCCAGCTCCCAAGCCCAGGGCCGTGCCCTTCCCCTGGAATACTCTGCTAAGTTTTACGTTGCGAGATAGGCTGGTCGTCAGCTCGCTGGAAGATTATTTTACGGCTAAGATGTTCTAAGGGTAATTCGAATGGGCGGCGATCGATCAAATTGGCAAGTTCAAGTGTGGCTGGTATTTGATGGGATGCTCGATAAACCTATTCGGTATGCCGATGAGAAAGCATTTATTTGCATTTACGTTTGTGCGCTATGCTAAAAACGCGAAGCATTCATAGGATCCCATAGTCGAAGCATGCTTTCCAGAGACTTGTCAAGGGTGCGGTCTGTAAAAAGTTGCCGTACTTTTCCCACAGCCGTGGAGACAGCCCTGTCCGTGCCCCACGAACGGCGTGGACTGCCGCATGAAAAACCCTCTGACATGCACCGACCAGACAACGCCGCGCCTCTAAACACGCTGGGCAAGATAAAGAAAGGACAAAAAACACAAAGGTGAGTACCCCTTGCTTGCGCGTAGAGCGAAATGCTCGAGTCCTATGCACTACTACAATTAGTGTGGTCTTCCATGTGGGTGGCATTCGGCCTTTCCACACACTGTGGTCTCGCGCGATTACTATGCTTTATGCGTGTGGTACGAGGGAAAGTTTTGCGTGAGCAACACGCGATCAGCGTTAGGTAAAAATGAGTATCCTGAAATTTGCCAAGTTGTAGGAAGGAATGGGGGCGTACATGCCGTGCATTTCAGGCCTAAAATATTTTCGGTCTGCGCATAAAAGAAGCCCTTCACGAAACACGCGCACTCTATCTCTACGTCTTGCCTTTTCCCCTCGTTCCCTTCACCCCGACAGCACCAAACAGCTCGCTCGTTAACCCATTTCGAAGTGGGTGGAGAAAAGTCTCGGTGTAGCGATTGAGGTACAGCGACGTAAATGCTTTATCACCTCGTTCGAGGTGGAAGGGACTCCGGCTTAGGGGAAGTATTTCGAAAGACGAGGCACTTAAGGCAAAATGTATTCCAGACTCGATGGCAGCCCTTCCTTTCCTTGCGTTTTCTCCTTCCCTCTCTCATTCCATCTGCGCTTGCTACGCGACGAAAATCACGAAACTATTTCTGGATGTTCCGTAAACTACTCTCAGTGGAAGCAGAGTCCGCGGAGAGGGCGGCGACTTTATCGCCACGTTTTACATGCTAATTCAGGGTGGAATTTAAAATGAGTCCGCTCGGCTCACCGTCAATTCGCCATTCGTTTCGATCGTAAGCCTCGAATGTGCCTGCTAACTGGATAATTCTTGACACGCGCGATCCTTAGGAGCAGTTTAATCCGGCGCGATCGAAACTTTCAAGAGGCAGCTTGTGAACGGCAGACATTATTTGTCGCGGTTTGTCATAATGCTTCGAGTGACACTTTCTCTAATGCGCCGCGTTATTTTCAGCGGCGTGTGAGAGGCCAATGGGTACGAACGGTGATTCCCGTCCGAGAAAACGCCGTTGCTGATCAGAGTTTCGCACTGTACTATCGAACCGGTCCGAGGATGTTTTCCGCGCGGTACTTAACATGTCTTTTCTCTTTCTCTCTCTCTCTCTCTCTCTCTCTCTCTCTCTTCCCCGACAAGTGTGCGTGGCTTACGTGCCCGTATAACATTTACGTCCGTGCGTGTAGCAAAACTAGGTAGCCTTGAGGGTCTCTCTGTTCACTGTCTGTGAACTCTATCACGGCATCTGCATGCCAGGAACGCGCTTCTCTATATACTCTCCTCTCCTCTCCCTTGCTTTCCCTATCTTCGTCTCTGTTCCTTCCTACCCGTTGACCAGCCCCGTCTCTTCTGTTTAAAAGACGAGGACAGACCTGTGTCATCGATTTGCATAGGCACAGCGGCGCGTTACACCAACGGGTTTGCATCGATGTAACCTTGTTTCCACTCTCGTAACGGACCTCGGTGCTGCTTAGGTTTATGCGCGGCTTAACGTGTGCGATAACGAAGAATTTGATAGCGACGATGCACGCTCAACTTCATCCTGTTTTATCTTTCTCCGCGTTTATACGGTAATTGCGATATTTCCGTAATGTATTAGATGGAGTAGCAGATAGAGTGGAGCTTGTACTTGGCGTGACGTGAGAACTATCTACCTGCTTTCGAGTGCTTGCAACGGTCAGTATTCACGGTCAAACACCGGCGCCGATCTAGTTATTATCAATTATCATCTCGAATTGAGCTGAAACGCCGCGTCAGCGGCACTGCAATACGTGTAGTCTTTGTTTGTGTTGATAAAATACTTCTGATAAGCGTAACGGGTTGCGTCGTTAGCAGACTACATAATCGCTTGCAATATACGCTCTTTTTCCAATTCAATGTACCGCTTATTCGTTGAGAAAAAACTTTGTCACTTCGCCCGCAGATTTCGTTGATATTCGAATTACAATAAGGGTTTCCCAGCTTAGCGAAAGAAGTAGGTAGAATCTTCTAGGATTTCATTATCCAATGAGGTTTTTTTTCTTATGGTAATTCGACACCACGTTGGCGGGAATATAAGAAAAAAGTGTTGAGTTTCCAATTCTTTTGTCGAAAGGACTCGCCTGTCATGTACAGCAATCTCTGAGAAAAAGTTTTTACCCGCAATACATTACATTCGGTCGTCCACTGGTGAAGAGATAAATTCAGCGGCGGAGGCACTATCAGCGTCGAAGAGGTGCTCGAGCACACTTGACAACGAGAGTAGACGATGATAACGGCTTAAGGGAGCGCGCCAGGAATTCCTCTGCGGTGACGAGAGCATGGACAATGGTAGGGCGACGACGAGACTGCGGGCGCTTGCAACTTCTCGCAGGAATGTAACACCTGTCAATTCGCTAAAATTCATTTCAACCCCGCGCGGAGAGCCATTTCAGACGATTTGTTTTCGTGAGTCGCGAGTTTCGATTGTACAAATCAGATAGCGGATCGAAAACGCCCTGCGGATACGATCTCCAGCATGATAAAAAGGACAGCGTGGCCTCCTGCGGTGCACCCCGGTCTCATTCGGTCCTTTCAAGGTGTCCTTTTCGCGGCAATCTTCTTCTTTGTTGTCGCATACGAAACGTTAGGATCGCATCGCACGAATACGTGGAAAACACGCCACCTGACATGTTAACAAATTTTTAATTACAACTGCATCCGTTGCGCAATTCATTTGATACGTCACATGTTGACAAGTCTGAGAATACCCAATTATCTCACTCCAAACGTTTGCTCCATTCCACTATCTTTTATGCAACACTTAATGAGCCGCCGTAGTTTCTCATTGTTTAACGATTCTCACAGTGGCGCGAATGATGCAGAAGCGATAACGTGCAGCGGGGTTAAGTTCATGCCATGGGCTGATTTAGCACCCGCATTTCCGTTCGACTCTCTTGGCGCTCGCGAAACATGAACTCGCAGGACTGTTTGTTATTGTTACGAGAGCGGTCTTCATTGGTATCTGACCTGGTTCACAAGCGACGTCGGCGGATTTGTGACTAATTAACGTTCAACGGGGACAAGTAGAATAGCTGCCTTTGAGAAACTAAAACATTCTTACTGAAGCGACTATTAAGTTGTTGGAATTCCTTGTTGCAACAGAGCATTTTCATACATTGACTTTCGTGCCTCGTCAGACGTCATAGCGAGATAGTACTTTTCAATATTTCGGTCAGTTGGAACCGTTGAAGTATCACGAAAGATTCGTGTTCGCTTAATGTGATACATTGACGTGCGGGCGATGAAGCGAGAAGGGTATGATGATAGAGAGTAGGGCAGGGGGTGGGTCCGTTAGTAAAGGTGGGCACTCTACCGGTTCACGACCCCACTTTCGTTAACTGGTTTTAATTGCTGCGTAATTGAGATTAATGGAAAGGCATGCGGGCGGCCATGATATCACCCAGGGCGAATTAAAATTAAACCGTACGAGCCGTAAGCGTCTGCAAAGAAACCGCCGAGCTCTCCTGTTCTCCCTTTTTCTCTCTCTATCTTCCTATCTCCTTCTCGTTCGCCTTGAACGCGACACGCGATAAAGAATTCCATGGATGAAATAAATAAATTAAAAGAGCCGATGAGAGGCGAGAATCGAGAATGTTTCTCTTTCTCGTTCTTTTTGGAAACGTCCATCAAACCTATAATCCAATCAGGATCGTAGTTGTAGAGTTGCATAAATTAGTTATCATTTTAATGTAAATTTATGTTAGCATAGGCAGGCTATGAAGACAGCAAATGGCAACATTTTTGTTATTGAAAAGGGAGGGGGAGAAGCTAAGCAGCTTCTTTCGCCGACACACCAGTGCGTATACATGTACATATTCAACCTATGCGCAACATGTTGGCCGCATACCTACAAAATTGCCCTATTATTACTTCATCTAGTCCAGGATGGTGCTAGCCTGGTGCTGGTGCTTCTATGTGACAGTCCGGCACCGGTCCGGCATAGCGAAAGGATCAAGTACATAGTACTGCATAGGTTGTTCAACCCCTGTTCTTCCGCTCAGCCCTTTCCTTCCGGCGCGGCGGCTTCAATAAAGCAGAACATGTTATATGCCCCATGTGCTTAGACGGAGCTTTCAGTTTCACGTTTTAGACATTCCTGAAAGAAAAAAACAGATCGCGTGGGACGAATCGTGGGTTTCCAAGTTACTCCTTTCCTTAAAACACTCTTTGTGCGACAGCCCGACATAAGGACCCTCGAACAGTACTGGAATCTTGAAAGGCATTCGTGTGCATGGAATGGCGCCAGGACCACCCGCAACCGAAAGTCTGTTGCTCTCGCGTCTGTCTGACGACTGTAGACCTGGATTTAGAAATTTATTTGTCTCTCGTGGCTCGCTTGACCGACTCGACCGTTTAGGTCGATATTTTGGCTGGCCTGGGGTAGGGCAACCGCCGGATGTACGACATATCGCGCTGCGCTGCGAGTTAAGTAATTCGTTATCTCCGTTACGTATCGATTATAACCGATGTCAGTACCACCCACGATCCGAAGCGGCAAGTATTATTTAATTGTAATAACCTGAGCAAACACGTTTGCTCACCGACGGGCAGCAGTAACAGACACCCCGTGCGGCTGCGCGATGAAGCGGAACATCGAGCAAGTACTCGATTCCCGATACGCAAACCGAAATGCAAACCTCCTGCGGCTATAGCCATATGCCTGTGCGCGGTAAAGGCTCAGCGACGTTATTTGCCAAATACCCGGTCACGAGCTGTTGGACACGTATTCGATGGAAATAGTTGCTTTGTTATAGCTAACATTTTTCCTACCCGAATCGCGCCGTCAACAACATGGAACGTTATTTATTACATCGAATTCGCGAACACGGTGTGACCTGACTCGAACTATGCCGTACATTATGACGGAACTGGAGGGACACGTAACTGAGCCTATTTAGCCGAGACAGAGGCTGAAACGTGTACTTGAATAACTGAGATCCGCGAGGACGAGTGCTCCCTGCCCCCTCTTATGGTACATTCACGGCGAAATTAATGGCACGGGATCCCCGCCTTCAAGGATAGGAGGTCTTTCGCAATATCGTTCGCCATTTTTCGACCTACCGATCGGTCTTCGCCCGACGAATATGAAAGTGAAGTCGATGGGTTTTTCTGGGAAAGGAAACTTTTTCTCCGGCTATTGGCTTCCATCGTTTCACGTCTTGCCTTGACGATTATATAAGCATTTGACTCACGGGCTTATCCAACAAGAGCGAGTTACGCGCAACGCCACCCGTGCGGGCCGTATTTAACTCGAAACGATATACACGTTCTCACGCATCTTTCGAGCCTGACCACACGTCGCGCGTCGCTGCAAAGTGGCTCGTGTTTACGATCGGAGTCAGGTAGGCGCGACGTCGGCGGGCGCCGCTTCGTGAAAATGCAGTCGGAGCGGTGCAACGAAAATCCGGCGACACCCACGCGAGATGAGCGAGTGCGCACGTCGCGTTCAAACAGCTGACAATGAGAGGCGGCGCGCGAGCGAGAGCGCACACATCGAGTTGACGAGTTCCCGCCTGAGTCGTGTCCGCCGGTCGCGGTCGCGGTCGCGGTCGGTCGGAGCGCATTGCTGTGGCAGCCCCAGGTAGCGAGTGCGACCAAGAAGGAAAGAATGAACAGATAAAGAGTCGGACGGACAGAGACGGCTGAGAAAGGTAGAGAGAGGAAAGCGGAAAGAGAAGGTGAGGATGATGCACGAAGGAGCAAGACTGAGGAAGAGGGAGTACACAGGACGATCGGAGTATCGTGCGCTGCAGCGCTTCTACGGGCAGACTGCCGCTTGCAGACTGCCGCCTGCCGCCTGCCGCCGGCCGCCTGCCGCCTGCCGCTGAGAAGTAGTAGTAGTAGTAGTAGCGTGCCAAGCAAGCAGGCAGCGCTCCTCGTCGTCGTCGTCGTCGTTTCTCAGTGTCGCCGCGGCGGTCGTGCCAGTCGGTTCTCGTAGCTCTTTATCGTGTCTCGCGCCTCGCCTTGCCTCGATCGCTCCGCTCGGCGTGGCGCGATCGTGCGTGCACACACGGGATATATCGGAAAGCAGGAGGGAAGATCTGTGTCGGTTCAGCTGGCGCGGAGTTCGTCCGAACGAGTTTTCGACATGGAGATTCGCTGAACGGACAGCTTGCCTTTGTCGAATTCGCATCGACATCGCTCCGCTGCACTTTATTCGTCTTTTCAGTGCAAAAATGATCGCGACCTATACTTTCGACGCGTCCGCGTAAGAAGACGAAGGAGTAAAGAACATTTCGCCACCTGTCAACCTTCGGAGCAGTTGAATTGTAAAAAAGACTCCCTGTCGAAGATCGTACGTGTAGTGAGCATTGCCGTTGGAGATTTGAAGTTCCCGCGGGATAATGGCAAGGACTGCCCTTCTTCATGACTGAACGGACGAACGCGGTCGGACCGCGCGGCCGG
Source organism: Priocnemis perturbator (assembly GCA_963942575.1). Taxonomy (NCBI): domain Eukaryota; kingdom Metazoa; phylum Arthropoda; class Insecta; order Hymenoptera; family Pompilidae; genus Priocnemis; species Priocnemis perturbator. Next base: position 7,340,938 of record OZ012649.1, on the reverse strand, counting down.
GTGATGGTAGTTGGTTGGTTTCGTGGTGGAAAGCGGTGATTTGAAAGTGATAATCTCGTGGTCGTGGAAGGCACGACGGGTGGTTTATTGTGGTCGCGTCTCACACGGCGTTTGTACAAGTGAATTTTGAACCCGCCCGCCACGGCAGAGGAGAGCACGTGGATGCATGCCATCGGTTTGCAGTCACTCGTCGCATCGGTCAACAGCGGGTGGTGCGGAGATTTTCAGGTACCACTCGTTGTCTTTCTCACGTCCTTCTCTCGAAACGCCGGATATCGGAAATTGCACGAAAACGCGTAGCGTAGCGGACGACAACGTACCGACCGGAGCGGATAAAGTCTGTTGACAGTATCGCCTTGCCTGTTATTTCAGATAGAGCGCTGGCAGTGCTCGACGACCGATCAACTCGACCGACTCCGACGTCCATCGGTAGTGTTTGTTCTTCGTAATCGTTCGACTCGTTGAAGCGGCACGCGCGAAATTTCTCGGCAAACAGTTTGCGGCAGTCCGTAAATTCGAATCTAGTCGGGAGATAGGGAGAGCTGTCAGAGAATGAGAAGCGGACATAGGCCGATAGCGTGTGGTCCACTGACAAGTTCGATCGAAATTTAATGTTGTTTGCCAGGTTTCTTTGGGCAGCGCTAGAATTACAAGGTACGCGACAAGTATCGTCGACTCATGGACAAATAATCCGCGTCGACGGTGTCCCCGATTAGTTCGGATCGAGTCGGAGTGCGGAACTTATCGGTGGAGCGTGTCAGCGGCAAATAGTAGCAAAGTGTCGCGCGAAAATCACTGAGCAAACACAACAAGTCGCGTACACACCAGCCGTCTGCATTGACAGCAGCAACGTGGCTTGCGAAGTGGAGTCAGGAGTCAGCTCGAATCGAGTCAGCTCCAATCGAGTCGCTCTCTTTCTTTTTCGTTCCCTCGCGCACCACCTCCAATCTCCGTCCTTTTCTCTCTCTCTCTCTCTCTCTTCCAAGAGAGTGCAGCCGCGCACCGACGACAAACGGTAGTGTGGTAGTCGGTAATCGCTCGATTTATCGATGTGCCGATCGGTATCTGCCGCGTTCGGCGACTCGTTTCACCAGTATGTACGATTCACGAAGGCGAAATCCTGATTACGATTCTGCTCAATGTCGACGGTGACATCAGGCTGCGCACGGATCATCATCCTCCTGGAATTCGCTCTCACCTCTCAGCTCTCAGCTCTCAGCGTCGCGATTAAATCTCGACGCGTGATCTTCGGCGTGACCGCTACCTGCCGAAAAATCTGCATTTTCCTTTTGCGTCATGTTCACTGGCGCGCATCGAAATCTCCGGAATTAGCGCTCCGAGTCCGAGGAGTCCAAGGCGCGGTCGTGCAAGACAAACACGAGATGAATAATCCAATCTATTCCGTATTAAGAAATCTTCACTCAAACGAATGCCGGCAGGTGGTCGTACGACCGTACGTCATAATAATTTGCAAAATTACAAATTACCGGTCTCAAGCCGATAAATGTTTTCAACAATAATTCATTGTACCAGACGTTCGATATTACACGATGTCGATTAATCAGTGACGTCTGTTCGACTGTATACATAGCACATGTTCACGTTTGACAAGCAGAACGATAGCGCGTCGATTTTGCGTATTCGTTACAGGTGGAGTTTGTTCTTTTTTATTCTAACATCCTCTCTACCCCACATCTGTACTGCTAGACCGACGAAAAGTAGGAGGAAGCAGACTTAACTACTACGATGACTCGACTGGATTGACGGGAACCTTGATAAATACAGGCTTGTGTATACGTACACACTGTGAACGTAGATCGTCGGTATCTTTGAGCATTGAATTCGCATTGAAATTCATCCTTTTATCCCACTGGTTTCGTAACGCCATTGCCGCCGCCGCCGTTCAGCCGTTCATTCCTTGAACTCCGACAGTGGATGTTTCTTCTCAATGATGCTCACGATGAATCGGATGATCTCTCGTTACTCATTCAGTCAGCAAATATCGTTTTAATTAGAGACAGCCAGGTATTACTAGGTTGTATCCTTCAGATTAGTGTACTTCTGCCGACGCTAATGTTTCTTTCGGAATGGAAAGAAATTTTGATAGGACGAAAGAGTAATTCGATGCAGAGGAGCGTTGACAGAACGCACGACAGTCGTAGTTCCGGTATCGCCGTGACGTACGATGACCGTTCTCCATTGTAATACACGATCCGGGACAGCGTTGCATTCCTCGCACTGTCCCTGCGTTATGTCGGATTGCGCGACGAGCGGTTAGTAAGGCGGATTGCGAAACTTATAAGTCGCTCCCGCCGCGTCGCGCTGGTGACAATGGCGAAGGGGCTCCTTAACTCCCAGCGGGAGAGCAGAGGGCCGAGGGCGAGCTATTTCTGCGAGAATCGTACGCGACGCCGACGCCGACGCCGGCGTTCGCAGTGCAGTCGAGAGATTCGCGTGTCGAGACTTTGAGCGTTCCACTGATCCCGTACCCTCGCTCGTCATGCAACGAGCGGGGAAACGTCATCGTTTACATAAGCATTGAACGCTCGTGCGGGCCCCTTCTCGTTCATCGATCGAATCTTCGCGGGAAGCGGGAACACGTGCGCGAGAGAAGAGGGAACGAAAGGATAAATCGTTCGGTTCGTAAATCCCTTTTTACGAGATTCTTTCCGGCGCGATCTATACCCGAGCGCGAGAACGTCCGAACGTTTATCGCTTCCCGAATAAACATAATGGCTACGTCTACGTGTTCTGGGAACGAATAGTCATGGAGAGGCTCGCTGGCACTTATACAGATTATGCATGGTTCGAGGTTCACGGTAGTGGTCTGTCGACGACACGAGATAAGATTGCCTTCCTGATTTTCTCCAAGCTGACGCTCATTCATCGACGAAAGCGATGAATGATCGTAAGGCAAATATGTACAATTGTAATATCGGAGCATTAGCAGCGATAATGCTTCTCCGGCAGTTCGCAGTTCCGTTTCCTAAGCTCGCGTTCGTACTGCGTATCATTTTGCCGCGTCCGTCTTCTACGTTGGAATCTGGAGTAGATAAGCGTTTCGGAGCAAGAATCGACAATGTGTACCGAAAGGCATATTGATTTTCGCCGATAACGATTCTCATTGTCTCCCCTGGAGATTCGATAGGGCCTTTCCACTTTCGCTCATTTCGAGAGATCCCTTTTTGGCTCGTGGATGTCGTTCGGTGTTTCGAAATGAGTACGCCCAAATCGATCAATTCGTGTGGCCGGTCGTTCCAATTGCCAGAGCATCTTTCCCAGATGCCAGCTCGAAAGACGCATTTGCATTTTTTCGCTTACCCGTTTTACGCCCCCAGCCATAACTAGTACACGTGGTCAGCACGTGTTGTTGACGTTCCGAAAAAAGTTCCCTCCCAGTCTCCCCCCGTTCGTGGATCGTGGCGGCCGTTTCTACTGCTGTATTCGACGGTCGTATTCAACACTCCTGCGGCGCGGGCGCATGAACGGAAGCGGCATCGATTCTCCCGGAGCGGCCTTTCGAAGTCGATTACCACGACGCGACGGTTCACGTCCGTGCGTTGGTCGCTTTAAGCCGCGTACGCCGTACGGATCCTTCGTCGCTCCTGCACACTGCCTGCACTCCGCCTGCACTCTGCCTGCCTCCTTCGATTTCTCGCGCAGCCTTAACGCGTCTCATGCCGGCCCCTCGCCTCGTCGTGATTTACATCCCGCATTTATGACGCAACGTAAAATGGCGCAAAAGTTCCTGCGAGCCAGACAACCCCGTGGCACCGGTGCGCACGGACGCCACGCCGGGAGCTGTCAAGCGCGCTCTTCCCTTCTCCTCGTTCCTTCTCTCTTCAGTCTTCCTCCATCTACGCTCCTTTCATTCACGCGCGCCTTTTCTCTCAACGCTCTTAAACGTCCATGTATATCGCATCGCGTGATATACGATATATTTATACGCGATCCAGTCTTTATTCGTCGGCCATCGACACGACTCCTTGCGACTCACCGAGCTCCTTTGTGAAGCACTTTTTTCTCCGCTTTACCGTTCACTTTTCGCTCGACATTTCGGCAGAATCGTCGGCGTGTCTTAACTTACCGACTAATTCATTATTCCCGAGGCATATTGCCGTTAATCAAGCCCCCTTCAGAAGTCGCTCGTAGAAAGCCGCGCTAGGCAGAAAGCGCACGCTCATACCGTGTGCATTAGAGATAACGATTAGAATAGGTGGAATTAACGAGTAACTGCCTTGGAAAAAATCCCTGGCAACGGGACCCGGAAAACGCTTTTCATCATCATTCGAGTAACGCGCTAGTTGCAGGCGCACGTGCGCGTGCGCGCGCGCGCGCTTTGAAATTATGTCCGACGTGTCTACCACTTTCACGTGGAATTATATAGTCGGGCAAGTTCCCGGTGAGTTCCACCAATCGGCACGCGCGTACCCGCGAAGTCGAACAGACGATACAGGAGAATCGGATCGAGAGAGAACTTGCAAATGTCACTACCTTTGGGGCATTGTTACGAGGGTACTTGCACGTCTGTTGTCGATGTTGCCAATTCCACGAGGACCTTCCATACTCTTGTCTCCAAAATTGCACGAGTTTCATAGTTGGCTTTCCCACGGAACAAAGCTTTCGCGTCAACGTTTTTTTTATCATACCTTGATCAAAATTTATCACTTTCCACGGTTCTGAATCACTATTGCGGTGAAGAATAACTTCGTACTTTAATTGTAGCAGTCGGTATTTTTTACGTGGGAGAAGAAGTCCCGTAAGATGATGGATCTATCCCATACCTCGTCTCTGGTCAGACTGTTCTTATATTAACGTTGCGTAAGTAGGCGTTTAAGTATGGTATTTCGTGAAGGGGCATATGCTATCGAATGCGAACTATACAAGTATGACGTAGTTGTGCAGTTAGGCGTACCTACATGATGAGGGAACACATATTTACGGTAATTTATCCCGCGACGGCCGGTCACTCGTGTTAACTCGAACAATTTATTCGGTCATTCGGAACAATGTGTTGAGGCATAAATAGGAGCAAACGCGAGCGCTAAATTGCAATAGCGTCCCTATTTATATTGGTGTGTCCATAACTTGCAAAGTACCGACTAGAGTAATCCGGCAAGAAGGTTTATTCATGTCAAATTCCACTATCGAGACGGGCCATGTAAGATATTTCTCAAGAGGGGGATTAAATCATTGGACCTTTACAGCGATGTAACGACAGTGAGTCATGATGGCCTGGATCTTCTTAAACGATATTTGAACGCACATACTTTTGTGCATATGCACTTAGCCAGCGCAATGACAACAGAAAATTATTCGCTTATCGTTGAACGTTGACTATCACGTTTCATGCCTAAATTGCTCTTATCTACGTGTTACAACGTGGGGAACTATTGCGTTTGCAATATGTCTCAGAAATAGAACATCAGTAGAATTCAATATTGTTTTCTCACAATTTTAAGTAATTCAACATGCTGTTACGTGTAATCATACAGCAATTTGAGAATAAGCATACTCTTTCACTGAAAAGAAATACTTCACGCCCTTTCAGCAATAGAATTAGCTTTGCGCAATGAGAGCAAAAGGCATGTCCGGCTATTCGAAGATGCAAATTGTTCGGTGAACGATATCATCTCGATCGCGCATAGCCACTCATACGAGCGTATACGGAGTATACACAAATTCGCACGCACACACACGGCCTTATATCGTTCTCGCTTGGTTACCTGCAGCGGCACAGCAATGACGTCCAAGGAAATCGAAAGCAATTACAGTCAATTAAAGAGTAAGAGGCCATTGTCACCGACCGCATGTCGATAAGAGTGTTGCGAGGTCAGTCGTGCGTGAAATTGAGCGAGGGCGGATGAGAGGGAAAATGTGTAACGCCACGAGGGAAAGAGAAAGGATGCCGAGCAGCGCAAAAATAATTGGAACTTTTAGTCACGTCGTTGATGTTGGCGTTGACATCCATCGCCGGAAGCGCCGATTGAGGAAAGCGTGGGTATCCTTCCGTCGATAGTGGTCGAGATTAACAACGAGGACACAGTCACACGGAGCGCGTATATGCGCCAGTGGTTGGTAGTCGAAGAAAAATTTTCATCAGCACTCTTTGCGTCTAAACAGAAAAACGCTCCTCAGCTTTCGACGACTTCCGAACGAGCGTGTCTTACATGTGTTCTATCGAAAGCGGGTGTACGTAATTTATTCCGAGAGCGAAGGAGAGCGCAGTCACGGCCCTGGGAGCAGATTAGTTACTCTGACGAATGCTAGTTTTTCTCTGCCTCGTGACAGAACGGTTGCTTCGGTTGTAACGTAGTCAAATGAAACCTTGTCTTACTGAGAATCGATTTATAATTGCGCAGGTGTCCGGAGAAATGAATGCGAAGTTTGGGAGGCAGGCTTCCCGACGACTTCAACTTACCTCAACGATATTTCGAAATATCGCCGTTTAACCGCAAATGACGTCGGCTTCAGGAGGATTTATAGGTGAAAAAAAGATGAATTGAACGGTTGGGATTGCTAGTGGCTGCAAATAATCACGAAAGTATATCACGGTGTCCCGCGTGGATAGTGCCACTTCTCGTTGGGGCCAACTGCAGGAAGAACTATCAAGTACAACATGTTTGTATTGAAAATGCAACGAGCAAAGTCCTGCAAAGATGCACGACCACCGTGCAATCATATTAAACGCACGACGGGAAGAGCACAACTCGTACAAGCGACACACGACACGTCGGTAAATGCGCAAGATACGCTCAATGGACTTGGCTCGAGAAGGGGCGAGAGCACCGGGAGAGCCAGGACTAGTAAGAGAGCGGAAAGGAAAAATACAATGAAGCGTGATCAGCGTGAACCATTTTGCTCGAAGAGACTGCGTGTACAAACTATAAGGTGCTCTATCCTCCGCGATCCTCGAGTCGCAGAACTGGTTTTACACGCGGTCGATTCTAACATTGGCACATGCACGTGCACACGACTCTCGTCGCGTGCATTGGTATGGGAGTAGGCATGAAAGACGCGTGCGCGTTCGTTCCAAAGGGATGCTCCACGAACGTTTGGCCCGTATCATTGCGATCCTTAAAGATTCGCTCAAATCGAGACTCTGCTCAGACGTGTACACCCTTAATAGCAGTTATGGATTCAAGAATGGGGATCTCAATGCTTGGCGCAAGCCTTTGGTTAATAGATCGTTATGCCGCTGACTCGGCAACGTCGGCTTGTGCGCACATCGGGTGAGTCATAAGCGAGTCGATCGCTTCTCATCTCATGATTGCCTACGTGAGCGCTAACTTTTTTCTATCCGTAATACTACATTTTTCATGAGTATTCTATTGACGCGCGAGCTTGGGAACGTGCGCTTGCCGACAATGCGATGTCGTCCGGTCGGGCCGTCAGCTGAAATCAGATTGTCAATGGGCGACAAGGTATGAAGGCGATAATTCTTTGGCTCGAGTCAACAGACGAGTGCACCCACAAAGCCCGACCATTATGGACCAACCGAGACGGAGCGTGTCACGTGCCTTCGAATAGGTTTCTAATTCGGGTCTCGAAAATTTCGAACACGTCTAGCGCGCTACCTCTCTTCGGCATCTCATGAATCTCCCTTTCTTCCTGACACTGTCCAAACAAATATGGTGTCGGATCCAATTTGGAGAATGTACCTTGGCATCTTTCTTATTCTTTTGCAGAGGAAGCATTGATGAGCATGAGGTGACGTGACGCGTTGTTTATTTAAAGTTGTGCAATAGTACACTTGACGATCTAAATAATTTGCGGTCGTTTCATGGAACACTCTCTGCTTTAATAAAATCAGACTGACAGCGATTCTACCGTTATCGAGTGATCTTTCTCTGACGACAAATATGTCAAAGACGGCATGGTTGTGGAGAGGAAAAAATTGTCTGAAATTTCTATGAATCACTTTAGTTGTGTGCCACGAACATTTCTCTCGTCTTTGTAAGATCGGGTTTGTGCGGTTAAGGCATGGTTGCTCGTCGAACGGAATTTTATGACGTTTCCTAGTACTTGGGTCATCGTAATCTTGCGGTATTGCGAACGACGACTAGTTCCGAACCTGAATCATTCAATGGCCTTCTTTCCTTTTCGCAGAATTTATGCTAATTCGGATGGCGTAAAATATTTGCGCTGTTCGTTATGTGCCATGCGTGTATCGTGCTGTTTTTTAAATTTATTACATGTTCATGTAGGGTGTTTTGTGATCATTAGCGTGTTATGATTTGAGGGCAGTCATGCTTTATTTTCTAGCTGCCGTGACCGTGAACGATCGGAAAATAATAATGAAGGCACCGTAAGTATCACGGGTTCAAGCATTTAGTGAAAACACGACAGAAGACTGCAAAACGTGTGATAATAGCTCCGGTCACGCAAACATCATTATCGGCCTGTACCGTTGTTCCCGTTTCTCGAGTAATCTTGATTTCCACCGTACCGACAACATTAGTCTGACGTGCGTAATAGTCGCTAATAAAGGAATTAGCATAAAACATGACACTATCGGCGTGTGTGTCGCGGTATACGGTGGAAAGAAGACGCAATAATTCTCATGCTTTTGATCGGGACAAATATTTAGTTATCGTAGAAAACACACCTCTCAATCTTTAGGTAAATTTAGACAAGGCACAGCGCGGTTCATTCAGGTGAACGACACAGGCGGGATAGTAGGGCGGGCGACTCGTGCGGATTCGTGAGTGGTTCGTAGACCTCGCTAAGAGATAGGTAACCTTGCAAGGCCTCCTTAGAGGCCTCTCTCTCGCTCGCAGGAAGGAACCCGCTACGAGGCGATTCAATGGAAGGAGTCGAGTGTTGGAAAGAGCTGACTGGCCAGGACGGTGCCTGGGATGCCCGCGGTGTTTAGCGGTCGCTAAACGGCTCTAAACACCAGTCGTAGAATAGACCGTTTCGTCTTCTCTCTTTCCCTCGCGGCGAGATTATCGAGAGAAACAGGTCGGAGCGGGATCGTCGCTATTCGAGCCATTCTTTACCCGTACCCCTCGGTCAATTTCCGTAAGCTGCCAAATCAATTTCACCGTAAAAGTTCAACCGCGAACTTTCGCCGGCAACTTTTGCCCACCTCCAGCCTCGAGGAAGTCGTCTGCATGAAGTTATCACCGGCACTCGTTCGTCAAGATTTTCCCCTTGACCACTGGAATTAACGCCTTTGTGTAAGCCTATGCTTTCCGTAGCGTGTATATCGCGTGCAAAAACGTACGTATCTGCGCGTGAGTGTTCTCCGAATGTTCTTCCAGTTGCACGTTGGCACGTTAATTCGCGCGGTAACAGGGCAACGGTTGCGCGTCCCAACCGTAACGCTTTGTAATTACCGTTCGTCATTATCGTGCTACTCGACTTGACGCGATGATTGCGGTGCAGCGGCGCGGTGGCGGAAGCAAATTGAGAGTACTTGCCGTCGGTACCACGCTGAGCATATCGGGCCCACATCGGGCCCACATCGGGCCCCTCCGCAGAATAGTCCAATGCAAACAGGTAGTCCACCGGAGCCGATTAATGTACCGGCGGGCCTCTTGCGTGGAGTTATCACTAGGCAAACTGAATTTCTGCCGGCAGCTATTCGAGTCTCGAGCGCTTTGCGGACTGCTGCTCTTATGGAACATGACGTTATTATATCGACGTCGGACACCTAATGATTTAACGCGTACGTGTGCGTTCAGTCCAACTACGGTACTCATAATCGTTAATGAAGTACGCTGCGAAATGATGTGTGTCGCGGCATTAGTGGTACACAATACTTTATCCAGGTATCGAATCGGACGCAAAATGATGCACGTACTTTATTCTTCTTCTATTCTGAAGCATCTTTCCCAGAGGTCGTAAACTTTTATGAGTTCTTTGCTATTCACGTGCTTTTTATATGTACATCTAGAAGAGGGTTGTTAGGCGGGAGGTGGGGGTGGTGTGGTGTGGCGCAGGGGATGTAACACGGGAATGGACATACCGTGTACCTCTAATTACTGTTCCTATCGTGACGTTTGTCATTCGGTTGCGCATAAAAGCGACACAGAGGGTGACAGTGAGAGACTCTTCGCGAAGGGGAGAGCTGCATTTAAATCCAATTAGTCGGCGTGATCTGAAACCAGTTTCAAAACTGCAGAGGATCCATTCCAAAGGAGACTATTATACCCTCATCACGATCCCCTTTGCAGGTGAAGGATGGCACCATAGTCCCAGTGCCTATTTATATTTTAGAGTAAGGCACCGTACCGCGTTCAGTTTACATCAGTTGGCCATGGTTATCGGCAGTTTTCCTCATTTGAATAAGTTATTACGTCGATAAGAATGCTAATGAATGTCTATAGGCAAACGAATCGCGGAAGCGTCGAAGAACATGCCGCTTCTACGAAATACCACACAAATTTCTGAGTTCTTCTATTGTAATTTGATGAGAATGCAATGGATGGGTTAAGTTAATGCTAAAATTCAATGAAGAATGATTGAACACAAGTAACCCTCTAACCAACGGCAGTCAATCGGGAGAAAATCATATTGATCATTTTATTGGCTAAAACTGAGAGTAAGGAATGAGAGGAATGTTCGTCGAAAGGCCTTCTCCTTACGTGGACCACTTCTTACGTTTGCACCTGACTCGTTGTAACCTTCGTTATTCAACTGAATGTACACAAACGTTTAACGAGTGTTAAACCTATAAAGGTGCCTCTGATACTGTGAGCTTGACGCCTCCGCCTGTTCGAGACACGAGGTATTCCGTTACTTTCTCATGGGCGGGGTACGTAGTAGCCATACAAGAAGTGGCGAGGTTAGAAATTGTTTTATTACAGCCTGCGAGCGATTGGTGGTGACTTGACAAGCTTTATCCGAGTTAAAAAATGTCGCGCAAATTCCGATCGCCGTGAGCGTTACGACGACGGGAAATTTATCACTATGTCAGTTGTTTATACCGAGAATAATCGAATCTATCGCATTATTCGAGCGAATTGTGTGTAGGGCTAAGGGTTCACGTCGTTATTTCGTGGAACGTTTTATTTCTGTCGCCCACAGAAATCCTCTTGCACGTTGCACGTCCGTAAATTTTACGACCGGACTCACGTTGACTCGCGCACGGTGTCGTCGCACAACGAATTAGCATGACATTAGGCGTGCTGGTCTGCAATTCGCAAATGTGCACTGGATAGGAACAATACGACTGCATGCGGAGCGACTGAATCTTTGAATTCCAACAAGGGTACGCAAGAAGGCAGGCAGGCAGGCAGGCAGCCTTTACCATCGTATTTCACGCTTGGAATATTGCTCATGGTACCTACGTCTTGTCTTTGCGTAGCGTGTCTTATGAGCATTACAATTTTTGCGTGTCAGTGGGTCAGTCATTTTACTCTCTTTTACCTAATTTAAATAACCTACGCGCTAAAAAGGTTCTGGAATGTAGAAGACTGCGTCTAATTTAAATAGCATTAAGCAATATCGTACGCGTGAGGGTAGATCGTCGAATGTGGTAGACACCGTTTAATCCAAATAATGTAAATGCCGCGTATCACGAAGTAACCTGATTTTGCTCCACCCACGCGTGGCATTATAGAAAGGGCGCTCCGTGTTCGGTGAGTACCTACCAGTCGGCTCACTCTCGACTCTCCGTCGAATAATCTGTTTTGCAAACGAGCTTTAAGGGGCCCGATAAGCATGACTCGCCGATGACGCATGTCATGCAAATTCTTCGTCTCCTTCTCGTGCCTTCCTCTCATCCTCTTTCCCTCCTCCTTATCTCCGGTTCCCCTTCTGGTGTTCTTCCTCGTCCTCGTATGCGTGTCCGTCGTGTGCGTCGGCCAACCTGTCGAATCGGTTGCAGGCTCACTTGTCCTTTCAGAAGGAAGGACAACTCGCGAGAGCATAGATTTAGCGGCGAGACGGTTTCTCACCCGTTGATACGATCAGTCTGTTCTCCGTGGGTGATCGATGGAGGGCCCTACGCGTAGCTAGAACGAGCTCCGTTCAGTCGTTCCGTGCATTCTACCTGGTCCTGTTTGCGGAACAACACGGATCGAATCTGCGGTTTGGCTGTCGAAGATTTTGCCAATTTTAATCGCGCGTCATGTCGAGCACTGGTCGATCAAGGTCTTCCGATAACGTTCATCGATAACAACAGATATCGCGCGAATTTAACGATTGCGTTCGCAGTGCACAGTGGTCGATCAAGCTGACAATGGGTGACCGCAATCAACCTTATGTAATTCACACGTTCGACGTTTGGAGCGAATGACAGAAGGAAATAGGTCTCTTCCAACTTCCTACCTCAGATTTGCAACTCGTTCTCGGCTTTGACGATGTCCCGGACGAATACATGCGTCGCCAGTGATAATTGTTTTTAGTGCCTTCACGCCACCAGGAAGGTGGACATACTGGGCTCGTGCTAATCGAAATCGTAAATTCAAGCGATAAGCGTCGAGCGTACTCCGGTCGTAGGACATACTCGTTGCGCGAACCGGAGCTTTTGAAATTCAGACAGTGCCATTACGCGTTACATGCCTTATCGGCTGCCTCGGCTATTAGAATTTTTGATTCAACGTCCTACTCGAGATACGGTCGAGTTTTGTCGGTGACTTTATCGTGACGTTTTACCTCAGACGCGTAATTTAATGATAAACGTTGCCGACAGAAGCCTGAGACTGGTTACGCGGAACGGCTATTTCGACTGTCATCGTTCACCTGTGAAATCACCTGACGTGCATCGACTCCCGACTAGATGGTTACGATCAGACATCCGGTGATTTTCTAATATTACGTTTCTGTCCTTGCCGGACGACGGGCGCTCATTTCTCATGCATGACTCTGTCGTCGTTAGCAGGTTCATTCAACGAAACGGTACATTTCCTATTGTCTGCGCTGCATAATTTTCATCTGATTCGAGGAATTATTGTCCCTTTGCTCAATGCTGAATCTCCGGGGGGCGCAGGGCGGATGGACATAAGAGTTGAAATGTCGGGGTCGAGGATAGAAAGTGATGGATATAAAGTAGCGCGATGATTCTGGATTAACCTCCTTCTCGCATTTCGCAGCGGAGGCTAATCTGCGAAATATAATTAGCTCCAGTGACTAACGCGAGCGGCGCCGTTAAATTTAGCCAAATGCAATCATAACAGCGCAGGTGGCCATTTTACCCTTTTCAAGTGTTTGACAAGCCGAGATTATACGGGGCCCAAGATGTAGCCAGTGACTCACAGTCGAGCTAATTATAATGCCTTTGCCAAGAGATATATACGCGCTTCTCCTTTTGTCTCGCAACTTCGCTAATCCCGCGCGTCCATTAATTCCCTAAATTGAAAACGCACAGATATTTATTATCCTTGCGATTGCTCCGCGCGCGCTTTGTAAACACGTCCGTGTCGGTGCGGGCAGTAAATTATGATCGGGGCGCGATTTATTCCCATTGGCGAGGCCGCTTCGGGATGGGTCGATGTCGCGGCACTTAAGTCAAGGCCGTTTCACCATCCTTAAGAAAGCTTGTTTGTCTGTTGCAGGTGCACGAGAAAATGCGCGTAAGGTCAAGGTGACGCGAGAGCATGGAGACCATGCAAGACACCGGTGGCCTGCTGCAGGTCGATGGCTCGAATGGCAGCTCAGAAGCGCTCGCCTTGCCTGCCAAGAAAACGCGTCCATTCGCGGCGAATCGCTTGAAAATCATGGGAGGAAATGCTGACGACACCGATGCCCACCTCACGGCGATCGAAAAGAGGCCGGAAGTGGATCCGTACAAAGAACTGGAACTCTACCTCGCCAAGGTTAACGTAAGTGTATATCTCGAGCTTCGGATGTTTTTTTCTCGACGCCCGCGCCCGCGCCCGCGACGGCCCGAGGGCCGACCGATGATGAGGAAACCGAGCGGCGAGAGGCGAGAGGCGTTGACGCGCGCGAGAATGGAAAATAGCTGCGGGCTTTCTCCTACGAATAAACTCTTGATTCCGTAGCGGCAATGACGATATTCTCCGCCGCGAAGACTGTGTGCGCGACCGACCGAACCGGTGAAAGGATAAATCGAACCGGCCTCATCGAGCATAATATTTCTCATTATCGAATAGATCACCGATCGATAGGCCTTCTTTTATGTCAGTCGGGCTCAAACGAAGGAGTGATTCACGCAAGGGGTCTCCTCCGAGGTCATAAACATGCAGATCGCTTGCCATCTAACGGTTTCGCATCGCCCAACCTCGCGCTTTTTTCCATGCCGCCTCGATGATTTTCTCACAATGATATCGGTAGAATTTTCAAAGCACCCTTTCATTCCATCATGCTTTATTTACACCGCCAAGTCTTCCTCGACGTACTGTAAGAAGATCGGAGGAATCGATCATCGCCATTTATCGATCGTTTCGTCAAGAGCACAGCTTGAGCGACGCCCGCAGCGGAGCGTATACAACAAATTGAACGTGACGCCACGATCGTCGCGCGAGATTCCAAAACACGTTTTGCCCATGAGCTCACCCGGACCTACGTCTCCCTCCACCCTGCACCTTCGTCTCTTCCTTCTTCTTTCTTCTCCACGCCAACTTTTTCCTCCCTTTCTTATCCTGCTTTACCTACGTCAGTACATCTGTTTTAAAGGCTGCGACCATGGGTCTAAACGCTTCGAATGGCACCCGAAAGCACGGACTGGTTCTCCTGCGAATTCGATCCGCCCGCACTCACATCATCCGCGATCCTTTTATACCTGCCTACACTCGTCGCTTTTACGGTTATTTCGGCGAGTCGCTCTAATCTCCCAAGATGCTCGATTCACATCCATTCAGCTGCTCACGGCTGCTTATTTTATCAGAAGCTACGTAATTAATTTGCCATTTTATTTTCTTACTATACCGGCGAGAGACATTGGAACCTTTTTCATATCCTCGTCCCATCTTTTCACTTTGCTCTTAGGAAGCGCCGTTTTTCATTAGTTCGACTCGCACTCGCGGCGACATTTTTAGTTGCTCGATACGAGAGAACTTGAGTCAGCGCGCACGTGGGAGATAGATGAACACAGCGTCGTTGCACTTGTATTCGATCGAATGACTGTGGTGAAGGTGGTTAGTTATGGAAATGAGTCGGCGTGGAAATCCGCCTCAACTTTCCATTATTTCCGCGATAGTGTCCGCGGCTGCCGCTACTGGTCAGGATTCTCTTCCTTCATGCTATCTGCACAAGAGAAATGCATGAAATTGACGCAATCGAGTCAGGTTTCATGAATGCAAATTCGAGGCTTCTCCGCTTCCAAGTACCCATTGTGAACGATGAACGGGAATGTCCTTTCACCTCTCCGAGATTATCGCTTCACTTCGGCAAGCTTGTTTCGTTGGAAAGGCGACCAGACGAATACCGTTTACGAACCACTCGTCCAGGCGTCCGTGCAGGAAACATAAATAAAAATCCTCTTTGCTCCAATTTACTTCTTGAGACCGTCGAGGTCAGCGGTAAAAAAAAATCTGGCGAAAAATTTAGGTCTCTATAGGTCGACGATATTTTATACGGTCAAGTGGTTCTGCCGAATTTTACCGTGCAGACAGAACTCTCTAAAGTCTGCTTCATGAATCGCATATTCTTCGAATAATCGTAAATTGGTCGTTGCGGTGTACGAGGCTAGAGAAGTACAGTCTGAAATTGTATATCAGGAAATTTCCGGATTCGGTGTAATGAATGGTTGAATAGGGGCATACATGCATAAATGCGAGTCTCTTTCCTGCCTTGCCTTGTAAGTGGTCAGCGTTTGAGCGCGCTTCTCTCGAACCTCCAAAACCAGATGCGACTCATCGAGCGAGTTCAGAGATCAGAGGTTGTAGACGGTAACAAACAAAAATGACTCACGACTTTGACTCACTTCTGCCATCTTCCTCCCTCGAGTCGCATTCTTACCCGGAACCTCTCGGGTTCACACGCTTACGGAACCGAGCAAAAAACGAGCTGTTGGCAGTGAGAAAAACGGGAGAAGGAAGGGAAAGAGATATCCATTTATGTCATCTGTTACTCTCAGCGAGCACCATCTGCGAACGTTCGTCGCTTCTTTGCGACAAGGGGCAAAAAACGAGCCGGCAAAAGTTTCCACAAGACGCCGCGCCGACTCGAATCTCGAGATCCTTGAAATTCGATCCTTGAGATTCCTCCCGCGCTCACACACTTTTCCCCTCTTCCTCTCGCGCTGTTTCTCTTGCCTGGTACGCGCGATAGCAGCGAGTTGACGGATCCACTTCGACGAAAAGCCATCAGACGGCCTGAGTATCCTGCTTCGCACCGATCGAGGAAACTCGTTTCTGCTGAACTTCGGGCAAACACGCGCCAAATTTAGAGTCCGACGATTCGACAGAGTCATTTGCCAGTTTATGGTTATACCTACGAGGATCTCTGGAGCTCGAGCGTGTCCGGTATTCCCGGCTCTGCCCAAAAGACGCCTTTAAAATCATAAACGGTACTCTTTTACGATGATTGCAAACCTTGGCGAGCGTATTTTTGAGCCGCGTTTATCGTCAGCGTCCCTTCGTAGTTCTATATCTCAAATTTCCGCGCCAAAAATGATTACTAAATGACTGATACGCGGCCAGCTGGAAACGGTAAGTAGCTGGTTCGTCGTAGCGAGGTAAGAAGGATTGAAAGGCATGAAAGTTCGCTTGGTTAATCAGTTAATTAGTCGGCAAACCGTAATACCGGCTGCCCGGCTGCATCTGGATTAAGGATGTCGTTATCGACGTTTCCTCCGCGGCCCGACTTGCATCGTGAACAGCTGCGAGTCTCGTTCGTGGCCGCGCATCGCGTGGGAGGGACGAACTGCTGTAACAGATTACACGAGGTCTCGATCGGTGACTCGCGATTATTACTTAACGACTGCATAAGGCGGAGAAATGTTTGCGGTTGACGATCCCCGCACGAGCTTGCACATAATATGCCGACCAGTCGCGACGTGAGATCGCTCACCTGCGGCAGGTGAGTCAGTGGGTCGTCGAAAGTGATCTCCGCGATCTTTGCGTACCGGTTATGGATCGAAACGCTCGGCGCTTGGCGGATGCGGCGCGCGCTACTGCCCAAATACAAGCGCTTTGCAAGTCTTTTCGAAAAAGGCTGTGGACGCGTTCCTGTACCAACTACATACCAGGACAAAATGTTCGCTTTACGTTCGATCGATTCAATCATCTACGTTCCACGACGAAGATCTTCTCGGTAGATATGCCGATCGTCGTCGTTGGGTTAGACTCGTGTTTGAACGTGTCTGCTCGGCATACCGCTTCGGCCCGATGTCGAAATCGCTCGATGGTAATTCGAATGACAGGTTGTTATATCAGATGCGTCGCCGTCGCGTGCAACGCACAATTTGGTCATACGTAGACATTACACGGCGCATCAGTCCCTCTTATGCACGGCTGTCCGCTGCGCCTGTTGCTTTGTGCTCTCCAGATTCTTTAAAACGATCCGGCTACCGATTTCTCGCGATCGCTGTCGGTGATCTTGAAATATCTGCGATTTACGCGACGTAGATTCAATCGGATTGCCGGTGAATTTGCAAGATGACATGGCGGTGTCCGAATGATTTCGCATGCCGTTCTGCACTGGCCAACTAGTCGTTCGGGGTGGCGTGGATAGAATTTGAATCGAGGAGACGTGTCGGGTGGATGCGAGTTTATTTCGCACTCGGATCCATCGTCTCTTGTTCATCTCACGCGTACGACCGCCGAGGGAGATGAAAAGATAGTTATGCAGATATAGAGAGCGAATGCCACGCGGCAGAGCCGCAGTCGTCAGCGTTTGCGTTTACGCTTCAGGTCTGTTGCGTTCCGTTCTGATTATTATCCGTAACCTCAAGCACGACGGGAACTCGAGTATATATCGTATCGAAACCACCACATTCATATTTGCATTAAACCGATCTGCAAGGTCTGCTCATACACGTTTCTACGCATCTGTGGATCCTGCCGGAATAAATTCGACTGACTGACGAGTGACTTTTCATCCGTCACGAGACTCATTCCGCTTTCAACTTTCCTTTTCATGCCAAATTATCGATGAGCATTTAGAATTCCGCATTCCGCGGATACTTCTCCGTCGGCCGGCGCATTCGATAAAACGGAGCTGTGTCACGATCGAAGCCTTGAAAATCCGACGGAACTTTCAAGTTCGCATACGTCGCGCAACGGAACTGAACGTTTCTTGGAAGCAATAGATAGAATCGCGCAAGCGGCAGGTTCTTCTGGTTAATGAAAGAAACACGATTAACGATCAGCGTGACACGCAAATACTCCGTTATTTCTGAGTTTCTGCGAGCATGATCGAAGCCAGTGCGTTCATTAGCGACATGTGAACGCGACTGAAGGTCCTTAAGACGACGATGCCCGCCGCTCGATAGGAAAGAAAACGACCCGGGACCCCGGGCCGGCGGATAATACACATTAATACGCGGCGTGACGCTCGCAACGACGCCGTTAAATCGTTGGAGAATTTCAAAAAGTTCAGCTTTATCCGAAAAGAATCTTCCAATTAGGATAACGAATGGTCCGGTGATCGGTGAACTTGCCAGGGCCCGTGACCGAGAATTGGCTCTTAGAAAAGATGCTTATAACAGTCCCGGAACCCAGCCAGCGCGTGATTACTAATTATCGTACGATCGTTAAAACCTCTCGGCCGTACGGCGCGCGGTCAATTTCGATTTCATTACCTCAATGTAAACGTGGCAGCGTTCTGTCCGTTTGCTCGTTGAAGCCGTGGAATGTTGTTGGAGTCGATGTCTGACTTTTCCACCGCAATTCCTTCTAACGCTCCCCACTCGGCTATGTTCTTCTGAAATTTACCTAAAAATTATGCAACGTACGTTTGAATAGACGCGTAATCGAGTTTGCCGGATGAAGTACGAGTGGCCTTGTTGGCTGCAACCTTGTCGGAAATGCGAAATTCCACCGGGGACAACGACCACACGCTCCTGCACCGTGGTCGTACATACGTAGGTACGGGCGTAGGTACGTTTGTACGTTCCCTCGATTCCTCACAACGACTTCTTTGTACCAGCCTTGGTGGTACTTTCACTCTTCATCTACCGGCCATGCGATCAGGTACTGTCGCCGTCGTCGGTCGCGAAACGCACGTATGCGAGTGCGTGAACCCATTTGCACAGTCGTAGTCGCTTCGATAGAGATGGGATCAAGTCTGTTATTGCTCCGTTCTTCCTTAACGACACTTCTTTTCACAAGAGTAACTGAGAGAAAAAAAATGTTTGCGAGCCAGTGCTTGAAGCAGATGAATGGGTCGTGGTTGTACGTATGAAGGAAACGCGCATCTCTAGCTCTAGCAGAAGGCACGTATACACGCCGAATAAATATGGTATACGCAAGCTGTAACACGACGGTTCTCCTTCGAGCGTGCCAGTGCTCGCGTGGTCAATGTACATACGTGGAAACAAGTATGCAGGTGTGTAGGTGGGAGTGTAGGACTGCCGTACATCCGGTTGGGTGTGTCGGATGTGCTTCGTGTACGGAGGCGGTACGATGTGATACGGAATTCGTTAATGCGGATAGAGGGCTTCGTCTTTCATCGAATGAAAAATGCATGAAAGTAGAGTGACTCGCGTTTTCATCGGCTTTCTTTTCGCGCGTTCTTCGAGAATCGACGTATATCGTATATGAAATTCCATTCTCTGGCGGATTTTGAAGTCGCGTGGTTGCATAAGAGCCATTTACGGCGAATGATTTTGCATAGAAATTGCATTGGTCACCCTTGGGACGACCGGCTGTTAAGTAACGTACGGAACGTTAACGCTAATTGAGAATTCTTGCGCAGGAAAATACGAGGAGAATTCTTTCGTGTGAGATCGCGGTGTCAGCGCATACGATAGCACAGCGCGCATAAGCGGGGCTCAGCTTTTATGAATGAAGAAATCGACGCGTCGGTTAAGTTGAAGCTCGAATATACTGTTTCCTAGAAATTAGAACATAATCTTATGCCGTGCTTGAAAGTCGTATGAGCGAGAGACGAGAACAGCGAGACCCCTTGTCAGTCGAACGCGGGTGCTGGTCGTAAATTACTCCGACACAAAGTTTGAAGAAACTCTGCACCGAGGGAAAATGTTTGACTCGGTGATCAATGCAATAGTGGGAAAAATATCGGGTCTAACGTGTCAGTCGCCAGCTGACTCGGTCAGAAAGCGTCAGTTGCAGATTGTCATCGGGGCAATTAAAGGCCATGCCTAGACACTCGCGTATTGTGTAGAAAGCCGGACAGCCGCGCTTGTTACTTCGAAAACCGCGTGTGCGACAGCTGTTTCCTCGTGTCCCAGAAACTAATTGCACGAGTCGATTCTCTTTTGTCAAGTCGGACAATCGACTCGTGCGCTACATCCGTCGTGTCCGCCCCCTCGCCTGTCCACGACAAAATAATACTCACGGCTCACGGCTCACGGCGGAAGGAGAAGAAAATAGGCATTGGCTTGGGGACCGTCAGAAGAGGCCGGATCGCTTTCGTCGACTTTGCCGCCACGGCGAAGCCGATTATGCCACCCGACGACTTACAAATCCGCTCGGATATTTCCATCTTATCAGCATTGCAAATTGAAAATGCGCGGACGGTTCTCGATGGTTAGGAACGAGGGAGGAGGGAAGGAAGAGCGAGTCGTCGAATGAATGTGAGCAACAAACATTTATTCGATCCCGTCACCCCTGCGTGGGTATTAATACACACTCGTTTGACCCCGGTTTCCCCAATCGTTTATACGGGCTCCCGCGATCATTTTCCGGTTTTCGCTACGAAGCTTGCAAAACTACTGGTCGGAAATATCTCTCGAGCTCGGCGCATTTTCGGGGCTTATTTTCGAGGCTCAATTCTCTCGGGGCAGTCGGGATCACGTCGTCACTTTTTCTCGATGTGAACGACCTCATCGCGCGGTGCCCAATGCCGTCGAAATTAATTCGTTCCCCCTTGTACCCCCGCCAGCCGACGCGACGCCACCGTCCGCAACCCTTACCCCGGCTCGTCGTTTTTTCCTCTTTCTAGCCAGCTGCGACGTGCGGCGTGCGAATCTGCGGACGCATACCACGCGCTCACTTACTCCCCGTTCCCGCGCGCTACGCTTCGCAGTTGCACTTTGCGCAGTCTGCTGCACTTCGGACGCTGCAGTCGCCGAACGTGTGGTTAACTTGGAATTACATCCATTTAGCGCCATCCCCACGCATTCTGAGGCGGCTTTGTGCCGGCAATTTGCTCTCGCAACGAGCTCGCGTCGTCTCTTTTCTGTCCGCCTCTTCTCCACAACCTCCCCCTTCCCCCTTCCCCCTTCCTGTGCCACCCCAAATATGCCAATTCGGCCGTTAATTTGTGTGCGTCGGATGGCATGCATGTTTTTTCTCTCCGACGCTCCCACGTCTCGCTATCGTGTCGCTTGCGAAGGATAGCTTTTATAGCCCGTGGGTGGTAACTGATAACGCACGACGGGCGTGTGCGTGCTCGCTGCCGTCCCATCCTTCTCTATGTCACGCAACTGTTTCACATTTTTTCGCCTCGAGCCCGGATGCCGGTACGAGTTTTATGAATCTTCTCCGCGAGCGTGCAAATAGTTTTCAAGCAGACCTTTTGTCTTCAAAATAGCTCCCTCGGGAGAGAGCGAGAGAGAGAAAGAATGCTCGGAATTGCGCGCATCGATGTATTTTGGTACTGCTGAGGCGTCGTGCGGTTAACCCGAAGATAATACACGTCGCGGATAAGAATTACGTCAATGCCTCGAGAGTGCAGAATCAGCGATGCCGCGCATACCAGTGCGATAACTTTCGTTCATTCCGCCATTTGCTCGCTGCGCATTGTAGACGGGAGAAGAAAAAGATTCGTCACTTGTCCGGAGGCGAAAAGCGGCTTTCATGCAAACATCCGCCACACCCACGCATGCCGAACGGATTCTGAAAACTGTTCGCTACTCTTTTCCACCGCAAATTATCGCAAAATGGTTGGCCGGTGTGAGCGTGCGCTAACCACGCAGGCGATTATAAGGTGGTGGCGTGTTATGTCATCGCTACAGGCAAGCCAGCCTCCACCTCTCTCGTTTCATACCGTTATGTTACGTTTCCTCGGTAGAGAGCTAATTTGTGTTACTCCTTCTCGGATGTTGTGTACGTCGCTTGTTGCGTCCCTCGCTCGCGTCTTCGATCCGCATCTAACGACGATCTTGTCCCGTGCCAAATTGCAGCTACGCGTGGAACAGCAAACTGAATAAATCTTTCAAATCCAGACGGAGAATCGTAGCTGATACGAAAGGGGTATCAGCATTTGAACTCACGACGAGAACGACTCACTTATAGACGTTCTCCTCGTCAACCTTTCCTATGTTCTTCGTATCATCATCAAATACCTTCATACGAAAAGCAAAGTTGCGCCTTACCGATATCGCCCGATAATGCAAGTTCTTTTTCTTTCCCTCTGAGTAGGCACTCGATAGACGCGGATAATTGATCGGATGCCACACGTTTATCGATTCGCCAGATCCAAGAATCGCGGAGTACGGTGACGGATAAATGGCCTCTGTAAGTTTCCAGTACTTACGTCACTTCTAGTACCTCGACTTGCTTTGCGGTGTAATTCGACCGTATCGACTCCAAATGATTCACCTGATAGTCTTCGCTCGTTTCTAAGTGACAACGAATGCCAAGATTCCGTCACCTGTTAACGTTACAAATCTTGCCGAGTGCCAGTTGGTCGCGTGGATATTATTTTCGGACTGCCGCGATCTTTCTTTCATCGACTGCTATACCTTGTTGCTGCCAATTGCGCTATTGCCATTTCATTCCAACACATTGATCGTCGCGTCATCCAGAAATAGCTGACAGGCCCACTTTTTCTCTGATAAATATTACGTTTCCCGAAATTCGTCCGGACCTTCTTTTTTGCTGGTGTAAACGGCGTGGGTATAAATTTGGCGTGATTGCCCATCGGTTAATTAGACTCGACTCGACGATTTCTCTCGTTAAAGTCTGCTAAGTTTCTGACCACAGTCGCGCTCTTTATCGCGGAACTTATTTACATGCTATTAAAAATAAAAAGTTTTGGCCGACCCTAAGGTGATAGAATTTATTGGTTGGGCGGCTATTAAAAGAGTGCATCGGTCGTTTTCGGGACGTCGTGGTCGGTCGGTGAAAAGGAAAGTGCTTCTCTCGGTGTCTCACACCCTTTCTAGACGTTTGCGTTGGAGGGACTCACACAGGTACCCTTCGCTCGGATTTTCGTTTGTAGAATCGGCTGGCCGAAACAGCGGGGGTCTGGCAAGGACGATCGGGGCCTGGCGCGTTTCTCGTCGGTCGTCGGAGCATCGAGGACAATAAACTGTGGGAAGAAAGGAAAGGTACCCACCGGGTACCCACCAGCCGGTACCGTCTCTCTCGCGCACTGTCTCGCAAGGGCCATTTATCGCTTGATTTACTGCCGCGATAAGTCTATTATTTTCCGTCGCCCCCTTTCGTATTGGCAATCGACGCGCCGAACGGCCGCAATGTTTCGCGCCGTGTCTCTCTTCTACTCTTGACCTCTCTCGTCGTCGCGAAAACGTCCGGCGATCGGGATCGCGCTCCGTACATCGTGCAATCTGCTCGGCTAAACAACGCGGTAAAGCGCCGATTAAAATACGAGCGATGTTTGATAGAGAGATTGGCCCGTCCACTAGCCTGGTAGCGTCTGGCGAAACGACCAAGGGAATGCCGTGCGGATCTTAGCGTCGCCGTCGTCGAGAACGTCGATGTCGATATCGACAATTCCACAGTCGCAGGCCGTGCTCGGCTAGAAAAATCCACCGCAACATACCATAGTGATTCTATGCAAATGCGTAGAGATTACCGTGCCATTGTAGAGGCGATTTAACGACAGCGAATTACTCGAGGCTGATTTATGCAGATATTCGCCTGCGCGTACCACTGGAATGTTCGACGTCGGATGTGCTTTAATCTCGGGCGTCGCTGCGCCGATAACGCATAGCGCGGAGAGGATTGAGGGTTGGAAGAGTTTGCGCCTACGGAACCGTCTCATTCACGTGCGCGCGTCAACCTACCGCACCTCAACTTCACGCTGCATCATGCATCAAATGCATCGCATTTGTTTATAGCCACTTTACGTTCGGATCTTACTTTTACGCGATCCTTCACCGTTAACGCGAACGACGTCGAACGTTCGCTCGTACATTATCGCCCGGCATATTTTTCCGACGATAGTAGAGACTCAGCCTAGTGTTCTGCCCACCACCTGTTTGCCTATCGAAACTCAACTGGTCCACTTCCAGTCCCTACGTTCCTTCTGCTTGTGTGCGTCGAAGAACGATATATGCACGCGAGGAGACTACCTGTAACCGATATCGGCTTCGACGCTTTTATCGACCTATTCTGGCCGTGAGTAATGACGTCCGCGTATATACCTTGAATTGATGGCGCGGGCGCTTTGGTATCCGCGCTATCTGGTGAAAATTCAGATGTTACGACGAAGCGGATTTACGACTGCGCGCGGCCGATTTTAACCAACCAAGTCTGTCGCGGCGAAATTCCATTCGCGCCAGCCTAGACGACCTCTCTCGCTGCCGCATTTTGTTCGCGATCATTCGTCGCAAACGGAATGCCGCGTCCAATCGGCTGACCCTTTGCCGAGACTTGTAAATTTAGTACATCGCGCGCTAAAGGGTTAATAGCGGATTTTATCGGACGGTTGTTGAGCGAGCAACGGTGTCCGGCTACATTCTTACTTACGGATCAATCCGGCCTAATGTAGGTAATCCAAGTGTCGGTCTTGCCTGCTGGCTTATTCCGTCGATCGGGCAAAAATCCTATTCCTATTTATTATATGCTTATCGCATTCTCTTTCTCCTGGTCCCGGCTTGGACAATGTAATGGCCTGTATACGCTCTATTGAGACATAGTGTGTCAGGTTTAAAGTCACGCCGCGGTATCGTTACTTAAGCACCCGGCACCACCGAGTCACGTCACTGTTTTTGTTACGGCGTTAATCAGGCCGTAACATGGGTGGGAGTGACGTAATCAACCTTCATCGCACGGTCTATACGCTCAGAGTAATTCTCGCGTCAGGTTTGCCGGCTGACAAAAAAATCTTTCACTACCGAGGCCCTTGTGTCCGTCAAATTTTCGCCTGGCTGAATGTCCGGCCAGTCCGCCTCGTTCGAGCCGATTCTTATTCTCGAGCATTCCTCAATGGCCACTGCACTAATCGTAGCCGCCTTTCCAAACTTAATCAGCGCTCGTACTCGATCGATCCTCGTGTTACGCTCAAAGTGCTCCGCTTGTCCTGCTGGCCGAGATTCCGCCGGTCCTTAATCTGCCGATCGAGTGTTGGGACGGTGAAAAAACTATAGTAGGTACAGCGGTCGGCGCACGGCCATTACGTTCGGGAATGCTTTTTGCGTGTCGTCGATATTTTCATCCATTGCCTTTCCACCGTTTATCGGCGCGCGCATCTAAAATTATTTCCCACTTTGTGTGAGTAAATCGACTCGTGTGCTCTATCTACCGTGACGCTGAGGGAAACGTGTCGAACATGGACGCGAGGCGTCGTCCTTATCGTCCGGCTTTCGTCGTGTGAGACGAGTTTTGTGAAACTCGATCAACGCCGTTCCATAGTACAAATTCGCGCGCAGCGCGTGATGAACGGGCGATCTCGTTAGCAATTTGCGGAAGAAGGTCCCATATTTCTGTTAAACGCATGCTCCTTGACGCTACCAGGAACATGAGAACGGTCGCAATTAATTGGAGATATCGGAAATCGGAACGGTCGGGCATGAACTTAGAAAGCACTCTAACCCGTTGAAGTGTTGCAATTACTCTCGAATGCGTCATAAGTTTTTCTCCTGTCTACGATGCTGGGTCCGGTGACTACATTTGAGGGTTATATACACACGTCGCACTGGCATTTCTCATTAAACGGCGACCGCTCTCGAGCGGGAATGTCTCCGGGCATCCTCGTAACTCCTCGCGAGTAACTTTCCTTCCTTGTTCCGCGATAAATAACTCCTTGGCTCGGTCGCGCCTCCGCTCCGCCGCGCGCGAGAGAAGGTACAGAAGGAGATGGAGAAGGAGGCTGTGGCCGCTGAGGGCGAATGGGCAGAAGGGGAAGAGCCAAGGTTTGCGGGCGAAAAGACGGCTCTCGGTAGAAGGAAACACGAAGGTATCGGTGGTGGACGGTCGACGTGATATCACTCTATCACTCTTGCCTTCCTCCGGGGTAACCAGGCACACGGCGCGGCGATGTGATCGGATTATGGCTTGCGGACACGCTTAACGCCTGGCGAAAATTTATGCCGGTGCACCGCGAGCAGTACTGCGCGGCATTTGCAAATAATTATGCGGGTCACTCTCGCGATTATGTAAGCCGAGCTCTCACTCCGTCCCTTTCCTCCCTCTGCAGTCTGCAGCCCCTTCGGTCGCAGAGTCTTCGAACTATCTATCTCGCTCTCGCCATCTTTCCTTCTTCCCCCGCCGGTCTTCTTCCTCGCCGGTGTATACACGTACATCTAACATCTAACTGATTGCGACGGTCGAACGGATCCTTCTTGCCGGCGTCGTCAAGCTACTTTGTAACCCCCGTACGGCCGCGTCAATTCGAGTAGCTTTCTTCAAGAGTCAAAAAATCGCGACCGATCGGTAAACTGGCTAGGGCATCTCGGGCGATATTAAACTTTCGCGCGATAAATCTTGCTAGACGCGGGCACGTTCGTGAGGGCCATTTTATCCGTGAGCCACTTTTTCCCCTCCCCGACCGCGGCCGTGTTCGTTGCCTCACGCTATAATCACGTATATACGTTATGCGCCGATAAAGTGTCGCAATACATCAACTTGCAACAAGTTATCAGCCAGTTTCCACTTCTCCCTTACGGATTGTGCGTTGGGCATCCTTATTGTCCGGGTGGGTGGCGTCCCTATGACAGAAATGGCGGCTAATACTCGATGCGCCCTCGAAGGACCCCATTCGTTAACCTCGCGTTTAACCTATCCTCTTCCTGATCCACCGCGCGTCGTGCCCGATCTCATCTCTCCTCCCGACTTAACGGTAATCGTTAATTACGAATCCGTCCGATAAGCCGGACAATTCTGATGAACGGATCCTCGCCGCTTAAAAATATTCCTTTGCAGGCTAATTTGGCGTAGATCGCTCGTCAGATCGTTCATTCATCGAATGCATGCGACTCTCGAGATAGACGGTACCGGTCGTACAAAGCGTCCGTGTGTTCCAGCAAGCGTATAGAGACGCACTCACCGCACCGACCACGATCACCATCACCGCCATCACCACTAATACAAATCACTTACATTCCAGCCGGTCTCGCTGTATAACTTACTGACTACTTTGCCCTCGCTGTTTTCTATCCGCGGCGAAACTTTTTGCGTCGGCATTAAGAACGAGCAGGGAGCTGCATAGGGTGCACGGTGAGGAGTATCGATACTTATCGATAATTCTAATGGCCATGCCCACCCCATGATTACGGGGGTCGGTGATGAGTTATTGCTTTAGGCGCATCGGGAATAAGAGGTGGGTGAGTTATGCCCTCTCTCTCTCTCTCTCTCTCTCTTTCCGTCCTCCTCTCTTCCCTCCCTTTCCCTCCTATTCTCCCCTTGTCTCGTCGATTGGCTACGAGCAAGTTGCAGCTTCCTCTCGTTTCGTAACACAGTAACGTGCGAATCGTGCCGCAAATTGACTGATTGGAACTCGGCTAGCAGGTATAACGGCCACTCACCGCCAATCGATCGAGTTCGATCGCCGTGTAGAGGCGCGCACGTACAGAAGCGCACGTACGAGAAGCAGGGGAGTGCACACTGCACACCGGTGACCGGTCGCGTGTGAGCGTGTGCCACGGTAGACCGGCATGATCGATCGAGCTTCAAATCACTCGGGTACACGTGCTTCGTCGCCAGTGTATTCCCATCGCGATGCGATTAATTCGGTGACGCTCGTCTTATCATAGCCAGGCAACAACGAAATTTCATCTTTCATCGCGAATCTGGGTCAGATCGTTCTTTTTTTCCTTCCGACGTACATCTACTTGTCTCGTGAAAAACCTTTCGACACTCGCAAAGAGACGTTTCTCTTGGCTTCAACTAGAGCGATCGACAATCTCGATTGGCACGGTACCTACGGACCGTTATGCCGTAAATAATTGGTCACGACTGAGGATTCGCAGCGTCCGAATACGAATACGTCCGCAATCGCAGCTCCCACACGTCGCGTCGTCGGCGGTGGTTGCAACGGCATGGCGCGGCGGCTGGAAAATTTTCCGCGCAACTGGTCACTTTCAGACCTCTTGATGATGCGAAACGCGAAACGCAAGCCAGCTTCCATCTTGGCCATTACGTCGCCGCCGCCGCCGCCGCCGCTCCAAAGAATTTACTCTCCGGCCTTGTATTTATTATCCGTGGTATAAACATGTACGTGTATACCCCTCGGGGTATTCTCGTTATTAATCACTCCCCTGTCCGTGATTAAGTCGATCGTGGTCGAGTCGGAGAAAGGCTTTACCGCCGAATAAACTCAATCGTAACTCGCGCGGTACGTAGTTGTTGCGCAAAAGGAATTTCATGGCTTTGTGGGTATCTGCGTTATTAATATTGTCCGGTGTAAGCAAACGCCAAAATACAAGCAAGCGAGCAAAGCGTAACGATCTCCGAGGAACGAATTTCCCGGTAAAACATTACGCGCAAAGGCCAGCCGCCTCTTTGCATTCGTGCATAGCCTACGCTCGATAGGTAACAGATGGATAGTCGTTGGCAGGCTCGATCTCTAAACTCGGTAATCACGCTTATTAGCGGTGCGTTGATTGTTTTGGTCGTGCACACGGTATTTCTGCTTCTCTCTATTTTCCTCAGCCTTCGCGGCCTAAGTAATGGCGGTTTTAATTGAAGGAAAAATTCAGTTGAGTGACGAAATTCGATATAAAGTGCACCGATAATGATGCATTCGATATGAAGAATATTTACACTGGAAATGGATACACCCAGGCACAGGCTTCTTGCAGGGTAGATCACGATTGCGGTGGCTGAACGGCGCATGAGTAGACAGACTGGATCGTGCAGAGTTTATCGGAACGATTGGCCGCAGCGCGCAATGACCGATTTATCAGTTGGCGTAATCGCGTTTCGAGGCCGTTGACTAATTAATGCAGGCCCCCCGAGGGAGAGAAGAGTATTTGTATCGCGCCAATGATTATGCAATTATACTCCGTGTAGGCGCGATAACAATTGTCTCTCGTCCATCGAGTAACATGATCTTTCCCACTGCGCCCTATCCTCCCACATTGGCTAGAAAAATGAAATGAGTTCCTGTCGTAAACGGGAGTCGGAGTCGGCGGAGAAAGGGCGAAACTTGAATTGAGACGATCCCTTTTGCGGCTTTACGAGGTAGCTCGAGCGACTCGCCGAACGAACGACAATCGACTGGCCGGAATTCGCGATTCGCCCCTCGGAACTTTATTATCACTCGCACCGGAGTTTTAGAGCTTACCACGCGACGGCGTAGCACTGGCGCCATTTGCGCCTGCTGCACGAACGGATCTTTAAATAGAACGCTCTCGAATCTTTCCCGCCTCTCTAAATTCGCGTCGATAAGAACTCTCGTCGACGTCGTAAAGTCCGCCCGGAGACGTTTATGTGGGCGTAAAAAATCTGACGCGTCCAGCGAAATTTCGCGTCTACCTATTGCGTGCAATTGCGCGTTCTGATGGAACGTGAGAAGCAGGTCCTCTATAACCTGCCCAACTTGATCCGTCTCTCCGCGCGTCTCAAAGGAAATGCAGTTTTGTGCGTCTTTCGTAGACGTACCGTACACCGTACACCGTAAGCGCGCCCTAGCCCTACCCGTGCCCGTACGTACGGGGTATTTGCTTGCAAGATCTCGTCGGATGCTCGTAAAGCGGGCTTTTACTGCATTTTGCATGCAGTATTTAACCCTGAATTTATATCCCGTCAGGGCTCATTTATACGGGGCCGTCGTCGCGGCCCCCTTTAACGGCCGGCCCGTTCTTGGATTCAGTAATGCGCGCAATTAGATAGTAATTAGCCGTCCCGCGACGGGCCCCTAGGGGCAGTCGCCGTCTCTCGTGCGACTAGCGACATCCCTCGCACCACTCGCACCGAAAGACACGCACAAACGAGTGTGCTGGCATATCTTCTCTCCCTCCCTTCCCTAGTTCACCTTTTCTCTTTCGCGCGTCACTTCTTTTACCCTCGCGAGGCCTCAGGAGGTGCCCCTGTCGAGAAGTCATTTCTCTCCGTTTCAATTTTTCTCCCACGGCTCGATCGTGTGGCGATTTCTTTCGCAGCCGCCCTCCCGCGGCTGCTACAATCGATCATGACCCACGACGAACAATGTGCGGTCCCACTGGTTCCCACTTCGTTAGAAGGGGCCCGCGCCTGATTTAGCGACGCTGCGAAATCTGATCCTTCTACATTTTAGCATTATGCTAATGACGAATATTCAAATTGGCCCATTCGTACGCGTTGACCGGCGAGAGAATGAGATTATGCGTCGTCGATGCGGAGATCGCGAAGAAATAGTTTGTCGCGGATTAGAGCCGATGTCCTCGGCTGGCAAGGTAGTTTAAATGGCCACTTTACGAATTTCAATCGTCCAGCGTCGCTCGTCTCTCCTCGTTCCTGCCAAGGCAAACGTCGACGTATTTTCTTCGTTAACGGCGTGATACGTATCCTGGAGAGGGCAAAAGGCAAGAGTGTCCCGGATCCAGGGAATTGCTTATATAGATAGGCGGAATTCATTTTATCGAACATGCCCGCGATCGTGCCTCGTGAAAAAGGCCTCTTCTACGCCTCCGTCTTTGCGTGCTTCCGACTGATTCCATACGAAATTGGGTCACTCGTGGTGTGAAACGAGAGAAAGGAGACGCGTCGAGGGAAAGAGCATTGAGAGCAAACGAACGACGAAGAGAGATGAAGAAAAAAAGGTGGGCTCGTGTCGACAAGAGCGTCCACCGAGCAGCGATAGCGCGAGATTTATGCCAGTTGCACTGTGTCGAGCGGCGACGCTCTGGACAGAGTTCACTGACGTTGCCCACATTGGATGAACGACGACCTTAAATCGGAGTAAAGTCTCCTGCTGCTCGCTTCATTTAATGCTTGTCTCCCGGAAAGTGTTGCCTCGCTAAACTATTAGCAGCGGCACCGGAACGACCTGTAATTTACTCAATTCGCCGCGCAGCGCCCGTAACAATAATTTAATAACTCTTTCTTCTCACGCGTTTTTGTCACCTCGGCACAGGAAGTTCCCTTCCTGTCCCCGGTGCGAAGCTTTGGTTTACATAATTACGGCATGTGACTAATAACAGGCGCAATGCCTGCTCGCGATGTTTGTACCAGGAAAGAATTACTCAAGGTAGAAAGGAGCCGTGACGAGGATCGTGCGGTCGGTCCGTTCAGTTTTTTTATCGTGAGGTGTGTCTCCTGTGGCGGAGAAGTCCTTCATTTACTCCTAACGACTGCGACGATGAATCTCCGCTCGTCACGAGGCTTTAAACGTGGCTCGACAGCGGCTCGTGTTCCGACTGCTAAGACATCGTTTCAAATAACTATTAATGCGCTCCTATGGATCGTAGCCTCTTTGTTTCTTTGAGAAACGACGCCGGACTTACCGACTCACGCGCCATTGCTCAATGGCCCTACGAGAGTGGAAGAGCGTGACTAATTGTCATAAGCGCGCTGCTTATTAGCCCTGGATTATATATCGCCCGCATACGCGGCAGCAGTTACGTTACACGCTCCGGAGAAAAGAAATATTCGAAACGCGGTGGTCTCGTCTTTCCGATTCGTCGCTTTCTCAGACAGTAGCTGACGTTTCCCAATGTCTCAATAGTCGCGGTGGATAAGAGTGACACTAACGAGCAAAACCATCGCCCGTAAACATCCAGAACTCGATGCTTTTTATCGCATTTCGACAGAGGCGCTTCCTGTTAGAGGATGACAGGTTCCTCGTTTCCGCAATTATTCATTTCTTCGCCTAACGGCCGGCATAGCTTCGGTCCAACCAACTCGTGTAGCGCGCTCCTTTAAGTACCTGCCTAATTATTGTAAACGCGCTGCTTATTAGCTGCATATTATAAATCGCCCGCATCCTCTCGGATCGCGAGGAAAAAGGATTCACACGACAAGGCACCACGAGTTCCGAGCAGCAGGAAGAATCTTTGAGCTTATACTTGTTTACTGAACAGGCAACAGGCGGCAGGCTGTCCCTTATTAATTAACGTACACCTACTCTTTTCCTTGAAAACGGATTTGTCATCATTTATTGACGTTTGAATTTCTGCTCCTCTGCACTTTTGCATAACACGCGGCGATCGACTATCGTTCCAAGATCGACGCCTTTGCTCTTTGCTCTCTTATTTGCTTACCTACTTTGTTTCTTCGCTTCTATCTCCATCCCGCCGACGTGTGCCTCTCTCTGGCACCGAACTTCCTAAATTATTTTCTTGCCTAAATGCCAAGTCATCGCTTGTGATTGGGTTCGTGCAAAAAATAGATTATTTGCTTTCTGCATTGTATTACTTCGATTCTCTAAAGGCGTCGGATTTTTTGCTGCCAGATTAACGGCAAATATAAAACATCCTTCTGGCCAAAATTCTCGATACTTTACAGCTGACAATGAACCAGAATCATAGCTTGCCACGTTGCATTAGAAGCATTTTCATCTCTCTCGTCTCTGATTGTTTGCATTGTGCAGCAATCGTTGATTTGATCGCGCGACCGCCTCACGCATCTACAACGGGTTAAGGACGTATCGTACTGTCCAATGATTTCGTCCCCACAATCAGCTTGATGGGTCGTCGACCGGCTTAAGAGAGAGAAAGAGAGAGAGAGATGACGCTTATGGAACGAAGTACCCTGCCACCCGATTTCTTATTTAAATCACGGTTGCGCTCACAAATCACGCATACCCTCGTGTCCTATTAGACGGCTGGAATCTAATAAGACTCATAGGCTTCACAGTGTGCAGCGACTGCTCTTGGAGCCGCATTCAATCACCGACGATTATCCGTCACTATATCGAAAGTAAATTAATAACAATTTGATAAGTGATGCCTTTTCTACTTCTCCAGCCCGTAGGAAGCCTGTTGTCGTCTGTTGACGACACAGCGACGGACAGAAGACGATCGGTTCTTTAATAGATCATTAGAACTGTTTTACAGTCCTGTCGAACATCGGACGTTTCACTTCCCGCCATCAATCGGAGATCGCACGCAACCGCCTATGATCTTGGCCTCATTTTATATTTTATACCTATCATATTTTATATAGGAGTAAATCGAGAGTGTGCGGAGGGTCAGATGTCACGGGTGCTGCGCACAAAGGCAATATGATCCTTTCGTAGAGGATCTCCTGCAATGTAATCTTGTCGTGATCCTGTGTGGGAAGATTCTCGTGCGGTCATCTTAAGACCCTCTTCGTTGCTTTCTTTCTCTTCCTGCCCGTTTCCGTCTCTTGCCCTTTCTGTCGTTACCCATCTCTCCTTATTCCCACTTTGCCCACGTCCACTTGTTCACACATTGACTGTCTTGCCAGCCACATATGGCTAACATTGTGAGTATGTCAGGGAGCTTCGGTGGAATTCACTTTACAGATCAAATCCTAATTTTCGATCTTAGCGTGGTGCGTCGAATCTACATTGAAAATGCATATGTTACTCGCCTCGTCGTCGTTGCGTGGTAAATCTCATCTGATTTTGCCTCTGGCAACCTTCTTAACGCGTTGAAATGGGTCGGATATTTGACACTCGAGATGTCTGGTGAGTGCCCCACTAGCGAGAACATTCGTGACCCCGTGATAAGATAATGATGGCATACTCTCGTACATTCATGCAAAGCGTTTCCAAAGTCTAGAAGTGTTCCGCTCCTTGAAATGAAAATGCATTGCCATCTCTATGCCTCTCTACATTGCCGTTTCTCAAATTGCATGTTTATAATATTTGCGTTTACGTCCAGCCACGTGCGCGAGAGTATCCGAGACGCGAACCCTTCCAATATCCCTGGACGACAACCCAGCTTTTTGTAGACATTCACTTTCCCCGTAGAGCAAAAGAGACGTCGACAAATGCAAGAGAGGAGGAAAACTGTGTTCCTACACTTTGGAACAGATGGCGTACCGTTCTATCCACTTGAAACATGTTTTCGCTCGATCGTGCAGGACTCTGTAGTTTCTCTTACAGGCGTTGGAAAAGGGATGAATCAGGATTGCGTTTTACCGTCAAATTATCATATACTTTTCATATGTTATGCTGCATTACCGGGATAGTTTTTAGACTATAAGCAGATTCGTAAATTATGAGAAACATAATGAAAAGCTCACCGGGCATTAAACGAAAGAACACCAGTCTAGAGTCCGCGGACTAGACTATTATATTTGCATTTCCACTGGAGAGTGCGCCAGGTACTCAAATTATGCATAGTATTTTTCGTTTGACGTTATTAAGCCGCCAAGGCACCATTCACCACCATTAGTACTGATTTAAAGGGATTCACGAGAATATTCACTTTTCACTAGATACCTTCTTCCTGGCATTTATTCTTCCATTTTGTGAGAGATTTTCTCTAGTACATTATCCAGTACCGTTTAAATTTTTGTGCAAAACCCTGCTCCCATTTTTTCGCATTCCGACAAGTTTTTTCTTAGCAAATCAATTCACAAATGCGTTAAATGTATGGCATCTTGTACACATTCGGTAGCCACGGTGCGTTTCTTACCAGGAGCCAAGGAACGACAAGTTGCCGTATTAGGATATGCCACGGCGCTACTGTCGTCAATAGAATTCCCAATGAGCTTATTGAGAGTCTCGGTGCAATTGCCTGGTTATGAAACTGCCGCTGCCACCACGCTGTTGCTACCGTCAATGTTTGCCGGACACTTGCGCCGAACACTTGTGCCGAACACTTGTGCCGGACATTGAATTGGAAACTAGAAATTGAATGAGGTGCAACCTTGTATAAAGTCCAGAGATCCTCGCAAAAACAGCCCTCTTGTAGTTTCCTTAGGTTTCATGGAAGCAGGGCACGGTATGTATTCTGGAAGAACGATATCGCGGACGGCTGGCTATAGAATACATCTGTTTTTATCATATGTTAATCGAATGTTTCAAAAGCATTCTCCCATTGCAATGCATTTGAACACGGGGCGCTATACGTGACGGGCTTTATCCGTGCACAAAATCAGACAGACAGGAAAACGGTTGTGTAATCTCATTGACTCGCAAATTCTGAGCAGCGGAATATCGAGCAGGTATCTCGGTCGAAAAAAGGACTCGAAGATAATCGAAGTGAGAGACGACTAAGTCGCGGTCGCTTTCGAACCGGGCAAGGAGGAAAGGGTTTCGTTAGTCACGTACATCCGCATACGTGATAGTGAGAATGACACGGACGAAGTTGGACAAAAAGGGGAGGTCGAGAATAGGTCGCCGTAACCGACACAATTCGTCTCTATTTTTCCCACTCTCTACTGGCGACGTGCACCGTTTTCTCTTCCGGTATTCGGAATAAGTCGATCGATACGTCGAGGTAGACGTAATTTCGAGTTTAATCGTGGCCGCTCCAACCCGCATATTTTGTCAACATAACGATTTCGGTGCTGCCGTAACTCTTCCTTTACAAGTGTCCTATTCATTGCGTTTTACTGATCAGCAATGTTCCGGCATCGAAAAATCGCTGTAATCTCCTTCTACCGTCTCGTTTCGACGAAA
Source organism: Priocnemis perturbator (assembly GCA_963942575.1). Lineage (NCBI taxonomy): Eukaryota > Metazoa > Arthropoda > Insecta > Hymenoptera > Pompilidae > Priocnemis > Priocnemis perturbator. The sequence goes on along the minus strand of OZ012649.1, from coordinate 7,305,256 downwards.
CGCACGATATCCTGTCGCGGGCGCTGGACATTAAAATGGCAGTAAAGTTCGGCCCCGTGGCCCATGACTGCGTGTACCGATAATATCGCGACTTTCGACTTGGAGTGCCGGCCGCCGCGACTCCTTGCTTCGCTGAATCCGCCAAATTTACCACCGTGCAATCGCTTGAATAAGGGTAGGAGAACGAAAAGATGAAGAGTACTTGCTGACATACTAGAGTACTCATAAACCTTGGATAACAGTGAAGGAGACGAAGGGCGGAGTGCGGCAGTTTCACCGTAGGGACCGTGGAATATTCTCATTATTCGCCTTTCCACTCGTTGTCCCCTCTATTGGCTTGCATTATTTATCGTCCCTTGGTGCATTGTTTCGCGCCGAGGGCCCACCGTTGCGATTCAACCTTCCTCCACCCATTCCTCTCCTTCTCAACGTACTGCGCATTTTAACGGTGCCTCCTCGTTTCACGATTAGACGTCTACGGTACTTGTTGAGGCCAACCGAAATCTGGAAGGTTCATATGTTCCGAGGTCGATAGATCGTACTATGACTTGTAGTCTGAGTAAGCTTACCTGTCAAATTACTGGCAGCAAAAGAATGACGTCCGTCGTGATTGTCCGCGATTGCGGAATGGCCATAATCATAATCGGGAGGAAAAGGAATTGGAAATTTGTGATTTGAATCGGGAGCTGGCAGAACTGCATTCACAGAAATATGTCGAAACTACACGGTCACGATCCTGGCGACTTCAATGCCCCCGTATACCGCCTCATAAATAAACATTACCGGCCAGGGCACTCGCTGAAAACTGAATTTACGAGGCAGAGAATGCATCCCGATAAACTACCGATATTTCGCGCGTTTTATCGGCGTCGGTTGCATCTTCGAACTTGCCAGTGCAATGCTCTTTCGGATATCTTTAATCGTCCTCTTAACCGAAAGATTATACGTGACAGAGAATAGGCCGTGAATTTTAGAACTTGTTATCTCAAAAAATGTACATCGGTGTATCTGGTTTATTAATGATGGTGGGGTATGCTATATCAACGTCAATGCTTCTTATTGTCTGCCGTAAACACATCTTGTCCCCCCGTTGTAAATCTTCAACGTTGCACCTGATAAACTTCCAGTTGAATACCCGCCCATGCGGTTGTTAATGCTCGTTATTATATTAGGACAATGCTGAGGATTTCGGAAGGAAATGTAATATCGGAACACGTTGCTCAGCGATCTAATTCGCATTTCTTGTATATGTTTACGTTTTATTATGCAACTTAGCATCCATTGGCGATCTGATATCCAGCAGTTACTGTGCGCTAGAGTTATATATGACATTTCAGTAGATAGCGTTCCATTTCTGGCAAGAACACTGGGATAAAACAATGCGCGTGAGCCACAGTTTACGACTATCTGACCACCGTGAAAGGGGTATCACATACATATATTCGTTTAATTCATAGTCTTTGTGATACGTTCTCACTTATTAGACGCGCCCATGCCATAGGCTGTATCTGTATGTCGTCAATTACGCGAGCGCCAGGCGTTTAGAATTAATGGAGATCGATCGGATCTTGTCTCGCGTGAACTTTTCAATTATCGTATTATGCCGCCATCTTAACGAGCGACATTGCGTTAAATATCGTGGCTAATAAATCGTGTTAAGCCTCAATCGGTATGCAAATGGAGAAAAAATGGAGAAAACATGAAGGAATATTTTCATGGAAAAAATTGAGGGAACGGAGATCTGAAAGATTAGAACGTCCCGCGCCCCATGCGGTCATGGCGTCTGCACGGCAGTTTCAACTGTTTGCGGTCCACGTGTGCGCAGTTGGATTGATCGTTTGTAGAACTGGTCTGTATCGGACGAGACTCCGTACGGGCGAGCGGAGCAGATTCGAAATAAAAGCGACGCTCCCGTTTACTTCCAACTTCACGGTGCACGTGTGCAAGCGACTGCAATGACGATGTGGCGTGGCGCGGCGGCCTGACGGTTTGCGTGCACGTGGAACTCATTATCGGGCGAGCATGCGCGGTAGCTTTCCAGAAATAAAAGAGTTGCCTCGATGTGGGATTTATAGGACGTTGCATGGGGCCAGACTGGCTGGCTTTTCGAGGTTGTCCGACTCTTACGTTTTCCAGGAAAAATCCTTCGCGACTGCAGCGCGAATATTTCGTTGCAAAGTCTGAGGAAATGTTGCGTCGACCATTACGATGGACACACCGTATACGTTCCCGCGCGATAAGGAGTCTCGATCGTTTGAATTTATCTACGTGCGGAGTCCGCGTGCGTGGGTATGCATGCTGCGAGCGTACGAGTACGCGAACGTGTGCGAGCGATAGAGCGCATACACGCCAACGCACGCTATTAGAGATCTCGCGACGATTCGTCCTTTCACGGGTATTATTAGCGGCGAGGAGTTAATTACAATGTTTAAGCGCCACTTTCACCTCGCACCCATCCACCCAGATCGTACCTGAGCATGTGCGGGTAAATTTGCTAATGACCGATCGCACGCTTCGCTGTTCGACCAATTTCATTCCGGTCCAAGCTAATGTCCTTTAATTTACTTACCCCATTTGACATGTGAAATGTACGTTGAATCGGGAGTGATACGCCTGATAGGCCATGACGGCGGTTAGCTGTCAATGACTCGCAAATGTGTCTGAATTTATCGGGCAGCGCGTTATCGCAACGTTCTGTGGGGACCGTTAGATCGATTAACGATCGACCGTATGTCGCAGTGGCGTTTCTGTGAAAGTATTAATCACGCCAGTTGATTCTCTGCATCCGAGAATAGCCATACGATTATTTACGATGCGCACGTTGGAACCAGTTTACTTCGCGGTTATGCGAATGATAAACGCGCTCCAGATCGTTCCGACCTTTCGGAATCCCACTTTCGTTCGGGGTCGCGAAGGGCCTCACTTTGCTCGCAGTTCGCACCGTACTTTCTTGCTACAACTCGTCACCCGTAATATCCCGATTCTTCATATTATGCTCTCAAATATGTCATCAAATCGCCCCACTTCCGATCGGTCCATAATCTTTCACGCGCCCGTTGTTGTCATTTTTCTCTTCTCTTTGCGTGTTTTTTTTTGCTACGTTCTGTCTCTCTCCCTCTCTCTCTCTCTTCCCTTCGCTTTTTCATACTGACGTGGGCGAACGAGTTTCGCGTTTCCGCTCCCACGCACACTCTATATTGCGAAACAGAATTATCGAGATCGATCGGCCTGGGAATTACGCACGATTCTCTCGAATCAGCTATGATGATGCACGTGGCCGGACCACCGAGCCGGGCCACTTCCGAAATGAATCGCAGAGAGAAAGGAGAGGCCGAGAGGTGAGGTCGAATATGAGAAAGCCGGTTAAACGGTCGAGATTTAACCAATTTACGGACAAAGGCCACGTCGCTTGTATCGATGCCTATAATCGATGGCGAGAGGCGTCGGAACGCTCCATAAAATATAATTGCGCCATATCTGATAGGGGCATTCGCTCGGCCGTAAATGAGGAACATTATCGAAGGTTGCTCGTTACGGTGTGAAATTAATTTTTTTTTTTCCGTCGCTGAATAATTTCGGTCTGTACCCTCCCTCGACATTTGCGTCAGACACTTTATACGGGCGAGTGGGAGGAGGCAGGGAAATTTCCCGAGACCAATTTCTGCTCCACGATGGATCCCACCGACGACGATGGCGTGGCGTCATTATGTGCATTACTCGTGAAGAAATTAAATCGTCTGACAATGAGGCCTGAGATGTCGGCCTGAGATGTCGGCCTGATAGGGAGCCTGTAACACGGCGCCGAGGTTACAGCTACTTCCGAAAGTGGTGTACGTAAAAGAACACTGCAGTCGTCGGTTCGCTGCGACCGTTACTTTCACTGCCGGCCGGACAATTTTCAGCGGCTGATAATTGGATTCGTGACCCGAAGCCTGAGCGCCGCAACTCCTTGCTAATCGTCCGATTTTACGGGACAGTCTTCTCGGAATCAATTTGCCAGAACTGCTTCTGGGTCACCGCTTTCAGTTGTTTTTAGGAAAATATCTCATCTAAGTGTGCTTAATTACCTTGGACGAATGCGACACTTTAGGTCTGCGAATAGATCCGTTGAGCCGACGACATTAACCGTGCGAGGCAAAGGTTACGATACTCTGTAATCCAAGTCCAATGCCTAGTTGCTTGGTGGAAAGCAATTTTTCCTGTGGTACGTAAGCAACTCGTACCGATCGTACGAATACACGGAAGGAGAAAAAATCAAAGTACATACATCGCACTACTCACATGTAACCACACACGTTACAGGCTTTTACGTTTAAAGTACGTGAATTGCCGTGTAATTACCTGACTAAAGAGAAGCATCGTACCTGATGCCAATCCACGCTGAACGCGGATAATAATTATTCAATTGAAAAAGGGTAAAAGGAAGAGGCTAGTCGGTCTTGAAATCAACCGTTCCACGCTTAATTGGCCGCCAATTCCATCTCTTCTAAACTTCCGCACCGACTCGCTGCGAAGAAGAGGCATCGACATCAACTTTGCGTAATCTTTAAAGCTCGACTTATCTCGACGCGTGCACTTTGGTTGATCGCTTAATTTAGCGACATGGAAAGTGAGCGGTTAAGTTTACGCGTCGCATATTTTCAGCAGTACGGAATATCGCGATCGATATATCTAGGTGGACAACGTTACCGCTTGTCCACGTAATCTACGAGTAGTTGCATACTTGTAATATAACTATAATAAGGTGATTCAGTGGTGGAAGTCGTAATTTAGACACACCGTATAGGCAGACGCGGGCATAACGCGCTCGTACCTCGTGCACGTAATTCAGTTGATCACTTAATTTAGCACTGTGGAAAATACGCACCCGATTATATCGATCGTTCACCGAGAGATCCCGTACAACGGACTCGCTCCCGAGCCCGAGAAATAATCATCGCTCTCGCGCGCTTTCATAATAAATTATAGACGTTTTAAAAGACAATTTGTTACGCCATACGTCCGACTTGAACACGAACGTCGACGGGGCAAAACAATTTTGTATTAAACCTCACTTACCTTCTCGGTAGGGTAATCGGATAGTCTTGGACGGAAATTTAACGAAAACTCGTCAAGGTTTCTTCTCAGCGCGATATATATCGAGCAACATTAGCTACTCCAGGTTACGGTCGTGTGATGATATTTTCGGCCAGTTTACGTGTCCCAATGATCGTGATTCGAATTTTTGTCCGTCTCGGAGAATTCTTCAAGAAAGGAGTCACGCGACTTCGGACTGATTAATTTTGTTAATTGGTCCCGTACCACGACCTGACCTCGACCTCTTTTCGAGGAAACATTAAGAGGTTCGAGTATGTACCTTAATGTGGGACTCCGTTGTGTCTTTCCCGGCTGGCGATCAGACTGATCTTGGCATTTTCTCTTCTCGCGAGTCTCCCCGACACGGCCGGCCTGTCAGTCAGCCAATAACGAGACACTCACAGTGCACGCGTCTATGTGCGGGAGCGCACTGTTGTACGCCCTCAATCCTTCAGAAGTACACATGATTCCGATTTCACGGCGCGAGCGGATCTTCTCTCTCCGAAGCATTTTCTTGAAAAGCGACGTAAACGTCGATCGTTTATGGCGAGGTGCTTTCCGTTAAAGTGCAACGAAAGTGGCTGCTATTGTCTTGGAGTAGCTTGTCCTTTGACTTGAGTACGGCGGCAGTGTGCAGTGTCTGTGCGGTTAATCGTGTTTACGATATTCGTTTTTTCTTTCATCTCCGTATGGCAATCTCCGAGATGAAACGGACAGGGTTATTTTTCGTTCAAGCAGCCTATCCACGCTGGAGGTGATCCAGTGTCTGTGTACATACTTGACCAGTGTCATCGGATGATCCTTGAAGAAACACACGCATAACTAATTAGAGGTTTTTATCGATTGTCGACATGTCGGCGGCATACGTGAGGATTTGACTATATTTTCGTGAGACTATACCGTTCACTTCTCGACGTGGTATAGACTGTACTTTTATCCGGTTGTAAAGTGCGAGCGACGATTTTCCGCGATAGAAACGATCCGGTCGACTCGATCGGTGTCACCCAATGATCCTTGAATAACGATCGTGCGTGCTCACTCGGACCTAGACCGTCGAAGATCACGCCGGCGTGTACGCCTTCGTTTTAACGAGCACCTGCATGCCCGATGGACGTTCGGTATTCGAACGGCGACTGTTCGCTGCGCTTGTCTGCTCGTTCGTGCGCTCGCGCTCGCGACCGCGTCGCGTCGGTGTCAAAGGTGTGCACCTCCAAGTGGAATGAAACGGGTGCTCTTCTCTAACCTGGGGTGAGTAATTCCACTCCTAAGTGGGACTAGATTTTTCACTTAACCGATGCCGAGAAAACTTCCGTCGGCTACTTATGAGCCTCGTAGACTGTCTACGTCTACGATAAGGATTTTCACATTGTAACGATCTTCCGATAACGAGAGTCGTATGCGGCGCGATCAAATTGTGCTGGCAATCTCGAAGGTGGAATTAACTAATTGACGATAAATTTACCGGGAGAGTATCGGGCTGGCTCGAAAGGTTCTTCAATGATTAACTGCCTAGACCTAGAAGATGCACATGCATAACCCGCGTGTTCCCGGGGCGGTGCTAGTACGCAGAAGTGCACTGGTACGAGGCTAGAGTGATGCCAGTTTCGCGTAACTATTCAACGGCGCATTCCGCTAAGGAGGTCGTAATGAACGCATGTAATATGCGGAGGGACATTCGTCGAATATAGCGTAAGTGCGTGTACTGTAATTTAACTGGCAAGTCGACATCTATTGGCGTTTATCTCTGCATCGGTAGTGTAGGTATTCTCGAACATGTAGGAATCCTGGAAATTCCAATAGTACGTCGCTGGTAGAAAGATGGGCAAAGTGATTTTTGGCGAATAAGAAAAGAAATGGAATTTTCCTTGACGCATCCCATCGCGTTGCCAAAAGTATATTCAGTGGAGGATAGAAAGGATTCTGGAAAGCGTGCATCTGCGCTCGATTCCCCGGTGCGTCGTTAATCGTTCCGAGCGCGCTCGGGGAAGGCTTCGCGGCCAATTAAAGGTGAGCATCGGTTTAACCGCGGTTCAGTTCAGACGCGGTTGTCGCGGAGGCGAGCGACATAAATCTCGTCCTTCGTGCTTCCAGTTTTCTCGAAAGGAGTGAGAGGCAGTCGCGATTATCTCTCGGACGCGGACGGTCTCCTCCCTCCATTCTTCCTCCGTGTATCCCTGTTGGCCGATTTACCTATTCATCGATTTGCCTCTCCACGGTCGTCGTCGACTCCTTCTCTCCGAGCCACTTCCCCTTCTTCTTTTTCTTCTTCTTCCTCCTTCCTCCTTCCTACTCCAATTTTTGTCGCGCATCTCGCCAGGTGTTCGCCGACTGACCTCCCGTTAATTCGATTAATCGTATCGTGCCAACGATCGACGACGCGAGGGCGCGCGCGCGTGCTCAATTCCGAACGGGAAAGAGAGAAGAGAGGCGATTACGACAGCTCGTCGTGTAATGTACGATTTAATTCACATTTTATTAACTTTATTGACTTGGCATAATTAACGTCCCGTCCAACGACTTCCGATCGCGCCGTTAAACGGAACGATCATCCATAAAGAATTGCTATCCGCGAGCGTGAAGTGATCGCGATCGCCAAGTGGCGCGTTTATGGCGGAGAAAGTTATACCAGGGATCTTGGATATCGACGATCTCGGGAGAGTGAGTGAATTATGGCGAGGAAAATGGACGACTGCAGTGCGGCTACTGAATTTTGAGTACGTACGCGTCTAAATTGTACTAGGCCAGTTTTCTGCTCTTTGCACGGGAGAAACTTTTTGCCAAGCGCATGAGATGCGTCGATGCCTTTTACGGCGAGTGATTTCACGATCGGGCCAAATATTTCGCTGCGAACCTCGTGAACCGAAAAATCGTGCTCGCCTGAATTCGGCATCTTCAAGGATCGTGGAGGTGGAATCGGAATACGAGGCGTGGGTAGATCTCTCGCGCGTAGGCGATATCAAAGTTTCGGTAGGATGGAGATAACGTCAGCGATGGAATTTTAGAAGTAACCTAACGTCAGATCGTAGCGTAGAAGACTCGGAGGTGTTGGTTGGGTGTAGGTCGCTGCCCCGCTTCCCAACTCATTAAGCCAATTAAAATGGCCAACTTCTTGCCCGCTGACGTCACATGACGTTTAGAACACGTAGCGTTCTCTGCTTTTTCACCGCGGATTCCCTTCGAACTTACGACTGTCATCGGAATTCGTTCTCATTGCCGTTCGACACGGAGAACGAGACATTTCACAATGCCGATCATTTATTCTACGTTTATTCCTTATCTTTCCTATCAGCAGCCCCTTGCTGTTTCTTAAGAGGTTTTACAGTTTGTCGATGAAACGCTCGACCTTGATTCAGCGATAGCCAAACGCGAAAGCCGGGATGAGCCGCGATCCTTGATCTTCCCGTAAAAAGCCGCGAAAGCTGTTGGAGCATATCGGGTCGACTTAATTCAATCTTGAGAAACTTTTAACGATCTCCGATAAAACGGAAGTTGTGCGCTATCGTTGGATAGAATACTGAATGAAAAATAATCATAGTGGCAAGGAGCATGATCGCTGAAGAATACGGAAAGTAAAATGCTCGATGAAGAACGTGAGAAACAGTTTGAGGCTCGAGAGCAGCACGTTCGAATTCCCGTCGAACAAACGACCTGAAACATTTCCTCGCCGTGTTCACGGATCTCGGATTATTTATTCGTGTCGGACAGTGTCGGTACGTGACGTAAGGAAGGTATCGCGTGAAAGTGTCTTAACGAGGGACGGACGGACATTGTTTTCACACATGAACCGAACGTATCAAACAGCCGAATCAGGAGCAGAGAGGGAGAGAGTGAGTGCGTAAGCGTAAGTCGTTCGATCGAAACTTTTCGACCTCGGGATCGTAATGCACGATTCACGCTCGAAACACTTTCTCGCGATCGTGAATGAAGAACGATGATCGACCCGGGTGCATGGTCATTACACGGGGAGCAAAAGGGTCGTGCGTGTTGCGAGAGCCTCCTCGGCTTTCTATCGTTCATCGACGTAAATTACACGTTGTATTCTCTTGTGTTACACGAGGGAGGCCGCGATGGTACGTATATGATCATATTACGCGGCCGCCTTGCCAGCAGGAAGCATCATTACGCGAGCGAGTACCTACGTACTCGTACGAGAGCGAAGAAGAGCAAAAAGAATGGGCATAATCGGACAAAGCGTACTGCGGACTATCGCGGACTTTGTAACACCGACGATATAACACACCGACGCCGCTCCGCGCCGCGCCGAGCCGGCGGGCTCCATGCCGCGAAGGTTCGATCATTAATTTTCCCGGGACGAAAATCGACTAGGCTCGCTTCAATGGACCGGTACTCTCTGCACAAGCGTAAAGGCACGCCGTTCGAGTTTAACACCTCATTCCGTGCAATTCGATTTGCATTATCAGGCCAACTGTCGCCGGGAAAAGCGTAAAGACGCTGGCGCGGTTAAAAGACGCAATTGGCACCGCTCGATAAAGACGATAGAATATTCGCACGGATCCGCTCCTTCTCATCGAGACGCTTTGCCTCGCGACGAGTCACATCCAGCCGCGTTTTACGGTCGGAATAGCAGTAAAATATCGTGCTATGACAACTGGCGGAAATTTATCGTCGGCAAGTTTTTACTCCTCGCTCCTCCATGGCGGGCTTCGCTGCCCCGCGGGCTTCTCTGGACGTGGAAAAAAGAAAAAGGCGAAAAAGGCATTCGCGCGCGCATGTCGTACAGCAGGATACAAAGGTCAAAGATTGCGATTTCATCGACGTACGGACGCGGACGCGGACGCGGACGACGTAGCGCAGGAAATGGCTGCGAGCTTTTTCTACTCGACTACTCGTGTACACGCAAGACTCCATTATATTGTACGGCAGGCCTGCAGAACTTGTGACACGCGTGCCACATCTCCCCCCCTGGCACCGTACCGCCCCGCGGTGCCGACCGAGGAGAAGAGCCCCCTCTCTATGGCCACTGCTCTGAGATCAGAGAGTGGGTACCGTGTTACGGGCACCTCTGGCTACGTCTTCGATGTTCGACTGTTGTCGCCTAATTGTAAATATTACAGGAGAGGGGGCAATTCTCCTCGGCCGGCACCGCGGGGCGGTACGGTGCCAGGGGGGGAGATGTGGCACGCGTGTCACAAGTTCTGCAGGCCTGTTGTACGGCATTCGGGTTGGATGGTGTCACAGTCCCAAAGGATCGCATCGTCTGGATCGAACGAACCACGATTGTTGACGCAATACTGATTAACGATAGCCAGCAGTCATCGGTGATTTCTCCGATATTTTCCTATTCCAGTCTTTCGATCGATCGCCGCCGATAGCCGCTCCGAGAAAATTCAAGCGATTTTCATCGCTGCTCCGGTCCACGTTTGTCGCTGTGCCAAGGATCTCTGGTATCTTATATACCCGTCTTGCCGGCAAGGTGGACGAGATCTTATTTGTCCGTACGAAGGATCGGCCAGACGCCAATTTCTTCTCGTCAGCCGATCCCTCTGTCATGTCCAACATCCGTTCTGTTCGGGAAAACATCTTCCGCCAAATCGACGATTCTGCCTACATCTTCCTCACAGGCAATGTCAGTGGTGTGATAAGGAATTTTTCGAAACCAGAAGTATGCTTGGTGGGAGAAATTAGCTATCAAACGATGAAATAAATATTCGCAATTTCGTTGACCGGCTTGTCCATCGACGCGTCTCGTCTGGGCGAAACTTCCGCTTCCTTGTTCACGTGCCGTTTAATCGACACGTCCGATCTCGAAGCGAGTTAATTAATCGCAACGATCGCTAATTAAATGCGAAAGGGCGGATAAATCGAGTTAATTCCACGGTGGGCAGAAATCATTCGCGCCCGACCAGTCCGTTTCGGATGCGGACCAATCTCGTTCTCGAAACCACCGATGACCGAGATTCGTCGTTTGATCGACGCATCCTCTGGCGATCGTTGATAAAAATTCGAATGAATAGTTGGGCGTATCGGTGACTTTGACGCATGGCATGTAGCCTCTTGAATCCTCTTCAACCGGATTCTTCATCTAACGAGCATCTTCTTCCCTTGCATTTTTTCGCTACTTCTGCCTTTTTCCTCCTTCATTTCTCGGTCGCACACTCCCAGTACGCACAGTGAAATCGCAAAACCTGACAGTCACTTCCGTCATGTCTCTTTCTAATTAATTCGTCCTGTTCGAAATCAACCTCCGAGGCTATCGTCTGATGATCGAATGGTTGCTATGTAATTACCATGTACCGCAGTCTCGTCGCCGTCGATTCGAACTTTTCCTTCCGCCGTGCAATATGCCCGTTCGTCTTTCTTTCTTTCTTTCACCTCCGCTAAGAAGCGCCTCGTGGTGCCGTGGATCATTAACACCCAGACTTGGAAAGTGCAACTCTCTCTCTCTCTCTTCTAGTTCTTTCACATGCTCTGCAACTCAAACCGCCTTGTGCTGCTGTGCTTGAGATATTTTTGAAAAAAATGGATAAATTCCACTGATCACGTGTCACCACCACTTGATGTATCTCCGGGCAATGTCTCACGTCACGCCACCGAGTCTGATCGCGAATTTCTCGCCCAAGAACAAATTGTGGCCTGGCTAAGATCGATCGTCCTAGGATCTACTTTAATGTTTCCGTCAAACGAGACGCGGAAGTACGATCCCGGACCGTTTTGATTGGGATTGCATTTAATCTCGACTCCGGGATCCCGCCTACAACGTCTCGGCACCATCACAACCTTGTCGCCCCATTCTGATATTCTCCATCCATAATGCACGCTCATGTACATTTATCAAGCTGATATTCATGCGAAAGCTCGCTACGCGCTTTTAGCGAACACTTTCTTCCTGCTCGAGATAGCCCTACGCGATACTGCGATTAGACGAGCGCGTCGGGAAAGTTTCCGCGTGCCGCGCAGATCGTCTAATTACGATAACAATAATTGATGAACGTAACGGATTCAGTCATCAAGGTCCGGCTCACATGCCGTAGCTCGCCGCGACTATTTACATGTCGCTAAGTACAATTTTTATCGCGTCGTTAAAATCTTACGCGATACGCGACTTCCAGCTCAGCCCGTTTTTTTTTTCTAACTTAAATGAGAAGTAGAAAGCTCGATATTCATACGTAATCCTCGTCGAGGACATTTCCTTGCGCTGCGCCAGGCTGTTATTATCTAAATTACAATAATCAACGTGCAGACGAGGATTTCGTACAATGTGCCGAGTTTCATATGTAAGACGACCGGCTGCAAGACCAAGAAGACTTTATGCTTAGACGGTCTGTAAGATTACGTACAGTCGGACGATCGCTCATCATAAGTACGAGCTTCCCATTGTTTCGTACTGGTCGTTACATTGTGCGCTGCGAGCTAATAGCTACCTTGCGACGGGATATAACTGTCTTGGACGTGTCGTCTCGATTACTATCGCGACTAATCTCGCAAGCCACGTCTACGTGTGGTTCTACAACTTTGGACCCACCCGAACGTCTCTGCGGTGTCTGTCGATCGATATCAATGCATTAGTGCACTTAGATTTTAGCTACCCGTATTAGCCTCTGCGTGATAGATAAGAAGGGCTGATTGTCGATAATTTCTACTTTTGGCGAAACAGCACCGTTCCTGTGGTTGCTTTCCTGCGGAATGGATAAGAGCGTCACTATGACAAAAAATTGCTTTTACGGATTGTAAGGAAGTCGCTGATCGATCAGGGGCGGAAAAAGTGATGCGAAAGAAAAGACGGAAAATCATTTGGTTTGTCGATCGAGTTAAAGCAGCGCAGAGGCAGCGGCAGCTGTACTTCACTCGCTACTTTTCGTTTTGCCACGCGTAACGAGCATCAAGGACCACCGGCTCACGTCAGTGCTGCCAGCCTCATAACCGCTTCATTATGCGCCGCTTTATAAATACGTTCCACCGCCGCTCCAACCCCTCACCTGTCCGTGTACGTGTGAACGGCGTTTTCCCGGTGGTCGTGGACGTGGACGTGGACGTGGACGTGGACGTGGAGAAGCTCGGTCGCTTGTCGTTCCATCCGCACAAAGGTTACCGGTTATCGCGCTTCAAGGATTCTCGTCAGCGGACCTTCTCCCATCGCGAAAGGCTTCTTTACTGTCGAGCCGATCGATGATGCTGCGATAGATACACAAGAAACCTCGCACGGTATCCCCTTGTCAGTGTACTGCGCTTTCGGAAATTTTTCCTCCTGATTTCCGACTTATCTTGGTGTAACCTTTTTCCACGCTCGCCGCTAACGAGACATTCTGTTATTGCCGTCCACTAACCACGCTCTTTTCCTTTCGCTTCGCAGGAGGAAATCGGCGAGATCATCGAGTCCGCACCGAGTACACCTCTCAGCCTCGCAGACGAACCAAAGTATCCCGAGCCGAGCACCACCCCGCTACAACCAATCAAGAACTCTGGCTGCGTAACAGAGTTATCCGGCGTGAGGTCCTTGCCGACGAAATCGAGTTGCCAATTCCGACGGCAGAACTCTTCGCATAGAAGTTGCAAGGAGGATATAGGTGATTGGTCCAATAGTATCCTCGCGGAGTTCAATACGATAATAGCGAAGGAGATCAACGAGTTGACCAAAGAACAATTGAAAAAAGAGTCTCAACGGAAGCCGCTGAAAAACGATACCGGTGTCGTTCAGTACAAAGAATTGTTGAACGAGTTTGGTATATCCGACAGCGAGATTTCCGACGAAAATTCGGGCGAGCGAAATGTCCACCTTCGTCAAGATCGAAGGCCGCGCGACAGTGTTCGAAAAAGTGGACGAGGTCGAGTGGAGGAGCTTTCGGACGATCGTTGCCTCCTTCTGAATCCCGACTACGACGAACCGCGCGATCGAATACTCTTACCTCGGGACGCCCGGCGTATGAGCGGGAGCCTGCCGGAGAATCTGCAGGACATCATCGCGCGAAGGGACTTCCACGGAGACGCCTTAAGCTCCGACTACGACGAGCCCAGCAATTCGTTGTCGATAAGCTCGGCGAAGAATCAGGCGCAGATCGACAGCACTTCTAGTCTACCTTCGAAGCTGGAACGATTCGACGCGTTCCGCGGCAAGTATCAGAATCGTTCCCAACAGCCAAAGACAGTAGAGTTAATTTTGACGAAGGAGGAGGATGCGATCGGCGGCGGCGATAAGAAGCACGCGGCGCGTGTGGCGGGACGAGGCAGCGAGGATATCAACGCCAAGCTGCCTCCCAGACATCGCCTCGACGGCCAGCGGAAGTCGAGTCTTCCCTCGAGTCTCGCGATGAATGAAAAACGACGACGGGCAACCTCCCACACGAGACTCCAGCGGATCAGAGGGCACGATGATCGAGACGCGCCGGATGACGATGATATGTTCGCGCACGATCAAGAGATCGTGGGGCGATCTCGATCGCTCGAGAACAACGTGCCCAAGTCGGCTCCGGTCACGCCAACCGACGAGAAGAAGCCGCCGTTTTCGAAACTACTCCGAAAACGGCACACGCCTGTCTTTCATCACAATTCCAACGACGTCATTTTAGTCAGCGTCTCCTCTTTGCCTGACCAAGATCTTCTCGATTTCGGGAACGAGCGAGCCGGAGACTCGAGCAAGAGTGGTCGGACTCTCTCGAAGGAGGAATCGAAGAAACGAGCCGTCTCACCGTTGACACTTCGTTCGGATATCTCGGCGAAGAGATTGTCAGAATCCGATAAAGATGTTACGCAAATCAGTCCTGTTGATTTGAAGAAGTTCGTCGTGCCGAGATCTAAGGTTAACGACGTTGCAATCAGTTGTGATCTGCCCCAAGACGAGGATAATGTTGAGATAGTCTGCGGAGGAGACGGTGAGAAGTTTGGTAGTAGGGTGGACAACGGCGAATTCAAAAGGATCATCGAAGAGCAGAACTCCAGATCGGGATCGGTAAGGGATTAGTACTTGACGTTTTTCCGAATTTCAGTATTTTTCTGAAAAGTGCGTGAAAAGAGATTATTGTTCTTTTTCATCTACCAGCTACCGATCTCGCTTCAATCCCTTCTATCGAGAATACGAAACGGCTCGGGTTCCTGTTGTCCCAACAGCCCGCCCATTGAGTCTCTCGCTTGCTCGGACATGGCGACTCAGACTTCGCCGGCAATCTCGAGGAGTTCCAGTTTCACGTGGGTCAGCGACTGCGATTCGCCTCGAGGTAACTTTTACAGCCTCTCAAATAAAACGGCCCCTCTTTCGAACCCGGTCTTACCGAAGCAGACAGATACCTCGAACGTATTATACTTATATTGCTCGTCAAGTGAAATTCTTCATTCACAGCCGAATCTCAGCTGGATACGCAGTCGCTGCAAGACGAGAGCACTCTCGATCCCGCCTCGCCTCAAGACACCGTGGACGATGACAATAGATCCTCATCCTCGTCCCAAGATCTCTTACAGAGCATGGACGAGATCTCCTCCGGAAGTCTCTCGCCCGATGCCATCGACAGAGCGTCTCCACTCGAGAGCGGCATCGGTACTGCCAGTCCTCCGAGAAGTACGGATCGACGACTAGCGAAACGTAAGTTCACCGACGCGACGCTTCTTCCCCGTTCTACTATATTCCCACTAAATTCTCCTTCGCGGATCTCACAACGCGCTTCTTTTTTTCCCTTTGCAGCGCCGATGTCGAATAAATGTCACCGTAAAGAAACGTGGGAGAGGATTCGACGGCGACCCTCGAAATTGAATTCGCGAAACGACAAGCACTCTCAAGACGTGTGGATCAAGCGGGAGAGCGTGCATACTCAAACGAAAGAAAACGGAGATCAGTACTCTCAGGATGCGGTTGACAGCAGCAGTGGGTTGGACGATTCTTTGCCAAGAATAAAGCCACCGCGACCGACGAATCTGCCTCTCTGTAAGTTATCGAAAAATCTCTTTCATACGAAATTCCTTCGCATTTCTCAGTTTCTCTTTGTGGAAACAATCGATGCAGCCTCTCTACATCAGACCCTTTTTCAGGCCTGTCCACCACAGTGAGTAGTTCCTTGAGTTCAGGCGAGCTACTCGAGACTCCGCCTCGTGCACCCTCCTCCCCATCAGCGGCGAGTCTTCAGCTAAAACCGGAACCTCTGGCGGTAGAGATGGGAGGGAAGAGCTGCAGTGCCCCATTACTGGAAAACAAGGACGCGGAAAAGAGCAACGGGAAGGTACAGGTAAGTTTCGACCATTCAAAGCAAACATTTCAACTCATTGTCAGTCACTACGATCACTCATCGCGGCCTCATGCCGGCTTAACGGCTTTGTTTTCCGTCGTCCATCAAATATTCTCTCGCAAGCAAGACCCACTTCCTTGTTGAACCCACCGATGAATAAGTGCATTCGATTTAGAGCGAGCGTTTAAAGGGCAGTCTACGATAGGCATAATCGAGTGTAACTTTATGACGACGGGCCTCTTCTTCCTCGAGTATCGATAGCCCAGTGCACGGGGCTAGGGAGCAAAGGATTGAGCATTTACGTCGAGTATCGTCCTAGCTCGGGATGGCGGCACATTAATCACGCGGCGGCATATGCGTGTACAGCATTCGATATCGGGATTATCACGTGCGGATACGTGATGCACCTCCGACCGTTGCTCCGTTCGGTGATCCGCACTTATGGGCCGCCATTAGTCTCTGCCCACGTAAAGCGTGTACGGCATTGAACATTGCGAGCGCGGATATTTGTATTTCGCTTGCCTCTCTTTCTCTCATGCCCCACGCCGGGACGTGGGCCCCAGAAGAAGCACAGGCCCCTCGTAAGATTGACACTTTGTTGCCGCGTTGGGACCTTAATTTCCCTTTCAGAACCGCGACCACCTGTCTCGCGAGATTCCTGCCAACCATATACACGTACCTCGGTTCAGCGTCACAATGCGAGGTTTTTCACCCCTCCACTTTGAATTTCTCAATATATTCTTTTTCGTCATTCTTAAACCCGGTATAATGTCGCCGACATAAGACTGATACTTTGTTAAAGCTACATCGCTTAATTTTACTCTCGCGTCGGGTATTCGGTGCACCTGTTGCGAACGAAATTGGAATATCTTGCAAATGAATCGATCGGTCTCGGATAAAGCCGCAACGAGGCCTATCTCTCTCGCAGTTACGCACGTCGGATCCCGTGTCCAGATAACTTTCTCAGCCGTTCTACAAAGTAGTCTGTGCCTTTCAAATGAGCGCAAAAATTACATCAGGAACATAATTGAAATACCATGCAAATGAATCTTGCACTTTTCCGACCGAACCAGTTCTATATTGTTACATTGTTGGAGGTAGAGTTTACCAAGACGGTTCACAGTTTCGATTTCGTATGCGTTCATATGTTCCCTTCGCAAATTGTTTCGTCTCCATTTATCCCTCTGTTCGAATATCGCGTTTGTCTAAAAAATTCTGCAAGTTGTACGGACTCGACGCCGACGCCGACGCCGACGCCAGTGTTTGCCTAGTGTTACACCCGCGCCACATGGTGCAATAAATTCTCCCTCGTTGCCGTTTTATGGGGAAACGACTGCGAGGATTCACCGTACTTATCCCGCGGCTTTCTTTGACATTAAGCGCTCGACACGCCACTTTCCTTCGCGTTTCCTTTCACGTAGCTTAGCGTCGTTCGACGTCAAGCGATTATGACGACGACAAATTATTTCGCGGTGACGGGTGAGCCTTTAAAAATGTACGGTCCCGTCGCTTTTTTCGGGGACGTCGATAATTCATCGGCTCAAACGCATACATCTACCCGAACACACACAGGGATCGTGTTTGAACAAACGCGAATGGCTGAAGGTCGAGTCCGAAGCTTTGAAGTTAAAGCTCCCCTTTAGCCCGCGGGCATAGACGCGAGCGTCACCATATTCTCTGTTTACATGAAATATTTTCAACTGCAAATAAATACGATTTCCATACCAGAGAAATATATTTCACCCATGAGATTGAATCTGTTTACGATGTATGTATATTTGATTTGTCAAATGTGCTGATGTGCGCGAGTTAATCGATGTTAAAAGTTGCACCTCTACACGTGCTATCATTGTAATGTTACCTCAGATATCGTGCAATAAAAATAGTCTGAGATCCAGGTAGAATAAAGCTGCGATTATCGCGAGGAGTTTTCGTGCGGCTTTAACCGCAAATGCAAATTATCAATGAAGTGTCAGTACAGGGGTTGGCAGCTCGTGCACGGGTGATCACCATTTGCCGTGACGCGTGCGCATCGGTGTACACGTGAAACGTTACTTCGTGGTGTTGGTGAACGATCAAAGCCAGTCGAGCAGTGAGCCGTGGCAACGTATTAATCGGTTGGCATCCCTCGATCCTCGAATAGATGTACGTGTACGTGTGACGTGCGCGCCCGCGCACTCGTGCGTGGGAAGGGAACTTAGGGAACACTGTCGAACGAGTAATCACAAAAAGTACCTGTCACGTCGGTGTGTACGGTTAATGCGATGACAGCGTACCTTCAAGGTCGACACCTCTGAAGGATCCTCAAGATCGCGAGATCGATCGGCCGAACGAGTCCAGGCTTTCTACACCGTAATGACTCCGTCTCACATTGTTAATTTATCTTACGTTCGCTATCAGATATCCTTTGGGTCAAGGTGTCCGGTTCACTTTGATCGAGCAGATTACACGTTTGCGAAACATCGCGAATATTTGCAGGGAAAAGTCGATAGTGAGGCTGATAATCATAGTGATCGGCAGAGATCTATACCATGATACGCCTCCTACCACGTCGGATTGCCGATGCAGATCTGGTAATGAGCACGATAAACGCGATTTTGTTTGGTAGAGATAACGAGAGGGTATAGTATTTTTGCATGCACTTATCAGTCGACTATCGATGAAGGCTCTGAATTTGCGAAAACAGGTGGATAAGGTCAGGGTCGTTTGTTCGTATAAAGGCCGACAGGCTCGATCCTCGAAGTAGGTCACGATTCGAACGGTTCGGTTGTTGTTGCGTCGCATCGCAAGGAAAATACAGTCGAACAGCGTGTTGTCCCGGTAGTATTGCGGCTTAATGAAATTTGCCCGCGCGCTGCATGGTGGTGTTGTATGTTGTGACGGTCGCTGTATTTTTAAACACCCATAACGAGTTTGTCCCAGTTTCCGAGTGACGAGCGTCTATTTCCATTTGTCATCGAATCAAAGATGAAAGTTGCATTTAGTTTGGAACAACCGTTAATCACGATATGAGCCGTGCGTCATTCTTCGTTAGCGCGTAATCCTCATTTGCGCTTGCATTCAGGGAATGGTGAAGTGACATGAAGTTGTACGATTTATGTACGTCCATTGGATGTCCTTCGTGCCGAAGAAAGGGCCGCGTAACTTTTACTTTTATCATAATGAGCGGCGGCGAGTTTAGAAAAGAGATATCTAAGGTGCAAGAGCAGCGGATAAATTCATAAATCTTTCCTTATGATCTATATATTTACATAAACGCATGGGTGGAAAGTCGAGTGCCCCGAGGTTAGAGCTATTTATTTCGCATTTGAATCGACGATAAACGTTCGCCGCGTTATAAGGGGCATAGTTGTAAATGTATATAGTTGCACCACTAATCTCACAGTCGGAACATGCATTTGACTCACGTGCCCACGATGTATCTTCGGCTGCGACGCGTATTAAGAATTTTCAAGGCCTTACCCACGAGTGCATTCGAGGCTCTGGAATTTGCTGAACCCATACGTTTTACCTATAACCGGTTTAAATCTTGCGAGGGTGAAATATAAAACGAAAATTTTGCCGCTTTCGTTGTAGCCCCCGGCCTGGCATATATGTTCCAATAAAAGAAATGAGATGTCAATTTGAATAGGGGCTCATGTATGTGGATTTTTGATTATGTTTCAGACCCTGCAGCAGCCACGGTCGCAATCGGAACGACAACTATCAGGTGAGTTGTCTGTGAGAGAAGAGCGCAAAGGCATCGATTTAGGGATCGACATAGTTTTCGTACAGGCTTCGTAAGAGTGCTCGAGACCCGTCGAACTTTTAATGGCTGTTCTGTCTTGCCCGTTAGTCCCATTCTCTCACTTCGCTCGGTGGGTGTGGGAGCAACAGACGAGGAAGACAACGACGCGATCGTGAGCACGTTTCTCCTTCTAGAGTCTCTTTCAGTATAACAACGTGGGTGGAGTTGTAGGAAGGATTTTACGCTCATCCGACAGACGGAAGTGAGCGTGAGGGCTGTTCTCGCGCGTTTAAGCCCTTCAAATATCTAGGTTATAACTTTGGACGTATTTCCTGGTGAACGAGCGTATCAACGGCTGCGCGGCAAGTTAATTAAGACGCCGTAGTTGCTAATATTTCTACGAACCTCGACGCTTTTGCATCGCTCAACCGTGTCACCTCACTTGGAATCTGGGACCTCAGCCAGCGCTAAAATACGAGCTTTGGCTTTGGTTGGAACGTTGAGATGAAATGCGTTCCTTAACCGGGAATAATTAGCAGTGTAAAATATAAAATTCACCGGTTGCGATTCACAACGTTGCCTTCCCACATCTGCCGCATTGCGCCTACGTGTGGGCGAAGCGGTGGGAAGGAATTTACGATCCTTCAAGAAATACGGCTATATGTTAAGAGCTGTCGGATCAGTGCAAGGGTGTTTGCTTTTCTCCAACCCCTCTTCTATTCAAAGAATTCGAGTGACAGCGTCCCCACACTTGCGTCACGCGCTCTTTTGTCTTCCGCGTAAGCCGTAAGACGACGATCGCCACTCCGTTCGGTCCATTTCGTAGTCCGCTTTATTCGTTTGAACTTTGAAATATGTTCGAGGCAATTGTCGCCGCGGGCGATGAAGAAAGTACGAGCGCGCAACCATCCGATAATCGCGTGGGTTAATTCTTAATTCTAGTCCTCTCGGCCTGCGGACGGACGCCCACATCGGAAGCTTTAATCACGGCCACGGTAAAAATCTCGCCCCGAGAAAGCAATTAGCGCGTCCCGATAATTATTTCAACTTTTCCAATCGATTCTGTCACGCACCTTCAATAGCTCGATCACGTGAATGTGTTGCGTTCCGCACGTGCGCCAAATCACCTAAGTCGGAACAATGAGAACTTATTAGTCAAACGTGTCGACGAGTCTTTCAGTTACGCTTCAACGCGTTCCCTTGATCGATCTACTATTCACTTCATGGAGCGAGAGAGAGTGTGTCGAAGAACCGTCAAAATAGCCAACAACGCGATCAAAGTTTTCACCAGAGGACGTCTGTTCGTATCTAAAAATCTCACATGTACGAACCGTATCGTACTCCAGCTTGAACTTCCAACTAAAACTACGCTGCTGATCTGCAAATTGTGTTTACACGCGCTACTCCTTTTGTGCATCCGTGGCAGAAATTAGTTATACGACCGTCGTCATTATCGAACGCCAGAGAGCTATTGTTAGCGCCCACCTGTATTGATCGTTAGTGTTCACTCGACACAGAATGTAACTTTATTTCGACGACTAAAAGTGCCGATACCGGTTGCACTCCATGCGCCAGGTGTATGAGCTACACCTGCGATTCTGAGATTACGACAGTCAACTTTTAGCGAGATTGCGGCAAAATTCTCGACGGAGCAGACAGATGGGATATGGCATAAGGCAGAAGATTCAGAGAAACCGATCGTTGGAGTCAACGCGTATAGTATATGCACGTGATTGGAATTCGAACGGCGTGCGCCGTTCGCAGTGTTTTGTGTGAAAGCAATGAGAACGCTAGAAGGCGGTGGCGGCGATGAGAAAAGATGACGCGGCGCCGGCGGAGAGAAATGAATTGAAGGGACTGCAGAAAATTGAACGGATCGGCCGATAGAACGGCTCGTAGAATTGTTCAATTTATTTTTATACGCACTCTTCCCTCGTGTATCCCCGTGACACGCAGCATTAATGCGGCACCGTGCTTTTACCCGTACTCGTGCTCTCGATGGCATGCCCTTGCATTATTAATTTTAGCCCGCGACCTTCGTCAGTGGTGCGCGCATTCCCTAACGGGGCAGGAATAGACGACATTTGCGGAAATTTCGCATGTGGTCGCCGTTCGCGGTACTGAACTCGGACGTTTCCTGCGGCACAATTTCCCTCGCTTCTGGCTTGCATTAATTGCGGAACGCACACGTTGGGGTGCGCGAGGCGCCCGCGCGACTGCAGTAGAATAGCAGTAGCCGTAGGAACCGCGCGAAGGAAAGTAGAGCAACAGCGCGTAGATGTTTGAACACGGCAGGGAATGTATCGATAATCGAATCGGGACAAGAAACACCTTTAAGGTCCTCACACACACCATTCTCCAGTCTCCCGTCCAACATCCGACGTTCGATCACTCTCGCACTTTTCTACGTCATCGCTGCCCTTCTTCTCACCCTTCTGCTACTACGCATCATCTCTGAAGCAATATAACGACCGAACAGGTGAAACGAAGCTTTCATCGTCGAGCGAAGCGACGCGCGACGGCGCATCTTCCTTTGCATAAAGATTCATTCAATCGCGACGTATCGCAAGACTTATTTTCACAGATGCTTATCGTCGTTTTGCACTGCTTGCACGTCAAATTAAGTCTCTCCTGTCAATCGACGCTAGTCTGTGATTATTCCTGCTCATGTTTCTCGCAATGCGCTAAGTATATACTTAATCGCAATATGAAATTATATTTTGCACCTATAAAGGGTGATGAAACATGTCGGCGCGCGGCGGTCTATTCATTCGTGACGAGTGAAAAGTCAAGGCTGATGGGCAGCGATATATTCGATTATTTCTCCTTGCGTCTATTTTATTTCTATTCAGTCAACACCTCCATTCTTCCATTCTATCCTTTCATTCTCCTACCTTCGGCACACAGACGAGAATTTAACCCAGAGAAAAATTCTAACCCGCTGAATCGAAAAATCTTCTCTCGGCTCGTTTAATTAGGGCCATTCGTTAAGGGGCAGTCTGGTTGCAATCTGCCACGCAAATTGCAACTGTGTCTCCACGATCCGCATCTTTGAATATCGGTTGTCGCATTAGGACTCAGGAAGAGGGTCAAGCCAAACACCGTTGAAAGGTTTACATCCACCGGACGGAAGAAGCTTTGTGAATCAGCTTGCGGAAAAAAATGAAATCCGCGGGTCGCTTGCGCTGCGCGACGCTGGCCTCGACGGCAACATCAGCGATGGCGTCGGCGTCGGCGTCGGCGTCGGCGTCGGCGTCGGCGTCGGCGTCGGCGGCGGCGACGGTGGCTTTCGTCCTCTCGTCCAATAGAAGTCGTTGCCAGTCGTCGCTATCACGGGCACCGCGGCGCTGGCCGCAGTTTACGAAGCGACGTCCACGCGGCTCGCGGCTTTTCTCCACGGCTCCTCGGGCTGTCAAGCCCAGGACGAACGGGCTCGAAATCGGCCCGCCGCCGTTTCGTCGCGACAATCGTATCCGAGCGCGAAACGTCTCGTCTCGACACATCGCACGAAGGTATATACGAACCGCCTGGAGAACCTTACAAGTGATATCCCCGACCGGACGTTCTATATTTGGGAGCGTGCATCACGAGTGACCGAGCTTTCTCATATTTTTCAATTATATTTCTCAAAAGATTCGACGGACGTTCAATTGCACAAACTTACGAGAATAACGTCCACACGGATGTCCGTCTGCATGACACTTCTTATTTTTCTGTCACGCGCGCTTTCTACAGTTAGCCGGAATTTCACATTTCATTTTCCCGTATTGCGTTTTTATGTGCCTTTGAAGCTGTAATTATGAAACTGTCGATGGAGCGAGCTACTTCAAAGCCAGGTGGAGTTTGACCCGCCGCGCCGCTCCGCGCCGTTGCAGTAGCAGCGTAGCCGTGTAAACAAATTGGTTACGCATGCACGGTGCATTCTCGTCGTTCCCGCCTTCACTTACACGTTGCGTTTTTCGCATCGACGGAGATCTATTGTGCAATTTTGTTTTCTGCGCCGGCTTCGTCGCGCGTCGATCCGAAAGTTCACAGTATTTCCTTAATCAGTGTATTTCAGCACAGCAGACGTATTTGATAAATCGAATAATCAGTATCTAAGGAGGCTCTTGAGACGCAAACGGCTCACTTTCATCTTATGCAAATCACGTCAGTAAATTGAATTGTCCGAGCACTGCCGATTGCTTTAATTGCATCAGACCTCGGTTAACAAACTGTTCTTGTACAAAGAGATCGCAACATAGCCGCTTTATGGAGACAATAATTCCGCGGATAAGACGAGTCCCTTTTTAGTCAATTTTTGACAGGCGGAGATGTACACAGAAATAATTGTCGTCCGGTATAAACAGTTATCGTTGGCTTGTCAGATCGGGAGACAACGTAATTGTGGATGAAAATTTACTGTTTACGCGGAGCGCCTTCCTTCCATGCTTTTATTGAAACACTTTATTCGCGCCGCCGGTATCGTGCAACCGCATAATTATGAACAAAAGTCTACCGTATCTCGAAGCACATCACTGAGCTCTCTTTTCTTTTTTCACAATTTTATTAAAACCCATCTCTAAAAGGTCTCGACAAGTCGACACATAGGCGCGTACGGGTACTCGCTCAAGCGCCGCGTCTTATCTGACAGCGGAGAAAGGCGTTGGATCTCGTGGCCTTATGTTTTACCGTTTACTGTCATCGTAACCCTAGCTGACAAACTACCGAAAGCAGACGCGTTATCCAGAGGTATAGGAAAATTAATCTTTCTAAATAATTAAGCGCGACGAACTTTCTCCGCCAGCTCCACACTTTGTTATCTCTTTAAAGTTTATGGGTTCCTCCGTCCAACTTCCTTGGCTCATTGTACTGTAGATGTCTAGCTAACGACGCACAGTGGGTTACATTTCATGTTCAACTCTACGCTGTTTAGCATGTTATTAACATGGCTGGCGAAGACACGTGTCTCCTGTGAGTCTTCTTTATTAACGCGCCGGAGTTGGCACATGGACTCTCGTAAAATCGGCGAAAGTTCGTTCGCAAGATGTTCCTCAGACGATGTCGTTTCTAATCAAAGGGTAGAGGAAATTTCATTTCCCTAGTTCACGCAAACGGACGCAGTTCCTCACGGAATACCAGTAATTTCTGTTAATCTTGCGGAGCAGAGAATTCGTCAAACGTATTTCTCGGCCAGGGAGCAGGGAACGCTAGGAACGAATTTCTACGATCACTATCAGCCAATGAGAATTTTCCGTGCATGCTTCGTATAAATCATGCACGCGGGTGTATGATTGCCTCGCTTTTAGATTCTTTTCGCGTCGATGAATTGTGCCACTCTGTTCTTTTGATTTTCATCGCGACGCCAATATCAGGCTTATGATTACTTAACCGTAAGTTTTTTCCTCGATAAATTGGCCCAATACTAATTTTCCACTCTCTGGGATAAGAGTTGTATTTTCGGCGTAGTGGCAGGTTATTTTTACCATCGATTGTCGGGACCGATTCGTATTGAAATCGGCTCCCCTTTTTCACGGCATGCTGCTCTTTTATTCCGAACAGTGTCGAGGAACCGAGTCTTAGACAACTTATTTTCGGAACGAAACAATCTCATTTCTAAGCGCTTTCATAAGAATGATATTCAGGAGGATATTGGGAATTTGCGAGGGGACCGTCGGCGTCGGGGTCGAGCTAATTAGTTTTAACATACATCAATGTTCGGTACGTCAAACTTGAATGACACAGAAACTTGCACAGGAAGAAACATGCTGCATGAACGCACTAACAACGATGCTGTCATTCCTATCAAGCGCAGTATACACGCTCATGCAGACACCTTTCAACCGCCACATGTCGCAACAATGGCTTAATGCTGAGTAGGCGCTAATCAATATTCCATGCCAATCCTGCGAGTGTTATATTATTTACGTAAAAAATACTCTCTTGTCCTGAGCAACCAACAGACGTACAGTTAGTATAGACTCAACGCGCCCGCGCGACACTTTCACGAGAGCTGCGGACCATTAGATAACGCGTTTCGTCGACCGGCAAAAAGGAAAACTCCGGAAGCGTGGCCAAACGAATTCAACGAACGCGTTTCCCACTATGTCCGGCGAGATCTTATCGTGAAAAACTTGACAGTACGGCGCGGTGAGCCTGGGAAATAACGGCGTTTCCCGTACTTGTCGTCGCCAGTGGTATACATGTTCTACATCGTGTACTGAGTACAAGAGTTGCCCTAATCATTTACCTGCCCAGTGAGCCCTGAAAAAAAATGCAAGCCGGCATGTGATCGTTTGTTAGGACCTTACGCGTCAATCGGCTGTCGAGGATCGCACTTTTCATGTAGAGTCTCTATTATTTCCGGCGTTCGTTCTCATAGCAGCGAGTCAAGACATCTCTTAGCCCAACAGCGTGACACCCTGTCGTCGTTTAAAATCGCCTGCGACGCGAGGCAACACCTCGAGAAAGTACCGGCGATTTGCATAAACAAATGGTTCGCTTTAATTCCTTTGTGCTGCCTCCTCGTCCGTGTAGCGCGATTTAACGATCGCGCCGCGTATAAGATACTCACGCATAGGAACACACACGCCGAGGCACACAGTACGCTAACCAGATTCTTAGCAACGTAGCAGTTTCTCCCTGATGCAGCCTGTTCTTCTGGAAACCTCTTTGCTTAAACATCCATAAGGATCGATTCTCCCAAGTAACTTCTTTCCGCGGTACAGCGTACGCTTGCTTCCTTCGTATCGTCCGTTAAATGTGTTACGTTCTTCTTCGTTCAAGACGACCAGGTCGGTTCCTTGAACAATGCTCGTTCAACGAACGTGGCGGAAATAATAAAGTGGCGCTTTCGAAATCGTCGAGAGAATAGCCAGTTATACGGTCTCGTAAGGGATACTTCCATATTCGGAACAGTTATGCGTAATGGGGGAGCGCTTTGGGGCATATTTATAGTAAAGAAAGTTCAAATCCGTTTCCTGGATTACGGGAGAAATAATAGCAAAGTTTGTTCGCCTGCAAGCTCCTCACAAAGGCTCGCGGTAACTTTTAAAACAGCGCAGCCTGGAGTTCAGTTCATCCGAAGGTAACCCAAGTAGGATCGGCCAAGCAAGAATATCGGTTTTGAAATTAGTGAACCCGACGAGTCCGCTTATCAATCAGGTTTACCGAAAAATCTCGGAAAGAAAATTGAAAGGTCGGATGTCGGACGTTGAAGCAACGTTTCGGCTAAGCGATATTGAGTTAAGGTAAATCTAATACCCCTCTCGGAGCTAGTCTATCGAAGTCCGTTATTGGAATCGACCGCGTTCATCGTTCGTATCGACTTTCAAGCCTGAAGTTCCGTAAAGAAGTTGGCTGTATTTTTTTTCCTTATATTCGATCGAACCTGAACGGAGGCGGAACGTTGAGCGACGAACGTTGGCCGAGGTTAGGCATCATTTCGATAGTGACCGTGTCACAATCCGATTGAGTGAGCTGTCGACATGTAAAACGGTTACAAATCGCTCGTTAGCCGTCGTGATTACCGCTTTCCATCCACAATATCCAGCGCTCCTTGAGCAATAAATCTTTCCATCGCTCGTCGCTGGAGAGCTGCCGGGTAACCTTGAAGCGTCGCGTCGCACTCTTTCATGCGTTCTCGTGGACGCGAAGTGTTGATCGGAAAACGTTCTCCTCGGCGAAAAAGTACCCGTAAGAGGCAACAGCTGTCCTTGTTCGACAGTCGTGGGCGGTCGTGAAAATTTATTAGCGTGTAAAAGAAATGCTTTCTCACGTTTACGGCGCGCACCCTGTATACAGATATGCACGCACATATGTACGCAGCAACGCACGCACGCACGAACGCGCGTACGCTGATTTTCACCTAACGCTCGCGAGCTTTCTCTTTGGATGAGGAACTGGCGGTCCCGATTTTCTCAGGACCTAAGGATCTTGAAGAGTTGTCGCCAATGGTGGTGGATTCGTTGTCGTTAGGCGAGAAAGTTCAGGCGCTGCTGAGTCTCAAATAACAACGTTTTGGTTTGAGCTCTTGCGCAACGGCACATATCCTTCTACTTACCATAACTGATTGGTATCTTGAGGATCTTCGGGTCTCCCGATTGTTTGCGGATGCCTATAATGGGTTTAAAAGGTCAGTCCGCGAGTTCTTGCGCGATCGCACATTTTCACCCGTTGACAACGCACTGCTTTCTCTCCTGACAAAGAACCGATGTCGCGACTTCTCCGATGTAACACGTAGGTGTTGCGGTCTAGACATCGCTCGGCTGGTGATGAAGATTTTCCAATCGCTCAATAACCGGGAGCCGAACCAAATTTCTCAGAACCTCAAAGATTATTTTATTCACAGCGTGGCGAAGGCTGCAGCTTAAGTACTTACCTCCGTTAACACGCCCATACCACAGACCTAGCAGACAATAGACTCATTACGTCTTAATTTCATGTATAAAAGAGCGTTCGAAAAAGTCTAATACAACTCATAGTTAAGAATGAAGATGGATTAGTTTAGACGTGAGAGGGGGATGAAAAAATCGAGATCGTTTTTTAAGGGTAACGCGAATTGCGTGGGCGGAGAACAATACGTTTTTCTCGACCAATGCACACGTTTACTACGATGCAATCTTCTCTATCCGCTGGCGCTCCTTAGATTCGCATTTCTGTGATTCAGACAGCAACTTCATAAAAATATACCGTCTCTGACGTGACGGTCGGCCGCGCTCGTAAAGTCCGTAATATCGCTAACGGTTTGCTACCTCATGAATCTTGGACGCCGTCTCCCGTCTGACAAACGTAAATCTTCCGGCCCGCAATACTCACCCCTTTCCGGAAGCGAGCAAATATTTCCCCAGACAGGAAGTAATACTTGACGCGACATTCGTCTTTTTCACTGAGCTTCGCAAAAGCCGATGCGGCCGATAGCACGAATCGTATGTTGAACGTCGAACGCGTTGCACGCTCCCTTCAAAAATACGTCCGTCCGTTCGATCCACGGACGCGCGGATTACCGTTAATAAGAATCTTGAACGTAGAATCTCGATCCTCCCGATAAGGCTCGTCGGATCAGGAAGCGGCCGAGCGGACCGACGAATTATTACGAAGAAAGATATCGATTCTCCCGCATCTCCTCTACATTCCTCGGCCATTATCCGCGTCGTTGCAGCGTGACGGCCGACCGTTCGCCGAGCAGATCGATGCTCTTCGATGTCTCATTCAAGATGCACGAGCTCGAGCCAAGCGGAAATGACGCTGAAATGTCTGAAATCGCGAAAGAAGCAGCAGCCCTCTCGATCCACCCGATTCCTCCTCGACGACGTTGTGCGAGGACACCGTGAACGCAGATAATAAGTTTGCCAAGGACGCCTCCGACGTGACGTGATTGGTCTTACCGTGACCGGCGCTACCGCCGATACAGCTGACCGAGAACAATCGCTTTAAGCACCTCCCGCTTCATCTATCGCAGTCGAAGCTAAGACGTACGCGAGGGGTTACGATCTTTCCACTTGGACTAGCGAAGAAAATATTTTGCGCGTCGGAAATGCAATAAAATAGAATCGCGAGTCTAGGTCGACGGTTGATCGGACCAGTACGTGACGAGAATTAAACGATCACTTGCTTCTGAATCTTGACAAGATGTCGACCGACGATGGACGTGCCGGTACGCCGGCGAGTTCTGGTAATATCGAGGAGACCGGAAATACGCCCGGCAGAAGAATGTCTCACTTCAAGGAATACAAATTCTTCCGCAGCTTTAGCGCGAAAGTGGAAAACTGGCCGATACGAAAAGCGGAAGCTCTTTGGCGACGAATGCGCGAGCGGAAAATCGCAGGTATGTCTTCACCTGTATACTTCTCGCCCGCCGTCCCTCACCCTTTTTTTACATGCTCCCGAAACTATAGGGTAGCAGCCACCTCCGAGTACTCTCCCTGATAGCTACTTCGATCGTAAAGCTTCTGTGAATCGCAGATGCTACCCGACAAAATTTCCATCAAGTACCCCCACTTAACGCTACTGTCATTCATCCGTCACTGCTTGCGGGTTTTGTGAAATCTTCCGAACTGCGTCACGCGATTTCTGTTTTCCTGAGCACGTACTGCCGTTAACGATTCCCCAGAATCAATCGCCTTAGAGATTAGGTTGCCAGCCATTCGTATTCGTGGCTCGTCCACTGCGGAAAAGCGCCAATGCAATTTTGGCAAATGCGAATAGGTCTTCTAGGGACGACAGGGTTACGAACCTTCAATATCGATTCTCCTCACGTGTATACGGACACCGCGACCGAGCCGAGCCAAGCCAAGCCGCTGTTCTATGTTTCGGTTTCACCGCAGTGCAAGTGCATTCTCGTCTCAACCGCGGAGCAAATCTCGACACGATCGGAGCGGGCGCAGGGTGCAAAAATAACAGTAAATCGTTGCGGTCAGCTCGGAACGGCGAATTGATTTTTAAAGCGCATCTACTACTCGCACTCGCTCGACCGCGGAATCAGGCTCGTTGTAGAAGAGAGAAGAGAGAGAGAGAGAGAAGTTTTCATTGCGGCCCGAGCACCCACAATGCCGGCAAAAAGGTTCAGTCTATCTGTTTGAACGCTAAAGACCTCTGTCAGTGCGTAGACGCTGATACTCGAGAAATCTTGAGAAAGCTTTCGAAAGGCTTTCATAGAAACTTCCATGCGACACTTGCCCAGAAAGCAGCGGTACTCGATGTCGTTTATCGGGCATACTCTTCGCCGATAATCGCGCATATATCCTTGACACGGTTTTCGTTGGAGCGGTATCCACGGTGCAATGGCAACTGCTCGAGTTACAGGAAGCTACAAAGTCTTGCAATTCCACTCGCCACGCCGCCGCGCTGCTCTGCGCCGGGAAGAGAGTCCCGGCTTTCGCCAGCGGAGAGACGAGAAAGCTCCGGATAGGACGCATATCGTATAAACGAGAGTTTAGAGCTCGAAGCTTCGTGCAAGTAGCAGCGCGACAAGACCGTTGCTGTCTCCTTTGAGAAACGCGCACTGAGCGCAATATCGATACAGTCGCTGAACAAAATTATTTCCCCGTTATAATCCCGGAAAGAGCAAACGTCGAAAAGAGAAGCACAAGACGAAGAAGCAGGGCGGGCATTCGTGAAACGTCGATTGAATGTGTTAATTAGCTTGACCCGCAAGTAGGTCGACCCATTAGGTGCTTATTTTCAGCTCAGAGATTTCGTCCGTCTCTCTGGGACGGGACACGGCGAATAAAAGTTCGCACGCCGACTCGCCGAGTTTAATCCTTTCTGTCTGCGGCAACGGTCGCCTCCTCCGCGGATTACACTGACGTGCTTGCCAAACCGATGCACGGGCCAAAAAGTACTTTCCTAGTGCTGTAATCGCTGAAGCGTAACCGCTAATCGTTACGTCAGTGGTCATTATCGATAGATTCGTCCGTTCTCGAACGTGAACGTTTACATGTAGCGCGTACGTTCGTGTATTACACAACGTAATGCGAGTTGAAGGCGGAAAGGGGCCAACGAAGACGGTTGTTCGTGACATAACTAACGTTCGAGCAGAAACTTGTACTACTAGTACCGTCTAGCACGATCAGATCGCGTTGATTCGCGAACGACCGCCAAATACACTGGTGAACGGGAATGGCTGCCGGCTGAAAAGTTTGCGTGCTCGGAATAATCGCTGCCACCACCGCCTCCGCTGCCGGGCGGGAAATTTAATTCGGCCATAGCACGCGAACCGAAAGCCGAACGGTGAATTTATCGGAGCGTGCTGCACGATGCAAGTTCGGAATCGTTAGACGGGCAGTGTTATCGGAAAGGCAGGAGGCATCGGTTCGCCACGTAATATACGTTGGCCAATTCTGATTTTCGGATGACGGTATTTTCCTCGATTCAGGAAGGTTCAATGCGTGTATAAACTGTTGTGATGAACTTGGTCGATTTAGACACGGACGATTATTTGCATGTCCGAGCGCACGCGATGCAGAGCTTATGTAGTTGTTGCTTATGTGCGAAAGCGCGCATCCGTGCTCGCAACAACAGTCGGTTTTGTCAGGTGCATTCCCGGATGTTTGCAGAGCGTGGTACGACGCTACTAGCCGGCATTAGGGCTAAACTGGTTTCAAACTAGTTTCGTACCTCGATGGAGTTACGTTTGCTCGGGGGCGCCTCGATGTTACATCCCGATAATGACGCGAATCACATAATTGTTGTGATGCAACAATAGCGTGAGCATCCAGCTCGATCTTATCTTATCGTTTATCAACATCGAGGAAAGTGTTGTCTTTACCTCGTGTCACATCGGACGATCAGGTCTTGCCATGTTTCCCGATATTAGATTTATATTACAATGGCAGAGTACAGGGCCGTCAATCTTTCCCATAAAACTGTCATTCTGTTTTATCGCACACCGACCAGCGGCGGCCGTTCATCGGCTTCCTCCACTCGTCTCCTCTCGGCCCAATTCAGTTTTAAGCCAATTTCCGTACACAGTGTCTGGTTGTTCCTCTTCGCATCTCGCGCTCAATAAACTATTGGAGCGTTATTCAATCGACCGCAATTCAATGCAGACCGTGTTACGTACAGCCCTACAAAAGAATTTCCTTTGGTAAACGTGCATTTCCAACAGATCAACTTCCACGTTACGGCCGCCACGAGATCAATGTGAATGGTCGTTTCCCTTGTGTTAGAGACGTTATTATATTAGAATATTCGTGAAAATTCGTCAGACAAAAATATATTTTTCGACCCCCGCGATACGTGTTGCTTGCTCGTGAAAGAGCATTGCTTTTACCTGACCGTTATTTTCAGTAGCAGATAAAGTTTCCTCGCAAGACGGCGGCGAGATTTTTCGTAGAAATTGCGTTCACCGGTTTCCGTACCGCTCGCAGCCGACTCCCGAGCAAAACAAGCCCGTTTTTACGACCATCCAAATGATTCTTCTCGTTGGCTTTGATGGCTGACGGCACCCGGCACGCTCGAAAACATTTTTCTCATCAAGGAAGAACGGGAAGCGCCAAGTGGGGCAAGATAGGGCAAAGTGGTAACGAGACATATTTTCATTTCAATATGTCTGCAATAAAAAAAGTTCGGGAAGAATTTTGAAGCCGTATGTCATGGATTCCATTGAGGTCCGTTCGACCGCCTTTTTTGTGCAAAGGCCTCTCGGCAGCGTACTCGTGAAGGTGGTGCCCCATTCGTGTCGATTATCTGGGTCAATTTAAGTCAGCCGGGAATTCCATTTGGTTTTGTTCGCCTTGCGCAACATGCCCGATTTAATTATTCTTTGACAATATCCGACGCTTCGTTGGATCTCGAAATAGCGGGTTACGTTTTAGGGCCAGAGGCATCCTCCGTTCCTCCCCTACCCGATCTGACTCGCGTAATTGGAAACTGTCGAGCAGGACACGCCATTCTGCACACGCCGTATTCGCACGTTGGACTGTGTTAATAGAAACGAAGAAACGTACAGGAAGGTTTTTTCCTCGCGAAGCTTTGTTCTATGCTTCGGTTTACCATTTTGTTTGGCCTATTTGAATTGGCACGATTAGAGGAGAATGGTTTAATAGATCGTCGTTCTTCTATCTCGACTTTGGTTTGCCAGCGAAGATCGAGCCACGCGATCTCAGCGGAGGCCGCGTCCGCTCGTTCGCCATCGACGACGCGTGAAAAGCATTGAATAAGGCCTCGCGACTGCCATGGCCTTCACGGTTCAGGCTGCTCCGGATCAGCATTGGACTTGCATTACGAAAGTACAGAGTGGATTCGCGCGAACGCGCATGTACCATTGTTCCGATGGCGCATACTTTTCCTCGTGACAACCGACAATTATTGCCCTAACGCGCCATTTCTGAGTCGATTGAAATCTTCTGGCCGAATCTGGTGAGATCTCGCGCATGACACGTGATGTCGAGCAATTCCATGCGTGTGCCAAGCGATGCGTTTAAACTGCACCTGCCGCGAAGAGTTGAGAAAAGTTCATTTAACCGCGACGATTATGAGCCCGGTATGATCTACGTACGTGCGAATACATACTCGCACGAAGCACATACATAACTCGGTGGCATAGGTGCGTAACGTATTTACGAGTACGCCGGCGAAGAATCGGTGGCGGGGGGTGCTTTATGGGATATGCTTTACATTCCGCTGCTCTGGCGCCATATACATACGCTCCTCGAGATTTCCAGAATTAATAGGTTCGTAATACGTCAGGCGTGGGGCAACTTCATCGCGTGTGAGATTAATCCGCGGGATTAATACGCGCCGCTTCGGGCACGTGAATCACTTTGCCGCCGTCGCATACCGCCATTTCACATTTATCGGCTCCACGGTTAACTTTCCAATTTAATTAAAGGGGCTCGCCGCAAAGAATAACATTCTCGGATCGGGATGCGCCGTCGTCGAGCCGTCGGCGTCGTCGCGCGTCGGTGTGGTAAGAGCGTGTAAAATTCCTGAAAAATGTTCAAGGTGAAAGAAGTTCAGCGTGAATTCTTCTGAATTCGCCAATTGAACCGGAATTCGAATCTGTCAAAGCCTGAGTCTCTACAGCGCTTCAACGTGCACATTGCCATCTGCTCATTTTTATTCCGTGCTTCATAATATTCTCGCCACTTAGCGTGGTATTGCGTCACCTTCTTTGCTTTTTTTTCCACGTCGGGTCACATGGAAATGACTGATAATTTTCATAGCGGGGTGGGAAAACGACTGTCTCGGGTGAAATAAAGGCGAAGCACGGCAAATTGGATGGCCGTGTAATTTATAGTTACTATCTTTTACGTGTACCTGAAGCGGCTGTTACGTATATGTGCGTATAACACAAGCGGGAAAAAGAGAGAAGGGGAGGAAACGCAACTGGATTTTATAGGCATCGTGACAAAGGGCTACGAAAGCATATTTTCTAGGGAAGGCAAGCAGACATCGAAAGCAGCGGAGGCTGTTAAACGTCTCACGGTTTCTACGATGGCCTGGGGTTGAGTGATGTTAAAAATTGCAACGGGGGGGGGAAATTGAAGAAGACGGGCGTAAAATTTCTTTTCTTAGATTCGTTGCAACGCAATCATCCAGTGCGTCGGAGAAGAAGTGTACCATTCCGCGATCCGTGGAAGTTTTCACGACTTTCGTTCGACACGGACGGTGCGTGTTGAACAATCGCGAGCTTCTTTTTTCCACGCCGATCGCCAACATCTGGGTCCCATACCGCGGCCTTCTTCTTTGAGCCACGTAATAGTTTGGGATATTCGTCATCGCGTGTACGCGTATAGCACCACCGCGAACGCTAATGACCACGATTTGTTTTTCTCAATCCAGAAATAGATGCAACGATGCAGACTAACGTTCGAGAGATCGTTTATCCACTGAAACGAGTTACGTATTTTTATTAATATCAATTGAAAATTCAATGAACCTCTTTATCGACGGTATAAAGTGCATGCGTTTCAGTGGAAAGAGGGACTAGGCCGACGTTTCGTGTTCTGATCTCGCGCAATAAATAGCGTAGGCGGCAGACTAATGGCGAGGGAAAAATGCCGATTGTTCGGTATTCGGAGGATCGACAGATTTATAGCAGTTCCTCAGTGCCGGAACGGGCGGACCGGTTGGTAGAAGTGGTGATGCTAACATTCCTGAGCTTCCAAGTGGCCGTAGGGACGATCGTTGCGCGAATTTGCGTTGAGCGTCGCAATTAAGATGCCGCGGACGCGGAGCGCAGCCTCCAGTATCCAGGAACAGCGTGCCGCGCCGACTTAACTCGCAGAAATTACACCTGCCAGCTGCATTCACCGCGGCTGCATCCATCGATCCCCCTTGAAGTTAGACCGCGGTGCGGGCTCGGGCTTGGTTTCCGGCTGGCTAACTTCTTACGACATGTTTCGCCGACCGAGCGTATGAGGGTACATAATCTGAATGGGGTTGAATTCGTGACACATGACTCGTAGGACGTGACTTGGCGTTTTTTTCGCGAGATTTGCAGTTACAACGTAAATCGTGTGATGCACGAGAAACGCACACGGCGAAGCCGACGCACTCTGAAATTTATTTGTGGAAGCTCGCGGTTCTTATAATAGATCACAATATAAACCTGGCCGATAGCGCCGATGCCGAGCTTACTTTCGGTCGTCAGAGGTCTGCTTGTTTGTCTTGAGAGAAACGTGCCTCCGGTCACCGCTAAGTAGTCCTTGGTTCCTGGTCGCCTAGAGTAATCTGCGGATCATTTTAGACGAATTGTTTCGTTGCTTCGGAGTAATCTGTACGAGAGTGTTGTTCACCGGCGTAATCGTCCGTGACAGTTTTCCGGACTGTCTTGAGGTTGTCTGCAAGGCAGTGAAATTAGTGCGGGCGCGAGTGCGGGCGCGACGGAAGGGCAGAGAAGTGGAGTGCGCGATAGACGATAGACCGTCCGGACGATATCGGACGATCGAGACAAATTGCGGTTTAGAAAGTTTCAACGGCGCGTTCGCGCGCTCTAACTTCGCGGAACGAGGTGCGTTTACACCTGAGAATGTTCCGGCCTTCCAATAAAGGCCGGGACAATGGGAGAAACGGCATATTTCGAGTGCGCTCGTGGGAATGCAGCTGCATCGCGGCGGCAAATGCGAGAGCCCCGAAGCACCCGCTTGCTAATCTTACGTGCTAACGAACGTTCAATCTCCCTTTCACGCTGCCCTGCTGGCTTAGTTTTTTTTTTTTACCGCCTTGCACTTTCCGTTTTCGTCAGTGCAAAATGGCGATGGAGAATCATTCAAAACAAGGCGAATAACCGCGGTCTCTCGGCAAATCGAGAAAGTTAAATGAAAGATCAGCTCACGATTGGACAGAGGCGAATCAGTGATTTAATGGAAACTTCCTGATTTCATTACGGGTCCAACCGAGCCGGAGACCCATCGATCGTGCTCCGTAGAAAGCGTCATTTTCAGCAATTTACGTTGCCGGACAAGATCGGAGGAGTTGTCGTCGATATTTCAGAGCGGCTGATAAATTAGCCGAAAGAAAGAAAGAAAGAGTATCGCGTCGGCGTCGTCGGCCGGAGCTGGAGGAGAGTCAAACCGCGCACGCAGAAGCGTTGGTAATGCGTCAAAGAAACTTTCTAAGGCTAATTCGCATGCATATTAATGAGTAAACAGATTAAATCGCTATCGGTGGGATCTCGTCTTAAAAATTTCACCGACGACGAGGGAAAACATTCTCGCGCTGCCGGATAGCTGAACTGCCGCGGGAAAGGAAATTCTGAAGATTTCCTCCTTCGCCGCACAATCAGCGTGGCGGCGGAGGAGGAGGAAGGATAAAAATCTTCAAATTGCCCGACACGTGACTGTACGATTCTTATGCCCAGATGTATATTTATTTTAGCACCCTTTTAATTTATCCGCCACTGAGACGCGATTTATAATTCACGTGAAAATCGTAACGCTCACTTTCTACCGGCCGCGGCGTTCGAACGTCCGTATTAATACGGGCGCTGCTCTTATGCAAATCGTTGGATTTATTATGGCGAGGGACGAGTATGCATATGAGAGCCGACCGAGTTTGAGAGTTGTATCCCGATGTGTTCTTCCACTTTGTGCTGGTGCCGATTGGCCCTTCAGGCACCTCGAACACTCTCCTAACGTTCCGTCGAGAACGGGCGAAGGCCAGTGTCTCTTAAAAGGAACGGGACGGATGACGAGGGGGTGGAAAGCCCTCAAACAGATGGAATCACCGATGTTGTCTCGGTAATCCGGAAACATTTTTTCTTCCGACTTCCGTCGTCGGCTATGACGATAAGCGACGACGACGAAGATAAATCCAGGTACGGAACTTACGACACGCCGGTAATCCTTGAATAGATCCGGCCGATACGCTACTACCTGCAAAAAGGAGGCAACGTTCACTTTCTATGCCCGACGTTATCGTGCAAAACAGCAGATTTATCGCTGGATATGAGCCCGCGACGGTCATAGAACCTGACGATAACTCGCCTCGCTGCACTGCGTTTCATAAACTTGTTCATTGTTATGCAATACACATGTCCACATTTGTTCCGCCGAATTTTTACAATTTTACTCAGAAATAGCGTTGAACGGTTCAATGCAAAAATCATGTGTATGCTCGAAGATCGGAGGATGCACGTCGGGTGTGCAGGAAATTCACTCGTTCCTTATCGTCGATCCGTCGGAGCACATTTTATCACTGACATTCCGTCGTTTGAAGTGGCTGGCGATTCGTCACATACAACAGACAGTTTCCGAAGATAAGACCTTCGTGTCCAGCGTTCCTTCCGGAATGCAAAAGAAAGAGGGAATTTCTTGATGCATGAATCATCTTCGTTCCTTATTATTCATGGAGTTTAGTTTGTAACCGCACTGAAATGCTTAACGACGCGACGGACGAGTATGCTTTCCACGCCTGACGGCAGGCAGCACGTAGTGCAACCCGAAGCCTGCTTAGCACGGCTCAAGGGGCAAGAGCTCAACCGTTGGAGAACATTAACCGCAGCTGCACCGCATTAGATTGCCACCTGGTGGTTACAACTCGAATTGGATATCGCGAATAAATACACACAGATTCGAATGAAGATCCGACGGGACGCAAGGTTATGCAACGGATTCGTTGCGTGCGAACTCGATTGATAAATAGTTTTGCAGCAAATTGGACAGACGCTATTAAAAATCAAACGGTTTGCTGGTAAAAAGTGTGAAACCAAAGGTGGTTGGCTGGAGTTGATGTGCATACGGAGCGTTAAATTGATGTCACAGTCTACAATGGTCAGCGGAATACCGGCTTCGTATCCGTCGAATAAGAACGCAGCTGGCCGACGACGCCGACGACTCGACGAGCGACCTTCGCACTGTGGCTGCTTTTCCAGGATACACCGCGGCGTGATATCGGCGCGGATTTAAAGCGCAAACATCGAAACGAGCGTTGTAAATTCATTAAACAAGCGCGCCGAAGACGCGCGCATGCCCATCGAGCGGCGTGAGTTGCATCTGCATGCAGATTCTAGGCGGCCGAGCCGGGCCCTTTCCGGCTGATGCACGGTCGTAATAAAATTCATCGACTCTCGTGACGATACAACTTTGGCGCGTACCCCGTTTGCAACGCCGTAGGAATAATTTTAATCTCCTGCCTCGCCTCACCTCACCGCGCCCCGAGGCGACCGGTTTCGCGGCGAAATTTTAAAGGCTCGCGAGAACGCGCATCTAGATGCAGATTCGGTATTTATCGGGAGGGAGCGTGCGACTCTATGGGAGGCTCGCCCCCTACCCCGTCTCATCGATTTCATGACGCTCGAACGGTCATACCTTCGCCGGACATTCGCGTTGATTTAAGTCGAATGCGTCGAATAAGCGTAAATTCGTTAAGTAAGCATGAGTCTGGAGGGCCTCGAACGTGCGGCAAGACGTTCATGACCACCTCGGCCTCTCCCGGCAACAACGTTGTGCTCTTTTAATGCAACCTTCTACCTGTCGCCGCTTCTAAAAAGCATGGACGCCGTGCGTCGCGGCGCGACGCGACAAAACTAATTTAAGTGGAACGTTAAATCGTCTCGTGTCACTCCACTCGAGGAACGACACATTCTTTCCAACGTCAACTTCCATTACTGTACACCGTACGGACAATAAAAAGTGGGCAATTAAATGTGCCGCGCTAAATCCCTCCTCTTCTGCTGGCCAGAGGCGACACTGCTTATTCACCTGTTTTTTCCATCACCTCTCGCTTCTCGCACGATGTACCCTTTGAAGCCCGATTGGTGGCTGGTAACCGCCAGATATCGATCCCATTTTCATTTTGCCCGCTAAGAGGACGAGTCTCGAGTCCCGCCTGCAGTTTCTTTACGAGTGCCGATCTCGCTTTGCACTTTATTTGTCGCCGACGTACGTCTTTTCAACATCGCATTTTTTTTTTTTTCAATTTTTTTACTTTCGTAACGAAGATTCGCGGCTACTGATTACACATGTGCCCAGGGATAATAAGGAAACGTTTGCCCCGAGCGGGATTGACGCCATTTACGAAGCATCAACCTAATGGCTCGTTCACTGCAAGTCGGCTAACAGTATCTTTCAAGAGCGGGTGTGAGAGAGAAAGAAAGCAAAGTATAACGTATTCCGGAAGAATATCAGAGAAACGAGCTCCGCGGACTTGCTTTCAGATCTCGAATATTTGAATGAGAGTGGCGCGGCGCCGCCGAGAACACGGTCGCGGTCGGTGGAAAAATATTCTTCCGCACCCCCGGTAAACCTTCCACCGGCATGAACATCGTCAGACGGATGCAGGC
This sequence comes from Priocnemis perturbator, assembly GCA_963942575.1. Lineage (NCBI taxonomy): Eukaryota > Metazoa > Arthropoda > Insecta > Hymenoptera > Pompilidae > Priocnemis > Priocnemis perturbator. Next base: position 7,265,079 of record OZ012649.1, on the reverse strand, counting down.
TACATTTTTTTCTCCCGGCAAAAATTTGCAAGCGGGTCATAATTATTCAGAAGCTGCTGAAATAGGGATGAAATTGCGATTCGCGTTTGAAGCAGAAAAATTCTCGGCTGTGTAGCAGTCTCCGCGTTTCCTCGTATATTTTCTCTCTTTCGAGATTCGCTCTATTTCGTCATTCGAGATGACTCTCTCTGACGCAGTTGCAAGTCGGCGACACTTGCATCCCGTGGACGTGGACGTTGCCGACCGACTGACAATCGTGAGAGTTTAAAGGGACGCAACGTGGACGCGCGCAGATGTAGACGTACATGTTTTATGGGACACATAAAAGCGACCGATGCCGATGTACCGACTGGCCAGCGACGACGACGATCGCGTACCAATGTCCGAGCACCTATGCTCGCGGACCGACCATAAAACACCGTTTCCGCCCCGTGCACTTTCATCATCTTGTATCGGCCACATGGTGGCATTAATTACGAGACGGATACTTCCATGACTGTGGATGCAGATATTAACACCCCCACAGAGCTGTCCCGACGGCCGCGAAATTAGAATTGACACGTACACGTCGCCGCGTGGTCGTACGTTTATCCGTCTGGCTGTCTAAACGACTGCATCAAACCTCCTGGCGCCCTTTTTTCCACTCATGGTGCGGATCATTTTGTTCGTATACGCTGTAGGAGGAAGGAGGGTGCAAGGGCGAAAATAATTGGCAATACTGACAGGTTCAAAGATTCGGTAAAGCGCGCTTGGGCGCCGATAATTGGCAAGCGAGGTGGAAATAGACGGTGCGCAAAGATACCGATCCCTTGCGCGAATAAGCCGTGAAGGATGTATCCGCTTTGCCCGTCATCGAAATAATTAGCCACGGCTGTTGCTGTATATCCTGCGAGGCCATCGCTTTCGCGACTAACGAGATGGCTGCTACAATTTCGCGCACGTCATTTTGCAACATTTTTTCTCCACACTTCACACCTCTCCTTTCCCTCGTCCTTCGCGTTAGCGACTGTCAAGCACCCGGCAAGGGTCTGCCGACCAGCACCGTGGGCGACGCGGGAATAGTCGCGGAAATGGAAGAGTAGCTGTCAAGCTTAACTAACCGCGTAACGGAGACGAGTGAATTTTCCGTAGCAGCGCAACAAAAATGCGGTAATTGATGAAACGTCGAGCCCGAAAATTTCGATCCACTTTTCGCTCAGCAGAAATTATTGGCAGTCCGTTATTCCGGCGTTTCCACGAGATCAGGTAGGATCACTTGCTGTGTATGTATTCGGTCGTTTCGCATGAACGAACGAGCGAGAACTAAAAATAGGAGGGGCTGTGGAAAATGTGCACGTCTCGGCGAAGGTTTCGAAGGAGGCGCCGCCGTCAAATGCATCGGTTCCGCAGATCGCGCGCTCAGGGGTGGTTGACACGCGTTCTAAATGCGCCGTCTAAACTATTTACAGCGTAACGCTATTCTGCGCTCTCTAGCTCCAGAAATATTTGGTGGCATGATGCCTGGCTCGCCGAAAAGCGCCGTTACCCGTTCGTTGCAAAACTGTGCGTTAGGTTGCTTAGGTCTTGAACAAAGCCGGCTAACTCCCGCTCCCGCTCCCGGTCGTATACGGCCAAACTAATGGAGGGGAGAGCGACTCGGGACGAGACTTTCCGGATAAAGACAATGACAATCGGTTCGATCTAAGCGAGAAGCCTCGTAAAACCTCCGAGTTTTCACTCGTGGGAGCAACGTTGTCTCTAACCTATGCGCCTTTTCTTTATGTTTCAGGTAAGCACCGGCAAATGGCGAGCGCGTTTATGGTGTGCCACGAGTGTGTATAGTGGTAGCAAGTGAAACACTAAATCCGCCCGTAAGTACGTTCTACGTTTTAAGACTCATCCAATCACCATAAAATAGTGTCCAAGGGCTCGTCGTTAGCTCGGGGAAGAGGGAGGATATACAATTTGCATTTTCATGGGGCACCGTTCTGGCGCACATCTACGGTTATCCACCTTCAAGGTGGACTGCATTTCGACCTCACCTTCGCGTGATGAAGATCACGAAAAATATCGATGGGCACGCAGGTGCGCTTCATCTTGCACGGTAAATAAAGAGGCACGCTGCGGACAACGTGCGCCAAATAAATATATCATACGGCCGAACCCGATAAAACAACAAAATGGCGAAGCGCAATAAATTACAGATCATGTTCGCTCGCGAACGCGAAGCTATTCTCGGAGTGACGTGGATGGAAATGCTCCGAGCGAATCGGCCGGGATGTAAAAATCCGCAACCTGACCGCTAATAAGACGGAACGGATAAGAAAGTTAAGAAGAAGAAAGAAAGAAGAAATAACTATCGAGAGATCGAATTAATAACGATCGCGAGATATATTCGAGCACGGACTCCCAACTGGCTGGGAAAATTAAATTTCAAAGTAGTCGATGGTTCGATCAATTTTCAAATATACTGCCGCGAGCACCATTACTAATGGAGCTAAATCCGAGAGATCATATTGCAGTGCTACAATGAAATAACGAACCGCGCGAGATTAAGTGATTCCGACAATAACGAGTCAGCCCCTGATTACTCTAATTGCGGTTTCTATAGATAGGCGAATAGTCATTACGTGATCAGTTTTACGTCACGTACCGCGAACACGTATACGCGGGATCTCTATCGTAAAGGAATCAGGTGGCTAATTTGGAGATGCGATGAGATGATAGCGGTATAACGATCCTACCCCAGTCACTCGTCCGTCCGCCACGACGAAGAAATTAATAATTTCACTTAATCCCTGGCGATTAATATTATATTACGGCTTCCTCGGACTTCCAAGCTTCTAGCCTTCACGATCCGCGAACGTCTACCGCTCGTTTCAAAACGGACGCCCACCGAATCGCATTACCTTTCATCAATTCCGTCTTCCGTCCTGAAATTCTCGTTACGCAGAAAAAAATTCCTTCCTCGTAATAACTCTCCAGTAATCAGGGCGACGCGACGGGACGGCGGAGGGGCGAGACGTATGACAGGCCGGTTGGATCGTAAAAGTGCCAAGTGCACCGGCTGAGTTATCTCCCGCCGAATATTTTTGTGCACTTTCGTCAGCTATTACGCGATTCTTATTTTTGTCAATTTTTCGTTGGCGTCGCTCGAGTCCGCCTCCGCCGACGTCATAACTGTGTCTTTTTACACTCACTGAACGGAGCGGAATCAGAGCTGTACGATAAAGAACGCATTCTTTCGTTATCCCACTCGGCCTCGAGTCATCGTGCTGCTTGCCATTACATACTTTCGGTCCACACGCTTGACGTCAGCTAATTTACCAGTTAACCCTATACCGCCACTGATTGCCGCGGTGCAAAGTGGATGGATGCGACTAGACTCGTTGCGATTAGACATTGCGAGAGAAAGAATGATTTGCCATTGTGATAGCCGAAACGATTAGACGAATTATTCGACTGCGATCTACTGATAATTGCCGACGTTTACTAGGTTCAAAATTACGACCGCGCAATGGCAGTTTTGCTTGGGAACTAGACGTTGAGAGGTCGTTCCGAGAGGTGGGCGATGCGACAGGTCCCGCGGAACATAATTTTGTGGCGCAATGTTCTCGCTGATGGGAACGCATCAATTTGATCGGATAATCCGGGCGCCCTGTAGCCACCGCAGAATCTACCCAAGGGACCGAGAGATATCTTTATCCGTAATCACGGGCACGTCGGTACAATTATTCATCCCGAGAGGCTCGCACTCACTTCTTCTCCTCTCGTATCCTTATCCGCTTCCCTTCACCCTTCTCTCATCATCGTCTACTCTCTTTCTCCTCTCTTCCTTTTTTCATCCCGCTCATCCTACTTCCCCTGTTCCCTCGTTTTCTCTCCTCTTCTCTTATTCGCCACGTTCGCCACGTTCGCCCCTGAAGACCACCGGTCTCGGATCTTACTGAAAGGATATGTAATCATAATTAGCGATGTTATTAGTGAGTCATGAGTTCGTTTTACCAGAGGTCTCGGGTAAGGGTTCACTGCCAAGGATAGTTGGCCTGTCTGCCGACGAAGAGGCGAATGATTCGCGTACGACCGTACGTAGATAAGCGCTCGGATACATCTGCAGTCTGTGTTCTCCTTCCCCTCTTCGAAATCCACGCTCAATTAGCGGACGTTTGCAGTCTCCGGTAGAATGGAATTTTGCCCAATTTCTCCCTTCTTCGCAATCCTCAACCTGGACGATTAGCGATTCTACGTACGGAGGTAAATCGTCGTTGTGACGGATTGGCCAACTGAAAATGGATAGATGTCGAAAGGACGAATAAGTGACATTTTTCCCGATAAACAGAGTGCAACAGAGAACAAGCTCTCTCGATGTTCGGAGCTTTATGGATATCTTTATTCATCCCCCAAAGAGTATGTGCTGTTAACTGTTGCGAGCGCGAAAGACTCGTTTATGAAATAATCGGAGGACGGAAATAGTCGAGCATTTCCTCGTTCCGCACGGCCTAAATATATTCTTCGCGAACCTTAGGGCAAATGTTAAGAAAGGAAAGAGAAAAAAATGTCCTCGGGCGTAATCAATGGGATTACTCGGCGCGAACGTTATACCCCGTACGCAGTTACGTGCGCGCGAGGATCGTTCATTCGCGCAGGATACGCACATACAGGCACACGTAAGTCGAAAGCAGTGTGCGCTTAGCAGGAGGAGAGCAGCTCCATAAAACTTGTGGACAGGCACTAATGGCGCAGTATCCTGGCTGAGGACGGGCGGTCGCGCGTGCGACCGCTCTCTCTCTTCGTCTCCTCGTTGTCGTCCTCCTTCATTCTTCACTCTCCCCATCGTCGGCCTAACGCGGCTTTAGCGCAGGAGGGATAAAGGAGGACGGATAAAAAGCTGGACCGCGACGCGAACAGAAACGAGGAAGAAATACTCCCTTCGCTCGACGCTCGAGAGCAACCGCGAGAGGGATATTGCGCGCGTCCGTTTACCGTTTATTACCACCATAACAACGATTTTACGCACGGCCCTGCGTGGAGAACGCCACGAACCACCGCGAACCGGCACGAGTGCGCGCCGCGTTTTACTGCTCGGCGAATGGCAAACATTTCGTGGTGGAGCTGGCGACGAAGCTGCTGGCGGAGTTTAAGCTGCGCGGAAACATTTCGTGGTACACTGCCGGTATCGATCGTATCGGCAGTTGGGCATCGATAACACACGGCCCCGTCGATCTGGACTTACGCGCAACTCAACTCGGCCGATGGCCCACAGCGAACGGCAAACTTTCGACCGATAGCACGCTCGTGACCTTTCGGAGTACTTGTTGACCTTTCGCAGGGAGACGCCCACGCCTGCCGATCCAGCCGCTTCGACTTTGACGAGCATGAATCGTCAGTGTCAAAGTGGTCCCGCAGGCCCGGTCCATTATGGGTCCATAACTTCCGAGCTTCGTTAGAGAGATCGCGAGAAGCCTGGGCAAGTTTAAGGTCGGCCCAGCACGCGAATAGTTATTTTACGAGGGAAGTATATTATGTAAGCGCTGTTCGCGCTATGCGCACGTGCGTGGGACGCACGAGGGGTGTCAATCACTCTGATGCTGGCCCCCGGGCTCGACGCAGCGGCTACGGCACAATCAGCCCGTGCATGTATTCCTTTCGATGGCTTTAGGGGCTTCTTGCGCCGGCTTATTTCCTCACCGCAAATACGACTTCCGGAGTAGCTGACTGAGTCGCCTTCTCCCGAGCCTGACAAGAGCGTCCGATTACTTTTTCATCGCCACTCATTTTCCCAATGCTACCCGTCGCCCGTAAACACTGCCGATACCTAACATATATCGCGTATCACGGATCGTATGCTCGCGCCGAGAAAACGACGGAAGCTTGTACGCGGCAACGCGGCCTCGTTAGAATTCTACCCGCGATTCTCGCCAGCCACGGGAGCGCGTAAATCAGAAAATCGCTGCTAATTATTTCCGTGATAATCCACGCGCGCGTGCAGCGGTAATTTGTTTGCTAGTTAGTAATTAAATTCCGGGACATGGCGAGAAGATATGGCGAGGCGTCAGTCTGCCCCTTCGATGCGGCACCTTGTTAAAAGCAAGCGCGTGCGCCCAGCGCGCTCACCTGTTTACCGTCTACTCGTCCTGGTCTTGCGGTTCATATGTGGAAAGTACGGCTTCCGGGCAAAATTCGCGCAACACTTTATTTTCGTAATTACGTCATTCTAAGTAATTGTAATTTTCAGCCAAAGATATATTTCTTCCTCGTCCGCTGCCGTCTAATTTGCCGTAATCGCCGCACGTTTATGCTCGTGTGACAGCGCGCAGGTGCTAATCGATTTCGTAATCGCGCGAAATTATGCACGGGTCGACCAGACGCTAATTGACCATTAGATTTTATGACAGGGCGGATAATGGATCGGAAAGTTTGGTGCGACCGTCTTAACCGCTTATGTTCTTGTCAACTCCGCAGGCTGCGGGACACCGAAAAGCCGCACGCTGTTCTCTGAATTTAGACTCATCTTCAAGTTCGTCCCCCTTCGCGCGGAGAGCGTCGACGTCGACGCTGAAACTGTTAAATTATCAGCGGTGAAGTGTGAAGCGTCGTTGGCGAGTAGGCGCTCGTGCCGTTTATTTGAGTTCGGTAATGTATGATCGTGCATTATCCTCGGCAACCGTTCGGTGCATCCGGAGATACCGTAATCCCATTTATCCACGGCCTTTTGCCAATCTATACGAGCGGCGATAATGGCGGCATTTAAACACCGCCGTACGTCTCGTTGCGCACTGTTATTCCGACCTTATTCATCCGCACTTTCCAGGAACGGTTCAATTCTCGTGCCGCGACCTACACACGGACACGCACCCGCTCGCCCTCCTTCTTCTTACGTTCCTCCGTCTGTTTCTACGTGTCTTCCCACGTGCTTCCTCACTTCTCGTACGAGATAGAGGCGCGAGCGCGCGCACGAGCGTGGAAATGTTTATTCGACCCCTTTTCTGAAAAATTCTAAACCCATGAATTACTCCTCGATTACCCGATGCTTCCGTTCCGCTTCTTCGTCTCTTCCTTCTCCTTCGCTCGCCGACTGCACATATTTACCTGTTTACCTTCGCCGACCCAGCAGTGACTACCGTCTGTACGAGAGAGTTCGTCTACGTCCGGCCTAACGCCATGGCCTAACCAACTTTCCTTCAGAGAGTCAAACTCGGCACGAACCGTCTCCGCTCCGGATTGTGTTATTTTGAAATTGCTCTTTTCGATAAGCCACCAATGCCTAGGCCTAGGGTGTATGTATGCATCCGCGGAGTTGAAGTAAATGAAGAAGAAGAGGAAGAAGAGGAACGGGAGTAAAAGGAAGAAAAACGCAGGATATAAATTGCGTCTCGATGACTGTACGTTTGCGTTCGACATCGGCCGCCACGAATCGTCCGTAACTACTGTGGAGACACGCGGTCGGACCGGACCGGACCGGACCGGACCGACTGTGGCTGTGTATTCGAGCGTGCATAACGCACTTTGCGCACGCAATCGCGTCGAAGCTCTGTATACGCGCCAATAGCCGCAGAACATCGGTAATAACGTCATTCGGATTACACGACTGTAAATACGCGTCTCGAAACGAGTACAATTATAAGCGATCGCGGCATAATTTTCAACGACCACGATAAATCGCATCGTTGCCGAGTGAGTATCGTTTCTGCCGGGCAAATCGGAGAAACGCAATTCCTGCACGGCACTCATAAACGACATAAACCGTAAATTATTGGCGCTACATAGTATCGAACGGGGTGCGCGATTGTTAATTAATGTCCCGCTCGGTTTTATAGAACGGCATCTGTGCGCACTCGGCGGGCGACGAGACGATCGTTGTTAAGACATGGGGGCATTATAAATAAAGACGTAACGACGATCGGCAATCCGGAGTGCGGCGCGGTATTATTTCAATTAGCTAACTACAAATAAGAGCACGGAACGCCCCCTGTCTTGAGTCAAAATTGCCTTCGCGACGTTAATGGCAACTTTGCACTCTAGTACTATTACACATCGGCGCGATAGCGCTCTTAAAATAGAGAACTGCTCGAGTCAAATTTCCAGTCGGCGCCGCTATTGGCCATTTTTTCACCGATACATCTCAGACAAGAGCTTTTGAGCACTTTTGCCCGAGTCGGTCCCGTTTCCAGTTTCGTAGCACCGCTCTCCGTGACTTCTCTTGCGGCAAGAGTATCATCCATCGCGAAGCACAATTACGCGCCGTTCTCCCTATCTCGAGCGTTCATCCATCTATTTGCATATCTATCCATCTGCCTATCTAAATTGTCTTCCCCGCATTCCGCACTATTTTCCCCTTTTTCCTGGCTACCTCGTCCTCATGCTGTCGTTCCTTTCTCGATTCCTCCCTCGATTCTCTCTAGCTCGCTGTTCCAATGGCCCCTTCAATCCTTCGACCTTCGGATCTTGTTCCCCGGCCCTTTTCCTCGTCCCGTGTAGGCGAGATGCGGGGAACGCAGAAGCCGGCCTCATGTAACGTATCTCGCCAGTCGGTGATCCGTGCAGGCGCAACCTGACTCTGCTGCTTACGCGGCGCACGTACTTCTATGTGTATGTATGAGTCTCTTCACGTATTAAGTATTCGCCTTGCGTGCCTTCCATCGGCTCTCTACCTATATCTTCGCACACATCAACCCTCCTATATGACTTTACACGAATACAGCCACCGAATGTTGCCAGTTTGCCAGTGCTTGTATGTGTGTGTATGTGTGCGAGCTTGTCAGTGCGTACACGCGGAATGCGGTGAACAACGCACTTATTGTGCGTGCCCCGCTCTGCGCTCTCCGGCTCAGCTGGGAAACCAAGATTTCTTTGCGACCCTCTTGACGACGGAGGAGAGAGGAGACAGGTCGATTCGGAATGCAGATTTTTTCTGCCCTCCATCCGTTCTTCTTTTCAACGATCAAACGTCGATCGTCTTTTCGAACACTCTGCCGCACGATTTACAGCATTCGCGCAGGTGATCCGGTTATGTCTCGTCCTGAATCCAATGTTTTTGCGCGTACGCAAATAATAATATGATTCTCGGGTGGACAATGAATGCCGGGTAATTGGCGCTCATAATAAGCATTACCCCGAGCAGTGGTGCATAAGTTTATTAAGTCGCGTATCGTTGTATGTAATTAAAATTTGATTAGGAGGCTCGCATAATCTACGGTATTATTTACGCGCTGTTTATGCGGCTCTCTCGAGCGTGAAACTGATTTTATAGTTGTTTCGCACACTCGGTGGCCGCGTGGTTTCTCGTCACTTTATAAAGATCCCACGCGCAGCCTCGACTCGGTAAAAGAAAAAGTGCGCCGAGGGCGAAATCGCGCGACGAACATCGATCAATCGTCGAGAGGAAAAGTGACGGTATCGCGTTCTCCCGTGTCAAGCTAGACGTCTATAGGCACGATGCCGATACTCCATGTATCTCAACGTTCTGCTCCAAATAGATTTCGACTTCTTCGCATCGCGGTGAAAGCGGGGTTTCTCGAGTTACGAATGCATCGTTAAAAAGTGGATTTCTGCTATTCCCTCGCCATGGATCTTCTTACCTCATTCCTTTCACTTTTCAAAATCGATCGCTTTCAGGAATTTCCCATTCACGCGAGGCACTGCGTTGTAACAGGAACGACTGATTAATAACGACTCATCACTCATTCCAGTAGTATAGCGACCCATCCAGTCGGTACTTTCAAAAGATAACGGTGGCACTTCGTCGAGATGCGAAAAGTACAACAGCCTGCGGCTTTGAAGACTCGCGCTGTTACCGGGAAACAGGCCGCTTACCAATCTATCGTTTATGAGCGCAAATTTCACGAGCGTGAATCATCTACAATATTATGCAACGTCATACGAGTAACGAGGACTTATTAATTTGATATCGTATCGTTCGCGCCTAGATTGTTTTCGACGAGCAGCTGCAAGGAATAAAATCGGCTCGTACCAGACGCGGAACATAGATCTCGATGTTGGTTGATTCCGAATGAAAGAGTTGGAGATCCGACGTTTTATTAAAAGCCAAAGAACGCTTTGTGAAACGAAACAACGGTGGCGTAGCTCGCCTTTTCCATCAAAGTCCAATTACACGTGGATGGAAGAAAAAAGTCTTTTAAATATTACGATCCCCAACAGATATTACCCTCTTTCATAACACCCTGTAGCACGCAACACTGTCGTTGAAAATTTCGATCCACTCGAGACGTTTTCTCACCCCCCTCAGTGTCCAGTCCCACTACTCTACAAACGAGCCCTCAAGACGATGTCGGCATCCCTGTGCCAAGTTGACCTTTCAATTTTTGCAATAATCTATTCGTTCCAACCTACGACAGCTACCGCTTTGTCGTCGGCGGTTCTTCAGCGAGATACAAAGGTAGCCGATTATACAGAGCGAAAGCTCATTCAGGACGGCAACAATGCGTTGGGACGTAATATTGACACAGCAGAGAAACTGAATACATTACGCACACATGGCGAAGAGCCAAAGTTCGCTGGAAAGTCAATTAATTTTTTTAATTGCATCCTCGAATTTTGACCTGACGCCGCGTGGTTGTTTGCGTTAAAATCTCGTTACGATCGATCGGGAAAATATGGATTTTCCGTGATCGTTCCGGGCGTTGGCAAGCGTCGGTGGCGGAATTTGATGCAAGAGAGCGAGCGCGATCGGTTTATCAGGCGACGTATCGACAACAGTGACTAGGGTATCCATATTCCGTGCCGCGACGGTGTTTCGCGCCTCCCGGGATCATCTCGTCCGCTAACGTAATTGGGTCGCACGGCCATTATCTCTTCTTCGGGTCCGAGAGCCGGTCATCCGCTCTAACGGTCGTGGTGCGCAACAAGGGATCGCCTGAAAAGCGGCGTTCTCTCAACAGGTGCGCCGACTCCTATTAAAACGATGCACAAGCGCGATGCAGAGCCTCACGTGAAATCTCGGCCGATCTCACCTTCTACGTTCTCCATACCCGTAGTCCCATCTCACCGCCTCCCTCCGGCGGGTCCCAGCAGTTGGCCATCGATTACCATAATCACGCGGATTATATGTTTAAGCTAATTGCAGGCCTCCACACGCGCCTCTACACGTGAACCTACCCGCCCTCGATTGCTCGTTCCTAGCGCATTAATTCTCATTCGACGCGCCAGCGCGAGCCCAACCGATCGAACAATCCCGGAATGATCGTCGATTTTTACCTTCCATACGCTTCGTGCGGGTGCGTCCGTGCGTTTTCTCCTTTCGATTTCGCGTAATTTGAGGTGCACGTGAATTTTCCGTGCTATCCGCGCCGCGTCCGCTTCGCTATGTAAATAACGTTAACTGACACTCGGGGTGCAGCGCTATTAGCCTCTAAGCCGCGCTCTGTCAATAACCGGTACCAACAATGTGAAGACTGTACGCGAGGAAGTGATGTAAGTACATGCACACCGCGTTCACACGTGCTCACGAGCAAATAGCACATGCACGGTCACACCGACGCAGCATTCCTGTAAGTGCACGCATGTAAATCCACACGTGTGCCAGCGCAGCACAGACGTGTCTTTGATGCGTAGACAGATAGACGGGGATAGGATAATATTGCGGCACGCTGCTGGCCACTGCATTCCAGGCTCGCCGATACGTCAATATAAACCGGGCAAATTATTCAAATAATATTGTGCAACGTGACAGGAGTGCGAGAGCTAACGCTCCGAGCGCAATTCGCGAGAATGTAAATTCTCGAGATTTATACCAATTACGAGAGCGCTAGATCATTTATGCCGCTATAAAGGTATGGCGTCCCTACTAGTGCCTTCGCAGAATTTTATTACAAGACTCATCGTCGACCCGGATTAATTGTTATCCGATCTTTCCAAGTCCCACCTGCATCTTGATTCGGTAAACACATTCAGAGCAAGATCCGAAATTCTTATCGAGCCATCTTAAGGTGGATGTCCGGTGAAGTCTTCTTTTTCTGCCGCGCACGAGCAAACCACCCCGCCGCATAGCACGGATCGATTCTTGATGGATCCTTGATCGTCGGCATGATAATTAGATCCTCCTCTTCAGTGTTACACCCGAGCCGTCCTTCAATAAGGATTATAAATGGTACATCGTACATCGTATTTAAATGACGCGATTCGATAAACTCGATCTCTCATCGCTGCAAAACGGTGCATCATCTTACGGGACTTTGTGTCGCACGTGAAAAAATAGCGACTGCGCGAAAAATCTGTCCTATACTTGGACTGTGGTAGAAGCTTCGTTGTATCGATCGATGCACCGATCGCCGACCTTCCAGCCTTCCTTCTTCCCTTGAAACGTTCGAAGAGACCCATTGTCCGACGACTTTGTAAAGCTCCGACCGACATTCAGCCGATCGTCCAGACGGAGCATGTCCTTCGGACTTTTTTCCGTGTGCAGGAAGAACGGAGAGAACGGGGAGAAAAAAATCCTTCACCGAGCGTTCCTACGAGTACCCTTTCGAATCGAATATAAATCGAAGGAAATCGTATATCATCCCATGGACGCGAACCAGTTCGAAAGTCTCGTCTCGCCTCGTGGACGACGCCGGACGTAAGGACTCGGCGCGATGTATGTATAATATGACCGTGAACCGGTGTGCATAGGACGCTCACGAAAATGTGTGTCACTGGTGTGTCTATGTCGTCTAACGGCATCTCGTCCCTCTCTAACCCCTCTGCCCTCTCCCCCCTCCTACCCACTATCCTCCCACCCCTCGCGACACGGGGTGACGTCGAACGCAATAATAAATAATAATATTCCATGTATCGAGGTGCACATTGTGCATACGGGCTCATGCATAAATATTACCCACACGCTCACCTACGTTAACCGTCTCTCTCTCCCTTCCGTCTTCCTTCCATCTCATTCTTTCATGAGAATGTATAAGTCTCCTCATAGTTGACTGTCACTCGCGGTAACCCCACTACCACACGATGTTCCAGCGCTCACTACACCACCGGCGTCATCATAGTCATCATCATAGTATCCACGCTGTTCGCGGCACAGATACTTGATCTCGGCCACGGCGACGAGTTTTTCGCACCCACGGGGCCACGCTGTAATGAATGGCGAATCAGGAACACCGCACCGGTGCGTCGTGGTTAAGGGTTCAGATTGAGTGCCGACGAGGCGCGAGCGTGCGTAATTGAATTTCCGCTATTTCCAAATCGTGCATATGTGGACCATGATAGCACGAAAAGTGGCACAAACGACAAGTCGCCAACTTTTTCAAGAAAGCACACTGTTGACGTCGCGGACCTACCTACAGGAGGAGTGGTTAGGCATTACTATCTTACACGTCGCATTGTAATAATTAGAGTGCAGAGAAGTCTACGCCCATTACACCTCTTGCCACGGCACAGGCAGCGCCCGCGAAGACCGGATCTCGTCGGTTCACGATAATCATGTACACCCTAGTTAGCTGATCCACGTGTACTCGGATTACGAAGCACTAACGAATGCAAGCGGAAGGTTTGAGGGGAAGTTAAAGAGCGGGCCGACGGAGAAAAGAGAGGAGGAGAGAGTCTCGTTAGTCTGAGATTAGCTACTGAATGCGAACACCAGGGAATGCAATAACTTGGATGTCTACGCTTCACCGAACGCGCACGGGAGTTGCTGCGCGGAATTACCGTCCATTGTGCAATAATTACGGGGACGATCCGAGCAGATTTTGCTCTCCGATGCTGCTCGGCGCGCAAGAGAGATCTCCAATTCCACGGTTAAGTTAAGCGCATCAAGGGGTAAAATCTTGCCGAGCATGCATACGCGGCCGCACATTCGTATATTTGCAGGAATGAACTCTTCTGTCCGACGACGTCGGGGCCTCGCGCAGAATGCACAACCGTTACATCTGTTGGCAGTTGTATGCGTCGTGTGTCGTAATGCGACGTAGCGGGTTGCAAAATAATTCTCTCAGAATTATCCGAAGGAACTCGTTGGGAAGTCGATGATCGATTAGGAGCCATAACCTGGCGCTGGCGTCTACCGTAGGAAGCTGCGAGCCAGTTCGAAGTAAAACGGAATGCGGTAGATAAGCGGCAAAATCGAGCAAATTGTAACTCATGGGCGGGCCTAAACTTACATGAAAGTCAATTGCATAATCATAAAGCGGCAAGAAAGTGAGCCCGGAACGAATGTAAAGTCGACGGGCACGGAGCGGCTAGGGTGCGAAGGTTTTGTAAAATTTCTCGTTTCCTCGTGACGGCGACGTTGATGGAGTAGCAGCAATATGATATTCTGAACATTGTCACGTGTCAAACGATATGAAGAATTTTATTGCTACTTTAACGGGCAGCTGTCGTCACACGCGCGCTGCGACAGTCTTGTTGTCCGTTGCAAGTAATGTTCTGCTCGGTCAGATCGAAATGAATGCGGACCTCTCTCGCCGAGAGCCAGAGGATAGGCCGGCCGACTCGGACGCGACGATCGATTTCATGCGCGAAATTTAATGAGATATTTCTTGCTGCTTGCGGCGGCGCTCCTTCCATTTAATTGGATAACGTGGAACGTCCGCGCTCCCGTCGACTGCATAATTAGAATGACGACATAATATTTCGCGACTCGTCTTGCCTGTTACGCCCCTCGAAGAACAGACGGCGAGAGGTTCAGCGTTTCTTTCCTCAATGTCCGTGAAAATAAATCGTCGGGTAATTTCGTCGTCTTCAAGGAACTTCCTTACGCGACCCTTGAGTTACGCACATTCATTCCCCGCACGATGGACACATTTTTATTGAGAATGCCTCGTCCCAGCTATTGCACCGACTCGTCGTAAAAATACTCCATCTAATGACAAAAAGTCTGCGAGAAACGCCAGCGTCGTTAATGCGATTATTATCGGTGCTTTCTAACGGGCGTGCGACAAGGAATAAAATATATTGATAGTCGTTAATAAACACTCGTCGATATCACAGCTAGAAAGCGCGTATATTTTTTCAGTATCCTCGTAAACGCTTACCAGGCGGACCATGTAACGTCGAAGGCGCGTTCTATAAATCTTTCGTAAATCGCGTCTGAATTACGATCGGTAATCTTCTCGCGCGTTATAACTGTACGTAATATCCATAACGTCCTTTTTTATTCTTCGCGTGCAAGAATGCGTGTAAGTCAGCCAGGTTGGAGGGAGTAAACGAGAATGTATCGCGGAAGACAATATCGGTTGTTAAGTGTACGCAGCTTCTCGTCGCCAATGGGGATTCTTATTCTTCCTCTGCTTCCTCCTCTTCGAACTCACGCGACGAGGACGACGAGGACGAGGACGACGACGGTTCGGCTCCTCGCATCGTGCTTGTCGCTTCGCATGAGTTACGTTCTTTTATACATATACACACACGTGTATGTTTACATGAGAGGTGCACGAGGAACTTAACGGGTCGTACCACAGCCACTTGTCGCCGTCTCTTGACGGGTTTTCAGTGGAAATTCAAGTGGTTCAGGCTCTTTCTCTCCTTTATCCCTCTTTTTCTTCTTCTCTCACCTTCGCTCTCTTTGTCTCGCTCTCTCTCCTTCTCCTTCATACCCGCGCACACGCGCCACTTCGCCGGGGTTACTTGGGAAATACGCGCGGCTCTTTCGCTAGACGCTCTAGCGCCTTCGTTTAACGGTAGTTTACGTGTTTACGAAAGCGGGAAATTCGTGGGGAAGATTTCTCGAGTGAAGCAGATATCCAGAGCCGGTAGTCGTCGCGAACACGTACCTTTACACGGCTAAACCGCAACTTAATATCGTCACTGTTTCCCGCCAGCAGCAGCAGCAGCAGCAGCGTCATCGTTACAAGATATGTACCGCGGATCCGCGGGTGAGAAAGACTACAAGAGTACATTATTCATAAAAGTATATTCGCATCGCGAGCGACCAGAAGATAATTCCAGCCGACAACTACCACCACCGCGGCAACGGCGCGCGGCGTACCGGGCATCGCATCGGTAAATCGATACCATCGGAGGCTCGAAGGTGTTCTTCTTAATCTAGCTCCTTAAGAACCACCACCACCACCACCACCACCACCGGCGCAAAGAGGGGAGGGATGGTCAAAAAGTGACAACGATGAAGAGAGGCGTGTATATCAATGCCGAGGCGCGATTTAGAAATCGGCACGCGGGTATCGGGTTACTTGAAGGAGTATCAGGACGAACCGGGTCTTGTGTCTCGTTCTCTCGCTCTCCTCTTCCTCCGTCGTCGGCGTCGTCTTCCTTTCCTTCCCCCCGCCTTCCCGCTCTCTCCTCTCTCGATCTCGAGATCGATATCGACATCGACATCGACGGGAGAGGCAACGACAGTGTGACCCATATATGCTCGGTAACAAAGACGAGTGAATATTAGCTTACAGCCTCGGCAATGTTACATTGCTTACAGACTCTCGATCGATTAAGGCTACATCCGTCAACCGGGCAAGCACGAGGGGGGGATCTGCCTCATCTGCCTCATCTGCCCCAGATCTGCCAAAACTCGTCTCCCGCGCTCTCGGTTTCGAATCCCGCTCCCATTGTTTCACTTACGAGTACGATCATGCGTCTCTAACGGGACCGGCATCTTTAGCCCGTTCGCAGCGGATTATTATCGGTCGCCTTTCGCGTTCGCACGACTATCGGGGTTAACGCGAGTCTTGGGTCGCGCGGTGCGGGTCAGAGGTAGTAAAATAATTCCTCGTTACTTCGACAGCGAAAAATATATTGGTACAATAATGTACTTCCCCGACCTCATGGCTGCTGACGCATTCAAGCAAACTGAACGAACTAACTCGTGATAAATCATCGTAAAAACGATGTACCTACTCATATCCCGCCTTTTGAGACGCTTACGGTCGCAAGAACAGTCCGTGTATCGGGCTGTAGGAAAGATCAGGAGTACCGCGCTTGACAATGTTGTCCGCGTCCAACGAGATATTCTTGCTCGAGTAAAACTCGAAAGGATCTGTCGTGCATAAAATTGACCCAGCGCGTTGGGATTTCAAGAATCTCTCGCTGCGAGCTGTTCATGGAACGTCGGCGCCGGATAAAAGTCCCCAATGGAATTCAAATGCTCCTGCATGGCTGGCTTATTCTACCTGCGTGCCGAGCAAGGTCGTCCGGATTTGACGGACACGCATAAGAATTCGTTTGGCGTGACCCGGTGTGGGCCCGTCTACCTACTCAAAGGGACCCGATTCGATGCTTCTCCTAACACGACACCTCGTTTAACACGCTCACCGCTGCGTCGGCCATATTTGGCTGACACTCCGTCGCATGTTACGCTGCGCGGTATAACCGAAAATTGTTAATCGCTAAAACATTTGGTGAGTGCGTACAGTTGAGAATCACTGAACCCGGCAGCACCCACGTGGGTATATAGACGAAACATTATCGTCCTGGCCGATCTTTCGTGATTGGTCAAGAAAATCAAGCCAGGATCCAACTTTCACTCAAACATCCACCTCGGGTTTATATATTTCCCTCTAAGGTGAATTTTACCTAAACTCTAAACCCTGGCCATAACATTGAAACTTAACTGACACTTTTATTCATATAGATTAGTTGAAGGAATTGATTTTTTTCTCTTTACCCTCTCCCTTCTCTGCTTTTCCTTTTTTCAAAATCGTTTTCACTTGGACGTATCGCTAGGATCGCACATCCGTACTTTGTTCGCACGCTTCATAGATCTTTATTCTTTCACAGAGGTCGTGGTACGTTCGAAGATAAGGCGCGTAATGTGTAGTTTTAAGTTACTACGACGCGCGACGTCGACTAAGGAAGGTTTCCTCCGGTTAATCTCTTCCAGCGAATCTCTCTACCGGCCGTCGTTCGTACAGAATACTCCGACACGAGGGATGGTCATGCGAAATTCAACGTTTTGTCGTCCCAGACTTTTCCTTTTAAACTTTGTCCTCGCGATGGAGTGAGAAATTCCATGGAGTCGCCGTCATAGGAAGTACACCCACTTGTTCCTTTAACACGGAAAAAGGACCTTGTCAAGCGGAGTCGAGTAACAATTAATATCACGAGTCACTGAAGAACCTGATAAGAGTCGAACGTTCCCGGCCTCGAAAACTTCTGCCGATTAACTTTTCAACGGACTCGGTAGATTACATAAAAAGCCACCGAAATAGAAGCGTCGGCGAAACGTTAGGCGGTGTAACCCCGGCCCGTTCTTGCCAATCTGTTCGTGCTAATCGCTTCTCGCCGTCGGCGTCGCGTCGCGTCGTTTAGATAGAGCCGTCCCGGCGCATCCTGCGTCAGAGCGACGTCAGTGCTTCTCTCGGCTGGCACGGTCGACGAACCCGCGGAAGAAGAGAGGCGCATCCGACGTTATTTTCAACGACCGCCTATAAACCGCGCCACTTACAAGCGCATCTCGTGCGCACGCGCACCTCAAGTCTCTCCTTGGCCCAAGTAAAAGTGCTCTCATACCGGACGGAAGAAATTTTCGTCAAATTAGAGCGAGACGATCGGACAAATGATCGGGGTCGATTATGTCGCCGCATGTTTGTTCGCTTAAAAATTGAATCGTTCATTCGGTACTTCGTTGTGGACCGCGATCATTGTCTTGCTGAAACGTGCAGGGAAACGAGAGAGGAAAAGTAACGTCTTGCTGACGAGAGGTTAAATCACCTCGTTGTAAAGCCGATGAGTCGGCCATTACATGCAACTAACACTCGGCACACTTGATATATCCTCCTCCCATATGGATCCTCTCGCACATCAGAGATGCCGCTATCTAATCGAAAGCTCGCCCCTCCCCTCCCCCTCCTCTTCTCTTTCTTTTCCCTCCCCCTCTCAAGCAACCCCTTCTCATCGGTTCACAACAAGCGGATATCATTTCACGTGCGATAAAGCACGGCCACGGTCCATCAATCGGGAGCGGCAGACTGTGCGTTCGCGAGTTTCAAATTTAGCCGACGCGATTCGGTTCGTGGAAACAGAAGCGGACCACCGCAGCGTATGCACACGTATGAAACGCGAAATTAGCGTTAACTATGGACTACGAATGGCGAGTGTACGCTTTTATTTTATCTCACCAACGCCATTGCTTTGCGAGAAATAAAAAAAGATAATACTTTCACTGATGCAACGTTTACGGAGACAACCCGAGTGATTTTTTTTTGGAAACAAGATCGGGGACAGCGATTTCCTTGAAACGAACTGCTTTCGTCGAGAGTCCGCGAAAACGCTTTCGGAAATTTCTCTCCTTCGAACAGTTGAAGCAATTGAATTTCTGTTGCTTTTTCTACGCGCCTTTCGCGCCGTGCTACTTGATTTTTCTAATGTTACGAAATCGGCATGGAAAGTGCGTCTGTCGCATTTCAGATACAAGTCGAAATTATCGTTCGACAGTCTCCATAAAATACACTATTATGTATTATAAAATTATGCAACTCTGGAATATTAAAGAAGCTAAATTTATTGTCCAGTACTCAGTTAGTAATATGTAATATGCGTGGATTGGCATTGATTACACAATCACTTATTTAGTTTGCTCAATCGTATCGTGAGTTAACTATGAAAAAACGAGTGATATAAACGACAATTCAAAGTGGCAAAGGTGAGACTACGAGGACGGGTATTACGTTATTAAAATACGGACAAATAGGTGTATCATGTTACAGCCTATCGTTTACGAGCGTCGCGCATGTCTCGCGACCAACCAAAAATGATATTCCGTGAAGGTTGAAAGGGGGGCGGTGTCATTAACGAGGTATGCTTACAGACACGTAAAATCGACTTTGTAAGCTGGCTCGTAAATCGTGAGATATTTTTTTTCCAAACCTACCAAACATTCATCGTCTATTTCCCTTAAACACAACTTCGAGGTCCAACATCTATCTTCCGCATTTGCCAAAATTTTGCCGGCACTGCAACTAGAGTATACGTGATCTCTCACATCGGCACGCAGCCTTGTATCACGTCAGATGAATGTGCTGTACGTGCAAACTTCTTTCCTTCTGTGCTCGTACAAGTTTCCAAAAAAGGAACGCACGCGAGGCTAAGCTCTTTTCGGCGTTCATAGATTCCAAGCGTACGTCAGAACCCCATTGTCGTAATGACGTCACTCCTGTTGCCTGTTGACGTAAGTCAGACGTACCTGTGCGTAGGATGAATTAATTGATTTCAATCGTACATCGTACGTCGGCCGAGGGAGTGCGATAACAATGTGACGATTTATCGTGCAAAGAACTAGTAAGTGTGGCCAGTTCGATTTACTGTGGACGTATATATGGCTTCATCGAATCATGAGAGTGCGCGATACGCTCAGCTTTATATTCGTTATGAACGGTATTGAGAATAATTATCGGGAGAATATTTCGATGCTGGAAAAATTGATTAGATGCCACAGTTTAAAAATATACGAAAACTGTTTTAGACTCTATCGATGATCGGTCGGAGAACGTTATTCGTGCGCATACTTGTTTGATCGGAATTTTTGCACGGCCAATATTTTGCGCAATGGGTTAATATAACCGATACTACATCAACGTCCAGTTCATCCTTCATTGAAATAACTCACGCCGTTCTATTCGTTTATATGTTTACGAAGCGAAGGACAGCCGCGAAGAAGCGCATTTATTCGAAACCTTGGACTCTATAGACTTTTCCTTCGGTAGAATAAAAAATGGGGTTCGGAAATTTTGAAAAGGTTAACACGGTTACGGGCAGCCCGCCAATGTTCGCCAATGTCCGCCAAAGTCCGCAGCGACAACGTGCAATTCGGCACGTGCGAGCTGAGGATTCTCCGAAGAATCGGCGTACAATAAATGAACGTATAGACTCCCACCCACGCAATTGGAGGCTTGTTTATTCCCGCCGTCCCGCGTAAATATTCGTCCGTCATCACCGAGCCCTCTGCGTTCTTTCTCTCATGCATATGTATTGCGGTCGCGTGTGGCTGCCTGTACAGATCTTTGCAAGCACGGCGAGTACATAGGTGCGTACGTGTACGCCGTTGCGAGTCACGTGCAAATTCACGTCGCGTAGAATGAACACTCGTGTGGGGTGGATCCCGAAAGCCCCGTCCAGATTCGAGACGGGACTGACGGGAGTAGGAGCGGCTCCTTAGAAAAAGAGTATTCGGCAGAAACGCGTCCACGTGCTTCGTACATAGCCGGATATTGGCCGTCGGACTCGTGGCACGCTGACCGAAGGCCAACGCCGGCGCCACGAAGATTCCTTAGCTCCCCGTCTTCGAGAACGCTTCCTGATGGCTGGATTATTCCCCAAACGATTGATTTACAGGGTCTCGGAGAGCTCTTTCGGTTAGCCTAGCGTACCCATGCCCACAAATAGCTGCCGCCCGTGTAAACAGAAACAAACGCCGCTTATAAATGCGCGCACCCCCTTGATGCATTGTTGAGAAAATATACGGCGGCCGTCAGTCCAGGGATCCGAAAAATTCTCTCGCCATTCCGTGCGGCCTCAGTGACGTCATCGATTCTTCCGTACCAGCTAGGAGAGGGACGAGGCTGAAGGAGAACGGGAGGAGATAGCAAGGAGTAGCGATATTCCATTGTTTGTTTAGGCTGCTCGTCCATTCGCAGGGTCTCATCCCTTAATCTCAAGCTGATTATTTTATTGCTCGCCTCAAGATCCTTCAGGTTCTTCCAAACGATCGAAGCGTTCACTCGTTGCGTTCTTCTTATTCTTCTTCTTCCTTTCGTTTTATTTACTTTGCCACAGAGAACGGTGACCGTTTTCGGAGGCCACTGTTTAAGGAGGATCCGTATTTGCCATCCATCCTCACCCACGTTTGTTTGCGAGCCTTTTCGCGCCCCTCTCACATAAATGATCTTTCCTCGGAAATTTTAACCGATACTCTTTTGCCTGTTTTCTTCCTACAACGAACGTGGCGCGACCCAGTTCGACCAAGTCCCTTGCAGAAATTTGTCGTGGCAGCCCGGGCGAGAGTTTCGCGATTTACCGACGCTTACCAGTGGAAGAGAGAGAGGGGTCCGGTGGTGCGTACCGATGCAGAGGACACGACGTGCGTGCATATGCTTGCATTTTGAAACAGGCCTGCTTTTGGTGTCAGCCTGTCACGCGATACGATGACG
This sequence comes from Priocnemis perturbator, assembly GCA_963942575.1. Lineage (NCBI taxonomy): Eukaryota > Metazoa > Arthropoda > Insecta > Hymenoptera > Pompilidae > Priocnemis > Priocnemis perturbator. The sequence goes on along the minus strand of OZ012649.1, from coordinate 7,243,060 downwards.
CAGAGCTTAACGCCGTGCGGCTTGTAATGAGAGAAGTTTGCCATTGGAGACCAACGTGCGTGAAGCCACATGTGTCGTGGGCCCTTTTCGTCTGTGAGTCCCTCGAGTGCGTGTCCAGTTGGAGGCGTCACTTTCATTTTGATTACGTTCCGTTGACCCTTGTGTCCTTATGCCTGCCACTTGAATTCCAAAGTATTTCCCGTGCATCGGACTCCTGCATTGCACACGCCTTTAGAATGCTTCATATGCGTGTGTAATATTGAGTGATTTGGAGTCTGCGTCATACGCGTACTGAAGGGATATCAGCGTGGTCGATGGGTTTCTTCGTTGTTTCGTTTGAAAGTGGCCTGAACAGTTTTTTTGGGTCAAGGTTCTTTCGGGTTCAGCGGACACCGTAATCGAAGCCGTTTGACCGTTCAGGTAAATTCGACCACTCGGTGATATTTTGAGGTGCCCAACCTGAACTGGTGTAAGGTAGTTCGGTTGGGTAGGTTCTCGTCAGGTTCCATCACTTAACGTTAACGGCTATTAGGAGTAAAATAAATTAATAGACGTACCGACTAAATAAGTTCATCGATATCTATAGCCACGATTAATAAATTATTTCTGGGAAAAGACAAAGTAGCGTCTTTTCGCGTGGGCTGGTCTCCGAGGATGTGCTGAAAGTAAATTGGAAAACGATTGAGGACAGGTTCGATGAAAACTGAATAGTTTGCGTGACACGTCGCTGGCAACGGCCGATCAATCTTCCTACCCCCGTCGTGTCACATTGCGGAGGCGGGAGTCCGTGCAATGTTTACGCCAGAATGAAGTTGCGGTCATCCGTGCGACGATAGGAAAAGGTATAGGAGGGCTTTGTCGAAGGTCCAGGACATTGATTTTCAATAGGTCAGCGACGAAGCACCCAGTAATTCTGTAGCTTACCGCGTTCGTCGCCTACATTAGCCTTTTGTTGCTAAATTTTTCTCTCCTTTTATACACGCTCCGATAAACTTTCGACTAGCGAACAATTTAGCGACAGTCACATTGTACGATGACATTGGATACTTTGCGGTCGAGCGGGTGCTGCCTGTTGTAACGCGTTACATGCAATTTATGAGTGAAAAGTGTATCGTATCGTCTCGTCCTACCGCAAACGTTATGTCCATATTCATGAGCGTCGGACTTAGGTATCAGCGGATAGCGGATAGGTAGGGCTGTAAATTTACAATGGCACTCTAATACAGACATTCTCGGACGCACGCGTGTCGACTGCTGCCAGTATCATCTGCGGACGGCACTTTTCGTTTTGAGCATCGACAATGAACAGGTAGCATTAAAAGACAGTAACTGCTAGAGGCTGCACCCACGTTACGACCGGACTCCGAACGATCGTAAAATTAAAACGGTAAATGTTGTGCGTTTCCCGGCAAGTTTCGCTAAACAAATGTTTTTCTCAAACGAACCCCTCTTCTGCTCAGCTTGCGTGCAACCTCGATCGAGGTTACACGCTACTTGAAGTTGCGCGAATAAAGCGACAGCGCCCACTGCAGCACTGATGCGATCGTAAAGCAGCATTGTTATTCGGTGTTGCAACGCGCCAGATGTAAATTGAGTCGTAATGTTGGCAGAGCAACTCAGTAAAGTATCGGTGGATAAACGTAAAGTCGTTCACGGTGCTCGGTATCCCGGAGTCGTGTGTGCCGGCGGAAGATCGATCGACGTACTCAATGCGAGGTGCAGCAATATTGATATTCGACGTCGTGACACATTGAGGAGCAATTTTTTCCACGTGGGAACTCGCTCGTACGTAGAATGGGAATCGTGCCATAATGCTCGTAAAACTTGCGCCATGAAATATCGGTACAGTTACTCACTGAATATTCTATTGAACCGTTCGATCGCATCGTCGTTTCCCGGCACGTCGGCGGTTCTCGATATTCCATCGAAAAATTATTTGCCACCGCGTACGTAGTACGAAAAGTATGGATTACGACCGTCTCTGCTTTTGTCCGTCCGAAATTAGCAACTCGTAAATAAACGTGTGATCAACAATGCAGTCTTAATGCTCGTGCATTAGGGATCCTCCCTCCGCCTTTGTCCCTCCTTCCTCCTTGTCCCTCGTCTTTGTGCCACGCGTAGTTGCGCCGGCAAGTGGTATTTCAAGCCTTACGAATACCCGTCTCGCGCATCGTGCTCTATTTTCACTCAGTTTCGATTCGCTCCCTTTATTTAGAATTCGTTCTCAGAAGGGAGAGCCGCTGAAAAAGCTCGTCTAAGATTGCCGCGAACGAGGGCAGCACTCGGTAAATTCGTGCGACCACTGTCCTCTTTCGCGGGCCAATTTTTATTTAAACCTCCGCAACCTGAAGCGGCCGCGACGTGAGACTATGGAATGGGTCCAAAGAAAATTGATAGTTTGCAAATACGCCCAACGATTCGCAGTATAGACACGCGGTCTGCAATTTTAGTCCAGCGCGGCGTGTCGCACAACAAATGACGAGACTGAGAATTCATTGAGAAATCGAGGGAGGAAGAGAAGGGGGGAATTAGAGGGGAAGAATAGTCCCATCCGGCGAGGTTCAACGAACGCCTAGCCCATTGCATTAGAATATTGGCTCGGTTTACGCCTCCACCACCTTCACCGCCTTTCCCTCCACTCCTGTCGCAACTTTTTCTCACTTCCTTTTCCTTCCTCTCTCTCTTTCTCCTTCGCACGCGCTTGCATCGTAACGGCTTAATACGAACGATGCTGCGATTACGCCAACTGCTTCGATGTGTGAGTGAGCAACGGCACCGCGGACGGATTTGTATGATAAAAACCCGTTTTATTGCACCTACGCGCTCGGCCACGGTACGGTCATTAACGATCGCGTTATGCCAGAAGCGAATACGCTTAGATTCACGTAATGCAAAATAAGCCATCGAATAAATTGGTGCTTCTTTCACTCAAGCAAGTTTCTTCTTCCGTTGTCACGTTCGCTCAATGGCTGCCGCTCAATAGCCTGCCGCTTAATGGGGATCGCGATGCGTCACGGTAATTCAGCGGAGAAAGTGTTGGGCGTAATTAACGCGAGAAACCGTCGCGCGCTTAAATTATCGCGGCTCTTTCGGCGCGATGTCTTCGTTCCTAGTAGGACGATAATATCGCGCCTGGAATTTGCGCTCGAAACTTGCGTGCGAATATAGAGCGCGCTTTGACGTGACAAGTATTCCGAAGAGCTTAAGCAGTAGAATTTCCATCCGACATCACGTCACTGATGGCCGACTTCTTCTGACGCGTATGAAGAAAATGTAATTTCCCGTATTCGAATGAAAGAGCTCTCGCAAGCGAGAGATTCCTTTTGTTGGCCTCTCCTGCGATTTGACGTCATTTTGCAGCGAGAAAGGGCACCTTTGGATGACGTACCAGACGCCCGCTCCTCTCAGATGACATTGCCGCCTTTCTTCTTGCTTTACCGGCGATCGTGCAAAATGCTACTCACGTGGGTGGTGAGTGAACGGCGCACAATATCCTGCATGAATGAACCCACCGTTACCGGGCCGAGATAAACGGTCTTAAGCAACTTACGCCTTAACCCACGTCAGGAAATCGGGGGAGGCTCTCTTGCCAGCGAGAAATATTCAGCCGCACATTCGCTTTGTAATGATTCGCTCATTTTTGTGCTTGCGGAGCTGCTCTAAAGTGTCTGCCGAACTGAGAGCTTGCTTTAGCTAACGACGCGCAACCACATTGTCCTCTTCGTTTGCTTCCTAGTAGATTAAATTGCACTAGAAAAAGTCGTCATCCGCTCAACTTTTTCCCTGTCTCCTCTCTCTCTCTCTCTCTTTCTCCGCCTCTCGTTGGCGTGCTTTAACGCAAGGCACTTTAAAACTCGTTAGAATGTATGTATATAGGATGTCTTTTAGCAGATTGCACCATCGCGAAGGGTGCGGCCCATACGCGGCCGTAGTAATGGTCCCCGCTGACTTCACGTGGGAAAGCGGCATGTTCGCGAAAAGAAGAAAAGCTCTCGTTCGAACGCGGAGAAAACCGCAGAGTCTGTTTGCGCGAGCAAAGGAACGAGAGAGAGGAAGCTGAGTAATGCTACAGATAATCGTCCGCGGTACTCGTTTGTGGAACTCCGCATCTCGTGATCCTCACCCCACTTTCGATAAGATGATTGTATCTCATCCATGAGTAGAGCGAAATAGAGAAAAGAGCGTAGTGGCGAACTTTAAGGAGCCTAAATTATACCGCCCCAGTCTATACTCAACTAGCCAACTCGCGCGCGGCACATTCTATGTATTTTCCTGCCCGCCGAGATAAACCATTCGAAATGGGTTTGTACTGTTTGTAGTCGTCCAGCTCCGACGACGGCACGGCCGTCAGTGTCAAGCAACGTACAGGCCAGAGTCTCGTTTTATGGTCCGCTCCGAGACATCACCGAATTACGCAACCGTAATCTGGGAAATACTACTGACTATCTCGAGTCGACCGATCTCATGCGACATTAGTAACGACGACGCTGGATTAAATAATGGATTCGTGCCGAGACTGCCGGACTCTTAGCGTTCACGATCCCACGAAACAGCGGGATAGAATAATAGGATTGTTGCCGTCACAATCGTGTTACCGGTATTATAGAGAACGAAAATTTGGTTGCTCGGCTATAACAAGGCCCAATTTGGGACAGCGACAGTCATGGTGCTGTGCCGCACGGCGATGGGAGCATGAAATATCCATATGCGCCCCGTACGGCCGATTACGTCACTTGTGCTGCCCGTATACAGCGTCAGTCGCATTCTCCGTTTAATCGGCCTATATACATACATGTATCGCGACGCGGTCGCGGCGCGGATAATGAAGTGCTCGCTCGGTTTAATTAGATATACGACCGCTCATTCAATACAAATTTCTGTCTCACGATCTAGAGCCCTCAATTTGCGGCAGTTTTGGAGGTATTGCATGGTGAAAATGCAAAAAATAGGGCATGAAAAGAGCTTCATAGAACACTACATGTTTTCTAGTCTATCGATTTTCGATTCAGCGTGCCTCTGAAATTCGATAGGCAATTAGCGGTCGGTCGTAATGTTACGAATTTACCGAACGGACGCTCGCCGCCTTTTCATGCCGACGATAACGGCCGAGCGTCTGGTGCAATTACAACGCGATTAAGGTCCGCTCTTCTTCTTTTGCAGTCGTAGCAATATGCATCGCGAGTCGCTACCGGCTCGGCTAGGCGTTGCTCGAGCACGCGAGGGGACATGCGAGTGAGTGAGTAGCGCGCAGACCATTACCGCTACGGATCGTCCTTTTCCTTGTTTCTTCCGTTTTATCGAGGGTAATGGCCAACGTTGCTCTTGCAGAAACATCCGTTTCTCTTCCCGGCGATGCTTCCTTAAACCTGAAATTATTCTTCTTTCGCCAACGGATTTGAGGCTAATGCGCCATTGACACGATACGTCCTGCTAGGCGGATTTTCAGTGCAATTCTAGAATTGCACGTAATTCGTCGTTGCAACAGTTTCGACTCGTTGCGGTCTCGGCGGTTAGCGTCAACTATTTGCGTTATGAATTGCGGCTCGTTCGCGGTGGCTAACGACAGTTATCACGTCTCTAGTCCCTTACCGCGTCTCACTTCAACTCTTTTCTCATAAGCGTAATGGTCGTGACGATTTGGTAAGTGGTCGCGATTTAGGAGTGCACTCATCGGGTTTCTCCGCGCATCGATCGAAGAGGATGATCTGTAAATCGCAGACTAACCGGCGTCTAATGTCGTCCCTCCCGACATGTTTATAGTCGCGAGAAAGTCGCACATCTGTTCACGCAGTCATTTCTGAAGAAAAAGGGTGTCGCGGCTCGGCTCGGCTCGGCTCCGCTCGGCTCGGCGGGCATATTGCGCGGATTTAATGCCCACGTGAAAATTGATACCCGCCTCAATGCTCTCGGCGTCGTTAGAAATTTATGCCCGATCGAGTCAGGCGCGTCCGTCATTCGCCACCTACGAATTTCCAGGGAAAGGCGATACCAGCCGTGTGTTCCACTTCGGCGTCCACGGCTTTTCTTTTCGATCGCGAAGCGCAAATGAGATCGCGCTCCGTTTCTGATCGCTGATCGTCGTGCCTACGCGAACAACGAGCAAACGCGCGTACGCACTTTAAACCCCTATCCGACACTTCAACTCTGACATTTGAACGCGCCACAACGAGAGGTGTACGAGTTTATACACTTTAACCGGATTTTTTTACACCGCGAGAGCTTTATTACGAGCTTACGCGCAAAGCGTGCTAGAGAAGGCGTAGTAACAAAATATTGACGGCAATGCACCTCAAATAATTAACATAACACGTGACTGCTTCGAGGCAAATTCTACGGACTTTTTGCACGTAACCTGGCGCCTCGAAAATTCGGACCACCCAGTGATCGGTCTGAAACCCCCTTTCTCAAGCGTGTATCGCTGCTCGCGTGTGTACGAAACGAGTATTACGCTCCCGTACATGCTTCCTTTTGAAACGGGTATCGACAGAGTCTCGCATTTAGCTGTTCGGCGTGCATGTACAAAGTCGAACAAATTCGACCGAAAGAGCTTCGGAGAATGTCGTTACCGCCTTGTCGAAATAATATTGCAACAGCAGCAGCTCGGCGGACTTTTATAATTCTGCGACGCGACGCAGGCATTAACCTTCATCGAGATAAGATGTTGCAGCGGATAGTGAAGCGTGCGCGCGTGACTCTTCGCATGGGCGAAAATAAGACTGAGCGGAAGGCTTGTTCACGCGCGCGGAAACACGATCGCGCGCCCAATCCCTGATTTATTTGGATCGAAAGCGTGCCATTAATCTAGCGTAAAACGGTGCACGACGCCCGAAGGTCTGGTCGTCGACGTCGTTTTCTCCCCGTCTAGTCGTTCGTTCCCGCACTCGCACGCGTACATGCGCGCTTCGCGTGTTCTACACGTACGCAAGTATATATACTCCTGGTGTGTCTCATTTGAATATGCGTACACGCAACGCAGCTTCGCCGTGGCCAAAGCCAGACCGCGACGGCGCCCCGATACAGCCAGAGTCCGTTTACTAATGAACTGTATTATTTGCCATATTTACCGGCTCGGATTTGCATTAACACGACTTTTATTGCATTTAATTAAATTCCCTTTTAGACCCACCAATGCACCGCCGCGCCGCCCGCCCTGCAAACACTTTCTCTCTCTCTCTCTCTCTCTCTGCACGATTACGAACGTAGTCGTGGAAGTTGAAAGGATGAAGAACGCTTAATCCTGACAAATCGTCAGGGCAGGACGATTACGCGTGCACGCATCGACGCAGTTGTTCAACGAATTGCGAAAGGTTGCAGACGCGAACGGTCAGGAGAGGCCTGTGTAAAGGCTCGATTGATCCTACGAATCGTAAAGATGTAGCTCTTGTGCGAAAAACGTTACGAAACTTCTCTCAATCACTTTGCTCGCCGGCTATTTTTACAGTGGCCGTTTGATGGGCCTCGGCGGCCGTTTCGAGTACACTCGACGATGCTGTCGCGTTCAGGCGGTTGGTACGATGTTTATGAGTGCAAAGATAAACCGACTTTAATAGAAATCTATTTTTTTCTTCCGACAGAGTGGTTGCAATATTGGCGTTGAATTTCGTTGAACTTTCCCCTGAGCGCGAGAGACGAGAGAAAGGTAATTATGGGGTACAGGGAGAAAAAGGATGGGTGGGCAGGGTAGACTCGTAGGACACTTGGACCGACGACGATCGATTAGTTTTAGTGCGAGTTCGGGGCGGGAGCAGTTGTAACGAATAATCATTCTCCTCCTCTTGTACTTTATTTCCTGGGATCTCGCCATGACATTATCGGGAGAGAAATAAGTTTGTTTCGATCGAATTCGTGTCAGCAGCAGGAGCACGGCGCTCGCCGCGACACGCTGTCGGGAAATAAAAAAAGTCTGAACGACAAGTACCGCTAAGCTTCTAATTATCGGTCTCGTTCTGTCGTAAATCAACCCCGTGCAGTGTGGCGTGAAACAGCGGGGCGACACTTGGCGTGTCTAGTGTAAACTCGTCGTGTATCTCTAGAAAATTTCCTCTCGCCAGGCTGTCGCAACTCCTCCGCGGACCCCCTTCTCGTCTTCTCTCGGTCGACTCATTAAGACTGCGGGCTTTGCGGGACGCGTGTGATGTCGCGCTTGCTCGTTCACCACTTACGCTTACAGGGAGAGAGCGTTAGGTCGAGGAAGCGATCCGCGTGACGAAACATCCACGGACTCGAACATGTATGATAAGCGATCAACGATTTTATCGATCAAACTCTTCTGAAACTTGGCGTACTCTGCAAAGCACGGCAAGAGTTGAGCTTTCGACTTGTTCAGCTCATTAGCGCGTCGAGTTTTGCGAGGGCCGGCTGAGCTCGTGATTGAAAGACGACGGTGCGGTAATTACAGGACAATACATGCCGGGGGACACGGAGGAATATTCGCACGACGACGAACGGCCGATTATATCGAGCAGATCTTGACTTAGTTCCCATCCGCGCGGAACGACGCGCCTTAAATCGCCGCCATGTATCATCATCTTATCAACGCTTCGTTCCGATCGCGGCAATATTTCGAACGTCGAACGAGCGAGGGTAAATAAAATAAGAGCATAGCCGAAATCGGCCGCGCATCCTGCGCATCGCGTCTCGCTCCGTATGTAATTTCGGCCCGTCTCCCCGTCCGTCCTCCTTCGGCCCCTTCGGCCCCTTCGACGATGAAATACGGTTCGCGCGGATTTCAAGTGCCCGGGATCCCCTTTTTCGCGCCTTACCAGCGTGCGCGGACCGACGAGTGAGTCGAAATATCATTACGCCGAGCCGTAAATCAACGTGGCACGCACTAAATTGCAAACTCGTAGCGAGAATGCCGCGCCACGAAGAACTTGCGACCTGCCAAAGGAACGAACGAGGAAGAAAAACAGCGTGCGCCTACAAGAAGGAAAAAAGAGGGTCCGATGATCGAGACGGAGTTAACGGAGGAGAGAGGACGAGAGGAAGAGGAGAGCAGAAACGATGACATCCGAAAATGAATCTTCCGCCACGTTCAGATTATCGGCTCCTCGTAAATAAACCGCCGCGCCGCGTCCTTCTCACTCTCGTGCCCCGTGTCTCTTTTTTCGCGATCCAGCAGGGTGGTCGGATCGAGCCGGACGCTGGATCATCTGAAAATCCGAGCGATTGCGCGTGATAAAATTGGACGTTCAGGAAGTTGACATGATGAACGTCACTTCAATCCCAATTCATTTCTCGCGACCGCCGATTTCTCCGAAGCTTTCAATATTCTCGCTATAAATTATACGTCGCACGAATTCAGCAAGCGTGTTATTGCGACATCCGCGGATTTGGCAACCACGCTAGTTCACCGCAAACGACATACGTCCAGCGGAAAATTTGTCGGATCTCAGGCTTCAGCCTCGTCGCCCTCGCGAAAACGACTTATACAGTGATCCAGCTTGCGCGCGCCTCGAATAATGGAGTTTCAGTGGAGCGGTGTTACGATAATGATACAGCGTTCACTGCAGCGCCGGCGTCTGCATACGGACCGCCGAGACGTGTTTATCTTGGTCGATTGAATCCTCGTAAAAAATGACGTAAGTGCGAGGTCCATCGTCTTATGAACACCGTGGGAAGAGAAACGTACGGCGTACGGTACGGGGTCTCTTTCAGAAAAATTAAAAGGTTTCATAAGCAATAATTATAATTGTAGAACAATTAGAAGTGTTCATTCCTGGTGAGCAGTGTTCGTCCTTTTATTTTTTCGCATCATCTTCTCCTTCCACTTTCCCAGCCGTTTCTCCTCTTGCTTCTTTTATCCCGCCAGAAGCCATGTCGTACCTCGTGCCTGGGATACACAACGTTCGTGACTCTGGTTCGAAATAATCCATGGAACCAGCTCTCCATCGGTGATCCGAAAAATCTTTCTGGGAGGTCCGAGCAGTCAGTCGAGTTGAAGGTGGATCGAGAGAAAGAGAAAGGCTAGGAGAAATGAGTTTTATACGTCCAAAAGGTGAAGATCGAAATATTCGCGCCCTAGTGGCTCCCGCGAAAGTCATTCTGAGAATCGTTAGTTACGATTCAGAGCTCTTCAGCCTAGACGCAGAGCGTTTCGCCGTTAACAATTTCGCGAGAAGCTCTTACAGCAGAAGCAGGAGGAGGAGTCTCTGGAAGTGTAGAACTGGAGCATGAGAAACCCCTCTCATTTCTTTCGTCCCTCGGCAAATGAATTCCTAGTGTCCCGGTATGCGGAAGATAGTACGTCAAACGTGCACGCCACGACCGACTTCTATGATCGAGGCTCTGTTCATTTTCAAAGACATCTTCTCTTGACGAGCTGCTACGAGAGTAAGGCATTCTTGAAATTCAATATTGATAGCGTTCGATGGGAGACGCGCACGTCGGCACGTGAAAATATTGACATTTAATCGACGACATTTCGGCGGCAGACTCGTCAAGTGGAATTTGACTTTTCCACCAGACGTACGCGTCGCATCGAAAAATATTTTCGGTCAACTTCTTAAATGGCCCCGAAGCGATCTAGAGTGTATATGCACGGTTAACGCATCATACTCCGATCGTCAACGTGCATAATTATTGAGGACAATGGAGAAAGCTTTGGCAGCTGCCTATAACCACGACATTCTATGGCGACAAACGCCCACTATTCGCTGGAACTCCGTCGACGCGGAAACGCCGGCTCGCGCGCATTCTCCCGCGATAATTATCCTCTTCCATGAAGTTCACCCCGAGGCGGAAGTTCGCTGAAATAACCTATTTGTTTATACGCTCTGCCTCGCATTTGCATTCCGTTCTCAGCTATGCTTTCACCAAAACGTAAGCGCGCGTGTCGTTGACCCTTTTATTTAACGCGTAGCACCGTGTCTATCTGCGAGTCGAAATACGTATTCGCGACATAGCCAGCGATAATTTAGCTGCAGCTTTGCGGAAGCGAGGAAATTCGGTGAGCAGGCTCGTGCCGCGACTCGTCAGCGGCGAGGAATAATAATTATTCGGGACCCGGGACTCGGGACACCGGAGAAAGCCCATCGTCGTTTGCCTATAATCGAGGTACAGACAACGACGGACGCCCGCAATTTGCTCAACTTCACGATGGACGCGGAAATGCCTGTGCGTTCTACCGCGATCGTAATTACCCGCTTCCTGTGGCTCCTCGTCTCTGCTACATCTTTCTGGCTGCACAGCGAGCTCTCTGGACTCGTGTCACTGTAGGATTCATCGACGCGCCGTTCAATTCTCTCAATTGTCAGATGCCTGCAAAAATTGCCAACTTTTTGACCAATTTACTAGACAGCTATCTGACAATGAGAGGAGTCAACGTCGGTCTCAATCGATTCTCCACGCCATCTGGATCTTATCTGAGGGAAAAAATTAGGATTTTTCTCTCTCTCTCTCTCTCTCTCTCTCTCTTCCAAGGCAATCCCTTTCGTAAGGCGCGCAGGGCTATCCCCATGCATAATTCAAACGTGGAAATACCGACGCACCTACGCTCGCGTAGGTACTCGACCTCGGGTGATTCCACTGCTTGCCTTCTAGATCGACGTGAATCTCGAAGCTACCCGTGCCGTGGAATGTTACGGACAACACGGAGCGTGATTCATCGGCGACGTCCTTGTTCCTTTTCCGAACAGATATTGCACGCAGCTTACAATTAGTCAGATGTTGTTTTGGATGGACTAGTAGCACTCACCATTGTACCATGGTGGAATCGTTCACTGACTGTAAAGTCGTATTAAGCCAGACTTCTCGAATTCTCGTTTCGATTGCGATAGAATATTTAATTGCAAAATTCTTTGTTGAAGAGCAAGAGACAAGCGCACGAGCAGTGATACAAATTGCACGTGCGCGCGTAGCGCATTTAAATCGAATTTCCACGGACGCGCAGCTGCAACATTGTTAAGTAGACGCTCCATTTAGGTGGCACTTTATCATATGGCAGCAATTATGCGGTGAGATTAGTAAATCGGGACGAGGTTCACGGCGGCGAACCGGCGTTGTTCCGCGGTACAAATAGGTGGCTTAACATCTGTTTCTGACACATTTTCCTCTGTGCTGTTCCTTGTAACAAAGTGCGCCTAATTAACGAAGAACGACGCCAGGCGACGCCCACGGAAGTAATTTGCGTAATGCATGTAATGCTCGATTGCGCGTAGCTGACTGACAATAACATTGCGCCAGCGAAACATTGTTAAATTGAAGCACATTCTTTGTCAGTGACCATTATCGACTCGATCACGAAAGTCTCGCGAGATTCGGCAATTTAACAGTATACGCCTGAACTAAGGACTACAATTTTGCGCCCCCACGTTACTCTTAGATGCGCATTAAACTACGATCATGACCGAAGACGCGAGTGGAGTCCAGCTTCTATGTACTTTATAATCGAATAGAATAACAAGTGAGATTAATAAAGCCTTGTCGGTCTTAGACCAGGCGCCGTGGATGCATGCAGTCGCAATTTATCTTTATCAATTTATCTTTATGCGCTCGCGTAATACATTAAGTCATCCCGTAAATCTGGCCGCAACGACATAATCAAATGAGAATCTCTCGGTACAGTATGCCTCGTACTAATTAGCCTCTTGAGGTGTGGCGATTCGTCTGACAAGGTTGGAAGTCTTCCAGAAATGAGTCTGTTCAGATTAGGAATTCCGTGGTCGACGGCGGCTTTTACGAACCGAATGCAAAACACGATAATTAAGATGACTTTGTTTGCGCGGGGCGACAACGACGTAACGGGATTTTAATGACTGCTGAGTGGCCAGCTGGTCGACGCCGACGTCGCGTCGCGCGTCGGATGGGGTCCAGCGATATTGCGGGCAATATTCAGTGACGTACGCATCGATGGAAATTGAAGGCCGGTGACGGTGACGGAAATTACATGAAAGCGGGTACGATGAAAATGCATTATCGCCCCTTTCACCTTGATCCCCCGCGATGTTGCGATCCCTCACCCGCGACAGCTTTTACCGGCGGCTTTTTCGACTGTTAACGAGAAGCCGCGTAGCCGAGCGATCGGTAAATAACGCGAGACGTCGAGACGTCGAGTCGTCCAGCCGTCCAGGCCGCAGGCTGAAACAGGGTAGCCAGTAGAGCACGTTGAGTGCAGCATGAGACGCGGTATAGAAAATGCGGACGATGAGAACGAATCGACAGCAACGACCGCATGACAGATCGGGGAGTGTAAATACACCTCGCGCTGGGTACCTCGTTAAAACGAAATAATCTCGGCAGGCTCACGTTCACCACCTACGGCTTGTTCTCTACCGGTCTAGGCCGAGTTGAGGTAGGTTAGGTCTCTCCGTGTCCCGAGCTATTACCAGTTAATGATTGCTGCTACGTTGTCCGTCTCTCTTCCTACTCCCGGTCTCCTCTTCGCCTCTCTCGGACGCCTCTTTCTCCTTTCTACCTTTGCCAGCTCACGCGCATAGAGACGGCGAGTGAACTTGCCCCTCGTCCTCGCCCTCCGCTCTTTCAATGCGAATGCAAACTCTTCGATTGCGATGACAGGAACAGCGTCGTCATCGTGCCACATCCTCTTGCCGATCTTACGTGTGGATCATCGCACCCGCTTGTTATTTGCGGAAAATTTTACTTCCAATTGTGCCGAGCATGACGCATGGGAGGCGTCGAAGAAGATGGTAAAAATGGCGCGCAGCATTGTGCGAAAATAATCGTATGGAGAAACGAGGGAGAGATTCGGCAGACAGTCTTGCATGTCGACCAAGTTATTCCGTACAGCGTACAGCGAGCCTCTCGAAAGGGAACACATTCGCGGCATTGTGCGCGAACTGTACGTAAGCACAGCGCACGGTCCCTTTTGTGCTTCATTGTCGAGGGGAAAGAAAAGGAAGACTGGCCGAACAACTCGATGAGACAGCTTCTGCTTCACGACGCCCCGTTTGTACTTTGAAAAACTCCGCGACTGTTGACGAAAAACTGGATCTCCTTTGTCCGGTCGTTCCTCTTTCTTTCTAAGCGAGACCCGCACTCGGTGCCAACACGGCGAACAATTAGCGAAATAATCGCGAACAGAGTCACCTGCCAATTTTTCGGAAGACCGTCTTTTCATAAGCAACGTCGCGTCGTCGTTTGTTAGGGCCGACCGAGATTTCCATAAGGAAACGCGTGTCTCGCATACGTCACCGGCACATCGCAATATTTGAATTTACTGGCCGAACATCGGCCGCGGTTGAAAGAATTGATGTACGTGGGCCATACGATTCGAGTAAGATAACCACCAATGGTTATCGGGTGGCGGGCCGAAGGTTTCTCGGTCATTCTTTAACGCGAGCTAGTCGAACCACATTGCAAATCATCGAGGAAGCCTGTGTAAGAGACGGTGGCTGGTGGACGACGAAGAATCGAACCGGTTCTGCGGCTTCCAAATCTCCATAGGGTAGCGATGGGTCCCATTTTTCGCTCCGCTCCTTTTTCTCATCCTCGTCACCGTGACGACCCACCACCCCGGCCCGTCCCGCCTCCCGCCCCGCACAGCGAGCGGTACTGTCCTTTACACCCTGCTGATCTCTGTTTTCGAATATCCCAGCGCAATTTAACGCCATCCGTCGATACGATCAGTCGGCCGGCCGCTGCGCGCCCTCACAAATCCCGGCTAAATGTTCTTACTTTCGGCAGTTTCTAATCGATTCGAACGCCTGTGAAGCGCCTTGCACGTGGACTTTTTACGCTCTCATGGCCAACTTGCTGTCTTCGCTTCTTCACTTCTTCACTGGCGCGCCTCGCGGTAAAATACCGACAGAATTCGTATTTCGTATGTCCGGCAAGATAAATCCACGCTGCTTGATGGCTCTAGAGGAACAGTAGGAGGGGTCGGGAGAGAAGGGATAAAAGGGGGAGCCACGCCTTTGTCCCGGTACGTCCACCGATCTTCCACCAGGAAGACGTGAGAGGAAGAAGAAAAAGAACTCGGCCTCCCTCGGTCCCCTTGGCGATGCACCTACACGTATACTCGAGGGAACTTTCATCGTTACGTTGTTTCTTCTCAGAGAAAAGCAAGGCCATCGTCATACTCCCGAGCCTCTGCCATCACGCTGACAAAAATGCTAGATCACAATATTTTATAACGAACGGGGAATTTTTCATCGAGCACTTCAGTATGTTGAGCCAAGGTTAATCTTCCCGATGGCCCCCCTTTTTGTACTTTTCAAGTTGGGTAAGCTGTAGATTGCGAATCTGCAGCTTGATGCAGGTACTTTAATAACTGAGCGTCTCGTCCAAATCACTCAAACGTACATGGTATATCGAAAAAGTTTTCATCGCTTTTCCCATCGCCCTCGGCGATCACTGCTTCAGACAGCCCGATCGGTTACATTGGGCAACAGATTTTCATTACGTACCTCGTTGTTCTCGACTTGACGATCGATGATAAGCCTTCGATTCCAATGATGGGGCTAAAATGCTCATTGACTAGGAAAATTCAGGATTAATTTGACAAGCAACGGCCATCGAAAGAAAACCACGGCATCCCTAGTTGATGCATGCATGTAGATCGTCTAATAGGCATGCAAATGAACCGTCTCTCAGGCAATCACCCTCCAATTGCGTTCGAAGCATCGACTACCGCGACTAGGAGGAGGTCTCCCAGCACGTTCTTATCTTACCCTCGACAGCAACGCCCTGGAAGAGTTACACAGGGCACGACGATAACTTTAATTATCCGGCACCTAAGAAGGGATTTATACGTCCCTTCTCATTCTTTATCGATGGATCTGATCTTTTGGAAAAAGGACATAGGACTCCTGGTACTCCTGGTACCCGGTGGAGACGCTTTGTGTCAGGAAAAGGAACGACAGGAAATGTGAATTTCTTATATCCACGAGATCATCCTGCTCCGCCAGAGAGCGGAGAAAACAATTACACGGTAAATTAGAATCGTCGCATTACACGTTGCACAAACGTTATTGCAAGCCAGGGAGGTGAAGAGCGAAGGAAGAGTGGATGGAATGATGATGAGAAGGGGGAATCGCGAGATACCACGACTGGAGATCGTTACGGAGACGAATGCAGTCGCTGATGCACTGCGTGGGCGAATTATAATGAGATGGAGTGTTTGTATAAACGTTTAAAAAATAGCCCCATCCACGTGGTGTCGTGGAATTTATGTTTACCACACCATACTAATACCTCTTAACTAAATGACAATACGCACGAGAAACATTCTTTTATCCCTCAAACGGGCAAGTTGTAAAGTTTCTTATTTGTGGGTTGCCTTGGTTAGCGTTATACATTGTTTAATGTGAGAGTGTGCACCACTCCTACATTGCATAATTATCCACCCGCATTCGTTTCTGAATGATCTCTTGCAATTCGTCCTCGTTTCCTGACAACTCTACCTTTGTTCGCTGATATACGGCAACGTTGTGCCTTGACTATATGATCAGTCATTGCACGAATGCCGGTTTGACGAGTCTGCCCGGATTTTCACGTAATTATAGTGAGTTCCGCGGATTATTGATTTTGCTCGCGAAATTACTAACGACCTGCGGGCGGCAACTAATTATTGTCGGTTCTGTGTCGCGTGCTGCTTCTCTCGAGCAACTCTACAAGTAGCCACGACCCACGTTCATGTGGTTGGCCCAAGACGAATAGACACGCGTTTGGAAGGCATAAACTGAAAGCAGCATACTCTTTCCCAAGAGGAGCGAGATCAGAAATAATAATGAGCTACGCATCGGAAGTGCATTTCTTTGAACACTCCCCCGCTCGTCCTTCGTCATTATTATGGCCCTGAAATTCTGATCTGACCGCGATGTCGACTATCCCAATCACGGACCACTAACTACCGTACGCAAAAGGTATGATTTGTGAATCCGCAATGATGCGTTTGCGGGCGACGAAATCCATTATCGGCGTGGGTGTGGTGGTGGATGATTTACGCATCAGCGGGGATTGAATTAACTCCACCTCGAGCGGCGCATCATTTCTGCCGCAATGTTACAAAATCCCGCGCGATTATAGCGTCGACGGTCTTGCGATGATGATGATGATGATGATGAAGCTACGGGACCGCCAGTTTCATTGCGAATCTCAGTGCCGCGCCATAAAACTTAGGAAATTGTCCGTTTGATCGTGCTCTGACGTTTACTACGCGAGGGTACTCGTGCGCTACTTCATCTTGCTTCGCCGTCGTCCTTCGTCGCCTTCCTACTACGATTTCGTACTTTGCCTGCATCGAGTCAGTGACGCCAAGGACGGTGAAGGTAAAAGTCACTTCTTCCCCTGAGTGAGAACTAAGAAGTCGAGATGGACGGACGAGCTCGATTGAAATTATGCGTGCAAGGATGAAAGTTTGTTCCATTAATTTGATGCCGTTGCGCTCGTCTCGTGGCGATTATCATTTTATGCGGTACGAGCGGTCGAAGAAAGTTCCACCAATTCTTCCATTACATTAAAAGCCGCTTAACGTCACGGCAAAAGACTGGATTTCTCGTGAGACGTCAGATGCCAATGCGTCAAGGGCAGCGATACAGAAATGTATCGAGTATCGAGTCGACGCGGGACGTATGCAAATGTGGAACAGAATCACCAGTGGTCTCCTCCCTGCTCGCTCTATTGGGATTTCATCGATTCTCCTGGATGGACGTTAATTAAATAGACCACGTCGGCGAAACGGCTTCGATCGACAGCCACGGCTCATTATCCAACGACTCCGGCAACCCTTTTTTAACAACTCAACCCAACATATGCGCCTGCACTACTGATTAGTAAGAGAACCCCGTACGTGGAAATACCGAAAAATTCTCTTCAAGATGCTGTAGAAACGAAGACGAATCTCATTAAAACGTTCTTCCATGATTTGATATACCCAGAAAGTTTCTAAACGCCGAAGATGACGTGTCTAGACTTTGCCCGATTAGTCTCACTTCTGCGAGTAACTACCGGAGCAGAGGACCTCTTTACGACGGCGATAACGGTACTGATTATACTAGACGTCAAGCTGAGACGTCAAGCTGCGACATCAAGAGGCTATCGGCAATTAAGCACAAAAGAACGCAAAGGTCTCACTTTCACGAAACTATCGTTAAATATTGACAGGAAATATTTGAACGACCCTTTTGGAAAATGGGTTATCCGTGACGAAGAGAGTATTATTTTGATCGTAAGGATCTCGCGGAGAGTTCCTGGCCGATCCCAATAGCCGATTACGATAGCCGATTACGTTCTTCACGATGGCTACTCACTCGGAAAGCGAGCAGCGGGATCTAAGAGACGCTCGCGAACCACTTTCTGCATTGGCGCGTCTGGTCGCTGTCGCCTCAATTGCGTAAAAGCAAATCTCCTTACGAAAGGCTCGGCGCTCGGCCCATGGTGCAAGCCCCCAGCGCGCGGTGCAGCCTTTTATTCCGCACGAAGTGACACACCTACGTGGGGCCGGCTTTATTCATATAACGCAGAGCTGGACGTTTAAAACGCGGCGACCTACCGCAAAGCTATCGCGTTATTATCTCCGCTCCTTGGATTTCCGTGTCGTCCGTCAACCCTTCAAACGATTCGCGGTTAGTTATTGTTCGCGAATATAACGCGATGCCCTGAAGGTGTGGTGTCTCTCAAAAATATCGCCGCAATTTGACGCGGCTGAAATTTAGTCGTGCCACGCGAAAGTGATAGTCGAAATGCAAACGGACGCTCGGCGTGAGAACGTTACCCCTAATTGGATGACCGCAGACTGCCACTTCGATCCAGCAAACTTCTCAGATCGTAAATTCCGAGATGACGCTTCGCATCTCATTGACAATGAGTTGGAAGCGAGCGCGCTACCCGTTTAACAGAAGTCACGCGTCACGCGGCGTGCACTGCGCCGCTCCCTCAACGTCGCCGTTTCATAGCGTGACTAATCCCGCGCGGGAAGCACCTTCGATTAATCGAGAAGGAAGAGTAAGAGGGACGGATTGACGTAACCGAGCACTATCGCTCGCCGCGGGTGAGACGCGACGCGGGATGAAAATAAAGACGTTAACCGCTCTCTCCGAACGAGCATGAACCCACGAGCCGGAGTCGAGCTCGGACTGCCCGCTGCTCGGGAAATCGATAAATTCACCGCGGCGATATCGATAGTGATAGAGTGGCAGGCGTTTTATCGACCGGTGATACGCGGATCGAGCGAATCTTCAACCTCCGCGGCTACCATCAAGAGCCTCATCTTTTTTCACCCTCCTTCTCTTTTTTTTTCCTCCCGTTCCGTCTCAGCGGGTGGCATAATACTGGTTTCCAGAAAGGCAGAAGCGCGTTATCTCACTCGACGAATTTTTCTCTAATTAACCCGCATCGCTTCTTCCTTTCTCGCTCTTCGCCTCCACTCACCCCAGTCACGTGGTCAGAGCTTCCGGTCGAACTTTATGCTACTCGTCGCAGTGGCGAGCGGCGGTCACTCATTGAGAGGAAATTTTCCAACTTTTCCATAGACATATTTATAAATGATGACAACATCCGCGCGATAATTATGCGACTGCCAATGAAACCGGATCTCTCTCTCATTCTCCTGCGCGTACATCTTCGTCTGTCAGCATCGCCGCGTATTCCGCCGAAGTACAGATGTGTCTCGAGTCTGCATAATTGTTGAGCGAGCCGTGGATGTCGGCATGTCCTTTTTCAGCCGAGCCTCTCTGCCGAGCCTCTCTCCAGATGGAGAACGATCAAGCCTCGAGGACTCCCAGTTACGTTGGCACGCGGTTAAAACGTGCACGATTATATTTTTACATACTCGCAAAACGCAACATTTATACTTCGAGTTGCATCTGGCTAACCAGATAATTCAATTTCGAATCCACCATTTTTTTCTCTAACTACAGAGTAGGCTCCGTAACTTATTGAATTATCCAAAAATCTCGGTCGGAATTATCTCGGCGGTCAGCCGAGAGTGCATTGCATTCCATCGGCAAAACAACGGTGCGCTTGCAACGTTTTTCCACGAAGCGTATATGTCGCTGGTATAATGAAAGGAGACATTTTGTCGCGGCTGCTACTTTTTCTGACGAGACCTTCATTCAGCAGACAAGCAGACAGGGTCGTCTCGGTTTCACAAGGCACCTCGCACACGGTGGTCGCTAATGAGCAGAATGTCGGCACGCGTAAATGTTAAAGAATTTTTACTTGGGACGCGCATTTATCATCGGCCGCGAAGGGAGAGGTTAAATATCGAGATTCCACGATGCTCGTTAATGGCCGTGATTATACGATTGTCCGTAGCCGGATGCAAAGCGAGTCGCCTCTCAAGGCCATATTTTCACTCGCAGTCGCAATCAGTCCACATTTTACAATCTGTTCTCTCTCTCTTTTCAGAAATCGAAGCGCAAGAAGCATGCAAGTGGCTGAGGGCTGCGGGCTTTCCACAGTACGCCCAGATGTACGAGGGTAAGTTGAGACGCTTGAAAATCATCAGAAAACTCGAAGAGTTTGCCTCCGTCCCTTCATTCCTTGCTTATTTAAATACTCTCTCGAAAGTTCCATCTTCTGTTCATCCGTAATCTGGCAGAGTGTTAGAATAGAAAATAATTATTGCACGAGGACGACGACACGGCTACCTACCTCGACGAGGAACGATCTCACGGGGATTCAGGTGTCGCGATAGCGTATAATTGAAGTTTAAGTGGAACCCCAAGAAAGTGGACCCTTTGTTATCCTCGACAGTCTCAATTCGGTCGCCTCGCGAGATAACCATCCTAATCCAAACAAAAATCCTCATAAGTACCCCGGTCTCTTAAGACTCTCGCTCGCCTCTGATGCATAAATAATGTTCAGTGTAATCCTGATCGCGCACCGTGTCCGCGCCCGGACAGCTTACCTGAAAGTCGATCTTTATTCCCGTTCTTTTTTCTTCCCCTCGTCGGTCCTCGAGACTCGTGAAGTCGATCACGTAGTCCCTCTTCGCATGAGAAATGACATTCGAAAAGATACGTAAGGAAAAAACGAGACGAAAGAGCATGACCTAGTCTGACGGTGAGAAGAAAAGGGTAGTGCAAACGAGAGTTTGTTGGAAATAAATGTCATTCTGCGTGAACCTGATCACCCACCGTGTCTGATCGATCACCGGGCATTAATATCGAACGTAAGACCATTTTTCTGTCTAGTCTCGATCCTGTATTTCGTCGACGGCGCGCGATTTTGCTCACGTACCCCGGTACCTTATTTCGTGGAAAAGTCACGTGTGGTAAAGTCAAACAGTCTCTTATGCCCTGCAGGCAAGGCTCACGAGCGAGGAGAGGAGTGTAGGGTTTCGGTATCCTCGGGGAGAAAACTCGTGCATTTACGAAAACCAATGTGGTCTGAAGGACCACCGGAGACGACAAATCTCGAGTTTCGACAAGTGTATCGCATTCGTGAAACCTTCGTAGGTTCATAGCAATGTAAAAACAGTCACCTTATTGTTTGTACGAGAAGAAATAATTGGTAAATTTGTTGGCACACGATGAGATAGAAGGTTGAATCCGGCGCGTAACCCGAGAGGCAGTGCAGATAGGCGAGAAAGCGGCGAATGGACGCGGATAAACGGTCGAGCGACTGAAACAATGGACTTCTAATGGCGCGGCAAGAACGGGCGCCAATGCACAGTTGTGCGGGAGAGAGAGAAAGAGAGAGAGAGAGAGTGCAGTTGCATCTCTGGACTGATGAGGGCAACTCCGGCGGCAACAATGCTTGCTAGGCGCGTGCGCTCGCGCAATAACGAACGCATTGTTGGCAGGCGCCGCGACAAAGGGCCCATTATGAGATGTATTAACATGTCCGGACGCATCAGTCGACTCTATTATAATATACGCTCTACGGTCTACGCTCTACCTCTAGCTCTCGCTCGCTCTTACGTTGCATCCGTCTCCTCGGCTTTCGCGCCTTCACGATACGATACGCGCTGCCCACGCGTCCCTCGTTACGTTCCTCCTTCCTTCAAATTTTTGCGCAACCGCGCCACCGACGCGCACCGGAAAAGCCTGTACGTTCGCAATGCCGACTCGAAGAGAGAACGCGCCTGCTCTCCTCTATCAGCGAAAACGGAGTGCACGGAGCGCACCGAGTTCGTTAACCCACCCCGGTCCCGGTGTGAGTCAACCCGCGTCGAAGGTTCAGGGTTAATCGTCACGACGATCACGTTTCCGTGAGTTTTTATGCCGGTCGAGTGGCACGATGCACGCCGAACGATTATAATGACAAGCGCGACGATCGGGCCATCGGGCGTGGTCTATATATCCCAACCTTGACAGGTACCAATAAACGGACTGACACCGTTAGCGCGCGCCGAGTCAACTGGAAAATTAACGACACGCGGAAGGTATCGCGAAAAGACGCGGAATGGCATCGCGACTCGCCACGCAGTCCTTTTTACGCCACCGTGGACCACGCGGACCGCGCCGGTAATTGAAATCTCTCTGCCGCTCTGTCGCCTACTCTCATATCATTTTCGAGGTGAGCCAAGTTGCTCGAGTCGAAACGTGGCGCGTGGATGTATTAAGCCAGGTGTACGGTGCACACTTAGGGAAAAGAGGCCTGGTCCCGCTCTCTTCTTCGTGCGGTCATTAACATCCTTCGGGCTTCGGTCTTTCTTCAATTTCACCAGCTAATGTCGGAATAATAATCGCCCGGACATTGCCGCCATCACCGTTCCCACCGCGACCGTGCGCAGTGATTAATGGCGCGAGTTCATTTTTCCGGCTCCGGACTAATTTACATTCGCGCAGATCAAGTTCCCTTCTGGCAACAAGTGTCACAGTGTTGCTTCGAGATTTATGCATGGAGGATGAAGGTGCCGCGCCGGTCGCGCGCCGTTCGCCATCCCCTGCTCCGTCAAGCAGACAGAGTCTTTTTTTTGCGCTATAACGAACATTCGCCCTGGCTACCTACGTGAGCTTCGTTAGAGTCAGACAAAGTGTGACCGTGAACTCGTGACGTCGCTTTCGCCACTCCCTAATTACGTCTGTGTGTACGGTATAAATTGACAACCGTACGAGGTGGACAATGCATGGTTATTATTTCAAACTTACCCTACGCCCTCTGAACTCCGATATAATGCTTCGAGCACGTCCGACAGGCTTCAAGTGGCGCTGGAAATTGTCTCGTCAAGTCGCCGACTGCATATGCAAGCGGACAGTCCAGTCGCGGACCGTCGGATAATGTCTCAATCCGCTCAGACCTCATAACTATTTCAATCGCAACTCAATCCAATTCCGTCAAAACTCCGATTCATCTGGTTCGTCGAGGACCTCGTCTCGTAGTAGTCGCCAAGAAAGCAGAGCATATTATTTTTGAATTACTAGAACGGGGACGGACTCTCTCGACTCGGCTCGTCCATACCTCGAAATAATATATCGGTCACGTTCGGCCACGAAGGGTCGCCTCGTGCGACGGAAGGAGTCCTGTTAGGTCATTAACGATCAAACACGGAGTACCGGAGGGACGGCGCGGGGCGGCTGGTCATTCGACTGACCCCAGCTCGGCGAGATCATTTTGTGTACAAGCCGAAATTACGAAAATGAGGGAAAGTCTGCGGAGCACGTAAATCCGGCGAGATGGATGCAAGGAGGCGCGTGCGATGAAAAGATTTCGGCTCGTGACGCCTGATAGGATAGTACGAAAAGTATCGAGTCACGCCTCTCCTGTTTCCATTACATTAACCAAACGAGTCGGACGAAGGGAAAGGGAGAAAAGGACAGGCGTCGTCGCGCAGGACTTGGGGGCCTGGTTGTTTGACAACGGTGACTAAACACTAACAGACAAGCCGGACATATTTCGTGTTGGCGTTAAACGTTAAGCCGTCGTAACGCGACGTGTCCGATGCCGTGTGAAATTCACCCGGAAAATCCTCTGGCCCGCACTCTCCTTGTTCGCTCAATAGAAAAGTCGTTGATAGTCCGACCAGAATTACATGCAGCAGCGTTTACTTTCACCCCCGAAAACGACCACCGGTCAATATGACATACGGAGGGTGGAAGACAGACAACGAGAGCGTGGTCAGCGTGGATCAGGTGGTCGCAGTTTCGTATCGGCCGCGAGTTTATAGCAAGAGGCGGTGTTGTGGCCGGTGTGCCAAAATAATTTCAATCGACCGGACTAAAATTACACGGGCGTCGCGCCCGACAGAAGTCACGATTCACGAAATCGCAGGGTGTCGGAAGCACGTGCTGCTCTTTGCTGGTCCTTTCGCCAACTGGAACGGTGCCCAGAAAATCGTTGCCTTCTCTTTCTTTGTCTTTCTCGCTTTGCCCGTCTTTACTGTCATTTTCTTTCTTGCTCCCCATCTCTGCGGTCTATTTTCTTCCTCCCCACTCTCTCTTGCTGTCCACTCGCGACAACGTACACCGGCAGAGAGAACATAATCGTCCTGCTTCTGGCAGCCAGACAGTCCGTCTCTTACCCAGAATCGTTCTGTGCCCCGCAGCTGTGGACACAGTGATCCCCTGGAGATGGATTCTGTACCTCGCTTTAATTAGTTGTTCGAACAGCGCGAATAGAAGGCTTCATGGAATTCATCGCTCTCTTCTCTTTACGAGAAGTCGCGCACCGACAATCTTCCCGACAAAATTGACTCCGACCAATGCTGCTATAAAAGTGCAGGATTGACTCTTCGAAATATGTTTCTCCAGCAACGAGATGACTATCAATTGATATGCAACGTGTTATCAGTCAATTTCGTTCCTTCAACCAGCGTATATCTTATCACGTACTTGAACCGCCGCTGGCCGATAAAAATAACGTCATTCGAAGCGCACGTCTGTCGCCGCCGTATCGGTGAGAACGCTCCGCAACGGTTCCGTCGAATCTCAACAACAGACGAGCTAATTCGAACGTGTTAACGGGAGCGCGAACGAGACATTAAAATCCACGTATGTCGAAATAAAACGGCCGTTGTCCGTGGCCCATCGTCAAACGGGTCGACCCAGTTTTGCCTTTGCAATATCACGCTAAAGACATATACAGGAAAACTGGGTGAAGGCTTTGGAGCACTTCCGCGGAACGGCAAATTCCCCCGTCCCGCCGTATTTCCGACTATGCATACGTGCCGGATTATTATTGTAGCCGGGGCTGTTTGCTTCTGCTTTATTTCCGGGGCAAAGACTTCGGTCCTTCGCGCCTTGCGATGATGCGTAAAGACGCGAGCCAACCTGTCGCTCCAATTTCGGGCTCGTCACTCGTCGTTTGCCTTCCGATAAACTGTCTTCCTTTTTCCTTGAGATACTATTCTCGGTTTCACGATCGGTGTCCCGCGTTCCTCAAGGTTCAATGGAAATCGTATCGACCTTCCGAACGATTCAGGTCTCGTTAATCTTTCGCGATCCTTCACCGGTTTACGAAAGAGAGTGAGGGCTAACGATCAATCTTCGGGATTCGCCACGTATATCGATCGAGCAGAAAAGTGGCATCGAGTTTTCGTAGCATAAGTACGAGTCGACATTGAACGACGTGAAACACAATGCGGTGCAAGAGGATCGACGATTTGTACGATCACGTGCTCTCGGAGGCTGGCTACGTGAGCCTTGTACAACAATCGATCACGTTTCGTTGATTCGTCCAGCTCCGATTGGAGACGTCACTGCGTTATCTCTCTGCGTTGTTTGAACGAACCTCTCGACGTTCGACGTTGAGCCTAATCGCGAGACGGCGGTCTTTTTGTGATTCGTTGACGACGACGGCCAGATGCTAATAAGAGATATACGAGTAAGTATTCGTACGCGCATTTATATGGTAGTACGCGTACGCGTACGCCTAGCGAACGGTGGTACGTACGGAACGTGCTCCGTTTGTATGCAATTAGTCATCTCATCCTTGATTCGAGACGCAGGGCAATATCTTGATACCGGCACGTCTGTGTTCTCTGCCCCGGCACAAGTTGCGTGTACGACATACATGGAACATACACGACATACGAATACGTGCATGCACCGCGCGCCACGTCCTCTTGTTTCTTTGACAATCTGTCCTGTTTCAATCTTTCTCCTGCTCCGATGGAAGTTTACCATTTACATGATGCCAGTCGAATGCCTGAGATAGACGCCCCAGCATCGTGACAAATTCGTCTTTCATCTTTCATGGCGCAACGTTCTTTGAGAAGTTTGCTTTTTTGTCTGTATTAGAATGATAGCTCGGGACAAATGATTGAAGCACTGGGGCACAATTGTTTGTAAACGATGTCGTACCGTTTCCATCGTTCCATAACTTTTAGGAGGAAGAGATGAATCTTGCAACGAACATACCTTCGACAGACGATGACCAGTCTCGATCCACTCATCACGGAGTGCTTTTTTAAGAGAGATTTCAGACATAAACATTTGAAAATCAGTCGTCGATAAGAGGCAGGAATCCCATCGCTGCCGATCGTAATGTAGCTCCATTCGTATTCCGAATGAATGAATTTCTCTTATCGGACGGTATAACGTAAGTACCCCAGCGACTGTGAGGAGTGCGTCGTAACTGGTTCATAATGACAAACGAGGTCGTCTCGTTTATCTGATTACACGAAAATTACGGTATCGCCCTGGGACTACGCGATGCGGTCCCACTTGCCTGGGCCATTGAGTGACGAAAATGAATCGCGCGACGACCGGTTTATAAAATTCTTTTTTGATAACAGCCTGATACGGCACAGTTTCCGTTAGTCCTCGACTTTTATTGAATCAATCGATAAGCGTTCCGGTCCCATTCAACCTCTCTGACTCGCCGAAGATCCATAGATCTCGAGTGTCTGCTCGAATAGCTGACGACTTCGCGGAAATGTCCCATTAGTTGGGGGGAACACGCTCGCGTCGTACGTATGTCCAGAAATATCCCCGAGAAATTCGAATTTCATGGATATTTCGCACGTGCGTCGTCAATTTTACGATCGATATTAAATAAACTAGCTTGACGTGGCGTATAAAAAACACGGTACGATATATTTTCTGGGCCTTGCATTGCTCTCGTGCCGCATTTTTCGACGGTGGACATAAATTGTATACATCGATCCGGCGCTCCGGTAGTCGGTGGCTGGTAGGATTTAAAAAAAGAACTTCGCCGATGTCAGACAGCGGGTCGACGTTGAGTAATAATCTGCAATTTCGTGGAATCGAAGGAGCAAACGACAAGCGCGTAACCCAGTTTAAGGCCGAGATTAAATTGCGCTCTTTCCCTCTCTTCCTTCTTCTCTCTGTCGCGCGTCGTTCGTGAACCGTTAGCGGACACGCTTCCAATCTTCTGGGTGCATTGGCGGGAAAGAAAGTGGAGGGCATTTATACGTCTTCAGCGAAACGACGACGGGGCGACGCGACGGTGCCTAGGGAACGAGGAGCAGATGCTGGACACTGTTCACGGTGTACCGTCTCACCGAAATAGAAACTTTATTCCCCCGACACGCGCGGTCTTCATGTTCGATCCGTTACTGTTGATTCGGTGAAGTTACCTCTCGCCTCTCGGCCATTCTCAACGTAACGATCGATCGCGTAACAGACTCCAGATTTTCAATTCCTTTAATCTCACGACGGACATGTCTCGAAGCTCCGAACGGAAAATTTGCAGGCAGATTGCCATGGGGCCAGACGCCGAGTCGCCGCGCCGCCCCGTAAGCGGTGGGCTCACGAAAGAATTAATCATCCCTATCCGCGGCGCAACGTACGCGCCTTAAGCTGATTAAGCCGTCTTCGAGGCCGAGACTCTTTGCATCCGTAGGTAGGTGCCTGATCGCTCAAGAATAATTTTCTCTTTCTCTCTCGCACCCTCGTCTTCGGGTTCTCGGTCTGACGCGAGCGTGGCCAGTGGTGCGCGCGCGCGCGCGCGCGCGGATCCCTCTTTCCTCGTTTGTCTCCTTTTTTCCTCGACACACTTCTCTTTTTTTTTTGCACACCCCGCTATGCCGCTCGCGCGCCGTACTCGCGCCGCGACAAAGTAATCTCGTCGAGATAAATTATTCGACGCGCGGCGAAAATGCAAATTCGTCGTCCCGTGCGGTGGGCGAGGGCGGCAATTTATACGCGACCGGGCGGATACTTTGCTGGCACTTAAGTGCCCAATCTCTTTTTCGTATGCACACGCGCGCCTGTGTACGTATGCACACGCACCGGCTGTTAATTTATGCGGCTGCATTTCGCGGTATTTCGTTCGGGGAGAAAGAGAGAGAAAAGGACGGGAGAAAGAGCGAGACGTCGCCGTCGTGCCACCGCGTGAGACTCTGTGACCGCGAGACCGCGAGACCGCGAGACTGCGAGTCTACGGCAAGTTCACAGGCAACGTGTGCCCTCTCGCCCATGCTCATCCCTCCTCCTCCTCCTCCTCCTCGTCCGTCGTCCCTTTCAATGAGAGCTTTGCCCTCAGCCTCTAGAGAATCCTACGTCGTTCGGAACATAACACAAAGTGCCGGCACTGCTTGATAACGCGATTACACAGCCGAATAAAACAAGAGTACGGCACAATGAAGTCTATTTCCAGCCTCCGATAAATTCATTCTGACGATTGAACGCTATCGTGACGCAGACGGCTCCTTGCTGATTGGAGCGACGTCAAAGCGCGGGCTTTTCTCGCCGATTCCCTTACGCGACTCGCACGCAATTCATACCTACGTCATCTACGTCGGCTCCGATCGAGACAACGAACGAGACGGAGAGTGAGAGGAGGCAAAGAAGTGGTCGCGGTCGGTGCACCGCTTCTTCGCGACCGGTCCAATGCGGACGCCGTGAGTAATGCACCCTTGAAAGTCTCCAAAGTCACGTGGTGCTCTAGCAGACCTTAAAGGTTGCTCGGAAACGAATTCTGCTCTTGAAAATACTCGGCCTCGCCACGAGTCTCGCAACTCCCGTCTTCTCTCTGACGTCACGCGGCTACTCAAAAAAGTAGAGAAAAAGCGTTTCTACTTGAATTGAATGGCGTGTGAATCAACGAAAACGCAGCTTTCGCCGTTGCACGGAGTGCCGGGAATGCCGGGCGTTGTGTGGATGGGTGCTAATCCGAAAAGGTACATCTTCCCGGAACGTACGTGTGCGAAGGGAGCGAAATCCGCGCACCGAGCGTATGAGCAACAAGGGGTTATTTCGGGCGATGACATTGGTCGGTGGCAAAAAATCAAAAAGACCTGACTTAAATATACTGGGAAGGACGGTTCTACGGCGCGCCTCCACCGCGAGTCTTCTCGTACGAGTAAAACGGGGTGCTATCTCTATATTCGTCGTAACGAATTACTTTACACGCCGGATTAATGTAACCCACCCTCTGTAGAGCCTTCGCCACGTACGAAGACCTCGAGAAGAGCCAAGAGAATATCCTGGCCGAATACAAAGTGAAAGGATTTTCGTGATTTCACGTGTCGCGAACCGTACATCGCGCCCAGCCGAAATTAGGCGACAGCGTAGTTAACGATTATTTAGTCATGTTTCGGTAAACAAGAGCGAATTCACTTTAGGTGGAAATCTCTTTTACGAGCCGCCGCGCAGCCTTGTCGCTCTTTGTGGCTACTTCTCTGTGCGTAATATAAGATCGTTGAAATGTATTTAGTGTATCGAAGCGCTTTCAACATACATCTATCACGAACGACACAGCATCGGTCGGTTGGACAGCTTTTCATTCATGATGAGAGCGGATGTTGCGTGGGACCGAAAAAGTGGAAAGAATTTCGCATTCTAATTTGGCCCCTCGTAGCCATCACACGTGCCCCTCGTAATGGCTCATTCACAAGGTTGCTCAGCACGGTTAATTGACCGTTATTTCATTCATACGGTGGCCCTGCGTTCTTTCTAGATTGTTACTCCGCACGTGGCGGTACATCGATGGCCGAACATCGGCAAGCGCGTCCGTTCACCGTGAACTGATTGTGAGCCGGATTTCGGCTGGCTAGTCATGAGGGCGGTAAGATAAAAAAAAAAACGGGATTACGAAAAAGAATGAATTGTTTGTTTCGCGTATGCAATGCCCCCCGCGGCCTATGTGCTCGTACTCTTCGTGATGCTTCAATTGCCGGCGCTTTCATGCGGCTTTTAAGTAGAATCGACTTGACTCACGTTGCAAACTGCGTTTGAACGTCGTTAAACGTCGCGGGAGCGTGCTTCTTCGTATCAAAGGGACGACTCCGAGCACTTAATAGCGTTATTGCGGAAGCTGTCGACCGTCTCGAGCAATATAATTAGTTTCCTCTTCTCGTACATATTCCGGGACATGCCTCAAATAGCTCCAGGCACTCTTTCCCCCTCGGACTTCGATTTACCGAAATTCACAGCGACAAATTGTATTATTTTGCACTTCTACCAGCCCCTATGTCACTCCCACTTTTTTTCTAGCTGCCTCGTATTCACGTGACTTGACGAATTGCGTGAGAAGTGTCGGGCGAAAATGACCGATATTAGAGTGAGGCGGCCGCTTTGAATGCGGCGGGCAATATAATCGACTTCCTCATCTCGAGAATACTTCGGGGCAGGCTTGAAATAGCTCGCGGTACGCGTTGCTCTTCGACTTTGGCTTCCCGAAATACGTGCGGTAAATTATACCCTTCCCAGTAGATTCGGGCAGGCTACCAAGGCAAGGCGCCTCGACGGGTCCGCGCTTCGCCGTTGCTGATCAAAGGGAGAGAAGAGCAGGACGCTTTTATAGTTATACGCTGAGCGTGCCCGTTCCTGCTCTCCTCGCCTTGTTCGCCCATTGCTCATACTTGTTGTTGTTTAGACTCAGGTGGTCGTGATCGTTGAACCGAATACAACGACATCGAGCTCCTTCCCTCGGGATCAGCCGTTACCCTAACGTACCCTTGCGCACTCCAGATTTGCGCGCTTCAGCCTTCTACGGACTTGGCTGCGCGCCAAGACTCCACACACCTTCTTGCTGGCAAGAAAATCTAAACGGTCATCTCCAGAACGTGGATAGTTCTGCTCCCCTTTGGGTTCACGATGGTCTGCGAGGTCAATATTGAAGTTGCAAATAGACCGTTTCTGGTTAATGTCCGGCCACCTTACCTTTCCACAGTCTATGAAAGCGGCGAAACGAAACCGACGGATTTTCCGTTCGAAGCGGCGCGGCGTCTGGCCTGTCCGACCGAGAGATGAAACAAACTCGATGATACCCATGAAATTCGATATAGAGCATAAATCCGTAGGTGAAAAATAATTCTTGCCCGACGAACGTGTACGGTTCTTGCTTACGTACGTTAGATGAAATGTTTATACGGTAAAGCTATAAAGATCTGACGGAAAAGAATGGTTTACACGAGCCGTGCGCTCGGCAGGTGTTCGCTGATCCGCGCGGATGAAAATCGGCAAGTTCGATCACCCCGAACTGGTCCCGTTACCGAAATAATATCTAGCCGTGATGCCGGTCGCGCGACACTAACCCCTTTTAGCGGCAACGCCAACGGCGGGACTGGTCGTCCATCGTTTAGCGATTCGTTGATCTCGGGATTCGCTTTCCGGCCATCAGCCATCTAAGGCTCTTGGTCGCGTGCCAGCGATAGTCGGTGCTGCGCGTACGTAGATCCCCACGGGGCAAAAGGGTCTTTGACACATCTGTTGGGGGTGAGCCAAGTCCGAAAGTACGGGCAGTAACGTAACGTGCACCTGGGTAAACCGCCTGTGCCCCTCTCCCTCCACCCCCACCCGGCGACACCCTCATCATTCAGCTACCGCACAAAGACCGCGAACGCGGACGCGGACGTCCCTTCTACTCGGTGGAGTCGGGGGACGTCGGGAAATTAACGTTTAAATGGAATCGATGAATATAGCCTGAAAGAAAGCCGGCCGCTACTTAATGCATTCTCACGCCGGCAAGTCCGATTTTCCAAGAATATGTTGCTCTTTGTTGGTAGGCTTCAGGCGTCGTAGGTGGGCCGTAAGTACTCACGAATAGTCGTTTGTCGAAAAAAGGATGAACCTCGTGCAACCCAATATTGCATATTTTTGCACCGATCTTGATTGAAAGTTTGCAACGATCGTCTTTGTTGCGCGCTCGACGTTGGTGGGCTGAGCAGCAGTCTGTGAGACATATTCTTCGGCATGAAAGGGGATGAGCGAGCGATGCGCTTTTCGCCGCGAAATATCCTTCCCCCTCGCCATCGGTGGTCGCACTTCTGAGTGGCCGTTCGTCGTCTTCCCGCCACTGATGGAGCGCGAAATTTGCGCGGACATGTTCAACGGCTGCCGCGTCTCTCCAGGCTAGGAGGACGAACGCTTCTCGGAGCTCGATCCGATCTGGCCTGCTTTCCCAAGTACACCCTTCGCGCTTCCTCTGAAAGACTGTGACGTTGCGAGTGTTCGTCAAGTAGGCATCTTAATACAAACGAAACCCGAAACATACTATTCTCGAGATTTTCGAGAGCAATTTCGCAAAGTGGCCAGCGTTAGAATGACAGAACGGCAGCCCTCGTTGAGTCGCGAATTATCGGTCTGGCCAATCGACAAGACCAAGAAGCAACACGTGCGTATTTACCGCGTTACTGGGCTCCGTTCGCAGTAAATCGTTTAATCGACACCTCGCGTGCCTGCCAACGGTCTGAAGTACGAGCGCAAGGTGGATCTTTAAGGATCATCGATCATGGGGG
Organism: Priocnemis perturbator; assembly: GCA_963942575.1. Taxonomy (NCBI): domain Eukaryota; kingdom Metazoa; phylum Arthropoda; class Insecta; order Hymenoptera; family Pompilidae; genus Priocnemis; species Priocnemis perturbator. The sequence continues at coordinate 7,210,569 of OZ012649.1, read as the reverse complement.
CGTGATCGGGACCCGCTAACAGTGGACCCTGCTATCGTTGAATCTCTAGAAGACGACCCGTACGAGGGTCCACGAGGGTTCGGAGATGCACATTTGCAGAGGGTGGCATGCGCATAACGTGTCCTGGAAATTACGGCGGTAAGTCGCGATAGGTCATTAAACGCGACGAGAGGAAAAAAATTAAGAGCAGATTTCTCGGAGGCGCTTAGATGTGATAAATCTCTGCATAGAGAGTGAACTTCCGGAAGAGCCAGATTCGGCGAAAAGGCCCGAAGACCACCGTGATCCGCGAAACCCATTGCCAGCTTCTCTCGGAGCGGTAAATCGCCCGGTGCGTTTCTTCCGTCGCATTCTCTTTGCCGTAATGCAGTCCGGCTCGCGCAGTGCAGTCGAGCGCAGGGCATGCACCCGTGAAATGCATCGGTTTGCATCTCAGTCCTTGCTCCTCCGGTCCCGCAACGCCTCCACCTACCTACGTGTCCTCCGCGTAATACATCGTGCCCCCTTCATCGTCTATACGCCATACGCCGCCGAGAGAAAGAGCGTACGTACTGCCTCGACACAACTTGAACGCACCCACACGACGACCGACGCATTATGGTGAACTGACGCACACGCGTATAGACGCGCCAACGACCGCGCGCATACAACTTACACACGTACACCCATACGAAGTTCCTTTCCCTCCCGTACCCGCAACCCTCAACTCCCGCATTTCCCCTCCTACCGAGACAGCTGCCCCTCGGTTACGAGTCCGCCCCTCTCCACGCTACGCGCCGCGAACGGAGTAGTTTCTTCGTGTCCGAGCTCCTCTCTTCTATACGGCCGCTACGCTCCGACGACCGCTAGTCGAGAGCCAACCCGTGAAGGAGCAGCTACTACGTCGAGCTCCCTTTTTTCCCTCGCGTTCGTTCCTTCAACTTTACTAACTGACGTTTGTAATATCGACGCTTCTCCACGGAGAACAAGTGAAAAGAAGAGTTCTCTTTATGCAGCCCCTACCTTTCGTGGTGAAAGAGTAGCTGCGGGAAGACGCGAACAATTAGTGAATAATTGTGGTGATTTGTGGATCGAACGTTCAACCGGTGGCAATTCGGAGCAAGATAGTTCGGCAGCCGGTCTTCCTATTGCCGTATCTGCATTCTCGTCCACGCAGCCGTGTCGCGAAGGATTCACGTGCGCGAGTGTACAACTGGCAAGTGGAGCACGCGAGCTTTCCGTTCATACGCCGTGTCTGCCGCTCCAAGCTTCTCTCGACCATTCTGCACAGTCCTAGAACGTTCCGAGCAACCTTGGAATCTCTCGGAACAATGTATTGATCGTCGGTGGGAGAGAGAAAATGGCTCGAAATTTCGCGTGGCTCTTTCAATTATAAAAGAAAGTAACTGTGACTTTTACATGAGTGATATATTGCGTTTTTGCGATACGCGAGATATCGCTATTCTCATGATAACTCAGTAATCCCCGAGATCATAATTTCGGGAGACAAAAGATACGGAGTCGTGAAGCAGCGGTTCCTAAATGAGAGCGACAGAGTGGGAGCGCGAACACGATCGCACGCGTGGCAGTTGTGTGCGTGAGAGATTAGTCGATCGACGCGGATGGTAGCCATGACTCGTGTTGGATTTTTCACGTTCGTTTGACGGCAGAGGTTCAGTGAGTCGAAGGCGGCTGGAAAGCGCTCGTGGACCTTTGAGGGATTCAAGTAGCGCTGCCACGAATGTGCCGACAGTGTCAAAGCAGAAACATGAAAGGTAAACACGCCTGACAATTCTTCGTTTCCGCAAGAACGAGGCTATTCGTTATCCGAGGTGACCAGCCCGATAGTCGCGCACTCGCTACTCGGGAAGTCCGTATGAATGGCAGATTGTGAGGGAAATTTGATGATATAATAGATAGGATGAATGGACAGATCGCGATGCGTCAGAGCAGTTCGATCGAATTCGATTGAAATAAAGTGGAAACGCGTTGACAACATACGGTACGCCGCGGCCGCGGCCGCCGTCGTGCGCAGAAAACATGACGACGATCTTATCTCGCGAGAGCATCGTTATCGCAATTTTTCACCGAGATAACGGGGCGAGCAGGCAGCCGCAAATATATTCGGAATCTAACAAACGTCCTCACCTTACGTTTCCTGTACACACGATTAACGATCGCACCTAGTTTCGCGTTCAAGCGAGTAATTCGAAGGAACTGGATCGTCGACAGCGATACATACGTAACCGATCATCACGTAACGCAGTTACGAATGAAATCATCCGCGCGTAAAGGAGCGACCTTATGTCACATCCTCGATCGAGAGCGTAGGCGTGACCGTACAACACTCGATACGTAGAAAGAGGAAGGAAAAAAAAAGGACCTTCGTTGCTGAACCGCCTTTCGAGTAACGCCGATCCTCCGAAGCGGTCCTACGTCCATCGTTCCTAAGATATCGTCCTTCCGTATAACGATACGCACGTAGAATGCGGCTGCCGGAGACACTGGAGAGCAGTTCTCGATGATCTCCCGTCCCATGACCATTATGTAAGCCCGTATCAAAATTCAAAGTGGATACCCGCGATTCCCGGCCACGCAAATCCCGTCGTACCGGTGACATGGACCGTGGGAAAATCGCGCAAGCGATAGATCTGACTCTACCCCTCGTCACGTTACCCTAATCGTACATTTGCATACGTCTCGATCCTGCTGGCAAAAGAATTGTTTGTTCAGATCCGGTGTGCAAGAGAAGACGATAGACGTAGTAATTTGGCATATCGGCAGTACTACTACATTTGCCCCACGTCGAATCTACCGCCGCCGCCGCTGCGACGCCGCCAGCAAGCAGCGCGACAGATTTATCGTCGCTTTCGTAATAATGAGAAATTATCAGATAATTCATTGTTACATCGAAGCGTGGGCGGTTGGCTAGTATACCAGGCGCCGCCGGTTTCTCTCGCTTACTCGCCGCGTACTCGCCGCACATTCGTCGACCCGTGTCGCGAGTACTGTTGCCGATCTAAAGGTCACGCGACGCGGCCAAGCCAATGTCAAGGGTCGGCCCGCGGCTCAACGCTCGACACCGCCAATTTGTCGATCGAACCCAGTTGAGCGCTGCTCGCTGCTCGTGATTTAGCTATCGAGCTCGACTCTCGACAGCTAAACGTTCCACTCTAACTCTCGCGCCTCACCGATCATCCATTTAAATATGTCGCTTACTGAGGAAGGAGCGATCGAATTATTTTGCTTCTTACATCGAGTGGTGATAGTCGCGGTTGAAGCTCTTGAGCACTGCGAAGGCACGGAGTCTATTCGACTTGCGAAATGTCAGAAGCGCGGTCGAACGACGAGGTCCCTGTTCTTCTGAGTCAGTGCGAGGTTGACCGCTGGCTCTCTGTCTCTCTCTCTCTCTCTCTTTCTCTTGATTCTTGGGCCTCCCATAAACATGTCCCGTGCAATGCTGTCGGACAGGAGACACTCCGGCGCGTTGCAACGACCCAGATGCCAAAAGCGGGTAAAGGAATGGCGCAACTTGGCAAATAACAGGCTGTACCCTAACCGCAGAAGTGCTCCGCACACCCCTCGAACGGCGGCCACGGTAACTCGAACAGCTGATCATTCTCGGGCCCCCGTCGAAATAAACTCGACAAGTTACGTCCTTTGACGCCGGCTGGACCCTCTTCGGTGCAACCGATCGAGAAATGGCCAATCGACAATTGTACCGAGACAAACGTCAGATCGCAGAAGCACATCTGGACGGGAGTCGTGCGTGACTCTCGCTGGAACGACCCAGATGCCAAAAGCGGACGAGAGCCGCGGCGCGGCAAATGATAGACCCGTACCTTAACCGCAAACCGTCTCACCCCTCGAACCATGGCCACCATGGCTTCGCCAACAGCTGATCATTCCTGCTGGTACTACGGTACCGCGAACAACTGCCGGATATACCGACAAACCGATCGTATCGCATTTTTGCCACCCTCACTTTTCTCTGCAAACCAGTAAAGGAAAGATCGCGCCTTGCGTGAGCGATTGTCCTTTGTCACGTACACTTTTCACTCGAGCATGCAGATTCACGCGAGAATGACTCCACTAATGTGCGACGAACGGGGCGTATCTCCATTCTCCATGGCTATTTGCAGAGAAAGAAATCCTTCACGACCGAGACTTATCACCGCGACCAATAGATTAATGTTAACGATCGTCGATTGAGCTCGCTTCCTGGACGTACTAATTAATGCCGTCTTGTGAACAGATCGTGTCAGTCGTCCAGCAGTGTGTACGTATGGCGGGAGTCGTTCTTTCAACGCGTCAATTAGCTTTCGATTTGGCTTCGATATTTAGTCCAGACCAAATTCGTCGCCCCGCTTGTCGACTCTTTACTGGATTATTAAAGTGGAAACGGTAATAATTTTCGAATTTTCATTCGAGACCAGAATCTTCCTTTCTCTCGTCCGAGAAATCGCGAATTACCAGTCCGCCTCTGGCGTACTGGAAGTACGATCGATTTAATTAAACGTCGATTTCCGAGATATCCGGCAGAACGTGTTCGCGGCGACGAGTCGGTGAGGATCGATCGATCTCTGGATCTCTCCTGTAGATTCTCCCCATTCATCGGTCCGCTCGAAGGTTGATCGAACAAGGAGCGAGGAAGGATCCTTACGAATCACGATCGAGGACGCGTTTGAAACGATTCCTTGTATCGATCTGCATATGCATATATCTGGCTGTACGGTCACGAACCCTGGCACACGGAGCGATTCCTCTCTTCGGTTATGTGTGTACGTGTCACGTGTAGAGCTGGTACACATTCGATGGGCGTATCGATATCGTATTTATATCGTGCGCCTTGCGCCGTCCGACTCGAGTTCAACTGGGTCAATTAGCTACTATTCATAGTGAGGTTCGATCGGTCGAGAGAGCTCGCCTGAGTTATGATCCGCTCTGCCCGCACGTGTACTGCATACATAGAAACGTGCATATTGGCGCTGCGAACTGCTAACACCGTGCGGCCGGCGGCGTGCACCGATGCTCGCGTGCCTTTGGCTGTGCGTAGGAGCGCGTATGTCCTCGGCAACGTTTGTTTTGCCGTTCCAGAACCGGTGCAACGAGAGCATAAGGCCGACGAGTACGCCAGAGCGTATGTATCGCACGCTCTCTGCCAATGACAGCAGGAGCGGACGGAGTGTGGACCGTGTGGACGCAGTTTCTCACGCGATCCGAACCGTACCCGATTATTATCGGCCCCCGCTCGCTCTCGCTCTCGCTCTCGCGCATTCATTCCAGCACTATACGCTCGCGTAACGCATCGCCGGACAAACGCATACTTTATCACGCCAAAATATTCTCATTCGAAACGACGTCATCTCGTTCGACGCGATAAATTCATAGATAGTCCTTATCGTCCCGTAGTTCGCTGATAAATCTCCTACGAGCCGTAATGTCTAATTTTCCCGCGCCGCCCGCGCACACACATATCGCGGTCAAGTTTAGCGGCTCGTTTTGTAATATACAGTTACCGCGAATCTGATCTAGAAATTGAGCCTTACTCACCTGGCAGGGATCGCTGCGTGCTAGTACGCGCAGCGGGTAATGAGTCGATTTATTCGTTATCAAGGAATATCAAGATTCATCCTGATAGTCATTAGTTCGCCTTACACCATCGCAGGTATCGCGAATAAATCGAAATGAAACGCGCGGCTGAACGCAGTCCCGCCGTAATCAAATGAATTTGCTTTAATTAGCTACTTTGTCGATCGACAATTCCGTCTTCCGTCCTCGCCCAATCTCTTTGCCGGCTTGTCGATCGTATAAGCTCTATTCTAATTTAATTGCCAATTCGGCCTACCGACACTTTCCGTTTTTATCGCACCGACGTTTATTTGATTTTCAAGCGTGTTCGAACAAACTAACGATTGATTTTCGTTCGATATGCAAATCTAGTTTGGTTTAATGAAGAGGTCATTCATTTCCTTTGCGCGTATGTGAAGTAAAAGCGACCGCGGATGAAATACGGAAGAATACTACGTCCGTAATTGCCCGAATCAATTTTAATTAGCAACTTTGTATAGCGAGAATTCCAGTGTGTACGAATGGTTATCGACGTATTAATCCATCTCTAATGCATACCAACGAGGCAAATCATTCGATTCCATCTGATATGTAAATCTGTTTTCCTTTAATTACACTGCCATTAATATCTAGATAAAATACTCGAAGATTGAGTTACGGTAATCGACTGTATATAACGTAATTGGAAGCTTTGCGAGGTTACGTTCTGACATGCGGGTTGATAGAAAGCACGCGAAAATAAAATCTTATACGACATGAATCGGAAATTGATCCTGTCCGCGCGTAAAAGAACGAACCGGTGCGAAACGTGCGACGAAAAACGTCTAACGACACGGTCGAGTAAATATTTATGCAATTATCTGTGAATCGTTCTACTTCGATCGGAGCACGATCGATTCAGGGTCCGGGGCAGAGATCATAGATCCGAGATCTGGTTCAGGAGATCTGGGTCGGCGTTGCGCAAGTCGTGACAAAAACCTTCCGTGGTTTAACGTTCGTCCGCCTCAAAGTGGTCCAGAGAAGAAGAGGGTCCGGACTCCGGTCAAGTAGGGACCTATTCCCTCGAATTTCTGCTGGTGTCGACAAGCTTGCATCAGAGAATAGGAATAAAAACGTGCGCAACGCCTCCGTTATAAGAAGCCACTATTCATCATCCGCCTATCTCTTAATCGAATACGCTTCTGAAGAACGTTAATCGAGGGTAACATCCGCATTAACGTATCCAGCATATGTTCGTTTGTTGTGCCAGTGTATAAGGAGTCATTTGAACTTTCCGTAGCGTTAAACTCCCGGCACGCACGGATGTACACAGATGTATAGGGATAAACGGGCGGAACGGTCGTGAATGGGCCTAACCCACAATCCTTCCTGGCATTAATCTCGTCGTAAACTCGACGGGCCCATAAAATGCTAACCGCGCGCCATTGTCGGAAAGACATTCCTCCGCCATTTTCTTATTTAGTCGGTGGCGCTCGTTTAAATTCAATTAACGATCCCGATTCTACGCTCATTTTATTCCCGTATCAACGTATCCTTCTCTTGCAGACTATCAGTTTCCGATAGACGTTTCCGGCGTGGCCAAGGACCATCCCTTCCTCGAGGCCGACTCTCTGCAAAGCCTCTTTCGACGTCTGCACGCGCTCAATCGCTGTGCCAACATGAAGCTGGACACGCACCATACGCACCACAGCACGAGCCACAGCAAAAGTGTGAGTACACCACTGACCTGTCCGTAACGGTTAACCGACCAATGAAAATAGACGCTTTAGGTGCAATAAAGCCGCCTGCGTGTAACCAATTTTTACGCTATCGCCGTAATCGACGCGAAACGAGAAATATCAACGCGTTTGCCTTTTATCGCACTCTCGAACGGTGCATTTAATTGCAAACACGTGGTAGCGAAGTGTTGCACGGGTCACCCTTTTCCCACACTCAAACCCTCCTGTTTTCCTTTCCCCTTACGTGTTCGCGCGAGTTCCTCGAGAAAATCGTTCTCAAGACACGCGGAGATATCTCGAAGGGCGGAAATACCAGACCAGATCGAAAAGCAGGGTGACGACCTCTCTTGGGTCGCGGCGACGAGGGTTCACTACCTAAATACTTCCAAGAATCCCACGGTTGGGGTTGGGGTTGGGGTTGGGGTTGCCGCGGCGAAAGGATCACGTTCTTCTCCTTACCAGAGGTCCTGTTAGTAACACTTTCCCACTGGATGGGGCCTCTCCTTTCAGTCATCGAATACGTCAACCTTTCTTCGACTACTCAAAGTTTTATAATACATTCTTACGTTGTATCGCAATATCATATGGCATATGCAGTAATATAACGGAGTAATAACGTGAATGGTCCGGATTTCACTTTGTCGATGATCCTCATCTTCAACGAGATTTGTCGAAAGAAGTCGCTTTCAACGAACATTGACATTCGACATTCGACCCATCGTCCCTCCCTTCTCACTCTTCCCCTCTCTCTTATGACACGTCCACCCATATGGTCATTGTTATGCGCAGGGCGAGAGTGCGTCTTGTCTTGTGCTATTCTTACGATTGCTTGACGAGGGACGGACGGATGGACGGACGGATAAACGAACGGCATAGCAATTAACGACCGTCACGTGACCGGGATAAGTCCGTAGTTAATTACCTTAGAAAGTGCGCTCAAACCGAGTCGAATATTGAGACAGAACGTCGCCATAGGCGGTAATTGACGAAAATAAAGCGATTTTGTCGTTAGTAATCGAACGGACCTAATTGTAAGAGTGACCATCGAGTTTCTACTATAATTTCGATCGGCTTTCTCGCAATGATGCACGACAGGTGCCTGTAAAATTTTACGATGACGGAAAATAAAACGCAGCTGTATCTGTTATCGCGCGTTATATCACACTCGTATGACCTCGATAAGTGATCGCTTTCTTTTAGCTCGTCCCACGATATTGTATTCCGTACGATCGAGACAGATATAGGTACTTAAGAGGTAGATGCTCCAAACAGGACGCATCTCAGGCTGCACGCTCAACAGTTGTCCTGAATATTAATTGGCGAGACCGTCTAGAATCGATATAAGAAGCTCTTCCGCGTATTTCTTTAAGAATCATAAGGTGACCATTATGCAATAAATAGCATGAACACCATTCAGTCTGTGAATGATACTTAAGACCATTTGAACGGGAATTTAAATCAATTATACGAACTTGTTCTTTGATTAACACATTCACTACCAAGCAAAATTCAGCAATGCTTTGCTAAGGGCTACAGCAATCATGTATTTTCAGATAGATAGTATACAGTTTTGTTATTAGAAACAAGAGGGAGTGATTGAAAGAAGGACGAGTACATTGCCAATTGAAATCACTGCCTCTTGCGAAAGTCCTTTTCCATTTTTTTCCAAGTGCTCGACGTTCGTATCATTCGCGTTGATCTCGATCTTTATGACGACGCAAAGTAATCGATCCATCGATCGTCGGCTACGCTCGATCACACTCCACAACAAAGAAACGACTGAAAGATTTGGAACGCATGACAAAGTGCTCGTGACATTATAAATAGGGTTAATTCGATACTGCGATATTACAATACATGCTGAACTAACATACTCAATAAATATCCGCCCATTCACCGACACGGTTCATCAAACCAGGACGGCGACGAAGCGAGTGCCTAATTGTATTACGCTAGCCAATTGTTTCCTCGTCGTTTCGTTCCCCCGTCGAAATTGGCTCGTCTGCGCGCCACCATTTCCCTTTCACAGTTATACAATTTTTTGTTATTCAGCGCAATGTTCTTTGCCTCGCGCACCTGCGAGTGCGTTGCGGGTTGGCGTTGGCAGGCGCGAGCGGTAGATCATCCTGTCTTACCGCGATCGGGGACTTTCATGCCCATAAACGATTCCGACGCGTGCGTTTTACCTGCGATTAGCACACGCGTTCGCACACGTGCGTTCTTCGTGCGTATAGTCGCATGGTACCGGGCCAGTGAGCTCTCACCGGAAACAAGACGTATGTATGCTGTTACGCGCCGTTTGTACGCTTAATAAATAGGAAACTACCGCGGTCGTCTGCGAAGAACGGTCGATGAACATTTGCCGCGACGTCCTTAAATCGAGAGAAAGTGCGCTCCGCTTTTACGGAATAAACTGACTGATTTGAGGACTTTGCTTGGACGGATGTGACGAGCGAGAGCCTGAGACAAGAAAGGACACGCCTTCATTTAACGGAAGTAGGGAGGAATAGCATGAAGCTGATGTAACGCCACTGACAAAGGATGGTAGGGAACAGTCCGGAACCGATTTGGTTCTCATTATATGTTCTTCAGCAAGAAAATTTAAGAGACCCGGATCTTTTTTTATCGGCCCATTTTGAGATTGACGGGGTTCAAATAGTCGATATAACAACCTGACCGGTCTCGTAAATTTTCCTGGATAATAATATACATATATTCGAAGGAATTTCAAATTGCTTCGGGACACTTCCTTGCCTTCCCTCGTGACGATTCCAAAACGACACACGCCGATATAAAGTCCCGTTTCATTCGTGTTCACTAAGAATAGCCATAGCCGTCCGATTTATTTATTTCGACGGGAGCACCCGCTATTTCTGTATTATCACATTGACCTAGTTCAGGACCAAGGTTGGTTCTTATAAAAGTCTGCAAAACGGAGATGGCCACAGCCACGTACGCTATTCCCGATCTAAATTGCGCGCTAATCCTTGGTGAAAAAATAGAATGGCCGAACGACTTGTACGGCGGTAAGAATTGGTGCGCCTTCGTGCTCGAAAGGGCATTAGAAGTCGCTGTCGTTACTATTGGCGGGGAAGTCGTGTACGATAGGCGCCGACTATCGTTCATTCAGTCCCGAGACAATGTTGCGTGTCACGACTTCCACGTTGGCCCTCGTGTCAGGCAGTCATGAGATTTCGTAAGGCGAGAACATGCCCGTTTCGCGAGAACGTATCACGAGCGTTCGCTTTGCCTCAGGCCAATCCGCTTGGCCTTTTGCTTTCGTAAGGTTCTGCTTTCGGTAGGAGATCATTACGTTTATCGCGCGCCTTTGGGTGTGTGTGTATGTGTCAGAAGCCTCATCATCATCATCATCATCATCATCATCATCATCGTCGTTGTCGTCGTCGTCGTCGTCTTCGTCGTCGTTGTCCTCATCATCTTCGCCATCGCAAACGTGAACGGCTTTCACTCCAGGACGCGCGACCACGACCTGTTGAGTGCTTTCCATTCGGAATGCAAGGTCGAACGCGGCCAAAATACATTTTTCGAGCGCGGACGTAGAACTTTACGCGCGCAAAGTACACTCGAGGACTTTCGCTGTCAGCGAGCTAGCTGTCAATCCACTGTCTTTCGTAAGAGCCCCGATTTCGATATCGTCTACGACGATAATCGATTGACAGACAGTGAGAGTAGTTCGATCGGTGCTCGGTATTAAAACTCACCACCAGCTCCAAGTTGTTATTTAATTTCGCGCTCGTAGTGAGTCACAATGGAGCTTGACTTTCGCTGTCATCGCGCCTCTTCGCGCGAGAGCATCAATTTCATGTCACGACGCGGTAGTAATTGACCAAGTGTTTTTCGGCTATCGAGATTAATAGTCAGACGTAGCCGGGGTATGCGGATAATGGAGATCCGGGACTTTCGCTGTCAGCACCGATCCTACCTTCTTTCGCAAGAGTTTCAATTTCGTTGAACCCTGTAATCGCGGCACCGATATCGTTTGGTAACGATTTTTATCGGTGTTACGCGATGAGAACGGAAAAGAGACGCGCAATTTGCGGCAATTCGAGGGCCTCGTTCGATTTCTCATTATCGACTTCCATCGGAAACGGTGAGGGGGCTATTTCGACAGGCTTCCCGTTAATCTTTGCTCGACATACAAAATAAACCATGGTACAGAGTTCGAAGCTGAGCCGTGATACTGTACAGACTTTTGCCAGACATACGAATTTTTATTTTTATCGCCCGATTTCAGGGAATTGAAAATTTGTCGAATTACCCATACGATGTATCCTTTCGTCCGGTCCGTCATTTCGGATAGTGACAGGAGGACTTTATTTCGACTAAAACTCGGCCCGCAACGGAGCGTAGGATTTATGTTAATTTATGCCGGCCATGGACCTCCCTTAAAGTGAACAAACTAGCACAGAAGTATCGCCGCCCGTTGACGTTCTATCGCGCCGTGAACGGGCGAGCAGAGAATAATTATTTGCTCGCGGTAGGCAATTTTATGCAGCTTTTTACCACGACGCATACGCACTCGAGCAAATATTTCTCGATGAACGAGGGAGAGCCGCGCGGAGTGAAGAATTTCGCGGCCAGCTCATTAATTGGCAAACAGTTAATTACCGGGCAGCCGAGTGGGTCGTTATAAAAGGTACTCTATCGCGACTGTGCGCTCGCTATCTCCGTTTTTCCTTTTCTCTCTCTCTCTCTCTTCATCTCCCACCTGCTACCTTTGCCAACGCTTTTACATTCAAGACGCGTTTTCAAAGGAAAGGGAGGAGGGGTCGGTCGACGAAGTGACGGTGGCGGTGGCGGTGGCACGCGTAATTACATGTACGCACCCGGTTCGCCGGTTGGTTCGCCGGATCGTACGCCAGTTCGTTCGGCGGTGGCACTGTCGGTGCGTAAAGCCTGGAAACTGGTTGGCTACACGCAACTGTGGCCGTCGTTCTGTGCCGCGTGTGCCGCGACGGCAGACTGCGCGGCTCGGTTCTTCGTTGCACCTGCCACGAGGTGTGCCAGGAGTACGCGAGAGCAACAACAAACCTGCCAACATATTTCACAGATCTTTCGTAGTTAGTTCGATGTGCTGTTACGAATGATGCTAATGTCAAAGCGACGAGGGATCCAGGAGAAGAAGTAGAGGGGACCATTTGAGTAGTTTCACAGTTTAACAGCCCTCGGAGAACTGCGGCCAGCCGCGATTTATTCCGTCAATCGTCAATCTCGACTTGGCGCACCGCGTTTCGAGAGGCAGTGGTCCGCGTCGGCACTGGCCGTACTAGGAGAAAAAGTATGGGCACAGAGATACCGGTTGCGGCCTGAAGCGCGTCTGAAACGTCGCTGAAACGGGGTGCGGGGCACTGCGTTGGTTCGCGCGAATTTATGGCAACCGGTTTACTCCGATCGACGAAGGAATGTCGGCTGTCGTTGCGCCTGTCAACCTGCGCGCGCCGTTCGAGAAGCCTCCATCTCTCGCAGTCCTCCCGCCCTTTTTGTTCCTCGTTCCGCGACCCGCGTCCTTCCCTCCGTTTCTGCTAGTTGTTTATCCAGCCTCCTCCATTATTTTTCTCTCGCCCAAAGCCACGTCGCCGCGTCGTCTCGTCCCACTGTGATGCGCTTTTGAAAGCGACGAAAGGTGAAAGGAAGTCTGAAGACGCGCGATATTCCCTGTTCCGCGAAATCGTTTTTACCGTATTAACCTCCGTTCGATGAAAAGTGTGGCCGAAATTCTTCTCCATAGACGCGATTTCATGGGCCAAGTGCAGCGACCACGCTAACTGGAACGCTAATCAAGAGACAATAAATCCATCGCGATGCTCGAAGGAAATCGTACCGAAAGTGTGTCACTTTTTTCTCGATCATCGATCCTTACGCGGAAAGCGTGCGTGCGTGCGAGTCCTTTGATCGTCGAGCGACCGAGTCGAAGCGCGAGATTTTCTTGCACAGCGAGTCAGTTCCTGTGGAGGCTCGGGTGACATACCGCGGAGATGTTGCAGCAGGAAGCGGTCATTAGCGCGGAATAAATGCCGTCTCGTCGTTGGCGCGCGTTCCCTCTCTCGCTGCTTCGTCTGCCGTTCGTTCTCCCACTCACGCAATTTCTATGCCAGACCGTTATAACGATCCTCAGTACGCTGTCAGGTCGTCGGATCTAGTTTTCTAGTAGATCGCCGCGTTCACACGTTCGCTCGCCACGGATAGCTAATTTCACACCTTCCAGTTAGCCTTCTGCGTGTACGCGTGAAATGTCAACCTCAGGCGCGTGGAGTGGTTTATAGAGCGGAGCGCGTTTACAACCTCGCGCGCCGATCATTTTCAATTTTCACTTTCTTTCCAATTATTCCAATTTTTTGGTGTTGAATGTGACGAGGTCTCTTCTAAAAATTGGACATTTTTCCGGGTATCTAGCCATCCCGTCTCTTGGACGCTGCCCGCGGGCGTACGTTGCCGTAGAGCCGACAGCGGTTATCATTAGTGCTCGCGGGCAAGTTGCCGTATTACCATAAATTTCCATCGAACCGTTCAGAAGCCAATTAGCGTAAGTCACGCCGAGATCAAGAGCGGCAATACACCGTTTTGCTTAAATCAACCCTGGCTCGTACGGGAAACTCTCCCATCTACCTACCCCCCTGCCGTTGTCAAATAGGTTGATACAGTTTAATCGACACCCGCCGAGTGCGAGAAAAATCACCCTGATATTTCAATAATACCGGGTAAAAATTGGTATGCTGCTCTAACGGTTCCGTCGTTCGATCGCTAGCCTCTTTGCGGTTAGTGGCCATTACTAATCGCAGCGTTAACGCACGCGGTCCCTTATTTCGTCGGGGAGGCATTGCGTCCTGGAATGAAGATATTAATCCCCGTCTAACAGCACGTACGACTCGGCTTTTTGTGTGCGCCGATAATTTCTCTCCGCGAGAACCGCGCGAGCTCTCCTTTGCCTTTTACAAAAAGGAACGAGACTCTTTCTCTTTCTTCAGGCGCGCACCAACGATCCTCCGTTCGAAGAGAGCAAAGCATTCGCGACTCTCTCGTTCGGTTTTGGCTTGCTTCTCTCTCTCCATGCGTGGTAAACAAGTGTCACGCATCGCCCTCGGCGACGCGACGCCAAGCCATGAAATGATTTCTCCGCGTGAGATAGAGAGAGAGGGAGAGAAAGACGAGAGTCTCAGGAAACCTGGTGGGACCAGACAGCGTGGCGTCGTTGTAAAAGCTGCCGCGGCGTCGAGTACGAACGCGCTCGACGATCTGACGTTTGTGAGAGTATAAGGAGGACGGCCTCAACATCTTTCCAAATAGACCGTTCTCCAACGATCCGAAGAGAATTTCTTTTCACATATTATCGCTTATCAACCATTCTTGACTCCTATTTTTTCTTCCAAAACCGCAATGTCCAACGGAATTCGCTCGGCCTGATTTTTTGGCGGACGAAAAATACGTGTCCATTGTCTTCTCGGCTACACGAAATTTGCCTTGCAAATTGCGCGACGATCGTCGCGCAGCGCTCCTTATTTATTTATGTCCTGGGCGCGACGATTAACGTGAAAGCGATTGGAGTTTACGAGGAGCGAACGAGTCGGCGCTGGTCTCGCTGCTACCGCGCCGTGCATCCGTTGGAAATCGACGAACGAGGGGAAGGGGGCGAAGGAGGCGGGAAAGGTGTCGATAGTAGTGCGTAAACTCGATGATATCCTTGATCCGAACTGGAACTCGAGACGCATAAAGTCGCCGGCGCGGCGGCGCGGGCGGCGGATCGCAATAAAACGAGCGATACCTTCACGACGATGGTCGCTCATTAGAAGAGAATCGCTCGATGCTGTATCGAACGACCACGACGATCTCGGCCCACCTTTAATGACGACGGTATCGGCGCGAAAACGTCATCAACTCAAAGAATTTACGAGCCAGTCGTAAAGCCGTCCCGATATTCGGCCCTCCAAAGATAGCGATAATTATTTGGAAATGACAATGGCGATGCGACGATAACAAGGATTTTTCTACGTAGAGGGAGAGACCGGTTCGTGAATCATACGCGCTTTCGGTCGTAATCAATCTTGGGGAGCGTGCGGTCTCTTTATTGGTTCTTTTGCGTTGACGAAAGTGCGGCACAGTGACGCGGCCATTTATTTATTTATGTCAACGTCGAAACGATTAACGTGAAAGCGATTGGAGTTTATGAGAAGCGAGAACGGCGCGGCATTAGATCGGATGGAAATCGACGCGGATCGTCATAGAGAAAAGGTTGAAAATTTTGTCATTTTCCATGGATCTAAATCAGTCTTGAGGTGACGTTGTTATTTTCGTTGACGTGGGACACAATGTCCCGTAAGATGATCCTATACCCCTTCCATACACCTTGACGATGAGAAATTCGTGTCTCATAAAAGCGTTTCCGACGAGCTAGGCAAGAACCGCTCGTTAGACGAGAATCGTATCAGGATGCGCTCCAATGATGACGCCCGATGACGATGGCGATTGTGATTAATGATGTGAAACGGGAGGATGTTGTCAGCCCGAGAGCATTCCCGGCTCAACGAGGATTTATGCAGATCGCTCCTTAACGGCGGCGGGCCGCGCTAGTTTCCGCGAGATTATCATCGGCAAGCTTTGCAACGAGGCCGTGAAAATTTCAGATACAAGCCGATATAAGTGCCGGTACAATCAATTCATATTGACAGTTTGATCGCTTATCTCACTTTGTAGCCTCGTTATTTATTGCTCGATAATATCGATGCTTTTCCGCATCGTTCCCGACACATTGATCGTATTCGTAATTCAAACTGTATCGCACGGGAGCGCGCGCGCGTAAAATCGATAATCTGAGCGCGCGTTGAGGACCATTGAGGTTGCCTCGCGCACGGAGGCCGTTGGAAAAAGAGGTCGTAGTCGGCTACCGAAAGAACCAGAACGCCTTGATACAGCTCGTTAATTGCAAAATGCGCACGCGTTGTCTCGGAGGAGCGGACCGTACGATTCTCGGAGCGTCGAATCGCAACTGTCAATGAAGAAATCCGAGAGTGCGCCTGGCGAAGCTCGCGCAACAGTGCCGTCGATAAAAATCCACGGAATGTCGGCTCTCGGCCGTACTTCTTTGGCCGTCGTCCGCCATTGCCCGGCACCGTATCTCGCGGCACTCGACGATACCTCACTTACGAGTCGATCATTTCAGCTCGCGGAATCGACGATGTTCGTGAGAAGCCTGCGCAGTTTTTCTTCTCACAATTCGTAGCGTTCGCTACGTGACTTTTTGCACGTCGCCCGATCGCATTCCGTCGATTGCTTCATTCGATCACAACTGTGTCAGAAATGTCACAGCGCGTTTGAAACGGCAAACGTAATAAGAAATGCCAGCGCAGATTTCTATTTTATTCGCTCTCTAACAAGCGTCTCTCGGCTTCTGTGCCGTTCTATATATACGATATACGAATATCGGACGTTGTAAAGCGGTCGTCGCGCGGACGGGTGTAAAGCGATTCCCGGAATAAAGTGATACAACATCGGCAGATTTTCGGAGCTTAAAAGCTGGCAGGAAGTGCGGGGAGAAGAGATATACAAACGGTGATCGGCGGAAAGGGGGCGGTTATATACAACGTCTTCGTTCCTCAGGCGTTCCTAATTAAATCACCGGCGCGGCGCGGCGTCCGGACTACCGCGCTGCCATATTAAAAGCTGGCCGATTCAATCCATTACGATGTACCTTATTCGAGACAAAACTCATTCATCGTCACGCTCTCTCCTTCCACGAATTCGCCGACTTACTCGACTCGAAGAAACAGTGTCAATTTCTTTGCCGTCACGCGGGAAAGACGATCGCCGTAGCATGAAAACTGTAATGAAAGACTGGCCAGAATAAAGTGAACGTTCCGCTGGACGTTTGGCGTGTTCGAAGCTCGACGCGTTATATAAACGTCTGAAGGAAAATATCACGGTGTCCCATGAACGCTGCCGGCGGAGGGTGAATAAAGTGAAAAGGATGGTCGTATATGTTTTTCACGGACCAAAAATAGGGTTCAAAGCGTTACGATCCGTTGGTCGTCTCCGTAGCAATTACCGAGTCACGGATCCGTACTCCTGGGCCTGGTAGGCGAGGAGGCATAAAATGAAAACGACGTAACTCGTCTAATTTGCCAGAGCACTCCTTTTTAATGAACAAGCTGGATATCTGGGTCATCGTACCGCGGACGATTCTAAATTCGGAACGTCTGGCTCTTGGGTGCAGAAGACGTACGCACGACGCACGTACGACGTGCACGACGGCTTACCGCATAGCCGCATGACGATCATTTTGTAACAGATTGAGAATGGCCGCTACTAAGTATCTACTATTAACGCACTGTCTATTGTCAACACGGACATTATTCTGCAATGATTTATTAGTAACGAAATCTAGTTTGATGCATAGGCCTTTTCCCCTCTCGACTAATCCATGCGTGACAAATGGCCTATCCGGTGAATGTGTTTTGATACTCGATCCGGTTACTCTTGCGAGTTTCGCGAAGCGTCAATTCTGTTGCCGAGCGCCATTGTCACGCTCGAAGCAGCGGGGTTTGTTCAACCTGCTTAGACGGAAGTGACGTCGAAGGTACGTGGGGCGACACGGCTCGTTGAGCTCCACATGGAGTCGCGGAAATAACTCACGTACGGGAATCGTCACGTTTCGTTGTAACGCGGCGGAACGGAAACGCGGATATGCAGGGTGAGGGCTGTACTGCTGTACGTAAGTGGTCCGATGCGTGCTTACCTTGCGATTACCGTCCTCGGGACCTCCATAGACACATATGTCGTTGCAGGCCGATCGCCGAGTCAATTGTAATCTTCTCACGGATATTCCTTTCTCGTAAAATGTGAAAGTCGTGCTAGGATGACATAATCCGACGCGTTACATCGTTTCATCGTGTCGGATTATTAATTAAGCCGTGACCAATTCACCGTGTCTAGAATTTCTCTGAAAGTAAGACGAATCGCGGCACCTCGTGCACGCTCGTGCCGATGCGTTTCTTTACGCCCGAAGACAGCTTTGCAAACACCGCGATGCTCTCGTGGTCCTCGTCAAAGAGGCATTGACGTCCATCAGCGAGGTCGCCAACGTCTCTTGAAAGTTTATTTCTGTGTACGAGTCTCGTGAGAGACCCCTTTCGTGGCAGCCTTCCGGCCCGTGACAATTCGTTCCTGCAGAGGCGATTGGGTAACGTCTGAGGGGCCGTCGTCGCAAAATGCATCAAAAAATCTCGGAAAATCTATTCTCGGAACCTCGTGCGTCGGCGGCTCTCGCTCGACTAATATCCCGTTTCTGCAATGCCGATTATTTTTAAACCGTGGCCCACATTCTCGTTGGATGTCGATTATTCCCCGTCGCGTAATCGGAAGACTCCTGCGCTCTGGCTTCGACCCGCATGCGAACGAGAGCGACTCTTTTGAAAGCGTCATACGATTCCCCGCCTAATCAGTCTTCCATTTTTCGCCGACATGGCCTCCTGGAAATAACAGGAGTCACCCATTTTATTCTGACGTGGCGTTCAGTGTGGGCCTGAGTCACTCTTCTCCATGTGCGATGTCTGACGCAACTTGAAGGCGTCATCGCAGCTTCATTGAGAAGGCCAGAAAAATATATCGGCGGCGCGGAGGGCCAAAACGTGATCGGCGATCTTCCTGGATACGAAGCGTCAACTGTCCCGAACGGTCCCGAGTCCCGAGTCCCGAGTCCTGAGTCCCGTGCGAAGTGCGGCCCAGTGAAACCAGGTCCATTGTCATGTACCGAGGATCACGTAGGGTCACACACGTTCCTGACTGCGCTCGGTTGTTCGGTCGTTTCGTTCGTTCGTTGCTCGCTTGTTCGCCTGCGCTCTTTGGCGTGTCCCACGTGGAAACAACAAAGGCGTCAAGTTTCGTAACGAGAGTCAGCTTCGGCCTCATTGTTAGAAAGCCGACCTAAAGTCTTACATCGCGCGCTGCGAGCCACAAGGAAAGGAGCAGATTTGAGCTTAGTCACCCACGGGGACTTCCACGACAGACGATTGGACGAGGTCAAAGCGCGGGTCAGAGGCTCGTTCTCTCTTTCTCTCCTTAGTAGATAGGCGATAGTTTTTACTCGAAATTTGTGATATTCTCTGGAGGAATGATTAACGATGAAATATGATTTGGTTCGTTCGACAGGGTGGCGGGGACGACTCGGACGAGGACACCCAGTGCGCGCTCAGCGAGAACTGGACCTTCGAGAAGAAGACGAGACGTTGGTCGCGCGTGTGCGACGTGACACCGGCAAACGTGGAGAGGCTGCAGGCTCTGGCCGCGCAGAACGCGCAGTCGGAGGAAGAATCCGTTGAGGATCGTCTGGAGGCGGATGAAGCCGAGGACACGATGCTGGATACTCTGAGATACGGTAGCCTGCCGCCGGGAGCGCTTCCTGACGAGATCGGGCCGCGATTCCGTCGGACGGGCTCCGAGAGACTTCGAGACGGCGCGAAGGCCTTCTTGCGCCGCGTAGAGTCCCTCAAGTCGCGCAGACGCAAGCGGCAGAATCGCGACGGCGTGGTCATCAGCGGGCCCCAGGTCCTCGACGTGATGTCGATGCAGCAGAAAATGAAGGAACTGAACTGCGTGGACGTCTCGCCCACCGGGCCGGCGCCGATATCGTTCAACGATCTCCTCTCGGGCTCGCCTCTTCACGTGGCCGGGTCTCCGCTGACCCTGCCGGCATCGCCTTACCATCTGCCGCCCTCGCCGCTCGCCAATGCTCCCAGCCCCTTTGGCGACGATTCCTCGAGCTACTGCTCCGACGGCTCCCAAGGCGGAGGCCCCACTCCAACGCCCACGCGGACCAAGATGAATCGCGCGCGAAGGTTCCTTCATCGCGGCAGAGAGGACCAGGGGGCTCTGAGCGACTCCGAATGCCAGCCGACCAGCTGGCGGCACAGGTACTTCCGAGACGCCAATAGCAATCACGCCAAAGTACTCGAGTACGTGAACGCTCATCCTCAGAGTCCGAAGGACTCACCCACCAAGGCGAGCACCATTAACACTCGCGGCGGCAGTCTCAATCTCGGCAAGGAATCGCAAAGGTTTCGCGAAAAGCTCACTCAGGGCACTACTCACGAGAGGTACAAGGAGGACAAGGACAAGGACAAGGTCGCCGGACTCAAGAGGGAAGATAAGATGCACAAGAGCTTCAGACACCGAGACGATATGTACAGAGACGCCGGCAAGCCACTGACGAAGGAAGTTACGGTTTACAGAGAGAAGTCTCGATCGAGGAGTTCGGAACTTGCTGGAAGTCAGGAGAGCAGCTCGACGGTGGCCAGTCGGGACTCCGATCAAGAGGAGGATTCGCCGAGGCATAAGGGCACGGTCGTGAGGTGGCACAGTTTCCAAAGAGGATCGCTTTACCCGGAGCCTCTCGATCCCCTTTGTCCGCGTGCAATGGCCTCGATGTCCTGCGGACAACTGCTCGTGCTGAGAAAATTGGCGCTCCTTAAGCTGACCGCTTGCATGGAACGGTACTGTCCGACACACCGTACGGGCTGGAACTGGGAGTTGCCCAAGTTCATCAGGAAGATCAAGACGCCTGACTATAAAGACAAGACTGTCTTCGGCGTTCCGCTCCTTCTCTCCCTCCAAAGGACCGGACAGGCTCTGCCAAAGTGCATTCAAATAGCTCTGAGATGGCTCAGAGCGAACGCTTTGGATCAAGTTGGAATCTTCAGAAAGAGCGGCGTCAGGTCGAGGATACAGAAGCTGAAGGTGATGACCGAGACGCAGGGGGATAACATAAACTTCGATGGCCAGCAAGCCTTTGACGTTGCGGATCTTGTTAAGCAATACTTCAGGGAACTTCCGGAGGCTCTTTTGACCAACAAATTGTCGGAGACGTTCATCGCCATCTTCCAACGTGAGTATATAGAGAACGTGCACGGCTCGAGACGAGTCTTATCGAATCTCCACACACGCCCACACTCTCAATCTATCGATTTCAGATGTGCCCAGTGAACTTCGACCGGACGCCGTTCAGTGCGTTCTTCTTCTCTTGCCCGACGAGCATCGCGAAGCGTTGGAGACTCTGCTCGACTTTCTGAACCACGTCGCTAGCAATTCGCCCTACAATCAAATGACAGCCTCGAACCTGGCCGTCTGCCTGGCACCGAGCCTCTTCCACTTCAACCACAGCAACACGAACGTGACCAACAGGTCGAGCAGCGTTTCGCCGCGTAGGAGAAAGACCGTGGGCATACCCGATCAGCGGGAACTGTCGGAAAACAAAGCCGCGCACGACTGTCTTTTGTATCTGGTGAAGATGCATCGTGAATTATTCATGGTGAGTATACGTACCCTCTCGGTCGTCTCCCTTCTGCTGCCGAACCTACCGAGCGTCATCGAATCGATCCTGATCGTGCTCGAATTCTCATGAACGCCAACACTCGCGTGCTCACTTTCAGTCTTCGCATTCTCTCTTCTCAGGTATCGTCGGACATGTTGCAACAGTGCCACTTCAACTATATGGAGGAAAGTGTTCCGGTTGCCCTCGAGGAACTTGGCTCGGAGTTGAAGCAGGATTGGAGGGGCTATCTCTACGCGTGCACAACGGCTCTGTTGAAAGAGGCGCGAGAAAAGTCTGTACAATTCCTATTATTTCGTGTCATTGAGAGAGAAAGAGAACAACGCGCTAAATGGTTGATGATTCTAGCAGGAGTCGAGGGTGGGTGACGGTGAACAATCCGGCTGATAGTACGGTGGAGATGGCTTACAAGAAAGTTGGCGACGGCCACCCTCTCCGACTATGGCGAGTGTCGACGGAAGTTGAGGCACCGCCTAACGAACTTCTTCATCGTGTGCTGAGAGAGAGGCATATCTGGGATCCCCAACTTCTCAAGTACCGGCTTGTCAACAAACTGGACATCAACGTAGAGGTCTTCCAATATGCCACTGGCAACATGAGCCCTCTACCTGCAAGGGATTATTGCGTGTTAAGGTAGGTTCGGAGGATAATGTTTTGTGTGAAAATATGATTAAATTTGAAACTCGCTCCCTTACAGATCCTGGCGCAATGATCTCCCAAAAGGGGCCGGTGTGATCGTGGAAACGTCCGTTGAACATCCGGATGCACCGGTCATGCTCGGCGGAACGCGCGGAATTGTTCTCGCTTCCCGTTACCTCATTGAACCGTGCGGTAGCGGAAAATCGCGGATCATGCATCTGTCCAGGGTGGACACAAAGTGAGTCGCACACCACGATTTCGCGATCGCCCGATAAAACGGTCCCGCGAGAGGCCAGTCTTCATTTGAATTCTCTTACCTTTGCAGAGGGCGCACTCCCGAGTGGTACAACAAGAGCTACGGACACATCGCGGCGCTTCATCTTAGCAAAATTCGCAATTCCTTCAAGCATACGACCGACGGACCGGAGAGCAAAGTCTGAGAGGAGGCAACCGTGCAACGCATCACGTTGCACGGTTCGTACTCCGTTCAGCAGGATGCCGATGATCAGCATCACGAGCACAGGATTCTTAAAGACCTGCGCAAAGTTCAGCCCACGATCGATGAAGAGTGAGCAGTGAAGAATGAAGAACGCAGAGGACAGAGAGTATCGTGAGCGACGTTCACGTTCACGTGTGAAGATAAGGAGTAACGTAGTACCTACACACACACACACACACACACACACGACACACACACACACACCCACACACACACCTGTAGTGGCACGTTGATGTCTTTGAACCGTCGAGTTCTCAAAGCATGTGTTGTCTACGTGTTTCTATCGTTACATCCGACGCCATGTTCGCGATGTAACGAGCTAATTCTCCAAAGATCTTGCCGTCCAGTTGTCCTGAAAGTCAGTACGGCAGGACATCGTAAAGGAACGATACATATTAGGCCCGTCTGCAACGGAGCGACTTTCTTTCGAGCCATTCGTTCTGGAAGAACGATGCGCTATTTTTGCAGGATACGCCCTGTAATGCGTCATTAGTCCTTAAGTCGTCCGATAACGTTCATTGGCGATAACGTCGCACATCCTTAGAACCGCGCGGAGCAAATTTACAATAATCGTGTAATTGATCGTTGAATGTAAGCATGTTGAAAATGTAAATGAATATTTTTTCGTACCAACCCCAGAAAAGCGTGCATGTGTGTGTTACGTGTTCGTCGTTGATACGGCGACGTTACAAGCGCCGTCAAAGTCTCACCAAAACGAGTCGCGCACAATTATATCTACATGTATGGCTGTAATGATATCTCGAGACCACGCGTGTATCGTACGTTTTTCTTTTTCGGACCAAATGCCAACTTTTCTATTGTATCATATCGCGTCATATCATCTAACCTTAAGCATAGTCGCCGAGATATTTTCACTTATCTTTGCATTTCGTTTTTCGCATAAGTGTTACTACGTTTACCTGTAGATGCGTCTCTGTATAAATACCGCGTATGTGTGTGTATATCTATTTATATATGTGTACGTTGTGGAAAGCGAACCGTATTATGTGTAACGGCGTGTGTGAACTTGATATATGAAGATCATTATGATGAAGAGAAGATACGCTGTGTAAAATGAATTCGTCACCACGCTCGATCCTGGAGTGCTCCTGGCATTAGGACAACGGAATGCCGGCGATTAAGAATATAAGCAATTACCCTTATCGTTCATATCGATGTTAATAAAACGTTCAAATTTTCGTGACGTCTGTTACTAGGTATATCTGTCTATAATTGTAAATGTGAGTCAAAATTTGTTTGCGGCGCACCCGCGGCGGCAACCGTCGAAAGATGTGTACATGTAACAATTATATAGGGACCACGTTCGTTCGGACCCCAAAACAGGAAATGAACCTGCGCATAATGCACCTCATCGAATCGAATTATAAGTGTATTTTAAACATAATACTAGTCACTTACACGTTAGTTAAACCCTATGAGTATGATAAGTGTATAGATTTCTATTCCAGAGCGTTGCGTCGAGAATATTTAAATATAATTATGATTCTTAAATGATTATTATCGACGTGAAAAAGAAGTATATATACATAAATATATCATATTTTTGTGTCCAAAAACGCCAGTAGAAACGCGAAGAAGAAAAGGAGAGAGAGAACGATAAAGAACGTGTTTCTTCGTGTTTGTAACGATATCTGACCGTCTTTATTCTTGTAATCCGTGTTCCACTAGGATGTAAATATGTATATTATACGATAATGAAACGCAATTATATACTCATTAAATGACCATTTTCCATTATCACTGTTATCTTTAGTTGACGTTTATTTTTCACGTTCCTCGCGTTTTCCAGAAGTTAATCGGTTGTCAGCTAATCGAGAAACACTTTAACGAACGACGTAATCGCCGGACCGGTCTGTTTAATCAATGATTTCTGTCGTCACGGATACCTGGCAGGTAGATACTCGCAACTTGCAACGCGTCGACGTTGACATTTTGCTCTCAGTTTGCCGCGAGACCGGCCGTTGTTTCGACCAAACCTTAGACGACAGATTTTTCCGCGCAATCCTAACCCATTCTCTTTCTCTCGTAGCCGGTTATCCGCGAAAAAGACACGTTGTTGGATAATTTATTGGCCGACCAAGAGAATCGCCGCTCGCAGGTAATTACTTAACCGAACCATTCACCGATCTGTCCTCCATAAATTTTCTTGTCAAGCGGCGCTAGGGAGTAATGAGCGAGTCGTAACTCGTAATTCGTGCCTCGTGCTGCATTTAAACCTACCAAATCGTATTCCCTTTCCGAGGATCCCGAAGGATGGTGCGTCTTCACGTGAAGAAGGGGGACGAGAGCCAATTTCTCTACGACACGCATGTGGAGGCCCGCGTTGAAGACGTGATATACGACGTCACCGTCATTTACAACGGTCGCCTGAAGATTTCGCGAATATGTTATGGTAACGATCAACTTGGAGCAATCCTATCTGGCAGGGTGAACGGGACGGGGAGAACTGCATCCATGCTTCTTCATAGTCGCTTTCACTTGTAGAGTTACCCAGGGCAGTCTCGTAATTCGAAGCTAGCACCACGGGGGCAATCCCTTTCACGCTCATAACACCGACGATTTATACCGACTCTTCCTGATTTATTCTACCTTTCTAAATGCAACCCTTTAACGCGAGAATTCATTTTTCTCCCGTACACCGGAGTAAAACCGATTTATTTCCTTGGTAACGCCAAATCGAGTCATGCGTGGCATTTCATTCAATCTCACTCCCTAGCTCATCCATATTCATTCCCATCTTTTCCTCTTTCTTCCTTTTACTCTCAATTTCATTAAGTTCATGTCGCAATATTATCGGTAGGAATTTCTTCAAATTCCCGTCACTATCGGTTGCACGAGGTTTACGATGAACTTCGCTGGGACGGCGAGCAAAGTTAATCGACAATGATGCAAATACGGTGCAATCGAAAATCATTTATTTGCTGTTCCTCTCCCTCTCTATCTTGCTTCCCGGCCGACGATATCTATCAAAGACGAACCGCCTCCACTTCACGGCTTCGCGAAGCTTGTCCTACAGCCCTGACTCGCAGTAGGAATATTAACGCGAGAAATCCATTAACGATTATCTCGGAGGCTTCACCTGCGGCCCGTAATAACTGCGCCGGGTATAATAAGAAGTCGAGCCCCGAGTTTATGAACCCATCCATCCTGGGCGCGGTGTGATATTAGTCACACGTCGCACGGGATAATAATTACGCGGAGTTATGCTTTTAACCGGGGGCCCTTCTGTTATGTTTTGTGAATAAAAAAAAAATAAAAAAATAGAGATCGAGGAGCTGGCTAAGCACGGCACCATGCTACCCCATGACATGATGGGGCTCACCGACGATCAGATTGTCGAGCTCAAACTCAAGGACGAGTGGGGTGAGAAATGCACTCCTATGGGCGGATGGACCTTTAACAAGGACGTTATTGGTACGTGTGAAATATATTGACATCCTCTCCAGCGATCGGTTCAATTCGATCATCAGAGTCTGCTAAAGAATTCAGATGTTTTCAGGACGTCGAAATGGACATCAGCCGAACGAGAAGATGCAAGAGGTATTAAAGAAAACTATCGAGGAAGCAAGAACTATGATTTCTAAGGTAAATCTCAGGAGGTTTCTACGGGGTACCAGGCTTCTTTCCTCTCTGATACATCAAAAATCGTATTTTTGCAGAAGTTGGTACAACAGGAAAAGCTGGTAACTATGAAAACCGTGCAGGAAGCGCTGGACATACTAAGGGGCGCGGTCACGATCGTTTATCCAATGGGATTGCCACCCCACGACGTGATCCGTCAGGAATTCGAAAACACCGAGGACCTTTCTGGTACTCAAATGTCTCTCGAGGTGACGCACCATTAACATTTTCTCATTAGACACTCCACTATCCAAGTTCGTACAAATGAATTTTTTTTCACACGTCAGGTGATTGATGTCCAACTAGCCCAAATATGGTTCTCCGGTAAAGAAATGCTGGTGGGCAAAAAAATCAAGGATTTTTTAGGTCCCAACGAGAAAACGAAGGTGATCGTAAAGCTGCAGAAACGAGGAGCAGGTAGACCAGCTCGAGAGCCTTTAATGTCGGAGGATGAACGGAAGCAGCTGATGCTACATGCCTATCGACGACAAGAGGAGCTCAAGGTAAGTACCTGTGCCTTTCTACCGCTGTTCACAGTGTGACCTTCCTTGTCAGTGCTCTTCACCACACTGCGGATAATATAGGTCTCTGTAGGAGAAGGCTTGACGTCCTGCGATATCCTCAACTAGGATAGAACCGCTTTGCCCTTTGGTTCCTGATTTTCGCGAACCACCGTCGGCATCGTCGGTTCTCTCAATATTTTCGACATCGATTCAAGTTGCCGGTTCAGATATACCGAGTTTTATCGATCTCTCGCGCGTGTCCTTTTCGTGTCCTTTTCGAAGTAGGCTAACGCATGTCAGTATCAGCTCGCGACGTTATTACGTCGATGCACGTTGTTTTTTAAGACCCTACTCTCTGATACGATCTGTGTTACGTCCTAACTCCTTCCGTGTCCATTAATATTAATTTACCTCAAGTGGAAGACGAATCGATTCGGAGGGCGGCTTTGAATTGACGAGCAAAATATTAGAGTGTATCAGTCGTACTTTATGCGATATAATTTAAGGTTCTGTACTGCGTTCGACGTATTCTTTCATCGAACTGCGCGTCATCTAAAAATGAGTAATATCTATCTTTTCCTGGAGGTCAGAATGGAAAAGATTCATCAGACACATTTGTCCTTATCAATCAAGTGAAATGTATGGAACTAGTTTAACATCGTGTGGTGTTCTTTCAGACAAAGCAGCGATCATGATAGCATGTAATTTGTAACATTACTCCCACGCGCTGCGCAACCTTGATAAAGACAGAACGGTAAAATGACTAGTAATTTTTGTGACACTAGGGACGCTTAACTATTGTTTCACAGTGAAAGAATTATTGTTAGATATTTCGGCTAGATGGTGATTCATACGTAATTGTTCATATATCCGTCAGGCCTACGTATGCGTTGGTCGTAATAATTGGAAGACGCAGCTTCCATGCACAACAGCCTGTAATTTACTTTCTTCAATCATTATCGTCGTAAAAGTTTACCGCCTTTCATGAAGGATATGTCCGGTGGAGGCATCATCCTAAGTCGAGCGATATCGATTATGCGGGCGTACCACACAGTCCTTCTCGCTACTGTGTATGCCATCTTTTACCTCGAACATGAGAGGCATAGGCAAACAAGCGACGCGATACTGACGTACATATGTATAACGTATTAAGGTGAAGGTTCACACGGAGAGGGAAATAGTTTTCCTCAACTACGATGAATACCTTGTGCATCGTTCGATATTTCAAGCGAAACAATTTCATACATTGGCATGGGAATGCATCGCATTAAATGCGCCGCTAGCAACACGAGGCTTAAATAAACTGGATTATATGCTCTCGTCCGATGTTTCGACGGTATGGACTCGGGAACGTTACCGTAGGGAATAGTACAGTATTTTTCGTTTCTTAATTTATTTTCCCTTTTATGCGCAGGACTGCCTCTGAGAAAGATTTTCTTCAATACCGAGACGCGTTGATTACGCTTTCACCGACGGGTTTTATTAATATGACGGTTGGTCGATGGATTTTTACAGGAGCGTTGAAAGGTGCGTCGCTCCCACGGTATATCACATATGCTTCACCCTCCGTAGAATTGTAAGGGAACGAAGTTAGTCGAACCATGCTGGGGAGCGCCGTGCGATGAAAAACGTCCCTCGTAATGGTATTTTAATTCCG
Source organism: Priocnemis perturbator (assembly GCA_963942575.1). Lineage (NCBI taxonomy): Eukaryota > Metazoa > Arthropoda > Insecta > Hymenoptera > Pompilidae > Priocnemis > Priocnemis perturbator. The sequence continues at coordinate 7,182,026 of OZ012649.1, read as the reverse complement.
TAATACTACGTAGCATCACATTGTGCAATCAAGTAGATTACGTAATTTAACTTTGTCTGCCCTTCTGTCGGCCGGAATGAGAAGGAAGTATATGGTTTCTGTTGCTTATGGAAACGAGGAAAATCTATGAGATCGACGTAATGGGCAAAGTTGATCCACTCGTAAAAATCAAGTACACTCGACAAAATCGCACAAATTTGTTTGCTCGCCGAACTCGTCAATTGGAGTTCTCTATTTTTCTTCGTTTTTATTTGTCTGCGCGTGGAAGTGTCACACCGCCTTTGCTGGATACAAAAGGATCCACCAGGGGAGAGTAATATGTCCTCAATAAAACAGTCCGAGTACGGCCACGGTTCTACGTGCTGCTTGGGATATTGTTCCTCGGTTAATTCTCATCGAAAGGCTGCTCCTTTCGCCCTCCGAGAGACGTAAAACAATTACTCTGAAAATGTTCATTCCAAGGAAACTGTTTTTCTCCATTAATCAGGGTTGAACCTCAAATAAGTTTTATCGCTCGCATTCAGACGGCGACACTTTCCTAATACGTCGAGTCGCACACCTAATGAACTTTAATTACTTTAGCCTTCGCTGATTCTACAGACACAGACCTATGCCACAGGAGTCATGCGGATTTCGCTGATGCAATAGAAAATTAAAATTAACTTTTCCGACGTACACAATTTTCAAGAGAAGGAATAATTGAAATCCCCGACACTTCGCTCGGCCGCGTCAAGCAAAGATCGACAAGTGGAAGCTTATAAAATAACGACCGACGAGTGTCATATGGAAGGGTAATGAGCGGATCGTCCTTTATTCGTGTCTATCTAATGGAAGTCCGCCGGTACATAAAGCGGCCATTAGAAACTAAGTGCACACGTGGTTCTTATCGGGGACCAACGACATTACCCTATCGATCTGAGCCTCTCTAGCTATTCGGTAATAAGGAGCGTTCGAGTTACTCGCATTTACGTGGGAGTCAAACGAATGGACGACTTCGAAAACCAATGCAACCTTCGACATATTTCATTCAATTTAGTTTCCTCATCTGATCCAACGTATCCATATACACGGGTATGCAATACGAGATCATGCATATTCGTATTCATAATCATTCAACATTCATGAGTACATTTTGTTGTTTGCTAAACGGTATAAATTATTCAGTAATAGAGATTTTACAATTCATTCAATTATATTATACAGTTCATTTCGAAAAGGTCTGGAATCAGAGTAGACTTCAGACAGGTTTTTAAAGATCCATTTTACTTATAAGACAACTATGTACAAAACGAAGGAGAGAGATTCCATTTAAATATCATAGCGGGCCGACGCTAGCCGCTTGTTTGATCGTCACGGATCTTGCTAGAGTGGAGATGAAAAAGGGGTGTAACCGAAAAATTAGCGGACGCTTGACGTTGTCGAATTAACGAAGCACCGTCGATGCCAAGGGAATATTGGAGCTGTGATTGCGACTGACAGAATACACTCGATCTCGACCTAGATTCGATTGTCGACGCCGCCGTGCCGGTGGCTCGATAACGCTCCAATCTCGTCTTCGCCCTCGTCAAAGCCATGTGATCGTAATTAGTTTTGCACTATCGGCTTTACGGACGGTATTGAAATGTGATAGTTGATATGGGAACTTAAGCCCAGAACCACCAGCGCAATAAATTTGTCCACGAGAGACTTTTGGGTAGGGCATTTTAAAATTTCGCGGATTATGATGCGACGTACTAAGCGCCTTTCGGACGAAGGATACGGTTTGGTCAGTAGTATTGCGCGACACGCGACCCTCCCTCATCTTATTACGAGTTTACAATGTCTGTGCGATGTTCTTGATCCGGCTTCCCTCGTGAGAAAGAGGGAATTCCCGCGAGAGCAGATCGTAACTATTTCCGTTCCGCTTCGCAGGATTACTTAAATGAGTTTACACGTCGAAGCACCTGTACCAATTAATTCCTTTTGCGTTCTATCGAGGAAAAAAAAGCTTACACTCCTTCCCGCGAAAAAAGTTTCGTCGTGATATCACGTGTCAACCCAAGTTGCCACTAATGTACGCCACGCTCGCATTACTTGCGTGCGTGATTTATAACCATTCTTTCTATCGCTTGTACAACGCATAATTGGCAATTATGCAGTTGCGTTGTTACACAAATCATATGTGCCGAATTCTCTTGCTGTTCCGCGCTCTATCAGGTTAGCTTGATGGTATATTTTTATGGGAGAAGCAATGCTATTTCAATGCGCGAATGAATGAAGACGTTCGAAACACAACGCGCGTCTTGTCGAATTTTATTATATAAAACACGTATAACACATGCGGTACTCCGTACACATACATATATATATGTATTGTCACAAATATCATTAGATAGTAGGAGGCGCACGACCCAATTGTTGGTAAACTTATCCGTTTATGTAGGTTATCACGTCGTCACTGGTCCGTGACTGTGACTGACCGTAGACGCCACATACTACGTTGCATTCGAAACGCACATTTTGCGTTGCGAGTGGTGTCGTTATCTTTAAGAACATCGTCGAACTCTCTCGAATAAGCCTAGACAATTGTACTTGTTGCAGTAGCAGCAGCAGTGTGATCTGAGTACTGGTGACACTTTTTTCGTATGCTAGCGTAAATGAAGGAAGGCACATAGAGTAAATGGTGAGATTTCGTGAAGATACTTTTAGGGGAGCTTCTCAACGTTGCGTATCAGATGATGTTATGAGGGGAATTTTTGAGAAAGGGAGAGTACCGAAAAGTACGATATCTCAAACGACACGGTACTAGGGAACTGAGTGAAGCGTATAGAGTCAGTCGATGATAAGAGTTTTTCAAATCAACGGAAGATTTTAATGGTAAGCTCGATAGTATCGCGTTACCGAAACGTACTCTTACTTAAGATTCTACTGCCGAGGGTGCCCTTTGAAGCCGCGTGAGGCATAGAAGTTTCCGTATTTTTCACATGCCCGTTAACAACCAACTACATTTGAACAGTAATAATTAATCATGTTATCGTACGGTATCGGATATAGTACAGAGACTCACATAAAGGCAGTTGTAGCGATCGAGCTGATGTACTTGAGACAAGGACTTTCTTCACATATTCCGCATGCTGATTCCTGTAAAAATTTGTTTCATACAAATATAGGACTTTGACGTTTGTTGATATTCAAAGATCAGATGAAGTAAAGGAAGCATGTGGCAGTTAGTTCATATGAACTTCACAGCATAAAGAGTGTCCCTTCTCGTTACATCACCTTTTTGAAACTACGCTTCGTACACTGAAAGCTTTTTTCCGCTCCTCGCTTCTCCTCGCGGGGATTGTCTTACCTAAGTAAAGTTAAAAAATACACAAAACTCGCTGAACCGATTGAAAGACGATCGTTTGTTAATAATCGCTGTGAGACGCCCGCCACTTCGATGTCTCGAACTCTTTTGATCGTTTCGATGGACAGGGAAAACACACACCCTTATAAATTATCCATGCACGCATATATGCATATGCACAGTGTGTGTATCGATTTATACAGATTACAAAGTGGTCGCGGTACATTTAAGGCAAGAGTGGACTTGTTCGATATATACGTATATATCGTTTAGCAAATATATAAATATACAGTTGATAAATTATGTTGGACCCTGCGTGGGTGACTTTCTTCCATGTTAGAACGAATTTCGCTGTAAAAATGTAACATCTTTTTATTCCTCTTCGTTCTCTTAAGACTAGGAAGACGATGTACGGTCCGTGTAAACGATTGCGATGGAGTGTTCTCTTTCCCCAGTGGTTGCGACAATGCACTTTCGGAGTTTGGTCCATTCTCTGAATGCACGAGTAATGAAAGGCCGCCGAAATGCACGGTGGTGTATAATTTCCAAAGCGCTTAAAAGGATCTACCTGCAATAAAATCGGTCACGATATTAAAAAATATCGTAACCGCTGGAACTTGTCGCGTGTCGTTCGGGGCACATCGAATTCGATTTGGAGAGCATTGAAAGTGGTGAAAGGTACGTTTTGCCACTTTCTTCGGAGAGTCGCTTGGGCAATGGGCATGCCTCTCAACACAACGATTGTTCAGAAGGAGTCCTCAACCTCGTCCGTGTCGAAAAGTGGTAGCCTCTCATAACCGAGTAGCCCGCTGGTACCAGGTGACTTAAACTGCTAAAGTGCCAGGCTTCTGATCTCGTTCTCATTGGCGAGACCCTGAGGTGTGCTAGGGGTTCCCTCGACCAGTCCCTCGTCCTCACCCTCGTTCTCCTGCTTGTCAACGCAATATCGGCATCTCATTTTTGCGTCGTCGCCAACCTGGACGGACCGCGTTATGATAACCAGCGTAGTTAAACTGATGACGAACAGTCCCGAAGGGACGATTATGGCGATCAACAGTTCTGTTCGAGTTTTCTTCAGGTCGAATCGCGCCACTACAAAGAACGAGTCGTTCTGCAACAGAGAAGGGTGATTCTCCAAAATCCGCAGCAGTATTCCATGCGCTCCTGACCATCCGTATCGTTTCAAGAGAAAATTGTCTTGATCAAATGCACGCTTATTCGATTTTCGCGCGCGGTAAGCAAACTGCCAAGTCGATATTGTTATAGCGCGTAACGAAGTTAGCGGACCGTTTGCTTTGACGTGAAAGTTTACGTTGTGCCCGACCCGAACTGTACACTCCCCGGTAAATTTCGGACGGAGTCTGTGAACTGTGCATGGGTACACCGAAAGTGCAATCTTCTATATCTATACTGATTGAAAGACGATGTCGTTCGAGGCAATACCTTCTACATACTCCCTTGACACTCGTCCGCAGCGTAAATGACAGAGAGCGCGTGAAGCGAAGCTGCGATAACCCGAACGTGACGAGGCTAAGAAATTCTCTGTGGAAGTTGAGGCAGACAACGGCTCGTACGGATTTCGATACGTTGACGCGATTGAAGACGGGCAGTCTGGAAAATTCGATCGGGAGAATGAAAGTTTAGTCGTCGCGCACGAATGGCTGCCAAGAACGGGGAGAAGGGAATGACACGGTCGTTTCCTCCGAACGTCCCTTCATAAATACATATACGCGTATGTGTGTGCTCCGCGGCTGAATGGCACGATCGTAAAAACGAAATTTACGATGGACCGCGGTTTATTATTATATGCTCTGCCATTAATGTCGAACGAAATGATGGAGGACATTTCTCCCAAAACTTTCGCCTTTCGCCAGTCGCATCGTTAGGATATCGTGCTGCAAGTTTGAAGGGTAGTGGTCAAATAACGGTCGTGCGTTAGTGGGAATGTTGAGTGCATCGCGGTTGTTTGCATATTCAGATACAACTCATGTCCCCTTTATTGCACGCAAAATTCGCGCTGAATTCATTGGCTCGATAACGCACGAACGACTGATCGACTGGTCAATGAAGGGGCGCATCAATAGGAAACAGATTGGCAAGCCAGATTTCTCAGGACTCGCCGCTCGTCACGTAATTTGCTCGCGATGCGACGGCGAGCATGGACAGACGAATGTAATCTCAATGACATTCCCGTATCGCAAAATCCGAGCCTGGCTCGGCCGGGCACAATTTCACAACGCAACTCGCGAATCGTGGGCGCCAGCATCAGCACGCCAATGCATGGAAACGAGAGGGATCTCGGTGGGTAGATTAGAAGTCCAATACAGCTTCGACATTATCCGCGCCCCAACGCTCACTACGCTTCGTCTCACGGATATCGGACATCCGATATCTACGGAATCTCCCGGTATTGCTGCAAATGCGGTAAAAGAACTCCGCCTGCACATCCGAATGGAGTCGAAAAAATCACGCCCTAACTGTCAGTGGGTTGCGTCGTATACGTTAGTAGGGAAGATCCATTCTCGCTCGGACAATCTGACAATCTGACTCTTGTTAGAAAGGAGTAGAGAAGAGCCGACGCAAGCATAATGACAGAAATGTAGTTGAGAGGAGCTTCTTGTTTTCGGCTCAGCCGAATGTAATGACCTTTCTCGAATTCCAGTGGCGAGTCGCGCGTCCGTCGCGTGGAACACGTTATCTAGTTTCAGAAAGCGAGGTAGGGATGGCGTAAGATAGGCGCAGACGCATACACCGCTAACGTTCGCAATGACGGGGCTCCTTGTTTTCCGAGTCGATAAAAGGATTGAGATTGGGTCTCCGCTGTGACATGGTCGCGTTTTAGCCTTGTATCGGCTACTCTCAGACCGTAGAACGTTGAACGATCAACGGCGATGGCCTTACCTTATTGTAATAGCAGGGATATCTGCTCTGAGCAGTCTGATTGTCACCGTCGCGTCCGTGAGAGTTGAGGAAATTGCGGCATTCGCCCTTGAGCGTGTTCACGCAGCCCTCCAAGTTGATGTAGAGCCGCGAGCTGTTATAGATCGTAAGTGTACGCTGGGCCGGCACGTAGGCGTTGCTCGGATCCAAGGGATGCGGCAGACTCTCCTCGTAGATATCGAGGAAGCTCGTGAAATTGATGTGCGGCAGTGGCACCGTGATCTCCTTTAACAAGGTACCATTCACGCAATCCTCCGTCCTGCGAAGAAGACACAGAGAGAATTTATGCGCGGCAAATGCTTTCGTGATTTCGCGGACTTAACCGCTCATGAATATTTCCCTCCCAAGGTTCGTCGAGTTATCTCCTCGACTTAAGGACTTTCTGCCTACTGCCTGACCAACGCGCAACTTTTCGAACGGTCGATTCTGCTGTGATGCAGACGGCGGACGTCAACTTTAGCTGTCTCCTGTCATCTCTCGAGTGAGGATATCATATCGAGACTTGACTGGAATGTCCAAGCGATGTCTAGAACGCGACGCGTAGCAGAGGAAAGAGCGTGGGAACGTTAAAGGGAATCAGGCACTCCCGCAGGAGATCAATGGTTGCTATGGAAATACCCCTAATGGTCTTTTCGTATCCGCCTGACATGCCAACTGCGAAGAACTATCTATATTATGCGAGGAAGGATACAATCGTTAAGATACAATTTGAGGGTGCATTTAATTACGTTGGCGTCGGCAAAGTAGACGTGCTATCATTGAAATCCTTCCATAAGCCATCATTAGGCGTACGCCTCTACACAGTCAGGGTGATTTACATCGCGTGATTGTCGTCGCCGGTAATTCATAGAGACAATACTTCCTGCACGCACCGTCGGAAGTTCCACGAACTTTCCAACGGATTACGGGGAAGACACTTAGCCTGATCGAATTTCGAACTCCTATCCATCAAAAGGGTTGAATCTGTCAATTTCACGCCTCGAAGATGACTGAATTATTCGATCCGTACGCATCCGCGAACTGTCGCTCGCGTCGCGGCGTCGGCGTCGATCGATCAAGCGGTACATCGGATTGCCGCGTGGATTTAGATCGTATCGCGTACCTTTAGGAAACTTATTTGCTGGCAATTGCGTACCAATCAACGTCGTGTATAAACACTCAATTTATTCAAATGTCAAATAAATGTCAAATTGACATATTCGCAACGCATCCTTACCTAATGACATCGCCGTCCCTCTTGACAGCCAGACAGCTGGCCATCACCCCACCGCTCTGCTCGCCCCAAATTTTTTCAGCACTGGTCAGTCTCGTACCAGGAAGGCTTCCATTCGCCTTATTTAAGGCCATACCTCTCGAACACCGAGCGCTTATGATGTCGTCGTCCTTCATCAGGTAGACGTTCACGTTTTCCGTTTCAATCGGGGGGCAATATCGATCGCAGGAGAAGGGTCTCTTGATCTTCGTGCATCTGGAGCTTTGACAGCTGAAGAAGCCATTCAGCTTCATGTTATCCTTCTCGCTGTCAATGATAACACCGTCGGCTTTGTAATGGCAGAGCATTAGTTCGCTAATGTTCGCACAGTGGCCCAAGCTGCAATTGAATACACCGGACAGCATGCTGCACTCGCTGCCATTGTTGCAATTGTATTTCTTCAGCTGGCCCGTGTTCACCTGCAAAATAACTGCGTGTATCACGTTAAGATAACGTAGAGATGAAATTCTCGTATGAACATTGCGCCAAGTGGGCAATAGAAAAGAGTTGGTCACCGCTACAAAACAAGTAGAGAATGTCAATCATATGTCGGCCGCGGCACTGACTCGAGTACTCTCGAGTTTTCAAGAGCAATGGCCGACATATTGCATTTGACAACTTTCACACCGTAATGTTGGAAAGCTGAACACATAGCGTTACACTGGAAATTAATGACCAGCATGCTTTTCTAAAAGGGCGCTCCTAAATATTCCCGAGGACGCTCCCTCGAGGATAACTCATATTCGGTCGTCCAACTTCATTTATCCTCTCTAATCTAGGGTGGAGAGACTAGACTATTTTTCCCGTGTCGTCCAACATCCTGAAACTATTAGTAACCGCAGCGATAGAATGAATTTGAAATTGGTCGAAAAATGTTACTGTTAAGAGAACTTTTTATGAGACAGTTTATTTCATCAGTCATTGACTACTTCCCTGGCTTTCATTTTGTGGAACACGGTGACTCCGTTACGATAACAAGGCCGTCAGCCGTAGTCGTGCCACTTATGCCCATGCTTACCGGTGCCCATCTCTGCTTTCGCTAACAAACTTTCATGGCAACTTTATTAAGCGCGTTCACGACGACGACACCTTTAACCTCTTCGCCTACCAGGCTACGAAGATCGCTAAGTGATCGAGTTTCGGCGCGGGACAATGGCTAAAGGCTAAAGTCGTTTTCCAGCTATGACCCAACCAGTGTCCATTTTCAGCATGGCCTTTTCAGACTTTCACGGAGAGTACACATTAGCGCATAACGAACCTTTACTCCCAGCCGACTGTTGAGAGCCCCATTCTCATCCCCCCTCGCGCACCCTCCGTCTCCATTAAAAGTCTCTATCGAGTTAAGGACACGTGACATTTAATTTTTTTTCGATCGATAAACGCTTCCGTTTCGTAAAGTACGTCTGAGTGTGCGAAAGCTCTGGGTAAAGTTTTCGCTCCACAAGTTACTTCGACAAACTTTCGAAAAATGTTCTTCCTCAAAACATAGCCTCTACTGCGTTTCGAAAGGTGTAAATGTGCATAACGAGCGGTAATGTATTCTACATCTTGATAAACAACTCGATCACGCGAGACGGCGATAACAAACCGCCGGTTAATTGGGTTTCTTTATTCATAATGTTGGAAGTTGATCCTAAACGAACACAGTATGACGGAGTCGACGCCTACTTTTCCCCATGGGCTCGATAATATCAAACCCTTCTCAGCGCCTCGATCAATTATTACGGTTAGTCCCGTTACCCTTATCTCGTCTACCGAACTTTCTTTTCCGACGCTCGAGAGCTTCTTCCACCATCTTCTTGCGTTCGAGCGTAAAATCTACAGGCACTTTCGCCACCTAGTTTCCGATTACTCTTCGAAGGGCACTGCATCTCAAGCGAATTTCGAGCGCAAATCCTCTCGAGAATCGAGAATATTTCAACCCTTCCGATATGACACTTTTACGAAATGGACGTTTGGATGAACGTACGCTAACGCGGCTAGCTTTGCCAATACCGAAGGAGAGAACCTCCTGAGAATACTTTCCGAGATCTAGCAGCAAAATACCTAAGCTGTCTGCGCGCTGCGTTTGCAATAACGCCAAAGGGAAATGTTGCTGCGGATGAAAACTTCTTTTACGTACAAAAATAGACGGTTTAACGTTGAGAAAGAAACGTCGGCGGGTACCTGTGGACAAGAGATGCTGTGGAATTTGGTGCAATTGTGGAAAACGATGTCGGTGCCGTTTCGTCTAACTGTCGCATGAATCTGGGGACAGAAGCCGGTAGTTTTGGTTAAGCACCATTCGCCGCAGCTGGCCCAACCGCAATTGTTCACCAGGGTGGCGTTAACGGTTTGGCACATCACTGGCTGTGGGTCGATGCCGGCGTGGAAAGCCCTGAAATCAATTAAGATTCTGGTTAGTGGAAATTTTCTTTTCCGTCGCCTCTGTTCGTTCGATGATGGACGAGCCGAACGCCGAACATTCAAATCATACATTTCCGGTCGTCACTCCAGCTAATATATTACGATAATATTACGAAACCGCGAGTGGGTTCATTCTCATTAACATCCATCTTGCATAATTACTCAAGCTTGTGCGACCTCGAAACCGTTTACCTGTGGGACGGCATGTAGATCGCCACGCTAAGATAGACAAGGGCTACGCAGCTGATGACAATGGTGAACTGGCAAAAGCAGATGCTACCGCATATCCTGCGATCTTGTTCAGGTATCAGGCGACGCTTGTGTTTCCGTCCCATCGCGAATTTCCACGCAGAACTATCCGATTAATTCCTCTTCGAATGCCGGTTAGATCGGCTAGCCGACAAATGCGTGGTCGCACGTCGACAGGATATTATTTTTCAAGACAAATCGGCAGCTCGAGCGTGGAAACTTGAGGGTGACGGCCTCAAAGAACCGCGATCAACAGTCGTTCACGTTTCTCTTTGGCATCGATTGAGCCACTTTCACGAACTTACTCGGCACTCAGAACGCTCTCGAATGGATTCTTATTTCATCGCGAACAATGGGACAAAACTTTGGTGGTATGAAAAGCGGACGTTATTTGCGCCCTTCATGCTCTTTACGTATCGCAGTAGATGATTCATCGGACTCATCACCCCTTGAAGCGTGGAGCACGACAAAATCGTAATGTATACCGATCGGTACGTTTTACAGCATCCTTCGCCAACGCTCTCTCATGGATGGGTCAAATCGGACGTCGCCTCTTCACTTCTTCGGCCGTGCGAATGCATACTCGTATTGCCTTTCTTTCCCTCTTTACTCGGTAGTCGGTACTCACTAGCCACGCGTCACCTTAATGCACTTAAGGCAATTACCACGTGTTAACTTCATTAGGTGCAGCGTCGGTGTAAACAGGTGCACTCCACCGGATGATGTACAATTAGATGCTCGTAATCCCATTACAGGCCGAGGGACAGCTAGTCGCTTAACGACCGTTTGACGCTGCTGTTATCGATCAGTGGGCAAAAAGTCAATCTTCAGTCATCGATACACGTTCGGAATCGAGATGATCCGGGAAGAGATATCGTGATATTACGTTAACGTTAGTTCGTCTCGCATAGGCATAAAATACTATCAGCATCGTTAGTCGACCGGTCGGTGCTATTTGTTGCTTAACCCAGTTCTAGATGACCTTGAACCGAACGATTAACCTGGCAGGAATGGTTTAGAAGTCCCTCCCTGTGTGCACATGTATCAATTTCTTTCACATTCGGTCGAACTATCCGATAAAGAGCCGATTCGGCAGACGGTGCTGATTCATCGATGACATTGAAGGGAAAATGTTCTCTCCCGCTCTCGTTGAAACGTGCTCGACGACCGTGACGTGTTCTCCACGCGAGAAGGCGCGGTCGGTATAAAACGTACTAGCGATACGATCAACGTCTTTTCGCCTTCAAAGCCGCCTCGATCCTCGCTTGATTAAACATCTCCTTCTTATAATAGGACCTTATACACAGAGACCTTGAAACATTTAATTTTCTCGACTCACCCTCTTACCCTGAGTAACGTGATCTTACGTCAGCCAAGGACAATGAAAATAGTGTAAAAAATGTGCCAGTAGAGGAATCATCTGAGCACTCACTAAATCGTCTTGAAGTTTATCCATGAGCGTGGCGAGTCACTTTGCTTGGCCCGACAAAAGTTCCATGACGTTCCCAATTACGTGCGCTAAATAATTGAAGGCTCCCCGTCGCGACTATAGCATGCGTACAACTGATTGCGGGCGTAGAGAATGAGTGTGTCGACGCACGTTTTATCACGCACCGAACGTCGTGTCCAACTAAAACTCCCGCCTCATTTCCGTCCATCGTGTCCCCGTCATCATTGTATATCGCGCGCCACATCCGTCGGAGAATAGGAAATCTCCTCTCGATGCCGTAGGTCGTAAGAGAAAGGCAAAACGTGCGTATACGCGAGCCACTACACGCAACCCCGACACGACTGTTTGAAAACAAGTGGCGACCGCCGGCTGTACACCGCTCGCAAGCTCTCCCTCGCACTGAGCTTGCGCTCTCGACGACCGTCCTCTCTATGGGGGTGGTTGGCGCCGGTGTGCATGCTCCCATGACACGGCGTACGCACTTTGCTGCCCTTCTTACCCTCCCCACTGCCGCGCCCCGTCGCGCCAACTGCTCTTATTCTTAACTTCGCTCAAGAGTGTGCGCTACAACGGCCTCTGTCGAGCGCCGCTTTCAAGTTCGCGCCTCTCAAACTTTACGAATTCCGCCTATTTTTCTGCGTATAGATAGTTTTCCAAGAGGGGTGTCAAGGAAGTGTCTCCTAATGTCGACTAATTGACGGATGACATGTAGCATTTCGGAGAATAACGCGGATGCGTGCTTTAACAGAAAACGTGTTCTATATATTTCAAACGAAATCGTACAATCTCTTATTTACAGTAGTCCGTTATCATCGCAGAGCGAATTACGACGTTTGTATATATTCATATGTATATATAATATGGTATATTATTTACAATAATCAAGAGTCAGTACTTGTACGTACGAAGCAGTGGACAGATCATTGGTGAAGTTAAAAATTTTTGAGTAGAGAAAAAAGGAAGCGTCTCTCAAGGAGAGTATTCGTCGTATCGTTTACATCGTAGCTTTAGGATTTTATTCGTAGAAGAGAAATAGAGAGAGGGTCGGTAGAGTAGCTCAGCTACAGTAAGTGCAAGTACCATAACAGTAATGAAACAACATGCGAGAGAGCGTAATATGAGGTACGTAAGTAAATATTCGTAAAAATATACTCGCATGCATCGTTCGCCCCATTCTATAATTTGCAATCGTCTCGCGATCTTGCTCATATTTGTTTCTATTCGTTTGTATGACACTATGATTTGCCAAAATTGTTGAGTATCTTTAACATCGGTACCTCCGAGTATTCGCCGCGCCCGCAGCGATCTCAGGCCGTGCGCCTAATTATCGTAATTACACTTATATCGCTCTATCGTTACTTTCACCTTCTATCTACAGTGTTCTCGACGTGTTCCCGCGCGATCAACTCTATCTCGATCACCTATCTCGATGACTCTTTGCGAACGGCTAATCGACTATCAACGAATTGGCACTAAAAACCGATACGATGCGATGATGAAACAACGATGACAATTTTCTCCTGAGAAGATCATAGATGACGGAATCGTGATGTCGGCGTTACTTTCAGAAGAATTGTGTTTGCATCGAGTACGTTATCAAAGACCGATTATATAATTGAGAGAAGAAACTTGCCTCCTGAGGTGCCCCCATGAATGAATGAAGAATCTGACAATGAGTTCAAGGCCCTTCGTCGTTGCGAGCGATCGAGCGTCTTCGACAACAGTCTCGCACTAAAGATACGAATGCGCGAGAGGAGATGACGATGCATCAGTTTTCTCTATTAATTAAGCGGACGGTATACCGCCTGCACGTCGTCGGGCGTGCAAATAGAAAGGAAAGTCGATTAGCAAGCTTCGAGGGGGGAATGAGTGCCGAACCTGTTAGGGTCCAGTGGAAATTTGGCAGCCCGTTTTCGCGAGAACAGCAACTTTTCCACCTTCGATGGACACCCAGAGTAAGGCCGAGTAAGGATTCACAACCATTCTAGATGTACTGGATCGCGATGTGGTTTCCATACGCTTCGAAACTTGCCGAGAAGAATATAGTAGCCTTAAGTACAACAGGCGATTAGCTAAAGAGCTCCGAAATTTGTCCGACTTACGCTATCGTGTCGGGAACTTTCGATGCAACGGAAATTATTGCCAGGTCGAAATGAGAGAACTGCTCGACGTCGTTTCACAGCTTATGGAACGCAGTTCGCCGATCCGTTGAAAAGAGTCAACTGAAAGTTCATCAAACCTATGACTACGTGTGCTGCGCAATGTCGTGCTCGCGCGTGCACGTGTTATTTCTTATCATCGTATCACTATTTATATATGCACGCATAACGCATACGCGTGTCGTCTTAACTAGAACCACGACCGGCGCGACTCAGCGCCCGCGTACAAAATTCGTAACAACTCTTATATTCAACTTTTGTTTCGTTTGTTATAGTATAGTCGATAATATTCACAGGCTTGACTTACGAGCTAGCCTTATACTTATGTTTCTCTCCTTTCGATTTCATTTTTGGTGCGAAGACAGGGAATCGATCACGTTAACTCCTTCCTATCTGCCTTCCTCTCGTCGCGGAGAGGAAAAATTCGATTGATTAGACGATAGCGAAATCGATCACGCGAAATTGTTTGATTTTCTCTCTCTCAAAACTCCTTCATTTCGGTTTGAGCCCGCGCAATTCTTCCCCCCCATTTTATTCGTCATTAGCATGGTCTCGATTTAAGATCGAATGGGCAGCTTAACGTGTCTTAACTTATGAACACGCGGTGCGTACACGTTCGACGACCACGACGTTTATCTCTTATCCCGCAAACAACGGATGCTGCATTATTAAAACGTGCCACTCGTTAACTAATATATCGTTTTGTCGTTACGCTTAAATTATCACTTTATATTAGGAAGGCGCGCCTGAACAAACTTTATCTCTCTCTCTCTCTTTTTCACTCCCAAGCTTATCTTCATCTGTTTTGGAATACTGGTGGATGATTGACTCTGTGCTGAAACGACCCTCGGCTCACTTTACTCGTAAATTTAAGACCCACAGATTTCGTCAGTTCTTCGTTTATTCGTGCGAAGGATCATCGTCTCAACGTCTCTTCGCAGAGGCCACGGTTGACACCGTTAGGAAATATCTTTTACAAAAATATCGTCGGAGTACAGACGTTAAAGTGCATACCGGATTGAATAATTTACCTTCTGGACGAATGAATCGGTAGTTTTAAAGGTGCAAATATAACATGACTAGAATCGTGTGCGATTAATTGGTTGATCGCAGATTGGAAGGAGGCCTAATTCCTTTGATCGTGACATTTAATGTAAGTGGTTCTAGAGCGGCAAAGAACATCGTGTTGTGAATTTGAGGAAACGACAAAGCATAATTTTATTTTGAAATGCCTAAAAGATTTATCGATTGGAAGAAGCGAGGATAACGTTAAGAAGAAAATTTGATGTTTAACGAGCGAAGCAAACGACCAAGCACGACGATCTCTCTGATTTTTGTCGAAATTCGCTTAAACGCTACGGCGCTCTCGGTCTATCCGGGTAATCGCTTAAATTGGAAAAGTAAAGCACGCTGGAGCCGTTTCAGTAATTTCTTCGGCGTCACTCCCGTGCTGGGGGGTGAGCCCTCGGTAGCAGTCAGTACTCCTCTTCGTCCACCTCGAACTCGTCCTCTCCCAGAATACTGAAATATTTCCAACCGTTTCTTTATATAAAAGCAATAAAGTACGTTAGTGCGCACGAGGAAAGAAGAATCACTTCGCCGAGAAAGTATGAACAATCGACGGGTCCCTTCGTCCCAATGGTTCAATCAAAATGCAACCTACATGAGAAAAGCATTCGAATGGTAAAAGGTTTGTTAACGAAAACTGTGAAAACGAGTATGCGGTCAACGAAGTAATTCCACGATTGTAGGCAACGGTGGATCTTTCTAGCCTCACTGGGCACTGTATACATACACGTTACTTACTCTTCCTTCCTGGCGTACTTGTCAATCAAATTTCGACCTGGCCCGCCGCAGGTCTTGCCTACGGGTGGACAATACCAGTAGCAAAGTACGCCGAGAGAAATGGCGAACAACACGACCGGCACCGTCAATGCCAACACCAAATGCCTCAGATTCTCGTCCCAGGAATACCTGTGTTAAAGTGTCAATCGCCGGTAAAACACAATGTCACGTTGAAGCTACCTCCTTACGACGGATGCTTACCTTGCAACAACCGTTTCAGGGTGCGTTCTGCTATAGTAACAGGGAAAAATCTTGCCCATGTTACCGTATCCATACTTCTTGGCAAAGCTCGAACAGTTAACTCTCGGCGGATAACCGCAACCTTCCGTATTAACGAAGAACTTGGTATCCGCCACATCCCATGGCGCCGAACCCAGTGGCTTGGACATGAACTCTTCGAATGTCAGCCTGGTATAGTTGACTCTTATCTGATGACAACGTAGCGCGGCACTGGTGCAGCCTAAAAAGAAGGTTGACGAAAGATGTAAGTTCTGATCGAGACGGCTCACGACCGGCTCACTTTCCAATTGAAAGGTCAAACTACCTTCCCGGCAACTCGCCCACGAGCAGTTCTTCAGGCCCTCGGCGTAAACATGATCTGTAGCGACACAGGCAACGGCGTGCGGCGAAAAGTCGGCCAGAATCGTTGAAATGGCCGGCTCGACGACGAACGGTATCAGAAAGAGGAACGCGAAGACCGCGAGGATCGCGGTGGTGCCCAGGCAAAGGGAGGTGTAGAACTTGGCCTTCTCGACCAGAGATGCCACCTCGACCATGGGCAGGACACCGGCGATCCCCGAGGTAGACTTAGTGTCCTCCTCCTGGGCGCCCATAATCACCGTTGACTCGTCGGAATCAATGATTGGGCTGTTTCGTGGGTCACGCGGACCCTATCGGCTGCCAGATGCGAAAATGATCTCTCGACGAGCGGTTGATACGAGCCACCGAGTGATCGTGGCCTGGGAGTGCGCTGTCCGTTGTGCTCGACGTTCCACTTTCGACTTGGCACTTGGAGGACAGTTTCGATCGATTCGACCGAATATTTCCGATGACCCCAACACTTATCTTATCTCGCGAGCGAGCGTTCCTTGGAATCGGGATCGACGAATCGCGCCGAACTAAACGGCGATTCTGCCGGCTGTGGCTCGTTCAAGAAAGCGAGACGTCAATAGACCGCGAGCAGCGATATTCGATTGACCATGAGTCGATCATCCACCAAAAGGCGCATTCTTCAAAGCGTGCGTAACGCGCGTGTGAGCTTCCCGTGCGTACTCGCGTGCACGATTATAACGGCGACTTCTTAGTACTTTTATATAAATGCATTCCTAGCTAGCGTCACGGCGAATCAATCAGAAGGGGGACTCTTAAATCTATGTACGAGCGTAACACGCGCAAACCACCAAATTTCTTCTTTTTTCTTCTCTCTTTTTTCTTTCCCGAGATTTCTTCGTACGAGCGACCACTTCTTCGGTATCCCGAATACTGTTTACGATTTCCACAATATTCCTCTTTGCAGTATCGCTTTTATCGAATGCGGCAACAAAAAAGGCGCGAGAGCTGTCTGCTGCCAGTCCTCTTGCTCGGAACTTTCGAGCAAATTTTCCTTCGTGTGTGTTCCACAAAATGACAAAGCATGTGCGCTGTGGAAGTGTCTAGATGACTCTAGTTATTTATTTTGTCTCTGTATATATATGTGGGTGTGTGTGTGTGTGTATGTTTCTGTACGTATGTAAGTGTGTGTGTGTGCGGGCAGTGCGAATAGGAAAATCTTTGTCTGGTATTCCTTATGCCGCCTTTTCTCTTTTTACTTGTTTTCTTGGTTTATTTTTGCAGAATGTGCTTTACGAGAATGAGAATTTTAACCACGCGTTCCCCCCCTCCCCACACCTCAGTAATGCCCGCGCAGGGAGAATATCGACTGACGAGCCGGACTCTCCTCCAGGAGGGGAATGCCTAGAAGGAGAAAATAAGATGATCGTTAGTGTGAAGATATTGCGTAGTTACAAGTTAAAAAGCTTAACATCGTATAAGACTATAGGTTATGGAAAACGCTTAACCAGAACTACTTTCTCTATCTCTATATTTTGCGAATATCCCAGAATTCTCGTGTGTGCGTGTTTGGCTATTCTTTTAAATTGACACCTCCGACGACGCCGACAAGGAAAGAGCTGGAGAATCCTTACGTGACGGATCTCAGAGCGCCATGACGGAGTCTCCTCCGCCAGCATCCCCTAGGTTGCCCGAGGCGCTTTTCTCTATCGACGCAAGGGCGCCGGGTGTGCCCTTGAACCTCATCTTTGCGTCATCGCCGACCACAACCGTCCTCTGACAGAAGATAAGCGTAAGGCAGCTGACGACGAATAGAATGCTCGGCAGGATAAAAGCGATGAGGAACTCCTTGTACGTCGTCTCCAGGTCGAAGCGCGACACAACGATGTCCGTATTGCCTTCGGCATAGAAACATGGAAAGCGGGCGCGTGCGTTGTGATCGGAGCCGTCCTTTCCGTACTCGTGCAAGAACTCTTTGCACTCTTCCCGAAGAGTATTTACGCAGCCTTCGAGGTTAATCAGCAATCGGCTTTCATTGGCGATAATCAGGTCCTGTTCCGGTGGCGCTACCATTCTGGTGTCGTCCAAAGGCTTAGTGGCAAAAATATTTAGGTAGGATAAGTAAGTAAAGTTGGTCAAATCCGTGAGCATGTCTTTCTCGAGGACGGATCCGTTGATGCAGTCTACAGCTTCGACTCCGAGGGTTGAGTTGAATATTCCGTAGCACGACGCCATCATGACGTCGCCACGATCTTCGTGCCATACCTCCCGATTGGTGTCCACGTCTATAGCTCTCTCGCACTGACTGAGGTAAACCTTGTCGCCACTGAGGAGGATCATGTTCTTGTTTCTCGTCGGAATATCCACGCACCTGCGATCACAATTGTAAGGCGTTCTAATGCGTTCGCAGGTGCCCCGATTACAGTTAAATAGCCCGTCTATGTCTATGCACGTTATCTTCCCTCTTCTACCCGAACACTTGAGGGGTGGGTCGGTGTCGTGAAACATACACTCAAAGGCGTCCGTTATGTTGATACACACACCTGACGTGCAATTAAATGTGCCCGTCAGATTCCTGCACTCGTCGGCGATGCACTTTGACTTCTTCGCGTTCTCCTGATCGATACCGTAGCACGTCTTATTGGTAGTGTTCGTACAGTTGGCTAATAAAATGGTCGAACCGTTTCTACGCAGATTGACGTGTATCTGTACGCAGGGGCCGGACGTCTTTGACAGACACCATTCCCCGCAGCTTCCCCACTCGCAATTGTCCGCGTTCACTGCCCGGATGGTCGTGCACATGGCTGGCACCTCGGTGATGCCCGATTGAAAAGCTCTCGTGCTCGGCATGTAGATCGCCACTGTCAAATAGACAAGAGCGACCGACGAGAGGACAGCTGTCATTTGACAGACGCATATTGTGCCGCAGATCCGGCCGTCTTGCGGCGGTATAACGAGGTTTTCCACTGGCACTGGCTTCGGCATCGTGCTTGCCCTCGATCGTCACCCACCGTATCACAGGACGACAACAACGACGATCTCAGCTTCACGCTTCCGACAAATAATCCCTCAACCTCACTATACTTTACATGCCCGAGCTTCGCTACATCGCATCGACCGCCAGCAGCGTACTTCTCAATTCCTCACCGATTCCACCAGACTATTGACGGTTGCCTCTACGAACGCCTCTTCGATTTCCACTCTACGTAAAACACGTAATCGTTGGTGGCTACTTCTTCGCGACCTTCGACCACGCTATCACGTCTTCCAATCGGCCGTGCCAGTTAAGCAGCCTTCTCCTCCCGCTCCTCCCCGTGACCTCTCACAACTTTGCGCGGAATTTTCTCGACGATCGTTGACGGAGCGTCGCTGATGGAACGGCTCCCATTGCTCTCGCGTCGCTTTTCGCTCTCGCACCCGGCGTTGACTCGTTGTTGCCAATCCGTTGGTACGTTTTGCCGCAGGACGAGTCCACCGGACGCGCGCGTGTTCTGCTTTCGGCCGCTTTGCGCCTCGTGTGACGTGCGCGTCGTGGGTGTCAGGAGCGACAGCGCGCATCGATCGATGCGCCGTGCCGCGCTTGCGTTCTCCACTTTTCTGCCTGCGCCGCGTCGTGCCGCAGTTGACGTCACCCTGGCGCCTCGCCGCGCCGCGCCGCGCCGCGCCGCGCCGCGCTACCAGCTGAGAACCAACGCTCACTGACAAAGGGCGCGCGATAGTCGACTGCTTCATCTTCGAATCTTCTCATCACGCCATCCTATCGTTTTTTCTTACGATGTCAAGAGCAACATCCTACGAATCGATTTCGGTTCGATTCAAACTACTGCATCGCCCGATATAGCGCTGGCTCATTCATTCATTCCACCTTTTTCTCCTTCCAATGCGTCGCAAGTTTTCAGAGTAGCAACAAAAGTTGATCAATCACGATGCGTTACTCTTTGCCAGGATCGATCGCCCTCCCACATCCAACCGCGTCGTTACTCCGAAAACTTCTCTAGGCAATGTTGGCAACGTTGGCCGAAGAATACGTACTTATACGTCGGTATTTACGATCGCCCAAAATCAATCCTGGAAATATCCTCCAGCGAGACTGTAAACCGAGCAGTGTTAGAATCTTCAGACGCCTTCGATCGTAACATTTTACGTCACAGATGTCTCCCTTAATATCCATGCACGTATATCACGTGGAACGTCATGCCACTCCTCATCCCTTGAACTTTTAAGCTGCCTTCACGACTATAACATAGCAATGTCGCAAATATTTTATCCAATTGATTTCTTCGGTAACCGAGGTAGGTGTGTCTATCCGTAGTAACCTCTCCTTTAATATCTGTCATTTTCGCAGACACTCATTACAGCGTCGACGCTTTCATTGCCTTAGTTGGTGGTAAAGGTTCGTCAATGGTCTGCTGCTTCTCGCAAACGGGGTCGAAAAAGTTTTTCAGGGTACCGAGTAATGAATAAAGTACGAGCGCGTCGGGACGTTTGTTTCATCTCCTGTCCTTTCTCATTTTCTTCGTTCCTTTCAGCTCGGCGCGTTAAATTGCAGCCGCCTCGTGAGGCTGTGACACAGTTTCGTTAGCTGTTGCCGCCTTCGCAACGTGGCCTGACACAGTTTAACGTGTAGGCAAAAGAAAGGAAATGCAAAAAGGGGTAAAAAAAAAAAATGTGAGGCTCGGCGCGCGTTAGCACGTAATGTAGTTTATCGAGCGGCGGGCTCAGACGGTGTGGCGCCTCCCTCTTTTTGCGGCCCTCTTTTACGACCTGCACCACGCATCACGTGCCCTCGATCAGGACCCCGTCTCTCCCGTTTATTCTTCCCTTCGGCACGCTAGCCGGACACGCACGCAGGCACGCACGTGCGATTCAATTTTTCGAGGGGTCACACGTTCGACCGCGTTAATTTGCATTTTCCGTGACCGCGCACATAAATTCCTCGTACTGTGGATGCATTCATTAGTGTACTCCAATATACCCTTTAATGTTTTATTCCCTTGTAACGTTATAACGTTGCGACGTGTTAGTAATGTATCGAGCCTATTCCTGACAGCAGTATTGCGAGCATTATATCATTAAGCAAGTTGTAAATTAATTTAGTCTCAATTCCCAGCGTACACAGTATTGTCATCTTATACCGGTCAGCCGACCGATAACACTGGATGTGACACGAACATGCTAACGGTGCTCTAGTACCCCAAGATGGTGTAATAAAAATATACATTGCATGATGGGTTTATCCTGTGCCTCGTCTGTGGCCATTCGTTTACCATTGCATGACTGAGTCTCATGGTGCGCAAGAATGTTTCATTAGCTGCGGAGCCGACAGCGCGTTTGCATCGATTCGCTTGCAATTTTCCTCGTTTCCCCGCAATCTCCAGTGTAATAATCTACAAATGGAGCTAGGGATAATTATTTCCCAGGGGTGCACGCACCATTCTTCTCACGTCTGGGCACCGGAATTCTGGGATGCCTGCTGCGATGTTACAACACGGACGAATATTTACAATGCTTCCTCTGTCTCTCTACCGTTTCTACTTCCACTTTGACATTCGCTGCACATTTATGTTGGTCCACTGATAATGTAAAAATACACCTATGGATATACATATTCTGCAAAGGTCTTTGCACTGAATAATTTATGCCCAGGTGATCGATTCGCAGGTGAGGTAGGAGATGTATACGCGACATCCTATTCCGGCCGACCTCATTTAAAATTCGTTGAATGTCCGAGGCACGCAGAAAGAAGTAAACTGTACACGTTCTGTGCAAGAAATGATTAAACGTATCATTGTTTAGCACTTGTAAACAAGAAAGGCGATAAAGAATGTGCATCGGATCATAATGAGTACAGGTAGATCGGTTCGAAAAATAAAAATCCTAATAAGTGCCGAATACCCTGAAAACCTAAAGTGATATAATTAAAATAGATTAATAACGGCCCTGTAAATAGCCTATGATAAATTCAGTCAATCGCATTCCGTTAATCTTTGTTCAACGATTGATGAGACCGATAGTGAATGAATGTAGTCGGTTCATCGTTTCTATGTTCGATCATGTGCACGTACGTGTAAGCAACGATCAGACAACTGTCACTGAGCGCAGATAATTTTCTGAGCTAAATACGCTTAACGACACTTCAATTTATTATTATTTTACCTTATTGTCCGAACAGGTTTGAACATGAAATTTTAAACGTCTCTCGAACTACCACGAACTGCTTCTTGAACTACTTTGAACTACTTGCACCGCCTCGTTGCACTGCTGCCCTATCGATTATCCTGGTCTCAATATTATGTCGTCCTATGGTTATCGATTTATGAGAAACTTTAAGAAAGTCGCAAGAGGCACTGCGACTTTTCACTCGCGAGCCTCACCCGCTTTGTAGATTTTGCCAAAATGCAGACACGATGTAGCCGCCGTACATCCTTTCGCGTGTTCCGACCACGTTGGACTGTTACCTCTGAACATTGTTCATCGCCGAGCGGGCAAGATAAGAACAAGGTCACTCTAATGGAATTTTCAACTTGCGAAGCTTCGACCATCCCGCCTCACATGGTGCTACGGAATTTTATCGGCGAAACCTGATGACTCGCCAAATTAAATTATTTCGTTTAACCTATTGTTCGTCGGTCCGTGAGAGATTAATCGAATAGAAGGAAACGTATTGAGACGACGTATAGAGGCGCACAAAAATATTCGCACGTTAATTAGATAGCGTCGGGTGTATTGTAAAGACTGGAGCCTTCATTAGTTCGCGAGTCGAGCGTTCTTTCAGCGGTACAACCTCTTAAGACATTGTTCGGGATAATCATCAGAGCCCATACCGAGAAGCGAAGAATCTTGGCGCCACTCGACACCATGTGAGAGCAACATTAAAGAGGAATGGCGACAATGACATATCGGCACGTGGCACGAACGAGAATAAACATTACGCCAATCGATTAGCACCATCGCACGTTTACACTTGATTTACCGTCCTCCCTCCTTCCATCATATCACGACACGCTCTACTAACCGCACTCTCGCAATTTCACGGTAAACGCTCGAAAGAAAAGCGATCTTCCATCTTCTATCAGGGCTCACCAATCTCAAGAAGACACTCGTTCAAAAGCAATGCAGAGATGTCCGCGAAGCGGAAGGGTGAAAACGATTGAACGATAACCTGGAAAACATTGCACTATTGTCCCTTGATCGAAATCTCGATCGTCACGTTAGAAGCAAAGAGACATTTCACCATCGCGTCGAGTTTAGACGAGATAGACGCTTCGATTGCAAGCGAAAGTATTCTACGAAAAACGGATGAAAAATGTGTGGCTGATTGAGGTCGGCTGAGGGAACGAAGACACGAGAGAAGGATTCCCACCGCTTACCCCCTCGCTAGCCTCACTCAAATGCACGCGACATGCTCTCACTGGATGACAGGCGATCAGTTTTGAAGAAGAAAATGATGAAAATCGAATGACCAAGTGGTGAACTCGTGACATAGAGCCTCTTTGTCACGAGGCAACCACCTGTCTAGTGTCACGCGGTGTTTACGGGAAGACCGAGGTTCCGCGAAGGCTCGATTCACGACGATCCTGCGTCGCGAACGAGGCCTATGCACTAAAGTTCTTGTCTAGGCCTTCACGACCCGAATCCCGACGTGGCGACGAAGCTAAACCTCGTGCTAGTTTCACTCACCTCGTTCGACGATCGCGTTCGGCGCCGGTGCGTGGGAAAAGTCGCGGAAAAATCCACTTTCCGCAGCCTCGTCGAACTCCTCCTGGGGGAAACAAATATGGCGGTGGAGCGCCGCCGCTGGAGCTGCGATGGCTCCACCTCACTGTTGCCGTATCGTACCAGAAAATCAATACGCGCCGGTTGCTACCAACACGCCGAATGCCGTATCTCAGACACAGAAGCGTGAACAAACGTAAACTGCCACCCCTCGAGAGCCGCGACGTAGGCGCGCACCCCCGTGCGCACGTGACTTTCCTGCTTACTGTAGAGACATGCACTTCGGATTTCGGATGTCCAGATTACTTCTGAGTTCTCGATAAAAATTTCAATGATCGTTGTCTCTCCGTACACGTGCTTCCGAGTTTGTGCTTGCCCTGCTTTTTATTCTTCCCCCCCTCCTACCCTCAATCATTTTCGCGAGTGGTATCGTGCAGATGTGCATAGGATGTTCGTTCGTGCAACGGGTGGCAAACAGAGCTACGCGAAATATCCGCTCTCTCTCTCTCTCTCTCTTCTCTTCTCGCGAGTAGAGACTAAAGTGGGAGAAAAAAGGCGGGAATAGGGAGTGGAAGAGGGAAACAAGAAGGGGGAAAAAGCGGCCTGAATTGGAATCGGAAAATCGGATTTCCTGATCTCGTTATCAAGCCTCCGCAGCCACCGACCGCCTATTGTCGCGCCGGTTTACCAGTGTTTCTCCGCTCCTTCTTTTCATTGTGCTTTCTCATCGTCTCAGAATCTTGGCCCTCAGGCATTACGACGGCTTCTTTTGTACTGTGATCTACAGAAGTCTCAAAGAACCGGGAAAGCAATTCTTTTCTTCAATTTCTCTGAATTCATGGCTCGTTAGTTTTGCTCGTACAGAATCAATTACAAATACTGCTTGTTGTCGATTTGTACAGAATTTTTCTTATTTTTCATTTATATTGTCTGTTTTCCGAAAACTTTTATATTGCACGTGTACAAGATCTTATACTCCAGTTTTGCTTTCATTGGGAAAACGAAATACGTGCGTTAGAGAAACAGAAACGTAGAAAACTGAAGAATTCGAATATCGGCATTCGTTCGGTTGACCGTGTACAATTTCAGATTTACAAACGTCGTGGGTAAACGGAATTTCCCTCTCCCCCACTATGGGCCGTGAGCACGCGCGCGAGGTCAAGTAATTAGGACGATTGCGTCACGAACGTGCATTAATTGTCTCGAACTACCACCCTAACATGGGGTCTTTCGATGTAATGCGGTCATGTGAGTGTAACGCTCGGCACAGAGGCGGAGGATAGCTTCGTTTCTGGCACACAAAAACAATATCCCCACAGCTCAAAGTTAAATTCGGATTAATCAGAACGAGCGGCCGACTAATGTGCCAGAGAGAATTCACCGTATAGCTTCGGAGCCATGCACGGAGTACACACATGTCTATGGAAAACACATAGTTTGTTTGTGCACGAGAATGCACGTTAGCCGCCATAAATAGGAAGCTGTTTCCAATATTCCCAATAACGCACCCCTCTCCTCCCATTGTCCGTCCGGCTTCGATCCAGCCATAAAAAGGGAAAAGTGCAATGGCGAACTGGCAGCTTAACCTTTTAACTCAATACCATGTTACACGGAAAATCTGTGTCCAGAGCCGGATAATGAAGCGACCACTATCCATTTTTATCATGACTGACCGTGAATTTGTCACTCTTGCGTCGATTCACGTTGATTACTTCGCTCCGACGACCCGACGCATCGTTTCCCTGCAAGTAGTACAAGTCAACGCTTGCTACTCCGATAGTACCCCGACTGATTCGACGTTCTCAGTGATCGCTTCGCAAGTCCGCACCCACTAGATCGGTCCTGGCGATTTAAAATAGACAAGCGCACATCGACTGGGCGGCATTGATTGCGACTCGGCGTTGGAACAGGGGCCACGATAATTAACGTGAACGGCTTACCGACGTTGTTTGCATACGGCGCAGCAGGCGGTGGCACGAGTTATCGTTAAACCCGTGGATCAGCAAGCTTCGACGCGAATTATATAAACGGTTACCCTAGGCTAAGTCACAGTATTTCAACTGTCCAGCAATCACTTTCTATCCATTTGCAGTCATTAACAAAGTCGATCCGTCCGTCCAGGCGCTTATGTTCGAGTGAGAAGGAATTTAGCATGTTCAGCTAAAACTTCGCACATCGAAAAACAGCGAAATTTATAAAATCTGCACCGTAGACCTAAGTCTTGGGGAGATATCATATATAACGATAAAACAGTCAATTAATATCGCCAACTTGCAGGCACCAGGTGCCCATGATGCAGAGAGGGAGGCCGTTACGGGATTACCAACAAAATCGGTGCAGCAGCATGCGCTTAAGTGGCCGAGGTAATTGACTCACATATCTCTTAACTTGCCAACCTCGAGGTATTAGGTTTGCTGAAGGCTATAGTACACGTTGCCGTTACAAATACAGGACAGAAAGAAAGTACAAGAAAATATGGGATTTTTTCTTGTGAGAAATGCATCACTGACAAAAGTCACAGCTTTTGATGTGGCATTCCATCTTCAGGACTTCTAAAATGGTCTCTGCTATAGAATGCATCGTTCTCATTCCGCGCAGAAAAGATAAATGCGAGTTGCGCGAGAAATGGGGCTTTGACTATTCATTACGACGACGGCTTGGGTGGAAAGACAATTATCGTGGCAAATGTACGCAGTATCGTTTACGTTAGAGGTTGCAAGACAGGAGGAATGGTAATAACAATATTATCGGTAAATCCAATGAACTCGTGCGACGTCAAAGACCCGTCGCATTTTATTGAGTGTGTTTTCTTGTAATATTGCCGCATCAAGAAAAGAGCCAGTGAGGCCGAGTGTATCGATACGGGGCAGAGAAAGGCATTTCCAAACAGAATAATCAATATTACGACGCGAACTTGCCGCGAGTGTATTGGCGGTAATATTCTTCACCCTCTGCAACCGATATCGGAAATCCTCTCACTATCCTCGTACGACCCGTCGGTGCATTTTTCTTATATCCGGCGAATCCAAAGATCATCCGTCCAATTTTGCTCGCATACCAGGAAGAACGAACGAACGAACGGAGGTGCGAAGAAGAATTAGCGGCAGCATTTGCACACGACACGTTTGCGAAGAGAGGCACAAGGAAGGGAGCCAGGGGTGAGGGTGAAAGAGAAGGGCAAGGGATTATCAGTAAATCCGTGGAGGAACGTGAGGGGATGCGCGCGAGAGGCATTTGGCCCACATTTCGGTTCATTGGCTAACGGCCAATTTTCGACGGAGCCACCCCCTACAACCTCCAACTACCGGAATGAAAACGAGTAGATCGCTAAGGTCAACCTGTCTCCTCGCCGACATTGTCACTCCTCGTGGCGGCACGCGCGCAAAGTACGGCCGCACAATGGCCAACAGCATGAGAGACCCGTTGACGCCAGGCCCTTTGAGCCGGCTCGCGGCTCGCGACTGCGAGAAAAGGACAATGGACCGTGCACGTACGCTCGCTTCGAGATGAGGAAGAAACGGACAAAGAGAGGTCGTGATTTGAATTAGAAATGAGCATAATGCGATGCACGATTCTACGATTACTGCCTTCAATGAATGTGAAAAATGTTATAATGGAGTGCATATTTCGCTTTGGAGCATTCCATAACCGCTCCGACAACTTGCAATGAAATTGTTTCATTGGATTAGATGAGGATGCTTCGCCGAGGGGAAGATCGCGATAGGCTATTATAAGCGCGCTCGATGAAGGACATCGAGTGAACGAGCAGAATTCGATAATAATACCGGGCCGAAATACCAAGCGACATTCAGTCTGTAGCACGTACGTAAAAGTCAGCCTGGCTTGCACTCGAGCGCGCACGGAATTTTGCTAATAATTCGCTTTGAATTCCGGCCATCAGCTCGCGTCTCAGTTCTACGGGATGCGTATGTCCCAAATTCTTCCCAGTCAACGTCAAGCGAGCGTCGATGTAGCAAGTGCAAAAATTGTTGTCGCACATGCGTCCTGTTGCTCTGTTTCAATAAATCAAAAATCGCTCTCACCGTTTCCGCTGAAAAACATGAACGATCTTTTTGATATAACGACATTTCGATCACCGAACATGATCGCCTCCCTCCCCGTTCTTTCTCTCGCCGCGGTATAGTTAGCTGGTCGACCTGGTTTAGTTGTGCCGACGTTCACGAGAAACATCGAAGCACGATGCAAATAGAGGCAGCCGGCATCGAGTAGTAATTTTGGTGAAAAAACAAAAGAAAAAGAAGACCAGGTTGAATCGTGGGTAGATTGTTCGGTAGCCTGAAGCGGCCTTCCTCTTCCCGACAAATCTCGCCGTCTCGACGCCTCGTTGGCAGCGAACAACGGGGCAGAACTCTAAACGCCCAAGGGGCAACGCGTTGCTCAGTAATAACGACCTCTTCCTCTTCGTCTCCCCATCTTGCAATCTTCTTCCTTTTTGCATCGTCCAACAATCGGCCGGTATATACGTCAGATTTAAGTACCTTGAGGAACGAAAAGGAAGGACGATTCGCCTACCACTATCCCGCCTGACATCGCAATTAGGAGAACACGGGTACAGCGAGAGCAATGGGTGTTGGTATAACGAAATTTCTAGCCACTAGTTGAATTTAGCTATGCGATGCAGCTGCTATTACGACGCTGCGAGAGCTGTAAAGAGCTGAGAAGAGCGCCTACTTCATTCCCCTAACAACCCTGTGCCGTGTGCTAAATAAATAATCGCTGATGCAACGTAAACGTCACTTACATCGTGCGACAATCGACCTATACACGGATTTTGAAGTACAGACTACCATGGATGCAAGAAGTATGTTCCACTCTCCCCACTCTTAAATTTCTCAAGCACGTTCTCAGACCCGGGTACAAATACACGCTTATTCCAGACTATCTCAAAGGAGGTAGTTACCCTTTTAATGGCTAGACGGCAATAGCAGGAAAATAAAATGTCTCTTTGATCATGGAAATCTCTGAGAAGATCATCTTTCAAATATTGTGGATAGCAATTACGTAAATTGTCGAGTGTAATCGATAACAGGCCGCTGGCAAAAATGTTAGCTAATAGAAATGTTACGTCGTCGTTATACGTATATTATGTCAGAGAATCTCAGACTTTTATCTTGAGCCTCGCTAAAAGTTTTTAAGTGCTCTTACATCGTTATGTATTTTATGGAATGTGACGATGCCGATACTGATATCATTGGTTATTTACTTTCGATCTTACGTCATAATACACAATGCGAAGGTCCTTTGGATATTCACTATCGATGTGCACCGTACACTCGATGGCTCCTTACTCGAGCAGAAGCTGTCCTCGAGATCGGTCTTCACGTCGTTCACACACGATACGGACGTCAAGACGTCACTGGCCACGTTCATTAGAGTAACAAAGTCTGTATTTTCGAGAACTAGTAAAGTACACTCCACTTTGAATGCATCGAAGACAAGGCGCTCGACGAGAAGGAGTTCGTTAGAACGTTGTAGGCCGTACACCATAGTTCTATACCTTTCTTTCGATCGATTACCCTACGAGTCTATTGTGGGGCCTTAATCGCCCTCCTTACCCCTCTCTCGACAAAGCACTAGCCAAGAGTAAAAGTCAAGTCGATCTCGAGTATAACATCTCTTAGATTCGTTGTTCCACAAGTCGATAATTATGTCAAGTCGCGTACGAAACATAGTTTCTGAAAAAGTCCATCTCGACCCTATCAGCTGATCGCGGCACAATAGCGTGTTACTTTACGACACTCGAGTATAAAGAGAGTCGATACACTCGACATAAGAGAACGCCGCGCCTGGTCTGTGCCAGCCTACACGGGTCAGGTCAGAAATTCGTTTTATCGCGATCGACGATAGCGTTGCAAAAGAACAAAGACTAGAAAAGCCTCCCTGCGGGAAGCATCCCCTTTGCGAAGACGTGTGTGGACGCAGAAATAGGTGTAGGAGAGGTCTCTCTCGATCGACTTGTAACTCCGTGAAAGCCTCGAGCGAGAGACACACGCTTCGAGCGGTCGGAACTTAAATGGGATTGGGCTAGTGATAATCGCGAAACTCGTGAGGCTCGCGTCCCGCTTTTAACTCGAGCTCCAGCTACGTTGTCGAGCGCATAATAGGGCGCGTGCTCGCCAGTGTTAAGCGCTGCTATATGTACGCCAACCTACACGGGGTGTCATATCTCTTAATGGCATTTACACTATTGCGCCTCGTGAGTGACGGAATGTGGAACGCGGGAGTCGGCGATAAACGACGGTTTGTTCGCTGTTAGGCAGGAAATGAATATTGAAATACTCTGAAGCAGCCTGTCGAGTCGCGAGGGCGTGCGCAAGTGATAATTGGCTACTGGGCCAACCGTATCGTGCATCGGAAACGAACGAGGACGTTTAAAGCGGAGTGATGATTTTTATTTGATCGCGCTTCTAATTATAAATCGGCCGGCGACATTTCAAATCCCCGCGGTGGAGTTATAATTACCGAGCGCTATCGTGCGTCAGGGTTCAGCGAAAATATTTCGAGCTCCGCGGTCCCGTTGTAACGGAAAGGAAGGAAGACCCATCGAATATAATTGGACGGAGAGTCGCGAGGAATTGCCGGGTCAAGGATAGAGAGGTTCGTGTCTATTACTTCGCGATATAGTTCCGTGCTTTCTCGATTATCAGATAGGCCGTAGTGGGAGAAAGATAATATCGAATGTAAACGAGAATGGTGTGTCTACAACGGCTCCCATCTGCAGCTTCAGTTACTCAATTAAGGACTGTAATAATTATGTACGGAATGGAATTCTTACATTAACAGTGCTTCGAAAAAAATGTTGGCTATTAGCACTCGTGTAATTTATTTATGTCGCGATCGACCGTCACGACTCGATGATACAAAAGTTCCCACGGAAGTGAGCACTAATGGCAGAACCGTCGTTCCACTGCCGAACCACTGCGATCGATTAACCGTGCCAGACGAACTCCCCTAATTTCTCGACACTGCCTCGGATGTTGCCAAGGCGGCCTAACTTCGTTCCAACGATTCCCAACAGTTCGAAACTCCGCGTAGGTACCGAGGGTCTCTCCCTACCCCACCAATCTTCCAAGGCTGTGTCAGCGCTCGGTCATTAGGTAAGGACGACGCGGGGGATCCACATGACTCCCTAGCAGAGATCTTCGAACTTTGAATTCAATTTTTCGATTAAATCTTCAGATACGGCGATTTTAACATTCCTGACAGCTAACTCAATAGTTTCGCCCCTTGCATTTGACCTTTGTATCGCAAGCTATGTCGAGAAAATTCACAGCCAAAACGTTCTTACTCGTCCTGAATGAATCAGGAGTTATTTGAAATTCTTTGGTTCGCTGCCAAGCATAGGTAGCGGCGATTGTTCTAGAGCATGGAAAAGCTAATATTATGTAATCTACCTTAATGGCGCCTCATAAATCAGTGATAGTATCTTGAAAGTTCGAAGCGACGCGATATTCGCACCTTTTAAGATCCTCTCTAATTAAAACTAAATTTCCATTATAAGTCGAGCGCGACGCGTTACCGAATAACATGCATTACTTGCATCAGTTCGCTAGCAATTTAATTACACCGAACTCCTTCCTCAATCGACGCTCTTTGTTGATATGAAACCTCGTTCCCAAATCGATCCTTCCACGAGACTCGCGGTGGTTGGGTAATAAGCGCGAGTTACGCGAGCCGGAGAATCGAGGGGACAAAAAGAGAGTACGCAAAAGGACGAAAACGAACTAGCGGGATGGAATAAGTTCAGCCAGGGTGACGAGAAGAACTTGGGAAAAAAACCCTTTCGGATAGATGATAATGAGAAAAACGGCTCGCACCGGCTCTGTCTCATCCCCCACGTTCAAACAACCATAGAAACGGAAACGTGTAGTGTTGAAGAAGAGATTGACAGAAAGGGCGAAGACTTGAGCCGTACTCGGGCTACGCGAACCTGAGCGTTGATCGGAACGTCGTTGACGATGTTGAAGGCAATGTTGGCGGCGGCGACGGCGGTGACGACGTTGGCGGTGGTGGCGGCGACGGTCGATGTCATGAGATGCCGTCGTGGCGCTGGCGTCGCTCGAAAATAAGCTCGCCCAAAAGCTCCCCTGACTGCAGTAGCCCGGCATCCGTCGGCGCCGCGGCCAGGATAAAAGCTCGCGCGGGTACGACACGGTCTTGGCTGCAAGCTCGCAAGGCTTGCAATCGGTGCTCTCGCAAGCTCGCCGACGGAAGCCACGATTGGCTCTCAACGACGGAAAATAAGATTGCCTGGGACGGTGGCTCAAAGTGGCAGGACCGATTGAAGGAGGGCCCAACATGAGAATCCTTGCCTGAGGATTCAATAGAGGCTTTTCGTCGTCCTTCCTTTTTCCTTCTTTCCCCTCTCTCTCTCTCTCTCCCCTCTCTCTTGCTCTCTCGCTCTCTTCTCTTCTCACTGTCTGTCGGTCTTTCCTTGGCCCACTCTCATATTCAGCGGTTTTCGCTCGTCTTGCCTCGTACGACCGCGGGACACATAATGTGCACGGTGGACAGTGAGACATAGTGAGAAGCGAAGAAGCAGAGAGGAGACGAAGAGAACGATCAAGTGAACGACGAGGAGGGGTTAGAAGAGGGCGGGAAGAAGGAGAGAGAAGCAGCGGGAGGTGGTGGGACAGGATGCGGGGGCACAGGAAGAGGGCGCCGAGCCCCGACGACTTCTCTTCTTCTTCATAGGGGGTACCGTTTGTCTCCACGGGCCGGAGCTTTCTCGCGACGGGCTCTTTATACTCGCACTCCCTGCCACTGTTTGCCGAACCTTTCAGAGCAGAAACACGAGAATGTGTCGCTTGCGCGTACTCTCGAGGTTACTCACCGCCCGAGCCTCGTCCTCGTACTCGTACAGACAGTTTTTTGAGTGATGGATTTACGCGACAGCCCGTGAGGACGCATTTGTTTCCCTTCGCAAGACTTGTATCTTTGCATGCGGTGTCGAGATAACGATCGTACTCTATTCGTCTGATCTTCCATTTCTCTAATTGATCCGCGTTGTATCAGCCAAAGCTTTTATCCGATACACGCCTACGTGAATCGTACGCTGCCGTTTAGCCAGTTTGTTTCAGCTGTCAGCGCTTAATTTGCAATGAGCGCTTCGAAAATCAATAGGACTCTCAACCGTTCCATTGGTATGCACGACGTTGATTACGTTTATTGAAAAGGAAATGGGAAAGTATCACTGGTCATTTTGAGAAAGAACGCTTTTTCCGCGAGAATGGAACTATCTGATCGGAACAGGCTGAGTAACGTTGCGTGTTTTTTTTACATACGAGTGATCCTGCGAAATATTATCTCACGCTCCGTTCTCTATGGTCGATCTATAAATGCACGTACACAAGATAATACAAAGGTCAGACGGGGCAGGGGTTGGTCAAGCGTGCTAAGATGAACTTGCACACTTTATGACCTCAGTCAAGTAGATTCTTTAGATAATAAAAATTCGCAACATTTGAAACAGCGCACTGTTGTCCTGATGGAGTTTAAGGTACATCACGTATCCGATGTATGTACAAATTCAGCCCACGATCGTACGGGTTTAAATGGTTTCGAGCAAATGGTACTTAAAGCTCATTATAAGCACCAGCGTGGATCGCGCCAGTCCAATAAGGGAAAGCGGCGTTCGTGGCTTCGAGTACACAGGCATCCTGAACACGTATGCAGTTTCCTTTTATCAAAGCCAGTATTAGCCTCTAATATATTTAAACTATGTGAAATGATTTTGTTGTGCGTGCATCTCGAATGGATATGGAGCCTTGTGCATTTAAGTTCGTGAAATTAGGACGAAAACCCGCACAATCGTGAAAGTACGATAATCGCTTCTCCCCTTAATTACCCAAATTGCAGCTTCCCCTCTTGTCTGAAACTAGGGCTGAATTTGGAAGATTGCAGCCATCCAATTGAAAGATACTTTTAAAAAATAACAAAATTATAGATGTTTCCCGGGCAGCTCGGCGAGCGTATAAATCAGTCCGGACAGACGTCAGGTTTCGGACGGTTCCTTAGTACAGGGTGGCGTAGCATCAGAGCTTCTGCAATATGATTCATCCCGATGCTGTAATGCGAAGCGGCACTTCACTGCTTGAATGGGTTGGAAAGCTTGAACCCGCCAGGAATCAGTTCTTCGTAAAAGTGTTATTGATCCCGCGGACCCTTTGAAATTTATCGCTGCATCTTCGAATCTCCGTAGTTTGCCGTGTTTTAATACGCTCGTCCGCGGGTAAATAGTTTTCGCGAAGTGGAACACGAGTAATCGCGGAAATTGCTTTCGTTCGTGTCAACCCGGTTACCACGAGCTCTTACAATGTACACTACTTACCGCGTAGGCTCACCCACCAGTGTAAGCTCGAGTCTCACGAAGCTTCCGCGATATAAATCGCGACGATCCAATAAAGAAAAGTGGCATTTGGCAAACGCTACAGCCCGACGGAATGCAACGATACTCGGCGAACTTTCGATCGGCACTGTCGCGATAAAATACAACATCCCTGCACAATTGCCAACGATCGGCATGAAAACGTTAATGTAACGCCAGACGCTCGTTCACGCGAGGAAATCGAAACGAGTTTGCACGGCGAGGCTACAGTGAAAGGCTCGCATAAGCTTTGACGGCCCGATGAAGCTTTGGCCACATGAATCATCGTCGACCCAATAAAGCAAAAGCGGCGTGCCGAAAGAAACGGGAAGTCACGAACGCGCGGCCAGAATCCCTTACTCTCGAGGCTGTTATTTGCATTCAAGCCCGTGCACACATTCGCCTCGCGTATTCGCAGAAAGTTTAACGTGGGAAGCGTTCTGAAGCCCTATTGTCATGAAAATTTGCCGCGGGTAATACCGCGAACTTTGAGCGTGCCAGTTGCAGAACTCCACTTGACTAAGGAAAGCATTCGACTACGAGTCGCGCTGGCCAAATCGAGAAATCATCCCAGAGTATTATGAAGGAGATTGGAGATAAATTTGCTTCCACCCCTCCCTTTTATCCGTACAATATTGCCACGCATACGCATCTTTCGGTCGTGCCCGTAAACGGGAAAGCTCGGCCCACGAATCGTCCAGTGCGACACGCATCGGACAAAATCGAAAACAGGACTAACAATTCGCAGGTCGTTCTGCCTCATCGACATCGAGCAGCGAGCTCGCCGAGAACACCGATAAGAAGAGCAAGAAGAGAAGACGTGGATCGCGAAGAATCACTGCAACTGAAACGAGCTCCGTCGTTTGTTCCCCATGATGGCGGACGAGAAGGAGACGCAGACCTTTCTGCAGAAACTTCTGTTCTACACGACCGCGTTCTTCATCCTCCTCAGCACCTTCAGCCTCTTCGCCTTCCTCTTCTTGGTCCCCTTCGTCATCGACCCCGCGTTCACCACCATCTTCATGCAGTTTGACACTCGGCCAGCCGAGTGCGTCACCATCGACGTTGAGTCCAGGAGAGGTGAACAATCCGGAGTTTCCTTAAATTTCCGCCGTATCGTATGGTTGTCGCTTTCTCTGTGTCGATGCATGCACCCCTTCTCTTCGTCTTTCCAATCCTATGTGTCTTCTTCGAACGTACGTCGATCGGAATTGGAATTCCAAAGGCTAACTTTTCTTCCAGACATACATTTGCTCGATCGTCATTTGTCTCGCCAGAATCGTTCTTCTTTCAGACAATCCGCACGCCAGTAGATTTCTGCATGAGCGTTTGGCCAACTCATTCTACGGGTAAACACGTTCCCTTTTACATTTATTGTCCCGAATAAATGGATATGCTTCCGATGTGCATCGTTTATCTCAGAATGATGCCTCTGCTGCCGTCCGTGTGGAAAAATTGGAATTCATGGCAATCGTTTCGTACTCCGCGGATATGGCCATGCACAGTTTTCTCTTGTAAGAGTCGCTCCTAAAACACGCCATAGATAATATTATTCACCTTAGGTATTCAGAACTGGCATTAGAGTGTACTGTGTCGTCCACATGATCTTAGGTCAAACGAGCGTTCCATTTCTGCGCTGAAATATTCAGAACTACGTGTTTTGACCCAAAACGATTATCGACTCTCTGTTGACACACATTTTCGTGTCTGCGTTTCGGGCGGGCAACAGAGGAAATTAATGGCGGGCGTTAGAAGGACAAGTTGCTGGCAACGAGAAGTTATTTCTCTTCGTAAATCAATTATCAGACATCGCCATAATTCTACGGATTCAAGGGAAGGTTTGCACGAGCAGGAAGTATACGCGAACTGTTCTGGCGAATGAACGGTCGATCCGTGGGCATATACTGTGGCTTACGCGTTTGTAAAAATCTATCTGCCGTTGGGGTTAACAAACTGCGGTCGATATGAGAACCATTCTCTTCGCGGAACACAATCGAGTAAAGTTGCGTAGTACGCTATGGCCTACATAGTCTCGCGTTAAATCGACCGGAGTAAATGTCCGCATCGCGACGAAATATCGACCGGATCTGACCGCCTAAAAGATGCACTAGACTCTGCCTAAGATCGACGCAACTGGTGTCATCGTATTATCAGTACCCGTACTTGTCTCAAGCGATTTGTAGTTCTGCGGTGCTTCACCTATTTCTTATCTCTCTCTTTCCTTTTGCTTCTTTCGTCGCCCCCTAGTTTTCACACTTGACTACTCTCGAACACGAGCATTTATACGGTAAGACTCTTCTCGACGATCGACTACGCGAGCAGCCACTACTCGACATACATAGACGTGCCAATGTACATGCGCTCATGCAGACTCGAAAAAATTGCTTTTCCACGTCGTACCTCTTGTACGGTACTTGGCGCTTCGCGTCACATTATATCCGTATTCTCGATGTCGTTCCCATGCGTTTTGCTTAGAAAAAATGCATTCAACATGCTGTGGTCAAGACACAATGGCTTATCGATTGTTTCATATGTCAACGTTGATCACGGAGTCACCATGAAGTCGCTTTCCGCCTCTATTTTTGCGCGGCAATGAATCCAGCCTCGCGCATCACGAAGATACTTCCGGCTGGTTCGCTGCTTCCGCTTGTATGTCGCGCATATTGAGCTAGTGTTGGTTCCCGTTGATCCGCCGCTGATAGCTTCCTCCATGACCTCGTTTCGCTTAGGACTTGTATTTCGTAAATACCGTTTCGATGCAGTAATTGTTTCATTTGCCTGGGTGAGAGGTGAGCATATGAAACGATACCGTAGGCTGTCGAGCCGAAGGGGCATCACCCTGTTACATGCAAAGAAAACCGTTTCAATTGAGAAGATCCCGTTATCGCGTGCCACATCGATTGCTGCATTGCACCAGTAATTAGCGTCCGTCGTAAATTCACAACAGTCTAGTGACAATTATTTTTCTGGCAATATTTTTGGAATCGTTCCCGAACGATCGCATCTGCCTCGGTTTTCAGACTATATCGACGTTCGTGCTGCAGGCTGTCCGAAATTCGTAGATCCTCGATGCCCATACTCTACAGACAGCAACCTCGCTTGTAGAAGAGCATCGGTGTCATTTATTCTGTCGTACGCTCGTTTTCAAACGATGCCTCGCATTCACGTAAATCCTGTAGTCCAATCAACGGATCTAGGATGCGGTATAAAAGGCGAGACCTCTTTCCGACACTATGGATGGAGTCTATATACGTCATATCCTCTCTTCACTGTCGTTCTTGCATCCAGCACAACGTTTCCATCATCCTATCTATCGACATTTGTCTTCTCTCTTGCCGCTATTCTCTGTCTGTGTAGACGAATAAAAGTGCGAGTTGAAAAATCACATGCCATTGCCAACTGAAATCTGACTGTTTTTAACGTTTCGCTGAAAAAAACATCACTTTTTCGATTCGCACATGTACGTGAATGTGAGAGTGTACCACGTGCTCTGCTCGATACGTAACCCCGTTTCGTATTTCTTCGACGCGACGAGAGTGACGATCACGCTCGTATATGCTCCATGAACGAATCGTTGAGTTCAGGTACGAGCAACTGCTCATGGACGTCCTGTAGAGAGGGTTGCACCAAGGAACTGTACGATTGCACGCAAATACGCGTGAATTACAAGCTGCCGATTAACGCGTCCGAGGGTGAGGATGGGCTAGGCGAGGAAGGTGGTGCGGTAGGAGGTGTCGAGGACGACGAAGACAGTGCGATGAGAAAACCAAGGTACGAACGGTCCCTCAGGGAATACGACTACATCGAGGATCTAAATGAGGACTTCAGTGAGGATGAGGAGGATGGATTGCCGAAACCCTTTCCTACAGGTATAGCTAGGATATCGCTTTATCCTCTCCCTCTCTCCGTCCGCTCTTTCACTTTCCATTCGGCCCACTTTCCGCCACAGTCGCCACTCTGCTTTCTCGTATTCCCCTTCGTCCGTTCCCTTCTCGTCGTTGGTGAAGAAGAAGAGACGATTGTCGCTGGACGATAACCAGACCAAGTTCGCAGGTCTCATGGGCAACGACTCCGAGTGGTACTTCACCGGGGCGAAGCTGTACCCCAACGTAAAAGGCTGTGGATACCCTCCAATGCTGAATTGCAGTATTTTCTACAAGCAGTACTCCAACATAGGACAGAACTTTAGCTGTTACTACTCGAAAGTGGACCCCGGGATAGTCATCAGCGACCTCGACATGTGGCAGGTCTCCGCGCTTTTGTATTCCTTCTTTCTTGCGTGCCGATCCATTTTATCCGACTTTAATAAAGGAAGGGAGAGCGTGGCCCTCTCCTGAGGGCACCGTCATTCACCACGCCGTACGCCGTGCTTTATGCAACCACTTTTATACATGGAATCGATAAGTATTAACGAAGAGTTATATGCCGCTCAATGTCTTAAATGACAAACTTCTCACAACTTGCTGACATTGTGCCTGTGCAGAAAGTTGCACGATTCATTCCGTAAATAATCCTTCACGGTGTAGCAACATTGAATTTTGAGCATTCTTCGTTTCACTGCCCAACCTCGATCACATCTGATCGTATTGAAAGTATTGCATACAAAAATTCCTTTCCACATCGCTTGCATCGTGATACTCGTGTACGTTAACTGCGCATATTAGGTTCGAAACCAGTAGTAACTGGAAATAACTGTTGTGCGGAAAGTCGGCTTAAGAATCGATACTGTAGGTTCATATTCAGGGCAGGGCAGCGCACTATGCATGCCTGAATGTCTCGAGCGATGGTTAAATGCACCGCCAGACGTCGTTATTAACACAGATCTATATCGGCCCTAATTGGGCCACAGAGAGAGACACTGCATTGCAATTTCCCGCCGACTGACGTTGACTGCCTCTGGTTTCCCTCAGAATCGCAGCCTTCTCGCCATAAAGTATGTTTCGATAGCCCCAAACGAACACCTCAACAATTTGAAGTAATCTTCCGCTCTTCATTTGTTAGGCCAGACAGGCTGCGCGCAGTATTGTAGATTTTTTTCGTAGGCGTGCGAGTTAGCACTACGATGCCACTTTGCGCGGATAAAATGAAGTGCAACAGGGACACATACGCTCTCCATGGAGCGACTCAAAGGCACAATTACGAGAGTATTTACGTGGGTGATTTCGACGACGGACGAGACAATTGAAAGGTGCAAATGGCGATGGTTTCGCGATTCTCTTTCCCTCCCAGTCGTGGGTGTAAAGCACGGGTGGAATTCCGTTACGCCGGCG
This sequence comes from Priocnemis perturbator, assembly GCA_963942575.1. NCBI lineage: Eukaryota > Metazoa > Arthropoda > Insecta > Hymenoptera > Pompilidae > Priocnemis > Priocnemis perturbator. The sequence continues at coordinate 7,142,475 of OZ012649.1, read as the reverse complement.
GGAGCGGACAATGCGTTTCGAATGGTCTGAATGGGTGCGCCCGATGACAATGACGGAAACCACTGCGCCCTGGTGAAAAGTCGCTACCACCGAACGGAAGGAAGGAAAATTTATTCGCGCCGTTACCTTCTTCTTCCACGTTATTCACCGTCTATGCATTTTCCTTCCCGGCGCTACGCGGTACACGGCATCGCGCGACATTGTCAAATAAAAATGACAAAAAATTATTCTCAAATTATTTCGAAAGTATGCAACTACGAGTCCTGCAGAAAATCATTTTCCAACCTATTCCTGAAGTGCAAAGTTTCGATCGTTGATTCTGACTGACAATACGTTTGGAGCAGCTTCAATGGAAATACCCTGCATCATACCCTGATAAAGCATCTGCTACGCTGACCGGAAGGGAAGAAAATTTCTCAGCATCGCTGCCCGCGCCCGCGCCCCGTCCCCTCTTCATCTTTTCATTCTCGTTGCCTTGGAAATTGCACTGAATGAGTGTGGGAGAGCGCGACCAACCGGCACATCGGGAACCGCTGATCTTATCATGACAACTGACAACTACCGATTGTCGCTGACCGCGTCTTATGTGCCAATTCGCGATGCTGTCAAGCCGACGCGACGACGACGGGATGTAACAACACAGTTGTTCAGTTGTCAAAGAAAAATCTATTATTTAGCGAGGTTCGGTACAGAACGGGGAATGCCAGAATTCGATCGTAATTCTACTGGAGCAAAGAATTGGTGATAGTTGAGACATGAGGAATGATGATTGTTCAGGTATACATGAACCTGGTGTATGCGATGGCGATTCCGATACCGTCTTTCATAATCTCGGTGATATATCTCACCATCGCCTACTTCAAGATCTACAACGAAGACGAGGAAGCCCTCGTAGGCGGCGAGGAGGGCGAGGAGGGTGCGGAGGGCGACGGAAGCAACGCTACGCCCTTACCGCCCACGAGCGGCGCTTTGACACCAGGTAGCGAAGCTTTCAGGGAAGACCTGGCGAGCTTCGGCCATCAGCTCAAGGTCGCGATGGCCGATGAGATCAGTAGAGAAAGCCTCGACGGGATACCCAACTCGCTCTCAGTACAGGGGTAAGCCAAATATCACAATTACGATCATGTGTCCACGGTGAGTTCTGTTACAAAATGATTTCTCGAACTTCGAGAGGAATGGGGGTGTCTTTGCAGTTAAATCGGATAATGATGAGATTTCTTATATGTCACACTTGCTTGGCTTTCATCTGTCCGTTCGTCCGTCGTGCACTACAGCCATGCCACCCATGCACGGCTTCCGGTCAACTTGTCGGCGGAATGGCAGGGATTTAGATAAGCAACCGTTAACTCGAACAACATAATCGGTTTAGCTACAAGTGCTGCAACTTACCACATATTTTTACCCAGTATTCTATATTGCCCGTTATCTCTCAATCACACGCGTAACACCGTTTCCTAACATTGCTCTCAAGAGGCAAAAACTTTCACGCGTTTAATTTAGTTCGGTTTGATATGATGACCAATGCAAATGCATTTTTCGGAAACGATAAAATTCTGCATGAGTGGCCAATAATCGAGTATAAAAAGTTCAGGCTCACTCGCAGTAAACTGAGTTGACCAGCCGCCAGCCATCCTTTCAACGCGACAACGGTATACGAATCTTTCGATTGAACCTACCGTGTGCGCTGGTGGGTGAGTATGAGAGTATGTATACATTCACGCATCGTGGCCAAGCGTGTATAAATATCGTATAGCGTCGATATCGGATCATTACACGGCCAATTTCACAGACTGCCTAACGCGAGCCGAGGATATCCGATGGCCTAAGTGTGCAAACATCACGGCTTGCACTACGAATTCGATTAGTGCCGACCGCATTTCGAATCTAATCGATATCGTTCCGAGATTGCCGATTGATAATCTATGGTAACAACTTAATTGTCATATCGGAATAAGCACCGCGTCCGCATAATGATCAAGCTATGTGGCATGTCGAAATAATGGGAAAATTGAGAGTCACGTGAGAGAGAGACTATGCCTTGCCGATTATTTATCCATTATTCTGCATCCTTCCTATATCGTACCAACTCCAAGAACGTTACCCATCGTAAAATGGCAGATGTTCTGACGATCAAATGTATGGGAAATTTACGAGAGCTGGGAGGCAAAACGACTGTCATATAACTTGCATGTATGCACGGAACGACGGCGGCAATGTACGGATGAGTTAAGTAAACATCTTCCCCTGCGTATGTCTATCAAATATTCAGATCATCCATTATGACAAATTTTGTTTGAAAACACAAATTTAACAATACTTCAATTCACACTTTATAAGGAGCTAAAAACAGAAAGGCAGCTATCCAGACTTATGGATGAAAATAGGTGAAAAAGTTTAAAATTCGGATCGTGTGAACGTCCACACACCTGATATTTTAAGCTACTCATTAGTCCCAGGTAATTACATGTGTAAAAATGTGGGGTGAACGAATTGTATGATCCCCGGTGATGAAACGAGCCTCGTAGCGCCACGTGGAATTCGATATGTATATACGAGCCGGGATCGAGTCAGAAGGGGAAGCGAAACGGCGACTAGCAGTCTATCCCGAGACTAGGCGGATCTATACGAACGCTCACACTGCGTCCAAAGCTTTTCGTCCTGTTTATATCGCAACTGAACGTTCACAGATATACATGGCAATACCGATACGATATCAAAATTATTTTTACATTCAGTTGGTAGTTTGTGTACGGTCAAGGTAATTTTTGCGACTGAGTAGTCTTAAAATTGTCATCGGTTCTCGAATACGTTAACATAACACAGACTCCGTTTCCGCGACAAAGCCAAATTTGAGGATGAAGGCCGCTTCGTCGAGTACGGACGCGGGATGTAATCCGATCGGATTTACACCCCTATCATCACTTTACTCAAGCACAGCAAATCACGCTTATTCTCTTTGTAAATATTGTAGATCTCTGCAAGACCATTCATTGACCATCGTCAAATAACGACTCAAAAAAGGGATCATAATCGATACTCGATCGGCTGTCTTGTGTCTGCGTGAGCAAATGATTGGAATTCAGGGAGCAAAGTATTGTTTGTGCGTGATTCCATGAAATATGAATTCGTGCGTGCAGTTATGATCGCGGCGGGTAGTCGGTATGTCGCCACATACGTGTATATATATATATATATATATATATATACGTACACACCTATATGCGATATAACGTGTACGCGAATAATATGTACAAGGGATATGGCAGCATGGTGTATAGCCAGGGTTTGCGTAGGATGCGTGAGAGAGGCCACTGAGACCAGGCAAGGACGCAAGCATCGATTCTGACCCAACTACCCACGCCCCACCCTCGAACCTAACTCCAACGACTCACCCCAGTTCCACCACCAAGCTTTGCCACCACCATGCTCACGAGCGTTCACGCTCCTAACAACCACGGACCTCCTCTCCTTCCTTGAGGCCCGCTAATACTCGCAGTGACTATCTTGCGGATGCCGGGCAAGCCTTAGGAAACCACAGCGAACGGTCGGAGTCAAAAGGCATTCTCTGGAACGTCATGGAGCGCGTGTTACAGTCAAGCGTGGCTTCCTATCTGAATTCTACGCGCGACTCTACTGTACTCTGTGAAAGTCCGATGAACAATAGTACTTCTCTAGAATACCCATAATAATGGTAGTGATCGAGGGACGTCAATCCTTCCGTAACAGTTAGCGTAAATGCCTAAGGAATAACTCGACAGGAAGGTCTAGCTATGAAGGTATCTCGATTTCTACTTCAAGAGAGTTTCTACATTTCAGAAACTTGAGCAAGACGATGACGACGAGTATCTCAACGCCACCTGGGCCGACGGCGGCAGTCTGAAGCGACACTTCCAAGGGCTGAACAACATCACTTGGAGACCGCACTAAAGGACGACCTTTGCTCGTATCGCAAACGAGAGAGGTGGAGAAGAGAAATGACGACACACGGTAGCTAAAACGTCACCACCACTTGGTCATCGAATAGCATTGCTACTTTCAAGGAGTGAATCAGAGGTGCACGTACACACGATACAAGCACGACAAGACGCTCAAAGATTTTCTAACATCAGTCGACGACTCCGTGACGAGTGGTCGAGCGAGGGTCGCGCGATCTTCGATCATTTACAGGGATAAACGATATTTTATGAAAGACTTTTTTCTACTCGAAACCACTCGCCCGTGGTCCTGACCGGTCGCGTGTCACGACCGCCTCAGAAGCGCAAGATCTCGATGGATTCCACGAATCGACAAAATTCCACGCCCCTTTTCTCACGGGACGTACTTTGCTCACGATCGATGTACCGCCGCGGCACGAGCCATTTTCGCGCACAGTTTTCTCATTTGCGTCTCGCGCCAGAGAGAAGAGATCGATTCATCGTTCATGTCGTATAAATGGCCTGTCCCGATTTTTGTTTCTCGTCTTTTCAAGGGAACTACGTGCCAGCAAAATATTCATACACTCGACAGAAGGCTGAGAACCGATCTATCCCGACTTCGCGCCCGGGTCGCCCGGTCTCGATCATTATATCTCGATAATAATTTTTTCGTTATTACACGACGATACGCGCCACTCCCTCTGGTTCACTCGTCAGTACCGAACGTACATTTGTAAAGGGGAATTATCGCAGAGAGAGAGAGGGACAGACAGATCATAATGAGACCGAAGATGAGCAAAGAATGATGAAAAATGGGAATCTCAACTCGCAACACACACTATTCGTATATTAAAATCACGTTATTTGTGGACTAAAAAATCTTAATGAATAAATTAAATAATTAAATACCGTTAAAGTTACAAGTATTACTAAGTAACTCGCTTGCTGTGTGTGATCATGACGTATCCACCCACCGTGCATCGTAGACGATCGACACTTAATAATAACAATAAATAATAATAACATAATGATAACGATAAAATAATCAGACACACTGAAGCCACGACACACACACGTCCATTTCGCCGATATGCAGTGTAGCACGCTTGAAAAAAGTGGATGACCGCGACACTAAAATCGCAAGACTATCCACAGGAATTTGCCAAAATGCGCCATTTCCTTAAAAAGCAAAAGATAAGAAAAACGGAAAAAAAAAGTCGAGAAACACATGCTGGCCGCTATGTAACCTGTATCGTTAATGTGTCAGGACCGTCTGTAAATCGAGCGATGAATGCGCGAAAAAAGCTCAAAGTGTAATATGCATTTATTTTCGCACGTGTGAGTTTGAGTCGACGGACGATAGAGACATGTTGAAGGAACTCTCAGCCTCAGACCCTAAAACTCGCCGAACGCGAATCCCTCGATACAAATATTACACGTCGCCGTTACGATATTGTTCTTAAGTTGCCAGAAATACTATAAGACTAGATGGATGCTAAATCTATTTTCCAGCTGGCAACATCCACCTTAACCGTCATGATACCTCTCTTTCCATTCTTACTCGGCGGCTAAACAACAGCTACGCATGTTTTGCTAAATCCAATGACATGAGATATCTTTTGAAGACGTGCGCCACGTATGCCGCGATGCAGTGCAATGTATCGTAAATAGAACCGTGAAAATTAGCCTATCGTCTCAGTTCGTTGTTCGCTAGAAAAGCCGAATGCTCGCGCTCGCGATACGTTATAATTGTAGCAATGCATTCGTAAATTGATATATCGCTAAGAAGGTTCCGGTTAAAGCGTTGTTTTTTTCGGAATGACTACCTTCTGAATGATTTGACTGCCAGATCGCCAGTCAACTTTGTGACTCGTATTGGTCACTTCTGACTAATTGTGTTTTTGCCCCGTTATATGAAAAATGTCCGGGGGGTATTTGTAGTGAAATCGCGGACTGCACAGTTGTTTTGAAAGGCAATAAATGTCGCATGGAGTATCGACCAAACAGTTATCGCGTGGAAGGTGGAAGCCACTTTTTCTTCATTGTACGTCCATGCTTTACTCGAGCTTTAAAGCTGAAAAATGTAAGAATTTATAAATCGACAATTGCATCATAGGCTGCACATAATTGGTAATCTGTTGCGGATTGATATATGGTCTATTAGCTTCTATGCAAACACCGCACAGAGCCGACTGGTTGCAGTGAATGTTGCAGCGAATATTGCGGCTTCATGTCACATAGAATCTAGAGGAGGGTAAAGAAGAAATAAATCGCGATAAGCAAATCACGATCAGTTGACACGGACTCGCCTTATTTAGCGGTTCGAGCTGTCTCGCCATTTGCATAAACACTATACACATATACACGATTTCACGTATACTTGACACACATCTTATACATACATTGGTAACCTGTGGGAAGAAATAATAATTGAATTGTTTTTATGGATTAAGAACAAGTTGTCTGTGATCTACAATAATTAAAAGAATATTTAATAAGTATTAACGGATAAAAGTATAATTGAAATGTCGATAACGTTGAACGAATCGAGATGTAAGTGGGCGGACTCATCGGTATATTTAAACGAGATTTCCGAGGCAAGGATAGAGAGCAATACGATAGGAAAATACAATATTGTGTTACAAAGTCACTGCAAAGGAATTCTAGAGAAGAGGTATATTATATATAATATAATTAAATAAATATAGATTTACGATGGAGCACGCAAACGTCTAAACATATAATTGCTGTTGTTATAATCCGTACTAAATCCGCGATATAAAAGGAGATAAAAAACATGCGTGCTACGTTCGTATTGTACCGACAAAAGGGCAACAACAGGAACTGGGAAAAAATGATATGACACTTGACCGTCGCGGCTAAAAAAGTATATAGGTTTTAGATAGATTTATAGAAGCGCAAAAACACCAAAAATCGTTCCTTCCACCCGCTCCGGCCGTGTATTTGATTATCGATTTTAAATATATCGCATCTCATAAATATAAAAGTCAAGCTCTGTGAATTTATGAACGCACCTCAAAATGCAATTAGTATGTCATTTTACCGAATAAACGCGAAGATAAAATATGTATATGCCACTATATCACCGAGTAATAAGTTGTTCAACGAGTGTTGCGAAAGATGTTCGAAGATAATTTTTGTACAGTTTTGGCACACACGAGAACGTGCAACATCGTCGTCTTTATATTTATGTACAACATTCAATTATTATAGATTTTCGATATTATTACAGACTATGATCGATTTCGTGTGAAAGTGTATATGGCTTTTTCTGCGGTTAACAATAAAATGTTGTCAAAGCTTTTTTCACGAGACATACATTTTATTCTAATTTGCAACTCATCCTCCCATCCTATTCCGAGAACCCTACAGTAAGGAAAACAATACGTAGCAAAACCATACGAAATATTGGTAAGTAAGGGATAGCATCATCAGGTAAATTGATCATTTATTTGCATATTTGCATAATTGCATACAAATACATATATCGCATCCTTGCTTCTCGGGGTTACACCCATTTCGGCCGATAACACTGGAACAAAACATTTCAAATTTCCTCAATGCTCTCAAACGCCTTTATATGCGTGATAGCAAAAGAACACACAGAATCAGGAATGCAATAGGTTTGTCATCTTTAACTCAGTACTCTAGCCAAAATTTCATCATGATAAAAACTTATTAACAACTAATGGCGGTGAAGAAATATGCTTGCATAATTGTATAATCACCTTTTTCTCGTGTTTGGTCTGTAAATTCAAAGTGCATTTGCACATCATACACGTCCCGTCGGGGAAACACTGAAGAAAAAATAATAATTCATTTAAATAGCCTAGATTAGTATTACTCGGCAATGTTAAGGATAGAAACTTGTGTTTTCAGTATTTCGTACACATTGGGAATTAAGGGTTTTCGTCAACAAATTCAGTCCCGAAAGATAATCATCATTACACAATTTAATAGAACTATAATTGATTTTACTATTTCAAGGTAGATATATAACATACCATTGCTGTTTACTGAAGTTTCGTCTCGTCCATTGTGCTAAATACCGTGTAATAGCTGTAAGGGGAAACAAAATGTTTAATATTTGCTCGTGCCGACACAACGCAGCTTCAGAATTATGACAAAATATCAGGTATAATTTGGGAATATTTTTCAGCAACGTATTCAGGCCCGAAAGGAATCATCACGTCCGTATTGCTAAAGAAATATCCACGAATATTTGAAGTTCGATACTCACACTTTATACAACGAAAATTAAAGTCTTCCGGGTTCATCCTAGGTTGTGGAAAGATTGTATTGCCAAATCTGAAAGTTCAAATTCATTAGAACATTTGCGCTTGCTATCAGAAACGTTCAAATAAAATGATAAATAATTCAGTTCTTATTTGAAAAGACGTACGTTAATCACATTAAGCCATTCATTTATAAAATATCACAAATCTCTGTCAATGATTTTGGTGCGAATGGAATGTACGATTGCAATATACATTTACCTTTTAGTCAGATTCCAAACAGTTGTTCATCCTTAACCAGCAGCGGCTATAATCTGTAAGCATAGAAAACGTAATGAATACATCGGGTGGTTACATCTACGATTTTCTCCTTTCATCGAATTTCATGGAGACAAAAATTTAGGTCGAGCGAAATAAGAAATAATGTATATTGTCTTGCGCCGTTGACATCTAGCAACTAACAACCAATTTTGCACGTCAATAAAGCGACATAAGAGCAGGACGATCTTATACACAGAGTAACTATTTATGTCATCATAAGTGAAATGATGTATGTATACACGGCAGAGTTCTTGCTACAAATCTTGAGTACGATTAAAAATTTGTTTCATTCATACGATCACCAAGTCGCGGAATAATTAATAGCGGTCTAAACCGTGTTATCGTTCAACGCACATTTTTCCGAAACCCACTTTGGGATGGCTGTACAGGTTTGTAGAGAAAATCGTGAATAAACACGGACGAAAACGCGGACACACAGTGTGTTGCCCCATATTTCTCCTTTGATCGATCAAATTATTTAACCCGAGAGCACCCGCGCGTTTCGCGAGCACTTCACGGATTAATTAAAATACCGTAACATATTCTTTGGTAAGAGTATATCCGAAACAAGATTATTCGGATGAGAATTTCAGATTTTTAGACAAATTATTATTAACGTTAGGAAATTGATATTTTATGAGAATCCCGGTTTTTACCGTCAGTTATCAGTCATGATAAGTAACAAATCCATTTGTGGTAACTCATCTCATCTAGTAAACGATCCGTTCACAGCCCAGATTTAAAATCATAATCCTAGACAACCATTCATTATACAAGGAGACAATATACGCATTGGTTGTCTTAGGCAGTAGTAAGTATAGTCTAGGCTTGTGTAAAAAGTTCGGTCAACGTACTTATGATAATATTACAGGGTTAGATCGTATTGAAACAATTAATGAGTGTACGTGTAGCAAGTAGCATGGACTAAATCTGTCGTTGCAAATTAATCCAATGGAATAAAGTTAAGTTATTTAGAATATAGTTGTGGATTTATTTTGTAGCTCCTTTATGTATTTTTTTTTTATTTCCCACCCGAAGATTAAAGTAAATTAGGCTTAAAAACATTTTTACAAAGTCTACTCACCTCTGTAGGGTAGTTCATTGTCTAGTAGATTCAAGTAAGTAAGCCTATATCTTGTGTTTGCGGTCTCTCCTCCGTTAAAAGATTCTTGATTAAAAATTGCTCAGTTTTTTAAGTATATTATACATGAGCTGCGACTGCAACCACAGGCATTCGGAACGTACAAGGGCTTCCTTTATAAAAGGACATGTACATTCTACTACATCGTACTAGTTCACGTAATGTTTGTCGATGTGTATTATATCTCGACTATAGAATGTAGAGAATTCACTACAAAGGTTTAGTACGGCTACTGGTCGATCAACGTGGATTAAAATGTACACTGATTTCACTTACAAAATTGTATTACGTGACAGAATGATGTACGACATACACTGAGCAGGAAGTATATTTATATCGTACTTCACTCTATCATGTTCTTGAACTTTAGAATGACCCGTTTGAATTGAAAAGAACTTGCCAAAGAAAGAACTCCGCTTCATTCGACAAGTACTCTTCAAACAGTAAACGTATTCACTGAAAATTAGGTATATAATTAGATCACGTTAAATAGTTAAACAATATGAACTTTGCATGCTATATGATATGAGAACGCGAGGAGCAGATGACGATAACGACGGAATTCTGAAAGTGAAAAAAATCGTATAATCCAAAGATTTAAAGTTTTAAGTTAGTAAAGAGTTCGTACAGGTATGGTAAAGTCATAAGTAGCAATGATTGAAAGCGAAGTGAAGAGTTATGTAGTTGAGAAAGAGAGATGTCAATGAAATGTGAACCATTGCAGATACACTGGATAAAATACCAGATATTACACAGTATAGGCAACAACTTAATATAACGGTACTGTGAAAGGAAACCATAGGTCTTTACTCTCCAATCTGTTACCTTTCAAAACAACGTCTTCGTCACAATAGGCAGATATGGTTATAATAAAATTTATTTCTTTGCCATGTTCCATGAAAATGACTAATGGATCAAATGGGCCCAATAAATCAACCTATGACGGACGTTTATAAGTCAAACTAGTTAGTTAAAACCAGGTGCAACTGAAATTCTTCCAGGGCAATGTCTAAATAGTCCAGGGATAAATGTAATTCTCTTTTGTCAAGTATCCACCCAGTAAAGAAATATCTTCATATACCTCACATTCCACATAGATTGGTAAAAGGCAAGATAATTTGGTCATGATCATTGATAACTATAGAGTTAGAAACCCATTTTCCCGATATATCGATGATCGATCGCTTGTTACAAAATCCTGTTTATGTTCGTAGAACTTTATTCATAAAATTATTTTTTGTCAATGAAGTTTCTTCACAAAAGTCGGATAGCACATTGGGCAGATAATTTTGCTATCATACGTGCCTTACACTAATATAAAGTAATTACTTTATAAAGCTTCGATTAATGACAAAATTGCGTATGCTTCCTTCACGGTGTAGCTACTGACACACCGTCACCTCAAAAACACATATATGAGAGAGTATAAAGAATGCACTACTTAAAGATTATTATCTCGATGCAATTGCGTCCATGTTATAATCATGTCATATCTTTTATCATAACGGACAATGTCAGTCGTCTGATGCTTTCAACTTCAGTCACAATGTGCATACTTTCACTTACAGACTAATAAAAATCTGTTCACATCCTATTACGTGAAGTACAAAATAATGATATGGCCAGAGGAGTGATGTACTTTTTCCATATTTATAGTAGAAACGATCTGATCGAGTAAACGAATCTCAAAAGTGGCTAAGGATTAACAGAGCGAAGATCATTTTTGGTTTGCATACTAGTAATATTTACATTCTGCTATGGAATTAAGATCTTCATCGAATGAAGTATTTGAAGTCCTAAGTGATAGTCGACGTATATTTTGTGTAACTTTTAAATGACGATATAACTTTATTACAAATGGGGCCCCGCTACTAAACTGCACCGTACAATTGTCAAAATTACGCCTTTTCCCTCATAGCCGAAAAAGTCTTTAAGAAATAAAATACACGCGTAGTTTAGAACCGACTTTTTCGATCTGATTAGACAGCGCAACTATTTCTCTCGGAAATATATCTTCTGGGAGATTTATGGTTTGACTCCCGGAGAATTCGTCACTACAGTCAAATACCTAGGTAAGAGTAAACAGCCGAAGAAAATGGTAGACACATTGATATACATTACACGCTCGCACACTCCAAAAAAAACCATGTTTGAGGAAAGTATTATTTGCGTGAAATTGTCGCCTCAGATCTGTTCTTTCGTTTACGCAACGACTGATGATATTTTACACCTGCTCTTAATCCCTATGTGTGAGACATACAAATCGTAAAAGCTGCGCGCGACACAGCTTACGAACGCACAAGCCTGAACGGAGAGTGCAAACGCACTATTATCTCAAGGGAAACGAAAGAATATTATTTCTTCTCGATGGATTCGTAAAGAAACCGTTCTAATACTGTTTCTTAGTACCGTCTTCTCTTGTTAGGATAGTCATCCTGACGATTACGGTCATTTCCACCTTGCCAACGTCCACTTCCACTACTACCACCGCGGCTACCACCCATATTACCCATATCTACCCTCATTTCCATTAAGTCCATTATTTGTCCACGATCATCGCTGTAACCCCCGCGGCTACCGCGATCCATATTGTTATATGCATCCATGAAGGACTTTGGATCCTATTTTATACATTTTTGCCCCGAATAATACGCGATTTAGTCACACCCGTTTGTGAGCGGTATATAGCGTATTGATAATCATTGAAGCGAATGCCATAAGATTGTGTGCCAGTTTACATGTAGACAACACACGTGAACGGCGGTGTGCATTTTGCAGATTTTTGATGTACCATAAATACACATTTCACAGTTCAGGGCGACCATCCATGTTTGACAGCAGCACAGGTCATCATCAATTTTCGTCAAATCACATAGAAAAGAAAGGGGAAAACACAATGTTAGATGCACGTAATGGCCAGTGAATGCGTGAACGATTTTCACGCGCTAAAATAACAAAGGGTATATATATATATATAATATATATGACATATGTGTATACGTATGCAGAGATTACTCATGAAGCATTCTTCCTGTGACATGAGTACTGCTATGTTCATTAATTATTACTCAGACCAAGACAATGCCCAACGCACATTTCTAATGTTTACACCAGCTCACCAGTTAGTTGCATTTAAGATAGATTTATTGGTAGTGGCATAATTCCCTAGTGAATAATTCTCATTTGCCCCCCATATAAAAGTAGTACGATCTTTTCCTTAATCTTTTCAAAAGCGCAGCTTCAAACTGTGTGAGCACCAAGTCTGCTTTCGAAAAAATTAAGTCAGATTTATGAAATGCATCTTCAGATACTGTTAACTCGTATGCTTTGTACAGCATATTTTGACCCACGCCACCCGTATATATTAGAGTAAATCATATCGATTGCAGTTTAAGAGTACGAATGATTTCTAAGTACTAATGTCATATGTGTGGTGGTATTTATATTCGAATCCGACACATAAGTCAGAGATCCGAGATTTGTGAGAGCGGTTTAGACGATTTTGAAATTATGCATGTATAATAATCCCAGTTCTATTTTCTCTTCTAACGAGAGCGGAGTTGTAATCATGCTTTATAAAGAAGCTGTAGTGTACAAGGTTGATATTCATCAGACCTGCAATGAAGTTACAGCGTAACATCGGTGACCTATAGTAACATTTATAATGTAATTGTCATGCGATAGCATGGCACACGATGCTGAGGTGTGAACATTGTAGGAGTAGCAAAGAAACGTGATCAAGGCTCCTAAGCTTACTCGCACCATTCCTCACACTCCAAGCATTTGTGCGTTTATCCCACCATATCAGAATGCAAATGTCAATATGTATTAGTAGGTTTCTATATTGGCTTCCTCAGAAAGAGCGTAGATATTGCGTCTTTATGCACCAAGGTTTTAATTCGCTTAATAACTGTCTGGCTGGGTTGGGCATTTCTTGGTCAGAACATACGAGATCACTATGGAACTCAAGAAATATATGAAATTGAAAATTCTAAAATAATACGAATATATATATATCTATTAATAAACGTAATATGCCGAGCTCTTAAAACTGATTTATGATCTGTAGTTCCATAGTAAATGGCACAGCTTAATGCATCTAGAGAAAGTAGAACACAGAGTCTTGTGTCTGCAATCATGTGGAGAAACCAAACGTGACAAATAGGTAAGAAATCAAATCTTAGATAACCACCATCTTAGTCTAGTGGAATTGCTGCAGTACTCGAAAGAAGCAGAACATTCTCCAGTACTAGTCTCCCACATCCAAATTGCTTGTACTGTATTTGTACAGAATGCTAATAATTAGAGTCCGGTACATCCACACCGAGGTTCGACACGGCAGTAACTGATATTTGTAACTTTTAATAGAGTGGAATATGCCTGACACTCCTACGTATTCGACAGTAAACCTAACACATCCCAAATATCCTAAATCAGGCACACTCTATAAATCATAAATATAAACGAAATTTGCGAACTCTCACGCTTTGTAATTTCCAATGTCATGTGATATTAAAATGTCACTACGACGGTTCCGTCTTCCTGTATCCCTGAGAGTAAGGTTTATACTCAGTCATCTATTATGACATGACAGAGTGCACAAAATTATCACCCAATTTCAGTGGAAGATAAGGTGTATTAAGTTGCACGACATTGTAGAGTTAAGACATAGAATCAGAAAGGCGTGTGTTGTTTATAGGGAATTCTGAAATATGCCTTAACGCTGGATTATCCAAAATGTCGCAATTACGACTTCCGTAAAGGAACATAAGATTTCAATTTTCTTAATTTATGTTCCCCTTGTCCAAATTTATAATCAGGGGTCGGCGGCTCTTGCGTAGCAGAATAAAGGTAATAAAGTTTGACATAGTCAAATATCAGGTTAACGTATGCCCGTTGACCCCTCCACATGTCAATGCCACATAAAAAACATTATTCATCCTATGTTATAATAGTTATTACATTAATGAATTCAGACAAAAAAAATTGGCTATATTGCAGACATTAGAACTCTGTTACTGTCAAAGAGCATGCTCGTAGGTAATACTTTCGGGAACTCTTAGGTATTGGTAGCAACACCACTGATGTTTGGGTTTTCACATGCAAACGGAGTTTAACTGTCCTAATTAGTTTTCCGCGCGTGATAAACTTCGTAAGCAGAGTCGTTCAAACATCAATTTTCACCAAAAGAGAAATAAAGAAAGAATATCAGACGTCTTAAGTGAAACCGAATCGTCAATTACATCTTATAGAACTACGTAAAATTTGAAAGGGATACGTTACCACTGGCAAACTGCTTCCACCTGTAACAAATAAGGACCAAACTCGAAACCCTGGTTTCAGCAAAACGTTGAAAGACCGATTCTTTCGACAAATTGAATGAGACCGATTGAAGATAAAATATACTACTCACCGTCAGGTTGACCATATCCATCACGGTCACTGTTACTGACAGAATCGTAATTCTTTCCGCTTCCGAGACCACCTCCACCGCCTCCTCTCATTGCCTGCTCCTATATTATAACGCACAAATTAGGTTAATCATTGCATTTGTACGATTGACAATTCTGTTTGTCTTTCAATGAAGGCACTTCATCTACCTGCATAAATAAGTTATTTTCCTGTTGTCTTCTGTGCAGCTCTTCCTCCTGTCTTCTGATACGTATTGCCATCTCTTCCTGTTGCCGCCTTCGTAATTCCTCCTCACGGGTTCTTTGTTCCTCGGCTTGCCGTTCTTTCATCTCCCACTCCCTTTTCTGTCTCTCACGATCAGCTTCCCGCATACGTAATTCTGCAAAACGAGGTACCATTTTTAAATTACCAATAAAGAATCAATACAGGAGGGCTTCAATATATCAATACATACGTTCTCTGAGAAGTTCAGTTTCATGTTCGTATCTGGCAAATTCCATCTGGGCTTCTAGTTTTTCTTCCTCCATAGCCATTTCACGTTTGAGTGCTTCTTCCTTCTGTTTGTATAACTCGTGCAACTGCTTCCATCTTGTACCGTATTCATGTTCAAAACTGCCGACTTGTGCAAATCTTGGACCAATATCACGCGACTTGAAGAATTCGGGATTTTTTCGCGGCAAATTTTTATCGGGATATCCGTCGACATCATCCTGTTGTTCGAATGGTTCTACAACTACTGGACGAAGAGATCTGGAATAAATTGATATCTAGTTTTTACTATTGAATAGATAGAACCACCCACGATAATATAACGGAAAAAATATTGTATTCCATCTTCGAGCACACAGCACCCAAATTAAGATGCACCATGTTTCCTATGTGGAACCAAATTTAATTTTCCCCTACAATTTACAATTTGGCACTTGCTGAAGAAAAGTCTATCATACAAGCGTGGCGTCGGGGATCAACATCACAATCATTTGATAACAAAGTTCAAAATATAACTCACGCTGTAAGGAAGTAGCACCCCTCTGTACACTTTCTGAGAGCAAGTTGAGCAGACGGCTTTCTGCAATATTCAACAATTCCTTCACCAGTCGATTTTCCTCTGTCATCGACAATAACAATAGCACGTTCAATTTCACCAAAGACACTGAACGCTCTTTCAAGGAGCTCATTAGAAATCCAAGGGGTAAGATTTTTTATTTTAATTGTTGATGAATGGGGAGCAAAACGAACTTTTAACGCACGGCCCTTACGCATAGTGCCATCTAATTCGTGCTTAGCTTTCTCAGCGTTGACACGATAATCCTGCAACAAGTAAAAAAGTTTTCAAATCCAAACCATAATAAAGTGTAAAATTAAATGATAACCAATGTAATCATTAAAAAAAATCAGCCATTGTTTATTATCATACTGTATCAAACGGTAATTAGTATAATCATTTAGAATCCACATATTGGATAAAATAAGAAATAAAGAAATGTATGCTTAGTATATACCATTCTAAGGAATGCAAAGTTCTTTTCCTTGTTGACGAAGAGTTCAGATATTTCACCATACTGAGAGAACATGGTTTGAATTTCTTCTTCTGTAACATCATTGGTCAAATTTCCAATGTACAAACGATTACGACCACTGAACTTCTTTTCTGTAGTTTCCTGTGGTTGTAACTCGTGAGTTGGACCACTGATGGCCATTATACGCTCCATCAAACGATCCTGGAAGTGTCCGTTGAAATTATACTGTATTGGATTATAGCAGCCACTTCCAAAACTATGTCTAATAATTGTGTACATACATCTTGAGAACGGTTTCCCATGCCTCTGTCTCCACCACCTCGGCCACCTCTTCCTCCACGCATGCCTCCACCACGACCCATACCCATTCCCATTCCCCCACCCATACCACCGCCGCCACCTCCTCCACCGCCTCCTCCTCCGCCCATTCCACCTTCAGACATCATTGGATTATCCCCATCCATGGAGTCATTCATTTTCATCTGAAACGAGGTAGTTCATTCCCTTTATGGTACAATGCAGAAGCCACACGTAGATCTAGAGGGTTGCTCAAATATATAGAAAATGTATGTGAAACCATGATCAAAGTTTCAGTTATTATGTTAGGATCAAGGCGCATATTTATCATGTGATATATACGAGTCGTCAATCATTTCAGAATGCAACACAACACGTGCACGAGACGCTTTAAACCGCCATTTTGTATGTTAGGACGCCATTTTGGAGAAATACTGGCTACACATTCAGAAATCGATAGGACGCTAGATACAACACACCGATGAATGAATAAAATTGAGAATCGTTGTTTCTCGCATATTTGAGTAAAACCGTTTTGGCTCTTCAGT
This sequence comes from Priocnemis perturbator, assembly GCA_963942575.1. Classification (NCBI taxonomy): domain Eukaryota; kingdom Metazoa; phylum Arthropoda; class Insecta; order Hymenoptera; family Pompilidae; genus Priocnemis; species Priocnemis perturbator. Next base: position 7,125,066 of record OZ012649.1, on the reverse strand, counting down.
AAGTAAACTATAGATTCATGCAAACAGAATAATATAAGCCTTTGCAAACACATAAACGAGAAAAATCTTTCGTAACAGCGCCATTATTGACGACATATTGGACAGCAAGATACACACGCAGCTGTGTACCTCCGCTTGGCTTAACAATATAAAGCGATACTGTTTATCGGAGTCTCCTTGTTCGATTATGCAGAGTAACATGATACTAAGATCTTTTTGGTTTCACAAATATTGTAATACTTATTGGGGAAAAACCGCATAATGCAGTGAACCAAATCCGTATTCGGGCAAGATACTGCGCATCGTTATTAAGCGAACATGGCGTCGGCAAAAAAAGCACAGCACTCCCGCATACGTGACGAACATAAATACAGTATGTAAAATAGAAGAAAGACCATACCATTCTTCCTGGTCCATCGTTGTTTCTACCGCCTCCCATGCCACCACGACCTCCGGAAAACCTCGTGCCGCCTTTTCTTCCTCTTGGGCCTCGATTTCCAACACCACCCGGCGTCCCACGTTCCCGTGGATTCTCGCTACTATTCTCCGGCGGCGCATTTTGTGTTTCTGGCTTCACACTGGGTGACTCAGCTCCCGCCATCGTGCGTGCGAGGTTACTATGTAGTTTCACAGTCAAGTATTGCACTGTCGAGAGTGTACGATGGAACAACCAGTCAGTCCCCTTCGACCGTGTATCCCGTAACAAACGACGCGTCCACAATGGCGTCCAACAACGAAGAGAAGGAAACCCGCGTTGCTCGGCTATAGTAGAGAGTGACTCCCCACTCTCGGAGCAGCATTCGCAAAGCATTATGGGTCACGCCATCTCTCATGCTGATTGGTTGGTAACATAACAGTAGCGCCACTAGCGCCACGTTACTTCCGGCAAGCGCTGCCGTCAACTTCGGTGCGTCTGTTTTTCAAGAATTGCAGGTACACATTTTCGATCTTTCTTGCCAAATTCTAATAGTTTTAAACAATACATGTACATACTGTGTTATTTTCAAAGAACTGCTAAATGTACAGACATGTGCAGAATAGATTGGATTAAAACTTAGTATTGCTTACGATTAAATTCGTATACGTGAGAAACTGGAAGGAGCAGTTGAAGTTGTAGCGAACACCATTAGAGGTCTCTGCCGTTACCGTTGAGAGATTAGAAAGGTTAAGTATGGCCACAGATGAGGTATAGTATAGACTGACCATCTTACCTGATTTCGTGTTCCACGTTCCACATTGAAAAATACCGACTGCGCCATAAATTAAGCGAATTCGAGGGCACTCAAGACTCAACGAGAACATTGGTCAGGGTCAGTCAGAGTACAACTCGGAATCGGAAGAATACTGGAAAAGGAAGACGAAATAGCCCTAGCGGTGCTACCAAATGTAAGCTTTTGTGATATTATATTGTGTATATCTTTTGCCGCTTCGATTGATTGAGACAAGATTGAAACAGTTTTCAAGATAAGATTAACAATTTTCAGTGCTGAAAGGAAGTTTTTTGGTTTTTATCTCATGTAAAAAAGCATTGAAAATTTTCAAAAAAGTCTGATCAACTTATAGCCTAGGATATTTAGTTTGGACGTGAGGGGTCCGTGAAAAAATAAAGAAATTCACAAGCGGTACCCTTTAAGAAAATTTCGACAAACATATGCATTGCATGACGAGTCTATTCTATATCTCGTCCATGGTATAACGCTGAATTTGTCAAATGTATTTTGGTGTCAAGTACGATGCGCTGTGTTAAAAGTAATTTTTATATGTGATATGTTTTACACGACAAGAGTGTACTACACATTTGCCTGCAATAGATATAAGCATTTTTTTATTAGTGCATCATGTACATATACATATCATGCAATTGCCGCGATGGAGGTTATTTCCAGTGGTGTGTAGAATATTATTTCTTAACCTTATCGATTTTGGGAAACTATATACATACTTGTTTTCCTCTGATATTTGTAAATATCTACAATTATTTGCAGACGTGCATGATTTGATTCAAGAAACAGAGATATTTTGCGTGTGTAGTTAGAAAAAGAATCAATTTAACCTACACATCAATAGCATCGAAGCATTTAGGAGGCGGCGCACGCGTGAAGGTAAAAAAATTCGCTTAATTATGGGGCGCAATTAAAAGATGATAATGGGGAAGCGCCCCCACGATGGTCGGTCGAGGGAAAGAAGAAAAGGAGAAATGGGATGGCAGTTGCGTGGGAGGATAGATCGGGGCAAGGGGAAGTAAGAGGGAGGAAGAACTCGGCAGGAGCGTAAACAACGGGGGGGGGATGCATGGTCGAGGAAGGTCTTGAGGTACGAAGCGAAAAGGACGAGGAGGATCAGAGTGAGGGAGGCATAAAGAGAGGGTGAAATCCAAGGGCGGAGGTGAAAGGGGTGAGGCACCTGTCGCTCATGCGCGCCTAGAACCCCGCCCTGTCGCTCTCGGCCCGAAGCTTCATCCCGTCGAGGATTCACGGACAACGTTGTGCGAGTAGTCGCGCTTTAACTCGCGATCCGCGAGGCGGATGGAAACGGGACGCGCGAGTCGCAGGTGCAGGTGTTCGATGTAAGGAGAGAAGGATCATCTTGAACAGCGTCGATCCTCGCCTACCTGCGCTCTGCTTTCGCGCTCGAATAAATCCCGATCGCGTTTAATTCGCAGACCCATAGGGACACATGCAGGTGCGGTTCAGTTCGAAGGAGAGAGAATGAGAAAGGGGGGAGAGAGAGAGAGAGAGAGAGTGAGCGAGAGAAAGAGTCGGGTGAGAAATTGGTATCTCTTGCTCGTCCATTCAAGCTTTCCGAGCGGGTAAATTCGCGCGAAATTCGATAGGTTCCGTGGGTCGCGGCTGTCCGAGGAACGAGCTACAGGTGAAGGTGCTCTAGTTTCACGAGGTTTACAGAGTACATGCCGTTAACGGACTAGCGCTCGCGATTCTCCCTACATCTAAATAAGTTATACAAACGATGCGTGCTCGTGCATCGGGAGTATGAATCAAAATGATAACGAACGGAATTGTTGACGGTGTATAATTGACGATCGCGAGTTGTGCCTTGATCTGAGGAAACAAAACGTCGGCCCGGTCACCTGTGTGTAAGCATTGAATGAAAGAAGCAAGCAGTTCACAACGTCTTGAAGATATTTGGAAATTCGAGGGCATATGTGTGAAAATTATCAAGGTATCGAGTATCATAAAGATTGAAGTTAGATGATATAGGGGTCTACGCGAGGCGTCGTGTTTCTACGAACTATGAAGAAGAATCACCCCTGATATCTTCCACCTTTTGTACTTGATGCCGCGGATGAAAGAGGAACCGAAGTACGTGTCCTAAGACCGAAAGATCAGAGTTCATTCACGGCGCAGTCGTCGAAGCGTCGAACGCCACGTCTCCGACCGAGATCAGAAATCGTTTCACGAACTGTGGCCCAGGATACTCATTATGCGAATGCGAAGAACTATCTTTGACCTACGTAAGTTCAGTTACACCTTCAACCTATATCTAATCAATGATGAAGAACGTACGTGGACGATGGAAAACACTCGCCGTAAGAAATGCCTAATAACGGTTAATTGAAAACAAATTAGCCTAAATGAATGTTCCACAAAGACATGTATATTTTTCGATCAAAGTGTCACCGCAACGATTGTATACTACAAAACGTTTGGTCATTGAGCCGAATTAAACTAACACTATTTGCCTAAGGAGCACGCTTTTTCGAACGCCACACCGAACAATCTTTCTCACTGGAAAGACAATCAACTAGGTCCACTTCGATATTGTTTCATCGACGATCGTCGTATTCGATCGATCCGTGGTGAACGTTAATCGAAAGTTTGGCGCAAGCGTAGAGCGCACACGGGAAGAGTTTGTGGCGCGAGCACGCCATGTTCTTGCCATGAAGATAACGGCCTTGAAAGTTTCCCGCACGGAAGTGGGGATCCACGCGGGTATCGTCGAGATATTCTATCCGCGACACCAACACTGCAGCTAAAAGGTCGTGATCGATCGACCGACTCTCCGGATGGCCTGAAAGAAGTTGCGAAGCAAGGCCACTGTGCATAGCGATAAAGCAGGGCCGTTCTAAATTGGTAAGGCGAGAAGAAGGTGTGGAGTGCCTCCTGAAAGCTGTGCCCCGAGAAAGAGAGAAAGAGAGAGAGCCACAAGTGGGCCAGATACCGCGATAGAAGGACCTGGCAAATTTGTCGATCCCGTACACGCAGGTACGCACGCACGAGCTATGCCGTGCAGGAGACGTCGCATCCATGAAATGCGGCACGTTCCTCGCGGACCTATATTTGCCAAATTTCCACGGGGCACCGCGAAGGCACGCGCCTTTCCACTGGGACGGCGATAACGGAAGATCGACCCGTGGTGGCCAGAAAGGGCCACGGCGCTACGTCGCCGTCTGCCTGCCAGAAGGAAAATACTGCAGAGCGGTGGCGGGAAAGTTGATCAAATTTGGCAGTACGATCCCGCTCGATGAATTCTCAGCGAAGCCACGATCGTCGAGCTTCCTCGATCATCGCCAGCAGCATCGTGAACAGCATCGTCATCTGGCCGTTCGTAGGAGAGGAGCAGAAGAAGGAACTCCGGTTGGCATCTCCGTGAGAGCTGCCGGGTGATGCGCGGGAGTAGTTCCGAGCTCCTGCTCGAGGCCAATTGCAGCCAGTGCCACTGCGACCTCCAACGGCAGCATCAACAGAGCGGTCAGCCTCGCGGTGAGCAATATCCGCGGAAAGGGAGGCACCAGTCAAGGGAGCGGGAGCTACGTCGTCGCAAGCTGTTGGAGCTCGGGTTCGGCGCTGCGCGGCGCCGACCGCCACGGCGCACTTGCCGGCAGCGGTTCAATTTTTACGCGACATCGGCGCTGGTCTTCGTCGCGGCCTCCGGGGGAACCGCACTCCTCTTCCTGGTGCCCCTCTACGTCGATCCCGCCATCAGCACGCTCGCCGCCGACTTCTCCCCGGAGCCCGTCATTTGCACCACCTCCAGGAGGGAGGAACTCGCGGGACTTTTCAATTGCACTTGGAGCTCCTGTCGCGAGGGATGCACCAGCGACGTATACAGATGTACACACATATATGTCACTTATACACCTTGGAGCAACGATAGCATTATAGACGAAGAGTTCGATCAGGGCAACGTTACGTCGAACGTTACTGCCGTTACTACTACTACGACCACCACCACCACCACCACCACCACTACCACCACTACCACTACAACCACCACCACCACGACTGCTGCGACTTCCGGTGAGACTATGTCATTTATCTCGCTATCATTGAACTCGGCGAGAGAAGTTTGCAATACCGTTTCAACCGGCGTGAACTTTTGTTAAAAAGTTCCGTGTCGAATTTTTATTCCGTCTAATGCATCTTCTCTCTTCTAGAAGTATGGGTAAAGTAAAATCACCAATTGATGCGTTTCTCCATGTTATCGAGCAACTTTAAATGCCCACGCACAGTTCTATTTGTTACTATATTCAATCCGTACGCATTCGGTCTTTATTGATGAACGTCAAACGGCTAGTCGACTGAATAAACTTGTTCATTTGATCGTCGCTAATTAGACCTTCATCCCTGGTATCAATTACTAGATATAATTGGTAGGGACCGAATGGTGTCAGTAACTAATTAGTCGCGATGTTACGGGCTCCGAAAGAAATGCAGCAACGAAGTTCTATGCAATCGAAATAGTCCCAAGGCCATTGATAATGATTAATCGACTGACGTTGGAAAAACTGTTTTGTCGCAGTGCCGACGCCCGGTGACGTCGAAGCTGTACTCCTGGTGAATATCAAGGGCTGTGGATATCCGCCGGTCGTCGACTGTGAGAATTTCACCCGCGAGCTAGGTTACGAAGGCGCGAAGTTTCCATGCCACTACAGTCGTGTTAACGGCAGCATAGTGATGGCTAACTATAATCGTGAGGCCCATGTTGCCACCATCGTGCACTTCTTCGCGGCACCGTTCGTAGTGACAGTTGCGACTGGGATTGCACTGTGTGTGATGCACTGTGACTGCAGGTGTACGCCACCGCCAAGACACCCGCCGCGGGGCATGAGAAGGCACAGAGGCAACGATCTCAGGTAAATAACGCTCGCTAGTTTCCTATTCTTAGGCTGCCTAGTCTTAAGATCCTCCCGATCCTGAATGTCGTATAAATTATGCCAACTATGCGCCACTCTAAGCACGCTCGCAAACAGAGCTCTTATCTCTTCGTCGGGAATAACACGATAGCTGTTCGTGCTAGCCAAGGTATGGCTGGGATTTCATTCTTGCCGATTGACAATGCGCAGCCAGACGAAATAATAGATGTCAAATTATCGTTCATAAAGTTCGAACTGGAATGTATATCCAGTAGGCCGAGAACGATAGGCCTGCCACGAAATAATTTATTCATAGTACGTTATGGAACGTTTAAAGTTTCATTTAATAACTGCTTCGGCATATTTTACGTATAGGTCACATTGTCGACATATTGTTACTCTGGTGTTAGAGCACGTTGACATAGCGTAGCGTTGACGACGATCAATGAAAAGCACTTGATTTTAAAGCCGTTTTTATCGCCAAACGCATCGCACAGAAGATGCATAAAATGAATTACTCATTCCGTAAGATACATCTATCAAAAGGGCATTATGGGCGTATCGAGGGTGAGCAGAGATCTAATGAAACGTGTCGACACATCGGATATCGTTTCCATAATCGAAATACATCAGATCGAGAAACCGGTCAACAGTGTGAAAACTAACTTGCCATTCGAATCAGTCTGTAGTCGAAAGTCGTTACTCCCATTTTAAATGTCGCGATCATTCGCGGTGTACCCGTGGGAGGGTTCGCGCCTAGCAGACCACGGCTTGTTATTTTTCCACTGTTGGCCGTTTATCATCTTTATGGGCGGCTTAAAGGGTGTGGGTAGCGGGGAGGAATAGCAACCTGGCCTGTCATACATCAAGCCTGGATTAAGCGATGATACCCATGCCATACCCTTACATTCTTTTGCTTTTGCTACCGCCTCTCTCTTTTCTTACCACTGGCATACTCTCATTCGCTCTACCTCGTCTCGCTTTTCACTGTACTTCCCTCCCAACTCATACACATTCACATAATCGCACCCACGCTATGCGTCTTACATTGTTCTGCCTCTCTCTCTCTCTCTCTCTCTCTCTCTCTCTCTCTCTCTCTCTCTCTCTCTCTCTCTCTCTCTCTCTCTCTCTCTCTCTCTCTCTCTCCCTCACTCGCCCTCCCTCTCTCTCCCTCTCTCTCTGTCTTGACAACCCATCTTTCAGCGGTATTCGTGACCGGCATCATATATATACGCGTACGTATTACGTGAGAATTTATCGCGGATGCTACCTTTATAGAGGGACATCTTTTTCGTCCCGTTAATTTTTCACCATCAATTTTCGAAAATCTCAATTGTTTAGGAAGGCACATTGACGGGCGGCGGCAGTTCTTTAGTCCTACCTAAACCTTATCGATGCGAAAGGTCGGCTACGTCGGATAAAAATCGCAACCGCTCTGAAAAATTTACAATACTTTTGGAAATATGGCCGGCAATAGATGATAGAAGGAAAAGGATCATTTTTAATCATTTATAGAATTCTTCCAGTTATACTCACAATATCAGTTCTCTATTTCGAAATGAAATTTAAAAACACTCTGGGCAAACGGTCATGGCGATGATCGTCGGATAACCTTTTTTAATATCTATCCAACTTTGCATAACGTTACTTTCAACAATACAAAATGTTGTCAAGGCAACTTTTTCATTATTTTCATGGCGACCTATGAAAGACAGCAACGTGTTATACAGAATTTCACACCTGCGTCACTGTAATGATGACTAATTTTGCACTTGGGAATAATTTGGCCGCCTCTATACGACCTTGCATTTCACAAATGACGGAAGCAGGGGTTACGAGTTTTCGAATGAAATCGCGCGAACGATCGAACTTTTATGAACGCTTAACATGCGACCGAAGGTGAGGGCGAGGGAGAATTCAGGGTGCGAAGGGGGACAAGCGAAAAAGCTCTCGAACTTTTAATTGGGACACTGGTTTGAAGAGTCGCGACTTTGTGCCAACATGTTAAAAAAAGGGAGGACGCATTAGGGAAGTTATTCTGTGCGACAATTGCAGCTTCGTTGCCGACGAGTACATGGGCTCCGAGACAGTGGCGTGTTAAATTATGTACGGTCCTACCTTACAGAGAGCTCTCTGTGATATTAAGATCTCTCTGAAAATTTTTCTCGCGACGTATCTGTTGTTCCTTCAATACTGTTTTGGGTTAATTTGGGAACGGTCATGAAAATGAAATAGCGCCGGATTTATATCCCTTTCGTCATTTCCGTACACGTTCATCCCTTAATTTCCGCTGAGGGAAATTTATCCGTCGGTTACCATTTCGCGAATTCGATCGGTCACTGTCTTCCTCGAATGCAGCTGCAGCACGAGGAATTTCCAATTATATACCGAGTGCCTGTCAGTGACGGAACTCTCTGTTACCACCGACAGATGACTAATTTCGATGTTCGCGCAACGCTCTCCTTTATTTCGTCTACGAATGTACGTGTATCGATGCTGAATTCCTGAAAGAAATTGTTTTGTTGGAATTCGAAAGATGAAAAGATATTCGTTCACTGTCGCACGCATGCGACCGCGCACCAGCTATGCTGTCACTCCATTGCACTTCTCGATTCAGTCATACGACTATATGTCTCGCTTGTCTAGACGACGTTACGATCCTATCAATAATCCAACGCAAGCGAAAACCGCGTTTGTCTATTTCAACGTATTATATACCTCGTAGGATTGTCTTTGTCGCGCTAGTTCTTTCTTCATAAACGCCTCCGGTAATTATAGCTTAGAATTGAGAATTCCTGCAATTGGCGCGTTGCAAATATCTAGCCTTAGAATTTACGTTCCTATCAATGGCCATAGGACTGGCAGAGGCATTATTGTCAATCATCGACAGTCTAGCAATGGAATATACTTTTGATTGTGTATGAAATGGCGTCGTGTCTTTCGGTACGAATTGTATTGAACGATCGATGCGCCGGAATTGAAACGGATGCAAAGATACATACGCGATCGGTGATTCTCACACGTATACAATCTACTCGTCGTATATACGTATATATTCTTCACTACACTTCTGGGTTGTACGATATGTCTGTCCACCTGTCTCCTCGCGGACTTTACAACCCCATTAAATATTTACCGATTTAAAGCGCGACTGTTTATGGCGTTCATACATGCTACGCCCGCACGCGCGTGTTTCCGTGCAGCGACAGCGTTATAGCGGAAGCCCTGTATGCTGCATAATCGTCTTCGCATTTTTCGCGATTTATTACGTCGCACTTGCGTAATTACTGTATGTACGCAAGAACTCAAGGTACCGCGAGAGTCTCCAGGATCGATTTATAACGAGATCCAGTGATAGTTTCAGGCTAATCAAATCGATTGCCTTCCGACAAGTGCATTAAATGGCGATCGGAGCTCGGAAGCTTTATTGTAACATTGCTTGTACATCCCTGCATTACATGCACATCGAGCCAAGGCAAACGTATGGTGCCTGAACGCTGTATACAATGTAACGGGGTTAACCTGACTCTCCGACGGACGACAAGGGTTGAAGAGGAGTTTAATTGCATCTACATCGGCGCCACGCAAAATATCAGTCAGGCGGACCATCGTTTTGATGTCGTCTGATACAGGCTGAGCCGAAGAATCAAGCTGATTAAAACAACACGTACGGATCAACGAAAAATCCTCAGCAAAGCACAGAATTGCTCTACGTTATCTGTAAATTGTTTAACGAAGAATCGAGTGATCTGTTATAAAACTACTCTCGTCGGTTGGTCCGATATTCGAAAAAATATATCGCCAACGTCCAACGACTTCAGTGATGAACTCTGCGGCCGCGGGACTTAACTGAGCTGCACACAATTTGTTAATTGCTTCCTCTTGCACACGCGCTGTGGCGATCAGGCTTGTTTGCACAGCAGTAGCTAAATGGCGTTGCGGTAGTGTAGTTACGCTATACTATTTTCAAATCGAATGAAGGGTAACTATACATCGCCATTTTGAAACGTGGCCGGTTTGATTGAGGAGGTAGAATTTAATAGCCCTGTTACCTCGTAAATTTTGTTACGCTTCACTAAATAAATTGCTAGTCGGCGATTCTAAAGTAACAGGCGGGCGTTTCTAAAATGTTAATGGCTTTATACGGTGTGGGAAGTATTAGAATACCTGAAGATTGCACAGATGGTGCTGGTTGTGTGGTGCCGTTGAGCATAAAGATCAAGAGAAGCGGCAATTGCATTAGCTGTGATTTGGTCTGCTTGTGTAATGGCATTAGCCTGCTTGTAAGGGATGGCAGAGCATGAAGAGGCAATCTAATCGCCCCACCTAACGGATCACCCTGTAGGCTCCCGTCATAGGGTGTTCTGGATTCAGATAGAAATGAATAAAATGAAAAACCCAGTCACGTCTATTTAAATCGATCTCTGTAGCACGATTTCAACCAGCTGCCGGTGAAACTGTCTACAATCATATGGAATTAGATTTTTCCTCGAGATACGAAGACGCCTCGAAAGTCTAGAGAGTATCTCGAACGACTTTCTGAGGAACTGCATGGTTCGCTTAATCAGCCAATTGAAAAGCGATAGGGGGAGAGCTAGCACTGATAGCACCCTTCAAGGGTGCGTTGGTTTCCATGCCTGCACAATATGCCCGCGTCTTCGATCAAACTGAACTGTTTCGCGACGTGCCCTCGAGGTCGTACTCTTATACCTTCGTCAGTCACACTGACGTGATTCGCATGGTGGTCACACGCCACGCCCGCGAATGAGCCACCACTACAGAGGCAAGACCGGCATGGAAGTAAGTTATCTGGCTTGCCATTAGGCACGATTGTAGTTTAATTACTTTTGACATACATGGCAACCGCGAAAGCACTCTAATCCCTGGCGTGGTAACGTAGACAGGAAGCGAAATCCGTACGTTGTGGGTTCACGTAGACAATTGCAGCTGAAGAAATCGGATGACCCCTTACATCGTCATTAATACCCTCCGTGGGTTTTGAATAGTTCTTCCCTCTGACTGTCGGCTGACGCAATGGCATTCTTGTAACTCCAACTTCTTACTGTTCTCGAATGTTACACTCCGACGATAGCTTTAGATAATGTAACCATCAAATGGAACACACCGTCATCACTACCCAACTGGCCTCCTAGAATGGAAACATTCATTCGAATAACCGTATGTACCCATTGTGTGTACTTGGCCTTTGTTCACCGTCAGCGGAGAAAGCAGCCATTCACTTGACAAAATCAAATGCAGCTCGGGAACGAAGTGCCTCCGGGATTATCAAAAGTTGAGCAGGATCGCCGCGAGATGAATTTTCGGCAATGACTAAATCATCGTTCAGCCTACTACTAAAACTGGGCTTTCCTCGGTAGTCGCTCGGGGCTGACACTGAATACCGGAGTTCCCAATGTGTCGACAAATTCTGCAGTATGCAGTATGCGCAAACGAAATTGCGGATTCATCGAGCGAGAACAATCTGGGACATCCGGTCCATCAGGAAGATCTAATGAAGCCTGAGGCGGCTGCCTCTCCATTTGTGGAGAGAAATTTTTGCCCATACACGGAATCGAGTACTTCGATAATAATTGCACCTTGATGTCGAGACCGCGGCAGTGTCGCGGTAACAATAGGCACTCGTGGCCTCTATCGTCGCCGACTATTAACAAAGCATACAATGTTGGTAAGAATGAGCGAATAACGTTTTTCCATGGCACACAATTCGGGTCCAGTATGGACGAGAGTGTCAAAGTAAGTGCACTTATGAACTTAACTCCAATCTCAATTCCTTTACGTAATATCCACCGGTTACTGAAGCACCGGCGTTACGTATTATCCGTCGCTGTGGAAAGTCCTTGCGAGCAAAGCTTTCGTAGCTGGGCGGTAATATTAAACGGTGATTGCGAGCATCGTGCAACGTTCCATCGCGTCTTGAAACAAACCGAGCTAGATGCGCAAGTATGTCAAAGTGTTACGCCCGTGCAATTTACTCCGACACGTAATCTCTTGCGTAATATTCTCCTGTTGCTCATGCTTTCATGTTACGCGGTGGAAACTGTAACGAGAAACAGTGATTGCCATTTTCTCGCGTCGTTCGGCATTTCGAAGAAAGAGGAAATTTTTCGAAACTCATCTACTTAGTGAGCAACTACGTTCGTTAAGGATATCCGTTCAGAATTCTTCTTCGTTAATCGACTCCTTTGACCGTTGAGCCAATGCGTTCTCATTACTCGGGGCTTCGTGTTCTTGCCGACTTGTAAATTGAAGTAAAGCTTATCGACACTTATTATTTAATTTTCTGTCCTACGATTTTCTGAGTATAGGTCCGAACAAACGCGACTTTCCTATTGCAGATTCTTATCGTAGCCGCAGTTAAGCGCTTATGCGGATTACACGAAATCGGTTTTGCCGGCCGTAGGTTGCGGTTCTCCTCGCTCTCCGCTCCGTGGGATATTATTTTCTCAAGGTCGGTCACTTGGTGCCGATAACGGAACAGTATCAGCAGATATAAATTCACGCCAAAAATGTATCATCGAGGTGAAAGCAGACATCCGCGAGAAAGAGACTTACCGGCAACGATTCTTGCTCTATCATCCGTCGAATCTCAATTCAATTTCTCTCATAAGAAGAACGTCTCACTTCCAGATCGACTTCTCGTCTTACAGTATAAACTCGCCTAGGCTGCAGCTAGAATTTCGAGCGCATCTTTAACAGTTGGTGAGAAATACGAGGTAGAAATGTAGAACGAATATCACGGTACAAGCTCTTCCGCGCTATAATGCATCGTGAAAATGATCTCTCTTTGCTCTCCATTTCGGGGCTCTTATATTTTTCGTTTTCCCAGGAGAAAGTATACATCTGTACTTGCTTACCGCCTCAACGACGAAAAATGGTTCCTCCGTTCTTCCTATAATCGAAACGGACACAGTTGGAATATGCGGCGCATAAATCCACCTCTTCATTTTCTCGAGCTTGTTTCCTGTTAGCCGACTGTTGGGCGAATTCGGATTATAAACCCACCTAAAGGGATCACTACATTCTGGTTGCGAGATAATCGCATGTAGAAGCTTAGAGCGATCGAATATTCCGTGGGCGTGCTGCACCCCACCAGTTTGCTCAAGAGCGTCCTACTTTGTCTTTGTCTACCTTTCTTCTATTTGCACCGTAAATGTGCAGCCCGCGAGAGACTAACTCTGGATGCTAAATTTTGCTGTTAATTTTCCTCTTAATAATCGGTATCTCACAACATTGTCAATGAACCGGGTTATATATCCATTTTTCTGGCGGTCACACAAAATCGAATTGCTTCCAATGTCATTGCGGGATTCTCGTCGCGACGCACTGCCACACCTGGCAACCCCTTATTTTCCCTCAAAGAACTTTTACAGTGTTTTACCTCCGGATGTGCGAAAAACATTGAGCGACCGCAGCTGTTTCAAACTCCACGGTCTCGCCGCTTTTCTCAATGCGCAATCGAACTTGAAAAGTGTTCACTTCGCTATGCTCAAAGGCATCGAATGGCCAAGTGGCAAGTTTTAGTATTTCTCAATGCGACATGCTCTCTATGATGAGCTGAGGGGTCTCTGAAGTATAACTTGTCCTCTAGTAGACACTTGATATTTTTCCCAATTTTTCTCAATTTTTCCCAATTTTTCCCAATTTTTCCCAATTTGTCCGTTTCAACCTTGAATATAGTAACGCTCAATGAAGTAACACTTTCGTAATAGCACAGGGACAGTGCGGATAGTGCAATATTTCATAAATTCAAGCGAGAGAAGTTTGATGAAGTGTACAGAAAAATCATTGCTAATCAAATACCGGGCGAAATGAGTGACGAAGTGGGGAAGAGGCCCTTTGACAGACGAATTAAAGAAAGTGCTCTCGACCAGAGCATATTCACAAGTCCGTGCCAAAGTACCGGAGAAATAAAAATGTCGTGTTCGAAGGTATCTAAGGGCGCCGGCTGTGGCTTCAGTGAAAAGGGAACGGGCGAGAAAGTGAGAAAGGAAGAATAGAGTCTAGCAAAGAACATTTACAACGCCCACAACCGCGTTACACCAGCTGCTTCTCGTGATAAGGAAAAGAAGTAGCGCGGTTGACAGAAAGAAGCGGGAGCCAGAAGAAAGTCAGAAATTCACTTTTTCTGCATCTGTGGATCCACCCACAACGCCACCGCGTTAACTTTTTCTGTCCTCTTTTCCCCGACCTCCTTAATATATCCACTTGTCATCCATCCTCTGTTATAATCCCTTCTTTTGCCGCTATCTTATCGTCGAGGTTGCTCAATCGATATGATATAATTTTCCTAAGTGATCCGACCGACACAAGTATACGCTGTACGTCTAGGAAAGCGAGCGCAAGTGTGGACGACGCATATGCATTCAGTGTGCTCGCGAGCAAACACACGCATACTCGTGTCCCCATGAATGTCGATCGATTTACTCGGAACTCCGGGAGTCGGTCTTGTGATGCATCGATGCATCAGATCTCTCGTGATTCCCTTAGTCGTTTCCTGATTGCTACGCAATTGAACATATGCTGTCGTCCAAAGTGATAGTTCTCCTAGTATAGATTCTTCGTATATGAGGGTACATCGACGACGGCACATTTGCTCGCACTGTACTAACACGTTACGTATGTAATTACTGGTGACACGTTCACAGCAAGCTGCACAGACAGCCGTCGTCGTTTTTCTTTTCTTTCAACGACAGGATGAAAGGTGGTCCACAATAACAAGTGTGTTGATTGTTTTGAAGGGTGCGAGATCGATATTCGCCGATGCTCCTTGCCGCGTTCTGCATTTTTATTTACCACTCTTGTCCATTTATTTGTCGTCGTTCTCTCTGACGTGAGGCAACGTACTCCGCAGATAGTTCCTTTGGTCGCTACTCTGCTTCGAGATTTTACCGGTTTGAGAATATAGAAGATATCGATAATTCTGTTTGCCCCCGGCTAACCGCGAAGCAGATGGTGCCGAGTGACAGGGCAGGCAAGATTCCGCGATAACGCTTCCTGCCAGTCCTTCTCTCTGTAAGAGGGAAGAATTTTACTTTACTAGCTTGCACTTTGCTCGCCATGATCGACACGAAAGGCGTAAAAAAATCTTCAAAAAAGTCTAATACAACTTATATGTTACGATTTTCCCGAAAATATAAGCGCATGCGAAATTGAATCGCGAAATACATTGCACATAATCGAACGACGACGAGTTCCAAGAGCGGGACCCTTTGTTCGGCGATTCCGGTCCATCGAATCAGTATCGATTGGCGGTAATTAACGGCCGCGGCCGGTCCGAGCTAACGACTAATCGGAGTTTCAACGACGACGGCGACGGTGGACTAATACGGCGACAGCAATTATCGCCTGATTGTGAGACGCCTTTTGTCCGATCGATATTGTTACGAATCGTCCCTTTGTGCCGTTAATGTTTCTCCTCTATTCTTTGGCCTTCGCGCGGAGAAGATGTACGCGCGATGCGCTCGGCGACCGTGAGCAGGAGCCGCTTCTGGCAAGGTAAATTCCTTCCCGATTTCCTCCGCGTCCGCTGGAAAAATCGCCTGCCATCGATAGCGCTCTCGCTTTGTACACATACTCACGCTCCACCCTCCTTTTGCCGTTTCCGTTTTTACTAAGACTCCCCGAATCCCGATTTCGTTGCCGATCCGCCTCAATTGTACGCGATCTCCATTCGTGCCCAGCGCGCGAATCTTATTTCTCCTCGCATCGGTGTTTACGCCCGACTGCTTGCCGTTGCCGAGGACGGAAAAGAAGCATCGTATCCACTTGAGGAGGACGAGCCCTGACCCGCATTCCGTCTCTTATATTGTTCCTGGCGGATGCAGTCTTCTGCGTTCTCAGCATTTTCGTCCCGGCGACAAAGTTGCATCATGCGTACCAATATCGGAAAGAGGTTTTTCCAACTCATTGTCAGACAACAACGGCATTTCATACTGGGCAAATTCGAAGGAGATTCCTTAATTTCCGTACGTAACGTCGACGTCTTTCACGTCTTCGAAGAGCAGTTTGATCGGGGGCCCGATGAAATCGGAGCCGGCATCGACCAACTTCGTTCCCTTAGTTACGTATCATAACGAGATACGTCGGAGTCTACGAACAATGGTCTATGGAAAAGATGGCAGCATAAATAGCTCTTGAGGATGATTGTCACGCGGAATCGAGAAATACCCAAGGCCACAGCGACTCGTTATCGGAGCGTTCGATGGCGAAAGATAAATTCAGGGGAAAACTGAATTGTGTCGGTGACCGTTTTACATAGTCTTTCGCCTGACTAGCAGTCGCGTAGAACGTCTGGACTGCAATAAAACGATAGCCGATGCAGTGACAAGTGGGAAACGAGGAAGTGCGTGAAAGGAATTGCTTCAGGCGCGAGTAACTTTCATTGGATTACGGTACCTGTAATAGCGTGTGTGAGGGCGGTGTAAAAATCAATTGCATCGCCGTGATCGATAGACCTGACAAACACGGACACTCTCGGAAAACGGTGACGACGTCTCACTAATTGGCCCACCTCCGCATCATCGCTTGAGTGACGATACGACATCGACGCTATGTTTCATCAGATGACACCCATTGCACGTTGCTTATCATATTTCTTCCCCTCATGCATTCATTAGGCGCCTAATTTCTTTCTTTGCGATCGTCATCTTTTAAGTCTTTCACGGCAAAACTTTACCTTTATCGTTCTTTTGTCTGGTACTTTATGCACAAGGGGTATACTTCGATCAAGGATGAATCACTCTCTGGAGGTCAACTCCCGGAAATAGGGTATAGCCATTGACGTAAGTTTCATACGCACATTATGCTCTGTCTCGGCGATGTTTAATTCATAATGTCGCACTATGTTCTATGCCATTTTAGCGACTCTATAGTCAGCGAACAGTACTTCTCAGCTAACGTAACGCGAGGCAGCGTATGTCGTGAATAGAAAGTATATAAGTGCAATGGTACTGCTGCGATAGGAAATGCATTATGTCTGAATGACTGCTATCAAAATTTGCATAATCTTTTTGCACATAGTGAGCGTCTCTCCGTACGAGACACGGTTCGGCACGATTCTATAACATTAGATGAGAACAAGGCGGATAATCGGTTGCACGTGTCTAGCACCGATGACCGATATCATTTTTATACGTGACTGCTCCCGAGGAACATCATGGAGAACAATCTTCTGCGGTGAAAATCTCAGTTGAAATCCCGTCGGTCCTGTTCATAGGGATGAGCGTGCCTTAGATGTATTGCGAACACTGCAAATGACAAGAATGTCTACCGACTCGGTAGTAAAAGTGACGCAGCACAGTCCGCTCTCACAACTCGGTCAACAATTTCTTAATGAAATTCTGTGGTTACATGGCGACGGTAATTATTACACAGCACACCGTTCCAACGTTACCAGCCGTCGACATTAAAAGGGACGCCATTGACTGCGAGACACATGTTCTCGTGATTTAATTACTGTCGCTCTCCTACTTGCATTCCCACACCGCACAACTAGACGGAATAATTAATTCGACGTTTTACAGTAAAGTGTGTGATTAAATTCGGGATACACAGAGGCTCCCCATTCGTTGCACTTACCTACACTTTGGACACCACGCAGTAACGATGGATGTGATTTACCATCTCTAATGACGCAATCCTTATATTCTCGTGTCAGGCACTAGATGTACGATGTACGGTTACGATTCACGATTATTGGCATATAAGAAGGAACGGGCTTCATGAAAGACTGACGATATCCATGAGATAATCGAAGTCGCTGGCAAAATATATGAAACAGAAAGGTTGATTATTATCATTGCAATATATGCATTTTCTTTCGAACTAAACGACGCTTTGCAGATATTTGCAGCTATTACTGCGCGCCGTGTAAACGTGGGTAATAAGAATAGAGTGTGAGAATGGGAAATGACGTTCCAACCGGATTAAGCGGCAAACGATACATCACTTTCGGGATACGCTATTACGTTTCGCTGAACACGAATGTGAGGCCATGGCAGATATCGTGTCAATTGAATTCGACGTGCACGCGCATCAGTGACATGTGCGCATAGTACCCGGTCGCATCGGGACTGGGTGAACAAGAAATTTATTACGCAAATATCTGCCTGCCGTTCTATGCATGGGGAGTATATTCGCGCCTGTATTCCAGATATTTATCATAAATCTCGTCCATGCCCATTGTGCGTTCAATGCAATTATTCGCGGGCGGCTGCAGTAAATGAGACAACGTAACAAGAAGACATCCAAGTTATTTTCATTTACAATACTTTTACATGCTGGTCGAGGCACCCGGTGCCATCCTATAAACGCTTCTTGAACGAGATATTTATTACCTGAACCTTTCTTCGCCGGCCTGCACGATGTATATCTCCCACATAATTTCAAGTTTCTCCGCGTTCGTTTTGCATTGGAAAACAATTTGTCTCCGGGAAATGGGCCGTTGCCGACGCTCTAGCATCCGGGCTGACGTTTATATTACAACGAAAAGTGCTACTAGCGCAGTATTTATTTATCCGCTGTTTGTGGAGTGGTTCCAAACTGAGAAATGACAGTTCGTTTAATCGATAATGATTCAAGCAGTCCCACCAAGCAAATAAAATGAAAAAACGCGGAGCGATCAATTGGCATGAAAATATTGACTCAAGAATAGAAAACAGTGATCGTTGAAGGCGCGGATAGAACAAAATTAATCGGCGCCGCTTAAGAGTCGCTGAAAGATTAATCTCGCCGCCGAAATAAACTCGGATCACTTGCCCATGGCCTCAGTAACCGCTGGCCTTTATTAGTCCGAAACTTTCTGAATGAGCCCCATCTCACGATCAGCTTCATTTGAGTTCCCACAGTTTCTTGCACCAATTGCTGAATACGAGACACTCTCCGGGATGCAATAATCGTTCGAATTTTTCCTATTGTATCGCGGAAAGGTCTGAGTAATAGTGTCAAGCCTACGTGCCAGCAATCTATGTGTTAAATCCGCGTAAACCCTCACTTTTAACAGTTGTCAGTCCTTAAAAATACCGTTTACCAAGCCGTTCGCCAGGTCGTCGAGGCACATAAACGTGGAAACCCGACTCTCGAGAAATAGAGAGGAGTGTACGCGCGCGCTTCACCTCTTGCAAGCTCTGCTAAAAGGCTAATATACGGGCCGGTTTTGCGGCGGGCAGACCGTGAAATTTTCAAAGTCAGTTTTCAAGCCGCCTAGACCAGAGTTTTTGGAGCAGTACCGGCAGACGAATGCATTTTGGTGGGCGAAGCAACATGCACTTGATCGCTTAGGACTCCTTGAGGTTCAAACGCGAGAGAAGTACGAAAATTCGTTTGCCCCGAGTCACGTGCCGAGATTTCTATGACACTGCTTACCGAGAAGACACACACGACGACATTATACATCACGTCTGTCTTTCCGCCCTCATAGACGTATACGTATCGTACGTAGTATGTGCACTGTAATGGCGATACGATGTTTTAAGGGATATAGGTCAGGGATTCGGCGGATCCTGCACACGAAAGCTTCAGCGCGGTTCTTCCATATCGGCGGTTAACCTGAATTTCGTAACGTTCAACATTTTTCCGCCGCCGTAGGAACGTCTCGCTTGGTCGCTGTCGAAAAGAGAAAACGAATGGATAAGGGTAGACGGAAGGATGCGTAATTCTCATTGTTGTCGTTAGAACAAATAACGGCCAGAAGAATTGAATATGCATATACCATAAAAGGGAATTGCAGAGCGGCTTCAAATAATAAATATAATCTGTCTGAATTTGCTCTGACTGCAAGTATCTGTGATAAAATGCAGTTATATCGTGAAGCGCGTAAAATATTTAATTAATGAGACATCGCAACCGCTTTGGCGAAAAATTGCGATCCAACGACCGATGTAAAATCGTGCCTGGCACATTTAGTTTGTTAATTTCGGGAGAATGATTCACCTAATTATTACATATTATCAGACAGATCCATAAAGTTTCGAAATACCAGCGGTATAATATTCGAGGTCATGAAAGCGCATGCTCTGCACGTACCTACGTGTGCAAATGGCAAACAGATAATTCATCAGTTTAATCTAATATTTGCTCGTAGAAATCCATAGAAGGTTGGGCGTAAAAAAATTAATGTTATTCTAGCAATGAGACAGCGCAGTGAGTTAATAAAACAGTGTAGACACATTGAAAAATATATTTTCCGTTCCCCATTGTTAGTGAAATTTTATAGCGAACTGATTTCTTGCAATATATTGCGCGAGGACGATCGCGTTAGCATTTCATCTTCGGCTCGGTGTAAAGTGCGATTAAAAATCGCGCGAGCAGGCTGGTGAATTAATTTACATAATACGACGACCCCCGCACCCGCGCCCGCGGCCGCGGCGCGGCGCCTCGACATACATTTACAAAGCGGTATGAAATTATGCAAATGTCGACGGCCCTTTTCCACCGTCCTTTGACGAGGCATGCCAATGTTAATAATTCACACTGGCCGACGTTGTGCGCCGTCCGGAATATCACTCTCTCCCGTTTTCGCGAGAGCCGTTGATGCGTCCTTTCCAAGATTTTTAATAATCGCACTGCCTCAATTCTTACTGATTTATACATTTATGGCCCACCATATTCGAATCGGTGCTGCCTTTACCTCAATGCACTTGGATAACTTTGCTCGCACAATGAGATTCCCTACTTCCTGTGGATTCTATTATGGCGCACGAGAATGATTCGGCAAGTAAGATACACAATGCCGAAGATAATCCTCTAAAATTTTCCGGTATCTCGATTCTGAGTGAAGCGTTTCAAACCAGAGAATATGCATCAGAGTTTCAGATTGTTCGAGACATTATCTCTTCTGCAGAAATAAAGTGTCACACTTTTGTGTTAGTAATGGCCCTCTTATTGTTTTCATAAAAGCCGAGGAATGAAAAGTCACCGCGAGTCTCAATAGTGCCTTAATATAAGAGACGTATAGTTAATAATGCAGCGGAACTTAATGCTTCCATCATGCGTATAATTAATATTATGCATTCTCCCCTTTCGGCCGGCCGACCATTGAACGTAAAGTGCACTTACGTTTTTTAATTAAAGGCAAGGGTAAATATTCGAGCGCTTATTATTTTCTTTATACTCGCGATGGTTTGTTGTGGCCGCCAACGCTGTAGATAGGCAGAAACGAGAGACCATTAGTATCGTCATTCTATAATTAAACTCTTTCGTGATTAAAAATTGATATACTCAGGTGGAGAAAAGCTAAACCACAAATTCGCAATGTCGCTATCATCGTGACATTTCCAGTGAAATTTCTTTTTCAACTCCACCGAGTTCTGATTAATATTCAAATGTAATTACTTTTGGTGTAACTCGCGTGCTCGAAGATGGGCTCCTGTCGAGCAGAGACACGACATGGCCAGCGCAATATCAATTTTGCTTTTAATGCGGTTGATGTACAAGAAAGTTCTTTACGCATTCGAAGAGCTCGCGTTATCTTCAAGTACATCTACATGAGAGGGCTCTCCCCATGAAGACCTCCAGTTTCGTGCCGTTGAATATTTACGAAGAGATATTACGAAGAGTTTATGAAAAAAGCGAGAAAGAGCGTGGGAGTGGGGAGGGAGAGGACGACGGACAGGGAGTGCGCCTTGAAGGTTCTCGGTGATCACGTCCCACGCAAGCTGAATAAAACAGCCAGCGATATTGCAATACGATCCCGTGTCTAACCCCATAATTCTTCGGACGAGGTGACGAAGACATCGGCATAGAGGAATCGAACGACCGCGACCGGCCTGAAAACAGACATTACGTGTATGTTATGTCTGGTACGATTACACGCGCGTGATATGTTTCACCTTAGAATTCTATTCTTATCGCGGATCGGACGAAATTATTCTTAGCCGCCGAACGACGGGGCGTCGACTTAAATACTCGCGACTGGCCGAGTCAGTGAAACGAACATGAACTCTTACTTTTGAGACGCGTCATCTTAATATACTTAGCGATCTAATAGCAAGTAGATGGAGCTCGAGAAATACGGGTTCAAGGTCTTCTCTTCGGTAAATTAATCAGGGAAGGTAGGCATAGGGTGTGTATTAGACAAAGGTAGGTCGGTGCGCGGAGGCTTGAGTCCTCACGTAAATTCGTTAGGGTCACGCCAACCGGAGCACGCAGGAACGCACGCCTCCCCCTCTCCCCTCTCTCTCTCTCTCTCTCTCCATACCGATACGTAACTGGAAGTATCCTAAATTCGTGCACAAAGGGGGTTTTAACACAGGCACGCACGTTGCGCAGAACATCAACGAATCACGCGACCCGCCATGTAAGAGGAAATAGTAATTTGTATCAAAGGCAGTGAACATGAAGAATCGATGTTAGCGAATAGACTCGTCGCAAGTGCATAAGGGTGTTAATGTGAATGAGAAATTTGATGGATTAAAATATGCTAGGTGAGTGGCAGGAAGGCCCTGAGTAACATGCGCACGGTTGGATTAAAGAGTTCTTGCGCCTATTTAAACGCACAGACGGTAGACGGCAGTCCCATGTGCCGATTTTGAAACAGTGAAAAGGAACATGGCGCTGTCCAAGTGTTGCGGTCCTATTCAACAAATGTTACGTACACGTGCTAGCGCGCGTCGTTCCTGCAAAACAAGCTCGTTGACCCAGTTGTGTTAATAAAAGTGAAAAACTTACTGCACTTTCGCGCAACGTCGTGGAATCAAGGTACTAGCACTAAAAAAAATGTTTTTCATTTCCTGTTGCTGAAAGAGACATTTTCATTTTTCTTCTGAACGTTCTCTGGTACTTTAGCATGTAGGGGTTCCTCCTCGTACCAGCGTGTACTTTTTATCACGGAGGCGATAAACACCATTCAGCGATGCTTTGCAGCACTCTATATTTTGTATCCTTCCTTAAGATTCCTTTTAGCGAGGGTAAGGATAGAGAAATATATTTATTGGCACATAGAGGCACCGAGAATCGTTTTCATGCACTAGGCTCTTATCTGGCCGTTAAAAAGTCTTTCCGTGGTACATTCTAGATACCGTTAACTCGATTGCCTTCGGCTGGATCAAGCTGCGGCCCTGGCCCGTAATGCGCAAATGTGACCTTTTCGGAATGTCACTAAATGATACGGCTTGGGGTGGTGGAAAAGCGAGGGTCGAAAAGAGAGGTGAGGGTGGTAGAGACCGATGGGTAGCTCTTTCCGTTCCCTACTCCCTACACCCGCGAGCGAACCCGTTGAAATTATGATTACGAGCGGCAAAAGCCTGCCGACTTGCCGAGGGACATCAATTTTAGGACAGCCTCGCTCGACACGGACGATTGAAGTACGAAATTGGATCCAGCAAGTGCTGGCACGTATTAAGGACTCTTCTGAACGGAGGCGCCGCGTCGGGGACGTTACAGGGATTTACGTCCGACAAGATCGTCGGTTTCGGCATATCTCTGCTCTCATGCCCGTTTCACTACCTTTTACTGCTGTGCCCCCCTCTCAATGTACTCGACTGAATGCGACGTCGAAGGAGGGTTCAAAAGGGTTCGGGAGCGCCTTTTGTTCGAGCGTATCGAGGCGTAAATGCGCCACGAGTTTCTATTGTTCGGCGGGGACTTGCAACTTTTTTACAATCGCCTGGGACTGTCGCGGTTGAGGTGTTTCATGGAAACGGGACCCTTGGGCTTCTTTAGTTTCAGAAGCCGGATAACAGCGTGAGTAAATGACGATTTTTTCCCGCTTTCCAGACTCCTCACTCCGAACGCTCGCCACGAGGTTATGGTCCGGTCATAAACGGCACTGACTACTTGCGTTGCGCCTGATCGGATCGTCACTACTGCCAGACCAATCGACGAATTGGTGTTTCCGTGATAAATACACCAAGTTTGTCGCTGGCCGTAATCTCAGGTTGGAAAATTGTTGAAGTTTATGCTATCAGCCAGCAATAAACGTTTGATCGTAAATCGAACTCAATAGTCGACGAATCGTCGAGGAATAACTACATTTTTATACGCACGATTCGATCATTCTCATTGCTGTTGTAAAAACAATATTGCAGAATGTTTCATTAACTACTCTTTTTATTTCTTCACTATCAGATAATCTCATTGCATTTCTTTACATTATTTGAATGCACGCAAATTATATTTTCTATCCGATTCATATCTGATCGAGATATGTGCCTGCAACAACGTCTGCACGATATAGGTAAAAAGCAGCGTACAATGCGGTGCATACGAAATTTTCAACTTATTCGGTCCAAGTGTCAACAGTAGAACGTTGCAAAGGTGCCGAGGGAGTACTCTTCGAGGCTGAATAAGTTGCTAATACGAGTGCAAGTCTTTTTATTGATTTAGCAGTATCAACGCGTAACTGTGACACGATAATACGCCGTGAGCCACCACTGGCGATCGATCCGCCGCCGCCGCCGTCGCCGCCGCTACTTTCTCGCTTATAAACGATTTGTTCTACTGTCGGATCGAATCGAGTGCTCGACTACTCGCGGTGCCGACCTCGGGCGACGAGCTGCGAAATCGTTCACCGGCGTTAATGGTGTTCCTCGTGGTGTACGAACGTCACGAATTAAGCCAAGCCAAGCAGAGGCGCGCAAGATTACGCCTGGCAAATCGTCGCGGTAAATAAGCCGCTGACACGCAGGCGAGAGTGCAGCTACACGGCAACGTTAGGAAAGGAATGATTAGAAAATTCTCGCTTCTTGCGGCTGGTCGATGAGACGACACGCGACATTAGGGTAAACCGCTGGTCTGACCGTTATTGAGTCGTAGACACAGTGCGTGAGAGTGCGGCTACCCGCCGCGCCGACAGACACGATCGGCCTACAAGCGTTATCCGACAATTCCACGTCCGCTGTTCATCGTTCTCTTTCAAGCACGATTTGGGTCACGGCCATTTGGCATTGAGATTTTTTTTTTCGTTCCGCCACGATCGGACGCGATCTGCCATCATCTTTCTTTTAACCCTTTGTCCTCATACTTCCTTCGTCAACCCTCTCCCGGCTTTGCCCTTTAATTCCTCACCTACTATAAAATCCTACGGCAGGCGGCATACGTTGGTTGTTGCACAAAGGAGGTATTGAACGCCTTATCGCGATGAAACGTTTCGATATGAATATGCAATATTCTTAGGGTCCATACACACCGACACGAGTGTGTTGTTCGGATTCGGGACGCGTGGTGGTGATGGTTCTACCTTGCGCACACGTGACCGGGCACACATGAAGAGCCGGTGTGCCGGTGTGCCTCTCCACCTGACAATAGGGCTTTTGTAGCCAGAGAGTTTGGCCAACCTCCATTCTTCCCTCCCGCGTAATCAGCGAAGCCAGTCCGCCGAATTTGGGTTAAAACATTTTCTGAACTGGGCCCGCGAATCGGCAGGGACACATCCGAAAGTGGAACGGACGAAAAAAAAGTGATCGTCCGCGGCCCGTGGGAGCGCCCGTCCTCTCGTCCGTCCGTACGTCCAATTTATTAGGATGCTTTTGCGTAAAGTCAGAAACTACCGAGAGGCAAAGCTTCAATATTTTTTCTCCATTTTTTCGCCGCTTCGAAAAGACGAGTTGAATGACTTTCGGCAAATTCCATGGATAGGACGATGTTGCCCCAGTTATTATCCGTCATGAAACGCTGGCCATCAATTAACCGAAACGTATAACAAGTGCGTGACCACACGATTCGTGACTATATTCCGAAATTTGTCGTCCAGAATTTCGCCCGGCTGCTGCCATTTACGGGAAACGCGTCCGTCGAGATGACGAGTAGGTTGCACGAACGACATACATGTTCAGCCTGTCACACCGAAGAGTGAAGGAATGGTTCATTTGTAACAGTCCTGCGTCTGCGTTCTTCGCGAGATTATTCCTGGAGAATGCAACGTTAGGCGCCGGGTGGCAACATTCGTGCACCGACTGATTGTGAGTTCCATACTGGCGTGCGCGTTGCTAGGCGTTACCTTGCCCCGACAATTCGTCTAATGGACAGGTTCAGTCCAGAGCGAGTGGCCGCCATTTCGCGTGAAGAACTTGATGCAACGAAAGGGAAACTGTGGCCTATCTCTTTACACAATTTACATACTCGTACATATAGTCTCAACTCTATTAATATTGTGATATATAGCGGAAAATTTAATTTGAATGCCAGGAACGAAGAATCCTGATGATGAAAGGTATTTCTTTCTGTTTCAGCGACCACTCGATAAGCAACCGTGTGGATCGTCGAGGTCATCCGATGCACTGCGAGTGCGGCGAGGTTACTAGGCCCTTATGACGACGGGAGGAGACGTGCGAGAGCGCCCTGGCCACCTCCCAGTCCGACCTTTAGGATTTAATGTCCACCCCTCTACCCTCTACCCTCCGCCCCTCCCACTTCCGTCCCAATCCAATTCCTTGGCCAGTCGTCTCGTCCTCCGTCTCCGCTCTCAACAATATCCTCTTCTTTCTTCGCCCATTTCATCTCTATGCTCACGCACACATACCCAGCTGCAGCCACCTCGTTTTCCACCTCTTTCGAACGACACATGTGCATGCGTGTGCGTAACGTAAACGTACGCGCAGGCAGCTGACGTGAGTTGGGCACGATCCTTCGGTCCTCTTCAAGGGTTATCTCCGACATCCCGTGGTCGATGGTCGTGTCGTTATACGGTTGCTACGTAGTCGTTACACGGCACTTCACGTGGTATGTCAACGTCGCGCGTCGTGGGGAGCTACAAGAGAGTCGGGAAGCAATTACTGCGTAGGTGGACTCGATGTCTCTCGAGGGCGATGTTCAACGACGTATGATATATTGCTATTATTATAATAGCACGTAGTAATGTTATCATAGCGTTCCGTTGTGCATATAGGCGCCTACCTACCTCGTGAGTCAACGCTATATGGCTGGTAGGAGGTAGGACGGAGCGATGTTTCGTGATTGATTCTGTTGGGATATGCATCGAGGAGTTGGAGGTTGGAGGATCGTCCAATTTCGCGTCATGTCTGGTTACGAGGAACGCTCGTCTCTCTCATGACAACAAAATATGACATTGTAGATGGTACCACGATCAACTGCCCGATTAATCAGAAGTCGGCGAGCGCACGTACGAGTCGATGATAAGAATGAACGTTTTATATTGCACTATTACTGGATTGCGACCGCGGGAGTGTGGATCGCGTACTCTTGGTATGTGGATAGACGTTTCCGAGTCGATCGGTCTTTTAGCTCCCAAAGGTACGGACTGCACGTAATAACTTTTGGCAATGAGACAGTGTTGTAAGTGCATCTGCCGATCTTTCCACTTGGCCCTCTTGCCAAGAACACGTGGTGAACCGCTTCTGACAACGGGAAGCATGAAATTCATCGAACTGCCACGGTAAAAAATGCACGTTCTCATGTTCCGCATCGGAGCCGCCCTCGCCCTCGCCCACGCCCTCCAGTCAATCTAGGTCCTAGCTCTCCTGAATTATGATTATTTGCATATTACGAGGTACATTATCGGAGCGTGTGTGTGGAAACCTGCCAAGAACGAAAAACCCGACCAAAACGTAGGTTCCTGTAAAAGAAATACGAGAATCCGTGCTTTTCACACTGGATAAGACGAGAGACAGACGCACCGCGCCGGTATCAAGCTTTACAATGGATTAATGAAAACAAACACACGTGCATATTTCTTCTATGATAAACTCTCATGACGCTCTTCGTGCCAAGGAAGGTTTTGTGGGGTAAATCCTTATAGATGAAATCGCGGATGAAATGAGCCGGAAGTGCATCGTGATAAGGCCGACGTAAAGGGAGGAAGGGGAAGGGAGGTAATGGGTCCATTGGGTAATACCGCGAAATCACTTTACGCAAAGCCTGATTGGAGCGATGACTATAGGTCGATATTACGTATTCAAGCCGATTGAATCCTCCCTCAACGTCCGTCCTTTGCTATCAGGCGGAATAAAGATATTTCGTGAAAAATTTCAACTGGCTTTGTCGCCGAAATATTTCCAGACGCGGATTAATTCAGCAAACGTGTCCGGGGGTGGTTCGCACGTGACCACGATTACGCATACGTAAATCGTACCAGCCGTGCACGGTGTCGACGGGTGTGGGCTAGGGTCGAGGTTCGAGGGTCGAGGCTCGAGAGGGCGTCGGGTGGAGGGTGGAGGGTGGAGGGTGGAGGGATGTGCAGGTGTACCGGCCCTGGAAAAAGCGAGACAAAACTTCATCGATCGATGCGCGCCGAGTTACCGTAGGCCTCTCGACAGCCAATTTATTTTCCTGCCACTGGAGGTCGTTATTCTGGAGAAACGACAAAATGAGGAACTTGGGGATAGCGAAAGGTGGTTGCGGATAGAGACAAAGAGAGTCCTGAAATGAGCAGCGAAAAGACATTGCCGCCTCGCCTCGCCTCACGTCGCGCCCGCGCCCACGCCCACGCCGCCTGAAGTCTCCTTATCAACGGCAATTTTTTCTGGGCAAGAGGGAACGCCGCGAAAACGGTATTGAGTCTCACTTCAAATTCCTAAGTTCTACTCAACTATGTGCGCTTGTTCTAACAGCTTCTGAGTCATCGTAAATGCTGTAAAAATATATATACATATATATATACGCCTACATGTATATATACCTATTCATACACGTCCGCCAATCGCAGGCGTTACTATAATCGAAACGATCCCGTGTATTTCACATGGGGAAGAAAATAATGTTAATAGCAACCGTTACCTAGAAATCACAGTATGAATATTATTGTTATAATTACCTTAGCTAGGTATTCGTATACACATATACATATTCATTAACGAAATACATAGAGCACCGCGACAATATACTAACGTAGGCACCGTCTACGAAAACTTCACCACCAGCCCGGTTGTCAATGACATCATTTCATCGAGAAATAAGTTAACTTAGATGTTGAGAGGGCAATAATTAATTAATCATCGTTCACGAGGAATTTGCATGAAACGATCACGCGGTCTACCTTTGTCGCAACGAATCAGGACCATTCATTTCACGGGGCATACTTGCAATACGAGTCGTTGCATTAGCTTAGCCAGATTGTTTACAGAGGATACCGGTTCCGGTAAACAACTTGTGTATTTTGTGGGTAAATTCTAGGGAACAATTTTCCACTATGATTTATTCTACGATAGAACGGCCTACGGCCGAGTCCGGGTCAATCGAATATCACATTTCACCAGTTCACCAGTATATCACTTGACCTATTTCCTTTTACAACATCTGCGGGCTAACGAAGCAGATATTATCCGCGTTTAATCAAACCAGCGACGATAACATTTGTTAACGTATAACCGTCGATACCACTGCTGTCGCGACCAATCTTGCCGTTAAGATTATTAAACCAGCTTGGTTACTTATTCCTTAGCATTTTATGGGCGTCCTCGAGCAATGAATTATATATGCCACGTTATCGTACGAAATCCTCGTGAACGTTTCGTCGATCGGTTCTATTCGCTTCTAAGTTCGAGAGTGCGGTGGAAAAAAGGAATTTGCATTTAACTTGGCTATCGCATGCACGAAACTTTCTCTCGCAATCTCCGTAGAATTTCCTTCTCAAACAGAGTCCAACTCTTGGCTCGGCACTGTATACAATCGAATTATTGCCTGTAAAGAGATTCAGGGTAATGCACAACTTCATCGGAAAATCAAATATTCCGGTTGGTCTGGGGCGGAAAAGTAAAAGAAAATTGTAACGACTCAGGTGGAGAGTAATCGCGTTGCGCCTCGCGATGTGGCGATCATCGATCAATCAAAAGGTAGATGGAGCTGACGAATGATTTACGCGGAAAGAAATCGGCTGGAAAGCCAACTGAGACGCGACACACAAGCTCAAGCTTTGTCTACGACTATGTACAATATCGTACAACAACACTCCGCGTCTTCTCCTTTTTTCCTCCTCCGTTATTCTTCTTCTCCTCGCATTTATACGAACAATTCGTGGGTTCGCGTGCTTCTTTCCGCTTACGAGGCAGTTTTTGGAGCTACTGAAATTCGCTGAGGCATGCAACCAATTTGTGCGGATTCTCTCGTGCATGCACACACATACACACACTAATGCGCGCTCGCCGACTGTGGCACGCTTACACACGGAAACGCGCATGTTCATAGACACACATTAACGAAAGGGATCGGCATTGGTGCGACACGGATAATTTATCTAATAGCCCTGATTCGTGGATGACGAATCGATCGAACGGTAGGTAGTTCGATAGTGCGATCGTCTAATATTTTGTCGGCCTAACGGTCGGCGCGAAGTTGATCAACGACGCAAATTACCCCGCGTGTTCGCGCACCGTGCAGTAATATTGCGCGCCATCTCGAGCGGATTATTCATTTTCCAATATTTCCATTTCGCTGATTACTCGTAGCCGATTAAGAGAATTTTTGGCATGTCGATATTAAGGATCGCGGCATTCTATGCGCTTGTTACTGTGATTTTCATTTGGTGCTTGGCGAGAGGTGAATAAGTAGATGCTAAATAGAAGCAGCCTCATTTGCTAACTATTGATCTACGTGTAGGTAGGACATATTTTTCCCTGAGCGCTGAATAAATTTGCGAAGCGGTAACGCTGCACCATTGTAACAAATTTTCGGCCTGTCAGCGTTAACGAGCCAGAGAGGAGAGATAGATTAAAAAATAACTAAAAACCGTCAATCGCTACGGCAAGGGCGAGGTAGAGCTTATCGAAAGCAATCTGGAACAATTCAGCCCGATTGTCCACGCAGAGAGGAGAAACACTAATTAACGACCGTGAAAAGCATTGATCGCCGGTGTACATTTTTCCAGAGCTGGATATGCCGATGCGTACTAGAGTAACAAAAGAAACTGCGCAATATCGATGCAACGCGATATATTTTCAATTTTCGTCTCGTATAGCTCCGGAGAATGGAGAAAGCATTAACGCCGTTGCATTTTGTTCGCGCATATGTGGGACGCATTATAATGCCGTGATTACTCGTAAAATACGCTCGCTCGCGTTAGTCATTCTCGAACCGCCATGTAAATTCCACGAGTGCGAGAATGGTGAGAACTCTTGTATTTGCAATCTCCACGGCAAATAGATGCTCGCGGAACGACTGTCATAATTTCCTCCGTTGTAAGCTTGACAAATCGGCCGTGTTCCTTACAACTTACAAGACGAGCTCGCACTCTCGGTCTACAATTATTTAGGACAGTCCAAGTCCGGTCGAGCGAGAATGGCGAGAGTTTTCACTATTGTCCTTGAGAGTGAGTCCGATGCATGTATCGAGGAGCATTAACACGTTGACTGCTCAAGCTAAATTGGCAAACTTTCCCCGGGGGCCAACTATTCGTTTCCGTTACCATCGACTGAGTAGTTGAAAACACTTTTAGCGCTTCACTTTCGTAGAGGCTGTGCTTTTCGGTTTGAAATAAATACTTGCGTTAGCGTTATCTATGTAGCCTGGCAGTCAGCATGTTATAACGATACATCTGCAAGAGAACGATAATCAGTTAGGCTCGAGTCGTTAAGAATCTTCTTTTCCAATGCGTAGTCCTAAAGGTATAAATCGATAATAATGTAGATAGAGATGGTGAGGTGTGACGGATGTAGGTGCCTCTTTCGTGCGTGACTGAACCGATGCGAAGTCGATAGTATATTTTCAGGCGTCTAGCAGAGGCGTCAAATGAAATAAAAGCGGCAATCACGTGCGCGACCGGCGCTTACCTCCGGTTAATTTAATTAATTATATCGGCACTGCCAGGCTTGCGACAGTAATCAAAAGGAAACACCGGCATGGCCAATCAAAACGTATTTCAATCAAAACGAGCCGCTTATCGCCGAAAATGAGTAACCGGCGTCGAGGCAAAAGGCAGTTCAATCGAACGAGCAGAAAGAATGAAAGCTAACGCGCGTTAACAATTGCAGCGTCGAGCCACGTGCGCTTCCTTCTGCATTCGAGTCGGACGGAAAGCTCTGACCAAGCTTTGATTAAGACCTCACACGTACACGGAGAAAGGCAGACGCCTACAGACACTAACTCGCCTACACAAAGGGTCACGAGCTTAAAATCAGTACCGTACCAATGGAAATACACGAAGAACAGTTTAGCTGTTAATGATCCTTCGTCTGGGTACGTTCAATCGCATAATGAGCCGAAAACAAGTGTTAAAGATTTTATACGTTCATGCCTGCGACGATTGAGCGCCGTTAAATAGAGAAGCGGATTCGATCCACGCCGTGTGGACCTGTGAACGCGTAAGGCGATATAAGAAGCGGAAAAAGGGGCTGAAATTCTGCTCGTTATTTTAATCCACCGCGCAGACAGGCAATTACACATTAAGCAAAACTATTAGGCTAGCGAGTCGAGAGTGAAGTTTGCTGAAGGAACTACTGTATAAAGTGAAGGAAGATGATACGTTATCATTTCAGATATAAGAGGTAAAACATGAAGCAAGACAGATGATATTATATAGTTGCCCGATGTTGGCATTTAGCTGGTCTAAATCGCAGAGGGTTCGTTTCTACTAATTATACATACATATAGCGTCGTTGAGTTTAACGATTGTGAGATACTTTATTATATTACAAATATATCAGAGGATAAAATGTAAGTTGATATTTCTACTGAGTCGTTTGTAAGACTAAAAAGAATCCGAGGTGCTTAGGCAACGTGTGTCTGGAGTCGCTCGATTTCTTCTATCCGCAGAATGTTCGATCATGAAGGGAAATATTCACACGGCAAGCTCGGCGAGCTGTCACGATTTTTAGAAGAAGAGCGAGCACACTCGTTCATCGCTTTTCCTCGTCAAGTGCAATCTGCCCCGGCACTGTCTTATTTCGCGCGCACGGGTACGGTCCTGACCTTAATTGTAGGGTAACCTAGATTACAGAAGCCGAGGGAGCCGCGCCTGGACGAACAATCTCGGATACGATAAGGCGCGTTGCTTTATAATACGCCTCCGCAAGTTGCCGCGTCTTCTTGCGAGTTCTCTCTCTCTTTCTCTCTCTCTCTCTCTCTCTCTCTCTCTCTCTCTCCATGATCCATTCAGTCGAGCTCGTGCTTCTGTCCCGCCGGTCGCCAGGAAAGTCTTAAAGACGATCCTTATTGATCCGTATTGCCATCCTCCGCTTTTTCCCCGTACATTCTACGCGTTCGATGAAACGACTTCCTTCATGGCGGACCGATCCTTCCCCTCCAATTTCCTTTTTGACTTCTTGTCTGCAATTCCTTTCGAACAACGCGAACGTAAAGTCTACAAGGCATCGATTTAATCGCGCCCACACTTTGAAGTATGCAAAGGAAATTCATTTTGCGCGAATACGCGGCGTCCGATCCTTAAAAAGTAATCCTGTGGGCGCGTGATCAATTCATCTGACTCCAGCTTATTGTGGCGAGCAGCAGTCGGTGGTCGCGGCAAACTGAGCGAACCCGGGTGACGCACGCCTGAGTATGGAAAAATCGGGCGCATTGCCGCAGAGATGAAATGGGATATTCGTTATTAACGTTTCCAAAACAGGGCGGTGTTTCGACGGCCGAGCGCCGTGCGCACGTACGCGAAAGTATGCGTGCGGGGGTGGCGTGTGTGCGCACGCGACGCGGTTAGGCAGTTCGATAATGAGCATTGTACCGTTCTTATGACCCCGACGTCGCATCGATCACCCGCATTCGGGGCGATACAGCCGCAGAAGTGATCTTTTTCAAATTCTTATGCCAGCCACAAGCAAAATCGGATGGCCTAAATTCTTTGTCGTGCAACACAAATCATTCTCTCTTCAGCAGACTCATTGTGTATTCAATGAAAATTTACAGTCGAACCAGGTTCGATTTCCTTCTTTTCAACGTGCAACTCGTAGTATTACGAGAGCCTTGTAATAGCCTGCAAAGGTAGAATCGGTTTATGACGTCAAGTATCGACGTGCGGTCGCGTTGATATCCTTGTACAGGGACCAGTTCGTCAAATTATACGCTTGCTGGAGCGACATGCGCCATGGGTGTAAGCGAAAAAATATCGATTTATTTTTAACTCCCGACAATTTCTTTCGAGTTCCAGGAAAAAGGAAAAACGTCGCATGAGGGGCCGTTGCTTGTCAATTTCCACGACCACTTGGATAGTTTTCCACGAATGAATCGAACGCATTCTGATGATACGAAGGAACGAGAGATTGCCACAGACGGAACTAGGCGATAGAGAGAGAGAGAGGGAGAGAGAGAGAGAGAGAGAGAGAGAGAGAGAGAGAGAGGGAGTACGAACGAGAAACAGAATGAACGAAAGCGAGAGCGAAAGAGAGAAAGAGAATACGTTACACATATACGTATACATATAATAATTTGCATATACATATGTATATATACGTATACATATGTACATGTACGACGTACGAGATTCCTGATTTTGTAAGAGCAGCGACACGTGTTACATAGAATAACAATAAAGGTGATCTATGACGTTTTATAAAAGGCGCTTGGTCTTTGACGATCACATGCGATCTTTCCGCGCTCTCTTCGACCGCTACCTTATCCGTCATTTTCCTTTTTCTTCCATTCGTCTAACATCTTCTCAGAAAAAGGATATTACGTATAAGGCGGACTACCACATGCGCATCTTATTTTCAGCAGTATGGATTCAGCCAGATGGATCATACGCTTCGCGAAGTATAAGTTTCCACCTTTTTCCCCTTAAGGACGAATCCCACGAGTACCATAAAGCGTATACCAATCGTTTGTCCGACTTTCATTTCAGAGGGAATTTCAAGTAAGTAGGTACAGCGAGTCTACATTCCGTCGAAATATTATTGAATAATGATAACGCTATTTTTCACTCCTACCTCTTTCACCCTCCTTCACGAAGCTATTCGAAGCTAATGACATTTGCGTTTATCACTTTCAAGAGAAATCCCCTGCGAAATCCTCCTCCCCCGATATAGGTCAAATTAATTACAATACTAATTCAATACATACTCCGTTGACCGTGCTATGTTTGCGAAGACGTTCGGCAAACGGGTGCTGGGAGGAGCGAGCAAGGAGTTCCGACGTTTTCGTCGAACGGCGTCAAAATCCATTCGACCCGATTTGAGTCCATCGCCGAGAACTCTTCGATCACGTCTGTGCCCTGTGCCTTCAGAAAGCGTCGACTCACGAGCACCTTCCACTTGCGTTCCATTGCAACGTACAACGTAGCTCGTTAAGGCCCGGATGTTGACCGCGCAACGTACTTCCACCGGCAACCCTCCGATAATCGGCCTGTTTTTATTCGGTCTCGAGCGAGGCCTAGCCCCTCCATTGATCCCACCTTTCCCGTCGTCTTCCTCTCCCTATCATTCTGCCCATTTCAGGACCCTTCCCCTTTTCATCCCCATCAGCGTCGATCGAAGTGCCAGGCCCTTTTCCACCCGCTGATCCTACCCTAATCGCGAGCTTGCGTCACCCGAAAGGAGCGTTTACTTATTTGCAAGGGCGTGGCGCGCAACCTGCCACCCGGTACATCGCCGTGTCGGCCCATTGAGTTTCTGGGCGCGGTGGCTGCTATGCCTTGAATGAACACCCAACTCGCCGTCGCGTCGCGTCACGTCGCGTCGTCGCGTCGGACCGGCCCAACAATTATTTATGTCCACACGCTCCACTGCTCTCCGCCCTTTTTCGCACTTTTTTTCCTTTCTTCTGTTTCTCCGTAGTATCGACGATGCTAATATTTCGCAAATGACACGATTATCATGGGATGGATTTCCTACAATATTTATGCCAAATCAATTTATCATTCCGTTATTGGATTTATGGTTGAGCGCGTGAAATTAATGATGTGATGGCGTTTTATCAACGAATTTAGTAACTATATTTATCGTTGGGTTTTATTACAGTACCTTCTTGCCGGAAAGCGATTTAATGCAATGCAATTCGACGTACACGAAGTTAACTCAAACCGAATTTGTGAACTCGGAAGAAATCCGAACTTGTCGCTTCGCTACCAATCCAAACTTTGATTCGTTCCGTTACTGCTTGTAACTGTAACGATGAGGCTCACTCGATGTCGAGCCATGACAGGCAGAATGTTATTACAGTTCCTAGGATTACTCGTTTCCTGATGTAATTGCATCCCTCATAAATGCGTCAACGAGAGAAATTAGATGTTGGCAACGTTCCAGTAGGGTCACCGCTAGACTTTCTCTGAAATTCATACTTATAAATCGACATTCTTCCTTCCCAGCGAGCACAGACTCTTTTCCGCTTTTCCTCGAAAACACAGGAAAGCTCGGCCAGCAGGATCGCGCTGTAAAAGTACAGACATCGAGAGGAGGACTGGACAACAACGAACCGACCGTTCAAATCGACCGTGAAAGTACGCGCGATCCAGTCTTTTTTCTATACATAAGTACCATGTTTTATGAATCCACGAGGAGGAACTTCAAAAAACCCCGCCCTTCGACATCATTACACATCCAGAGCAGCCAATTAAGCTGTTCCGAAAGTCGATGGGGATGGTAACTTTGAGTGAACTATTACGCAAGTTACTACCGACATCCTATCGAGCAATCTGGTGAAATTATTTATCGAGCCTACATTTTATTGACTTTATCGCTGAGTTATTTCGTGCTGCTGGCGAACTTGTGGGAGTTACAATCGCGTCTTTGTCAGGCTGAAGAGCTCTCCTCACATTTCGCTCGAGTAACGAGCCGAGAAAGTTCAAATAGAGAAAGTCCTCCCAGTCTACCGTATTTTCCATGAATATTCCCTTTTTTTTTAATTGATTCCAGAATAGAGTAATTGAAACGAAAAATGAAAGACTTCCGATTGATTTGCCGGTTTGGAAAATGAAAGAGGGTACAAAGAGAGTTGGCAAAATCGTAGCACACGCTGAGAAATTCACGATATTTTTGGACAATTTTATTTCGCCTCAAGCTCGTTTTCCGTTGCACACAGACGGAAAATTCCGATTCACAAACGACACGTCTGACGTACCTACAGGCGCGCAAAAATTCCGCGTACTTCATCTGATCACGGGTCTGACGCGAGCAGTCCTTCAAAGTCACATAAAGTATTCTAGGTCATGTTGAGACGTGACAAAGGCCCCCCTTTGAGCTTCGTGTTCTTCGATAAAACCAAATCCACATGTTATCCACATGTCCGAATACTATGCGACTTCGATCTAACCGAAATTGTTTCCGACTTCTTGACAGTTCGGATGTACGTACAGACTATATGTTTGAAATACGTCAAGACGATACTTCTCATAGTCCAGCAAACGTGTGCTTCTTTAATCGCAGCCAGAAGCGAATTCCTACAGTGATCCGGAGTGAAGGAGTCTTCAGCGATGGAAGGATGGCCTACTTTCAATTTCCCTGACGATCGGGACGAGGTTGTCCGGGTATCTGCCCAATCCAGCAAGCCTTCGGCCCAGTTTCTTTGTAGTCGCACACGTCAGTTACAGATCGTTCGTGGATTAAGGAACGACTTCGCGAACGCATTGTGCCTCGCGGCAGAATGCGCTTTGACGATGAATCCTCAACCGAGTCGAGTGCCAAGTATTTTTGCCGACGTACGCCTGACAATTCATGCTCGACGTAAATTCTGGCAGACGCGCACTTTGACTGCAATTTTTGCTTGACAGACGGTATTGACAGATACGCGAAACGAAGAAAGAGAAGAAGAGGGTCAGAAAAGAATTTCAGTTGATCCGATTGGCTAGGTCTTTGTCGCGAACGAGTGCCTCGCGAGTCCTTCGCGCCTCTTTGCCTCCTCGAAGCGGCTGTGAAAAGGTACTCGATGCCGACTTCTGGCGCGCCCAGTCGTGACGAAATCGTTCGTTCGACAGACAAAAGTTGTCCGGGCGGTGAAGAGAGCAGTGAGCACCGGCGGAAACGGTGTCGCTGCAAATACGGAACGTGTTCACCAGTAGCTTAGTCAGCGTGAGAACAGGAGCAGGGTGGCAGCTGAATCCACGGATCCATCGTGAATCACGGTCGCTCGAAAGTAGTAGGAACTTTGACTGAACCGCCGCGTGCCGCGCGTCGCGCTAGAAATGAAGTTCCGCTCGCGGTTGACGGCCGCGAAGTTGAGGCCAGCTTCGAGACGGGTAATAATTAGTTTTCCCGTCCTCCGTCTCTCGTTGGCGGCATAAAGCGTCGCAATTACTTTCGTTGCGCCTCATCTTGCTGCGAACAGCGTTCGATGAGAAAGGATTGAGGTCACCTCCGGTGGCGGTGGTTCGTTAGCGGCGTGGCTGCGTGCGCTTAACGAGCTTGTACGTACAAATCTTTCATATCTCGTCGCGAAACAGAATTGTTTTGCGGTACGGTATGGCGTCATTTTATGCATCTTGCGCCGACACACCGATTGATGCATGCAATTTCGAGCGGTGACAATTTTACACCTTCCCACTCCCACACGTTTTCACATTTTCACGCTACGATTGAGCTGACGAAAGGAAGCATCAACTTATTTCAATCAGACTTCAAACTGTAAGACGGAATACATGTTGGGCGTATTCAGGAAAGTTCCGACAAATATTCCTCCGATATTGATACGTTTTCATCGAGGGTAGAGTGAAAAAGCTGTCCGTAGAAAGTGAATTTATATTACGGGCTACGATCCTTTCCTAGCGACCTCGGCAAATCGGAGGAAGCGAGGTTGCGAGAAATTTTTATCGCTTTCCCTTTGACTTCGTCTCCGTTCACGTGACGTCCCGTTAAACGAATGCCTGAAGGAGATCCTGAAACGTCCAATGCGGTCGACTCTTATTTCGTAGCACGACTGGTTTCCTTTTTCCAAAGTACTCGCCCCGGAACGGCGGTATCACTTTATTGCAGAAACACGCGTTCAACGTACCCTTTTTATTCCACGTTTCGCTATCACGCTCGTCTAGTTCACCTTTTCCGCTCCTTTTTTTCCGAGCCACACGTCTACGTTGATATGCGGATTGGAACTATCGTTTAGTCAATATTGATTTTTTTCGTAAAAAAATCGTTGACCCCGCGTCACTTCGATATCGAACGTATTCTCCATCTCGAGAAGCTTTTGAAAGCTCGTTTTCCATGCGCTCTACTGCGGATTAACGGCGCCATTTGTTGCCGGCTACAAAACGTTTTCCACGGTCCCTCTTCTCTGTCCTATCGTCTGTCTCCTTCGCTCTCTTTATTTCCTCCATTTCATCTCGCCGTCTCTGCCTCTCCTGTCATTTTACCGAACCACAAATAGTTAAGGGCACTTTGCGATAATTACCTACCCGAAGGCACTTCGTTGAGCACTCACGTGGGATACGCCCGACTGCGTATTACTTCTGGAACATGAAAAAAAGAGTGGGAGGAAAGCAAAGCGAAAAGTAGAAGTTATTGCGCATAAGAAATGGTCGTTAAACAACTGGCGAACCAATGAAAAATCACTTGTAATGTTGATTAAGATCACCAGTGTAATAGTAATAGGCGAAAAATACTCTTAGACGGTTGAGTAAAATGAGTCGGCGTGTATGAGTGAGTAGAGCGAAGACAGTTTATGCAAATATTATTGCCGTTGAATTGGTTTGGCAAGGCGCCCGCCGACGCGTGCTGCTGAATTTTGCAACGACGATTGGAATCTCCGCCATTGGCTTCTCTTCCCCCTATTCTAGCACTCTCTCACTTCGTCCTCAGAGACTAAGCGACTGTGTCGCAGCTTTGTTTGTAGTCCCTGATTTAGCCCATGCAGGAGGAGTGTCGAGTGCACCTGGCGCGACTGTATGACCCGAAAATAATTAGGACAAACGTGTTTGGCACGTGTGCGTCGTTCTTCAGCTGGCGCAAAGGAGTCACGAAACGCTACGCGATTGATAATTTCGCCCTTTCCGGCAGCGACGACCAAATTTCTCGACCGTCTCGTACGTCGATTCCTTCGCGCGAAAAGTATGATCCAGTTTAGAGAGAGTCTGAATGCATACTCCATACGTTGTGGCATTTCAACTCCAGTACGTTGCAGCATTAACGAGATAATTAACAAACGGCGTCGTTAGTTGAAAAATTTAACTTGGTCTTTTTTCCGCTGCGGTTGGCCTACACTGACTTTCGAAGCTTGCCTTCGAATGATCTCCATGCGGAAGTTTGAAGGATTCGGAAAAGCTGGGAGTGAAATTAATGATCCCCGGTACATGGTACACTAATGAACACCATCGCCATTCGAGACGAATCTCGTGAGGTACTCGAGGAATTTCGCGAAATTAACATTCGCGGCACATTGGAAGTGGGGTGCGCGTAACTTTCTGCTGATATCCCGAGTGGAAGTAAGTGGTTTATTGGCAAGATAATTAGACGACACACGTCGCGTCGGCGCCTGCATCGTTCGTATCACTGAAAAGTGTTAAAAGTGGCGCTGCGTGTTGAACGACGATTACGCGCTGACTTTCGAGCGAGCAGGAATTTTTCTTACACAATGAGCATTATCGGGAACTATTCATCCTCACCGACTGACACGTCGACAAAAATCCGACACGCTCGAAGAAAAAAAGGACCTAAATCTTCGCGCTGTTAGTGGGCCATCGAAGGAGGCCATCGCGCAATCGTTTTACATGCTCGCCACCGACGGTGTTCCTATGCATATTATGCATACGACGCGCGCATAATGTGCATCTAGCTTGAAGTCGCTCGTTCACGTGACACGCTAATGCACGCCGGTCAACACGGGGCTCAGACATTGTCAGGCGGCCGGCGGGCAACGCTCGTTCGCGCAGGCGGCGCAGGAGAAGTGATAGCGGTCAGCCACCGCTGCTTACCTCTCCACGGCCGATGCCAACGATTCAGGTCAAACTTGTGCTCGACCAGTTGCTAAAACCCATGCCCATTCGTCCACACATTCTTCCCATCCTTTACTCGCTCTGCCAACTGCCGCTGTCGATTTCGCCTTTAATCCTCAATCTCCAATCTTATCTACACATACACAACACACGCCATGCGGTGCTTGCTTTCAGCCGCTCGGAAAATTCTGCGTTGCATGAAAAACGTCGACATTGCAAAAACACTTTTCTACAATGCTGATATTATTTGAATTTGTAAAAGTAGCGTTCCACTCCTTCTTTCACCTGATTATATTCTCCTTCTCTTTTCCCACCTTTTCATATTTTACGTCCCTATTGACCTGCTTCGAAATTTTAACGACGCTTACGTTCCGCGAACACTATTCATTCTGAGCCACGTTGTTTTCACTCCGACCTTCGAAGTCTTTTCTACGAATGTACGACACCGCGGCGTAGTTGGAAAACTAAGAAGGTGGGAACAAAAAGATTTGCGAATTGTCAGACAGCATGACATCTGATAGGACTGATCGATTACGTGATCCGCATAGACGTGGTTGCCGCTGACACGTGCCAGACCAAAGAGATCAGTTGCAATCACGAGGGATATTTCGCGAAATGAGATACGAGTGCGTTCTTATATTGACGCGCGACGCCCAGAATGAGCGTCATTCCAATTCTTTTCACCTCGCTACAAATTATCCGTCGATTTGTGGCTGGCTTCGTCGTCCGACATCAGACTTCTATCGAAGCCTTCCATCGACTTCCAACGTATCACGCGATGCACTACCAGTTCACACTGTCAAGGCACACGTAACATCCTACGTGTACGGAATCTTTATTATTGCGCACAATTCACGCGATGGAGTACCGTACGACACGGTGTACTTCTGCCTGTCACTTTTAAGATTTACCTTTAGCAACTGTATTCATCCTGGATTTCATACCCAATGATGACCCCTGTTCCAGCCACGTGTAACAAAGCACGAGTTTGGAAATTATCGATTAGCACTGTAAAGTTTATATAGCGGGTACAACCGTCGAACCGATGCCGATGGTGGCTACATACTACTGCCGCCGCGGTCTGCACTTTTTGCGCTCTAAAGTTTCAGATAAAATCTAACCGGCAAACTGCATACTGCAAAGCTCGTTTTCACTTCAAACATTTTGACATATCGCAATAAGGGGTCATTTCAGTATGAAAGAGGGTCAAATAATAGTTTAGTAATTTTTAACGATCAGTGATTCAGGGACAAGAGCTTAAACGGGTTTTCGTTCTGCTGCCAGGCGTACTGATGTCAGCTGTGCGATTCGAGATAACGTGTTAAATGATTTAATCGTTGATGAAATAATTTCAAGGATCGCGAGATCAAGATTAAAAGTAGAATTGAATTGATGTCGGTGGAAATCGATTAAATTAGCGTCGCTTTAACGAGATTTCGTGAAGGTGTCGGAAGAGTAAGGTAAACGACTTCGTTTATTGAGAGAGAAAACCGAAACATGTTCGTCGGCTGCTTTCGTGAAATTGTTCATGAGTAGTCGGTCAGCTGGCATCACAGCTATTTCACATTTGCCGGGTGAATGCGAAGTAGAGTCAATAGCGCGGCGGTAAAAATTGCAGTAATGCGAGAGATAAGGCGATTATCGGTGAGCCTAAAGTGAGAAACCGTCACACAATGAGACGTGTCAGCGTGAAAGGTGCACGCCACGTCCGACTGAAAAGGATAGAGCTTCCGGCTTTGTCCCTGAGGATAGCGAAATTGTGACTTCTTTTCGACTCGTAATAAAGAGGGAGATGAGGCACGGACGTATGAAGTATAAGTCTCGCTCGGTGAAAGGCGAATCTAGGTTATTTCTTTTTCCGTTTCTTTGATACCCCGTTCTACGCCGACAGATCTTTGCTCCTCTTTGAACTGAGCCCAGCGAGGACTCTTGGACGGTCTCTCTCTCTCTCTCTCTCTCTCTTTTCCTTCACTTGCTGGACTCTGTCTACCGAGAAAACAGACGGGGAAGAGGAAAATACTGCAGGACAAATGAAGTGTCCGCCTGCGGCTTCCTGTAACGGAGGACAGGACAAAGTAGAAGAAATTAGATGGTGTCTTTACACTGTTCGCTTGCCTTTAAATATCATTCTTATGAAAATGAACGAGTTGAAAGCCGAGTGGCCGAATAAAGAAATTTTTAAACGGTCGAACGACGACGACGTTGTTGTACTTTTTAGTCGGACATTAGAGTCAGTCGTTTTTGACAGCGTTCTCATATCCTATTTGTCCGTTATCAGCCGGCCTATCATGGCAAGCGTCGTCGGCGATAATCCACGATGGGCGACGTCGAGCGCTCGACAGCCCTCGTGTACATAAAGAGACAGAAAGGATGGCGAGGAGGAGTACGAGGGTAAGGGGGTGCGAGAGAAATCAGATTACATCCGCCTTTCCGCGGGCACAATGTATTTGCACACCTCTGCACGCAAATCGGCCGAGTCTCACCGACAGCTCGACGACGGTCACACTGCGTAAACTAATACAGACGAGCTTCAACGTTGACACGAGCATGGACGAGGTTGTGCGGAGGATGGATGGTCGCTTCTGAAGGGTAGGGTTTGACAGGGGTGTCGTGAGTTTGTGCCTCGGGGTGGTATATCGACCCGACATGTACACAGACTTCTGCGTGTACGCGACCACCTTTCACGACTGTATACGTCGATACCTATCATACGTATAAAACGCACACGCGTCTATACGTTTACACGCGACTAGCTCCTTCAGAACTCAACTTCGAAGTCGCGGCGATGTGAGTGTACTTATACGCTCAAAGTTCTCTGATGTAATTTCATGCAAATGCGATCCTTGAGTCCTCTCTCCTCGGCTTATCTTATCACCCTCTGTCCCCACCCGCACGCTCTTCTTTTCTCTTCTGCCACCCTCTTTTATTTTTCGTCTTCCGTTCGTAAGTCTCTCGGCTTAATCTCCCTTAATTTGAGAATCGCGTCTATTCGCTATTTTACCGTGGCACGGGGAATCGAACAGTCAGAGGAGCCAGGTGAATTGGATCACCTGGAGAAGACACAGCAATTCCTTTCGATTCAAGAATCTCTTAACTACGGACAGCTATAGAATCGAGCGTAATGCACGGAGGACAAATTATGAGTAATTCACGCGAACCCTTACGGAAGGGTTTTTGTAGCTTCGCTATTCCTTAGTCGAGAATTGATTCCCTTATCGTACGATCGGTCCCAGCATTCACGTTGGTCGCGTGACGAAAAATTGTTAATGTAACGAAACTTGGACTCGCTTCGCTACCCAGCCACATACCTCGAATAGCAGCGTAAGATATTCTATATCGTCGACGCGAAGCACGACAAACAGCTGTACGCGGCCGCTAATACCGTCTATTAATTGGGCAACCGCGCGATTACGGGACATGGTGTAATGCGGCAGGCGAAATTGGTGAAAATGATGTGGATGGAATATTGCGATACAGGGTCTCCTGGTAAGAGCGAGACGGTGCGTGGCCTTGCACAATTCAAGGTCTTCGTCCTCACTTGATACTTTTTCCCGAGAATTGATTTT
This sequence comes from Priocnemis perturbator, assembly GCA_963942575.1. NCBI lineage: Eukaryota > Metazoa > Arthropoda > Insecta > Hymenoptera > Pompilidae > Priocnemis > Priocnemis perturbator. The sequence goes on along the minus strand of OZ012649.1, from coordinate 7,080,701 downwards.
TTGACACTCGCTCGCGGCTCGGGTCTCTCGCGTGTCGTTATGTTAATGAGGCAGGCCATTTTGCATTTTCGTCTCCTTACTCACAAAGTTGGACATTTATATCGTTTAACGTGTTATTACCTTTACATAACGATCCGTGCACCGGTTGCCTGATATTTCGGTTATTAATTCCGACCGAGGCATGTGAATCGATGTACGGTATGATATCGACCGTTCTTCGTTATTCATTAACTTCACAGCGCGCTACTTGAATCCGATCCCTCAACGAAATAATGATCCTCTAAAAGATGGTGTCAGCGGGTATTCGAATATCACGGGATAAGGGCTCGAGGTGGAAACGAGCGAATAACGATATGATTCCTTCGACAGTGTCAAGGCCACGCAATCTGCCAATATGCAAAGTGAACGCAACATCTCGATGGCACAAATTACAGTTGTGCGCGACGTTTCTGATTAATGCGACGCGACCCCTAATGGCGACGGTGCATGACAGCTCGATGGGACGTAAACGACGGCGACAGGTACGATGTCGGGATGATAATGAGGTAGAGCGAGAAACGAAAGATCGGCTACCGGGTGAGAGTGTACGGCCAGATGCTTTCGATGAAAATCCTTATTACAGGTAAGAAAGCGACAGAAAACGACGAATTGGCGAGAGTAAAAATTCCAGCAATACCGACCCGCTCGAACACTCATCGCATTTTGCAGCTCGCTGCAATGGCGACGAAAAGAAATCGGGGGCAGCGACACGCGATCGCGACCGATAAAGCGAGGCTGGGGCGCACGATTCGCCAATGATAACGCAAACGATAACGCGAATGCATCATCGTGCGTGACGCCAAGTGGGTAATCGCGCACCTAATCTCACCCCGGACACCTTTCCGTTTCCAAGGATCCCACTGTTTTTGCACGAACTAGCTTGATATTTCTGTCGGATGACATTATGAAAGGATAACGAATTGCAATGCGTACCTTGCAATTACAGGAGCCTGGAACTCTGTCATAGCTCCATGAGAAGCAGCCTCAACCATACGTGAGCACAAGCGTACGATCAGAATACTGGAGTTGCAAATTCTGTTACATTTTTCATGATCCGCCAGAGCGAAAACTCGGTTCCGTAAAATAAAACTCACCTTCGCACCGTTCCTCATGCCCGTTGATTTGCAGTACACGCGGGACTGCGCTTATGAGTTGTCACAGTTCCCTAAAGCCTGCTTTCAACAGTAGAAAAAACGCGAAACACTTACGGTTAGTAGGAAAACTCACTCTGCAATATTTTCCTGAGACCGCATTTTCGCTGTAGTCACGCATCGATAATGACATGCACAATAGTACATGTTGAAGCAGTCACTTGCCGTAATTTGAGAGTGCCGATGAGTTAGGGGCGAATTTGCTGACTGCTGGGTTGCGATTTCGGTGAGTTTGCCATTACAGATTGGCGTAAAGCGGTGGGACTTCAGAACGCGCGAAAGCAGCGACGGCCACGTAAATGTGTGCTTTCAACAAACTTGATTGCAATCAATAAGCGCGACCTGTCCTGCTCGACTCGTTTAAAAATTGACACGTCGAACCACGTACCATTACAGAGCGCACTAACATTACAGCTCCGTAAACGCTGCGTGTTTTTCTTTTAAAAATGGTCAATCTGCAAGGCTTCGACAAATTCATTTGGGCACGTGGCATGAACCTTTGTGTTACCTTTTTGCTTGACGCAAATTTGTGAACGACGGGCCATCGATTTGTCAGTTACGGTGTTCCTAATCGCCGATCCACGGAACGACCTTGGCGCAATTTGTGCACGTAAGACCGGCTCACAACTAACTTTTTCGCAGTCGTAAAAAAATGTGTAGCCTGAACCAATGCAAGCGCCGACGTTAATTGGCGACAGCACATCCACTTGTATGAACACGAGAGCTTCCTTGTCATTGTAACTTGCTATCGCAGCGTTAATTAACTGTTTCACATTAGAGCCAATCGTCATTATTAGCATCCCCTCATAATTTGCATTGCGGATTATGCCGCATGTTAATTGCGCGCTTGCATCTGTGAAAAGTATGACATTTTTACACGCCCCAGTTAACGGTGGATTTCATCATACGAAAGAGCAGGTTTGACGCATGACGTATAATAACCGTGATTCAAGTGTAATTTCTCGAAATGTCATGTGAAATTGTAGGGCGCGGTATTCCATATGTAATTTCAACTCCATTGTGTGAAAGAATTTCGGTGAATTGGTTTATCCGACTGACAGGTTTCCGACTCGCGCCTCGCGTCGACTCCCGGACAGAGGGAACGATAAAAATGCTGCACGACGCGACGGCCACGACGTACACTCGCTGTCGGGGCCGTCGGGGGAGTGCTTGAAAAGGCTCGGAAAATAAATGACATTTTTTCTACGCGCAAATTTCCTACAGACTGTTACAGGTCGTGCGTCGTGCATTCGATGGACGTCAAATTGTTCGCGTGACCGAATTTAAATCTTCAAAAGCAAATTGTCGTCGAGCACCCGCTCTTTATGCCGAGCAATCAACGGACCCTGCGCACTCAAATTATACTTGCCTATTCGAGGACGAACGAAGCGGGAGAGGTGATGATTAATTTCCGTGTTTAATACGAAGTCTACCCGGCAACGTGCGCACAACGGAGCCAGCCAATTATCGTATACAGAGCAGCAAGAGGCTGTGGGCTTATAAAATAATTGAACGATTTCATTCTAACCACCTCATACGTGTCCCATTAATTATCGCTCATTAGCAGATAGCAGTCCCCAACTCCCCAGTCGACGCGCCGCGTATCTTTCTTACGAATCCGAACAGTCCAGAACCGTTAGGAGTTTTAGATCTAATTAGCGAATGATTAAACAGTTATGTGGCAAGTGGTCGAACATGCGGTGTACACGCATTATCAGGGGCTAGTCGCCCCTTGGGAAAATCAGAACAGTACGTGCGTCGTGTTTGTCCACAGTGAGGGGTGTTTTGCGCTTACGAACCCACCCGTCTCCACACTCTGTTATCTGCTGCGTGCGCAATTCCGCAAGCGTTAACTGAATCACGCGTGCCCATGGGACAAGACGAAATTTATTATTAGCGTAAATTCTTCGTCAGGAAATGGAAAGATGTTTCTCTAGGATAACGATACGGTATTTATCATAGGTTATTTATTGTAATTGAAAATCATTCGGGGGACAGTTACACATCGTTGGGGAACGTGAAATTTGTGCGACAAACGTTGAGGCCCGTTCGTTAGAGTTAGCGAACTGCTCCGAATACTATTCGCGATCCATTGTCGTGCACGACATGAAAACGATAACCAGTTCCGTCGGAAAAGAAGAGAGGAAGAGGAAATGAAAAAACGACCATGCCATATAGTAAAGACGCTCCTTAACGGTTACAATTTACAATTAACGATCGCAAGCAGCGATTTCGCGATACGTTTCATGCGTTCGCACATATTTCGAGACAACGAACAGTTGGAGCCGATCGATCGGCCCTTGAGTGAGACTCTCGGCTCGCTCGACGATTTTCCGGGCGTCGTCGAGTGGATGACTCGGACCGAGGGAAATACACGATTATTTATGGTACAGCGATATTTACAGGTGCTTACGGATTGTACTTACAATAAAAATTTGTCGACGCTACGACCCCCCTTAAATTCGCTCTTCCAACCTTTCACATTCTCGCAAACGATTCTGAGTTATTTTCATACAAAAGTTAATATGACTTGACTCGAAACGCGAGTGCGGCACGTCGAAGCGTGAAAAGGCAACAAAAAAGAAGTGTCTCCTTTTGGCAACGCCATGCTTGCGTTTCTCACGAAACCGCTTGGCTGCAAGGGGAAGTTGCAAAGGTGAGCTTCTCTTTGCGCATATAGCGTCATTAGAGATCGCTTGAAAATCCGCTATAAACAGATTTACATTTAGAATGAAGATGAAGTTACACGCTTGATCGTACCGCACTGACAAACGATTCGCGTGGAATAATATCAGGCACTCCGCTTCGAAGAGGTCGCTTCAACAGGAATAGAATAATTGATCGTCGGAGAAATATGATCGATCGGTTAATAAATTGTCTTTGGTACAGTTTTGCTTTCGTTCGTGGATAAATCCGGCGACGAATCGTACGGAAAGGTAAAGACGTCGCGTCAGCATTGAAATTCAGAGTTACCGATGCTTCTGGAATGAAAGCACGACGATGCCGTGTGGAAAATGTATGGAAAATTTGAATTTGAACGTCAAAGGAGAACAATGACGGACGAAAAGATCGTGAGACGAGTACACTCCGAACAATGGCACTGCTGAACATAGCTCACTGTCACATAAGGGTCCCTCGAAGAGAAAATGTTCGACGCGACGAATATGAGATACCGATGAAAATGCACGTAAATCAAGAGACCCGGCGGCGGAGTATGCAAAACACCAAGAATCTATCTGCCCTACCGCTGCGCTACTACGAGGCTTTCTCTTACGTTCCGTATAATGTGTTCAACTTGAAAACTGGGTGCGAATATATCTGCATTTTTCATTCGGAGTATCCAAGAGACGTGGGCGCTTTTGAACCAGATTCCACGACTCCACGCTTTTCTCCCATTGTTCCCACCTCGCGGAGGAACCGCGGAGGGTAGAATGAGAAGGGACAGGGCGCGTGGAAGAATGGAAAGAAAACGAAGAAGAAACAGAGCCGGCGAACCACAGCGCCGTTCTTGTGGCAATTAGGATGTTCCGCGAGGCTGACGCTGGCGAGTCGGCTTTAAGCCAGCGAATACGCCGTGCAGTGGCTAAGACACGAGTGTCTTAATTAACGCGGACCAATTAAAAACGCGGACGCCGGATTAGTTCAGCCCGGGTACATAATCAGAGCGAAACACGTCGGATAGCTCTTGAGCCTAGCACTTTCTTCGCCTTTTCAATATTCGACATGCGACTTGAATTTGGATTAAGTGCACAACATGATTTTTGTTCATTCAGAAATAAGTGCGGTAAAGAAATTTGTCTTGCTTTCGCGTACGATCATCGCCGGAAATCGAAACCGATGTAACGTTTGCCGTCATTACCTGGATTTCGATTCTCAATCACAGTGCGATGGCTCTGTAACATATATAAATAACTTGGCCTTACGTAAAAAACGATAAAACATTGCACCCTCTCGCGTTACCCTTACGAAGACATTGTAGGATGACTTTGGCGGTGTCTTAAAAAATAGCGCACGCACCATCCACGAACTCTTAGAGATTATCGTAATTGTTAGTACTATTATTATTATCGTATGATAATTATTATAATTATTATTATTAGTAGTAGTAATATCGTTATGCTTTAATGATCGTGATCGTGCGTGACGGTGAAGGTGAGAAAATGAATTTCTCCACCCACCCAATATTCGTGTACAAAATCGATTTGACGGTGCTGCATGCGCGATTTTGAGAGATGTCTTAAAAAATAATGTACAGTCATTGGAGGATATATCACGGTTTACGCCGACCACAGTTCTACGAGTGGGATATTAAAAACGGATCCCTCATGGTACTAAACTGAAATTGTGTTGGCGACCGTAGTTTGTCTCCTTAGAAAATAGGTTGTGAATAATTAGCGAGAACGTTTTTACCCATTACTTAACAGCGATTGAGCGTGAGCTCGATCTCGCGCGAGTTCGTCGTAAGATCGAGTTCGATGACACGGAGAGGAAATTTTTATTATGATCCGTCCTTCGCTCGCTTTCCTTAATATTTATAGTAAATTACAGGTTTCTATGTACAGCGTGATATACATACATAATTAATTTCTATAAAAGTCTTACCACGGCAATTGTCTCTCATTGTCAGTAGAAAACCGCTCTGACCTCGTCGAGTCCGACCGATTTTACTCTACACATCCTGGATCCCTATGCTGATCCCACATCCACCCTCGACAGCAGGAATCTTCTCGTGGACTTCTATCCATTCGTCGATGTCGGGGCAATCTATATTACTATATAAATATTATTATTGTTACCCTCGATGATGATAATTACGCTAAAAGACGGGAGGTAGATCACTGCTGCCGATTCCTCCGTTTCGTTCGGTGGTACGGTTTTTCGTATTCGCTAAGAGATCGTCAAACTTGTATCGTTAACGTACAAACAGTGTTCCTTTGTACTATTAGAAACATGATTTATCGGTGTTCGTGCGCAGTAGGTACAGTTCGAGATTGGAAATGATCCTCTCCGCAGGCGTAGAAATTGTCCGTCCGCTTTTCTCAAGCCTCGTGTAGCGATCCATGCTCGGCAGTGTTTCGAGATAGCGAATGACCACGTTGTTCCTCTTCAACTTCCGTCGTCCAGTTCGTTCCAAGCCAAAAACACTCTTTTCTCTCTCTCTCTCTCTCTCTCTCTCTGTCTCTCTCGCCACCGACGGGACGCGCCCGAGAGATATTTACACCGTTTCAACGCGTCCCTCTACCCTGTGTTCATTTTCCTAAGCGACCAACCCCAAATTGATACCTTTCTCCCGATTCCGACTTCGGGCGACATTCGCCGACGCCTCGTGATGCGACGTAATTATCAGCGGTCCGTTTATCTCGGCGGTCTCTGTTCGCTCTGTCTTCGCGACATTGACTCGTGTAAATCCGTCCCTCGATTAGAAGCAGTACTTTCGCGTGCTCACTTCCGGTACCGGGCTCAAGGACGGGGGTCGCCCCTCGCGCGGGACACCCCCATCCTCCCGTCAGCCATAGTAATAGCTCTTGGTGTTCAGGCTTCGAGGATTTTCCGTGCGAAGAATCGTGTGCAGACTGTCGGTGCCCACCATGTGATTGCCGAGATCCACTCTTACTCCGGGAGTGGCTGGATGATGGCTGGGCGTCGTGTGCATGTTGGTCGGTGAGAGCGGTATCCTTGTGTCGGGGTAGTATCGTTCTCCGTGGAGTCGTTCGGCTAGTTGAGTCTCCGGAAGCCTGCAAGGAAACGATGCCCTGTTCGTTACGTTCGTTTCTGATCTGCGAAAAGGGCTGAGTACGCGATGCAATTGTCACGATTTTCAGCACTATCATCTACCTCGTATCTTGCATCGGCACAGGCACCGGAGTCGTTAGATCGATGTCTGCGTCGATCTCGGAAATGTCGTCGGTGAATCCGTTTGGAAGAGGCTCGTTATTGGCATGAAATTTGGCGTCCCGCTTGGCCCGATGACGGCTCACTAAGAGACGTCCAATTACCAGGCCCAGGAACAGAAGAATTCCGGCAGTGACTGAGACTATGATGTAGAGGTAGAACTTCTCCTGGTTTTCTGTGAAACAGCAGATGACAGAATGGGTGCTACGGTCAATTCGTTCGTCAAGTTGAAAGCTCAAAAATCGAGACACATGGAAAGAAGCTTGCAAAACAATCTTCAAAAGCATGCTAACTTTTGTCTCGCTATTCCAAAAAATGCAATGCCAAACGGGATGCAGCGTTCCGTAACATGTAAAAAGAACAACGCTATAGTGACGGAATTAAATATGTAGTAACGATCGTGGATAATCGATAGAAGCTATTACTTCCGACACGTTGATGGGTCTCAGTTCAAAGGCTCTACTACCGACCAACTATCTTTCTCGTCAGTAGGTAGAAAGGAAAACTTCTTTAGCGCCTGTTCCAATCGATAATGGGATATCGGAGGCGTCGGAACGGCAGACAGAGTCGAGTTGGTAAAGACGATATTTCCGACCGTCGATTAAACTGGCGCACCGTCAGTGTACTTACTTGATATGAACGAGTAAGCATTGATCCACTCGTTAAGATATCCTACGACCACTCGGTCCTCCTCGGGGAAGGCGTAGACAACTGTTGTGCAGTTTATCGGCGACACAGTACTCGTGGCCAGGGCTCTACTATTACCGTCTCGGTTGTCGTCCAACATCATCATCCCTGTTGTAACCGGCACCGCCGGTAACCGTAAGTCTTTTTGGCTTTTCACGTCGGTATCGACCGAACTTAACTTGTTCAACCGCGCGTCCACTGTGTGCGCCACAAATAAATAAATATATCGAAGGGTAAAGGGTGAAATAAAGCAGGGGTTACTTCACTTGAAGACGCTATCGCGCAATGTGTACGCGAAGTACCGTGGTTGCCAAAGTCAGATGTTATTGCGTTACGTACATACACAGCCGAGGTATAGGATAGACCCATTACGCAATGCATATTTTTGTCGTACCAATTGTCACTTCCGTGTCACATCCAGCGTTATCGGCCGGCTGCAATGTAAGGATCACGTTGTTCAGAACATCGGCACCACCGCTAAAGTTTGCTTGCTCTTTCTTCGCCACTCTTTCGACTCATTCCGCACTTTTATTGTAGTGTCGAGTTCCACAGAAAGTCTCAAGGAGATGATGGGTCTATCCTTTATCTTGTCCGTGGTACAGAGGTAGAAAATAGAGTGCCGTGACAAAATCATAGAGCGATCCTTCACCGAAGGAGCCGCGATTATGATACAAGTGCAGTGGTAAATAGTGACGATGTACTCTTGGATGTGCTCGACGTTTGGTCTTGCATAGAAATGGACATGAGACATGTAGTACCGATTTATGTCACGTCGTGTCGTAACAATTCAATTATTCGCTCTGACTGGCCATGTCGACCTAACGAACTGTCGGGTTCGACATTTAAGATGACTATCGTTCAATGACATCGACGATGACGCTTCTCCTTTACCGGAAAGTGTCTTCGACTTTCTGGCGAACAGAACGAGTGTGCAACGAAGAAATAGGGGGTGACCCGCGATAAATCGTTCACCTCACGCTTCTACACGGATCAGGGGTCTTAAAAGGGAACATTGTTACCGTATATATACCGTCCTTATAGCTTTCCAGATCGGAGCGAGTCTTGACGCCGGTACATTTTTCAGGAAAGTACCGCGCTCGAGTTGAATGCCAATAGGAATGGAAATGCAAAGCTCACGTGCAGTGTATAAGCATGCTACGCTCAACTTTGTTACACATCTACGTACGCACACTTGCACCAAGACAGACTCACCGTGACATTATTTCGATCGAGCCGTGCGTGTTGCAATTTGCATGCGCCATGACACCGACGGGCCAAATATTAATTTTAAAAACCAAAACACACAAGTGATGCCATGACGGCGGTTACTAGTTTGACCAGTACGACTCCTGGTGTTAATTATAATACATAGAAAAAAACGCGACCAGTATATTTCAAGAAAAACCGAATCTGTTCCGAACTCTTTCCTATTTTTCCTTGTTAGTACAATTTTACACTTTCATAATTTAGTTTTTCCACGTTTCGCCGACAAGGCAAAACTTTTGAAAAAATAAGCAAACAGAATGTGACGTTGCGGATGCGTGTTTTTCCACCAGACCTAAACTGACGACATTTCACTGAAAATAATGATTAATTTTCACGCCGATGCACTTTTCCAAATAAATAGTAACACGCCTAAACCAACTCGGTTACTGCTTGTTAGGGAACATTCGTCATTGGGAAAAAAGTTGTGAGTCTTTTAACAGCGATGAAGTACAGCGCGAGTAATGTACGTTTGTACAGCTGTTTAATTACTCTGACATAGCACGTGGAAAGAGCGATTAAAATGCAGACTAGAGGAAAGGGTTGGGACATCGAAGTTGGACGTAGTTTTGCACCTCCGGAAGGCGATGAGTATCTGAAGCATGCTTGCTGGAAGATTACCGCAATAGTAAACAAATGAAGTTGAACCGGCGGCAACGCGTTCTTGTTATTTACAACGTTATACAAACAATGCAGAGCTTCCTTCTCCACCCTACCGCTCTTCCACTCGCATTATTTCCGCGAAGGCCGCTATCTTTCCTGAGTGAGATAATGTCCCGTAGTTTCTAGTTTTCCAATTAGCAACTTGGGAATGCTTACAATTAGCCGCCACCCTACCTCGGTAGGTTTCCGGCGTCATGCAGTCGCATGCGACTTTCTAGTTGCACTCGTTTCCTTGAATTTTCTCAATCTCACGATGGGAGGATGGCGATCCCCTGGTTTCTATGATATCGAATGCGCGGCAAATGGCGCGTGGGCAATAGAACTTGCAGCGAGGAACTGGGACAAGTTTCGTGCATTGTTTGCGATGCTCGCGTGTTATCAGGGAAACGAGTTCGCTCGATAAGTTAATTTTTACGGCCGAGCGATAATTTTCCCGACGAACATTTTACCGATACTCGCTCGACTCAATGAAGTCGCTAATTTCAACTTACCCTAATTTTTTATAGACGCGAAAGTGCCTCGGAACTACGTCAATTTCGGCGTGGAATATGCGCCTGGCTAATTGCATTTCCGAAAATCAGGTATTTTGTCATCGGACTTCATTTGCTGCACTCGGTGTTGTTAAACTATTACAACGAACTTGCTAATGGCCATTAGGCGATATTACTGTGTCGCTCGTTTTCGGTAATAAAGCATAAATTATTCCATTGGGTGGCATAAATTTTCTCGCACGCATTTCCTAGCCTTTGACGAAGCCATATTATAGTACCTACACCGACGTAGTGATTCGCTGGACTACGACACTCGCAGAACGCTCAGTCAAGGTGACATAAAAAAACTGACTTACCCCTTATAAGATTATGTTCCGTCCCTGTCAGCTTGTAATAACTTCCTTATGCTGAAGCACGCGATACTGCCGAAGGTGTCCGACGTGCATAAAATACGATCGTTATCTCAGCAATACGAGTTCGTATTCGGATTTGCACAGTCGGCGAGATAATGTTTCATGTTTGGCGCGCGTCGTCAAACATTTCATTACGTAACATCATTTACACCACGTTTCCACCTTTGCCAATATTATTAGTCCAGATCTCGAAACGGCGTATAACACAGATAAGTCCAACGGGCACAAGTTCCCGACGGTCAACGGTGCAAATTTTGCAACAGCGATCCACGTGATGCTGGACAAAGTGAGGAAATTGCGCATTGCGTTTTACCTCAATCAGCAATACTCAATCGGCTGAAGTGAACGAGGTGCGCGATGCAAAAAGTGAAAGTAGCAGAAGACGAAAAAGGATGCGCGCAACACATTTTCTGGTTTATCCAGTAACGAAGATTCGGCCGATGATAAACTGGGCGTCCGTAATTAATAATCTCGGTTGCGAAATGGAGCGTCCCAACGTCAGGCGGAGCGATAATTGCGCAGCGTGCCAAATCGACTGATAATGAGCGCTGCCGCCTCCACCTCTGCCGTTGCCACCTCCGCTGCCCCCTCTGTTCCCATCTCTCGTCCCACCTCCAGTTACACCGTCGCTACTGACTCGCTCGAACGACGCAAAAGAAAAAGGACTACGGCGAAGGATTCCGCCGAGAAGATATTGAACTTTTTGTTCCGATCCGATGATGGGATAAACGACAGGAGTGCTAAGTATCGACGTGAAGATCGACTTCGACATTGTATTCGGGCAATTAGCTAAACAATTCTTCGATTTATCATACCACTGCGTTATTCACTCAGTCTTTTCTTCATTAATGCCGACACCAGCGACCACGGTGCGCGGTATTATTTTACGAATGTTCGTAATACGTCAGACACGTTTGCGCGTATGTAGCGTAGAGATGAAAAAAATGAATGCGTTCAGTCCGATCCGAGATATATGTAGTGTCTTTCGTCTGCAGAGACACCTGTTCGTTCACATGCTGCCAGGACAAGGCCGTGTCGTAAACTAAGGCGGTAACGGCCCCGAGAGAGAAGAGTATATATGCTACGTGAGCAAGTATACCATACTGTTGTCGCTGCACTATCAGGCCGGCGCGCCGCTCAAAAGCAACGTTCACCCGTTCCCGCTTTCGTATGTAAAGTGCAACAATATTGGAATGGTTTGAATTGAAAAACAATAAACTGTTATTAACCCTCGGGGGCACGTTATCGATCAATTCCATGTTTATGGAGTACGATATTAGCCCGTACGAAAAAAAATTACTCTCTCGCTTCCGGTATGAAGATCGATGCGACGATATAGAGTGCGATGCGCTGATTCCGGAGGCGAGAGAACGAGGAACAGAGAGGACGGGAGAGCGGGAGCGAGAGCGAGAGCGAAACGGTTTAATAGTTAATAACTGAATTACCGCCGTACTACGCTCGTGTGTTAATGGATCGACGGGCAAAAAAGGGATCGCAAATTGATTATCAAATAATTAAGGCTGTTTCATAAACGATAGCGTTGGATAAACTGAGAGCGTCAACCTTCCGTAATAAAACGCGGCTTTCGGCGTTTCGCGATGTCCACGACAAAGCACCAGCGGTGGATAAGGATTATCACAAGGCGTCAACGGACCATCTCAAAGGGATGCTGCTGAAGCGCTAAAATTTCCATTGTCCCAAGTACCTAATGGGAATTAGATGGTGTGTCTCCAGTCTGTTAGCATTACCCGCGACGGATCGATTACCGATAGTCCAGTTTACGATAGAACAATAATGTCACTATACTAATACTCTGGCTGGGTATAATGTCAATATCGCTGTCCCTCAGTTAACGGCCACCTGAGAATAGATCGATGCCTTCTGTCAAAACTCGAGCTTTCTCACGCACGCACGCACATTACATTGTCGACGTAGCGTCGTAGCAGGTAGAACGCTTTAGGGGATATATATTTTGCTGAGTTAAGTTTTGTTACAGCTCAAGCCACGGGCCACGGGTCGGCGGGGCTGATTCATGAAATGCATTGTGTTAGCCAACCCTCCACCATTTCTAGCTCATGTCCGTGGGATACGTTCGTTCACGTCACCGGCACCACACTCCTTGTTTTGCATGCTGCGATAGCATCATTTCGCAGAAAAGGGAACACGTATCAAGACGATTGTTGCTTTTCCAGTGGTGCGCGGAAAACGGAAGAGTCGCGATATTTTGACCCGAGCGCGACTGAGGCGAGAATAACTGGACGTAAGATTCAATGAGCGCTTCCTCGATCAATTTCTCGTGAAACGAACATTTCCTAAGTAAATTGACGCTCCCTGTTTGGAGATTCATAGGCGGTTGCGGTTGAGTACTCGACTCCATCGATCACACATGGCAGCGATTTAACTAGAGCGTGTAAACGCGATCATTTCTCACACGATCCCACGAAGGGCGTTGCGCATCGTTCGCCGGAGTGGATCAATTATTAAATCTACCCGTCTAATCGGCCGCGAGAGATTATGAGAGACGCCCTATTTCTCCTCCCCAAAATCAATCGGTACTTTCGTAACCGCGATGTTGAACTTCACTTATGAAATATTGACGCATATACAACTATCGACAGGCAGTACCGTATCCGAAAATTAGTCGGCAATTAATATGTCGAGAAACAAGGCGTGGCCCGAGAGTCAACGAAAAGTTCTGAGAAGCGTAGTGTTTGGAGTTGCGGTGAAAAACGATCGACGATAGGTGGATCGATCCCCAGATAGAACGTAGAACATTGAAGAGAGGGAGCGAGGAAGTCGAGCGATCCTTTCTGCCGAAACGCGCCTAGTTTCCCGACCGCGTAGATAATTCAGGCTTCTAATTAAAAGCCCCCACAGAACGGGGTTAACGGGATACTAGCCGCGGGGTGAGGGTAATAGTTTCCATCGGCATGGGGCTCGAGAGGGCTGGAAAGAGCGAGCGCGTATATATTGGGATAACGACGGTGTTACAGCGGCGGTGTTCATTATCTGCCTTTTGAATTGAACCACCGTTCGAATACAAAAGAAATCTCGACTTTATGGCCGAGCTTTGTGCTTGTCGCTGGACCTCCGGTGCTGCAGGCGCCGATGCCGACGTCGACGTCGACGCCGACGCCGGTCGGGCGTCGCTTGGCACCGAAAGCAATATCCCGCGTGCCCCCGGACCTTATCCAATTCCGTAAGACCACTTTTCTACCCCCGCACGCGTCTTGCTCGCACAAATATTCCATTCTTTCTCTATCTTTTCGCCTTCATATTTCCCTCTGTCGTACGACGTCCGCCTCCACGCGTCTAGCTCTCTCCGCTTCGTAGTGATTTTATCTCTCTTCGTCATACGGTTCGCCTCACTTCTCTTCCGATCCAATTTATTCGAGCGCGCAAAGCGACCGAGAGAAACAAACAAGTACACGTGTTCGTCGTGTGTATATGGACGCCATCGAGCTATAGCCTACCGACCACGACGCGACGTCGCGACGTCGCGCGTCGGTCGTCGTCTCTCGACCGTTTCTGATTGCGTTTACACGTGACTGGGATTCTTTGGGACACTGACCAGAGACATTCGTGAACGCACGTGCCTTGGACGCGAGACCATTGTCCGACGCATATTTCGCCCGCAACCTCCCTGTGGATCATACAGCAAGTTCGGAGGAGAAAGCTGTTGGACGATGGACTGTGCAACGGAATGCCGTAGTAGTAAAGTGAATAAAACAGGGCGAGCGTGCGCGCGCGCGCGCGCGAGTATCTCGTGAGGGTATTTTGCGAGCCCTTCAGTACATCTCGACTCCATAATGCCGACTCCCTCTCGGCTCATTAACTGCGCGTATTCTGCGGCAATTTTCCCTTAGACGCGAATGCAATTTCGATAATGTGGAACAAGGTAGAAAACGATGAGCACCGTTCTAAAGTCATTACGGGGAGGCAACGCTACGCGCAATGACAGTGAGAGTGAATGAGAGGTAGCGGCAAAAAGAGAGGACGGAGAGGGAGCGAGAGAGAACGGGGGGCGTCGTTTCGTGCGTCGCATTATACACGCCTCGTCGGCGAACTCATTACAGCTACAGGCAGCGCCACGTAACCGGAACCTTCAACATAGCGCCACGAAAGCTGACTGGGGAAACTTGGAGAGGTTTCGTTCAAGTAGAGAGCGCCGTCGCCGGAGATTCGCGCGGCCCACTAGATGCACCTATAATTACTTGGGTTTTGGAAACGTCGAGTGGTGGAGCGCGGAGCGGAGAGAGAGCCGAGGACCTTTCAGCGCTCGACCTCTCCGTTCATTATCTTTGAATAGATCCAATAATCATCTCATTCGACCCTTCTGCACGGTGGACCGGAAATACAGAATAACAAATTTTACAGCGGATCGAAGAGAGGAATAAATTCTTCTCGCTTTAATTGTTCCATCGATCCTTGTCTGCTCGTAGTGTCTATTCCGATACGACGAAAGATACGTTCTATTTCAGTGGCGCATAGTTGCCTTAAAGCATCTCATCCGATCTTTTCAATTTTCATTATCCATTCCCTTTCTCTCCTTATTATCCTGCCTATATTGCATGCGAGGCTCGTCCGTGCTCCGAGAAAATGAGCTCTGCTTTACACATTTCCTCCATTGCTTGTGCGAGTTAATAACATGAAAGCGGATAGCTATCTCGTGTAAAGACCAATCGGGTTGAAAGTTTCAATAAGTCGCGCTCGAAGGACCACGAGGAACGGAGAGTGAGGGTACTTTACTTTCGCAAAGTATCCGCTGGCGAACCGAAAGTAAGCATCTCGAGGTGATATTGGAGCACTCAGTCGACTGTCAGAAGGATGCGACAGGAAGGAAGTGTCCGGGCGCAAAAGATTTCCAATTAGAAGCGACAGGTAGCTGAAGATTCTTTGAGATGAAAACTTTTTATCGCGTCGTTTCTCCCACGCTGCCAGCAGCCTGTCGACGTCAAGTTGTCACCGACATTTTGTCGTAGCTTATCTTACTCGGACCGCGTATCTATATCTGAAAATCGTCATAACCTCGTAAAAATCTGCTCTCTCCGAATCATCCGAGGCCGCAATTACGCCCTTTCAAACGTCATTCTGCGAGGCTTGAAAATCGTATTTCATTCGCTGTCCGCTAGTAAATGGCGCTGCAGCTCGCTCGTTCAGCAATTGTCTGAGCCGACTTTTTTCCGGCGTTTCGCTCATTCCTCTTTCTCACTCGGCCCCCTCCGCTACTCACACGACGCTGTGCGTCGCGGCGTGCGGGTGCAATAATGGAATCAACAGACGGGAAATTAACACGGAAATCGCTTCCACTCGAAACGTAGCGCAACGTAATTCTCTGTTCGCCGCGTACTCCGCTCGATTGCCAGGCAAGTAGAGGGACAGAGAGAGGTTTTATGCGCGGAACAATGCCAGCGAGGTCCATTCAAAATTGTTGAGGAAATCCGGAAAAGGCCGCTTCGCCATTGTCTTCTAAGAACTATCCGCAAAGTCCGGAGGCAGCCGTTTAGACACGTTCAGTGTCGGTCGAAGGGCAGGATCACTCGTATCGAGGGTATGTTCTCAATTGATAGCATTCGTATTCTGAAGGATTTGGCGATATGTCATCGATTTAAAATCCACTCGAATGAGATATATTTTGCACGGTATGAGATCGCGGGTTACAATGTACAATGCATCGGAAGTTGCTGTATCACGGCGTCTAACAAAAGAAACGTTCGATAAATGCATCGTGCGTCAGTATATAACGAATCAAATATACTTGCCAAATAATCCGACATTCGAGCGGAGCTGCGCGCACGGAGGACACCCAATAGACACAATTCGCTAGCGATAACAATGTCGCTCGCGAGGTCGCAGGTTTTTACCCGGGTTATCCGTCAAATCCCATATAAATGGTGCAAAATGAATCCAATCCGGTCCTCCACCGTATTCATACCCGGTAGTGCTACGAGTTATACGCACGTTCAACTTTATCCGACATCGGCCATAACTGCGTCAGCAAATCGAATCTCGTGCAGCAGAGGAAATTACAACGGGCGCATGCGGTTAAAGCTCAAGGCAAAGAGCCGAGAATGTGAAATGGAAGATAACTGTGCAGGCGATAAGCGTATGCCAACATTTGATATCCTTCGATTGGCATGCATGATTAGTGGTGTTTGAGTGAGCTCGAGCGAGAAGCATGCGGCAGGTATTTCAAAGAAAGCCGAATGTCGACATTGTGCGGGCTTACCGTCGTTATTGGTCCTTGCGCGCGGCGGCGACGAGCTGACGGTGGGGAAATTCCGAGATACATTGTCCCTGGGCTGAGGCTGTGGTCCTTCCAGATTTGGGCTGGGACTGAATTCCGCTCTGAAGTCCGCTCTGTCGAAGCCCTCCTCGAACTCGTGCATCAGGTCGATCTCATCCGGCTCCACGTCTCCCTCGTACTGTTCTCGCAATACCGTTCGTGGCACTGAAAACAGGAAGCAACGAAAGCCCTCAATTAACGCCTCTCACCCACTGTCCTCCGAAATATCCCGGGCTCAGACCTTGGATTAGACACCGTCTCTATTGTCCGACCTCGTACTGTCGTCGTAGGTGTGTGTCAAATTACAGCGGCATCAATTTCTGACAGATGCCATGCCAACGGTAACGGTAATGGGACCATTAACAATGCCGTTCCGATTTCAATTACAACTTCCCGTGTCACCGTAAATTCATTACAATTATCACAGACGATATATAGCGATATATTATGCGAGCACATCGACCGTTATCGGCCGGTTGCGGTATAAGATCACAATACTGTGTACGCTGGGAATTCTTTGCATCGATCATTACATCTTTATCGAAACTTTTGCCTGCTCCTCCACGAGAGAGGAATGATATAAATAAATGACGACATATCGCAAATGAGAAATCGATTCTCGTTACACCTCAAGATGAATGACACGCATAATCCGTTACGCAATTTTGCGTCGCAAATTCTGTCCCGTAAATTTATCTTCTGACATATCAGCAACGTTGATCTCATTGTCGGATTCATTATGACATAATACGTTATAACACATTGTCCAATAATTGTTAACGTAGGCAAGCATTATGATTGACAATCATCCAAATACCCAATGTTTCTCGCGTTTAATTGTAAGGCTTTTGCTCTTCGGCCGAAATTACTATTAAAACCTTTTTGTTCAAAGACGCTTTAAAAGTAAAAACATCTCTGATGAAGTTTGCGAAGGGAATGACACAAGACCAGTCAAGTTTGGTAAGTTATGTTTTCACAGTGGCCATGTCGACATACCGATGATTGTTCATATACTAAAACGAGGGGAAGAGTACATTTGTTGTTAGAGAATGAGAGGGAGTAGCGAGAGGCACCGAGACCAAGAGAGGATTTATTCATGTCGGTAAAAACATTTGGCTTTGAAATACACGCCGTTGCTTCTGGTGCATCGACATATTGTGCGATGTGGCCTTTCGTACAGATGAGTGCGTTGATATGAAATCGGGATAGACCGTAGCAGTGTGCGCAACGAACACGATTCATAGAGCGCGTCGGCCACAACTCCCGTTCCCCATGTACACGTACTGCCAATCATTTTTTTTAACTCGCGCGTATATTATATTTCTTGCCGCCCTCTCGCAGATTTATGAGTCGCGTAACGAGATTATTACGCAAGCGAGAGAAAATATTATAAATTGCGAGAACAGGACTAATCGTCACGCGTGACGGTCATTAATGAAGACACAATGCCCTTTATTTATGTCCAACATTTTTTCCCCCAACGCTGACTATCGAATGAAAGCAAATCCTTTCCTCGGCAAATTCCAAATGAAGGGATCATTTGAACGAGCTGATCCAGAGCGAGGCTGTCAACGCGTTTCATAGCTGTTACCGTTTTTACAAAATTATGCGCTTGTGCGTGCAAGTTACAATTTTTTCTTCCTCTGCCCGCCCCTGCGCGGCTCGCTGCAAAGTATCGCGAGTAGATATGAGGATGAATAAAGTTTTAAGCCAGCCTGGGGAACGTTTGCGCGTTATTCCGGCATCAAATTCCATAAAATCCCGAGATGTTCTGTTGCGCGATCCCAGGGTATATATCGAGAGAAGCGCTTCCGTTTTTTAGCCAAACGCGTGGTATTATCGCTCCGACGCACGCAGTGACCCCGATGCATCGTCCTGACGACGATTGAATTGCCGGCACGTTCTCTCAAAATGATTAACGCATCATATAACGAAGGCAATTTCTAGGCTGCACTCGCTTCCTGTTGGATCCCTCGGACGTAATCAAGGAGCAGGAATACCGGGAATACGCTGATGAGAACGCGGGAACGCAAGTGCAGCAACGCGAGCAGAGTAGGTGGAACAAGAGAACGGATTATATTTAGGAAGTATTAGAACAATGTACCGCTCGAGAGGTGCAATTAATAATTGCAATTTAACGGCAATTTTGCGGTGCTTTATAGTACAATGGGTTACATTGGCCTCGCTCCTCGGTACGCCGAACACCCCCTATGATGCTCTAACCTGCACAGATGCATTATAACCCACGCCCTCAGATAATACAACAGAGGAAACGTAGTCTGCGCCTGTGTAGGGATGCAGCTGGTGCGCGTGTATGCGGAAAAGAGTGAGAGAGAAATATGATGCAATAACCGCTACTGCAGAAAAGCATAAGCGTCGTGGATTGGTCGATGCAACGTGGTGGCTGCGTAATGGCAGCAGAATCGTCGAGCCAATTGCTCGCTGTCTTCAAAGGCGCAATTATCGTTCGTTCGAGCGTCGGCCGATGATGGTGAGCGGAGGAAAAGGAAAAATGAGCCGAACTGAGAAAAATTCACTTGCTCTCCTCCCATGCCGACAATGAAGATGTCTCAGTTTGAATAATGGTCATTTAAATGCCATTTGTTCGATCGATTATACCGATGTTCGGAGGATTCTCGACGTTTCGCGCATATCGTCGTTCGCCTACAACATGACGTTAATAACGATTCGGTACACGACATAATGTTGATGGCGGAGCTGCATGTAATTTAACACCAATTTCACGGCATTTGATAGTGGCTTACACAATAGCTTACACTGCTGGTGCTTTAAAGCCCTAAGACGCGCTTTATAGCCCATGGCGTACGAATAGCGCGATGCAGTAAATAGCGACAGCCGTGCCGTATACGCGGACGGATAAATAAATGTTGGACAAAGTGGAGAAGATTGAGAGACGTGAGTTTGTCCTGTCAACAGTCATCCTGTAAAAAAAGGGAAAAAATTAACGTCTTACGATATTTGTAGCAGCGAATGACGTTATAATATCCACTGAAATAGAAAAGGACGTTATGCTGGAACATGAGCAAGCAAGACGCGAATCCTTCGTCGCTAATTGCTCGTGCACGAATGATCCTTAGAATCTACTCGACGATCCTTATGGATTATTCGAGGAACTACTTGGCAAGCAGGTCAATTAAATTGCAGAGTACACCTGTACTTTGGAGGAATAAGCCGATGAATGAGAGTTGGTTCGCTCCGATGATCCGGTTCATTCGGTAATTATGCGTTATACCGTCTTTTTATTTCTCGCAACTACCATAGTCGAAAACTGCCGAATGTTCTCTCGCGTTCCATCACGTTACACGGTCGCGTCGTCGTCGGGCCGGTGGTGCTACAGATAGCGAATGGTTGGCATTTTCGGGCATCGAGACAAATTGATTTTCTCGGACGTGGTCGACGGGCGAAAACGATTTCGTTCGGAAGCGACGAAGCTTGTTAACGTTCATCGCAGTTACCGTTAGCTTAACTCGAACGGTATCGTAACAACGCAACGGCATCGCGTTTGCGATCATCTCGATCGTTTGCCACGATCACCGACAGGCTCGCTACCGCTACCCACGCCGCGTTACTCACGCCACGCTACCCGCACCGCGCTAGCCCCGGGTAATTATGAGAATGCGCAATTTACAGCCAACGCGTGTGCCCTTTAACCCTTCGATCCGTGCAGGCGGAACCTCGTGGACCGCATTAACTGCTCCTCACCGGAATTGCGAAACTTGATTGGAGTCGTCGATGGATTTGCGATCGTCCAATACCTTCGCAACTACGAGACCCTTTGCCGGGGCCACAATACCACAAACATGGCATCAAATTTATTCACAATGATATCTTGCTGTACAATATATTGGATCCAGCGCGCACCGCCTGACCACATTTCTGCCTATACTACTGGCGCTAACGTATAGCCGGTGAACGGCTACCTTCTACCTGCGACTTATCCCCTCATTCTCACCTCATTTCTGACCCATGAAGACGAGGGAAGTTAAATTGAGAAAATAATTATACAGCTGAGCAGTTAATGACCGCATCGGGAATGTCACCGTGCGCGTACCCTCGATAACTGATGTTTGCCCTCGCTCTTCCCATTTTGCGTTCGAAACTTTCCCTTAACGAGGCAGCCGAATGTAGTCGAAAACTTGCAACATGGAAGCGAATACTGTCGGATCCGGTAGTGCTCAGTCGAAATTGAGAAACTCGTTCAGAGTTGCTACTTGCGAAATGCCGGACAAAACCGAATGAACGGTCGCGCGTCGTTGCGCGTTCGTCGCGAGGACGAATTTATCCAGCGCGGATGCAGCCACTCTTTTCTGCGACGCAGCAGAGAATGTCGGCGATTATTATTTCGATGAGAAGAAGAATATACGAGCTGGGAGAAGGCGCGATAAGCGGCAATTCCCTACATAGTGTCCGCCACGTGGAACGCACGAGATTCTCGTTATTTCACGTGCGCAGCAGGAGAGGGGGAGGCAGTGGGAGAGCAAGATTCAGAGGTTGATAATATTTTTATCGCAAGGTTACGCTGCTGGAAACAGATCCGGTGCTGGCGTCGCGTCGCGGTGCTGCGGATAATAATCAAAGCAATGCCGGAAAAACAAGCTGACGAGCAATCTCAAGCTTTACGACCCGGATTTCAAGACGAGAACTGGCGCGTCGCCAGTCGTCTTCACTACGATTGCCACGGAATAACATGAAGGGAATGTCCCGTCGTCGAGGACGGTTCGTTAAATAAAATCTCGTTACGCTCTCGTCATTGCGAAGACTCTGGAAAAGCGCGCCGGATATTCTTTCGTCGATTACGAAAAAGTTACCGATGCCCGGGGAATTGTCAATCAGTCGCTTTCGAGTCAAAGCTTCGGAGGAGTCTCGGACAATTCACTTTGTTCTCAATCAAGCTAACTCTGACCTATTCGATGCTAGAAAATAATGAACAAATGTGTGGTTAGCCTCACGCGTTGACATTTAAATATACTTCACTCGGAACTCGACCGTCCATTGTACGTACCTGCCAAGCGAATTGTAACAAAAGCTTCATTTTTTCAAAGCGCGTCTAACGCACAATAGGAAGAAAAGTTATAGAATAAGGGGGCACATTGTCTCTTCCCTGAATGAAATTTGAACGACTTTTCGTGGCATAAAATTTGAACGATCGAAGGACTAACGGCGTAGGAATGATTCGACTGTAAGCAGTGGCGACGATACCGTCTAACGATCGAAGAGTGCCTGACTTAACAGGCCCTCCTCGCGGCAATTGATCTCGTCGACGTAGATCAACGTCGTCGTTTCACTGGATCGAGAGCTTGGCAATGGGTGGCAATAAAGCCTTCAATGGCCTCGCCGAGGAAGCGGATAGAGAGGCAGGGAGCGCGAAGGGCCCAGAGAGGTAATAATTGTTCCCCGAAGTCCCATCAGCTCGAGAGATATAGCGCGGACCTTGCCAAGGCGAGAGAGCTGTGCGCCAGTCCTAAATTTCGCGAATACAGCGTGCTACTCGCGCTAATAAGAGAAGCCTCATGCGCGAAGGGCCAATGCCAGCCATAAAGGGCGCAGTGCTCCCAGGTAAGTCGTTGTTCCACCAAATTCATCTGTCTCGCCAAGCAGCCCGACCCCGATCGATCCGGATTTCGGATGAGAGATGTTCCTGCGGAATTCTTCGTAGAATACGCTCGCGGACCGCGATCGATATCGCAACAATTGCGTTCATAGACACGCTCGCAATATTGCTACTATGTTACCGTTGCCAGTCTAAAATATTGCCGGCCTACCGGGCTGCGTTCTCTTTATTGGCTTTTGCTACGAAGTACGCTTTATACTCGGGTTTTTAGCTGAAGCGTACGCGCCGGATACCTACAGCGAATATCCGATCAGGTTCTGGATGCGTTGACGCTGACATCAGAGGGATGCAACGGGTGCAACGTGCCAATGCAACGCCCGAGCAAACTGACGCCGTGGCAAGCGAAGCGTCGTTCCGTCCACGAACGTGCGCACGTTCCTAATTTCAACCAGCACCGTGGCGTCCGATATCGGTCATGCATCTACTGATTCTAGATAGCCGAATCTACGTGCTTCACGCTTCCTACCTCACCCTTCATTCCTATTCGTCAGCGATATCGTCTCAGGTATCCAAATTTCACCAAACGTCGTGCGTCGAGGAATTCTTTTACAAATTACTCTCCGCTTACCCTAGAACTTTGTTCTCTACAAATGTTCCATCCCCGATCGGAGGGACGAAATTTGCATGGAAAAATAAGAGGGAACTCGAGCGCATGAAAGCGCGCGAGGGCGCGCGCGTGCGCACGAGGGGTGTGGCTCTTGTGACAGCCTCAGACGCAACGATGATTAATGAAGTACGATGAATCGCATCGCTTGAGATTCAAAGAGCGAAGAGTTTGCGAGGCGGAGAAATGACGAAGAAGCGATGGAGCAGCAATGAAGGAACGATGAAGAAGCGGCTGATATGCGGCCTAGAAAACGGGGACAACTTGAAAATTAACTACGGATATTAATTACACGCCTTACACCGAACTTTTGTAAGAACAAAAGTTCAATTGACATGACAAGCATTCGGCGAGGGGCGTGTGCGAGAGGAACGAAAGAGAAAGAGGAAGAGAGGGAGAGAGAAAGCGTGCCGTTTAATGAGCTCGGACATTTTAAAAGGTTCATTAGCGAGCACCCAGCTAACACAGGCGGATTCGCGAACTTTCTTCGTCAGTTCCGTTCGAGATAATTGACGGTCCGTAATTAACAGAATGTAGGATTTTTCATTTAAACTGGCCCTTTAACGCAAGAACTCGCTACTTTCCGTTGCTCGGTCGTCGTCGTTGCGTAAAGATTTATTGCTTATTATTCGACGGCAACGAAGACGGAGACGGAAACGGACGATTAAGAGGGCAGAGCGGAATGAGTTGAAAGAAAAAGGCAACACTCAAATGCATTTTTAAGATCTGGCACTGGACCAGAGTTATGCGCTGAAACGAAATAAAAACGTTTCGGCCGTGCCGCAGAGTGTCCGCCTTCGTGACGCAGTGGCAACGGAAAAGAGGAAAAATCGTGGTGACGCGCTTATAAAACTGGCGGCCACGATTTACTTACGAAAGAGACAGCCAGAGGACGATGTGCATGAAAGAACCCTCGACACCGTCAAAACGTGCCTCGAGTGGCTCGCATAAGTATCCTGTCGCGTGTACGGTATGCATATACGTACTACTCGTCGTTGGTTTCATGCGCCAAATATCAGCCTTGCAGTGCAGCATGCTCAAAAGCCACCTCCACCCCCAGCTTCCGCTTCGAATGTTTCTAAATCGCGTATGACAGAGGCGAGGCCGTTCTCATATCAGCTAGATTTACTTCTCGTTCGTTCGGCTCGTACTATTGTTAAAAGGCACGTCGCGCGTCGGTAAGTTTGATTTTCCGGGACGGTGGGGACCTGCAGGCGGTTGCGTCGTTCCTAGCGGACGGTATCGCTACTTGGCCGGATCATGCCAACTTCCTTACTACTTGGCATTCGCGTGGACGACGGCAAATTACCGATATTAAATTTGGATTTTATTGGAACGAGCTTCGGTCGGATTTTACCAACATCTCGTCCACTCGTTTACCAAATTTACGTCCAACTGCATGCACTCATATCTGATTAAATATCGGGTCAAGTCTAGTCCTTGATCGCACGTGCATCTGGTCTCCCTCATTCGAATCGAATCACGTGCCTGAAAAAATCCTGTAGCAATATACGCATCCCGAATATGCTCCCGCGCAGAGAGCAGTTTTATCTGATGACCGGTGTAATGCATTCTAACCATATCTCCCGCTGAAATCGCTATTTGACGTAAAATTGTAGCGATTAATATTCCAGCAACAGGAATAATTTCGCTCGTGAAACATGTACCACAGCTGCCATAGTCTTGGCCAAAAACTCTGTTTGACACGTAAACATCGGGGGACTGTAATCCTCCAACTTTCCTGCATAATTCCGAATTACTCTATATACGAATCAGTGCCAGAGCAGTAAGTGCTCTGTGCGAAGATTTTGGGATAAATTTTCAGGGAAATATACTCGTGGCAGAAGCGGGAAGAGATTTGCAAATAGCCAAATACGTTTATACGATTACGTATGATTTATGGGATAACTCGACTACTTCGAGTACTGAAATATAGGTGTATTTTGATTCCGTAGCAATATATAATATCAACGTTGAGTATATGCGACAAAAATGCAGGAAGAATTTTATCCGTTACACGGTGCGATTCGTTTTACGTTTATCTATGGGAAAAATCGTTAGCAGTCGGAAAACGTTACGATTAATATCAGTGGCAGGGCAATAACTCTCCGTACACGGCGGCATGGTTTACAACTTTTCTGCGATGTAGATATCGGATATCCGTTCTAGGCATTACGACGAAATTAATTTGACTGCTATTGTAATAAAAAACTTTTAAGAAAAAGAAAATTTGTCCTTTCCGAAGTTGGTGCCGGGACAGAAGTTCGACTTTGGGTTGCGCGTTCTGAAGCGTGACTCTTCGCGCTCAGTGCTCGTTTCAAAATGTAGTGCAACTCAATAAAGCGAAAATTCCGACTGATTCCTGCGTCGGCTATGATGTCTGTGCCGTTTGAGCAGCGACCGCACGTATTTGCATTAACTTTGCGTTCCTACTGCGTGCCCGGTGCAGCGTCGCCCCTTTGTCCGTCGTTCACTCTTCCGCATCATCCGAGAGAACGTCTCTCGCGGGCAGGGGATTCGCATCGAAATAGATTTTCCGAGCTGTGGGCGTGCGTAGATAAGAGGCGTATACGCTGGTACTGTCGCGTAAGTTCTGAAAGCCTTCCATATTTCCTCATTCTCCCTTTCATCTCCTCCGGCATGTATCTCTATCGCTCACTCTCCCTCTCGAGCGTTCGCATATTGTTGTTTGCATATTCATTTGAGTCCATACGAAATCTCCCACCTCTGCGCTCGCGTCCCCGCCATCTACGGCTACCTTTCAGCCGGGCGTGCACCCACACATACACACTTCCATGCCTTCTCTCCAACCAACGCTTTCCACCTCACGGCTGCAAGCGAGAACAGCAGAGAGAATATACGAGAAAGGACGCAGCCAATTGCCGGTCCAGAAAACCGAAGGCGCCCGTGTGCGATCCACGCCAGGTGCAATAACTTGGTAATTGACGTTCCGCGCGCACAAAGTGGGCCTGTGTTGGTGTTTAGCTTTACGATCAAAAGACGAGGATACGCTGGCCTTATTGTACGTGCTCATATCTGCCTCTATCGCTCTCCATGCCCTTCCTCCGCTACTTCCTTCGTCCTTCGCTCTCTCCATTTTTGAAGCAGCGAAATTCAATTATATCCCGGCATGCATGTACGTGAGTGACTGTGCGCCTAGGTGAGAAAAACGAATACAAAGACTCGACGCAATAACAATGCCGTTCAACTAATTGTAGGTGTAGGTGTAGGGGGTGTCTCTATGCCACGCAGTGACAAAGCACGTTTTCAATGTTTATTGATTGTTGTTGAACTTTTTAATTATGCGAGTAGGCGTTTATTTAAAGTATCCGCATTGGCGGAGCTAATCACTCCACAGTTGAGAAGCTGGAGGAACATTAACCTATATCGCTGAAAGCAATATTGGTTTAATAGCATTCAATATCGAGCGACCAACACACATACGCGCTGATATTCAGACGTTAATTAAAATACACATTTTATGTATCGCCAGTACTCTCCGAGCTAAATATCACCTGTTTATAATATTTTATGGAACACTGTGAACGTGGGTGCCCGCTTTCAACCGCATCGTCAAAATGTCGCAGCAGCGATGGCTGAACAGTAAGATATAAATAAAACGTGAACGTTGCTTTGACTTTAAACGGTAACAAAAGCTGAACGGCCACTGTTCGGATTTGATCATATGGACAAACAGAGTCCATTTTATGTCGGTTGGCTTCACAATTCTATATAAAGTTGACCAACGTGCATCGATTAATTCTTCTCGCAATAATTCATTCAATTATGCGAAAGAAATGTTGGATTTTCGGGCGAATATCACATTGTGACTTTGGGTTCGAATTTCCAGCGCGAGCGGATAACATTTGTCTCCCACGTTCTATTTATAGGCGGCCATTATGTATTGCTGGAAAAATTGAACGGAAAAGAGTCCGGGTAGAAGAATGGTCGGTCTACGCGGATCACTTTAACCCCATACAAGCTAGGCATTGTAGTACGGTCACTCCTGGGTGGTAGTGGTGCCGGCGATTTTTTTCTCCAAGTCTCGTCACGATCGAGTGGACGCTCACGGCTCGTTTCACAGCGAGGGTGAGCAACGCCACACGATGCCGTAGGACGCCACAACGACGATACACGACGGGAGGGGCACCCACACAGGCCGGCACGGTGGATGCGTCGGTTGAGCGCATCATGTGGGGAGGGGTGAGTGAGCTTGGACTTTAATAAACCGCAGAATCTCTGCTCCTGTGAGCCCACACACGCGTAGGAAGGGTGAGAAACGGAGGAGGTCGTTGTTGTTAAAGTAACGACGCCGCCGAGCATAGTCGTCGACCTCCAACGTATTTATATGTTTTTTTTCCACCACGATATTTTTATCCGAGCGAGTCGGAAATTACATTGCCGGGTTGAACGACGGTTCCGTAAATATTGACGATGAGACCACATTAGCTGTTTTCCTCATTATAGTTTCCTGCTCGAACCGTAGCGCGGGCGTTTTCACGAGAGGTCTGATATTATTATCTGTTTGAACCTCGGGCAGCACGCGTGCGCAAGCCCGCTCCCGGAATATTGGTTGATCCATCAAGCCCTATAGCGGTAAGCGCAATTTAGGCTGCCTCCGAAGAAGGGGCTTTGGCAGTCTAGCGTAGGCGTATGCGGTCGTTCGCAAACGTGATTATCCCTGCGCCCGCGCCGCGGGTATATAGTATATGCATATGATTTTGCGAGCGACAGAATAGAAGCTCGACGCCACTGGCATCTTCCTCGCCTTTTCGATTGGGTCGGTGGTCGGTGTCGCTGGCATCTCGGAGCAGCACGATCAGTCGGCTGTGTCGGGTGCAGTCGGCACGCGCGTCCACGTGCGCACGAGAGGACGTAGACGATTCACCCTGAACACCGTCGTCGTTCGAAAGTAGGGAGCGCGTCGGTGCGCGGCTAACGAAGCGCCTTCGCTAAACGAATCATCGACAGCCCTTTCGTTTGACCGTTCGGTGAAAGGGATTTTTTTGCGAGGGCTGAAAACTCGTCGCGGAATGGACCTAAATCGCGCCATACGACTCGCTTTTACTACCTCCCCACAGGCTGCTGATCCTGACGATCGATCGCCGTCTACCCCCACTGTTCCAGCTTCTAGGAGCCAATGCACCCAGCGTTCTCGTACAAACAGTCTTTCGCGACATATTTGACTGAGACGGATTTTCTCGTCCCACTTCTTTTCCAATGGAAATTGCGGCCTAGTAGGTCGCGAAGGCATAGCGGTTGAGTTGATTCCTTTGGAAATACGTCTTCTGCGAAGCATTTTCTCGTGACTGTCGTATTAAAAAGGACACGCAACGCCGGGTACCGATGCCGCGATAGCAATATAATTACATCTGACGGCAGCAGGTGGACGCATGAGGACGGACGAAGGAGAGATTTCAGAGGCTGCTGTATTATTTCGCAAAGACCCTTTTCGTTTCGTTCGCACAGACCGACAAGGTAGTCCAGAGATTATTAACTCTTCCCGACCACGGGCCGCAGAAGGGCCGTAGCCTTTGTTGATCGATCTTGAACCACTCGGGTGTGGATTCAGTCGTGATTGCGTACAGTTGATCCACGACGTTAAACAATGCGGAACAATGAAACGCAACGACCGTGCATCAGTCGGGAATACAATGCCCTTCTAACGAGAACTAATTGATTTGATAAATCGATATTATCTTGAGGGTATTGGCGTAATGCGCGCGACTGCAAATGTTTAAAGATGAAAGGATTATTCATAATAGAGGTGGATTTCGGCCATTTACGGGCTGCCGAAAATTAATTTACACGCTTTTTGCGTTTCGTTCAGCGTGCATCCTCTCTCTCTTTCTCTCCCCCTCTATCGATCTATCTCTCTCACCACAAAAAGGAAAATAGATTTACAGTAACGTAACCTGTCTCTCCGGTCCAAAGCAATTAACGATTTCGTTACACGGTTACGTGGGCACACGAAATCGAAGCTGCGCGGTAGATCGAGTGGGTGGACAGAGCGGAGAGGGCTAAAAAGATAAAAAAAAGCATGCATAGATATTTCGCGTCGAATATCTGATAACACCGGACATGGCGTAATGGAAACAACGTCGTTCATCGTTCGCCACTGATTTTCGTTTGTTAACTATCATTTTTGCCGAACGAGATATCTCTTCGAGAGTGCATTTTTTGATCTTTAAATGTTCTATTGGATATATCGGAGGGTCGCGTGTGTACATTCAACGAATTTCAATCGGTCCGATCCGTGAATGATTTTAGAGCCGTGGATTTCTGAAAAAGAACGACGATACGTGCGCGCTATGGGGAGTAGGACTGTGGTCGCATCGCTCGAAAACGAAACGTCCAACGCGGGCCATAGTATTTCGACGAAAATAGTCGTATCAGTTTTGTCGCGTGAGTTCTGCGAAATTATTGCGGGATTATTGACACTAGCGTCGAGCGTACGCGGAAGTTAGATATTGTCGATCGATTCGGTACTCCCGACCGTCGGCGTCGGAGTGTACGTTCAATGTACGCATTCGTACTCGCCCATAGGTCCAGTCGTTGCGATTGCATGAGCACGGTTACGGTAGAGATACGTTAATATATACACATACATGGGACGCAAGGGAGACGTGCGGGCGGTTGCGGTACAATGTGCAAAATGTCGGCTGGCGCATAATGAGGGAAAACGGGAAATAATCGTGCGTTATTGCGCGTTCGACAAGGTTAACACACAGAAACACATCCTGTCGTAGCGTTAATGTGCTGTTCGGCATCGCTCTTGCTCGCCAACGTTTCTGCGTGTGCACCATGTGAGGATACAGCACGCAATGGATAATAAAACGTGCCCATTCAACGATTTGTCGCAATGGTAGTATTTCGAGATTTCGAGAATTTGATCCTTTTCAACTGCCGACGTGTCCCGGTATCCTTCGATTAACATGCAACGACGGAAGCGTCAAATACGGGAGTTCGGATTAAATTAATTTCGAGAATAAAACGTACACTGCCGAACTCTAAATATTTTTCCGCTCTAGCGTTATTCGCAAAATTATCAATGTGACACGCAGTCTGAATTTGTTGTGAAATCGTGCCCGATCTTCGTGCGGATATTTTCCGTTGTAAACTGTACTCGTTTTCGTTATGGACAGGGCCGGTGCGTGACAGCACTATAAATATTGTTGAACGTAGTGCGTAAAATAAAAGCAACTAAACGTAAGGGTGAAATTTCCGATATTTTCGACGGTAAGGACCGCCGAGCAATTTTAATGTCGTTATGGGCTGGGCATTGTGAGACAGAATTTATTTCCATTAGTTCTAGGCGATGCGAACATTGTGAAACGATGCACGCAGTACAGTGGAATACCATAAGAATAATAGTAGAAACTGCGCAGGGAATGCAGCGAAGAATTCGAGAAATCCCATAAAGGGAATAATGTTGCTTGGGCCAATAATTTGTGGTTGGAAATTTTGCGCATGATTTGAGCACGGAAATCGTTGGCTGGGAGAAATTACGGACTCCGAATGTTCTCACTCCTATCCTCACGACCCTCAGCCTCGGCCACGGCGCTTCGCAGTTGGACGGGCGATGAAGAATACCTCGTGACGGGGAATACGAGTGTGGCGGCAATAATTAGTACGGTGCACGCTCCGGTAATTAAATTCAAGAAGAGAGACCGCCGTTGAAGCCACGAGTACGCTTTCGAGACGACAGGATACCAGACGCGGGAAACAGAGAGACGGGCAGGGAGATTAATGTCTGTAGCGAGGGGGTGTCCGCGTGTAATCGCAATTCCGTTCGTCCTTCGCAAGTACTACCGCTCTCACTCCATTTCGGACGACGAGGTCGTAGCCAAGAATTTCTTAAAAGATTCATCCGGACCCCGATGCGTCGTACATCACGCGGCACCCACTCTCCTGAAAAATAGTCTCTGCCGCGAAAATAATGCCATTTTAGGAGAAAGAATGCTATTCGCGTAAGTGTAAATTTCATTGAATCTACCTCCGTCCTTCCCAGCCCGCTGCAATTTCACGCTTAAAAGTGCAAGAACA
This sequence comes from Priocnemis perturbator, assembly GCA_963942575.1. Classification (NCBI taxonomy): domain Eukaryota; kingdom Metazoa; phylum Arthropoda; class Insecta; order Hymenoptera; family Pompilidae; genus Priocnemis; species Priocnemis perturbator. The sequence continues at coordinate 7,049,534 of OZ012649.1, read as the reverse complement.
TTCTCAGCGAACGATATCGTGACCGTTCTAAGGAGCGAATTCTTAACAACCGCCTCGACAAAGCGGCATGTGTCAAGCGTCAAAATGCGGTTGCCGTCTCGTTTTCGAATCGGCTGGTCGCTTCGGCGTTGGCGTCGGCGTCGGCGTCAGCGTCGACTTCGTTCGTACACCGGCGCTGGGACCAACGAAAAATTCGTTCGCTCGACCTCCCGTCGCGTCGTGGCCCCACGACCACGGTACAGGAAATTCAATTCCCGCGTCAACAGAAGCGAATTTATCGCGCGCACGGAGGAGGAAATGGTCGAGGGTGGGGGATCCCAGTATGAATACAAAACTTTCCCTGCCCGCACACCTTGAATTGGCGGATTCGAGAATTCCCTTCTTGTTACCCTTCTTCACGTACGTAACGCGTGCATTCGTACGGCCCGTATATATCGAGGGCATTTTCCACGGGAGAGAGCTTGGCAAACCCTGAGAGCAACCGTTTCTCTTTCTCTATTCCTCCCCTTTCTCAGTCCCGCTCGTTGTACTCTGGGAATAAGACGAGCGATGTTAGCCGTAAATTTCAATCCGACAAGCGCGAACTGCAAATCTTGCCGATAATGTTGTCGGCCAGCTTTGCTTCGAAACGACGTTGCCCCTCATTCGAAATGGAAAATAACGTTGTTGAATGATTGCAGTTCAAAGATTTCATTCTCCACCTGCAAACCCGCCTTCCGCCGCGATAATAAATATCCTACATCCCGCTGCGAGATGCTTCCGACATTCGATCTAGGCTGAGAGCAGATTCGTCTGTGGCGTATATGGAAGGGAATTTGCCGTGAAAGAGACGTGGGGTATCCGTGTCATATTCGTGCTCACCTCTCCGAGCTGGGATATAAATTTCTCACCCGTATACGTGCGTCGATCCGATGAACGCGAAAATCGTCCGCGAAAATCGTCCGCGATAATCTACTTTCATCCTGTAGAAAATCAAGATCGAAGTGGGCTGTCTCAATCATATTTTCGCTGACGCATGACTTGCCACACGGTGTAAGATCGAGTTAGAGAGGGATCGATACTTTCGTCTTCGGCGTATGCCAGGCGTGTAATTCAGGGGAACGTTGCGTTCGGGAAAGTGCTCCAACGGCCGATAAAGTAATACACAATGATCCGTGCAACAATTACCTCGATGCTTCCTGGTCGTAGCGACTAAGAGCATGCATCTGTATTATCTCTCCCATCTCCCACTACCAGCACTTTGGCAGTGTAACTTCGCTACGTCCTTGATTCTTTTCATAAAGCAATAAGGGTATTTTTCAATGAGTTTTCTGCGTAGCAGGATTTCTTACGTCGATCCCCGGCCGACAGCGACAGGGCGCGGCGTATCGTGCCACTAAACGCCTAACTGCACCGTTTCACGGTATGGAAATATTACGATGCCACTATATCTCCCAGCAATGGCAAGCAATAAAGTCTCATCATTGTTGCATTTACGATCTCCTTTCGCCGCTTCGAGCCCGGCATCCCGTTGCGTCGCTGCTTTTCTGCTTTTCTCCTTTTTTTCCCCCTTTTGTCCCCTCGCAAGGGGAGGAAAGAACGGCAGAAAGAAAGGAGGCGAAGAGGGCGGGGCTTTGCCGCGAATCTCTTCCCTGTAATCTCGCTTTTCGAATAAAAAAGTAGGAAAGGGAGAAGCGGCGGCGGTGCGCTTAAATTAATGAAGGCAAAATAAGGGTGAAGGAATCCGAAGATCAGGGCAGAAAATGCGTCTCGCAACGAGTTTCTGCAATATTTCGCGCCTTTCTTGCCAACGACTTCTTATTTCTTTTGCCGCAACGATTTCTCTCAGTTCCTTGGACAACCGCTTTCAAAAGGGACGCTCATTGACTGCGTCGTTGAGGGCTTTATCAAATTACACGAGAATGAGCTTTCCCTGCACGTTGTGTAGCTTAGTTCAAATATCCTCGCGCAAGGAGTGATGAACTGGAACGTCATAGGTGATGATTTATTTGTAGTCGGCGAATCTTCCGACTCCGTCGTTTCTGGCTTAACGCATTAATCTAAACAAATGGCTACGACGACGTGGGTGGAAAGTGGAGTTGCTGCTGGTCCTGCAGTGAAGAACATCTTGCGATCGACGTTCTATCGTGAGTTTTTCGAATGGCTGGTAGGGTTCTAAGAATAACTCGACCCAGCACTAGCTCGCTTTCGACCACTTGTTGAGGGGTGGCCGTTGTTTCTCGACCATATGCAAATGCAACTTGCACTCGTATCGATCTACTTCTCGATGCAGGACCTCCGGAGAGAGCGCTGTGGCTGAGAGAGGATATTCTCGAACGTGAAGAAAAAAACTTGATAACGTTCGGATGGGATCGTTTTGAAAGGTCGTGGGAGGAATGTACACGCCTTATCCGGGAGAAGGTCGATCAGTTAACGAGTTTGCGATCTCAAATATGCAATCATACTCGACGTGGCTGACGTGCGAAGGGAACCCTCTGTTTCCTGCCTTCTTGAAATATTCAACGATCGGTCCCCGACCGTGCAATAAATTTCAGAAGGCACCACGTCTGGCATGGGCAAAAGGTGACGGAGTGACGGTGGCAAAGGTGGCCGAGGCGGGAGACGAATTAATATCAACGGGCGGGAGTGAAATGGCTTCGCGACGAATATCGAGAAGGGTTCGTGGCCCGATGCTCGAGGCTCCATGTAAAGCAGGCGACGCCACGAGAAATTTCGTGTCATTTCCGTCGTCGCGCGTCGCGCCGCTCACATCTTCTCCTAAGAAATTTGTTTCGACGGTAATGGAAAGTAGAGAATGGGAAATGGACGAAACTCCGGTGACTCTCGGTGCTAGATGCACGCAACGACGAGGGCTTTTTTCTCGAGGAGGCGACGCGTCAGAGGTTGAAAATCAGGGCGTAAGGTCAGTCACGAAGGGGATTAGTTCATCAATGTTTCATGAGACGAGCACGTGGCGCGTAATCTACTCTTTAAAATGGAAATCGAGAGACCGAGAGTAATACCACTGGAGTCTCACGTACGATTCTTCTCGCCTGGGATAATGATTTCGGCTTTCCCCCGCGCATCTGACGTGATTTACCATTCCCTCGCTTTTTCGATTCTTCGGCCAACAATTCGCGATCCCGAGTCATTGGAGAATTATCTGCTACCTCCTAACGTCAGCGGATAAGGCTAACACCGCAGGCGAAAACGACATCGAACGGAGACGAAGCTCAGCTGCAGGACGCCGGAGATAACCACGATTGGCTTCGATTCCTACCATTCTACTCTGCCATTCTCAATTTCGCAGCTTCAACGACTACCGAGGAACACTTAAGATTTGCCCATTCTCCAGCATTTTTGCCACGCGCCATTGCGCTGCGGATAAAGAAGTGCGCATTTCATTATTCCGTTTTATCGGAAATTTCCATCCTATTGCTGGGATTTATCAGTGACCTCCCCCCGGATCCAACGTTCACATTGTAACGCGATACGCGCAACGCGCTCGGCTAATTCCATCGTCATGTCAAAGCTTAACGTGAATAGCCGCCGAGAATTGGTCGATCGAGCGTCGAGAGTGTTTAACAGTGGCGTTAATTGATTAACAATTTAGCTGTATTTTTATTATCGCCCGAACGGCACGAGATTTAACGAGTTTCAGGGAATAATTATCCTTCTCCACGCTGCAATTTTCCCTCACGAATCCGTGCACATAGTGGCGTATATCCCGCACAGCGCACATGCATCCTCCATCGAACACGCTGCCATCTGCCCCACCTTAATTAACTTCGCGTTTTGTTTGTCGGCTGCTTTTCCACCCGTCGCGTCGCGCGTCGCGTCGTTGTTTGACGCGCGCCTCTCCACTGCTAGTGTCAAAATTCAATGGAGACCAAATCACTGGGGCACACTCCATTGGCACGCGTTCAGCTCGATCTGTTCATTTCACCGACTCGTCAGCCAACGCATAATAATAAAGAACGGTGAGAAGATATTCTTTGTCTGTAAAACTTTTTCACTCCCCCAAAACTGTTTGTACGATATGACAGAAACATAGGTGGAGCAATAGAAACAGGTAATAGCCATGCATTGAGTGGCAGCGGGAAAAAGGCAGTTTGAATTTGTCGTATAATCCACTTTCTTCACGGTCCCGGATCAAGCGCACTATTCATGGACGCGGATTAAGCAACGTATTCATGTGTCGTTAAGCCCACTGATTCGTCGTGCGCGCTGACTACGAACGTTTACTTTGTCAAGATGTACCCACCGCTACGCGTAAAATCAGTCTGTGATTCAATCTCGCCGAGGTGTAATAGCGTCGGAAAAGCTTACAAATTCATTTTCAACTCGTCGCGCGCGTGTGTTCGTCTTTGATTGACAAGTCAGCGCGGCATGCAATTATAAATTGTGATTGAACAAACGACCGGAGCAAACTCGCCCCGACAAACAGGGAGACTAAAGAGAGGCGTCGTAAATTATTCGATACCGTAAATAACATAAAAGCTAGGTTGATTTTGACCGTTAGAAGTCACCTACTTCACTGGAACCGGATTCGTCTTGCCCGTCCTACGTCCGACGTCCGACTACATCTGATTAATGCACCCTTCGAGAGAACGTCTCCTGGGAGCGGGATAAACCGCATTTTTGATGTGGCACTCTTCTGCTCTACTTCTTCATCCATCTCGCTCGCTTGCTCGCCTTCACGCCGAGACACTTTTATTTCTGCACTCGACGCTACAGCTAGCCGCGTTCCATTTTCTACATCCTCTTTTACCTCGGGAAACAATAAAGTCCAGGGATAAAACGCAACACATGGTTTTCGCGGGCTGAATCGAATGGAGAGGCCGAGCGCGGGGTAGTGGAGTCAGTGGAGATAGGCAGTGGAAAAAGACGGAGGGGGGAGAGAACGAGAGGGCAAAAGTGAAGGTAGAAAAAGGCTCGCGTTTCAAAAGGTTTACGGTAGATTTAATACGAGCCGATCGTAGAACGCGTTTGTCGACTGGAAACAACGGTTAGCAAGGACGACTAGCTCCGATGACTAGCAGCAACGTCGAGAAACGACGCTGAGCGTCCGCGTCGCGTCGGGTGGTAATGCGCGCAAGCAAGAGCCACGGGATCTCGATGTGCGCCGGATAGTTCATGCGGATCCAATTACACTTTGAGAGTGCTCGATAATTATTCCGGGTCAATGCACGTGACGTCGGCGAGCGGCCAAAGGAAGAAGAACCGAGTCAACCGACCCCCGCAAGCCAACGAACGGCGTCGGGACACGCGAAGAGGTCGGGCGCAGAATGTGCTTTGTATGGCCAAAGGACATTCTAATCGCGACTCGCTTCCGACCACTTCCGACGGAGAAATGATATTACGTCGACGCGATACACATACGGCATACGAGCCAGCCGAGAAAGTCGTTTATAACACGCAGGATCTCGACTGAGACGGAGTACGGGCCGATACAGACGCGCACAAGATGAGCGCGATGCCAGAATTTCGCGATGATGTTATTAGGCGATCCTGGAATGCTACCTGGATAATGCCATTCTCGCGAACATCTCCCACGACAGAGGGGATTGCAATGCGCGAGAGATATGGCGCTTATTCGACGTGACGTGCAGGAACAATGTGGGCGGTGAAAATCTACGTCTGCGGATTGAGAGAAGGTACGGAGAATTGTTCGAAATAAATCACGGATCGAGATCTGACCCCCTCGAAAGTTCAGCTCATCGTCATTCATGAGCATTAATACGGACTCGGTCAAGCTAGGTCGGCTAAGAGAATTCTTGATCTTCGAAGAAGGACAATCTACCGTCGGCGTCGTCGTCGTCGTTCTCGACGACGTCGTCGCCCTCGTTCGTGCCCGATGTTGCGTGTTCGCGACTTATCATTATTCCCCACTGCTTTTTTCTCTCAGCAAACGTATGCGCATATTTTCCTCGGGATAGAGTAAGAAAAAGCTGACGGTGCGTCGTCGAAACGGTGTACCAACGCATGACTCACTTCTAAATTAGCACATTCTCTGAAACGTCGACTATAAATACCTAATACTATTAGCCCTTCAGTGCAGAGGATGGTATACATATTGTCACTTTCCCGAAAAGTGTCACTTTAATTGTAATAGGAGTAAGTTGCTTCTGAGGAAGTTTATACCGAACTTCACTTGTCAGAGTAAGAAAACTGCACGACCAATTCTTTCTCGCCCCTTTTTCTCGTTTCTTCGTTTGCCCGCCCCCGCGAATGTCGGCAAGAGAAACACGGGCGGCATTGACTAACGAGATCCGTTTCGCCGACACGAGTTCCGCAAATATATGCAGATCATTTTGTGAGATATCGTTATGCAAATCATACGTACCAACGCCAACGCGTACGGTTTACGGTAATGTATTTCGGAATACGTGAATACCTCCAGCCGCAAAAGGGATAGATCAAGTTAATCGAATAATGTCCTTTACAAGACGTCTGAAGGCGTTCGTGCGTTAATGTTAGGCGAAATAATTTTTTTCTTCCGGCCACTTGCTCCTGCATGGCAAGCAGGTGACTCGAATTTTTCTAACGAAATCATTGGCCGCTGCCAGGAAAAGGGACGTAATCGTGGCACGATCGTTCCATAACTCATCTCTCCGGAGACGCCGTATTTTCTACCAAGTACTCGGAGTCTTAATCGTAACGAGCACAAAAGAAACAACGTAAGTCCGAGCAGTAACGAGGCGGGACCACATAGATGTTTCACCTGTAGAAGCCAAGTTTATTTTTCTCTCGCCAGGCTTTCTCCTGCACCAACAATGCACGTGTATTCTTCCTTAATTGTAGAGCATGCTTCAAGTATTCCGCGGAAGGTTTTCCCGTTCGACGAAAGGGTCTTGTATGCAGACAGGAAAATGTTGGACGAACAGGTCGGCATTCCAAGGATAGTTTTTAATCCAGGAAAGAAAGACAGCAGGGCAGAGAGGAATAGAAGGTGGTCGGAGGAAAGCGTCGTGCCGCAGACCGATTTTCTTCCCTTTTCCCTCATCGCACGAAAACTTGGCGAACGCTCTCGCGTGCAGAAATATCTGTCGCATAAATTGCGTCGAAATATTGTGTAGTTCGCGACTGGCACGGCGATATCGTTAAGCTATTCCCAGCGAGGTGTAGTCGCGTGGAGGCTAAACGACGTTAAAAAGAGCAACTTCTCAAGAGCAGTCTTTCTAACTCAGTTATATGGAGGTAAGATCTGGAAATGGTCTTCCAAGGAGGCGTCACGCGGTATTCCCTTCGTAGTCGGTCGAGTTTGTCTGCACCGCCGTGTGCCGTCCGGACTTGCCTTCAAATTTGAAGTTTAAACGTTACCGTGGCGAAAGTGGGACGAAAGTTGTGCGAGGCAGGCAAATTATCGATGCGACTTTGGTCCCACGCATTACGAAGTGAAATGAGGCGCGGTGTACGACCTTAGCAAGTACTATGCAAGTCGTGTTACTCCGCACCCTGCGCTTATATCATACGACGACAACGACGTCTCTGCTTGGAAATTTTCGATGCTCGATTTCTCGGGTGCGATGAGTCGCGTTTCTGCTCGTTTCCGGAATGTCAAACCTCGTTCTCGCGACAGTCTCGGGACAACGGCCGACGCCGCGCACCGCGCCGCGACGATAGCGATAGCGAACTCACGTCGCCGTCTTCTTAGATATCGTTACGCGGCCACAACGACGTTGCGTCATTTTCGTAAGGACTTCACTCGCAGGATGAGTGCCATTAAAAATGTCTCGAGCACGATTCAGAACAGTTCTTAACCCAGTTAAAAAGACAAGAGGAGGGCGAGAGACGGCAGAGACAAGAGTGAGGAAAGAAATCGGGGAAGGAAACAGAAGATGCTGTACCGTTGCTCAGCATAAAGTCTTCGGTGCTCCCGGAGCTTCGCTCGTTTCTCCCCGGCTGCCCCGAGTCACTTCGAATCTTCGTACAATGAAATAACTTCTTTGCAGGAGGACAGACATTATACCGTGGGACGCTCGTTACACCACATTGTACTTTATGCACTGAAATAAATCCTGCGTCTCGGCCATCTCGAGCCCGTTATTACCGCCACCGGCGCGGGCGGCGGCACAGTTGCCCTATCGACAATTTTTCATTTCGAGACTCCTCGATTCTTCTATTCTCGACCGTCGACCCTAGCGTACAAGTCCCGTGCATCATTTACGTTCTAACTCTGCATCGAACTTGCTCAGAAAAGTGCTCAACTTAAGACGATACAAAGTGGATCGAAAGAGCTGGAAGTTTACCGATCGGGAGACAGTGAAATTTTCGAAGGGTCGGATTAAGGGATGACAGAAGTCCACGAGTTATCGTAAAGCTCTCGTTCTGATAGATTGCGAGCTTGGGATTCCCCGAGCGGTTCCTGTCAAGCAAAATTTATCCGTAAAATGTCGAACGTAGCGATCGGTCGATGGAAAACATCGCTGGAAGGTTGCAGAATGCGCCGTCATTTCAGCCCGTTCATTATTCAGCTGGCAGCGTCTCAAACAATGGCTATTAGTCGGATTCTTTTGCGGCAGTGACCGGCCATTAAGTAGAGAAACGAGCGATCCGTGATGAAAGGCCATCAGTGACGCCCTTTCAACGCTGCGACGTTTGCACCGGTCAATCGTTCCTTAAAGCTACGCTAACCGGGTCGATCGTCAGACGATTAATGCCTCGTTTCAAGTTTCGTTTCAGCAGAAGTCGCGCGTCGCCCGTCGCTGACCGTTTGATCGGCCGACGACGGTGAGCGCTTGTTATTGAACGATTCATTTATCGTCACGTCGGTCGCTTCTTTCGATCGGTTGGGGGGGTTGCGGACGTCGGATAAAGAGTCATAATCCCCTCAGGCCCGCTGTGCACCAACTTCGGGCGTGTTAGCGGAATTTCACGCTCTACGTCGTTTTCGTCCGATACAACGCACGAACGATCTTCTAACGGCGCACAGTTGCTGCAACAACTTTAGGCATGTTGCTGGAAGTTTCCGTCTTAAATCGTGCCAGACTGATACGACGCGATACGACGTGATACGACGCGGGAATGATTGGAAAGTGGGGCACGAGTGTGCTTATACTTACCGCAAGTGTAAACGACCTTGAGGTATGTTCTGCTATCTGGCCTGCAAGGATCACCAAAGGTTGTACTGTTTGCCACTACGGAGCACCGTCGTTTCCCATGGCACATATTCATCATGGTCTCCGTCGCGTACGTCACCATGCAAGCTGCGAACATAACACGGAATTAATTGACCTCCACTGGTGTCCGAGACTGGATCTGCGGTCAGAATATTTGAAAGAAATTCACACAAAAATCTCGACATTTGCAATGTTCCTTTATGGGTCTAGTATGGGAGAAGACGCACCCTTCGATTGGCTGAAAAGTAATCGGAAAGCATCGGTTACTACCTCGGGCCATTCTACGTCTCTGCTCCTTTGTGCGGGGGAAATGTTACTCTTGGAAGGAACGAAGGGCGCGCACGTATTCGCGTGACGAAAGAATGCGCGCGAGGGCGGAAACGATATCGAGAAGCGACAACCATGAGCTATCATCGACGAGCCATTGAGAGAGGGCATTCTTCGGTCGAAAAGGGGCTATTATGCGCCTGCACTATCCACCGACATCGACGCCGACGCCGACGCCGACGCCGACGCCGTTCCTCCTCTTTATCACCCCTCGAGCGTTCGAAGAAAAGAATGACGAAGGACGAGCCGAAGACCCACTGAGCCAGTTAGGGGTCGCCTACCCCGTTACTGCTCGACAACCGATCAAGAAGAGGCGAGAGATCTCAAACGAACCGGAGATTCGTTTCCCACTTCGTAAACCCTCTTCGAAGGCCATCAGGGAGACACGCGCGATATCGTTCAACGTCGCATCAAAGACTCCTCGAGAGAGGACGTATCGATGGAAACGTCTGCGGTATGTTTTACGTCCACTCGACAGAGGATGCGTTTGACCGACTCTTCACACGTCACTATGCAATATTTCGGCATGGAATTTCATCTACGCTGCTGTGGCTCTACAAGATTTCAATGGAAAAATGTATTTAAAAAATTCGAAACTTTTCACGAATGCGGAGTGTCATGTACTGTTATTGCTTTCGCCTTATGTCCCGTGATCGCCTGTCCGAAAGCTCAACAATAAAAGGCCGGGCAATATTCACGAATTGCGGCCGATCATCGAAAAGCCCCGGTGATACCTTAACGCCCTATACGTGACTATGGAAACCGCTCGGATCACACAAGGTCCGCGGATCCCACGGCCGGATCTTCTGGTAGGATCAAAGACGTTTTTCCGTCGATGGGTACCTACACGAGCAGAGTGCATCGTTGAAAATACTCAATTTCTCATGGCGATGCACAGTTTCCGACAAGTATGCGTTTAATGGCAATTTGAAATCCGTGAAAAATCCGTCAAATTTTTACCAACTCCACACGTGCAGTATCAGTATGGAAATAAGCTCAATGTAATTAGTTGAATTAGACGCGTGCTGCAAATGGGAAAGCGTGGGCGTCGGGCACGAAGGGTTAGTTGATCGATCGAGAGGTTTGGTTAATGGAAACCTGTCGACGAGGTGGAAAGCGTGGAAAATGTACACGGTCTCATTCTTGCGAAACACAAGTCTGGCAGCAAAGTGAGATGGGACGAACAAGACGCAGCCGGCGTAATGGGAAAGAGGCTTCTCCCCGAGAACGTACGTGGCCAATGGCATTTCAATGTTTTTGAGGTTCTTGTCGCCACGAGGGTATCGTTGAGACATCGTCCTCTGGACGTCGGATGAGAATGACAGTTTCCACCGTCGACCCTTTCGCCTGTCTCATCCTCTCGCACCCGACCAAGAGTTTGGGAACTCGAACACTTGAAACGATCGGATCAATTCGATGCCACCGGAGAATTGTCCCGAATAATGTGCCGGAAAACCCAGTTCGCTTTCAGAATGAACGGCGAACCCGAAAGACATAAGTATAGGAACTGTCGTACTTTAGCGCACGATACTATTTCGGATTCGCCCGAACTGAAGGGTCCCCTGATGCCTCCCACAAGTATGTACCGTCGATTCACAGTGACGTTAGAAAATAATTGCATTCTCACTGACAAAGGATTATCTGAAAGTGATGATCATTATGTTCCGTTCGCTCGCCGATACAGAACGAAACTATTAATAGGCGGCAAAGTTTACCCTGCGTCATTACCCCGTATACACCCTCGGTTTAACGACCCCCAGTGAGAATTTAATGCTCGCGCGAGGTATCAAGATACTGTCGACCGTAACTTCGAAATGCCTCTTGCGTTGTTGCGTCTTCAAGGTCTTCATCGCGTTGTGAACGACGTGACATAAAATCGCGCCGAGAACGAGGTTCTTTCGCGTGGAACGTGGCTTTGCAAAATTCAAAAGATCAAAATAATCCCGCGGATAAATGATCAATTTTCAAGATACGTTAGGCGGGTTACCTTGCTCCGCGTATAAGTAGATACTCACTTTCCTCCTTGACCCCACGTGGCTGAGGGCACTGAAGGGACTCGTATTCCGTCCTTCCAAAGGACGCGCTGAAAATGGCCACTCTCCGACCGGGATTGCAGATGAGATTAATGACGTCGTTCTCGCAGGCCACCTTGCTTCGGAATTCATCTAGAATCGCGGAACAAAAAAGGAAACAGCGTTGAATAAAGTTATACGGTGACCCGTTATTTGTCTTCCTGCCACCTTCCCTCCCTCTTCATTTACCGCTCTTCCCGACTCTCTCTCTCTCGAAACTGACGAAATAGAATTACGCCCTCGAGTCTTCTCTGCGCTTTAAAAAAATGTACTTTATGAAAGACTTCCATGGGTATATTCGCGGCGAGAAGAAAAAAAGTGGTGAGGTGTGCCCCATTGCTACAGCGTAAGGAGTCGTAAATTTCATGCTCGTTCGGTGCTCGAACGTTAACAAAGACGTCTTTTTACGGAAAACTTGGACGTTGCACAGTCTCGATAAAATATATACACACAGCTGCATACGCGTTTACACGCGCCTCGGGAAACGTGACCGGTCATAGCTCGTTGCATTCGAGAATTTCAATGAACCCGAGAGAATCATGCCGCCCACTGCAGATGCCGATAATGAGTTTTTGCAAGCTTGCACGATGCAACAGTCACGAACGTGTCTGCCTTATCTTTCTTGCGTGCTACCTCGCCAACCGTTGTTTCCGTAAACCAACGGGCATGTCCGTGGCTCGGATTTGCTGCGGTTTTTCTCAGAACGATCCGCCCTTTGTAGAAACCCTGATGGTACCTGCATTCGGCACAATGAAGAGCAATCGAATAGCCGAACAGCTTTTGATACGCCAACAGCCATGAATGCGTTTCGACTACATGTTTCATTTACGTGTACCATTCTTTTGGCCCCATACAGTCTATGCGAGCGAAAGAGTGCAAAAATGATATTTCCGAGCAACGGTTAATTTCTGTTAAAGTTTTCCCCCGGCCCGAATCGGGGCTTAAGTCAAGAAACGAGAGAAGAGGCGTAAAAAGCGAACAGAAGCAGCCGCTGTCTAGCGGCATTCTCGAATGAATTTATTCGCTCCCAGGGTACCGCCGAAACAGTAGCGCGCGGACACACGTATACTCGCTGGCAAGTTGATACGTATGGCCGTTGTTTGTCAAGGGCGGTTTTCTTGCGGGTGAGCAACTTTGTCCATCTTCAACCCCGCACGCCGAACCATCCCTGCCATCCTCTTCTCTTAGACCTCTACTTACGCGTACCAACCACCCCTACACCCATCTACCCAGCACCCTTTCCAACCCCAAGTTCGCTTCCTGCGCCGGCAAAGTCGGCGAGTGCACTTATACCTGAGACAAAGTGTTATGTCCCGCTTTATTGAGTTGGCGATTTACGATGGCTCTCGTAGCGGGCTTTTGAACTTCTTGCACGGCCGAGCTAAGATCCCGCACTTTGCAGCCGCAGCCCAGATTCGAGGAGAGATGATGAAGCGCGACGAGGCTGACTGCGTACGTATAGCTACGATGGGACTAAGTGCGCGCGTATTTTCTACCAATCGTTTATGAACGTCTGGGAAAAAGATTAGGAAAGCAAGTGTTTGCGACGTCGCCAGATTTTTCAAAGTCTCAGAGAAATGTGCCATGCTAGTAGTGGTATAACGAGCCATGACGTCACATGTCGAACTCTCAAGTCGGAAACGTTTCCAGGGACAGAAGTAAGCAGGGAAGAGTGAACTATTCGGCAAGTTAACGACGAAACTTATCAAAGACAGGCGCGTCAATGGTTCGTGAAATTCCCTGCGAAGGAGAGTGAATCGATCTATGCGCATCCCGCGAAACTTCCTTATTGCCGGACGATCCTCCGAGGTCAAAAGACAGAGTAAAGATATATCCGGAGAGAGAGAGAGTGAGAGAGAGAGAGAGAGAGAGAGGCGAAGAATAGAATGAGGAACGAAGAATGGGAGGAAGTCACAGAGACGTCCAGTCTGGAGCTTTAATTGGCAAAGATGGGGACAGAGGGAGGGGGAGGAAATACGGATGGAAGAGGGTAAGAGGTAATTCTCTCGCCCGGAGGGCACGGTGTATCACTCGACCTGACAATGGAGTCATGGTTCCTAGCTTTTTCACGAGAGGCACGCTCTTCGATCGACCTACTTTCCACCTCGGCATCGATGGTAGCTTCAATCTCCACGTATGCTCTGACATATAGGATAGGGATGGGGATCGCGAGAAAAGAAGAAAAAAGTCGAGCACCTGCTGGGGAAGAATATGAGTTGCCGATAACGGCCTAAGCTTCCTCTTCGAAACATTGTTGTTCAACGTTTCCAACTCTCCCACTTCCTATTCTTCTGAGAAACGCTGGACGCTCTTATAAGATAAAACATTTAAAATGCCAACTCCGTAGTGACGTTTAAGAGGTCTTAGCTATTACTACTACTAGTACAATCTTCGACCTACGTCTTGGGGATACGATCAAAGGACGCCGTGCGTCGGAGTCATTTGATCACGATCAGTGTCCCCTGTCTAGGTCGGAAACTCGAGTTTCCATGTATGCACCAATATACGAGCGTGAGCTGACTTCTAAGGGGAAATTGAGGAGTCTGAGAAGGTGGGACGGATTCGCGTGAGAGTGAAGGAGAACTTGTAAGAGAAGAAGAAGAGGAATTCTCGAGGCAACGGACGAGGGGGTTGAAAGTACAGGGGAAAAAGCCTGAAGAGGTGGAACGTGCATGCTTCTTGACCGTCTCGCCTGGATGCCTCTCAGCGCTCTACAATTTAGCAAGTGGAATTCTTTTCAAGACGCCTGCGCCGCCGTCGCCGTCCGGCCTTTTTTTCACAATTTCCTTGTGCGACCGGGCCACAATAAGGGGTGGCAATGGCGGCATTCAACCGATGGCCGACGGTGCGGTGACAAGATGAATATTATTAGATTCCTAAGCAAGCGGCACGCGGCTCGGTATAATGAGCAACGCACGGCAGGGTATTTCCAAATGGGGGTCTATTGTGCAGGGAATTCACACGTTCCATTGAGCTTTACCGCTCCCAACGTCCAGCACCAGAATTTTGAGGGACCGTGTGGAATAGTTTTCCACATATGGCTGCACTGCGAGAAATTAGATAGAGCAAGGCTGGTTGCCGATGTCCGGGTGGATCTGAGGCGACGCCGACGGTAGGCGACGCAAGGGTCCGAATGGTCGCGTTAAAAATGAGACGGTATACCATGATCGTTGAGCGCGTGGCTCACGCGGTTGTGCGCCCGCAATCCGTCAGCGTGACGATTACATATTACACGTGTCGCGTTACGTGCCAAAGCCAGCCGACACCTCACGCGTTCCCCACAAATCCATTCGACGACAACACATGGCTACTTATTGTGCGTGAGCTCGAGCATCGCTCGCTGTAGGCTCGCTTCATGTGACTAATTCACTTTTTATAAGCTAAGTCTTAGGATTTCGCGATTCTCTACAATTGCGAATTAAATGATAATAAGCTACAACGTACGGGTCGCGCTAGGGTACGGTATTACTGGAGAGAATGAAAAAAAGAATGGCCTAGATATTCGAAGAGATACGCAGGAAACTTTGCGGAAAATTCGTGTACTGCGTACCGAGGAGTTCTAAAAGTTCTATCATGGTATGCTGGGAATCTGAACGTAGAGCGCACCGTCTCTAGTTGCTCGAAGCGATTCTTGCCTTAAGATTTCACGGGATAAGCTTTAATCCCTTAAATATGGTAATTATAGCGGAGTCGACGCACACGCACACGTTCTATAACGGCGCAATGTAATGTCACATAACGAGTAATATTTAGTATGTCAGGGGCAATTATAATTAATTAAAATGCGCCCGCGAATTGGTGAGCGTGTATTCCCCGGTGATTTTATCCGCTCACCAGAAACATTGAACGGACTTTAAAAATATGCGCGAAAGTTAAAATGTAATTATCTCTTTTATTGCATATTCCGGATTTTTGGCAGTACGCGGCGGAAAGTTTTGGCCGGGCGGTGAAGGGCACAATTTAGAACGAATCATATTAAACTCGTAATTTAATTTTACGCGCAACCAATATATCCCGAGATAGGGAAAATGTTGTTAGCGTTTTCAACCGATATATGTCCGGGAGGCAGCCAGCACTACAGACCACCGTGTGACCGAGTTCTTTAATAAAGTCAAACAATAACGCATGGGTACGTCGAGCACGCGTGGTTCATGACATCGGAGTAAGTTGGATTAAGTCTTTACCTAACTTACAATGTGCATGCTTGGTGCGGTTCGGATAATTATATCACGTAATAACGGAAACCACTGAGTACTATATAGTTTCATTTTCCAATGGCCCAGGGTGTTTCGGCCGATCGAAAACGCCGCGCCGGCCGCTTGCGGTTTCTTGCGGGAGCGTGAATTTGAGAGAGCGAAAGAGAGAGAGAGAGAGAGAGAGAGAGAGAGAGGGAGGGGTACATTTTCCAGGTGCGCTGGGGAAATTTCTCTCTCGTCAACTAGTAATTTACCGCGTTCGATTCCGGAGGCGTTAATCTGCTGGAAATAATTCCGGCCATTGCGACGTGTATCGCCGCCCCTTGGACGCTCGCGCTGCCGCAAATCGACTCGAATTAAGTCAATATGTACGACCGTGCCGTTTAATTTGTACGGAATCATGGGTTAGTGAAGAAAATCGGTTCGCCTCTGAAACGCTGATGATTGGCAACCGATGCAGGCAGGTTGGGCAGGTGCCATGCTTTTTTTTTCATCGTCAAATAGCAATTTACGCCGTCTGATACGACGCGGGCGACGGTGTTAGTCTGTCGGAAACAATTCGCACTTGCAGTGCAAGTCAGACGGATTTCCGTTCACCCGGTCGCGCATCGTCGCACGTCGTTCAATCGTTTCCGGTCTAATTCAGGAGACAGATCACGATGAAGCATTTCCACCGTTCTAATGAACCTTTGATCCCAAAACGGTCGAGCAACCGAGTCGCATCATCGCTGCAAGGAATTTCGTCGATTAACCGTTTAACATGTAAACGGTAACGATTTGTCACACATCGCCATTGCTTGTCAAAGGTTTCGTTGGTCAAAGAATAATGTACGATGTCCGATAAAGCGGTATTAATCGGGCCGGAAAACAATTTGCGACTGCAACGTCGAGTCACACGGTCCTCCGTTGTCCGGGGCTCGCAATTCTAAAGAGACCGGACGCGATTGATTTAATCGGCCATCGTGGAATGGCCATACCGAACCGATTCTATCAGTCGAACACACGGCACTCATACGTATTCGTGTACCCCGCTACGCGTACTGGCAAGCGTTCGAAGCGTATCTTTAATCAGTGAGATTGCAGCGAACTAAACAATTACGTCTCTATATCGGCCTGGTTTCCGATCCGCGGCACCTATCAGTCGCATATCTGCGTCCGCTGCTCGTTCGATTAAAAATTCCGTACTTCGCTTGAAATGCAACAACGGGAACGTGTTCACTTGCTTCGATACCTCACGTATCATCATTTTTTAGTACCAGCACGTCGAACCCGGTTCTCAATAGGGAATTTTTTCGTTCCGAACGATCGCCTATCCGCGCCGCGAGTTGGCCTTGTTAGCTTAACGCCGGCGTTTCGCGCTACGAGAATCGTTTTCCATTTTGCGTAGAACGTGCTATGGAAAAAAGTGCTCCTCGGAGAAATGGAGAATAGTGCGCGCTTGCCACGCGGGACACGTCGACCGCTGACGCTGACACACGACAGGGCAGCTATTCCGTACCGATACTAATATTTTTCCAACCCCCGAGCTTCAGCGTTTATTTTCCGAATAATTTGCCACCGGGGACATTTTTCGCCCGACGCTTTACATCGATGACACGCGCCCCTGTTGTCCTCCCGCCAAAGAGACTTAGCTACACGCTCGACGCGTCCAATTATTATTCTATACATAGTGAACGGAACGGAACGGCGCGGTATGTCCGCAGTACGACGACGGTCGTGGCAACCTGTTGCAGTAACAAGCGCCAAGTAATTTTTGCGTCGCCACGACCGTAGTAACTCAGCTGCGTTTCGTGTTTTACAGTGCGGACTGCCGCGCCGCGCCGAGCGACATCGTGCGCGCCCTTTTCGTCGCCGCATGCCACAGTCATTCCTGTTCTTTATAACGCGCACCAGGCCAACGCGCTCCGTGTTTTTTCCGTCGGCACAGCGACTAAATGAAACCTCGGTAAGAAAGGACTATTCAGTTTCGCAGCACTGCATAGCGTGTCTTATCCCCCGATAACTCAACGGAACGTACCGGAACGAGAGGGCGTCGGGATTTTCGATTTTCCTCCATCATTTCGTCCCGCATACACTATCGTGTGTATGGTATTGCAAGCCCACGCCGACGCCGACGCGACGGTGGAAATTATTTTTGCGCGACGCTGATCGAAACGAAT
This sequence comes from Priocnemis perturbator, assembly GCA_963942575.1. NCBI lineage: Eukaryota > Metazoa > Arthropoda > Insecta > Hymenoptera > Pompilidae > Priocnemis > Priocnemis perturbator. The sequence goes on along the minus strand of OZ012649.1, from coordinate 7,031,679 downwards.
GGGGGCGTCGTGTTCTCCAATTAGGGACGTACTTTGTGTATCGCGCCTGGCACCGTCGGGCGTCGGTAAACAAAATGCAGCGGCCCCGTGGGGTTTGAAACATTTCAATTAATTTTTTTCTCCCCAACCTCGCGATTGGCGCCGTAGCAAAGTGCTAGCGAAGCCTGCCGTGCCAATAATGCCAGTGGAGAATTCTGACCGTACGACGCGAGGCGCCGCCGATAGCGTCGCGCTAGGCATCTTTTTTCATTAGAGCGGACAGCTCGGTCGATCAATTTCTATTTACACGAGAATTTCTCATCGACGCGCCGAGACGGCCCAGCAACTGCCAATGCACGGCCGACTCAGCCAAGTGACGTTACGTGAATTCGAGTGGTTGCCAGCCGAGCACGAGGTGTTGTATCGGCGTAACAGCATACACACGACCTTGTGCTTTATTTTCACGCCTTCCTCTTATTTATTATGCAACGTACAGCGTTTCTCTTCGACGGACAACGCTGGATCGGCAACGAATTTCTCGAAGGAGCAGCACGACAAAACCTGACAACTTTTTATCGGGTCGGGAGAGTTGTACGAGCGCGGAGTACAAAGCATTCCTCCGTGGGGCTCGTTATCGATATCTCTCATTCTTATGCAGCCAGTGGACGCCCTAATGTTCGACGTCCACATAAAAATATATCAATAGACGTTGCCTGAAGGAGGAGGAGCACATGTCGGACAGCATAAGGGTCACCGAGAGAGAGAGAGAGAGAGAGAGAACTTCGCCGTCATTCCTAAAACGTGCTTAGAGTATTATATATATATGGGTCGGACATCCCGTTTTACCGAACTCTTACGAAAGCCTTTTACTTCCATCGACGTCTGTATTCAATAGCTTTTGCGTCGAAGCACGAGGATGCGCGTTAGCTTGAAAACTTACAGGGACGGCACTTGTAGGCGACCTCGATGTACTTCGGTAATCCTGGACACGGATCGCCTTGGAAGGTGGTCGGGCTTGTGTTGAACTTGCACTGCCTCTTCTTCTGACAGACCTCCACGACCGTCTGCAACAGTGAGTACTAACGCGTCATTCAGACGACCCGTTCATTTTACGGTCAAGTCCGATGATAAGTCGGATATTTCGCAAACACTCGGTTTAACGGCAGAGTGCATGTTTCGGTGACCAATAGACACAATGTCGTCGAGTTGAGTGCGCAGGTGGATGAAGCGGTGGAAATTGCAGGAGAAAGCGGCTTGCCGGAAACAGGGGAGAATAGGAGAAAAGGAGAGAAGCGGGAAGAAAAGTGGGCGGCGAGGCAGGCCTGTCGTAATGGCGTCGCGTTACAACGCGAAAGAGTCGAGAACAATACAGTCTCAGGAGCGCTTTGAGGCCGAGTCGAAATTAACGCAGGTACTCCCTTTGGTCCTACACGCTTATATTGCGACTGCTGACGCAACGAATGCAATGCGAGAAATGGCTTCCCAGAGGGGAGTCCGACAAAAAATGGTAGGAACGTGAGGGCGAAGACAAGCGCCGCACGCTGGACTGGTCGAGTTCTCGTTATTAAAGTCACTAGTTAATTTTGCACTGCGTCCGCTGCTGCTTTCAAAGACTAAACTGGAGTGAGAGGACGGCAGGCCGGTTATATCCCCCGTGCTGGACGACATTAATTATTCCTATACTTCATGAAAGCACCCTACCCGAAGTAGCAGTAACGGAGGCGACTGACTTACGTGATCCCGGCGAAAAAATAGTGAATAAAGAATTTACGCGAAGCAGAAATCCCCTAATACCGTCTCCTTTAAATGCGCCCAGTCGTAAGATATTTGAATGATAATTCCCGGTTTAACGAGTACCTTTTATGGAAAAGGCATAATCTCAATGGAAGATGCCCGAATGAATTTAGATGCCGTCCATAAATGAATTGAAACTTAGTTCGCCGGGGAATGGCTTCAGCGTTGCGAATTGCGGCTTGACCGGAATGATTCAATAAAACATCCCGCCAGCGGAGAATCAGCGGTAAGGAGGGAAGGCCGAGGAACGGCAAACGAGGGAAAAAGGAGAGTATAACGGAAGAAGGAAGAACATTTGACCTTTAATTAAGAAAATTTCATCTTCCACCAAACCATAATCCTGGACTAGGAAAAAAGGATAGTTCCGAACGAAAATCACCCGCTACCTTCGTCCAAAGAAAACGTTAGAACCGTCGTCGATTTGAGTAGAAACAGCGAATTGCAGTAGAGAATCCCCCCAACCCTCTCCTGCTCCCATAGCAAAGAGATCGTTTCGAATTCCAAGGATTCTGTTTTCACGGTAAACTCGTTGCGAAGAGCGCTTCGCGCGGCCGTGTCGTTCGAGACGCAACCCGAAGCTTTCGCGCCGGAGGCTAGAGAGGAAATGAAATTTATAATTGATGTGTCAACCTCCTCCGCCATCGGCGCCTTCCGAGCCATCACCTTCTCACTCGAAATTTCTACCGCGCACGAGACCAGAGAATTAACAAGTAAAATTTGTTAATGCGTTGTTCGCGTACTCGCAAGAAGCTTTAACGAAGCCCATTAACAAACATTGCGTATTCAAGCTTTAGTCTGCAACTTTCAAATCAATACGTAAGTGTCGCGTATAAGGTAGTGTACGAAAGATCCGTCAGGAGAGGCAATATTCTCGAAGGATCAAGTCGTTGGGCAAACAAGATCATCCTCCGAGAAGGAAGAAGGAAGTCGGAAGAGGAACTCGCGGAAATTACGTTCCTGTGTTTCTGCCATCGGTGTTGAAACCTCTTCTCTAGGCGTGTCGCTCGGTATGCGTTTCATCGTACGTCTACATCATATATGTGTACGTAAATGTATATATTACGTATGCATGCGCGTTCAATAAACGTCTAATTACCGGGCGTCTGTGTTTCAGTCTACCGTTATTCACCTGCGTTTCATGCGCCTCGGTAAGAGAGCATCTCCTGGGAGAAATCGATTTTAGGTATGTGCCGATGCACTTCCTTCGAACTCACTCGACCTCCTCTCACTCCATTTCTAGCGCCACCTTGTCCTCCCCATACCACCAACTTCGAGTCCTCATAACCTTTCACCTTCGACCGACCGTTCCACGGAACGTATTCCATTAATTTCTTGTTTAACGCGACGCTTCACCACTGCCGGCACGGCGCGGTGCTGAAATTGACTCACCAATTTTCTTCAATTTTCCGACGGGGAATAACATGCCGTCGCCAGCCAAGAAAATCGACCTTCTTCAATCGATACGCGACCGTGTATCGGTAGTCTTGTGGCCGCTTTATACAATCGAGATATAGTCGTTCTCCATCGTTATGTCACAGGCGAGGTACAGGATAGCATCATAATGTAACAACAGTTACAAAATATTAAAAGACCAAAATAATGATGAAGCTATGTCTAAATTGTGAATAGTCAAATAATTTAGTGTCAGTTCCGACCGTGCACAGGATTGAGATCTTATGTTGTGCAGCTCATCGATAACGCTGTATGCGATGCGAAAATGGTAATGGGGCTCTAGTAGCCAAAGATGTTGGGACAAAAATATATATAGATATTTCGGTCGACATACGCAGACCGTTGCTCATACACTCGCATCCTGTTCCATTAATTCCATGCTTAACGAGAGGCTCGTTTGTTGTTTTACCAGGGTAGCATGGCGTCAGAGTATGTATGCACCCACGTGAATGCATGCGCTCGCATACACGTAGATCATGGCGTAAACGATCCTCCAGAGGATCCGCTGCAATTTCCAGCGAGCTGCTCTTTTTGTAAATTTCAAAGCCAGACTGTCATGAGTACCGAGAGAGTTATCGGACGACAACCGGTTTGGACAAGTCCTGGCCGATCCAATGCGCGCAGTAAGAACAAAATAATAGTTCTACGCTGAAGGAGCTTCGAGCGTTGGGCAAACAAAAAATTGACCTTACTAATATATCATTACGTCACGTCAGGTCACGTCAACAGATTTATATCTCTCAGAGCAGAAGCCGAAAGCAACGCTGCTTCGACACGGTACCGAACCGTCTGCGTACGGAAATGAACGCTTCGAGCTAGTTCATGTGATCTAGGGTAATCGAATCTCGCGAGAATCGTAGGGCACACAACTATGCGGGAATTAGGTAAAGTGGAAGATATAAGGGTACAAAGGGAATAAAGTTATGGGTTTAGGGAATTCATGCCGTTCGCTCGACGTTACTTCATTAACGTTGATAGTCATCGTCGTTGGGCCTTATTGAAATTAATTACAGTTGGTTCATGCCTGCATACGATGTAGAAGGAGGGGGAAATTCGTTTCTCTTGCGTACACACGACGAATAGACGAAGAACAAAGTTCAATTTTATTCAACCCTCACGACGCCCTGCACCAATTGCATTGTCTTTCGGGACAGCGGGACACAAGTTCGAAATGGTTCCTTGGTGAAAGTGCACAATACCGAATCAACGTACCGTTTCTTTTCGCGCGCCTTTTGCATACCGTTCCGAAAGTTGTGATCCGAACTCCGAAGCTTACGTATGTACGTATTCCCGATAGGGTCGTAAGAAGGGTTCCAGTCCGAAGTGACTCCGCACCATGGAGAACGATTGGAACGTCAAAGAATCCCTGTGTCGAATCTTCGATCTCTCTGAGGTAAGTCACGGGGTACAAGCGTAAGTTGGCAGAAAGTAGAAAGGCAAGAAAAGTGTCGTTTCATCGAGAGTACGATTGCAACAAACTGGGACATAAAAGATAATATCTCGGGCACATTGAATTAAACGAGCGTTTCAGGATGACTAATAACCAAGGTCGTTAAAAACATGCAGGTTTAAGGGGTCCCGGGTCGTTCGAAAAAAGGGAATTTGCGCGACAATGAATGTGTTAATGTCGATTGAATCCTCGGAGCGCGGCGTATGGATTACTCGAGGCCAACAGGGATACGTATTTTACGACTTGACCTTTCGTTAAGAGCAATCGAGATATATGACCCAGGAAGAAGATTTTCTGGCGATATCCTGACCCCTCATCCAGAACGAGCGATCAAACGTGACACACGCCACCACGAGGTCGGGAAAATCTTCGATACCTAGCTGCCGCCGTTTAACGACACTTCGTGTCCTTCAATGATGTGACACCGTAATCGTAAAGAGATTTATGCTGATCCCGAGTAACTGCGTCGCGTTATCTCCCCGAGATCAGAATTTATCTGTGTCGGTGAGCGAGCTTTGCAACGACGAGGGAAGCTCGGAAAAGCGCCTCCGACGAAGAAGCAGGTAAGACCGGCAAATGACTCGACGACACTGTTGCCCGTTAAATGAAATCGACGCGAGTGAAGGGAAGGAACGCGAAACGACGTTGTCAGATAAATGAAACACTTTTTCGCGGCGGGACAAAGTCTGTAAGTCGTAAGAAAGAGCGATGATTCGCGTGCAAGTGGAAAATAGCGTGCAGGAAAGAAGAGCGGAGGGTATGACTGATTGTGCCGGGGCAGAAGATATAAAAATGTTACTCCATTATCCTCACGGTATATTGTCCAAGATCACGCACAATGGTGCTTTCTCTACTCGCACGACTCCCTTACATCTGGCTGAATCAGATGTGAAATGAAATCGAGAATGACGAAAAAGGACGTTGGACGGAATGAAGTAGGTTGTTAGATCAATCCAAGTCTCTAATCTGACTGCTTCATATTTTTCTCTTGCGACTCTTCCTTGTTTCGCAGAGAAAGGACTAAAGACAGGGGGAGATTGGATGTTAAAAAAAATGATTTTTTTTAGAAAGAATTCCCAGTCAACGTTTTGGCGAATATTTAACAAACGATGCCCGGGGTTAGTGTGGAGAACGGCAACAACTGCCTAAGCAAGATTACCGGCAAAGGGAAAGAGTCACTCAATCTTGCCCACGGAAAAGACTGGAAAGGGACACAAGAGGGCACTGAGAAGGGCAATATGGAAGGGTAAAAGCACGGACGAAGCAAGATCCCGGAAATAAAGGACTCACGTTCAATGTCCACTATGGAATGAAATTGAACGTCGTGCCGGCGAAATTTCTGCCGATGAGGGAAAGGGAAGATGAAGAGTGTGAGAAAGCAAGGATCCACGGAGCATGACTGCCGTGCGAAAATAAAAGAATTTTAGGCCATTTTCACGTGCGGTACAGGACGACAAAGGGCCATGCACAATGGTCCTTTTCTCGAGCATCGGAACGTAAAATACGAAATCGATAGGAGAGATTGGAAAACCTCTCTACCAGCGATGGCCGGTGTAGATACGGTTTAAGGGAACTTATTATTGTCGCGACGGCACGCCGGTTACGTCGCGTTGCCTGGCATTCGCCCTTTCTCGGTCGAGGGGATTTCATGAGATAAAATGCTCCAGGGGGGGTAGAAGCGAAGAGACTTGCCGCGACGTAGCGATCCTACTTTCGCCTGGCCGAAGGAAAATATTTGCGTCTCGAATTTTCTTTCCCAATCCCGAGGCGGAATCGAAATTATTATCGCCCAACCAAGTTTTCCAGCGGGAGAAATCTTTCTAGAACGCATACGATGGCCTTTGGCCGTCACGAGCTAAGTGAAATACCCCCTTTCACTGCACGTTTAGTGGTGGCCCAGTTGCCGCGTCCATTTTCTCCGCTCCTCGTCGTTCTGTCAAGCTCAAAATTCCATCGAATGCGACCGGAATCAGGCCTCCTCCCTCTATTTCACTCAGCGTGCGCGTTCAACCTCAGAAAGTTTCTCGAATTACCAGCGCGCCAGCGAGATATTCTACAATGGCAATGAGTTGGTTCTTTCTACGATCACATTCCGACGGCGAAAATACTCGCTCTGTAACAGCCGCGCTCCCAGGCATCCCACTATTCTTTTTTTATTCTTCCACATGCTTTTGAAATGCGTCAATGAATTTGGTGTATTTGCCATCCAAGTGAAATGTTTTAGATGATAGAAATAATCTCGTCGGACCGAGCGTCAGACAACGAGCTGTTCGTTTGAGGGAACGGACGGTTAAGTCGTCCTTACGCGCACTTTTTCCACCGGCAGTCGAGAGCGGCGAAGTACTTAGCGAGCGAGAGAAGGCTCTAGTAAATCGGGAGCGGCGCGAGCCCGACATCACGAGAGGTTTGAACTAAATTCACTCGTAATTACGAATATCACGAGGGTCAACGGCGAGAGTCAACGTTTAAAATCTTGGTCCGCACGATAGCGGCAGCTGACCCGAAAACGGCACTTCGATGTTTCACCTAGCATGGAAACCGACAAACTCATTCAACGTCAGGGCAAAGGGGAAAGAGGTGAGTGAAGAAAATTCTCTGATGGAAAAGAAAAGCGAACGAACCTGCCGTTGTTGATGGATGACGTGGGCAATGTGATACGTTTGTCTAAAACGAACTAATTACAATGAGAAACTTATTTTCGCGCCGAGAGGGAAGCATCGAGATGAAATAATTGACCCAATTCGACAACAGTCTGTGGAGGGATCAGCTGAGTTGGAAATTAGTCGAAAGCAATTACGAATCTAACGATATATAAATAACCCAGCAGCGGCGCTGGCAACTCGGCTTCATCATTTTCCATTTACCAAGTCCGAAAGTAAATTCGGAAGAAATTCCGGATCGGTGACTGGAACAACGGTGAAGAAGTAGGATGAAGAACGGGACGGACGGGAAATGGAAAACGAAGTTGCGTCAGAACGATTCGTCGTTTGCGCCGGATAAAACGTCAACGAGTGCGTGCAAATACTTTTTCTGAAAGTTCAAGAAGTGCGTGCGCCTATCACTCAGAGGACTTTACGAGGGTCGAGAGGTGTATAAGAGCAGCTTTCCGGAGGATTCGGTCCGATTTATCAGCAGCAATTCAGACCCTCGTAAGCAGATAAATCGTTCAGCTGGCGCTATACGCTATACGGGACATGAACGAAAGTCCATCTTATTATTCTTTTGATGAAAAATGTACTCTATACCGTTGACGTGGGAAATGAGTCGTTTCGAAATCACTTCTCGCGAGACACGGGATTGATCGTTAAATCTTTCGAGAGGGAAGAAGGCAAATTGGGAATATTGGGTGAGAAAAAAAGGATGGGATTTAAAGGTAACATGACAGATGGAGCATCACGACATGTCAACCTCAGTCAGTCGAATGGATTCGGAGGATTTGGCATTGGAAGTTGATACTTGAAACGCGCGAAGGGCGGCGCGGCGTAGCGCTTACATAGCTAAGCAGAGTTTACGAGGCTTGAAACGTACAAGGGTTACCGAGGGTGGGCGAATCCCCCGTTTACGATTCGCTCCGCTTCGCTGCCTTCGTTGCCTCCGCTGCTTGTAGTCTGGAGCGAGCTACGAGCTACGAGCTACCAGCTACGAGCTACAACCGAGACCGCCCACGCCTTTCTCCTGGATTAGAAAGCAGGGTTACTACGCGGGAGTCAATAAAATGTCAGATGGCGGATGTACTTTCGGAAGGACGAGAAGGAGGAGTAGGATGAGAAACCAACATCCGAATGCTGGGTATCGGGTGCGGGCAATGCTACATGTTTTTTAACCTCACTTAACTCTTCAACGACCAAAGTTAGTATCCTCCGAAGTTTACGCTTCTTTTGGGAGAAGCGAATTACGTGCGGGAGCGATGTCGTCGTGCTATCGGGGCAAATTGTGCGTTTTACGAAAAATGCCCTGACAAGAAATCGTTTTGCGGGATTGCTTTCAACGGTATGAAACTTGGTCGTTAGTTAGCAAAGTATTTATCGCCCATTAAGTCAGGACTATTCACGACGGTTTGACTCCGATCGATGGTAATTAGCAGCACGAGTGATTCCAGGAGGGGCAAGAGCCCCCACGCCGTCGGGAGTGTTACCTTTGAGGTAACGAGAATGCGAGTGTACTTGCACATTGGATTACCGCGACTCCCAACGAGGATGCAGCACGAGAGATATTAACGCACAAGCGGTTGCTTTGGAGTTACGACGATGCTTGCCTCTTCACAAATATCGTATTCCCGACAATATTCGTTGGGTCTCATGAACAGTAACAATAATTTCTAAGCGAGAGAAGAAAGGATTGCAGATACCGGAGCCAATATTTGACTATTGCGCGATACATAGAAGCATACAATTAACAATCAACTGCCGTTATTTTGTTTACAATACTCGACCATTATGTGCTTGGTGTTGATTGATCGCCGAACCGTATGGATGGAACGTGGAACAACGCAATAATCAGTACAATTACTCTATATAATTAGTATTTGTGTTACCGTCTCTTTGCTGTGTGCAAAAAGCTGCTTGGCCACTGATGTTTGTCGCTTACAGAACTAGCGGGAGACATCTAATATTGGTACAGCTTCGAGTGTTAATTGGTACGCCGCCGTATGAGCGTACTATACAGGTGAAACTTGATACCGGGGAGCTATTGAATATTGATACCAGAAGCCGATCGGCGCTCAGATACAGCTGGGCGCTAAACACGAAGCCTGCTCCTCCAGCAAGTGTCTCCGCAAGGCTTCGAGAGACCTCGACCAATCGGAAATCGGTTATTTGCAATGCAATCAAACGATTTGAGATTTACAGCTTACGTACTAACCTTCCCGACACTCTGCCGTTAACCGTGGATGACATTGATTTATATTGTACAATTTATTGATACATACCTGCAACGACTGAGGCCAAAGACAGGTGTGATTGAGATGCTTCTCGCCCACCATATTCGGCGGATCGGAGGAGCTGCACCTGCCAGTGCCGTCTGCCCCTGCTCTTCCGTAACGAGCTAGTGCGACCGATATCGTCGTACCTGGCGGACACTTTAACGTCATAGTCTCTTCGTCGCATGCGGCACGCTGGTAGGTCTTCAAGGTGCCTGATAACAGTGCTACGAGGTTAGAAAGAAAAATATCCGGCAGAGAAAAAGCAAGGAGAGAAAGAAGGTAAGATTGGAGCGTGTAACAAGACGGTAGGCAGATCGAAGAAAGTACAGCAAGAAAAGAAGCGTGAAGCAGAGGGAAAGAGGGGACGCGATCGATCGATGGCCAGTAATGGCGTCGCCGTCGCCGCCGCCGCAATGGCGATCAATTCGAGGGGATTCGGGGTAATTAACGAGTGGATCAGGCGCGATTGGTCGGCGGGCGGGGAGGGAAGAGGGTGCGTCGATGACACCGATTCGCCCGCGAAAGCGCCCGTCGTTTCGTTTACACGCGGACACGCGGTTGCGGCGAGAAAGGGTGAAGGGGCGGCATCGGAATTGACGGGGGCAAACGGTTGCAAACGGGTGCAAACGGGGGCAACGGAGACAAGGGGGCGAGCAGAGTAGACGCCGTTTACGGGATTTAACGCGGAGAGTGGCCAGGGCCGATCGAGTTTGCGTACCGGAACCGCAGACGTTTCCGTATGCACGGCAAAGTTCACGGGATGCGGATGCGCGCGTGCGAAAGGAAAAGAGGTGGAATTATTAGTTAGAATAGGGTAACGAGAAAAAGAGTGCAGATAATATCGATCGTGTTGTGCGGTGAGGTTGTGTAATAATCCGTGTCGGTGGAGCGTGTGAACGTGGAACCATGTTACCAACACCATGTTATATTAAGGTGGCAGCATTGTGTATCACCGCCATCACCATCACCAGGTTAGAGCGAGTCAGTCGAAGCATCCATGGTAGGCCCGAAAGGGAGACATGAAAAAGAAAATAGAGAAAGATAGATTAGTCGTCGGCTCTGATGCTACTAACGTTACGTCTCAATTAATCTCAATGCCGGTACGTCGTCGACGCGATATATTACCACGAATGCAGTCATATTTTCATGGAATCCCAGCGAGGACTTTTTCCTTCTCTCACCCGTGGTGGTTATCTTTATCTCAATCCTTCTAGCCCTCCCTGCTCGCTTCTTGAATTTCACTAGGGCCGTAATGCCTTTATGGGACCGTTTCTCATACTCGCAATAACGTGGCGCTCGTTCTTCCGTCTCATTAACTCTCTCACTCACTCGGCCATTCAGCCAAACGTTTTCTCTGTCCTCTCTTCACAGGCGCATCGAGAGAGAATCGAAACGTGTACAGGGGCGTGAAGCACCGTTCGCGAAATAAACTATCGTCGAGAGAGTTGTAGTGAGATTATTCGTCTGTCTACATTTCAAAAAAATAAATCCGTGTGCTTTACGAGAAGAAATATCGCGAGCAATCGGCTTATTTGCGATATTCAGAGAGGTAAGTGGTAACGGGCGAATCTGAGTATGAAACATATGTGCCGATGAATGATGAGAGCGTATAGAACGCTATATCGGCGACCAACGATACTTTCGTTCGTTTTCGAATCAACGGAACGACTCGCTATAATCGCGACAATTATTACGGACAGTCGCAGCGTGCAAAGGAGAAGTAGCTCGCCACGCCGGAGGTTTTTACGTCGATCCAATCAGACCGCAGCCCGAGAATTCGGACAGCTCGAAGGGGAAGCTGTGCTGTGGATTCGCCAATGGGAGAATGACGCCCGAACAAAAGGAGCGGAGAGGCGTACGGAAAGGAAAAGGATGATTCGTCCTTAATAAGGCGCGGGTAGAACGCTTTGTTCGTTTACGGACCTTCGCTCCCCGTACTTTCCGTTTATTCGGTCAAGTCTGGCGCGTTGTAAACGCGGCGGATAACGAGCAACTGGATTAAGAAAGCTCCATCGACCAGGTACAATGGGCATTGAGTTTCAGTAACAGGACAATGGCGATCGAAAACATCCTTCGCGTCTACCCGCACGAGCGAGTGGAATTCGTCGAACGACACAGCTCCTCCCGCACTCGACGATTGCCATTGTCCCTGAGTTTCTGGCCGTTTTGAATTAACAACGGCGCGCGGAGTGTCGTTAACTACGTCGGATTACGACGATTACGTCCCTTTATGGATGCCTAGGTCGTCAAGCGCTTACGTCGCGCAAATGCTGGTTATCTCATGCACTCTCGACGTAACGCAATGGTTAGAGAAAAATAAATTTTCTCATTAAGGCGATTCAGATTTGATCGTTACAGGCGTTACAGCCGTTCAATAGCCGCTATCGTTTAGCGGCTCAATTCAAACGTATTTTAACGACGCGAATAACGACCGAAGTCCGATTAAAAATAGTCCATCGATTTTACGTACTTAACGGCAAACGGCGACCGTTTGCTATTATAATCAGGACGCATGCTGGTTGAAAATTTGTTGATTAAAGTCACGCCAGTCGAAGAGAACCGAGAGCACGAAAAGTGCTCAGGCGCATATTATCGACCCGTCAGACGTCAGTGGAAAGGGAAGAACGAATCGGACAGAACCTCGGAGTAATAACCGATCTTCTGGTGCGGTTTATTACATCCAGCTAGTAAACAGTGCGATTTAAAGTCCGTTAACAAATGCAAAGGAAATCGCCCGGGGCATCATGCGACAACTTGCATTGTCTCGTCGTTGTTTTGCAATAGAGACAAAATTGGCTTGAACGCCGGGATAAATGGTATTATTCGTCACAAAGAAATGAAATCAGGTAACATAATTCAGCGAAATAGACGTCAAACGGAAATGGGAGTGCGTGCAATTCGGAATTGCAGGAGGGCATGAACGTAAAACGTAAATTTAAATGGAAACAATGTCGATGAAAAATTCATTTTGTGCATTTACGTGAAAAAAGTTTTCCTCCCATAAACCTGCGTGCAATGACCCAGTACGTGAAACGTCAAACGTGTTAAGAATTGATAGTTTAGTTGTGAGAGGCCCGATTAAAACACGAGAAAATCAACATCCCCTAAGAAATTCTCCATTTTTTAATGGCTCTCTCACGTCTACACAAGTACTGACCCGGTTTGGCATGGTTTGTAGGTTGGTATAGGCTGTATATGATGGTTTAGAAATCGATTTAAGTGGTTTTTTGTTTCTATTTTGGCACCGACATTAAAAAGGAAATATTATTTTATCTTTTTTAGTGCTGTATTGAAATCGGTTTTTACTCATTGTTTAAAATTTGTCATGCAATGAATAGCATGGAATGGATACGAAAAGTTCTCACGGTAAATGAAGCCCGAAAACAACATGAGCTTCTATTGCAATGCCCACCGTTTGCGACAGGTACGCGTTTCAAAGGTCTGGGTTAGGTTTAATTGTTGAACGTTGAACGACACCGATCTGCGGTATGTCGGTTTCAATCGCTATCGCGTTACAAATTGTGCAGTACGCTAGCGATGCGTTTGTACTATTGATCTTTATCTCGATATTCAGATGTTTCGACCGGCCCTATGAAATAAATGCCTCCGATATTTTGTTCGAATTTGGAAGATTCTTGAATATCCGGTGAACGAAAGTCCAATCTCTACGTTCGGTGCCAAGGATGGAAAGCGCAACGGAGGGTGGTTGTTGCGGCAACAGTGAGAACGGAAGTGGTGCGGTAAATTCGAACGTTTATTCAGCTGCGACCCCGCAGACCTGACTTCCGTCTTCCGTGCAGCGTAGTCGGGAGACGCATTATTTAAAAGTGAGATTTATCAGGACCAAGGCACAGATGTGTATCGAGACACCTTAAGAACCTGGAAGCAAACCACGGACGAACTTGCATGGAAGGACATATTTTACACACTTCGAAGTGGCGTCAGTATTTTTCGCCGGCGAACTCGACCGTGTTTCACACGGAGGGAAAGAGATTTATGCTGTAGAGCAAAGTCCGCAACTTTTTCGCTAATTCAAATTCAATTGCAAACGTCGCGTCCCCTCTTATCTGTCGCTGTCGTAGCGATAGATTTTGCCCACCGCCCTGATTCCCTTATTCGTTTCACGTCAATGTCGATCAATCGGGTGTACGCGAACGCGGTGGAGGTTCGAGTTAATTTGTCTCGGAGTTAATCCGAGCTTTAAGGGTACTCGAAACGAAAGCTTATCGTTGGATTAGTCTAACGTCCGTCCCAATCGGTGGGTCGTACGCACGACTGGTGTAAACGTCCGGGATCCCAGGTGCCGTGTACATCCACGCGTATACATATTCCACTGTACATACCTAGGTGTTTACGCGTCGGCTCGTGGGAGTATGCAAGAACAGGCGTATACGAAAGTGAGAGGATAACAATGAATGGAGGTTGAGGCAGCAATTTTCGCGTAGTTTGCTGCTCGACAGACTTATCCAGTTTCTTATTAAGTGTGGCGCGTAAATAACTGAGCGTTTCGATTACCTGAATTCGAAGACGCAAACGTATAAATTTAGCTTATTCGAGACGGGCTTGAAGTTTAATCCAAGTTTACAAATGAGCGACCATTGATTTAGTTCGCAAGGAACTGTGCAATTTCCGAGTTGTTAATCTCGAATGTCGCTGTTGTCAGAGAAGAATTGCTCGCTTCTTGATTTAATTCGAAACAGCATCCAAGCTAGCGTGGCCACCAACGTAAACGTTCAGCGAGAGCAGAGAAGGCTACGATATTTGGATGGAGAAGCGGCAAAGGCTCTTCGCAAAGAAAGGCACAATTTCCTGCCCGCCCACCTCTCGAGCGTCACTCTCGTTGAGAGAGAATTACCGGCCGATGAGGTCGTTACAGCTGCGTTTAACTTCAGTATTTACGACGGGAGCCTGGGAAACTCGTACTGGCACACGTTCAAACCGAGGTTGCGGATCTGGTGTGTAACGTTGACTCTCTCGATGGTACCGCGAACCTTGACTGTTTACGCGTTGCACGTTTTCAACGGGAGGAATATTTACCTCGCGGCATTAATTTGCATACTCGCAAATAGTTGGTCGAGCAAGCGGCACTCGTCCGGTTAAACGAAACTAAATGACAGACGAAGCCCATGACGTACGGCACGTGGCGCGGACACCCGCGAGATGTATATATATATGTATTTAATATGTCGATGAAATATAATATTTAGTACGTAGATAATGCCGGTATTTGGACGAACGCTGTTAACATAAGTGAGACGCATCGTTTCGGGGCCGCCATTTCGGTACGCAAAAATGAATTATGCATTTACATGCGCACTGTCAATGCCATTCGAAAACTTAGGATTTTTGTGCGGCGCTCTCAGTACGGACACGTAAAGTGAAAAGTGGATTCTTCGAACATGCTTGCCCTGTGAGCTCGTCGTCAGATTTTGGATCGTAAACGGACAATGGTCGTTTCTGCTTCTTGCAGAGGAAGATCTGATCAATGCCTGTCTCGGTTCCACCCGTAACGGAAACCGGAAGACGTGCCGCTCGACCTGCTTACGAGGCAGCTCGCACAAACTTGTCCGTCCCCGGCCGTTTCGTGGAAACAACCGAAATCTGGAAACGATGCCAACTTTCTGGAATTCACCCCTTTCGGGGGTCCCTCTTTCTACGTCCCTCTGTCGCCTCCCGCTCCCGGTCCCGGTCCCTGCACGAGTGCATCCACTTGGAGATTTTTCCGTCTCTTTGCGACATTACGAGCGAGCAACGGAACTGGCGAGTATTCCCTGAGGTAAAGAACCAGAAGTGCGTCGTGTTATGGTAGACACTGGGCGTACAAGATTTCGGAATGAGATCAAGAAATTATCTATATTACTGTTACGTTTATCATATACATTGCATTCCAACCAATGTTCAAGCTCGGAATATATTTAGCTAGTGTAGATGTTTCGAGAATAGACGAATACTGCGCCGCTGATATTCCTGGTAAAAGCGTGTTCTTTACCAACGTGTCATACGTTTGCAAGCGACACCGAGCAAAGTTGCCAACGACACCGTATACCCGTACAGCGGGATCCATTAAGCACTTATCTTTAAACCTCTAGAACACGAGTAGGTGACATTTGAGTCGATGACTACTTACTACCGCGGTAAATAACCCTTTTTCCACTACTGTCATTACGGAACAAAAGTGAAAGAACCTGGTAAGCATTTTCGTGCACG
This sequence comes from Priocnemis perturbator, assembly GCA_963942575.1. NCBI lineage: Eukaryota > Metazoa > Arthropoda > Insecta > Hymenoptera > Pompilidae > Priocnemis > Priocnemis perturbator. The sequence goes on along the minus strand of OZ012649.1, from coordinate 7,015,876 downwards.
AAAGAAAAAGTGTAACGAATCAAGCGACAAAGATCGAGATCTTCAACGAGAACGGGCTTTTTGCAAAATTCGCAAAAACCGCATTTGAACGAGAAAAGTTTCTGAATGTTACCTCTGGAAGTATATTCATCGCATGACAATAACAGTCTAGAAGCCAATAATAACACCGCACTTTCCTCTATCACAACGTACGCCCCCGCTATCTTAAGGTGGAGCGTGTAATCTTCCTTAGCACCCCTGTCTCGTTTTCATTGGTCCACGCGGGACACTTTGCAGCTTCGTTGCACGCCGGTGTTGTCGTCGGTATAAGCTAGAAAAGGAAAGGTCGAGTGGCGCTTTTCGTCTAGGGAGGACGGCCGAAAAGGGACAAGTGGCTCACGGCCCCGTGCCCGAGAAAATTGAGTTCGTAAACTCGGCCATCAAAGAGCCTCGTCCTCGGCAAGTCAATGCAATAGAGCATTAATTAAATATTACCCGAGATGGTTTCTTTTTAAGACGCAAGGCCAGCGTTAATTGAATACATAAGCGATGCCCATAACTTGAGATTGAGAGCGAAAAACGTAAATTTATTTTCGCGACGCATCTTCGGAGAAAGGGAAATCTTGGAAGTGTCCACGAAGAGGAGATTTCCACTGGCCGCGCCCAGCATCGAAAGTCTCGGACGCGAAACTTTATAAGGCTCGTTTGGAACGAGAGACCGAAATCCGTGCGCGACGTAACGAGGCAGAACGAACTTAACTTTTCTGTCTCTGCGGCCAGGAAAAGGGGCGGGAGAACAGAAACGGGGCAGCGGAGGCGGATAATAAAGGTAATGGAATCGCGTATAACCGTCCGTTTTAACGGCGAAAATTTATTTCGATGCACATCGTGCGAGCGAATGCGAGAACGTTCGATGCCGGCCAAATGAAAAGGCGTAAAATTTTATTGGGAACATTCGAGTGTCGAGTGCTTAGGAAGACGAGCGATCTGACACGGGGCGCGAATGAATATCGAAGATCATTGAGGAACGAGAACCAACCAACTGCGCCTTACCGTCCGAATAGAGACCGAAGGGTCCAACGTTGTGTGTTTTTTCAAAAATTGCCACTTGGTCGCACATTTTAATGCGGCCTCTCTATAAATGGCCCTCTGCCGCTTTCAGTGCATGTTCCAGGCGTAAAGAGATCCAATCGCCTCGTAATTGACTTTAAACCGGCGTTTCGCCAGTATCGCGTTGATTGACGTTTACTGAATCGACAGTTATTTTCCGAGAGAGTTTCGAATATTCTGATACGTGCTCAGTCGACGTGCGTTCATTCATTATGTACACCGTATTAGATATTTTTTTCATTTCCTATTTGACATTGAATGTTTGCCATGCAGGATGGCCAGCGATCCAGATAACAGCTACGTATCCGACAATTTCGACCCATAAATTTCCGGCACGATTGAATCGAACGCTATTTATGTAGCTCGATCGAGCGCACTCGACAATGCACCGCACTTTAATAACGGACTTAGTTTAACAATAAGCGCAGACCCAAGCTCTAACCAGTTAACGCGTCACCGGCGAGGAAAATCGATGTAGGCGGAAACAACGTCCGAAATAAAGGAGAGAACATTTTTCGGCAAGTGACGAACGAACGCAATATCCCGGCGAATGGATAATTCCTCGATTGATTAAAAACCGGCGATAGGAGCGAATTGGTTTTTACCCATGTTATCCATTTGTAGCCAGGGTAATTTGTAACGTAACACATCGGCCAAGTTTATTCGAATGAAACTGGCCAGGTCGAATATCGAGTGCATCCCTCCGATATCGGAAGTAAAATGGGCCACTTTCATAATCCTCATACCGGAGGATAGACGACGGATACGAGCCGAGAATTCAATATACATCCTTAGAACATATTTGCGGCGCTGGACTAAGAAAGACGGCCACCCGAAATTTTTCTTTCATCTTTTCAAGACTTGCACACATTCTTCTTCTCCTGAAACTATCGCTTCATGAAGCTTAAGCATTTAATGCACCGCTCCGGCGCACGGTGCAGCGGTCCAGCTCCATAGCGACGACGCCGACGACGCCGACGACGGTTGACGCATAAAGCTACTTGGTTCTCGTAAACACAGCCCAGCCGCAGTTTCCATGAGAACGGCCAGTAATGTCTCTTGCTTTAACCGTCGAAAACGGTACTTTGTCGCCGGTGCCACATTGCACTGGATTCTCCAGCGGTTTCCCAACATTATTCGCAGTAAAATTTCGTACAAAATGATGCCGATACCACAGCCATTTGTAGATTTGCTTACGCGTTGAGAGTGATATCGACCATTGTAATTCCACTTGAGCGCCCAGTAAATCTTTCACTTTGACCATCCGCTGCTTATCATCGATATCTCGGCAAACATGTACATCGTCAAGAGGGAGAACGAAGGATAGACAGTGCCGTTGCGTCCGTCGTATCCCTTAATCGGAACTCGTAAAATAACTTTCCACAGCGGCGACGATTTATTAATCCATCTAATACTTACGTTTTATTAACCGAGGCGAAGTCACTGCGGCGGACGTTAACGACAGCGACATTCTCAACTTTAAAACAAAGTTTCAAAGTGGAGCGTAACGGTATGTAAGTTATGACACGCAGTATTTCTCGGACGAGCGAAAATCGATTCGCGCGGCACGGCGACGACTGGAAAAGGCACCTACAGCCTCTTAGAGAAAGAAAAACGTTAAGAGAGGGAGGGAGAGAAAGAGCTTCTTCCAGCTTTTCTGGACGTGTGGGTATATAAACTGTTTGCACTTTCTGACGTGCTTTCAGCGAGCGTGCCAGTACGCTTATGTGTACGTTACCTTCGTCGTTCCTCGGTTTTACACCCAGACTGAGATTCTTTCTTATCATTTCACCCGTGGCAATCGCCGAGCCGACGAGATAGCAACTCACTGAAAAAACGGTTCGCTGCCAGTTCCATACGGCTTCTATTATTTTAGCATATTGAATGGGGGTCAAAGTGCAATTACGATAGCGGAAATCGGATTTCGCGTAAAAAGTCCTATCAAAAATCTGTTGGGGCATTAAAAGTCGTTCTCCGCGGATTTATCGTTCCCCTCTTGAAATTTAGTCTCAAACGTGACGAATGGTTTTTGCCCTTTTTCCAATTTTCCTCACGCCTATCGCGCATTCCATAAATATCGGCCAGTCCTTTCAATAATATACTTTAGGGAAACTCGTCAAACAGTCTCGACTTCGTTAAGTCTGGTGTGCCATAAAATTATGCTCAGAGGCAAAACTTTGCTAATTAACCATCCTCCGTGTGTAGAATTGAAATACTCCATCGACGTGCATACATTTGACTTGAAGAGGTTAAACGCTAAAAATACAATTCGTATACCGGGAATCACGTACTTGTAAGGCTAAGAGCAGCTCGAGTTATTTTTGCTGAACTCGGGGGCAAGCGATGTAACGGAATGTTATAAAAAGAGCGAGAGCCAGGTGCTGTTAACAAAAGTTCTCGCGACGCGTGTATGCCGCTTACATTTTCGGCTCCGAATACGTCGATTCACGTGTCGAACGCGTAACGGCAGCGAAATGTACGCACCGGTTACGTGGGTAATCTTACGTTAGGGGAAATGAAACAGGATGCGCGGGTGTGTTTATCTCATTACAAGTTCGCGAAACAACGTTTACAAGCCGGGGGAGATCCCACGTCGTAAACTCTGATCTGCGCAGCTGTTATTATAGCGGACCTGTAACTACCACTAGATTATTGCGCGATTTAGTTAATGCACACTCGGGGTGGGTACGGCACGGGTAAAAACTTCATCATTATTTATTATACGTCGTGAGTACCTTACTCATGAATAATTCACCTTGTCGACCCTTTATCAGCCTTTCGTCCCGGACCCTTATCAGAATTTGAGCCCTAAAAGGGATCCGCTAATTTCACCAAGCTCCGCAGGCAGAAAGGCTTGAACTAAAATCCGGTCAAAGAGCCACGTTTTCCTTTTAATTTCTTCGCGCATTGCATTTTTGCCGCATGGTACGTCGTAGGTTGATGTAGAAAGACGTAAGCTCTTACTCGACAAAACCCTGCCGACAGTGCCGACCACTGCAGCTGACAATCGATTCTCTACGGACATCCGGTTCAATAATACTCCGAAACCAACGGCACTTATTGGCGGAATGACGTTGCGAATTCCCGGAATGTCGATGAGGGAAATTTGGGAGATTTTCAAAACGACTGGAGCCTGGAGCCTGGAGGTTCGGGCGTGCGTCATCCAGTGAGAACGATATAGCGGCGAAAGTTTTCGGCCACGTTCTTCCTTCCTTTTCGATTCGCCCCGAGATTCGAGTGATCCTCTTATGCGAAAGTGCTTCGTTTCCGTGGGGATACCGTTCCCAGCGCGTGGACGATGCATCGGCAACATGCATGAGAATTCGATCCTGGATTTTCACCGAAACTGGATTATCCGTGGTGAGCTCTCGACAACCTCGAGATTTTGAATCGACCGCGCGGCGAAGCAATCACCGAGGAGAGACCGGGCACAGTGTCAAGGTAAATTAAATCATTCTCAAATCCACGATAGTCAATGAGGCTCTGTCGCGGTGGTCGTAATGTATAGATATTCGAGAAGCCGTGTTCGTCACGGAAGAAGGATTAATAATCGAAGATCAGGAAGATCCGGAATTTATACGCGCACACACGTGGCTCCTTCTCCGTTAAATATGCATCCAGGTTAGTCTGCGGATGATGCGCTCTCATCTGCGAAGTCGCGTCTCTTGAGTTGGTATTAAGTAACGAGGCTGCCTCTCGTTCGCTTTATATTACACAGCATGCGTGCACACTGCACATTCGTATTAAAGCGTGGAATGACGTAATGGGACGAAGCGGACGTTAGGTCGTCGCGAGGGAAACGGCTATCGATCCATTCTGACGGCTGTCTTTTGTCTAAGAATGCACCGAATGCACATAAGCGCACGTGTCAGCAGAACTCCGACCCTACGACGTTGTTCCTAATGGTATCCGTTGCGGATAAAGTGTCGCGATCGAAAAGACGCCAGACTCGATCGGCAAACGTTTGTGAAAGAATGTCGATGACAGGATGGAGCAAAGTTCTACGATAGTTCCGGGCAGCGTGCATACAAGCTACTCCTCGCGTTCATGTGTATTCAAGCGATTGGTAGTCTACCGCCGAATACGTAACGTGGCGAACTATGCAGGGAGTGTTAGCGTTTGCACAGCCCGTCTGACGGTATTTGTCGTCCCATGGATCGGTAACTTTTGCGATGCATCGAGAAGTCGGTTGGGAATACAAGGGACGAACGGCGTGTTTGTAGAATTTAATCGGTCAAGCGAAACGGAACGGGAGAAACGGATAGCGAGACAGTCCGATGGCATTCGGCTGGCGCTTAGTTCGTTCAGGCACCTATTATTTGCTGCGATAGGTCAGGCGGGCCATTTGTCATTTAGACGTGACAACGCGTTTAGTTTATGAGAAGGACACACACGCACATGTTTCTCTCTCCCGTTCTATCGTAGAGGTGTAACGAGGGCGGTGCATACGGTGTACGCTGGCCTCAGCCTCAATTATTCGCCACGATGTATTCGCCGAATTTACGTATACTCGTCGCGTGCCTCGAGATTTCGAGGAGGTTGCGTACTGTAAAAACGACGAGACTGTCAATTTTTCTTCACGGAATGAAGCGGCGGCGAGGACGACGGTGGCTCGCTCGAAACTTCGAGTTATCCATTAATTTATTGCGCGCCCCTCGTTTGCCGCGCTCTCATCGCCCCGAGGGTGAAAAGTACACAGGGAAGGCTCATAAAAGTCGTTCCGAAACTTTTCTGCTCGATGTATCATCGTTCCCGCGCCCAACGCCGGGGAAAACGCGGAAGATTTTGAGAAAAGTTAGAGAACAGCGGCACGGTTTACATCGCGATACCACCCCCACTCGTTACTCACGTCACGAGAATAAACACCGAGCTCACGGCTACTTGCTATTTTCCCGTGCAAAGTCCGCAGAAAAATGCGTCGTCGCGGTGAGACAACCTTTTCTTTGCCACGCGGCACATTCTGAAACGCGCCCTAGCCAATAAACCGCCAATTTTGTCTCGGGATCGCGTTGATACTCATGACAAGATAAATATTTCTATTGGAATTATTAATGTGGCCTCGATTTGCCGCATTTGCCGAGGACATTAAAAATGAAGTTGAAGAAAGACAGTGTGGCGCACGTTTCGCTCGAAGAAACTCACCAGCTGAACCTTCCTAGAAGGTCTTAAACAAGATTACTATTTTCGAGGAGAGAGAAAATATATCTGGCGGAAAGAAAAGTCGTTGAGCTGGCCCGCGTCTCGTGTAACGTGGCTTTCTAATTACTAAGACTGAATGACGCAGTTCTCGCTTCACTGGATAACAGTGAGGCGAAGAAACGTTTCGGTGCTTCTGATTATTATGATGTACACATATGTATGTCGCTTCTGTACCTCTGCTTTTCACAATTTCTCGGCGTTCACAGTTGACCCAAAGTTAAATTACGCTCTATATCGCTGTTGCCAAGAAATGTCAAGTGAAGAATTTTGGTGCGCGGACCCGCAATAATTTGAGGGTTCTCGTGTCAACCAGAAAATCCATAGTTCCGCTGTGATAATCTGCCAGAAAAAAGCATTGCAAACCCGGCACTCATCGAGGGTAATGGGACTGTCGCGTGAAGGTAAATATTGAAACAGATCAATTTAGACGGTACACACGATTCCGGTCACGACAGAAGCTCTTTACTGGTTCCTTCGTGCATTGTCCAGTAGGCTGGCGGCACTGATTAAACAGATTAATCGCGTCAGCACGGCGGCTCGTGAATTTCTACACGCGCAGCGAATTAACTTGAATTACATCTGCTTCCTGACGTTCGGGGACTAAGATTTCGCGGAGAAGAGGGGGTAAGGCGAGAACTGGAGGGACAAGGGTGTTTCAACGCCGAGAGAATCTTACGCGTTCACCTAGTGCGCGCGAAAGAGAGGGGAAACTTAATTAAATTGTTTTTAAAGCATGCTATTTACAAGAATGCCTCTATGAATATTAAAATCGATTAATTAGCCTTCTAAACGGGAGACTGGAAGGCCCTCTGACCCCGAACGTTCCCGTGGGAAGAATAAGGCAAACGTAGACCCAGAAAACTGGCCCCTGCGCGATTTTATAAATAATTCCCGTCTACCGTGTCCTTCCTACCTATCCTTCTTTGCGTCGCGAACCATGTAATTACATGTGTCCGTCAGAACCGTCTTGGAGATCGCCCACGTCGAGAGGCTTCGTCAATTTTGTAGGAATAACCGACTTATTAATAAGCTCGTTTCTCTTTGATCGCGCACGTAATGAACTCGTAAAACTCCCACGCGTCGTGCCGTGCTTCCAGCATTTACTCCCTTCGCATATAGCTTTCCTTCGCTCGCCTATATTATCGTATCCCACATGACACGGAGAAGTACAGCAAGCAATAATCTTGCCTGGTTTCTTTTATAACAATACGATTTTTCGATATCGGTCAAAATTTGTTTATAATTTTTTTACTTGCAAAATTTAACAAAAAGTTAATGGTTAGAAGGAATAACTTATGCGGAATAATTGATCCAAAATAAAGTTGAAAGTCATGAATTTGTTATAAACATTGAAAATTGTTTAAACAATTTAGCAGTGATATAATACGGTGCTACATATAGCCACGCATATACTGAATAACTTGTCGTTTGTCCAAACTTGATACGACCCCAATTAATGATTTTTTAACTGCATGACTGATATTGATTTATAATATAATAAATAATATTTATTTTTCCCTGTGGATGTCGCTTGTATTAATTCAAATTACGTGAAACTGTCGACAGTCAGCATACGTGTCACAATTCAATTAACTTTCGTACAACAATAAGATGGTATATAGTTTAGAGCCATTTATTATAAAGTCGTAAAATGGCAATAAACAATTTAGTAATAGTTAATTGGATCGTTCCTATCAATAAAAACATGTGTAAGACCGAAAAAGTATTCGTATATACGTAAAATCAGATATTATATATTTAGATTTATTGAGAATTCTAATTGTTTAAATAATTTTACAACTATGAAACCGGCTGAAAAATATTGTCAACATTGTACCACGTAATTTGCCGTTTGTTTGAAGTGAATAGGACTAGTTGTTGCTGAGATATGAATTTTTGAAGAAAGTACAGTATTAGAAAGAGACAGAAGGTAGATCGAATGACAGAAACCATCAATGGGAGCTGAACCGTAGTAGATTCTTAGAATTTGCTACTGACCTACATACGTTCCCGGAAGGCCATTACAAGATTCGAAGAATTTATGTGGGTCAGTAGGCAGGAATCCCCTCTGCGCAGGCCGAATGTTGGCTCTTGAGGCTGACTATCAGGTAGAAACTGCATGGTTCGCTTTAAACTACGATATCTCTGCTTCTAGACATCGTAGAACGATGAATCAAAGTGCATTTTAAAGCTAGAGAAGCATACTTTTACCCCAAAGGAATTAGACTCTTCTAAGATGGTCAAAAGTAGTAAAATTTTATTGCAAAATGTCACAAATAATATCGATCACTAGAATTGTTCAAAGGGACGCACCATCCCATACACGAGTGTGTTCAATCAAAGTTATCAAAATCATTGAATTACGCGTGCATGATGACGTACGGATGACGTACGATCACGACAACAATCGCCGGTCAATGAGAGTTAAAGCGCATTCACGATTTCACCTCGACATTAATCGAGCTGTTAATAAGGTCGTGTCTTTGATCGGCTATGCTCTGAAGCTCCGCTTTTAAACGACCCTGCGCAATTGCCTGGCCCTTAAGTGGATTGACTTCGAACCCCTGTGCATGCGTTACCAGGATAAACGGGAAATTTCGGCTTTCGCGCCTCCTCTCGATAGCCGATAGTAACCGGTACCCTTGATCGTAATTACACGATCAGGCAGCATGTTTAAGCTTTCGAAGGACCATTTGACCGTCGCGTCATGAAGTGAAGCTTTCAATAGACGAAATCTCGGCTCCCGATCATCACAGTTTCGCTACTTTCCTCTTTTCTCTATTTTCCGGTAGGGGAAACGGCAAAATTAGGCCACGTTTGCGGGTAAAATACAGCATGGAACAAAGCAGGTGAACAACAACAAGTGCGGTGACGCATGAGACAACCGGTTACGGTCAACCCCGAAACTTAGCCGACGCGACGCGACGCGACGCCAGCCGCGATGTTGCGGCTACACCGTGAACCGACCGTGTGATTTATCCCGACGATGATTTACACCGCTTTTACGAGAGTTACTTCAAATTCGCTCACTTCCAGATCGCGGAAGTTAGCCGCATGAATTATGGGCCACGATAATTAATAAATTACGAGTATCCATGCCCGGGAGTTCGGGGTTCAAGGACCGCGGGCTGATATAAGGCAGGAAAAACTAACCGGACGAGGTACTTGGGGGGGTTTTTAGTATTACTTTTTCATGTTCTTCGAGGAAGAAGGGCTGACAGTGCACTGTTACCAGGGACTAAGAAGGTACGGTATTACAGGAGCGAAGAAGCACTTAAAAAACTGCGCCACCAAGTACAGCCATCTTCAGCCCGAAGAGACGCACAATAGCGACGATGCTATTCGAAAGAGAGCAGAACAGCGGAAGATGAGCGAATACTGCGACAAGCAATGGAAAAGCTTTATGTCGGTCTGTAAATGTGCATAATAAAGGACGATCTGACGCATGCATAAATAAGTCGCAAGAGCGCATAAACACGCGCGCTAGGAGTACGAATTACGAACGAGCTCGTTACGCTGGGCTGAAAATTCGTTTGGTAAAAATAGAGTGCGCGACAGAAGCGGCTCCGAACTGCGGACAATTCCGGGGAGATGCACTCGCGATAACATGAAAAAACGATTAACGTGAACACCTGCGAGGAAGACGCGGCTGTTCAGTCAACAATAAAATGAACAACGGCACAAGAACCGTCTCGATGATGCGGGTGATCGATGTAACTCGGAGACAGTGATGTATTCAGACCTCGTCGAGCCACACGAAGCAGCTCTCTATGCGTCCAAGAGTAAACCCGACTCATTCGTTAACTCCCCAAATTGTCCCGCAAGCGGTACGACGTGTGCGCCTGGAATTTCCTAAAAAAAAAACGGCGCTTATTTCGCCGTGGCTGAAAAAATACAGGGATGATTTCTCGTCAGTCGGCGTCGCGTCGCGTCGGTTCTTGGATCATGACAAACGAGGGGCTCGTAAAACAAGGAGAAATACATCATACGCGGAAGCAGCGAGGCACACGGCAGACGAGTCGCGAAGAAAAGTTTGAGAGAACGAGAGATCGACGATAGCTCGGCAAAGGAAGAAAAACGAAAAAGAAACGCGCCATAAGTCACGGGGTCGATGAGACCTTGGATCGTTTCCAAGACAGACACAGACACTGCTGTGTGCTCCTTCTGGTAAGGAATAATAATCCGATAAGCGGAAGGAGCGTCGCGCCGCGGAGGGTGGGTGAGACAATTTTTCATCGCAAGATTAAATAGATTAAGGCTCCTCTTGCACGGCACGTCAACGACGGAGCAATTTTTTTCATCTTTATTTTCGTAGAAATGGAAGCATAGGTTAAAACGTATAAAACGGGGTACTCTAATGAAAAAATTGGAATATCTTGTGTTGGTTAAAATTGTAGTTATGCTGGTACTTTACGCGGCGGTGAATGTGTTAATTTGCGAGTACAGTTCCGAGTTTTATGCGGGAGAGAAGTAACGTGACTGACTACCGGGTCCTGCCATCATGTCCAGTAATAACGTCCGGCAAACAAAATATATTTGTTGCATCTCTGGTGGGCCGATGATGACGGGCGACGTGGGCGTGATGCTGCTGTTATATAAATTGCCTTCGTTAAAAAAATATATCTATAAATAAATCGCCATATTCGCGAATTCTAACTAGAACGGCTGACATTGATCACAGATGGAGTCGGTTTATTACCGTCTCGATTTAATAACGTTTCCTCCACGTGTGACCAGTTACGTACAGACGTCTGTCGATCCTCTAGCTGGCATTGCTAGTAAAGTTAATCGATATCTATCTATTGTGACTGTCAATATTTATGCGTCAACGACAATGCTGACGGACCATCGATAACGACAAGCGGCAACTAATTTATGGTAGAATTGACGCACGCCCCACTAGGGAATGGCGTGACGTGTGACGTTTCGAAACGATTCTAACTACTTGTCCACGATGATCAATCTTGTTTTGCTTAGGATCATTGAATTTTCGCCGGAATATCGTGACAGGAGGAAAAACGAAATTACGCCGGATATGTCCCGGAACAGCGGGGTCAGTAGTTAGGTTGAGCGTTGCAAATTAGCGAGAACAAGTGTGCTGATCATGGTATTGTGCAATCGGTGCTGTGATTCACGGTAATGTTGTCATTTATCGAAGGAAGCCCGCGAGATTTCATGAAATATCGGCCAATACGTTCTTCTCCGCGGTCTTTGTACATATACCTAAGTGGATTACCGTTGACTCAGGATCCCCAGGGCATGTACCTCCGGTCTCCGGCCCATACGTGTTTCACAGACCAAATTGCTTATTGCGGACATGCCGCGGTACGTAATTTTCTCCCGCGTCCTGCGACGGCTTTCAACGATCTATCTTCGGAGAATATTACGTCGGACAGTATGCTTTCGATTACAGCGGCACTCGGCGTGGAGGTGGAGGGGAAAGCCAGCAGTTTCGGTGCAAACCCGTGCGACTGTCAATACTAAACGTTTTGAATTATGCATCGAGCACTTGGCTGTATTTTCACGAATCATAAATTCCGATCGTTTTCAATCCTCATCAAGGAATCGTTCAAATTGTTCAGGGGTAAATTCAGTCTAACAAATCGCTTATGCGTAGCCGGGTTTCAATTATTTATGTTATACTTAATGCGTCTCTATAAACACGAATGCGCGAATTGCAATTAATACATGGGCTCACGAGAGCTTATTACGCCTGGTTGCTGTAATCGATATCGCTCCTAATTGAAAACGTTCACGGACACTGAAAGGGGGACGGACGATCGGATTGATAAAAAAAAAAGAAAAAAAAAACACGTCACGGGGTCACAGAGCAGAATGTGCGAAGAAAATAATGGCACACGTATCGTGTAATTCTGCACCAGATTTCTTTCCATTCGGACAGGTCGTGAACGACTAGAGAGCAGAGGATAATAAACGAGAGGAAGAGCGATAAGACTCGTACGGCAAATTTACTAGTAATTTGGTTGAGGCGAGGGAGACGAAATTCGCGCTGGAATCATCAGACATGTTGTACGACACGGAACCATGCACGCCGGTGCATAATATTGTACGTGGTGCGACGCGATACGAGATATTTCCTGACGGAATCAGTCTCAGGAGAAGTAGCTACGGGCGAGGAAGATGGAGAAAGGCGGACGGATATGCTGGAACGACATGGAGGACGAGTGCACGTGACTTTCGCGTGTCTCACAGCTTCCACATCCTTACGTGTTTGCACACTTGTTCTCCGCATTTCTGCCAAGACGGCTGAATAAGCCCTCGTTTCCTCGCACTGATAGTAATAAGGTAGTGCACAGTTTTCGAGCAAATAATCCGGACAACGTAACAAATTCCTTTGGCTGGCAAGTTGACGCAATAATACAGTTTCATGCATGGATGGAAATACCAATGTAGCTACTTGAGGCATTGAAAATGAATGAATATATTATATTCTCTTCGATCAAAATCAGATTATCACGTTTTCCGCGTGTAAGAGAGCCATTTCGGTAATATAACACCGCAGACATTATTAAACGCACCCCGATATTCCGCCCTATTATTCCGTGTATAATTTATCATTCAAAAACGCTCGGGGAGGATAAGAGCCTCAGTAAAATTCTGGCCGATATTTTTTGACGCGCCTCAAATAAACTGTCCCACTTCTCGAGCGTAAAATATCGCCACGGTCACAAGGCAAGATCCAACCTATCGCGATGGCACTTTTTCTGGAAACATGATATATCCTAGGGAGAGAAGCAAAACTGTATTCTATCGAGTCCATAAAGCTTTCGTCACAGGACGCGTTTAAAGCCGCTGCTGCGTCCAATTGTGAGATACCCCCTTTCTACTCTCTATTCAGCCATCACCTATTCGGCCTCTACATTCTCCGTCCGAGTGCCGAGTCCCGACTTGCCAGTCCGGACTGCTCCAAGGTTTTGGCATTCTTTTGAAATTCTATGAACCGCACGCCGACAATATCGCGGACATCTCGATACTGGTTCGTGGGTGGAACAATCGGACGATCTTGCGCGGTAAACCGCGGTATTCGACAGGCTTGCGTTTCAAAGGCGCCACTGCCCTCTACTGATATATGGACGGATTTTTGCCAAAAAATACCGTCACTGTGCCACGAGCAAACGTGCCGCATTTCACGCCCTTTCTGATCCTAAAAGCCTCCGCTCGCTCCATTAAGGCAGCCGTGAAAACCCGTGAAATCCGCTTCCCCGATAGTTGTCAAACCCAGAAAATCGGAATCTGGTAGAAAGAGGCTGAGCTTGCATGCGTCCGTGGAAAATCGGAAAAATCGACGTGTTTTATCGGACATGAGTGCATTAGGCGTAACTTTCATCGGTCGATAATAACTCCATCCGGAAATTCTTTTCTCAACTGAACCTCTCCTGTGTCTCAATTCGCATAATTAACATAATGACCATGCTCTCTCTCCTCTCCCTTCTGGCATCTGCACGCGCTCGCTACGCTGTCTTAACGGAACGAGTAAAAAGCGCATTGGCACGCTTCCACAGGGTGCACGTTGAACTCGAAGTCGGCTCTAACTGCAGCCTGAAATAGACCATAGCCACGTGGCAGGCAGCAAGTTCGCGGGCAAGGCGTTGTACTCGACATAGCTGACAGTTTTCGAAACATAACCGCGGTCCCAGCTGTGCGAAATGTGCAGAGTAGCGATGAAAAACACGTCTCTTTTGATGGAGGCGAATTTTTCTTCCGTTCACCAACATATTTCGCGATCAGCTTCCAGTAACGAGGACGGGTGAGAATGGGCGAGAGATGGGGAGGTGCGTTACAGGTAGATAAACGCACCTGTTAAATTGGCACGTCTCTCGTAACGCCGGTGAAGAATATCCCATCCATTATGCCGCTGTCGGAGCGGCTAACGGCAGGCAACTGTGGCGTCGCTGCAGTTAATCCCCGCCGCTTAACGAGTCAAAATTTGTCCGGACGGCCGGCGCGATTAAATTCAATTTCGAGCGCGGCGGCAGATTGCTGCCTACCAAGAGCGCACCCAGACCCGATGGTGAGTGGACAGAGGGCCGTGGGCATGGAACGGCCAAGTGTTTGTGCGAGTATGCAGCGCACCGACAAAGTTACACAATTTTCTTGTCCAGCTCGCGAGATGCCCAAAGTGAAACGCTTCCCCTTCAACTGCCGCTTATATCTCGTTTTACGGGCTTAGCGCAGCAACTTAATTCAATTGCGCGGTATCAAAGCGCACCAGAAACACGGACGCGTATTTCTGCGCGACACGTTTTATCGGCCAGTGTCAGCCTCGATCTGAAAGCGCGAGCTTAATCGACGCCAGATAGTGAAGAATTTCACCTGATAATTTCGATGCAACCGTAAAAGCGGGACAATTGAAATTGAACGGTGTCGCTTGCTTCTCTCACTCGTGCTGTCGCTCTAGTTTTTAGCCCGCTATCGTGACAGCAAGCGCTATCGATACGGCCAATTTCCAGTATCGAAAAGCGGGACACACCCCTGTTAGCGGACAACGTATGCAAAAGCAGGCGCTGCACGACAGTGGCGAACGATAAACTTTCGACTACAGAGCAGGCCGGACTCCCACTGACGCATTATAATCGTAAATACGGGGGGACGAACGTGCAAACTGCAGAGCGCGGATTTCCATCGAGTATCGATTACAGGGCCGAGCCGTGGCTGGAAGTAAAAGTCAGTGACGCGCGGGCTATCCCGCAAACTCCCACTTGAACTATTTGAGTCAGCGACAAGCGCGGGAGCCAAATATCACGCTTCGAATGCTTCTCCTCTCACTCTGCCTCTGAGTCTGTGAGCGCCATTTTCCCCGACTAATTCGATCGCTTCGGATAATACGCGAAACATTTCCAATCGCGATAATAGTTGAACGTTGAACGAGACTTTTTCAGCGAAACGCAGACGCAAGTCGACGAGTAACAATGGGCGCGAATCTCGATTGGAAATGGCACTCGACGTCGTTTTCGATAACGATACGTCGATACCATAAACCGGACCACCCCGTTAGTCTTCAACTATTACACGCTTCGCGATCATTTACCGGCCCGTAAGCATTTCCGTTCTACCTCGAAATACCGTGCATGTAAAGCGAGCACGTGTGCGCCTAGTGGCCGGACAAGCGAAACGCTCATTCGCTATTCAATGAAACTAATACAAAGGAAAGCCCGCAGTCGCTGCTACGAGGACGTTACATTTTTGTTTCTGCGGCCAATGTTTTTTAACTTACCTTCGCGAATCCACCAGTGAAACGGAGCAATATTACCGTGCAGGTGGTTTTGGCGACTTTATTGTTTCACCAAGAGCAATATCTCGCAGCCATCTGCTATGAATGACCGGACCGGGCGCTCCGACGTCCGGCGAAACATTCATCCAAAGCCAACTGCCGATCTATCATATGACCTAACACACACACACACGTTCGTCTATCTTTTCTTATTCCGGCCCGTACTCTCGGCAACGTTTCTAAAGCGATATCGAAATGTCAACCTTTCACAAATATGCCCAGTAATCCCTCTATCGAAGCTTTCCCGAACAGAGAAAAGAAATATTGGACGGACGGTTCTAACGACTTTATTGTTTCGCCATTACCATCTGCCGCAAATAACGGGCGCGCGATGCGATTCGTGACGTTTTCACTGCATCGACTGATCCGACTGCTGCACTTGTCATAGGTAAATTAAGAATGGACAAATTTGCTCGCATGTCGCGTAATAAGATTTCTTCTGCCTCTTTCCATGCCTCTGGCACCGAGAATAGAGCATTCTGGACAGGTGGGATGCAGTTCCCGGCAAGATGGATATCCTGTCATCTGCTACGAATGACCAATCCGGTCTCGCCTTCCGCTGAAGCCTTCCAACGAACCCGAGGCGACCTCCGATTTGTCAAAGAACCCTGTATACGAGCGACACGTGTGTTTTCTCATCCCCGTCACGTTTTAAGAAGCCTCGATTGCCAGCAACGTGACACCGAAATGACAGGGAAACATCCTGTTTCAAGGACTAACCGCGTCTTTAATTAACCCACGTATGGCTGCGGCTCATTCTAGTCGATCTTAGCCCACAGTAGTATTGATCCAACGAGTTCTACCGTTTCCAAATTTCATCATTCTTCATACTTCCCGAGAGTTTTCACACTCTTTGTAAATGGCAAGTTTTTATCTATAGGGATTATTGACCAATTGCTAAAGGGCCTGTTTTTTAAACGCAGTTAGCGAGTCAAGTAACGCGATCCCATAGCCAGCCACGAAATATTTGTTGTTTGTCAAACACACCTCGAGCTGCACATGAAACCGCCATTGGAAGGTACGATTGTACCTCCAGGCTTTCGACAGAAATGAAAGCGCCATATGTGATTTGATGAAAACAATAGGGTAAGCAAAGGTTAATGGTGGTTCAAAGCGCTAATGGAGGATTTTGATTTTTTCTCGCTGCTAATACCGTATCGATGATCTGTTAGAAATGAACGGGCAGGGCGGTCAGCACGAAGTGATTCGCATCAACGTTCTTGAGTCAAATCAATCTGGCCGAGCAAACGAATTTTGGGAAAAAAGTGCGGCCTCCGGCTCCATCGCTCTGCCGGGAAAAAAGTGTGGAAAAAATTGGACGGACGAAAAGCCGGTTGTCCGTCTCAATTGATTTCGCGAAAGCGCAGAAAACAAGGCGACCGATGACGCTTTCACGAGCAGGTTCGGACAATGGCCCGGATGAGATTTTTGATCGAATGGCAATCAAGCTTTAATTCTTCCTCGCGGTGTCCTATTGTCAGCGGGCGGCTCACGGGACTTTTCGAAAAGCCGAATGGAAATCTGGACGAACTAGTTGTACGGTTGATCATGGACATCGGATTAAAAACAACAAGCCCACTCCGAAAGGGTGGGTACTTAGACGCTTAGGTCTAGCCGCTGGCCTCTCTCGATACTGACCGCAGTCTTTCGTCGTTTAACATTCCGAACGAATTACCGGTGCAACTCGGTGGTTTACCGTGCTGGCAGAATTTTTCTCGGCAACGATCGAGAGCAGCCAATTAAGCGACTTTTCCCTACAGTCCGCAATTCTCCTCGCAGTAGCGGAGGGAAGGAGGGAGGAAAGTTTCCGAGGATAGAAGAGACCTGGGCTCCGTCCTTCGAAGCGTAAGCGCTTGTTGGTCCAGCGAATTCTCGAGTTTACTCGGATCTACGAGAGCGAACAGATTATGTCCTTCGAATCAGGCCAACTTTTCTTCGCGATTTCGTATAAAGGTCTATGCAATTAAGGCACCGGCGTCGACGTCGAACCGTGAAAATTAACAAAATTGGCTCCGTCGCGCAGCTCGCCTTTTCGAGAAATTCCAAAAAAGAATCGTACCACCTGCGTAAAGTCAATCTCCATTTTGGACGTAACATCGAATCCGTACAGGAAATGAGCTTATCTTGATTTCTTTTTTTTAACGAGCCGACCCCACTGATCCTGTGACCGTCCATGCGTGGGATAATCGCTCGATTTCGAGCTGGCGAGGAAAAAGTGTCCGACGCAATTTCGTGAGCCGTTACGTATCGAACGGCGCTTGCTTTACGACGAGGTGAAAAAAAAATAAAATAAAATTTCAATCGGCCGCTGCGCCAACGAGTTACGGGCACTGCGCGGTAAAGTGTAAAAGGCAATTTCGGAACGATATTGAATGACGGAGAACGCGAGCATATGTTTACGTCGCTCGTCCGAAAAATTGCCGAACGGATATGGCCAGTCCGAGCGGAATTTTCATCCGACTTTGTACTTGAAACCCGCTTCTCATTGAGAGTACCGCCCAAATCATCATCACATACTTCGATTGGCATAAATAACTAACGACAACAAGATTCGAAAACAGATGCGCGAGATAATCGTGGCGTTTTGCTGTTACTATTAGCTAGCGCGAGAGCGGAAGATTTCGAATGCAATATCTCGAGCGATCCGCGTTTCGCCGTATTCGAGAAGCGGGCGAAATTTCAATCGTGTTGCTGTGCTCCGAAGAGCCATATAACCGCGAGTAAAGAGGTAAGAGGTAGTGCCGACGTGGTCCCCTGTTTAGCTCGGTCCTCTCCTCTCGTTCCGCGCCAACTGGCAAACGAGTAAAAATCGAACATCATAACGAGAATGAGCACCGTGCCACCTGGTACGTCGCATCTTCGACGTTCCAGCACGCGTATACCCGAGGACCCTCTTTGCATTCCCTCATTCTCTTCTCCTCTTTTTCTCAGCGAGTCTCCCTCCTGCTTTTCACTTCGCGAAAGTCGTTTTAGAGGAACGGAAATAATCTTCGAGGGACGCGGTTGCGCAAAAACATCTTCCCACTCGTTCCCTCTCTCTCTCTCTCTCTCTCTCTCTCTCTCTCTCTCTTCTCTCCTCTTATTGTCATCGCCAGGCACGCGCTATTTCGGTGAGACTCGAAATGCCTTGAGCTTTGAAATTCCAAGCGAAAGGGGATCAGGCTGGTTACGGAATCAATCGGCGCGCTTTTTTCTGGCGCCAACGTCGTTCCTTCATCCGGAGCGCGTACCAATAAGCGTTGAAGGAAAATAATTCCTGACAGCAAAGATAGCGTGCGTTTACATTTTTATAATTTCGTACGGTAACACATGCGGCATTGTCGAATAAGCGAAGCAAACGTGAGTCGGGAACGCTGCTGGTTAGCGGAGAACATTTCGCATCACGTTCCATGGCGTTGCAAGCTGCCGTGCTAATCAAAGAAACTACCGGCGGCGGTCCCACATGTGACGTCGAATTTAATGCGTGTCGAGTAGGTTGTATTTGCCGTAGCGTGCAGAACATATACGAGCAGCAAGTGTAACGAGGGAACGTCGAAGAGATCGTGGCCTGCATTGTTTTCCCGTATAAGAATTTATCGTACGCGCCCTCTCTGGCGCCTCGTGGCGCCTCGTATACTGAAAGCCGGAACAGAGGTGAAGAGAACTTTGCATGCGACGAAGCAGAAATAGCTCGCTCTTATCGATGCTTATATACCGTGTCTTCGCATAGGCGACTCTCGTTATTTCTTTTTCTCACCCTTCCACTCCTTTCGCCCCTTCTCCACCCACTTTTGCTCTTCTCCGCCTTCGCCAGCTTCCACGCGCTGCTTTATGTACCGACGACATAGGCGCTTCGGGTACTAAAGTATCGCGAGATGAAAGGAGGCGCGGATTTTATGGCATCGACGTCAAAATCGCGGATACGGAATGCCTCGCGTCCGGAAAGCTACAGGCCTCGTTCTGGCCGGAACGTGGATCAAAGTCGATCCCTCGAGAATGCCTTACGAACTTTACGATGTGGCGTTTTCGTTCGATATTGACGCGCTACTTCGCCTACATTTTCCGCGTCGCGTCGACCAGATAAACGCTTCTAACACGACGTAATCTGACTAACATGAAATGATGATCGGAGTCTACGGAGCACTGCCGAAATGCAGTTCGTTTGAATGTTTCATTGTCTTGAGAGAAATGCCTTAATGTGGCTTCGGTGCTCCCAACAGTCCGCAACCTAGAGACTGATTTTCCTTTCAAATTTCATGCTAATGGCATTCTGAGAACTTGCTGGATGCTTAGGCAAAAGTGATTAGATCGTGTACTGGCGAAGTCTAATCTAACGGTAATAGAGGGCAGGGCTCGTTGCGTCTGCAAATACGTCGAGCGATTACGGTGCACGCCGACAAAGTGAAGTCATCGACGCGTCATTCAATTCTTCAAGGATCGCGCTGGAATTTTGTTGGTCGCGCGATTTCGCTCTCAATGTCGCAGTGGCAGGGAAATAGGTGCCGTAGTCGCCGGAGAAGGGGAGAAGTAGGCGTGAGATAATTTATGGAAGGGACACTGCAACGTGGCCTGTTTCCATGGAAAATCATCTACTAGCCAAGCACTCCCTCGGGAATGACTTGTACGTGAGCGCGTGTACGTAAGTCCGTCGTGATTAGATGAAGATAACGTGCACCCGATGTTTGACGGGCAGTTAATAATAGGGAGTTTTGGGGGCTCGACACGATTCGTAACGTCCGCGTCTCACGGTGTATCGTAGGATACCCTTTGCAATAGCCGCTCTCACGTTATCACCAGCTGGTCCTTCGAAACTTCGAACCCATGCAAATTACCTGTCGCGCATCGTACGAGGAGAAAGCGTAACGACGCTGATCTCGTCATTTTTACCGGAGAGACTTTTACAATGTCCGTCATCTATTCCGGCGAGCACGACGAATCTTAGAGTCGGACATTCTTACGAGCTGGCTCGACGATGCTTTCCGTCATGTCGCCTAGAACGTCGAAAGATCGATCGGCTCTCGTATGAGCGATGGAGTCGCAGGAGGTAGCTCGCCACGAGAAACTACCGGATAAGGAAGATTAATACGATATCTTCCGCGGATGTTTTTCGGATCCGATGCCCGCGGCATCGCCGTCGTCGTCGTCGTCGTCATCGGATATCCGCCTGGTTCCGATCATCATCCAACCTTCTTACCCTTCGCTTCTTCTTATTCCGGAATGAAATTTGCTTTAGATCCACGAAACACGAATATGCCATCCGCTCTTCAGATGGAAGCAAGTGTACGACGACATTTGCACAAAAGCAAAATTATTGGACCGAAGATAAAGGCAAAGAAAGAATTAGAGAACCGACGTGCACTTGTAACATTGAAAGGGCCGGTAGAGAGTCGCCACGATCACTCAGGCAAAGTTTCGTTGACAATAAGCCACTCCGATTCTCTTTCACCTTGCGATGCCAGTCCTACTTTTTCACCATGAAACTATGCCTCGCGTCAGAGAAATCGGTAGTACCGTCTTGGAGTGAGGGGCTTCTGTATGCAGCTTCGATACGTACATGGGTGTTCGAACTAGCGCGTAACTGATGGCGGAAAAGAAAGGCAAGGAAAACGAAACGGCAGAGATCGCAAAAGCGAAAGAGGCGGACAGGCGAATGGAGGGATGTTGAAAGAGGAGGAGGAGACGAAAGAGGCACAAGAGAGACGCATTTCGCGCACATCGACTTTCTGTTGCATCGGTTGCATTAAGGCCAACCAAGCCTCGTGTGCACCTCCATAGACTCGAAAGACCCTCAGCGACGACACGTGCGCGACACGATGAAAAGCACTTGCACGGAATTGCTTGCCGGTGCAGCTGCGCGCTGACTTCCACCTCTGTAGCTCCTGTTTTTCCGCACAGTCACATGCACCCCTCGTTCCATACGTACATGTGCAGGGATGGGACGAGGGTAACTCTTTTTTTCGGTACGCGTTTCGGATCCCATTGTACCCCACCGTTGTCCCCGTGTCATTCGGACCAGTGACTCTTTCGTGTCACACGATGGAAACTTTCTGCTCCCGCCCCCGCTCACCCTCTTTCATGCCCCCCAACACTTTTTCCTCGCCAACTACATCCCTGATCCATCCGTCCCGCAGCCCGTAATATTAGGCGGCTGTTTTTCATTTCTCAAAGTGTCGCGAAATTCGACCACTCCTTGCCTCGCTTCCTCAGTTTATACTTGTTCAGCATTGCTCCCGTTAAACGCCGTGCCGCGCAGTTTTTGTCCTTATATTTTATTTCCTGAGTCGAACGGATTATGCGGCACGATTCACGATCCTAATCTCAACACGATAATCCGGCTAAAGATTAGGCAAGAGAACAGAAATGAAGGTAGAAGAAAAGGATGAGCTGTCGTCAGTTTGCCCGTGGAAATCGATTATCCAAAGGAACCGACGGACGTCGAAGGTGGTCGAGAAAAAATGAAGAAGCAAGAAAGACGAAGCAGAAGAAAGGAACGAATGAGCGGTCTAATCACGAAGCGTAATCTCTCGTAATTAATCGTCTCAGGAGCGAGAGCGGGACCAGGCGGTTCGTGGTTTAACCGGCGTAAAAGAGAAAGGCGGGAGAGATGGGAGGGCTCCTGTGTCTGTAAGTGCCTAAATCCGCTTAATTACCCGCCGCTCATTTGATTCCCGCTGACTCCCCTTTCCTCTTTCTGCTTTTCCCTCTGTCGAAGAACCGCCGGCGTCGGCGTTGTGACCATTTCAAACCCACTAGCAAGAGTGTCTTGTTCCCGAAACTTATATCGAATCATTCGTCGGGAAGAAAAACGTCACCGAACAACGGTCTTTCGCCTATTCCAAGTGAACGACACTTACACCCTAACATTGCAATCCTTTCTATACTATGATATGTGTAGTAAAACAAATATTTCATTGAATTCTCGAACCGTTCGAGCAATATTCAACAATTATTGCCGTTGGCATCGAAAAAAAGATTTTTCAGAACACCATGGAAATGGGAAGCAGACCGCGAATTATTTATAGTGTCAGCCGACCGGTCGCGAGAGAATTAATTTCTTGGTAAAATGTTAGTGGCCAGGCCCCTATGCCGGATTAAAATAGTGGGAAAACGTGAGACGTACGCTACACGTTTCGTAACGTCTCGTGTAAATTGACGACCGTGAAGGAAGACTAGGCCGCCATTAAATTTGCATAGAAAAATATCGGGCGCGCGATTAAATGGTTAATTTATGGATCGTAACTCACTCGCGCCATCGACAGGAGACTCCGATTCGAAGAAGAAGCCATTTCGGGCGAATCGTCTTCCTCCTTGCCATCTGCAGGCGGTGCGGGACCCAGACGCACGTAGGTATGTGTGGGCAGGAACTGGAAATGGCATTCCCTCGGCGAAGTCGCGATTCAAATCGAGCCGGCCACGAATTATTTACGGTGGCGAGAGGCAGCGTGCTGCAGCAGTCGCGAGGCACACCACCGCGTACATGATAAAGCCATTTGTCATCGCGGTGGTTTCGAGTTCGATTATCGATACGGCCTGGCTCCTGTACCTCCCGCACGATAGATGCATGCCGCCGATAGCCGATAGGTATTTATGGTCGGTCGTTTCCTACTTCCGTTGCACCGAGACCCGCCCTTTCTTTCTAACCTTCCCCGTATTCTTTCGACTCTCCGGCTGGCTTGCCTGCCTGCCCGCTCGCTCGCCCGAACCATCCTCTTGTCGTGCATTCAACCCTTTGCCTCTTCCCGTTTCCATGTCGTCGCTCCTATGCATACGCTTCAGAGTTATTGCTTCGCACGCACTCTCTCTCCCAACCTTCTGTTACATTTCCATTTCACATATTTTTCGCTACAGTCCCGATTTTCATCCTCACTCATTTTTCGCTTTTCCCCTCGCCCTTGTCACTCCGATCGTCCGATCTAACTAATTCTTTCCCGGCAACCGGAAATGAAGTCTGCGGCGACATCCTCGTGGCGCATGAAAAACGAGGAGGAGAAGGGTGAAAAGAGTCGTTTGCTGCTTTGCCTTTCTTACGATTCTCCGAATATCCAGATGTTCCAGGATGGGACTAATCAGTCTCTGAGAATACATCGGCCAACCATCGACGAAATCGAAGCGCTTTGAAACGATACACTGCGGAGGAGTGGGAGCACAACATGTGTGCGCAAAAAAGGCAGCAGCTGGATTGCGTGCGAGCGAAGAGGAGACACTAAGAAGACAGAGAGGAGAATGGGAGGAAAGATAAGCGACAAGCAACAGCTCGGGAGAACGTGGTGCGAGAATAGCCGCAGGCAAAAATAGACAACGGGTTACAGCGAAATGCCGAAAGGCGAGGGATAACTCCGACCGGGTACACTGACAAAGCTCCAATAAGAGAGAAAGAGAGAGAGAGGGAAAGAGAGAGGCAGTGTACTGGGACCACAGTGTGGCATTACGATACTAATGTCACGACAAAAAGGATAACAAGCGGACGATCGTGAGGTAGGGATGCGGATGGACGAAGCATTTTCGTTGGTAGGTTACCGCCGTTGGTCGTTGGAAACAGATTGAAAGCGAAGGAGCATTGCAGTGGCCATCATTTTCGTGCATCGACAAATTCAAAAAGCTTTGGCGACCACGGAAAATTCGTTTTTTTTTCGAGTAGACACAAATTACCTGCCGATGACGAGGTTCGAGATTCCTTCCAAAAATATTTCATTCATGCGGTCATAGGGCGGAATAAAACGATATGTGCGCTTTTACGAGCACGATGAATAATTTCTTCTGTCACACGACGCGTCATGACTTTTTCATGAATTCGGATATTAAGCCGCGTGATGCGCCATTAATTGAGTGCAGCGGGAATTAAGGGACGAATTAGGATTTATAGAGTCGCGTAATGAATTGGAATGCGTCGCGCTGATGGACGCTGGTGGAACGGTAAATGTAGAAAAATTTCAATCTGCACCTCTTCGGCGGCTGTATAACAAAAATTGTAGCCTGCCGATAAGCGGCGGGGTAAAGCAGTGAGGCTAAAAACGACGAGGAGAATTTTGTACATTTAAATCCCGAATCCCAGTTCATTTGCGCTCACAATCAGTCCAGTTGCTGCACTCGCCGCAAATTGCGATATTTTGTTACATTCCTAGTTTTTTCCAGCGTCGAGCATAATTCAAATCAGCAGTAGGGCAATACGCAATACGCACGACGCGTAGGGAAACGTAAAATAAACACGATAGAAATTTGTACAGCGGTGGACACGACGATCGAACCTGACCGTTCGACCTAACAAAAGCGTCCGCCATTATTGTCGATAACGCTTGTTCATCGGCATTCTTTTTTTTTTTATTTTTTCCAGGACCAAGCTCGTTCCGATATTGCTCTATGGGCACCAGGTGGACTCAAAGGACGTCAGGTGGAAAGTAATTTTCCATGGAATTTCTGTTCCTTTCCTTTCCCTTCCTCACCGCTATCTCTCTGTGTTTCATGTTTTTTTTCGTTCCGCGACGAAAACGAGACTGGAAGTGCTGCCGTGCGTGTCAGCGTGTAAACGCGCGCATGGAATTTCGCTGGAACACACCCATACTGGGTCGTGTCATTCGAGCAAACAGGATGGGCGCCAACAATTTTCGCCTTCGCCGTCGCGTCGGGACGCTAATATTTCATCGAGCAGCAATGGCATTCGCGGGCGCGCGCGCGCGCGCGCACTCTGCATCGATTGACGACGTGTGGCACGCGTCTACTTCTACTTTTTCATGCGCTCCCATTCCATTTCGTCGCTCGAAAAAACCGACCCGTGGTCGTGGACAGAGTCTGGCTTGCCTTACGTTTACGCGTACCGTGACTACGGTTGCGGCGCAGATGTCACTCGTCAAAAGCGCGCGTCTTTTTCTCATTCGTCCGCCTGTCCGTCAGGCGTCTAAGTATATCGTCTGACGCCGCTGTCAGAGAAATATCAAAACGTTTGCGCGGTAAAAAGAAAAATCAGGGGAAAGCATCGACCGAAACCACATTCTCCCGGCCAGGGAAATACCTTTGAAACGTTGCGCAATACGCACCCTCCGCCTCTCTGCTGCATTGCCACTGGAACAAATATCCGGAGAACGATCGAGAATGTAATATCGCGTGGAAATGTGAAAGGTGCGATAATTCCACAGGGTACGAATATGTCGTCCGAATGAAAACGAATTGCGGTACGTTCGTTTCGAAAATAATATGCCGTTGACGTCAATTGGCCGGAGGAGACACGCTTCGTGTCATCGATTATTATTCGTCGGAATATCCGGGACATGTCGATCTTTATTGCGTGGGCCGCGAGTATAATCACCTGGAATTTCAAACGAAATGATAGAAATGTCGATACGCGACGGAGTTCAGCTCGTTTCAGACCTATCCCCAGTCGCTCACTGCCCTGATATATGCGTACCTTATAAAAGCAGTTCGTTAATAACGGGTCTGTCGGATGACATCCTCGAATAAAGTCAATCTCGATTCGTTGGATTCCATCCGTGCAGAATCTCCGACGCATGTAATGCAGCTCGATTTTCGCACTTTATCGGACTATCCGTTTTCATGCCGCGACCGTACACTGACGCCCAAAACTTTAGAGCTTCTTACATTACGGACTTGCGCATAGCAACAACGAACAAGGACAAAAATTAAAATTTGTCGGAGCAGCCAGTGCAGGAAATGCAGATTTACTTTTCTAATTATGCTTCCAATTTCTCCTACAAAAGCCACTTTCTCGGAGCTAGTAGACGACGCCTGACATGCCTTACAAACCGTTCAACTTTTAATAAATGTTCCGCAATTAAAGTTAACGGCCACGCGTCGTTTATTATCCCGGAAGATAAGTCGAAGGAAGTTGCAAGAAAGTGACGTCCGTGACGAATCGTAAGCGCTTTCAAAGATGGAAGATAATGGATTAAGAGACATCCCCGCGACAGGGATAACCAGCTGTGATCGGGAGAGAGCGGTAGTTGAACTTTCTTCGAACTTCCATTGTCACGGGAACAATCGTGTGTGAAGAGAGAAACGCGACACATCGGGAAGTGGCGAAAGAAAAAGCTATACGAAAGTTACTTTCGAATATTGGTAGGGTGAAAAAAAAGGGCGGCGTTTGCAATAATATTTCGGCGTGAGAAGCATTTTAGTATTTGAATATATGTATAATTAATGTCTGACCAATAGTTGACTTTTATGACTGGATTCTAAACAAATTCGTCTCTCGGGCCGAAACTATTCGAGATAGAGCAGAAAACAAGTAGTGTCTCTTTCTAGTACATATATATGTAGTCAGTCCGTCCAGACAGCTCACATAGCCACATGAGGAAAAGTTACAGTTAGTCTCGGTGCTTCTAATGCAGCACTTTACAGTTTCGATTTTCATCCGTCTCAGACACAGAGTGCGCTTGAATGAGCCTAGTTTTGAGTGCAGCCGGTAATTTTTGACGTGCGACACAAAGTCCTATTAGATGAGCGGTCTATACTCTATAGTATACCTCGTGTGTGGCACGACAAAGCGACACGGTGGAACAGTACCAGTGGCGTCATTCAAACTCAGGTCAACCGGTTCGAGAGCCTCCGAAGGCGTAACGTGACGCGACGTGTGACGTGACGTGACAAGAAGCGACGAGACAGGAATCGCATTTATGCGTCACGCACTGCGTCGACTTCCAGCGCGTGCTGCTGCTGCTACAGCGTGCGTCGTCTTCCGTACGAACCTGGTCCTCTGTGGAATTCTGCCGAAGCGCGATCGATTACCGCTATCAAGCGTAACGTATGCGCTCTACGTTTTACGATGAACAAGCGCTTAAATTCCGATTCTTCCGATATCCGAGGGGAGGGGAGGGGAGTGGCGAAATTAAGGCCACGGGATGGAAGACTTAGCCGGAAGCCAGAAGCGTAGCCGTCTGGAAAGCGGAAGATCCCGGATTCGACTCCCAGTTCGGCGAAAAATCTGCCTCCATCTACAGACGGGATTTATGTTAGATTAGAAGAGTGACTGGGTTTCTCGGCGTGATTAGAGGCCGCGCCGAATTACGCCGGATTTCCGCGCTCACAATGGGCCGCAGAGCGATCCGAAGAAGAGCTTTTCAACGATTTTCGCCCGGCAAACAGTGATTTCCTAATTACGATTCATTATCGCGCGTTTCTATGCAAGCCGCACGCGTCCTCGTTAGAAACTCCATCGCGTTCGCCGACTCTTACTTACACCACCGCTTAGGTGGAACGGGCTTTAAGCGTACGTGGCACACGTGCAGCTGGTGCACTTTCAGAAAGAACAATGAATCAAGCGGTAACGTTTCCCGTTTATCGAGAAATCGCTGGCAATGCGGAAAGCAGTGCGTTTCCATTTATGAGGATCGAATTAAATGTACCTTACGGTGGCTATAACGACGCCTGACCCGGAAACGAGCGGTAGATTGACACGTTAAGAACTTCGAACGCACTGGGAAAAAGTATATTCTCTCTCATTAACGAGTACGCTAAGGAGCAAAGACAAAGTTATATGCGCGACTACAGAGGATTTACTTGTGTATAATGACTTTAGTGGTATACGAGTGGGAATGAAATCCACTATAGGGATTTTAATTGGCATGCTGTGAACTAATACTTTTGCAAACCAATCTAATTTCATTGGCGCCTAGTGACATATCGCGCATCATATGTTTATATCACTGGGCTAACGTAGAAACGCGTATCCGCTGATAGCTGCACGGCAGAAAGTGGGCACACTCGCATGAAGAACATCGTTAATCACCGGAACAAGAAATTACTCCCAACGGTAATTACTCCGACGAATAATCGCCGCGAAGGAATTACACCGCGGAGAAGAACGGCTAACCATTCTTGCTTGACTGCGATAAACTGGGACACGAGCTCGATGTGTTTCAATGTATCACCTATCATTTGCTCGTACTACTGGGCGGGCGCGCAAATGTGAAAGTACGTACGTTCCCGTACGGACTACCGTGATGCGCCGAAAACATATAGTCGGCGTCAGGTTGGAGAGCACGTTAAGAATTTATCGTTTAATCGTCCTGATCGCGGTATAAATGGCGATTTGACGAGGACCGAGAGCGATAAACCGAGAGAGCGTGGTTGGCCGGACGCCGTTTGCTGATCGGACCTTCAAGGCTTCGACGTATCACGCATGATCTTTCGCCAAAAGCCATCTACCTTCTGACCGTCCGGTAAGCGAGGTGCAAGCGAAGTCTGGCCACGTACGTGTGGACACGTGCGACCGCGGGAGAAGTACGGAGGGCGCGACAGGTCACGTAGCAATGTTTCCTCGACTCGAAGCGGATCGTCTGAGACGATGGCGGTAAGAAATTACCTCGTCAAGCGAGCGGCACGACATTTTTCTCAGCTTCGACGTGATCGAGGTAAGGAGGGCAACGTGACGGCTTCGAAAATAAAGGGGAGAGCAGAAGAAGGAGAGAGCCAACTCGGCCAAGTGCGAATCTCCTCGACAGGCACACCGTCGCGCCCGCCCAAGAGAATTGATTAAATTTTCAACCCACCCTTCGCCGTCGAGGGATTGCCGCGAGACCCTCCTCGCCCTCCTCCGCTTCTTGTACTACGCACGGTATTTTCATTCCACTTGAGAATTGAGGAAGTGGCTGCGGGCGGCATTTCGTCGCCGCAAAGCTCTTCTCTTTCGCGTTTTCCGAAACGGATGCATCTTTCATATTTCGACTGTGTCGATAAAATGCGTCTTGATTACCAGTTGCTATTCTCCCTGGTCCGCTTGAAACTACCGTTCCCGGCAGGTGTTGCCGAAGCGAATGCGAGAGCAACGTCGAGGGAGGAACAAAGAGGGGCTCCTCGGACTCTCAGATCGAGAGGCGAAGACTTTTACGGCGCGATCGTGCCCCATTTATTCTACCGTTTGTATAAGCATTACACCCGCCGCGCCGCGTGCGGTAAGAGAGAAGGACTTTGCCCTTAATTAAATTTTCCTTCCAATTTTCCTTTCCTTCGTCTACATTAAAATGCACCGTGCGGCGATAGGGATTTAGCTGCACTGCATGCATTCAACTAGTTAATAAGAGAGGTGCAGATAATTGGCGCGCGAGTCGAAATATTAGCTGACTCCTCCTCTCCGCACTCCGGTCAGACGGAAGCGTGACGCTGTCCGCGCTGTCGTGTCGGAGCGGAGGTCCGACGAAAACACGCGATCGACTATTCCCCAGAGAATAAACACAACCATCCGTGGTGAAACTCAGGCAAACTGTAACAGATGGCTTCGTGACTCGGGCGTCAAGTTCCGAGGCTTCGTCGGAGGGTGCGAGAAATACACCCCCTCGATGGGGCGAGGAAGAATTTAAGAGCGCCGAGGGGTCTGCGAGCGTAGGAAAGGAGGCTTCACTGGCTACATTTCGACGAATCTTTCGAGACCACCTCTTCACTCAGGAAAGGGATTAGTTCCCCAGCCTGGCATTCGTCGATTCACGCCCGAGGGTTCTTATATCAGAACAATGCTTAAAAGACAAGTGTCTAAATCAGTGGCTCGGGGGCTCGGGGAGTTCAAAGGTAACAATTCAGCGTTAACAAGACGTGAAAACATCGCTGTCATCGTCGCCGGTATTCACCATGTGATCCTCCTTATAGATCCTTCTTATAGTCCGACACTTCACGTCACAATGCTCAGAGACAAAGGGTTACGCAATATGTAGGACGTGTCCCTTCCTCCCCAGCCTACATCCCACTCTACTTAATGCCTACTTGCCTTTGAAAGGGCGCATTAGGTATCGCGATTTTATCATTTATCTTTGCCAAACGAGGATGGGAGAAAAGGGAGATCGTTCACGCCAAGTTCAGCTTTTCTGCGATCAGCGTGAATTCAAGATTAGAATGCTGATGACCTCTGAGTATCACTGAAGAAGCAGGGAGGCCGAATTATCTCGACTACTAGAAGTAGAGGGCAATCTCTTTAGGAATCTTTAAGTGGTATGGTAAATAAAGCAGTGTCACGATTCGCGAGTACGAGGTTGCTCTCAACCTCGATAACAAGGAGAACGTTTCACTTTTGGATCGAACTTTGAGAAATTCGATCTGGAGGTGAAAGGTTTAACATATGGGAACTATCTGCAAGATTGACCTTCCGTTGTTTTCACCTACAAACTCCGGCGCCGGAACCGGAACCGGACCGTTGATCCCAGAAGGCCGCGACAAATCCGGCATGCATTGAAACGTTGGATGAGCTACTTGACGCTGCTAAATCAGAAACTTTACTCCCACAGGCAGACGTTTGCTAATTACAGTGAGGCACGTAATTTTGATGGCAAACTTAGTAATCGCCACGATACATCTGACATCTCAGAAGGTAAATAGTCGTTACCTTGCGATCTTCCGATGGAGGGCTCGTAGGCGTTTTGGCACAATCGAAATTTCATAATTCCACGGAATACAAGAGAGGTCTCAGTCACGGAGACGGATACATTTCCGTCGGAGCAAGGAGGCGGATGGTGGAACAAGAAGTTATTCGCAAGATCGGTGCTCGCTGTTAAGCGCCATTCACAAGCGCAAGTTCCTCAGCGGCTGAAGCCACACTGAAAGCAAGTACTGCAAGTACTCGGCGCAGATTCCGCCGCTCAGTCTGTCATTCTCAAATTTGCGTCTCTCCCTCTCGTCGGTAAGACCCACTCGTCTACCCTTCCCACTTTCCGTTTTGTGTCCCGCAGAAATTTCAACCCACGCTCTATTGAACCCCTAATCACGAGGCTACGTCTTCCAGGTCCCTCACACTCCACCCTCTTTCTCATTCAAACTCTCACTCATCTCTCCGAATATGCATGCATACACGAGGACTATTTACCGGTATCCCGAAGGTATTACGGGGACTTGGAATATACATCGTCGGCAAGTCGGCGACAAGTCTCTCGACGGTCCTCCGGTACACTTGTATCCGACTTTGCCTGGTCCCAGTGTCTTGACGATACGACGCTCGAAACGTTCATTAAGCGATAGAAATCGTCATCAAGAGGTCAGTCAAATACGACGTCTGCCCTCGTCAACAGTCTCTAGAAGGACGGCTATGGAATTGGCAAACGCGGTTGATTGTAGAAAAATTGTTTGGCAGACGGTGATGCTTCGATGCAAACCTCTGGATCAATGGCTGCCTTATCTGTACCCGCGTGGTCAAACGCAGTAGATGGTTGACACACAATTGTAGCGTAAACAATCAACATCAATGATGACGCGGGCAAATGATAATGCGTGACTGCACCGTACCCGGCCGCTGTGGGAGATGATCAATGCATTGTAATATTAGTGCCGATGGAGGTGGCGCGAAATCACTGCCGAGGCGCGCCAATGAATATCGACGAAATGATGATCAAACTCGCGTCATTAATTAATCCTACCGTTCCGACCGCGCTGCATAGCTGTGATTGTGTCGACGCGTGAGAGGAGATATTTCGGAATTCGAAGGAAAATCGCAGCAGTGACCAGTGTAAAGATGCCATTCGGTTGGATCAATATCGTCGAAATTTGCAGCGGAACGATTCAATTTCGTATCGAATGAGTGCCACGGAATCCTTGGCTCCGGCCTCTATGTATCTCGAACGTTGAAAGACGCTCCGAAGAAAAGCAAACCCAAGCGGCGCCGGGAGCGAAATTCGCCCCGGTCTCGCGTGTCTGCCTGTATATTTGGCACGAGCAGCCAGCGCTAATAATAACGCGCATTGTTGATCCATGGATCATCGCGGAGAGAGCGTTTGGGAAAGTGCCCTCGAAATTTATTTATAAACCCCTGGCCTTTCTCTTCTCCTGAAATACGGTATCAGGTCGTTCATCGTTTTCGCCTAATACCAGAAACTCGACGATAGAGAACATTGTCAGTCTCGAAAATACACGCACAGAGAATTAAAGTAATAATACTTAACGGCAATACGAGAGACATCTACGTATCAGGAATATCGTCACAGCGCGTAGATAAATAAAAGCAAGCTAACGGGAGAAAACAAGAAGATGCAGTAGAAACAAGAAAAAGCAACAGGAGCATTGCCTTTAACGGCACAGTGGGGCGGCAGAAATCGGAAAATCTACAAGACAGAGCTGTAAAAGTAAAACGTTCTGTTAGATGTTGGAAAGAATTGCTGAAGCATGTGCACTGGACAGAACAACTATACCAGCACAGGCACCATAATAGAAGGTTCGAATAATTGCGATGTCAATCACGCGTCGTACACACCTCACGCATTTCCAACTTGTCTTGACACTTTCGAAGTCGTCATCTCAATGAGTTACCTCGCACCCATGTATGGAAATGTGTAGAGGATTTGGGAGGGAGTTCCAATTCTGTTTTTTAATTTCTTTCCCCCCACTACCAATATCACACCGATATTCTGCATTAAACAAAGTGGAGAAACAGATAGTTCTGTGAGACTCCGAATGGCGAAGGCATCGAGAAGCTCCTAGAAAATGTATTTATGTGTCATTGAAGCGATCCAATGCGAGTGAAGGGAAGAGGCAAAAGAGGTTCGTGGAAAATTTATTTATACGCCCCTCGAAGAGTCTGTTCGGCCTGCTAGCGCCCTTTCTCTCGCCGCGGAATCTGGTAAGATATTCCGGAAGAAAGGTGCACTGTAAAACTACGTCCCTCAACGCTCTCTGAACCGATTCGAAATGTTCCTTCGAACGACCTGAGACTGTCTGTCGTCGGAAACGAGCAAAAAATTCGTCCTATCCGGCATGAAAAGTTTCTGCCAAGCGAAGCTGACGACGATCGTAAAACGAGTCGTCCCTGTCGTTTATTGCATAAAGAAAAAATTCGTAAGAGACGTCGACATACCGAGTAGGGAAACGCTAGCACGAGAAAGGGTCACGTCCGCGTAAAAGCATTTCTGGGTGGACACGCAAGAGGAATAGGGAAATCAGTATGATCGCGAAACCTTCGGTGTTCTCCGTAAACGCTCACACGCCATTTTACTCCACCTTTTCACCGGCAAACTTTACAGGCTTTCCTTTTCACCCGTTCAAAAACCTTTCCACACCTCCACAAGACATTTCGAGTTACGCCTCATTTCGTACTTCCGTTGCACCCTGAAATGTATGTGCAAAGCAGGGTAAGAGGTTTACTGTATTGGGAATAAACGTTAATTGATATGTATCCCGCTAATCAACACGATCTAGTTCTAATAAAATACTAGTTCGAATAAAAAAGCTCTAAAAACAAAAAGTAACACCGACTTCAAAACATCACTAAAAAGCATAAATTGATTCTTCTTTTTTGAGATTGGTGGGGAGAAAATAGAAAAAAAAATATGAAAAATAATGTCGAATAGAGAACCTCCTCCTTTTTCAAAGTCAGATAAAAATTGGCGTTCATCGGACACATAACAATCGGGTGTTCCGAATTCATGGTTTCACATTAAATGAGGATGTAGATCGTCGGATCCTCATTTTGACAGTATTTTTCCTATCCGTATTTTCCCATGTATTCGTTATTAACGGTGGCAGGATATTCCGGGATGAATAGCCGCAATTTTCGAACGCGGAATCGAAACTCTTCCGCAGAGAGACCGATTGATCACGAGCGTATGAGATAGAACCGCGCGGCAGCAGCGGCACGCTAAACGGGAATGGTACGGAAAAAAAAACCAAGTAAAATCTTTGGGAACAAATGCAGCGATGCAGATACGTACACGTACAGCATGCAGCGTACATACTGTCATACAACGATGAAGCATGCGCGTTGGGCAGGGCAGGCCCGCGCGAATGCCCTCCATCTTTCAACGATTCATTTTATTCGACGCCGTCCGAGTTGGCGATAAAATTTCCCCGGCAGCCAATAAAAGCACCATCAAATATCGCGAGATCGTACAGGGCCCGAAATCGTTCTCCGAGCTCGATCCCGCCGAATGTTCCCGACGGAAAATACGAATGCCGTTAACGATCGAAAACACTCGACATCGTGTAGGCGGTGCAAATATACATATCGGGCGAATTAGCATTTAGATAATGTAGGTGCATTGTCCGGGGAGATATCGTCTGTCGGTGACTTAATCCCTGCTGGATTCGGGTCGAAGCTGCCGCTGTGTCCCGGCCAGAATCTTGGGCAAGTTGCGGCGGAAGTGGTTAGGAGTTTCAGGGCCGACCAAAGAGAGGGAACACGCAAGAGGCAAGGGAGCGGAGGGGTTGACCATGCAAATGTATTAGTTGCGTTCCGGCAGGAGTTTTCCTTGGACTTGCTTCGAAGGCGGGTAGGACTTCCACCTCGAAGCTAGCTCGAAGGACCGACTGTAACCCCGAGGTTATATCCATGCCCTGGAAAGCTGCTCCTCGCAAGTTTCCTTCGGCGAGTTGTCTTCGTAGAGGCGGACGCTGACGCGGACGCGGACGCGGACACGAACGGCGCGCTACGACTCCGCCCACCTACCGTAAACGTCGTTATTGCATATGAAATCTCGGTCAGCCCTCGATTCAGGAATACCTGAACATCTCGGGAGCAGTATAAAGGTCTTGCGTGAGCAAGTTACGCGGGCACAGGAAAGTCCACGAAATCGTCTTACCGCCGCGCCGTGCACACGGGTTTAATGATCGATACAGACGGCGCGCGACCACCGGATCAAGATTTGCTCAATGACGACAGAAGGCCTTTTCCTACGGTCCATTTCAAAATCCCTCCACGTTTCGCTTTAACTTGATCCGGACACCGGAATAAATGTTCACTCCGCTGACAGACGCGGCGCTTCATATCTGTCGTCGAGAGAAAAATAGAAACAGGTGTAATTTCAGCAGACCGTCCGATATTCATCGTCACGACTGATAAATAGATAAACGCGGACTCCATTCCCGTGATAACGGAGTAATAATTCACGACGGGTGACGATCGAGAGAGAGAGTTCGAACGGGAGCGAAGCCATTGTTCTGGGCGGTGAGCCGAGAGGTTTCTCATTCCGTGAGCGGTGCCTCGAACCTCCTGAAAGCAGCAGCTTGACGCAATTGTTCGCGCATGGCTGACGAGGAAATCCACGCGTTCGTAAATTAATCACCCGGTAATTCGCGGATTTACTGATCAATACGCGCGGCAAGACCGACGTTGCGCTAAGTCCAAAGGCTCATCGGTAACTTTGACGAATTTTGCGAAACAATTACGGGCTCCTTCGAGCCAACTGCTCTCGACGTTATAGCTCGAACCACTGGCCGATATAAATCTTGCTATATAACTACTGTAGAGGGTGAACCAGATCCCACGACCCGACGACGATGAAATACGGAAGAAATGTCAAGGACTAGATTAGGTGGACGTATTGTCTGGAAGAAAAACAAAGCAATAGAGAAAGGGGAATGAGGGAGTATTCCGCGAAATAGAACGAGCGATGCGGTGCAGAAAAGACTCTACCTCTACCCTCTTCGAACGGGTCGAACGATACATCGAGAGGGTTCGCGAGCTGGAAACGAATTCTTTCGGAGGATCGAATAACGTCGAGCTGCCTCGACCCCATTCCCCTTCATTCGCAAAACATCGCGCTTCAACTCGAAAAAATGACGAATGAATCTGAAATTTGTCGACGCTAAAAATAGTCGACGGTGCTCCGTATGTCGAAGTACATCGACCGAAATGTCTGCCCGCCACATTTCACAAATCGTGCATGCTTCGCAAGAGGCTCCATTCATCGACAATCCGCCCACCGTTCTCCATCTGTGCTGCAATAAAAAGAAAGCACAGGCTGTCCATTGACCGACACAATCGACGTGCATGGGGTAGACTTTGATTTTCTTCCGAAGCATAGTTTGTTAATTACACTTATTATCCTCGACGACCCCGAAAGCGAAAGGTATCATGCTCACGGCACTTTTCTGCAGCGGGGACCATCGTTCAAGTACAACAGCGTGTGCCAATTCAGCGTCGCACATATGATTTCACTGATTTTCGAGTGAACGACCATTTGATTTGATTCGTCGAAACGATTCGTTCAATGCGCTCCTACCTCTATAACGTTCGTTAAACGAGAGGGAGCAGAAAGGGAAGGAGGGAGAGGGTTAGAACAGACCCACTCGTCGCCAAGTACAGACGCAGATATCGATGTACAATGTCCGGCTCTAATGGTGTCAGTCCAGCCGCGTCGTTCGCTCTACGAGATTCACGTGGGCGTCGAGCTACCGGCACGATAAATAAAAAGCTACCTTTTGCCCCCCCTACATCGCCGGAGAAGGGTCCATTAATCAGACGTTGAGTGGGACAGAACGAGCCGGAATGAGAGACAAGGAGGAATTGGGGGGGAGAGGGGTAGAGTGAGAAGGAGGATATGGAAGAAAATGAGCGGGAGAGGGCGCAAGAGTCGAGTGAGTTGTTACGAAAATCTAACACTTGACGTTGGCGAACCTGATTATTTATGCGACGCTCGATATACGTTCCGCTTACGACACCGTCAGCTCGGGAACGTATACTATGTGCAATATATATTACATTTTTATCAAACAAATGAGCGATGCTTTTTCCAGAGCACTTCCTATTTTCCATTATTAATTACCTTTTTTAATGAAACAGTGTCTCCTTGTCGACATTATTTTTGATCTCGTTTTGCAACGTGGAAGCGCGCAGAACGCACGTCCGCACTTTGTCGTTGACTTCAGCGGATTTGGAGGCAAAAATAAGTTCCGCCAGGGTCCACTGGGTATTCTTTTACTGCTCTCTTGGAACAATTTGTGCCAAGGTCACGTGGGATTTTTCGTCGTGCTCCGTTTCCTTCCTTCGAATAATGCTGAACGAGGATTTCGTTAATGTCCGTGCGGGACAATGTATCGGAATGAAGGACACGGTCGATTTAGCGAACGCAGACCCATTGATAAAGCCCTGTTCTTTCGATAGAGACATTCAGTACAATCTTTTTATCACCGCCAGTGCACGAAGGTACATGCCTCGAAGAGGACTTGCTTAACAAAAAGAGCTCCTATGTGTGGCTAAAGACAGGATTGAAACTTCCTGTTCAATGAACAAATCAAATGCTTTATTAAGTTAGCAGATGAGTCAATATTTCGTGAAGAAACAAAACGGATTGCTCGCGAAGTACAGCTGAAAAAGGCAGTATCATTTTTACCGTGCATTTTCGTGCAAATCAATGAATTAATGACTAATGAAGGTAATTGGTGACTAATTAGTTAATATACTTTATGAAAAGCGAGATAATTCGATGAACATTTGACAATTATTTCAGTTTACGCCGTCATACTTTGAAAGATTAACCACATGTGCGCGTGTTTACGTAACAGAACCTTTTGCGGAAATAAAAGGAGCCTGCGAAAGACTTACAATTTGTAGTAGAGAAAATAGAAGACAGCCGGGGGGAGCCACAAGTATATCGGATTGCAATTTAAATTTATCTCCGGAGATCGTAATTAGTGACCACGGTATGTTGTTGTCTTATCAGACAAGAGGCGGGGAAGTAGCAGAACAAGGTTAAAAAGGCAGCATCGTGGCAGAAGAATGATTAACTTCGAAAGAGCGGACGGTGAGCTAAACAACAGAAGGGTCTGCGGATGAAGCAGAGAGAGAGAGAGAGAGAGAGAGAGAGAGAGAAGTTCGGTCCACTGCGGGGCTCCAGTCGTTTGCACAAACTCGCCTGGCTGGGTAAATCCGGTAAATGTCGGCAAGTTAAATTGAATCAAAATAAAACGGACCGTGGGTTACTCTCTGGAACCATTTGTGCGAGTATACACGCGCCGACTACTGGTGGGGTGCGTTTGAAACGGACAAAGCTTCGCGCCAGCTAAACTTCGCGTCATAGACGGAGTCAGCCACGAATTTCGACGACTTTCGCACAAGCGCACGCGTTCCCTCATGTTGGATTTCCCGAAATTTTCTCAGACTTCTTCGGTCCTTATTATATGCGATTTGCCTTCCGTGCTTTATTAAGAGTTCCACTTCCCTTGTCACCTCCCGCGCGTCCGACACCCTTCGAACCATATTTCAGACGCGTAAGACGAAAGTTTTATGACCTGCCATTGGCTTCCGAGCAAATTTTCTTTCCAGATAAAGGGGACGAAAGGCCGGGACGCAGGGGCGACAGGTTGCATTTCAACTGCATGGAAATTGACTTACTTAGTTAAGGTTTCATTTATGAAGCTGCCGTCTGCTTACAAGAAGAAACGTTTGTCGAAAATCGCCGGTATTGCCTTGCTCATTTCATTTTGGTAGAATTTCGGTCGGAGCGATTAAAAGCGAACACTTCGAAGTAACGGAGGAGGGTGCTCGTAGCAACCATACCATCGGCAAATTTTCTTTAAGCACGGTAGTCTCTTGTTAAAGCATTATTTTCGGGTCTTAAGAGGTTCCTTCTCTTCGCTTGCCTTACCAAGGAAAAATTGGAGACTCTGAAAGAACTTTCCTTCTTTGATACGCCACGGGAGGAAAAATGGACGGCGGTGCAGGGCAAAGGAAGCATCTAATTAAGCCACGGTGGAACGAATTTCGCCCTACCCTTTTGTGTCTCTCCGGCTAGTCTTTCTTTCCAGCCGAGTATCGTTGTGAAGCAAAAAATAAGGAAAGACAGGAAATACGTAATCGCGGCACCGCGCTGAAGCACGCGAAAGGGTTCGACGAATTGATCGACGATTTCTGAATCGCCTTGAAAGGACCACAAAACGAAACGCGCTGCATACTCTCACTGCTGGTGGTTAACGAATCTTCGGCGCGGGGTCGGCTGAATAAAGCGGATGAACGTGGATCGATGAACGTGAGACGAATGATAAGGGCGTAAGATATGCACCGAATGCTGGAAGCGTTCACGATCCTTCACGCGTACGTTTCTGCGCCGCTTTAAAGAAACTTCTTGTCGACAAGTGGCTCTAACTCTAAGTTGTGCACATCAACAATATAGCAACTACTTGTACCGGTTCTTCGAGTGCCACTAGAGGCATTCCGGTTCAAACTCACAGTGATCGTGGACGCAAATTTCAATAAACAACAACGTAGATTCCGTCGGAATCTGCGCATCGATCGACGTTAAGTTTCGAAGTATATTGAAATATATACTACAAGCTGTATCAAATTTAAAATCCATTTTTGTTTTTTAAAACGGAGCTCGGTGGCAGAAAAATTCGATACACGTGTTCCTTTTTTTTATCGGAGTTCTCTCCGCTGCGGTCATGGCTTATAAATAGAAATAAATTGCATGCGATGCAAACTGGTGAAGAATAAAACACAAACGCAATTGTCCAAATCACCAAACGAATGTCGCATTCTAGATAAAGATAATGCGCCTGACGAAGTGAGACGTTTTCCTTGTATTCTTTTTTGGATGTTGACGCCGTAAGCCGAACACCTCCGTTGTAGGTTGTCGGGAGTCAATGCAGGGAGTCGTCGACGGGATATTACAAATGAACGTCCGTAAAAGCAAGGCGCGCTGGTCCGCGTAAAAATACACCGAAGGAAAATTCAAAACGTATATTTCCCGGGAGGGGCCGTACGCGGTCATAAAGGAGCGGACGTAAATTGAATGCGTGCAACATTCGTCACGTCTCCTTCGTTTTCGATCCCACGGGACACATATAACCCAACCGCGGCCGTGCCGCTTTTATTGCCCCACTTTTATCACGGCCCTGCCGAGCGCGTCGGACCGACTTCAGCACCGACAAACGCACAACCAACATCCAGAGTGAGGGAAAGAGAGGCGGGGGTGGCTCATTGATTAACGATGCACGACTCGGCGGCGTCGAGTTTCGACTTTAATTACCGCCAATGTAATTTCGAGCACGCGCAAGATAGACGCTGCTCGGTCTCGCACGCTAGCCAGTACATTAAATTGGAATGCTGTGCGAAACAACGCGATTTTCATCGATGGCGAATTATTACTCGCGAACGTGCCGCAGCGAAGACGATAAATTTCGCGATATCCAGCTCAACGGCGGAATCTGCGTGGCAAATAAATCCAGCGGCAGATTATACCCTGCCGCCCTGAGAATTCTAACGCCGCGCGCCGGACGTACGGCGTTTTACCTGGCGTGAAACGTACGGGTAATTAGTTGATGGGAAGGGTGCGGCAAAAATAACGGGCCTGAAAGATTGTCCGCAGGGGCGTGGGCGCGATGGAAGGTTCGGCGAAAATGATGAAACGATAAAAGGCAATGAACTCTGTGGCTTATATACATCAACGACGATTGCCACGAACAGATTGAGGTAACGTGTCCGATGGCTACTAATCACTTACTCTTCGACACGTCACTTCCGCCGTTGCCGTCGACGTCGCTTGCCTGTCCGGGAGTCCAATTACTTCTGACCGTTTCATTGCTAAATTCAGCTTTGCCAAGTGCCTGCGTCGTCGAGACAGAACAAGCGAGTTTGAGCAGGGAAAGAAATTTTCGGCCTGAAGTCCGATTATTTTCATAAAGACCATATTTTCATTGCGTTTACGCAACACTCACGTCTTTCTATCCGTCAGGCTACCCGAGACGGAAGTGGAACGTGCTTCGATTGGAGGATTATGCGGAATAACAAATGGCAGCATAGAATTCAATTGTTCGCCACGGCGCGGCGGCGCGACTGAATATTTAATCACAAAGTTCATCTACTTAGACTCCTCGTTCGGCGCTTCAATTAGTTGGTTCAAGATCGAGAAGCCGAAAAGCCGTATTCCCACGGGGAAGACCAAACCAAACTAATGAAATTACCGGATGAATGATTAATAAACTTTCGAATTAGCGACTCGATGTGACTCCTTCCCGCACACTATATTTGGCCTTCCCCGATGCCAAGCGCAGGGAAGCAACTTGAGAATACGATATTAACGCAATATCCTCAGTTGCTTCAATAATGCGATTTAAGAGTTTCCATCCAAATCATCTTATTGTTAGACATCTATCGAGACTCATTCGGACACGATGAATGAAAGCTGAGAAGTTCCTTCTATCAAAATTTTATAAGTCAATTCAACCACACGCCTCTATCGGCGCAATCTTAAAAACTTGGAAATGCCCGCCTGCTAAGGAAATGCAATGAGAAACTTTGCGAGAAACAACAAGGGTTTGTAAGAACTTAACATAGAAGATTGGCGGAGAGAAAGATGACGAACGGAAGGAATGTCGCTCCCGCACAAACAGTGCAGAGCTGACTATTCGCGCAACCCTTCTTTCGTGAAAATCGACTTACCCTTCCATTACTCTTCTTTGCGCACACAGATTAAGGTGTTGAATAGTCGGCGACCGAATTGCCCAGTGCGGAGAATATTTTCAATACTTGTCCTAAATCCCATGAGGGCCGCCTCCAGGCAGGAAAGAAAATCTGTATTTCCTGTGTACCGTCTCTCGGGAGAAGAGTGGAGAGGATATGTCGAAACGATAATTTCTGTCAGCAATGCATGGCTCCGAATATCACGAACTCGAACGAGGCGAGTTTACAAAGAAGTTTCAGAATTCGAAATATCACCCCCAGGTAGATCCTACTTGCAGCTAAGAACATCTGTTTTTATATATGATTTAATGAATTAATATCAATGTTGTCATAGCTGTCAGTTACAATGCCAACGAAATGTGGTCAACGTGGCAGTCAATATGTCGACGGTAATTAAGTTGTGGACCGTAGATTATCGAAATTGCCACACAGTAACGTGGATATTCAGATTTCGTTATTCACTCACAAGAGCGATTCTAATATTCAGCCAACATTTTTACGCCGACCTCGGTGCACCTTATTATATTACGAAAGGAGCGGGAAACGACGGACTTCTCGAGGGCAACATCGATTTTTCTTATCTTGCCGCACCTGCGTTCGACAGAGTGGCTAAACCTATACATAGTGCCGTAACGTGATGTCTGCCTCTGTAGCACAATGTTGCCAGGAGCAGCAGCGATGAAGAAATTTAAATTCACCAAATGTATGAACCTACATATTGGAAAGCCACGGAGAGCAAAATCTTCCCCTCGTTTAGCTTTCATGCGCCCCCCTCCCACGTCCTTCTCTCGCCATACTTCACTTACTCCAACGAGTCTCCTCAGACTTTTCCAAGGGTCTCCCAAAGCGTGCAACGAAAGGCTTTATTCCCGTAACACGTCGTACAGCTCTTACGTCTTTCACATCCGGACTTTGTTTTCTCGGCCTTCTATATCCAGCGCCTCCATTGCTTTTCCATAGTCATGATGACCCTGTGCCGTGTACCCCGAGCCCGAAGCTGGTAATGGGACTGTTCTGGCATTCTCTTTGACCAACCTCGTTT
Source organism: Priocnemis perturbator (assembly GCA_963942575.1). NCBI lineage: Eukaryota > Metazoa > Arthropoda > Insecta > Hymenoptera > Pompilidae > Priocnemis > Priocnemis perturbator. The sequence goes on along the minus strand of OZ012649.1, from coordinate 6,973,183 downwards.
GGTGGATGGATAATTTTCGTCACCTGGATTTCTGACTGGCAAAGGCAGGGCAATGCATAGAATTTTCTCTCAGCTTTATCTTTAAATCTATTCGACTCTCGGTTGTGTGCTAATGTCCCAGCAAGCTGGTTATGAGAGAACGATCAAAGGCAAGTTACATACGTGGCAGAGAAACACAGTGCGAAATTAGCTTTGATGCATGAACTCGGTGAACACAGAGAGAGGGTGGCAAAATCGGCAGGTCGAAAATGAAAGAAGAAGAAGGCAGGGCGTCGTAGTAACGGAGGAATCAATTCGCAACAATCCTTGCCCGGTCGGAAACATCGATCACGGCCCTGTTCAGTCGGGCCGGTCTGGCATCGCCTTTGTCCGGTGATCGCAATGCGAGATACGCGAGGGAGATTACGCGTTTGCGGCCTGTTGGACGGCGAAATTGGACGGGCAATTTCGCCATCCACCGCGCTGGTGAGAACGGCCGCATCTCACAGCGACAACGGCGCCTATGCATTGCAGAGCACCCCGTCGCGTCCTTCAGATATCCCCCCCCCCCCTCCCCAAATCTTTCTCCTTTCACATTCAATAACTTTGGGCTTTAATTTCGAAACTTTTCCGCCGCTGAGTTCCGAGCTGAGATTTGTTGAAAATTTGTTCGGTCGCAAACAATTATTCATCTGCCAACGAAGAATGTCGAAGATTCTTACCAATGACGTTTGATTTCTCTGGGACCTAAAATGCGAAAAGATTTGAGAAAACGGGTGCCTGCATCCTTCTGTGGCTGCTTAACGAATCGTTATCAAGACAACGACTACGGCAAAAGTTTCGTTAGACCCAGTTCGTTTGGAAGGGTACACAAGTGTTGAGATTCTTCGTCTTTGACATTGTGTGTGTGGGTGGGTGGGTGTATGTTGGTGAATTCCCACGCAGAAATCCTTCTTTCTTTCGTGCCGCGTCTCGCGAGTCAGCTAGGAGCTGATGTGTACCCGACGGCTTCGTTCTATCCCGCGGAGACAGGGTGCACATTCGGCCGAGTTTCGAGAGATCGATTGGGTCGCACGTGTGCTGCTACGTGTCCCATTGTCTTGGGTCTCTTGTGTAAGTCCGATGAAAAGTTAGGGAAAAGAGGGCTAAAAAATCGAAGCGGCAATCTCCCGAAATTCTGAGAAAGCTATTACGGTGAAACTGACGGCAAAAATGTCGGCAAAAAATGTCGGCTCTCGTCGACCATTGGTTCGAGACAAAGATAGCCGCGAAAAAATGTGGGAGAAAGAATTGACGCAGTGGTACCGATACCTCGCTATCACGATTAATTTTATTACCTGACATCTCGGTGGCCGAAGTCGGCACCGCTGACACGCCAAAATTCTCCCATTAACGAACGTCAGAGAATGAAAGGTGGGAAAGAGAAGGAAAACGTCATCACCGCGACGATAACTCGCCCGGAGACAATTGAGAGACGTATCGGAGCGAGTTATAGTTCCTGGAGGAAGGAAGACAGGAAGGGATAGAGAAACAGAGTCAAGCTTCGTAATTAATTAACAACGCGCGCTCGCCCCGTAATCCCACCCCATCGTCTGGCGGAAATACGGATTGTAAAGCATGGCAGGATGTCCCGACGTGGATCAACTGAGGCGAACAGAATGGGCCGGTAGCTTCCGTATAAAGAAGAGCGGCGGAGAGGTGGAGAACGGCGAATGGGTGAATCGATCTTTTGCAAATCCAAAATTAATCGATGGTCAGTGAACGGCATGGCCGAAGTAATACTGGGATTATGCGGAGCGATGCACACAATGCGCCTCGATTTCGCCCTCTCGCGCTTCGTCCCCTCTTCAATATTGGGAGTCGCATCGTCTCCAAGAGTAACGCATCCTCCACTCAATATTTCTTGAGTTCTGCCTCTTGAGCGAACAAAGAAAAGCGATTGGTAGTGAAGGACGACTCTCCGGTCTCGACCGTTCCTTCGTCTCGCGGGAAAAACGAAGCGAGCAAAGAACGAAAGAGCTAGCCCGTGCAACGGAACGGAGAATTTCGTTTGGTCAAAGATTCGTTCGAGAGTTCGTTGACCGACAGAAAATTCGAGTCGACCAGCGAAACGTATCGGGAGCAGAACTCGGTCGCCGAATTCGCTAGCATTTCATCTTCGTCAATCTCGTATTTTTAACGACTCAACAATTTATCGCAATTACACCTGATGCTGTCAATCGTGAAAAATCAGACAAAACTGTCACGTTAGCGTGCATAGATTGATAAGCCGGATGAGGCGACGCGCCGTCATCGTTCCTTCGAGATCGTGCTTCCAGCTATTCATAGCTATTTAATTAACACCGTTCAATTAATAGTCCGGCTATATTACGTAAATGAAGATGGACTCGACTTGCGGACTGTATCGCGGATGACGATACAGATTTCTGTTCCATTCGTTCGCGCACTGGTGTCAAATTAACCATTTCGCAGTGAGATTATATATTGTTGGACCGTGCACTGTTGGTCGTAATGAGGCTGCGGATAGGATCTGTAAACGGTATTCTTGTAGTAATGACGTTTCTAATTAAATCGCAGTACCTGCTGACCTTCCGCAAACGTAAAGCGTCGCTTATTCCGCGACGAATATTAGTACAGCAAGTGGATCGAATAAAGCAGCCACCGTAAGAAATATAAATTGCTCAAAGAACCCATCCTGCAATTTATTTTTCAATCGCTCCCGAGTTCGTTGCCATTAACTATCCAACAAAAATAACTGATTGTGAGCGCTTACTCAGACTCTTAACTAATTATTTCGATCGAGAACTCATTTGCGGGCCTGTCAGTAGTCGAAGCGCTCGAATGAGCGATCGACAGTGTCTATAATCGAGAAACGCTTCGACATTATCCCCGACCAGTTAATGGGCCAGCGAGTGACGCTTTTTTCCGGAGGGAATGAAAGGTGTGCGTATCTCGTTACAGTTCCTCGTGTTTGGGTGACGCGGAATGAGATGCATCGGCTTAATTTCCGCGTTTTGGCAAGCGGCTACAGTGACGGAACTTTAATTTGTAGCCAGCCGGAACGGTAACTAGGCGCTTTTAATTTAGTCGCCCCTCTCTCGACGAGAACCGAGAGCGATTTAATTCTCGCCTCGCCTGCGTCTCTCCCCGCTCTTCCGGCTTTATTTTACCGGGTCAAATGACCTTTCTGTACATAGACCTTTAGAGAGATTTTCTCTGTCGCCACGCAAGCCAATTGCAAGGGACAGACACGCGATACGTGTACCGGCAACTACCCTGCAGTACTTCGCTGCTAATAAACTCTACTGATTATGGAATTTAGGGGCAAGAACAACTGGGACAGAAAGTGCCGGAGTTTCCGCCATATCGGGACAAGAAATCGATGGCAACATCTTGTGTCGCGAAACAACCGCCGCGCCGCCGGACTGGAAGATCAGAGAGAGTCTCGACAAATTCGTGCTCGACCCCCGTAACAAAGTGTTATGCGATACTTCGAAATTAAGCGGATTGCAAGAGAATGCTTGAAACGTTCTAACGTCTCTCTCCTTTCTCCTCGTCTCTTTCACACTCACACACACACACACACACCTACTCACAAGGGTCTTCCTCTCTTCCTTAATAAGACTACTTTCGAAGTAGTGGCCCTCCGACTTGAAACGGGAGCGAATGGAAACGTCTGTAACGCGCTCACCGGGCGAAACCAATTACATTGGCCGTCCTTCGTTGTAACGACTTCTTCCCCATTGAGCGCGCTGTTTCGCCTAATGAATACATTTTTATCGGAAAAGAGGCACCGGCCCCGCTTGACATTGAGAAAAAGATAAAAAGTGCCACAGTGACAGAATGTTTTTCTTCATTATCCTCTACCGTCTCTCCACTTTTACAATCGGCCGACAGAGGCATCGCCTCGATGTTCAATGCCATATGAATGGCCTCGCTCACAGACACTTCATTTCAGCGTTCATTGCGCATAATTACGCCCATTACAATTAGTTTCAAATTAATCAGTTTGGTGAACTTTCGAAAAAAAGTGAAAGGGTTTTAATACTAGTGTAGGAAACATGAATGTTCGCTGTCCCTCGCGGGTCGGATGTCGGACGAGTAAGCGACAGAGGAAGCGCAAATTTCAGCACGGCTCTGGCTCTGTAATTGACGTCTAAACAGAGCGGCATTCGTCACGCTCTGCGTACATTTTTATTTAGAGAATTAGTAGGCTAGTAGGCCAAGGAAAACACGCTTAAAAATGTTAAGGGACTTTAAATTTGTGAGAAATGCATGTACTGAAAGCGTTATTGAAACAAGCCCTTGTCGCAGCACAAAGCACCATCTTCAGAAAGTGCTTTTACAGCAAGGGAATAAAGGAAAATGCACTGTATCTCGGCGAGCAAGGAGTTCGTTTGCGTTTCGACCAACGAAAAAGTGGGCCAAGAAAAAAAAAACAAGCACCGGAATTCACCTTTGACAAAGTCTCGTCTAAGTTCTGAGGAAAGCTGGCCTGGCGCCTGGCTCCTCTTTGCCAGAAAAGAGCTATGCAGTCAGAAGGAAGTGGGAAGAGCGGGAAAGAAGCCGGAAAGAAGCGCGAGGCATCTCTGGCTATAGTTGCACATGAGTACGCGCATCCGTACATGGAAAACGCATTAACCCCCAAGTACGAGGAAAGCCAGGTATTTTCAGCATTTACAATTTCCCGGGGCCACCCCGAGTAACAAAATTTCCTATTAGACAAAAGGGCGTACAGGAGAAAATAAGAGGAGCGACGAGGAACAACAGATGGAAAAGAAAAGGGAAAAAGCAATTCTAAAGGCGCGGATAATGGGGTGAGTGAAAGGAAGCGAAAGGGTGCCTGGTACATCCATTCTTTTCCTTCCCTTACCCTTTCCAATTCGTGGACAATCACGACTTCGGCAAAACCCTCACGTTTTATTTGCAATAAATCCTGCCACAGCCAGGAGGATTCTCATCACGCCTCATTCGTAAAAACCTCTACGTGCTCCCCTCTCGCACCTTTTCTCCACGCTCAAAATGCCGAATCATCGTCCAAGAGATATTTTACGCGCGCCCCTAACTCGAAACAAGTAGATAAAATTGTGCGAAGCACCGGCCGCAAATTAGTCTCTTAAATGTAAGAAACTTACCACCCTCGTCACAGGACCGTAACGAATATTTCGAGCAGGGACGAATAAATGGCTGTACGTCAGCTATGTCCCTCCTTAGCGAGGGCGTAACGAGGAGTGAAGAAGAGAGAATGACGATAATGTTCGTCGGGGAGGGCACGCGAACGAAGCGTGATTTCGCACTGTTCGGCTCTGGTCCATGCCTTAACACGAACGATGCCAATGGCCCCATTATTCGATCTTAACGTGTGCACGGTACATCGTGATTGCGCTAAAGCGTGCGGCTAAGTAGCTCGTTTTTACGTGCCTCGGCTTAAGCCCTCTTCCCCGAATGTTAACAGGCGAGTGTGGAAAGCGTAATAAAACCCCCTGCCATACGACGTTACGTATCACTTTGCATTTAGGGCGGATAAACTTTGCACCGGCTTCCCGCAACTCGACAACGAGGCGAGGCACAGTCCTCTGAGGAGCTACAAAGCTTCGGCCGACTGGCGGACGGTTCTTTTTCTCCTGCAATCCTCTAACTATGCGCTAGGTTCATGGACTTCTTTTTATTAACGTTATAAACGAAGAGTCTTGAATAATTTTTTAAAAGGACGCTTATTACCGTCAGATACTTGCAACGAAGGAAGCTCGCAGCTGTCGGGTCACGCGTGTACAGTTCACACCTATCAAACGTGGAACGAGCATTTATACTTTTTGCCGAATCACAGCTAATCTTGGTATTTTACGGACCATATACGACCATAACGAACGTGGATGTACAAGAGCTGGTTGCCCAGCTTTTCGGCGTTAATTAGAAAATGTAATTAGTCGGCGAGTGGCATGCTACAATATCGACGAAGCGAAATGTCCGACAAGCCTGTTTGCGCGCGTACCGCGCTCATTCTCATTCGATGCTGAAAATGTGACGCGGTAAATTAGACCTGCATCGTTCCAACGTGACGCGTACCGTGAGCGTCTAGCTACAAACGCGTACGACCGGCCGATGTGGCGCTCAACCCAGCCTACGGAACAAGCTTCGAAGTGGCTCGTGTTTTTCTTTTATTGCCCACCCTACCACTGTTCCCTTTATTGCACGCCTTATCGTCAACTTATCGCCGCTCCACTTTTCCGTTGCGAGGATTATGAGTGACAATTGCTCGTACGTCTGCTACAATATAGTTTGGCCATTGTCAAGTTCACGAATTAATGCGTTCGCTCCTACTATCTGAAAGTCTACATGTCTACAATATACATTACGCTCAACTCCGAATTACACTTTCATGGGCTCCACCGTCCTTCTTTCATACGATCGCACAATAGGCTCAGATATTACCTATACGCATATCCGCTCATCGTTCAGTAATTACTTCAACCAATTTATCGACCGCGGAATATTTTTCCGTTCTCCAAAATTAATGAATGAACTTGATATTGCAAGTGACATTCCAAACATTTCAAATGACTGAAGAATTGCCTTGCGCTGACATTCATTGTAGTTTTCAATTTGACTGTAATCTAGATTGACAAGTCAAATTTGTATGGAATTCAATATCGAAAACAAATAAATGTCAATTAGTGTACGATACGCAGTAATAACACAGACAACTCTGATATTAATGTAAGCACAAGTAGGTTGATTAATCAATCTATTGCACGGTTAATTAATTATTATTTCAATGCCGTGGGCATCGGATGCAGAACAAATACACTTGGTGAATTTAATCTGCATTTAAACTGCATTCCCCTATTTTCATCCGTAGCAAATCGTCGTCCCGACCGACCTCCGACGTGAGATATAGCTTATTGAACAAAATTGAACGCAAGGTACATCGGCCTGAAATTGACAATCTCCAGATTCTTCCAAAAATAATTAAATACACTTTAGAGTAAATGACACACGCGTGCCTACCTTTACATTACATAAATAATGCTTTGTCCAAAATTGATAATAACAAATTTCATTACGGGCGACACATTTAATTCCAACTTCCATTAAATAAGTTCATTTTAATTTTGAATTTAATTTTCGGGAGTGCTATAATCGTTCAATATTAGATACCAGTAATATGTCGATAATTTAATGATCTCTCTGCAATCCCTGTTGCAAGAACAGTTTGCGTATTAAATGGTGCGCGTACTCAAAGAGCTTTGCAGGAAAATCATGTAGACGGCTGATGGTGCGAAGCCGCCGAATGTTTGTCAGTGCATTTATCTCTAATAATAATACGTGTAATAATTATTCTGCTCTATTCGTCCGTGACGCCCGCGTTAATGAAGGGGGCAATTTGGATTTGAATTTGGAGAAGATCGTAATCGTTAAACATTGACGGCCACGGATAATTTAGCAACATTTTAATTGGCCCGCCATCGACCGCATTACATTCGTGACTCGAGGCGAAAATTGTACAGTAAGCCAGACTGTTACACGACGGTTTCGATATTCGGCATAGGATTAAGTTGCGCGGCACCGCGGAAAGTTTCACTTGCACGTGAGCACTCCCAACGGAAGAAGCAGAAATTTCCTTCTCGAAGGCTTCGCGCACAACGAATATTACAATTGTCACCATTTATTACATAAGGTCTTCGCGAATTTGATAAACTCTGGCGTCTGTCGATTCGTCTGTTTAGGAAACTTAATTACCCGGCAATAATAAAGTCGGCTTAGATTTCAATTTATCGGTGGATCGCCGTCGTTAGCTATCCCATTGCACGGATAATTTAGCGATGTTTTAACGGGCCAAGCCCGCCGACCGCATTACATTTAAAGAGCCCCAATCGAAAATCGTGCACGAAGCAGACCCCGTCGCCCACCTCGCTTGATATCTGGCCCCATTATCGTGAAATATCGGCGGTCAATTAATGGACACGCGAGCACGTGCGCCGAATCGAACGCAGAAATTCCATTGGAGCGAGTCCGAACCGACGAACGAACCCGTGATATAACGACGTCCCCCTTTTGTGTACCGGTTTCAGGCCTTTCCGTCCTTTCTTTCCAACGCTTCCGCTCGTTGCGCGCTGCATTCGCGAATTAATGAGGAAAATACAGGAACAATGCATGCACTTGGTTTCTTGGCAAATACGGCTTGACCAACGTTCAACATTTCTGGTCATTTCGATTCGTGTCTGTTTCAATGGAATGAAATGAAGAAAGGGCGCACCCTGTTGTCAGTAATCGCACCGCACCCTTCCACCTTTCCGCCCGCTCTTTTTTACGCTTTCACTGCTGGCACGACATCATTTGATGTCGAAGATCGAATAACAGGTAGCAATTATCGAGGGACATCGTCGACACGGAGGATGAAACGCTCGCGCTATATCCCCAGTTCCCGTCTCTCGATCGCTTCACCATGTATATTATACCGTCTAATTAGCTTGGCTCGTTGTCGATCGTTATCATCGTCTTCCGTACGACTGCACGCGAGTACACGTATCGCTTGCGGGCATGCAATGGTCCATCGGGAAGATAACGAATCGCGATTTGTTCCTGTCTATCCGCCTCCGGTCGGGGTGCAACGATGCCATCTAAATTTAAATCGAGCATCGTTTATCCTTCCTTTTCCACGCTACGAGAACGTTTCCGAGCTTTTCGAGATATTCGCTAAGTGCGAGGTAGACGCGTATAAAAAACGTTTCATTGAGGGATCTCATCTAGTTACAACCCATCCGTGAAGTTAGCTCGTTCGCAGTTTTATGAACGGCGCAGCTCGCGATGTAACTTTTAAGCCAACACCCTGGAGAACCATTCTCTGTAAGCCATTCACGTTGGACTTAATTATTTTTAGCGAAACGATGGCTCGATTATACTCGTCGGGACTCCACCCGACTCTCGAACTGGCGGCCAACTTTTGTGATAAAACTTTCCCTAATCCGCGACGTGTATAGGTAACAGTAGTCATTTCGACGTTGGAGCTATTGCTTCTCCATTGATTCGCTGGGATAATTTGGGCTACGACAAAATCGATGTCTTCGAAAGTTCTTATCGTCGTCAAGTTCTGGCGCTGAACCAAGAGGTTGAAATCTCTTGTAGTTGAATAAAAGAAGAGACATGAAAAAAAAAAAGCAGAAGCAGAAAGAAGACGCTGAAAGTGCTTGGACACGAGCAGGGAAGCACGAGAGTGGCCCGAGGGAGACGAGAAGCTGAGACGCGGAGAAGCGAAGAAAGAAACACGAAAGGGACAACCGCAACGTGTCCGAGCTCGGGCGCTCGGCTCGGTCTTCTCCTCTAGTGACTCTTTGCGGCAAATTAAAATGTTTCCTTTAGCGCTGAAGTTAAAACGTCGTCGGACTCGTCGGTGTTGTGTCCCTTTGTCAGGAGGAGGAAATTGAAGGAAAAAAAGAAGAACAAAGAGCGACACGCCCGGCGCGGCGCTATCAAGAAGTTAGGAGCAACCCCTTCGGCTGTGCTTCTATCCCCCGAGCTTCTCCCTCTCTCTTCTACGCTTCTCTGCCTATCTGCCTATGCGCAACCAGACGGAAGATGAACAAAGAGACCCTCGACGCGAATTCTAATTGTTCCTTGGCACGTAAGTCCGCACATCCGATCCTTTCTATTAACGCGTCTAAGAGGAAAGTCAGGCCCGACACGATTTTCTTTACGTCGCGGTCGCGTCGCGTGTGGCCGGTGCCTGCCGCGTAGCTTTTCCAATCCGGCACGTAGATCGTTTCGCACGCGGCGACAATAACTTTCGTTAAAATAACAGCCGCCGCGCCGCGGCGCGCGGTGTAAGAACGGGTGGAAAAAATAACAGAAGCTCAGCTGTCGCTTTCGGGGAATTTACAGCGGGCGCGTCCAACTGTAATCCCATGGGCCGCGAGACGCGAGATATCCGTTATTTTCCGACGCAACACCAAGACCGCGCGGTGTTAAATGTCGAGGGAATTAAGCTAGAACTATGTTAGAATCGAGGTAGCACCGTTCGTCCCGTATTCGTGACACATTATATCACGATGCATCCGCGTGCGAGCATATTCAGGCCGTCACAACCGCAGAGTATCACGTTCCGTACGTCGTACGTCTTACACGCTTGTCTACGCTCGCGGGATCCAATCGAATATCTTTCCGAAGAACGCCGTTGAGTGCGCGACGTTGTACTTGGACTCAGAGCTTCCTAGTCCTCCCACCGACTACATATAGAGCTACAGAAAGGTGAGGGGGAGAGATAGGTAGATCATTCGCCTTTCGAGTGTACTCACTTCCACAACCCCTTTCCCCGCATTCCGCCTGCTCGTCTTAGTCGCTCATGCCGTTTCTGCTACAACAATACACTTTGTCTTACACAGAAACTGCTTCTCGGTGAAGTTGAGTCTCTTAGGGCGATTTTCAGTTACGTGTACCTTTGGGATATACCCAACCTTGATGTTCACGTTCTGCTCCTCGCACCTCGGCTCGTTCGTCAACGGAGCAGAACAACGAGCCAAAAGCGGTGGACACAAAGAATTTCTCGCTTCCAGCCCTTCCAGGCGACATTTCAACCGGTCGTCGTAATTGCACTGTCAATACAATGCAGCCTGCATTTAGGTACCGTCGACGAGAATAATAAACCTTGCGAGTATACCGAGGCAGATACGATAATGTCGAAATAGAGGCAAATTGTGAGAAACGAAAGGATGATAGGATTCACCTGTGCCGTGTAGTTGGCGGGGTAGCTGCTGTAAAAAGTTTCCTTAATTTTCTCGTACCACTCGATACGCGGACGCAGGGCAATCAAGAGAAAAAGACAGAGAGCCGGGCGGGTGTAGGGGCGGGCAACATATTTGGGAAAGGTTCACCCACATGTGGCGGTGGTCGGTAGAAAAAGAAATTGCCGTGGCCATATCGGAAAGGCGGTCAGCATAAATTTTCCGCGGCGGACTGCTTCGTTTCTTCTCTGTTTGCGTTCCAGTCGTACTTTCCGTTACGCCGATTTTCCAGGTAGCGGCGCGACGCAAACGGAAAATACGCTTCCCGTACTGTAGTTTCTTCGGCTAAGCGTGCCTTCAAATATATGGCTGCGTAGAAACGAAACTCTCGCGAGCGTTGCAACATTCCATCGAACGGCAATCATTTAACCAAGTATAAGGGAAAACGTCGCTAATGATCCAACCTTTAACTCGCTCCATTTTATCTCGACCGTAGACAGCGTCCCACACGCTGAATACTAATTGCAACGCTGACCATTGACTAACTACGATAAGGCAACACTGGTTCTCCAGCTTTGTCTTAGCAGTCGGGGAGACGCGTCCCGCAAGAGTCGCGGATTCCGCGAGAATAAAAAGGCCTGAGAGGATCGAGTGCAATGACCGGAACGGTATCGCGATTTGGGGCGATCGCGACGTGGGGGAAGTAGAGAGGGGCCCGAATGTGTGGGAGAGTCAGCGGTGTTGGTCGATGGTCGGCTATTACGCAGGGAGAAATAAACCTGTCTTCGATGCCATTGCGGGACATAACGGGCGGACAAGCTTCCTACTATAGTCGGAGTTGCGTTCCCCAGGGTCTTCCCTACGTCCGCGTCGCGTCGCCAAGCGTGCGTCCTATTGAGAGCGCAACAGCGAGAGGTATACAGAGGGCCGCGGGGGAGAGAGACGGAAAAGGCAAAGTGAGAGGGCTTTGTACATCATTCGGAGCAACATCGACTCAAGTTCACGATAAAGCACTGTACTGAGCCTCTGAAATCGATAGAAATCTCATTTTCTATCGGCTGTCTATCTCTAGCCTCCACGTCCGACATCCAATTTCGATCTTGCACAGGAGAGAATCCACGTGTTCAAGGGGATCGAGATACCTGATCCTTGCTAATTGCTCGTTATTCATGGCGCTTTTGATAGTAAATATCGATCATCGACATCATTCCCAGGGAGCAATTCTAATTCATAGTAGTCCGGGGCAAACGGCGACGTCGGCGTCGAGGCCTGCTGAAATTTCCAGATGCGCCAGGGGATGGGAAAGCAATTTTCCTCTTCATCTGGATAATTAATGCCACTGAAATTAAGCCACTCGTGAGCAGAGCCAGCTATCCTTCCCATGCGAAGCAACGCGGTCGACGACCCACTGAAAATCCCAGATGCGTCGGGCGAGAGCGGAAAAAGCGATTTTCCATTCGCAGTCGCCGCGCGTCTATGTCTCGTCGTCCGAGGCCGATAACGAAGAAGCAAAAAGCAGCCGCCACGATAACGACGTGTTAACGGCCGAGACCGCCGACGTCGTCGGGCATCATCTTCCTTGTCACGCTAGTCGTCACGTTAGTCGTCGTCGCTCGATCACGCATGCGGAACACGCACTGCCGCGCATTCGCCGTCCACCCGATGCCATCTTCCACTTCCTCTTCCACGCACACGTCATTCCGAGAATATAAAAGTCGTCGCACTACAAAAAGCGTCCGTGCCGCGACCGAGGGGACGAGTTCCAGGTTTCAGGCTCCGGGTCATGCGACGCATTTCATCCGAATCGATCATTTCAATCGAATAAGCTTCACATCCTCGCCACAAATTGTCCACAACCTTCTGAGGGGCGGGGCAAAGACTTTGCCTTCCCCTTTGAATCGTGCGCACAACCGAGCCGTTGTTGATTTTACAGCTGGATCGGATAAACGGCATGCAAAAAGGGGCGGCAGGCAAGGAGGGATTATACGAGAAGACAATTTATAAATCTTTTCGCGGAAGAACGGAGGAGAATTTTCTATGGCTTTAATATTCCATGTTTGCCAGGGCAACGGATCTACTGAGGCAAAAGAAGGTGGATCGGGATAAGTATTATGAATTATAAGAAGGGTACGCGAAGACGACAGAGCAGAAACGTGTGCGACTGAAAAGCTGCCCTTTTAAAGAAAGCTACGATCGCTGGAAGAAGCTGCTGAGCTTCATCAGCCAATGCATTACTTTCATATACGAGTATCTGCATGCACGCTGCAAATGAATGGAAATTGGAATGGAGGTCTACGTCTAGAAATAAATTTCTTCCTCAAAGCAACAGAAGTACGTTATTATCGTGCAGGAATAGTGCAGTAGTAGTCGAGTTTCCTTTGCGGAAGCCTTTTTCGATATGACTTGAAGGTAGGTATTTCTTTAAAGCGACGGCAGACACTCGCGATATGCAGGTGACATGATATCAAACAAGTTGCTCAACTTGTAGGCAGAGTAACCGCTTTAGAAATGTGCCGCTGCCAAGTGCCTGCGACGATTGAGTGATTCGGCAGAAAAGGAAAAAACGGTCCCTGGGAACTGTCTTATAACTGGCTCGTTGTTCGCTCGAAGGGTTCCCAACTGACTTGGGTCGATGTGCCAGTTAATTCGGCGAAAAATTGACGGAACTCATCCTCTCTCTTGAGTCCGAGTGATCGACAGAAACGTGCCTCGAGAAGCGAGTCTCTAAAAATCGGGACTCTTGCGAAGAAGGATCACAGAGCTGTCATTGTTTTATTTCTTTCGAAAGCCGAAAGGAGTCTCTTCCGGGAAATAATCGCAAGCCTCATTAACACCGTAACTCGTACCTTCCCGGCATAGAACAGAAACGATGTTTCAATTGATATAAACTCATGAAGCTGCTGTTTAAAATATTTTCGTTTTTTCGGCTGTAGTTAATAACATGTAGCTGTCGGTGAGCCTGTCTAGAAGTCTAGAGGACACGCCTCTTGACGGCGCAACGTTCAACAGCGTAGTTACTTCTATGCTCTTGTTGGGGGAGCTCGTTCGCTGAAGAAGATAGCACGACAGGTGGTTACCGTTAGAATAAGCCGAGGAAAGATCGGTTGCTCGTATATGTGTGACGGATCAGACGGGAAGCGAAGAAGTGGCCGCAGAGCTGAGTGGTAAGCCTATGAAGAGGATGAGCAGGAGGCCGAGGTGGACTGGACTAGGTGGAGAGTCGGAGTGAGAAGAGTAGACGATGCGAGTGGGAGGGACTCGATGACGGGTAATGACTCCGGGATTACGGTGATTAATTTATTATTCGTTACAGCGGACCCTCGTGAGCGAAGCGATTACGCGGTGTGTTCGCGATTAGTGACCCCTTGCTTGTCCCTCCGAGCAACCGTTGATGGCTATCTTACGGCCTGCAGAGACGCAAAAATCTACCTCTTTTAATGAAACTACTATTTCTGCCGGTGCAATATTTTCTCCGGCACACACCCTATGTTTTAGAGAAAGACCGAATTTGTGATTCTTTTAAAGCAGCTGACCAAACTCTTTTCACGCGAAAATTATTATCACTGGCATTCGGGGATCTCCGATAAGGCACGTGGTTGCTGCCAAGTTAAATCCAAAGTGACAAAACGAAAATTTTCCCTGGTGCCGCGAATGCGACGAAACTAAAGGCGCGAAGGACTTCACTTTCCACGGCAACGGCGTCGATCATTTGCATGGGAGATGCTTCTTAAGTGAGAGAAAAAGTAGGTCCGGGAAAGTAGGTTGCATGGAATTTCCAGCCACCAGAGCACGCGTATTTGCCTTTTTCTTCATTTTAGCGTATTAACGAACCGAGTAACTTCATGAATTTTACTTCCAGAGCGACGGAATTATTCCCTCGACATTTGCCGGCATTAGGAGCACAGAGCATTGGGTAAATGAACTTATGTTTCAAAGGACCTACCGGCAGCGTTTCGAAATGCCTATGACACACAGGCGGATGAGAATTCAATCACGCGGCCAGGTGCGATTGGACATTGTCTTTCGGATATATGTATGCGTAAACTATGTGTGCATATTTCAATACGAACGCACGCATACACGTAGGGTCATGTTCTGCGATCGAACAATACATACGTGCCTTTTTTGGGGGGGAATTGCTCCGCAGAATGCCAGAAAACTGAAATGCTAACCGTCAGTGAAAAAGCGAGGGACAAAAATACCGCCCCTAATTGGGAACAGGAGGTGGGGAGGGTAGAGGGGAAGGGGGGGGGGGGGGGGGGGTGGGGGGGGGGGATGGGGGGCTCTCATTTACGAATCGGCCACGTTGTCCGTTTTTGCTTCATAGCGAGAACCGTTTGCTTTCCATCATACGTTGTGCGTGAAATTCTATCTGCAAAACTTTCCGAATATGTTTCACAGTACAAAATAACATAAAAACTTAATGAAAGCTTGGTCCGAAAAACAAATTCCTGGAAAGCTTTGCGTTCAACATGGCAATGAATTGCCATTCAACAATATAAAACAACTGGAGTTTTTAGTGAGTTCGACCGGTGCCGGTGCAACGAATGGATATGGATCGTCTGGGAAAACATGTTGCAACGCATGCAATTCTAATTTCTTCCGCAGCATCGGGTGATGCGTTTTCGAGATTCACTCACATTTTAAACGCGCAAAGTACCACGAACACAATCTCGGAACACGTTCATTGTTTTGGGCGTTCCTACCGATGCCGCATAGGAAAAATACGCTCGGCCAAAGTCGAGCGAGCGTAAGCATACTCGGGACCGTCCTGCATTCAGCCTCATTGTACCGCTGCACGTGCATACAGGGCGGGCGAGGGGAGCACGGACTAATACGGAGATGGCCAACAATAGGGGCTTGTAGCGCTGTTTAACGGATGACTTTGTCAAAGGAAACGGAACTAACGTACGAAAGTTCGGCGCGGACAGCCATTCATACGGGACCCGGCTCACTTTTGTTTTAAGACTTTTGTCACAGGACCCACCACCACCACCAGGAGCCGACACGATGCCTGCCACGACAAGTACGACGACAGCGAAGAAGAAGGACGCAGGGGATGGCGAACAGTGCGACACACAGACAGCCTAACCACGGCCAACTTTTCGGCTTGCCATTATTTCCGCTTCCCAGGCACTATTGTTTTAAGCGAACGCGTATGGTGACTAGTCACGGCGAACTTTCGCGCTCGACACCGACTAACGTAGCCCACGTGTTGTGCGAAACTCGCTGTCTCGTACACACGTGTAGAGAGCAGCAGGCCTCGAGACCGCTTTCACTCTCACCATGGCCTTCGCGTCTTGCTGAAACGCGTAGAATCGTCCAAGACTCTCTTGGTGGCAGTCTGGGAGCTGTTGGGAACGATCGGAGCACCGCACACTCTTGTCAAGAAAAGGTGTGTGAAGAGTTGAGTAAGGAAGTTAGATCGTTGAATAGGTGTCTAGCGTTGTATAAAAAGCAAGGGTTGCAGCGGATAATAGCGTGCAACTCGTTGAGTGCGCGCTCGCGTGAAATCGCCGTAAATAACAGTGAAGCTGAAAAAGTGGTGCCCGCACGTATCGTGGTCTGCGCTATACCGATAACGTATTTTATTCATTATTTACGTAGCCCGGCCGTATATGCGATAAGCCATTATGCACGCCTGCAGAAATTTAACCGAATGCACAGTTTCGAAAGTTTCGCGGGGGGGAATGTTTTAAGGCATAATAACGAGAATATAATGGTATTAATATCGGTGAACATTCTAGCCGCCTACTCTCTCGCTACTGGCCAGCACACACTTTCGCAAGGTTACAATCGCGTGAGCTAACGAGAGTTATGGTGCGAGCCACCCGGAATTTCTGATAATAATACGGGGCTAAATTCCGGACATCTGGTCACCCTATTTCAAGGCCCTCGAAAGTTTAAATTTACGATTTGCACCGTGCGAGTCATAGTAGAAAGGTTTCCCATCTTATCCGGGCTGGCCGAAAGACCAAATTGACCTAAATCTTCTTAATCACGAAACTTTCTTAATCTCGAAATAGCGAAGCATTCTTATATGTAGACGTTTATAAATTCAGGTGCTTTGCTAATTTGACAGATAACTAGGTGGAAAACGAGAGAGCGCCTACGCTCTATTAACGCTCGCTATTTCACCTACCGTGGGTACACAATCGGTGTCGAATTCCATCAGCTGACACTCTGAAAACTCGCTTAACCAAACCTACTCTCCAGCTCTTGTAGAGCACGTATTCCTTCGAAAATTCCATTCATGCTCATTAACTAAACGCTAAACGGCTGGAAAAGCGAATTTCCGCTTAGCCGGCAAAATGTGTGGTCGCCGGCACATCCCACGACTAGTAATTATATTAACACAGCGCGACCACCCTCTTCCTGTCTCCCTCCGGCTCACTGTAACCCTCTTTCATCCCTTGCGTGAATAATTCTTCTTAGTGCATCGCACGCACGCGTGGTTGTGGAGCTAACGACAGTTTGTCACGACGCCGATGGTGCATTATGTTTCTCTGGGCGAGAAGATAACGAGTCGCATGTTGGAACGCGCGCTTATGGAAACACGGCTACTCCCGTCTGTAACTACAAGTACTAGCCACCGGCCGTCACGGGTCAGTTCGCTCACTTAGTCACTCTCGGTCACTCATTACCCGCCTCGCAGCGAAGTTTCGCCACAACCAGGACGAATGAAGATATTTAGCAGAGAATAAAGAGTTACGGACTTCTCTAACGGCCGATCGAATAGACGGAAAGTTGGCGTCGTCGCGGCTTACTTACTACGTGACCTCCTCGCGGTTTAATCATCTCAGGCCTTACCACGTAACGTCGAGTTACGCCTGACTACGTGCCCATTCACCTCTGCCATTTCGAATAATGTACTTTGCTCGTCGGGAACTGTTCACCCTTTTAAGGTCGATCGCCAGCCACTCTCGCGCGGGATCACTGTTGGTAGAGAGGCAAAAGTATATCGATTTATTTGGGGACAGGAGCCAAAGGTATCACAGAAAGTCCACTTCGTCGACGCCGACGTCTGAATGGCCCTTACGATTTCTCCTTGACGCTCACGATTGATCGTGCGCCGACACGAGAACGGGACAATCGTTAGAGAATGATTTATACCGGCGCCTCTTGGAATCTGCCGAAAGTCAGGAACACGGTCTTCCGCGCGCAATGCCTCGTTGTACGTGAGAAAAGATTATTTCGCCCGACCGCGGTCGTAACCCTGTCTCTTCTTCCCGTTCGTCTTGAGCTTTTCTCATCAGTTTCCAAAAGGTCCATGAATATTCATCGTTCCTTAACACATTGGCTGTGACGTCAAGTTCGGTATGAATAATACTTTTTAAAGGGTTGCTCTCTTGTTGACAAAAGTTGACAATTTTTTTGCTCCGATCTTCCGGACATGTACAATTTGAAAGAGGGTAATTTGCACTAGAAGCAATAGTATCAGTCGACGTAGCAGTCAATCTGCTAATGCAGCCGCGATCCTCTTCTTCGAAAGCTACTATGAGAATATGGGGACGTGGACGTACAGAGATACGTGTGTGCCAGTGTGCGCGTCAACTGGTGTCCGCTCGCGTTACTTCATTTCCTCAGTAAGGCTTTTCCGTGCGCTTATCCTCGGCCGTCACTTTTGGAGCTCAAACACCGGGAACCTTTTAAGCTCTCGCGCCGGTCTTTATTCTCCGTACAACGGATAGCGCTAGCCTTCATTTCACAGGTTCAACGTCGTGGCAACATATACTGTCTGCTCGACATCCTGGTCTTACGCTTTATAATTCTAACGTTGATAAATGATTTATTCGTTCCTACGTGCAAAACCGTTTTACCCTGTAAATGCTTTGCGCTTGTACACACAGTAGCAATGCATAAGTGCAGAACATTATACCCCCTGTCACGGTATCGATCGGGCTATAAGAAACTTCTCCTAATAAGTCAGAAGCGGGAAAGTCACATTACGTAACTTAAACGGTAAGTTGTGAGCTGTAACTTCATGCCTAGCGCACGACGACAAAGTTTTCTTGATTAACTTTGCCTAAGACGTCGGCATCGAAGAAGCTTTCGTCAGCTAATTACGTGATATAAGGAGTCAATTAATTGAATTACGGAAGGAGGTATCTCTTACGCTTCGAATATGCGACAATTATATTTTGGAAAGTTGAAAATATTTCGTTGGGCGGAGCAGGTCACCGAGTGAATCAGGTAAAGAGTCTCCGAGAATGACGGGAATTTCCCGAGAAGAGACAAGGGTTCCGAAGAAGATGCATGGCAGACATGTGTCTTACAGTCGGTGCCTTTGTGATTCTACCGAAAAGTGCGTGCGGGTTCTTAAAGATCTATTACGGACAAGTGGCCTTCCGAACGTTAAAAAAAAACCGTCGCCTTCTGCTTGAAAAGCGTACAAATCTGACCACTTGACGACACTTGGCAAATGTTATATCGAGTGACAATGGCATGGAAATAAAATGACCCTACGACGCCGACGAGGAGTAATGTGTTAATAGTGTCGCTGACGAAACCGAATCGAGAAACTTGATCGCTGCGTCGACAGTATTCCGAAATAACCACGTGCACTTTCCTCGACCAGGCTTTGCCGGACCGGATTCACTCGAAGGAAACTGCAAGCGAACTGTTACTTATATGCACCTTCGAGCTATCGACTCGAGCCGAGATGGGGATACGTGCGGACGATATCCGTTCGATTTGTTCAACCGTCCGAAAAATTGACGTTTGAATCTCCAAGGCTCTACCTGGCCATGCACATTTTCTCCAATGGTCATCGGCTATCTTACCCAGAGGAGAATCTTGTTTTCTTTAATGCCCGAAAATCGATACTGATCCCAATTCCCAGCCGTCAATAGACGCGACACGGGAAATTTCTCGTTTCAAAGACTGCTGACACGGAATTATCTCGTGGCTTCTCAGGTTATTTCGACACGGCGAACATATTTGAAATCGTGTCGACGTAGCACTCTCGTCCGAAACGTTTTGATTTCTCGTGTGAAATCTTTTGCACGGCCCCGCAGATCTCAACGTGCCTCGAGGTAACTGGGCATGCGAATTGAGCAATCCTTTACGTTATTAAGTCTAACGCCGGCCAGCGAGTAGAAGTACGGGGGAACTTTTTGCAAGGGAGCATTAGACGTTCGCGCGCCGACAAATTCACGGCTCCGAAAGTTTCGTCCACTCCCGTTCTATTCTCCTCAAACGTGCTACCAGATCGCCAGGAAATTCCAGCTCTATCGCTCTCTGTCTGGCTCGCTGCCTGCCACACACTCTTCCCTTTCCCAATCTTCTCTCGGAAGATTTTGAAGTAGGTCGGCCGAAGTACCGACCTATGTTTGATCGCGTAACGTATGGCTGGCATGTGCCGCGCACGTTATGCGGCATTCTTCGGTTATGTCTGTATTCGGCGCGCGTAGGTGGCGGTTGCCGGGTAGACATTGCCATGCCGACGAGAAGGGGAACGAAGGCGCATGAGAGAGAGAAAGAGAGAGAGAGAGAGAGGAGAGCGAAAGAGTTGAGCGAGATGAGGGAATCGAAACAGGTAGAGTCAGAGAAATGGGATGAAATGGAGAGCCGGGAGGCTGTAGGAGGCTGAAGGAGGCCGCAGCAGGATGCGGAGGAAGATATTATGCATAATGCATACACGTATACGCCGTACACATAAGTAATACGTTATCTGGTATTAGCGAATGCATAACCGTAAGCTGCGATTACATTGGCGGGCATTGCATAAGTCATATCTTACCAGAGTGTGCCGAAGATCTGATCCCACGAGATCGTCTGTACTGTTGTTATTGCCTTCGCGCCGCTTCCATCACGTTATTCGGAAGGAACTAGCCCGGACCCGATTAATTGGACCGAGGCGAAGTTTACAGGTGTTTCACGAAATGTCGCAATGCAGCGACACGGGTACTTGTGACAGGGCGAGATATACGATAGGAATGAGGCAAGCGATATATCGGGACGTTTTTCCAGATTTTACGCACGCGCATCATGGTAGAAAGTGCGCTACGCGCTGATATCAAGCCGCAAAACGGATCGAATGGAAACAGTAATCGTAAAGAAGATCGTATCTCCGAGCGGCGTTTTTGCAGTTAGACTCCTTTATGCGTTCCGCGGTAAAAGTCAACGTCGTAAATATTCCGAGGTTAGAGAGAGGGAAGCATCGCGTGTCCGGTGAACAAGTAATGGCGTTTCATATTGAGGAACGCACACGCGTCGATAGAAATATAATTGATCGGGAATCATCTTTATCTGCGTATGTATCTGCCAGATCGGACTCGCGTCGTAACCGTAACAAGTGCATCCAAGAAGCAGATCAAATTACTCGGGCAGCCTTTATTGTTCTCACGCACAATCAACCCTCGAGCGACAGTCTTCCAGTCTGCGCCGAGATATTGGATCTGCGCCGGATGCACTTCAGGCGTTGTTCGCTCGTTGACTTAGAACGGCTGTAAAAGCATTTGGAGCGCGTAGAAGGTTCCGTGCCTTCGGTTAACATGGTCGGCTGAAAATTCTAACGATTCCCCGAGAAGCTGGTGATCGGGTCTTGCGCGCAAACACTGCAGAACTCACTAAATTCGAAATAAAGGAAAGTCATTAGACTTTGAGTATCTGGTCTTATTACCAGCGAAAAATATTGCGACGATCTGACGTCTCGGCGGAATTAAAGTTTCTATTCGACGCAGACTCATCGGGCATGCAACCCGGAACCTCTTCCGTCGAACGTTTCTCGATTTCTATCCTCGAAAAAAAAAACCGGTCGTGACTCTGTAGAGCGAGAGAGAGGGAGTCGCAGGGAATTTACTGAACCTGTGCGGATGGAGTTAT
The DNA here is from genome assembly GCA_963942575.1 of Priocnemis perturbator. Lineage (NCBI taxonomy): Eukaryota > Metazoa > Arthropoda > Insecta > Hymenoptera > Pompilidae > Priocnemis > Priocnemis perturbator. The sequence goes on along the minus strand of OZ012649.1, from coordinate 6,951,659 downwards.
CCGTTCAGGGGAAAGAGGCAAAGAAATCCACCATTACTCTTCCTGACGTTTCCATCGGGCGACCGTTCACTCCTCATTCTGACCGTTCGCCCGTGCCTGCTCCTGCTCTTTCAAGAAATGAGAACGTCGCTAGTTCTGACCGATGGCCACGACAATTAACGTCATTACGACTTCGACAAGTTGAACGAGCCGGATAATGGGCGTCTTGCATCTCAATCTGCTTGCCAAAATGGAAGCATATCGTACCGCTACTGAAGCACGACCGAATCTTAAGAATCGATGCGTCTCTGCTACGATAACCGTGATTATAAATTGCAGCTATTATTATTTCGACTTGAACTTGGCGAACGTCTCAGCGAAATGCCGGCGATCATTTGAAGTGACAGAGATAACGGCTTGCATTCTCGAGCTCCTTCCTTCCGCCGGTGAACGACTATTTCGCGAAGGCGAAACGGGAACTTGAACGTCAACGTGATTCGTACGACAATTATTATTATTGTCACGACCGGTCCAAGAGCGCTCTAGCTAGATAAGACCATCTTGCGCCGAAGAGAACAACTGAGCGAGAACAGGAAAAGAGGAGGGGAGAGGGAGAGATGAAGAGAATCGGAAGTTCCGGACGATAACTCTGATTCCTCGGGAAGGAAACTTTCGTAAGTGGGCAGTTTTCCTGAGAAATTACTGGCATCCGTCTTGCGGTAATCGCGCTACTGTATGGCTCACCAGAAATGTAAACGCGCCTACTAACTCACCGCTTGCAATATCTCCGCTGGCATAACGGGTTTGCCGTTAAAGCCCGCGACTATTTCGCGCGTACTCGCGCGATCGCTTTTCCCGTCTGCGAGGCGTACGGTGAAAATCATTATGGTCGCCTCGCTTAGAAAAATTATTCCTCGCTCCCATCCGCAATTCCGTGGTTTCCCGTGATTATCCCAAGGGTCTCTCCCGACGGACGTAATCTCGTTCATTAAAATCAGCCAGAAAAATAATTCTTCTCCCCTGGTCGGTGGCACGTAACGTCGCGAAATTAAACTCCAGTTCCCAACTGCAGCTTCAAAACGCGAGGGTGTAGAGTAGAGACAATTTTCGGGGCTTGCGGACGTTCTTGTTGACCTCGTCTCGTCTTAGCGTTGACCGCCCTTGGCGAGACTTAACAATATTGCGACAACCTCGTCACCAACATCGTCGTCAGTGTCGCCGACGTCGTCGTTAACCCTTCGCTACATTAAGGATGATCCAACCCGCAGGCTTCCTCTCTCCCCCGCTTTCTTCCTTCTGACGCAAACCGCGTTCTCCATCCGTAAAGCGGAAGAAGCTTCGTGAGGGAAAGGAGAAGAAACTAAGAGCAAGACGGAAAGGAAAGGAGGGACAGAGAGGGATGCAAGACCTCCGGCCATTTTCCAGCTTGCGCTAAGTCTAACGAACTTGCGCGAGAGAAAAGTCCCGCCGAGTGAAAATGCTAGAAGAGTACGAGGGTGTTTGTAAACCTAGCACGAGCTGTCCCCTTGCCACCGCGGAATGTTGACACAGAATTACTTCCTCTCTGTACAATAAACGAGGGATGCGCTGATGAGATACGGGGCATTGCAAGATAAGGATCAAGAAGCAGGATTCATTTCTGGAGACGATTAAGCTTCCCACAATCCAACTCTGATAACAGCAGGCAACGTGAAGATTGATGACTGCAATATCTGATGCATAAATCGAAATGGCAAATCTCTAGTCATAGAGCACGCATCTACGAACGCGTTACACGTCCACATCCTAGGCGACAGCAAGTATTTTCGCACCTGGTCCCACCGTGGCGTTAGATAGTTTTTCGGATAACGTAGACCGCTCAGCATTCCACGATGACGGTAAAGCGGACATGCGAGATGCGCTTGGACTTTCTCACAATTTCACGCTTCTCTCGTCTCGGTTCGGCTGAGAGATGAACTCGCTTTGACACTTTTGAAAACAGCTTCAGGTCCCCAGGCAACAAGCGTTTGGATTGATCGCGGACTAACTTTCTATATTAATGAACTCTTTCGGGTCGAGTACGCATTCGTGATGAAAGGATATTTATTATTGCACTCGTCCATGCCCTGTTCAGCTTCTATAGCATAGACTCTGACGATCAACAACGATGAGTTCATAGTCTATGCGTGACGGAGTTTATATTCGCGAGAAGGTTGGTCGACGGCGCGCACATAGTTTCGCTTTTTATCCCCCCGGCTCATAGAAACTGTTTACGATTTTTTACCGGATAATCGAGGCCTTTGATGCAACGTTTCTCACTGGCCCCTCCATTGTTTCCGCAAACGCTGCTGTGTGAACCCTTGAAAGCTGATTGGCATTAAAATTGATTGTACGTTCTACAGAACTCACCCTTCGGGTAGGAATACTATCAGCCTCATTTCACTCCTTCGACGAGCTTTAGAAAAGTCATGCACGTGTGCCTCGATACCGCTCGAAATAATTGTTATTCAGTTTTAAAAGGAAAGGAGCGTTCCTTTTCACTCCCCGCGCCTATAGGAACAATAGAGTACATTTCTCAAATGGAGCGTATAACTGCGTACAGTTTCACAACGAACGAATTTTCCATTAGAGACGAAATTGGCTGGGGTAGGTAGAAAAGGCATGAGGCAAATAAGTCTATTAGTCGAATGAACGCTCAAAGGAAATTTTGACGAATTTCCGAGGAGGATGGGCAACTTTGAGGGCACTCCCGACTTCTCGATTGTATCGCTTTCCAAGCAACTCTCGTCTCTCGTATCCCGTAACTCGTTCCTGAACGGGTTAACCAGCACTTAGGTCATCAGGGGCTATCAGTTCCCTCTTAGGATCTGGCCAACTATTAACCCACTCTAGTAACCGCGTTTTAGGCTGAGACTAAGCCTCAGTCGCAATCCTCGAGGGAGCAGTAAACTGTAGCCGTCGTGCGGGCTTTTCAGTTTCAACGAAACGAACGGCTGTCGCGCGTCGACGTTATTACGGCAGTGTGCAAACGCAATAAGAGCTCGACTGTTGTACACGTAATTTCCACGTTCCCATTGTCACCGTTACGTCTCCGGTCGGTGCGTCGTCACTCGTCGCGCGTCTTACGTGTCTGGGGGTGGACTCGGCGACTGCACAATACGCGCATTACGAATTCTCGAACCATTGCCGCACTATAATTACGAGCGGTGCAAGGAAGTTTGCAGGTGACAGTTCGGGTTTTCTCAATACGGAGAGACGAATATACTGACTCGAGCAGCCGCGCTGCATTGACTGTTTGAAAAAGGGCAAAAGACGCGGAGGAGAATGGTGAGGTGGAAATATCTTCTCCGCCTTCGTCGAAGGGTTACGAGCGTCGCTTTCTATGCTAAACATTCTGGGGAGGGGGAAGATAGCGACGAATGTCTCGCAAATTGCAAAGGCACCAACGGTTTCGGCGATCCTCTCGAGCGAATCGGCGAGGAGGTACGGGGGAATGCTTACCGACTTTACGCTACTCGAGAAAGCGGATCGATGCCTATGATTACATCCGCGGTTTCTGGCCCCCGGAGAACGTATATCGACGAAGGCATGCTTGGCTCTTTATCGCGTTTATGACTTCATACCGTCGGCGTCGGCATGGGGTTAGCCTCATCGCGTCTCTCCCTCTCTCCTACTCACTCTCGTCATTTGTCCCTTCGTCGCTTAATAGCTGTCGAAGGTCTTGTCGGGAATGGGAAGCGATCGTTGCCAACGAAGCTAAGCGCCTCCCGTCATCGAATCCGTTTCCTCGGATGCGCAGAATCCGCGCGACAAAGTGGACATTGGGAAAAGGTTCGCGGTCAACATCACGTTTGTCCTGATGTCGCTACTCTCCATCGCCCAAAATTTCTCGAAAGCTCTGCTTTACAGTAAGGATTAATTATTGCGTCGGTCGTGGGCAAGATTACGTTATCACGGCACTCATCTCTCTCTCTTTCTCTCTCTCCCCCCGTGAAGCTCGCGGTGCTGGCAACACGAAGTTGAATTTCAAAATAGAATAGCAGAATTCGAGGTATATACGTTCCCCCGCGCCATCTTCCCTCTCCTTCTCTCCGCCACGTACAAGGACACTCTCTCACTCAGACTCTCGAGGCCCGGTCTACGAATTATCGCTCCAAAATGTCTGCAAGATCTCGGAAGGGTTGTGAACTACAAGGAAGGAGACAGGCCAAGAGACATTCAGGGGCCACTTATCTCTCGCGACAGGATTTATGAAATGCTCTGCACTCGGGAGCAAGCGGAGAGAAGGGGTAGCTCGGGGTGAGTCGGGCTAAGAGCTTGAGAGGACCGGGAGCCAGCGGTATACACGCGAGATAATGCGCGGATTAAAGAGCACAGTTAGCGTAAAAACCGACGCGTCGACATAAATAAATGCGTCTGAGAATGTTGAAGTGCCGAGGATCTTTGCCGTCCTGTCGTTCCTTCATATTCAAGGCACCTAAGCAGCCAAGCTCTTTAAGCGAGCAGCTAATAACGATCTATTAAGTCCGATGCACGGACGAGGTGACAGCGGTTCTTTCGCGAAATGGAAAATGGATTATGGTGCCAGGGATAAGAGTTGGAAAAGGGCGATCAGACACGTACCATAGATGCGTATAATGCCGGATTAAGAAATGCCAGAGAGGAGTGCATTGCTCACGGATTAAGAACGGGCCCGAGCTCCTAGTCGGTCCATTCGGTGAGAGAACGCGAGTGTTCTCATTAAAGAAGACCCTCTCACACGCCAGATACGTCAGTTCTATGAGTTTTCAACCCATTATTTCGTAGTTTTCCCAGAGTTTCATCTGAATCTCAGACGTTCTCCTTGTTAATGAGTTTATGAGACATTCAATCCAGTGAAGTCGGCCTCTCGCGTCTTCAGCATCAGGTGCGGCGTAGACTTTTGGGATAACGGCGGCGGAGAGGAACGACACGCGGCCCGTAAATACGAACAATGCAGGATTAAGGAGCCACGCTGCATGGGTAGACGAGTTCATTACATAATGGATTAGGAATGAGCCAGAGGACGCGCGAATATCCTTATTGCGGCCGTTCCACCAGAACATCCTACGTTTGCGCAAAACATTATCCTATAATTACGTTCACCGTGTAACTCCGGCTCGTCGTCGGCATTGTCCTCTGGCACAAAAACGCAAATCGCGAATTGTTAAACCGAGTGCTCGGCCGACTCGTGAAACCTTATCTCACGCTTTCAGCAAAGGCCAGCTCTCAAACTGCCCCGGACTGTCCGAAGTTTTTTTTATTTTTAATGTAACTGAAGAATCTGCACGAACGGACCCAAAATGCGATGATATTTTTTACCGGACGATGACAACGGAGCGGAACGGTCCAAGTTACACTGTTCTCCGTAATTATATGGCGGTCGCCGATAAACATTGGCTGCTTCGGGGATAACCGTAATTAGAACCGCGCATTCCCATTTTCTCTGTATTTATCGTAGATTTCATGAGAATACTTGAGGAAGTACTGGAAACATTGGTTCGCTCGAGCCTTCACGGAGGACGGAAACTATCTGGCATTCGGTGCCGTAAAAGTAGTAGGAATAAGCAAGAGACCAATTCGGCAATTCAATTCGCTGGAATATTCGGCCCTGTCCCTTCACGACCGGGTTGCCCGAAATTTCGGCTTTACCTTCGAGAACAATTCACATTGCGGACTGCTGCTTTTTCACCGGACAGACATGGGAGGTGAGAGCTTATGAAGCACACAGTCGAGTTTTTGTCATTACGAGATCGACTAGTAGCAAAAACGTAGAGTAACAGGAAAGCTAAACAATCGAGGAAAAGGGAGGATGAAGGGGGGCTAGATAGGTAGAAGTTGCAATGAGCGGTCGGTCGAAACAAGCGGACAAAATGCCGGAGTTCGGGTCGTCGGTCGTCGGTCGTCGTCTACATACATGGCCAGTATGGAAGAGTTCGATATCGGCGGTACGAGGAATGAGAACGGCCGCGACATATACATGCAGTTTGCGGCTCGTAACAAACCGAACGGAACGAAAGTGGAAGAAGGGTGGTCCGTCGAAAATAGGAGGGACGAGAGTGGAGCGCTAGAAGAAAGAGGAAGATCGAGAAGGGGAGCCGAAGGGGTGGGAGGGCTTGTGCCAGAAAGGATGAGAGAGAAAAAGCAGGAAACGAAGCCAGAGGCGAAACGACGGCGAAGTCCCAAAGAGGTTGAAATAAAATCCGGGGAGAAATGAGCAACGAGACGAAACGATTGTACGCTCTCTACGCGGTATGTTGTGCCTGTGGTGCGCCTATGTACGTGTGTCTCATGCCGTGCTCGCGTACACCATAGTAGATGAGTCGGCGGTACGGACATTCTCCTTTTCCATCTCTCTTTAGCTTCCCGGGAATTTCCTCTAATTCAGAATTTATAGATACCTGACGTCGCGGCCGCCTACCTTCTCAATCCCACCGACCACCACCCCTTTAAGCTCGCCCGGTGGCTCTTGGCCAGAATGCGAATCTATCATCTCGTCAATTATTTTGACGCGCGTCGGGAATTAAACGTTACGGAAAAGTGTTACACACACACACACACATACACACACCACGCACACTCGGTGTCCGGAGTCCGGACCGGTATATCCGGCGCTCTCCTCGGGGAAATGGCGTGGAAGATCCTGGAGGATAGCGGTTCGTTCGATACCGCCGCAAGATAGCTTCCTCGATCCCTCCCACATTGATTGCGACTCTGGATCAATTATCGGCCGGAACCACGACCCCCGATTTGCTCCAAGTGATTTGAGGAAACGTTCACGGTTACGTAATACGATCAATCGTCACCGCACCCGCACCCACACCCACACCGTAACAGACAAATCGTCAGATACGTCTATTCGACCGCGACAGCATTCCTTACGCCGCACGCCGTCTAACTTATACAGTTAGATCGAATTGATGTCAGCGAAAAAGAATAGAACAGAACCGCTTATGAGATGTCTTCTATTCAATCATCTCCGACGGAACGTCGGACCGTTGTACACTCGATCAACGACCAATGATGCAGAATTCATGGTCCTGCCGTCGAGGCTGAGTTAAAATTCTACCTTTGTCGGCCACGATACTGCACAGGAGCCAAGAAAAGAACGACGTCTCAGGGGGAAGGATCTAAAGTTTCGCGATGCCCAATCCCAATGATACACGAACTTACAGAGCCATTTCCCAAGATCGATTCTACCCCTTTGAGCCTGCTATCGACACACATAGTGGCTACGTGACCGGTGTCGCGAGCAACTGTCCACAAATTAGCCGAGTTTGCCGTAGCTCGGCTCTCGCCATTCTGTCACGAAGAAATACAGACCTGAATAGCCGACTGACAGCACCCTCTTTGGGTCGTTACGTGTCTCGGGCATGAAATAAATTAGAGAGCGCGTTTTTAGGCGCCGCGCCGCAAAGATAGAGCTTGTTCTTCGCCTGCCCGCCCAAAATTTCAGCTCTCCGCTTTTTCGCTACGCTGCGGACCCTAAAATAATTTAACGGGTTACATGGCGACGTGACTCCCCAGATTCACGAAGTGTAATACGAACTTCATTACTGTGTGTGCGTGTGTGTGTGTGTGACCGTGCCGACGAGCGATGAGTCCGACGCAGAAGGTGGGAGGACAAAATCTCCGCTAATTATGCAAATGCTCTTAACCACGCGAGCGAACCATTCAGATTTTACGTGGGCACCTAGGGTCGACTGTAATGTACGTGCGACTCTGTGAACGTCCCTCATCGTGGGGACGGCTTTTATAAAGAAAACGAAAAAGAGGGTTGCTCTCGTGAGCGTGTGTTGGGGCCTCGTTGACAGGTTTTTTTTTTTTTTTTCAGAATTTCTCTTACGTTGTGTACTGTACTGTCCACTAGCCGGATACCGTATATTTCCGCTGACCGAAAAGCTATCTTTCAAAGAGCACTTCCGGTTCGACGACCTCCGGACCGATCGGCCGGTCTCTCGATTTCACGCTCTGGGGAATAAAAGGTCGTAGCAGCCATGAAACTTGGAAGCGAGACCGAGAGGAATGAGGAGAACTAATGCTGAGGACAGTCTGTCCCTGTTTCGACCTTCCGTCTTTTATACAGGAATAAACGTTCAGGAGTTTGTGGTCGGGGAAACGTGTCCGAATGCGACAAGCCACGTAATCGAATAGCCGGAGAACGACATCGTTGACGAAGGTGCAAACTGCACGAAGGAACGATCGGACATTGTAACTTCCCCATTCGATTTTACAATAGTCATTCAGTCGTACGCGCAGATAGATTTCACGCCATAAAGAAAACCTGTTCCGTCAATCTGTTGTACCACGACGCGACGTGAACGTCACTTGCCGATTGAAGACCTTCCAAAGGGTTGTCTCCATCCACCAATGATCCACCGTGCGAGATTACGATGTGAGAAGAAACGATGAACGGGGGCAGCTGTAAAAGGGATGCACGCAAGTGAGGACGGAAATTAATAATCCGAGGACAATTGGCCACGTTGCAAGATGCCCCCCGTTTTATTCCACGGCAGTTGGCGCCCCGGCTGCGCCGAGATGTAAATTCAACGACTTTTAAGGACGTTCCCGGAGAGCGCGGCTATTACAATATATCTCGGAGGCATGTTTCAAGCTACCGCCGCCGCCAGCCTCCCACACTCTTCTTCTCTGTTCTCTCTTCTACCCTTCGTTCACCGTTCTCTACGTCTTTTTCTCTCTCACTTTTTTTTCCTTTCACTCTCTTTCTCTCTCCCTGCTGCCGCTGCCGCCGTGGCTGCTAGTGCTGCTGCTGCTGCTGCTGCTGCTGCTGCTGCTGAGGAACGTAATATGCTCGGCGTACTGGCTGATCCCCGGCGGGCACTTTCTTAATTTCATTTTCGCCCTCCCCACTGCCCCGGAACCTCAAAGATATTCTTTTCCTCGCTAGCTGCGGTTGCTTCTGCTTTCCACCCGCTCAACAGCTGCATTAACCAGCCCCACGGCACGATTCGCGGCCAACCACCGACTCCAACAATTTCTTTTCCGCGATTCGTCGTCAAATCGACCTTTAAGGACTTTCGGGTGAATCTTTATGAACCCGTCGGGAATAATATTCGGAGGGTGACTTGACCCACGATCAGTCGCACTGCCGACGAATGTATGATAAGTTCAATTCTCCGGAAAATAAGTCTATTTGACGGATGATCGAGTGAATTCACTTTCGAAAAACGCTGGTATTTAAAAACTGCTGTTGCCAACTCGTTTGCGGGTGGGTACCGATAAAATACGAAGATGAAAGTTGGAGAGTTTGCCTCTTTCGCTGAGATTTCTCTGTAGGCGACGCTGGACGGGGAAGCTCGAAGGCAGTACAGCGGATGCTTTGGTGATTCGCCGTCGCAGCAAAAGCAGAAGCATAAGCAGTAACACCCTGCATCCACTATTGCCTCGACTTTTCCTCTTCCCATTTTGGCAAAGTTACTTCAACCCACCGTCGCGTCGCGTCGTCCGCATGCTACACCTAATTCTTTCCCTACCACTCATCCTTCTTCGTCAGACTCTTTAAAGTGAATTTCGCAGATTTGACGATCGTTGAGAGCATGTAGGCGGGTCGAGGGGCTAAGTAAAACGATAAACTATCTAATGCATTTCGTGCTTCGCGCGGTTTGCGAAGAGAAGTGAGGTATTGAATCAATTATTGTGAGTCTGCTCTTTCAGCAGATCACACTTCTCTCATTGACCGTATAATCGTTATGGATGACAATTTATAGCATGTGGAAGAACTGAAAAATCTACATGTCTCTTCCTTGAGGTTTTCATTTAACTAGATTACGTCGTCTACTAAGCCGTCGTTCACAGATAGAATTGAACAATTCTACGGGTCGTTTGTCAGAAATTTCTCCGGCTCGTCAGCGCTCTGCTTCCTCTGATCTGATGTTTGAAAAAAGAAGAAAAAGCGTAATGCTTACAAAGAACGTGCTAGCCGAGTTATTCCGTCCTTCCACTTTGAAGTTTTCCTAGGAAAATCGCCCTGCCGGAAGAGCTGTGGAAGAAAAGGACGTCGGGGATGGAAAGAGGAAAGGAAAGAGAAAGCTGATTCGATGGACCAACGTTCTATCATAGAAATCGAGTTTCTTTCTTCGCTCTACCTTTCTCTCTCTCTCTCTCTCTCTCTCCCTCCCTCCCTCTCTTCTTACCCCGCCCATTTCTACATCCTTCTGGCGGTACTTCTAGAATGAAGAACATGATGATAGTGCCCCCCGTCGTGGAACTCCATTTTGCTAAAAAAATTCCAAACTTCTGTCAATTCACGTCGCACCGTTTCTACTTGAAAACCGCCCTAGGGAACGATCAACTTATAAGCCCAGCACCTTCCGCTTGTACGCGCCGTGGAAGGCAATCTACCTGTCCATTTTACATGGAAAGCTAGTGATTCCAGTTCACGTTTGATTAAAGTATGGCACTGAATGCCCTCCCCTTAACAGTAATAAATTATCCCAATGAAAGGGTTCATTTGCCAAACTCATACAGCATGCATATACATATAAACATACATGAAAATGCATATACATTGAATAATTATCATAGCCATGTTGAATCGAGTGGCTCGCAGTATCGGTCAGATGGCAACGATCGCAAATTTACGGGCAATAATTAGCTGATAGGCGCCCGATTCTCACGATTCAAGCTCTCCCGGCCGTTAGCCCGGCGCACAACGACAATCGGCAATTTCATCGATCGGCGTCGACAATAAATATGGCCAGGAATGAACGCGCGATCGTCCACCCAAATAATTTCGCATTAATTATGTCATCGGGATCGAGCGCGAGTGCGCGCAATCGTGTCACAGCGCATTGTTCGTTATGGAGGTGATGGTACACGCGGACGCCTAGGATTATTATACATTACATATATTTCGGGTAATGCGGATAGTAATAAATTGATTGTGCGCATTCTCTTTCTGCGCCCGTAGACACAACTGTTTAATGCTTTAATTACACTCGCTCTACTCAATTTACTGACACAACTCCGCATTATACCGCCACGATGAGAATCGCATCCCATTGATGGACCATTACTTTTCACGGATACAGTAACCACTCGCAATTCTCTTCGCGGCCGCTTCCGTATCGATACGTTCAACGAAAATGAGTCGCAATGCAAAGCAGAGATGACGAACGAAAATTCCGAAATATCGGGAGAATGCGACGCAGAAGGAAAAATCTTGATGAAGGTGAGTACTCGTACGGTGAGTTTCTTTGAGAAAAAGAATGCGAGGAAAGAAGTAGACGAAGAATTTTCATAAATCGCAAAACGGTATGCATATTGCAGAGATTGTTCGTGTGGACGTTTGAGTGTCGCTAGATCGATTTTGCAATTTCGTCCTCTTCCCGTTCGACTGTCCATCCAACCCCGCTTCGCTGCCCTTGTCCCTTCATTCTCTTTCCGTCATCTTCCTCTTTACCCTCGGTGAGCTCGCTGCCTCTCATTCTCGGGCCCGCTTTGCACGCATAGCGAGGCAAATATACGCGAGATTTACAAGGCAACGGTTATGCAAATTGAACGTGCTCTCAAATGCCAGATAAAAACGAGCTGTTTAACGTGGCTAAATTACGATGCCCTATGTGGGAAAACACAAAAACGTCGGGCGGAAATACCGTGGCGTGGTTGCGCAGTTTAAAAAAATACCACCCCTTTCCATGCGCATCGCGTCATCCGCGGGAAAGAAAAATCCGTCCGCCCGGCTATCTCGCGCTCGGCTCGATGGAAAAATAGGATTTCGCCCAACGAAAATGGGATATATTACCTTAACGAGCAATCAACAGAGCAGTTGTAAATGCCCGGCCGGCATATCTTGGCGCTCGCAAAAAGGCCACTCAACTCTCCGTTTCCCAACGTCGACGTACCTCAAAGTTCGGCGAATCGATATTACAAACTATCCCCGCTCCGTTCCGCCCCGTCCCTGTTGCTCTCAAGAAGCGGTACACGCGCGATAACGCCCGCGCGAAAATGGAGGAAATTTACACGCGAGCAGATATGCAGATTGGGCATGCTTTCAAATCCCAAAGAAAGCGACGCTCTAACCGAACAATAGGTAAATGCACTTCCGCGAAGCGAGGAATACTAAACCGTTGCCAAGCTATGCGACTCCGCTGAGTCGGGAGTCGGGAGGGTTGGCAGGAGAGTGAGAACTAGCGAGGGATGGGGTAGGCTGCGGCGAGGAGGAGTGCAGAATGGAAAAGCTCGAAAACGAGGTACTCCCGACGGAACTTTTCTCGCCGAAAGAATGTGAAAGGATAAAGGGTGAACAAAATGGTGGGGGGGGGGGGAGTGACAGAGGGAAGTTGCGGAGGGTGGAAACGCTGAAGAAGGAACTCCGGTAACACGCCGGCAACACTGCACTTCGATTCGCTTGACGGTTGCATATTAGAAAATCGCTTCGATCATGCATGCCATTCGCTGTTGGAACGACAGAGATTGAAGGAGCTAGCGAGGAAGCGGAACGCGGGAGGGAGAAAAATCCTGCCGGAGATCCCTCCCTCGCGTGAATCAAGGCGACTCACTTTCTACGAGGGAGGAGGAGAGCTACATTATTAATTCTCTTTAGTTTGAAATGAAGAGGAAAAGGGGAGACATGGATGGAGAAGAATTTAAAAAGCAAACGCGTGTTCGCGAGACAACGTAAAGTTTGCCTAGTGGCTCGTAGATAGGAGAAAGAATTTACGCAACTCGCGTAACAATGCTCGTACAGAGATGTAATGGAACGGAAGAGTTTCTTGGATAATCGTGTTCGACTTTCAAGACGGTCTCTCTCTCTCCTTCCTCTCACTGTCCGCTACTCGTCGGCTCTCGTCGGCTCTCGTTCGGCCTCGTTCTTCCTCCCGCGGCACTAATTAATTATGTATGCAGATGCATTGTTTTCGCCCGCAAAGTACATAGGAGTGCATTCGCATGCGGCTCGTCGTTGGCCCGCAGGCGCAGTTTCAGCGGTCGCATAAACCACACGTCAAACCGCGTGAGGGAACGTTAAGCGATTCGATGAATACGAGTGTATGGTGGGCGAGATGCGCGAAAAAGGCAGGTGAAAAGTTTATTCTCCGTGCGTGAGGTGAGTGCGGACGGTCGCGGACGGGAGACGGGTCCAAATTTGCCGATGAATCTGGAAGTGACGTAATCACGGTAATAACGTTCTTCTTTTCACATACACACACAGGGTGGACGATCATTACGGTATCAAGCGCTACTTACGGTAAATATCGCACAGTGCGTTGGCGCTGACAGTCAGCATTGAGTTTCCGTTAACACGGCTGGAAAGAAGAGTCTAACAATTTTAAGTCGAATTAAATTTTCCCGAAAACTCGGCAGGCGGCACAAATTAATTATGCACGTGAATATGCCGTTTTTAGCAGTAAACTCGTAGAGGCCGAAAGTATTCTACAAGCACGCAGCTTGCGGACTCGTCTTTGCCATTCGGGCGATGGAAAAGGAATAAAAAAGCGTATGCATATTAGTAGCGATACAGTAGTGAACTAGGTATGCTAATTATACAGTCCAGTTCGGTGTGATAAAATGTCATCCGACACGACGGCAAGTCAAATTTGGAAATTGGGTGAGATAGAGTCCTTCGTGATAGACCGTCATCCGGCCGTAAGTTCTCCGAGAATAATTTTTCGTTGGAAGAAAATTGCGCCAGGATAATCGGCTCTTAATCGCCCTGTTTTCGGAGCACTGGCTCGTGTTAAAATTAATCGCGTGCAAAATCGCTTGGTTCTTGCCTTATAAAAGCGAACAAACTGCGAGCTACTATCGGCTGCATTTGAGCGAGGGCGGACAGTTGGCAAACAACGCGTCATACGCGCGTAGAATAAACAAAGTAAACGTGATTAATATTGAAATTAATTCGGCTGAGTGTAAAGCCATTATTAAGGCGGTAATATGCAAAACGAGTGTAGCATTACGAGGCATTAGCCGGTGAAGGATTAGCGCATCGCGACGGCAAATGGATCGAAACGATAGAATATGGCGCATTCTATGAAAGGCCTCAATTATGCCAAGATTTTATCCTGGCATTCTGACTCTGATCGTTGATTAATTATGTATACGTCGTTTCGACACATAATGCGCAAAGAATAGTGAATTTTCCCTCGCACATCGTGTTTGTTAATTCGTTTTAGAACGGATAGGTAAACGATTCACTCAATTACCGGGACGAAGCGAACGGACGCAACTAGAGCCATCGTGTTTTAAAATCAATTCACCTCAACGCGTTCTGAATGCCACGAGAGCGGAAGTTTTACACGGGAGGCCGTAAACCGCGCTCGAATTTGCGCAACTGCCAGCTATCTCTGTGTCGGTTAATTAATTATGCATGCGAATGCACGATTCAGTGGCAAGTACGTAAAAGTATGGACACGCTTGCTTCCACCTTCCACCTCGTCTCCGGTTCACTCTGACCGATCGAACGCACGCAAATTCTTCCCCCTCCAATCTTCTCGGCCGATCGACCCTCTTCTTTTTCGCACGTTTCAACTTCCAACCCTGTCTTCAGTGACAGCCGTTCGCGGGCGCTTGGAATCTCGGAACCAGCTCTACTTGAACGGTAGAGTGCAAGCGATTTATGGAGAACGGTGCCAGCTCCTCAAACTATCCAAGCTGCAGCCGCCACCGTGGCCAATCATGATTTCCGTGGACTGCAATCGCGCCAATTATAATAAGGATTTACGAGAGGTCCGTATGACTGCATGGACCATCGATAAAGTGCCATCCACGGCGCGGCGTCTCGATGCAACCTTCTCATTTCTTCCTACTTCCCCTCCCACACTCCTCCACCCTCCTCCTCGTCTCTCTTTTTCTTCCCCAAAAGCGCTCGATGGATTTACGAGGGTAATTACGTGCCTCCTCTCTCCCTGCTATTCGTCGCTTCCCTGAAGCGTACAAGAGCACTCTTCTATTCTTCTCCTTATTCTTCGTCTCATTCCCCGTTCTCTCCTTCTATCCGCGTTTCCCATGCCATTCGCGAGGGAGCTCTCTTTCCTATTTTCCTCTTACTTTTGGCACCCTCGGCAAAGGAGTTTGGCCGAGTTTTTCGGTCGAGCCTTCGAAACTATTTGTTCGCTTCTATTATAGGTTAACAGCGACGCGCGTTCCTGTATCGGCGCCGTACTGCAGTAAAGACTGCAGAATGCCCCGATCCAATTGCGAAATGAAATTATTGGCGCGACTGAACTTGCCCGAAATCGCGACGCTGCTTGACTGCTCCGTTATTCGAAAAGATCCGTGAGTCACAGGTATTATATCCGTTGTTCGTTGATCCGCGATAGATCATAATCGTTTCATCGCTCAACCTGACGGTATAAAAATAACCCATTATGCACAGCCGATTGATAAAGCAAGTGCGCTGGCCTTTCCATTGATTGCTGCAGCCTCCGCAAAGCTACTATCGTCCGATCTAAACCGGCCGCGGCCGTCCAAGAAGAAACCGCCTGTCTCTCGCGCTTCCGAACAACCTTAATGCGATCCGACTTTGATCTCGCGTCATTCGCAATGCGTGCGGTTAATCGTCGAGAACGCCGCGTCGGCTTAGCGCGCTACTTAAGAGTTATGCAAATCGACAGGCATCCTGGGAGATCGGTGACGTCGATAGTAATCAACGCGGTGCATGTCGAGGCGTTCTTGTTTGCTGCCTTTTTCAGCCGATCGGGAAAACGTATCTTTGACCTATGTGATCGTCGTCAACTTCTTTCTCACGTTTCATACGCGATGCTGTGAGAGAGTTATAAACCTGCTCGTTTAGCAGCACTCCGTTTCGCACCACGTCGATTAAACTAGAAAACTCAGACTGACATGCTGACAAATCTTATTATCCATATTCGTCCGTTACCTTCTTCATACATTCATCGATCAGTTTTTTCCCTTCCGATATACTCGTGGCCAATCATAGGTTAACAAGGGCCGATATGTTGTCCATGTTCCGAGTTCAAATTAACAGAGAGTTAATTCCGGGTTAGCGTCACGTCGCCTTGGGGCGTACAAGTTCCGCCCAAGCGAATAATATATATTCTGTTCTACGACAGGATCTTCCCGCTATAAGCACGATTATCCGATTAAGCGTCCGATCGACGTAAACAACGACTCTTAAACTGACTTCCGACCCATTTTCGAGAGAACCGAGAGGAATATCGTTCGGGTGCTTTACGATCGACGTTTCTAATGACGTTCCATAAACCATTCGAAGCGCTCTACGTACTTTGGCCGGCAATTTAGTGGCCCGGAAAAAGAATGCACTCGTTTAAAAAGACAACGTTTCGTGCAACAACGACGGCCCATCTACGCGCCTTAACGGACCCGCTAAATTATCCAAGGCGAGAGCTCTACTAATTCGTACACACAGAGCCAATTCCAGATTCGCGTTACATCGCCCCTAGGGTAAGGAACTTCCGCCCGAGCAACCCCATATATTCCCCGAGACGTTTCGGGAGAGCGGAGGCACAGCCTCGGAGACGGCGACTAACTTTAACGTCGTTAAGCGAATAATTATACTAATTATTGCGAGCACGTGTATTTAGGACTCGCCAAGGGGTCGCTGGGGGGAGGAGGGAGCAAAGAGTGCAAGGGATGACGTGGGAGCTCGCGGGAGGGTTGGCGCCAACTGGAACGACAAGAGCAAAAAGCAGACGCGCGTCTCTAGATGGAAAGAGAACACAGTACAACACGGTGTGCACACTCTCTCTCTCTCTCTCTCTCTCTCTCTAAAGCTGAATTCTGACTGCGACACCTAATTGCCCGTAGTTGAAGTTATCTCCTTACGTCGCCATAACCCTAAGCCGGCTTAGAAAACTTGAACCGACCGAGCGTGCCGCACGCTAAATTCCTCAATTAACTTGTACGGAACGTTAACGTTAACGGTGTAAATCTTAGCTCACCTGTTTATTGAAATAGTCTTTGGGTACGTTAGATAGTACGTCGAAAACAATTATTTGCTCGGCAAAGTTACTGCTGAGAATCGATCGACAGGCATCTCCGTTGACAACGCGAACCCACTGACATAAGCAGGAGAAACCGGAGACTTTAAATAATTCAGTGGTTATTAATTAAGCAGAAGAAGCCTCTTGTCAGGATCTTTCATCATTCCTACTGACTCCTTCTCTGTGTGCGTGGTAGACGTAGCTCAATTTCATGGAGGAGGCGCGACGTAAAAGTGCTGCGTGGGATTTCTTGTCCCTGAATCAAGCACGGAGTCGTAAACGTCATGGGGGTGCTAGTCTCTTAACAAGACCGAGCAACCGAACGTCAAATTAATGGCCGGCTTTCCCGGTAGGATGAAGAAGTGGTTACGCAAAGGCGTGCCTTAACCGAGGCGATGATCGGCTAAGAGGGAAATCGAACGAGCATAAACGTTGCTTGAAGGACGCTTTGCCCACGGACGTGTCTCGTCGAAGGGACAATTCAAACGATCAGAACCGTCGTGACTCTGGCAAGAGAACGACGGAGTGTGTGTACTTGGAGTAAGCAGTACACGAGTGCTCAAAGAGAAGCACCTGTTAGAAGGGAGAGCGAAGTGGTCGTTAGTTCTTGCGCGTCGCGTCGCGTCGGTCCTCAGAACGATGCATTAGCAGAGTTCAAACATACGTATAGAGACGGAAAGACGTGTTCGCGCAAACGTGTACGCGTGTCAGTGGAGTTATGCAGATACGTTACCCAGATTGTCGGCTCGTGCAGCTCGCTGTCCGAGAAGAAGAAACAGCAAAACGATCGTCGTCGGCATCGTGACGCAGTCGCTGCGAGGCTTGGGACCGAAGCAGCAGTGGTATCACGGTCTTCACATTCGTCTTCGATAAAACTTCAGAAGGATCGACGAAGCACTGGCGGCACGAGGAGCGTTGCTTCCATCGCGTACTCTGTGTGTCACTGAGGACAATCCGATGGCACGGACTTGACGATGAGGCCGAAAATCGACGGGGCACTTTCGAACGAGATATGGACACAGGCGCGCGCGCGACCCTCGGACAAAAAGAAAGAGAGAAAGAGAGAGAGAGAAAGAGAGAGAGAGAGTGAGAGAGAAATCAAGCCACCGTTAACACCCACGGATTCGTCAAAGTCAGATCGCCGGCATCGACCATCACGCCGCCGGTCCGTCTCCCCGTGGCACACATATTAAGCTCAATCGAGCCGTATCCCACGTATTATCGATCGCAGTCACGCTCGCGCGATATATGGAGGCAGGAGACAGGAGACAGGAAGCGGTCGAAGGGAATAAAAAAGAGCGGAAGGTATAGGAAGATTCGAGGGGCTTCGGCAAGAATTTGTTCGAAATTAATCGGCCTTCCGCGGCACCTTCGGAGCAAAAAATGCTGCCGACGATAGGTCAGTTTCCCGCGCGAATCCCAGCGGAGATCGATCGTGACTCCGAATGAAGCGCAATCGATACCGTACCCTGAATGCACACTCGGCTGATCGTCAGACCGCGAAACAGCACGGTCCACCCTCGACGGATGACATTTCACTGAGAGCACGACAAAAGCAGAGTATATTCCATGGCGACGTCTACGATGACGTCAACGTCGATGGCCCACAACCAATAATCCGTCGCATATAATCCTGTGTACAACGATCACCTACGACCTGACTATGCAACAACGTCACTATCCGTTGAGAAGAACTCGTCTCCGCGTGGCCAGGTACAAAGAGGCTCACCGCTCACTAGTCTCGATGAAAGGAGAATCGTTGACACTGAGAGTCCCGATCGATTCGGTCGGGTGGCACACTAACTTTACATGAAATCGTCTCCTGACAAGCTCGATATCAACACGATCACGTGTGTGTGAGAGACGGACATTCACCGTATGCGTATGGTTGGACGTTCGGCGCGCGACTGGCAACCGGGACGCTTTGAAAGCGGGCGGCGCGCGACGTCACGACGACTACACGCACTCGCGCGCCTCGAGTCGGCCAATCGGAGCGAACCCGACCTCCGCCGCCGCCGCCCTCGCACTCGTTCGTACCGCTCCGACTTTCGCGGACCTCTGCCTTCCTCCACGATGATCGTGACCCCGTAAACTGTAACCCCGTCAAAAGGTGCTGGCAACGTCGACATTTCCATTTTCATTTTCATTTTCTCGAAAAGCAAGAAAATCCTCGCGGATATCATTATTTTACCCGTATCGCAGGATTTACCGATTTTCCAGTCGTCCGAAAGCGTAAAAGCACATTTGCTGAATTCCATTACATTACCGTGTAACGGAGTCGTAAAAATCTCGGCAAAGTCCGGGCCAAATCTGCTGACTGACTGTGGTCTACGGAAGTCTCGCGGGAATTTGTAGATTTCAATTTTCGTTCTCACTACGCTGCTCCTGAATTCTTCATAACCCCTGCGTATCGGGGAAATATTTGCTTTCTATACCTCTGTCTGTCTTACGCACGACCATCGGAGGGAAGAGCATTCGAGTGCAGAATGCAGATCATATCCTAGAACAGGATCATGCGCATGCTCTAACACGCAAGTACCTAAGTAGATAGGCCTTAGCCAGGGTCATGGTTTCAGAGGTGTCTACGGTGCCTGCCCTTTCCATCGCGACGGCTCGGACGTTGTACGGAATAATTCCTATCGCCTCGTGCGTCAATGTTAATTACTCCTTCGTTCAGTGAGTTATCACTGATTCCGATCTGTTCCAATGCGGAGATGATTTTCAAGCAATGTTATCGATTTACTTGTAAAGTAAACGGTTTGAGTTAGCAAGCAAGCCCTGACTATACGCCTAGACTGCAGAACGATAGGGAGGTTAACGGGTTTCCTTCCTGCGGCCGTGAAGAGGAGATAGGCCATGTGCGCCGAAATTCAAGCCTGCCGCAGCAAGAAACGGCCAAAAATACACGAGCAAAGAGTATGGCCTGCAACGATACGGGCGCGTTCATTTTATTTATCCACGCCGCGCCGGCAGGAAGAGCTTACGGTGACACGAAGCAACGCTACAGCGTCGACACTGACGAAAGCTACTCCCAGTTCGGCCGCAGAGGAACTTGATCTAACGAGAAGAAAAATGCCGCTAACTGATCGATAGTTGTCAAGAGAAGTGTTGCGGGAGGGGAAGAAAGAGCAGGACAGAAATACAGCACGAAGCTCGCGCATGTTAAAGTTTTCCATCCTAAACAAGTTACAACGTTAAACTCATAAAACGCATCCTCTACGCCCGAAGCGCTTTCTGCGCTGTTCCACTTAACTCGGTTAACCTGCGTGCTTTATTACCCGTACGGTAACTGCATGTGATGCCAACAAGACCCTCGCGCCCATCCCTGCGTGTTAGTCCTTGCGCTATAACGGCGACACACGGCTACGCGTGCAAAGATTCGCGCTCACGCCTTCTGACACGTCATCGGCAGGACCCCTTTTACTTACTTACTCGCTTGCCCTTTTCCTTTTCAACCTTTCTTCTGGGTCGCTACTTTCAGCTCATTTGCGTAACCAGTTCAGGAAGCGCGGAAAAATGGCCGAATAAAGCAGAAGTCCCGAAGTGTAGAGGGCCAATTCTTGCGTCCTTCCATTTTATTCCGACGTGCTTGCGCGTTTTATGCCACGACGACGAAACGGTGCCAAACGAAAACGTGAACTTTCCAGCAGCGTTTCCTCGGCCCGTTGTTTCGACTCGGCGCGGCGCAGTCGAGTTTTTCGTTACATCGCGGTTGTGTCTTCGAGCGGTAATGTATGCCTCAACAGAATTTCCTCGTGGAAGTAGTCGAACGTGGAAAAAGTGAACAAGAATAAAAGCATCGGTCCAACGTATTTCCTGCCCCGTATTGCGGCATAGAGGTATGTTTTTTTTAATTGTCCGCGGTGTGCAGTCGGATAGCGTAATTTTGCTGGGAGTGAGCTTTCTAAAAAAAGAATATCTCTTAGCCACGTCAAACAGGTGATTCATAAAGGATCGTTAGCTTTGTACGTTGAAACGTCGGGAGTAATTTCCGTGAACAAATTTTTCAACGCGAAGCTATTTACTCCAAGTATTTGCTTCGCTGGCAGGGTAAGGGCATCTTTCAGGAATAACTCTGACCGGTGAAGAGCTTTTTATTTCGGCATTCGGGGCCAGCAGCGATGCACACGCACCAATGAATAAAAGTTATTAGGGAAATGCAATTCGGTAGACGAAAGTTCATCCACAATATGCAGAGGAGCGCGAGCTTCCATTTAATACTGTGTGTAATGTTTCAGCGGCTTTCCCGATTTTTTCGTACCTTGACAAGCCATTCTAGAAATTGCGAAAAAGTCAAATCCCATGCGCCAAACGCACCGATGCAGAAGTGCTGGACGTCTCTTCTGCCTGTCGGCATCCTGCACAAGTTGCGAAAAGAATTCGATGACGGAACAAAGCGGTAAAACAGTAGGGATGCGGGTGAGTTTTAATTCGAAAATGCCCTTCCTCGTCGAAGAGAAGCGCTTTGTCAAATTATTCTGTAATCCGCGCGTTCACGAACGGACATCGATCACGCCGCGTAAACGGAGATTGTTGTCTGCAAATCTCCTCGTTTGCAGAACTGTCGGTACTGCCGCGCACGCCATACGGTTCGACGCGCGACGTGTCGATTACGAAAAAACAAACGAGATGCATGAATCATCGTTAAGAGTCGCCCATTTTCGCGCTACAACATTCCGGTCGCGCGGCTCTCTCTCTCTCTCTCTCTCTTGCGCGCGCGCTCCCCATTCCACTTTTTTCGTTTCATATTCTCCCTCGGTGCGCGAAAAAAATGTGCCCCATCCATTTGGTCGACGAAGCGGCGAAACTGGAGGAGACGGCCGCCGCGGATGTACGGATAGTGTACAAACAACGTCTGTTATCGAGTTTGAACGGTGTCAAAGAAATTCTGAAGGCGCGTCTGAGAAGAGGCGAGAAAAGGCGAGAAGCCGGAGGAGTTACGAGATTGACGAGTTACGAGAGGACGATTGACTTTCCCAAACAATTCCAACTCTGTAACCACTCCGTCCAACTTCTCTCTTTTTCACTCGACGCCACTGCGACCGATGTTATTTTACTGTCCCGTGCGAACCACTTTTAACCTGCCTCACGAATGATCCTAAAATCTATCGATAACCGCTTTTTGCCCTCGCTCACCTCTTCCCTCGTCCGTCCTCAGCGCGACAAATGATTTACGCTCTTCCGCTCCGTATATTCGGGCATGGGAATTTTTCATAAATTAGACAGGTGACGGTGCCGTTAAAGTCCGCGAGAAATTCTGAGAACGCCATAAATAAAGAGGACGTTCGCTCTTACGTCGCGCCTTCCTTCGCCGCTGCTGTCTCGTTTAGTTTACATTGCGGATAGACGAAGGGAGCGGACACGGTGAATAGGGAAAGAAGGAAAAAGAGGAATTCAGCGTACGAGCGAAAAGTTCCTGCTTTTAAAATCACATTTCCTTTTTCGTTCTTCGGCCGCGCGGGAAAACAAAGCGGTACTATGTAGAAGGTCGAGGTAGACGAGCTTAGTGCGAACCATTATCACACCTCGTTCACACATCGGCGTACAAGTATAGCGAACGTAGGCCGCTTGCAGGTCATAAACGTGTTCTCTTTATGATATAGCAAATAACATGGAACAATCCGCAGGACGTCGAGAGGACAACGTGTGCACGATATAAAATCGCGCCACACGGCCGATATGAGAGCCGTGTCACGATGATGCCGCAGTTCGTTTCAATGTTTATTTTCGAAAAAGAGGAGCCAACATCGCTTTGAATGTTCACCGCGTCTAGGCTTGCAAGTGTTATCAAATAATCGGGCAAATCGTATGTTCAGGTAAAATGACTACATACTTACATAGGTAATTAACATACCGATTCTACCGCGAGCCGCATTACGAACTTTCCGACTGCCTCTCTGTAGGTCATGTGCCGCGGTGCCATCCATCATCGCGTAGCCAAACGCCCGCGCCGCCGAGGAAGTTGCCCCGCACCAATGACAGGCCTGACCAACTTCTAATGCCGCACGCTGCGCCGCTGTAAATTCCGTCGACAGTCGACTCCCGTGTAGCGTCCTATTTGCGCTTTCGGCGCTTCTGAAAAATAAAGCAGAAAGGTCCTGAAGAGTCGAGAGCTCGTTTAACGCTGTCGACATTTACTCTCATCGGCAAAGACAGTCTTCCCGAGCCGTGGCAATGCTGCTAAGTAATTTATCTCTCGGAGAGACCGTCCATCCACCATTCGACAAAATTCTCCCTTTCAAATTACACTAATTGGCCGCTTCTATATCGCGTTTTCAGAAACTTTGACTCGCGTGGATAAACATTGACGTGCATAGACCGTGCTCGGTTGCACAGAGTCCCATTCATTAGTTATCTAAGTTCCACGTCACTCTTTTCTCTTTCTCGCTAAATACGAGCCTTCCTCTATGACTCCGAGCGCGCTGCAGGTAAAAGCAACAAACTGCTTAAAGAGAAAACCGGCAGACTCGTTAGCCCCTTACCAAAGGTCAACGAGGTTCGCCCATTTTCGCGTCGGTGCACATTTCGATGGGCGTATACATCGCACAGGCTTCAACTTTTTAATGTATCTATCCTCCTTGGCGCGCCTTCAAGTGGCAGGAGTGCTCCTATCGTTTTTGACACGATATAAGAGCGAGTTATTCCGGCAACTTGTTGTCTTATCGTTATAGCAGAGTGCGGAATCTCTGCATTCACATCCATCCTCTTGTTCGCATGCACAGAAATTTCGTGAGAAAACATGGCAGCTTGACGGGAATGGCTATTTTAATGAGAAATCCTCGACTATCGAACACGGCAAATTTTCTTTCTTTCGAAACTCCTCCGTCGAGGTGCGTTTGCTAAATGAGCGATCAGTTTTGGACACGCTTTCACGGTACCGTATTCGCGTGCCCGCGTTTCTCATTAAACCGAGCGGAAAAGAAGGAGTAACCAAAATTATAGCGCGACGTTCAGAAACCGCAAAAGCTAAAGTTTCTCTGGCATCGCATGCCCGGGTATTTTAAGGTCTCGCAACTTTGCCAGTATCG
The DNA here is from genome assembly GCA_963942575.1 of Priocnemis perturbator. Classification (NCBI taxonomy): domain Eukaryota; kingdom Metazoa; phylum Arthropoda; class Insecta; order Hymenoptera; family Pompilidae; genus Priocnemis; species Priocnemis perturbator. The sequence continues at coordinate 6,927,733 of OZ012649.1, read as the reverse complement.
GAAGTGAGTCGCGATTGAGAGTGTGTATCGGGTACGTACATGATAAATTTTTAAAGCGGGAATAGCAGTACGCGATCCGCGCCAGTTCGAGATGCCGTGTCGTTGGATGTCGGTTGCATACGAGTGTAGAAAGCAAAGTTTGTGATTCGTGCCAGGCCGAGAGCAGGGTTCCACGTGTCGTTTGTAACGTTCGTGATCGCGCCCCAAGTGGCGATCGCTAAACTCGCACGCCTGAAAAGAGCTTTATGCGCCTCCGCGCTCGTTATCTTCAGCGCACCCAGCGACGACAGGATTAGGAAAAGGTATCGCGAGAGTTATTGATGCTAGGGCGACATCGTCGTGACATCTTCGAGCCGTATACGAAACATACTTGCCCGTCTCAACTCCTTACGAAGTTACGATGACGCTCGGTTACTTGGCAAACTTTCAATTTCATCCAAGCCATACGCTAGACTGTATTTTTGTAGTAGTGCGAGAGGTGTCAGTTACTTTAAGAAATGTTATGTACGATCCCATAATTTGCTGCTTCTTTTACCGCTACACCTTTCATATTCATTATCATTCAATGCGTCGTCGTTTAACATTTCGATCATGCGATGCTGCCGTTAAGCGGACCTTTGCAGAGCACTCCATCCGCATACAACTCTATGCACGGCACGCTTCAATTTTTCCATTCTCATCGTAGCGATCTTCCTCTTCGTGCTTCTCAACCTTTCGCATCCCTCGCACTCGCAGCCATCTTTTTATAAAAAAATCTTCCGCAGCATACACCGGCCGATCGAGCTTCGTACTATTTCGAGAGTGCCACTCGGCAGGTATGGCACGTAATATGCAAATAATGCAAATAAAATGCCACGCGCGCGCCAAAGTGGCTGACCGTAATTTTCCGCAGTTTAGTGCACGGACCGGAAATGGAAATAAAACGCGCAGAAGCGATGAGAGAGGGCAAGGGGGCCGAAAGGAGGGCGCGTCGGGGATGAAGGAGAGCAAGTGGGGCGTGGAGACGCGTTGTCGGCCAACGTCATTATTGCGGAAGGAGAGGAGTAGAAATAAAACCGCCTGAACCACGCCGTCTTGTTGTTCCACCGCCCATTAACACATTGTCTGCCGTGTCAGCCGCATATGGCTGACACCGTCAACATCTCAGAGTGCTTCGATGGAACAGATATTTACTCTACAATATCTCCGTAACTATAAAAGGAATATTTATTAAATCATATAAAACGAGATACCTTTGCCAGGAAAATTGGGTCAGTCAATAAAAATATCACCTCCAGAGTGATTTAGAAGCTTGGAAAATGACAAGCTGACATCGAGATACGGTCGAAAATGATGTACATTATCGATCGTTAATGAATGCGTTAAGTTAGTCTGCAGCATGTCGAAGATTGAAGAGAGAACGGAAATTACGTAAAGACACCCTTTGATTTAGCTTTGGTAATAACTGTCGCGATCGGCGAAAAAACTTGTTCGTTTTTAGTAGCACGCGAGGAATCTGCTTACTCGTCGCGGCTAAATAAATCCTCGAGTTTATCGAAGATAACGACAACTCTGCACAAAATTCTCAAGTACCGCCTTGACAGCGGTGTACGGAGACTTTTTCCTGCTCCTTTCCAACTTCTGCAGTCTCGTTACGATGCGTCACGCGCGATGCAAATCCATGGTGCAAAGTTTCACGAAAGAGTAAAACGTTTGAAGTTCGAAACGTCGCCGTCGCGGCGTTGCGTTGGTGGCAAGTATAAAGTGCGTGCGAACACGGTGTTTCGAGGGCCAAGACCAACTTTCAAGTGCAAACGGACGAAAACGTTGGCGAATAAACAATTACACGAGAAAAAGTGTAAAAGTGATAGAGTTGATTGTAAATAGTCGTCGAATAACGAAGCATGACAGCGGGATGCCATGTGACTCGGGAAAAATATTTTCCGCCGCGGTGTCCTCGTAAATTTATTCGTCATCCTACTCGCTCGCAGTTAGAGCATCGATGAATCGGCGAGATCCACTTTCAGTTTCCACGCGGTTGCTCTGCGTAATGCTTCTTACCGAACTCGACGCCCTCGGCGGATTCGTTGTAGACGTAGTTGGACCGACGACGTTGCGCGCAAAAGACACGCGGGACTCGCGGGGCGTGCTCTTGAATAACAACGCACAAGGCCGTAACTCTTTAGATTTGCTTCATCCTCGTTTTGGATTCTTCGGCGTTTCAAATATTCTCTCGACCCTCGCTTATTTTTTCAGCAATTCGATCAATAAGGGTGGCTCGTGAGTGGCACGCTACAAACTGCGCAACCCTTCATATCCATCATCTACGCCGTGGATTTTTAAAAGACGTATTTGCAACAGCGGGATCCTTTGGCAGAGATATTTTCTAACGTCAATACGTGTAATGCATCGAGAGGCGGCCGTGCAAGCACGCTCTGGGCGCTTTTTCCTTTTTGGGAATTCAATCGATGTCGGAAGTGCGAATTGCATACGAGTGGCTATCGTGCGCTTATGCATCATATATTCCGTGCGTTTAGCACACCTGCGTCCTAGATCCGCGGAAAAATTGGATTTGCGACACGCACCCCTTATGTCGCCCCCTTCTACGGCGGAAGACAAATATTTTTGCAATCGTCGTCGATATTGACACCTTGGCGGCTGGAAGCTGAAAGGCTTTCGAAATTCAACTTCCGCCTTGCGTGGAGAGAGAACGGACGGGGTGTGGGACAAACACGATTATGTCCATCGCGGGTGCCATCAATTTTGCGTTTGTCGCGCGCCAGCCAAGTCCGATCCTGTCGGGGACATTTTCTCCCGGGTTCCAGTCAAGATTTTCTTAACGTGACTACGTGTAATGCGTCTTACCGTTCTCCTCACGCTTACGGGTGCGTCGTATTTCACGGTTCCAGCCGAAACGAGGACTTAAAGAGTGATATATAGCACCACGCAGGCTCGCTTAGAGGGTTGATTTTTGCCCACCGTTCGGTAGTAAAAATTCGACGATCAAGACGAACCTATGCTAATGTTATCGCATCGATATCATAAAACAGCAGTGAGAAGACGTTTTACGCGACTATATCGGGCGCCATAAAAAATGACGTACACACGACACAGACGTGAATTTACGAATATCGCACTTATTGTGGGAAATCGCCAACATTCACGCCATTGACATAGAAATGTCAGTGAAATATTGTACATTTTTGTATTACTTTAGTATGCAGCATATTATTTGCAACGGTAACGACGGAGGAACTGTACGAACGAAAGATATTGGAATAAAATTTGAATTGGAGATATGTACGACTGGTTCAATAAATATAATCAAATATCGCGGCACATTACACCGAGCAAACAAATTAATGCGTAGCCGTAGTAATTACATACGCGTTAAATATTCATTCGTTTCATATTTAACACATGCGAACGCTGTTCATTTGAACAGTAACTATAAATAAAATATGTTTCATGATATTAACAATGGCCCATGACATTTTAGTAATAAAGATTTGATGTGCAAAAAGTAAATATTCTATGTCGTCGCGCATAAATGTAGAGAGCGTTTGGATTTCCGAATTTTACAGATGTTTCATTAACGTGGCAACCGTTCGTTATAATGGATATTTATTCGGCAATACATCGGCGCAATTACTGATAGGTGACGGTCACGTTACACAACAAAATTTATTATTCACCGCTTCAAATAATTACGGCAAATTTCAGCATTATGGATTCTTGTTACTGCATCTGGCCCTACCCTGTCGGTGTCGCGAACAGCGCTACGTACAAATTTAAACAAAAATAAATCGCACTGCTGTGACTTTTTAATGAAAAGAGGCAATCAACTGTAGGGCGTATATCGTCGCTGAATAAAATATAACGAGCGCGTATATTGTGAGCAAAACCATTATTTGACTGTACAACATTGATGTACCGGGGAATAGCGAGTGAGCGAAGTCACTACGTGTGATAGGAATTCGCTAAGGTTGTTCATGTCCGAGCGTCAAACACTTGCAACCTGAAATCTGAAAATAATCATTATGCGACAGCGGGGTTTTGTCTCGCATCACGCTTTTCGAATGTCTTCAGCATGCGATTTATTTTCCTGTCTTCCTCCCGCCTGAAAACGTTCCACAGTTTTCAGTACACCCATCCCTTTACTGGCCCGTACCCGCTGTCAGTTCTCTGGCGAGCATTCGTTTGAAATATATTTGTTTGTCAGATTGTGTCGAGTCGCGGGCGAGCAGAGAACGCGAAAGGGATAGAAGATGGAACCGTGGAAAACGTGTCTCCCCCGAGAGGGGTAAGTCGTATTTACCGAGGCGCAGAGCATACGTACTGCCACGTACCGGCTGTTCGGTATATATGACATACCATACGGCGCTATTCGACGAGTGATTATTATTTCCCATAACGGCTTTGTACCGTTTTTGCAGTCCACTCCTCTTATCAGGTGACTTAAGTGACTTTTCCCCCCCACTAGCCCTTCCTCTCGTCAGTCGCATTCATTTGAATGGAAGAACTTAGCTACCACGCGATATCTGAACTGAAAGTCCGACCGGAAAATGAACACGCGCCATTTGTAGGAGCGCGCGCGCGAATGAAATAGCGCAGAACTTGCTGGGATTGTTGGAATTAGTTGAAGAGTGGATCCTCCCATAAATTGTAAGCGAAGTACAAGAGCCATTTATCGTGAGACACGTTCGATTCGCGTCAGTCGCTGAGTGTATATCGGTGCAGAGGGTGACGTGAGGCGAGAGTCAAGTGGCGCGATCCCCAGGACGAATGCATGCTGCGAAATTATTGATCCAGGATATTTTGATCCTCGTTACCGTGCACGAGGCACTTCGTGTCGGAGTACTCGTGAATAATTCGCGTCTTCGTCGTCGTCGTCGTCGTTGTCGTTGTCGTTGTCGTTGTCGTCATGGGATGGGGAATGGTGGGAGGAGTAAGGTCTGGGATAGAGGGAGACGGCGGGAGGTCGAATGACGTTTCCTCGGCAGCCGGTTACCGAGATTAAACCGCATCCGCGGTATACGAGAAACGAATCCTCGCGAGAATCAGCCTTTCGATTTAGAATGCATGCCGTCGCGTTTGACGCGAACGCAATATTCGCCTCACTCACGTAACCTGAGCTTCCAGGCATGTGAGTGTACCCGGTGACTCGCGCGAACACTGCGTTTAACCGTCGCTTAGGTACGCTTGCGTTCGGAAAAATTATTTCACGGAATCCCTATCGTCGGCCGAGCGAGAAAAGTTTCGGAAACTCTCGAGAGCCGGCAGCGGTGAAAATTCAGTAAAATCAATCGTGTTTCGACGAATGAAACTGGATAGGGAGCTCCCCTTTCGTTCGTCCCAGCAGCGGCGAAGCGGTGAATGAAAGCGCACCTAATAAAAATTGAATCAATACGGACGGTAATCAGTTCGATATGGCCGAGCGGACTTGCGCGTTCAGCTCCGACTCGATCTTGAATATCGCGCGAGATTGTAATTTAGCCGCGTCGTCCTCTTAATTTGACCCGCGACCCGCGACTGACTCGTTCTTAATGACTCGTCCGGTTGCCTTATCCAGCGACGAAGAAAAATAAGGAAGAGTTGAGCATCATGGGAGAAGGACCGTGCGACGGCGACGGCGGTTTTTCGGAGTGGCGCGGCGGATCGCTATCCTTTGAGCTATCCTTTGAGCCGTCCGTGAAAGCAGAAGGTCTTGTTAGTGGTTCGAGTTACGAGAGCACGCCCGATAACAAGGGGGCTCCTTTTTCATCCATGGCGCATGGTCTGTATGCTTGGACGAAAAAAAAAAAAAAAGACCGCCGGGCCCTTGCCCTTTGACGATCTCCAGAGATTTCACGGCCCCTCGCGCTCTTCGGATTATATCAAGATTTTAAGCCTCTCCAGCAGCGCAGCGTCTCGATCGATCGATCGCGTCGCAAGTCACACGAAGAGACCGATGATACTCCGCCGTTTTATGTTACCGCGTTAAACTTTCGTGTCGCGAACTCTGCCGTCTTTTAACCTGATTTATCTCTAGCGAATACCGTTTTCTCCTCCTATAACTCGGAACTTCCGCACCCGAACTCAGGTCAAATATTCCAGCACGCGCTGCGACGGTCCATCATTCATTTCCGTCAGAAGCGTACTTAAATCGAATAGCTCTGTTTATATCCGTTCTTATTTCTTGCAAATTGAGTCACAGCGATTGCTGCACAGGTATTTCCGTCGCCTAACTGAATATCCTCGCACGTTCGCGCACATCCGCCCAAGTCGAATCGAAAGTTTTCACTGGCATGCCGGCGCAGCCTATAAACGGTCTCGATTCCTCGATACTGTCGCGGCCCGAAAATCGGAAAGTTCTCGCAGACACGTGATACGAGTATTATGGAGTAGAAATTTAATAAGACGGCTGCTACGAATATTGCCCTCCCGACCTACCGTACATTCATTCCATCGGATACGCGATCAGATTTATATCCACTTCAAGATGACAAGCTTTCAGTTACGCCGCGTCGACCGCTTTTGTAACGTCAACGTAAAGCACTGAAAAGTTATTTGTCGCCATGCCCACGTTCAACGTTTTTCCAAAAGAATCTTTTATTAAAGGTATTCCCATCCCGCCTATTCTCTGACTGCTCAGATATAATTTTTCCGGATCATGGACGTTTTCTAGTTTGCATGACGATCAGGCATGCCGTAAATTTATTCTGACAGCTATACGAAACGTGCATTTCCGCACGAGATTTATATTCGCCTCCAGGTCCGTGAGCTTTCGACCGCGCCATTGAGTTGACAGTGTTTTTGGGGAAGTCCGCGGTTGTCGCGTCCCACACAGGTAATAATTTATAGTTGCACACCGATCGGGGGAAACGTCACTTTTTGCATTGTCTCGTGTATCTCGCGTCGACCAGAGAAAACCGGAAGAGCGTCGCATTTTGCTGAAATTTTCTTCCATGCTGCGCACACTCCTGCACTTTCCTAAAGGACATATCGATTAACGCCACTTGTGTAATGTAGCAGTACTGACAATTCCCTACCCCGTATGACGAATCGTCTTCCACGACCTCGGGAAAAGAGTATTTCCGAATCTAAACATGCCCTCAAGCAGTGTGCAACCCTCTGCGGCATGTAGGTAAGTCGACGTGTCCAATATTCAATCCAGTTGGCAACCACTTCCGGATCTAATCCTAGAACCGGTGGAGGCTCAAGAGTAGGCGGAGGGTTCGGAAAGGGAATGAAAGGCACCCCGCCCCGAAAGCGGAGGAGGCAAAATCGACGCCGACGAGGGGGCTGGCAAATCTCGCAAAATCGCACCACCAACAAGCGTCTTGCCCCCTGCACTATGCTCGACTCATCGCTTTTGGATAACTCGGTGACGCTTACCACACGGCTTGGAAATCGTTCTGCCATCATTCGTCCCCTACGGGACGCCGAAATTGACCCATCAAATATCTATTAAGCTCTCTACTGAGCCCAATCAAAGAGTCAGTGTTTCCTACTAACGAACATCGACCACGATCCCCCTTCAAAGAACGTCCCAGGTTCTCAGAATTTTTATACCCCGATATGATATCGGATACGTTTCTTCGTGATTAACGCGCGTAAATAATCGCATAATCAATAGCACTACGTATGTTGTGCAAATATAGATCTCTCATTAACGTGTCAATACAGGAAACGTAGCTCTTAAAGCACCCTCGTCTTCCGGATTGAGGCCGCTATGAAGTCACCCTCTCCGTTGCATCAGGCAATATCTTAGACGCTGGCATCGTGCGCGGTTAGAGGTGCGTGCGTATTCGTACAAGGTGTCGTACGTTCGTCTTTCAAGCGTGAGACCATGAGGGGCAACCCTCATCAATCTCGCACACGACTTCTGACACGCCACTGCACTCCGTTGCCTTTCCTCCCCTCGTTCTTCCCGTTCGACAAGTCTTCTCTTTGCTTCAATTTTGCCACCCCTCTCATTCCCCTCCCAGTTGCGGTGCTTGCAGTCCACAAGCAGAGGTGTATGGTGTATGCCGTGCACTCGGTTTCCGCGTTTCACCACTGAAGGCTCATTTTCAACTACGACGTCTCGACCGACACGTTTCCTGTTTTCCATCCTCTAATTCGCTGCCACTTGTTTTTCTTCCATTTGCTGCCGACCAGACGTTTCAGCAAGCCAGCTGCATGATATCGATTGCTGGGGTTAACGAGGTTAGAAATTCATGTTAAACTATTTGTTTTCTTCATGAGGCAAAGTTTCTTTTGAAAATAAATGACATACTGCCAAATAATTGAAAATCTATTTTCCCCGTGCACAATATTCTGACCACATACGTCAGCCGGCCGATAACACTGAACGTAGGACAAAAATATGCATTTCAGTAGAGTACGTTTCAGTGGAGCGTAACCGCACGCTAAGGTGTATTGACTTCAGCCTCAAAAAGTCAAGTCCCAGCTCTGTCAGGGACTTTTCCACGCTGCGTCGAAGGCCCATTCTTCGAATGTCAGACCCCTTTCCCATTATCAAGTACAACCGTGGCGAGGGTCGTCCAGTACGGTCCGGTAGTTATACGGTCCATAATAAAAATGAAGAAAAGCGAACGGCAAGTTACATCGCTGTCCAACCTGAAACGGCCCATGCTCCAAAGGTCATAAAAGATCGAGTCCATCTACGTAAGTCCCGACGCATTTTGGGAAATACCCTCGGTGCTTAAACGACCATCCAAATTACATTTTCGTTTTTGACATTCTTTTAACTGATGTTCTAAAGCATGAAATAGCTTTTTCATAAAGTCATGTAGAGACATTGACAGCCGAGGAGCAGAGGGAATGATATTTTTCTACACGAAGAAGAGTTATTTTACATGGCACAACGCTCTGCGGTATTCCAAATTTAAATATCGTTATACCATTTTTACATTGGCCTACTGTCGCCCTTTCTACAGCTTCATTCGATTCAGCGAAATACACGAATATCTCCCCCGCTTAGAGCCACCGGATGTTCCCCCACCTTCATTTGCCGCTTTCCTTTGTCGCCGTTATGCGAATAAATTGTTCCATTCCACCCTGTTCGACGTATCCGCCTCACAATCAGTAGATCGGGGTACAGGTACAGCGATAATCGGAAATCGTTCACATTCAAATCGTGCCTTGCATTGCAAATAATCGGTGCGACGCCGACGGAACTCACGCGATGATTAGACAGGAAGATATTGTACGAGCTCTGCAATTACACGTAGATCCACGCTCTTCTATGTGATCTGCGCTTCGTTTCATTAAATCTCGTGCGTTCGTAAGGGTAGAGGCGAAACTTGATATAGACGTTTCGGCTGTATTATACCAGTGCGGCTGGCGCAAGAGAGAATGCGTAACGGAGAGAAAGCTGGATAGGAGCTCAGCGTGAAGGGGAGTGAGAGAGGAATTACATTACTTTCACGTGGCAAAACCACTGGAGGGATGAATCAACGCGAAGCTCGCGGTCTGACGCGGTGAAGTCAGTATACGGTTTAAAGGAGATACCTTGTTCTTGAAGCGGCCTCGAGGCTTTGCGTCCTCGTTCTCTCACGTGCACGTACGTCTGCAATCATCCGTTTCATCGTGAACTAGTTTCAACCTATCCCGCATCCGATTCATAGCTCTGATCAAACTCGAGAAAGGGTAGCATTGACTTGGCATCAACAAAGTTGACCCAAATTTCATGTAGTACGCTACACAAAATCCCATTTCCTCGACAATGAGGAATTAGAATGAAATACGATCGACTGTCTCTTCTTCATTTGACCAGTTTTTTCGAAATTGTGTCAATGGTCGTTGCTGCTTGATAGCGATAGTAGCACGTGCTGGAATTTCATTCTTCGTCCGTGTGCTAGTAGTGGTAGGTGGCGGGGCTTTCCTTGATTCCCCTCGGGGCGATCGATCGTCCTTCGACCAAAACTTATCGAAAACCCGAGAGCTAGACGTCGTCCTTACAACGACGATGACGACGGCGACGGAGATGAAGACGAAAACGACTGGGCGTCCTTTTGCGCCTTCGCATGCCTCCTTCAGAAATGCAAATTTATGCTAAGCGAACGGAGTGAAGGCGAGTCGGCGCTGGCGGTTAAAGATTCGGAAGGGGCGTCATTTGCACGCCACGAGCCTGTGCTCTCTCTTTCTCTCTCTCTCTCTCTCTCTCTCTCTCTCTCTCTGACAAGAGCAAAGAGTTTCGAAAATTCGATAATGATAGAGAACCGGACCGCGCAACGAGAGAGTAATAAGATCGTAAACGGATCGCAGCTTGGAAACTGAATTACGTTGGGCGCGAACGTTCCTTTTCCACGTCGTCAGCGCCTGCGTATACCGCATACAGACGATTTATACGTCTGCCTGGGGTGTTTAATCAAATTCGTCCCCATTCATTAATTCTTTTGCCCTCTTCATATAGCTCAACATTAGCGGAGAAACGGTTCTTAGAGTAGCGCAAGTACCGGCGCGATCTTAATCTCGCTGAATACAGAAGCGTGTCTCCGTGCACAGACGAAATTACTCTGGGCAAACATTAATCACGTAGTACGCGGTAATTTCTACCGGATGATTACCCCACAGTCAGGATTGCCTACGTGCGCGGTGATATAATTCGATACCGTCGTCTTCGTCACTGATTCGCTATCCGATGTCGCTTGGCATACCGGACACATTCTTCTAACGACGTTTACCACGTACACTTTTCCTGCGAAACGTGTGCAAAGTCGAGCCCAGATCAATGTGCTATTCAGCGTAACTTTTTCGCCCAAGCGGTGCGCAATTTGTATTCCTACTCGCTCCGTTGTTCAAGAGCAGAAAACACGGAACACGGAACAGGGAGCGGAAAAGGAGAAGTAGCTTTTCTCACGAGCATGTACCAGTGTTGCGATGGAAATCTGGAAGCTTAATATTTTTAATCCGACCGCAAGCGTCATATAGTTCCACGTCCATATAAGTCCGCTTCCAGGTACAAGTACATGTATCTGTATATGTACGTCTGTTTTCCAATAATCCCCCTCGCAGGGAGAGGTGGGGGTGCATGCTTACACGTACACCCACGTCCACTCTCTCGAATTCCAGAAGACGCTGGCTTTTCAGCGACCTGGTCGTCGCTTCCAATAAGGAAAGGACCCAGCGTGTGCTCTTATCACACGTGCGTTCACGCCTGATTGCATGCTGTAAAATGAAACGACATCATTGAACCCGTACGCTTTTCCCAGACCGCAGATTCTCTCCGACCCAGTCATTCACTCTCGATATTAATTAATATGGAACGCTGCCATACTACGTTGACTACATATAATTGCAGGAATAATACTAAGCGCTTCTGTGACATAATAATATATTAATCTTCAATCTTTGTCTTTTGAAAGGTGTTTCTCCCTTAGGGAGGAAGGAGAAAGAAACGAGAGAAGTTTGGAAACGTAAATAGTTGAAACCGATGACGCAGGTAAATCCTAGCCAATATCCGCAAGCAGATTTGCACGTGCAAATTGAGCTTCTCGTCATTAGCGAGCCACAAATATTTAACAAGCGTCATTAGTAGGTATATTCGTTGATGTATAAAAGCGAAGTGAAGCTCCAGCTTTTACCCGGAGAAATTGGGTTTGGCCTTGGTGGGCAAAGTTTCTTCTCGGGACGCGGGAAAAACTAAGACAATCTAAAAGAATCCGCGCAAACTGTGTAAATTTAGAGCACCGGTCGAAGAGGTGAGCTGCGCAAACGAAGAGGCAGAAGTGCCGGGCAAATTTTCAAGGCGTCTAGGTATTGAAAAAGTGCGCAATCTGAAAGAGTTTACTAGTCTTAAGAGCACTCGGGAACATTAATCGCGGGAGTGTCTCTCGACAGTTTAAAGACACGCTATCATCTGATAACTGCATTACGTACCCGTACCACCGTTTCGCATCTATGCGCCTGCGCCTGCACTGAAACGGAACACGGGAGCAGAGACGAGAAGTCGACGTGAGACAAGAGAGGGCTACATAATTGAGATAATTGTTTAGTCGGAATTCGTGTCAGGATGCCGCTCGTTAATTGCAATAAAGCGAAAGAAACAGAGGCGTTCTTCTATCTTCCGGCGCGGCGCGGGCGCGGGCGCGCCGACTGAACGTTACGGATTACAAGCACCTTCCAGCGGCGACTGCACCAGAGACGAGGAAGATTTCAAGCGCGAGTGTGCAGGACACGGATGAGAGGGAATTGCTTCCAATAATGTCAGACACACCCGCCTAACTTCTCGATACGTTGAGCCAACCCATCCTTCCCCCTTGCCGTATCCCCGCGCGTCCCTTGCTGCGATAGTTGCCGAAGAGCTGTTTGCGGCCCGATACATCCGTTCTATCCGGACGATTAAAGAAATCGATCCCCTTTCTCTTGGCACGTACCTAGCGGTTTCAAAGTTGAAACGAACGTTGCCTCGACGTATCGGACATTCGACGGGAAAAATATCTCTGTGGAATGGACAGGTATCGTCGCCGCTTCATTCAGATTAACTCGATGTCGTGCCGCTCGCGCTGATAGTGAAGAGAGAACTGGCGAAAAGATACTCGACAGTGTGCACTGTGCAATTTCGACGCCGACGCCGACGCCGACGCGACCCGGAGATATCGTAACGCTGTCGTCAAGGCGATTATCTCGTGATATACGAGGAGATCGATTCGATGCCTCGGTCCGTGAGCGACGACACCTAACCCCTGCCAATCGTCGCCAGCGCTTCAGAAAGCGGCAATTACCGCGCGCGGTTTATAATCGTGAATAATTCATGTCTCTGCTGCTCGAAGCCAGCGACAGAGGCCCGATGCAAATATTTAGTTTAGATGCCGGCCCGCGCCGGCTGCTATCTGGTACAGGAGTATGTAGGCTCTACGTGCGTGTAGCTTCGTTCGCGTTAGATTGACTCGTTAAGGCAAACGACATCACGCGTGTAGAAGCCATCCATCTTGCCTGTTTGCAGGCAGAGGCAGGATCGGCTTTGATAACGCTTACCGTCGTCGTCTATAATCTTCGGAGAGCGTTAAATACTCGGTGAATGAGAGTCCGCAAGAGTGGGTAGACTCTCCACTGCGATATTATTAATTGCGATACATTATTCCGATAATACCGGGATTGCATGGCTCTGAAAATTACGTGCTATTATAGATAATCGCGTGATAATATTGATGAGCTCGGCAGAGGCCATCCTAAATTTAATCCATTCGACACCTAACACCTAGCTCCGTCGAAAGAAGCGACGTGCGACGAAAAAGGCACGTGTTACTCGTACTAACGGCGCGGCGCGCGGCGGCGTCGTGAATTTATTAGCGACCACTATTGCGGAAACAAGATCCACCGCCCTGCGGTGTTAGATATTAAATGCACAGCATAATGAAACAAGAAGGTGATCCATTTTCCTTGCCGCGGATACGTGCACGTGAGAGGTGTAATTCGAAAGATAATAATTGCGCGGCAAAGGGGCTATTTCAAAAGACTACTTTTCAAACACCCGATGATACCCATGCCAATCGATTTGCTTTATCGTTAAAACGTTAAAGTAAAGTTTGACTTGATTTTTACGCTCGATGGCGTTAGACTGGGCACTGGTTGGCGTCGAATGCTCAGTTAAATCGAAAAGGACGTGGGTAAGGATAAAGCCGGGGGATATTCGGACGCGTCGCTCGGTAGGACGCGCGACGGCTTAATTAAGATTAATTTTTCGGAAAATCGTGCGCACGTACGGGCGTTTTAATCATTCCCACGCCGTCGGATAGAAAACAGTAATGGGGTCGTTACCACGAACGACCCGGTTTCCTTTGAGCCGCCGGCGCGCCGTTAGAACGTTGTGAAGGAACAAGTTGGGAAATAATTTGACGTGTCGCGGTGTCGTCGTCCGTGTCATCGGGAGAGACTTTTTACGCTGTCCAAGGCATCAGAAAGCTCATTTCAAAAGCACTTTGCTACGGCGATATGCCTGTCGACAGTTCCGTACGCATAACCCTCCGCTCTGTGCACCGGTGAGATGGCTCAATGTTCCCGGAATTCGACGAAGGGAGAAAGCTTTTAGAGAGTATGCGCGTGAAATAATTCTCGGTATAAACGAATGTACTCAGCGGTTCGAGTAAATTATCCGAGCGTATTTACCCTGTCGAACCAACGGCTAAAGCCGAGCAAATGTGGCCAGAAGCAGATCTAAATGGGGGGATCGCATATGCATTAAGCGAATAAGAAATAATTACCCGCACTTCGGCTACTGGTTAATTACGAGAGAAAGCGAGGCCCCTGAAGAATGAACTGTGAACCGAACGGATACGGACTGGCACGGGCACATATAGATTAGTGTACGGAGCGGGCTCACCCTCTGACAGGCCATTATTTATCCTATTATGTGATAACTGCCTCCCAGATATTTTTGCGCCTTCCCACTTGCCACCCTTATAGGATGAGCACGTGGCAACGGGGGCGGTCGTCGGTTTATATAGCGGCCCACTCGCCGCGGCGAAACTCGCTTTTCGGCTGCTCGAGTGGATATTTCGTAGCTCTCATCTTACGTGCAGCTCATGAAAGGGCTGTTTTTACACCGACCCCGGCGAGCTTCTTAGGGCGCATTAAACATAACCGTGAAAGATCATGAAGATACAGTGCGCGGGTTAATTGACCGAGCACCCCGTCCTCTTTAAAGTCGGCCGAATTTATGACAACGCTTCTTCTCCCGCATATCTAGCTAAATATTTGTCGATGCGATATTTCGTCACGGAATGTTTACTACATATTTTACAGCTTTTTATCGTTTATCAGGAGCAAAAATCCATGAAACACGACCTCCGTCGTATACGGGTAGTTGGCGTATATCGTACCCTTCTCGTCCATGAAACACTTTTCGGTTCTTTGAGTGGATATCTCGTTGCCCTCGTCTTACGTACCTCTCGTAAAAGGGTCGTTTTTATGTCGCACGGGGAGCGTCTTAACACGCAGAGATAACCTCGAAGGTACGACGAGTTAATTGAGTAATTATAACGCTCCCTGCGGATTAGAAGCCGGAGAGATTTAATGCCAAGTCCTCTATCTCTCGCGAGATTAAGTCGCGTGTACGGCGCATAAATCTCTTTTTTCTCATCGTGCATCTCCACAACGAGAACTTGCCTGGTAACACGAGCGGAAACGAGATGGTCATCGATGGCATCCTGATACCTCAATAGTCAATCTACATCGTAGATAGAGTTAAGGATGCCTTCCAATTCCGTGTCGATTACACAAAGTTTGCACCTGCGAAGTCCGATTGAGTGCTGGTGGAATGTAGTAGAAGTTGATCGAAATAAATAGGTACCTTCGGACAGGGATTCCGTTCAGTCTGTTTATCAGCAACCTGGACTGATTGTTCTTGGTTTCGCGCTTAAAATTCAATTATACCAGGAAGAATATGGATTTTATGAGACTTTAGTCGATATATTAAGCGCCGGCTAACTTCGTTTGTGACGCGTAAAACTCGCCGCACGGTGTTGCGGACTTTATATTGGCGACTCTCGGCAGGATAAAGTTTCTGGAAACTCGGGAAACTCGCAAAACTCGCGAAACTCGCTTTCCTTTTTTCTCCCGGAAGAAGGTGATTATATTCGAGAGGAGCTCCGTCTACGGACTCGACCGTTCTCTTCAATTTATAAACGCCATTGGAATCCTTGTCACCCCTTCCTTCTTCACGATCCTCGAAAGTACGTAGATTTTCAATCTGTCCTCTTGTTTTTGCATTGAGGATTCGGGACCCGGCAGTTTTGCCAGCGGATTCGGTGAGAAAGAGTGCCGACGACGAATGGTGCCTTAAGCTTGCCAGTTGTTTCGGTGCTTGGCGCTAGACAAAGGTGACAACTTAACGAGACGCTTCTTTTTTACCTGTCGCTCGACAAACTCCCACCGGAGAATTTACAGTTACGGAGAGAGAGAGAAAGAGAGAGAGAGAGAGAGAGAGAGAGAACAACGACAAGAGGTTGGATAAACTGACGAGAGAGGAGAGACAGAACGGGCGCGCGCGCACGACAAATTAACGACGGTCTAATGCGCGCGATAAAGGAGGAAATTGGAGGTAGCGGGAAATTATAATTGAACCGATCTGCCTCGACGCGAATGCTCAGGCGAACAGGGAGAAACGCATGACCCGGTAGAGGATCCGCCAACGTATCGCGCTAGGACAATCGGCTCGAAATAATATGTAAATTCGAAGGAAATGCGGCATGGTCGAGCGAGCAGCAAATGAACGAACCGACCGTGGGCGTCGCCGCCGATAGAAGGTTTGAATAAAGCGGCAGAGCGGAGAGGGGATGAGTGAGAGACAGAGAGAGAAACGCTCGAAGGGGGAGGATCGCCTAACGTAGTACGTAGTACGTAGTACCTAGTACGTGAGTTAACGTTATCTATGCTGCCTTAAATCACCCGGGTTGACGTGGACGGGTAAAAATAGAGCAGGTTGGAATCCCGGTATCCCGAGCCCCTCCGGGCGCTGCTTGCTGCGGGGCCAGCTGGCGCAGACTGAATTCGAAAAAGCGCCAAGGCGAGAGTGTGCGTATCTGAAAAGGAGAAAATCCGTCCACAACGTACTCGGCTAACTCTCACCCTTCTGTCATTGCATAACGATAGCACGAGGCGTCACCACCTAACACACCGAAAGAACAAATAAATAACCGAGAGAGCGTGAGATAAGAGGTCTTGAAAAGCTTCCTCCACGTGTCCAATTTGAAATAATATTTGAAAAGGCCTTGAAAATAGCACCTCTTCAGAAGTCAGATTCGTCGATGATCTTTGAAAAATCTACTGCAACGAATTGGCCATCGCGGCAAACGTAGAGCGAGGGAAAGAAAGTGAGTGGAAGCGAACTCCGATCTCATGAGGATTTAAACTTTTATTCACGACGTTGCGCTGGCTGGAAAGTACACGAGATTACGGTAAAAGGCACGGCACTATCAGTCATTAGCCGTATACTGTGTAGGTAAAATGGGCCGCGAGTGAAACACGCTTTACACCGGTGAAAAGGTCCGTACGATGGGTGAAGAGTCATGGGACAGAGGAACAGGGCCCAAGAACATCTGAGAAAAGGAGAGATGCGAACGAATGAAGTAAAGAGAGAGGATGCGCAGGGCGGATATACAGAAGGATGGGGGCGAGAAAATAAAAAAAGCCACAGCTAAAATAAAGAGACTCGCTTGAACGGCGTAGCTGCACCACCACGGCGCGAACACGGACGAAACACAGAACATTTTTTCCGAGGGTACATTCCTACCGCTCTCGTAAAAAGGTCATTTACCTGGCCTCTTCAATTGCCGGACCTTCTCGTCACTATCACCGTCGCCCACACCCTCTTTCCATGCCCGAGATAACTTCGACATTCGACAAAGTCCGACTGATTTAAGCGTTCCATAAATTACGCTCTCTGTCTAATTTCCCGCCAAGAAAACTCGATTCGCCACGCCCCATTCTGGCTGGACATTATTTTGTAATTCCACAGCCGTCTTGCGATTTCCCAGTTACGATTTTTAATCAAGTTACCCCGTCGAAAATATAGCCTTGAACAGAGGGTGCATATTGAAGGCCCAACCGATTCGTTCCCGCGATTGTCATAACCGCAAACGAGGGACGATCGGAGTGAGAAGTTCGGTGATTGATTGAAAATTATTTCGATGTACCTGATACTTGCCTAAACGGCCTATTATTTTATCGGTACGTTCAGAACGGTCAGTACGTTCAGGCGCTAACATGGCAATCGGATTATACCGCCGCACCGCGCCGGTTCGAGAAAATGCTGTCAATAACCGTAAACAAATGCGCTCAACGAGCGCGGATAAATATTCAACGACGGAACTTGGACTGCATTTTACGGCGCGTCGTAGTATTCATCGGTGAAAACGCCGAATTGATGTTTTATTTATAAAGTTACGCAGGGACCCGTGCTTGCGGCTTTGGAACCGTACGTGCAATCAGTTAAAAAACCAGCAGTCACCGCATTCTCGCAGTTGTATCTGCTATTAATACATACTCTGACCTTATGTTCGACTTGTGCGATGCCTGTTTTACGCGAGAGCCACTTCTTGCACGCTGAACTAATGAAAGGGTTAATGGAAACGTCGATAGGGAGAGTCGTAAAAAGGAAGTGTCGCAATGAAAGTAACGCGTCGGGGCCCGTGACCAACCAAGTGCCGACATAATCGTGAAGGCCAAAACCCCCGCTTTAAGGGAAGAAAGTATCTGCCGAGTTATTCGAGGAGGCGTGATTGCTCCGACAGTAAATTACCTTCTTCTGGCCATTTGACTTCGCTCTGGACATGTAACATCACAGCCGTATAAAAGATTGAGATGGCACAGGCAAAGTTCAGAAGCCACGTAAGAAGTCAAAATAACAAAGTACACCAAGAAAGTGCGAGCGTAAATCGTCTATGATGTTTAGCTTAAATGGTGTCACCGCGTGCTAACGTATGTACAAATGCTGTAACACGGAATGTGCACCATATAGACTGACATATTTCCAGACGTCATGTCATAAAAGTATAATAAATCGTAGACCCGTAATATACTGGCCCCATATTTTTTCACTATCTACACTCGGTGTTGGACGACTTTGAAAGAGACGACGTCACCTGCCTTGGCTACCTCACCATCAAGTCTGAAGAGCGTACAGGGTGGCTGTAAAGTCTGCCCCGTGTAGTTTATGACTTTACGTCTTCGAGGGTATTGATTGCGGCGGACCACAGTTACGTCCACGAGGGAAACGTTTCCTTCACGCTACTGATTT
Source organism: Priocnemis perturbator (assembly GCA_963942575.1). Lineage (NCBI taxonomy): Eukaryota > Metazoa > Arthropoda > Insecta > Hymenoptera > Pompilidae > Priocnemis > Priocnemis perturbator. The sequence goes on along the minus strand of OZ012649.1, from coordinate 6,909,027 downwards.
TGATCTCGAAACATGACACGCTCCAACAGCCGCAACGACGTCGCCGAATGCGACTTTGCACTTTTTACACCTCCGTCTAAATATTTTACGCGTTCGCGGTACGTGCCGCGGCACGACGACCTCCCGCCAGCCATATTTCACCCTTTTTCATTTCGCTCATTTACCTTTTTTTATTTCCCCGTTTCAGTCTTTCCCCGCCCCTGATCGTATTTCATGGTCGCCAATATTGGTCGGTAGAGTGCCGGAAGAATGCCTTTCTGCATTTTTCGAGAGCCGCCCCCCCCCCCCCCCCCCCCGTCACTTCTGACACGAGGGTTAGTAGTGACCAAATCAAGTTCCATTCCGACTAATAGTATATTCAAGTTGTGCAAAACGTGCATCGAAATTATCGATTTTCCAGCAATATCTTGATGTCTAGTAGTTTACCTACACACAGTCATAAATCATTTGCATAAACGGATAACGCGGAAACCGGACAAGTGGAGGATTATTCTGCGGTTGTGAGATTAGCGAGGTTCACGATTTCTACCTCCTATTATTTCTAATTCATAGATTTCCCTCTGTACATAAGCGTTTTATTGAAACACATACGTAAGCTATGTGGCTTTCGTAGCCACAGATTTATAGAGATGAGCAAGCTGATTATTAAATGTGAGTACGATGAGAGCTAAGATTTTACGGAAATACAATTTAAAGGGGTACTAGTGTAATAAACGAGAATCTGACGGAAATCAATCATAGCCTCCTCGGAGGCTCCGCGGTGAAATTGGCAAAAAATCGTTAATTTCCTGAGAATATGTAAAACGCGTTCGACAACCCTTTCAGCTCCTTCGAACATAATTTATTACATGCAGCAGGGGCGCAAGAGATGAAAACATGAGTAAATTAATCGATCTCTACCGACCAGCCACAATGAATTGTTGAGGAAGGATAAAAGAAAAACAAAAAGCGTGCAATGTAACTAATGGACCATCTTCCGCGATCAAAAATATACTCGGTAGTTACAGCAGCAGGTTTGCAACTCGTCGTTCGGCATACCACACATTGTAAAATTGTGCTTGATTTATAGCGACGCGATGACATTATGTCGAGAGTAGTTCCGGGCATGCAACGCGACGGGAAAACATTTTTCAACACAGCTCCGTCATTGTTTTCGAGCACGACGGTATGTACATCGGCACGCTTAAATATTAAATAATATATTTCATGCCTCGCTTGATTCGAACGGTAAGCGCCATTAATCTCGTATCCAATACCATGTGTCCAGCCTGCACGTAATTCTACATTTTCCCTGAGCCAAACGAGAGTAAACGAAAATTGATTGAAAAGTCGTGAAAAATGTCGCACTCGTCACGCGCTTCGCGTTCCTTCGACTGCGAATCCCGTTCATCCTCCCAGCCACGTATAATCAACTCGAGTTTTTCTCTGCAACGATTAAACCCCACACCGGACAAGATCGTTACGAGCCCTGTTATACCGAACGAAAGAACTTTCTCTTTGTCGGCGACGCGGACGGTACGTTACAGGCGCTCAGAGCATTGTCTGCCAACCAATAAAACGGTCGAGCATGTACGTTGCCGTAGTTAAAATTGCATTCCATACTCTAATCCGCAACCGTGCACTTTTTACAACCTTCTTCTGTCGAGCATTTCGTTCTCCCTCGCATTCATCCACTTCGGTCTAGCCGCGTATTTGCGATGAAAGGTGTACAAGAGCGACTAGAAGCTGAAAGATAAAATCAAGACCAACGATCGGCTATTGAATCGTCATTCTCAAATGATTCTCATGTGAGGACAGAATGTACCTCGCATGTCGCGGTCGCAGACGTTTCTGAGGAATGTTACGACGTCCACTGGCACTGAGAGAATCCGTGCAAATCGTCAGAAGCGGCGGGCGAAAACGATGTAACAAGTATGTACCAAGTTAAAATTGCATTTCATGCCGTAATCCCTGTCTCTCCGTAATACCGTCGACGGTCTCGCGCAATTTTTCCATCCTCCGAGCGTCCGCCTCGTTCCCTCTACTTTTCCCGCTCCCTTTTCTTTCGCCACGTCTCGTTCCGTGCGCAACTTTGCTCACCACCGTACCTACAAATAAAAGTGCCGCCGTATCTCTCGGCGTTATCAAGTACCGCGGAACGCGTGCACGCTTCTTGTGTTCTCAAGAGGGTTTCAAAACTATCCTGTGACCCTGCCTTCCATTCGCAGGCCGCTTTAAAGTCCTCGAGGAAAAAGCCAGCTCCGGCGCCGGACGTCGGCGTGGCGGGAAATGGGAAAAACGTTAATCACAAATTTTCATAATTCCGACACTGCCATGTGGCCGCCCTCTGCACCCGCACTTTGCCACTTTTCTTTAGCTTGCCAGACGACATTTCCGTAATGCAATAATGGCGTCGATGACAGTGGCAAATTAGTGAGCATGTCCGAGAAAATTTGATCGTGCGTAAATCAGTGCCGGAACGCTATTGAGACTTTGTTCTGGCACTTTAAGTTCAATTGAAAGCGTCCTCGTTTCAGCACGACCCCCATGCTCCTTAATTGCCGTTAGGCCAGGTCGGCGTCTAGCTTTACAAAAGGCGATAAATCTTCGGCTTCACGACGCGGTGGGTCTTACCACGGTCAACTGGTAACCCAATGTTCCATTTGGTACCGCAAGCTGAACCCGTCCTTCGCCGTCTGTGTTCGAGTTACGAGCACACATGCAGCCACGTGGACTCAAATGTGGATCGCAATGTCAGCACGACACGTAGCTTAGAAACACGAGGGTGCATGCGTTGAAACGTGTAGCCAGTTGCGAGTGTGCGTGCCCAACACCCGTTGCAACAACGCAAACCTCTTGAGTTTGAGGTGACAGTAAGTCGAACAGCGTTCTGAGGATAATGGGCGTGCACGATGACGTCGTTGCTCCTTGCGAAGCCCGACATTGTCATGCTAATTGTATGCTTACGAGCCAGGCTCCGCGCGGATTAATTGATGCGATTAATTATTGCGCCGCGGAATCGAGGCCTCGCGTCCTAGACGCAACTTCCGCGAGAAGTCGCAAGCGAATCACACGAGACTGTCTTCATTTTCACGCTCTGCCCGCCCCCACCCGCGCACCCGCAAATCGTCAATCAAACTTCCAACAATTATCTCAATACCGTCGCGCGTCGAAACGCTAAAATACCAAAGTACTTCATTACAATTTATTCAGCCGCGTACATCCTAACGACCTCGGAACTCTAAAGGACGCATAACTGGCCCATGTCAGGCCTGAATACTTAATCAACTATCTTCGCCTCCAAGGCGATACCTCACACTGTTGCGATACAGCAGCAAATATCTTACGGGCGTTGCGTACGTCGAGGTATCCACCGGATTTTTTTTTTTTTTTTGCCCCAATCGGAGAGAAATCTCCGGGGCATCTATCATATTGTTACCCAGCGAGTGGCCACATTTATCTCACCACATCGATCATATAGTTACGTCGAGTGATTTACATACCCCCGTTGGTCGTATCGCGTTTCGCGACAATGAAAAATGCCGATCATTCCGGGCACAACGATACTCTCCCCTCGCAACAATATTTGCGTTTTTCCATTCTTCCACAGACGCAACATGGAATGAACCCGCCTTCGTCGTCGACGTACTAATTTTGCATCGAACGCATCATATCTGCATCGCTCGCGACGAGTGTCACCGTCTAATAAGCGCGGCTCACCAATAATGCCGGTTGAATTTTGCATAAGCCCCCTCCCACTAAAATCATTGCTTTTTCACGCTAGATTTACTCCACCATGGCGTTGTTGTTCTTCTTGCTCGACATTGGCGGTGATGTAGAAATTTACGGTCAAAACGCGAGGGAAAACGCGAGCGTGAAAAACGGGACAAGGGGTGTTAGGGAATTAGTTAAAGCCCGACGTTAACGGGTTCCGGGTTAGGTCCTGCCGATGGCGAAATTCCACTCGCGTAGGCCTTGCCCGCTGGCTCCCAATCAGATGCGCTGCATGAATTAGAGGAGAAGCGGTGAATGGAAAAATAGCGTCGCGTCACGTGACATCGTTTGACTCTCCTTTTACCATGGCGACGAAGCAGAGGGGCTGGGAAAGGCATATTGCATGCAAAAATAGATATTATTAAATTCTTTGCTGTAAAAGCGTATGTAACGTTGGGTGACCGGCCATGGAATAAAGCTACACGAGCGGCTAAAACACTGTCGCTCCGAATAGTCCGAATGTGTTATTGGGGGCTCTATTCACGTTGCGGAGCTTTTACGTAGTTCGTGAATGCGTTTGGGGCGAGTCGGCGAGTGGAAAGTACGTCAGACGCTCCGACGCGACGCACGACAGGCTGAATTAAAAAGTTCGCACCGAATTTTTCCGAGTCCACCCACCGCAAATTTAACTGGCGCGTACGGACGGTTGTCGAAGTCACGATTTGAATCGGTACCGAGGGCCACGGAGCATGTACCGGTATGCTACAGACAGACATTGCGCAGCCGACACGCCGAATGAATGAGAACGAGCGAGAAGGCAGGCAAAACGAATGGCTGGAGTAATTCAAGTGAGGAGCATGGCTCGACCGGGCTTCATTTTCCCAGGAAAGAGACGTCGCGTCGGTCGGGGAAAAAATGCTATCCTCCTTCGTCGGGCAAAAAATTAAACGTTTACCCAACGTCGACTGCGAGTCACTGCATGCTGCATGCTGCATGCTGCATGCGCTCGCGAAGCTTCTACCTAGCACGGAGTTATCGTCAGTATTTATCTTGCCTCTATAGTCGTGAATTTTGCCTCGCCGTCACCCTCTTTCTAGGATCGCGAAACAGAACGATGACATTACGAGAAAGAATTGGAGAAAATGCATGTTGGCGAGAAGAAATCCACGATGCTGAAATCTTCCTTGAGAGGGCATTAAGCTGATCATTGATTTTCCACAAAAATCCAGCATGCCGTTCTGCGCGGTGTTGATGGTCTTTCAATGCCGTCTATTGACGGTGACGCGACATGCAGATATCGTCGCCGATGCACTTGGTTGCGTCCCATGAATCCCTATGGAAGCAGCAGGAAAAAAGAAGTAACGCAACGGAGCGAGTATGCATCGAGCGACATTCTATGTTTGGAACGCCGATAGCACTGGCGCTGGCGCTGGGGTAGAGACAGTAAACGAGGTTGCACCTAGGCATTCAGGCGAGACGCCCTGATCAGTCGGCAGGAAAGAAAAATATATCGTATAAGGGGAGAAGGACTGCGAGACAAATGCCCCGGGTCACGTCGACAATTAGGGCGACCGTGTAGGCTCTTCCCACCGCACTGGCAGGAACAAAAATATCCAACAAATTGACTCGGTTCTACGGAACAACTTGCATGGCCGACAACCGTCGGAAATTGGGACACGTGAAAGCGTTTAGCTTCTAACGCGACTCTACGCTCCTTTTCAAATCTCAGCATTGTGATCTATGGGACGACTCTCTCTCTCTCTCCCTCTCTCTCTTCAATGAGATTCGTTCGGTTTTACGAGGTTTTCATGAAAATTAAAACCACAGCATGAAATCCTTGCCTCGGAAATAACTTCCTTAAAAACGTCAAACGCCAGGTGAAACGATAAAATGCCGAGACAATTGGGTTGGCAAAGAAATGTATTTTGCGGCGGTGGCAAGCACTCAGAGAGAAAGTAAGAAGGAACGAGCGGCAATTTGGGCCTCTTTGAAAAACATTTCCGACAAAGAGGTCACCGTTCGAACCGGAGTTCCACTCGACACGAATTTGCCAGAATCGTGACTTGGTATCACAACGCTTTCAGGCGCGAAATTCTTTGCCAAGAGCGAGAGAGAAAAACAACGGCACGCGCGGTTCCAAGTGTCAGGGTGAAATTCAGTCTGCGAATCGCGTCTGAAATTGTCCAGGCGTTCGCAGCTTTCAAAGTGCGGACGATTTCGGGCGTATTATCCGAGCGAGTGACGTTTAAGTGAGACCTTAACGGATTACCACGGGCGATATAATATCTCGGTAGTGCCGGGAGACGGTGGTGTGAGTGCTCGCTTGTACTTACGCGTTTTCCACCGCCCCTCATCTTACCTCTTACCTCTTACCCCGTCACGTTTCTCCCTCTCTTGACGAGACGGCGCGGCGCAGTGTCCCTACTCGTCTCCACTACACGGCGCAGCGCCGTGAAATACTTTAAGCCGCGCATGCCAGGCGTTTAAACTGAAATTTATCATCCGCGGCAATTTCACGGGATCTTATCCTTTTCGAGGCCACGGCACTTCGTCCCCGTCCTCGTACCGTTGCCACAAGCACCACCGCCACCACCACCATATCATCGTTGCCATCACCACTACTACCCAAGCGACATGAATAAAGTATCCACGCTCGGATATTCGTCACTGCTTCGTTGTGTCTTCGAACCTTCTTTGTATCTCACCGATCTTCGAAGGAAATTCCAACTTCTTTCCGATGGCCATGCTGGTCGAGTAATTACTGGATAACGGCTCTCGCCGGCGTACAGAGCCTCGTCCCCGCAAGCACATTTTCTCTAAAGTGCCTCAAAGTCGATTATAAATTACTTATCTTGAAAAGCGAGAGACTCCGGGGATTCGCTGAGCGTCCATTCAAGGTGGCCTTCCCGTCGGGGGAGTTATTTGAACTTCATTACGGGCACCAAGTTTGCCTCGTATCATAGGGGAACCGTGCTAAAGGGACTCCTTTGTCAAGCTAAATTTTCGTCAGTCGCTTCCGACATACTAGACGTAGAAACTCGATATACGTCCAGCTTCCAGAGCGCATCCTCCATGGACGAAAATGCGTGACACGCGCTACCGGAGATGCGCAAGGCGAGAAATTAGAGACACGTCCATCCAATTCGACACACTCTTTTTCTTTCTCTCATCATGTTTCGACCAAAGTGGAAATAGATTTCTTCCGAATAAGGGACGCTTTTTTCCCACACACACATGTCGCACGTGGTTCAAGACTGATCGACGTGATCAGATAAATGTGACTGCGCGAAATCCTGAACATTTCCATGGGTCTCACGATGAAATTTTTTCCTTTCATACGGAGAAAAGCTGATTGCGGGCAGCGGGACAAGCCGACGCGTGATGTATGAGGTACGTGTGGATTTTCGACATCAAACTTGAAAATTCAATGTAACCTCGAATAGCGCCACACCTTGTTATCGAAATCTTTCGAAAAACAGGAATGGAATATTAAAAATATGTATGGCCAGGTTATTTTGTCGCCGATTGATCCGGAATACTATGACGACGTGAAATCGGTCCGGTGATTACGAGCCACATTGAAACGCGTCACCGTCACGGTTCCTCAAAGTTACAGCTGGACCGTTTCCAAGCTCAATCCCCTGACTCTCGTCTTATTACCCCTTACCGTCGTAACCACCGACCAAACGCACCCCTTCCACCCCTGCCGTTCTCCATCTTCGCCACTCTCGGACCAAGTCTCGTTCTCTATGCCCCCTCGATGAGTAAAGCATCCGGAAAGCATCCGGAAAGCTCGGTTTCCGTTTTTCATTACTTACGCTCGCCGACGAGATACGACTTCCAGCGTCTTCGATCCTCTTCCGAGTACTTATCGAACTCCGAGTAGCGACGACCTGACTTCGGGTAATCGAATTACGCGGCCTTATTGCGACCGCGGTGTCGACGACCTTGTGCGGGGTAACAGAATTCTCATGAGACCTTTATAATCTCATAGGTTGGCGAATTCAATAAAAACAACATATACTGGAACACTTCGGATAATTACTAAATACCTGTTGGACGAAAAGAAGATTATAGGAATGTTAGTTTATCACCAAGTTTTCCCGATCCGTCTCTATTGACAGTATGAAACGTAATGTTCCATTTCATTAGTCGACGTCGGTCGTGAGTCGTGAGTCAATGTTGGAGTCGGTTCAATCAGCATGCTTGCGAAATTATTGACGAGTCTGACGAGCTGATTCAGCCATTGAGACGAAATATCGGTGGGGCCGACTTTTAGTGCCCTTCACGAGACCCACCTTTCGATCGAACGAATATTAGTCGGCCGGCATGAAGATATCATCCACCCACATGACACGACGCGACGTCTAGTGGGAGTAGATTTATTGACTGGAAATCGAGGAGCGTACTTTCTCACTCGGATTGGGATGCGTGTCGACTTCCGCACACGGCGCACACACAGATCCTCCCTGAGGGATGGGTTCTGTTATTGCTGAGTGGCGAGTCAGACAGTGTTAATAGAAAGCTCAGTGGGGCGGCCGAGCTTCCCCTATACTCAGACAAATTTCGCGCCATGTGTGTTATGCTACGGGCCAGTATTTCAGGATACGGCTGTTTGTATTAGGCGCGTGTGCCCGCCCGCCGTTCCAACTAGCGAGTGTGCATACCGGAACGTTTAGTCGTTCGTCTTCGTAGCGTCTCGTTTAACGCCGCCTATCGGAGAGCTGAGAAAGTGATTTTTACTCAAAATAATGTCTGATACCTTCTTACCCAGAAGCCTACAGCAGTCTCATATGTTCCTTAGATAATGGTCGGTGGAGAAAAGTTAATAGGAATCGACGAGCATCGTCGACATTCGTCGATGTCGATAAGGGCGCGTTACACGAGTCGAAAGTAATGCGGGACATCAACTAGATATTGCATTTCAGCCGATACCGCTCGCGCTCGTCAGCTACTTCTATGCATTTTTCATTTTTATCGCTCTGTCGTTTCCTGAAACTTTGCTCACTGCAACTGCGACGAAGGCCGTATGAAAGAGAGAAATGTCATCCACGGCTTACTTAATCTAGCCGAGTTTTGTGCACGATCAAGCGGAAAGATATCGAGACATTGTCTCGGCTGTATAATGGAAAGTGAGGAATAAGCGAGGCAAAAGAGGAAGAGCCACTGAAAGGAAACGCGCGCGCGCGCGCGCGGCAATGTCTCGAAACGTATTAAGCGAGGTAAAAAGTAATGGCAGAGGTTATCGAGGAAACAATCCTCGGGTGGATGAGACTCGCGGGTATTTGATACAGATCGTCGCGCTAACGTGGAAAAATGGGAGGAGAAGTAGGAACGAGGGTAAACGTTATTGCCGTGAGATACCGTCATCCCTCCGATTTGGCACTTGAGTGGAGACTGGAGAGAGACTGCTATCAAACACGTCCCGTACGCGTGCCGAAGCTAGGCAAACACGCACACAGACACGAGATGCAAGCTGATATAACGATCGACGACAACCGTTCGATCTTCAGCTTCCGTTCGAGGCCGTATCTTCGCATTCGACCCCACGCCACGGACCCCCGTGTTTGAGAAACGGCGCGTTCTATCGGGTAGGGCGGTTAAGAACGCCGATGCGCGACGTTGGTCTACTTACGCTTTATGGATTTCCTTGTTTTTCGCTCGCCGCATCTAGCTGTCTGTTTTTAACATAGCAGGCGTCGGCGTCGGCGTTGGCGTCGGCGTCGGCGTCGCCGTTCCTAACGCTATTGACACCGTTTCGCGTTCCGTCTTCCGCCTTCGACGTCCCGCATTCCGCGTGGCTCAATCGATCGTCGATACGGTGCAACACCAATTATGTTATAGAAACTTGCGCCTGGCATGGGCCGTGTGCACGCCCGCGCCGTGCCGACGTTCATTCAAGGACGTGCCAATACCGATGACCCGTGCGCGTTGATGTCATCGGCACCTAATCGAAGCCAGGCCCCTGCTAGGTGTCATCTGCTCCCGGTTCGCCATTAACCGACGTCAGATTTTAGCCGACCCATACACACGTGTATCACTACGTGTACGCGCGTGTGCATATGGTCCATAACCATTACGCTCGTCGCATAATTACTTCTGACTGCACCGTTGCAAGCGTCCTGTTTGTCGCTACGTTATTTGATACTGTCGACCGTAGGAAATATCAAGCGAAGCTCGAGGAGATATTTACATGTTCCTGATGTGCCGTATCATGTCGCTCATGCCTTTTTTCTCATCCGACCGAATGCTCGCGTTTAGATTGAATTGCGCTGCGCACAACAATGAACATGCATGCCGATAAGTGTAGTATCGGTGATTCAACGGGCTCTGATCGTCCTACGATTTCCCCTGAATTCGGATATCGTTGTCGTCGTTCACCGTGAATGGCGAACAAGTTCCTTACCCTTTTCAGCTCGACAAGACTCAGCTCGTCGAAATTTCCATGGCATCGCTCGTGAGGACCTTCTACACGCGGATCGTTTCAGCGCTTCAACCTAGATGTTTTCGCATCATTAGCGAACGACAACTAGCAAACTCGTTCGCACGTCCGCGTCCACGTCCACGTCACTCCGAAAGTAGTCATTGCGAGAGTTTAGGACGTTTACTCGTTCTAGCGAGATAGTTTGCGCATTGGCGCTCGACCGTAATGCAAATTAGCGTGCCTGGATACAGAGAAATTTGCAGAAACGGCGCGAACGCTTTCGAGTCCCGAAACAATCGGTAAGTACTTCGGCGCCCGAGCAATCGAAATACAGCGGAACAGAAGGGAGAGGGCATTTCACGAGAAGTTTTTCACTCCCTGCCTGAATTTGTCGCGCCGCCTAAAGATTTCATTTATACGCCGGCTTATAATCCGATTTTAAAGAGTGCGCCCGGTTTGTTTCACCTTCGCAACTTAAGCCGGGTTCATCGAAATTTAACGAGTCCACCGCGGTGTGTTTCCTTATAAGTAGGGGTTGGTTCGGGAATGAGAAGGCGTGGCAGAGGCGGACATCTTTATTCTCTGCCGGATTAACGATCCAACGACTCCCGGTCGAATCCCGAAATTTCTCCTTTGGCTGCGGGGCTCGTTACCGTTCCGAGATAAATAATTTCGCGTGGAAAGCCCCGCGGCGTATAAATGAAAGACCCCACACTCTTGTGTGCCACGATATTCAGCCGTTTGTCCGTGTGAGCGTGCGTGTCGGTGCAGAAAGACACACACGCTTGCACATACACAATTCGCGCTACCCTTTTCATTATGAATCGCGTGGGACCCAGTCGGTCGCCGCTTAAATCTTGACCGTCCCTTCGCGTGAGGTTGCGAAAGGTTAATTCGGTAGGTCGACCAACCTGCCGGGAACTTGGGAGGCGTAAAACTAAAATGAGCCAGCGACGTACATCTTTTCTTTCCCGACCGCATGGACGCCTCCATCCCGCTCGTAATTAATGCCAGAACAATCGTTGCTCTCGACGTATCTCGACCCTCGAGCAGCATTTTTTATCACGCGATAAATCGATCATCATTATATCAAGAAAAAGCCACACCGTGTGCAACCGTGCACCCCGTTTGTAATCGGTAAGAATGAGGCGGACAGTGAATACAAGTTGAGAATTCCGAAGATTCCTCTCGGAATGGTTGCGCGAAGCGTAAATTCCGTTGTAAGGCTTGGTGTATGTATGATATCCGTGCACGCCATCTAATTGCATGTTACACCGATACCAGCGCGTACGGGATTTATTGCAGCATAATTACGGGAGAAGCAACGAGGCGGGAAAACTCATTAATATCGCCAACTACATACGTCTACCTACCGCTTTTTCAAGACAGCTTATCGATGACCTAGACGGACGTAGACAGACGGACCATTGCCACGGACTCGCTGCATCGAACTTTTTGAACGGGGTGCTGCTGCTGGCAAAGGAAACGGATAAGAAGATGGGGTGACCCGTCATAAGACAGTGTAGGGAAGCGTGGGCGCTTCGTTAGAGCTCGAATCCCGAGAGTCCATTTCCACGCGCAAATTACTTTCACACCGCACGTCTGTCGCGCATGGTAAGCTATCGGTTCTCTTACACCGTACGAATTACCTGTATACAATGACTCTCCCACACGATAGATACCTCGGTCCTTAGCACCCAGAATAGTTTCTCCATAAATTCTATCTTTACTCTCCGTTGGATGGCAGTGTATCAATAAAATAAAATCTCAAGGTCATTAAACGCCGATCCCCGAAGCCGAGATGAAGCTGGTTAAACTGGCGTTTCAGGCTATTCCGGCAGCCCTAATCGTTGGAAGGGGATAGTCTGGGAGTTTGACTTGCCACGATTCTTATCGGGGGAGCATTAAAGCTATCGAAAGTGAGCCACAACCATCTCCGGTAACGGGCTTTCGATGAGTCGATGTAGATCGACACGCGTACTTCCGACTACCTTCCGGACGACAGAAGGAGCGCGTCGTCTCTAACGCGATTAAATTCTCGTTATGGCCCGCAGCTCGTTCACCCTCGAAATTCGTCCTTAATAGCGGGCTTTAGTGAACAGCCGTCGGCATGATTCGCCACGTTTCTCTGAGGCAACTTATATATGTACGTGTAATACACCTATAAACTTATATAGGCTACGCTGCTTTAGTTTATCGATCACCGGGCCATGCTGTAACGTAGCGGAACATTATTAATAATCCCTTGGATTATGCTATCGCGGAGTTACTCATAGACAACACCGTAACGGTTCACGCCACGTTATTCTCCGCCGGGAGAAAGGACGAAAAGCGCATGAGGAAACTTGCACGGGGTAGCGAGGCACGAGCATCTGTCCTGGAAAGTTCGCATTAAAGCGTTCCATCCGCAGACTATAGCCAGATAGATCGTGGCGGTGCGCGCTCGTTCCGACGCGGAACGAAAGGAAACAAGGAGTCGACGCGCGACGAGTGGAATGCCGCGAGCTGATAGCGATCGTCGCATCCTCGCCAACGGATAACATCAACGTGCCAATAAAAATATCTCCTTCAGGGTGTGTCACAAAAATATCTCGTTCACCTTAGTGATCGCACATACGAATCTAAAGTGCGACTATCTGAAAATCATTGTTACCGAATAATGGCGCTACTACATTGAATCGATCAATGAATTTCTGTCCACGATATCTATCGGGACTGCATGAAAGCACATCGGAATCGTCGCTGGAAGCTGGAAGGGAGCCATTGCCATCTCTCCGTGAAGCATCGCTTTTCAGGCGTTTCCGTCCTCAGCTACTGAATAGTGGGAAGACAGTGCAGAACGATGCTCGCGCTCGTTGTACCGATTGCAAACATAACACAATATCGGCGGACTTGACGCACACTCCGATAGCAAAGAACATTGCCTTAATGCAGCTGCGTCGACAAAGTTCAGAGCCGACAACAACCGAACGTAACTCTAATTGCAGTATTACTTACAATTATTATTTCACTAACGAGACAAAGTCAAAAGCCGCTATGAGAGGTATCATTCGTGTAACGGATCAGATACAGAATGAACGTTACTCCAACTAACGCCCTAAACTGTGAAATACCGGCACTTTGATGCCGGGACTCAAACTGTTTTGAGAAAGTGTTTGCAATGAACATGACCGGACGAACGCCGCGAGCCATGGGAAAATTAGACAAGATTCACTCGTCCGCGTAATCATTCGTACATCTAATCAGGGAGATTGCAAAGGCAGTTAGACTGCCAACGTACATAGAAACAGACGGCAAACTCCAATAATCATCGTGAGGGTAAAGTTTCACATCCAACAAGTGCGTTGCGAATGTATGCGATCAATTGACAACAAAGAAAACCCACCAGGCTGCACCTTAACGAAGTATATAGCAACATAAGAAGAAGAGTTCAACTTCTCCGCTAAATTAGTTAAAGGAAAACAGTCTTGGAATTTTCTAGTTACCATAGAAAATGGTTATCTCTGTTTGCAATTCATTTCTTGCCCCGATTTTATCAATCGCAGATAAATTTGTAGCGTTTCCATCCCGGTGACACCTTCGTTCAATTATTCGGGACATCTGTACGTTCAAAGGAGAGTTCAGCTCTCCGGTTTAAGGAGCTATTTGAAATTCCAGAAACGGAAACGTCAAAGCGACAGGCAATGTTATTGCAGAGCTCCTGCACGGTATGCACAATAAGTCAAGCGCCCCGACGGCGAAGGGCGGAGAATTGCATTAGCTGAAACTTTGTTCCATTCGTTATGAGATTGAAAGAAGCGTGACCGCTGTTCACCGCCGACTCTTGCCAGATGAAAATGTTTTAACCTCTTTGGGACCCGCTGCATGTTTTTCTTCTGGTTTCACGCGGCGATTATATTCTATCGGGAAGGTTCCTCTAATGGAATGGGAATATAACCACTCGTCGGTACAGATCAAGCTGAGGGTGAAGTTCTGATTTACGAGCAGCCGCCGAGAGAAGAGCAACTGTTTATCGTCGACAGCGGATGTCGAAAAGTTAAGCGATTCGGGCTCATGCCTCACGCAATTCCCTTGTACCTAGTCAATGACGTAGAAGCATATTGGAATTGGAGACATCTAAACATTTCGCGAAAGAGGGCTCACTCACTTAGAAATAACTTTCAGAGTGATTTAAAAGCATAGATAATTACATGTTTGTCATTTTGTTGTGTGCGAGTGAATCTGACAGGACAATGGAAACGCGAGGAATCGCAATTTTCCTGCAAACTGACTGGATAGCTCTCTAGAAATCTCCCTCAGCCGCTCTCTATCCGTGAATATAACGAGGAAAATTTTCCTACGTCCACGTTTTCATTGTTTCGAGGAATGCCTGGCGGCATAGTCAGCGGTACGAATCAAGATACCTTTTGCGATAAGCTTTATAACGTGATCGACAAACGGGAGAAGCAACATGGAAAATTTCAATGCATTCGCGAACTTTGCCTTTGATCGCTGTGGGATGACTACCCTCTGATTATCGACGTGTGAACTTGTTCGACGGACAAAATTAGGTGCCACTCACTCAGATACGCAACTACCAGCCTCTTTCCATCCCCACGGCAAAGCTTGTACGTATACCGACGAACACCCTACGTTTCAGGGGCCACCTAGGGAATTCAGCATTACAGAGTTGAGCGCAGCTTCGAGTTTACAAATATGATCCTCTTGCAAAGGCTTACCGGTATATCGTGGTTCTCCGGCTCTTCGCATAAACTTCTTGATTCGGTTTGCATGGCGTTGCTTCTTAAGCGAGCGCGCGCCTGTGTTGACACGTTGCTTATACCGATCAAAATATGTCCGTTGTGGAATGCAACACACAGTTACTCAACACAGGCGTTGAGCTTGATCAAAGGAACGTTGACAAAGAAACCGTTCCATGAAAGTCTCTAAAATGTCTACCCTTGCTTCATGAAACATAGTGAAAAGCTTTGCAAGCCTGTTTTTACGTTCTATGCGATTTAAAATTCAAACATAATTTCAATAAGGATATGAAAAGTGATTAAGAGAAACTTCTTTCATGAAATCGAAATCACCGCAGTGCGTGTCGGAATGCAACCGAATACGTAATGCAATTTCTCTAAAATGAGTAACATACGTGACGTGACAACAAGGATTCAAAGCGGTCCTCATAAAAGACGCAACAAATGGAACAGAAAGAAAATTGCAATGTCTACAGCCAATAGAAGTTTTCCAAAGCAAAAGTAAACAAATCGCCGTGCTGACTCTTTTCTATCCCCCCTCACAATGGCACCTTTGACCATAACTATCACCGCGTACATTGCGTATCACTGATATGAAAGTGTCGGATGGTATCGATACCCTGCACGTATTGATCTTAGGAATAGTTTATGCTTATGTGGTCGATAATATTGTCTCTAGTCGTACTCGAGTGCAATATTACTGCATAGACAACGTACAGGATAGACCCATCAAGCGGTCGCAGTATAAAATGACAATGCTGTGTACAGTGGGAATTGATACTGAATTAATTGACAGATGTCGTTTCTTTACACCATTTTCGACCGACTCAGGCCTCGAGTGCACTCGGATTCGGCTGATTATTGGCGCGTTGATGATGATGGGTCACACTATCATATACCTCGCCTGTGGTTACTGCCACGAGCTAAGCTGGCCGTGTGACCTCGCAATTGTTACGATGTTACGTTGCGGCTTAAGCTGACGCAGATACGACCGATGATGAACGCATTGGAAAGTCCCGGATTCATTGCATCCCGCCGGCCCCAAGGGGTTGCCCGTATGAAGACGCTCGTAACTTCAATTACGATGAACGAGCTCATCGGACCTACTCTCCGCACGAGCCAACGACAGTTAAATAAATCCGAGTGTGGAAGAAGTACTGGCTGGTCATGGTAGGAGGACTGTCGAAAATATGCCCGGCATGTCACCGACAATGGCAACGTAAGAACTTTCCCGCTTCATGGTCCGAGTGTTCTTTCCGGACCCGTGTTCGTCGTCCTCTCAGTTACCCAGCACTTTTCAGACTGACCATCAAATTTTACGAGACGAGCTGCTCCTTCGTAGCTCCTTGGCTATGCACAATCCACGGAGCCAAAGCCGTGGAAAATTATATAACCGAAAAAGAAAAATAGAATAAAGGGTGGATGGTACAGACTGATTGCTCAGAATAATGCGGAACGGGAGAAAGATAATGAGGTTGTGAGAGGGGACGTAGACGTACTAGGGGTAGAAAAGGAATAAGAATTTTGCGATGCCGTTTTTATCGAGTCCAGACAAATTGAGATGTCCGCTGTCGGCAGCGAAGGACGAAGACGATACCGAAAAAGATAGGGAAGACATGCCTCTCCTCACTCTCCCTGTCCGGGACGTTAAAATATTTACGTCGTTAAGAAGTTCTATAACGACAGTGTGCTTGCCAACAGCCTGACCCACGTCAGGAGTTCATCTGGCAAATAAAAAAGGAGTTTGCTCGTTATATGGGTGATAGCGAATTAAAATGCTAATTTTCCGCATTAATTTCCATCTATTTACAGCCGTTTACGACACGTTCGAGAAAGCGGGTGACGCGACAACGAAGATTTTCGGTCGTCAGCAAGTGACAATTTTATCGTTTTGGCAAACAGCAAGTGCACCGTGAAAAATGTTTCAGCTGCATCGTCAGATACTTACACTCACACCGATATGTTAAATGATAATGAATAATTAATGTCGCTTCATCGTTGCCGATCCTCACATTTCGGTAATTATCCTCTGCATTGCAGTTAAAAGGGCAGTAGCTCGGAAAGCAACGAACGATTATTACTTCATTTATCGACAATCATTTATGTTACACGCAATATTCGTCATGTCGTTTATTCATTTAAAATAATTTCTCGTTTACTGATGCTACATGGTTTGTAATTTTAGGGATAAGTACTTTTAATTTTGCTGCATCTGCTCAACATCGATGCTGCTGTGTTGAGGGAGAAGGGGGGAGAGAGAGATCAGTGTCATATGATCAGAATTAACAACCTCCTGACATAGTGGTTACTAATGGATACCAATAGGTAGTGGTTATCAATGACAAATGACGTCCGATTAGGAGCGCTCAACCAACCACGCCGTCGATGCACATTGTCATGCGTTTCAATCCCTGTCCTGGTAGCATTTGCGCGTGTCTGTTTGTAAATTTACAATATCGGTAATACGATACGTCCCGTCCTGTGGTATTGCAACGCAGTTACGTATATTTTGGTGAGCCATGACGCAGCACTATTACGCGGGCTACCAATGGCTCGAAGAATAGCTTAGCGAACAGCGCCAAATTATTAGTCGGTTAAATAATAAGAGTGGGAGCGGAGAGTTGGCAAAAATGATTGCTCAGATTAAGTAAACGTAAAAAAACGACTAACGTCCGAATGGACAGTTTTCAAAAACCGAATATTCGACAAAATCGGGTCCGCGAAGCTCGCCGCAATGCATTGACTGACTTTAAGAATGATCCGTTAAATTAAATAATTTCGATGATTTCGTTCAACCCAGTAAAATAAAATTTGAATCGCAGATAACTTCATTTGAATGGCCCTCGGTTATATTTTAATTGACCCTCTGGCACTATGCGCTCATTAATAAATGAAATGTTTCCCCATCCCTGGTTTGATAAAAAGCAAAAAAAAAAACTGTGACCCGATTTTGATGAAATGTCCAAGGAAGAGATTGACTCACAATCAGTTCGAGCGATCAGTCCGGTTCCAACATCCCAGCGCATCTTGCATGTACGCATTAAGCACATATTCCCGGTAGTGTTGGGTGGCGATGGATCTGTGTTTACAATGCGGCCACCTGTTGGGTAGGAAGGTTGTGTGTGCGCTCGAAATCTTTTTTACTCGGAGCTCGGACTTTTGAGCATTGTCGAGTACAAAGCGGCAAATGCAAGGTGCCGGTGACAAATGACGGCTCTTTTACCACAACGCGAAGCGTCGGCCTCGCTTCGATAAAAAATCGATGGGCGACATGGGCGATTGAGGCGCAAAGGATGATGTTTTTTCGGCAGTACAATTAGCTTGATGATAATGTTTCGTGACGGTAAAGCGATATTGCCTCGATCATGGAAAATATTATTGAAAAGAAACGCGAGCAACTCGAAGACGCCCACGCCGTGCGTTGTAGGCGGTCCCATCTCTGCTTTGTAGCAGATCAATCAACGTAATCGGCAGGCTCACTGAGCATCAATGTGTTTCTCTAAACAAAGTCTGATCGATAGGCAACTATGGGGTCGATCCTGCGGACTTAGCTCGCCAGGAAGTTTTGGCCGTGAAGAAGTGGAGGGAGGATGGTGGGCGAAGTAATTTAAAACTTTCTCGTAACTGGCAGCCGACTCGTGCCGCGCGACGATGGAGCTGTCTAGCTCGTGGGTCTCCACGGAGACGTGGAGGGGAAAGTAGAAGCGGCCGACATGCCCCCGTGACACGCACGCGTAATAAAAATGCTAATTACACCGTGAAGAAGAAGCCCGCTTGGTGTCGTCGGCGACACCGAAATTATCGTCCTTTCAAACTCCCCGCCTTGAGGAAGAGAAGAACGGAATGACGAACGCCCGGAGATGTTCAAAGCGGAACGTAGACTCTCGTCGTACGACAAAATTTCACGTGGTCTGGGTTAGAAGGAGGAGAAGGAGGAGAAGGAGGAGAAGGAGGAGAAGGAGGAAGGAGGACGGCAATAATGGAGAGGAGAGACAGAGATTCCTCAGCACGGGAACGTTTTAATGTCGACTGAGCCCATCCCGTCCTAAACTTGCAGTTTAACTGCGTGTCAACTTATTTCTGCCTCCCGCGACCCAGCTTAATCTTCTTTATCTCCTTTTCTCCGGGCGATGCACGTTGCGGCCGTTACGCCGGCGCAAATGACGCTCCTGAAGAACGTGTTTACGAGCTCTCACGGCTTCGCCACTGATTGTCAGCACAGATTCAGTCTCGATGAGCCACGAAGCAATGAGCCTATAGAAAGGCGTCTCGTAAGCGTAAGCGGTGTGCCATATCAAACGTGAGGCCTTTTATGCACCTCAAGAGACACGAAAGAAGTTGTATAGGCGTACTTTGGTGGGAAAAGTGATAATCATCGACGCAAATTGCATTTTTCTTATTTCAGCGTCCGGTTACGCTCCCCTTTCGCATGAGCGAATTAACGCGAAGAAGAACGTGTTTACAGGGAGGAACGATCGCAAAGTTCGGAAAGCAGTCTACGTGCTGGCTCAATGACGAACCACCGCCGGCGGAGGATCGCGCGCCGAATCGCAGGGAGAACAAAGACGCGCGCGATATTTTCGGGCGAGAAACTTTCGAGCAAGAAACTTTGATTGTTTCGAAGTTTCCATCATCTGCGTTCCATCGGTTTCTCTCTTCGGAATTGACTACCTCTGCAAGGTCCAATGATCACGTGGCACGCATCGAAAGTGGAACGACGGAGGGTAGAGGGAAGCTCGAAAGTTTCTTGGAAGATGTCAAAGAAGCGCCGAACGTCAAACGGAATGATTCTCTCACTCTTATTATCCACGCCCGACTTTCAAATCCCCGGCCAGCTCAACTATCCAAATAAATATTTGTCGGAGAAATCCTTTCGATCAACGCGTCTTCGTGGAACTGCTCCCTGGGCGGCAGATTAAGGCTAGGCGACAAAAGCTTAATCGTTCTTCGGCGTCTAGACTCAGGTGCGCAGTTCTTCTCATCGCCATAAAGATCAGGATGAACGCTATTTCGTGGAGAGGAGTTGGAAAGTTCGCAAAGAGATTGAGTCTTGGCAGCTCATCTCAAGGAAATCCGTGACCGTGGCTCGTGCCGATATATGCAAAACTGTGTGCCTTCAACGGTTAAGAAAGCGCGCGCGGCTACTTCCAACTTTTCGTCATCTGTGTTCTATCGTTCGGCCGTCTGCTCGCTCGAAGATCGAATCAAGATTACTCGTCGGTGAAACTTGGGTAAGACTTGGCCTTCTCAGAGGATTCGGTAGCGGGTAGGGTATTAGCAGTTTCCAATGCGCCGAGGGTGGTGGGTATGCTCCGGGCTCAATGCAGCACGTACACACGCACTACGACGACGAGTTTGATCTTCGAGTGTGGCTTGTTAGGCGTTCAGGACAATCGAGCTTTCCGCATAAGGGTCCTCCAGTTCGATTTTGATAAGAGTTCTCGAGCTTACATCCGGTGCCGTAATTATCCAATCTTAGGACCGTAGTGAAACTTGGTCGTACCTCATCTCCCGCCATCACGAAATCCGTTTAGTCAGCGGCGAAATAAAGCATTCTTTAGAGTTGGAACTTGCATCGCCCATGTGGGCTCGTGCATCTGGCAGTGATGTAAACCCTCACCGGGGCGTCTGAAATTTTAACGCCGCACGCCATTTGTCTGAGACATTTCCGCGCGGGGCAACGCAATTTACGATGCGATATGTTCTCCGGCGTTAACATGCACTCGCTTTTAGATTGACCCGAAAGCACTTTTAGCGGAGACCGTTTCCGAAACGTAATATTCCCATTAAACCTGTCAAACTGTACTTCTGTATGGCGATATTAAGCGTTGAAACGCTCCTCCCGCACGACAGAGGGTTAAATTCGAACGATTTCTCGGCCCATTTGAGATACCGACGTACGAACGATACGTCAAGCGCGGTCTGACCAGAAGTACATACGGCCGTATCTGCGATCGATATGAAAGCGTGGCTGTATTGAAGGAGACGTTAATGCCACGCCGCACACGATAGATGAACTGTATAGAAGGACCACTTTCATATCCCCGATATGACGTGAGAGCGCGCAAAACGTCGGCGTCGGACGGATCCGTACGACGGTCTCCCGATGCCCCTGGACCCGAACAATGAGGAACGAACTACAATAATGCGCGCAGGCGAAGGTACAGGTCGATGGAGTCCATGAATTGTATCGCTCCTTTATGTGCTTCCTACCCTCGCCGCTGAACCTCCGCCTACACGCCATAATGACACAGGGTTATCAGAATGTCCGAGTCGTTTGCTCCGCGCATTACGAGCATGAGGAGCCGCCGCAGCAGGCACCGCTCACTTTTGCCAACTAAGCGACCTTTTTGCATCCTTCCGCACTTCAACGCTAACTCGACACTTTCTTCCCCCGCATTATCGCGATTTCAGGTGGGGATGGTCGCTGGCCGCATATTGCTTACCAACCGGCGCACGCGGACAGCGACGCGGTGCGTCACGCAGCAGTCGAGACCTTTTTTGTCACTGCGCTTGTACTTATATCTTTCATTCGGATATTCTCCGTTCTCTGGAACAGGTCTAGCTACCTGCTGCTCGCGGCTGCAATTATCCTGCGCCCCCGCCAGCACGGCACAAAGACCTTGCCGGCACGGAAAATCGAGTGAGATTTGCAGATGTAAGCCACAAAGGCCGGATGGAACAATGAGTCACGGCGGGATGCGAAGGATTGGGGATGAAGTAGGGGGTAGAGGGAGTTAAATTACATCCAACCGTGTGTGCTTGAATTTAGACGTCGCGTCGTTCGGAGACTTCTAATTCCACAGAGCGTACGCCTACGGCAGAAAACAGCGCTGCTCTTTAGGATTAGGCATCCTAATTCGTTACCTTGCAAGATACGAGCTTGTCAAACAAGGAGCGCCATAATGTATACCGCGTCATGCACACCCACCCCCCACGGCGGAAGGTGGATTACTTGGGGCAATATCGTCTCTTGCCATCGCATCGGAGGGATTTACCTCGTAGCCCGTGGCCAGTCGTGGAAGTTTGGCCGTGCGACGGAGAGTCTGCAAACTGGGCCAATGGGCGATTCACGGCGACGCCGACGCCGACGTCGCGCGGGCAAAAATTCTCACAACGCCGAAATGGTGTTTCCTGGGGGATATCGAGCGGCGCGAAAATTCGCCTTCTTCTCTCGCCAGAAACACACCGCAGGGTCGTTGCTACGGGCCAATGTTGCATTTCCACGGCGCGCTTACGGGGTGATGCGAAAGAACGACACGATCATGTCCTCGGCATGGCTCAATATTCGCAACAATAACGCCCGCCGTTGTCGCTAGCCTTTCTCCGACGGCCAGCGGAATGACCGTCAAGAACGACCAATTTTTTCAGACGAAAATTTTTTCAGACCAATATTTACAATCAAATGGTAAGCATCCGGGTAATCGAAACGATAACGAGAAAAGTACAGGAATGCCGATTAAATTCGTTGCCTGGCGAAAACAGAACGTATTAGTCTCACGAAAAGTGGAAAAAGTGTCTAACGTCGTTACGAGCACGTTTTCCTTTATGATGCCATGCTTGGATATTTTTCTGCCCGCTGCTATAGCCGATAGATCGCATATCACTTTTGCCACCGAAGTAAAAACTATTGGAACAATATTCCAAACTCCTCCCGAGTCAGTGGACTTGGCATCCAGAAATGAGGATATCACGCCACTCCAGAATTCACTTGTTACACCCCTTTTAACATCTCTCCCTGTGAACGATTAATTATAAATGAAACGATTCGGTGAACGTTTCGCATTATTCGCCGTAAAACTTATCAAGACTTAACCGTTGTACGACTAAGACGATTAACCTGTTACACGATACATCCTCTTAGGAGTTGGAAGTGAAGTCGTTCTCCTTTCGAGGGATGAGCCAGGTATATGCGGCTTTAATCCTATTAGTAGCTTCTTCATTTAACAGAGACGTATTACGATACTCACATTGAGCCATAACGATCGCGTATTTGTATCATATTATGGGATATCGAGAATATATTGGTCGTCATTCGGAATACGAGATTTAATAACAAGCCACACTTTAGCATCGTCAGGGTAACTTTGAACCTTCTTAAAAGACATTGGTTGAACAGTTTCAAAAGCTTCTGTTACTGATACGCGACGGAACTCGATGATACTCGACAAAGCCTACCGTGTGATAAATATGTCTATAAGATATTATCCTCTTAGAATCGAAAAGTGAATCGGCACAGTACACCACTTAATCCCATTAGCAAACGAAAGAGTTCGGTCACCCTAAATCTATCGCACCCCTGTCCTTCCTACGACACATCTAAATCGCTATCTCTGCGAAGCAGTCGTCTAAAATTCCCAACACCTTCTGCAAGAAAATTGTGATTGAAAGTCTCACGAAGGAAAGTAGTCGGAATTACGCGACGCAGTCGACTCAGAGGGGTGTACGCCATTAAATCTAGACAATGTCCTGGTACTACTCTCCGGAGCCAAGAGAAGGAGATGGCGGACCTTCCGCTGATATTTTGTCGCCGTCGGATTTACTCGCGTCTGGGTTTGTTTTTCATCGGGCGTGGATAAACTACGGGACAAAGGTAAAGCGGCTTAACGTCTCTCTACACCGAACGCGATAACTAACGGCGCGCGCCTTCCAAAGGACTCGCGCGCGTACCTACATATAGCAGCGACGAGCAGCGAGCAACAAGTTCTAGTCGTTTACCGGCAACGGCACTAGCTCTCGCTCTCGGTCGCCGATGGAACGGAATACGCTTCGACGGGGCTTACAAGGAGAACGTCTCGCTACCGGAACAAACTATTTATTGGGAAAATTGCATAAATCATCTATCGTCCCTCACGGCCATTATCACATCAATAAGAAAAGAGCTTCTTTCAGATAGCCTATGAGAATCAGGTGAATCTGGGGGGATGTTCAAGTCATTTCTCAAGAAGAAAAAAACATTTCCGACTTGCAGACTGAGACTGTTAATCTTTAAACTTCCCGTTAACGTCGACCCCGATCACCAATTGAAAATTTCAACGTCGAAGCGAATGATCGATTTTATGAAACACTCGTAACGTGTTCTTTTCAATGATAATGACGAAAATGTGGGACGAGAGGGAATCTCAATTATCGGTGATCAATGGCAATTTTGCATGGAGGGACGGGAATGCGCGTATAAATCCGACAGATATCGAAACAGTGCGATCGCAGTGCACTCGAGTCATGACAATTATACAGCCAACGGGACGCCAACATTTTCACTCATCGGAAGATTTATTCGTTTGTTGGGTTAATGGCGATTAAACGTTAACTCGTCTTCTCAGAGAGAGAGACGCGTAACAATCGGTGAAAGAACAACTGGCAAAAGAATGAACCTTTCAGTGACGTCGACAAACAGTGCAAAATGTGCAAATACAATTTCATTACCGATACTTCTCACCGACGCGAAAGAGGCAAAGACAGATTTTCAATAATCCACAATCGACATCGATTCCCATCACGTGCTCGCCTCGTCGCTTATTTGACCAAGAGAATCGAAAACAATGTGAACCCAGGCATCGTCCTTGGATTGCTCCAGTGGAAGCGGACAAAAAGTACGACGAGCAATTTTAAAGAGCGCGGTAAACAAAAAAAAGCGACTCTTTGTAAATAGGTACAAAGTATCAATTACGTAGCTTTAACGAGACCGCTGGTCCAGAAATGAACTAAGAATACAGCTCTGTATCGAGCTAACTCGTTTCACGGATGTCCTCCGTCTTTCCGCGGGCCCGATTCTTCTCTCTATTTTATTCCACGCGCCCCACTCCGGCTCTAACCGTTGCAGATTGAGAAGATCCAATATCGTAGCTCCGGCTAATGGGAATTTGGGCTGCGGTAAAGTTACTTTGAATCTCTTCTCTTCGCCTTTTTCCATTGCGCGCTCCCGTGGCCGTCGACGTGGCCATTCTTCCCGAAAGAAATGCGAGGAAGGGAAAGAAAGCAGGAGCGAGACGCGATCGTAAAGCGTCGCTGCCCGGGGTTTTACGACTTGTAAATCGTAACCGCGTTCCAGCGTGACTGTGAGCAACAGCGACAATGTTGGAGGTCCACTCTTGCGGCAGAGAGAGAGAGAGAGAGAGAGAGAGAGAGAGAGAGAGAGAGAGAGAGAGAGCGGGTCGTTAAAGGGAATTCCCTGATTTCGCTCATCGGCGCATTAATAACGGATTTGCGTACGTTACAATGATTCCACGCACGGCACACACATGCAGACGATTACGCAGAGGCGATAACGTGATCCGCGGAATATATTCGTATCCGGGTTTTAAAAGCCCCGAGGGCGCGAGCGGCGGCGCATTACCGTGGGATTTGCACGACATTTGGACGGCAACACTTTTTGAATTTCTAAATACGCATGAAACGTCCAACGTCGAACGGGCAACGTCCAGCGCGGTTCGTGTGCTATCGCGCGCGTCCAACTACCAGGCGGTCGCGTGAAATTTGACGGTTCATCTGAGGGCGACGAATGCGCGTCGCGTATCGCTGTCAGAACGATTATTATTCGTTCGCCGCACGATGCACCACTGCGAAATTTTCGTTCTAGTTACGAGTATCAGGCCTGCACAAGCAAGCAACGTAGATCGTTGGAAATCGACCAATTGAAATCGACGAAGCTGCCGGCAATAGAACCAGCACCACATTTACATCTCCTGAGACGTCTAGTTAATTAAATCTGATGGATCCGGCCGCGTCAGTACAGATGCTCGGTGAAGATTTGACTGATTAAATTGAGTAATGGATTGATTTCATGAAGCCGGCTGAAACGGACGTTAATTCAGTAAGCTGTCCAATCGTGGGAGATGGGAGACGAACGGGAAGCAGTGAATACAGCGGAGCACGGTGCCAAAAAGGTGACGCCGATAAAGCGATAAAAGCGTAGCCGCTAAAATTGCAGTTACCCGCCGTGACGTAATCTTAAATCCATACAAATCACGGCAGGGCCGGCGGCTGGGCTGAGATTTAAAGATTTCACCGAGTGCCAATCCGAAGGCCGCTACAAACTGGATTTCCACGCCGAGAGCCTACTGACGCACACGGTACTTCATCTGGATTTTTGCTCAAACTGAAACGTGAAAACAGAGGCGAGAAAAATGCGCGGCAGTTTCGATGCGCCGCGCCGCGCCGTGGATTAAGCGCGTATTGCGAAATCCTCGCGCTGAATAATGGCGTGTGGCGTAACGTTTTCGACGTGCACCGCACTGCCCCGATGCGCGATGTATCAATTGTCCTTCTCTCTTTTTCACAATGCACATTGAAGTCGCTCAGTGGGCGCGAGTTTTATTACACACTTCAGCGCGGAATACATCACCCCGTCTCTTCATTATTCAAACGGTGCATCGTCAACTTGATGGAATATTGGACGCGTTTTACCTGACGTCAGAAAGTTATACTGTCCCGTTGATACGGTGAGGCAAATCAACAGTTTCCGGAATATCCGAAATTCGTGTGTGTTCGCTCGCAATAGAATTTATCGGCCATCGAATCGTCATTGCCAGCAGCCCATCTATCGGTTCTAAGGGGCCATCACTTTCACTCGCAACAAAAGAGCAGCTTTCACGAGACTCTTTTGCATTACAATTACTTGGTCTTTCGGCACGCACAAAAGCGTTCTAATCCCGCGCGCCCCCGCACGTCCCGCGCTCACTTCTGTCATCAAAGACCGAAAATCCCTGATCTAGATTGTGCCAATTTCTAGTGCCGGCTGCTGCCAGGATGCGCGCTGCCCAATTGCAGAGACTTTGACAAATGGTCGTCGGTGGGAATGACCAACGGGTGACGGTGTCAATCAACGTCGAGAATTCAGATTACACGGAATTTTGATGGAAATTCAGAATGACGAAGGGTGGTTCGTCGACAACGCTCACCTCACTCAAGCCTCGAGAATTCCGTCGTTGAAAAACAATTTTTTAAAATAACCAAACCGGTGGTCACCGCTGGACAGATGAAAATAAATAGACGACTGAAATTTAAATAAATTACAAATTTCTTGGCGTTGTTTCTGGGCACAATAACGACGGAAATTTGTAACTGCGCGCTTTGGAATATTGAACGAGCAATAATTATACTCGCAATAAAATGGTGCCGCAAGAGTCGCACGAATGGACATTTGAATTAATGAAAAAGAACGATTTTCCGTAAGCGAATATTTGGCCTTTAAAAACGACCAGTCGATAAGATCGCGCAAGAGAGTTCACGTGTGTTGTTTGCGTAAATGGGAAGTATCCGCGATGGAAATACGGCAATAACAAGATAATTTCGAATAAAAGAAGAATGCTCTCGGAGCCATTTAGTTAGCAGCACGCCCAACCCCCACCCCCCACGTCACTCGTAGTTAAACGAACCAACTTTTCGTGTTTCGCGAATAACGAGACACTTACTTAAATTTCCACGGCTTTAAGTATGATCGATTATTTCATATAATTCTCAGCCCACGACCATTACGTTTCCCTTGTTTAAACATCAGAGGAGTAACGCTGACGAGGTTAAGATTACCGAGAGACTTTTATGCGATTATAAATGAGGTAGACGGCACATCGAGGGGCAAATGAGGATTTTACGAGGCCGCAGACTCGAGACGATGATTCATTGGCAGACACGAATGTGCGTCGGCGTCGGCGTCGATTTGCTTTGTAAATCGACGATCATACGCGTCGATCCCCGGGTCAAAACGATCGCGATATCGGCCCTACCAGTTCCCATGAATAATGCAGTCCCTCCGTCCAAGTATTCCGTTCGAAAACGGGCTGGTAATCGTCCTGAGACGACCATCGCTCGTAACCTAGGTCGTCCCGTCGATCGCAGGATCGATGGTAATCTCGCCAATATCTCTCTATCTCTTTCCCTCCGTTCAAAGCGTCCATCAGAAGATAATTGGATGGTCGCGGAGACATCGAAAAATAGAAAAATTTCAAGATTATTCACGCGTTACACTCGAGCGTTTTCATAGAAAGCTGTGGGCCTTCGGCACGACCGTATGGATGAGGCAACATTCGGTATCCGACGGCTTCTCACCTCGTCTCTTCGCACTGTTTCTGACAATCTTGAATCGTTATTAAATTACTTAACGCTTGACAAACAAGCGGGCAGGGCATCAAAGGAAACTGCTGCTGACCTGAAATCGGGAAATTGGAAAGTGCGGTTGTCATCGTCGTCGTCGTCGCCATCGTCGGCAAACAGGCGAAATTAATTGAAAGGCAGTCGATGCACCATTGATGTGGACAGAAATCGTTTCGTACGTGTGAATGAAATTAAAGCGAGAGAGTTGCGCTTCGTTAAGTTTTCACGCTGCCAACTGGAGAGACAAAGAATGAAAGTTGGCATCGTGGCCGTTTACGTTTACGGGTTACTTAAACATGCCATTTAGAGCGTGCATTGGTCAAGAGCCAGATCGGTAAACCGGTCAGAGTGTTACGCCCGCGAGGGACTGCAAATGGAAATTGTATAAATGTTTGCGGAGCTCGAACGGTTTAGCGGCTTATTACTGACATTGCGATAACGAGCGGAACGCGTAAATTTCGGTAAATCGAGCTTCAATTTTCAACGCATCGTTCTCGGAACGTTGCCGTGCTGCCGTGGGTAGCAATCGGCTCTATTTTCCTTCACCGTGCCAATTATCAGCTTTCCGACTTATTCCGAAATTATTCAGAATCGTGCCGTTACAGTGAACCACATCACCCTCGCCTCACCACGTCAGTCTCCCTCTGCCTCTTGTAATCCGCGTACATAAGAAAACGAATTGGCTCGGCAATAGAGAGGAATCGCGGTGAAAGCCGAGAGAAATCACAGTTAATGGAGAATGCTTGTACGTACGGAATTTGCGAATGCATTTCTACCTTGGAAATAAATTCCACTGAAATCCTGGTGGGATCTCCCTTCGAGCCCACCTCGCGTCGTGTATAATAAAATCGGCCAGACGCGGGGAAGAACTTTTCCATTCTCCCATAGGATCCTCTATGCGCCATGCATAACATTGCAGCTACGTCGATCCCTGCACACTTATTCGATTGCCATGTGAGCTAACCGACGATTTATGACCCACGAAAAAATCTTCAACCCTTACAGTTATCCGTCCCAGAACGTCAAGAGAAAAAGTCACATGAGCATCGACGTATCCTCGGCTGACAATGAGTCCGAGACGATATACTACTAGTGGTAGCTTCATTGTCCTGCTATTCGACCTTTCCTCGCTTGATCACAATTCCTTAAAATCCAGGGCACGGGACAGTTTTCACGAATACGTGCAACGGGAAGCTACGGAGAATCGTCGGCGATGCACAAACCAAATCGGTTACGTCGTAATTTCCGCTCAAAGCCTCGTCGCGGAGAGCGAACGATCGTCGTAGACCTCTTCTTTGCAGCGTGCATCGTCGAATGAACGAGTTCGTTTCGGCGGTCCCGGAAAATTCAATAAAGGCAAAGCACGGCGGGCGACAGGACAGTCGTGGACGAGGGTAGAACGACAACGAGGACAGGTTACGAAATTTTCGCCCGCCTCCCCTTTGTCTCCCTCTCCCACACGCACGCACGCACACACACACACACACACACTCACTCACGCTAAACCAACTCGCGAGCGAATGTAACGCGTGCAACAGTTCAACGAGGTAAACCTCGATTCGCCGATATTTGTAACTGCATCTTCGTTGTTCGCGGATTATGACATTTTCTGGCGCCGGCTGCAGAATCTCGAGGTGCAAATAAAGTCGACCGGAAGTACCGAAACCTGCATGCCCGCGCCGTGTGCGATTCCAGATGCATGTAATTACGATCGAGCTTGCGGACTTTCTAAACGACGTGCACTCGCCAGCGGAAATTTTATACGTTTTCTACAGTTATCCTCGTTATTTTGTTGTGCGCGCCGCGCCTCCCACCAACGTTTCACGAGTTCGCCAAGAAAGGATTCGGGCAGAAGCATTGCCAAGAGCGCCATTTTCCACTGAATTCGTCCATCTGACATTCGCTTCTCATGTTCTGAATATTCAAGCAGTGGGTAGAGTTCGAATAAGCGCGGAAGAACGACTGCTATATGTGTATTTATGGCTAGGAGTACGATGCACTTAGAAATCGTGCGAAACGACAAAAACGAATGGGAAGACCGATCACAGGAACCAGTGAGAGGAGACTTGCGAAAGATCTGTAGAAACCACAAACACTCCAAATTAAAGGAATGCCTACTTAAGTTTAAGAAATTTATAGAATATTATATTATTCTGCGGCATTGATTAATTTCGCTTATTAACGCCGAAGCGGTTCTGTCGAAGAGGGAATATCATGAATACTGATTTCAACTTCTGAGGATGTTCTTGGCCATAAATCATGGAAAATCAATACGATTCTCTTAATATGCAATGTTTTATTTGACCGGGGCGGGGGGTGAGTCGACGAGGTCACGATGACGCGCGCAGATGAGAAAAGTTCAAGATTACGTAGACGGAAACAAGTGCCGGACAACAAAGACACGTGCAGAATCTCACGCGTACGATAGAAATTTGATTACATGACTGAGGGAAGGCGTAACGGTGTCAACGAGAGACCGTGGCGAGAACACTAGAACAGAGTGCAGCGTAGACGGAGGTGGACGGACAGGGTCAGCGAAGGATTTGCATGTCGATGGAAAATCGATTGAGTCGAAAGACCGAAAAGCAACGCGGAACAGCCGTTGCAGCTCGTACAAAATAAACAACGGTTGACCACCGCGTCGTGAGCGAATGCATTGCCCTCGTCAAAACACGCCCTCGCCTGAAAGACTTTTTAAACCCCTGCCGAACATGGAGTTGCCGGTGTTAAACGAGATTACGTTAAGCGCCGGCGGCCAGTCAAAATCTGTCGTTTAGGAACACGTCGTGTCATATATCGACTTTCGATCTGGATCAGGAAATTCATACCGAAACCGGCTGCAATCCCCTGATCACATTACCTTCCGAAATGCTCTCGTGAATCCTGCGCCGATAAAAGCGTCATCATGCAATTTGGATTCCGCTCTTCGTCTTACTTTAGCGCACCTAAGGCGCGAAATATTAACTTCGGCTCTGGCACTGTAAATTTCATTCCGGAATTGCGCCGGTTAAAATGGAACGTGTACCGGAGGGCGAATATAGGAATAAGAGAAATAACGGCCGATGATGGTAGGGGGTGGCTGTAAACACGTTTACGCCCCCTGAGACGACGATTGCGATGACGCTATCGATTTTCAATCAGCTGCAGAAGTCTTTTATTTTGCAAAACTGCGCTGTC
The DNA here is from genome assembly GCA_963942575.1 of Priocnemis perturbator. Classification (NCBI taxonomy): domain Eukaryota; kingdom Metazoa; phylum Arthropoda; class Insecta; order Hymenoptera; family Pompilidae; genus Priocnemis; species Priocnemis perturbator. The sequence continues at coordinate 6,877,902 of OZ012649.1, read as the reverse complement.
CTCCCCTTTTTTATACATACATACATACATATATACACTGCAATACCTCAAAACCCTCTCCCGGCAAGCTGACGTTTAGGGGATTTACGGGGATAATAAAGGACGATATCGATTTTCTCGGGTGAATCCTTCGTTTCGCGCCCAGCTTTTATCGAAGGAAGACCACTTCCCTCCCCTGAACAGGCGAAATAAAACTGACGACAGCAGAGGGATGGTTTGCACCGCATATGGTGTGACCGTGACATCACTCATGTGTCTTTTCTTCAATACCCATGATCCGAACTGCACATCGAGTGTACCGATACGAGCGCTGCGTTTTATATGATGAACCGTCGACGACTTGCCCCGTGAAATGTATATAGATCGCGTATGTAGGCAATTTGCAACGAGCCGCTGCATGATTAATTAAATTATGGGCACTTTGAGTCTGATTGATTAACTAGAAAGCTGGAACTCGAGAGTGACGCTAATTGGCTGCGTGCAACAGTCGTATCTCATTAAATGAAAAACAGCTCTCATTAACCTGCCTTTCCCTCCTGGGCAACAACGACGGCAAACTGAACGAGGCGAGACCGAGCACAGTGACGATGGTGCGGATCTGCTCCCTGGGATATTTTTAAGCCCGCCACTCCAGATGCCTAATTGCGTTTTTGACCCTTAGCCACCTCCACGTGCAGGGCCCATTTGCTCGAATGCAAAGCATCCACATGCTCCTCCTCCGCCCTCCGCCCTCCGCCTCTTCCGCTCATCCGCTCTATCATGGCGCGTGTTCCCTCGCCTGTTTTCTATTCGACTCTTTTTTTCTCCGCCGCGCCGGCTGCCTCTTTATCACGAATTTCCGGACACATGTTGACGCCTTCGAGTCGATTTTCCGACATGACTGGCGACGCGTTTCACGGTGGTTAGGTGTTCGTGACGCATCGTTGCGACTTAAACAGAGCATTCCCGGCCTTCGGTAAAGCGCACGCCAGGGTAATGAGAGGTCAGTAAGACGTACGAGCCAGGTTACTACTGGTCGGACCGCCGCGCATCGCCGCGCAGTCGGAGTGGACTGCTTCTAGGGGTGCTAGTCAAGCTGCTAGTCAGGCTTCTAGTCAGGTAGCTAACGGACGTGCGACGAACTTCATTAATTACGGCGGAATTTATTTCAGCCGCAGTACGCTGTTAGTACCCGGTGCAAATGAGCTTTCATCACACTCCATGTTGATGTATCCATTAATGCAGCGCGCCAACGTGAAAGCGTGTACACATCCGCTTTCAGTTTCCTCGAACGGTGAGTTGGCCGTTGCCGACATTAACGCGGTCCCGCGATTTTTCACACTTTTCTCTCACTTCCTCGAAAACTATATCGGCTTTCGACGCACAAATTCGAAATGTTGCGAGTGACCGCTTCTTTAAAGCGTCGACGTGGATGAGTTTGTGAAAAAGCTGACCTTTTGTTCGGCACGAGCCAGAGATCGTGCCATCCTCGACTATCGAGTTTCACGCTTTCGATAATTGAGACAGATCCAATCGACCGAGGCGCCTTCTCCGGACGCCTTCAATGGAGATGATTAATGACTCGCAATCGCCGTTCCACGCAGCCGGATTGTGCCTTAATGATCCGAGACCGCGATGATCGACCGCCCCTTCATCTGGATATTCTTCCGGACGTTCGTTCGGTGCTGTTCGAAAATGAGAGAAAGAAAAAACGTGCCTGTCGCTTCTGCCATCTGCCATCTGCCATCTGCCTTTGCACGATCGACAACTGTCTCTAGTCTCAATCTCAACTCTCGATCAATTGATTTCGTAGAGACGACGGTTCCCGAGGACCAGGACGAGGGAAGACGTTCGAATATGCCTTTCATCAGTTTTTAGCTGTTCCGCAGAAGAGATGTGACGAGATTGAAAAAGAAAGAGAACGGGGCTGGCCGTCCTTGGAGTTTCCGCGAGAAGGGCAATGAATCTCTCTCCTGCTTGGCCTTAATCTTAATCGGCCTGGAAAGACCGCGAGTCGGCCGAAGCAGAAAGGATTATAAAGAAAGATTGGCTCCCTGGGGCGTTCAGAAGGTGCCACCATTGCATATTCAGCATTTTATCGAGGATATCGAGCGACGCTACGAATCTGTCGAATTTTTGCCGGATTTTTGATCGCCTATAAGATGCTTCCATCCCGTCTAACTTCTCCTTGCAACGACGAACGTTGTCTACTCGACAGACGTCATATTGCCATGTTAATATGTTTCTACACTAACCGCCTATATACACTTACTACACCGTACGCGGAGTATGTTATCATGAAAACATCACATTGTGGTCGTTGCACGATTATTACCGACACGTTGAATATATTCTTCGCGTTCCATACCGGAACGTGACGAGCCAAATGAGAAGAAGGTTTTATGTGCATACAGGGGAAAAGTTTAATTAGCCTGGCTTTAATTAAAAATACTGTTAATTAAATTTTTGATCCTTTAAACAAATTTAATTCGACGTTATTCGAGTAATCGCACGAAATCGCCGCTATTGACAGCGTTCCCGTTATTATTGTTCAGAAAAAACAACGCGGTAGGAGGGTGCAATTAATCGTGAAAACGCTCGAGGACACAAAGCGTATTAAAAGTCACGGACCCGTTAAATTTGTTGCTGCGCCTGACGATGAATCGTTGAAGAACTGATTTATTGCGGTCTGGGACGTGTAACCATGAGCCAGAATTCGGTACATTTATATTTGATTTGGAAATGCTGTTTTTACCTTGGTTGAAAATAAAACATGCAACGGAAGAAAAACACCAATCTGACGGACCAGCGGGTGCATAGCGATTGGAAATTGAAACGTCCCTTCGCCGTTACCCCGTGAAAATGTGCCGGAAATGCCGTATTACTAATTAGCGGCGCGCCCGGTCGTGTAGATTACACGTTTATCGAGAAATATAAATGAACGGTTCGAACCACCGCATTTATATCGCGATGCATTCAAGAGCAACGCTGAAAAAGATTCTAGTGTCATTTTGACGGGGTTTACGAATGGATCGAAAACTCGTTTCAAGAGATAATTCGTCAATTTGTTTATCGTTCCTCTTTGAAGGGCACGCGAATTACAATGACCGCCAGTGTGGCAGCATGAAAGCATGCCGAAATGAAAGGTGAAATAAATAGGGCCAGAGGACGTATCGATTGCAAGGATTCGTTGTCAATGCGGTAATAGCATTCGGAAGCGGATCGACGATACCCCTAAGAATTACGCGAATACCTGACGGCCCTGACGCTCGATTAACACGGGATATGCAATTATCGCGGCGATCGACCGGTATGACGTTCGCGTTCCATTGTCAACGGGACAACATGCTTAAACTCGCACTACCACCGCGTACCAGCGCCGCTCGGGCTCGCGCTCGCGCTCGCGCAACCCACGATTTAGCTCCTTGACCTAATCACTACTGGGTAGAGAGCGTCGAGGGCTTAATGGCTTGCACTCGAAATACTGTTCCGCCCTTCCCCACGAGAAGAGTAAACTCTCGGTCGCCGCGCCGGGGTCTAAAGAGTTTATCACACGGTGTTACATTAAGCTCCGTTCACGAGTTCCCTAGCGAACGATCGCGCAGAATACATGCGAGGTGTTTGGTACTTGCCAGTTGGAATATATTGCCTCTCCGTTTCGATGGATGGACATCTTCGGTAAACTAACTTTTGCTACGTAGTCGAGCTTTGGGGTATTCGCAGTTAATGATTTTGCAATGTCTCCTGGACTCATTGTTAGCTCCACTAACGACATTCACTGCCGAACTTCTCACGCGGATGCAGAAGTGGCTGAGGAAAAATAGCGAATCAATTGTCTCGCGCTCCAAAGGAAGTTCCGGTCAACGACGAAACGCCATCTCTTCGTGCGTTAAGGAGTGAAACGAGGAAGGGTCAGTCTTGGCCGCAACCACAGGCCACCGTTCCGCGGAGTGGAACGAGACTTTCAGCTTCTCGACACCGAACACTCTGATAGGTTAATTCCGTGCAACCACCACGTTTACTGCGGGCCGAACGGGAAAGAGAGAGGACTACGAAGACGGACTACGACGCGGACGGAGACATCTACGACGGCAATTGCTGTCTTCGGCTGCAAGGAGAATTCGGTCGAAAGCGCACCGCCTGCGCTGTCGGCTCCCGATGTCAACCCTGCCGGCATCTATCTCGACAATTGATACGCGAACAATCCATTGCGTTATTTATGTAGATGCGACGCAGTCACGATGGATCAAACTTGATAGACGAACGGCGATAAAAGCTCGCGTGCATCTAAACAACATCCAACAGGGACTCATGGAAGAGAGCTTCGGTGTACAAAATAGACCCGAGGTGTACTGTTTTTTTTTGGATGATAGGGCCATTTTCCGGATTGGCTCCCATTGAAGGCCGAGTGCAGGGCATGTTATACGAGCGTAACGGAGCAAAGGAAGTAGAATACAAATCAATTGCAAAAACATAAACGGAGAGAGCTTTCGAAACGAACGTGCGTCACGAAACCAAGAGATATATATGATTGTTATCCAGACGCGAGAATTGGATCTTCATAACGGGATTATATATACGTTGTGCCGCGGTCCTTCAAGTATTTGCCACGTGTAACAAAGGCGTACGACGGTGTTGTACGTCTCTGTTATCGATACTGGCTTGGTAATGAAATCGGGGAAGAGTTTGGGGAAGAAAGATTTACACGAACAAGCAGCTCTGATTACAATCTTCATGAGAATGAACTCCGACGCGTGGAACGGCCGAGCTTGATCGTCTTATCCAACACTCTGTCGATCTCTCCTGCATGATAGAGAGAACGGACGCATAATTGAGCGAGAATTGTTTCCTCGACAGAGTGGTACTCGTATATTCCGTTGGGAGAGATGCGTTCGACCGCGAAGTACGGGGTAGTCTTTCTACGAATCCGGTCGTAGAAAGTCATTGATATTCTTCGGAGCATCTCAGGACTCATGCAGCGTATATACGGGGAGAACCAGCAACTTCGTGTACACGTTCGAATACTTCACAGGTGTCTGTGTCAGAACTTTGAAGCCACGCTGGGCAGCGACTTTCCGGCAGAAATACCGAATACTTCTCGCCGTCGTAAAGTTTTCGATAAACTCGAGGGCAATCTGCGTCTGAAAGAGAACCGCGCGGCCCGTCAAATGAAATGCGCGACTCAGGGCAATAGGTCCATTATCCTTATGAAACGGTCGTTCGCAATCAATGAAATGCGTTGGACGTCGAAACTCTGGCAGATTAAATAACTTGCGGTTCAATTAAAAATCCTGCCTTTCCGATCGCGAACAAAGCGTAACTAAAATTTGCTGCCGAGAACGGCAAATATTGAGCCGGAAAATCGTTCCGACCGGGAGTTGCGCAAAAAATCTACCCTGGAAAGCAACGTAGTGTCCCCTCGAAGCAACGGTAAATGCACAAGACGCTAGAAGAGAACGAAAAATGACCGATAACGATCTCGCCGTCTCTCTCACTGTCTCGCTTATCTAGAACGAGAAGCATGTTCGACGACAACAATAAAGAAGGAGGAGTGAGCCTTTCTTTCGCTTCTTCGAGCTCCTTCATCCCTTTCACCATCAGCTCCACAGGATCTAATTTTTCTCATCCCGCCTTACCCTTCCGATCGGACAAGCGCGATGAAAGGGATGATTCGGGTTCAGGCAAAACAGAACGAAAGAAGGTTGAAGGCTTGAGGGACGGAAGAGCGCGAGCGGCACGCGGCTCGCAATCGTCGTGTGATTGAAAAGAAGGCGAGTAGAAATGGGGGTAAGTGGAATGTCTAGACGGGCCTCTGATGCAGTCGATCGGCGGAAATATAGTACGAGGAGACCGACGACGGCGACGGCGACGGAACGAACGTACGTACGAGAAGAAGGCAGGGAGAAGACGAGAGAGAAAAACGGAAGCGGAAGACGCTAGAATCTAAGACGGCGCAGGCACGATAATTTGATACGCGTTTCTTCCGCTCAACGGCATGTCTATGCCGACGTTCCAGAACTCCTTCTCGAACGTCGTCTTCCTGCTCGAGGAGTTATACACGCCAAGCGATGTCGTTAGCAGACGAGCTTTTACGAGTGCCGAGGAGAACGGACATGGCATACCATCGACGAGAGAAGAGCAACGATGGAAGCGGAGTTCACTGCCCGACAGAATTCCGTCCTCCATCGTTCTACGAGTTTCCAATTTATTTACTGCAAGCGCCTCGCGCGTCTGCGTCAGTCCTACGCGTCAGACTCCTGATCGACTGGTCAATATCACACAGTGCTGCAAATTTCGGCGAGTGCTCCCTTTCGGTTACACCTCTCGACATTATTCCCTTTCCATTGGTCGCGATCAGAAAAGTTTGAGCCGTGGCCTTCAATCCTTGGAAACTTATCGGCGAGAGAGAGAACTTTCAAGGAACTCAGTGTTGCGCGTACGTGAACATTATTTGGGACGAACTGACAAGAATTTGGGGCAGGATTTTCACCTGAAAATTAGTCCTTAGTCGCCCGATTTGCCGGTACACGCGACCAGGAATCCGACGCTACGAACTTTCTTTGAGCCAAGTTGTGAGATCAAGGCGATCAAGCAGAAAACCGAAGGAGTAAGAGGATTTAAACGGCGTCATTGCTACTCCCGTCCAAAAGATTAAAGGGATCTCGGTTTTGCCCTTTCGTCCATGTCAGGAGAACGTGCCGAAAGAGCGCCTTTTCATTTATGCTCACATATTTTTTCATCTAATCATGCCTTTTGGCGCACTAATTTCGAAAAATCCCTGTGTCTTACGGATGAATCCGCAGCGGTGAAAATTGAAGAGAAAGTTTATGGAAACATGGTGCACTCCCGTCTGCTGATCTAATTAAGCTTTTGCCTCCGAAAAGCAAAATGAACTTGAACTTTTCAACCGACTTCGAAAAAGAAGGAGGAGGTTCTCTATTCGACTTTTTTTTTAATGTACGTTCGCGCATAATGAGACAGCTTGAAGATGCACTTCCGACTGTTGTCAACAATTAATGGGCGCCATGTTTTTCCGCCGTGAAAACATCATACTTTTGCCAATCACTTATGAACACGTCTTCTTTCTGGAATCGGGACAGGGTGCTTAAAGGATACATCGATTTCTCGTCGGCGTACCGCAAAATCCGACGATTTATTACCATAGTGAGAAGACGGATTTCCGCGAGTGGAACAGACGTTTGCCGAGGCAGACATATATTTTCGACGAAATATCCTGCAAAGTGCGGCAGCCAGGAGGGTGTTATATATTTATCTATTAAACCATTGCGAAACTTGAATTATCACATTGTCAGCTTTTTCGGATTGAACAGCTGCTTCTCGTTAAAGCCTGATTACTGCGAATTAGTTGTTTAAATATATTAACGAATGGCCAAGGGGCTTTTTACTAGCTGACACGTTTTCAAATATTCATAATTAAATTCTGCGTTATCGCAGGACAACGACGGATAGTGTTAAACAAGAAATTGACATGGAAATACGGCTAACAACGCGTCCAATTATTACAGAGGCGATAACGAAGGTACTGATTGATCGTATGGAAAATGCAAACGATCCATAATGTTTTCACCTCTGCTCCTCTCATTACTCATCGAGCGGTAAGCGATAACGATGAAATAAAAGTGCCGAAAAGCGTGCCGTCTTCGGAGCTAAGGTATCGGGACGCGTCCAATTAAAGGCGTAACTCGATAATTTCTCGAATAACCGCAAGTAACAACGGGGACCGCTTGTGCGAGCCAGGTGGACCATTATTCATCCGGCCCTCCCCCTGCGGACACAACGCGAGCTCGTAAATCTGGCTGCAGGTAAGGAGAACGAACGCCGCGCCGAGAAGAGATCGTACCAACTACGTATATACGTACGTAGCCAGAAGCCACGTTACGCTTTCTCACGGGCCATCCCACCAAGCTGCTCGTCCGACAGTCGTGTTTCCGCTAAGGCCTCGGCTTCGCCATGAGGTCAGCGCTATCCTGACAGGCAGCCTCAACCACCATAGATTGCAAGGCGAATGACATCGAGTCTTATCTTTCGGGATACCTTTCTTGTCTGTCGGCAAGGAGACCAACTTTGACATCTTTCAATGTACTTCGCATTGTACTCCGATCTGTTAACTTTAGATACGGCGCCGCACCAGTTGGCGGGTTTGCAACGATAAAATAGCAACGCCGCGTGCCGTGCCGAGGCCGCTTACAATTAGATGCTAATTCTTCCCAGCGAATGGATCAGTCGAGATTGTAGGTGCGCCGTTCTTGTATCGTTAATTAGCATCAGTGCCGTCCGAGATATGGCACGTGGACCGAAACCCGTGCTCTATCACCGTCGTAACATGAAATATCGGGCTATCCTTGTTAATCTCGTGTCCATTGAAATAACCAAAACGTGATTGGCGATTTCTCTGTAACGAAGAATGTTTTCGATATAATAAACAATTCTATGCGTATCAACTTTCAACAGTTAACAGTTTGCCAATATTCCGAACAATGTGCAATAATGTTTGGTCATGGTCTACGGCTTTCCAAAAATTGCAAACGCTGAGTGCTATCATGTCCAAATTTACCTGGCGAGATAATGAGTTCATTAGGTCTGCTTCAACCGAATTGATACCGATGAAACGTAATGTCGACTAATCACGTGTTTATTAACAGGGGGCTGAGTGGCTGATGAAAAATAGAATAACAGGAGGAATATAGAAGACAAATAATCCGACGATTCAGGAATGATGAGCCTTTTATGGCACAGGGTTGCAGTAGTCGTTGTACGATTCTCCAGATAGCTCTGATTTCCACGCCAGGCTCGATAATAATTAGTGGATATGGTTTTTAACGTGCACCGCAACGTCGTCGGCCAGTTTGCTTTTATTAGGAACAATCAATTGGCACTGGCGCACCCCTCTTTTCTGGGACCACGCTATGCGGCGCATACTATCCAGCGCATGCTATCCAGCACACGCTCACCCCGTTAATGAACGGGCTTTAAGCGCGCGCTCTTATTCCGGGGCTCTCCATTATGGCGGCCGAATTTTATGCTCCTTTGGGGAACCGGCGCCACCGCAAAATTGAATCGCGAATATTACCGCCCGCAACGTGGGATGAGGGGTAAAAAAAGCAGGCCGAGAGACAGTCGCGGAGTGTAATGAAGAAGCTCGGTCTATTAAAAGACTGAAGGAATCGAGGAATAATGGTGGTACGCAGCCGTAATCGATCGATCGCATTGCATCGAAATATGTTGGGAATGTACTTAATGGGTCTGAGATATTTTCCGCGCGGTGCGTAATGCGATGTACGATAATAAAGAAACGCTGAAGCTATGCGGCGATAAACGTGCGGGGAAAGTCGATATTTGCTAACTGGGACGGTAACGTAATGAGAGAGGTTGCAAGAGCGTGAGGGCTACCCGCGTTAGAATCGCGGGGGTTGGTAAGTTGCAGAATAGGAGAAGCGTTATTAAGGGCGTGTCGGGAGGAAGTGGGCGCGGGGGCGGCGTGAAAAATTGGTGTCTACGGGAAATTAATTTCTCCTTATCTGGCCGCGCGGGGGCACCGATAAATCTGGTCAGCGCAGTACCGGCGGGTCGACGATTTACGGTGGCGCACGCTGGCACGACCGGTATCATCCTGATTTTTCTGAAGGCCGTCATCGATACGGATTTATCGCACTCGCCCACCACCCCCACTCTCCTCGACCCGTCCGCCGTCCTTCCTTCCTTCCTTCCTTCCTTCCTTCCTTCCTTCCTCGATCACCGAACGTCCCGTCGTTGTAATTACTTTCCGGCGCGAAGACTTTATCGTCCGCCGACCGTCGCCGGTAATAGTATCGATTTATCGGCCATGTTATGCGCGCGGTTATGAGTTATAAGTTTCGAGAAAAGTAAGGCGAATTCCTTTGTAAATTTATGGGAAGCGAGGCGCGGATAAACGCCGGTAAGAGGATATCCCAATGGCATCGGGGATATCAGACTTCGTTAAAACTTGCGTCCGATGCTTTGCAGATGAGGAAGTAGCAGGCGCTTAAGCGCAGGCTATTTCTGGTCTAGAGAAGCGCGAAGAGGAAGGTTTTCGTGGGGAAGGAGGACTTGGACCAATCAACCTCGAGCAGAGTTCAGTAACACCGCTCGCTAACGATCGCTGGATAATAATAGGAGTCCTGTCGAGGACGTGGAGAAGTCAGATGCAGTGTGCAGATTCGGCGATTCCGCGCAACGAGCGTGACGCGACCGTCCACAGAAATGGATTACTTCCAGAAGCGTCGCGCTCCCGTTCCCGTTCGCTTTCGCACAAAACATCGCGCGGCAGACACTGAATGAGCAAGGCTCGCTCTCGCTTTCGTGGATCGCAAAGTACTTTACTCGTGAAAGGAAGCCGGGCGAAGAAAAGGCGCGCAACTACCACGATCAAATTCCTAATCGCAAACGAGCTACGTAGTTAGAAGATGGATGGATGAGTCCGCGAATGCTTGCTAGATTAGAGCCTAATACGGGCTTAAGTGAAAGCTGCCAATACGGGTGACATCGAATAGCTAACGGGGTTGAATTTTTATCGCAAGACTCGAATTCTCGCGAATTTTCAAATCCGCCGGCATTGAGTGCCGGATTGAGAAATTACGCCAGGGGTGGGGGGAGGGTGTTGAATGGCGAAAGAGCTGCTCTACCGCGGGAAAGCGGCATTGTAAGACTCAATTTCATGCTCGAGTACCTGCCAGGTCGCAGCCAGATATCTCTTGAACGGGGACGACAGGAACTCGGTGGGAAGTTTAGAGGAGTGGCAAGGGGTAATGCGTCGTTCTCCATTTCCGGCGAATACCGTGCCGATAAATTTCATCGTACTGATTTATATCGCGTTTCTTTCGCTGAATTCTGGAGTTGCCAGCTTCCGTCGTGACTTCGCCACCGTTCGCAAGGAAAAACTTCTCCAATCGAATACCTTCGGCGCTATCGTTCTCGATTGTCCAACCAAACGGCCCTCACGCTACTTCCAATTTTTTATTCCGCGATTTAGCTCCGCTCGCATAATTGTTGCGTACAAATCTTACTCGGCAAACATTCCTGCAATAACTTCTGCAAGTGTGGATGCGAACTAAGAAAGCTTATGTGCCCGAATTCTTCGTTTTTGCGAGGGAAGCCATTCTGCTTCAGCATCGACATGGCGATGCTTCCAACATTCGAATCCTAGGCTCATTAGATTGTGCAGAGAAATTCGCAATAATTTGCGAGAGAAAATTAGATGGCAGAATTTTTAAAGAGCGTATACTGTACTGACAGATGAGAGTGAGATAGGAATCGTAATTATTTCACAGATACAATAGTCAGCGATGGCCAGACAGGATGACGTATGATACTCGTTCGTATTCAACCTTCTCGTCTTTTAGGTCATTATTCGGAGATAAATAAGTCTGTAAAGGGAGAAGTTGGAGCGATGAAAACTACCCCGTGTCGCGTGCACGTATTGCTCTTTCACTTGTCAGTGATGCAGCACCATCGGACTATCAAATAAAGTGGTGCATAATTATTCGAAACGAAGCAGCAAAGTATCCCGACACAGAGCGCGTCGAATAGATCGAAGACGCGCAAAATGGAAGTGAAGACAAAAACGCATGCGACTTCCGCATCCTATAATTATTGTGCTGTCCCCAAAGAGATGGAGGATTGAAAGAGGAATAGAAGGTGAGGAAGGAAAACTATAAAATGATGTAATCTTTGAGAGTTTCGAAGTTTTATCGAGGCCCCGCGAGATTAAGTAAAAAAGGATGTTTAAGTTACGCGTCGGGTGTCCTGCACCATCGTCTCTTTTTTTGTTGATATTTTTAATTAAGAGACTCTTGCCCGTAGATGCTAAGCGACGTCTCATCCGGGAAGATTCACCGTTTGCTCGTGGATACTCACGGCTGTCCCCGTCCCCGTCCTTGTCGCCGCCCCATGGTCTTTGTTCTCACGGGCCATTATCCGGAGGCGTCTTAATCCGTGCCCTTGCCGCGGCCGTGCCTCGGCATAGCATGTAGCCGCCTACGCCAGAACCTTTCCCTTGCCAGAAGAACGCTTCAAACTACTTCTACTTTTCTCTTTAACAAAATCGCCTGTTCTTTGGCCTTGGCAAGTGTACAAATACCTCGCGGCACTTAGGTTTCCCTCGCAATAACCACAAGCGTGCGGACGACTTTCTTTCGACGAAAAACACAGAGGGTGCAGAACGGCGCCTTCGGAGAATAGGCGTTGCGGGCCAATACTGATTAACCTATTGCGAGACACTACTTCATTTTCGTCCGAACGAGTTAAATGGCAACGAATTATTTCATGGCCTGTCAATGTTAATTGGAAAGGAAGGAAGCAACGGAGAAACACCGGAACAACCGGCTGAAGCAACGAACGTACGCGGCAGGGATTAGAATACTACGGGGAGGTATTGGCGGATACTTGAAAAGTCGTTTACCACTTCGATCGAACGGAGGAGAAATTCCCGCGAGGGATTTTCTACATTCTCCAGCTGTAAACTCACTGAGCCGTAAGTTTCCAATTATCCCTCAACTGATGCTGGTAACATAGGGAGAAGAACCCGCATTACGCCCGTATCAACTATAATGACGCGCGTAAAACCTATCAGTTGGTCGAAATTATTGATGGTATTGATTTGCTAGTACTCTCCCGTTGACCATTGAAAATATAATCCATCATTTGTTGCGCGTAGGATGCAGAATCAGCATCGGAAGGCCGGACATTCTCGCTAATACGTTAACGGGCCGATAACTCTCTTAGTGAGTACCGGAAGAAAGATCTAGTAAATTAAAGAACCCGAAAGTTGGACGATTTCTTTAACCACTGTTAAAGTAGGGAGAAAGTTCTGGCAGAAAGGCATTAGCAAAGACACCGAGTAAAGGTCTGGCCTTTTGGTCTCTATTCGTACGAGTAAGAGACTTTAAAGGTTCGAACATTATCAAAAGCCGCTCGATATTTATTATTCTTCCGCTGAATTCTCGGCCGTCCCTGAAGCACGCGGGAAACTTGGTTTCTCTTTGGGCCAGACAGAGTTTAAGGTCCTTAATTCCGCATGAACTTTCGAAAGGATCGTGTAAACTCAAGGTTTATTGGGGTAACCCGTGCCAAACTGCGGAGCGTTTAGCGAGTTCAACGGGCAGATATCGCAGTGTGAACGAATATATCGATCGTGAGAAGAGCTTGCTCGAGTGTAATGGTAATCGATTATTTACTCGTGCGATAAAAGGGAGGAGGGTCACTCGTTGGAACGAGCCGGGTTTTAAACCGAAATACGCCTCCCAACGGAACGTGCAAACAGAGAAGGCTTTACCTAGCATTACGCTTAATTATGAAATCAAAATTTCGCGATTGTGCCAACGATTCTTTAACCAGGTATTGCCGGATCCGCGGATTGAAGAGTCGAGCGAAAAGCCGGGAAAAGCGTACATATTCCTCGCGAGAATATCCATAGGCGCGCATATGGAAATCCACTCTGCGGTAAAAGAGGACCGCGCGCTTACTGGCATATCGAGGAGTAAGAGGGATCCTCTCCATAACCGTAAGGTCTTTCACTTATTTACGAGTGAGTCGGAAATGCGCTTACGCGCATCGCGCGCCCTATCGCTCCGAGGTATATCTGCGTTTCCCTGGCGCCGGCCGTAATGTAAGACGAATATAACACGGCACGCATTCGCGGGATACGCACGCGCAGCTACCATCAGATGTACCGTTTATGCGGCACAGTAGGAAGTTATTGGCTGAATAATGCATATTAGTCGATTCGCCAGGAACTAGCTCCGATTTCCCGCGGGATCGGCCCTTCCAGCCGCCAGCCGTGCGTCGCGGTTTCGCGTCCTGCGGCACCTGCCACCCCACAACCAAGCAGGCCGAATTAAAAGCGCCAGGGCCCCTCCTCTTATGAATGGGAGAGCGCCGATCGATCTGCCGCTCCGGAAAAACCAACGCAGTGCTTTCTCACCCTCTGGCCTCTGCCCCCATGGTGAAGCCACGCCATTAAGCCGAATGGTCCATCGACATAGTGAACTTCGCTTTGAACCTTCGTTATAAGCGGGCATCGTTTAAAAAACCAAACCTTTACCTCCGCGCTCGCGGATGGGAGAAAATTCGAAAACTTGACGGGTCGACAGGAAATATCAGGCAGATTGTTTTTCCGATATTATAGAGTATCGGCACACATTCAAATTCTCCCCCGAGGACGATCTTTATACATGCACTGAATCAATATCGTCGGATGTTCAAATGGAAATTGATAAATGGTTCTGATGAAATACTCAGCGTACACTGGCAACTGGCGTTTAAGTTAAAACTGATTTTCCGCCGATATGAATGATACTTTAATTAAACGCTGGAATGTATTGATTAAATCTTTTTAATTAGCGACACTCTTGATTTCGTTCGATCGCGACTGGACATGCCTTCCTCTAGCAGAACGTACGCGTTAATTGGGAACAATAACATGAGCGTCACTCTGGCACGTGGGTCACGTACCGGCTTCGAAACTTCGAAAGCCGGATGTCGAACTGACTATTTTTACCTGTCGACCGAAATCGAACGGCCCGATCAACAAGCTCTGTGCGGAACTTACTCGATTCAACTTTTCTTTCTAATAAGAGTGCCTATCGCGCATGAGGGGCACTTTTGTCCGTGGGAAGACAGGCAATTAATCTTCGCTGCTAATTTCGCCCGGGACTCGAAACTCCGGTCACGTGAGTAACGTTGCGCCCGTATTCCGCGCAGTTGCGCATCGCTCGTGCTCGTTGCCCCGGAATATTGGGACGATTACGAGGCTCCCACGCAACATTTATGCAGAAAGTTTCGCACGTGAGTGTTGCGCGTCCGGAGATTTGTTGTCGCGCGTACCCTCGACATAGCTAGTTTGGCGTAAGCAAATTTCGCCGGATCATCTGACTCGTCCGTCGCTCGTTCGTTCAATTGATCGCGGATTCGGAACAATGGTCTGGTTCTCAAAACAAAAAGACAAATTTTCTTCTCTTTCGCTTACCCGATAATTCTTGTCAGTTTCAAACGACATTAGCCCTGACATTTATTCGAAACCGTGACGCCGATCACCTAGCTTGCTGGGCGTGTCGCTTTTCGTAGAACAGTTTAAGCGAGCAAGCCACTTAATTTTGAAGTGCTGAGTCGCTTTATGGACGCTTTATATATACAGAAGATAAGCTTACGCGTCGTAAACGGCGCTACCGCTGATGTAAACCATTTTAGTGCTCACCAGTAAAGAAGCATCGATGTAAAAGAATGCCAGCGTGTCGTTGCTCACCATATTCCGGGCAAAGCCAATTTCAGTCCGTCTTATTGGTTACGGCAAGGTATCCGAGGGATGACTGCGCCTATCTCACGATCCATCGTACGCGCTGCAGCTGACATGAAAAGAGAATGCGTAAATAGAGACAATTTTTCGCAAGAGACACTTTCGTCGACATACTGCCACACGACTCTTGAAATTACGATACCGAAGCGGCTAAAGGAGCGAACGTCGTATATAAATTTAAGTAGAGATAACAATGGCATCCATAATGACATATTATACATCCGCCGCGACAGATCGGCACTCGTGCGCGAGAATATATGCGACGAATAAAGTTCCATCGCGGCGATTTCCATCTTCGCTCCGGCGGGTCCGAGCTGCGAAACACCTTCTTCTTGTTCCAAGTGCGATAAATTATGCATCAGCTCACTACGTCCCTTTCCCGCGCCTCTCCTTCTTCTCTGACACCTCTCGGTACTATCTCTCAGTGCCGTTCTCCTCGGCTCTCCTCTCTCTCTCTGTTTCATCTTTTTCTCTCGCCTGCTCAACCGTTGTTCATCCGGTAGGGCTGGGCAAAAGTTTTCCGGGAGGAAGGCGCGAGAGCCGAGCAAGTGGATTACAAATTGTTACGGGGGCTTTCATAAATATTTACACGATGTATCTAGTCGGATATACCTAGCAGGAGCGGCTCGAGTGGCTGTCGAATTAATTGAACGACCCCCAGACTTGGACGAATTAAATCGCCTCCGCGACGTTTTCGCAAAATGAGCGGCCGCCTGCGAAACATTCCCGAAGAATATCGTCAGCTTTTTCACGATTGGTCATTTGGACGTTGAAGCATCGTGAATGCAGAGTGGCAAATCAAGTGGGGTGAGTACGGGTGATCAGATGCTGAGGAGGGAAGAGAAAAAGAGGCGACCGAGAGAAAGGGAAAAATTAAATCTCGTTTTATTGAGGCTTGCTTTGATGCTGCAATCTGCTTAATAATCAGTCGTTGACCCGCGATATATCACCGAAATGAATTCTTGAGATGCGCGCTGGCACGAAGTGCGCTTGCCCCCAGTTCACCGAATTTCATAAAAGCAGAGCATTATTGCTCTCAAATATGCGTTTGGTCCTCCTTATGAAAAACTCGTCCCCCGTTTCCATCTCCCGGCCCTCATCCATTCTATTCGTCTTTTTCTTCCGGCGGTTCTTGTGCGTCTCGCTACATAGACCCGAATGCCTTTGAAAAGAAAATTATTATTCCGTTTCCGTGCTTCAGCTGCCACGCGATGACTCGCGGTGACTCGCGACTTATGACTCGCGACTTATAACTCGCATTCCACTCAAATCATCTCGACAATTTTTCATCCTTTCGAAACAGCCTTTCTATCAAATTGGCGGCCCCCAAAACGAGAGGGCAGCTGACATTATCGAGCCGACGCGGATATTGGCAGTACAGCATACATTACTTCGATTGCACCATTTCGAACAGTTTAATTAACGTTCCCGGCCTACATGTTAAAAAAAAAAAAGTAATTACGAGTGAAATACGGGGACGCGTTTACAAGCTTTTCGACACATCTATCGGACTCTGATATTTGATGTTTGCGTGAACGAGTGCAATCATGATCCGAAAAAGTGTTAGATTTGAGAAATGAAAATTCTTATGCAATTAGGAGATTGATTCAGCAGCCGCGGTCGAAATAGCGAAAGTACGGGAATGCGCAGAATGCGAAGAGCGCGACACTGGAGTTCCGCGGATTCGCTGGATCCCGCTCGTAACTCCCGCTGGGCCGCCGCACTGAGTCGTGACTCCTCGTTCGGTGGGAGTTTAAAAGCCGTTCCTTGGAAATTGGTTCGCCCGTATTGAAGTGCCACGCCACGCTACGCCACGACGACGGTGGCCGAACTCTCCGCTAGCCGCACACACACGGTTTCGGTGGACGGTAAGCGGGAGTTACGGCTGACCGCGGAACCGACCATCGCCTCACGACCGTCGAGCGTCGTTCTCTGCCAATATGGCTACGAGGGGTGATGGAAGCAAAACTTGGTGCCGCCGCTATCCGACGCTATTCATATTAACCCGAAGGCAAGGATAAATGCCAAGGAACTTGCCATCTTTTTCCATCACTGTTCTCCAAGATTTTCGCAAACATTTCAGACCAAGCGGCTGCTTTGCGGTTGCTCGAAATTCGAAGGCGGCGTTAATATGTATACATGATTTAGTCCGCGTGGCATGGCAAGCGAGGCGACGAATGTGCTCGGCCCAAGAATAACCGCGGCCAAAGGCCGAAAAAGCATGGATTTAACGGTCGAAGGACCAGTGCCGCGATCACGACGCGGCCATTATACGTCGTCATAAAGCCCGAAAATACCGCGGTGCGCAAGAGCGTCCGATCTCTCGCATTTTCAAACAAGAGCTCGAGACGTGGGCGCGGTTCAAGGGTCGTCGTCGTCGTCGTCGTCGATGTGAAGCCAAACGTAAACGTTCTCGCCCCAAGAACTCACGGTCCTCGTTCGACCGACCAGAAATAGTACGCACGAACGACTCAAGACCTTTCTGACACGGGCGAGCGTGAAACAAAGCAAGCCAATACGATATCGATACGATGTCGGCAGTCGGCATTGCCTTAGCGCAAGACCTTTCAATATGCGCAATATCAATAGTTTTCGTCGCTTCAATCAGATCTTTAATCACCAAAGTATATTTTTCTTCTTCCCTTCCGTTACACTCTTTCCGGAGAAAATGAAGTTACGTCACGCAGCAACGTACATGGCCGAGGCACGACCTGACCGTAAACGTTGCCGTGGATAGTTTCCCGAAATGTGATTTACGATCGCTGACCGCAACCGGAATTTCGTTGGTCGAGCGATGGGAAACAAATGTAGACACTATGAGAGCGATTATTTTCTGGTGGAAAAAAACACTGTCAGCTGCATGCGTCAAGTACCGCATACATCGGGTTGGACAGTGGACATACGTTTCTCAATGTTACACGTATCGACCTCCGCGACGTCAAGCTTCCAATAATGTATGGGTCTATCAATCATACGTCGAATCGTAGAGGAGTTCATTAATCTTACGCGTACAGAATGTCAAGTGCGCGTATTAAGGCGTCCGTCCGCTTAATTACATCTCGAAGCTTTCCGATTCTCGTCGGGCGTTCAACGAGCATGTCATAATTAAAGGGGAAGCGAGACGTTTTCCAGTGGACGCTCTTGCATTCCGTGCATCCGTCAGATACTTTCCGCGTTTTCGATTTTCTCTTCAAGAAGGTCCACCTCTTCCCCCGACCCCGACGCCAGAGCTCCGCTTCAGACCCTCGGAGGACACTGAGAATTAGACGCGGAGACTTTCCATTAAATGGAACATTGATTGATTGCCGTGGATAAAGTTCCACGGCGAGGCGTCCGCGTGATAAATGGACATTTCGGAGTGCTCCCGTAATTGTTTCCGTGTCCGGATGTCTTTCATTCGAATCGCCTCTTCAACAATGTGACGAGAGCCCTTTAAGTACAACGTCTTTCTTTTACACCGGTCAAACGCGTAGTAACTGCAACGCGTTATCGAGGCCGACATCCAGTAGCGAAAAGCATGAGCCGCGGTCTCGAAATACAATTTTTGTTGCCCTATGCCTATGCCTATGGCTATGGCTACGGCTATGGCTACGGCTATGGCCCCTGGACAATGTCGAACGAATAATGACATAGCGACGAGACACCTCGCGCAACAATGGACAGCAATTCCCTTTCATTTTAGAAGTGGTGGCTTTCGACAGACGACGCCGACGTACGTGTGCGCCGGATCCCGCTCGTGTAGGTACGTTCACTTCCTGTCACAGTGAAACAGAGTTGGCGCAAATTGAAAACTAGTGTTATCGTTTCATCCAGCGTACCTTCCTTCCATAAGAAGATTCTTGCTTCTTCGCGCCGGACTTTCACAATTCGCAGGGTCTTATGCTTTCGCGACTCTCATTTCAGGCAACACAATGGAATATTCAGGTCAGAACGGATTTAGTAAAACAGACCTTCTTCAAATAATACTCTGTTGAAAACGGTGAGCATAAAGTTGACGACATGCACGGTGACCTATCCGGAAATCCTTCATAATTTTCTTTGCGGCCATGAGTACGATAATGAAACATCGAAGGCACGAAGGTATTTTCCCGCGTACCTTAAGATAGTCCGCGTCCGCTTCGGTGAGAGAGAGAGAGAGAGAGAAAGAGAGAGAGAGAGAGAGAGAGAGAGAGAGAAAGAGAGAGAGAGAGCGTCTCTATGACGTTCCGTCGAGTCTCACTGTTACGTTTGATGTTTGATCGTCGTATTCGCATGGCGCAATCCGGAAGAGTGAGAAACTGATGAAGAGACACACACACACAGGCCGACAATGCCGATGGGAGATAAAGATAGAATTATTGGGTCAACGAGCGCCACAGATATATCTTCCTGGAATTACATAAAGGATTTATTGGCGCGGATCTTGTTACAGGTTTTTTCTCTGTTTGCGCGGCCGTTCGGCGTTATACGTGATGAGAATCGTCAACTGAATCTGCCGCGCAAAGCGAGAATGGATTTTACGCTGAGTCGCATGGATAAATCGATACACACGATACCCGAGAACGAGAACTTATGGTATCGTAAATAGCGCGTAGTTTCTCCTACCGATGTGACGACCCTCACCTGAAAACTTTACCAACTTCACGCAAGCACATAAATTTCTCCAGCAGGCATGTTTCTCTCCACGGAGAAACTTGCAAGTTTTTAAATGAAAGATCGTTCGAATCCCTACCATAAATCTATCGTCCGACAGCGGTATTCTGTGTTTCGAATTATTGAAATGCTTGCCCACCTAAGAGCACCGCTACTGGCATCCAAATGACTCGGTTAATCCTCTGATACAAAGGTTAAATAGCACGACGTATGAACTTTTACTCTTGACTGTCAGCGGTAGAGCATACTTTTTTTACGAAAATACTCTCGAGAGGTGCACGACGGCAAATTTGCAGATTCCCCTGGATAGCGTCGAACGCATGCTCAAGAGGTGTGTCTCTCCTTGTCCAAGGCGGCCAAAAAAGGGAAACTGAGAGGACCACTTTAACTTTTTGACAAACCGCCGCGCCGACGGAGTCTTTAGCCCGCCCGCAGCGTGCAGCGCCGTGCCGTGGGTAGTTTCCAGGCGCCCGCGCAGCGTACCGTGCGCCGGCGCTGCCATGAAAGCCACAAGGTAGAACGTAGAACTTTACAAAGGGAACTTGCCGTCTGCGCCCCCCTCCTTCCGACACCCGCCGCTGTCCCTCCCGTAGGTCAGCACCCCTTCACGAGACTGTGCGCGTCAAAATCAGCCTCGGGAGTCCGGGAGTTTTCCAGCGCGTTTTTGCCTTCGCAAACTTTTCACGGATATCCCACGACGCTGAAACGACTCCATCTAGACCACGCTCATAGCTTGCTCGGTCGTACAAAAAAGCATGATCCTACATATCTCGAAAGTTGGGAAGCGCGCACGTCATCGACGGCGATTCTATAGAACGAAAATGTCTCGATGAATTTGACGATTGCCGGCGGAAAAAAGTATGGACATGGAGTCATCTCGAGTTTAAAAGTCACGCGTCGCCACGCCCGCGCCGCTCTGTATATACGTATAAAGGATGAGAATGATGAGATTGATGAATTCGTCGTTGATTTTACACACTCATACACACGCTCTCACACGCTCGGCCGAATTACGAGTTTCTCAGATGGCTTGGTAAAGAAGGACGCCTTATTCTCTTTCTTCTTGCCTTTTACGCGTCGCCGCACACGAAAGCTATTTTCCAAAAGCACGTGTGTTTATCTCTTTCCCTCGGGTGTTTCGTTTCTCCTAGCTTGATTCCGAATAACCGATAGAGGACCGTTTCGGCAAAGTCTTTCTCTCCTTTTGCTACCACGGAGCGTGACTGGGACCGGGGGAACGCGCTGAAAAAGGGGAAAGTTACGGCAGAATCTTGCAACGTGGCAGAACGAAAGTCGATCGACGGAATGAAAAGCGAAGGAACGTAAGTCTAGTTACAGACGCAACGACTTATGTAACGAAAGGCAACGTTTTGGTCCGGCGCGCGCGTTCAATTTCAAATGGGCGATTTAAAATTACAAGCAAGATGACGGAAAGTTCCCCGACATGAGGACGATCGGAAGGTAATTTCAAGGCTGATAAAAGCTCGGAATGTCTCTGTGAAAAAGGTTGAGCTCGCGTCGTTAGACTATAGACAACGCTACCCCATCTTTCCTGCATCCACGTTTTCCGAGGCAACTTCGGTGCTCTGCATTGTAATTAACGTGCCCACGTTAGCGGTTTGCTGGCCGCAACCCTATACTGCCTCTCGCACCTCGGCGGCCCATCCGTATGCTTTGTCTTTGAGATAGCTTTGTGATCGGGCCGTTGCTGCTACTGCTATCCCGCCGCCGCCACTGCTAACGCCACCGCCATCGTTGTTGCCCAGTGCCGTCAAGCTCCTCGCTCGAATATCGACAGCTACCGCAGGATTAACAACGCTCGGCTGATTTCCGCGAACGTAAATGAAGGCAGAAAAAACATTAATTAGACTGGACCCATACTCCGTAAGTAACTATACCTTTGAAGCTTCGAGTTGGCGCAAACGCGTCCACCTTGGCGCTGGCTTGTGATAATACTTAATCCAAAAGCCGTGCCCAAGCCCGCCCGGCTCGTAAGTCAAATATAAACCTCTTTGTTTCGCACGCTATCTTCTTTTTTCTCATGTAAATTTTCACGCCTGGAAAAACATTGCTTTCCGTCCGCGTTCGTTATCATCGCATTCTCAGAAACGTCAGCGTCAGCCAATCTGCAGTTACTGGTCATAATAATATCTTCCACCTCTCTCGCTCAACTTCTCTTTTGCCGAGTCGTTATGTTCCTTCAATGAACGGCGAGCCACGCTCGCCTTCGTTCTACGCGAAATTTCCAATCTTCATTGACACTGACACGTGTTATTCTTTCATTTCCCGAAAAAGCGAGAGATGTGGAATAGTCAGTCCAGAAGCGGCGCGTCTCAATTCCTTCCGCCAATAAAATTTCAAGTTTTAGCATCACTGGACTCGATAAATCTTGTATAAAGGAACAGGCACTTGGGCAAAAGTTTGCCAACGGCGACGGGAAAATCTACGCTCGTCGTGTTTCCACGCCCGCTGGTTGTCACTGTTTTCCGTCTGCTCGGTGTATCGGGACGACAGTACGTCAACAAGGAGTAAGAGTGATTACCGTGGAAACACGGCCGACATGACCGCGCGCGCCTCCGCAACGACAGGACGATATGTATACATCGCTCAGTACACGGCGGCCAATAAAATGGCATAACGCGGAAGCGTAAAGACGATGAAGGGCTGAGAAGGAGCAAAAACAACTCCCCTCCGTCGGTAGAATAGCGGAAAATCGGTAAATCGCCGGCCACGGGAAATGCGCAAAGGTATGAAAGTTTCGTGAAAATTGTCGGAACGTGCTCTCGATTTGGCATGTGCGCCCGAGGCGCGGCTATAAATAAATCCATTTCACTCGTGCAAACCATACCCGGATAATGAAACGTCAATGCGGCACGTGCGACATTCGCCTCGACTAATTAACGACAACGCGCACCGCGCATAATTACTACGGCGTCAGACTGGGATCGGCCCCAGAGTATGCATTTGCCGGCACATTCACGTGCTTTCCGGTCGGCATCCGTCCGGATTTCGCCACTTTTTACACGAATGTCTCGACGAAGCATCTCCAAGCAAGAAGTTCTTTAGCAATATTGTTGAAAGGATATAGAAAGAGTGCTGGAGGGGAAAGTGAGGGTAGGGAAGAGGCAATATTTGATCGTCCGATTTTGTAGCCGCCCCCTTCCCCCGCCTCCTCTCTACAATATCTCATGGTCATTAGCGATTCACGATCCGTCTTTTATCTTTACGCGGTATATCAGCGCGCGTCCTTCTTCTTCGGCCTTTTTACCGTTTAAGGATCCTCGCTGTAATGAGGGATCTCGACAAAGAGTCGATCGTAAACTTTCAAGACCGCGCATTGACTGACGGCCCGAAGAGAAGCAAAATTCTCTGCAAGTACTTAGCCGAGTAATCCTGGCCGATATAAGGCTTCCGGAGCGTAGCGAGTATCTAAGAGAGGCAGGATGCGCGGGAGGTGAAATGGATAGACACAGAGAAAGAGGGGGAGCAGAGGGCAGGGTATTCCGTGAAACGAGGGTAAGGAAAACCTTGAGGAGAGGAAAGAGTGATGAGAAGAGGATGGAAGAGTGGACTCGGAAACAGAAGACCGTATTCGAACATTATAAGACAGGGATTCTAAGAGTACTTTCTAAACGCTTACTGCCGCCTTAATCACCCATTGAGAAAACTGTTGTTGCACAATGTGTCTGCTTCCCATTCTCAGTAGGAGGGATGAACAATTATCCGTAGAAAACAATTGGAACGATTGGGCCCGAATCCATTAGTAGCTCCTAAAAAGGAAGCCATTAATTATAGCGCGGCAATAATAGCGTCTTATTCAAGCGGGTCCAGAAAAAGAGTACGAGTCTACGTACAATGTTAACTGAACAGCGATGACAATGTGTTAAATTCACTATCGTTTTCCACGTCGCACGACTACCATACGTGTGATCGATGCGCCCATTTCGCCGGTGAAGACGCATTGAATTTCCCATTTCCGCGAAACTCTTTGTCGCGTGAGTGACTCAACGTATTTGATAAATTTTATGCA
Source organism: Priocnemis perturbator (assembly GCA_963942575.1). Taxonomy (NCBI): domain Eukaryota; kingdom Metazoa; phylum Arthropoda; class Insecta; order Hymenoptera; family Pompilidae; genus Priocnemis; species Priocnemis perturbator. The sequence continues at coordinate 6,853,930 of OZ012649.1, read as the reverse complement.
CGTCTCGACTGACGATCGTAATATGTGGGAACGGTCGATTCACTATCCACCGCGGTAATCAGTGCGCAATAATGGAGCGAATGATGATCGATCATTGAGCGACAAATGGAACGACGTTAAGCATCGTCCGCTAGACGTTAATCCATCAAAGCCGGATGACATCAAATTTTGCGTAGAATATCCGGAGGTATCGATTATATGGGCGCGAACTCATTAGAGAAGCGATTAATTTAGGAGAATTAAATTGTTTGTATATACCGTGCTCGTCAAGGAGCAAGGAAGAACTCCCACCTCCCAGCCGAGAAGGAGACAAGCTCGGAGCAATATTTCACGAAAGTTCCACCGAACGGCTCTGCCGTTAATTTTCCTCCAACAGATAGACCGGATCGAACTTTCGTCGTACAATGTCGATGGCATCGAGAGCAGGTTTCACGATCTAAAACATGAGGCGCATCGAACGTATCGGAGGCCGGGCCGGGCATCATCCGCCAATATTGCTCATTTATTTTTTCTTCCTATCTCCTGTGGGAAAAATTAAAGATGCATTGACGGTGTTGTCGGGCATCGTCTAATTCGACGCGTCGGGTCGGGTCGGGTCCGGTCGCGTCGCAGGAACTCTGATCAACCGCGATTGATCGTCTCGGTCTGACGATAACCGTCATTTATGATTCTATGCATGCATCGTTACAATTTGCAGCCGCGGTCAACTGGAACAACTGCATACTAGCAAGCGCGACAAAGAAGGAGAAAAAAGACGCTATACGGCAGAACTATTTTTATTTTCAGTTGGAATTCATGGCCATTATAATGTGGGCAACTCGCGATGTCTGCGAATAATGAGATTTACCGCGGAATACAATCAAAGTCACATTCCCCATCGAATATAATCAAGTCCACCGCACAGTAGAACAGTTTCAGGTCGCTCCTGGAATGGAATCTGAGTCTCCGACTCGCAGAATGTAATCAGACTCCCCCGCGGAATATTATTGTTCGATCGCGGCAGCTTCTAGCATTAGAATTAGTTGCAAACGAGTGGTAGACGTCGTTCGAGTCGCCATGAAATCCAGAGTTCCGAACGAGCGAAGCGTGAAATGACATCGCGCGATTCGTTTCATTTATCGCTCGGCCAAATCGCCCTCGTTATAATTTTCATCGCTTTATTGTTACGTCCGCGCTCATGTTTATTCCAATTCGATCAAATGCGTTCGGTCGAATGCAACTTGATATTATTTATTAACCTACACCCTACACCGTCTCCACCTGGTCGCTTGCTACGCTTCTCGTTTGCCGCTGAGTGACCCATCGCTCCTGGTGTACACGATTGCTATCGATACGATGACAATGTCCGCTTTGTATCGCAAATCAAAGTGCCAGTCTGGTCTAACAATATCGCTATAGCCATTGTAACGTCTGATGGGGCCCTCGATACGCGGTTAGTCGCTGCCTACGATGAGAGTTAGAAAATGACGACGATGAAAAAGCAATAGAACGCTGCGACGACTAAGGCGAGCATTGGTAGATAAGCCAGGATCGATCCCCGCCTACGACAATTATTGCTGCACTGCACGTGAGTGATACAGCGGCAACACGCAGCTATCACGATATTCCAGTCGCAATCGTGGCCGACAATAATGCTGCAACTACCGGTGACAAGCGTCGTAATTTCGCGCCTCCTACAGACGCAAGTGGACACCAAAGTCACGTACGTACGTAGCCACGCTTCGCCACAGTCAGTCATGAATATCGATAATGACTCTTTTATGAGCAACTTTTTCTATCGCGCGTGTTAAAAGTACGACCCACTCTATTAAACTTAACGTAGGGGCTGATTTGCCGTAACGTATCGGTGATCGATACCGCGCGTGTTTGCACTATACATACATGTATAACGTACTATATATAGCCTCGGTTCGCTGAGCATGAACGCTCCGTGATATAACACGCATCTCACCTAATATTGCGTCAACCAGGTCTCTCGCACAGAGCCTTTCTTTCATAATAAAGAGCCGATCGATATGCGTAGGGTATCGAAAAGTTGGATAAAAAATAGTTTAGCAACCGCGCGATTCTGAGCGCAGCGAACGGGAGACATTGCAGCAGATCATTGGCGCATCCCTAGCCATACGAGGTTGACAGGTAACAGGTAAGCCTTCGTCGGGTTCGCCGGATCCGGGGCCGACAGAGACGTTCGTGAGCGAAGTTAACGAGCGTCAGCGCGCCACGTACGTACTTTGCCACTTCGAAGGTTCGAACGACGACTCCAACGACGGCTGACCCCACCGAAATGATGGAAGACTCTACCTGGCAGAGTGCCAGAAACCGCGGGGCCTGACATTTATGCGTTATTAATGCATCGGAAACATTTCACCTCGATTGCCGTGACAATGGATTTAATCGTATACCGGGAAGTAACGCGGTGAGCACGACGCACGTTTCGCTACGATGCACACGGAGAATATACAGAAGCATAGGCGTATATGCGCCGTCGTGTCAGCGCTTTTTTACCATCCGCGCACGTCCATCCCTGACAATTCAACCCCTTTTACCACTGACTGGCGTGTACGTATCTACTACTGGCCGCTTGGCGTCAGGCCAGCAGCCTTTTTTATTGCCTCGACTCGCATAATTAGCATGCGGATGGGTCAAAGCACTCGCTGAACCTTCGCGGTATCGTTTATTCCAGGTAGTTTGCTCTCGATTCAAAATCGTTATTTCCTTCAAACTTTCCTCCTTGCCGCTCTAACCACCCAACGTCTCCAATTAATCTGATCGTGAGTGATCGAATATGGATATGATTTACACGAATGCCTGCTGTGTAAATGGAATATTTTTGCCGCGTATGTCCAACTTGTCAAACCCGCCTTTCTCTAGACTTTCTTCGCGAACTTGGTACGTAAGCGCGACGAACTCATCCAAGTCCGTCATTTCGAATATCTTCTTCCGTTTTGCGATCCTCGTCGCTCCCTGTCCATCACTATTCAGCTATCATCCCCTTCGCTCGCATCCATTCATAGGACCATCCTTGCCCATCTGCGACATCCTGGCATCACGCCAAATTGTTTTAGTAACCGGTCGCGTAATTAGTGGGGGCTAGTTATGAGACAGTTGCAAAATACAATCTCTTTGGAGTGTAACTCGAAAACCTAAATCCCGCGGCTGTGTGGAGGTTTCTGGCACGAAAGGACGATGGACAAACGTGCGTCTACATGTTAGAGCACCGTCAACTCTTCCTGCAAAATATTGAGAAACCGCAACATCCCTGCTATTTCACAGAAGCTGGGAGGGAAAATTATTGTGTCAGCCCAAACTCGTGTTTTTTCGGAAAGACTCCGAGTATGATCGGGACGAGTTTATGTTAGCAAGTGCTCATGATCCGGCGAGTGTCACTCCCTGGCGCCTGCCCTAGAGTATGTATAGGGAAGAAGCGCGACTGTGGCGTCCGCGAGGCAGTCATCGGAAAGGCCGTACAGCATGCCGACAGAATGACGCTATATAGGTGTCGAAAGGTTCGATTTTTCGAGCGGACCCTCGGAACGGGTAAAACTCTTGATCCTCGCCACACAGCCGGGCAGCTCGGCCGCATATTCCTACCGATTTATGCCGGATTTGCATAGCTGAGATTGCATTTTACTTTTAAATCCTTCCCGCGTAGCTGCCCACGCCCTTGCCGACCGGAAGGATCGTCGTCATTTCGTAAATTATGCTGTCGTGCCTCGGCCGATATTCAATTTTTGCCAATGGACTCTCACCACCCCGTTTCCCCTCTCCCTTCGCTACCGTCTTTATTCCCTTTCCTCTTCTTCGACTTGCCACTCGCATAGCTATAATAGTGCCTCAAAGGGCTCCGCGATCCCCTTTCGCTGTCCACCACTCCACCACGATATTTCGAAAAAGTGGCTTTAAAGAAATTGTCAGGGCGTAAGATTGGGATAAGATCATTGGAATGTAAAGTGACGAGAGGCGTGATTAAATCTTAAGATGAAAATGTCCGACGTGAATTTAATGAAGGTTTTTTTGCATCAAAGCTTGGAGCGGACACGGTCCGGTGACGAATTAAAAATTTACCGTTTATAATCACTCGTCCAGATTGAGCATAAGTTGGAGGCGAGTGGTGATTCGTGGAATAAAGTCGTTTAACAGAGTTTCGAGGAGATGCAAATGGGTGGCATATGATTTTTTTTTAGATGAACAGCAAGAGCGACTACGTCAAGGCAAATAATGACGAACGGAAGAAATATGAAATAGGTTATTGCGTCTCTCGTTAAAGCCAAACCGCGACCTGACTGTAGAATTAGATTCGTTTATACATCTGCCGACGATACTAAAGCAACGAAACGGTAAAGCTTCCGACGAAAATGAGAAAGTCCGACTTAATGAATCTCTCGCGGTATACCCAAACTTTGTTCCTGCTTCCAACCTGCCGGCCAAACCGAAAACCCGAAGCCCAAAGGTGATATTTTACGTCTTTCGCTTACTATTTACTCGCAATTTTCATTATAAACCGGTGAGAACTGAAAATGATCGGGAATTGCATTAAAAAGTCAAGTTGCAATGCCACAGATTTATATCTACAAATAAATATATAATGGGCAAATCGACTTATGGTTACATGTCGGACAGAAGCACGTGGACGAAAATGAGGCTGTAATAATGATATCCCAGTGATCAGTTAATCCGAACAACGGTGGATCCGTTAAGTGAGCAGAATTGGTGTGCATCAACCTTGAAGTAAAATTCAATATCAAAGTTCGGGTCAATGTGCCAAACTACTAAGCCAGAGCTGAATACTGAGCCCGAAGTTGAAGTGAAACTCAAGCCGGGAGCGGTCGGTCGACTCGAACATGGAGCCAAACGTGGATTTGAAAATCGAGGCTTTCAAGCGATGCCGCAAGGACGTCCGCGGATCTGGCCGACTTCCAATATAATTGCATAATCGCGAAGTCGAGCTTGCTCGAAGACACGAGAAACGGCCGATCCGATTTTAAAGCAACCTTAATTCGATTGCGCATTCTCACTCGTCTCACTTTGAACGGGAGTTGAGGAGCGAGGAGTACGACAAAGATAGCGAACGCAACGATGAAACGAAATGATGCGGAAACGAGATCGAGTCGGAAGGTCGCGGAACGTTCGACGAGGAATTTACGTGAAGAAATGGCGCTTTTCTCTCATGTACTCGTGCTCGCACGCGTGTATTCGAGCGTGAACGCGAGGATTCGCTGCTGCTAAAAACTCGTATCTCCCACTACCGTTTGCCGAGAAGTGGAGGCGCTCTTACGCACCTACATTCACGCTTGGAATTACGTCGGCGTCGGCGTCGCCGTCGGCGCAATATTTGCAAGAACGATATTTCTCGACGCCGGGAAATCTGAGTTAATATCGAGCGCTGCAGATGTCGTGGCGTTATTGTGCAATATCTGCAAGGTGTTAATCACGAGATACCTCCCGCGCCCTCAGTTCCGTATGGCGGACGTGCCCACACACCCCTCACATTGCCAGGCAGGCACCCCCACGAATCTCCCGCGCCAACCCCTTCTCGAAACTGCACAGTGCACAGCTTCTTCTCATCCGTATTCTCTCGCACTATATTTCTCACCCCCTCTCTTTACCCTTACCCCTATTCCCCACGCTTCTATCTCATCGTCTATATTTCTCCCTTATAGACCCAATATTGTTTCGTTTCGAGAAATTCGGTGGTCGCTCTCTTTCTCCCACCTCCACGAATCTTCAAATCGAGCCGCGAATCGACGAACCGGATTAATCTCTTTCTTCTGTGGGAAGTAACTAAACGACATGACGATTCGAGAAGCGATACAAGGAAAACTGCCTTCCCATTAGAGCGAACAGAAGTAGTTCCTTACGAGCGAAACACCTCCTGCTCGACATGGCCCAGTAAAACGTCGGTCGTACTAAAGAAAGAGGGTATATATAGAAAGACCGAAAAGACTGCGGCTTTCTGCAAACCGCTTTTCCAACTAATTACCAGCGCATACACTGCGTACGCAATCATAGAAATACTTGACTTGCAGGTCATGTGAATTGACGGTGAACGACTAGGCCCGAAAGATCAGGAGAACGAGCTCGCTTGTCCCAAGAACGATCTGTTACGAGGGAGGAAACTCGTGACCTTCGTCACGAGCACGGACAAAACAGGTGGCGTGTGGCGTGGCGGCGATATTTTTTCAGCGGGACAAAACTGGACAAAGCCGACTCAGGTCCGAGCTTTCGAGCGACGACGGGTAACAATGAAATTCCACTCATATTGGATACGCACGCTATTCGACATGGATTTTCAACCACCCGACGCGACGGCGAGGAAGAAACCCAAGTATCCGGTAATATGATACCGTTCGCGGTTGCAGAGCTCTCATGTATCATACAATTTTCCTCGCTTCATCGAGCTGCCCAATCGAAGATGTGCACATCCTATGAATATGAAGGAAATGCCTAGGAAACTGCAAATGAAGATAAATAACTGCCACGATGAAGGAAGTGGCGTGCAACGTGAATGTGGCTGGTGACGCTGACGGCACGCACACGCGCTACGTTGAACGCTGAACGCTGTTCGGTTGAATGCTAAGTACGTGAAAAAATTGCGGGACGCAAAACCTTATTAAGGGATGACCGTAAATGCCGTGGACTATTGAACCACCCCAGGGAACTGAGACGCAGTGCCGATTTGGGAGTTGAGAAAAATTGGTCGGAATCGACTTAGAACGACGGTAGATTTCCTATTAAACGTTACTGAACAATGAGCGTTGATAATTCGCTGCTGACGTATTTTCGCGACAGACGATTTATCGCAATGGCAAAACGGGAATCAGGATCGCCGTTCTACCGACTGCGATGTAGCTTTAATGAAACGATAAATGAATTTCCGCGCTGACAGAGGAATTAAGAGAGAATTATGTGCTAAAACATCAATCCCGTTGGCAAATTGCGCTAGCTGTTACCGGAGCGGCACCATAATGACTATTATCGCGTTGGAAATATTGACCTATTAATTTAGATTTAGATTGCACGCGATTCTGCAGATTCAATTATTCACTCGATGGTCGCTGGAAACCGAGAAACGCTTTCTGATTTGTCGTTATCGTATATGATGCATTCATAATGGGCATGTGCGCCAGTGGCCTGTGGCTGTAAACGTAGAGGAAGCGTGTTGTGCCAAAGTACTCTTTTCCTGAATTCGGAATTTTTTCTATTCGTTGTGAAATAAAGTTTCTCCGTGTCAAATATATTTCTTCCTGATGGCCAGATTGTAAATATTAGCGAAACTTAAGATGCAGATAATTCATACGAAAGTGACTGACGGATCGAGCGAAAAGGCTCGCCCGCGCCGGCAGAAATACGGATTGTGTGGAAATTACTTATAATCCTTTAGACTTATTTGAGACGTAACTTCCCGTAACAAAGCACGTACAGAATTATAAAGGAGACGTAGCGAGATAGGAAGTACGACAGCGAAAGAAGTGTAGACTACGACGGGACTCGAAGAGAAATTTGTCGTTTCGTTGGCAATTTTCGCGGGAATAAAATCGCGCAATAATATCGTGACGCGGAAGTGCGCGTTTGCGTTCGTTCCTGAAATTAAATTAGCAGGCGCTTTTAAATTTTTCCTTTCATCAATTCACAATTTAATAATTCACTACGGTTATAGAAGGTAGCGAGCGGTCGTACTTTTTCTAGAACCGTGTAGAAAGTAGAATACACAAAGTATGCCTGTTATTACGTAGACGAAGCCAAATGCAATTATGTTCCGAAATAGAAGCAAAGTTTCGCGGTCAAACACACGTATGCAGGCTAGAATTAAATTTTTCCCAGTTACGTGAGACAGACCTGCAACGTACCCTTACTCAGCAGCTCATTATTGAAAAATTGGCAATGCCTTGGTGGCAACGGAGACATTTTTCAAACTCGACTGAAAAGCAGAAGCACTTAACCCGAAGTAACCCATGGGAAAAGTTGTTAACGAAGGAAATTGAAAGGTAAAGCCCTAACTGGATCCAACTATCCGTTACCTATCCCAGTATCCGACGCCGAGGGAAAAAAAGTTAACAGCTAGACGCAGGAGAGGGTAGAAGAGGACTTGGATGAGTATTGAAGGAGAAGGTGGAGAAAACAACGCGAATCGAGTGGGGAAGTTCAATCCGATTTCATCCTCTGTGCAATACTCTCTCTTCCTCTTACCTATTCCTCGTTCTTTGCTTTCGATTTAAGACGAACGATCGAGGGCCGGGGCACGACTCGCGTTCAAATTTAGAAGTTGCACCGTTCGATAATCGATTTGAGTTGCAGCTTGCTTCAATCGTGCGGCCGCCGCCGCTCTGAGCGCCCTTCTACGGACACTGTATATAGTTTTTGAACTTCGCGGGGAAGTTAAGCAGGACTCGGGAGTATGGCAACAGAACCTATTGTTAGCAAGGTTTTGTCGAATTTAGATACTGATCGCCGCGCGGGAAAGAAACTGGCAACGAAATTGATCTACTTCGAGAGTTCGAGTTGGAGCGCGTTCCCGCAAAGCCGTGTATCGCAAAGTAACTTTCATTTGACAACGATTATCCGAGCGAATCGAGCCCCTAGTTGTGTCATTATCGCTTCATAAATTTGTTAGGTGCCCCGTCGCAGTGGTTCGCCACAGTACGCCGGCAAACAAAGTTTCGCAAGTATCGTTCGAACCTCGTTAAAAAGTGCATCCTACCTCCGCGAACGGATCGTTATTTGGCTTATCGGCTCGAATGCGGATACCGCGATGCGGTTGAATTATGCCACGAATACTAATGGCCTCGGTCGGCCACCACTGCCATCGGCATGAAAAATGGCGGATTTTCGAGCATCAGCGACACACGAAAGCCCACGTTAATGGGCATGGTCAATAATTTCTGTTCGTCGTCCTAACCATAGGATCATTATGTGTGTTTTTCACGTGTACCTTGGCGTCGAGAGAATGGCGTGCGATGGCGATGGGGCCCAGTCCCCGCACTTGACCAGCAATTTATTCATACGACTCGAACCATTCTTCCGTCTTCTCCCGTTTGCCGTCGCGTCGCTCACTCAAATTAATCATCGTTCAAGTCTGCAAACAAGCAATAAATGCATGCGTAAAACCTATCAAGCTTAAGAGTATTATTATAAAGAATATATTCTCAACAGTACTTACCACGATACGTCAACTTTAGCACTAGCCACGGTTGCCGGCTAAACTGAGGCTGTCAATTCAAACGTCCGCTAGTCTCACAATGATCGACGCACCACCTACTAATGACCTATTGCACTATAGACCGCTCATTTGATGGGACTTTGCGTCACACGTAAAAAATGACCGGCTGTGCCCGAAACAAGGCTGATCCAAGCGCACTCTGTGTCTGGCAATGATGAAAATGGAAACTATAACATGCTGCATTAGAATTCCCGACTAACTGTAGCGGTGAGTTTAAAAATTGTTTCAGCATGGGAATGATTTAAAAATTAATGAACAACTGAGCTGTTGCGGAGAGCAGAACACGCGATTTGCAGCCTTTAGCTCGGTATGATCTTCGATTCGGATTTGAAAACCAATTCGTGGATAATACCGATTTCCCAGGTCACACCATCGGGGAGGTTGCTGCAAGTGGTGACCCACCCGCATTGCAAAACGGGCCCAACCTCCAGCCATTAAGCAAATGATTCCACATTGGCATTTCTCAGATAAATGTTCTGTCAAAAAAATTGATCTGGGAAGCAATGCAAGTCGGAATCGAATTTTACCTGCCGCGGAGAATGACAGACAAGAGAAGCCCGTCGGCCATTCTTTTACAAAATTGAAAGTTTTATATCGACTATCGACACACATCATATATTCATCGCCGCAATCACACCGCAGATTACAAAAGAACGGTACTCTTCACTTTCATACAACGCTTACTTTCTTACAAGACTTATATTAGTTTCTAGGATTACGGATACTTTCAGTTGTCAGTTGATGGTTTCGATGATTGAGATGAACCCTAGCTGCAAGAAAGTAAAACACAAAGAGAAAAGGGAATGTATTGTATATGAAATATAGGAATCAAATATGAGTGCACTCATGACAGACAACAATTAATAGGCACATATAGTATACATTGGTTTTATGCTGAAAGGACAAATTTCGTGGGTAATTAAGCTAAAAATAAAAATCCTGGAACAGCAAAGTTCTATAGATCAATTCAAATAAACAACGAGTACAACAAATAATATCCTCTGCTATGGAAGCTCTGTAACAGAAAGGAGAGTTTTAATAACCGTGTAATTGAGTATAATAAGACGTGCTGTGAGGAAAAAATAAAATTAAGTTCCATGGAGGACCAGGTTGCGTGATGAAAATTTGATGCACCTGAAACAGTAAGCTAACATTAATTAATACGAAAATACAAATTAGGCAATTATAATCAGGATGGGACTTCTCTGCGACAGGCAGCCTAGAACAGAAAGCAGAACAATATTAAAACGTTCCAAGAAAACAAGTCAAATTAGTTTCACTGTGACAGGAACCTTAAAACAGAAGGAGAAACAAAATTAAAACACTCTAAGAAAAATTATAGTCTCTCTATTATCGGTGACCTGGAACATAAAGCAGAACAAAATTAAAACGTTCCAAGAAAACAAGTCAAATTAGTTTCACTGTGACAGGAACCTTAAAACAGAAGGAGAAACAAAATTGAAACATTCTAAGAAAAATTATAGTCTCTCTATTATCGGTGACCTGGAACATAAAGCAGAACAAAATTAAAACGTTCCAAACAAGCAAGTAAAATTATCCACAATTTTAATAAACCTGGAACAGAAATTGTTATAATTGATCCTGCAAAAAAAGCAAATATTATATAGTAGGTTATTGAAGCGACGGCACAGTAAACGTTCTATGTTCATTCTGTATCAATGCAACATAGACTGCCATTCCGCCCAACGCTTCAACAAAACAAACATTTCGGAAAAATTTCAATAAGCAAACAGTAATAATTGATACATTTCAATAATAATATTTTGCAATCAAAAAAAGCAACCAGAAAAATGGTTGCTTTAAATAAAAACATATTGTCAATTTTCATATCCCACCCAAATAAATCCCCCCGATAATTTTCAGACACCGGATGCCAGCCATGATAATTCAACAATAATCAGCTTATTATTCCGTCTTTCATGGACATGAATATACGAAATAATGTAACAAATTAAAGATTTATCAAAGCAGCGCAATGTCATTTTTAATGCTTATATATCAGCAACTCCTGAAAATACATAAGGGTAATACATAAGTAAATTGCCCACGATTAACTCTTCATTACAGAATATAAATGTATATTATAACTCATAGTAAATTAAATTTATAAAGAGCTTCAAGCGTGAAAAAAAAGAATTGTTTGCAATATTTATAAAACAACAATGGCAAATATGTTATCTACAATCTGTAAATCCTCAAACAAATTCAAGAACAAATGTTTTCTTTATAGCAATTATCATTTCTTTACATTGATATAGTTTGCATTTGATATGTCTCACAAAACAAGAAAAGTTAATCGTGGCAGTATTTTTATATTTTTCATTTACAGATGTAACTGCTACAAGTTACATGTGCAACACCTAATAATGATCGAGCACAGTGACAAAGTGGTATACTAATCCAACGACGAATGCCCTCTTCTCCGGGCCGCTTCGACTATGTCAAAATAGTCTCTTCATTTTTCGGACATGCATAAGCAAGCCCTCACTGATTGGGATTCAATAAACAGGGATTGAAAGTTTCATATCAACGCGAGCACAGTTTCAAAGACAAGGTCAGCCGAAATTGCACTTATACACCCGCCTAATCACTTCAAATATTCGTCTACTAACATATATGACATCATACATATTAATATACGATTTTATGAAATTGGAAGTGTATATAAATACATAATCACTTGATTGTGATTATATACGTATAACAAATTCCAATTCATATATTCACGCACTGCATGAACAGGTGCCAATTTCGTATTTGCTTTGGAATGTGATCGAATCAATATAAAATTTTTAATATAAGAACTTGAACGTAGAAAGTGGTAATATAACATTTTGCGTAAAAAGCAATACATATAAATGTACTACTTTATGGACGTGTGAATATAAAAATGAAGTTATAAACTGCTCATAAACGTGCATATTTAACCGAAAATCCCAATCAGTTCGAAATACGTCATTCGTATGTGTAATGAAGTGAACCTCAGTCGTACTATGAGAAGTAGTGTTTGCACGCATAGCATGATACCAAATACTTTCGTACAAAACTCAACAGACCCAATTGTACGAACAGGGTATCACTTCGTTTGTGCAGTGATTACGTATTCCTGCTTAAAAATATATAATAATATTAAATATAGCAAATAACAGTTGCAACCGATCTCTACGACGGGTATTAATAACACGACTGTCATAAAGTGAGATATTGCTATGTGAGGTATCATTGATAAGTTATAGGTAATGATTATTAATACAAGGAGAAACACATCACAATAACGTGATACAAGTTAATGATACAGTATACTGATAAGGAATATAAATAATGTGATTGTAACATTATAGTTATTAAGATAAGTGAGATCGCGATCAAAATATTGTGGTTGCAACAGTCAAATGAATCCCAGGTAAAGACATATCACTTGAACGCCTAACCAGTATTCGCGAGAGAAAAGTGATAGCTTCCGCTGGCCCTTCCTACTTAAAAATTACCATTCACACAGAAGTATGCTACCTGCCTGCTTAATTCCTATAATTAAAAATGCAAAGCAATCACACCAACACACTCACTCCCGGATTCTCACACATTCCGCCCGGGTGCAAAGGCCTATTTCTAGAGAGTACGTCCCGGGACGTCTCCGACACCCGAACTCAGCGCACATCACCATTCATTTCATTACTTTACGTACCATTTCCTGAAATCGACTGCCAAAGGCTAGTGACCATGCAAGTTAGACGCGATCGCGAATTTTACTACTTCATTTTACTATACAATCAAATACTGTACAGTTCATAAAACGTATTGCGTCGTATTTAAATTAAATGCGATTATCTGCTACTAAAAATATTGAGTAGCAATTACGGTGATTTCGTATGAAATCAATTATTAACAGAATTACATGAATCTAATGAGAAGGCAATATATATGTTTGCTTACCCAACATGCAATCCATAATACTACCATTCATACAACACACAATGGATAGCATGTTGGTGGCCACTAACACATCGACAGTCGCTAGTACAAATTAGTAAATTTCAATAACAATATCCGTGCTCACCAGTCTGATCCATCCATGCAACACCTGGGCACATGAATGGGTTCACACTTAAAATAATGAGCACGGCCAAGAAAGTGTGTACCAACCGTTTTGCTGAAAACATCCTGATCTAAGATTAGTAAACATATTGTATACACTATATGTATGCGGACTAATGATTCATTTTCATGTTATATGTAATTCAATTTGATTAAAAAAATGTTCTTCAAAAAATAGATAAGCGTATGAACTTTACATATGGAAACATATTAATATTTATCATTTCAAGAGAAAAGACTAGGCATGCATGAAACTCTACTTTACGTGATCTTTGAAGCATTACTACATAATTTCTCAACTGGAACATTAAAATATGTTTGAATAATTTCACAATAAAATTAACCTGAAAGAAATAAATGATTAACCTCGGGCGACCTGTTTTCGGAGAGACTTTTGTAAAGAAACTAGTATCTAGTGCATTAGTGTATCTTTCTGAAAGCAGGTACTACCCGTCGCGAAGCGCCTTCTTGCTCTTTCAAACCAATTCGGAATACGAGAACGAGATTGTTTCTGATTATAGACAAACTATAACCCGAAACTGTTGAGTTGAAAAAAGCTAATTTAATACTTTAACTACTATTGATGCAAATATGATAATATTTTTGCAAAACATTAAAGTACAATCACGAATTTGGAATGAAACGTGGACTTATTTGTCTGCAATTTTTACATTCATTTAAGTTAATGCCCCGAACGCGAATCACGATATGGAAATAGAACATACTATGAGCAAGGGAGACCTATCCTACTCTGATTAAACATGACAATAATGATGGGCCTAACAAAATACCACTCATAGGTAAACTCCTCAGAGTTTATCTATGGTCGCTGTGCTCTTCATTCAAATTTCTAAGGAGTAATTACAACCAGTCACCCGTGTCGATTCGGACCATTCGCCCTACGACATGATTGAGTGACTGGAGGGACTTTAAAATTTCACTCGCCAGTGCTGTCTTGTCTGCATACCACAGGAACATGCTGCAATAATGGACCCTCGACCCTCACACTATGAATTTTGCTGCTGTTGTCATCTTCTTCCTTTTCGATCCAACATGCCATTTGAAATAAAATCGTGCCCTGTAAAACAATAAAATTTGATTAAGTCCAATGTGAACATGTACAATATTAATTCAATATAAACACAAAAAAAAAGTATTGAAGTTAATAAATCGATTTGAAACGTACCTTGCAAACCCGAACAGCATTGCGCGCAATTGTGAATCAACTGTTGTGACTCAGTAATATCTTCCGGGATGACAAAAATATAATAATCGAACAACACTGACTCGAATCGCGAATAAAAAATGGGGAATACTACTGCCCTACATTAATGACTCTAATTCGCGTGGCTTTACATTAACTTGCAAAGGGATCAAGTTACAGCAAAGCGCTCATACAGCTTCAATAGGGAATAAACATTTCGTAATCAATAAGTGACTCTAAACCGCATTGCACGCGATCACTAAACCCTGCAATCACTGACTCTAATTCGAATAAATGATGTACAATATACTAATAATATTATAAGCTAATAATATAATAATCGAACAACACTGACTCTAAATCGCGTGACTCTACATTACTTTGCAAAAAGATGATGTTACATGAAATAGCCTGTCCGGCTAGAAAGGCAATAAATACTTCGTAATCAAGCACAGACTTTAAACCGCATTGCACGCGGTTTCAGAACCCTGCAAAAAACATTATTCAGTGTAATTAGTTATGTCAGGCATATCGCTGCAGGAAGAAGATCCGAAAGAATGAAAAACAATAATATTACAATTCAATAAGAACGAAAATTTCGGTGTTTATATAACAAAATACAGACGTTGATTAAACGAAAAGAACAAATCGTGTACTGCAAACACTAATGTGATAACTGACACTTCACTTCTACAAATTGAATTACTTTGATCCTACTTTTACCGATGTACGATTTTTGTGTGGAATTATGTTTAATTCTACGAAGTGCCACCGCGGCGAATTCCCGCACTAAAATTCGAACGGTCTGTGTTTACAAGTCACAACATGCATGTGTCGAGGTTAAGAAATAGCATATCTCAATATTTGCACTTGCAGCACAGAATACATCGAATAAACCCGATATTCGTAACGAATCATTTGCGCACGCGGTCCTACCAACTAATTAGAATGTTAAATACTGCCTGACTTACCAAAATTGACGTCAAAACTGCGAAAATTGAGAATTCATGTCACGGCGTCATTCAATTGTCCTCAAGTGTCAAGAGTGTCTGAAATCAAAGTCGAATATTTCGATTAATATACTTCATTCAGCAGAAACATTTAGATGAACGTATTGCACTCTGCTCAAACCGCGTGTCAGTAATAAATTTAGAGATGGAAGAGCTAATAATTATAACTACAATATGATAAGTGCAAGAGCTCACCCATTACGATACACGCTCTGCCGATGCACAAAGGGAACTGCGCAGGTACGGATACAGCATGCACCCCGAGATGAACTGGAGTAACCTGATTGGTCGGCATCTGATTGGCTGATTACGTTCATAAGACCACTTGGACGATTCTATTAGTTCGGCAATACAAATGCGAATTATATAGGTTATTTTCGCACAAATTGCAATTATCTTGGTTTTGATCCTGATGCATACCTAATCCAATGGAAGGTTTCATTGACAGTTTCTTAAAGGAACCGCATATTGACTCTTATTCACTTCAATGAGAGTTCAGGTGCAAAAGAGTTACTTCTTCTTACATGGTACCGCCTCTCCGAGACGTTCCTCCATGGGTGGTCCTCGCGAACTGAAGCCAAAATCTTATCGTCCTGTATTTATACCAAACGGCGTAGCAGTGTCCACCAATCACGGCGCTCGATTTTTCCTACTAACGACACAAGCGCGCTTTGCGTCAGTCAGCCCAATTGCATGCTCACTGAGAATGGGCACTCACGCGCTTCATGACAGGTTATGACGTGCCGCGTTACGACAAATATTTTATTTATTTAACATATTGAGAACTGAAACAGTCATCATTATTGACATTCGTTCATGAATTAACAATAGTCACGGCGGAGAGGTGCTGCACGCTGCAGTGCTGCGGTAAGAAAAATCAAGCGCTGTGATTGGTCGACTACGCTACGCCGATTGGCATAAATATAGGCCGATAAAATTTTTCAGACTTCAGTCCGCGAGGACCACTGGCCGAGCAGCATCTCGGAGGAGCGGTGCAGTATAAGAAGTAACCTGAACTCTCATCGAACTGAATAAGAGACAATGCGTTCTTTTAAGAACGACCAACAAATCCTTCCCTTGGACGAGCTATGCAGGATCACACATAATATATTGCAATTTGTACGAAATAAACCTGTAATTCGCATTGGTATTGCCGAATTAATGGAATCGTCGAAATGTCAATTCATAACCAATATATTCACTGTCACATGTCACTGCAAATATAGGTAGTAAAAATAAACTGTCAGTGTTCGGTATTAATATCGACATAAGTAGCACATGGCATTATAGTAATCCATAAATCCAATGCTGTATTAACAAATGAAGTAATCTCATCTTCAAAACAAAACTGACACTTTCGAAACTTTTGAGGTTATTGTTACGGCGGTCATAACGCGACTCATCGAGACCTGCCATGACGTGCGTGAGTGCATGCTGAATGCAATGCGTTCTGGCTCACTGTACGTAAAGCGATGATATGTACCTGCAACTGTGTGAATGTCAGATTCACCATGATACATAATAGAGGAATATACCACAGTTTAGTTAGCAAATAATTAATGACAAATATATTATTTATTTAACATATTGAGAACTGAAACAGTCATCATTATTGACATTCGTTCATGATTTAACAATAGTCACGGTGGAGAGGTGCTGCACGCTGCAGTGCTGCGGTAGGAAAAATCAAGCGCTGTGATTGGTCGACTACGCTACGCCGATTGGCATAAATATACGCCGATAACATTTTTCAGACTTCAGTCCGCGAGGACCACTCGCGGAGCAGCATCTCGGAGGAGCGGTGCAGTATAAGAAGTAACCTGAACTCTCATCGAACTGAATAAGAGACAATGCGTTCTTTTAAGAACGACCAACAAATCCTTCCCTTAGACGAGCTATGCAGGATCACACATAATATATTGCAATTTGTACGAAATTAACCTGTAATTCGCATTGGTATTGCCGAATTAATGGAATCGTCGAAATGTCAATTCATAACCAATATATTCACTGTCACATGTCACTGCAAATATAGGTAGTAAAAATAAACTGTCAGTGTTCGGTATTAATATCGACATAAGTAGCACATGGCATTATAGTAATCCATAAATCCAATGCTGTATTAACAAATAAAGTAATCTCATCTTCAAAACAAAACTGACACAATCGAAACTTTTGAGGTTATTGTTACGGCGGTCATAACGCGACTCATCGAGACCTGCCATGACGTGCGTGAGTGCATGCTGAATGCAATGCGTTCTGGCTCACTGTACGTAAAGCGATGATATGTACCTGCAACTGTGTGAATGTCAGATTCACCATGATACATAATAGAGGAATATAACACAGTTTAGTTAGCAAATAATTAATGACAAATATTTTATTTATTTAACATATTGAGAACTGAAACAGTCATCATTATTGACATTCGTTCACGATCGAATTAATAGTCACGGCGGAGAGGTGCTACGGTAAGAAAAATCAAGCGCTGTGATTGGTCGACTACGCTACGCCGTTTGGTATAAATACTCGCAGATGAGATTTTCACTCTTAGTTCGCGAGGACCATCCACGGAGCAGCATCTCGGAGAGGCGCTGCGATATAAGAAGTAAAACTATTGCACCTGAGCTCTCACCGAAATAATAAATATGTGCCAATTCGTTCTTTTAAGAACGGTCAACGAAACCTTCCCTTCTACCAGCTATACCGGATAAAAAATAACATATATTGCAATTTGTGCGAAAATAGCCTGTAATTCGCAATGGTATTGCCGAATTAATGGAATCTTCGAACCGTCCATTTCATAATCAAATGTTCACTGTCGCATGTCACTGCCAATATAGGCAGTGAAAATATATACTTCTGTCATTATTGAGCATCAATATTCACATCACTAGTACATTGTGTAGTAAGTCAGGGATGGGGGCAACACTCGGAAAAGACATGCGAGAGAGGTAGACCATATTTTTACGCCCGGATTTGGAATATATAGATAACTGTATTTAACCTCAATATCGACATAGCAGTAACTAACCTCTCATCGTCAAAACGCATGGGTGCATTCCCGGCCCGCTTATGACTAACCATTGCTAACCATGACTAACTCGCAAAAGCACGTCTCGCTAGCCGGTAACACGGAAGGCGGAAGGAAGTGGGAATATGGGAAGAAATGGGAATATGGGAAGGAAAGAGAGGGGGAACAACGCTGCGTATCCCGTCGCGTTCAGTTCCTAACCCCGGAACACGGATCACCTGCAGTGACAACTATAATTACGTACATTAAAGTAATCCGTAAATCCAATTGTTGTATTAACAAATAAAGTAATCTCATCATCAAAACAAAACTGACACATTCGAAACTTTCGATGTTACTCATCATATTATTATCATCTCGCGGGGCATCACAAACGAACGCGCGCGACTGATCGTCCTGATCGTGACATGTCATGACGCGTGCGAGTACATGCTCTCTGACTTCTTAATACGTTACGCATATTGAGATAATCTCATTTTAATATTAATGACAAATATCTTACTTATTTAACTATATATTTGGAGCTGAAACAAAAATATTTATTGACATGTGTGTAGACGCTACTAGTAAGAAAAATCGAGCACTGTGATTGGTGGGTTACGGTATACCGAAGTGGTATAAATACTCGTCGGAAAGATTTTCGCTCTTAGTTCGCGAGGACCACCCTCGAAGCAGCATCTCGGAGAGGCGCTGCGATACAAGAAGTAAAACTATTGCAGCTGAGCTCTCATCGAAATAATAAATATGTGCCAATTCGTTCTTTTAAGAATGGACAACGAAACCTTCCCTTAGGCTAGCTGTACAGGATCAAAAATAATAACATACTGCAATTTACGCGAAAATAACCTATAATTCGCATTGGTATTGCCAAATTAATGAAATCGTCCAAGTGTCAATTCATAATCAATATTCACAGTCACATGCCACTGCGAATACAGGCAGTCAAGATGAATTGTCAGTGTCGAGTATTAATGTCCACATCATTATAGTAGATTGCATTACAGTAATCCGTAAATCCAACGTTGTATTAGCAAATGAAGTATATCTCTCATCTTCAAAACAAAACTGATACATTCCAAACTTTTGATGTTATTCTTGCGGCGTGAGTGCGCGCTCTCAATGCAATGCGTTCTGGCTCACTGTACGTAAAACGATATGTACCTGCATCTGTGTGAATGTCAGATTCGCCACGATACATAATAGAGGCATATAGCACAGTTTAGTTAGCAAATAATTAATGACAAATATTTTATTTATTTAACATATTGAGAACTGAAACAGTCATCATTATTGACATTCGTTCACGAATTAGCAATAGTCACGGCGGAGAGGTGCTGCACGCTGCAGTGCTGCGGTAAGAAAAATCAAGCGCTGTGATTGGTCGACTATGCAACGCCGATTGGCATAAATACACGCCGATACAATTTTTCAGACTTCAGTCCGCGAGGACCACTCGCGGAGCAGCATCTCGGAGGAGCGGTGCAGTATAAGAAGTAACCTGAACTCTCATCGAACTGAATAACTGACAATGCGTTCTTTTAAGAACGACCAACAAATCCTTCCCTTGGACGAGCTATGCAGGATCACACATAATATATTGCAATTTGTACGAAATTAACCTGTAATTCGCATCGTCAATTCATAACCAATATATTCACTGTCACATGTCACTGCGAATATAGGTAGTGAAAATAAACTGTCAGTGTTCGGTATTAATATCGACATGAGTAGCACATGGCATTACAGTAATCCATAAATCCAATGCTGTTTTAACAAATGAAGTAATCTCATCTTCAAAACAAAACTGACACAATCGAAACTTTTGAGGTTATTGTTACTGCGGTCATAACGCCACTCATCGAGACCTGCCATGACGTGCGTGAGTGCATACTGAATGCAAATTACTGTTTCAGCTCCAACATTAAATAAATAAGATATTTGTCATTAATAGAATGCGGCTTCTGATATTCTATGTAAGGTGGTGTGTTGATTCGTTGGCCATTCTCAAATTAACGAATTGTCACATATTCATTTCGATGAGCTCAGATGAAAAAGAGTTACTTCTTATATCGTAGCATGTTTACGGGATGCTGCTCCGTTGGTGGTCGTCGCGAACTAAGAGTGAAAATCTTTTCGGCGAGTATTTATACCAATTCGGTATCCCGTTACCCACCAATCACGGCGCTCGATTTTTCTTACTATAGCGTAAGGTGAACGCGAATGAATATCTCGCAATCATGCGATATTCTACATGTCAATAATTACTGTTTCAGCTCCAAATATGTCAAATAAATAATATATTCGTCATTAATTATTTGCTAACTGAACTTTGCTAAATTAATCTATTATTCATCATGGTGAATCTGACATTCACAGCTACAGAGGTACACACACGTATCACCGCTTTGCGTATACCGTATAGTCAGCTCAAACGCATGCGCACTAAGAGCGGGCACTCACGCGCTTCATGACAGGTTACGACGCATCGCGTTATGACCGGTGCAACAGATGAGTTAACATCATAAGTATGGAATGTGTCTCAGTTTTGTTTTGTAGATGAGATTGTGCTTCATTTGTTAATAGAGCACTGAATTTACGGATTACTGTAATGCAATTATAAATAGTTGACGACGTTCCTTTTTATTTGATTTTGCGCGTTTTGCCTGACAACGGCTAACACGGTGATCAGTTCCACGGTGAGGAGCTGCACGCGTCACGATACGCAGCGCTGACCCGCCTTTCTTTCATTTCCCACATTACCACTTCTTCCAATATTCCCACTTCCTTCCGTCTTTCGTGTGACACTGTGACCGGCTAAGGAGACGGGCTGTTGCAGGCTTTTGCGAGTTAGTTATATGGTCAGTTATAAGCGGGCCGGGAATGCGCCCATGCGTTTTGACGATGAGGGGCTAGTTACTGTTCGTTATGTCTGAATTAAAGTTAAATACAATCATCTATTTCTATATATTCTAAACCCGGCTGTAAAAATATGGTCTACGTCCCTCGCGTGCCTTTTCCGAGTCTTGTCTCCATCCTCATCCCTGACATACTACACGATGTGCTAGTAATGCGGATATTAATGGTAAATACTTCGAGTTCATTTTTACTGCCTATATTGGCAGTAACATATATGTGACAGTGAATATTGATTATGAATTCAGACTTCGACGATTTCATTAATTCGGCAAAACCAATGCGAATTATAGGTTATTTTCGCACAAATTGCAATGTTATTTTTGATCCTGTATAGCTGGTACAAGGGATGAAGGATGAAGGTTTCATTGACCGTTCTTAAAAGAACGAATTGTCACATATTTATTTATTTGGATGAGAACTCAGGTGCAAGAGTTGCTTCTTACATCGTAGCGCCTCGCCGAGCTGCTACTCCATGGGTCGTCCTCGCAGACTAACAGTGAAAAATTTGTCAACGGGTATTTATACCAACTCCGTATACCATTACCCACCAATCACAGCGCTCGATTTGTCTTACCAGCGCCCTCTCCGTGATAAATTGCTACAGAATATATCGCAAATTTTGTGCTACTAGGGCTGATTCAGTTCCAAATATGTTAAATAAATAAGATATTTGTCATTAATATTGAGATGGTATATATATTATCTCAATATGTGTAAGGTATTAAAAAGAAGTCAGCGCTTTATTGTTTGTCATAGCGAGCCAGAACACACGAGCGCTGCTGCGTTCGGCCGCGGACGAGTCACGTGCGAGGGGCCGCGCGTCGCCTGCGACCGGCCGCAGACGAGTCGCGTGCAAGGGGCCGCGCGTCGCCTGCGATCGGCCGCAAACGCGCATCGCATGCAGTGGCGCGGCAGCATCGTGACACCGACTTCGTGTATCGCGGAAGCCTCACAGCTCACAGCCGCTTATCGCGATCACGTCGGCAGACGAAAAACAAACAATGTTATTCACACGGGAGATACAGCGTTTGGGCCGGTCGCAGGCGACGCGCGGCCCGTCCGGGCCCGCCGTACGCGACTCATCTGCGGCTGATCATAGGCGACTGTTCCGTCGCAGGCGACAGGTTACGACAGGTCACAATGGATCGATCGTGTTACGCCCACCGTAAGTGTAACTTCGAATGTTTGGAATGTGTCAGTTTTGCTTTGAAGATGAGATTATTTCTTTTGCTAATACAGCATCGGATTTGGTAATTATGAAGGAGAAGGGCTCCTTTTCCGATTTTGCTGAAACTTGGTAATATTGTGTATTTTGGCCTGTAAATAACATCCATGAAAGTTAGTGTCCCTCTCAATCAGGAAAAAAGTTAGGACGTTTAAAAGTGTTACAGTTTTGTGGTTATGATATCTGTCATATAGACGTAACACCGATTTAAGGGTATATGACTGATGTACATTTCACAGAACCGTCTTCCTTCGAGGCGTATGAACCCAGAAATAATGTTATAAATTATGTACTCGAAACAATCAGAAATGAATTTGAACTGCCTTCTGTATAATTGTAGTTTTTGTTTGTGTATTCTGTATAACCGTACACTTGTAGTCATATAGTATATGTGTTTCTTGATTAGATTACTCGTTTGATACATAATCGTCTGCATTGTTTTCTCTATTTTTTTTTCAGCTAGGTATTTAGCAGTACTGAATCATCCAAGATTGAAGGCTATTCCATAAGTAGTATTGGTAAGACTTAGTACTGGTACTTGACATTTTTGTAAATTCAAAAGTGTCAAGATGAAGATAATAAGAAATGTAAAATTTCATAAAGCTAAGCGGTACATAATGATCTTCATTGCCATTATCATCATCATTATAATTCGTGCAAGGACAATAGGCAGGCTTCCCCAGCTACTCAGATTCTTGACATTTATGTCATTTATATCAATCAATGGAATCTAGCAGTAATAATGGTCGGGTAGATTTTTTTGTAGCTACCTCCACGTGGTGTGATCTGGACACTGTTATCCTTGAATCATGTATTCTTACTTGAATCAAGAATTACAGTGACTAAGGGCTACGACTCCTGTTTTTTTAATAGTGTATTTCAAATATGTGTCACAACACATAAATTCAGTTAGCATTTGATGGTGTGTAATATTATTGATGAGGATAATTTAACATGGCTCTCTTTTAACCTAGTTCACCCACTTATAAATAATGAATAAGTGAAATAAATGATATAAGGCTTGCGCAGTGATTACAGTAATGCATAATCTACTATAATTCGACAGTAAGCATAAATTAAAAAGTACAAAAACGGAACAATAATATTAGAACAATATGTCTGACCGGGATTCCATTGAAATGGGAATAAAAAGGTGCCCTTCTACCGATGGAAAATTTTTATTTTACCGATTATACGTATTCGAATAACATGAGGTATAGCGTAAACTGCTCGTCCAATGCAAATTTTTGTTTCATTATCATTGAATCGTTTGATTCGTTAACCGTTCTTAAAAGAACGAATTGTTACATATATTCATTTCGATGAGAGTTCAGGTGTCAAAGAGTTTTAGTTCTTATATCTTAGCGTCTCTCCGAGATGCTGCTCCGTCGGTGGTCCTTGCAAAACTAATAAGAGTCGAAGTCCTACCGGCCAGTATTTATACCAAGTGGATGTACCGATGTCCACCAATCACAGCGCTCGATTTTTCTAGGTAGGAAAAAGCAACCGCTGTGATTGGTCGACTACGCTACGCCGATTGGTATAAATGTGCGCCGACAAGATTTTGACTTCAGTTCGCGAGGACCACCCACGGAGCAACATCTCAGAGAGGCGCTACAATATAAGAAGAACTATAACTCTCCTGCAGTTGAACTCTCATCGAAATGAATACAATATAATATAACCAAAATTTGTTCTTTTAAGAGCGCCAACGAATAAATCAACTGCGCGGTGGGATAGGGCGACTTGTCTCCTTCGTTGAATATATTAGTATTAATTCTCACCACGGGCAGCGGTGTGATATGATGCTGTACCCGGCCGGTAACGTCGAATGTGTCACGGATAGTAAGAGGGCTAGTGTAGCTGTAGAGTCCCCGGAGTCCCCGATCATGAGACAAACATTTGCATTGGATGAACGGTCTACGCTGCAGCTGTACCTCGTCGGTGCTTTTGTCACCCTATCGGCAGAAAAACAGAGTGTGTTAGAACGAGAAAGCGAAGGAAGGGCCGTATCATGGTCCTCAAAATTAATTCCACAGCCTCTCGTTAACCTCTAGATTTCCCGAGTGATACGCTCTCGAAGTAAAAAAAGCGTCCAGGTGGAGGCGGAACGAGGAGAAGTAGAGGCAGAACGAGAGCAGAAGAGAAGAAACGCTCGTCATAGCGGTTTACGAGGGACTGCGTAGCGTACGGAAGCGTCAGGCAAAATCTATAGCGTAGTATTAAAATGTCCTGATACCTTGATACACACACGCTATCGCGGGAACTCTCCTTCGATCGTAAAGCGACTTAACTGCAACGCTATCAAAGCTAATTCACTGGTTACTTTGCTCTCCTACGAAATGATACGAAGTAAGCAAGTACAATGATAATATCCTGGATATACTTTATTTTTATTGCGTTAAGATGCGGGCATATCTAACTAAGCTTTACTATTTTAGATAAGAATAGCTGATGTGCAGACGTTGGAAGATGAACGTGGAAGGTGAAGTGAAAATGAATGTGTGCTCGCCTCGGATCCGACGACACGCAGGAGCACGTGAGTCCACAAAATGCAAAAGCGGATGGAGATTAATTCCAACGTTAATTTAGCGACGCACCGTAAGCACCGTGGCCAAAGCGCCAAAGAGTTCCCGCGGAATGAACTCGACCGACTGTAGCCCGCAGCGGAGCCTGCAGCCAACAGCAGCTTAACTCCCAACTCCCGCCTGAAAATGCAGCACGGACGGAGGAGCCCCTCTCTTCATTCCTGACTTTTCTCGAGAATGAGAGAAAAAAATCATCCTCCATGATGTGAAATTTCTCGCCAAATTAGGCGAATTGCAATGCCGTTCCACCGCGTTACTTTCCCCTAACGTTATAACTACGAAAAGTCCTGGACTCTTAACTCCAACTTGTACCCGACCAGCGAAACTACCAGCGACTTGTAGAATGGTACGAAAGGAAAATGAAATGTTACAAATTTCTCGCTCACGGAAAATCACTTGAGTCGGGGAATCGAGAAGAATTCGTTAGAAGCGGAATAGATGAGAACTAAAATAATTGCAAGCGGCAGAACGTTGGAATGTAATTATGCCAATGCCCTGTACTTCCTATGCGTATGCACCGCCACGCATTAGGGAAAATGTGTCTCAATTAAGAGTTAGAATGTTAATTTTTAGCGAATTTGCAAAGCAAATTCGAATATTTGAACGTGTACGTGTATTTTTAACTTTTTCACCATTTATCTACCATTATCCGTAGGATCAGGATAGTGTGATTTAACAACAATTACATAATATTAAAATGGAAATACGGTAGAATAAAGTGAAAACAAATGACACTTTAACTGTCAATGAATTTAGTATCAATTCCGGACATAGATAGCACTGCGATCTTACACCACAGCGGCACAGCCCGTTGCTAATGCTGGATGCTGGATGTGAGACGAAAATAATAATCTAATGGGGTTCTAGCAAACCAAAAGATTGTGAGACAAAAATATGCATTGCTCGATGAGTCGATTTTATACCTCGACTTAGGCACAGAAAGTAATTGAATGTTACAAATTGCACATCGTGTCGGCAAATGTAAATGACCGAAGGTAACTGGAACGATACCTTTGTTATCGATTAATCCGTTCTATCTTACCACTTGGAAAATTTCGCTGACAGATGGCACACACGTCGTCCCGAAAACTTTGACGCACTCACCTCTACGTGTTTCCTTTCTCCGGGAGCAGAATGAGCCGTCAGGGGACGCCATGTTTATACTGTAGGTGGTGTGGTGCGGAGATACGCGTTGTTCATTATTTTCGAGTAACAACGTTTAATTATTTATTTACCTGTTAATCCGTAATTCAAAACTCTCGTGTGCTTGCAGTGATCTTTTAATTAGTGCAGTGAGGAAATTAGATTGCTTCTGCTGCACCTCGAAACATCAATAGACGAAAACGATCTATGACTTACGCATATACGTTCCTTGAATTCCTTTTGCTTCCTCGCGGATTGTTTACAAGTTGTTTATGCTATTTCACCGGAAAACGGTAGCTGTGGAACGTGTGACTTACATTTGGAGTGCCATTTCCTTTTCAGGAATACGTTGTGTTCTGCTAAAGGGTTCTGGACTTCCTCGTTGCAAGCATTTGCTCGTTTTATAACCTGACAAAGCGACCGAAACTTCCCCGTTATCTTTACCATCATGTCATTTCATCTTTGACAAAATATATTAAGTGGTAAGATACGCTCATTGGGTTTGTGCTTGCTCACGCTATGCGTTGTTTTCGTTTCAGATACTATAGGGAATCCTGATGTTGAACATTTTATGTTATCATTTTATGCAATCTGCTATTGTTTGTTTCATAATAAACTATGAAATGCGTGATTTGTGCCTTTATTGATTCATTGTTTATTCACCTTAAACGTAAACTGTTTTTACACATTGTTTGTAACTTCTTCAAAATGTTTCATCATTTGATTGAATTATTAGTTATTATATCTGTGTGTACAAAGTATTGGGCATCATTGTTCTCTGCTTTACAAAGTATTCCTTCATTATTCTAATAAATGTTTTCATGAAATATGTCCACTGCATTTTTATATCAATGCTTTTTTAGCTTCATATCATAAATTGTAAGATTCTTATAATTATGCATTAAACAATAAAACAAAATGTATTTTATACTCACGGTTTGTACTTTTCTGAAGTTAATATTCATTGGGTTTTGGAAATAAGTGCTTTTTGTTATAGGTATAAAGCTAATTAAAGGACATTAAAATGTGGTCAACGCAAGGTAGTAACTCAAATGCAAATGCAGCATCCAATGAAAAAAATTTGCGTACCCTGGGTATGACCTCTGCTATTAGCGTGGCAGAACCAAAGCCGAGTGACCTCACCAGAACTAATGAGTTGAAGGAAGCATTAAAACCATACAATGTATTTGAGTCTGAGGAGGAGCTCAATCATAGAATGGAAATTTTAAGGTACTTTTCAGCATAGATATTTTGGCTTAAAAGTATGATTTCAGAAGTTCAAATGAATATAAAATATATTGACTGTGCAGCAAATTAAATGCTTTGGTTAAGCAATGGATACGAGATACAAGTATTGCCAGAAATATGCCACCCAATGTTGCGGAACAAGTTGGCGGTAAAATATACACATTCGGTTCATACAGGTTAGGCGTACATCACAAAGGTGCTGATATAGATGCCCTATGTGTTGTACCACGCCACATATATAGGTCGGATTATTTTACATCATTCTTTGAATTACTGAAAATGCAAGAAGAAGTTACAGATTTGAGGGTAGGTATTTTCTTATAGTATAAACTAGCAGTCACATTAATAATGTAACATGTATTCTTTTTCAAGTAGCCCTCACATAGTAAGTATGAGATTTTATCCCTAAACTAAAAGTTATTAGAGCTTGGAGAGTACTATCCTTTCCTCTTACTGTTTCATGGCCAGTCTACTCAATAGCTCGTTATTTCAAGCTCCAATAATTCTCTGACAGTGTCTTAGGTTCAGTCAATATTTAATTCAATACTTATATTATAAAATTCTACTACATTGTATCTGTATTGCATTACATAACATGTTGTCTTGTAGGAATGTATTAGAAATTAGTTGTGATTTTCTAGGCAGTGGAAGAAGCGTTTGTACCTGTCATAAAGATGAATTTTGATGGTATAGAAATTGACATGTTATTTGCCAAGCTAGCTCTTAAAGAAATTCCTGATTCAATGGTTGGTAGTAGCCTATGTATATATATATATATATATATTTAATTGACAGCAGTATTCTATTGTGTCTAGTTTAATTTAACAAAGGCTATATTTCTATAGGATCTCAGGGATGATATGTTACTCAAAAATCTTGATCAGAAATGTGTGAGAAGTTTGAATGGCTGTAGAGTAACAGATGAAATACTACGCCTAGTACCTAATATAGAAAATTTCAGGTTGGCACTTAGAGCTATAAAGTTATGGGCAAAACGTAAGTGCATTGTGTGATACGCGTTGCGGTGTATTTGCAGAACATTCCTAAGCACGTTTTGTTAAATTGTGTGATTTTTAGGACATGGAATTTATAGCAATGTACTAGGATATCTCGGAGGAGTTTCGTGGGCTATGTTGGTCGCTCGTACATGTCAGTTGTACCCCAATGCTGTGGCCGCGACATTAATAGAAAAATTTTTCCTAGTATTTTCACAGTGGAAGTGGCCACAACCAGTTCTTTTAAAACAACCCGACAACGTTAACCTAGGGTTTCCTGTATGGGATCCAAGAGTAAGCATCTGCTCTTGAAGAACATTTACATGCGCGTAACTGATACAGAGTAAATCGGCAATGAAAACATTCTTTTAGGTAAATATATCAGATAGATATCATTTGATGCCGATTATCACACCAGCGTATCCACAGCAAAATTCCACGTTTAATGTCTCGGTGTCGACCAGAACGATCATGCAAGAGGCATTCGAAAATGGACTTGCCATAACTGAAGAAATCATCATGGGTAAAGCAACATGGGATAAATTGTTCGAACCACCAAACTTCTTTCACAAGTACAAGCATTACATTGTACTATTGGCCAGAAGTTTAACCGCGGAAGACCAGCTTGAGTGGTGTGGACTCGTTGAGTCAAAAATACGTCATTTAATAGGTAACGCATAGACTATGACGATAAATATATTGATATAAAACGAATGAAGGATTGCACTGCACTGCTTATTTTTAAGCATCGCTTCTTTCTCATGTTACCTTATGTATCACACATACATCATGACTGTACATGCAAGACACTGATCGTAAGAAAAAGTAAATTAAATATGCGTATCAATGTGTCTTAGTGTGTCTTTCTTTTATGGTTTTGTTTTGCATATTGTTTGTTTCATTGGTACTATATAATGCTAATAATTCGCGGGTGCCAAAATGGCAAAATCCTAATACTTTACAACAGGTACACTGGAAAGGAATCCTCATATTACATTGGCACACGTTAATCCGGAGGCTTTTCCACCCCTGAAGCCAGAACCAGACAGGCATTGTTCTATGTGGTTCATCGGTTTACTCTTTGCTAAGAGTGAAAATCTTAATGTCGACCTTACATATGATATTAAATCCTTTGTGGACACAAGTAAGATAGCTCGTCGTTCATTAACAATGTATGAAAGACAGGTTGAAAAAAAAAGAACTTTTTCGCATTTTCAGTTGAGAGGCAAGCGGAGCAAATCAACATGTTAAAAGAAGGCATGTGGATAGAAGCAAAGCACGTCAAGAGAAGGCACTTGCACACTTACGTTACCCCAAGTTTGCTGAAGCGGGAAAGGAAGGCACGTGCTACATACCTCTCATACGTTATATTATATGGCAAACGATGAATTGTTTTAACAGCACACTACGTGTATTATATAATACGTTTTGTTAGGTTTCTGGCGGTGTACATCGCAACGGAAATATCGCTGGAAATGGAAATAGTGGTAGCGTGTCCCCTCGAAGCCAAGGAGATACGAGCAGTAGGAAGCGATTATCAGATCAGAACATGGAAGCGTACGGGAAAAAACGAAAAGTTACAGAGAATGAGCCACAAGTAGGACAGGTGCTGTTGTGTCCACGTGTTCAAGGATAATTATGGTACATTCAAGTTTATTTGTTTACGTAAGTTGTGCACCCTATGCTTCACAGGGAGAGGATTCATTGTGCAGTGTGTCGCCTCGAAGCCAGAGTGATACGACCGGTAGGAAACGGCGATTATCAGACCAGAGCATGGATGGATTTGGAAAGAAGCGAAAAGGCAAAGATAATGAGCAACAAGTGACACAGGTGCTGTTGAATTCGCACGTTAAAAAGAGATTTATTGCATATACAAGTTTCTTCGATTACGTAAGTTATGAATTTTACGGTTGACAGGGAGAGGACACGTTAGTGGTTCAGTCTTGTGGAGAGGATAGCAATTCCGGTTTTAGCATTGATGAATACAAACAGACTTTGACAGCTACTAAGGACGTATGTTTCCCCTATTTCGGCGTACTTCGCGTCCACTTCAATGACAGAGCGCGCCTTAATTTGCGTATCGCGCTTTGTTTTCGTTGCGTGTTACAGGAAGGGCCAAACAACACGTCCACAGTAGCACAAGAAGGATATGTTTGCACTTGACCACTGCAGGATTACTACCTCACACCGATCCACAGATGCTCTTCTGGGCCATCTAGACTGTAAGCACTTCTCATGCAACCATCCACTGCCCACTGTAAGTCCCTCGTTTCGTAAAAACAAAGCAGCGTCATGTGTTGGATGAAGCTAACCATTGGAGTTAATTGATACATGATGAGCCAACAATCGGTACATGATTGTATGTGACAGACGCTATAATTTTAGTGGTTTTTAGAAGTACCAACATGTCAATGGGAACAATCGCAAACGTTTACGTGATTATGCCAGTGTCTGTGATTTTGCTCATTTTGTGGTGTAACCCGCTGCATAGTGATATTCAAATCTCCACCCGATGGGTCAGTAGATATTAAAAAAAATTCAATGCGCTCTCCCCTGTCAGATAAATGACTTTATTTTTTTATTTAATTTTGTATTAATTGTTAAGTAATAACACACGCGTTGACATGGTGTGTAACGTGTCGATCAAGCATACTTTGGTCGTAATGAAATAGCGAAGAGGATTTCAAATTGCATAGATTTGAGGAATTTACGATCAGAAATAGAGGAAAACATATTCTTATACAAAATACATTTCTTTATTGCATAGTCTTATAATCACGGATTTCCCCATATTAGCCATTTCTGTAATACAGATAAATAAATATCCAGCTCATATCTTAATCTTATGAAAAACGAAATAAATACATTTATTAGTTTTAAATACTACGGGTTTATTAATATTTCTATGAATTAAGTGAACTTATCTCTAACAGTTGGTTTCTGAACTTTATATAATGATAATGCTACGGTCTGTCCGGTCTACCAATTTTAAAAATAAATTACTTACACTTAATAAAATATACATAACACGTGCTTAGATAATTGAATATAAATCGAAAAATATTGTTTTACTGGCACACAATAGAATGAAATTGTATATTTTTTGTTATCGATTCATTTATTACCTTGCGTTACGCCCACGCGGACAACTTTGTGACGCTAGTGGAAATCACCGGCACTGGTGTAAATAATTTCTCGTTTCGTTTACAGACAGTATCAGTCGACATAGGTGCACCTATAAAGAGAACTGAAAATAGAAACAAGCATTCTGTAAAGGAAACGCGAAATAGACCATTGACTATTTTGCTAACGATTATGTTGCGCAAATAAGTTTCGTATCGGAGTCGCTTTTTAGTTTTTATTCACAGAAAAGAATTTATAGCTTTAACGATATACAACAAGGGGCTGGCATCTGGATGACTCAAACCACCTATCACCCATTGGTGAGTTTTTGCAGGTGTTCGACTGCCTTCGACCCTCAGCTACGGCTCTGACACCACCTCCTTTAACATCTTCCTTTCATACCCCCTGTCACCTTCCCTGTCTTCACCACACTTCCCATTCTTCAGAACCATTGTGATGTTAAAGGCATGTCCCGCTATTGAACGCCTCAAGGTATTTGATGTTCACTCATTCTTACTTTGTAAAAAATGTTTCGCCGCGATGTATGCAGAGGCTGAGTACTTGTTGAGCAATTTGCACTAGACTCCGCGAACCCCACGACTAATGTGTCATAGCATGGTGCTCTATGATTCTGTGAATACATTGATACAATCCGTTACGGAAGTTTCCTTCCAAAGTTAGCGATAGTGTAACACTGCTTGGAGAACCTTGCAATGCTCTACAAATACGGCAACAGACTCTGTTTAAATGGTTAGGGACCATTCGTTATTTGTAAATACTTTCATGGAAATAGTCGGGTTGGTAGATTCCATTCATTTCAAAGCCTGGTATGTTCATAGTTTTCATGAACGTACCATCATGTCGCTTTCTGTTCTTCATCTTGGTTTTGGAATGAATGACTTATAATGATCTTATTTATTAACCGTCGTACATGTTAAGCGTATGCTGTGTTAAGTAATGGAGATCGGAAATAGGCTGTCGGCAGTCTAACGCCAAGCTCGCGTTTCGTTTCATCGAAGATATGTCGCGTGCGTCATGCGCATAATTACTTGCAAGTATAGTAAAGTTCTGCTTTTTGCGTGGAGACCATGGGTGGATAATCGAGCGGAAGCTTCTCTCATTCTTTCGAGCACATTACTTGCATACGACTTTATTTGCCGGTCGCCTTGCACTTTTCGGATATTAATAATGGCATTCAACACATCTATTTACTTGATCTTAATGTTATGTACATAATTTTGGCTGATTTTTTTTTGCATTCTTATTTGACGACTGAGAGAGAATGTTTGATTGTTTTCATCAATTTTTTTCATTACCAACTTATTCACTTATTCGGTCTTTAAAGGGGAACTTTTTTTTGAAAACAAAAATGACATAGATAGTAAATAATGTGATTTTCAGCATAAAATAATGAAGTTTCAAAGCATTCTGTTTGTCGTGCAGTACATTATTCCCTTCATCATGTTTTGAGCTACACTCGATACAGGAAAAGTTTTGTATGATTTCGTATTTTGCTGGAAAACATACATACACCTTCAATCTCGTTGCGATAAAGTAGCTGCTGCTACTTTTTCTGTACTTTTCCGGCAAAACTGATACGTATTTTTATCAAATCTTTTCCTTTATCTGTATGTGCTCCAATAGGATTCTAACCGCCTAAAATTTAGAAACTTCGGCTACGAATACATGCATCGATCAATGGTTGACATCCAATGGACGCGCTGTTGGTAGAAGATGGAAGTGGACAAGAGAATGTACAGGATTTTTTCTCCTTTTAACTCCGTGTAATTTATTCGAATAGAATTCTACTTTGTTAATGTCGGCATACACCAAGTATCTGCGCTTTCTATATTACTTAATAATGCTTGTTTGTCTGTACTCAGAACGTGCCTTCGCTGTCAAGATGGCCCA
The DNA here is from genome assembly GCA_963942575.1 of Priocnemis perturbator. Classification (NCBI taxonomy): domain Eukaryota; kingdom Metazoa; phylum Arthropoda; class Insecta; order Hymenoptera; family Pompilidae; genus Priocnemis; species Priocnemis perturbator. The sequence continues at coordinate 6,820,200 of OZ012649.1, read as the reverse complement.
TAGTATGTATCTTCGTGCACTTTTTACTTATATCATCGCTGACTCGTCATTTCCATTACTTTACTATGATTATTTGTTGCTATCTCTGACGGTACTGCTACTATTATCCTTACTAATATTACTGCAATTATTGCTGTCATTATTAGTTTTATAATTATCGCTAACATTACATTTATCGTTATTCTTAGTACTATTGTTTCTACTATTATTAATATTCTTACATGTCGTGATCTTTACGTGGGTCGTCTGAACTTCACCGTTACGTTCTGATTTCTGCGTAAAGCGTTAACGAAAACATCGTCGTGGTCAGACGTTCTACTAACAAATGAAAAAGAGATATTTTCCCGGACGCACTGCACCGTGGCGGTAGCGCCGTTATATCATTGCTTACGTTAATTACATCCATAAACAGTGAACATCAACTTTACCCTGGTACGGTAGAAACGGTTTACTCACTTTTTTATTTCTCCTTTCTCGGTTCATCCGTTTCCAGTCCATCTCTACTTTGTTTGCGTCGATCGTATATCTCTCGCGAGATAGACATGTCTGTAGCATACAGTTTTCAACCCATTCGTCCCTCGCTCCAACAGCCATTTCCACTCCTAACCGTAACACTTTTTCGAGAGAATCGTACTCCCCTTATGTGTTTCACGAAATACAAGTTACTCGTTCGATCGAAAAACTGAACGTGAAAGAAGGTTTCACCCGGACGTACAAACATACCCTCACCCCCCCCCCCCTACATACACACACAGAACCCCGTTACTCTCTTGTACAAAAAAAAAAAAATGGAAAACTAGAAAATCAGGAAAAAGTGCTGAAGGTTGATATAGGTTTTCCAAAAGGCTTTCCGTCTGACTGGTATTTTGTCCAATAATTTGCCATGTAACAAAGTGGACACATCAAAGAATTATTAAATTTACACTTCATATGCATACAGACCTGAAGTACACAGTGAAGCATACGCACGCAAGTCGCGTGGAATTTTAGAAGCGAATTCGATGAAAGGTGTCGAGATTGCGTGCTACTCTGAACGAGAGTGGATTTTATTCCGTTGAAATAAAACCAACATTACATCGTTGTAGTCGCGTACGATGTTCGCTGATAGATCGTTCTGTGTGACTTTTGGGTCGATTTCAATAATTCATCGCGTTACTTCGAATCCTAGCCCTATCATCGCGAACAGCGTACGCGTCCTGACTATTATTCCATTGACAACTGATATCTGACGATACATTCGACGAGATCGACGTGTACGCTTCTTTTGGCAAAGTGAGAAAGACAGCTCGATAATTTGTCGAGATGCACAAAGGGAAAGCATAATTTGTACCTAACCCTGACAACTGTACACTCATGTATCTTTCTTGAATAAAAAAAAAATAAATTTTCTTTCAACTCCTTCAGCCAAGATCTTGCTGTATAATCGGGCGGACTGATGATCGAGCAACGTGACGAGGAGGATGAAAAGACAGGCGGCCATGATCGTTTAATGGTTTGACAAAATTGATCTTGACCCTCGTCATTCTGCTCGATAAATCTTTGACGTCTGATGTTTCCTTGGAATCCTTTCGTCAATCCTCTTAGTTGATAATTTCAAAATCGATAGAATTAATCGAGGAAACCACAATTACAAGACTTCATTCTTCATTATTGCAATATATTTTACAATCTTTCTATACGACCATATTTGGAAAATGTTTTTTTCTCTCCTTACGTTATATTCTTTAGTACTGATAGATATGCCATCGATGCCTTCATAATCTAATACAAAACGCAATTGAAGTATTATTAGCTATACTTGAAATATCGGATGTTATGGAAGATGTACCGAGTGACTTACAATTCCAAATGTCTCCAAAGAAAATACGTAGAATTTGCCTGCAGTTAGGCACAGTGGCTTTTGAGATCGGGCAATACATACGATTAGTGGGCGTGCGTGCTGCGGAGGAAGTTGCTGCCAGTTTGAGAAGTAACACGCTAAATCCACCGCACTGCTCTGGAATTTCATTGCGGACGTGACCGTGGAAAATTGCATTTTCAGGCTTTTCACACTCACCTCGTCGATCAGACATTCACCCAGGAAACAGTAGCAAAACGCTAAGAATATGACTGCGCACGAATAAATGACAAAGTGAATGGTATTGACATCTTGTGCACAGTCCGTTACCGTTAAGAGCTGGTATGCCACGACGCATAATGAAAATATTAAGCCCATCGTTTGTACGAACATGAGAGAACTGAAAGCATCCCCTAAAATCGTTGCCAACCTGCAATTCGCTCCATCATTATTGCTCGTCGTTCATATTTCTCGCCGCTTTATTATTGCCTCGTGCACTGCTACCAGGATAGTCTTTACGCACAGAAGCAAATAACACATGCCATAGAGAAGTGAAACTCTTCCGTACGTACGTGCAAACACACAAAACCATCACCTTTTTCCACGCATTCGTATTCGATATTGCGAATTTCGCTTTTCGCGAGAAAGAAGACTTACTTTGAATTTACAGCGTGCGCGGTCCGCATTTAAGAGGCTAAAACGACGGATACTTGCGGTCCTGGTGCGATAATATTGGATGCACATACAGTGATGATCGTATTGATCGAATCTCGACGGCAAGGCGATAATAAAACTTGCACGTGTAATCGGCGAGATGAATTTCTTCCTTTCTTTCGCGTCTCACCGCAGGAGCTCCGTGTGTCTCTGGACCAGAGTCCTCATTTCGTAATTATACCTTCGCGGCTCTAGATCGACGTTCCTCAATCGATTTCTGAGAATCGACAGCTGACCGCATAGGTGAAATGTCAGAGAGACCAGGAGGCTGTCCGCGCCAGTTGCACCGATTGTCAAAAGTGTGCTGGCTGGCACGAGACATACGCAAAAGAGTGCGTAGAGTCGCACCCCTGTTACTTCGTACACATGCTTCACGCTCGATGGTAATTCGTAAGGGAGCGTGCAATCATTGAACCCTGCCGCAAACAGGTGATTTATATCGGCCGTGTCATTCTTCTACCTACGTCCTACGCTAACGTTCGGTGAGAAAAAAATTGTGCGAGAGATGCGCACAGTGGGCAAATAAAATTCTGGGTAGGTTGTGGCATGCTCGTAAAACGCAACCGTTTGTTAAACCGCGAAGGATGCAAGATGCAACTGTCGCCTTACGGGACGCCATAAAACCGCAGCTGTCAAGTAACTGTACAAGTGTACAGGCACACTTATGTGTGCGAGTGCACGATATCAAATGTACCTATTTCCTGACACGATAAAAGAGGCATTAAAATCTTGATTTACTTCACACCCGCATTCCTCCCCCTGAACGTGAAAACCCGACAGTCTTAGGCTCCTAAGCTCCCGGTTATCAAGCTTCGACTGAAGCGATCATATTTATCTTCAATAAATGAATTAATGAACTCTTCTATCCGATAAATGTTCTTTGTACATGTACTTATTTACTTACTCGAGACAAAACACTCGACGATCGGCTTTGCATAGAATAATGTGGGCACAAAGAATAAGGAGAGCACGGACGAGGTGGTGAATAAAGTTGCCATTACGTTGTACGAAACGACTCTTTGCTGCTCCTTCACGTTTTTAAATAATCCTTGCGCAACGTCATTCTTCACCACTGACAATATCGGTATCAATAGGTGCATTTTGAAGCGAAACATGACGGCCTTCAGCACTATCAGCACGGTCGGCAATGAGAGCGTTATGTTTCTCAGTGTCTTCTCGGTATCGTGTGCATTCTGTGCGAGGGTCACGAGTTCCAGGGTAGCAAATATCTTGACGTACGTGATGTACAGGAAAAATCGTATGTCGCTGGGATTCTCCGGCCATAGGCCCGCTACTAATAGCAAACGCTTACTCCACGATAGCACGTTCTCGTCGTAGAGAAGAACACTCTTTTCAAGCGACAGTCTCATCTTTCTCAATTATTCGCTCGAGACCGCAACGAAAAAATTGCCGCACTTCGTATTGAGTGTCAGTAAAAGTTGACTCGTCAAACTTGAAACGTGTCCATAGAAATATTGGCGCTTACGGTAGACCTCGAAAAGTCTACAAAGTTCCATCACGTAGACACATTTGTCACGCGACGTTGCGTCGATGGTCTGACAGAAAATTCGGTGCAAATATGTACGTATACAACGTACTCCACCACTGACTTTTGAAGCTATAATCATTTGTCGTCGAACTTGCTTGATCAATGCAGATCGAACAGATGGGCCTGCATAGTTGATGAACCATTGCAAAGGCATTATTTCGAGAACATGGACGATTTGCGACGTCGACAAAAAGTCCCAAATTGACTTACACCCACGACTCTTCAACTATTCAACGATTTGACACGAGCCGCCAAACTTACCCTCCATTACGTGAATCATCCAGTGACGGTCGATCGATGGACGAGGTTACCAATGGAATTGTGAGAATCGCGTACGTAGGAAAGCTCGCTTGGAGGAGGATGGAGAGCGCGTGTGCGTGGCGTCGAAGCTTGCAACCGAGCAAACCAATGCAACCAGTGTCATGCAGTCTTCGTGCCGAGAGCAAACTGACCACGTGGGTTATACGGTTCACAGGGAAAACGCGGAACGGTGACTTTCCTATTTTTTCATTTCGTCATTTCATGACATACACCGAGGAAACATGAGGCACAGGCATATTGTCGGGGTCGGTGCGTCCCTCATTGCGACGATGATTCTGCTCTCCGGACTAATGTATTACTTTAATCAAGGTACGTTTCAATGCAATCTTTTTCAAATTATACTCTCGAATTTACTAGATTAAGCAAAGAACGCCTTCAGATGTTTGCTCTCTTCATTTTATGCAAAGAAGAAAGTGTTTATTTATGGCGGTCATTCGATTTAGGAACAACCTGTGTAGAGACAATACATTTTTCATTGCATTTTTATATATCATTTGACATATTGGTCAATGTAGGCGGATACTTTCATAAGTTGACACGGGTTTCTTCCCATGTACGCGGAAACGCTCCGAGTAATGGGCCAATCAAGAAATCCCGGACACGTTTGATTGCTTGAGGCAAACAAATTAAATAAAATAGTCCACCCTGCTAATGCAGTCATTTACCAGGCAGGCACACGTGTAATTTATGCTGTTCGCTAAAAAGCAACATTCCGTTTTGCCACTAATATCATACTAAAATATACCTATAATGCGTATAATCGAAACGCAATAATATCCCTCTGTCCAATAGCTTACATCGTGAGATATTTATCATTCCCACAGCCTCTTACGTGACATATCTCCGCTTGTCTTGACCATTAAATCTCTGCATACTTGTCACTGATATAATTCGAGCTATCATAATTGTCAGACTTTGTGATAGAATTAAAAATGATTGAGATTAGTTAACTTGATGCGTTATGTGGACGAATGCTTCTCAGAAAGGACATGACATCTTTCTAAATTGTCTAACGTGCACTCTGTCACTCTTACTTCAGGTCTGAAATAACGTTAGTCGAATCGATCAATTGTTTCAGACAATTGTCCGGTAGGTACCCGTCTTTGTCATAACAGTACCATCTGCATGCCACAAAGATATTGGTGCAACAAATTCCGTGAATGCCAGTACGGAGATGATGAGATCGAAGACGAATGTCGTGAGTTTCATTACCAAACAAGGTATTTTAATTTGCATAATATCAAACGTATGACGGAATTTCTGTTTAAAATAGACGACTTACACGGTAGCTCGGACTGGTTCATGACTGACAGAGATTGGAACTTCTCGAGTTGTGGTACTTTGTCAAATAACATTGTAGTTCGCCGAATCCATCCTTCCACGTTCTAATTCAATCAAATGTTTTTGTAGAGCTATCCAACCCTCCGAATAAATGCTCATACGATGGCTGTCAGGCAATTTGCATGGGACTTGATGAAATACCACGAAATTTATCACCTGACGTCTTCACGATGTACGTTTATTAGTTTATATTCCAGAATTTATCCCTCGTATAACTAAAATCGAATTCCAGATTGTTGTCTGATAATTTGATTACACGGGTGTCAGCTGGTGTTCTATCGGAGTATACGGAACTGCGTTCGTTGTAAGTGATTATCATTAACTGATGTGCATATATCGCTGGGTTGTTCTTTCTGTTCTATTGCCCTTTTAGATTTCTTGATAATAATTATATAGTAGACATGGAAGACGGTGCATTTGAGAACCAAACAGAACTGTATTGGCTGTAAGTATAGCTGACAGGAGCGTAAGATGAAAGCAGCATCGCATTTACAATCAGTTGAACTCTATTAGGATCCTTAGCAGCAACAGGCTTAACGAAATACATCGTGGCAATTTTGTTGGATTGTCTAAACTGGACACATTACAAGCGGATAATAATCAAATAAGATTCGCTGATTTGACGGATTTCGATAACAGTACATCAGTACTCTTGATGTAAGTGCAATTTATTTTTGGGATACATCGAGATAGACGCAAGCCATTAATGTGAAAATTTCCATGTAATCAAAGAGAGTGAATTTGCGATTGCCACCCCCCGACCGCTTAAATCCGACATTTACTACTTTTAAGTAAATTAAGAAACGAGCCCCGCTTTATACTTTCCTGAACTGTGACACAGATACATTATTTAATAGAACTTTCCATGTAATATTTTAGTAACTTGAATAGAAATCTTTTAACAACGACAACCCTAATATTACCGCGATTGTCAGCGCTCCGAGAGATGTGAGTATGAATGATAACGTAATCACCAGCTTGGCATTACCACAGACGAGGTATAGGATAGACCCATTATGCGACGGATATTTTCATCTCACCATCTTGGGGTGCGTGAGCCCTATTATTCACAATTTTCGTGTCACACGCAACATTATCGGCCGCTATGTATGATCTGCGGCATAAGATGACAATATTATCAATACTTCAAATATTATTTGCCTTATTAATCTTCGTAAAATTTTGAACTTTTTACCATTATTTTATCATGTCTTGATCACAGCTTGTCGTTTTCCACGGTTTTAAATCACTCTCAAAGTAAGGGTTTTTTTCTCCCCTTTGCAGCACTCATCCGAGTGACTGCACTTTTATTGTAGTTTCAACTTTCCCATCGTTCCCAGATGCATCAGTGCACTTGAATTAAGCTGATTTCGCGTGTACTCGGTATTTTTTTTACATGGGATCCAAAGTCCCTTAAGATAGTGGTTCTACCCTATACCTCGTTTCTGGAATTACGTAGTGGTCACTGGATGATGGTATTTCAGAAAATTGGATGAGAATCAATTTGGTTCCATCAGCGAACATCTCTTTGCACATGCACCCGCATTGAAGTCCGTGTACGTACGTAAGGAATTTTTAATGGCAAAATAGATCGCTGCGCGTGACTGCAATTTAATAATTATTCAATCCTTATTTAGGAGCATGGAAAGCAACTTTATAAAAACCATTCATGAAAAAGCCTTCCAGAATTTATTGCAGTTGGTCGATTTGTAAGTTGATGTGTATTATTTCTGAAGTTTGACCAGTCTGATATGCAGTAATCCTACAAGAAGAGAAACTTTCTTTCAGAAACATAGCATCCAACCAAATTACCATCATCTCACCGCATATTTTTCATCCGACTACGAATCTTACAAAATTGTGAGTGTTAGAACTGTGACGCACAGATTTTATGGTATAGCGGCTATTTCCCTGTAAATACGATAATCTTCATACGTGCTCACTACGCGTTTACTGCTATTTGCATACGAACACACGTTTATGAAAATAAACAAGAGAAATGTCACGTATGTTAGTGCCTATCTAGGGTAATTTATTATTTGCTGCTACCGCAGCATTATCCACGTTTCCTCTTGAAAATAGAAGATGTGTGATTAACGATTTCACGCGGTCGTAACAAAATTGATTGCTTTGTATTACTTTTCAGAATGATTGGAAATAATCCGATCAGTAATCTGACGATGGCAATCTTTCAGCCCCTAAGAGAACTTCATTCCCTGTAAGTTTTACTGCTTCCGGATTCAAGATATGTATGTAATATAGTAATATGACTGATTTACAGCGACCTTGAGAATATCACTCTGGACAACTTGGAAAAAAATGCATTCGACACATTTCCTCAATTGCAGTTCGTGTACTTTAAAAAGTTTCACTACTGCACTACTTATGCTCCGCAAGTGCAAAAATGCACACCCGCCAGCGACGGTGAAGTAGTCCGTAGCGTAGCTGAACTGGGAAATGCGATTAAACCTGTAATGACGTGTGATATCTTGCAGGTGTGTCATCGTTGTCTCATCTGCTGAGTAAACCTTTGCTGAGAGGGGCAGTTTGGGGAATATCCTGTGTAACTTGCATGGGCAACGCGTTGGTGCTTTGGGGAAGGTTCACCGCGAAGGATGAAAATCGCGTCCTCAGCATAGTGATAAGGAATTTAGCAGGTTCGGTGACTGTATGCGTTACAAGATACTCGGGCTGTGCAGTTTTTCGGGAAATTGAGAATCGATAGGCGTTAAACGCTCTTAATCTCTAAACGTGATACAACGCTCTAGTCGATTGTTCGTAGAGCGGTGAAACGTGGATCGATCGGCGATATTAGCACCCCTATAAATCACACAGCCATCGTATTGCAGTCGCTTAATCCTTTTACAGTCTCCGACCTGTTGATGGGAGTGTATCTATTCGTAATCGCCGTTGAAGACATGAGGTTTCGCGATAACTACAATGTGCTTGCAAGTAGTTGGATGTCCTCGTGGCCTTGTACGGTGATTGGAATTTTGGCAATGACATCGTCAGAGGTACGAAAAGTTATGTATATGTAAATGTAAATGTTGATTAGGAATGGGATTTTTGGAAAAATCTCATTGGAAGGTGCGTTGTTGAAGGTCTCCGTACTGATCCTGTCGTTCCTGTCAGTGGAAAGATTCATGCTGATCACTGCACCGTTGAAAAGCCACCGTACCACGACACCGCAAATCGCATCATCGTCGATGATCGTCATCTGGACCATCGGAATTACTCTCGCCCTCGTTCCAGGTGCGTTTTAAAATCCTTCCTGTCGATTCGCGCGTTGCCTGCGTCCTGCATGCGTGTTCGACGCGAGACCGAGTGATGCGCGATAGCGATCGAATAATCCTTCAAAATGTCTCGCTCCTCTCGTTAATGCGAGGGACGAAGCTGGATGGGACACGCGTGATAACTCGTAATCTTATCTCAACGTTACTTTCCGTTCCTTCGCGCCTTATTTTCAATGCTTTTTTTTATTCATGAGCGATGCAGACGGCCGGGAATGGGTTTTGCCAGAAGAAGCGTGGATGGTCGCGTTCTACTTACTACATGTCTCTGTTCCACAGCTATTCACTGGAGAAGCAGCACTAGATTTTATGGCGCCAACGGCTTGTGCTTTCCATTGCACATAGACGATCCCTATTTCATAGGATGGGAGTACTCGGCATTTATATTTTTGGGATTAAATTCCTTAGGGTGAGTGAGTGTCGTCATTCGCGCCAATTAGCCCTTTCACACGAGCATACCGATTTCTAGGCTCATGACGATCGGCTACGTTTACGCAGGAATGTTTGCCAGCATTTGGAGAACGCAACATGCTACGCCATTGTCTGTGGGCGATTCCGAGTTCGCCGTACGATTTTTCTTGATTGTCCTCACCGACGCTGCATGCTGGGCACCAATAATCATATTGAAAATATGCGCTCTGGCCGACTACCCTGTACCGAGTAAGTGGCGTTTTATTTTACACGAGCAAGGCTGACGTTCGACAGGCTAGTAAGATCTCGATCTCTTCAGCCAGTCTGCATGCGTGGGTGGTCGTCTTCATACTCCCGGTAAACAGTGCCGTTAATCCACTATTGTATACGTTCACTACGCCCAGATTCCGAGAGAGGCTGAGCGATGGTTGGTTCGGTAAAATGAGAAACTACATGTCGAGAAAGCAATCGGCGCAAGGTTCGTTTGGCAACTCCTTAAACTGACCAGTGCAAGTATTTTCTACATTTTGATGTTACAGGGTCGCAAATATCTCATACCGTCAGTAACCGTAATGTCATGCTGTCACTCTCAGCTGATACGAAATATCCGCTATCTGAGAAGAAAATACCACCGATTCTGGCGTTGAACAATGAGAAACCAGTAATGGGCATGCACGATCACATCATGTGACCATTTAAAATGGAGTATTAATTGACGAATGGTATAGTAACCTTGCTGTCATACAATTCTCAGTAGATTTAATTCTCATAAATATGAAGTAACCTTCGTCAGGCATAAAGTTCGACTTATACATTTCACTGACGCGAATCACCGATGTGCGGTGTAAGCGGGGAAATATATTTTGACCGTCGAGCCTGACAACTTCCAACAACTATGCATCTACGTTGAGAAATTGTGCTGATCCGTTCCGTACATCAATTACTTCCCGTGTGAATCGCGAGTGCATTCGGTAGATTTATGGCGTCGATCCTGATCTATCGGTAAATCGTGTTCCACCGATTCTGGCACCGCTATCGAGAGCCCTTTCGTTTCACGTTCTTCCACGTTATTTACTATTCCAACGTCTGCAGCTTTCATTATACCAAAGAAAATCGTATCTCTAACAATAAGAACCTGTATACAATATTCAGTAGCAGTAGCTAGACCAGTAGGTCCAGTAAATGTAACAAACTTTAATAGTATGAGTTTTATGAAGAGTATGTGCGGTAGAAAGAGTGTTAATTCAGTATTCAACCATGCCGTTGTATTATCATGAGAAAATAAAGAAATTTAATAGAAACCGGTCGGGAAGAGGAAATGTCATGAACACGTCATTAATTAAAATTCCAATTAGATATTATCGTAGGTCTGACAAGTCACCGAACGTTATTAGCTGTACCAATCGAGGTATCTATTTATTGAATAATTGATGGTGTGACACGTTGGGACATACAGAAATATAGCAGCGTGTAAACTGCGGCAGACATCTGACTTCCGACTTTCAAGCGTCCCCATGGATCGGCCGTAAATCATTTTAGCTGTGAAAAAAGACCGCATCGTGGGCACCCTACGACCCACCGTCACGTGGGTTGGCTCTTACGCGATGTAATGTGTAATTTATGGTGGATGGCCAATGGGAAGATCCCGTTAAGGGGCCTCGATACCTCGCGTTCGGACAATCGGCTTTCCTTCGTCGGAACCACTTTCCACGATGACGAAATCGCGGCGAGGTGAAGTTTTGTCGATGCCGAACGCGTGGTCCTATCACGCGAGATGAGAGACGCATATTTGCACCGCTAAAATGATAGTGGTGCGATAGGCGGCTTCCTAGTCCGTACGGGAAACGAAAGCGAAAGAACGATGCGCGCAACCGGCAACCTTCCGAAGGTCTTCCGCGCAAGAGTTTCTCACAGGGAGTTTCTATTCGCGAGCTGTATAGAATGCAGAAAGAGAGTGAAACGCCGACACGTATCGGGCTCCTTTTGCAGATTCAAGCCACACTCGCGTTTCTGCCGGGGCCACGGAAATTCGTACGTCTGGCCAGTTTCTTTATCCATCAACAATTCTGTCTAACGTGGCTTTTTAATGACTTTAATGCTCCGTCCTTGATCCACAACTGGTAGGTACGTGCAGACGGGGAAACGGAATGTGGGAGTGCACGCCAGGGATATTTCAAGCTTCCTCCCGTTCTAGAAGCTATTTTGACAGAATCGAGGTAATCGGGCAACTCGTTCTGCGGACAGGTTGCGCACAAACTGTTCTCTCGTAGAATTTAGCAATTTTCCCTTACAAAAGAGAGTCCATCGCGGCGGTGCCACCCATCGCGAGACATCGTACGTAATCCGTTATGTACGTGTTTTCTTGGCTCTCGATTCCTGGCCGGCAATGCGAGCGCGAACTCGGACGCGAACGCGAACGACAACGACGATGAGCACGAAGACGATCAGGACGACCGAGACGACGACGATTCGGCCGGCAGTAATACCAGCCTTTCCGTGGTCGCACTTATATTTACAGTCGGCACGAGAGCACTGCAAGTGTTCCCTGTCGGCTCGAAACTTATATTACCCGATAAATACTCACGTGTGACGCCTACAACGGCTCGGCAGTAGCGGACCGTGACTGGATGGTGGCCATGTGTTACTCTCACGGACGCGACTCTACACGCTTTCCACCTACAGGCAGAGCCGAGACCGAGGGAAGAATTGATTGTTCGCGAGAACAAATCGAGCGTCGAATTAAATGCCGTTTAACGACTGTCTCGAGCAGCTCACCAATGCGTACACTCGGTTTCTGGACAGAATCCGGTGGAGTTCCTCGGACTCGGACCTATTTGAGTACGTGCTTCGCGAACAAGGTTTGCATCAACCCCGGAAAACGTTCAGTCCTTTAAGCGACCGTTACATCGTCTACACGATGTCTTACGTCTTACGTCGAGCGTTTGTGTCGTTCCTTTTACATGCTCATTTCGGCGCCAACGTCTCACGCGCGTCTCGTGCGACTCGCAATCCGCTGCAACTATCCGTTGGCGTGGATCTTCGCTCGGGTGAAAGCCGATCGTAGATATCGTTGGCAGATGAGAATTCCTCGCGCGCAATCGAAATTACGTAAAAATAAAACTTGTATAACAGGCCGGAGCGCACCGGTATCTTATCTTGAAATTTTCTCGAGACTTACGACTCAGCAATTTCTTACGTGATCAGCGTAACTGCGCTCTAGTCGACGCCTCGTTCCCTCGTTCGTAACGTCGAAAGCGCCTTGATACGTCTCGAAACTGCGAAAACGTGAATTGGCAACGGTCCCGGCTTCCTCGGCAAAACGGCGCTGTGCCAAATCTATGCGGTTCTCGATGCAATCGATTCTACACGCGACATGACTCTTGTCCTGCCTTGTCGTCAATTACTTTTGGCAACGTCGAACCTTCAACGACTTGAGATATTTCTCTTCCGATTCAACGACACCATTTCATAATTATGAATCCACACCTGGCCACGAGGGTAAAGCACGATTTACGCGTGAGAACCGAAGGTTTGCAGCGTTTGAGTACGGGTTTGAGGGAAGGATACAAAGTCGGCGCAGCAGAAGGAAAAAGATGGTGAAGAATCGCGCAGAGAAAGGCAGCATTAAAATGCCTCGTATGTTTTTGCGCCAGCCTCCTAGGTATAACTTTCAATATACATATGACACCAGCATTCACCGCTAAGAACCGTGGATAGTAGTAATAACGGCACGGTCGTTAAAGTTTGTCATAATGTGGCTTTGCGAGTTACTCATTAGTTTCATTAGCTTCCGATGATCTTGCCGCGTTTAGCTTCCGACGTCTTTAGCTACCGAGCAATGAGTTAATTAGTCGATAACCGAACAAAATCATAGCTGTCGATCGCGCCTCACACCTTGCGCATTCAGCTCGCTCAACTTTTCGTACGAAGAGGCTTGCGTGCTTGTGCGCGCGCGTGTGTGTGTTTGTGTGTGTATATACCACGGTTTGAAGGGAGAACCTATTCTTACGTTTCTTTCCTTCCAATTAGTCTCCCCGGCGGGTTAAGGTTCGCGATCTCTCGGGGTCACGGACGAATTCTTTTTCCTTGCGTACAGCACGCCTCCAGGGTGGCGTGGTTCCACCATTCAGACTCGAGTCTGAAATCGATATCGAGAGCTGCACGTAGCCGGAACTGGATACAGCCGCATACTGCACATCGAAAATATTCACGTTCGCGTATGCCCCCAACATTTTTTTCCCATTAATTTGACTTCTGGCGAGAAGACTGGTCGTATCGGGAAATGTATGCTTCCGCTTACTAGTTTAACGTTCCTTCGAGAACGTGCTTGTCATTTAGACATCTCAGAGCAACTCTCGTTAATGTAAAACTTGGCTCGCGCGTACATTATACAGTCATTTAGAGAAGGAGCAGATAAAAGTTTCTCTTCCGCATAGCACGAGCACGAGCGATCCTTACGTCAGTGACATCCTTAAAGATCCTTAACGAGATGATGAGGCCTCGAAGCGTACGGTTACGATCTCGTATAAATCCACCGTTCCGCGGAGGGAAGCAACGCTAATTAAGTGCGCGCCTTTCCTAGTTCACCACAGAGGCGCACGTATGCAAATCGATCTTGAGCGGTACCGGATTATTAGATTGCCGTCGAGATAAAATTGGCTGTACTGCACGCTATCACGGTACCTTTCTCCGTCTGAATGCGAGCAGTGAAAAATTCACAGAAGAGCAAAAATATAGGGTCATATAGGCTAATTAAGTGATTTCGAGGCAAGTGACTGCAGACCATGTATGAACATAAGTTGGAACAACTCAAAATTTGAGACGTTTAAAGTGGACAGTAAACTGTCAGATGCGTCTTCGTAGAGACTTCTTTGAAGATCGTACAGTACATCATACATACTTGGCAAATCTCTATGCGGGTTTCACCGCCTTTAATTTGCAAAACGAATAACAAGGACAGATCGCAGGGGCATTATGAACTGGCTTACAATTAGTTTCTTCGCCTCCATTGGTCTCCGCACCGCATCTGTAATTTACCTTTCCCGTGCGCCATTGCAATAAATAATTGTCGACGCTTTAATTTGCCATAGCGGGTCGCGACGGTTTTATTGGAGCGGCATTTACGCACAGTTGCTGGCTGCGTGTTCACGTGAAAGTGGTCTATGTATGGTAATGACACGGGTACGCTGGAGGTCCCTTACGATCCAGATTTGTCTTGTTTTCGTGGAAGGGGTGCTCGACTGTTAGCCGACGCGGAACGGTATTCGAATGCATTTGGATAATTTAACTCGAGCGAAGGGGTCGGTTAACAATAGGTTTTCAGGTTCTCTTATCGCGTTAGATCGGACAAGACAAACCTCGTTCGGCTTGCGGCACGGTTTACGGTCGATTTTATAAGCTTTAGCAAACGCGGCGCGGAGAAAGTACGGGCGATTAGATCGGTACGGGTCAACTGTGACCCCCAACCCCAACTAAACGACGGCCGAATTCACTGTCTTATCGACCCTGACGTTTCAGTTTAACCGTAAAAGTTAGGCGTTAGGCGAATATTTGTATTTTTCACGAATCGTTTCGTTACATTAGGCCGAGCTACCAGACGCGAGACAAAAGCTTAGCGGCATAATTTCTTGGCCAATTGCGACAAAACGTATGACAAACTGTCCACGACGTTTATATATAATGAAGGTTTAAAGTATTAATTAGATACGTAAGCCGGCGAACACGACACATTGGTAGTAAAGGACACGCCGTCGTCCACGTCCACGCTCGCTCGATCGCTCAGCAGTCAGCGGAGCTTATCCGCAGACCTTCGTTTAACGAGCGACTAAACGCTGTCGCGATCGATTTTCGAGCGAAAGTCGTGTCGTCGTGATCGATCTACCGGCGTGGACGATTTGCAATTCTGGAAGCGTGCCTTACATAATTAGACTGCAGCGGTTCCGGTCGAAGGATTTTCAGATTTCCTGGAATCGTGACTGCCGGTAGACACTTATCGCGTCTATAATGTTATAATCACTTGCCATTCACTCTTCCTCGAGGTTATCGAAGAGCGCCGCACCGTATCGCTGCCAATTGCTAATTAAGGAAACTCCCTTGGCGCTCGGAGGAGTGCTTTTAACGTTGGCCTTGCGTCCTATCAGCTTCAATTGGACGCACGTCCGTGCCTCGAGCCTCGAGCGGATCCTTGACCACCAACTATAAAGTCGACCCTTACGACTGACAACGAAACGAAGGGACGACGAACAGACGTCTGGCGCGAAATCGACGCCGAGAGAGGCGCCGCCGATCTTCCTTCCCACAATTACGGGGTATAAAAATCCTTTTGGATTTCAGTCACGCGAACCAACGAGCTAGCGGCAGAGCGCCGAACGGCATGGCGCTCGATTCACGAGAGAAAGATTTACGTGTAAGTGGACAAAGGGCCAGTTCGAACTTTTCGAAGAAGCAAAATATAATTAGATCGACGCACGACGCGTTCCGATATATACGGAGCGTTCCGCGGCTGGGACTAGAAGTACGCGGAAAGACAAAATAATTTAAGAGAGAAGCAATTAAGCACGATCGTGAATCAATACGGACGTGTGGTCATCGAGGCAGGCTTCTACTCTGCTCCAACCGAGAGCGCAAACGCGATACTTTACCGCGTCCGGATATCAACTGGAAGGCGCGCACCGTTAGATCGACATTAAGTCCTGCGGTCGGAGTCGAGAAATTATTGTAATTCCGCGTTAAGAACGTCTAACGCGCCGCTACAGGACACGGTGACCGCGTTTTTCGCTGGATATCACATGGTCGAGGGTAATTATCCAACTTCCTACGGGGCGTGTCTCCGTCGAATCATAAATTTTCCGATCACAGTCACCGCGGGAGGATTTATTCGCTCTCACGGCCGCCAATAAAGCGCAAGGATTTCTTATTTGGACGTCACAACAATCTGTGTCGTTCTCTTACTTCAATCGCATTACCGTTCAACCTAATTTTAAGAGATGCAATAATTTGCGGCCATTGCGAACACAATTGCACTTCCACAAGCAGTACGAACAACTTCTATAATGTCTTTATAAGCCGACGACGTATCGAACCACTTTACCACCTTCGCTTACGCGCCTTACGCGACTAAAGTTGAGCGTGTAATTTCATAAAATACATAGCGATGATCGTCAATCGAGGTAAGAGTCATGGGCCATTAAATTCTATTAATCGTAAACTGTTAACGAAAATATACCCTTTACAATGTATGTTAGTAAACCGGTTCTGCGAGAAAAGTATTAATTATCTTACCACGTTGTAGATAATCACTGAGCGCAAACAAGTTTCCACTTATTATTGTGCGCATTACAACCCCATATTTGCCGAACATTTACATATCTACGTGATTTTACTTTATCGAATCGATCGCCCGTCGCTGGAGGCGCCCGTTCTTTCTTCCGTTTTTTTGTTCAAGTATTGATTTACGTCGTAGGACAGATATAAGACTCGGACGCGGAGTGTCCTTCAAGATCAATGCACGGGTTAAAAATTACGGCAACGATCTTACGTAATCGTTACGTTTTATAATCTTGCAAAGAGTCGTTTCGTTTTCGAAGTCAACGTGTTAACTAACGACGCATGGCGCTCGCATTTATACGGGTTTTCGAAGAATGCGATCAGGCGTGATTCGAGTTCGTACGTCCTACCGCTACGACTTCGCTTCATTTTTTGCTCACCGCAACATCCGTCCGTAGCGTCGGCCCGAGGCGATTGATTAGCGTAAAAGTCCGTTCAACAAATATATCTCAACGATATAATTTAATAAAACGCAGTGCGTATGGCCCGTTCGATCGATGATCTCGGTATATAAAGAGTCGTCGAAGATCGAGGCAAGAGTTATGGACCAGGTGTATGTCCAGCCATTACGTTCTATTACGTTCCATTACGTTTCATTATCCCCGCGCAGGTATAGGCGAGCCACGAGAATGGATTAAGGCCGACGGGCAGAGATCGGACAGGAAATAGGCAATAACCAGAGGATTCCTGACATCCTGTGTATAATAATTCCCTCTGCGGTTGCGTTAATTTCGCGAGCGGATAATTAGCGTAAGTCACGCGCCACCCTCATTAGAGGCTCGCACATCATTATCGACTTATCGAGTGTTCGTGATGACTAACCGATTATATTATCGGCGCTGTTTTTCGGCCTCTTTCAATTCTATCAATCTCGTATGACGCCAGACGGTGCGCGGCGCAACATACATGCTTGGCAAATTGTGCGCCGCAGACGCGATTGCCGTATGCATAAGTACGTCGAGTTCAATGACTCGATATTTATTATTATACAAAAATCATCACTGTCACGTTTCGCTCGAGGAACAATGACACGATCTGATATGCGCACGGTCAAACCGAAATTAGCATTTTCGTCAAGGTGATCGGAGCGGGAAGCGGGAAGTGGGACGAGGGAAGGGTTTGTGAGCCGTTCGATCGAACAAATCGATCTTGATGACAGTGCACCCACGCACCTAATGCACCGTTAGGCACTTCACTTTTTCTCTTTACACCACTGCGCAGCGTGCACCATACCGCCACCGGTCGGGTCCAACTATTTTTCCCTGGACGACGCAAACGTTGACAATAACGTAAGATAGGCTGCGTGGGCGTAATTTTGATTAAAATGAAATTACACGTGGCGTGACTCAGTCTGGATCGGTTTGTAACCGTCGCTGATATCCACCCACACGTCATAATCTCGCGTCAAGGGTAAATCATATAACGCTTTGCCGATGCGAAAAGGTCTTACGGCTTTGATCGACCGGTAATACATTTACAGGAGGACGCGGGCACGCATACGTTTGCACAGAGTCAAGAAAGACAATACAAGGCGTGGTTGTGGGTAGACAAGCTGAACCGGCGCGCGGCGAGACTCTTCGGTCCGGCCTCATTGAAATCACACACACATACACACACACAGAAGACGGTGAGTCAGAAATTAGGGTCAACGACGTGCTTCAAACTCACGATCGAACATTGCCCTCTGCCCGAGCTTTCCGATGTCGATACATTGACAAGACTTGTGAGCGGATAACGCGAAGACCGAATGCCGAGTGCAACTTTAATAAGCAGTTTAAAAGTCCACCTATCGAGGCATGCATCGAACCGTCGCGGCTTTGTTGTAGAAGGCGGACAGAGAGCGGCAAAATTGAGTGACTGCTCGTCGAGATAATCTTTCCCGGAATCGAGAATCTCGATGAGCAAATCGAGAAGAGCAGCTACCGTGGCAAAGCTTATATATCAGACTAATGACGCTGCTCGGCTGCTCGCCGCGCCGCCGCGTCGCACAGGTTGCTGAACGCGAGTGTGCAAGGATCGTCGTCGGTTATGATCTATCGCTAAGAACAAGAATTGCCCGTTGCGCAATATTATTTTCTCTCTCAAATAATAATAAATTTCAAGTTACTTGGCAAACGGACAGATACATTCCGTGACTGAGTGCGGCTACGAGACGACGCCGACGAAACGACCGCGATCGTAATGCGATAAATGACAGAATGGCAAAATGCGCGAGGCAATACGAATACGAGGCCACTACGGCACTACGCCATTGCCGAACAATGCCCTCGAAAAGCACGGCTAACAGTCAACGTCTGTCCGGCCGTTGAACATCGTGCGCGAGGTGAGACGGCATCTTGATCAGAGAATTCAAGAGTACTAGAGGCCTCTTAATTATCGTCGCACCAGAAGAGAGCCACGCTGTCGGCCGACGACGGATAAATTGGACGACGCCGCGACGTGGATAAAGGACGATGCGTGACGCGCGACTACAGATCGGTATTCGCGATTCTCGCGACAATGTTGCCAGCTACATGTCTCCTAGACGAGTGTTTGCTCGGCAAAGTGGCCGGCAATTAGCCGCTGCGGTAACTGGCCCACGAGTACTTGCGCTTCAAAATTAAAGCATATCTTACGGAACTTCGTGTCTCGTGTCCAAAACACCGGCAAATTCGAGCGCACGTATGTGATTAAAGAAAGCAAAGCATTCCGCTCCGTTGCGATAATCCACCGTGAACGAACCGAATCTGAGAAAGTTTTTAATTATCGAAGAAAGTTATTGAACGATCGAACTTCTTCGCCGCTCGCTCGACTTCGGCTTCCTGTTTCCTTATTATATTACCCTGCTGTTTCCGTTCTTTTCTCCAGGTCGCTCGTTATAACTATTAACGTTACGGCATGTTTCTTCGTTTCGCTAGAATCTCTCGATGGAAACGATGGCGCGCGACCAAAACGGAAACGAAGTCGTTCAATCCACATAACACGCAGGCTGATTTGAAATTAAATGTGGTCTACGCCGCCCGTAATCCACCTTGAATTGACGTATAATGATATTATGCCGTATAAGTTTCTAATTACTACGAAGAAAGGAAAAGGAAATGGACGCGTGCTAGGCGCATACTGAGTAAACCATTGCTCCCTGTACAGCTTTTCGTAGAAGTCCGTTAGTCCTACTGCTCACTAATGGCGGTATAGCGACTGCCGGCTACTACTTAATAAGCACCGTCCTATGACCTTTATGCATCTTATGAATTCTATTCATCCGGAAAATTCGGTCACATCGAAAATCCATATCGCACAAGACTGACAATGACAATACACTGATCAGTTACATTAATACCAGAACTCTGGCTTCTTGTACAAAGCCAACATTGAAATTACGATCGAGTCTACGAGAGTCGTTATCCGCTCTGTGTGTTACAAACCGGCTGCATTACAAAGCTGTCCTGCCGGTGAACAGTCGTACGGCGTTACCCCTTTCGTAGCGCGATTTCTACATAATTAACCGCCATAATGACCGTCGTAATTATATCATAATTGCCTACTCGAACGTATGCTCGACGAGTCTTACGACCATCTTTACGACACCGCGGATCTCTTCCTCTCTCACGCGATTCCTCTGTAAGAATTACGCGTGAATCATTGTTTCGAGAAAAACTTGGAAAGAGAAAGTTGCGAGTGAACGTTTGCTCCGGAAAATCGGTCAATTCCGATCCTTTCGCTCTCGATGCGCTGACCAGTTGAAACTTTCAGTGAAATCCAATTAGAAAGACGAAGAGGGAGTGAATTAATCGTACGTATATATCTGTCGTTATCGGCGTTGCGCGCGAGGCGTTATGCAGTCTCTAGTCGCGATTGACCGGCCAGAAAACCGGATAACCGTGCAGATAGTTAGACAGACTGTTAGACAGATATATCTGAGGATGGATCTGATGACTGGATAAGAGGGGTAAACGGATTGCACGGTGGGCGCGAAAAGGCGCCTACGTCGTCTCCAGTGCGCCGAGCGCAGATTATCGTGTGCATCTCACCTCGTCATACTTCTCGCGGACATACTGCGTGGATGTACCCCGAGAGTGGCCGAGAACCCTCTTATCGCTTCATTCCCGAGATTACACGCGGCAAGTGGAAATTACTGAACGCCCTAAGTCTCTTAAGACACCGGTCAAGTTCCTTTACTAAAAAAAACTATAGAACTGCTAGTTCAGATGTGAGAGCCACTAAGCTGAAAAAAGAAAAATTATTTTATTTAGCACACTGCCGATGGTTGCGGAAATCCTGCCGTGGTATATCGTTTACTGGACTTTGGGAAAAATGAAACTCATCGTGGACTAACGGGCAAAATCATAAATATCGCACGCGAACGGAGATAACGGATTGCTAGATAGATGGCTAGATAAATGGATTGCACGGTGGGCGCATATAGGGGCGCCTACGTCATTCGGAGAGCACGGAAAGGGCTAACGGAAATGTATGTTCTGGTCAGATATAAGCTCGCACTGTCGGTCAATATGTTCTCCGACAAGCTTCGGTATATTAGGCCTTTTTTCTGCCGCATCGCTGCACCGCTGTGTAGCACAATTTTTTGTAGAATGGAAAATTGTTGACGTCAAGAACGACTGACGGACGAGTTTCTGAAAGTTCTCGGAACGATCGGATCTGACTCCGCCACGCGTGACGCCATCTTCTTGCAACAGGTTATGACGAGGAGAAACGACATATGAAACATCGCACGACGTAGTAAGACGTTTTTGTCGAGATCACCGAGTCGCCCACGTATTCATTGCGCCTCGAATTACGGCCTGCCGAGACACAAAATACGTTGGCTCGTGCGGACACTTCCTTCAGGTGGTATATCATATCCTCACACGTGCGTATGCGCACGAGTGCATAAAAAAGCGCATACGCTCGCTGTGAGGTTCTATTAAAGTGCCGAGACTATGAATATACGGCCATCGAGGTCGTCTTGTCAGAGGGGAATTCAAAATTAGCACAACTCTTTGTGGCCGTCGTCATCCTAATCGAGTATCCTGCGTTGCTCTTGAATCGGCATCAGCTTAGAAGCATAACCTCGCTCGACGTTACGATCATACTTAACGTCGATGCGTGGTATGTACTTATATGGAATCGGCCGAACAAGGAAGTACATCGGCTATGAAATACGCGTCGGTAGGCCTTGCCCGCGTAGGTGGAGTCGACCTGTCACTCGGATGTTCCACGCAAACCCTTCAGGTGTATCATTTTTCTCCGCTCAATAGGAGGAAGCGATTTCTTTGTTCCGAGTCTTAAATCACCGGCGCTGGATGCTGAGGTCGTTGCAATGCTCCGCGTTTCGTATCACGGCAAAAGGACGAAAATTCGCTCATTGTCAGAACTATTCGATCATCCGCATTGCGAGATACCGCGGCCATAGGCAGGGGAGCACATACCTATATGGAATCGGCGGACTAAGGAAGTGCACGGGCTATGAATACGCGTCGGTAGGTCTTGCACGTGTGGGTGGAGTCCAACTCTCTTGCGGATATCTCCTGTAATCCCTTCGGGTGCTTTGCCAAGACAGTCCGGCCCATTGTTAAGCTGCGCTCGCCGCGCGATATGTTACTGTTACGGCATGAAAATTCGCCGCGGTGCATGGCGCCTGTGACCTTCTTATCCCCGAAAATTATTTTAAAACGACCTCCTAATCGAACGATAGGCAATAAAATGGTACGGAAAGCGCGTGGAATTTCAGGGAGTACTTACGTCGGACGAATTATGGGATTAATAATCTAACAGTACTCGAGTTCACGGCGCCTCTCGACTAACTCCGCTCCTTCTTAGAATCGAGCTTTCCTCCGTCATTAAATCATCCGCGGGCGCTCTCTCGCGTCGCATTAATCCGCATAAATCTAACTTCCCAAAGAACGCTGGAATTTCGACTTTTACCGTGTCACCTGGAAATCGGTAATGGGAGAAAATTCTACCTTTCTCGAAACGTTTCGACTTCGATGAATTATACGACTAAAGATTAAGAGCAACGCGGACGAAGAACGTGTGTCGTCAATCTTTAACGCACTCTGTACACGTCAAACGATTTGTACAATAATAGCCTGCAGGATGCTAGGAGGATCTTAGGAAGGATGCACGTCTCAAGGCGTGAAAAGACGCACGTTGTCACCCTCAAGTACTCTGCTATCGAGCGACACTGTAAGCCCGAGGACATGCTATTTATGACGTTAGGCGAACAATGGTTTCTCTAGGATCGGTATTTTGCCACTCATGCGATGCCGCGGCCGAACAAGAAACACTACCGAGTGCTACTTTATGCGACGTTCACCTTCACGTTCGTTATCCTCGCCATGTTCCGCATCTTCTCCAAATGGAGTTTCAAACTTCAGTCCCGAAGATAATAAAATAATCAGGGTCGAGACACCGGACACTATTTACGAAATACAATCTACATTGGACCCAGTGTGCACACGCGTGTATGCACGCGCGTAACGAGCGCGCACGCGTGTCAAGAGACACGCTCGTGAGCTAAAAGACAAGAGGGGGAGAGAAAGAGAGAGAGAGAGAGAGAGAGCCGTTGAGTGGGCTGCGCATCAGTGTATAAAATGACACGACAGCTGGGAAATGCGGTCCTTCGACGCGACGTATCTCGTGCTCTTATTTCGAATCAGTGTTCCGCTAATTATTGCGTGCACAGGTCGCTTGTTTACGACTATAACAGAATGAAAAGTGTATTTCGCGCAGGATATTGAAGAAAAAATGGTTGCAAATAGAATAGCGCAAGAGATTAGAGGGAAGGAATGCCTCTCGAGGGAGGATGAGCGTAGTACTCGTGCTCGCTTAATCCCGCAGTATGGTTCGAGCGACCGGTGTACCCAGATGCCTATCGACATTCCATCCACCCACGACGGACCATGAGGCGGAGGTGGAAGTCTCTCGCGCTCTATCACCCTACGGAGAGTCCGGAGGGATTCGGGATTTGGATTATTTAGCATAATGATCGCTGCGACCAGATCTCGGCGATGATCCGACAGCCGGTGGCTCGATTAAAGCCTCTTCCTTCCCTTCGTCCTCTTGGCGACTCTCTCGTACCTCGATGGATACTCGGCCGTCTCTCGCCTCTCGCGTGCTCCTCGTGCCCCTCAATTTCTGCCGGCATTAAATCAGCCGATTAGATACGAACCGTTGGCGTCGTCCCGTTCGCTTTCCAATCGACTTGCCGGACGCGCTGCCCTCGTAATTGCTTAATCGGCAATGGCGGCCCAAGAACAAGCGCGCACCACTCTTATCCATCGCGCGTGTACTTTCCTTTTTTTCTCTGTACCACGCGAGAGTGCTTGACGAAATCTGGAGTCGCACGGACTCGGAGAATTCGGCCGAAAATGGAGGTAAACCGAAAAGCGGGAGAGGGTGGTCGCCCAGTGCACTGCCACTGTATCGTCGACTCGTTATAAAAGTCTACCTTCTGAGATCCGATGGCGAGTCAGCGTCCACTCGGCACTCGGCACTCGGCCTGGCGGCCGGCCGCTGTATAAGGAGCAAATATGATATCGGTAAAACGTCTGTATATGGCCTCCGGTAGCGATCCTGCAGCTTGGACTTACTTCGTCGTCGCGCCTTACCTTTCTGCGTATCGTCGAAAGCGAGCAGAACTCTATACGGTAAATGTCAACTGGCCTCTGCCCATTCCTTTTTGACAGACTTATTAGCAATTATAAGTCCGTCCGTTCGTACTCTGACCAAAAGGGACTGGAGTATAATATGCGTGGAGAAGCTTTATTCTTCCCTTATAATACGAACAAAATGATCGAGTCCGTGAAATGAGGTGCCAATTCATAAGCAGAGATGCGTGAGATACCGCGTTCGTTTGACTGTGATGTTAATATGCAGAGCAGAATTTATCTCCCGTTCACACGACCGGTACCGCACCTCTTTGTATCTTTTACATGGCCGCTGCAGTACAAGCGAGCACGCATTCGGCCCGAGTTTTTTTATTTATGGACGAGTATAAATTCTGCCGATCGTCCTGCTTCGTAGGCGCCGTTTCACCATGATACAACATCGGTACCGGATAAGGTGTCCGGTACAAATCGAGGATTCCGTCCTTCGTCGTCGGTCAGTGACCGTCGGCCGTCGTACTCCCTCGTTGCATTTGGAGCGTGCATGCACTCGACAGACTTATTAGCGAAGCTAAATCGCGTGGTGTGCCATTTTTTATCGATGAGCAGACGTCGCGTGGAAAAATGAAGAGAAGGAAGAAAAGAGAGAGAGGGAGAGAGAAAGGGATTGTATCTTAATTAGTGCAAAGGGACCTTATTGTGAGGAACGTTTAATGAGCGTATCAACCGTCATGCGTAGAGCCATTTTCGATAGTCATTCATTCGGCAGGCTTCTTTCTTAAGCGAACGCAATGAATTTGTTCGTTTCGCCAGAGCTACATATAGCGATTGATAGGGCAGCGACTGTATAAGGAGGTGTATAGAATTTCGACGCACCCTGTCGCGTCGCATACTTTGCGAGAGGACGAAGAATCGTGGGGAAAGGCGAAAGTCTCGAAGGAAGAAGGACGGAGGAGCAGGACATGGAAGTGTATTGCGTTGCAGGCCGGTGTCGTATTGCCGTTCCTGCCAATTACGAAGTCGCTCTTGCGGTCTTGCTCTCCTTGTCGATGAGAAGAAGGGACACTTCGGACACGCTGTGACACGGTCATCGACTGCGAAGGACTCGGTGGTCCACACACCGAGCACACGGAACAACGGATACGTGTGGAAAGATGGAGAGAGGATGCGTTCCGATCGTGCCAACTTTTTACCCTCAAAATAGATGGCATCGCATCTATCGGGACAATTTTCCCTGAAATCTGCATTTTGCAATTGACGTTGAAATATCATTGAAATTGCGGGGAGTAAGACTCGCAAAACGGAACGCTGTTTGAGAAGGAAAGGAATGCGACTATGGCCCGTGGAAACGCGTCCCGTGGTGCGCAGGTCGATTACGCGAGGGGAAGAGGTTCTAGACCTCTCCTATCTTCGCCATTTGACTCTCGACCCAAGGAGCGCAATCAAATTGCCGCACGCTCCGCGGCGTGCATCGAATCGCATTAATCTTGCGCACGGCTTGGCCAGTGCCATGCCGTCGTGGTCGTGGTTCTTTCACTTTTTTCACCTTTCATTAGCACGCTTTTTCGATAATCACCTGGGTGATTCCTCCCTTTCCACGTCTTTATGAGTCCGATGGTGTGAAATATATTGAAGGGAGAAAATGAAGCATTCGAAGAGGAAAACGTCGCACGACTCGAGAATTTCTCGCGCATCATTGAGCGGTTAACCTTCGCGGTCAAGACACTTTGGTCCCGTCATCAAATACGACAAAATGCACGGTCATCCAGTTGCCACTCGTTGACCGTGTAATAAAGATACGACCGCCCCTACGTACAGAGTGGTCTTATACGATCGTCGTAACGCAAGGATATAGCGTCGAATAGACGTCGTTCCGATCAAATTAAAGCACGTAAATTTCGCGCCGGGAGAGGCGCGATGCGCAAGGGAGTGGTATTCTAATAATATCAGCGTCGACGATGCGTCTGTCTATCAAGAAGCGCAATTCTACGGGCTTAATAGTCACCTTACACGTGAATTACGAGCGAATGAAATTTTACAGCGTCTTGGAGGCGTCTTTCTCGCCGCAATGCGCCGCGCGCCGGCACGAACGACGACGCGAGGTACACGTCATAATCGCAAACCGGACAAGCTTATTAACCGATGTGACTGCAAATTTCAGCGTCGCGCCAAATTACGGGCCGTTCGGCTTTTAACGGTTGCTCGTAATTCCCGCGACGACAAAACGTTGACGATATAAACTATTCCCGCGTTATATGCCCTCACGCCTTTCGTGGCTGGCGGACTAAAAGAATTGATTGAGAAAATGAGAGATAGAAAATGAAAAGAGGCACCAGAGTACGTCGCGTAGGTCTGACGGCGAGAAAGTTGCGCGGAAGGCGGAGATTCGCATAAACGAGCGCACCGACGGAAATTAATGCGTCGACGCTCTCGCGACGCGACGGAACGAAATGCGGCGAAACTATCTGCCATTGGAAGTAATTAGTCGGGCGCCAAAGCGACCGCTGCAAGAACTCGGCGAATATGGCTTGCTCCGCAGTCCGCAGGAATGCGAACCGAGAGCGAGGTAAGATCCGAGAAAGAGAATTGCGGCAGATACGAAATCTCAAGTACGCGGAAAATTCAGTCAGCGAAAATTCCCGACACGACTCGCGACCATGCCTCCGGTCGTCGTCCAGAGTTTCTTACTGCTTCGCAATCTTGGACGCGTAATCTGATCGGGACGGGCAGAAGGATTTCCAATTTTTCTCTATCGGGTCACACAAAGTTTCACTCCCGATCTCCTTTCTCGCCCGGTGGAAAACTCGAGGCCGCGGCCTCATACTCTTTCGGTCATTAGCTCGGCCGTATCTCTACGCCCGCCGAGAGCACTCTTACATACTATTTGCATCCGACGTAAGTCCCGCTGGAATGCATACGCGCACTCTCTCCTTCGCTCTTTCCGCTTCTATCTCAGCAGTCGCTGGCAGAATGCAGCTGGCGAATGCAAGTGTGCATACTTTGCGGCGCCCGCCCCCACCCGCGCCAGCCCTAATCATCCCCAGCCACCGCACTCTCCCGGCCTTACTTACCCACTTACTTAAAGGCCGCGGCACCTTTCTACGCAACGATGATGCTCCTCACGCCGCGCGCCGCGCGCCGCGCGCCGCAAGTCGTCGGGTCCAACAATCGCATCGACAAAAACAACACCCTCTCAAACGCCATAAACATATGCATAATTACATTTCATTGCCTCTAAACGAACTTTCAATTCTAAACGCGAGTGGCCTGAGCTACGGCGCTATGGATGTGGCACTGCTGCAACGGCAGGGCCAACGGTATTTACCTGCACTATCTCCATCAAGTCCTGCAATTATCTTATTTATAGGCACCCGGCGCAATGCGGATGAACCTCGAGCGGAGACGTGTCCGATCACGCTCCCGGAATAATTCAGCCCGCAAATCGGCTAGCCTGGGACCTGATGGCTTGCCCTGCAAAAACTTAGTAGACAGCAAAGATGCTAGACCGTTTAAAATGATGATGAATGGAGGAATTAACTTTCATGCTCTAGCGACCGAAAACAAGAGTGAAACGGGCGAAATGACGACTGCGACACGCGACGCGCGACGGGTCAAAAGTCTCGACAGCCAACATCGCTTTCACCGTCGTTTTACGCCCAGGCACGTCTCAACAGTCCGGTTGCCGCTGGCCAGGTCATATTTTATTCCCCTCATTATAGCAAGAGCCGTTTCATTTATATTGACATAAATAGTAGCAAGTTTGTAAGGCTCCTAATTCCTTATTCGTACAACGCCGCAGTCGGGATCTAACAATATCTAGCGGACTAAAGATAACTCGCATAATCATACGCGAACAATGATAGAAGAACGATTCAGTGGAAACTGGCCGCACTTCTAGTAGGACATCCCTCGGACTCGTAGGATGAGCTGTGCTTCGTGGAATTCGTAGCAGTACCCATACCGTCTAAATTATTCGATAATAGCTTCGTTCTAATCCTCACGTGGCAGATTTGTCGACGCAGTCCATTAGACTCGAGCCGCTGCGGATGGGAGCGTAGCACGACGCGAATCTACGGTCGAGAGAAGTAACAGCCGTTATCAAATACCGTCTAATCCAGCTAAAAATCACTCATGGCGACCGACCCTCATCCCGATCTGCGCCACCTGCTAACGTTCTCGCAGCGTCTAAATTACTCGAAGGCCACCACCGACGCGTGCTCGCTAAAGCGACCAGTCGACAGTAGTATTAATCAAAGGGCAAAATGAATGCGAAATGAATGTGAAGCTGAATGGAAACGCTACGCATTTCTAGTGAACAGTCTCGTCCGCAGAAAGAAAGAAAGAAGGCGAACGTCTGACGAAGTGAGTTTACTTTCAATCTGACGTACCTATCCGACGGGAGAAGTCGACGCAAGGGAAACGAGCGACAAGGCGCTCGACTAACGGGAATCCGGGTAGCCGGGCACCTGTCGACGTCCCCGCAACGCCTAAATTATTCGATAATAGCTCCACGCTAATCCCCCGCATGGCAGATTAGTCGAGGCGATCCGTCAGTCGTTTGCGCCGGATAGGAGTATTAGTCCCTGTCAGAGCGCCGCGCCGCGTCGGCCATGCCCTCTCTGTAACGAGCGCCCCGCTAAGATATTTGCGGTTCAACGTTGTCGTCGACGCCGGATTCGCGCAAAACCGGCAGGCAATCAGGCAGGAAAACAGGCAACACAAGCAGCCCGACAAGAGCCTTCAATTATGCAACCGATGCCCTTAATGCGCAATTCACACGGACAGGCGGATTACGAGGAGAATTGCTATTCAGTGAAGAAGATGCGCCGATGTAATCTGTTCTTCTCAGTAGTGGATGGGGCCTAAACTACATCCGCTGTATTCCCTGCATGTAGTAAGAGGCGACTAATAGGGGTCCGGGGTGCGACTTAACTAATGTGAACGGGGCATAACGGCGTCTCCGGTCTCCA